>CM062927.1:39770000-44570000 GCA_031878705.1 Tapirus indicus
CAAATAAAAGGTGATAAAAATCTCTGGAGATTTACTGAGATGACTACACTTACACAAGAAGATATACAGATGTCTTCCAGACAGGAACCACTGTGCCTTTGGAAGAGCCTGTCAGTGGAGGCGGGGAGGGGATGAGGAAGGTATTTATTTATGATAAGGAATTTCTCTGCTGGCTCCTTCCCATCTCTCCACCTCTTTTTAAAATTTACTTTAATTTTTTATTGAGGTATAATTGACGTATAACATTATATTAGTTTCAGGAGTACAACATAATAATTCGATATTTATATATATTACAAAATGATCACCACAATAAGTCTAGTAAACATCTGTCACCATACATAGTTACAAAAGTTTTTTCTTTTGATGGGAACTTTTAAGATCTACTCTCTTAGCAATTTTCAAATATGCAATATAGTATTATTAACTATAATCACCATACTGTACATTACATCCTTGTGACTTATTTATTTTATACCTGGAAGTTTGTACCTTTTGACCTCCCTCACACATTTTGCACCCCCCTACACTCCCACCCCCTGGCAACCACAAATCTGTTCTCTGTATGAGTTCATTTCTTTTTTTTTTTTAGATTCCACATATAAGTGAGATCATATGATATTTGTCTTTCTCTGTCCGACTTATTTCACTTAGCCTAATGCCCTCAAGGTCCATCCATGTTGTAGCAAATAGAAAGATCTCATTCTTTTTTATACACATACACACACACATGTGGTGTGTGTGTATGTGTATATATATATATATATATAGCACATTTATATATATAATATATAATTTATATACATACTATATATAATATAATTTATTTATATATATTGCACATTTTCTTTATCCATTCATCCATCAATGGACACTTAGGTTGTTTCCATGTCTTTACTCTTGTAAACAATGCTACAGTAAGTATGGGGGTGCATATATCTTTTTGAGCTTTTGTTTTCTTTGGATGAATACCCAGAAGTGGAATTGCTGGATCATATGGTAGTTCTATTTTTAATTTTTTGAGGAATCTCCATACTGTTTTCCATAGTGGCTGCACCAATTTACATCCTCACCAACAATGCACAAGTGTATGCTTTTTGCCACATCCTCACCAGCATTTATCTCTTGTCTTTTTGATAATGGTCATTCTAACAAGTGTGAGGTGATATCTCATTGTAGTTTTGATTTGCATTTCCCTGATGATTAGTGATGTTGAGCATCTTTTCATGTACCTGTTGGCCATCTGTATGTCTTCTTTGGAAAAATGTCTATTCAGATCCTATGCCCATTTTTCAATTGGGTTGTTTATTTTTTTGCTATTGAGTTGTATGAGTTCTTTATATATTTTGGATATTAACCCCTTGTCAGATATATGATTTGCAAATGTTTTCTCCCATTCAGTAGGTTGCTTTTTCATTTTGTTGATGGTTTCCTTTGCTGTGCAGAAGCTTTTTGGTGTGATGTAGTCCCACTCATTTATTTTTGCTTTTGTTGACTTTGCTTTGGGTATCAAATCCAAAAACATCATCACTAAGATTGATGTAAAGGAGCTTACTGCCTACATTTTCTTTTAAAGTTTTATGGTTTTAAGTCTCGTGTTCAAGTCTTTGATCCATTTTGAGTTAATTTTTGTGTATGATGTAAGTTCCATTCTTTTGCTTGTAGCCATCCAGTTTTCCCAACACCTTTTTCTGAAAAGACTATCCCTTTCCTGTTGTATGTTCTTGGCTCTTGTTGTGAAATAATTGACCACATATGTGTGGGTTTATTTCTGGGCTCTCTAATCTGTTCCATTGATCTATGCATCTGTTTTTTATGCCAATACCATACTGTTTTGATTACTACAGCTTTGTAATATAGTTTGAAATCAAGGAGTGTGATGCCTCCTGCTTTGTTGTTCTGTCTTAAGGTTGTTTTGGCTATTTGGGGTCTTTTGTGGTTCCATACAAATTTTAGGATTGTTTGTTGTATTTCTGTGAAAAATACCATTGGAATTTTGAAAGAGATTGTGTTGAATCTGTAGATTGCTTTGGGTAGTATGGACATTTTAGCAATATTAATTCTTCCAATCCATGAGCACAGAATATCTTTCCATTTGTTGGTGTCTTCTTCAGTTTTTTTCATCAATGTCTTATAGTTTTCAGTGTACAGGTCTTTTGCCTTCTTGGTTAAATTTATTCCTAGGTATTCCATCTCTCCACCTCTTGTCTTTTCTGGTTCCAAATTTGCTAGGCAGCTGGTTGTTGGTGTTGGAGATTAGGTGAGGATGCATGGGGCTCTCCATCCTGCAATAAGTTGAGACTGGGGAGCCAGTGGGGCTGAGTAAAGCTGAGGAAGCTGGGGTCAGCGACAGTGACAATCCCAAGTACAGTGTGGTGTCTGTCTGATGGATTTTCCTCCAACCAGTTCCCATGGGCTCAGGCCTGGGTTATAACAATCAGGTGCTACAACAAAAGAGGGTAGCAAAACAAAAAGCTGTAACATTAAAGGCTTCATGGGAGTCAGCATTTGGCCCCAGGGGCACAGCATCATCAAGGGATGGTGCTGGTGGCCTGGCAGAGATACCTGGTTGCTGGCTTCTGCAGCCATTGAAGATAGTAGCATTAGTTTTAGCAGCAGTAGCTGATGGGTTCCTGGGTGTTGACCACAACAATTTTGATAGGAGACATGGGTCAGCCAGCCCAGTGCAGAAGGCCTGTGTGTCAGTTGCAATGCCTGTGGTGGCTTCAGTGGCATAGCTGCTGCTCTGGGCATTGGCAGCAGGAGAAGACATAGCTGCACTGTCTGAGTGGGAGAGGGGCCATGGTGATGCCAGGGACCCCAGTCCATGGAGCACTCTGCAAGGGTGACTGATATAACCACTGTACTTCACCCTTAGGCAGAGTGGTTATAGCTGGTGTAAGAAGGATTTTGCTTCCTGCTATCAAAGAATTGATCTACTAGGGTGAATCAGAAAGAGGTCTCTTCATCCCATCAGCCCAGATACATTCTAGGTATATGTCAAAAGGAATTTTTTCCATCCTGAATTGGAATAATCAGAAATGTGATTCTGATCTCTAAGTGTGTGAATGACTACTAAATAAGGGAAAGTAACAAGCTCCCAATGAATAGAGAAATGCAGTGCTTCACACTAGTGTAGGAATTAGTAGACATCTGTTGTCTTGTTCACTCATTCATTATGTACACAGTGATTGAGTTCCCACTAAATGTCAGTCACTTCTCTAAGCTCTGGGGATGTAACCATGAACAAGATCCCTGTTTTCATTGTGCTTCCATCACAGAAGAGGAACAAGCATTAACCAGCAAACACACAAGTGAAAAAGTTAATTTCAGGTGGTGGAAAGTGTTAAGAAGAAAATAAAATAAAATAAGATGATATGAAGGCAAGTGACTGAGGGGGATGTACTCTAGATGGACAGTCAGAGAAAATCTCTATAAGGAGGTGACTTTTATTCTGAGACTTAAATGACAAGGCAAGTAGGTGGGAGCAACTCTGATGGAAGGGCATTCTAGTCAGAGAACAGCAGGTTTTCCCAGCCTTGGCACTGTGGACATTTTAGACCAGATAACTCTTTCTTATGGGTGACCGTCCTGTGCATTGTAGGATGCTAACTTAGCCGCATCCCTGGGCACTACTCACTAAATACCAGTAGCAGCTCCCTCATCCCACCCCAGTTATGGCAATCAAAACACCTCCAGATATGGCCACATGTCCCCTGGGGGGCAGAACTGTGACTGAGAACCCTTGAGCTGGAGTGAAGGCTCGTGGTCACCATCAAGCTTGACGTATCCAAGGAACCGAAGCAAGGTCAGGAGGCATTTTTTAAGACATGCTCCCTATATACGACAAAATTATTTTCTATAATAATAATGTAGCAATCCATAACAATCATTTGTTTTCATTCTTAAGTTATAAAATAACCAGTAATTAAAAAAAGAGAGATTTTGATTTTACATTTTGAACACAAATAAAAACTTCCAGTAACCACATAAAAAACAGAATTGAAGCAAGTCAACTCGTGTTTTTCATCTTTACAAGCATTAGAGTCTCATTGGGTTGGCTACACGCTGTGTCCAAAGGGAGCTTGAATGATCCGGAACTGTTACAAATCCTCTCTTGGAGTCTGTGCGTGGCTGAGTTGGCCCTGACTGCTGTTTCCGGAAGAACTCCAAATTAACTTTCATGTGAAACATAATGTTTATTAAAGGATAAGGAATAAAAATGTACTCATTTAAAACTTCCTATATATTATTAAAACTGTATATGCTTTCAGCAGTTGTTCAGAACTCAGACCAACAAATGCTTTTTTTCAGGGAAGGAGTATTTTATCACTGAAATAGTTTCGAATTGCTGGTTCATGACAATAATAAAAAGCAGACTAAGTGGGTTTTACCACTGTTTTTTAAATGTTCTGTGGCCAGTGCATCCTCTTACTGCTGGAACCCAGGGCTGACCGCTCCCATCACCATGCATGGGAGTGCAATGGGCCATGATGGCAGGAGGTTAGCCCAGAGGGGCAGGCGGGCCTGAGCATATACAACTCTGGAAGCTAAGGTAAGGACTTGGAATTTTATTTTACTTGCATTTTAAGAGCAGTGGAAAACCAGTGGAGGGTATGGAGCAGGAGAGTAATGTAACCTGAGTTGTGTTTTCTAATACAATCATTCCAGCAGAAGTGGAAGTAAGGAGACGAGTGAGGAGGCTGATGCAGGTGTCCAGGTGAGCCCTCGAGGTGGCTGGGATGAGGCAGAGGTATGGGCTGCCTTGATAAGAGGGAAGTGCGAATCTGGAGCTCAGGGGAGAGGTCAGCACAGGGGGTTTTCATTTGGGGTCCCTTGGCTAGCACATTGTATGTTAACTCCTCAGCCATCCAGGGAAAGAGCTTAGCTAAAGGATGGTGGCCCCACTATGTAGGAGCCAGCAAGGGAGGTGGGAGGGAGCAGTGGCTGAAGGACAGGGTGAGGTGCCCGAGTTTAAGGAGGAAGGAGGGGTCCTAGGTCAACCTAGTAAGATGCTGAGAACAATGAGGACAAACTTGTGGCCTGGTGTTGCATGCTGGAGGTCATTGGTGACCTTGGAGATGCCCATCTGTGGAGTGATGGAGCAGAAGCCCACCTGGCGGATGATAAGAGGCACAAGTCTTGACAACAGACAATTCTTTTGAGACATTTTGCTGAAGAGGAGCAAAGAAATAGGACAAAAGCAGGAGGAAGACATGGGATATTTACTTTCTTTTCTTCCAGTAATGCCATGAAATTCTTTCGAGGAATCTCTCCTCTCCCACGCTCAGCACATGTGGTTCAAGAGAGGCTCAATCCCTACTCCAGAGGTGGAGCATGTGACCCAGCTTGGCCAATTGGAATGTCATATTCCATGGTCACAGTGATTGGTTAAGGGATGGACACATGACTTGAGTTGGTACAACCCAGAACTTCTTTGGGAGCTACAGGGAAGGCACTCTCTCTTTTCAACTGAATTTGAACCTGGGAGGATGTGTGTCTGGAACTGCAAGCAGCCACCACAAGAATCCTTAGATAAGATAAAATATTCTGGATTCACCTACCTCTTGAATCTGTAAATTTCCTTTTTTTTTTTTTTACTTGTCAGTTTGAATTGAGTCTTCTGTTTTCTTGCAAGAGAAAGTGTCCTGACTAATAACTTACAAAGTTTACAGAGGGCACCCATACATAATTTCCTTTGAGAAAGCCAAGACAGATACAATTTGTATTAGTTTCCTAGGGTTTCTGTAACAAAGTACCACAAACAAGGTGACTTAAAGCAACAGAAATTTATTCTCTCACAGTTCTGGAGGCTAGAAGTCTGAAATCAAGGTGTTGGCAGAGCCAGGATCCCTCTGAAGGCTCTAGAGGAAAATCTGTTCCGTGCCTTTCTCCTAGCTTCTGGTGTCACCAGCAATCCTTGGTGGTCCCTGGCTTGGCTTGTAGATGCATCACTTTCATCTCTGCTTCCATCTTCACATGGTGTCTCCTTGTGTGTCTGTCTCTGTGTCTCTTCTCCTCTTCGTGTAAGAGCACCAGTTATGTTGGATTAGGTCCCACCCTAATGACCTTGCCTTGACTTGATTACATCTGCAAAATGTGACCTATTTCCAAATAAGGTCACATTCACAGGTACTGGGGGTTAGGACTTCAACATATCTTTTGGGGGGGACGCAATTCAACCTATAATATTATTATTATTCCCATTTTTCATATTATTTACATTTTACATAATAGAGATTAAATGACTTGCTCAGAATCGTACAGTCAGTAAATTGTGGACCAGAGACTCGAAGCTCAGTATTTTGATTTTAAGTTACATGTTCTTAAGTGGTGGCATAAAATATTTCAGCTTGAAATTTTTTTGAAGTGTGTCATTGATTGATAGAGTTTCATTAAGTCACTTATTTCTCTTAGCTTGTGAAAATAGTATCACACTTCATGGCTGAGTGTGATAAATTTGGACAACTGCTCATTTTTACAATCACCTGTTGCTTGAGGCCCATTTGTGATCCTCCTCTTGCACTAACACCATCTAGGAGGTGGAGTCCACTCCTCCATGTGGGGACCTTCATAGACACTTCACGGTGAAAGTACCTGAGCACCCCCACGTGCTGGTGCCTGGCCAGGGAAGCCCTCGGAACAGGGGGAGCACGTCCTGGGCTTGGGGTGGTGAGAAAACATGGCTAGGCCAGGCCACCAACTTTTTCCGTAGTTCAGACCTCCCCAGGATCTGGTGAGTGTTAGTCTGAAACAGAACCTGTAAGGCCATCAAAAAAAGGAATTAACATTTGCACCAATCAGGCAATTAGAATCCTAGAGAGCTAGGCAGCCTGAAAGAACCTACATATCCACAATGCTGAACCCAAGCAGAGAATCTGAATTGGTATGTCATTCTTAGAGCTTTCTCTCTCTTTTTAAGGATTGCACTCTTATGACTACAAAATACTTCTTTTGCATATCAAAAATTAAACCCCAAGATATAGCCAAATAAGAAGTTGAAGAATGCCCATGCCAATAATAAAAGCTTACATACAGTAACTGTAGTTAGAAGAGAAGGAAGATTCTTAAAATATTGCTGATTTGAAAAAATTAACCTGTTTTCTGACTATTTTACGTGAGTGGCATGTGCCCTGAAGCTAAAAGAATTCAGGAAAAGGTAAAAAAAAGTAAACCATAGACTGAAAAGAACAGAATCATCTACAGTCTATAAAATCCATGCCCTTCAGGAGTGGTTTAGGTGAAAATTTTGATTTGGAGCTGGAGGGGGAGGGGTCTGCATATATTTCCATCTTGTGGTCTCTGACTCTCCTAGAATGGGGTGAAGGGAAAATTAGTAAGCCGATAATATTCTTAAAGCCATAGAACCGCTGGGAAATACGACCAATGAAAATTCACTGTATTTAGCATAGTTTTCATGGAGCTGCCCCAGTCTCACATCTCCTGCCTGCCTCTCTAGTCTCGTCTCCTTCTACCCTGCCCAGCCTTTGTTTCAAAGACATCGACCCATCTACAGACTATATCTCTTATTGCTTTGTATCTCCAAAACTTAGCACAATCTGGACCATAGAAGGCACACAATAGATATTTGTTGAATAGTTAGCTGAATGAATGAAAACCTCACCATGGAATGTAGATTGGGTCCTATTTATTCTTTCTGATTTCCTTGTACCGTAGAGGGAAAGATTGTTGTGGTAAATGCAGTAATAATAACTGAAAATGTAAGGAGCATCATTTTATGGGACAATTAGGACATGTCCAACCTTGTCAGTCGGGTTTTTTAGAGAATGCCACAACTTCAAGGTTGAGGAGAGAGGAGCAATACAGAAAGGCTTAGGCATTTGGAACCATTGGTTCCTAATAGGAACCAAGAAGCTCACTCACACTTTACCATATTTGAACATCTATGTGGCAACTGGCAATAAATGAACTCACAAATCCTTTTCCAAATCTTTAGTCCCACCCCAATTGTATTCACACTAGAGAATTGTTATTGGTCTTATTTCTCAGGGGCTCTATGTTTGGAGAATAGGAAAGCCCAGCTCCTTTGCTGCCATTTGGGACAAGCCTTGAGATGTAACCCTCACTCCAGAGTCCCCTGAAGGATCAGGCTGATGCCACCCCCATGGGACTGAGATATCACCCTTGTTTGGCTTCCTCCACTTGCTGTCTTGCTTACTCCCTCCTGAGTGGTCTCCCCAAAGCACTTCCTTAATAAATTCTTCATACACAAATCCTCATTTCAGAGAGTGGTGCCTGGAGAGCCTGACCTTACATGAGCATTTACTATGTGGGGGATATGAACATGTATAAAATGTAGTAACAATTCTCAAGGTGTTTTTCAACCAAGCTGAACTTGACTTGAAATTCTATACGTACTTCTCATTGGAAGATAAACCTCCAATAGGTCTAGAAATGGCATGAGTACAGAGGCGTTCTTGGGATCTTGAGTACAATCCTTCTGTTTTTATAAAAAGCTGCCTGCCTTGTGCATGGCAGTAGGTTTGACGGTTTGGCCTTGGTTCACTAAATTAAACAAAAACAAGCATTATTAAATGTTTAGATTTACTGGAGCCTCTGGCTTCAAGTAGCTTGATGAGTCATTCCTGACAAGCTCACAAGCAGATCTCTAGCCATATTAAGGCCACAAGCTTTGTGGTGGTGAGGTGGGTTTCCTTGTTTTATTTTTAACCTAATAACACAAGCAATGTTAACCACACCAATTAAAACAAGTAAAGAGTTAAGCTTCAAAATGACCACAATCCAGATGCAAGCATGGAAGTCATCAGAGCCATTTAATCTTCCAGAAGATTTATCACTGCAGGAACCCAAGTCTTTCATGTGGGTTTCTGCCACAATCCCTACTGCACACACGTAGAAGGAGCCTGGAGTTCGCGGGTCTGACAGCACACTGAACATGGATTTGTGCAATAAACAGGACCCTTGAGGCAGAAGGATTGTTAGGAGAACCAAATGGCCTTCGCCATTGCAATTTATGAAGATAGTCATGTTGGTGACAAGAATATTCAGAGCTCCTGGTGTTCCTTCATAATCACCGCCTCTTTGCTCTCTTTCCCCTTCTCCTGTCCGTCTCAGCTCCCGCCAAACACCTCTTTTTAGCTATCATGCATTTTCCTTTCTCCCGATTCTGCCCCAGTATTTTCCCTAGCTCTGTTCAAAAATCGTTTCCCTTTCAAAAATTGTTCCTCAAGAATTATTTCCCCGCAGAAATGTCCATGTTGTGTCCCACGTTGGCATGCTGAAGGGCTGGAAAGAAGGACTTGAGTGTGTCACCTGGCTCCCCGGCATGAGAGCAGTGCCCTCACGTCCTCACACGCAAGCCTCGTTTCAGACACCCTGAAATCGAGTTTAAGAGCTCATTCTCTATGGTCATGAAATTTTACCAAATGCTGCAGAGAGTCGAATTCAGACGACACAACCACTTCATTTTCAGTACAATGTGATTTTAGCTGAGAGGGATTTTCAGAGGAAAGCCAAAAAAAAAAAAAATGTTCATAGGATATCATGCTTGTCAAAAGCAATTAAACAGTACATAAAACCCTCAAAGAGATGTTCAAATGTAATCTGGATATGGTTTGGGTATCCAAAGAAAAATATAAATTTGACCAAGCCTTCTTATATATGAAATATAGACTAAAACATATTACTCTTGAAAAAAATTGAAGTTATTCAAATACTTTGATTTAAAATTGCTTCTACCAGCCATTGATTTAGAAATGTCATTTGCCGTATAATTCCAAATGACTTTACAGACTACAGAACATGAAATTATTGTGTTAAAGGGAGGCTTTCATGATCTTACATAAGCCCGAGAGACTTTATTTAAACTTCATATAGAAAGATATATCAATTGTTTGGTCCAAGAACCTCTTGTTTCAAACACCTGTCATTTAAGTGACAGAAGTTAAGAGAATACCTGACATTTCTAGAAAACTAGACCAAGGTTGATAACAAATGAAGGATTAATTTGTTGTTTCTCTAGTAAGTATATTTCAAAACCATGGCACATATTGCTCATTGCTATTAGACATGTGATCTTACATCCATTCACACCATCAAGTCAGCCCAAGGCAAAATTACTAGTCTTGTTGTCTGTTGCTGCATAACCAACTATCCCAAACTTAGTGGCACAAAATAGTAACCACTATATTATGCTTACGGATTCTGTGGGTCAAGAATTTGAAAAGGGCGAAGTAGAGCTGGTTTGTCTCTGCTCCATGGTGTCTGCGACCTCAGCTAAGAAGACTGGAACAGGAGGGGCTGGGGATTCGCTTCCAAGATGGCTTCTTCACTCACATATCTGGCTCCTGAGCTGGGCTGCTCAGTACCAGGCCCACTGGGGCTGTTGACCAGGGCCCCTATATGCAGCCTCTCCGTGTGGCTTGGGCTTCTCACAGCATGACTGAGAGGTTCCAAGAGGGAACATTCCAAGAGCAAGGGATCCAAGACAACCAGCTGGAAGCTGTCTGGCCTTTTCTGCTCTAGTCTTAGAAGTGACATTGCATCACTTCTGCCATACTTATGGTTTAAAGC
Organism: Tapirus indicus; assembly: GCA_031878705.1. Lineage (NCBI taxonomy): Eukaryota > Metazoa > Chordata > Mammalia > Perissodactyla > Tapiridae > Tapirus > Tapirus indicus. The sequence goes on from CM062927.1 coordinate 39,780,555, forward strand.
ACTCATGAGCCCACACAGATTCAAAGGGAGGAGTCAATGAGAAGAGGGTCCAAGGATCCCATTTTTTAAAACCATCACTTTTATGGTTTTGAAAAGATGGAAAATATGAGCTTGGTTTTGAATCTTGATTCCTCCACTTCTAAATGGGTGACCTTAGGCACATTACGTGACTTCTTCCTTCATTGTACAAACACAGATAGTGATCACAAGGTTGCTACAAATAGGCACAAATCCATTTCAGAGTGCATTCGTGTTCATTAACAGCTGGCTAATTCGAATCTTCTTCCTTTTTTCTTATCCACCTCGACCCTCTTTCTCAGGCAGGAGAATCCTCAATCTCCCTCCGATAATTCCATCAAAATCTGCTCTCAAAACCATTGTTCAGAAGGTGGAATCTCCTGAGTGCCCCTCAACGGCTGAGGAAGGAAATGGTGGAGTGCCCACCAGAGCTGCACCTTGCAGAGGCCGCCTCCTTGACCATGACTAAAATCCCTCCCCTTCCTCTGGTTTGGTTAGAATTCCAAATCTCCCCTCTTGTGATACTTTTAGCAGCCATTGACAGACATTCTTTAAGCCCTCAGGAATTTCCTTTTCCTTTAAAGAAAGTGAAATGGAATTTCAGATCAGGAACCCACGAGATAGAATTTTTCTGAAGTATGTGTTTCTATTCTTTCTACTTCCTGTCCCCACCTGATGTCAAATCGATTGAGATGGGGCATCCTGAGAAGGCAAAGGGCACTTTCAATCTGGCTTCTTTTCTATCTAAGTTCTTTACGCACATTATGCAAGTCTACTCCAGCCTCCAAAGCATTTTTGTTCACATAGAATATTCCAAATGTGGGGGGTGTTGAGAACAATATTGTATCCAGTTATGAGAAAGAAGCACCATGCTGAATTATTTCTTTACCTATTGTCATTGTTACAATTCTTTAGCCACTTCACTGGCCTCCCTACTGTCACTCCTGGTCTCTCCGGGCTCATCTCCATACATGAGTCAGAGCTCCTTCTAGAAGCATGTCAGGCCATGCCACTCCCCTACTCAGAACCAGCTGATGGTTTCCTAATGCACTGGGAGTAAAATCTAGAGTCCCTACAATGGCTTACAAGGCCAGCCACCGTCAGCGTTGAGCATTTCTCGGACCTCATTCCCGCCTTAGGCAGAGCCAGCCAGGCTAGCTGCTGTGCGAGCAGTGGCTCAGGCCCTGCCTGACCTTAGAGGGGCCCACACTTGGGTCAGTGCTCTTCTGGTGCTGTTTTGAAGGTTTTAATAAATTTTGAACAAGGGGCCCTGTATTTTCATTTCATTCGCATTTTACACTGAGCCCTGCAAATCCCGTGGTGGGCTCCGACTCCAGTGCAGAGCCTTGCTGGTCCTCAGGTGGCCTTGGCATGCGGCCACTCCTGCCTCCTCCTTCTTCTGAGATGTTCACTCAGCTGCTTCTTTCCTTCACTCAGGACTCAGGTCAAACATCTCTGCCCAGAGAAGCCTTCTCTGACCACCACGTCCGTGATGTCACCCCTCCCCATACACTGAAGCATTCCTTCTTCGGAGCATCTGTCTCTGCCCGGCTTTGTGTTGTGCATTTACTTACATGTGGTTGTTTCTTGTTTTACCCAGAGAAGCTCCTCCAGGGCGGGGATGGTGCCTGGCTTGGTCATTTCTTTGTCCCTGGGGCCTAACACGCTTCCTGGCACATAGGTATTTCTCAGCACATTTTTATTGAGTTAACTTACTCCTCAGTCACACCGTGCATGTTGCCCATTCACCAAGAGCACATTTTAACTCTGTGAACTTGGTTGTGAGAAGAGTTCAGAGAACACATTTGGAGATACATTGTCTTGCTTTAATTGTGGTCGCCTGGCTTTTCTCAAACTGCCACGAATTCCTGTTCATCTTAATCTTTCTGCCTTTCCCCCCTCTTTCTCTTTTCTCTTTCTCTGGTTTTCAATGACTCTAGTTCTGTGTTTCCAATATTCAAGGTATGGAAAAGTTGAGATTAATTTCCTAACTTCAAAGAGAGAAATAAGATAAGTCATAGGAAGTGTCAGGATAACCCCCCAATTCACCCTGCATTGGATGATCTCAGCTGGAGAAGATGGCAGCTGCTCGTGTCCTGACTGCCGACCCCAGTGGCCCAGCATGACCCATGCAGCAGCACGAGCGTCAGAGTCAGAAGGTGCCTTTGAGATCAGTAGCCCAAACTCACCAAATGCCATTTTGTGTTCTTTCTGAGTGGGAAGGATGTTGCAGGTTAGAAATGGAGAGAGGAGGAGACAGGGGAGGCCATAAAAGATACACTTGAATTATTCTGGCTCAAGAAGGAAATTAACTTCTTGAGATTACAAAACTGTTTAGTTGTAGGCCAGGTGCAAAAAGTCATGTTTTCTGTCTTTTTCTTTGATATTAAATGTCATTTAATTCAAGAAATGATCATTGACATCTAAATTTCCAATATAGTCTGGTATTACTACCATTCTCAATGTTCATTTTAAGTAAATTTTTCGATCATTGCTCATTTCAGTCTTTTAATCAAGGACTGTGTTCTCTTTGCTTGTGGGGATCAGTGGCCCCACACGCCCAGAAGGCAGCAGATGGCAGGCGCCAGGTCATCGGGCTGCACACTGGGCCCTCAGCAAGGTAGGAGGGGAGCCAAAGGGTCCTCGCACAGGGGCCTTGGCGGAGTTCTGGCGGCATGACGTCTTCTTTTGTTTTCTCATTCTTTTTGCACCTCGGGTGAACAGAAATAAATGAATTATAATCTTTGGTTCTTGACATACTCTCATCATTGGCCCATGCATGCCCCTCTGATTTATATGTAGATTTGTTTGTTTTTAATAACTTTGTCACCTCCTGTGAACTCACCACCAACTCAGAAATTAGAACACTGACAACACTGTGGCCATCTAGGTGGCCCACCTCCTGGCCCCTTGCCTCTCCAAACCCCACACCTGTGGGGTCCACTCTTTTGAGTCATGTGTTGCTTATTCCCTTTGCTTTTAAACAAATATCTTTTTTGAAATGGATGACATTTCTATATGTGTTCTCAAAAAGCATTTTTAGTTTGGGTTGTTCTTAGCTGCATACAGAGCTATCAAGTTGTAGGTAATTTTTCAGGATTTGCTCAAAAAGATGAACTGACCTTGCGCCAGGACCAAATCTTTCTGCGTCAGGTGGGTTGGAGAGAGCCCCCAACTGTTAGTTGGATCTGGCCCTGAAATGACCCACCAGAGTGGAGAGGCCTGCGGGCCACTCCTCCCTCTGTGGAGGGGAGCTGACAGCACCAGAACACACGAGCCTCTTCCGGGGTTTAATTTTCTTTTGATGGCCCACCTGGGCTCTGGGCAGGGCTTCCAGCCACCCACTTTGCGAGACCGCTCACTCCCCCACCTGTACAAACACAGGGCTTCCTGTCACCACGTGGCAGGAGCAGCGCAGGGTTGCGGACACGGAGCTTCGCGTTTTTAATTTCCTAATGAGAACGATTGTAGACCTGGAAAACAGCTGTTATCCCAGGGGCCACAACACAAAGTAATTCAATTGCGCCTTTATGATTTCTGTCTTGTCCTTCGCAATTTCCCACAAACCTGAAACATGTTTCGCTAGTCACTTTCCATCTCACAGCGATCACAAGGCTTGGCCCTCAGGGAGACTCTAGCAGCATGGAATGGTTTTTACTCTGCAAATCCCAAATGGAACTAAGAGCATATTGAGTTACTCACGAAGTTGTGGTACAACGTAAGGACACTGAGGTTGCAAGGATAACCCAGTCCTAACTAGGTTCCCCTTCCATGTCCTCTGTCACTGCTGTGATTAACTATTATTAAAAACAAGAGGCTGAGATGTCATAGTAGAAGGAGCACAGACTTTGACATCAGAAAAAAAAAAAGAGTTCAAATCCCACCTGTGTCATTTGCCCATCATGTGACCTGGGACCTCTCAGAGTTAGTTTCCTGATCTGTAAGATGGAGCCAGATGCCTACTCCAGAGGGTGCTGTGAGGGTCACCTGAGATAAGGTGTGGAGTGGTGGAGCTCACACCGCCTATGACATAATCACAGCCTAGGTGCTTAATAATCGGTAGCCTCAGGCCTGGCTCTCATTCCTCACCCTGTGTCTGTCGCAGTCCCTAACTCCCAAGTATCACTCCCCTCTCCATTCTGATCCCCACACATCATGGTCAGATGAATCCTCCCAGAGCAGCGTTTGTGTATATCACATTTCCTCCCCTCCCTAACCAACCCACACCCCTAAACAACAGCAGAAACCTTCTCTGGTTTTGCAATACCTTTAAGATTTCCAAATCCCTTAAGTTGGCCTTTCTGCTTGACCACAAGTTAGAATCAATTTACCCCTGCACAGTGGTCTTTTGTTACTCCTACATCTGAGTCTTGTGTTCTAGGCAACCTTCTTGCTCTCTGAACATGCCAGATACACATCAGGTCCGTCCCTGCCTCTGCACCCCACGTTCATCCTGTCCCCCTTGCACAGACTGCTGGCCTCCTGCCTTTCATGGATACACATTCTATCCTTTCTCGGGGTGTGAATAAAGTCCCCATCTCTCTCCTTTTTCCTCCTTCCTTTCCTGTTGGCTGTTTAATGTGTCTCATCTTGCTTTGTCATTGTCCACTCGTGTGTGTGGTAGCCGAGCTGGCACAGTTCTACAGGAGATGTTCAGAAATGTGTGGTAACAACTGCAAATATAAAGGCAGAAGTTTTGAAGACATTTCCATTTATAAATGCCTCTGTAAATTCACTGGAATTCAACTCATAACAACTTCCTTCCATAAAATTTTTTCCGCAAATTTTTATCAATAGCCACATTGAAGTTATTAAGCACTGAGTTTGTATATTGCTGTTGGGGGGTGTGTGTGTGTGTGTGTGTGCGCATGCGCACGCATGTTTTAGGGACCTGCATTGAGTGGTTTAGCGTCACATCAGCCCCTAGTGGGAAATAGCTATCTTCACTCCTGTCTCCTTGGCTACTCTCAGCTGATAAGCTTCCACCAGACCACACTGGTTGTTCAAGAATACAAAATCATACTGGAATTTCGGAAAGATAACTGAAGTGAGAATGAGCCTGACAATTGTTGGCCGGTGTCCACCCTTTAAGTTTTCTCTCAGTCTCCCCGCATGGTTTAGTCCTATAATAAAATATGCCAGGGTGAGTTGTCTTCCCAGAATTCCTGGCAGTGGGGAAGGGGCTCTGGCTGTCTTGGCAGTAAAAGGACATGGAGGAAGGGGGCCCTGTTTAAGCTCTAAACTTGGCTGTTTCGATTCCAGGCATTCTCAGTAAGAGTTATACCTAAACCTGAACTTGGACAAAGACCAAAGATTATACATTAGTACCATACTCAAAATATTTGGGGAATCTGTCAAACTGAAGGTTGGCCAGTATTCACGTGCACTGGTGTCTCCTGAATGATATTGAATTTGAAGCAATTAAACAGTAATATCTTGAATTAGTGGTTTTTTAGGAGGCTACTAATGGCATCCATTTTTCTGCCTAATGCAGAAAGAGTTTTAAGTCTGAACTCCAAGAAGGAAGATATTCATACAGCTTGGAGATTTCCAATCTCCTCATTGTCCAGAAGGTTGCCAACGTTCTCAGCAGAAAGCTTCCAACAAGGAGAACACTTGCACATGGAGCCCTCTCATTTTAGAGGGGAGGAAATATGCTGTCACGTAGCCACAGGAGCCCTTGCGGCCCATTGAAGGGATTAGGATTTGCATAGCAATCCAAAGTTATAGAACTGGCACTGATGTCCAGTTAAAGGTGGCAAGTCAAACACACACATTGGCCTTAGTGAGCAACTAGTTTAGGTGGAACCGGTCAGAAAGCTCTGGGAATATCTCTTCAGACAGATGAAACTGATTGCATCCCAAGTGCATTTGAACATATTGAGAGGAGATCACACAACTGGGGGAGTGTTCAGGTTTGAATTAATGATACATCAATGGGAAGCTAGGAAAATGAAAGAAATAAATAGCTCAATATCATTTCCAGGGAAAAACAAAATGTTCTTCAAGAAAGGAAAAGCATCCATTGTGTACTGCAGAAGTCAGTTTTACATACCATTTGCATTGGCACACCTATATAAACACTAAATATCTATTCAACAGTACAACATAACTATTTTTGGAGGATGGAGGGGTGGGTATCAAGTGTGCAGGGGTATGGTGAGGGTGGGAGAGAAAGAGAGAAAGAGCGCAACATTCTTCCAAATTGGAAACCCAATAGATTATGCCTAAATGTGAAATATCAGATAGAAATGTGTTACTTAAGCATATGGCGGTTGCTTCTGGGAAGAGAAAAGAGGATGGGGAGGATTGTCCTTTTCTTTTTTAAGCAAGCTATATGGGTGAAAGTATAGGCTAATCTGCTTTAACAAAAAGACCCCAAGATGCGGAGGCTTGAATGAGATAGGTATATGTTTCTCTTGTTTGAATGGTCCAGAGAGAAGATATCTCGGTTAGAAGTTCAATTTTATGACCCTGAAAATGTGGCTTTCATCTCTGGGACCAAAGCAGCCATTCTAGTTCCTCTCATCCCAGCCCATGGGAAGGTGGAATAGGTCAGCAGAGCACACATGCATACCTTGACAGGAACACCCCCCAGAAGTGGCACACACCCATTGGCCAGATTGTGGCACATGGCCTTACAGAGCTGCAAGGGAGGGTGAGAAATGCAGTGACAAGCTGTTGGCCATGTGCTCAGCCAAAACTCGGAAGTCCTATTATTAAAGAAAGTGAGAACTAATGTCCATGCTCAACCAGCAGACTGTCAAATAAGCTTTGTAGAACTATTTGACTCTTTCAGCTAGGTGCATGTGTAACTTCAGTACAAATAAAAACTAAATTTAAGACATAGTGCTTAAAGATCATCTTTTGAATAATTGAACAAGCAATGAAAACCTAGAAATAAGGGTCTGAAGCAGAATGCAGACATCCCCAGAATAGACGGTGGAGATGGTGTGGAGTGCAGAGGACCCAGGCCTGTTTGGTACCTTTACTTTAGGTCCCTCCATTTCAGGATGCTTATGGCTCCTTTTCTGGTATGGGTATGCTCCACATGCTTCAAGGATGCATGGGCACCCCTGCAAGCCTATGATTTTAGGGTAACTTGTTCCAAAAGAACAAGACTCTGAGATGGAGACTAGTGTGTAGGAGCTTTACTGGGGAGGCTCTCGGGATCAACACCTGTGGGCAAAGGGGAAGAAGTGGGATTGGGCAGGGGGAGAAGTTGCGAGTTCCAGATCTGGGATGGACCTTCAGAGATATTGTGGCCAGGGGGCCGGACTTTTATATCCCGGTATTGATCAGTCTTTGGGTGTAAATTGCCCCAGGAACTTAAAACTTTGGGGAGTAACCTTGCATGAAGTAGCTGTGTTCGGCCTGGGCAATTCCCAGGAGGGCTGATCGGTGAGGTCTGCCTGCTGCAGAACTCCCAGCAGCCCAGGGAACAAGTCTTTCATTCCCGAAGGGAGATTGGAGCAGAGCAACACAGCATCTACTATACATAGATCCACATAGCTGTCTCTGGCTCTCTGTGAAATCAGTCATTTGAATTTGGATTCCAGCAGTGGTATTTCTCTGTAGGAGAAATTCAATGGAGGCAATCTCGTTAGGACGATAGAGTGGTTGGGAGGTGCTAGCGGATTTGTATGGAAACTGCATGTATGTAGCAAGCATGCTCTTTGACTTAGGTTATATTTTTACTGGAGGTGGCTTTAGGGCAGCTGTTGGGGACTAAAGGGAAGAGGACCTAAAATATAGGCAAACCAGATGATAACTATGTTTATATTTTACTTTCATCTATGTGATTGGTCAACAGTTGTTAGTTAACATATAAAGAACTCTTATCAGGAATTTAGGCTCCAGAAGGGACCAAGTCAAGGACTTCAAATAATCTTATCTCCATCTGCCTCAGAGGGTTTATTAGTTATCACAGGGAGTATTAGAAGTAAGTTTTCACTGGAGAAATGAGTGATGTTAAGAAACGTGGTTGACTACGATTTCCACTGGCACCTCCCCCCTTGATCTGGCAAACCCAGCAGTCCAACACCTTTGGAATGATGCCCTAGGGATAGGATTCTGATCTGTGGCCCCAACCTAATGGAGGGCAGCATCTGTCACCTGATTCTAATGTCAAAATTTTGTTGTGATCACATCAAACTGAGTATTTCCTTCAAGGGTCTTGTCCATGTACATAAAAAGACATGTTTACCTGCTGATATATGTTTGTGTGCATGCGGCAAAATTTGATCTAAGACTTGCTTTCATTTACACATACTTCCTGGTGGTGAAGTTGTGTGTGTGGGGTGGGGGGACACAGACTGCTAACTGCTAGAGGCTGCCAATATTTTTCAAAAGAATCTCCTAATTGTGAATAGCCAAATTAGCCTAGAGGCTAAGAAAGTAAAGGATGCCTCATCTTATTCCTGGTTAAATGTTCGAACAATTAACCTGTAAAGTAATGATACCTGAAATAAATGTGATTGTCAACCCATTTGTTTAGTGAAATGATTGATATAAAAATAAACTACCCTGGCTTAGAAATTCAGTGCATGATATATGATAATGAAGTAAACCTACCTTGATTATTTTAGATTTTCATTTGACACTTCGATGGTCTGTGCTACTAGACTTGGCCTTGGGCAAGTTCAGTCGGCTCAGGCTCTGGAATGAAGTCTTCCATGTGCCTGATGATCCATGGTATGGCTGTGGGGGAACCCTGGGTTTAACTCTTAGGTGCGAAAAGCTAGAGGATTCTAACGGGAGAACATCACAGAAGAGTAAATCCAAAATCTTGCTTTGGTTGACATGGTTTGGAGAAGGGGCAGCTTGGGGAATGCATTTGGAGAAAATCATACTATCTAAATATTGAACTCAAGAGCATTAAAAAGACATGGAGAATGAAAAGCACTGCCAATGTGATAGGAATCTGCAACCTCCTAGAGTCGGACTCAATTTCCCACTGCTCCCTCACACACCTCCCAGGGCAAGGCTCTCTTCCTCCTACCCCAAGGGCTTGCCCACAGATTTCCATCATGGCTCATGAATCTTTGATTGCCCTTCTCTATTCACAAACTCACCTCACCCTTCAATAATCCCTTCCTCATATATGAAGACACCTCCCCAAGCTCTGTTGGCCAACATTGATCCCTTTGTCTAAACTTCCTTAATTCTGCCACTTATATATTTCATGCTTTTTCTTCTTGAGATCCTAAGTCCCAGGAAAATTGACTGGGGAGGAGCTTGCAGCCTTTGCCTCATCTGTCCACAGTGTCTCCACAGCACCTAGCACAGAGTTGAGAACTCAGGAGTCCTCCATACATGCTTGCTGAGTCTAAGAGGTTGTAAACTCTGAAGACTTGAGGGGCTAGGCAGGCAGCAGCCAGGCCAAGGCAAACTAGAGAAAGCATTCTGATTCAAATGATTTTTTTAAAACTACTAGGAAAATAGAACTGTGGTTTATCTGCATGCATCAGGTTTGCAATTCCTGGTCTCTAAGTGGTTAGCAAGCAATTTCTAGCTGCCTACAATAGGAAAATAAATTTGTAAATGAAACAGCAGAGAAGGATTATTTACTCCATTCTAGACTCTCCCCCTTACCCAGGTTTGTTTCTGGACAAAGGGAACAGGAAGCCACATGCAGACTCTGCAGAGGTATCCTGCTACAAAGGGGCCATCATGCTCAGGAAAGTAGTGTCCTCCTGGTCTCAGTCTGACCCTGAGCCCCACTCTTTCCCCTTCTGGAGTCTATGCCAGGCTCTGCGGGGACACGGCCTGCCATGTGACTGTGGGGTGGGTGTTGGAGGGCAGGTGGACAAAGGATGGGAATCTGGACTTTTTCTCTCACCACAGTGCTGTTTGGAGGCCGAAACCAATGTGTGCTCCTTTCCTAAGGATTCGGGATGGGGATGTTGGCATTTGGGAGAATAGAGAGATCTAGGTCAAAAGCTAGTTGAGCAAGAAAGTAGAAATATCTTTCTTCTGAAAGGAGGCTAAATACGGAGACATACCCCAAAGATGTGGGGGAAATGGGAGTCTTTATACTTGGTAAAAAGAAGGAATGAAAGATAATTGAAGATGAATGCAAACTATCTTTCAATTTGCTCTTTTGAAGATGCTTATCTAAAAATAAGATCACGTGGAGGAGAAATGACATGTCCGACTGTTGCTAACAACAGCCCTTTGGGGGCCAGAAGACATGGAGCAAATTAATTCAGAAAGACATTTTGCTCTGAAGACCATTACTCACTGCCCTCCTGCCAAAGTCATGGAGAGCTGGAGTTTTGCTGCTGCAAACTGTTTACATAGAAGGATACACCGGGACAAAGGTCGTGGGAGGTAAGCAAGCCTGGAGTCCTCAAAGTCAAAAGACAATAAACACATCAATTTTCAAGGCTTTTAAAGATGCACAAGTGGGCCAAACAAATCCCCACTTTGGATATAGATTCACAACATCTTGTGGCAGATGGAGACAGGAGTGAGGCAAGAGTTGGTTCAAACCGAGGTAATATTATCATGACCACAACGGGCAACGAAAGGTGAAGGCCTGGAACAGCACTTCAAACACGTCTGAACTAGAATTAAAATCGGACGGGCATTGGGGAGGGGATCAAAGTCAGGAGCAAGGTTCTAAGCAGACTAGTGAGAACCCAGAGGGAGGAAAATCTTTTTCAGAAAATCCATAAACTGTACTGAGTTGCCACTCTAATTTATTGCTATAACGAGTAGTGGATTTGAGGTCCAATGCGTAGACTCTCAGCTATGACCTGAACAGGGATTTTGTTGGCAAATATTTGGGTATATTTATTGAAATGCATTTGTAGCAAGTCAACTCCTACAAAAGATTGTTAAAATATTCCCCCTGGAAATAACAAAAGAGTTTTGTCCTAAATTTGACGACTCACATTAAGCAGTCTAAATAAAAACTCTGGTGGGACTTGGCACCCCTCTGAGGCATTGTTTGCTAAGAAGAGAGTGCCTTTAACTTCCTAGAACTCTGAGAAGAGACACAGAACCCTTGGTTTTGTGGATGCCCAGTGTCCCTGTCCAAAGCACATCCTACTTCCTCTTTTTCTGTCCCCATCAGGCACCGAAGTTCTTCATAAGTCACAAATGCAAATCTGACTCAATTCTTTCTTATTGAGCAATCACAGAAACTTGACTTTGAAATTCAACTTCAAGGAAAACACAAAAGTCTATTTTTAATCAGAGAAAAACCTCAAGCTGAGTGAAAATCATTTTGCAGGTCCTGTTGAGTATAGACTAGAACCACTTCTGAAGTGATCGTTAGCTTTCTGGAAGCGATACATGCCAGAATCAGCTTCCGTCCTACTTTCTAATCAGTCAGTCAAAGTCTGAGAGAAGCATGAGCGCTCTGCGGCCTCTGCAGGGCTCGCAAGGGGCTGGGAGAGCAGAGCGTCACTGGGTATTCATGGAATGTCCAGGGCTGGATCAGGTAGTTTTAACCACAGAATTGAAACTCTGAGGAGGAGGGAAGGAAATGTAGAATGACTTAAACAACTGCTTCATGAAAGGAACACATCCAGTACCTGTTTCAATGTCCTCGTTTGGTGGTATTTCTTAAGAAATGTGGCAAATTATGATATCTTTGGGATAATCTTTAAACTTAACGTGTGTGCAACCAAAAAAAATAAAACCGGGAAATGCATTTTGTCTATGGTTTGTTCATTTAACATATTGTTTCCTGAAATCATTATCCATTAACATTTTTCAAAAATTTCTCTCATATTCTTTTGAAAACCCCAATTCTGGTTTATCACACTTTCAAACAGCTTTCTCCACCCAGACTCCAGAGGCTATTTCACATCTCAGATCCAAAGTTTTCTTGCAAAGCTCTATTTCTGTTAGACAGGAAGAGCTTGAGTTTATAATTTATAAGTTATTTTAAAGAAACAATTACATTTTGAAATTTAACCACCTTACTTGTTGTTGTTAGGACTGTATTCCCATAATTGCGGCTTTAAAAATAACACTTCCTGGTGTTTCTTTAATGCATAAAACTATAAAGAACATAATAATGTCCTATAACCTGACCATGTAGATAACCTCTGATAACACGCTTTTAAAAATTAATTCACATACATAATGAAAAATTCAAGCAGGACAGAAAGTTGTGAAATGAAAAGTAATATTCTACTTTCTCATCTGGTCATTCTCCCCTTCGTTATAAGCAGTTTCTTATAGTTCTTTCAGAAAACATTTTTGCTCATATGTCAAAACATGCCTTGCACATCCAGAAGCACACACACATATGCACATTTATTTGTAAATTTTTCATAGAGGGGATCATACGGTCAACGCCCATAGTGCCTCATCTGGCTTATTTTCACAGAATAAGAGGTCTTGAAGAACTTCCCTGTTAGCACAAATGGATCAATCTTATTCCTTTTAACAGCTGCATAGCATCCAGTTCTGTCAGAAGCTATATATCCAACATATTCTATTTCAGTAACCCTTTATTAATTAGCATTAAACTAGTTTCCAGGTTTTTTCATTAAAAAAATCCTGACTGAAGATCCTCTTGCAGTTTGGCATTTTTAAAAAAGCAATATATTAGTCAATTAAATTCCTAGAAGTGGAATTTTTAAAACCTGTTTTCCTTTTCAATCTATTCTAACCTTTTACGTTGCCTATGATTTAGACGGGGAGAGCTCTCTACTTTTGCTTAGGTTAGGAAGAAAAAAATTGGGAACATCAGGACACCCAGCCCAGCTGCCTGGCTTCATTTCAAATTCCAACGTGGAGGTGCTAATCTGGGAGAGACGCTTAGAAAGAGGTCCATAACGACGTTCTTCTCACTCCAGAAGGGTACAGAATGAGCTGCCAAGTGAGCAGGATCTCCCGTTTAGTAGGCCCTGAGAGAGTTGATTAAGAAATATGACTTAATAGAGTTTTTGATACCTGACCAAACCTTTTGGATGAAGTCACATTGTCAAGTGTAATTACCATACTGAACACACAAATGCCGACTGAGGGAAATGTCTACCACGGACCTCTTTCAAATAAGATATATGTGAAGCTGTTAGACAGGACCTCAGCTGGAATCACTAAGGAAGACTTCTTTGGATAAAATAGCTCACCCCTGTATATCATCTGAGCGGTCCCTGAGCCATGTATAATTTCACAAGACCTAGATGTTGTAGAATAGAAGCCCGTTTTTAGACTCTTGCTTTCACTAAATGTGGGGTGTTCATCCTACCAGGAGAGACGCACTCCCTCTGCCAGTACCAGCAGCCAGACCAGACCTTCCGCATATCAGCACCATGTGACAGATTCCAGTTACGCCTACGTCACTGGGGTTGGGGAGAGGAGGAAGGGGACTGTGTCCTTGAAAGAGCAAAATTGCTGATGTAAATCTGAATACGCAAGTTTCATTTTAGGGAAAAGAGAAACATCTCGGCGGGAAGCTAGATTAATCAAGCCAGACAAATTTCCATAAGGCCAGGCTCTTTGGTGACATTTCTAAGAGGAGTGGACCCCAACATGCCTGAACCTTTGCCATCCCATCCTCTGTGTCCTGGAGGTGTCAATGGGAGAGAGGCCCCAGACCCACTGCGCAGTCCCAGCCTGTTTGTGAGCACAAGTGATTGCCTTTAGGACATTTCTGGGAGTTTGACAAAATGGACACTCCATGAGCTCCTTTAATTTAATTGTGAATAAGACCCACTCTTACATAGGTTTTCTGTACTCTTAGTAAATGCATACTCATAGTTTGGTTGGATAAAAAGCAGGCAAAAGATATATCAATGATGCATTTCTGTCCCTGAGAAATTTCCACTGAAAATTAAGTGTTGATTTCAAATAGCTATCAGGAATAAAAAAAAGTTAAACAAAATTACAGAAATGGATGGAGATAACTATGAAGCAGAGCAGAACTGAACTGCTTTGATTAGACGTGCTGTTCCATTTTATGCATTAATCCTTTTAACAAATATTTTTCCACACCTACGAACCAGACTCTTCTAGATACGGGTACACAAAGATTTTACACCATAAATAGTTCAAATAATGCTTTGGGTTTAAAATGGTTCCCATCACAACCACTGGAGTACAACCGTGGCCTGAGTGCATAGAGCAAATACAGGAGCGAAGACATACCAGATAAATGCTAAGAAAAGGAAAGAAAGCTGGGTTTTGAAATATAATATAAAATGAATATTTATAGAATCTGAAAGAAGTAAATGACTTCTTTGTTATGATAAAGGAATTTACTTTTTTTCCCCCAAATCCAGGGAATATTTGTAAAATTAACCATATATTAGGCACATACATCTCAAAAAATGTCGAAAAACTTTTTTCTTTTAAATGCAGGTCACATTCTGTGATCACAGTGCAGGGGGTGGTAGTGGAAATCACTAAAAAAAAAAAAAAAAAAAATGGAGCCAAAGCCCCAACAACCCTGTGAACCTCTGGATCAAACCACACGTGAAGATAATTCACCTTTGGACTTTTTGGTTATTTTTAACTCCAACCCCTCCTTTTTTAAACCAAGCTGTCTGACACTTGCAACGAAAATGTTCTAATATTGTCATCTGGAAATTCTATACTCAGCCTAATTATAAATCAAACGTGATGAAATAATAAAGATATTTTCAGACCAAGTTGAGCTCTCATACAGCCTTTCTCAGGCAGTTGTAGTTAAGGATGAGCAATACCAGGATCTGAGACATAGCAAATTGAACCCAGGAGAATGACAAAGGGAAGTTCCAGAATGCAGCTGTGCCACAAACCTAGAAAAACAATCAGTGTAGGGGAGCTAGGTGTCCAGGAAGGAAGTATCTTGGAAAAGGAGATTTTATACATTTGATAGTATTCTTTGGAGAATGGAAAAAAAATTAAAGATGCAATAAAGCTGACAATGCCAGAATAAATAACCAATTAGAAGCTCCAGGAGGAACAAGAAAAGGAAATATAAACATGGCATGTTACTTGGATCTGCAGCGGACAGTATTTACATGGTCATAGTAACATAAGCACTTGATGGAGTTTCAACTTTAGAACCAAAGTGTTGGCACAGCACCGCTGCATTTACCATTGCAGAGCAGAATGTAAACATAAACAACATCAGCCTCGATAATGTGGAAGTTGTCAAGCACAGACGACAGAACATGGGAAGTGGAAAGGGGAAGATGACAGAAGGAGGAAAGACCATGAGCCTAACATCCTTATCTTAGGGATTGACAAAAAAGAAAGAAATATGTAAGCATATTATTCAAAGTTACAAAAGCAACTGATAAAGATAAAAATAGTGATATGACTATACGGAAGATAGAGAGGAGATCTTTACTTACCGTGAGAGGCAGTCACGAGAGTTTCTGAAAGGGATACCTCAAGAAATAGGGGTTTATGCATATTATTCAGAGGTACTGAGTAAATTTAAAGATATTGAGAATCACACAAAGAACTTAAATCAGAAAATACTACAAGAGTGACATGGTTGCCTCTGGCGAACAGGACTGAGATGGGGCTAGATTCTGATCCTTTTCATTTCAAATTCTTAGGACCTAATTAAATATTTAAACCATGTGTAGATTACTTTGGTAAAAAGAAAATTTCAATGCTTAGAAAAAGAAATCATACTCAACCCCACTCACAATTAAAGGAATACAATCAAACCACTTTCAATTGATCAATTTTGCAAAAATACAGAAAATCTGATGGTTCCCAAGGTAGGCCAGGATGTGGGGAACAGCTAGGATGAATATTCAAAATATTTTAACAACCAGCACAGACACCAATCACCCAGAACTGATGCCAGACATAAAATACCATATGTCCATCCTAGTGCCTGCCAGCTGAAGAGAAGTCTAGGGCACAGGTGTCCTCATACACTACTGGTGGGGCTGTAAGTTGACACATGGAGGACATTAGTCATTGTCATTTTTTTTCAAAGCTATTCAAAAATGCTTACTGAATTAAATATTCATCTTAGTAAAACATAAAAAGGATATAATTTTTGTAAAAGCTTTATTGAAATAGAAGTCACAAGAGTACAATTCAATGGATTTTAGTATATTCCCAGAGTTGTGCACCCATCACCACAATTGATTTTAGAACATTTTCATCATCTCAGAAAGAAACCCCCTACCTTTTAGCTATTGCCTGCCAATTCACCCCTTTCTCCCAACCCTAGCAACCACTAATCTACCATCTGTCTCTATAGATTTTCCTATTCTGGACATTTCATATAAATAGAATTTATTTCCATATGAACTTTCATTTCCCCATGAATTTTAAGATCAGCTTGTCAATTTCTACAAAGAAGCCAATTGAGATTCTGATAGGGATTGTGTTGAGTCTGTCCATCAATTTGGAGAATTTATTGACGTTATGCCAATGCCTACCTATGGTGTTGGATCAAACTGAATGTTCCAAACTCTGGGAAATGTACCCTTGTTTACTGTGATTGCTTCTCTGGGCCACAGACTAGCAAGAACTTGGATAGTGGGAAAAAGACCCCCTTCTGTCTCTGTCATTGGGGACATGGGCCCAGACCCCAGGTCAGAGAGAATTGGTCATGGGCATGCCTTTTGATTGGAAGTAAGGTGACCCCTGCAACCCATTTATCTGATTTTATGTGTAATGGCTTAGCCTCTAAACTTCTTTTTTTTTTTTTGGTGAGGAAGATGGGCTAACATCTGTTGCCCATCCTCCTCTTTTTGCTGAGGAAGACTGGCCCTGGGCTAACATCTGTGCCCATCTTCCTCTACTTTATATGTGGGACGCCTGTCACAGCATGGCTTGAGAAGTAGCGTGTAGGTCCGTGCCTGGGGTCCAAACCTGTGGCCCACCAAGGTGGAGCACACAAACCCAACCACTACGCCACCAGGCCGGCCCCCGTCTAAACTTCTAAGTGTATTTTCTACTTTGTCCACCATGAGGATTCTTTATATGGTGGAGCCAAGGAGCTAATCCAGGGAAAAACAGCTTTCTCCTTTTCCCTCATACCCGTCCAGTCTCTGGCCGTTCTCTTGGTTCTGAAGCACGACAATCCACCATCAAGGCTGGCAAAGACAGAAGCTCCTGAGAGGACTGGGGTGCAGGCAAGCAGAGCAGGCAAGGACAAAAACTCTCCTTGGGTCTGGGGTGGAGAGGAGCTGGGAACCTCCACATCAATGAGTCTTGTCTCTGTGAGAGTCGCATATCACACAGTCCTTTCCTGTCACGGCTCTTGAGGAGCACAGGCGTTTTCTTGCCTCTTGCGCCTTTAGACTGTAAGTTCCTTAGACAGGGCCTTGTTCAGAGCTGCTTCTCCTCTGCTTAGCAGGGTTCATGGCGGACAAACAGGCCCTCAAACATTAGCTGCACAAATATTGTCATGTTTCAAATGAGAATACCTCATGTGGTTGTAATGGCCATTAAATCAGATGATTTGTAGGGAAATGATAATAATTTTAAGGGTCCATGAATATAAAACATTGGTTTTCAAAAGAAATTTTTAAAGAAGCAAAGTGTGAGTAGGATAGCCCCTGAATTTTCTAGTGGTGTTAGGGACAACTTATTCTGAACAAGAAATGGGAATGCTGGATGAAATGAAATGTGATGATTCTAAACACAGCAAACCCAAAATTTTGGTGGCTCCTCTGATGCCTCATGCAGATTTCCAATTTTAACAAATGTTTAAATAAGGGACAGAAGATGAGATCTTTCATGACTGAACATTTATAACAATGTATATTTTAAATCTTATCTCCTCGTTTCTCTCTTGTCATAAAGTTTATTTTTATTGGACCACCCACAGCAAATTCCTGCAATTTTATGGCCCTATGACACTGTTGTCACTGCTTTTAGCACAGGCGTCTGTTAGTAAAGAGACTCAGAGTGTTCTCTTATGAGTCACTGAAATACACTTGCCAAAGCCAATTAAACTAGTGCCAAATATGACAAGTCACCAGAAGACTTTCAACAATTTACAATGTTTTTGCTGGGGAAGGGAAATAAAGAGAGAGAGAGGTACATTTGCACAGCACTTTTTTTTCTGGGGAGCTTCAATAGTTATAATCACTGATATTTAGTAATGCTGACTGCATTACTATTTCCTCTGGTGTTTTTCACACTATAGACCAGAAATGATGATTAAGATTTTTGGTGGTTGGTCCTTTCTATCTCCTCATAAAATATGCCTGTTCTTCCTGAGCTGGAGGTGCCAACTGAACACGAAGGAACAAAGTACAGAAGAAGTAGAAGAAGCAATGCTGGATTTTAGGCTTCTGAATAGTAATCAAGGGTTGGCCACGGGCTTAACAAGCAATAGGAAAGCTAGCAGTGGAATTCTGCGTATGAAACCGCCTCGGGGTAGGAAATATAGCTCAAATAAAGTTTGGGATAGAGTTAAAGAGGACCAACAGGAGAGGGTGTTGCTGTCCTCACCAAGTTCAGGCGCAGTAACTAGTTGGCAGGGCTTTTGGGAAATAGGACATCTCACTAAATGTCTTCAGAGGAAACGGTGTAAATTCATCATAATGTGTACCATAACAAACAAGCAGACAACTTGATTCACCTTGTATCTTCCCACTGAGACTTTTGCAGACTCATCACATGGAGAATTGGGGCAATTATTTCAAAAAAATTGGGTCTCTGGTATTATTTTTTTCAAAATATTCTAAAGATAGAGGGAAATGTATACCTAGTCTGAATAATCAATGCCTCACTCTGAATTTCATTTTACCTGTAGAAGCATGACTTCCCTCACTATTTTTCAGGTAGTCTACACGGAAGAAGTAGTTTCTCTAATAAGTGAACTCTTCTGAGAAAGATGAGATTCTTTGTATTGTAAATGAAATATTTTCGACATCCGTAGTACTGATGGTCCCATAAGAGATGTAAAATAAGTGACCCCTAGTCTCTGAGCTTATATGGGAGGACCTAAGACTGTAGGAAATGACTAATGCTTTATTGTTATCTTACCACACTATTAAATAGAAATCCAGTAATTCACATATCAAGGACTCATTTGATGTATGATGAATGTTACTGTAGAATTTTTTTGTTAGGGAGCTAAGAAATGGTCATGTTTTAACTTAAAACATTATTTATTAAAATAAACGTCAGCACAAAGTTTCTTCCTGATTTATTGCTTACCCTCAAAAAAAGCAAGACCTTAGCTTTGTAATACTGTTTTAGCATATAGCATATTGAAATTTAAATTTGTACATCAGACTTGGAAATATTTATTTTTTATTTCTCTTTGGCAAATAAATTATGTCATATCCTTAAAAAATGGGATATCTGTAGTATTAAAATGATACTCTAGAAAATTGTTTATGAGACAGAAGGATATTCATGATGTATTGTTGAGGGGGAGAAAAGCACATTATGACAGAATAAACATTATTATACACACACACACCCAATATTATTACATAAATACAAGAAGAAGTGATATTTACCAAAATGTTAACAAAGGTTAAACCTACAGATTATTAACTATGGGTACTGTTGATTGCCTCCCCAGTATCCATTCCCCCTATTTTCCTTTACAATAGTTTGCTGGTTTTGTTTAAATATTTCCCCAAGTCCCATTTCTTCTTATGTCTCAGGGGCAACTGACCATCCCCACGGCTCCAAAGACTCAGAAAGGAGTACCATCCCCCTTGTAAGTACCGGTTAAGGAGTGGGCTTGTCACCCAGCCCTGGCCAAAAGGATTTGAGGAGGAGTCCAATAGGAAGTTTTTGAGAAGTTTTCTTAATTTTAAAAGAGATGAGGAAGTCTCTTTCCTTCCTTTCAACCTCGTTACGTCTGGATGCGATGCCTCAAGGTACTATTGCCACCATCCTGCCACGAGGCTGAAGATAAACCACACTGAAGACGGCAGGTCAGAGAGAAAAAGAACCTGGGTTTTTAACGACACCTTTGAGCCACTGAATAAACCAGCGCTGAAACCCACTCCATCCTGGGTGTCCTGCTACGTCGGGAAATAATGGTCTGTGTTGTTTAAGCCAGAGTTTCCTTTTCTGAAGCTGGAACCCACAAACAGTTGTCATGGGTAATTTTAATTTCTTCTTTTTTTGCTTATATGAGTTTTCTACATCCCTTTACATGAGAACATATTTCTGTTGTAATATGAAGTAAAACACTAAAAAGTATTTTTTTAATATAAGGGGAAAATAAGAAGAAATGATAACTTTTCATCTTCCCACCAGTGTGGCATGCCTTTCCATTTCAAGTCAAAAAATCAGCTGAATTCTTTTCATTTTATTAAGACGAAAAATGGAAAAAAATCTTCCTGTTAATCAGACCCACACGTGTATGTTTGGTGAGTTAGTGCCTAAGCTCCCAGTGCCTAAGCTACATTAGAGGAACAAGTGACATGTGGGCGCACAGGGCTATTTATGGCAGTCTTGCCAAATCAGGGCTCTCGGGTCCACAGGAAGCACTGAAGTGCAGAAGCCGCCTATCGGGGGCTCTTCAGATTCAACTATTTATTACACACATCGTACGCGTCAGGCACAATGTTACTCTCACATTAATTTACGCAGTTAACTTTCTTACAAAGATCGTCTTCACTTATCAGCTGTTGTCCCTAGCCGCCCATCGCTTTTGAAATTGCTGTAATCGGGAGGCTGGTCCCACCACTCCACTCTTTCCATGACCTCGGATGATCTTCTTATCACTAAATTCAGTGGATGCTTTTCCATTATTGTCTCACTTGTTGTGTCTGTGGCATTCTTGTCCCCTTACTATCTTTTGAAACTCTTTCCTCCCATGATTTCTGAGACTCTGTTTCTGCCACTTTTCTGTCTGCTCCTCAGGCTTTGGGCTTCTCTTGTTCTGCTCACCTCTTAGAGGTTGCAGTTCTCAAATTTTCTCTCCTCTGTTCTATTCTCTTTTCAGTGAGTAAAACCTCTCAATCAGTACTGTCCAATAGAAATTTCTGCAATGGTGGAAATGTTCTATATCTGTGCTATTCAATATGATAGCCACTAGCCACACACAGCTATTTAGAACTCGAAATGTGGATAGTGCAACTGATTGTCTGGATTTTAAATTTTATTTAATTCTAACTAATTTAAATTTAAATGGTTACTTGTGACTAGTGGCTACCTTTTTTCACAGTGTAGCTCTAGATAATACCATGTGTCCCAAATCTATCTAGCCTAGAATGTCTCCCTTTTTCTGGATGTCTATAAACAATGACATAGCTGGTATGTCATGGATGTCACACAGGCTCCTGAAATTAACCATGTTCCAAGCTGATCAGTCCAGATTGGATTCAGCATTTTCACCCTCTAAGCCTCCTCTTCCTGAATCGCCCCATTTCGCTGAATGGCACCATGAGCTGCCCAGTTGACCAAGTTTCCTTCATCTCCCCAGTTTCAGATGCCAACCAATCACCACTTCTGTGGAATAGATTTCTCAGCAGCCCTCAACCTAGCTCGCTTCTCTCCATGCTCACTGCCTGGCCACTACTGTAATTCATATCTTTATGACATTTTAGCTGGATACTTACCAAAGCCTTCTAATTGGATTTCCTGCCTCCAATCTTATCTCTATGCAATTCATTCTTCATACATTGTCAGAGATCTTTCTTTTAACAGATTTACTGAGATACAATTCACATACCATAAAATTCACCCATTTAAAGCATACCATTCAATGGCTTTAAATACATTTACAGAGTTGTGCAACTATCATACAATCAGTTTTAGAACATTTTCATTATACCAAAAAGAAATCCTGCACCCCTTAGTCATCATTCCCCCCACAAACACTCTCATCTCCCCCAGCCTTAGGCAAGCACTGATATACTTTCTGTGTCTATAGAGTTGCCTATTTAGAATATTTCATATAAATGGAATCATACAATATGTGGTCCTTTGTGACTAGCTTCTTCACTTAGCATGTTTTCAAGGTTCATCTTGAAACTGTAGCATGGGTCAGTATGCTGTAACATAGATGTCTTTATTTTTATTGCTGAATAATATTCCATTGTATGGATATATCATATTTTGTCATAAACGTTTGCTAGTTGATGGATACTAGGGTTGTTTCCATCTCTTAGCTATTGTGAATAGTGCTGCTATGAACATTCATGTAAAATTTTTGTTTGAACACATGTTTTCAATTCTTTTGGTTATGTACCTAGAAGTGGGATTGCTGGACCATAGGGTACTCTATGTTTAACATTTTGAGGAATTTCCAAACTGTTTTCTACAGCAGCTGCACCATTTTACATGACCACCAGCAGTGTATGGGTTCCAATTTCTCCACATCCTCACCAACACTTGTTATTATCTGTCCATCCATCCTAGTGGATGTGAAGTGGTACCCCATAGTGGTTTTGATTTGCAGAGATCTTTCTAAAATGTAATTGTCATCATATGTTTTAGCTATTTCAAAATCCTTTAATGATTTCTCATAGTTTTCAGAAAGTGTCCAAACTTCTTTGTAGAAGGAAATGGAGAAAATTTAATTTTCTAGGATCCTAGAGGCTGCTTATCAGACCAGCTGGTAGAGAAGGTGGTAGAGAAGGTTAACCTGTAGGGCCATCAACCCTGGTTTATGTGGGAGTGAGGGATGCCCCAGGACATGGGATTTTCAGTGCTAAAACCAGGAAAGACTCAGGCAAGGTAGAACAGCTGGTTACTCCACCCACCTTACAAGAAGCCAACAGAATGGGGTTAGAGATAGTAAGTGAGGGAGACTACACTCACTTGCCAGAGATGGTTGAATGGTAGGTGGGTCCACATGCAGAAGACACAGCTTTTTGGGGAAGGGTGGGGGCAGAACGTGAACAAAAGAGCCAGCAGGATGGGAACAAAATGCTGTGCAATGGACATTATTATTCCTTTCATAGGCTTCTCTCATACCTTTAGTAGTAAATAAACTATGGCATGTATGGCTCAGTGGATTTTTTCATAGAAATTGGCTCAAGGAAGAACCAAAAAGCTAGCAAACTCAGAGAAAGAGACTGGAAGAACCATGAGGAATAAATTTTCAAAAACTAGGAAGCACTTTCAGTTATTTCAGATTGTGGGAAAAGGTTTGGGACTCATTTATCTTAGTGACATCTAGGATCACGTTACTATGACATACTGGCCCTTTCATGGTTTCTCCCCTCCCTCCAGCTCTAGCCATACCTCCCACCAGTCCTTCTTTTGAAATTTATGCTCTGGGGATGCTGAAGGACATATTGCTCCCAGGGGTACCAGGCTCCCTTCTTCTCATCTTTGGGCCTCTATGGCACCCACTCTCTTTCCCACAACTGCTGATGCTTAGCGTACTGATCTTGCCTCCTGCTACAGACAAGTTCAACAAGAGGGATTTGACTTTGGGGAACTCAATTCTTTAATAATTTGGGAACCTTATGGTGAAATCAAATTGCCCAATAACAGCAATTTACCACAGGAACACTTGATCAAATCTTTCTGCCAAAGATACTTTCCACCCAGGGTACTGCAACTGCAGAAGAGAGCAAATAAGTATCCCGAGGAATCTGGGGGTAGTATTTCTTTTATACTTTGTGTTTTATCTTAAAAATTTCTGCAGACTTTCTATTCTATGACATAAAATATTCATGCTATTTCAGTTGAAAAATAGTTATTTTATGTAATAATCATTTAATTTATTTTAGCTTTTCTCCACAATTTTTGAGTAAAATTGACAACCTAGGAAAATATGCAGTGTTGATCCTGGGGCTTTTCTTACCGCTGTCACAAGACCCCATAATTCCAGGGAGGATTGATGTCCTAATTTGAGATATCTAAATAGGTTTCCTTATTTCGCTGTAAATTTTTGCTTAGGTTGTGATTGTTTGCAGGTTCTAAAGGGCAAGAGTCGACCCTGTTTATCCCCCTTGGCAAATCTTCATCTCCCTGTGGGTGTGCGTATGGCTCTCGGTAAGTAGTCGATGATTGACTGATTCAGAACTTCAAGGAAAATAAAGTATACAAAAACTTGTCGGTTATCATTCAGGTCACTTTAGAAACTCTTATTCACATACCAAAAGTGGACTTGTACATATATTGATTATTAATTTGTCAACAGAAGGCTCTGTGAATATTATCAAATTGCAATGCAGGAACCCTGGAGGCATCCTTGGCTTCTCCGGCAATGCCCAGGTGCCCTTGGAATGCTGTGGCCTAAGATCCTCCACATCAAATGGGCACCCCTGGAAACATTACCCCTGGAGACTCTGCTGGCAAATTCTCCAGGTCAGACAGGTGTTTTGAAACAGTCCTCAGAAGTATGGCTTAGATGAGATTGAATCTGAAGACATGAAAATCGCAGCAAAAATACTTTAGGTTAACTTTTTTATCTTAATAAACTCTTCATTTTGAGATACCACAGAGAGTTCCTAAACATCCTTCAACAAGCTTCCCCTAATGTGAACATCTTATATCACCATAATACTTTTGTCAAAACCAAGAAATTTACATTGGTTAACTAAAGTACAGACTTAATTAGGATAGGTTAACTTAGGATAAAAATAGAACTTTGTAAAGGGCATAAAGAAAAATTTGTTGCAGGGAGAAAATCAGCACTATTTTCTTTTGGGTTGAGCCCAGGAAAAAGTAAAAATTTAGCACCTTTCAAAGCCCAAATTTTAAGTTGTTAGCAGGTTGGAACCAGGTGAACTAGAGCAACGCTTCTCAGACTTCAACATGCAGATGAATTACCCCAGCATCTTCTTATAACACAGACTCTGATTCAGTAGGTCTGGGCTGGAGCTGCTCAGCAAGCTGTCCACTGAAGCTGATGCCGTTGGTCCCTAGACCACACTTGAAATAGCCAGAATCTAGACGAGTGCTTCCAATGGAGCTTCCTATGATGGTGGAAATGTTCACTAATCCACATTGTCCAATGGGACAGCCACCAGCCACCTGTGGCTATTGAGTACATGAAATGTGGCTGGTGCCACTAAGGGAGTGGATATTTCATTTTCATTAATTCAAATTTAAATAGCCACATGTGGTTAGTGACTTCCATATTGAACAGCACAGAATTAGAGCATTTCATAACCAAAAATATTCTCCTTCATTCTGTGGTCTCTAGGTTTTTAAATACTCCCAAAGGACTAGAGGAAAAAGAGAGGAGAGACGGAGAAGGAGAGACAGAGTTCTATTTGTACGTGTTGCACATGATGATATACATAAATCTCAAAGCAGAGATGCTGGTGAAGATCTGGACAGGCACTGACAGAGATGCACCATTGCCCCCTGTGATGAGTGGATCGAAGACGCCTCATCCCACTAGCAGGCACACTGAGCAGACAGCCAACGACAAAAATCATCTTTCTTATCACATGAGGATGTTACAAGCTGCTGACCTGGACTGGGCCCTCCCCTTTGTTCTGTGGTGGGATGGAGGCCACTGAAGATGTATTTCTAGCTGAACTGAGGTTTGTTACATGGTGACCTTGCAGAGGGTCCTTTTGTTCAGAAGCCAAGGCAAAGTGGGGACACCATCCAGAGCAAAACTGTCAACCTATCTCTCTTTGAAAGTCTTTTGAGTCCCTTTTTGCCTTCAGCTAAATCATGGCAGCAGTTGAAACTTGGCAGAACTCTATTGTCTGAATGATGCTCCAGCTCCAGAATCTAGACTCAGATGTCCCATGTTGCATTTATTTCACGCACACTGAACACCGAAACCTGCCTTCAGTTGGTCCCGTGCCTGCTTCCAGCCCCTTCTGGTTCTCCTTTTGAATCAATTCTCCAAGAATAATACATACAATATTCTGTTCCTGAGCACTTTGTGATCGGAAAATCTAGACCCTTGCAAGGGGAATTCCCTGGTGTCACTAACCCCACGAAGGTCTGAAACCTGCTTTTCACGTTTATCTTTAATGTAGGTCCTAGCAAGCTAGACTCTCCCCAGGGCTTCAGCCGTTCTTTGCCAAGAGCAAGGGGAGGCATCAGGACATGAAGCTATCAAGTGTTTGGTGAAGGATTGAAGGGCTCGGGACAGTTCTGGTTGAGTGTGAACACCCAGGACATTCCATAGTGTTGATACCCCCCGGAAGGAGGATCCGGGACTCACATTTACTTTAAGCATTCTCTATAATTTCAAGACTGATTCTACCCTATAAGGTGCCTTACAGTAGTAAGCTGAGCCCTAATTATTTGCTAGCTCCTATTTCTAGGTGCTGGGGAGAAAGCAATGAACTAAGAAGACAAAAATTCCTGTTCTCACAGGCCTCTGATTACATACCCTCCAAAAATTAGAAGAATCACAAAATATACATTCAACAAAAAAAATGATTATTTTAAAGTGGTACAATTTGATTCCAATTTGGAACAACCTCATCCTTCTGAAAATGATTTCTGGATGTTAATGTTTATTTTTGCCAAAGGAAAAATTAGCATTTCCTGTAGGAACTAAAATTTTTTAAAAAGCTAGCATTTATAGAGCATTTCTATGTGCCAGGAGCTATACTAAGTAACTTTACATAAATTATCTCATTTTATCCTATAACAATCCCATGAATTAGGTACCACATTAACCTCAGTTTACAGCTGAGGAGTGATAATATTGGGGGGATAATAAACCAACAGCTCCAACTGCAGGAGCCAAGCCCACTGGACTGAGAGCATAGATGTCTTCTGTGTGTAGAGAAGACAGCTCTTCATCGCTCTAGGGAAGTAAAGCACACAGTGTAGGAAGAGCTCTGTTCAGACAAGAAGAGAAAGAGAGCCAGCCAGAGCAAAGGACTAGAACTCACTGTCTTTGCTTCCGGAGAGGTTTTGGTTATCTTTTGGCCATTAGCAAGAAAGTAAGTGTTGACTTCCACTGCCAGCCACGGGACAGGGATTGGGGGGCGGGAGCAGCTTCACATGAAGAGTGAACGGGAAGAAAGAGCCTGTTCCTTGGTAAGCACCACGTGCCTGGAGTCTGGCCTATGTTTGGACTTCTCATTATCTAAGAGAACACGGTTTCTCAGTGCTTCGGGCAGTATGAGTTGAATTTTTCTGTTGTTAATTGAAGCTCCAGAACCCTAATTGACACGATGACACTACCTCAGAGACTGCAAGCCTGCATCCAGGCCAGGGGCCAGATGGAAGGATGGCTGAAGTTCAGAAGGGTCTGGGGCACCAGGGAGAGTTGAGAAGAGGCCCAGTCAAGGTGGACCATGGGGTCTCCACCAAGACAGGAGAACAAAGCACAGGTTACCCTGCAGAACCCAGGACAGCAGCTGCAGGAGCTCAGAGGCCAGACCACACAGCCCGGAGCGGATGGCGGCAACCAGGCCCTGGGGCAGCCCCCAGGCTGAGGCTCCTCCCCCGGCTGCGAGGTCACAAGCACCCCTGCCCGCATTTCCACGCACGCAGCGACCTTCCATGGAAGAGCAAGGTGAGGAACAGGAAATATGAAGGGCCAAAATCCACCCATCCCCAAAAGACTGCTTAAATGAGAAGAAACAGATACAAAAAATTGGCAAATTAAAGTAGTTCCCACCGCCTCCCTCCTCTTCCTGCAACCTCTCCTTTCAAGCTACCCAGCACGGTGAGGATTGCAAGGAAGATAAGATCCCTCTAGAAAATAAAGAGGCTATACCTTTTTTTGTTTATTCGAAATAGTGTGTATAAATTTAAGCCCCACGGTGTAAGACCTACAGAAGCACTATTTGAAAACCAGCAAAATAACTCTGAACCCTTGCTGGTCACCACTGTTCTACTCTGTAGAGGAGGCAAATATCTGGTCCAGGTGCTGCCTATTTTCCCCATGGGGACCCACGCAGGCATCGCTGAGCCATTATCTCTCTATCCTTCTGAGTCCAGACAAGGCCTCAGAAGCCTTCTCAACACAGTGCGCTATGACACCACTACCAAATGATCAGGGTTGGAAAATAAGTGGAAAACTATGTGCAAACAGCAATTTGATGAACATCAGGAATCAAGTTTCTCAGTTCCATTTCTTATTAGAAGTTAGTCCTTTTGGCGGACAGACTCCGAACTCGGAAACTGAAGGCCGGCACGCCGCTCCAGTGCAGGGAGAAGTCTGCGTGACTTGGAGCTTTGCTTCAAGAACCTGGATTTTCTTATGAACCCTTTTATCCCGGCAACGAGCAGGCCTTTTACTCCTCCTTCCTCCTTGTCCCTCGGCATCATAAAGCGCAGAGGGTAAGCTCCTCTTCAGGGCTTTTCAACTGGTTCCAGAACCATACGTAACACTGCCGTTTTTAAGACACCTCGTTGCAGCCAAAAGTTGAGCCTTCTGGCGTGGGCCTCCCTTGACTTTCAGAGTGGTTGAACATCTGACAACCATTTGGTGGAATAAGTGAAGGGATCAGATCAAGAAACACAACCTTTTGTTGACTTTTCTGCTGCTCCATTGGAGATTCATTTAGGCCCACACAGGCTTGCTGAGTCTTCCTTTAATACTAAAAATGCAATTTCTGCAGAAGCCAGTTCCAGTCTTGGAGGTCACAGATGGCTGTCAACACGGGAGTCCTAAAAGGGGATCCTCTCTTGCCCTTGTCTCTGCCCTGCCACCTTTTAAAACCATCCCCACATTCTTGAGAAAGTGCTGGATAGACGGCCTCAGCCAATGTTATGTGTTCGCCTCCGGGCTGGAATCCTTCGCCAGGCTGCTGTGTCACAGCTGGGAAGCCACCTCACCCACCCCGAGGGGTCGCAGGACTGCCTGAGGCAGGCTCTGCTCCAGGGGCGGCTGACTCCACCAGGCCCCAGGCCCTGAACTCTCTACACTGTAGGCATTCCACAACTGGTTTCTTCCACTCCACCTCCTCCCCTAACCCTGTTGGATGAGATCTGCAGGACTTCTGCACCCAAACTGTCAAGTTGCTGAGCACACTCTATCTGAAAAGCTTTATAAATCTCCTGGCCTTTCTATAACTCTGAAAGTTGCACAGGAACCCACGCAGGCTCTGAGGAAGTTTCCCAGCCACAGTGGCATGTCCGCAGAGAGAAGGGCTGCCAGATAGGGGTAAGGTCATGGCTTTGAAATCAGACAGGCCTGAGCTGGAATCTCAGCTCGGTCACTTCTCACCCTGTGTCCTTGAACACATTTCCTAACCTTTTGGAGCCTCAGTTTCCACATCTCTAAGAAGCAATGTAGCAAAACTTGTTACTTGGGTTTTTAGGATAACAGAAAAATTAGAGGAACAAATCTCTTTTCGTGGCTCTTTGCTTCCCTCTTTCTCCCACCCTCCACACATATACACAGGGCAGGAAAACTCTGTGTCATTTCACTGTCTTCCTTTCTGGTTGGGAAGAAGGGGCTGGGTTGCTGTGGGGATGAAGAGGGCATGTTTGCAGGAAAACCAGAAACAGAACCTCAACCTCTGGAGCCTGCTCAAGGCATAGCTAAGAATAACCGCCTGCTTCTTCAGTCTGGGAGCCTCTGCAGATGGGCGACTGTGGAGCTTTCCACAGAACTGCCCTCGAGGAGGGGACCTTCCATTCCAGCCGCTCTGTGAACCGAGCCTGGGGCAGCGGGGGCTGGCTTGGCTGTGCGGCAGCCAGGAAACCTAAAACTGGGTGTGCTATTGAGTTCTGCTGTGGGATTTTCACACAGGCCTAGTTACTAGCGACCTGGGAGCGAGCTGAACCGGTGACCCGGCAGCGTGCAAGGCTCCGGTCGCGTTATGGCCTCGCAAGCCCTCCAGTGCAGCTTCCAGCTCCTCCCAGCCTCCAATGGGGGCGAGTCCTTGAAGTCAGCACTGTTACGCAGGCCTGGCTGAATACCTTCCCTTCCAAGGAGGGGCAGTGGGGAGAACAAGGAAAGGCAAACATTAAAAACATAATAAATATAATTAGTTGATCCCTAAGTAGACTTTCGGTGCTGCTGTCATCTTGTTTAAGGAGAACATACATTTAAAACCTTGGAAATGCGGAGACTCGATTAAGTGGCAAGATGGGGGGGATGGCTGGGAGCCCGGTCCATGGTGCGGTGCCTGGTCCCTCGGCTCCCAGATGCTAAGTGCTCAGAGCTGGCAAAGGAGGGGAGTGGTGATGTAGGCCAGCCCCTCACTTTCCAGATCATAAAACTAAGGCACTAAGAGCGATTAGGAGAAGAGTGGGGCCTGGGACCCAACTGCCCTGCTTCTCTCTCCTGGTCCCTTCCTCCAGCATTTCCCAAAGTGTGCTCCATCGAGAATGTACTGCTGCTGAGGGATGGAGACAGTTGTTCTGAAAAATGGATCTTGTGGTCAAACAGCTGCACGTTAACGCAGCCTCTTGAGATAAACAGTGCACCTTCACACCAAAGGAAGAACAGCTATTGGAAAACTACTGATGGGGTCTGCTGCAGACTGGGAAATCTGCAGTAAGCAAAAGGAAAGCGGGCTTCTTTAGGCTGCATTCCATCCCCAGCCACCAGTGGCTCAAACCATAAGGACATTTGTTGACATTAGCAAAAGAAGCATGGCAGCGGGCAGCTGGGGGGTATCAGGCACTAGATCGGCATCTCCTGTCTCAGTTCTCACGGTCTTTCTCTCATGGGCACCAGATGGCAGCCACAGCTTCAGGTATCATATTGTCTCACACAAGTTATGCAAAAGCAGAAAGCAAGGAGGTGTCAAAAAGGAAGCACACCTTCCCCGCATTTCTCTTTTTATTCCCGGAAACTGCCCAAGACCCCATCCCCTCGAAGTCTCATTGACCAGAAGAAGTGAGTTACATGCTCACCCTATACTCATCCCTGGCAAAGGAGACTACAAGTCCTATGTCTGCCATAGAAATATCGTGATTCATTCCCTGGGGCTAGGCCCATTATCTCTTGAAAAAAAAATCACAGTTCTGATGGCAAAAAAAGAGGAATGGCTATTTGGAAGCCTCTAACAGGGTCTACCATGAGAGATTTCTTTTCTCCAGGACTTCTGCAAGCCTTTATATGTGCAGGTATGCTGTTTATCTCAAGAGGCTGAGTTAATGTACAGTTTCCCAAGCTTGTCTGACCACAGAACCCCTTTGTCACCAAACATTTCATGAGACTTGGGTTTTATGGAACACATTTTGGGAAATACTGCCCAGTGTATCCCCCTCAGTATTTCCCTTCTTAATTGGCATATCACTTTTAGGCTGGACAGAAACCTCCTCTTAAGCCTTGACTAAATATAATTTTCCTAAATTTCTGTCCTGATGTTTTCTTAAGTCACTCCCTGTCCAAGTCAAACCTGGGTTCAGAATGACAATTTTTCTGTCTCTGCCAAAAGCCTTACATGTAGATGTTTATCCTAAAATGTTTTCAGTCCCCACAAAACTTTTCAAAGGTGGAAAACAAAAAGGCAAGATGAAATCCTGAAACCTAAATTCCAGCAGCTGTTCTAGAATGTTCTAACAACTCCTCTAACCTGCGAATACCACGTTCACCCTGGTGTACGTTCCATGTGTCTGTCTTCGCACTCTAACTGATCAGCTATTTAAGGCCCCTTCCTTCCAGGAGCCTGAACATGGTGTACACTCAAAAGAGTTGCTAAAAGCTCTAGAGCTCAGATGTACAGGAAAACTTTGGCTTGTACTGAGTTTGCCTAATTTTCTCCCCTTCTGCACGATGATTGTGAACTATTGCAACTCCCACTTACCAGGCAGCGCCTGGGAATGGCACTACATTGCACCTGCATTATTCCTATTCTTACTCTAGGCTGTGAGCTGGGTAGCACTATCCCCAATTTACAGATTAGAACACTGAGTTGGGGAGCCCAAGCCCAGGTCTGCCTGACTCCAAGCTGATGTTTGCTGTAAAGTGGCTCACCGAGATTACCTGCCAGTTGTTGGGAGAGACTTGGGGTGACACCTTTTCTTTTCGGAAGTGAACCTGGGCTCTCCAGCTCCCTTCATGAAGCTGTTACCACATGACTAGTAAAATTTGCTCATTGCTTTATAGAACTTTGTTTTTTTAAGGTTGGACTTGGTACAAATCATAATAAGTGTGACCAAGCTCTCCTTGGGGAGATTTGGTGTCTGTGTCTGTGTGTATGTTAGGGAAGTGGGGTGTAATCACATTTTTCCCCTCTTAGGTAAAATCAGCTTAAAACTTACATTAAGGGCAATCTTCAAAGAAGAAAGCATTTCTAAAATGGTAGCTTGTCTGATGTTTGCAAAGCAGCAGAGCACCAATCCCACTTATGAAAAAAGTGAAAATACATAAAGCCAACATTTTCCCAACACCTCCTATATGGGAGACACAGTGCTATGTGCTTTACATATCTTTTTTCAGGTTCTTACAACCATCTTGAGACGTGTGTGTTATTGCTCCTATTTAATAAATCAGGAAACTAGGATTTCAAGAAGTTAATTAACAAGGTGAAGTCACAAAGCTAGATTTGGCAGCATATGCGGAGTTGAGAAATACAGGATGATTACACGCAGAGTCTGGGTTCTAGTAGCTAAAGCCACCACCACCAGTGAGCAGCAGAGGAGGCGCCAAGACACAAGGTTTGGAGAGTGATGCTGTGGCCACCTCAGCTTGGGTGCAAGACTGAGCAGGACCAACCTGACTTGTAACATTTCGGTACATTTAGGTCAAGATGCCCAGAGCTTGAGAACGTTGCATGGGTCCTCAGTTCCCCATCTGCACAAAGGGCAGTCATTGCTGCCTGTGCAGTCAGCAGACGAGGTACTTGCCCGGGAATTGACAATGCTCACAAATCACCGTGAGCTCCTTGGAGAAAGGCGCTGTTCCACTCAAAGCATTATTTGACTATTTCTCTTCTTGCTTTATTATACAGCTTGTATTATTAAAATATAGTCTGCACCATCTGCTTGAACTGGAAGATCTCTTTCAATGGATCATTGAAAATGCCCATTGTCTTGATTTCTAGATGAGTTTCGCCTGTGCCACAAAATCTTTTACGGAAAAAAACCGGAAAGCAAATTCAACTCAACATGGTGAAATAAAAGAGAATGTCTCTTTCATATGATCATGCTTAGGCTTGGCTGCTTTTAAGATGTTTCAAGGGGTATTCTCTTTTCCTCCTCCCAAACTATCTTCTTTGTCTAGAGATCCCCGTTTGCCCTCCTGCCTTTTCTACAGTGTCACTTATTGCTTTGCCAGACTAACTGAATGTGAGGACACAAAGGGACAATGAGACCCATTACCCGAGGCAAGAAGCCACCTGCTTAGATTTAGAGAGGCTCCTTCTCACATATCTTGCCAGTTTGTACCAAAGGCATTAACTGAAGGGCCACTGTCTAACTCTCCTGCTCCAGGGGGATAAGGGGGGGTTATCCCCTCAGAGATCCCAAACTGATAAGTTCTGAGAAACCTGAACTACCATTTTTATCGTGATTATTAATTCAGTCCTCTTCTACTACAAAGAAATTGCAGAGACATGGCAGGGCAATTGATTCATCCTGATTCACATTAAATGCCATCTGATTATAACCTATTTTCAGAGGCATAAAAAGGCCAGTGCCACTG
This sequence comes from Tapirus indicus, assembly GCA_031878705.1. Lineage (NCBI taxonomy): Eukaryota > Metazoa > Chordata > Mammalia > Perissodactyla > Tapiridae > Tapirus > Tapirus indicus. The sequence continues at coordinate 39,813,910 of CM062927.1, forward strand.
AGGCCAGACTGAAAGGGCAGAGATGTTAAGTGACGTTCCCAGTCATTACTCACCACCTTTACCCACTAGAACCTGGAAATTCAAAACAATGCAAACAATTCAAGATGTTTTGTTCCCAACATGCAATGTTAACTAAGGAGACTGCAGACACTGTTGTTTGTCAGCTGAGCCATTGGCTTTGTTTTTCCTTCTTTCCTTATCATCTCTCCTCTCCGCTTCTTGCCAAATTCCACAGAAGTGAAATTTGGAAATATTAGGCAGAAAACATGTCACAAAGGCCACACGCTATATATATTCATACCTGCTGCTTTCAAAGGCAAAATGGAAAGGAAAACTTAGCAGGGGAAGTCTCAACATCATGAAGATCCATCCGAGCAGTGACACATTATCCAAGGCATGTAACAGAGAATAGGATGAAGTAAGGACAATTGATGACATGGAATAAACGAAGGAGCTATTTATGCAAGAAACTAGGTTGCATCTGAAAGGAAAAACACACGGAAAGAGAGTCTGTACGTTCGCTCGCTTCAGACTTTGCCGAGCATGAAACACACCTGTGAGGTCAGATGGTGAGGCACTTGTGTGGTGGGCAGAGACAGGTGGTGGAGGAAGGTCTGCACCAGGGAAGGCCTGCCGCTGTCTGCATAAATCACTGACAGAGAGAATGCTTCTAGCACAGGCCCTCCTGGCCTCCAGCCAAAGTGCCTAGTTACTGAATTACCAAAAGGACTCCTGACCAGGCCAGCTCTTCTAAAAGGTCAGCTGTGGTGCGACCCAGAGGATAGGGTCACAGCAAGGCCCTGTTACAGCTTTCATGTGAAAGCTAAGTTGCTTTCCAAATGATTGGGTTTAGAATGAATCAATGACCAGAGCCATTACGGTGTCTGGCTCATAGCAGGCATTTAATATTTGTTGAATGAATGACCACAACTTCAACCATGACCTACATGAGATTTAGTCTCATGTTTCCAGTTATGCTGATTATTCTAGAAAGTATGTATCTTAGAAATTGCACTGTCTTCCTTCGTCATTCTATAAGCTATAATATAGCTACTGTATGCTAAGTGGCACAAAATAAAGAAGGAAGGAAGGAAGGGTGGGAGGCAGGGAGGAAAAAAATATCCTTCCAAGTTGTTGACCAAATATTGTGTTCAATTCCCCAGGCTAGGGAAGGGGGAAGGGAGCCTGCCCAGGCAGTCAATACAATGAGATGGTCCCTACTGGACAGCACTACCTCTTACTCATAATCAGATCAGGGCAGAGCCTATGGGGAGAGGCCTAAGCCGGCGATTCAAGCCTGAGACACCAGAAGCCATGTATTAACACCCAGGCATAGACCCTGACAGATACAGAAAGTAAAGGGACCAGAAATGATTGGGGATGGGGGAGGTTGAGAGTAAGGAGAAGTAAGCCAGAATATGAAGAATTAGAGGAGTTCTGGATAAAATCTGAGGATTTGAGTGGAGAGATGGGAGAAACCAAGTTCTCAGGTCAGACATGGCATGAATTTTAAAGATAGTTTAAAAAATAATTGATGTTTTTGTATTTTCTAACCCTATTTTCAAATATTTTATTATAAAAATTTTCAAATATATAGAGAAATTGAAAAATTGTGCAGTGAACACACCCACCACCTAGGTTTTACAATGATCATTCCACTAGATTTACTTTATCACACATCAATTCATCTATCCATCCTCTCTCTTTTCACTAATCTATTTTTTGATGTTTTCATCCCCAGCATTTTCTTATGAAAACATAGCTCTATTGTTAAATGTTTGTGGTCTTGTTATTTATATCAAGGTGAGTGTAGCTGGGATGGCTAAGTGTCCCACAACATATATTCTCCTCTTTTTCCATGGTAATAGAATTTTAAAATTTGTATATGGAAATTTAGTACAAAGACTACATTTCCCAGCTTTTTTAGCAGCTAGGTGTAGCCATATGACTAAATTCTGACCAATAAAATGTAAGGGGAAGTGTCATGTGACAGTTTGCAGGACCCTTTCCGAAGAGGCAGCATGCTGGTGCCTATGCGTGGTTGGCCCTCTTTTTTCATCCCTTCTTCCATTTTTCTGCCTGGAACATGGATGTCACCATCCTGGACCGTAAGGATAAAGACCACAGCCTAGGGATGGCATTGTGGAGTCATGTGCTGGATGAAGTCTGTGACCCTGAGGACTCTACGGAGCAGAGTGACCATAGCAGTCCTGGACTGCTTATCCCTGGACTAAATTCACACAAAAGGAAAATAAACATCGTTCTTGTTTATGCAACAGTTATTTTGAGTGTTCTGTCACTTGCAAGTAAACCTAATTCTAACAAGTGCAACAGAACTTAAAAATCAAACAGTACAGAAGGGCTTATAATGAAAAGCAAGTGATACCCCCTAATGCTTCCCCAGCCCCAGCTGAGCTCCCCAGAGGCACACTTTTAACTCTTTTAAGTGGTTACTTCCACATCTCTAAATAATGTTCCCATTCTTCTTTCTCCATTTGTCCATTTTAGGCAGCATCCCTCCCCTCCACTTCTCCTTCATTCCTCCTGCCAATAAAGGTGCACCATTCTTTTGGTTTCTCTATTATTTGTGTTTGTAAATGTAATATTATTTATACCATTATTTCTGTTTCCATCAACTAAAAATGAAATCTCGTCTCCCTGCCTCGTAAGATGAGGTCAACAGCCCACCTATCTCCTAGTCTTTCCACTTCTCCCCGGCCCCTCTGTCATCTCAACCTCTATTGTTTTTACATTTACACTGTCAATGTTGGTGCCATTTACATGCTTTCACTGACAGCTTCACTTTAGAATGAAGGGAGGGGAGCCTGCCTTTATCCTTTTGGACCCCAAAATGCCAGAATGTAGAGATCTTTGCTCTAGGGCACCAAATCCCACCATTGGAGACTAATTTGGCTGTAGCCCTATAGTCTCCAATCTAGAACCCAGACAGTATGTTGTAATGATGCATTTACATACCTATCACATCCAGGCCCTTTATCCTTAGCAACACACAAGTGTCTGACACATGGAGCTACAACGACCTACCAAAGTGTTATGAGTGACAAGGCTGAACCAGAGCCCAGGTAACTTATTTTATATCCATTGCTCCTAGAGATTTCTTGCTAAGTCAGTGCTTGAGGACTAATATGGTAGGCACACATTCTCCTCTAACACAATAAGCTATATTGCTTCTTGGCAGATAAAAGGCAAGTTTGCCCAGGAACAATTAGAATGTTCCTCTTCCTCCAAGGCTCTGGCAATCCTGGTGGGCACCCTAGAAACACCATCCATGTTGGAGCTAAAGAACCATGTCTCTGTAAAGTTAGGTTCAACCTGAGCACACAGAATGCCCTCCGTGAACGCCCGTTTGGTGGCTCACAGACAGAGGCTGTTGAAATCATACAACGCTGCTCCAAATGTGCTGTTGGTTCAGGCACATTTTCTCCACAGAGAAACAGATGAGAATGCAGGAACACGTGTTCAGATGAACTTAGCTGGGAAGAATGGCATCCCTGTGATGTGTATTCTTGGCACAAAAATCCAAACCATAACAAACACAAGAAGCACATGTTTATAAGGATCAGTTTTAGCATGTTGTCGAAAATAAGGATGAAGATGGAAACTATAAAAATTTTAAAAAATATACTGATATGGGGGCCAGTCCAGTGGTAGTGGTTAAGTTCGCGTGCTCTGCTTTGGTGGCCTGGGGTTTGAGGGTTCGGATCCCAGGCTCAGACCTACACACATGGTTCATCAAGCCATGCTGTGGTGGCATCCTACATACAAAATAGAGGAAGATTGGCACAGATGTTAGCTCAGGGCCAATCTTCCTCAGCAAAAGCAAACAAATGAATGTACTGATATGCCTTCCCTACATTGTTCCATGCAAGTTCAAATCTGTCTGACCTCTTAGATTGCAGTGTTCAACAATTTATTTGGAGATCTCAGGATTATAAATCTGGAGAAGATCATGAAAGGTGATTGCATCCATTCTTCTCAACCAAGGTGAGATAGCATCTAAACCACTTCAGGAAGTCCCTAGTCGATTCCGACTTCTTTCCTTATTGATACTGTTACATCCAGACCATAGGCAGTAGTGATTAGTGGAAAGAGCTCTTATAAGAAAGTAGAAACATGAGCAGAAAGTTGGGAAAGTGACCCTACAATGAATGAGCAAATGATTCCAAGTAGCAGAGAAAAATCCCAGACAGAACAGGCTGTCCCAGAAAAGGCACTGAAGTGATGATGTGCCAGTCCCTAAATCATGCTTTCCTCTACAATGGTCAGAGGACCCACCAGGCTGCAGCCACCTGTGCGAATGCCACACTTCCCCATCATGGTTGGCCTCCTACCACACTGCCCTCTTTATGACCGCCCAGCCCACATGTCCTCAGTGGTCAGTTGCTCAGCTCCCCCAGGCCCTCAGCCATTGTTCCTGCCTTCTCGTTACCCACTCTCCCTTATTTAGCAAAACTGTGTTCATCTGCTGTGTGGTCTACTATATTATTACCCCTCCCAACCAACACCCAGACTGCTAGTTGGCCCCCCAGGATCTTCTCCTTCTTTCCGTAGTAATAGAATCCCCAAACTTTAGCTAGTCACATGGCAACTTGGTATTAAGACTACATTTCCTAGTCTCCCTTGTGAGCTGTGGTCACATGACTAAGTTAGGGTAGGAATATGTGTAATTTCCAGGTCATGTCCTTAAAGGGGGTGGTCTTGCCTTCCCTTTTCTCCTGTCTCCTGGCTGGAATGCAATGCCATCACACATGTTAGGGAGCCAAATGGACCATATGAACACCTGGAGAAGGCAGAGGAACAAGGCTAAGAGAGCCTGGCCCCCTGCTGCCCTCAGGCCACTGCTGCAGCCCTGGGTCACCTGCTCAGATCTCTGAGTAAGAAGGAAATAAGCTTCTGTCTCAGTTCAGCCACAGTGTTTGAGTCTCTTTGCTATCGCAGACTTTCCCGTGACTGAATGCAGCACTACTCCAGACCCTTTTCACCAGGTTTGCAACCTGTTCCAAATGCCAAAGCGGGCTCCCACGTGCCTAGCACCCCACTGAACCCTCCTGCATTACCGTCAACCAAGTCCTACCCATCCCCATGTTCATTCTCCTTTTGTGCACTGCAGCTGGAGTTCTCGGTCCTACAGTAGTAGGTAGTACTTGGTCAGAGTGGGAGCTCTTCATTAAAGGAAACCAGAAGGTATGTTCGGGCCCATACAAGGTCTTCAGTAAATGCTTGCCAAATGAATACATGACCAATAGAAAGCCCTACCACCTAATGCAAAGACAGTTACTGGAACCTTCTCTGTCAAATTCCTTTAAATAAGTATCATCATCATCATCTTACGTGTATTTAATCAACATGCTAGATACTGTACCCATCAGCAAGGTGCATGCATTGTCTTTTAATCTCACAAGAACTCTAAAGTTCTGGATTATTGTTGTTATACCTACTTTACAGATGAGGCAACTGGGCTCAGAGAAGCTAAGTAACTTGTCTCAGACCAGGAAAGTGACAGAGCCAGACTCAAAGCTGTGTCAATCCTGCTCCAGTGCCACCTGCAGCCTGGGATGGTTTAAGACAAAGAAGCAGGTAAGTGGAGGACAAGTTTCTGGAGGTCTTACTGTTCCTATTTGCTGCATTGGGAAGTCCCCCAAACCTGAGCCCCCGAGAAAGCAGCTGGGGCCCGTGGGGCCGAGTGTGTAGGGACCGCCATTTGCCATCTGAGAACGAACAACCGATATGTCCAGGGTTCTGGATAGCTAGGCTTCCAGAAACACTTAACACTTTGAAATTACTTTTTAAAGTACAATAACTCACATTTGTGTGGCACTTTATGGTGAATAAATGCTCTTACAAACTCTAGCCCATTTGACATATAAAACCACCTTGTAAGATAATCGAGACTATAATATTATCCTTCTCTTTATCCAGAGGAGAAAACCTAGCCCAGAGGGATTGTGACTGTTGAATGGCCACGTGAACACAGGACTTCGCTTCCTCCGCGTCTCAGGCTCTTCCTCGTGAGCGTGGTATGTCTCTTCTGTCTCTCACCACCCCCTTCCTCAAAGCAAGCTGTGGAGAAATTGTGGTAGATTAGCCTTTACAGAGGGAAAAACAAAGAGTGCTAGGTTTAGAAATATTATTTTGAAATGTTTGTTTTAAAGGCATCTCATCCTGTTAGCTAGGAAAGTTGTAGAAAACACAAGAGTTTAGTGGTTTGAATTCAGCTGAGGCTGGGAAAAATGCCATCGATGGCTTTCACCTAGGTGGTCAGGCTGCTGCATTTTTCTAGCACCTTTGGGAGTTGGCCAAAGTCCACATCTGACAAACCATCTTGAGCCCTGAGAAATCTACTGCTCACCCATCTCCACAGAGAACAGGATCGGAGAGATCAAGGGACTGGAAGCTGGCAGCGCAGGTGGGCTGCATGTTGTGATGCCAATGGGGACCCGCACTGGGCACTGACAGGATGCTGGGCTCCTTGGGTGCCAAACGCACATGAAACGCCCTTTCTTTTATTTCTCAGTATTCAAGTAGGTCGGATCCAGAGCCCACTCACCTGGACGCTGAACTTTTTGGTGCAAAGTTTACCAGATGTGAACAGGAAGTGTTTGTACTGGGTATTTTCCCTGGACCACGGGTTCCTGGGGTGTGGTGGGGAGGATGACAGGGCTGCAAACAAATTGTCGTTGTGGCCTGGCCTGCGGGAGAATTCAAGCTGGGGCTGTTGCTGGAGCCACTGAGATGCTCGTGGCCACAACTAGGTCTGGGGGAGGAGTGTGCCCAACGGCTCCCAGCAAGCCCACTGGGAGGGAAGCCGAGGGGAGTGCTGAGCTCCGTGGGAGAGAGCCTCGTGATAAGAGGGGCTGGTTTTCGTGAGCAGCTGCTCAGCTTTGGCTGCCTGCCCCCTGGGCCGACCAGGCCCAGGCCCGCCAAACAGCCCTGGTAAAATCAGAGTCCTGTTAAAAAGAAAGAAAAGGAGCAGTCACAGAACACCAGACCAGGGCAGGACGTGGGGAGAAAGTGTGACGGGGAGAGTAACAGCTCCTGGATTGTGTGTGAAAGAGAGAGAGGTCAAATTATTCTTGTGGGGGAATAACCAGGGTAGGCGATGGCCCCTGGGGGAGGAGGGACACAGTACTTCCACTCTCTTCTCGCCCTCGCTGTGGCCCAATGTCCAGTCCCTGGTCCTTCTGCCACTGCAGAGCACCACGTCCAGCCCATCCCCCTCCAGCCTTCCTGGCCCTTCGACCCCACCCGCAGGCTGCAGCAGCCCCTCTTGTGTTTTCCCAGCGCTGGTGGAGAAGGTGGGGACACACTAGACGGTCCTTTGGGCGCCTTCCAAAACTGTGCATCTAAAAAGAAACAGGGGTTGTAAAAGAGGGCTTTAAAAATGAGGGCCCCCCACCTTCCCTGAACAGGAACAGACGGGAAATCTCTGGAGCTCCCTGCTGTTTCTCTCCGTGGAGGGGCGGCCCCACACTCTGGTGTCTGTCGGCAGGGAGGGAGGTTTGGAAAGCCTTCAGGATAAGCAACAGTGGGAACACTGCACTTTCCCCTGGAGGAGGCCACACACAGAGACCGTGCACGGAGAAACACACACACACACAAATACGTGCAAACAAAAAGAAATCTCCATTCAGTCCATCTTTCAACATGAAGCGAACACATGGCAAACATTGCAAAATCTGGGCTTGGCTGGCGGTGGCCACGGGTCTTCAGATGGGCATGAAAGCAACTGCCAGACGTTAACTCTCTGTGTGCTGCCTGGCGCTCTGTTCTTCACATGAGAATGGAGAAACCGGGTTTAGGAAAGCCTTAAAAGCAATCAAAAGTGATGATGGATCGAGTATGTGATTCAGGGAGAGAAGCAGGACACGAAACCGAATATTCAAAGAATCTTAAACTTAAAATAACATTTTAAAGGCCAGCAATTGCGATATTGATTATTCAATATTAATCCCAACTTTAATGAGCGTATGGGAGACTGGAAGGGAATACACGCCGGTGTAGCGTGGGGCTGTCTAGCTCCTGGCCTCTCACACGTGAGTGTGCCTGCGACCCGCTGGGGGTCTGATCAAAACGCAGAATCTGATTCCGGGCGTCTGGAGCAGGCCTGCTGACAGCCGGCCAGGGTGCACGTGGGCTGTTTTCCTCTTTCCACCTTTGGTATTTGAATATCTCCTGTGATGAACATATCACTTACTTTGATAATCATGAAAATATTTTCCTTTTGAAGATAAGGTATTTGTCAATTAAATGCAGTGCTTCATCTGACCAGATCCTGGGAGATGGGACTTCTCCACAGGAAGGGCAATTCACAGCTTTGATTCTCAGCCCAGAGTGGGGGTCTCAGGGAATCCCCGGGAAGCTTTACAAAGCATGTGCCCCCTGGGGACTTGTCAGGATCAGGCGAGGCTGTGTAACTGGAGAGCTCCGGGACCACACACCACGCCAGTTCCCGGGGCGGAGAGCCACCACACTGACATTCTGGCCCAGACTGTCCCCTTCACTGTCGTTCACATCTCAGCCTGCTCTGAGGCTATCCCTGCAGTGGCCTGGAGTGGCTGAGTGGGAAACGTTACATTTTATGTTCTCAACCAGTAAAACCCATTGTTTTATATGCTTGTCTACAGTAAATAGGGCCATTCACTGCTCCTATGTTGTGTTTGTGCTAAAGAAACCATCCCACAACTCACTTCTATCTAAGTGATTGAGAAGCATAAAGAATTGCTGATGAGCTTGTCACTATCTTAAAGACATTGTGCAGGCTGAGGCAGGTAACCAAGCAGGGCCCTCAGACTATGGGTTTTAGAGATTTACAAAGTGGATCAGTGGCACCAAGAATCTGACCGCTAAAAATACCAGATAAATTGGCATCTTGGTGAGTCTTTCTGTCAGCGGGATAACAGGAACATCACTGCCCAAAATGTTCCTCTTCCATGGAGGCACAGAGAACTTGTGTCATTCAAAATACTGTCATAAATACAGCCATATTAACTTAATCATCAGTAATATGCACATTTACATCTTTTTGTTGTCTTGCCTCGAGGATAATGAAAATGAGATGAGCTGTTTTGTAAGATAGGTACCCTATTGTTATTTGATTAGTCAGGATAATCAAACGCAATTCAAACTGGTGTAAGCAAGAAAATGGAAATTTATTGAATTATATGACTGAACAGTCTACCTTCAGGCACAGCTGGATCCAGGCACTTTAATGATGCCATCAAAACTTAGCCTCATTCTTTCCTTCTCAATCCATCTTTCTTCCATGTTGGCTGTTTTATCAGACAGGCTCATGATTGGGAGACAGATACTAGGAGGTTCAGGCTTATACTTCGTCCTCTCTAATACCCCAGAAAAAGAAATTTCTGTCATAACAACTAAAACAAACATCCCCCAATTGAGTCTTTTTAGCTGAACTTGGATCACATACAAGAATCTGGACCAATCACTGTGACATGGGGGATCCATTCCTCCAGGCCTGGGGCAGGTGCACACCATGAACTGAGGCCAGGGAGAGCCCAAGCTCTGACTGGCCAGGCCTGGGGCAGGTGCCCAGCCCTGGATCCAGACACAAAGGTAGTCAGCGATTTAAGAGCAGAGAAATAAGAGCTTTCATAGAAAAATATGGATTCTATCATTAAAAGAAGGGAGAATAAACCGTAGCCAGGAAAAAGAATACGTGTCGAATTCAGCCTATAATTATCAACAGACTAATATTCACAAATGGTCTTTTTTGAACTTCACAATTCAGGTTGGTTAGCTGGACCAGTGCTTTCCAACCTTTTGTATGCCTTAGTTCACACAGAAGAATTAAAATGTATGTAGGCAGCCTGGGGTAAGTGGTGTTTGGGGATTCAGGATCCCTGCAGAGACTGCTGTAGGATTAATTGGCTGGGGGCTCCAGACGTTCCAAGTTCTGAGAGGGACAATAACTTGCATTGGGGTCCACTCTTGGGGATCTCTGTTAGGACATAATACTGGTGCTTAAGGCCCAGTGCAGCCACCTAATAATAATAAAAATTATTGCAGAAAACACCAAAAATAAACATAACCTCATCACTATAAACATGAAATCACAACACAAGATGGAATTTGTCACAACAAAAACTTAGAAGGGGAAGAGGAAAGGGACGGACTCGATTTAGAAAAAGGAAATAAGAGGACATCAGAAAATGGACTATCTCATCTACGGGAATTTTTAGACAAACCTCACAGTAACCACTAAACTAATATTCAGAGCAGAGACACATGATAAATAAAGAGAAAATTAAGAAAACCATCATACAGAACTACCAAACTGAATTGGCAGTCCAAATCACATAAGATAAAAAGCAAAGCAAATGCAAAAGATCTGGAAAATGAGCAATAAAGTAGCAACACTAAGCCCACATATATTAATAATCACTCTAAATATAAATAGATTGAATTCTCCAATCAAAAGACACAGAGTGGCGGGATGGATTAAAAACCAAGATCCAACAATTTGCTGCCTCCAGGAGACACATCTCAGATCTAAAGACAAACACAGGCTCAGAGTAAAAGGATGGAAGACAATACTCCAAGCTAATGGCAAACAAAAAAAAAGCAGGTGTGGACATACTTATATCAGACAAAGTAGACTTTGAGATAAAAAGGGTAATGAGAGACAAAGAGGGGCAATATATAATGTTAAAAGGGACACTCCACCAAGAAGACATAACACTTACAAATATATATGCACCCAACACAGGAGCACCAAAGTACATAAAGCAACTGTTAACAAACCTAAAAGGAGATATCAACAACAACACAATAATAGTAGGGGACCTTAACACCCCTTCACGTCAATGGATAGATCATCCTGACAAAAAGTTAATCAGGTAATAGCAGACTTACATGACAAACTGGACAAGATGGACTTAGATATTTACAGAGCACTCCACCCCAAAACAGCAGATGATTACACATTCTCAAGTGCACATGGATCATTCTCATGGATAGACCATATGTTGGGAAACAAGGCAAACCTCTATAAATTTAAGAAGATTGAAATCATAACAAGCATCTTTTCTGACCATAAGGCTATGAAACTAGACATCAACTACAAGGAAAAAACTGGGAAAGTGACAAAGATGTGGAGACTAAACAACAAGCTACTGAACAACCAATGGATTATTGATGAGATTAAAGGAGAAATTTTAAAATATCTGGAGACAAACGAAAATGAAAATACACCATACCAACTCATATAGGATAGCAAAAGCAGCCCTGAGAGGGAAACTCATAGGAATACAGGCTCACCTTAACACACAAGAAAAATCCCAAATAAGCAACCTTAAACTACATCTAACAGAACTAGAAAAAGAACAACAAACCAAGTCCAACATTAGCAGAAGGAGGGAAATAATAAAAATTAGAGCAGAAATAAATGAAATTGAAATGAAAAAAGCAGTAGAAAGGATCAATGAAACAAAGAGTTGATTCTTTGAGAAGATAAACAAAATTGACAAACCCTGAGCTAGACTCACCCAAAAAAAGAGAGAAGGCTCAAATAAATAAAATTAGAAATGAAAGAGGAGAAATTACAACAGATACCACAGAAATACAAAGGATTATGGGAGAATACCATTTTTCATAGTATTCATAGTATAGTTTTTCACTACATGCCAACAAATTGGACAACCTAAATGGATCAATTCCTAGACCCGTACAACCTACCAAAACTGAATCAAGAGGAAATAGAGAACCTGAAGAGACCAATCACAAGTAAAGAGATTGAAACAGTAATCAAAAACCTCCCAAAAAATAAAAGTCCAGGGCCAGATGGCTTCTCCGGAGAATTTTACCAAACATTCAAAGAAGACTTAATACCCATCCTTCTCAAACTTTTCCAAAAAATAGAGGAAGATGGAACACTTCCTAACACATTCTATGAGGCCAACTTCACCCTGATACCAAAGCTAGACAAGGACAATACAAAGAAGGAAAATTACAGGCCAATATCGCTAATGAACATAGATGCAAAAATCCTCAACAAAATATTGGCAAACCGAATACAGCAATACAGATCACACACCATGATCAAGTGGGATTTATACCTGGGACACAGGGATGGTTCAACATCCACAAATCAATCCACGTGATATACCACATTAATAAAATGAAGAATAAAAACCACATGATCATCTCAACTAATGCAGAGAAGACATTTGACAAAATCCAACATCCATTTATGATAAAAACTCTCAGCAAATGGGTATAGAAGGAAAGTACCTCAACATAATAAAGGCCATATATGACAAACCCACAGTCAACATCATACTCAACAGGGAAAAGTGAAAGCCATCCCTCTGAGAACAGGAACAAGACAAGGGTGCCCACTCTCCCCACTCTTCAACATAGTACTGGAGGTTTTGGCCAGAGCAATTAGGCAAGAAAAAGGAATAAAAGGTATCCAAATAGGCAATGAAGAAGTGAAACTTTTACTACTTGCAGATGGCATGATCTTATACATAGAAAACCCTAGAGAATCCATTGGAAAACTATTAGAAATAATCAAAACCTACAGCAAAGTTGCAGAATATAAAATCAACTTACAAAAATCAGTTGCATTTCTATATACCAAGAATGAACTAACAGAAAGAGAATTCAAAAAGACAATCCCATTTACAATCGCAGCAAAAAATATGAAATATCTGGGAGTAAATTTAACCAAGGAGGTGAAAGCCCTATACAATGAAAACTATAAGACACTATTGAAAGAAATCAATGAAGACATAAAGAAATGGAAAAATATTCCATGCACATGGATTGGAAGAGCAGACATAGTTAAAATGTACATACCTCCTAAAGCAATCTACAGATTCAATGCAATCCCAATCAGAATCCCAATGACATTCTTCATGGAAATAGAACAAAGAATACTAAAATTCATATGGGGCAACAAAAGACTCCGAATAGCTAAAGCAATCCTAGAAAAAAGAACAAAGGTGGAGGTGCCACAATCCCTGATTTCAAAATATACTACAAAGGTATAATAATCAAATCAGCATGGTACTGGTACAAAAACAGACAGACAGATCAATGGAACAGAATTGAAAGCCCAGAAATAAAATCACAGATCTACGGACAACTAATCTTTGACAAAGGAGCTAAGTACATACAATGGAGAAAGGAAAGTCTCTTCAATAAATGGTGCTGGGAAAATTGGACAGCCACATGCAAAAGAATGAAAATAGACCATCTTCTATCACCATACACAAAAATTAACTCAAAATGGACCTGAAACTTAAAAAGACCTGAAAGTGAGACCTGAAACTATAAAACTCCTGGAAGAAAATATAGGCAGTACACTATTTGACATTGGTCACAAAAGGATCTTTTTGGATTCCATGTCTACTCGGACAAGGGAAACAAAAGAAAAAATAAACAAGTGGGACTTCATCAGACTAAAGAGCTTCTACAAGGGAAATGAAACCAGGATCAAAATGACTAGACAACCCACGAGCTGGGAGAAAATATTTGCAAATCATATATCCGACAAAGGGTTAATCTCTGTAATATATAAAGAACTCACACAATGGAACAACACAAAAACAAGCAACCCGATCATAAAAGGGACAGAGGACATGACCAGACATTTTTCCAAGGAAGATATACAGAAGGCCAACAGGCACACGAAAAGATGTTCAACATCACAAATCATCAGGGAAATGCAAATCAAAACTACACTAAGATATCATCTTACACCCTTTAGTTTGGCCATAATCACCAAAACAAAAAACAACAAATGTTGGAGAGGTTGTGGAGAAACAGGAACACTAATCCACTGCTGGTGGGAACGCAATCTGGTGCAACCTCTATGGAAAACTGTGTGGAGATTCCTCAAAAAATTAAAAATAGAAATACCTTGTGATCCAGCTATCCCACCTATTGGGTGTCTATCCAATGAACCTGAAATCAACAATCCAAAGAGGCTTATGCACCCCTATGTTTATCGCAGCATTATTCACTATAGCCAAGAAGTGGAAGCAACCCAAGTGGCCCACAACAGAAGAGTGGATAAAGAAGATGTGGTATATATATACAATGGAATACTACTCAGCCATAAAAAAGACAAAATTCTCCCATTCGCAACAACGTGGATGGGCCTGGAGAGTATTATGTTAAGTGAAATAAGCCAGAGAGAGAAAGACAAACACTGTATGATTTCACTCATATGTGGAATAGAAACTAACACACAGACAGAGAGAACTGTTTGGTGGTTACCAGGGGCAAGGGGCAGGGTGTTGGGCACAATGGGTGAAGGGAAGCATTTATGTGGTGATTGACAAACAATAATGTACAACTAAAACTTCACAATGTTATAAGCTATTAAGACATCAATTAAAAAAAGAAAAAAAACTGGAAAAAAATGGCCACTACAAAAAAAAAATTATTGCAGCATAGTTCAAACTTTATTGTGACCTGTATCCCAGTACCTTCCCTCCTCACCACACCCTACCTGCCTCCAGAAAGGCAATCATTTACTGAGCAATCATTCATTGAGCATGTGCTGTGTGCCAGACATGGCTTCAGGCCCTTGGCCTACAGCAGTGAATGAGGCAGAGCCTCATCTGGCAGAGTTTTGTCTGAGCATATGTCGGTGAGTAGAGACAGACAAAAAGCAATAAACGTAATAAATCAGTAAATGATAAAGTGTATTAGAAGGTGGTAAGTGTTAGAGAAAGAAAGAAAAAGTAGAGCAAGGGAAAAAGACTATTTCAGGAAGAAGTCAAGAAATGCCTCTGCTGCCAGTGGTTTCGGAGCTGTTCCTGGCCCACAAGCTTCAGGAGGCTTCAGAACGGTTCACCCAGTTGACAGAGTTCAGTGCCCGCCTCCCTGTGTCAGGGCGTACCTGGGAGCTCTGAGCCTCATCTACAAGGGCAGAGAGAGTCAGGACACAGGAGAAGTACAGCTGGTGTCAACACCAACATGGATGCGCCAACATGCCCTCCAACTTCAGGCCCAGAAGGGACTTTCGAGGCTAGCACCCATCCGCTTGTGCTGCAGACAAGGGTGGCACCAGGCTCGCCTCTGCCTCAGCGTCTGGTGTGAGGGGACACGAGTCTCACCTGGGGCCTGTATTGGTTACCTCTAGCTGCATATTAAATTATCCCAAAAGTTAGTGGCTTAAACAACGGCTTTGTTTAATCTCACAGTGCTTGTGGGTCAGGAATCAGCACGACTTAGAGAGTCCCCTTCTCAGGGTCACTCACAGGTTGCAATCACGGTGTGGGCCCGCTCACCCACAGATCTGTCACTGAGGTCCAACTGAGGCAGGATCTACCTCCACGCTCGCCGGCTGTCGTCTGCAGGACTCGGTTCCCCAGGCTGTGGGGTGAGGACTCAGCTCCTGGCTGGCTGTTGGCTGGAGGCCGCCCTCCGTTCCTTGCTGAGCGGGCCTCTCCAACGTGGTGGCTTCATCAAAGCCAACAAGAGAGAGCGAGCTAGCATGATGGAAGTCACAGTCTGTTGTAACCTGATCAAAGAGCAAGTCACTCTGTCCAGCCTGTGCCCGGCGTGAGGCTTGCACCGGGTGTGTCTACCAGGAGGTGGGTATCGCGGTGGGTCCCCTTCAAAGTCGGCCTGCCCCGAGGACCTCAGGACTGCGTTCAGGATTTCTCAGGTCATGTCCCCTCGGTTCCTGGCACTCTGTTTTCTGCTAAGTGACCACACAACAGTCCCCACCATGTAACGTCTTCAGCCCTGAGCACCAGGGCAGCCCTCATGCCCTCCTCCTGCTGCTCCTCTAGGCTTCTGCTCTCAGTGAAGCTCCCGGGGGGCTCCCATCACCTACCTTCTGGCGGAGGCTGACCGCCTCTCAGCCGGGTCCACACGGCCCAACAACTGGCACTTACTCAGCTGGTTTCAACTCAATTTCAAATCTCCTAGCCCCAGCCAGACCCCACACCCACCGCCCCACACTGACACATCTGGGGAGGGGGAGTTCTCTCCACAGGGAATTTGGGACAGGAAGCATTCGTCAGACTGAGAAGTGAGGCCCCACAGGGAGGACGGGTGGAAACGTGTGGTCAGTGCCCACTGCTGCCAGGCATTTGCTGAAAGGACAGTTTCCCACAAGCTCTCAGAGAAATGACAACAATGGATGATTCTAAGTAAAGAAAATTCTGACAGTCCTGCTCCAGCCCTGTCCACACAGGTCAGATTGCATGGCAAAGAAGACCATTGAGCTTCCTTCCCAGGTCCAAGTAAGGCAATTCCATAACTGATAGGGCCGGATTTGGGGGCTGGGTGTAGTCTGTGTCCCATGCCCTTCATAATGGGACATTGAGGAATACTGTCTGCAGACTAACTGTTCTCAATACATCTAGATGGAAAGTAAACTGTGCTAACATACACCTCCTTTGCCCATTTTATATATTATATATTTCCCCTCTTTAATCCATTTTACATATTTTATTATATATTTTCCTTCAAACTTCCCTTTTCTATTTTGGCATCTACCCATAGTGGCCTTTTTGAAACTTTGCTAGACATTTGAGTCACTTACGTCTTTTGTCTTCCTCTCTCCCTCTTCTCTCCCTCCTCCCTCCCTCCCTTCCTTCCTTCCTTTTTTGCTGTGATGTCATCCCTCTCATAACTTGAATGCCCTTTGTAAACTCAACTGGCATTTCCAAAGCAGTTTTTGAACACTTGTCAGAGGAGGCAGTTCCGACACATGCCCCACAGCCCTGTGGGCTTTTCTTCACACTGACTGCCTCGAAGGCTAAGTGTCCTGAGACTGCGTGGCATTGACCACAGCAGTGGTGTGTCTGGCCTTTTCGGGCTGATGCCATTGACACGTCCTCCTTCTGTTCTTCTCAGGGTACCCCTGTTTCTTTAAAATGATTTCTCTCTTCTTACAGCTGGTTTTCAAAGAAAGCTTTTATTTCTACTTGGAGTCTCAAACATGTTGACAATGTCTCCTTTGGTTATTCTTTTTAAAGATCTTTCACCTTTTTTCCTTTAATTTTGGGTTTGTATACACATTTTTCTCTCACTGGAGAAGAGTTGTGGTGTTAGTTTCCCAGGGCTGCCATGACGAAGTACCACAGACTGGGAGGCGTAAACAACAGAGATGTTTCCTCATGGTTCTGGAGGCTGGAAGTCCAACATCAGATATCAGCAGGATTGGTTTTTCCTGGGGCCTCTCTCCTTGGCTTGTGGATGGCCATCTTCCCTGTGTGTCTCCACATGGTCTTTCCTCTGTGTATGTCTGTGTCCTGATCGCCTCTTCTTACAAGGACACCAGTCATATGGATTGGGGCCCACCCACATGACCTCATTTTAACTCAATCATCTCTTGAAAGGCCCCATCTCCACATACAGTCCCATTCTGCAGTACTTACTGGGGTAGGATTTCAACATATGAGTTTTGGGGGGACATGATTCAGCCCATGATAGTCAGAAAATGCAGATAAGCAAAAAGAAGATAAAAAGCCATATATAAGCTCACAAGTTTTGGCCTTCCAAAACTTGTGGCTTCTGATTGTGCTTAGCATAAATTCCAGCCCCTTACTTCAGCTACAACTCCCTACCTGCTCTGACCTTATCCCTCTCCCTCATCTCCTGGATCCCTCACTCCCACCACATGCCCAGTGCCCATCCTCCTCAGGATCCTCCTCCTCTGCACTTGCTCTGCCCAGATGTGTGCACGGCTGGTGCCTTCTGATCACGGACTCAGCTCAAGTGCAGAGGATCCCAGAGGCCTCCTGTGACCCTGCTCTGATGTTGCTTCCCCCCAGGCACTCTACAGCAGAGCTTCTCCACCTCACACTGGTGCCATCTTGGGTGGGATAGTTCTCTGTGGTGGGGGCTGTCCTGTGCATTGTAGGATGCTTGCAGCATCCCTGGCCTCTACCCACTAGAGATGCTGGTAGCACCTTCCCAGTTGCCACAATCCAGACATTTCCAAATGCTCCCTGGGGGGACAAAATCACCCCTGTTGAGAATCCCTGTTCTCAAGAAACAATGTAGGGAGTGGTGGAGAGTGGGGTGTGGGAGAGTAATCCTGGCTCTCACCTCTGTGCTTCAGGTTCCTCATAAATGAGGATAATAATTATTAATAATATAGTAACTCATGGGCCGCCCGGTGGCGTAGCGGTTTCGTCTGCGCTTGGCAGCCTGGGGTTCGCCGGTTCGGATCCCGGGCGCCCGCCGAAGCGCTGCATGTCAGCCACGCTGTGGCAGCGTCCCATATAAAGTAGAGGAAGATGGGCACGGATGTTAGCCCAGGGCCAGTCTTCCTCAGCAAAAAGAGGAGGATTAGCAACGGATGTTAGCTCAGGGCTGGTCTTCCTCACCAAAAAAATAATAAATAAATAAAATAATAATAATAATAATATAGTAACTCATAAATACAAGTTAGTTTAGTTAGTTTAATATGAGGTAAATTACTGTGAGGATTCAGTGAGATAATATGCATCGAGCCCTTGGAGCAGCCCAGACCCGGAGCAGACATTCAATAGCATTAGCCATTATTAGTCTCTCTCATTACCCTGATATTTTCCTACATTCATAGTCTGTAAATGTCACTGGCAGGTGCTTAGAGCACTGCATGCACACAACAGGTGCTCAATAACTCAATAATTCAGCTGTGTTGAATGAAGGACCTCCCCTTCCCCATCCCCACCCCCACCCAGCCTGCTCTCCCCATCTCAATCCATGCCCAGCGGTGCTGTGACCACCTGACCTGCTTCCTGGAAATGAGCCATGGCCTCCTCCTTCTGGGGCTCGCAGACGAGTCTGTGGTCACACTACCCTATCAGGAGGTAGACCCAGAGTCCCCAGAGAACATCAGAGGATATTCAGCCCCAAATGTCACAACTGTTACTGCATGGGAGACACCAAATACATGCATATCTCCTTTTATCGCACTTCTCAGATAATTGCATTTTTTTACAAATTGAAGGTTTGTGGCAACCCTGCATCCAGCAGGTCCATCAGCATCATTTTTCCAACAGCATTTTCTCACTCCGTGTCCCTGTGTCACATTTTGGTAATTCTCACAATATTCCAAACTTTAAAATTATTATTGTATTTGTTATGGTTATCTGTGCTCAGTGATCTTTGATGTTACTATTTTAATTGTTTTGGGGTGCCACAAACCGCGCCCATACAAGATGGCAACCTTAATCGATAAACGTTGTGTGTGTTCTGACTGCTTCACCAACCAGCCATTCCTCCGACTTTCTCCCTCTCCTCTCCTATTCCCATTCCCTGAGACACAATGATATGGAAATTAGGCCAACTAATAACCCTACAATGGCCTCTAAGTGTTCAAGTGAAAAGAAGAGTCACATGTCTCTCACTTTAAATCAAAAGCTAGAAATGATTAAGCTTAGTGAGGAGGGCACGTTGAAAGCCAAGATGGGCTGAAAGCTAGGCCTCTTGCACCAACAGTTAGCCAGGTTGTGAATGCAAAGGAAAAGTTCTTGAACAAAATTAAAAGTGCTACTCCAGTGAGCACAGAATGATAAGAAAGCAAAACAGCCTCGTTGCTAAAGTTTTAGTGGTCTGGATAGAACATCAAACCAGCCACAACTTTCCCTAAGCCAAAGCCTCATCCAGAGCAAGGCCCTAATTCTCTTCAATTCTATGAAGGCTCAGAGAGGTTAGGAAGCTCCAGAAGGAAGCTGGCAGAGGTTGGTTCGTGAGGTTTAAGGAAAGAAGCCATCTCCATAACATAAACGTGCAAGCTGAAGCGGCAAGTGCTGATGTAGAAGCTGCAGCAAGTTATCCAGAAGATCTAAGATAATTAATGAAGGTGGCTACATTAAACAACAGATTTTTCAGTGTAGATGGCACAACCTTCTATTGGAAGAAGATGCCATCTAGGACTTTCATAGCTAGAGAGGAGAAGTCAGTGCCTGGCTTCAAAGCTTCAAAGGACAGGCTGACTCTCTCATTAGGGGCTAATGCAGCTGGTGACTTTCAGTTGAAGCAAATGTTCATTTACCATCTGAAAGTCCTAGGACACTTAAGAATTATGCTAAATCTACTCTGCCTGTGCTCTATTAGTGGGACAACAAAGCCTGGATGACAGCACATCTGTTTACAACACGATTTACTGAATATTTTAAGCCCACTGTTGAGATCTGCTGCTAAGAAAAAAAGATTCCTTTCAAAATATTACTGCTTATTGACAATGCATCTGGTCACCCAAGAGCTCTGATGGGGATGTAGAATGAGATTAATGTTGTTTTCTTGCCTGGTAACACAGCATCCATTCTGCAGTCCATGGATCAAGGAGTCATTTTGACTTTCAAGTCTTGTTATTTAAGAAATACATTTTGTAAGGCTATAGCTCCCACAGAGAGTGATTCCTCTGATGGATCTGGGAAAAGTCAACTGAAAGACTTCTGGAAAGGATTCACCATTCTAGGTGCCATTAAGAACATTTGTGATTCATGGGAAGAGGTCAAAATATCAACATTAACAGGAGTTTGGAAGAAGTTGATTCCAACCCTCATGGATGACTTTGAGGGGCTCAAGACTTCAGTGGAGGAAGTAACAGCAGATGTGGTGGAAACAGCAAGAGAACCAGAATTAGAAGTGGAGCCTGAAGATATGAGTGAATTGCTGCAATCTCATGACAAAACTTAATGGATGAGGAGTTGCTTCTTATGGATGAGTAAAGAAAATGGTTTCTTGAGGTGGAATCTACTCCTGGTGAAGACTGTTGAAATGACAACACAGGATATAGAATATTACATAAACTTAGTTGATAAAGCAGTGGCAGGATTTGAGAAGATTGACTCCAATTTTGAAAGAAGTTCTACTGTGAGTGAAGTTTTATCAAAGAGTATTTCATGCTACAGAGAAATCGTTTGTGAAAGGAAGAGTCAATCGATGCGGCAAACTTCGTTGTCTTATTTTAGGAAATTGCCACAGCCACCCAACCTTCAGCAACCACTGATCAGTCAGTAGCCATCAACATCGAGGCAAGACCCTCCACCAGCAAAAAGATTATGACTCACTGAAGGCTCAGATGATGGTTAACATTTTTTAGCAATTAAATATTTTTAATTATTTAAATTAATTAATGTAATTAATTACTTTTTTGACATAATGCTATTTGCACACTTAAGAGACTACAGTGTAGTGTAATCAAAACTTCTATATGCTCTGGGAAACCAAAAAATTCATGTGACTTGCTTTATCGGAATGTTCAGTTTATTGTGATGGTCTAGAACCAAACTTGTGGTATCTCCAAGGTAGTACCTGTTTTGCAAGCATTTCAACTGGTGAACCACGCAGAAGGAAGTTTCCAGTGGACTCTTTACAATGTCTAAAAGTGATGTCCGCGGCCTGTGTTCCCATCTAGATCTGTCAGCACACCATATTAGCTCTCTGATGCCCGTCCACAGCACAAGGAGGAGGAGCAGGCTATTTCTAATATAAAAGTGACACCAAACACATCGGTGGTTACTGCGCGTCAGGCACAGTTCTGCGTGCTGATTACCTCCTGTAATCCCCTGACTGCTCCATAGGGTCTGCTCCTACACTCGGACTCCCACCCTAGAGAGGAGGAAACTGAAGCCTGGGAAGGTGAAATAATTTGCTCCAAGTCTAGGATGGCCAGCTTGTCCCAGTTTTCCCAGGACTTTCCTAGTTTCGGCACTGAAAGTCCCATATCCTGGGCAGCTTCTCAATCCCTGGCAAACCAGGACAGTTGGTCACACAACCCAGGTCACCCAGCTTACACGTAGTAGAGCTGGGATTTGAACCCAGTCAGCAGGCTCCAGAATCCACACTCTTAACTGCTGTGAAGATACTGTGATGTACAGTAACCAAGAAAACCTCAGTCCATCAATTCATCAAATTCAGGAAGATATCCTGAAATGAATCTTATTTCCACTATAACAAAAAGAGGGTGTGTCTGTACACCAAAACCATAGAGATTGTAGCAGAAATAAAGTTGATATTTCCCCTTTGTCTACAATTATCCAGTTTATGCCTTGTCATTGGCCATAAAGACCTAGTCCCTCATTTTATGGTCTCAATCCAGAAGATGTCTCCATTTCTGAAAGGATGAGCCAGTGATCTCACATGTTGATATTGGGTGGACGTAAACAAACCTTGCACTGAGCTTCCCCACCACATCTGTCACCTGGCAAAGACTGAAGAAACGGCTCCTGAAGTATTTCCTCCAACCAACAGGCCTATTGCACATAGCTAATGACATGGCTTAGAATAAAATAGGGACTCGAAGGTCAGCTTTCAGACTGCTTGAAATCTGTCTGCAGAGGAAAAGAAGCTCCCCGCTAAGCTTGCTTTTTGTTTGTCTTTTGCTCAGTATATATTGAGCTCATCACAAATATGCAGCCACATCCCTTGGCCTTGGGCTTTTTCTTAAAGAAAGAATGAGATCAGATCTCTCTGATCTCAAAAGTCTTGGCTAAAATCTACTCAGGGGTCTTGGGCTGCTGGCACTCTCTCTTTGGCCAGCTGCTCTTCGTAAATCTGGTTCTCAAACAGCCTGGGGAAATGGGGGAGCCATGTGTCCCCCTCGATTCTGGATGATACTGGGCTCAGTCCTTGCCTTGGACTGTCAGGGGCATTCATCATGTTCCACACAATAAGAAACCTGAAAGACTAGCAAAGAACCACCCTCCTCAGGATTTAACCAAACTTTAGAACAAATTTCCCAAGTTTCTGCATAAGAATCAGCTGGGGACCTTATTAAAATTCCCCCTGTCCCATCTGGTGATTTGGATGCAGTAGAGCCGGGAGGGCCCAGACATCTTCATTTTTAACAAACTCTCAAGATGATTCTGTTGGGCTTTGCAGTCATCCTGTGAGAAACTCTGCCCTGAGATATCAATTAAGGTTTGTCTCACATGTGCTTCCTTAAAATTTCCCATTTAAGAAAAAATGGAAATCTAAAATGTGAAGTGTTTCCCATATTTTCTCTTGGATGTATGTTTTGTTTAGCTCCCAGTCATAGGTGTTTGGGCAGGCATGTTATCACACCACACATTTCCTGTGTATAGGTGTAGCCCATTCCTTTTTATTGTTGTGTAGTATTCCAGATTATGATCACACCACAGTGAACATCTGGGTTGGGTCTAGCTTTGAGCAATTATGAACAATGTTACTATGAACATCTTTTTAAAAGGTCTAGCAGTGGAAGCCCACCCTTACAAAGGCCATCTCCAGTATCAAGGACTGACTGGTTAGATTTGCTGATGAGGACAAGAGATGAGCAGGGCAGAGCAGGGATCTCTCTGCAGAGAGATGAACATGTCTAAATTATCACCACTTTTCAAAATTTTAATGAATTCAAACGAAATAAAAATTAACTTATAAGAAACTAGATTTAGGGTCAAGGAATGTCTGAGCTGGAAAGTTCTAGATAATCAATGCTCTGCTTTCACAGAGGAGGCCCTGTGAAGTGATTTGCCCATGGGCAAGAAGAGGTGTGGAAGAAAAAGAACAGACTAAGTTATTTCATCAGGAAGACAGGAAGCTGCAAAGGCCAAACAGTTGCTACCAGTTGTTATTTCTTTTTTCCATTTGCATTTCGGTATCTCTGCATCTGAAATGAGGAGAGAAAATTCGGTTCCAAATGTTTTTCCAAATGCTGTGTCTGAGCACTGCTGGCTCAATCACTTCAGGCACAACAGCGATGGAGACAGGTGTCAGCAACCAGCCAGGCCACCGAGGCTGGCACCAGACCTAAAGTGGGTCCAATGTACAGGTGTCTGAGTTCCAGGTCCCAATGTGTAGGTGCCCATGTTCCAGGTCCCTGATGCACAGGTGCCCGAGCTCCAGGTCCCTGATGTGCCCGAGTTCCAGCTCAGTTCTGTGGGCATGTGATAAATACGACCTAAGAACAACACAGTTCTCTTATTTTGGAGGGGGTGGGGTCAATCACTCAGCCACACTCTACTTTGATAAAGCATCCCTTTCTTCACACACTTGTCACACACTCAACAGGCACTGGACACCTATTAAGTGTGGACACTGGGTACACAGATAAAGATGACATGGTCCTGTCCCCAAGCAGGTCGGTGGGGAGGTGGACAGGAAATGACTAAAAACCAGGTCATGTGGTACAGGTGAGGTGCACACAAAGAGATAAGACTATAAAATATTTGCAGTGACCTCTTTCTTCTTGGCCATCAAACCTGGACAGCCCCAGAAGCTCCTGGCAGCCTGACCCCTAATATCAGTGCAAAGGTGCCAAGAGGTGGGCCACCACCAGAGGGCAGTGTGGGGATGGTAGCCTGCACATGCTCAGTTTTTTAGTTTCGCCATCATTCCGGGATTGAGGATTGCCAAGTAGATTTCAGCAACAAAATCAATTAGTTTTTCTTCATCTAAGGAACAGTGCATAGTACTTACAAAGGGTGACTATAGCTTACTAGATAGTCTGGAAAAAAAATGAAGTCCCACAACTTTCTCACTGAGTTGCAAAATTTGTGTTATCCAAACCAACATTTTTCATTGTTTTTCTCTTGCGTTGTTTTTCTTTCTGGCCCTTGGAGGCATAAAGCCCAGTCTGTAACAATTATAATAAAAAGTGTTATCATTTTGATTTAAAAATGAAATAAAACAAAATGGCAAAAGTAATGTCTTCCATTTCTTTAAGCTTCACCTAATTTGGTTTAGACCTCTGTGGACATAAGGATTTTCACCTGGGGCTCATGGAGTAGAAGGACCATTAATACAGAAATAATGGCCTCACCAAGCCACCAATGGGCAACTCTGCTTAAGACTTCCCTCTGGTGAGCAGAAATTCCTTGGCTGAAAGAGCAATGTGACTTGACAGATAATGCCAATTCTCCAGTAAATTGATGAAGGCTGTCCCTTTCTCGCGGCCTGTTGGTGCTGGAGGAGGGAATGTCTAGTCGGTGCGAAGATACACTGTAACACCCTCATGTACTGTTTTCTCTTTCAATCCGAGGTCATTTCTCCATGGTTTAGATTAAAGAAGAGGGCAGGAAGGGCTGAGGCAGACAGATTGTACAGCAGAGGATCCTAGTAGGGGCTCCAGGTGAAGATGGAGAACAAGGTGAGGTTCCTGCCAAGATGCCCCGGAGAGAAAGTCCCTTCAGAACCCAAATCCGGCAAAACCTTCAACACCATGTTAATCACCACAGCTAGGAGTCTGATTTCATTTCCCCTGATGCTCGGCGGGAGGTAGCCTGGCTCTGGCCTGACTTTAAGAGTAGAAGTGGTACATACTAACTTAAATTCTAACTTCCAGTTACTGCGAGACCTTGTGGAATCTGTGTGCTTTCCTTCCCCAAATATGTAAAAGATATTTTAACATGTATGTATGTGGTGTATGTGGCCTGAGGCCTACCTGGAAGAGAGGCTTTTTTTTTTTTTTTGCTTGATGAAGATTCGCCCTGAGCTAACATCTGTGCCAGTCTTCCTCTATTTTGTATGTGAGCCACTGCCACAGAATGGCCACTGATGAGTGGTGTAGGTCTGTTCCCAGGAACTGAACCCAGGCCACTGAAGCGGAGCATGCCAAACTTAACCACTAGGCCATGGGGCCAGCCCCAAGAGGCATATGTTTTACTTTTAGAAAATTATTAAAGTTTTGTCAAAGAATTCTATTAACAAAACTTCTAGATAAATACTTTGTAATAAAGACAAGGAATAAATTTATATTTTCCCCTTTGCCTCTCAGAAATTCCCTTTGCTTTGCCAAAAAAGAATAGCATATAATTTTTAACTCAGCAAAACACCGTGATTAATTTTATGTCTCTAATCTGTATTCTTTTAAGAAAAAGAGGCCAAGATTTTTTCTTCTTGTTTTTGTTTTATTTTTAAAGTAGTGGACTGATAAAACTGTGATATTTATTTGTAAGAAAGTTGGTAGCAGAACGAAAAATTAATATTTCACATGTATCAAAAACCTGACCACTGTGCCCAAGGCACAGTGTAGAAAAGTATTAGTTGTAGAAAAGCAAAAGCTTCCCATGAAAGAATTCCTATATTAGAAAGTCAGGGAGGATGTGAGGGAGAATGGGAAAATCCTGGCCATTTGCATCAGCTGGACCTGAGTTTGAATCCCAACTCATCCATTTACAAGCTGTGACCTTGGATAAATCTCTGAAGCTCAGTTTCTGAGAGCTGGGTGTAACAATAATCATAATCCCACTTTTGCAGGGCTGAGGCCTGACAAGAGTATATCTTCAGAAAATGATAGCTATGATTCATTACATAGTTGTCACTCAATATAATGTCCACTCTCTTCTGGGACATTACTGCTGTGCCTGAAGTGCTAGCAAGCTAGTTAGGGATAGGGAGAAGCAAAGACACCCTTTCTAACTCCAGGTCTGTATTTCCAATTGCTTACTGGGCATTTCTCCTTGCATGCTTTGCCCATAAATTCAGAGTGTAGGAAACAAAGCTCTCCTTTCATTCTGCAGGACTTCCTAGTTTCTGTCGGAGGCATTTCACTGTCCCAGTTGCCTGGACTTGGCCTCTCCACCAGCCCTGCTCCTGCTGATTCTTCTCACTGAGCCAAGTGGACTCTCTCACCAGGGTCTCTTCCCTCCCCCTCTCCATTCCAGATGTCTCTGAGCCACCCACCCCTTGTGCCTGGACTGGCGCCTGCCTCTCCTTCCAGCCTCTCACCTGTTCAAGGTAAGCTACCTTCTCACCAGACCACCTGCCTACAGTTGCTACTCTCCAGTCCTTCCCACTCAGGTGTTACAAAGAAAACACTGGCCCCTTTGTTGAGGACATGACCCCTTCCCAATCTGGCCATAACCTGCTTCCCTAATGTTAGCTTGCATGGCTCCTTTGGCACAGATAAACTGACTGTCCCTCTGAAAGCCGCAGTGGACGCCCTCTGTTGTGCCTCTGGCCATGGAGTGCCCTCTCTCAGGCCCCACCCGAACTGGAGCACCCTTGGAGCTCACGTCAGATCTCCTACTGTAAGTCTTCCCACTCTCCAGCCCCTTGTCCCTCCTTTGACCAAATGCTAGCCACACTGATTCTCTGGGGCACTGCTGCCAATTCCCCATGGCCTTGAGAGGTTGATGCTTGTCCATGGAAGTGTTCCTCTCCAGCCCAACTGAATTCCCCAAGGGTGGTTTCCCGTCAAACTTCCGTAGCTTCCAGCACTGCCTCCAGCCGTAGGCATGCCTTGTGGCAAATAAGGATGTGGGTGCAGAGAAGAGAAGATACTTGCTGAAGACCCCATAGCCCCCGCCTGGCGTCCTTCCCACACCCTAACACGGCCTGAAATTAGCCATCCTCAGGCCCTGTGCTGGTGGCTCGGAGCCCCTGGGGATCTGGGCATACCCACTTCCCAACCTTGGCTCTCCTGGGAAGATTAAGGCAGAAATCAGGCTGGGCCAGTCGGCTCTGCCCATCCCCCACGCCCAGGTGAAAGAACGGGTGTCACTTTTGATATTTCAATGTCTAGGGCCCTTCTCCCCTGTTCCTCACACTTGTCATTTATGAAGCTCCCCCTTTAGCCCTTCCAGCAGCTGCCAACCAGAGGCAGAACGGTGCTTTCTCTGCAGCCACATTGCATTACTGAAATGCTTCTTTTGTGCCAGGCCCAACAAGCACATTGGGATCTGCAATTGCCTCCGACTGTCAGCTGTTAGTTTAAATGTAGCCTCCCCATCCTCACTTTCTTTTAGCAGAAAAAAAAAAAACCCAACCCAAACTAGTGGAGCTTGTAAAAGCTCACTTTTTAAACAACTCTGTCCATGCATTTCAACCCAAAATTGAGATTTGAGATTCCAAAGTACATGAGATACTTTAGGGAGTTATAGCTTTGGAATTTCCTTTTCACTCCCAGAGTTGAGAAAAAAGATCTGATGCCCAGGAAGTCTGACAAAGTCCAGGGCTGTTGTCATTATCTGTGGCCTGCATAGAGACTATAGACACAGCACTTCAGTAGGCACCCTCCCCAGACCAGCCATTTGGACATCCTGTAACCTGAAACACACACTTGCAAGAGGTTGAGAGGGGTACAAATGACAGTCAGCTACACAAATAATTTCCCCAAAATGTTTATCAGCTCCCTGCCATGGCCACTTCCATTTATAGCTTATAAACTGTTATTAACTGGCTCGTTCACATCTGATAACCCAGCCCAGAACAGGTGGCCAGAGTGGTGGGTGATTACAGGCCCCCCGGGAGGTGCCGTGTGCTTGCCTGTGGGTGGTCTTCCTGCCTGAGCCCAGTGCCCACAGGAGAAGACATTGCAGAAAGCCTCCAATTTAGGAGATAACAGTCTGTGTTGTCTGTTTGTGTAAAGTGCTGTCCAAGGACAGCTGGCTTTGCTTTCTGGCCAGCAAACATTGCCAAGAAGGGTTGAAAGTTCAGCATTGTCAGCCCCCCAAACACAATCCCTTCCCCCTCCTAGTCCTGGGCAAACAGTCCTCTGTGCTCATGCTCCATGGATTCCTTGGGAGGTCTGACTCCAACTGAAAATGTTGCTCTGGCGGAGGCAGTGCACACACTCCGGCCAGGGCACGGAAGCCAGAGGGGTACCCCCTGTCGGAGGGAGGGAGTACTCTTCATGCTTTGGGTCTCCGTGATTCTGTTCTTTGCTAGAAAAGCTTTGCAAGTCTCCACAACTTGCTTTTCTCAAAAACGGTTCCTGGTGCGATAGACCAGAGAGTCGTCAGGCCCTGGTCCCATGGGCATTTCTCAAGCAGAGACAGCAGGAAGGATAGATGTTAGACCACAGGTTCTCAGCCTCGACACTATTGACATTTTGGGCTGGAAACGTCTTTGTTGTGCGGCTGTCCTGTGCATCTTAGGATGCTTAACAGCATCCTGGACCTTCACCCATGACATGCCAGTAGCAGCCTCACTTCAGTTCTGACAAACAAAAATGCCTCCAGATGTTGCCTGAGGGCAAAATCATCCCCTGTGAAGCCCCACTGTGTTCAAGCCTAGGAGAAACCTCACTGAAGAGCCACACCTCCACTACCCTAACAGGGCAGGATAGATCCCACCACACTACAGCAGTGTGCTAAATCAGTATAGAATAGCCCCTCAGGAAATATTGATTAATTAACCAGCAAAATCCTGATGAAGTTGTCTCTTGGGGAAAAATGGTAATCAGTGAGTAACCAAAAACTAGACAATTCTTGATAATAAAATTTGAAAGATTAAAAAAAAACTGACATCATGCTCCAAAATTTAAAAAGAGACTACCGTGATGACGATGTGATTAGTTAAAATAACAAAGACCATTGCTAATTCTTTTGAGGATTTTCTATGGGACAGGCATTGTGCTAAAATACTCATTATTTTCTTTAATCCCAGCCACTCTATAAGTAGGTCCTGTTATCATGCCCATTTTGCAGATGGAGGATCTCAGCCTGGTCCAAGACTGTTTCCCAAAGTACTTTCCAGAATGTTCTCTGACTGCAAATCATTTCCCGTTCCCTGAATCTAGAAATGAGTTGAAGAGTTGGAATGTATTTGGATAAGAGGCATTATGGAATAGGCTCAAAAGAGTAATAACACAAATAATAATAACAGCTACCTTTAGTGATGGCTTGGTAGGAGGCAGTCCTCATGATAAGCGTGTTGCAAACATTCTCTCTTGAACCCTCACTATCGTCCTTTCGCATGAGGAAACCAGAGGTTAAGGGGCTTGCTGGAAGTCCCACAGCAGAACTGGATTTCAGCTCAGCCCTTCTGGCTCCAGAGCCCAAGATCCTGATGCTTCTGCTCCAGTAACATCTGCCACTCCACAGCAGAATGCTGCCTGAGCTGCCGTAGGTGACAGGCTGGTGCAGCTGCCCATCTCAGCCCAAAATGATCCAAGATGGTGGTCTCTCTGACTCCTCCTTAGCCCAACTTAGGGGACCCATGCCCTCGCACCACCCCCCCCCCCCCAGTTCCCAGGGCTGTCTCCTTCCACGTCCCTATTGCCCTCCATTCCCCACTCCCTTTTCTGTTTCCAGACTTCCCTCACCACCATCTTTGGCCTGATATTCATTGGGCCCCCATGGTAGTGACTGGAATTCTCCTCTAGGGGCAGCCAAAGTAGCCCATGTGTGAGCTAGAAGGGGCCTGGGAAGACTGTCCCCTCACTAGTGGCCTGACCAATCTCTGTGGGCCTGGCCCTTTGGGACCTCGACATTCATCACAGAGGCTGGCTGACAGGGCTGGTCTCCCTCTAAATGCCCTCTTGGGGGAGATCCTGATCACACAGGAGCCCACACCTCTGCTTGAATTCTGCAACTCTGAGGATCCTGCAGCCTTCTTCCTCAGAGGCCCAGGACACTCTCGGACAGCTCTGTATGTCAGCACATTATTTCCCTCAGGTTGGGTGCAGATCTGCCTCCCTGAAGCTCCACCACTGGTTCAAGTTTTGCCTTTCAAACACTACTACTTTCCTCTTCTCAAGACAGCCTTTCGCGCAGGTGCAAGGGAGCAGGCATGGAATGAAATGCAGGGGCTCTGGAACCTTACAGAAACTGACCCCACAATGTGAAGTGGGGCGAGCTCTTAAACCCCATGAGAGTTGGTGTTCTTATCTGTAAGATGGGGACATACAGAATTATCGTAAGAGTTACACATAATGTGTGTGAAATGCCCAACCTGGTTATTCTCAACCTGTCTCTATTTGCAGCACATCTGGGAATACTGTAATTTTCTTAGCACATCCAAAATGATTAACAGGTTAGCAGCATTTTTAAAAAGGACCCAATTTAGAAAGTTGGAAAAATTAACTTTTCATAATAGTCTTCCCTTGGCTGCCTACCCTATCATGCTGGCTTCAGAGTAGAGCAGCTCCCTGCCCTGACAGCACTGTTTTATATATCATCCTCTTGGCGTGTTCCAGTAAACACACCACCTTTCCTTGGCGCGGCCTCCCCTTACCCCCCCGTCCTATAAGTCACTCACTAGGCGCCCTTCTTTCCCCTTCATCGCCCAACCCGTCTAGCTTAACATCCTGGCCTCCAGACGTTATCATAACAGCACAGGCAGAGCCTCGGTCTTAGATACAACACATCTGTACACACTGATCAAACTTTGGCAGGGTTTTCCACAGCACGACAGTGGAGAAAGTGCCTGTCTGTGGGAGGTACTCAAAAATGGCAATTGTTACTATAATGAATACCTTTAGAGACTGTTTTCAGATTTTTCTTCTTTAAAAGCACACAGGTCTTGAAACTGCTCTTTGTTGACATGGTCTTCAAGTTATCACATGATGACCACCAACCCCACTAGGATTCAGCATGGACTGGTCAACAACTCCTAAGATTTTGTTCACCATGAAACAAACACTACCCAGTGCCCATATGCGCCCTGGAAACACAAAAATGAGTCAAACCTGGCTCCTTCCTGGAACAAACCACACTTTCCTCAGCTCCTCTGTGGATTTTGAGATTGCAGCTCAGAGTTCCCTAAGAGCTTTCTAAATGTGAGCTCACATCAACAACCTTGAACTCAACGTGATTCTGAAAAGCAAATATAGGCCTTATAGGCCTTTGAGGGTTTAAGACTGGACTTTGGGATTTACTAGGTTGTGTGACCTTGGGCACTCTACCTTCTGGAGTCTCACGTGTCTGTGTCCCAAATGACCAATAACACTTATCCTGCCCACTTAAAAGGCTTGGTTGAGAAACAAATAAAATAAGTGAAAGCATTTGCAAATTTTAAAAATCACATAAATAAAATTTTTCTTTGTAAAATAAAAGGTTTTAAACAGACTCTGTTAGGTCCTGCTCAGCTCTGACTCACTAGGTCTGCAGGATGGCTTGGCTCGGTGTGAGGCTGAGGCAGGTGGGCACACGCCTGTGCATCAGCAGCCAGGGTGACTACCAGGATTAGAGACTTTCCCAAAGGCGGAGAAATGATAAGCGGTAGCCCTCAAGGGTCAGGTGATGGGCGCGGTCCAGCCCTAGCGCACAGTGGGATGGATTGTTGGAGAGAAGTTAAAACAACCATAAAACCCACCGAAGGTCCGGGCGCATTTTGTTGTCCCCACGTGCTTGCATCCTAAACCATGCCAGGGAGAGAACGGTTCCTTCCTCCTCGGAAAACACGCACACACCTGTGGGTCTTTGTAAACAACGGCTGCAAGTACTGTTGAGCTCCGATAACATAGATGAAAGCTTCAAATCTGCACATTTTAGCCCTTATCCTTTAATAACCCTGTACAGCAAGTGAGATTGCTGTGGGGCCCTCCGCTGATGCGGGCGGCCTCCACCACGCGCAGCCTCAGCTCCGGGCTGTGGGTTCAGGACGCGGTGCAGAGGGGTCTGCAGTCTCTTGGGCTGGCTGTGAGGGCAGGTCGCATGTGCAGCCCTGGGGTCCCCCACGTTCCTGCGTTTGGGCAGCCGACTTGCAACGAACAGTGACAGCACAGTGACTGTAAAGGTGAAGAACCAGAACTCAACTTACTTTAATTCCATTCCTCCAGGCGATCATTTGGGGTCTTTGTGTTTAAAATTTAAAACTCAGGAGTACAAACTTCGAGGAGTAATATCTTTTCATTAAGTGATTAAGCATAGATTTTACTTCATACGTGAAATATTTTACTGAACATGAATCACATCTTTAAATTGAAATCTATTGTTCTTTTTAAATTATTGTTCTAGAACCAAAGAACAAATTAAGAAAACCTTCATTACGAATGATTATTACTGAAAATAATACTAGTGTGCAGAGGAGAGTATTAAAAAATTGATTCTACTCCTGGAGTCAAATACCACCAATGAGGAGAACCACGTTTATTTTTCTGGATCACCACCATGACTGATCAAACCTGGAAGAGCAGATCACAGGAAATGGCCAGTCTTCTCCTTCAGATCACAAATGGGGCTGAACCCCAGTGGGGAGTTAATTGGCTGAATTGGACATTTACAAGCTCTTTCTGCTGAGGCCTCCAGCAGTGCATGTACTCATTTCCAATCAGAGGATAGCAGAAGAATGGGGGCTAGTGACTCATTCATTCACTCACTCGTTCACTGATTTAACAAAGCTTCATGGAGTGCCTACTACTGCATATCAGACACTTGTCTGGAAGTTGGGGGCATAAAATCTTTAACCTTGTGGAACTTTCTTTCTAGTTTTGGGGGAAGGGCACAGGGAATCAGAAAATAACAAACAAGTAAATATGCAGGAGGTCAGGAGGTAGTGGTTGCCGTGGGGACCAGCAGAGCAGAGACAGGGAGACAAGTGCACCCGGGGCAGGGGCTGGTATGCTTGTTTAAATACAGTGGGTGGGGAAGGCCTCACCTGGAAAAGGGCGCACGCAAGCAGAGGCTCAAAAGCAGGGAGGGAGGGTGCGTGCAGATATTTAGGAAAAGGGAATCCAAAGAGCTGGCCTGCTCCTGTAGGAGCCTTCTTGGGGTGCCTGAGAACGCAGGAGGCCACGTGGGTGGAGAGAAATGACTAGAGGGGAAGAGGCAGGGAAGGTGCTGGAGAAGGAGCAGGGTGGGGTGGCCTGGGTCGGGGAAGGTCTTTTCCCATTAAGCTCGAGGAGATGAGAAGCACCGGGAAGACTGGTTGCTGAGGAATGATGTGGTCTGGCACGTTTTCCAGGGGTTGGTCTGTTGTTGTGTGACTAGACCACGGGCAGTGGGCAATCCTGTGGGCCACATCTGGTCCTCCACCTGACTTTGTACAGCCTGAGAGATAAGAACAGTTTTTATATTTTTAAATAGTTGAAAAAAGTCAAAAAAGAGTAATATTTTGTGGCATGTGAAAATTATGTGAAATTCAAATTTCAGTGTCCGTTTGCTTGTGTACTATCTTTAGCTGTTTACGTTCTGCAAGGCCTAAAATATTTACTATCTGGCCCTTTACAGAAAAAGTTTGCAATGCCTGGATTAGACGACAGAGGGCTGAGGGCAGAAGAGGGAGACCAGTAGAGGCTCCTGCAACAATCCAGGTGGAGATGATGCTGGCTTGGGCCAGAAGAGGTGCTCGTGAGAGGTGGTCGGACTGTGGATATAATTGACGACAGAGGCAGCAGGATCCAGTGATAGATCCAGTGGAGTGTGTGAGGGGAAGAAGGAGTCAAGGGACCCCCAGGGAGGAGCTGTGCAGTGAGAATTGGGGTTGCTCTTTACTGAGATGGGGCAGCTCCAGGGGGAGTGGGGATTTTGTAGGGGAGGAGACAAGAGTTCACGGAGGTCATGTCACAGTCCTGTCTTGGCAGTGACCGTTGGGTATTCTTTTTCATCTTCACCTAACTCAGCTCTGTTAGCTACAAGGATTTAAAATAAATGACTAGCTATAATTATGAGGGTCTCCTACTCACTGACATGGAATGTAAAGTCACCTGTATGTTAGACCGAGAGACTCAGGAGAACCTAAGGGACATCACAGGGTTCAGTGAACAAAGGCATACTGATAAAATAATTGCAACAACTATTATACAACATTGTATTAGCTCGGGTTCCCCCAGAAGCTGACTTTGAGACAAAGATGGATGTACAAGTTCATTTGGGAGACAATCTCAGGAGCCATGGGTAGTAGTAGGGAGTGAGGCAGAGAAGAGAGGGACGCTTACAGTCAGCAGGTCACTGTTCCCGGCAACAGGGGTCTAATCTGGCTGGACCTCTGGGGGACTGTACAAACAGTCCTCCAACTTGTCCTCCTGGTGGGGAGAGGAAGCTGAGGTGTTGATCCTCCGACTCCCCTCTGTTATTGGCTGAGGGCGACTCCAGGGGATGGTAACTCCCCGGCACTTCCAACTTGTCCCATGTGTGGGCTCAGCATGTCCTGCAGCTGAGAAAGCCTCAGGCAGAGCCGCAGGTGCCATTGGAGACAGCTGAGTGCAGAGGGGTTGGGCATTATCGTGAGGCACTAAAAGCATTGGATCAAACGTGATAGTCGCAGTAATGCAAAAGCCGGCAATGAGCACCCCCCTGGGATACCTAGAGCCTTTGGGGAGGTTTGGTTCATCCAACAGTGGCCTGTTTCAACAGCCAAGGAGCTTTCTCAAGACCAGAGGGAGCTTTTGAAGACCCGAGGAATTGTTGCCATTTTTGGCCTTCATAGACTCCATTTAAAATCCTTCTGTAACCAGAGCTAAAACATTTTAATGCAATGTACTTCCTAAATTGCTACAAGCATTTTCAATTATATAGCTTCAACATCTATTTTATTAGAAAAACATGTATTTTCTTTTCATCACTAATGAAAAGAGAAAACATCACTTCATTTCTGTGGACAATGGCAAAATCTTCTAGGATATTGACCAAAAATTAGAATGACTACTATTTGTGCTAATTAGTAATAAAAGCATTAAAATGCAGCCCAGTGGATAGAACCAAATTGCCATGAATTGATAAGAGGATTTAGCAGGCAAAAAATACCTATAAATGTAGAAGCCGATTTCATGGATAACAAGCCTGACTTTTGACTTTAATTTGTAGATATCTGAAAGATGGAACAAATTTCATGAACTCATATTTCCTTATCTTTCTAGAAATTATTCAGATCCCCCTACAGTAAGATAGGAGGGAAATGACAATCAAGCTGTCCCCATAAAAGGGTGAACAAATAAACGTGAACCCCAGAATCATGTTAGTTATTAGGAAACACACTCGCACGCACACACACACAAGCTCATTTGCAGAACTGTGATATTGTGATTTATAATAAGAAATATATATTTGGTCTTCATCCCATTCCAGGCTTATAGCTTAGTTCTGGAAATTGCTTCAGAGCAATAAAGGTGAAAGGAGTGTCCAGTTATTCATAGAGTCCCTTTCAACCACACCTGAGCTTATGTTAATGAGGTGACTTTTGGAAAGCCCCCAGGTAACCTAAGGATGGGGGCTGGTTGCCCAGGGAATCAACAGTGATTCCAGGTTTGGAACTTTCATTCCCACCCCCCATCTCCAGGGAGGGGAGAGAGGCTGGAGATTGAGTTCAACCACTAAGGGCCAATGATTTAATCAATCGTGCCTATGTAATGAAGCCTCCATAAAAACCCAAAAGTTTGGAGAGATTCCAGGTTGGTGAACATGTGGAGATTCGGGGAGAGTGGCACCGCCAGAGAGGTCATGGAAGCTCTGTGCCCCTTCCCATTACCTTGCCCTATACATCTCTTCCATATGGCTGTTCTGGAGTTGTATCTTCTTATAATAAACTGGTGATCTAGTTAGTAAATATTTTCCTGAGTTCTGTGAGCCACTCTAGCAAATTAATCAAACCCAAGGAGAGGCCATGGGAACCTACAATTTAGAGCCAGTCTGCCAGAAGCATGACTGACCACCTGGACTTGGGACTGTGTCTGAAATGGGGGTGAGGGGAGTCTTGTGGGACTGAGCCCTTAACCTGTGGGATCTCCAGGTAGATTGCATCAGAATTGAGTTAAATTGTAGGACACCCAGCTGGTGGCACAGAATTGCTTGTTGTGTATGTGGGAAACCCACATATTTGGACTACAGAAGTTTCCAGGGTGTAAAGTGTAGTGTAAAGGAAACGATAGAGCTTTTACTTTATAAGAACTGAATGGCTCTGAAGGCCAAATAAGTTGCTGAAAACCTACCAAGTTCTGGGTCTTAGTGATACTATAAATCACTTAAACATTCTCTGTTAAATCATCTGGGTCTTTTAAAGACTTCTATTTTTCTCTACCAGTTAGGAGTGTATAAAATATGCAGTGATTTAAAGAAAACAGAACCCCCAGGTCCACAAAATTATTGTGGTTGTCACGAAAATGATGTCCATAGGTCAGGCAACGATTAACAAATACAATCAGAGCAAGTTTCAGTCCCTTGTGCCTAAATACTTTCCTCAGTCTTGATTACGAAGTTGACAGATAGCTAGAGGGAAAGTGGGGTGCCCCAACATAGTGTTATTTGAAGTTAAGTATGGGCCACCTTCCTTTGTGAGGGGGTACCAACCAGGCCTTGCAGTTTCTGAGCCCTAATTAGAAAATCAGTGTCTACACACACACACACACACACACACACACACACATTTAGATCAAAAAAAGATTTTCAGCTCAAAGAATGTACAACTAATTTTAAAACATTTTTCCTTTAAAAGATTACTTTTTCAAAAAACTTAGTCAAAACAGCTCATATGTGAAAGGATTTCAGTTCCGTATTAGACAAGGTAATATTTCGTGGGAGGTGGTCTTTACAGTGCGATTCAACGTCACCCACTCACCCTGAAAGTGTGGGAGCTGGAGCATCCCACTGGCTGGGAGTGGCTGGAGATCCAAGACCACCCCCGTTCTCCACATCCCCACTGCGGTGTCAGAGGTTTTGTAGGCAAAGGAGGTCAGTGCAGCGAAGGGCCCTGGAGGGGCCACACTGGTGCAGGAGGCCTGTCCAGAGCTGATGCCAGTCAAAGCCTGGAAGAGCACTCAGGTTGCTTTGCTCCCATCAGGAGCGATTCTTTGGGGTAGACTGCCATTGCGCAGGCACATGGAAGGGGCTCCAGCCGAACTGGGAGGCCGCAGAGGTGGGAAGCTGCTGCCGTGGGCCAGGCCAGGAGTTATCTGTGCCAGTGCCTCCCTGGGGAGGACACGAGGAGAGGAGACGTGAGGTCCCAGTAGACTTTGTCCAGCAGGAGCCGTGGGATACAAGGAGGGCAGGGGACGCATCTGCCAGGGAGATGGTTCCAGACGGCCGGAGCCCCTCGGAGGCCTTTGCAGCAGCTGTAAGAGACAAGGTGATCGCTCTGCTGCCTTCTGGGCCTCCAGGGCCTCATGAGAAAGGAGCCTGCAGTGATTCTCCTCTAGAAACCCGTTCTCACATCTTCCTGGGTCCAAGCCAGCACCCAACGCACTGAAGTAGGACAGATTTTGTCATCACTTGTCTCACTGGCCATAAGCTCCTGCTTTCCGCAGGCCACCACCTTGCTGGACAGCAAGACCAGCTGTCAAAGGGACGTTACCTTCATGAAGCCTGCACATTTTTTTTTCAACACTTCCTGGCTTTCCAAACTCCTGTAAATTGTCTGTTTACAATTTTTGCCCATTTCCCTGGTGAAGTGTTTCTCTTTTCCATATTGATTTGTAGGAGCTTTTTTATAAGTCAGCAAGAAGAAATGTTGATCTGTCATAACTGTTGCAAATATTCTTTTAGCTTTTCATTTCTAAAAATTTCTGTGACATTTTATGACATGCAGAATTTTATATTTTTATGAAGTGATAGCCAAGGTCTTTAGCTTTATGATTCCTTTCTTCAGTTTTATGTGACTAGATGAATATCCACCTGTATTTTTCTAGTTCAGTTTAGATCTTTATTTTACACATTTAACTCTTCAAACCATCTGGAATACATTTTGATATGAAGTAGGAAATTTAATGTTTTTTTTCCCCAAAAAGTTAACTGGGAGTGTCAGCTATCAACTGAATAATCCTTCCTTATTGATTTGTTAACAGGGTGGAGAATTTTATTCCCCAAAAAGCTCCGTGAGTTTTTTGTTGAAGTGTGAAAACAGCTCTGTTTCCAAGGGATTCTCATGTGCTTTTGTCCACAGGGAGCAAAGGATGATCAGGAAGTATAGAAATTCTAGATGCTCTGGCCATCCTGGAGTGGTCTAGGATAGGGCAAGTGGAAACAGAAATTAGTAGTGGTCAATGACATAGTAGGTTGTGTACAGGATGGAGGGGAGCAGAGCTTCTGAAGAAGAGAGAGGGAAGCAATGAGGAAGCGTGGATAAGAGGAAGGACAGAGATCTGGTAGCTACTGTGAGTACTGAACTTTGGGAAGAGGAAATATTTCTAGAGAAGATCTTTGGAAAGTTTTGCAAAGATGAATTTTGTTAAGAAAATCTGTAGTAAAATTTCTATCATTCTTCAAAGTGTATTAAATTGAATATGTTTTCTTTGAATGTGATCACAAAAACGGGACCACATGGGATAAACATTTGGGTTACATTTGGAATGGTGCCTCACTTGTAAATACACTATTGATATATTCTTTTACTTGGGATGTCTTACTAAATTCTTAAATACACTCAACTCTCTTTTTGAGGTTTATATTCTGTTCTATCCTTGTACTAGTTCTTGCTTGAAATAGCACATGAATTCTCATCATCTTTAACTTTCTCTAGTCCAGCCTATGAAGGGAATACATCAATTGTGAATGACGAACCTAGATTGTAGTAGAAGCTAACCCCCAGGAAAATGCTGCATGAAAACACAGCTGGGAAGGGTACCTGTTTGCCAGGTAAGAGCAGAGGAGACCTCTTTCTTCCTTGCTGCCATGTCGGTCTCAGTAGAACAAGAGATGCTGCTGGTGATACAGGACGCCTGGCTGCTGACCAGTTAGCCCTGCAGTGAGCATGCCTGATTAGGGCAGGAAGAAGGTTTCTGTGAGCGAGGGCAGAATATGAATGCTGGAGGGCAAAAGGCTGCGACAATAGGACAGCAATACAGATAGAAGGTCTCAGGGATGTCATCTGGGACTGAAATTTAGGAAATGAAAGGAAAAAGTTGTATTACATCTTTCTATTATCATCACTATAAGGCCCAAAGAAGGACCCTAAGTATATTATAGACTTAGAAAAATTCTGATTCTTACTCTGATCTGGAGTTACCTGTTATTCCTTTTATTTTAGAATCTTCTTTTGTATAGGACTTTTATTAGGCAATCTTTAAAAATATTCAGACTCAAGTCAGAATTTAAAATCTCAGTTTAAGAGAAATTATTACAATAGTGAATGTAAAAAAAATGCATTTCAGTAAAATTCTAACAAGCATTCTTTTTATGCTAATGTATGTCAAATGCATCATCATTTTCTTGACCATATGTTATTTTATTGTATAGATACTCAATGATCTACTGAACATGTCCTCTAATTACTAATAGTTGATTTTTTTTCTAATTTTTTGCTATTGCCAACAAAGCTGGATTAAACATTTTTGTAAGTTGAATCATATCAACCAAATGCTTTAAAACTATTATTGGCTTCCTGTTGCCCTTGGGTTAGTCCGTCCTCTTAATCTGGCCTCTGAAGCCCATGACAGTCCAGCCCTCATCTCCTTAGAGCCCCCTCTCCAGCCAGCTCCATGCCCCCAGCCCCTCGACACTCAGATCAAGGTCCCCTCCTTTGTAAAACCTCTCCCGCCTTTCCCAGCTCAAGCGACCTTTCATTGCTCTGAGAATCTACAGCATTCTGTTTCCACATCTATGAAAACAAGCGTCACACCATGTCGTAATTATTTTTCAGAACAGTTGTCTCTTGCCCTGGAGTCGGGGTTCTGAGGCTGGGAGGCTGTTTCCTTTCCTGTCATACACCCAGTCTTGTGCCTGGCACCTAGTATAGGGCCTGACATGGGAAACAGTTGCTCAATAAGTGTTTGTTGAGAGAAGGTATGATTATTTGATGGAATTTTGTCAAATCACTGATCTTTTTAAGTTTAAATTCTCTCTTGGGCTTGAAATGATAGGACTTCATGCACCTTTTTAAAAGTCAGTAGACTATTATCCAAGAGTGAACAGAACAGAGAAGTTATAACACTCCCCTGGGGAGCTCCCTGGCCTAGAACCCCAGTAATAGTCCTCTTGCAGCTGCCTACTGGAGTGTAGCAAGGCCTCTCAAAGATCCCCTGGCTGTAGTTAGGTGAGTCGGGCTGGAGGCATGAAAGAGTGTGCTGGAAGGAAAAGGAAGGAAGAAAAGTCTTTCTGTGAGATTGGTCCCAAGTCCACCTCTGCAACAGTTTCCTAGACAGCAGGATCCAAAGTCTACTTTACAATGGAGCATAGTGGTCATCTAGGTAATGCCTTTTCTGAGGCCTGGAATCATGGTGGGGGGTGGTGCCGGCATGCCAGGTGGGGGAGAGCAGCACTCTGGGGCATAGAATTAGGAATGGAAGTGTTTCTGAGAAACTGGAAATACAAAGATAGACAAGGACCCTGCAGTCCAACAGAGCACCTGGACGTCACTTCACGAGGACAAGACTTCATGGCAAAAAGTCAGCTGTGAATTGAAGACTTTGCCCTTCAATAACCTTAGTTCAGTGGCTTCAGAACTTTGCAGTGATTCGCAACAAGAAATACATTTGATATCACAAGCCTACACAAACAGGCACAACTAAAACAACATTCTCATATTTATTTCATATACACAGTGTAGTCTGATATTTTCAATTCTATTTCATTGGTTTTTTGTGGTTTTTTTGTGGGTTTTTTTGTTGAGGAAGATTGGCCCTGAGCTAACATCTGCCAATCCTTCTCTATTTTGTATGTGGTATGCCACCACAGCATGGCTTGATGAGCGGTGTGTAGGTCCGTGCCCGGGATCCGAACCCAAGAACCCTGGGCTGCCAAAGAAGAGCACAAGAATTTAACAACTGTGCCACTGGGCCGGCCGCCCAATTTTTTTTTTTT
Organism: Tapirus indicus; assembly: GCA_031878705.1. NCBI lineage: Eukaryota > Metazoa > Chordata > Mammalia > Perissodactyla > Tapiridae > Tapirus > Tapirus indicus. The sequence continues at coordinate 39,855,210 of CM062927.1, forward strand.
TTTTTTGAATGCTGGTCATGATTCATTGCATTGATTTCAGAACCTGCAGTGTGAAAACCACTGCCCAAGGATAACTGAAGAAAGAACAGCATCTCAATTTCATGAGATTAGGAGAGGAGTGTTTAGCTGCCAAATGTGAGATTATTAGCCAGGAGGACTGTCAGGGGTCCCATCGCCATTAATCTGAAGGAGGTGACGAAGGCTTGGAGTCCTCGGTTGTTAGGAAAACACCAGCCATAACTTGTTACATATTAATTGTGTGTTGGGAAAAGACAAAGAGATTGAGAGGTGGGGTGGAGAGAGGGGGAGAGAGAAAGGGAGGGGGAGGGACAGAGAGAGGAGGAGGGGCAAGGGGAGAGGGAGAGAGAGGGCACAAGCCTGTGCTTGGAAAGAGGAAAGACCATTTCAGAAGTCTGTGCCTTTGCCCTTGGGCTGTCATGAGTGACATGCCTGAAGCATCAGGAGAAAGACATAAAAGACACAGCAGAATGTCAAGAGTCTTTCTGAAAGAGCGATTACTCATACTCGGCTTTTTATTAACCACACAAAATCAGACAATCTACACATTGAATTAATCTGGAGATCGAAGCTCATTCTTGGTCCAGAGAAGTGAGAGGATTGTAGATAAGAGCTAAGCGGACAGCATGAACTTTTTAATAACACAAAGTTCACAAATATTTTTTCTCCCACTCTTGGGAAAGTAGAAGGAAATAAATTAGAGGCACATGCCAAGACCTTCAACCTCCCTGCCTCCCACCAACTTCTAGAACAACTAAACATCAAGCATCCCGTAGTGGTTTCCTCTTTGTGTGAACATGCACGAGCGATGGGAAAGAGATATACTTGAGGCCAGTACATTTTTAACTCCCTGGGAGGTATTTTTTATCTAAACACACCTTCATTTGGGCCTTCAAAGATGAAATAATGAAGCAACTTTCCTTGAGTGCCATATCTTATTCTATCATCAACTTTTTATAGACTTGAACACTACATCAATTAACACCTTTTAACTCAGGACAAACTCCTCCTCTGGGAATGTTCTATCCTAAAGGAAATGTAGATATGAGAGGACCAGAGTTGTGCTGTAGTTCCAGATTTAAGCACTATCCTCTATCCACAACAGCAACGATAGAATTTGCTGTGGGGACAGAATATGCCCCTCCCAAAGGCAGGTGTGCAAAAAAAAATCTTATTTTTTACATAAAACTTCATTTCTGTTTGAAGCCCCTATTCCACTACGTGGTAGAAGCTTAACTTTAGTCAGTTCAGGATAAATTTCTTTTAGCATTTTCCCTCTTCCCATTTCTCTCCTGGGTTGCTCCTTACGTTCTGGAGGACTTATGTTTGATTCCTGGCTGTCAATGATCATATCGTGCCGCCATCTGAGATGCCAGCATCCCACCGGCCTCTGGTTGGGCAGCCCTGCCGCCCTCCCACCTGCATGCCCTCAGCTGCACGGCGAGGCCTTAGCAGGTCTGTTGGGTCCCATTTTCTTCAGTACCAAATACCTTTTGGGCATTATAGGAATATTCAACTACTCTCTACTGAAGTGGAAATTCTCATGAGATCCCAGAAAAACATACTTGAAGCTCCAGGATGTGGTACTACAACAGTCTGATTTCCTTTTACTTGAAATTATGTGAAACGTAATAAGCTGGGAATGTGCTACTTTATTGAGCACCAAGTCAGTGAGGTTGCCTTGGGACAAGTGCCTTAGGATGAGGACAGTTAGTGTGCTGAGTACCTCCTGCATCGCTCTTCCTCCTTCTCCACTGTGCTCTGTGCCCTGGGAGACTCTGAATCTTCACTCAGGCCTCTGCCCTCTGGCTCCAGTGTGATTCAGCCAGAGAGACACATTGGCAGTAGATCAGAGGGCAGGAGGAGAGGGATAGGGAGGTGTTGATCCTCCTGGCTCCTTTCCATCTTAGTCACACATGAGCAGAGGCTGCATTCCTTTCTTGAAAGCCTGTGGCTATCGGATGGCCATCTCCTACAGACCCAGCCACAGTGATGGCTACAGCTCTCTCTCGGCTCCACTGACCACTCCCTGCCCTGCCTTTTAAGCCTAGAGATGGTCATGGCTCTCCAACATTGCTGGCCCCAAGGTGCATCACCATCCCTTGTTGACTTCCCATCATCCTGCCCGCCCACGGCTTTACTTACCCTCCTTGCGGACCATCCGTTTTCTGCTGGGACCTGACCAAATTCATTAGTCTTACAGATATTAACCAGTAGGAGGAGCCTCCTGCCTCTAGTCGTAGAGTGGCAGTTCTTGGATCTGGAGTGGGTCAGATCATGATGTGGAACAGGAGCTCATTCACACCCCATGAGATTATCCCCACACGCCCATCTCAGGGACTGCCATGTTCGCAGCCCCTTCAGAGGGCACCCCCTGTCCTCAGCCCCTGACGAAGAGGCAGCCCTGGGTGGCCGTTTCTCTCCCCATGTGTCTTGGCTCTGCATCCTACTCTCATGTCCCCATCTGTCTCTCAAAGCTGGCTCAGGTTCTTATACCTGGGCCAAGGACAATAAGTTCATAGGTTGGCCAGCCCTTATACCATGCCCAGCTTGAGAAGAGGAACCAGACCTATCGCTGTCTTCCTTCCAAAGAGTGAAGCAGAAAAAGTAAAAAGAATATAGTGATTAGTAGCTGCACCTGAAGTGGAGAGGTGAGCAGCGTCATCAGGCAGAATCAAGCCCACATGGAAGGGAGGCCACAGGAGTCCTGCCAGCCGTAGATAATGAGGAAAATAGGAGCCATGATAAGCAGATACTAGAAGATAGAGGGAAGCTACGTATAGTAGAGGCAGAGAATATGCATGGGGGAAGCTACCGGTAACAGCGCCTCGGCTGAGCAGAGTAATAGCAGATTCTTTGAGAACAAAGCCATCCGAGTGTTCCAGAATGTCTGTCTAGAAGAGCAGGGGCGGCCCTCCGGACTGCTTACCATGAAGCCTGTGTTTGCATGGCAAGAACATTGTTTTGACCTTGTCATTACATCTATTTAGAGTGACCTGGGAGGAGCGGATGGACTTTCTCGTGGGTCCTGGGGACGGTCCCTGAGAAGCCCAAATTCCTCATGCTCCCACAGCTCTGGATCCTGTCTGAACAGCTATCCCCGTCCCTGGGTTCCTGGGAGATTGCCGAGCAGGGTCGTTAAGAGCATGGTCTCTGGAGCCGGCCTGTCTGGGTTTCTATCCCAGATTTGCCACTTATTAGCTATGCGGCCTCTGGGCAAACTGCTCACTTCTCTGTCTCTGTTTTCTCATCTGTAAAATGAGGATAATAATTGTTCCCCTCTCAGGGTCATTGTCAGAATTAAATGACTTAATACGTAGGACAGTGATTGACACGTGGAAATGTTTCCTAAAATTGTTATCAGTTTTACTTCCGCAGCCCACCCGACTCCATTTGCTCATTAGAAGGCACTCCGCGGTTGCGTTGGGCAATGGAGGTAGACTGGAGAGGCTTCAGCATCAGCTGCCAGGTTCACATCCCCTTTCTTAGCTGCTTGACTTTGCAAAGTACCTCATCGTCATTTTCCCCAAGTGCAAACTTGGAATAATAATAATGCCCACCTTGAAAAGTTGTTCAAGGGGCCCAATGCACAATGCACAGGGGGAATTTAGCAGTTCCTGGCACATGGTAAACACTGAGGAGAGCTGAGTGTTACTACTGCTCGAGTAGCATCCGTGAACTTCTCTCCATTAGAGCAGTCTCTCTGAAACAGGACTTTCTCATTTACATGGAGCTCTTCACCCAAGGGTGTATCTTCATCTTTGTAGTAGTTCTAAAGGTGGCCTTACATTAATACCTATCCACCCAATATAGAAAATTTATATGTTATTGGTGATTTCAATTTCTAGATGTCTTCAAAATCTCAACCAAAGAACTATATTTATCAGACCCTAGAGTTGAATACCGCCTACTGAGCATCTGATGGTTTGATCTAGGAGCTAGTATCAAAAGGATGAATACGATCTTACCCCTGACTGTGAGGAGTTTATAGTTTAGGGCGGGAGACAGGCATGTGAGCATGTAGTTACCCTACAATGTGATCCTTCCTCTGAAAGAGAAATTCACAAAGGGGCAGAGACAGCTCAGAGGAAGGGATGATTAACTCTGCCTGCAGGCAGAGGTGGGAGCAGCCTCAAAGGGAAGCCTTAAGATATCACATTTGAATTGGGTCTTGAAGGATCCATAGGAGTTCACCAGAAAGAAAAGGAGGAAGGTGGAAGGGAAGGAAACACGTTGCAGGAGAAGGAGCAATGTGTCCATAGACCTGGAGCTATTTGGAAAGAGGTAGGGGAGAGGTGAGGAGGGAGGAGGAAGGAGATGGAGCTGGGTCAGAGCCAGATCAAGAAGGGCCTCCTGGGCAGTGCAAAGAAATTTGGACCCCATCTGCAGGCAGTAGAAAGAGGGTCAGATGTTTTAAAGAGAATGTGGCCAATTTCTTGTTTCTCTCTGGCAGTAAGTACAGTGAACGAGTGACTGGAGTGGGAGAAGAAGATAAGAAAAAGAAAGTGTGATGTGCGAAAATGACCCAATGCCAGCATACCCAAAATGTGCACGTAAAGTAGGAAGACACAGACCTTTTCAAAGGGATGTCTGGGAGCCAATCAAATGTGAAATCTCTCCGTGTCTCTTGTGAATGAGAATCCTCTTGGACAGAGAGAGTTAAGCAGAGTGTTTGAAGGAGAAGAGGGAAGTTTGGGCTGGTGCCCCCATCCCACGGCCTTGCTTTGGTCAGAAGCTCCATTATCATTCATGATTTTCAATCAGTCAGGTGGTGATTAACCTAACCAAGTTCAAAGACACTTGCCACGATGGAATAAGTAAGACAAACTCGTGGGCCTCCTTTCTCAGGCTTAGGCTCTGGGCTACCGAATGCAAATCTCCACTGTTTCTGCAAGACATTTCTTAAGTTTCCAGGTCGGCTGAGGTCTGGGCAGCTGTGGAGAAGAGGGGGAAAGCTTTTAGGCAGCAGGGAAGCCATAAGAAGGGCAGGTCTACTGGGATTCAGTGAAGTCAGAAGAAACAAGGAACGTCACGTTTGTTCATAGACGTGGCCTCAGCTCTGCCCACGTTCTCTCCGGTGAGCTCATGTGGAAACCAGCAAAGGGAAATGCAATCGGCCTCAAGTGACTGGCTGGTGAACGCAATCAAATCCCAAAGGAAAGGGCAGAATCCCGGAGGCCCCCTGCCCAGGGCCAGAGTTTGACTGGATCTCTGCCACAATAAGGGTCCCCACATGCTGTCCGTGGAAACTGAACATGCTCGCCCCTTTTCTTCTTTGTTCTTCAAATACACCACAGGAAATGTCGGGTTAATTTTTCAGAGGAAAACCGTGCACCATACTTTACTGATAAGAAATGTGCAACATTGTGATGAGTTCTTGATGTTTATAAAGTCAAATACTAGTAGCTGCTGTTGCCATGGCAGTCTAATTCCAAGGGATCCAGGACTCCCAGGGTTTATTTTTTTTAGTGCATCTATTTACCGGTTATCTAACTAAGACCTACCCGGTCACTTCCCAGTTCCTGAACAGCAAACAGCAATTTCAAATTGGAAATAGCCCACAAAGAGCAAAATGGACCCCACATTTAGCTTTGGCCCTCTCACCAAAGGCCCCACATCGGCACCACACACACGCATCTGTGTCCCCATATTACAGCTGCGTCAACAGAGGCGCATGGTTAAGGGACAGCCCCAGGATCTCCCAGCAAGCCGCTGCCTGAGCCAAGAATAAGATCTGGGCCTCATGACTCTTGCTCTATCCCCTTAATGCTCTCTGCCCTTATAAGGTGATTAAATGGTTCTTTTTCTCCTTAAAACGGGGGACGGGGGGAGTGGTGGGAAGTGGGGAGGTGGAGAGTAGAAGGGGACAAAATTAATTTGAATGCAACTATTTTGTCCAAGTCTCAGATCACTGTAGTTCTTTTATTCATTTGGAAGGAGTGGGTATACAGACAGCTTTGTTTTTCAATTCATTAACTTCCACAGAAAAAGGCCATCCTTTCTGTTTATATTAAAGGAACTGGATGTCGGAGCCATGGCCATGTGTGTGGTGTAAATAAGAAAGGCCACCAATGGAGATCCATCCCTTTCATGATGAGAAAATAAAAGTTAGTTACTTGGGTTCTAGGGGAAGTTTCTTACTTACCAGATGTCAGCTTTTATTTTTTGTTTTCAAGAAGTAGGTAAAATAGCTGTGGTTTTAAATTCATTCCCTTTAACTTTTAGAGGCCCGGTGACTTCTAAAGCGCGTCTATGAACATAAATGCTTTAATGGAAAGGGAAGGCATCCAGAAAATGCACCATAGATGAGAGACATCCAGAGAACAAAGCACACAGGTTATCATGGGATAATTACACCCCTGCAACCTTGAGCACAGAGCTGGGTGTCAGTAATTCCTCCACGAAGGAGTTCTGTTATTGCCGCTGTAACATTTCGGTGGTTAGGAATGTGACATTTGCGTACGTCTGTTGCAAGAAGATAAATCTAGTTGTGCACATTGGCCAGGGGTGACAAGGGGATATCAATAACAGATCTGGACTTTTCAAATGTTCCATCTGTACAATTTGCTCCAGTCCACTTTCTTTAGCATGCTTGCCCCAAACAGCAATTCTAGACAAGGTTTGCAATGAATATGATGGGGTTGCTCATTTCATCTGTCCAGAACTCTCTAAAAACAAAGCTCTTAACTGCCTCGTGTTTATTACTCATCTCCAGTTGTAATTGCATAATTAAAATATATAACAAGGAAAACATTTTGGTAATGTCAGGGTTGACCTTTAAACTTGTGCTTTGCTCCATCAGTGTTGTTTGATTTACAAGGAAGTGACAGTTTGTTTCTGTCTTAAGCTTGTAATTTTCACCCGAGTCCAGCAGTGACCTCAAAGGCACAGGCCAACTTCTTGATCAGGGGTGGATCAGTGACTCAGAGAAACAGGCCTCGTTTCCAAGTAGTAATGCAGGAAGCTTTGACAGGCCTAACCTTGTTCCAGGCTGTGAGTTTGGAGGTCAAAGCAGTTACTTATAAGTTTTAACCTGAGTTTAGAATAAGTCCATCAGTCACCTGAGCCCCGAAACAGCACCCCTTCACTCTTCAGTCTTGCCCTGGTGGCTGACCAACTGACATAGAACCTTGTTAACTTGATTAAGGAGCAAATGCTAGAAAAACCTGGTTGGAGAAACCCATCTTGTTGTTCTGTGACTCTTCACTTTGATCCCAAACAAGAATATTGAAGCTTCATTAGCAATCAGAGCCCCTTGTCCCCTAAGGGTTGAGGTTCCCATGGCCAGTAATGTCTTCGAGAACAGGGTATCTTGGCCAAAGGTGCTCAGCATCAACCATTGTACCCAGAAGACACCCCTCTGCTTCTTCCCCCACGTCCAGTCTTTACCAAGACCCCTCAGTTCTACCTCCACTGTCTGTCCCTGTCTATCTGTCTCCTGCACTGGAAACCGCCTCTCACTGTGTCCTCCCAGGCCCCACACTGGCTCTCTGGATGTAGCGAGGAGCCAGGGTGATCCTTCTGAAACATAAATCAGATGGAGCCAACCCTCCACTTAGAATCTTTTAGTGGCTTTCTGTTGCACCTAAAACAAAACTCACAATTTTCCACATGACTCCTAAAGCTCCTGATAATCTGGTTCCTTCCGGCCCCCCAGCCTCGTCGTGGGCCTTTCTCCCCTGCCCACACTCCAGGCCAACAGCGCTGGCCTGTATTCGGTTCCTGGACCATGGCAGAACCTCCCTGATTCATGGGACTTGCCTGTCCTGTGCTCTCTGCCAGGAATGTTCTTCCTCCTATTTCTATGCCTGGGTGACACCTACCCATCAGTCAAGATCCAGCTGGTAGTCACTTTTCAAGAGCAGTATTTCTTCAACACTTCCCACTCTCCCAAATACACAGATTTTATCCACTCCAACAGTTCTTTATCTCTTTCATAGCACTTCTCACAACTCATCATTATATTTTTGCATCGTTATTAGATTAATACCCGTCTCCTGCTGTGGGTAGATGCCTCTCAATATCCATTGTCATCTTCTTAAATAAAAGAACCCCACCTTTTATCTCAGCACATTGTTACCCACCTAAAAAGCCTACATTTCCCACTCTTTCCTATGGCTAGATGTGGCCGGGTAACTAAGTTCTGGCCAATGACATGTACCCTTCCCCTTCCATCTTCCTTTTTGCTGACTGGAGAAGATATGTGATGGCGGAAGCTTGGGTAGACCATGAGGTGGAAGTCACAGGCTTAGAATGTTGCAACAGAAAGGAGACTTGGTCCCTGCTGACACAAAAACAGCTTCCACACCAGCCTTGGATTGTCAAATTTCAGTCTCCTTTTTATATGAGAGAAATAAAGTTCCACTTTGTCCAAGCTGTTTTTGTTGTTGTTGATTTATATTGAATGAATATTTGTTTTAAAGAAGAGACTAATTACAGACCCCATCTCACATCTTCTCTGGGGAGCAAAGGGGGAGCACAGGCAAGGTTCTAGGTCTTCAGTTTTAGGTCTTTTACATGCCATGGGTTTTGGATGTGCAACATCTTTTTACAGTCTCTACACATCTTTGGTAAAGATTTCTTTTTTCTCTTTAAAACACTGAAATTTCAGTTTGTATCTTAACATATTCCACTTGTAAATTAAGTCATGAAATTTATGGAGCCAGCTTTTTAGAATTCATGTGAGTTAAGATTCTCAGCTCTGTGTTACATATGAATGTGCTCTAAGTACAGCTTCATTATATGAATAAGTAAATTTGCAAAGAGAACACTTATGTGAAACGTGCCCTGCAGATCACATGTCTTAGTAAGATCCTGACATCCCCAGTGAGGAAACTGGCATCCAGAGAGGTGAAGGCCTTGTCCAAGCCCCTGTTGCCTCAGAAATGAGTGCTTAAGGTCAATCTGAAGTCAACATAACATCGTGCCTGGAGAGTCATCACCAATAGGCTTCTGAAATTAATTTCTGATATCAATTTAAAAAAGGAACTAGTCAACAACAAATGCTGGAGAGGTTGTGGAGAAACGGGGACCCTCATTCACTGCTGGTGGGAATGCAGACTGCTGCAGCCTCTATGGAAAACAGTATGGAGAGTCCTCAAAAAATTAAAAATAGAAATACCTTATGATCCAGCAATCCTACTCTTGGGCATCTACCCAATGGACATGAAATCAACCATCACAAGAGGCTTATGCACCCCTATGTTCACTGCAGCATTATTCACTATAGCCAAGAAGAGGAAGCAACCCAAGTGTCCTTCGACTGATGACTGGATAAAGAAGATGTGGCATATATATACAATGGAATACTACTCGGCCATAAAAAAAGACAGAATTGTCCCATTTGCAACAACATGGATGGACCTAGAGGGTATTGTGTTAAGTGAAATAAGCCAGAGAGAGAAGGACAGACACTGCATGAACTCACTCATATATGGAATATAAATGAACACACGGACAGAGAGAACTGATTGGTGGTTACCAAGGGGAAGGGGGGTGGGGGGTGGGCACAAGGGGTGAAGGGTTACATCCACAAGGTGACAGACAAACAAAAATGTACAACTAAAACCCCACAGTGTTATAAACTATTAAGACATCAATTTAAAAAAATGGCTAAAAACAAAAAGGAACTAGTGTTTTTTAGAAGGTTATTTCGGGGGTCAGCAGACTATGACCCACAGACCAAATCTAGCCAACTCCCTGTATTTGTAAATAAAGTTTTATTGGAACACAGCCACACTCACTCAGTTATGTATTGTCTATAGCCTCTTTGGGACTTTAACGCAAGTCATTGCAACAGAGATTGTATGGCCCACAAAGCCAGAAATATTTACCCTCTGGCACTTGACAGAGAAGTTTTGCTGACCTCTGGTTTGTATGATAGGGACATGTCTTTCTCAGCTACTTTTTAATTGCTCTAATTATGAGAAAATAGAATGTTCTCCAGGAAGTACACCTCACGTTCCCCAGTGAGCTTCTGAGATCCTCCCCATGTCTGTTGTGTCCCTTCTTAAGTGTGCACTTTTGGGTTTTTGAGCCCTACCCTGTGGGAGTCTCTCTCTTGCTGCCTCCAGCACATCTCTAGCCTCTCTCTGCAGAGAGGGAAGAAAGTTGGCTCTAGTCCTTCCCAGGCTGGGTGCCCACCACCCATCCTCCACAATGAGGGCTGCTGATGCCCAGGGAGCAGGAACTTCTCCCCACCTACCCAGAGAGCAGCCTCACCCCTTCCCTAGATTAAACCCACACTGGGTCCCCATGAAGGAGGAAGTAGTTCATTGCTGATGGGTAAGACTGTGTGGACCTCCCTGAAAGGTGCCATCAGGAACAGAGTTGCTCTGTAGCTGCTCAGCTCCTCTCTTCCCTGCAGGGGTGAGGCCTCTGCACCTGGCCACCAGGAAGACCCCAGTGCCAGCACTCCAGTGTGGGGGATGGTTCATGGGGAAGTGCTCTTCTTTCCCACACCCTTCCTTCTCACTCCCAATAAGCATTTCCTGTGAGCTACCCCCCCACCCCCCCCACCCCCACGCTGGGGTCCTCCTTCCCCTCTCCCTCTTCAGAGAGAGGGGATGAGCATCCGCCCCAGTGTCTGAGGGCAGGGCATGGGTGGGGAAAGCTCCAATCCAGCCTGCGACTGGTCCTCTCCTGAAGTTTCCTAAATCAGACACACCTCATCACCACGAAGTTTAACTTCCTTCCGACAATGTCCACCCGACACACCAATGCAAATTAGTAAGAAATTTGTATTTCTCCCCTTAGAATTTCTTTGAAGTAAAACCTTACTATCCTAAGAAGTGTTCACTCCCTCCTGTCCTCAGTGACATCTCAAAGCTTCCCCACAGTAACTGAAAACCAGAGGCCCCTTCACTTCCCTGCCTCCCATGTTCCTTACCTGTCCACAGGGCCCCAGCCTGCTCTTTAGGTAGCTTGTGTCTGTCACTCCCGCAGACGCTTGGGTATTCTGGTAGGAAATGAAAGGTTAGCAATGGCGTCCCTGAAAGTTCTCATCGGCCCAATTTCTTCCGAGCCTCTATTTCTGGGAAAGGTTTGTAAGGAGCCTCCCTGGTTACAGGGAGAGCAGCCTCATTATGCCTCCCTCCTCTGAGGTCCACTCTTCACAAGTCTTTCCCAGCCATTGCCAGGATCCTGGACTTCAGCACATGGCCCTGGCAGAAACATAGAAGCCGGATTTGTGAATCATTTGGCATCTAAAGACCCTGAGATTATTGCTGAGCATGAAGGAAAATAATAATAAAAAATAATAATAACAAAACAGCCGATGTTTGTTAATTGCTTACTGCGTCAGGCTTTACTTATATTCTGTCATGTGACCTGCAAAACAACTTCACAGTGTAGAAGCTAGCATTATTTCCATTTTACAGAGGCACCAACGTTAAATAATCTTCTGGGATTGATTCAAAAGTAAGCAATCTGACTACAAATCCACTTGTGACCCTCTACGCTGCTCCTGCCTCCACAGAGCCCCCACCAGCCACTGCTTGGTAAGTAGTGGTGACACTTTCCCACGTGATCCTTTAGTAGCATGTTTCAAAAGCCTTTGACCCGGCAGTTCTACATCCTGGAACTTTTCCAAACCAAATAATGAAAGATGTGGGCAAATGTGTCTGCATAAGAACGTTCATAAACATTTTTTATTAATGTGAAAAATTAGGAACAACCCGAATATCCAATAATAGGGGATTAATTAAGTAAATTGTGGAATATATTTATGATAGATTATCACAAAACTATTAACAATTATGGCATAGAAAATGCTTATGGAAATGGAATACTGTTTACTTTGTACTGTGAAGTGAAAGAATCAGATTATAAAACAGAATTCCATAATCATAGGAAAATGTGCATATGAATACAAAAAAACTGGAAGATCTCCAAAAATTGTTAACAGTCCAGTGGTTATTGGTGGTGGGTGGTGGTATTTTGGTCCTATTTTTTTTAAATGAAGTTCTATGTTTTCCAAGTTTTCTGAATTATAATTGGAAAAAATCAACAACAAAAACATCTTTATATTTATCTACATAGAGGTCCATTCACAAATCTCTCACATCAAAAGGAATTTGCTGTATCACTCACTTTTACTTCCTTTAAGTTACCACATTGCATGGAAAATGAGACTCTTTGGATTCTACGTGGCAATTGTCTTTTTTTCTCAGCTCTAAAAAATATCAAAATAGATTTCTTATTGGTTCAAATAAGATTATAATTGGAGTTGAAGAACAAAATCAAATAGCCTCCAATGCCGAAGACATAGCATGTCCTCTTCTCTTCAGCACTGGAGTTACTCAAGACCAGCTTAGTCTATTTACACAAAACATAATATATGCAAAAAAAAGAAAAATTTCAGAAGAAATATGCATTCAACTGTTTGCAATGCCTCTGGTTCTGTAATGTTTATTTCATAAATAAATATTAATGTCACCAAGCTAGATTTCACGAGAAAAAGCTACAATAACAAGTGGTTAGGAAGTTATCCTTTGAGACAATTGAGCTCAAAGTACAGCTGGCAGAATAGAGAGGAGGAGGATGAGGAGAGGGAGAAGGAAGAAAGGTGAAGGAGGGGAGAGGGGAGGATGGGGAAGGGGGAAGGAGGAAGAGATAAGAAAGAGGGAGGAGGAAGAGGAGGGCAGGGTGAGAAGAAATATGGACTCAGCCTGGGTGAGATGAATCTCTATTTCCTGCAAGGGAACTGAATTGAGGCATCGTTCCATCTTGAGACCTTGAGCTCTCCCCAAATAGCTTGCCTTCTAGCACCAAAACATCAACATCACCTGGGAGCTTCATGGAAATGAAGAGTCTCAGGCCATCCCAGACCTACTGGATCAGAATCTGCACAAAATCCCTAGGTTATTCATATGCAGGTTAAAGTTAAGAGAAACAGTAACCCGCATGTTGTTCAAAGTCCATGGCTATTCTGGAATTAGAAAAGATTGAGCTCCGATCTCTCTTTAGTGACCCCTAGTGGTAAACCCAAACGATCTCTATAACAAGATTGAATTTTGATCTCCAGAGTAAACCAACAGCTGTCCAACCACCCACCAGTTGATTTATCCAAGGTTTCAAGCACTTGGAAGGTTAGGATCCTAGTTGGCCATCCTGGTTTAGAAGACCTGATGTAGTCCAATGCAAGATGGGCAGGTAACATTTTTCTGCATCTCACACTCATTGGAATTCAAAGGCAACATTCCTGAATGGGATTATTCTCTGTGTCTGAAAAACACTGAATAACTAACTAAATTTGCATCTCTTGACTGGAGACTCATCCAGATGATCCATTTTTCACATTACCAAGTGTGCCTCATATATTGCCTTTTGAACCAGTCCTCAGTGAAGTCTTTTTTTTTCTGAAGACATGCTCCTTTCCAGGCTGATCAACATTCAACCAGCCAGTCAATTTTATTGTGGTGAAAATTTTATTTATTATTGGAAATTATTATTTATTTATTATGAGATCATAATAAATATCAAATTATTTATTATGAGAAAAGTGGGAAAGTTCAGGGTATTGTAGATGTGAAAGAACCACCCTAGAAGTAGTAAACTACTACTACAGTTTCATCTGTAGACTATTAATAGAAGTTACAGAAAAGTGTTCCAGAGACAAATGAGTTTGGGAAACACTGGACTGAAGGAGGTTGGAAAGATCTCCTTTCTGTAGGACTGTACAGAGTTTTTATTTAATTGAGATGCCTTGTAGATCTCTGAAGTTATTTTCCCATAGAATACACACAACCACAAGCACATGCACACTTTTCCTTTATTTTTACATAATTTCTTTTTTTTCTGAGGAAGATTGGCCCTATGCTAACATCTGTTGCCAATCTTCCTCTTCTTTCTTTTTTCTCCCCAAAGCCCCAGAACATAGTTGTGTATCACACTTGTAGAGTTGTAGCTCTCCTATATGGGATGCCTCCTCAGCGTGGCTTGATGAGTGGTGTGTAGGCCCATGCCCAGGATCCAAACCAGCAAACTCCATGCTGCCAAAGTGCAATGTGTGAACTTAACCAATACGCCATCAGCCCGGCCCCTCTTTTTCTTTTTTTTTCACTTGGGAAAATCTGATCTATGCAGCCTCAGAGCTATTAAGTATTTCACCTTCAGTCAGCATACTTGCAGAAGTGCCCATGCCTCCTGATTCTCAATCCATTGTTTTTTTGTACTGTATTATGCTGCACCCTAAAATTGTTTCCCATTATTATCAATTCTCATCTTATCCATCAACTCATCCACCATTTTTGTGCTCTATGGATAAATACAGAAGAGTAGAGGAGAAGAAAAAAAGTGGAAATACAACAAAGGAAAGAAAAAATAAAAGGGAGAAAAAAAGAGGAGATGAAATGAGAACTTTGCATCAATTTGGTAGTGGGGACTTGGAAGTAAGTCAACCAAATGGAGACCTGATTTTCTCTGATGCTTTCCTTCTCAAGCAATGAACTCCTGTGAATTGGTCATGATGATGATTCACATCAGACCAGTAATGTGTGGTTCAAGTGGTCCAAACTGCTGCCCCATGTTGATGGACACAAAATATCCATTTCTTCCATTTACAAGGAAGCTGTGGACAGAGCTTCTACATATGTCACTGTTGAGTTCTTCAGTACTCTTGGTGGCATGTCTTTAGTGGTATGATCTGTGTTCTTCAGAGGAAGTCTGTCTACCATAAGAACTCTCCAAAATAATTCTTGGAGATTGAAAATGTCATGTCATCTGGCATTTATGCCTTTTATTTGAGTTAATTCCCACCAGATAATTTCAGATTTGCCCACTCTATGCTGGATTGTTCTATTGTCAACTGCATATCCCTGAATTACCTTCCCTATATAGTTCCAAGTTAGAGGTGACCGAAAATGATGCTACACAATACTTGGGAGATAGAAGTGAAACAGCAGCCATTATGTCCTGAAGGTCATTGTTGACTGTGGAACGAGAGGTACCAGGGGGTTCCAGTTTGTCCTTGTCCCTCCCCACTCCATATTCATCTGTCCTTCCCAACTGCCTGCCCTTGGGCCCGATGGCAATGCCAGGCCCACCACCAGATGTGCCGTTGTGGACTCGCAGAGATGGTAGCTTCCAAGAGCCAATGACTCTTCTTCTCTGTCCCGGTGCAGAAGCTGAATGTGCTTCACTTCAGGATTTCCTGTGAACTCTGAGTCATTCACCAGGACCAGGGCTTTTCACCATATCTTCAACTCCCATTTTCAGTCCTTTGCTTCCCCATCTCTGCCCCAGTCATCTGAGGTCCAATCTCTATATTAAATTCTTCACTCCATAATAGTCATCAGGATTCGGCTTCTCTGAGCCCTGAGTGATACACCGCTGAACTCTGGCTCTGGAGTTTTTCTGTTCAGATCTTGATGATTCCTGTTGGGATGCCCCGAATCAGATTCTGGTTGCATCTCACCCTGCTTTTCTCTCATGGATCAGATGGTGTTTCTGCCCATCCTTTGAATCTTACTTTTATTTTGAATCTCCTGTCCTGGAAATAACATCTTTAGATACTGCTACCTGCCACAAGCCCAAGATTTACTCTATTTCTCACCCTGTCACCAGTGTTTGACAAAGGTCTCTAGTCAAAAAGAAAGCAGGTAATTTAATGCTACATTCATACTACTAAATAATTCTAAGGGAGTATAAAGGTTTCACTCTCTGTAACTGAAAACTTAAAGTCAGGGGTTTGTAGTAGAAATAAAGATAATAAAATGTGGTTCAAAGAGCAGCGATCCTTCTAGTTGGGTCTACGAGAATAATTAATTATAGGTTATAGTTTAATTTACTTCAGTGCTAATTTCTAGCTCTTAATAACATGTGATGTTATGAACACATCTCTTCAACCTTGGTGCAATGGCAGGATGTTAGTTTTTAAACATCATCCTTGAGATGATCATATGGTCCATCAGAGTTAATGCCCTGTAATACAATGTTTTAAAAAACAGGGGGGATAACAAAATGTTCTATCAGTGCAGTGCTGCTGGGCTTGTCCCTTTGACTTCCGTTGACTAGACTATTTTACAGCTCTGTAGGAAGAGAGGTTAACTTGTAGAAAACTGATAGCAATGAGAAATGGTTCTTGTTTGAGAGCAAGGCAAACGATTCCTGCTCATTACAACACAAATGAATTTTGTCCAGTAGAGATGCATTTGGTTTCCATCTGATGGAAAAGATAGCCCCAAACACTCCCTAGACATTACAGTTTATTACTTTGTAGAATATTAAGTAGTTTTGCATCTATTAGCAAGTTTATTTCAGCATTCCTTTGTCTGACTATATAAATCTTTTCCTCAAAATCTCCTTTGAACCAGTCTTAATATTTTACTGGTTTCCTCAACAATTAATGAGTTACATACAATTTTTTACATATATATAATTTATATTTGTATGAAAGTCATGTTTTTAACTTTTTGAAAGGGTATACTGCATTAACAGTCAAAGCGATAGTCATTATTTCATGTATACTTGCTTTATAGTATTTATATTCATGTTAATACAAACCAAGTTTGAAGTTCCAACTCATTTAAAAAATAATTCCAAAGGGCAGCTCCCCTGGCCTTAATTTCTCTTCCTTTACATTCTAAAATACTTGGATGTCTTACCACCCAGTCTGTCTCAATGTTTCAAGCACTAACAACACGTACCTGGAGAGGTTAGACACCTGCCTGAGATAGGTTAGGCCATCTGTCTTGACCCAGCTCTCATTACACTGATGAGAACATGTAAAACTCCTGCAGTTTGAAATGCCTAAATCTCTTAGCTCTTCCTTTAGGATAAAATGGTAAGAAGAGGATTCCAGGCAACCACAATTGACATATTAAAGTAGACTCAAGAGTTAAGATGTATCACAGTATTTATTTTATTAGAACAAATAAACAAAATAAATTAAGCACACAAATTGCACAAGGGAACTAAACCCATGGGGATTCACTTAAATTCCTTTTGTACTTTATCTTTAGCTCTATAATGGCTCTTATCACTCAGTTCTTTACTGGATTCATTTGTAGTTGGACATTATCCACTCCTTTCTGCAGCAAGTCCCTTGATGTTGGAGAACATGTCCCACCTTGCATCCCAGTTTACTTGAACTCTTGCCCTCCCTTCTTCCACATCTTCCCCTTCTTCTGAGTCCTTGAAAGTGACTTGCTCTTTCTCTACTATCTGGAAGATTCTGTGCGTGCACGCGCACACACGCGCACACACACACACACACACACTCCATGACTCCTGCTCATCCTTCAGCTCAGACTGCATTTCTCGTGGAAGCTTTTGTAGCCACTCCAGACCAGAGCAGGCCGTCCTGTTTTACACCCTCCCAGACTCTGTGCTTTTCCTTCCAAGCTCTTGTGTGTGATCATTTGTCTCTCTCCCTCATTGTCAATAAAATCAGGATCATTGTATCACCACTGTATCCCCAGGCCTGGCAGAATGCCTGGGACATAGAAGGTGTTCTTGAATGAACTAATAAGAGCTCAATGCCTATTTGTTACATGGATGAATAGATGGTTGTTTGGTCTGTTATACTCCCTAAAAGCAGAAGAAGCTGTTAAAATAGTGTGACTCTGACTTACTGTTAATGTCTGAATAAAAGAGACGATTCAAATTCTGGACTGAGTTTGACAACATACCACTGTATTGGTGAGTTGTGGGGAGTCATTCCCTTACATTTCTAGGGGAACTGGTAACCTTTTTGGAGAACAATTTGGCAAAAGCTTTAAAGATCACAAAATTCAATACCTTTTGACTCAGTAATTCCACTTGCAGAAATATATTTCTCTCTATATGCTTGCACTTTCATGAAAAAATCTGTGTTCAGTGGTATTTACTGGGACATCTTATATAATAGTAAACTATTGAAACAACCTAAATGTCCAATGATAGGAGACTAATTAAATAATGCAATGAAAATTCCAAGCAATGGAATGCTCTACAGCCCTTAAAAAGAATGAGGTGGGTTTGTATATATTGATATGGAATACTCTCAAAGATTATTTTATCATTGTGACTATGTCTGTGTGCATTTGTATATGCATAGGATGTTTCTGGGACTATCTATGATAGACTGGTCAAAATAGTTCCTTTGGGGAGGGGAGACTTGTGGCTGAAGGACAGGGGTAGGAAGGAGATTTATGTTTCATCTCATACACATTTTTTAACTTTTAATTTTGTGCCATTATCATACACTGCCTATTCCAGAAATTAACAAATGTTTAAATCTAAAAAATATTTTTAAATGTTTTAAAAACTTAATAGTTATCTGGGTAGTAAGTGAAAAAAATATTAATGGGAGTTAGATCTGGATTAAGTTTTTTTGACGTTTCTTTGACTTTTTCACACCCAAATTTTGACATGTATACTCAATGTATCACTGACTTCAGCAGTCCCTTTAGTCATTCCTTCTCTCTCTCAATTTCCCCCAAACCTTTCAATCTTTCCAACATCCCTAAAGTCCCATCTAATTTGGAAACAGGGGACACCTTATTTGGGAGGCCCAGGAACAGGATTGCTTCTGGATGATCACTGAGGTTCTTGACATAAAATCTCACCACCCTTGTGAAACCTGCCCAGCACATCCTGGCCTACTGTATTGACTTTGGCAATACTTGTTGGCCTTGTCATACCAATAACGTTATTGAAACTAAATTGAATGAGCATGTGGCTATGTCCTCCAAATGTTTTCTGATACAGTTAAATGGAAAACTGTAGATTACATTTATTTATTTTGTGATAAACCCTTTGTTTATGTTGCTGGTGATCCAGAAAAAGTGGTCTCTTACAACACACCATGACCTAAACAATGACAAGTTTAATTACTATTTCATTTACCGTAGGAGACATTCTACCATGTGTTTCACAGAAACAATTTTTGGCACAACTTAAGAAATGATAAATTATACCCAAGAAAAACAAAAGAGAAACTCAGAGTTTCATAGCAGATGATTGTAAAGAAAACAGTTATTTGCATCTTTGTCTCCCACATTTTCAAAAAACAATGTACTTGAAACAGAAGAGACCCAAGAATAGTAAAAACAATTTCATTTTCCTCTTATAATTGGAAACATTTGGAGAAAGCACTTTGTCTACTCAAGCTGCATACTTATGGCTTAATTTTACATAAAGAATGTTATCATACCTTTTCCTCTCATTTCAATTTTCACAAATGACTAGTATTATGTTATTGAAACAAGTGAAGCAAGTGCAACAGCATTCCCATATATGCGCACACCAGTACAGCTGTCCTTTGTATTCCAAGACGTTCTATTGAAGTGTTCACCTAGCCTGCGAGTTCATATAAAAGGAAGAGACAGGGCTAGAAATGCTTTCCACACCCCAATCAGTAATAATAACAATTGTGTGGCCAAGTCGCATAAGGACAACCTGAATTTCTGGTCTTTGATGCTCACACAAAAGCATCATAAAAACCAAGATTGGTATAAAAACACTCACAGTACATCAGTACATCAAGGAATGACTCTAACTGGTTTTAAACAGACTTCCGACTTTCTTCATCCTCTCTTTCCTTTGAATTATCTTTCAATTATTTGAAACTGGTTTGAAAGGAACCCTGTGCATATCACCTTGTCAATGAGACAGTCCTAACTTTTATTGTTAAGAACCAGCACTCATGTCTATTTTTCAGAAGCAATGACTTTAGAATTGTATGAACTGTTTGGAAGGTAAAAACATTATCTTTTACAGTTTCCAGAATTAAATCTATTTATATTGACTAACCTCAAGCTGCAGATGAATTAGTTCAATAATCCAGGGGTACATTCTTCAGCTCAATTATCCCAGTAGGTTCACTGAGAAACCATGTTTTTTTCAAATCAGTTGATCCAAGGTAGTTATACTGAGGGCTTACATGACTCTAATGGGTGCCTAATTATTCCTGTTTTAAAATTTTAGTGATCAAACCCACCTTAGCTATCTTTTAGGGCATCATACATTGAGTACTCAATTAAGCAATTATTCCCATGGGGTTTGGCCCAAGATGACTTCCTGAGGAAAATTCTGACTCTATGCAGGCCTCACCTCTATTCATGTATGAGTTAGTGTCCCTGAGTGGACTCCTTATTTTCACAATATAATACTAATCTCATCAACTGCCTCTCTCTTTCTTAAAAGTGCATATTCTCTCCTCACAAAGGTAAAAGGTAGAACTGCTTTCAACAGCAAGAAATAGAAAACTCCACCACCAGGAGGATAGACCATATTTATTATCGTATTATCATTATTTCATTGTTTACTTAAGAATCTATAGGTGGGCTGTCTCAAGATTGGACTGGCAGCTCCAAGTCAGCTGAGACCAAAGCACTCTCTATCTTTTCTCAAGACCATCCTCAGCTAGTTGGCTTTTCATTCTCATGCTTTTTACCTCCTGATAGCTCTCACTGCACCAGACATCACATCCATGTTCAAGAAAGGAAGGAGGAAGGGAGAAAAAGCTTTTAGAAAAAGACAAGCAAGAGAAATGGAGTTAGGAATAGCTGTTGTGTTAGCCAAGCAATGAGTGGCTGCCTCAACAAGCAAACAGATTGCCTGGACTTCCTGACTTCATCAGAGCACTGCCTCGGGCTGTCTGTTACTCACCTCCCATTGAACTTATATGAGGGTCAGGCATTCTTTCCACTCCTATAGGAACCTGAGATCTACCCTTGAAATCTGCTGAATCACTAGAGATCATACATTTTGCCCTTTGCAGAATCGCTGTCACTTCGTTGACTATTAGTGCTGCATCTTAAACATTCATGGAATTTCTCATGCTGTAGGACCCAAGCCTATGAAATCCATTATTGAGATTTGCTGTAAAAATATTCTTGAGGACAATATCCATGCATTGCTCCCCACTCCCAAAGTGAAGCCCTAAGAGATTTCTTTTAGACCTCAGTGGGAAAGATTTGCACGCTCTGAGAAATTGACATGCCTGCTTCTTTCTAACACAAACACAGTAAATCATGGTCCCATCCACTTAGCCTTGGGTACCAGGAAGAACAGATCCAACCTTGGCCTGCAGCTGTAACAGTGTAGGGCCCCAGCAGAGGCCCATTTGTCTTCTTGTTCTCCCTGATCTGTTTTTAATTTTGTTACTGCTTTATTGACTGTATCCTGTTGTAACCCACCTCAAATTTTCTGTGGAAAAGGGATAATCGGTAGATAGGGAAGGGAGAAATAATGTGTTGTTATTTCAACACGTTTTATCAAAACCAACTCGAAAAGCAGAAATCACCACAGTGGGGAATTAAAGGGGCCATCTGTGGAGAATGACTGGACTGAAACACAGCACATTTTTTTCTTACTACTTAAAATGCTCCCAGCAGGAAAGGATCCTTAATGACCTGAGATTCATTCTAAAATTCCTCTACTGTTTATACCAGTTTATACTTTCATGTATTTCATTTCCCAAATTTTTCTTTTCACTCATTCAATGCTTAAAGATCACCAAAGATTAATATTAACATATGTTGATCTTCACTTTTACAGACGTCTGTGTCTGTGACTAGTCAGCTAGTTGCCCGTCAAAAATGCACCTTTTTCTTCCATACGAACAGTACCTCGATTTAGTTGGGTATGCCAAAGTGCTCACCTAAAACTCTCATATTTCCCAATTTTCCTTACAGCCTAGAATGACCATGTGACCTGATTCTGGCAATGAGATTAGCTGGAATTTGTTAGAAGGGATTCCTAGGAAAGCCCTTTGAAGGGGCAGACTCAGCTGGCATTTTAGTTTGGGTCCCCCTGAAAGGAGATCCTGAGACAAGGACTTGGGTGCAGGTGCTTTACTTGAGAAGTGACCACAGGAAACAGAAATGGAGGGGAGAGTGGGAAGGGGAAGGGGGAAAAGCCAATGAAGGCATCAATGAGCCAGTTACCAGTGGGGGCCCAATCCCACTTGGGATCCCCTGAAGAGCTGTTTAAAATATGCCTCGTGACTGTCTCACTGGAGGACAAGCAGGTTGGGGCCTCTTGTTCTCCACTGGTCGGGATCACTCTGGGGCTGTTAACTCCCCTACACTAACCGGTTGTTCTTGCTTGTGGTTGCGGGGGTCCACTGTGGCCCCAGCAAGGCAAAGAGATGCTGCGGCATGGCTGACGTGTGATGCTCACAATGTGCGTGGAACTCTGTACACAGCCTGGCTGAAGAGAACGTGGCTGGAGCATTGCAGCGTCCACCAGAGCTGGCATGTGCCCACCCTTCCTTCTGCCTGGACTGTGAACACAGCCACTGGGACTCTAGTAACTGTGGCACGAAAAAGGGTTGTCCCCTCGAAAGGGATACCTGGGAAGCTAGAAGGAGCCTCTGGTCCCCTGTCATCATGGAGCTAATAATGCCTTGGGCCATGTAGCTCTGAGCGTGTCACTTGAGAGAAAATAAACCTTCATGTTGTTTAAGACTCAGTTGTTTGGTTTCTTTTTAAATATCGCTGAACTCGGTCCTAACTACTACACGTCCCTAGTACTAGTCACACTCACCAGAATCAGCTACACGGGTACCGTCAATAAATCGCCGTTTTTCCGTTATGACTAACTGCCTCTGATTCAGTTCAGGCTGGGTTCCTTCTCAGTGAAAGTGACCCAGAGGAGATCTTTCCCACTTTGATTTCTTCTAAATTGCCTGGAAATCAAAGCAATATTTTTTCTTCCCCAGGTATGATATTAAAAACATCACTAAATATCTGAGTTCACTGAGTTTTTCTTTTCAACAGACCTTGTATTAGTCAGCATAGGCTAAGTGCCATAACAAGCAATCCCAAACTCTCAGCAGCATATCATGATAAAGGTTTATTTCTTGATCATGTCACAGTCCAAAGCATGTTGGAGGGGGCTCTGCTCCATGCAGTCACTCAGGGACCTAGACTAGGATGTGGTGTACTTCACTTCTGCCACATTCTCTGATCAGAGCTCAGTCACGTCGTGGCCCCATGTGTCTGCAGGGGAATCTGGAAATAAAGTCTAGCTGGGTGCCCAGGAGGAAAAGAAGGTAGAGGCTAGTGGACATTTAACATGCCTCTGCCACAGACGTCAGTGTTTACAAAAGGTTCCAAATGAAGCTTCCCAACAGTGACCAGGGCCAAGAGAGGCCTGCCACCATGGTCTCCAGAGATTTGTACTCACATCCCTCTAAAACTGTTTTCACAAATTGTGTACCCCTTTGCATTTTAAAGTTTACATCTGAAATTTTTCATCATAAATGTAAATAGTTGTGAAAGGATGTAATTTCTGGCATATTATAAACATTGATGTGTGATGGTGGCGATGATCCACTGCCCAGATCCCCCTCCGAGGAAAGACTTATTGCTGCCCACCCTGGGGTGCTGCCAGCCCCAGCTTGCCGCCCTGTCAGGGGCCTCAGTTGCAGAGCTGCCTCATCCAAGGCCATGTCCTTCCCAGGTGGCCCACATCCCATGAGTGATTGCGGGAGGAGGGGGGTGGGCGGGGCTGGCAGCTTTGACAGACACTTTTAGCGGCAGAGCTCCTGCGGGGTTGGCCACATCTGCCATGGGGCCATGCAGCAGCTGGAATCCCTCTGCCCCTCTGCTTCCTCCCTCTTCTGTCCACGGGGGTTCCTCCCAAGAGCACCCCTGGTGAACATTTTACACACGAAACTCCATGTCACAATCCCCTTCCCAGAGACCCAACCTGCAACAGCATTTCAAAATAAAATGATCATATTCCTCTGGGGTAAAAATGTATAAATAAATCTAAATTCTTTTTAAAAAACATTCCTTAATAACATAAGGTTTCAAGCAATTAAAAATGTATTCTGGATTGAGTTGTCATTTCATTGTTATTGCAATTGATCAAAAGAATTATTCATATTAATTTTGATGATTTTTAAAAGGAAAAAAGTAATTTTTTTGGAAATGCATCTCTTACTGTGATGCAAGGGGATACTTTGAATCCCTAGAATGAAGGATCGACATTCAGGATCACCAATATTTGAATTATGCCCTTGTTAGGCACTCTGAAAGTTTTCCTACCTTAAAGCAATTCACTTGACGATACTCAGGAAGGGTGAGGATAAGCCTTGCTTTTGTAAAGTGGGAGAAGGCTGATTTGAAAAGATGAGAATGGAAAACCAGCACAATACCTCCTGATCAATTTAGGAAAGAGTACAACTGCAAGTTGGTTCTCTGAAAACCATCCAGGTCTGCATCCTAGGTCACATTGCTAGTGTGCCCTTTGGAAAATATGTGCGCCCCACTTGAAGACTGCTGTCCACTGCACAAAGTTCTACTACCGTTTGTTCTTTCCTTTGTTTCTGTTCTAGACATGTTGACCATATCAATCAATTCCAGAGCACCTTCCCAGAGAAACGTCCCGTCCCGTGGCCTCCTGTGATTGTGTGGTCTCAGTGGCACTGCCACAGGTGATTTGACCAGGGGTGGCAACTGATTTAACAACAGCCAATCTATAGGTGAGCCAGCAATCAAGGGCCTGGCACAAAATAATGAACTGAGCCAATCAGAGGCTCTCTGTCTGAGGGATTTGAATTGGGGACCTGGAGAAAGCCATGCAGTTAGAAGAGAGAGCAGAAGGTGAGGGGACTCAGAAAGAGAGGAGCCCAAGGGCAGAGTCACAGCCACAAAGACCAGGGTGAGTCAGAGCCACATGGGACAGGGCAGAGAGCCCATGTGGGAGAAGCCTCAGGCCTGGGGTGTGGGAGAGGCGGCTGTGATTTCTAAATTCTCAGAGCTCCTGAGTTCGTCACTGTCCAGGGTCATAATGACATTCTGGCTCTCTACTGCTACTTAACAAACTACCCCAAAACTTGTGGCTTAAAACAAGTCATTTATTTTGCTCATGCATCTGCAATTTGGGCAGAGCTGGTGGAAACTGCTCGTCTCTGCTCCATGACACCTGGGGGACCTAGATCGCAGAGCTGGTGGCCCAAATGCAGGTCTCTAAATTCTAACTACAGGACTCCTCTCATCCCCCAGGCGGCTTATTGGTGGAAAGGTGGATGTCACCGGTGTGTGCAAGTTGCTGGAGTCCCCTCACCCCTTCCATGTTCTTCCTGGAGCCATTCTTACCTCACACTTCACCTCCATGGCCAGCACAGAGCTCTCCACCACTTGAAGGATATGGAATAATAGCAACAGTTAAAGTCCAATTGTCTGCAATCTGACCTGAGCACTGCAAACTTGGGGCACAGATGGAGATCATGTCCTATGGGTGGCCCAAAGCAAACCCCGGCCAAATGAGGTCCTGCTTCACCTGGGAGGAATTATTCACAGGAATGCTGGGAGCATGGAGGAATGAATACAGAAAGATCACAGTGTTCTATAAAGATGTCCCAATCATCCTTTCATCCAGAGGCCTCAGATTTGTGGCTTACAGAGGAAAACCTGGCCCATACATATATTTATCTTGTTTGGTCCATATTGTGCTTTAAAAAAAAGTAATTGCCAACTTTGAAAACTTGGGAGAATTTGCATTTAAAAATGGCTTCTAACTTCTCTTGAAAAGATTGAAAGACATGGAAACACTAGGCCACTTGCTCACATGGTGCGTGTCAGGTGGAGCTGAGTGACCCCAAGTCCCCAAGTCGCCCGGTCTCCTCATCTAGAGCTCCTGCATGGCTCCTTCAGGCTTCCAAGTTTGGAATCCCCACGGCTTTCAAAGGAAACATGAGTGGCAGTCACTGGCTGGAAAGAATGTGTGGTAACATTTTACTTTCGCATTTCACAAAATGCCTTCCCAGCCTCCCAGGAATCTTGAGTAGCTTTGTTTCAAGGGCTTGAGCTGACACAGTGACACAGGGTCAATGCATAAGGAACAAGGAGGAACAAGATAAGGGCTGGGCTGGGAGGGGAAAAGGGCACTTCTCCTCCGTGCAGTGGGGCACAGACTCTCCCTTTAAACAACACCTAGTGCATTTGTAGACTGGCGGCTCAGTTATGGCCAGTAGATCCACAGGGGTCAGAGTCCAGCTGCAAGATTGCTGTCCAGAGGCTGGGTGTGAGGAGTCTACAAGTATGAAAGAGGCACATTTGTCATGTGAGATTAGCTCCTCCTGGCCACGTTTGCACTATTTTTACTGCATTTCTCATAATCAGTTTATCACCTGCTAAATGCAAATTCCCAGGTCCGAACCTTTTACCCTGTGATGGCATTGTTAGCACAGCAGGCCACTTAGATTAGTCCCACTGCCTGCTGGGCAGAGTCCTTTGTCAAGGACCCTGGGTCTATAAGTCTTGCCCTCACTCCAGGCCCCAGGGAAGCCAGGGGGCTCCAGAGTGGAAGCTTACTGCAGTGTCCTCCCCGGGCTTGGCCACATTTCCTCAGGGCACGGCAGCCTGGGGTGAAGCAACATCACAGCATTTCTCTGGCTCCACCCCTACCAGAGGATCTCCAGACCCTAGTTAGCCACAGGCTCTCTGAGAGGTGTCTCCTACATGCTCAACAAGCGGCCCTTCCAGGTGCCACCTGGCATCTGCCATCTTTTCCCTCTGAGGCTGTGTTCTCCCTGGTGGTACCTGCAGCCGAGGCCACCCAAGCCCCCTGGAGGCTATCATGTCTCCGCCGTGACCCCCTGGCATGCTGGCCATGTGTGGCTCTAGCAGGGACCCCTGGAGAAAGGACTGTAATCACCCCAGCCCCACAGCTGCACCCTGTCACATAGGGCAGTGCTGCCTGGGCCCCACACCTTTGAACTCTGGGTTTTGCTGACTATTGCAGCCTCCTCTCTCAGGACTCAGCAATGGTCCCTGGGGCTGGGACTGAGGACAGCCCCAGTGGTCAACACCATGATGCCTGTTCAGAGCCACCCTCCCTTCTACTGACCCATTGTTCTTGAGCCAAACCTGGGCCTTCAACTCTTTCTGCCATGAGCATTTCCTCAAGGCCCCCCAGTCCTCCAAACTGGTCTGGATCCTAGGGCTAAACACAGCTCGGGTTCCCCCTGGGACCTTCGACATGGAACCACATGCCTGGGGCTTTCTGGAACACCAACTACACAGGCCATTTTCCTGACTCCTCTGGACTCTCAGTCCCCTTCCTCTGCTTATATTTTTCTTATTATCCCTTCCTGTCATATAATATCTTTATTTTTTGTTTATTATCTAGCTCCTGTGAACTAGAATGTGAGCATCATGAGCAGGAACCCTGATTTTGCTGCAGGCTGTACTCCTAGGACCTAGAACGGTGCCTGGCACACAGTAGGTGCATAATAAATACACTGAGTGAAAAGTAGAGAGGGATTTATTTTCCATTCCATAAACATGACTTCTTTCATTTATTACCACAGTTAAGAAACTGAAGACATAGGAAAATAAAATATAGGTTGGAGAGACTTACAAGGCTTTGTCTGCTTTTTGCAATCTGCATTGGCAATAAAAATGGCCAAAAAGGAGAAGTAAGATGTTAAGATTCTTTCCAAACTGGTACAGACTTGATCACTTTGAAGGATGATGGCATTCCTGTGGGATGAGGAAAGATTTCAGTCTCCTAGACCAAGTGAAGTGGGTTGTTTTGTGTCTGGTTGTGCCTCCCTTGAGTGTGGACACACCCATCTTCTCATTTGTTATTGTGTCACAGGGTACAATCTCAGTCAGTATCTATGGTAGAATGAATTTGTTCGCAGAACTGCTAGCCCTGGGCAGAGAGCAGCAGATGACATTTGGGAGTGAGACAATAAGCAATCAAACAAACAGACAAGACAATTTCAGATGGTGACGCCATGGGGCATGGCACAGAGTGAGGATTGTTACCTCTTTGTGGTAACCTGACTCTTAGTTCTCAAAAGATTGACCCAATTTAGGCTGTGAAAGTAAGCACTTTAAAGTGCATTTTAAAATATCTGAACCCAACTAGGAAACCAAGAAAGTTGGATCTGGAAGTCTTCATAGCACTTACAAATTCACTGAAAATTCACTGGCATGTGTATTTTCTTGTTGAAGATGATTTATCTGTCAAATCTGGGCTCATGATTCTATCCCACTTAGCTTATCATTTCCAATTTTTAACAGGCTCCATTACAATAAGTATTTGTTAAGGATCTGCCATGTGTCAGGTTTAGGAGCAAGAGATTTGGAAAGGAATATGACGAAGACGCGTCTTCTTGGTGTAGAAGGTGAGCGAGGGATTTGGAATCAGGCACCTCTGGGTTGGGATCCTGCTCCTCCTCTTCCTTACTAGCTGCTAAATCTTGCCTCTTTGAGCCACTTTCTTCTTTGGTAAAATGATCATATCCAACTCGCAGAGCTGTGAGGATATTTAAACTGGTCAAGTGACGTAAATTCCCAATCCCAATGGCATCATGTAAAGGATGTTCCATAAAAGGAAGCTATTTCCTCCCAGAGACACTCTGGTTTCTAGGAGCCAATAGGAGTCTGGAGTGATTCAATGGCAGATTCTCCTGAATAGGAACCTAACATTTAAGAAATTGGTACAGATGGAGGCTTCAAATGTCATCGGTTTCCCAGAATGATGGGGCAAAGGAAGCCATGGTGGTGACTGCTGGTGGTGCATTCTCCGTGCTTGAGACAGCTCACGGGGGGGCAATCAACTTCTCTGGAGGCTATGGCTCTCTTTGGGCACAATTATCATACTCCATGACAATATGGAGTATCTAATAATAGCCTTTTTCCTCTCAAGGAGCAAGGGGCTGCTTTGCATATTTTGGATCCTTTGTAGAGCCCTGAAATCACTTTGTAATGTGAAACATGTCTATGGAGAGCCTTTGTGTTGTTTGTTCTTATGGTTTCATGCAAAGATTGAGCAAGAAGAATTTGTTATAAACAGCTTGCAATTGTTTAGTAAAAAAAATACAAAAATAAAGCTGGATGGGCATCAATTAGACTTCCGGACAAATCCAAGCTTCTTCAGCGAGAACGGTCAAATGCAGTGGCACACAGGGTCCTGACCGTGGGCCTAGGTTCATGTAACTTGAAACAGGACTGTCTGCTTCTAGAGCCTCGGGTCTGTCTGAGAGCAGCTTGGCACTATGGATGAGTGAAAACACCTCCCAGAGCCCACCCACTGGGACACATCCACCCCATGGAGAGTAAACCTCAGAAAGATTTGGAAAGGCAATTCTCAGCTTTAGGAGGCTGGAGGTGGGGAAATGAGGAAATTCTGTAAAAGGGATAGTGTAGGACTTTCCATCTATTTTTTTCTCTGTAATTTCTGGTTCAAATTTTCATGTTTATGAGTTGCGAGATTAATGTGGCTTATGAAAAGCCATCTGCTCCTTCTGCCACTTACTTCATCACCAGGAATCCACTGGTGGAAAACGACAAGCAGTGTGTGTGTGTGTGTGTGTCTGTGGTGTGTGTGTGTGTGTCTGTATGTGTGACAGAGAAAGTCATGATTGCATGACTGTGATATTCCTTGAAAGTAACTGCAGTAGCAACAAAAGTCTTGATTTGCATATTCTGTAAGTCACTGTGACAGAAGAATCGCCCAGGGAATTGATCTTTTGAGATGATGGTCAGACTGCCAAGGGCAAAGATACTTTGCTAATTATGTCCATCCTGTTTTTGATAAACAGACCCCATTCTTTCCTCTACCCTGACATAGTTACTGCAATTTGCATATGACATTTCCATGGTTCTGCTGAATTCATTAACTGCAATCTCTGTCTTTGTAAACTTTATAAACTACTTTATAAAATAATCATATAAATTTAGAGTGAGCTCTATTTCCATTCTTGCTATACCGCTTTCCTGGTTTCTGCTAGGAAACGCTTTATGAACGTTTGACGTCTCCATGGTACCTATTTAAGAAGAACACAATGTTCTGCTGTAGATGAAGTTTAACACTTTTCTTTCCACAAATGGAACCTGAGAGGAGCTGTTTCCCCTACATTCTTTCTCAAATGGAGCCACTAACGCAGATGATCTAAATGACATAATTGTGTGTATGTTGTGTATATATGTATATTTTGACTAACCATGGGAATGCTGTTCTGGTATTCCTTAGATTGATTACTTCTACCCCAAGATTTTGCCATCAGCTCCGGGGCTCTTGTCAGAGGCCTTTCTGGCTGAGTGAGAAAAGCAAGGCGGCGCTGCACCGTGGGGGGAGAACGTGTGCTTTATATTCACTGCCGGGGAAATGGTTTGCCACCCCAAAACGACAACACGAAGATAAAGCAATTGCAGTCACCACTGTCCGAACGTAGACATTAGCTTTGGAAAATGTGTTTTCTGAAATTCCACTTCCCCCACCCCTGCCATCCAAAGGAGGGCTCTTTCCAAGGAAAACATCAGCAGCTCCAGCTCTGTGTCCATTTTCTTGCACGTGAAGTCTCTGTTTTCATAGAGGTGCTGCTGGGGGTGTTTCAATGTTTCCAAGGGTGCAATAAAACAGCATGCTGGCTGTCAGCGTTACTAGTAGTTGGTGACAGGCATTTGTGATCCACAGAGAAATATGTAAAGATGGAGGAGACCAAAGCAGGTTCTTGTGATATTCTAATAATATCCCCCCCAATACTACTCGCACACAGACTGAGTCATCTCCTCCTCTGTTCCCAGAGTTCTTTATTCATACTGCCACTATGGAACTCACATTTTAACACGTCTGCCTAGGCCAATTAACCATGAGCTCCTTAAACTTAAAGATATGACTTGCTGACTTTTGATCGTCGGTATTTATGGCAACATCTAGGACATAAAATTGATACCCGCTGATGGAGTGGTTGAATAGAATTTCGAACAGTTTTATCATTTACAAGGACTTCCACATACATTAGTCTATCTAAAGATTCCAGAAGTTCTATATCTTCAAGCCTCCTTTGGCTTTGGCTGCAACAGAGCCTCAGTTCAGCCACACCTGGACCGAAACCAGTAGTGCAGCCACTTGTGTGGACACTGCACAACTAATCAGTTAACTGAATTTTCCACTATTTAGCCAGTTGACCTTATACTTTATCTAAATTTTAAAATCAATAATTTATAAGCATAAGCAGCTCTAGAATTGCTTTGGTATCTTGGGCTTTATCCCTAAATTAACAAGAAAAATTAGAGAATATTTTTGCATGTTTTATATCATCTGAATTTTTCTAGTATAAGCTGCTTTTTCAAAACTCACCTATTTTACACAGAAATAAAGAAATTGTTAGAGGAGAATGTGGAGTTAGTCTACAAAAGAGGTTCTCAAACTTTAGCGAACATCAGAATCACCTGAAGGCCTTGTCAAAACACAGGTGGCTGGGCAGGTTCTGAGACTTTCCAATTCTAAGTTCTCAGGTGATGGTGATGCTGCTGGTCTGGAGACCACGCTTTGAGAACCACTGATCTAGAGAGTGAATTCAATTAGACAGGGATTTTAATGGTTCAGAATCGAGTTTATCAGTTGTTTGATTTGATGTAATCAGGTTGACGTCATTGGATAGATGATAGTCTCCATTTCTATCTTATTGCTTTTCCTCATTTTAAAAAAGCGTGCAATTACTTGATGGAGACACCAAATTAGTAGGATGGCGATCAGTGTAGTGGTGAACAGCAACAAAAGCCCTGATTTGCAGCATTTGCCTCCCATGGTATAAACTCCCCTACTGTGACCAATATCAAGCCACCAACAGGACTCCGGGCCGGGAGCTGGGAAGAGAAGTGCACGCTGGGCCAGCAGCAGGTGCTTTGAATTGGAGGAGGCCCGGCCCTGTTACCTGCTAGCGGCACTTGGCTTAATCTTTTAAGCCTCAGTTTTCTTATCTGTGAAAGAGAGATAATAAAAGCTCTTCAGGCTGCTGGGAGGAGCAGTGAAGCCAGCTCCAGACCACCAAGCATGCGTGCACTCCATGGGCGGTAGCTGTGACATTAAAGGAACTCACGTTTGACACACACCGCTCTCGGGTAGCTGTGCTTTTTCTGTTTTAAATGACATTTTTGGTGAGAACACTGCTGAGAGCTCTAACACGTCCTCAATCTATCTCATATAAAACTTCCTGTGGGATGCTCCCTTGGTCTGTGCTTCCATGTGATTTTACTGAATTTGCTTTAAGAGTTCAGCAACCAGTCTCAGCTCTGCTGGCACAGCGTTAATTGCATTGAAAAGTTTGCACCGAATGTCCTATTTATGCTTCTCATTTCTATCTGCATCATTGACTTGGTTCTTTGTTCTATCACCTAGAAGGTTTCATCTTCTGGGTCAACCACCATACGGATAATTGGGGTCTTTTTTAGCCATTTATTCCCTGCCTTTCTTGGGTAAATTCATAACCTAAACCTCAGGCTGGTGCTTGCATTGTAAATTATCCTGCATTCCTTCCACACAACACCATGCAAAGGGGTTGGCAACCTGTAAGTGGTTAAAAGTAGGCATGGGATTTATAATTGTGAAAAAACTGGAAACAGCTCAAAGGGCCAACAATGGGGGATTGGTTAAGTAAAGTCTGTATAGCCACAGGATGCCTGCTAGGCAGCAATTAAAAATGACATTTGTGAAGTGTTTCTAAGAATATAAGAAAATGCTATGATTTGTTCTGTGTCAGAAACAGTACACAAACACACACACACACAGACCAACACTGTGATCTCAACTATATATAAACAAAAATGCACAGAGAAAAGACTAAAAGAAAATACACTGAGATATTGAAATTGGTTGTGTCTGGGTGGAAAGATTAAGCATGATCCTTGCTCCCCATCTTTTTCCTACAATTTCCAGATTTTATATAACAATATCTCCTGCTTATTGAGTACGTGAGTGCCAGGCACAATGGTAGACCATTTGCACATATTGTCTCTCATCCCCAGGAGAGAAGTCAAGGTAAGTTTTATTCCTACTTTACAGGTAAGAAGACTGAGGTACAGAGATTAGCCAGTTTGCCCAAGATGGCACACTAGTAAATCAGAGGACCAAGATCTGAAATCACATCTGTTGGACTCCAAACCCCACCCTCTTTCCACCACACCACACTTTGAAGATGATGCATTGCTTTTATGATGTAACAAACATTTTGAAAAAGCATAATAAGAAATTTTTTAAATAGTGATGAAAGCCAAAGCTAGAGATCATTTAAAGGCAGAAACATACGGGTGGAGAAGGTTGCACTCAAGGCCACTGCTTAGTAAATCTTCTATATAATTTAGAAAACTGCCTTTAGTTCCGACCAGCAGAGTCAGCCTTGCACTGAATCACGTGGCTCAGAGAGCTGAACGCAGGCTCAAGTTCAGCTGTCTTTCCCTTTTGGCAGAGTGCCCCAATGCAGTAAACAACCTGTGCCACTGCACCTGGCCACCCTGGCTGGGCATCAGAAGCAGCACACCCCTAAGAGGTAGAAGCAGCATCTCTTTCATCTGTGTTCCTGCTCTCCTCTCCCACCTTCCCTTTCTCCAAGCTTCTTGTCAGTTGGGTTTCTCCCTGGCTGCCCTCTCTATTTTGAGACCGTGTGTGCTGAGAGAGGTGTGTGTTTGCTGTATCCTGCCCTTCAATGCCCTTCATTGGGTAGTAGCATCTTTGTTTTACATCTTGGACAACAGGTTTATAGGCAGGACCTTGCACTGTTCAAGGTGATAGTTATTTACCCTGAGGATAGAAGATTCAGGGGTATAGTATTTACACCAACGAGCTTTGAACCTAAGCTTAAGCCCTCTCCACTTTCACTGAAGTGCCATCCAGTACCTCCCTTAGCATCCTCTGTGATTCCATGATTTGTTTCCCAGCTTTATTAGTGCACACATTGTGCTTTATTGTAAAGATCTGTTTATGTCTTTGTTTCGGCCGTTAGGCCAGGAACTCCTTGAGAACAGGACCATGTCTTCCTTGCTGTCCCCCTGGCACATGGATTTGACCAGAAAGGGTGTGAATGACCTCATCTCAAAAAAATGAGAAGCCACACATGACCGTGAGCAATCACACAGTTCGGCCCAGACGAGTGACATGAACCATTCAGGACAACATCGTTCTTAGTTTCTCATGAGTTTAATATCTCAGAGAGCACAGAATTCTTTCTTATTTCCCACCAAATCCTCTCCAGCTTTAATTTCAGTCCCTTCTCTTTTTTTCAGCCATGAAGACCACAAAGAATATTGCCTGGTTTTGCTTTATAAAAACACTCACATACCTATGTATGTGTTTATACTTGCCTTGTTCCAAAAAAGGATTTCAGTTGGCTTATAAGAACATAAAACCTCCAACAAAACAGCATGAAAGTAGGAACAAAAGAGAAAAGAAACAGAGAGAAACAAGGATGGGGACATAATCACTCACAGGAGCAGGGTTGACAACTTCTTAGCCACGGGAACCACTATAGAGCATCAACTTTGACCCAGCTACATTGAATTAAGCTGTCCCTACCCGCAGTTAACCACATCTCATTCCAAAACATTCAGGCATGGTGGTCTCGTGGCACAAAATGAAGTTCACCCCCATGACCAATTCCCACCAAAACCTGCCCGAGGGAAGAAATGACCAGATTTCTCTCAGTCCTACTGCTGATTGGTTTGAAGCCCAGTTTGAACCCTCATAAGCCTTGCACAGGGCAATGAGTGTGATGGCAAGACCACCCCAGTCTCAGTCCTCTGTCAAGTTCGCCCTAGTTCACCAAGGGCTTGGAAGGAGGGATGCATAGGTGTATTTGGCAAGAACTTTCTAAAAATCCACAAGAGGTGAGTTTCTTAGTCGATTGATGAGCAGAAAGACACCAAGAAGTGATCACGGAGTATACAGCATTATCCTAGGACCCATGGATTTTTCCAAAATTGTGGGGGTTTTTTGGGTTTTTTTTGTTTTGTTTTGTTTTTGTGTGTGTGTGAGGAAGACCAGCCCTGAGCTAACATCCGTTGCTTATCTTCCTCTCTTTTTGGTGAGGAAGACTGGCCCTGGGCTAACATCTGTGCCCATCTTCCTCTATATGGGACGCCGCCACAGCATGGCTGACAAGCAGTGCGTCGGTGGGCCCAGGATGTGAACCTGCGAACCCCGGGCTGCCAAGCGCGAACTAAACCGCTGCGCCACTGGGCTGGCCCCCCAAAATTGTGTTTTTTAAAAGTTCTTGAACATAAAAAGAGTTACATGCCAGAGGAGGGGGGCACAATACCCCTCAGTCTGTGGACACCAGACACATACACACTGTAAATACACGGATATGATGGAGCCACAAGTTTGACTGAATCACTTCCCTCTCTTTTAAGAGAAGAAAAAGTGTCTCAAGTAACTCTGGATTACACGGGCAACAAAGGGAGGAAGAGTTGACCCACTCACCATGCTTCTTCCTGCATTTCAGCCTAATTCACTCAGGTTGGCTTTCTGCAGTCTCTCAGCATCACCATCAGAGAGCAATTGAATCTTTTTCTCCAGTTGCACTTAAAAAAATCCCAGGGCAGGACACTGAGTGGCCAGGATTAGGTCAGATGCTCACTCCTGAACCAATCGACCATGGCCAGTTGTGTGTGAGAGGGTCGCTGTGACTGACTCAACGTTAGTCAGGGACTTTCTTAGTCAATGGACTCTGGCCCAAGAAATGAAGTTGAGTAAAAACTAAGAAGCACCCACTTGAACAACAGGCTGGAGAGGTGAAAGAAACACTTCTCTGAAGAAAGGGGAAAAGAGCTCAACAAGACACCAGGTGTCCGTCATACTGCCAACCCACAGGGGTCATGTTGACGGCAGGCACCATGAAGTGGACAGGCCTGGCAGATGGCGTATCATAAAGCAACTTGTTTCCTAGTAGGTTGCTTCCTCCCCCACCCCAGCAGGAGAGAGAGAAGTTCCCTGGGGTATGGATTGGGTGCCCTGTAGTCCAAAGACCACAATATCTGCATTCATATACAGAGTTCAGGGTAGGGCTTGGAGGGGTATAAGTGGTTCTTCTTTCTCAATATTTCTCAGGGAATAAATAATGGATATAAGGTCAAAATAAGAAAACAAATGACTGTTTCTATCATTTTCTATATGCCACAGAAAGGGTATAAATGTACATGCACCAAACAATAAAAATATACCAGTGAAAAAAATTTTTTTTTTTTTTTTGCTGAGGAAGAATCACCCTGAGCTAACATCTGTTCTAGTCTTCCTCTATTTTATATGTGGGTCACCACCACAGCATGGCCACCGATGAGTGGTACAGGTCTGCACCTGGGAACAAATCCTGGGCCATGGAAGCCAAGTGCACTGAACTTAACTACTAGGCCATGGAACTGGCCCCATCAGTGAAGCCATTTTTAAAAAGTGCTCTATAATAAATGCATTTTAAGTATTTAACAAAAATACTTAATAATCCTTAAGAGTTCTCAGTCCTTCTTGGTTTTGTGGTTTCTCTGTGACCTCCTGAATCTCTTCCAGGTTTCAAAAGAACTTGTTGCTAAAAAGATGGGGGCTTCAGTCATTCATTTGATGACAATATAATGTGTCCATGTTCCTGGCCTGGTACTGTGCTAAGCCCTATGAATATAGCACTGAGCAAGTCAGAAGCTGTCCCCGGCCTCATGGAGTCTGCATTCTAATGGGGAGGACAACTGGAAACAAGGATTGCAGATGCGATCTTAAGGAGAATAAGTTCAGGGAACCATGAATGTTTCACATGGGTGCCCCTATCATCACACATCAAAAGGCTTGTTATCCTAGAAGCAAAGCCCAGGCCTGCCCCAGTCCAGGTTCCAGAGCATCGACCAGCTCTCCTCAGAGTGGAGGAGACCTCCAGGTGCACACAGACTAATGAAACCAGGGTTGGAAGGGATGGATGGGGACTTGCACTCTCTGTGGCTCTCAGTTCCCGAACTCAGAGTTAAACCATAGATTGGGTGGTTCTCATCCACTTGCAACAGAAATGCCTTCCAAGCGGTAGGCATTGACATCCTGCAGGAGAAACAGAAGGAAGCTCTTCTCTCTGGGATTCAGGGGAGGGAGCTGTTTGTCCTCCTTGGAATTCAAGATAAAAAACCTATGCTCATTATAAACAAACAAGTGAAAACTGAATTTTCCAGAAGACTTCTTACCAAACTAAAAGCTTAAAGAAGATGGGCATTTGTGAAAGATTATTAGGTTCTGAAGACTAACTACATCAGTCAGGGTAGGTGTAGGTTATGCTGCAGTAAAAATGACTCTGAAAATCCCAGTGGCTTAAACAACAGTGGGTTGTTTCTTGTTCCCGCTACACACACATCCCAAGTTGGCAGGGGCCTGGCCCATTGTGGTTCCTCAGGGACCCAGGCTGATGGAGGCTTGCTCCTGCACACATTCCCTCAACAGCTGGGGTAGGACAAAGGGTGAATCACGCTTTGGTTCTTAAACCTTCTGTCTAG
Organism: Tapirus indicus; assembly: GCA_031878705.1. Lineage (NCBI taxonomy): Eukaryota > Metazoa > Chordata > Mammalia > Perissodactyla > Tapiridae > Tapirus > Tapirus indicus. The sequence goes on from CM062927.1 coordinate 39,892,418, forward strand.
AAATGACACATGTCACTTTTACTTACGGTTTTTTTTGTCCAAAGCAAGTCACATGGCTGATTTAAGTGAAACGAGACAACACCATACCCCCCCCATGACAGACTTCACAAAAAATGATAATCATTCAGAATGATATTTTTAAGAATTGGAAATCCAATTCAACTACATTTAATGTTCCATATGTTCTAATTTTTAGAAGATATTTTCCAAAGCTTTAATCATCTTAACTAGGCGCTTGATTAATGCACAGAGAGGTGGAGTCTAATTATTCTCCCCTTGAATCTGGGCTGGTTTTAGTAAACTGCTTGACCAACAGGATGCAGCAGAAGTAACGTTCTGGGAGTTCTGCAATTAAGGCAGTGAAGCCTGCAGCGCCTGCCCCGGCCCTGTGACGGGCAGAGCCTGGGTCCACTCAGGATGCACAGGCAGCCTTGGCGCTTGCTCTTGGAGCCCTGGGCTGCCAGATAACCAGCCCAACTACCCTGAAGTCATGGTGCTGGGGAGGCCATGTGGAAAGACCATGTGGAGAGGCCCGGAGACAACAATGCTCCCAGCTAGACATGAGTTTACTTCTTTGGTTTGAATCTTTTGGATCAATGTACGTCTGCCTCCTAGATGCTGTGTGAAGGGATCAGTATCCCCAAGAGTAATCATACACCTGACTTCCTCAGGCTCTAATTCCTGAGTGTGAATTAGTGGATCAGAAGATGTGTTTTCTTAGGAGTTTTGGGAGGAACAGGAGTCTTGGTTCTCAAAGGGAAGGGAGAGGAGAGAAATAGTTTTGAGGCCTGAGCTATTGCCTGGGGTGGGGTGTACTTGTGTGGTGGGCAGTCAGCAATCAGCATAAAAATGAAGCACACCCAAGAGGAAAGTCCCTGAAGGACCTCCCACCTTCACCCAGCCCCGTTGTGCTAGGACCACCCTGAGCTGGCAGCAGGGTGGGCTCTGAACAGATTTGAGATGTATTATGGATTCAGTCTTGTCTCCTAGAAACCCCCAGTCACCCTATGGAAGCTGTTTAGGTCTTTTGAGGAGAAATAGTAAATACCAGCCCTCTTCCCCACCCAAGCTGTAAACAAATTAAGAAAAAAAAAATCCCCCCAAATGTATGTGAACTGGGGCCTGGAACTTCACGTTGTTCTGATAAAGCAGATGACAGAGGGTGCAGCTTCGGGTCTTGCGGTCTCACAGGCTTACTCTAGGAACCCCAGAACCGGGAGGACTTCATCCTCTAACCATAGAAAACGTTGGGTGACGGTGGGACTGCCAGTGTGGGCAAAACTTATGAGATGGAGGAGCACAGGAAAGCACACACTTCCTGTGGGCATCTAAAAGAAAAGAGAGAGGACTGAAATGAGGAAGCCCAGTACATTTCTCCCAAATTTATCAAAAAGGTAAAGTCCCCTCACTTCCCTGGATGGAGTGAATAAAGAGGCAGAGAGAGACCAGAACTACTATACTAACTGAGCTCCCTCCACATGAAAGAAAAGAGTAAGAATAGAGAAGGAGCTTCTCCCCCGATGGTGGAGTTGACGGTCACCCTGGAAGATGAGTACAGGCCTTCACCCTGGCAGCGCAGAGCTGGAACAATTACATTGGTCTTGAGACCTGAAATATAGTTTCACTAGATCTTGCACTTGCTTCTCATTTCAAGTCAACAAGCACTTATTTGATGTCTGCTCTAAACATTACTCTTCAATTGTGTGATCCTATCTGTAAGGACGTTCATTAATGAGGGCAGAAGGTAAGCTGCTATAACCAAAAAGCCCTCAATACAAAGGCTCTTTAACCAGGTTCTGGAATAAGGAAATGAATAGGACCATATCCCGCCGTTAGGGAGCCATATATTCAGTCAGTAAGACCGACAAATATAGAGCAATAGTATATCTTGGGGACATGTCCACAGCAGCACAGAAGAAAAGAATCAGTCAGCTTTGCCTGGAAAGTTGGAGAAGATGCACAGGGGCGGTGATGGTTGAGCTGAGCCTTGAAAGAAGAGTGGAGATGCCAAGTTAGTGAATAGCTTACGGAAAGGCATGGAAATAAGAGAGAGCAAGTCATCTGCCCAGACTAGAGCAGGTTCTCTCATCCAGCAGGCTTTCATTAAGCACTCCTGCAGTCAGTCTTAGCCACTCGTTGAATGAGGGAAACACAATCCCTGTCCCATTCTATAGAAGACACAGTACTGGGGGCCAGACTGGAAAGGTGGGCGGCAGTGTGTCTGGTGGTTTCGCCGCAGGCGTCTTGGCCGTAAGCAGTTTTGCTACACAAGTTTTCACTACATGACTAATTGGCCATAAAAGATAAAAGAATTGGTTGACAGTTGCTTTTTTTTGTTTGTTTTTTTGTCATTTCATTTCTCCATTGACAAAGTTCTCACAGTTACTCCCATTTTTATATGCTATAACTCTTAGCCCTCATAATGGTCTATTCAGTAATAAGTCCACTCGGTAGTGGTGGTGGTCTTAAAATAGTTTGCATTTCTTCCAGTTAGCAACATTTATTGATGGCTTTATGTAGCTGACATATGACGATAATTTGCCCCAAGAGTTGGTTTCTTATTTTGAAACACACTACACTGGTGAAGAAAGAGAGCTGAGGGCATCTTCTTTGAGGGCACAGGGTTGAACCCACATTTCCTGTAGAACGAAGACAAGTACTTAGTTAGGTACAATCCACACACAAAAAATAAAACAGCTTTTGGTACAGAATTGCCATGAATCTACATACACACATTTTAAATGTATTCAAATATTTTGTATTTCACTATAAAATCTTTTTAAGTCTGTTATTTATTTTTATTTCATGATGTCCTTTTTAACTAATATCCCTCTTATTTTTTGTGATTTTATCTTTTATGGCAAAATTGCCTTACGGCTAATTAGTTATGTGGCGAAAATGTTTACGGCAAAGATGCTTGCGGCAAAACCACAACCAGGCAGGGGCCAGATCATGGAAGGTCTTATGCATTATGCTGTGGAGGTTGGGGTTTACCCAAAGCCTGTTCGAGTCTGTTATTGCCCACATCACGCTACAGCATAGGCTTGTGACGGGGAAGCACAACATCCCCCTCTAGGTCCAAAGTGGCCGTGCTCATGGTGATGGAAAACAGGAAGTCCAACAAAGCAATGGCCTCTCATATTCTAGAAATTCTAGAAGTGCAAGGAATCTTTTCATCTTTTTTTCCAAGCTAAGCTACAAGGACAGAGTGAAAATACCAAACCAAATTAAAACAAGCATTTGCACCATTATTACTCAACACTGAAATGCAGTATGTGAAAATTTTAACAAATCTTTTGAAAGTACCGTAAGGATTAAGTAAAGTCTCAGAATGTCTTCCTGGCCAATAGAGAAAGAAGCAAAAAAGGGGGGAGTTTATAATTAACTCAAAAGATTCGACCAAATTTCTTCTAACTTTCAGGACTCTGTTATTTTTGTTTTTCTTTTCTTAAGTTCAGAGGATGTTTAGGTTGCTCTGAAAAGTAGTTTCTTGGAGAAAGTTAAAGATGGAAAAACCAATTCAACAACAAACATTTATTGGACCCTCATATGCTCTAGGCTTGGTGTTGCCGCATGTGACAAAAGTAATTGTCTCTTTAATGAATATTTAATGTTTAAAACTTAATGAATAAAACTTCATTTTGCTCAGTCTAAACGCATTCCTAAAAGTAAAGTTTCAGTCCATTTTGCTTTTTATAAGAGGAAAAGGAATATTCTTCACTGAATAAGTTAATCTGAAACAATAGTGAGGGATGTATTGCTTAAATGTTTTATGAATAAATGTAAGCCTTTGTGCAGATTTCAAGTTTTTTCTGATGCTCCATGGGTAGGCTCTTTCTTCAGAAGAGGGAAAGCTGTTCCCATATAATTGGAGACACATGATAATGACGGGAATTTGTATTGCCAACCTGGAAATGTCCTACTTGGCATAACTGCCTCTCTGTTCCAGCGTTTTCACACTGTGGGGAGGGAAAGCGTGGGCCTTTGAGGTCCTCATCCCAGTTGTTAGCAAAAGAGACAGACATGTCTGCCTTTACTCACATATACTTCCTGAATACCGCGGTAGTTGGTAGGATTCTTCGCAAATATTTCGGTTTGCCTCTTTCTCTGGACTTGGTGTAAGTTTGAACCTCCCAGTCTTTTTGAAGTGACGTGTGGCCACATGACTTGCTTTGGCCAATGAGATGTGACAGCTCCAAGCACTAGCATATGACTCACCACGGTTCCTTCTGCACACGTCCACAGCCACAGAGGCATGTGGCCAGACGGCACCTCTGTGCCTGAGTTCATTTGATGAGGAGATTCCCTTGGTAAGAAATAAAGTTGTTGTGTTAGGCCACAAGATCTGGGAGTTGTTTGTTATTCCAGCATAATGGGGCCCCTGCTGACTGACCGCTGTCCACAATTAACCGGCATGGTGCTGGGCTCCGAGGACAGTGGTCAGATAGGATCCTTCCTCTCCAGAAACTCCTATCCCAGGAGGAAAAGAGAGACAGGAAAACAGTTATGAGGTAGTACATAGCCACAAGTGAGTGGTAAACCCAGCCTTAGGGGAATTAAAAAATGAAGAAAAGTGGTGAGATAAGTTTCTTTCTTGTAAAACATGAAGGGAAAAGAGGAGAGAAATCTTTTACATATTCGGTTACAATCTGATCTGTACTTAACTATGGCCTGTGCTATTTAGAGTGAAGTAATAGAGTTGTTTATTCGCTAGTGGAAAGTTTGATATTCTACTTGATATATTGAAGAATTTCTATGAGAATTCTAGTTTCAGGATGGCAAATTGGAGTCATATTTTGAATCAACTCCAATAGATAAGTAGTGGCTGCCTGGCATTTTATTTGAGAAAGATCATGATGCTGCATCCAGCTCGGGAGCAGAGTGATGTGATCAATTAGCCATGTCTGTCTTGTGTTAGGAGAGGGGAGTAGCAGCCCATATGTTACTATTTGCCAACCTACTCCTAGCTGAAAGAAAAGAATTATTTGACAGTTTATCACGACCTCTCACCCAAAAAAAGAATGGAATAGCCTGGAAAACTCACATCTATAAACTATAGCATATGCCCCTGGGGAATAACAAGAAATATGCTATGCAATTTCAGGGCCCCCCCACACACACATAGCAACATAGTTATGTAAATAAGGCTAACACATGCGAAGAAGAAAAACATACATCATCTTGATTGTGCTGTCTTAACTCTAAGTACCTGTGATAGCTGGAGAATAGGCTAAGCTGCTGTAACAAAAAGACCTCAAATACAGTGGCATTATTTCTCTCACAAAACAGTCCATGACAGCTCTGCCATCCTTGTCGGGAGGCATGGTCAGGGACCAATGTGGCCACTCCAGGCTGCATGGCTGATGATAGCTCCTAAAGGAAGTCTGGGAAGAGAGACTTTATCTCTAGTGAGCAGAGATCATCTCCACTCACATTCCATTGGCCCCAACTTGGTCCATGATCACACCTCGATTCAGGGAATCTGGAAAATCTAATCCCTAACTAGGCAGCCATGTGCTCCATTTCACTTTGGAGGGTTCTGTTACTAAAAGGAAGAAAAGGAGGATTTATTCTGGGAAGAGTCAGCAGTCCCATTACTGCTATAGGAGAAGGGGGAGACCAATTTACTCCTGAACAATTCAGGGAACCCTTTCCTGAAAGAAGGAAGAGTAAAAGCAATAAAGGACCTAAGTTGGTAGAGAAGATAGGAGAGAGACTCAAAAATAAGACTTCCTAAAATGTTCACCAATAATATTCACCAACTGGTGAATGTTCACCAATCATCACCAATAATAAGACACATCAACATCACATACCTCCTGAGATGATGCACTGAGAAAGGCACAATGTCACCTTGTAGTCTTGCCAACAATGCATAACATCAATCTAGTCATGAGAAAAATATTACATAAACCCAAACTGAGGGACTTTTTACAAAATAGCTGGCCAATACTCTCCAAAAGTGTCAAGATCCTGAAAGACAGAGGAACTGGTCCAGATTGAAGGAGACAAGGAGACACGACAACTGAATGCAATGGGGGGATGCTGGAGCAGAAAAAGGACATTAATGGGAAAAACCAAAATCAAGTGAGATGTGTAGGTTAGTTACTGGTGTTCTATCAACGTTCATTTCCTGGTTTTGATAGCTATAGTATCGATATGAAGATGTCTGCTTTAAAGAAAGCTGGGTGAATACTATATGGAAACGTGCTACTATTTTTGTAACTTTTCTGTAAGTCTAAAATTATTTCAAAATGAACAGTTAGAAAAAGTCCCTGTCGTGTCATATCAACGCATTTCACCTAAAAGGCTGATAAAGGCCACGGAGTCAGAAACCCAGGCTCCATGAAGGACATCTGCCCCTTCTCCCTTCTGGGCTAGTCTAAAAGTCATCCAACTCCATGCCTTTATTCGCGCCCCAGCCCTGCAGCCTGAACATTTCCAATACAGGTCTGATTATCCCAGTGCCCCACTGGGAACCCTGCATCAGCTTCCCATTGCCTAGTGGATTAAACTCACACTGTTTACAATGGCCTACAGGCCCTTAATCATCTAGCCCAAACCTACTTCTCCTTCTTAACTCCTCCACTTCCAGACATTCACGTCCCCTCCAACCCACAGAACTTCTCACACATTTAAATATATTCCATTTCTATCCCCATCTCCTAGAATTCAAACTTACTGTTCTGACTTCCAGGAATGCCTGCCCCAAGCTACCCCTGCTCCTTGCTTTCTGGTGAATTCCTATGTTTCCTTAGATACCCAGCCTAAACTTTACCTCCCCTTCAACACCCTCTATAATTTCTCTTAGCAGTACTGTTTTCTACCAGCACTTGTTTTTTTAAAATCTTATAGCTCTTATTATTAATATTGTGGTTCATCTACTCTTTCACTGTCAGGTATGGTGATTGGTTCTTGGATAACAAAGACAAAGGTCAGAACCTCTGCTTCAAAGGAGCTCCTGGTGGAGTGAGTGAGGCTAGTGAGTGACCCAATGGTCATAGTACAGTGGGATGGATGGTATGACAGAGGTCAACACAAGTAGTTCCTCCTAGTGAGAGGAAGTCAGGAAGCCTCTCAGGAGAGATTATCCAAGAATTGGGTCTTGAAGGATGAATGAGGATGCCCAATCTTTCCATTGAAAGGCCAATCCATCCCACATTTACTGCTCTCCTTCTGCATCTACTCAAATTCCTATCTGATACATCTAGTTCAATCACCAGTTCAACTCAATTCAACAACTTTCCTATATGGTCTTTTATAACAAGAAAGAATATTAATGACAAAAGTTAACCCATTCATGCTTAAATATGAGTGGTATCCCCAAAACCATAAGAGATAGACAACTACTTGTCTTAACCCTCATTGCCAATAGATTAGAAATTCTTTGCAAAGCGAGTATTACAGATGATCAAAACATTTAGATTTCAAAGAAAATCATAATAAAATACATTCTACAGTTTTCAAAATAACTACTTAAGGATGATAAAAAATGTCACTATTAATGATGAACCAAGGGTATTTATTAATATTGCTTACACCCATGCTTCTCAAACTGCGTGTCAAGGCACCCAGGAGTGCTACAGTGAACACCTAAGGACATGATAGAATATTTTAAATTTTTGAGAGAAATGCAGAGCTACTTGATGTCTGTCAGACACTGAATGAACTGCCAGCTTATACTACATTCCTTTTTATGATGTCATATCTTTGTAAAATTTGGTTTTCAGCCAGTATTGCATGAAAACCAAAGTGGAAGAGGAAATGAGAGGGTGGTAGACAATCTGATTCCAAGATCTGAGAACTTATGCAGTGCCAACAGGCACACACAACCCAGTAGTAATTGTAGTTATTAAAGAGTGAAATAAAATATTACTTTTTCTTTGTGTTTTATTTTTTTCAAACAGCTACTAAGTTATTAGGGCATAAATATTATTAAGGTGTTTGGACTTACTTCATAAATGGAACTATTGGGTATTTCTTTTGGCCTAGAGTGTCATAAAAAAATCACTGGGAAATTAAGGGTGTCCTGCACTGAGAAAGTTTGGGGACCGCTGGCCTACACAGTCACTGAATTAACAGTGATGTTGCTCTTTTTATAACTGCTTTGTCTGCAGGCCACTGAATTCCTTTGGATTCCAAGGACTTTGTGGGTCTTCAGGTGTAAAGACAGAAACATAAAAGTATAACAGAAGAAACTCCTGTGTAATTAAAGGAAAGTTAAAGGACCTGTTTCATTACTTTGGGCTTCACTGATGGGTTCTTGCAATGTAAAATGTGTCCATTCTACAGATTCAGATGCCATTCATGAGCCTTCTCAGGAGGATATGACAATGGGGTTGGACTATCTGGCCCTGTCTATTTGGACAAAACAAATAGACTTGCCAGTTGGGCAGACAGTTTTGGGGTTGCTATCTGTGACTGATTATGATACAGTGAAATTGTTTCTTATTTTACTTTCCATAAAACTACTTGCCTAGGTCAGGTTTAAACTCACTGCCTTGACCTCATTGGCACTGTGATCACTGTGATTTTTTTTTTTTTTTGCTGTGGAAGATTCGCCCTGAGGTAACATCTGTGCCCGTCTCCCTCTATTTTTTAGTATGTAGGCTGCCAGCACAGCATGGCCTCTAACAGAGCCATGTAGGTCTGCACCCTGGAACTGAACCCGGGCCGCCAAAGTGGAGCACATGAACTTAACCACTAGGCCACCGGGGCTGGCCCAGATTACTGTGATTTTAAACAGATAAAGCCGCGAGCTCTTCTTTAAAGCTACCTCTGCCATGTAATTAAACCAGTCCATTGAGGCATAAGTGAACGTCATTAGCCACAAGAAAGAAACTAGACTGGGACTGGGGGAGAAAGGGGAGATGCTAAATGCATTTATTTCAGCAACAGTGAGTTAAGAACATTACATTTTTCCTACAAAAATGGAAATAGGTAAAATTACAACTTCAACAAAATAGTTGACCACTAAAAATACTTGGTACATTTGAAAACCATTTTTACCAATATACAAATAAAATTTTCAATTGGAGAAAGAGCCTGTGTTCTAACAGACCCTTAATTCTTTTAAAGCTGAAACAAATATTTAATAATATTCCAGAATGTACCTAAGTAGGCTGGCTAACATAAATACATTATTTTGGCACCCTGGATGCCTCACCTTATCAGGTGGTTTCCTTGTTCTTTAGGATCATTGTCAGTCATCCATTCAACACATCTCTTGAAGACCCGCCATATTCCAGGCATTGCACAAGGCCACACTACTTGCTGACAAATCTGGGATTTGGGAAAAGACATGAATCCAAGTGGATTAGCCTCATATTTCTTGCCCAATAATGAGAATGTAGGGAATTACACTGTGGTTACTAAGACAGTGTCTTCTGTAGATCAAAGAAGGGCATTTTCCCCATGAGGCTGAATGACACATGGATTTGGGCAATGGCAGAAAGACTATGTTCTTCCTTGGCTTAGAGGGATCTGTCCAAATATCATAAGAGTGTTTGTCATGAGTGTCCCCCACTGATGAATTGTAGGATTGTCCAAATGTTCTTTCTTTCTTGGAACCACATCCTGTCTCTGAAGATTGAGGCAGCAAATTAAATGAAGAGTTCATGATTTAAGATTCTCCCAGCTTTTTTTATTTGTGTTCAGATTAGGAGTAATAGATATTTATGAATAAATGATATTATCTAAGAATTACCTTTAGCCCCTTATAAAGTGGATAAAGTAGACTATGTCATCCCAGGTTATGAAGACCTAGAACTGATTTCCTTAAACTAGCAGCAGGGTTAATATAATACTCTTTATGATACCAGGAAGAAATTACTTGACAAATTCCCAGCTATACCAGTGAAGGTTGTTTGGATTGTAGCAAAAGAAAGCCCAACCCTGAATGACTTAAGTCAAAAGGAAATATATCGGCTCACATAGCTGAAAAGTCAATACGAGGAGCAAGCTTCAGGCAAGACATTAAGAGGGACAATGCCCCCAGGACCCAGTTGTGTTCCTCCATCCCTTGATTCCACTTCCACTGGGCTGCTTTGCTTCTCAATGGCTGTCCTCTTGTAGTAACAAGATGGCAGCAGCAACTCCAGATGTTACTCCTTTGTAGTTCAATTCCAGCACAAGGAGCAAGTGCCTTTTTGCTCAAAGTTGCAGCAAAAGTCTCTCTTGCTTCATCAGTGACAAATGGATCATGTGCCCTTGCCTGAACCAATTACTCTGGCCAGAGAAAGGCAATACTGTGATGGGCTTTGGCATGCTTTAGCTATGAGCCAGGACTGGACGCTGCCCAAGGCCCTGGGCTGATGGTGAACGAGTAAATAATGTGCAAATAGAAGATGGAAGTTAGGATACAGTTATCCAAGGAGGAATGAATGGCAGTGGAAAGCCAAATATCCACTCCAGAATAAAACTCATCCTTTCCAAGGAAAGACATGTCACAGAAGATATCTTCATGGATTGTGGAACCCATGAAGTATGTCTTAAAACATCTGCCCCACCTCAAATGATCAAGGATTGAAAGAATAGTGATAGAAGGCAGAGTGCTGGCAAGTGTTTGACAACCAGCTCTCTGGGCAGATGATTTGTAGCATCTTATGATTTCCATGGTATAAATATTCCCACCACGGTCGATTTCAAACTGCCAACATGGTGCCACTGACCATGGATTTGGGAGGAGGTGTGCATAGTCAGCCCTCATGAGCCAGTATGAACTAATACAAATGGGTATAAGCTGGTTCCAGCACACCACTGACAATGAGTAATGCCCATAAGAGTTTTTGCAGACTTAATATCTTATTTGTGACACCAAAGTGATCACTAAAATCCCTCAACACTTACCAAATTAAGACAGACATGAAGGTTGAGGGGGGCAGTTATAAGAGATAGCTTTGTCACCTCATCAAAAATATATATATTTTTAGCTACTTTTGATGGAAACCATGCAGATCCATCATTTGGTTGGTCATATAACCACAATAAAATTGCCTTCCTCACTCGAAATAAAATGTTGGAGAAAAACAATAATTATGTAGCCGCAATTCCCTGTGCCCCCATGAACTGCTGCACAGTCAAGCATTTCTGCACACATGTCCCCCGAGATGTCACTTACTCCTCAGGGTGGTCTCCTAGGCTCAAAATTTCTGGCCACAGAAGACACATCTGTTTGTTGATATTCTTCTAGACTGCTAATTACATGAACCCTATGATTTTCCACTCTGGTGAATGAGCAAAAACAAGGTTCACAGTCAACGCTGCAAACTCAGAACACTGGTGACTTGTTATGAACGAGGGAATAACCACAATGGCTAAGACGAAGGTAAAATTCTCACTAAGAAAAAACATCTTAGAGGTTTGGGCTTGCTCTTTGCAGTCAGCTGCTCAGACAGCACACCAAATGGAAATGGTATGACATGGCCTTGGGTTTATTTTGGGAATAAGAATAAATTCCTCTTTCAAATTTTTCTGGAAAACCAAGTTTCCATGGCATGATGTGTGTCCAGATCTCGCCAGCAGAGTTAAGGGTAGGACTGATCTCTGAAAAAAGCAAGTTCCCCTGGATTTCTTCTTCTTCTATCCTGTTGGGGCCTGCTTTGGGGACATCTGGGTCGTAAATACACATCAGTCAAGACTGATTGGCAGAAAGAATCCATAGTAGGAAAAAAAAACTTTCAAGATTTCCTTTTTCCCCCTTCTTTCAACAAAATGCATACAGTTTGGGGTGTTGTCCAAATGTAATAACACAGTTCCAAATATGTGCATTTGCATTTCAAATCCCAGAGCACCAAAATACTGGAAAATTACCCAATTCTTCCCCAAATATCTAAGGGGTCACACAACTTGCAGTAGCTAAACTGCAGATTTAATAAAAAAGCTTTAGTGTTTATCAGAATGCCATCTGGGGAAAGAACTTGAATTGAAATCCTTTTCCCCCACTAAAAGCAGGATTTCAATAAGCTTCTCAGTAAGTCAAACTGTCTAATATACCCATCCCAGCTCTCCCAAAGAATTCAGTCAATCTCCCAAAGTATTATTATTATTAATAGTAATAATAACTAACATTTATTTCAGGCTTCCTCTGTGCCAGGCACCAAGCTATGCCTTTTACAAGCATACTTCAAAGGATGGTCGAAGTAGCCTCACCCGCACAACAATCCCATGAGGCAGATTCTATTGTTTTCGTTTCATAGATAAAGAAACCGAGGCTTAAATATTCAGTGGTTAGATGAGAGGTCACAAAATTAGTACATGGCAGAGCCAAAGATTGAAATGAGTTCTTAATCGTACTGAATTTCTGAGTCAATTAGGCAAAACCTGAAAAGTACAAAAAAGAAAAAGAATGAAGGAAAGATATTTGAAGGCAATACAGCTCTAAATATGCAGACAAATTCAACCTTTGGATTTAGAAGAATTATAATTAACATTTGCATAGCATGTTAGAATTTGCTAAACATTCCTATGTATGCTTGATCATCACAGCAATTCTGGAAAGCAGAAAAAAAATCTGTGATTCTTATTTTACAATGGTGAAGGTGAAGACTTAGGAAATGATTTATGAAAACAGACAATTGCTCTCCTACTCTAGGCCACCAAAAAAGATGAAAAGCTTCTCAGTTCATTTTCAAATCTAACACAGCCATAGTCCCAAAATCAAAATAAAGACGGATGAACAAATACTATAGACTAATTTCATTTATGAATATAAATTCTAAATAAAATATTTTCAAATTAGTATATCAATTCTAAATAAAATATTTGCAAATAGAATCCAGCAGTATATAAAATAATTACATATCTAGACTCCCTAGGGTATATCCCGAGAATTCAAGGAGGGTTCAATATAAGGAACACTCCCAACGTAATATATTATATCAAGAAATTGGAGAAGGAAAAGCACATTACAATCTTAGCTTCCTAAACAGACATTTGACGAAACTCAGTAACCACTTCTAATAAATTAGGGGAAAAATCCATGATGTTGCTATTCAATGCTTAGCACTACATCTTACAATGCACAGCAAGTCCTCAAGTATTTGTTAAATCAAGTACACATGCTCTAAAATAAGAGAAGAAAACGAGATGTTTTAGGTTCAGTTTCAACCAAATACAAAGAGGAAAACACAATATATATGTGACATGCATGCACAATTTATCAGTATGGAAAGCCTGCAAACAAAGCCATAAAAGCAATAGGCAGTAACCTTGCTCAGCCCTTCCCATCACAATCACCTGTCTGTAGGAAGGTTCCAGGATGCGTCCAGCTCCAAGCAGCTCTGATGGCGAAGCACAGCTAGGTCAGGCCAAAGTTTAATAGCCAACACCAGTGGGCGCTCCTTCCTATTTCATGTCGATGAAGCCCTAATCAGCCCTTGAGGAAGTGACTTGGGGACATCTCTTATTGGAGGGCGCACCAGCAGCCTCCACGGTCACTGATCCCTAAAGTCTAAAGTCATGGGCAGTAGAGAAAATGACAGTGACAACCTTCCTTCTCTGATGGGGAGTGGTGACAACCCCTGCCAGATCACACTTCAGCCAGCCACAGACCAAGCACAAGCACCCTCCCCTCATTATTACAACCTCAACTGCACAGCAGAGTCACCAGCCAGTCCCCAGAGGTGAATGCACCGAGCCGATTTGGAGAACAGTGGTGACCGTCCACATGAAGCCGTGACTGTTAGATTCCAATGAGTTAGCAAGACCTTGTGCACAGATGCTTTACACGGAGGTTATAGATGGAACACATCACTGTGCCGGCCTTCCGAGGGTGCAGGAAACACACAGCACAGCGAGTCCCGAGGGGTCTCAAGTTCCTTTTTGGAACCTTGTTAGCTCATGAGAATGTTGAAGAAATGGGAAGAGTGATAAGGGTAAATTTTCTCACCTCTTTCTCCTCCTTCCCTATGTCACAAAAGGAATACAGTGACTCTACCTGGCCTGCAATTTTTATCTCAAGATGCTAAACAAGAAAACTGTCCATTTCCTCGAGACCCCCAGAAAGGCACCTGATCATCAGTAGCTGCCTGATTGTTATACTAATGATCAAACTTTAACAAAAGTAAATTCTTCATTCTCTAAACACAGTGGATTTTTTCAAAAATTAAAACTAAACAAAGCAGTTTTACCCTCATAGTTAGAGAATATTATTTCTTTGGACTCCAGCTGAAATACAAGCCTTACATGGCCTTGTGTTTCATCTGTTTATAATTGTTTCATGTGTAAAAACTAGGGTTCTTTAGCAGGTTTGGGGCATGATGTAGAATTTTTTACCTAACCCGCTTGGCAGCATGCCTGTGCCAGTTGGCATGTTTTATTTCATTAAGTCTTGTGTATCTTCAGATATTTGGTTAGCTGGGTCAAAATTGCAGAGGCCATTTTTTTACTGCATGACCCAAGTGTTTTTGTACAGCAATATTATAAATCTAAAAAGACAATACTGCCAATCAGACTAAAATGAATGCATAAAAACAAACCCTTAAACGCCTATGTGCTTTTATTTAGCCAATTTAATTAAAATATGCTGACATGTTTGAAATGTCCCCAGAGACATGTTTTTAATTTTGATTTTGATAATTGGATATTGTAAAATAAAGTAAATATTCTAGGAACTACTTGTCAATTAATTATAGTCTAATATGGAGTGATATTATATCATTCTCTGTTTCTCGGTTAGAAAACCAATTAGTCTGCCTTAAATGTTTCCACTTGTTTATTTGCTCCCTAGAAGATTTAATGCATCTGAAATATACTCTTGTATTTATTTTTAAAATTACCTCAAAAACACAAAGTTTCAATAAAAGCTCATTCAGAAGAGGCCCTGTGTAGGGGGCTAGTATTTTCTATGCTAGAGAGGAAGCAGAATTGTGGAATTTGAAGTCCCAGTTAACGTAAGAGATTAACACCGATTATTTGAGTCTGTTCTTGGTTTATCTTTTTCAACCTATGAGAACTCCTACTATACACACACCATCCACAGTCACGTTTACACAATACTGTACATTTACAGAGTTTAAAAATAGGAGAGGCGTGCAGAGAAAGAGTGAAAAGGCAACAAGGAGATAACCAAGTGGAATTAATCCAACTTTAAGTGCTCCCATCAACTCTCATGAATTTGAGAGCAGAATGGTACAGTCTTGGATGCATCCAGGATGGAGAATAAGACAAAGTTCCATGAACAACAACAACAAAATCTTACAAAAGTACAAGAGCCCATGTGTGAAATGTTTGAAAAACCTAGGGAGAGGCTTTGAATTTGATCTTAGTACATTGGGAAGTTACAAGTCATCCGAGTGAAAAAAAGATTATGATCGCCATACACATAATCATCTCTCATTCACACAGTCTGTTTCCCCTTCAAACAGCCCATACATTTGCACAAACAGGCACTACACAGAGCTTAGCACTCATTTGTATTTTTGACAGTGTTTAGGCACCGAGCATTACACACACTCTCAGAGACTCTGAGCAGATCGAGGGAACAGAGGGATAAACAGGTAGACTCTGAAAGGGGTGCATGGGCAGATAAACTAATAGTCATCATGCAACATGATAATTTACTGTACAATGAGAAACGAGAGACCGAAAGAGAGAATGGTTAACTGTCTGGGAAGAAGAGATGGCGTCATAGAAGAAATGAGCTGAGTTGTACAAGGATGAAGATGCATTAAAGGGAGAAGTAAAAAATTATCACTCTGGGGTCCTCCCTTGAGGAATAGCAGAGAGATCTTAACAGCCACAGGAAATGAGGAACTCTGTCTTTATGTTCTAGTCAAGAGCAAATGCAGTGCTGAGAAATGGTGGTGACAAATAGATTTATAGACATGAAAGAAGAACAACAGCTTGGGATTTGGATGACAGGGTTATGGACTGTGGGGTCAGGCAACACAAGTCCAGACAAAGTTGAGGATGACAGTCTTCTTTTGCTTTCAGCAGAGTGCGTGACCACTGAGACACATTGACCGCAGTGCGATTTTAGCTTGGTAAGGATACAGAGACCTGCCTCAGGTCTTAGTCACCGTGCTCTCAAGTCTTTGGCATCAATAAGATATTGGGGATGAATATTCCACATGTAGATTTTTGTAATGACTTTATAAGCTATAAAAAAAAGAAGGAATGAAAGAGACCCTTCACACAATGTCCAGAATAATAATGAAATCTCTTTAAATGTTGTAAAATCTTCATAAATTTTGTTTTGAAATTTTTCCTACATCTTCTTGCAAGCTTCTCTCAAGTTGTAAGACACCATAATATGACCAAATAATTCCATTTCTAGTAGGGTGCTCAATGTTTATGGCAATATTATTTATTATACTAAAACATTCAAAACAGCCAGTATATAGAACAAATGAGAAATGCTCAAAACTGTCCATAATGTGAAGGGAATAAAATTAACGAGCTATATATACATCCTTTGTTGCCCCTTTTGTAATATCAAAGGAAAAAAAGATTGGAAAGCAGTTGCCCAGTGGTCAACAAGGAGTCTCTCTAATCAATGCAATTATGGGTGAATTTTATTTTCTTCTTTATACTTTTCATCACTTTCTACTTTTTTTGCAATGACCATTTATTCACTTCATAAGCAAAGACATGCTTTAAATTTTTAATTAAATGAATAATAATAATTAACTGAATAATAATTAAGCTAAATATATATACTCAAACTCTACTTGCAAAAGAAGTTCTAGAATTCCAGAGACGAAAGTTCATTTTCTGCACTTTTGCAATCTTCATACCAGGTTTTGACAATAACAATGATTAGGGCATGGTATGTGCTGTTAGGAAGGAGATCTTCCTGTTCTTCCCACATGCTAAGGATACTCAGCACATTTGTGATCGACAACGATGATGATGAAGATGAAATGGATGACTGTCCACCTAACATCCCCAGAGTCATGGAGGAGACATTACAATCTGACCAAGGAACATGAATTCTACATACAAATTGAACTTAAACTCTTCAAAATGTTCCAATTTAAAGGACAAAAAAAGTCTTGCAAAACTCAGGAGGTGGCCTCAGGCCACCTGTAGGTCCTTAACTGTGATGGCAAGATTCCTTCAGTAGCCTTTTGGGAAGGTCATAGGGCATTTGAATACTAATTTGGCAAAGAAAGCCTTGACTGTGGAGCTAAAAACTAATGGAATGCCACAGAGGGAAGTATCTCTAAGTTGGGAATTGTTCAGAAAAGGGAATTAGAAAAATGAGGATATTATACTAAAAGGAGGAAGAAGAGGAGGAGGAGATAAGGAGAAAAGTTATTTATTATCCAAAATAGTGATTACTTTGCATGGTGAAAAAAAATCAACGTGGGAGAAAAAAATTAAAGAATCAGACCCAGAAATGAAAATGACAGAAATACACATGGCCAGGGGAATTTAGACCATTAGATGTAAGGATGACAAAGGAGTGGAAGTTTTTTCAAAAATCTACAAAAAATTAGAATAAAATTCAATGCATTCAGTTTCATTCATTAGCCTTTACAATACTCCGTCCAAAATAAAATTTACAGCACCTGCCAACTTTTAATGGTGTTCCTTAAGCCAAGCATGATCCAAGTTGGCTTTCTCCTGGGAGCTGGAAGCCAAGACCAGGTTCCGAGAATGACACAACAAGCTGAAAGCCTCCAGGCAGAAGAGGTGATCCCCAGCTCTCTCCCAGAGAGCAGGTCACGCATCTGGCAGTCAAAGCTGGCCCCAACAAGGCAGCGGAGGACAGAACAGCCACACGCAGACAGTTACAGAGGAACCTCCCAAGGAGAAGGGTGGCAAAGTAGGGCAGAGGTGAGTATCTGGAGAGACTGGTTTACAACTCAAAGAGAGCTCCGAGGTAGCTGCAGCAGCTCCCAAAAAGAAAAAGTCATGGCCTTCAAATGGAAAAGAGCTCCTCCATCCTAAGAAATCTCGTGGAAGACCTAAAATCTGACTAAACTCGTGGTCTTGTTTTTTCGTTTGTTTGTTTTTTCGGTGAGGAAGATTGGCCCTGAGCTAACATCCATGCCCATCTTCCTCTATCTTGCATGTGGGACGCCACCACAGCATGGCTTGATGAGCAGCACATAGGTCCGCACCTGGGATCTGAACCCACGAACCCCAGGCAGCCAGAGTGGAGCACTCGAACTTAACCACTACACCACTGGGCCAGCCCCCTGAGTGGTCTTGTTTTAAACAAAACATGTATTCATTTTCTTCCTCCACACACTTTTTTAATGACCTTTTTTTCAAATACCAAGTAAGAAGAATAAAAAGCATTTGAATCTATTTTTAAAGTATTTTAATAATTTTTAAAATCATACCTTTGGTGATTTTGCTGTCACTATAGTTGACGCTTCCTTCCCACTCCCTCACCTCTCCTCTGATGCTGTTAGCTTCCGACCAGCTTTCTCACTCCCAGTCAATGTGCTCATCATTACCAGCCTTGAGACTCTGCTATAGTCTCCGTTCCCAGCACTCTGCTTTCTGAGAGATTCAGTGGCAGCTGCGGTACTCCTATTTCTCCACTGGGGCCTTTATCCTGTCCCTTACTCATGTCCCTCTTTAGAGTTTAGAATCCAGGATCTGTCATTATAACCACTCCCTTGAGTTCCTCCTAACCCCTCTTGCCCCGGCTTCACCTTGTACTCATCTGGTGCAATGGGAGCTGTGGTGTACCTCCCTTCAAAACAGAGACACTCACTCCCCCAGTTGCCAGAATCATTGGTGGCTGAAGACTTACAGCTCAGTTGCTCTCTGAGAATGGTCTTTGGCAAAAGGGAGTTGTCCCATCCAAAGTTACAATCCATCTCCAAGGGCAGCCTGCCTCCATGATGGTAGAACAAAAGCCCGGCCCCCTCACCTTGATCGCAGACAATTCTGAACAGCCCTCCCAGCTCCAGAGTCTGGTAGGATCAGCTGAGGCCTTGGGTGCAACTGCATCACAGTTCAGCAGCTGCTCCCTCTGCCCCATCCTGCTTTCCCCGCTGCCTTATAAGGGTCCTCTCCAGTACACCTCCTGCTTGCAAATCTCCTTCCAGGGAACCCAACCTCATACAACTAGCAAAACCCCAACTCTGCCTTATCAGTCAGGTTCCCAGAAACAGAAGGTGCCCTCAAAGGGGTCACCCAAGAGAGTTCACTGAAAGGACAGTTTACAAAGCTGTGAGCAAGGTTGGGTGGAGCAGTGAGGGTTGGTGAAGTGTGCAGGGAACTGTACGGGATTGGTATAGAAGAAGGAAAGAATTTGCTTTAGTTCTTTAGCTATTGATTCTAAGTTTAAGTCAATCCTATGAAAAGTGAGCATTCGTGACAGCTTTACCTTGTTTCCCATTTCAGCTGTATGAAAAATCAATTAAATCCGGGAAATATTTACTGAGCATCTACTATAAGATAATATGCTAGGCACAGCACAACACCAAAGTAGCAGAACAGCTCAAACCTTCAGTAAATTATTTTGGCTACATGATGCTGATTGATTTGAAAATTAAATTTACTGAATCAACACATTCTTCTGAAATCTGGTAAACAAAGCCATAAAAATGTAATTGGCACACCATTCGCCATACAAGATTAAATTTAATCACCAGGATAAAACTGTCTTGCAGGCATTTCCTTTAATCCACCAACAAATGTAAATATACCAGACATCCTGTAAAAGAGAAAACTGCCTCTCTCCACTCCCTTCCAGTTGCCGTCAAATCTGCCTTTTGTTATGTTGCAGTGTTATGTTCAACCCTTTACTTCTTAACCTATAAATAAAGCTTCTCGCTAAGTTCACGTTAAAATCTGGGGACTGGGGCCCAGCCCCGTGA
Source organism: Tapirus indicus (assembly GCA_031878705.1). Classification (NCBI taxonomy): domain Eukaryota; kingdom Metazoa; phylum Chordata; class Mammalia; order Perissodactyla; family Tapiridae; genus Tapirus; species Tapirus indicus. The sequence goes on from CM062927.1 coordinate 39,912,202, forward strand.
ATGAATGGTTAAAGTTCCGTGCTCTCCACTCTGTCTGCCTGGGTTTGCTGGTTCAGATCCCGGGAGCGGACTTACTCCACTCACCAGCCATGCTGTGGTGGCCTCGCACGTTACAAAATAGAGGAAGATTGGCACAGATGTTAGCTCTGGGTGAATCTTCCTCACAAAGTAAAAAAATTGGGGGACTAGATTTTAGAGTCAAACAGTTGTATTTTTTAATGAGGACTTTACATTTTCAGAGAAGCTGTGGTGTTTATTAACAACCGCTGAGTGACTTGGCAACATTCAATACATCCATTTCATTAAAGATATCAATGCAGTGTCTACTGGGGGATGTCCCTTTTCATAAATTTATTTTCACAATGCCACCATTTCTGATTTCACTGCTGGAGGATGCTCATTATCTATTCATCATTCAACTAAACAGAATTTCTTGAGTGTTTGCCATGTCCAAGACTCTGGGACACTGGGAATGTCAAAGAAGTGGAAACGTGACAGGGAAATGACACAGACACTTAAATATTAGTGATAGTGACAGATCCTACAGTGTCTTGTAGTGTTCAGGACACTCAGTCCTGAACTTCAGACTGAGCTGAATCCCAAGGGATGCCTCTTGTCTCTCAAAGGCACTGAAAACCACAGACAGAGATGACCACATTTTTCTTGTATTCATCACTTGATTTCAGGAGAGAATATTTTAAATCTGTGTCCTGGAGTAAACATTTTAGAAGAGGCCTGCCAATCTTTGTTAATTGCAAAATAAACAGATCTTTTCAACAGAGACAGTGCCCGCGTTGGCATTATCTGTTCCTATTCTGAGTTTGCACGTTCACCCTAGTTTCCATGCTAAATTCAAAGAGGACTGAGACATTTGAAGTGAGATTTAGAGACACAAAGTGATGTGGCAGTTCTTTAAAAATGCATATTTCATTTTGTACCTCATGATAGGGGTCAGAAAACAAGCCTCGATAAATTTCATTGGATTGAAGTCTGACCACAATAGAATTAAATTAGAAATCAATAATAAGATGCCTTTAGAAAAGATATCTAGAAAATCCCCAAGTATTTGGAGATTAATCACACATTTCTACGTAACATGTAGTTTTTTTAAAAAAGGAAGAAATCATTAGAAAATACTTCAAACTGAATCCTAATAGAAACTCAGCATGTCAAAATTTGTAGGATGCAGCTTAACACTTAGGGAGGAATTTGTTCTTTCAAATGCCTGTATTAGAAAAGAAAAAAGTTTAAAATCAGTGATCTAAGCTTCTATCTTAAGAAGCTAGAATAGAAGAGCAAATTAAACCTGAAGCAGAGAAAAGGAAATAATATAGATAAAAACAACAGAAATCAAAGAAATAAATAAACAATGCAGAAAATCAGCAAAGCCAGATGTTAGTTCTTTGAAAGGCTTACTTAAAAAAAATGTTTTAACAGACATGTAGCACACGTCCACGTATATGCTTTGTTCAGGAAAAAAACCGCTTCAGGAAGATTAAAAGCCATTAATACTTATTCCATTAAAAAGTAGGAAAAGATCATATTTATGCATGCAATAACCAGTTTGGCTTCATATATCTAGTCAAAAAACAAGCGGGAATTTGCCAAAAATATTGCTATTTTTATTAGAAAAAAATAAGATCCAAAGTTGTTTTTAAAATGGAGGATTGTTATTTCATTTCTTTATCACATCTATGAAATAGAGCTGTTTGAAATCACTTGTAGCTACAGTTTAGACATGTTTTTCTCCACCATTGTTATAGTTCTCATGCTGCATTATTTTTTATTATAAAACTCTCTGCATCACTAAAAAAGCTTCCAAGCCTCCATCAATGGCATGTTTGTCATATATAATGTATTCAATATTTCCTTTTAAAAATATAGACTATTTAAGCTCCTCAGAATTCAACTTGGTGGGATACTGCCTGTATTCATTAGTGGGAGCACAAGATCTTGGTACACTTGGGGGCTTTCTAGAAATCCAACTTAATCGTAGGAGGTGACTGTCGTCACAGTCACTGGATGGGTGCCCTAGGCAGGCAGAGCCTCCTGGACTGTGGACAAGAAGACCCAGAGGGGGCTGGACAGGAATGCCAGGAAGGCCAGCGGTAGCCCTGATGAGCTGTGAAAGAACAGGCCTTTCTGCAGCCCTGGGCCTCCCTGTGCTCAGTCCTCGTGGCCCAGGGCTCAGTGCAGATAATACATGCTGGAAGAAGGCAGGATTCCAGAACAAATTTCAAGGCACAGGTAGACTGGAGCTGGCCATTAAATGGACTTGACGTGGGCCAGTAACTCCCAATGGAGGCCTGAGACGTGATTAGCTGGAAAGTTTTGTCACCTTGCCAGTTTGCATGAGCCAGGAGAAATGGCACGTTTACTTAAAGCTATGCACAATAAATTCCCTTTTACATTCATTTATTCAATCAACAAATATTTATTGAAGGTCTACACGAGCCAACTCCTGCACTAGATGTGGAGATAATTAGGACAAGCTTTCACGGAGTTTACATTCTCATGGTAGAGGCAGACAACAAAAAGAGAAAACAGATTAAAGGATAATTGCAGAACATAATATCGCTATAAGGGCCATAAACCAGGGTGATGTGATGGGGTGTGAGTCACACAGTGTGCACAGGGTGGGGCTATTTTAGATATGGGATCCGGGCAGGACCCTGAGACGGCGCCTCAAAAGGAGCCCACCCTCGGAGGTTGATACTCTGCAGTCACTCTATTGAAATTCTTAATAATTTTATCTTTGACTTTGTGTTTTGTAAGTGACATCTGATGGGACAAAGCAGTATGGCGTCAGGGCAGGCGGGGTTGGGGTGCCAGCACAGGGAGGCTGGCGGTTGAGGGTGACCCCTAGGAGCCTGTGAGGGTCTATGCTACAATATCTTCATGCCCAAGGGAGCATGACATTAAATAGCAAACAAAAAACACCATGACAGTCAAGAGAGAGACTGCAGAGGAAAGCAACAAGCTTCTTTCCTGCTTTTAAAACCAGGGGACTCACACTTGTCATTTTGCACTGGGCCTCACACCTTATACCCCTGGTCCTGTTCTGAGAAGGGGCATTTGGAGTAGAGACGGACGGTCCCAGGCAGGGAGAACACATGTGCAAAGGCCCTGAGGGGAACGCAAGCTCGATTTGTTCAAGAGCAGAAAGCCACCAGCAGCGGGAGCCTCCTGAGCAGGGCAGAGCAGGAACGAGGTACCAGATGCAGGCACAGACCCGGAGACTGAGGGAGGAGGCGCATGCGGGAAGCCAGGGACCAGTTTTCACACACTGATTTGAGTGTTGGTGCCGGTGAGGAAAGCAGACACCCAGGCCCTGGAGAGAGGGGGAAATGGCAGGGCAGGTGAGGGGAGGAACTCAGGTGCTGAAGACTCTGTCCACTTCCCTCCAAACTTTGCCTGCAAAATCCGGAGGACCCCAAATATCTGAGAGCCTACCTTCCAGCTCAGCTCCGGCAGCTGGGGATTCCTTAGTCGACTCCCAAGCCAGCCGTGAGCTTTGGGTTCCTCTGGTCTTCCACACTTGTCACTCACACACATCACACACACTCATGGTGCACCCCATGTCTGTGGCGAGACCTGCGTTCAGTGTGCAGTCGCCCGGATCTTCTTCCCAGGCTAGTTTGTAGGTTCCCTTTTCCGATGGATCACTCTCAACCTTATCCTGGGCTTCCCTTTGCCTATCACTTTCTCCCCTCTGCCACACCCACCCAACCTGGCTCCCTCCCAAGAGTCTACACAAATGCCCCTTTGGAGCCCTTGCACAAACCCTCAGACTAGTTTAGTCTCTCCATCATTAGTCCACTTCTTCTGAAGCAATTGTACATTTCTCTGTGTGGTCATTTGATTAGTATCTCTCTCTCCAAGTGGACTGTGAGATCCTTGAGGGCAGCGGACAGGTGTCTTTTGCCTACAGTGGTGTCCTTGGCACGACACAGGGGAGGCGCAGTGCAGGTGTGCAGTCATGAAAGACTAGGAGAGCACAGGAGGTCAAAGAATGAGCCCTGCCCCGGGGGCTGGTGATCTTTGAGTTGGCCCTTTTGAAGTACATGGAATGGTGTGAGGAAAGAAGAGGTCTGCCTATGTATAAAATTTTCTCAAGTCTGAAGGCGGAGAGGAGGGAAGAAATGACTGGAAGACCTCTTCTACTGCATGCAAGGTCCTGGAATGTGAAAGGGGCCTGGCGGAGTGGCAGAGGCCCCCCAGCCGGGGACAAGCATTCATCCCTTAGCTCTAGCCTGCATCCCCCCACCTCCCCAGCCCTTTCAGACCTCCTCAGCAGGCTTTCTGGTATTGTCCCATTCACCCCATAAAAAATAGTAAAGCAGGTCTCTAAACACGTGGGATAAAATCCAGTGCCCCGGGCTGGTCAGAAAAACTTTCATAGGAAAAAGCCTTTAAGTATCATATCCCTCTGACAAGAGCATAAATGAAGAATAAAATAACACTGCATGGTAGGCAGCCTGTAGGATGGACCTCAGAACCCCACCTCAGCCTATCCACACCCTGTGTATTCCCCTTCCCTTGACTGTGGGCTGGACTTACTGACTTGCTTCTAAAAAATAGAATATGACAGAAGTGATCAGGTGCCCAGTCTGGGATTAGGTTATAAAAATATTGTGACTCCTACCTTAGGCACCCTCTTTCTCTTTCTCATGAATTGCTTGCCCTGGGGAAAGCCAGCTGCCATGTCCTGAGGCAGCAGTCCCATGGAGAGGTCCACATAGCAAGGGACTGAGGCCTGCCAGCAGCCACATGAGCTTAGAAGCAGATGGCCCCCACAAGTCGAGCCTTCAGATGAGATCTCAGCCCCAGCCAAAAGCGCAACAGCAACCTCATGAGAGATTTGAACCACAGGTGCCTAGCTAAATCAAACCCAGTTTTCTGACCCACAGAAACTATGAGATGAGAAATGTTTGTTGCGTTAAACCACCAGATGTGGGGGTAATTTGTTACACAACACTAGATAACATACACTGTTATGCACCATTTTGCTGCTCTACATCTGTGCTGAGATTTGATTCCTGAGCACTAACAATATGCTAGACACATTGGCACATGGCATTTGGAATTCCTGACCAGTGGGGCTTAATCACTAACAAAACAAAAAGAAACATCTTGCTGAGAAGTTTTTATAGCACTGGTTATTTGAGCAACATTTAGAAATCCATGATCATTACCAATATCCCTTCCTTAAAAAGAAACTCATGAAAGAAAAAGGAATTTGGGAGTTTGATTCCTTTTTTAAGAATATATTGAAGCATGTGTCCACAATATGTAATGCCAAGTCAACTTGGCCAGTTCTTTCTCATCTCATATTCACAAGTTGTGAATAATCCGTTGCATACGTGGCCTTTGAAGATCTTGCCTGCTTTCTCTCTCTCTCCCGCTTCCTTCCTTCCTCCTTTCCCTCCTTCCTTCCTTAACATTATAGGTGCAACATTAGTAGCCCTCTGTCCATTGAAATAAAATGCTCCTAACCATGGCAGTCCTCAACCTACCTTTTTACCTTGGGCATCACTCCTAACCCATATGTAAAGAAAATGTTTACTACAAGCAAGAAAATGTATTCCAAATCATATGTTTAACTTAGGACTAACCCAGTTCTGCAGTTTATTAAGTTCCAGAGAACAGTGCTTCTCAAACTTTATTTATACAAATCACTTGGGGAATCTTGTTAAAAAGTAAGCTCTGATTCATTAGGTCTGCGAGGGCCTGAGATTTTGCATTTATGACAAGCTTCCAGTCAACACCTGTGCTGCTGGTCCTTGAACCGTCCTTCAAGGAGAAAGGCCTCAGATGGATTACTTCATCATCTTCCCCTCAAATCTGCCTTTCTTCCCCCTCCCCTTGGTGCCCCATCGCAGTGTTTGGCAGCACCACCCACCCCCCTTTCCTGTAAAAATTTACAAGCTGTCCTCTCTCAGCCTCTCCCTCACAGCACCCCCACATCTGATCCACTTGCAAGTCCTGTTAGTTTTATGTCCGACATCCTTACATCTCCACCCACCTCTCTTCACCTCTAATTCCAGCCTCCACTCCATCTGAACCCACATGACCTTCTACCCAGGCCAGTGTCACCAATCTCCAGGGCTTTTTGAAAAGGTAAATCTAACCATGTCATTTCTTGGTTAAACCCTTCAATAATTGCTTAAGGTGGCCTGCATGCACTTCTTAAAAGACTCAAGGTCTTTTCAGCCTTAAAGACCTTTACATGAGCAATCCGCTTGGCCTGAAAACACTCTTCCCCAATCTTGTCACCCTTTGTATGTGGCTTGCCACAGGAAAGCCCTGCCTGGCCCTCCAAGTGAGTTGGATATCTTCATTATGCAGTCCTTCAGCAGGCTGTATTTTTCCCTCATAGCATTAATGATAGTTAATTAATTAAATCTCGTTGAGTGTCTGGTTTATGACTGGGCTGACGTCCACGCTCATTCTGGGTCACCAATCTCTCCTCAGTGTCCAGCACAGGAGTGGTACACTCAGGCACACAATCAAGACTCTTTGAATGAACAAATATTTCCTACCCACACTCAGAATTCCTAACAGATATCTCTACACTGTTTCTATTAGGTTCTAGTGGAAACTAAGGTCTTCAAGACTTGATGTTGGCCTCTCATAAGTGTCCAACATTCCCAATTGTCTTGTAATTACTGTACAGTTTCCTTGCTAGGAAGGCTGTGCGTGCTGCGGCTAAGTGTGATAATAATTAGTGGACGGATGCAAGGGGCGTATGGCTCATGTACTGAAGTTCCAAATAATTGACATTGGAATTCTAAATATTGACATGAATGACACATAGGAAACACGTGGTTTCCAGGCCTCCTCCCTCAGAACTTGAGTTTGCTTCTGCGTTTTTTTTAAAACAATAAATTAAAGAAGTAAATTTCTTGTCTATCAAAACCCGAACCATCCCCAGACACAGACAAAACTCATGGCCGAGGAGTGTCTATCCGGCAGATGTGAATGGGGGCTAGGGAGCCCCATGTCCACATGCCTCCCCAGTCACCTGAATTCCACCAGCAGAAACGTGTTTCTTTAGAATTTGGAGAGCTCTGTCCAAATGCAAATGTCCTATGGATAGTTGAGTCATCCAGGATTAGAGAAACAACTTGCCCTCAAATCACAGCAATGTGTAGCCGCAGACAAAATAGGTGCATTTTCCTAGAGCATCTGTTCTTTCCACACTAACTAACTTGAACACAGTTTATATTTTAAACTATATATAGAAATATTATAGAATAATTTCAAAATCTGAATGAATCTTCAATAAAAGGAGAGATTTGAGGAAATGTTATGAGGGACACCAATTCAGTCTAAGGACCCCTCTTTGGAATATTTTAAAAGCACAGCAAAGCATGTTCTCTAACAAAACGTGTCAGCCTGCAGGGCTGGTGGAGGGGGGCATGCGCTGGGGGAGCGTATGGCAGGGACTGCTGCTCTGTAGTGTCCTTTCAGGGCAATAGGTCCTTCATTCCAGCCTTGGTCCAACGCTTGCCATGACCAAGTCTGTATTTCCCAGCCTCCCTTGCAGCGAACCATGACCCTGTGACTAAACTCTGGCCAAGTGATATAAGCTGAAATGTATGAAGTGATTTCTGGAAACATCCTTAAAAGATGTTGAACACAAGTCCTTTAGTGCCCGTCCTTCTATTCCCTCTGCCTTCCTTCCTGCTGACTGCAATTTCCTGAGATGGCTGATGCTGGAACAACCAGACCTGGAAATGGAGACTCCACACACTGGGTGAATAAGACAGAAGGGGCAGGACTGCTACACAGGCCCTGGACAGTCAACCCCAGATTTCTACACAACAGAGAAACAGAAATCAACCTTGCTTAAGCCACTGCTGTTGGGGATCTCTGTTACTTGTAAACCTAAACCTAATACAAAGGATAAAAATTTTGGAAAAGCAATTTGTCACCCTACCTGGGACTTTTTGGAGGGAAATGGGGCATTAAAACAATTAAAATTATGTAATTTTTAACTTTTTTTTTATTGATTAGCAAATTGGTTTTATTATGTTGAGGGAGCTATAAAATAGTTCAATACAAAGACTATTTTCAAAAATAAACTTTCTAAAAATATAAGTAACATATACCTGTGTAGTGTAAATCAAAATTGAAAACTTCTTTATATTGATTATCTGAATGCTAAAAAGTAAGATAAACAGAATTATTCTTGGTGTATATTCATGTGCTTTGATCAGTTTCTTGGTTATCTCTATCTCGAATGTCATGGCACTAATTTTTTTTTCGGAAAAATACACTTTCTTCAATTTGGTCTTATTATCCTTTTATCTTTTTTATAAAATTTCCTACAGTCTTCTTCAAAGTCACTTTTTATGATTAATAAACTTTAAAGTATTGAAAACTTCAAATCATTTCTATAGACTATAATATTTTTAATTGAGAAAAAATTTTCTCTACAGGTACAGAGGTAAATAAATTCTGCTAACTAAAGAATATTATCAATCCTAATTTTTCTAATTGAAACATGTAAGTATTTCCACCCAAACTTTCATAGTTTCTGTCTTCTTAACCTCCACTCAAAATACTTTTTACAGGGTCAAACTTGTCAAACTGGCCAAATGTAGATGCAGCAAAATATAAGATTTTAAAATATCATTTCACTAGGGTTCAGAATAAAAATTTGTCTAATTAAAAATAGGAACTCCTCCAAAAGATTCTTCTCACAACTCAAGATTTCTGCAAAGCAACTAAAGAATTTCAAAATTAAATCTTGTTTATCATTTGAGCTCTCACTGTCTAATTTATTCAGTTCCTTGCTTTTGTAGGCATAAGTTATAGTCTTCCCGTTTTTAGCTTTGTTTTCAATACCAATAATTTGTAATACTTGTAATTTCAATACATATAATAGCTAAAATTTTTGTGCTCTATTCTTTAAATACTTTGATTACAGATGTTGAACTGACTTTGAACACAATGCAACCAAAATTTAGAAGACTAAGTTACAAAAATATTTGCTATCATTTTAAGACGCTTAGGTTTATTAGCAAAGTAGTTCTGCAAAGGCTCACCCATTTTTAAAATCCAGTTGATGGTGGGCAGCAAGGGGAGAATGTTCATACACAAATGCTCATTTTTTAAAATTCAACATCAACTTTTTTGTAATTTAATTGTATAATTTTTTTTAATTGCAAGTTTTGAAAACCAAAGCCTTTCTTTTGATTGGTAGAATACTGCAGTTTGTTTGAATGCAATTATGTCTTCATCACAACCAAATCTAGTACTTTTCTGTTCCATTGGTATCTTCACTTAGTAAGAACGTTGTTTTGACCCCAATGCCATACTCCATCAAAATTTATATTCATATTATCGTTGCAAAAACAATACTTTTATCTTCATTGTTGAAATTTTTAACAGAATTTACAATAGCATTTGTACTAATGTTGAATGGTTCATCTTTGACTGATTGAACTTCAAAAGTTTTGTTTTCATTCTATAAATTATAATATAATAATAATATAATTAATATAGTATATTATGTAATATAATTAATGTAATTATATAATTAGTATAATATATAATATAATTAATATAATATGGAATAATTAATTCATTCCATAATTTTGTCCATAAATTGGACAAATTTATGGACAAAAAATAATCATTAATCGTTCTCTTTCCTCTTTTTATTCTTTCTATATGTATTTGTTCTTTCTTTTTATTCTTTCTATATCTACTGATATAATATATATATTATAAAATGAATAAATCTTAATGGATTTTATATGTATTTTTACATATATTCACATATGTGACCATCACCCAGAAAAAATACAGCATATTTTCATTATCCCAGAGATTTCCCTATACACATAATACACACACACATGCCAAGGCAAACACTAGTCTGAACTTCTGTCACCAGAGATTGGTTTTTGTTGGTCCTTGAACATCATCTAAATACAATCATACGATGTGTACTCTTTCATGGCTAGTTTCTTTAGCTTAACATAATGGATTTCTACATTCATTCCTGTCATTGCATGTGCTTGCAGTGTCTTAATTGCTGAGTAGTATTTGATTATTCCACAATTGATGAATATTCTACAATTTATGCATTCTCCTACTGATGGATATTTGCATGTTTTCATTTTGGGCTATTATGAATAAAGATGGTAAGAACATTTATGTATAAGTATTTTGTCAACATATGCACTCATTTCTCTTGGGCATATACATAGAAGAATGAGTGGGTCATGATTTTTTTTTTTTGAAGCATCTAATGACACTCGTATAAAACTAATATTATTTAACTAATTGCAAGATTTTGCTAATGAAGTCAAAAACATTAACAGTCATTGTTCCATTTTTCATAGATTCACAGGAGAACTCAGTATCAAAAATGAACAAAAGTAATTTAGAACAGTCGTTTGATCTAAATGAAAAGTCATGCTTCACAAAGTGATGTTAACATACTGTCTGCAGCTGCACAAGTTAAATTGTTGTTTTTAGACACTCTCTTCTTCAAACAAGCTCTGAAGCAAATGCTGATGTTTTTCCAGCAGGTTTGTGTCTGGTTTCCATGGAGGCAATGAGATCACAATGGTTGCCATGGTGGAGGGTAAATTTGACAAACATTTTGTGAAATCACATATTCATCATCAACTTTCTTGAGAAATGGAAATTCGGTACTTAATTTTCCATTAAACATACACTTTTTTTTTAGTACATTGCTGCTAAAAGTGTTGGTTATAAAATTTTTTTAAATGTTACCAAATAAGTAAATAGTTGTAGATTTATACTGTATGATAAATGACAATAACTATGGCAACAACATTCAGATTCACCAAGACAGCTCAGTCTTTATTTCCTGCATATATTGCACATACAATTAATAGTTTCCCCCATTTCCCATGGACCCTGAAGACTGGAGGCCCAGTGGCTTTGGCCCCTTGCTAGCTGCAGCATAGGCGATGGCACAACCGGATGGCACTAAGCTGCCGACGGGCAGAGCAAGTGCTTCTCCCCCTCCACTTGAGACCAGAAGGAGTTAGCCCCTGGTTTCTTAGCACCCTTTGCATTGTCAGTGGGAGCCCAGTCTGTTTTCCCTGAAAGAAAGGCATTGGTTATTCTTAGTCCAGAAAGGATCAGGAAAAGAGACTGGTTGTCATCTTTCAGACATAACTACATATTATGTTATTACACGTCCCACACGCTACTAGATGACACCCTGGCAGAAGCTGGAAGCATGAAGTGAAGGCCTACCAAACCCACCCCAGCTTATTTTAATGCAACTGTTAGTAATATTTCCTCACTAGACCAATGAAAGATCTGGAATCAATGTTAAACTATATAAGACCCCAGGAAAATAGGCTTAAATTGGGACTGTCCAAGACCAGAGGGAATTTTGTTCACCCTACATAAAGAAAGAAAAAAGAAAAGTGTCCTCTCCCATTTTATCTAGAATGAACCCTAAAAGGAAGTGATCAAAATTGTCCCCTTTTATGGATCTCTTAGTGTAAAATCTCTCCCACTGTTATATTCAATTTTTATGTTTAATCTCAGGAAATATTGCATTTTTTTCAGGAACTTTAATGTTTTATAAAACAGATCCCAATAATTACTAAGGAGATTTTGATTTTCACTCATCATCATCCTGTATTTCTTTCTTCTCTGAATTGAGCCAGTAAAGCCACAGTTAGCAATTCATGCTATGGGCTATAACACTAAGAAAATAAATACATTATAGGCAACGATATCCCCAAATATTAGAATAGATCTACTTTAGAATACAAGCTATTCCTGAAAATTAATCAACAAATGTTGAACAGGTGCAGGTTTTGCTGATTTACATTGTAGAAGAAGGGAAGAGAGCAATGGAGAGCAAGTGGAGTGAATTTTGCAGTTGCACAAGGGAACATAAACTTTTTTCTAGAAATACGTCTTAATTTGTAACTCCTACTTTGAAAGAATGAGCCATTTTACGTTGTCAAGCTGCTTTGACTGATAAGTTTTCATTGATGGGACCAGGTTGACCTAACTGACTTCTTTTTGCATCATATGGACTATTTGTGTTATTCGAAATGAATAATGCACCTGCAGGTAATTCTAAACTACAGATTGGCCCACATCATGTCCATGTTTAAACTATTTTAGCAGCTCTGCATTGCCTACGGAAAAAATGTGAAACCTCCTCAAGATAACTCTTCATGAGGAAGCCCCTCTGAGCTTTCTAACCTCTTCTCTCTTTAGCCCCATTGTTCCTGTCACACACTAAGTGCTTTACATACTTGTTCCCTGCCTCCACACCCAGCCTTGTTTGTTCCCACAAGGCTAACTCCTCTTTGACCTTCAAGATTCAGGCCATAGCTTATTTCATCTTGAAAACAGCTTCCAATGCCTCTTGCCCATCTCCACCCCCTCCGCAGGTCCTCTCTGCACCCCCACCTGCTTGTGTGCATCTCTCTTCATGGCCTTCAGCACACAGACCTGTATTAGGTGACTGTCTTGCCTGTGGCCCCTGGACTGAGAATTTCTTGAGGGCTGGCCACCAGGACTGTATCCCTGGAACCAAACACAGAGCCTGGCCCAAGACAGAGACATTCAGGAAGTGTTTGGTGGATGAATGAATCTTAATCACGGCTCTTCGCCAGCTTTGAGTGTAGAACCACCAGCTCAAAGAACTGAATTTATTTCATTACAGGAATCTCCTCTCATTTAACCTTCAGGGTCAGATTTCGTTCAGTGCCTGAAGCTGTATCTGCTAACGTACTTCCTGGTTTAAACTATGGTTTTATAAATAGTGCCCAAGCCTCTAATCAATCAATTAGTATTATCCAGCACCTAGGGGATCACCACACCCAGACACCTTCCATTCTCGTGCCTTCAAATGCGTCAAATAGAGCAACTTGTGGAGCATGGGTGAGGGATCGTCCCCTCCCCTTTCATCAGACCTTTCTGAGCCTCTGCGTATCATTGTAACGAGAGATGCTGAGAGCCGAGACCACAGACCAAAAGTTACACCCTTTTGGTTTGAAAGGTTTGGACAGACACTAGTGTTTCTGGAAGGCAAAGAGAATCCACAAACATGAGAGTGTGGGAGTGGATGTTTGCAGGCGAAGGAAGGCACGTTCTGAAAGTGTGCTTGCAGACCGGGGCATAAGATCATGTAAAACACACCAGTGAAAATGCAGATCAGACATGGGCTTTGACTATAGTAAAGGACTTGAGAGCACTTAGCAGAAGGCTAGAGATTCATACTTCCATGGGTAAGCAAAACAAAACTCCAGTAGCTATTTTCCCTATACATCACATCCTGGTAGAATTCCCACCTCTTAAGAGGAAACCTCTTTGACCACATAAGAAAAAAACGTTTCTAATTTCATTCCAGTTTTTAAACGAGTCCAAACTAAAACAAAGATTTTATGACTCTCTCAGTCTGCCATGCGGATTTCCGCCTCTGACAAATGCCAGGAATCCTTGTGGCTACTTTAGATGTTCAAACCATTTATTAAGAATGAGAGAGTGCCATGTCTGAAACCGGGCTCCAGAAAGGTAGCTGAGACCACCACTTTGGACACCAGCCAGGAGAAGACTTCTTGGCAACGAAGTGGGCAGTTTTAGGAATTTCACAATTGTTTAAACTCTCCTGTGCAGTTTAAGAAAAGTGTTTTCAATGGCAAAGAGATGCCATAGACCTGCAAATACAGATGGAAGTATTTTCTCTCGATAGTAGTATTGTGCTGAAAATGGAAACTAAAACCCAATAAAATGCGACCATTATCCACCAGAGGCTTGAGAAGAGCCAATCCTATTCTAAGGATTATCGGGCCATTGGATAAGAGTAAGGAGAAAAACAATCTGAACATAAATTTTGAAGAACACAAACACTATTTTCCAATTTAATTGGTATCAGACTTTTGGTGGGAGGAAAAGGTGTATACTCTGCGTCAGACACAATTGTCTTTAAACCAAGTAGTGACCGGGTGTTGAGAAAAGTATCTCCTCTGGATATATGTGAGTCAAGGATTACTGCTAGAATGCATTTGGATGAAGCCATCAAGAGGGAGGAATAGAAGTGAGATCATATGATTAGCTTCCAGCTAGTTGGAGGAAATACTTATCAGTGATGGAGGCCACTCAGCTATCCAGACAGCCACCGGAAGTCTACTCCTAGGGCCTAGTACAGTGCCTGAAGCGTGCGCGCGCACATGCGCGCGCGCACAGACACACACGATGAATGTCTTGTTGGTTAAAAGTAAGGCAGATTTTTAAAACTGTATGTACAATCTGGTGAAAGTCAAATAAGGTCTGTACCTGAGTGATAGTATCGTATCAACGTCAATTTCCTGGTTCTGACCGTGTGCTACAGTTATGTAAGATATCATCCCTAGGGGAAGTACAGAAACTGTCTTTACTATTTTTTGCACCTTCTTGTGAGTTTTAAAATATTTCAAAATAAAAAGTTATAATTTTTTAAAAAGGATAAGGTATAAGATACATTCTTGACATGCCACATGTTGAAGATGACTGAGTCTCCATCAGCCAAGGCCCAGAATGGCCAAGTGGAGGAGGGCTGCCTTACCGACCTATTGACCACCCCAGTACCATCATGTGAGTGAGAAAAAAACTCCCACACTGTTGCCATTAAATGTTTGGGTACCTTTGTTACCACAGCCTGGCCTAACCCCTCCTTCAAATACTAGTACAGTCCCTCTCCTTCTTTGCCTATTTGTCCATGATGGAGCTCCATTAAGTAGTTTGAAAAACACTGTAGTAAAACTATCAGAGACCTATAAGAAGAGAAAGAAGAAGGCCAAACCTTCAAATGAGCTAAGCTTGTAAAATACACTGAAGGCAATTTAAATGCCTGTCTTTAGTTATGTCCACGTAGCAGATGCTGGGTAGGCAGAACTTGAGCTAGAGAAGCTACAATTCAAAAGTTGTCTTTTAGGTAGACAGGAAGACCCCTTGGAGCAGAACAGGATCACGTGGCCACACCTGTCTTAGTCATGCAAATATAAGGGGCCCAAGTCCCCTTTGCCCTGGGAGGGAGTGTGATGGGGCCTTTGTAGCCTGGCAGGGGCTGCCTTCTCTCCTGTGGTTTGCAGAGCTAAAAGATTGGTTAACTTCTCTTGGAGACCAAGGAAAAGCTCAACTCTCACCTTACTGGATTCAGCATGTTCTGACTGATGTCTATTCTCAGGAGAAGCACAAAGGGCCTAAAAGGAGAACTCACTGTGAGATAGGGGGGTGTGGCTGGGGACCTGAGCTCATACCAGGGTCTGGGTGATCTTAAGAGGAGGACTCTTTCTGGGCCAAAGTGTAGCTGAGCCCAGACGGCCCTTCAGACCCAGCCACCCTGGTATTCTCAGACTATTTTGGATGGTGCATGTCTTGTGAGTGTGAATTCAATGACTCTAGCCTTGGAAGACCAAGAATGGAGCATAACACTTGAGGAGCTAGGGTTGTCCATCTCGGAGGTGCTGGACTAGCAGAAGCACCATCACGGCAGTGCACAAGGACAACAAGCTGGTGCAGTAACAAGAGGAGCTAACGTGTAAGTCAGATTCTCCAACAGTGTCTACACCAAACAAGAATAGTACCTTTGAACTGTGTAAGATGCTGGGAATCTTGAAAAACTGGCACAGGGAGAGGAGGGGGTGGGCAGATGTCTCAGAGGAACTGGATGCCCTGCTAATTTAATATTCATTTGACTCTGAAAAATAGCCATGACCATTTTTTGCAATCCCAAGCTGTATAATGGATGATACCAACTTCACTTGGAAAACACACAAGGAAGAGATAGACTTGCCATGGAAACCTATAGGGTAATGATGACAGATAGCAAAAAGCAAGTATGGAGTTTGCATCTTCTTTCAAAGATATTAATTTTGGGGTAAAAAAGGAGAGTGAATACTGGTTAGAGGAAATTGGACCCAATATAGATAGAGTGTAAGAAAACAATGAGTGACTTAAAATGAATTCTAATCTCTTGATCTGAGCAAATCATACCTGAGGCTATGGGTAGAATCGACCCCACCAGTGACCCTGGAGAATGACAGAGACCAGAAGAAGGGCCAACAGACAAGAAATGGGCAAATGTTATTTCAATTTCTGGAAAGAGGAAAAAGGCAGATTCTGAAAACCATATGATTTCAGTCTTAGGCAAGTAACATCAACAGATTATTTAAAGACTGGGGCGATTGCCATGAGCTTTGATAGGTTCACCGAGAACAAGCCATTTCATATTAACCTCATTTCCTTTTTTGAAATGGTTGTTAGACTAGTAGCTCAGAGAAATGTGGTTGAAGTAGAAAATGTTGGTATCAGAGAAACATTTGACAAAATCACAATGAAATGTGCACAAGCTGGATGAATGGGGCTAGAGATGGGTGGGTTGTTGTACGACTGAATCAATTCATTCATTCAGTTCATTAGTGGATGTGTCACAGGACTCAGACCTGGGCATTGTCCCGTTTAACACTCTTTCAGTGAAGTGGTTAAAAACACAAATTACATACATATTAAAATTGTGGAAGCTGGGCAGAACATCAGAATCCAAAATTATCTCAGGGTGAACCGAAAAACAAACTGACAGCATGGAGATGAAAAGAATTATTCAATTCCCTTAACAGTCAGGTTTTGATTCCTATTTTCAGTGCCAAGTTTTTTTTTTCTAATAATAGTTAGAACCAAAGCTAGAAATTTAAAACTATGTTGTAAATTTAGTAGATCATTTCCAAATTATTCAGGTAGGGATGCATTGCTCACTGTACAATTGCATGTAATAGGAAATGAGATTCTTTTGAAAAGGATAATTTGTTCCTAAATCTCTTCCAATTCAGTGTATTTCAATTTTTGGTAATTCATTAAAACCAAAAGAATCCTGTATTTTCTTTTTCTTAATCCTCCCAGAAGAGACCCTTTAAAGAAAACTTTTATGCTAAGCCACCACTTTCTAAGTGAATAGAATGCTATTCCATGGGGCTTAATAGGTGTGGCATGCAGAAAGTGTTCCACGGTCCAATAGATTGGGAAACCCTGGGTCAAACTTGGCTGCCGGACTTCTCAAAGCCTTCAAGTGTGGTCAAATATGCTAGTGTGAAAAGAGAAGCCCCGTGAGAGGTTACAGCAGGGGTCCAGTTTAGGACTCCCAGGCTGACTCTGGCTCAATGCCTGCTTCTGTTGGAGCACAGACACACCCATGTGTTTACACATTGTCCCTGGCCATAGAGCCGAGTTGAGTAGTGCAACAGAGACCATATAAACCCTCAAAACCTAAAATACTTTTACCTGGCAGTTGACAGAAAAAGCTTGCTGACCCCTGGTCTATAGTACACAGTGTTCTTGACAAATTTTTGGAGCACATCTATCAACATCTCTTAGAACTACAGGGCATTTGGAAAACAACCCTCTAACTGTAAGAAAGTAGCTTTCTGAACAAAATCACTCAAGGAAGATTTTGTGTGCTTCCTACAAATCGCTGTGTTCTATGTCTATCCTCTTAGAGTTAACTTTGTTGTAATTTAGGTCCTTTTAAACTTGGTGGTTTGATTAATTATAAGGTTATTTTGGCATCAAATCATTGATTGAGACATTTATTTATTAACATTTTTTTTAATTCTTGAGTTTCTTAACCATTTAATTTGTAAGAAATCACATCTAAACACAATTTTAGAATTATTAGAGGCAAATATATATCAAGGGCACATGGGTCAGGAAACAGGGTTGCACAGTTATCAAAAGGGAGAGGCTTGGCATCTGTAAGTGGAGATTTGGGTTCACATGAGCTCAGGGTAACTTGATGGCACCAGCTGGCTGCCCAAGAGCTTCAGGGACTGCACTAACAGAGCACTGTGGGTAAAATGGTGCAGACCATCCCCCTCGATGGTAGGAATGACCCAGAGTCACTTCCTCTTCTGTTGGAGTGATACATTCAGTACGTTTAGTTCAGGGTGTCACTTTAACTGGCATGGACACATTAAAGCTTAAGAGAGAACTGCCAGGTGAGAGAAAGAATCTGAAACCATGAAAAACAGCTGGAGAGACTGGGAATCATTGGCCAGTAGAAAAGATTCTGGCACTTGATGTCTGACTTCCACTATTTGAAAGGCCATCATGAGGAGGAAGATACAGTAAAAACCGCATAAGGCAGAACATTTTCAACTGATAGAGATTCTCCAAAGTGGAACAGACTGTCACAACAGATGATGAGGGTTCCATCACTAGAGATATTCAAGCAGAGGCTGAGCAACCATTTGGCAAGATTTTGGACAGTTCGTTTAGATGATTTGTAAAGGCCCTTCCATTTGGAGGCCAGCTACTCACATTTTATGCCTAGCACAGTGAGAAGCCTATAGTTATTGTCTGAAGGAAATCCAATCCTGAGATTCTATGATTCATTCCTGCTTATGCATTTCAACATATTTACCTATGTAATATTTCAAAATTGAATTGTCAACATGTTTTCCTAATTTCTCTTTCAGGTTCCCCACTTTCCTATCCGCAAGATCTACATCAGATCTACATCACATAGGGTTATTTAAAAATTTGTTATTGAACTACAACATTCATACATAAAAGTACATAAATTAGATAGAGTTCAGTGAATTTTTAGAAGTGAACACATCCATGTAAGCAGCACCTAGAACTTGCTTTTGTGCCCACTTCCACCTCTGAAAGGAAACCGTTAACTTGAATTCTAAAACCATGAATTAGTTTCATCTGTTTTTGAACTCTGTATAAATGGAATCATGCAGTATGTTGAGTCTATTGATTTCTTTTGCCGTTGTTTTGTCCTTTTTTTAAAAAAAAACTTCAAACATACTAAAATCGAGAAAACAGTATAATAAATACTCAGCTTCAACAATTACCAACACATGACCAATCTTGCTTCATCCATGTCCCTACCCACTTTATCCCTTCGTTACTTTGAAACACATTCTGGGAATCTTACCTTTTCATTCATAAATACTTCAGCACGTATCTCTAAAGGATAAGGTTTCTTCTTATAAACGGAAACACGATACCATTATTCTACCTGAAATAATATAACAATATAATGTTAGTATATTTTAATAATACGTTATATAAATAATATAATAATCATTCCTTAATATCATTAAAAACCTAGTCAGTGTTCAAATCCCCCTGGTTGTCTCATAATGTTTTTGTAGTTCATTTGTTTGATCAGGATTAAAATCAAGTCCCTACCTTGCTATTGGTTGATACATCTCTTAGGTCTCTTCTAACCATCAAGTTCCCTTCCTCGTCTCACCTCTTCCCCCGGGGCAACTTATTTGTTGAAGAGACTGGGTCACTTGTTCTGTGGAGTTTCCCACAGCCAGTATTTTGCCATCACATCTCTGTGGTGTCATTTATCAAGTTCCTCCGACTTTTCTGTTTCCACCTCAAGTGAAGATACCGCAGTTCAATTCAGTTCTGACACTTACTACCCAGAGTTAGTGCAGACACCACAAATTAAGGGCAAAGGCCTTCATAAGACTGCCCTCACATCAGATATCACCTCCAAATCTTGGGGACCACTCATACTTCTGACCAACAGGCTATAAATTCATGAGTTCCCGCGAACCCTCTGGTTCCATAATTCTCTAGAAAGATTCACAGCATTCACTGAAAGTGCTGTACTTACAGATTTATAATTAAGCATACAACTCAGGAACAGCCAAATAGAAGAGATACACAGGGCAGGGGCAAGAAAGGTCCTGGACACAGAGCTTCTGAACCCTCTCCCCATGCAGTCAGAGTGTGTCACCCTCCCGGCACATCAATGTGTTCACCAACCAGGAATCCCTTCTGAGCCTCGGTATCCAAAGTTTTTATTGGGCTCTCATTACATAGATCTGATTGATTAAGTCATCGTCCACATGATTAAACTCAACCTCCAGCCCCCCCTTACCTCCCCGGAGGTCAGGCTGGCCTGAAGTTCCAACCCTCTAATCACACGGTTGTCTTTCTGATGACCAGCCTCTGTCCTGAAGCTATCTAGGAACTCACCATGAGTTGCTTCATTAGCATATTAAAAACACTCCTATTACTCTGGAAATTCCAAGAGTTTTGAAGCTCTGTGACAGGAACTGGTACAAACACTAAATATATTATTTATTATATCACACTTCATCTCCTATAAATTGATAGTTAAATCTAGACTCTAGGCTTGATCAGTTTTCAGGTTTGAATTTTTGGCAAGAATACTGCATAGGTGGTGTTTCATGTTTCTATCGGGAGGCACACATAATGTCTGGTGGTTGAAATGGGACATTTTTAGAAGCCAGAACTAGTAGTCCTTAGCTGCAGAAGGAAGCTTTCTTTCAGCTGAGGTACCAGAGGCATCTCATCATATTCTCCATCCATGGTGCATGGACCTGCCGTCTGCCTCTTACCACCTCAAACTAATTTCCTATTCCTGGTTACTTCATGCTGCCATTGGGGAGTTCCAGAATGTGCAGCAGGGACAGTTCTCTTTTAGTTCATGCAGGAGGTGTAGCTTATCATGAAAGAAGATGATTTGCAGCTTTCCCACTCAGGTTGTGTCCTTTTATTTCTTTGGGTTTCTGTACCCAGTCAGTCAGGAAAAGAAATGGACATTTATGTCTTGATAAACATCCCCTGCACATGTGTTGTCAGTCTAGAGGGGATTTACACAAGCAGCCTTTCAGACTGAGTGGACCCGCTGATATACAGGGCAGAGCTGTCCAGGTCTCCCTGCACATGGGTCAGCGCCAGCAGCAGGAGGGCAGCCTGCTGACACTGAGGACATTCAGAAACCAAGTCCCTTTGAGAAACATGGCCAGTCACTTTAGATAGATGCTTAACCAATGGACCCTTATAACCTCTTTGAGAGATTGGAGGAAATTCAGGAAAGAATGTCTGCATCCCAAGCCAAGATGCCATTTGGGGAGTTTAGACAAAAGAAAATGGAGTAAAGGAGACTACATTAAAATTCCTCTTCATTTTCCTCAGATGTAGGTGAGCTATATGACCATCTGCATGGTAAATAGTAACTCCTTTTCCCAGACAAGGCAGTCAGAACACAGGTGTAGTCGATCACTAGAAGCCAGGCAACAAATATCATGGGAAATAGACGGAAGCCAGTGAAGCAGGGAGCCCTATGACAAGACATGGAATGTGAATGCCATCTTAAGGACAGATACGACAGCTGGTGAAAAATTATCCATGCTATAAGGGCAGGGCTGTCAAAAAACAGTCTCTCGTTACATATCTAACACCATTTCAGGGGCTCAGGGGTCCATTCCCCCAAATTCCTTTCAAGAGGGATCATCCCATAAGAAGACTTTTAAAGTCCCTGCAATGTTCACATTCCATGGTGGAGACGCTATCACCCACAGGTCTGGCTGGAGCACTCGGTGAACAAGCACCAAACTTGGTGTTCGTGTAAAGAGGAGAGTTCTTCCATAGAGTGCCTCCAAATCTCCTGGCTGCCTGGCATCTGCTCCTCTCCTTTCTTTTTTTTTTCTTTTTTTTTTGTGTGTGTGTGTGGGGAAGACCAGCCCTGAGCTAACATCTGTTGCCAATCCTCCCCTTTTTGCTGAGGAAGACTGGCCCTGGGCTAACATCCGTGCCCATCTTCCTCCACTTTATATGGGACGCCGCTACGGCATGGCTGACAGGCAGTGCGTCGGCGGGCGCCCGGGATCCGAACTCGCAAACCCCGGGCTGCCAAGCGCGAACTAAACCACTGCGCCACCGGGCGGCACCCTGCTCCTCTCCTTTCTTTGCCCCCTCCTCTCTCAGCAGAGGGGGTGGCTCAGGAGGGAGTGACCCAGAGCTGGACTAAAATTCACCCCCTTCTCCTGCAGTGTCCTCTAGGAAGCTGGAGCATCCCAGTACTTGATTTTCCAGGGTCACCACCCAGCCTTGGACTTGGGTAACAGGCATTGGCACAGGTATTGGCAAAAGGACTGGCCATCCAGGTCACAGGTCTCAGATGTCTATCCCTGACACTCCAGCAGGTCCCTCACATTGGTGTTATGACTGTGCTAGGGAGGAAGGGATGATCACTTAAGAACTGTCTCATAGGTATATGGAGAGGCCGAACAAGAATAAAGGGCTTGATGTCACAGGTCATGATGGTACAATTGTCTTCAACAGAAAATACTACACTCTGCTGTGAGACTAGTCCCATAAGAGCAATCTATACTTTTCCAGTCTCATCTCCCATCCCCAGTGTGCCCCCTAGAATTCTCAGTCAAGCCTCCCTCCTACATGCACACACGCACACACGCGTGCAAACACACATGTGATTCTAAAATACTCAGTTTCCCAGAATTCCTTGCAGCCCAGGAAGCCATGTGACCCGTGTGATGCAAGTGGAGATCCTGAGTTGGGCTTCCCTTCCCTTCCTGAATAAAGTGGCAAAGCCTTATGAGGAGACAGCTCTTGCTGGTCAGTCTGTCTCTCTTGCTCCTGCCTGGTGGTATAGCAACAATCCCATGACCATGAGGACAAAAACCATACACTAAAGACAGTGAAGCAGCAGACAGAAGCCAGCTCTTGGTACCACCTTTGGTGACATTTGGCACTGGCCAATGGGCTGCCTACCTACAGATTTCTGGTTATAAAAGGCAAATGAATCCCTTGGTTGCCACAGTTGAACATATTTCTCACTGGCGTTCCCCTGACATAATGATTTTCACTAATGTGCACATTGATATCATGTCCTTTGCTGTCGTTGAGAGATGCCCTAAGGAACACTTCTGTGACTGTTGCTATTGTATTTACCACACAATAACTGGTCTCTCTGCGTCCAATCTTGCCCCCTCCAACCCATCCTCCACTCTGCAGTCAGGAAGTTATTTTTAAAATTCAAATTTGATCATACCATGATCCTGCTTACAGCTCTCTAGTGGCTTCCTGTGGCAGAAATAGCTAGCTGTCCTCCAAAATCCACACCTTCCTTCCAGAGTCAAGATATTGCCGCAGAGTAGCTGCCCGGTCAAGGGCTATCTTTCGTCTAAGTGGGGTCCTGTGACTACTTCTTACCCGTGACTTACGTGGAAGCGATATAAGTCCTTTTCGAAACCAAGGTAATTAAGATGCACCTGTGCTCTCTCCACCTTCTCTTTCATCTCCACTGTCAGCAGGAAAGCCCTAGAGATGGAGGAGACACAATAGAATCACCACCTGAGACAAAGCTGCTCATCCAGCAGAAGCATCGCATCAGACTAACGTGAGGGTCAGAAATAAACTACAACGTGTGCTGAGCCAGTGGAACCTTGAGGGCTGTTTATTACAGCAGCTAACATTACTCTAAAATACTTTACATTGATAGTGCAGTTAAGTCCAAAATCTTTAATGTGGCTCTCCCCAGTCTGACACCAGCCTATGTTTTATTCTCTTCACTCCAACGATACTGGACAACGATCCTGGACAACTATATGTCAGTCGGTTGCCTCCAGGTCTTCAAACAGGCCATTCTCTTCGCATTTCCTGGAAACTTCCTTCCCTACTCTTTGCCTGCCTGATTATCGTCATCCCATAGAGTGATAACCTTGGATATCACTACTCCAGAGAGGCCTTCCCTAACTAGCCTGTAGACAGGGCCTCCCTGTTATAGACTCCCACACCTCTCTGATCTTCCCCTTTCATGGCACTCCCTGCACCTGTCCATATTTGCACTCCCTGATGGACCATAAGCTCCAAGAGGACAGAGCCATTTCTGTCTGATTCTGCACATCTCCCTATTGACTGGTACAGTGTCAGATAGGTGGCAGGCTATCAATGAATATCTGTTGAACGCATGAACAAATGAACTGATATTATTAGAACAACCTTCAGTGTTCTTGTTTAGGGACACACGTGGGAAATATCACTCATGCTGCGGGAATTTCTAGCAATTTTTTAAAATTCTATTAACAATGTGATTCTTACATGATCATATTTCTCTCTTTGCTTTTGCCACTAAGAAACTCACAGACAGAATTACAGCCCACCTTTAAGAATCGCACGCAAACTAAATACATGCCTTTCTATTCATTCTCTTGCTGCAGCTCCATGCAATAATTCGACCCTCCCTCTCTCACCATCCTGAGTTTATTCTTCTTTATCTGCAAGGTCTGAAAGTGCTTTTGTTGACTCCTAAATGCTTTTCTGTCCAGAGTTGTGTGTAAAAATTTTTAGTTTCATTCTTAATGAGAGGGCTGGCCTATAATTCCTCCACACTTATACTAACTTAGGAATAGTTAAAATTTATCTCTTCTTTTATTTTACTTAAAAATATTGACTCTTCCCTGATACAACTTAGCACAAAGCTGCTTAGAATGGATTTATATCACTTATGATAAAGGTCACTATGCCAGAAGGCAGATGTTAAAAAAATATTCTTTATTAAAATCATAAAATTTAAAGACGACAGCTAAAAAGGTTTAGAGGTCATATAATCTAACTCCCTCACACTGTAAATGAGAAAAACTAAGAGCCAGAGAGGTCAAATAGCCCTCCAAAGACCACACACACAGTCATTGCTGAGCCAGGCCCACTCAGGTGAGCTTGCTCCTAAATCAGTGCTCTTTTTACAGCAGCCCCATCCCTTCTGCTGCTTTAAGCCAGATGTGGAAGGATGAGTAATGCCCCCAAGATATCCGTGTCCTAATCCCCAGAACCTGTAAATGTATCTTTTACGGCAAAGGGATTTTGCAGATGCGGTAAGTGAAGGACCTTTAGATGGGGGTTATCCTTAATTATCCAGGTAGCACTACATGCAATCACAGTGTCCTTGCGAGAGGGAGGCAGGGGGACATTCGAGCACAGAAGAGAAGGCGATGTAATGACAGAAGCAGAGTCTGGAGCGACGTGGCCACAAGCCAAGCCTGAAGACTTAGACCCCAGGAGAGACGAGGAACATATCCTCTCCCGGAGCTTGCAGGGCGTGCGGCCCTGCCAATACCTTGATTTTCGCCCGGTGACAGTGAGTTAGGACTTCTGTCCTCCCGCGTTGTGAGAGAATAAATTTTTGTTATATGCCTCTAATTTGTGATAATTTGTTCAATGGTAACAGGAGACTAATACACAGGGGTTGGCAAACAATGGCCCATGGATCAAATCTGGCCCTTTGCCTGTTTTTGTAAATAAAATTTAATTGGAACAGAGACTTGCCCATTTCCATGACCGCTTCCACACTACACCAGCTGAGCTGAGGAGTGCGACAGAGACCACATGGCTTGCAAAGAGAAGCCATTTGTAATCTGGCCTTTTACAGAAAAAGTTTGCTGACCCTGCTTTAAGCTCGGAATTAATTCCGTCTTTTCTCATATTTTCATTGTCCTTTTGGACTAGAAATAATACACATTCATTATACAAAGTTAAAACGGTACAAAACTACATTACCTAGAAAGTAAATGTCCCCTGACAACCATCATCAAAAGTTTGGGGCATGTTCCCCATTTGTTCTTTTTCTCTACATATATGATAACCTTTACTACTACTATTGTATAATCAGTGTTTGTTCAGTCTTTGGCTAGTCATAAACTACAAAGGACTAAATACTTCAGAAAGATGATACAGTTTGTGACACATTTTAATGCGTGAGTCAAAAGCAAAGAGAACAGCATGAATCTGACAGGCTCCAACGTTCCACACTGAAGAATCTAGATGTGGAGTCCAACTGGGAGCAAGTGAGGTAAGTGGTTATGGCCTGAGCTGTGGCATCCGCCGGGCCCGGCCCAGGTCCCCACTTCTCCTGCATGGCTGCCCCTTAGCCTCTCTGTGCATCAATTCTTCATCTGTAAAATGGAGAAAATAAGACACACGGAGCAAAGTCATTAAGTCACAACTATAGAGATAATAATGTGAAGCACTCCACAAAATGCCTGGCACACAGTTAGACTAAATAAACATGGTTGCTATAATTTTTAACAAATATTGCAATGTCTTGGTTTAAAATATTCAAGGAAAGTGATCTTTTAAAAATAACTTCACAAAAATTCTAAAGTTTAGTTTTTTCTAATTATAAAATGGTTGTTGTAGGTAATTTGAATATGACTGAAATCGTAAAAAATTTAAACTACCTCTTAATCTCACCACCTGAAATTACTATTTGGTCATATTTCCTTCCAGTCTTCTTTCTGTGTCCACATTTCTATGCCCATTTATAACAAAAGTTGAATCCTGTTGTATGTAAAGTTTTTTTGCATTAAAACCATTTTTCCCATGTCATTAAATACTTTTGGAAAAATTTTTAATACCCACTCAAATGTTTTCCATGGATATATATTCAAGCATTTCAATTCTATAAATATGTTCCAGGCACCTATTATGTGTCAGACACTCTGGCTGATGTAAAAAGGGTGAAAGAGGAATTAGATGTTT
The DNA here is from genome assembly GCA_031878705.1 of Tapirus indicus. Taxonomy (NCBI): domain Eukaryota; kingdom Metazoa; phylum Chordata; class Mammalia; order Perissodactyla; family Tapiridae; genus Tapirus; species Tapirus indicus. The sequence continues at coordinate 39,938,533 of CM062927.1, forward strand.
TCCCTGCCCTCAAGGAGCTTCTAATTTTGTAAAAACAAACAAACAAAAAACGGCAAGCACATTTACAGTCCATAATACAAGGTAGACTCAGATAAGCATGATTTGAAAAAAAAATGCAGTAATACTATGGGCTCGGGGATGAGTACAAAGTGGAATTTTTCTCCCCCTTCATTGAATTTTCTGTTACCTATTTCCTCAATCAGATTTGCAAAAAGTTACCATCATTTGAGGGGTAACAGAGCTAGCAAGAACATTTTTTGCCAATAAGGGAGAACGTTGCTCACAGTGAGCACTCTCTGGGAGGTATTTTGGAAAATGCAGCAAGTCCTTTTAAAGAGAAAGGAAACAAGAAGATTGTCATGTCTGTCTCACATTAGATAATAAAAGTAAGGTCAGCATCAGAAATGGGAAACAAATTCTAGGAAACCTCTCTGAAGTTTCCACAAGGTGATCCAATTAAGATATGACTAGCAGCCATGAAAAGCTCTGGTACTGCCAAACCACAGAGAAATTTTAGATGTAGAAACACAAGAAACATCTTGCTGGATAACCAAATATTTTTTATAAGAGCCATATAGTATAGACTTAAACTTCCAAGACATCATTGACTATTTTTCTTGCCCTCCAGCCAAAGACAACCTAAGACAAGGGAAAACACTGGCTATCCCATGAAAGCCAGACAAGTAAACAGAAATTTGCAATGAATCTTTCTTAGCCTCAGCAACAGTCAGGCCTAAAATCCATCTTCAGCACATTAGAATGGAATCTCTTGGGTCAACTAACAAGATCCTCCTCTGCAGGGGTGCTGACGCGGAGCCGCTCTGGAATCCCTGCTCCATGCGCCTCCATCTGCGTCGTAAAGCACTTGAAAAACCGGGCCCCATGTATTCTGGGCATCTCTGAAAGATGCCAGCTCCCCCTGACTCCAGAGAAGAACCAGCCCCCACTCAAATAGTATCTGGCCCCATGGCAAGGCTGTCGTGGAGGGATCCTTTGAGCCGGGCCATCCTAGAGGACAGGTAACAGTACTAACAGAGGCCAAGAGAAATAGGCGCCAAACCCACTCCACAAGCCTCCTTTTACCCAAGAACGTCAGCCTTAAATGGAAGCCCTTAGAAAGTTAGATTTCTCCTGACTCCTTCCCAATCTTGAGTGGTCACACTGAGGACCAAGATAAGAGGAATAACTTAAGAACCTAGGAAAATCCCCCAGAACAGTCTATTCAAGTTGATTGCATAATGAAATCTCCACATTCTTCTTAAAATACATCTTTTTATATATCATTCCAGATATATTCTTAAACTTGTCCCATTGGTTAGAACATTTTGAGATCATGAAACATTTGCTGAGTGCCTTCTGAGCAGAGTTCAATCCTTTCTGGAATGAGATTGGGGTATCAATCAATCAAGCAGTACTATGAAGGGCCTACTGTGAGCACACCCTTACACTATTTGCCATGTTTATAAGGAAGTGGGGGAAATAACCTCTATTCTTAAGTTTAAGTTTGTGGGGAAACAAAACAAAAACAAATGACACTGCAGCAGACACTGTTAATTGCCAACCCAATATCCATCAAGACTGCCATTTCCAGCCTCCCAATAGACACTGATTATGGCCAGGCATAAACCCTCCAATATGTGTCTATGACTTCAAGGAGAATGGCCCGAGTACCAGCCTCATGGAGGAGACCTGATGGGTCTAACTCAATAATGGCAGTCCCATTTCCCTTTGCATGTTGGGCCAATGAGATGGCCAAGTGAAGTCTGTTGAGTGGCTTCTGAGAAAGATTCCCTTGCTTTAAAAAAAAAAAAAAAAAAAAAAGGCACACAGGAAGAAATGAATTTTCATCCACTAGGAGATTTTCCATTCTTGATGTGACACCTGGACCAGCAGCAGCCCTCTTGCAACCAGGAGGTGCAACCATGAGTATGAAAACTTAGTACCTGAGGAAAAACTGATATACTGAGAATGGCAGAAAATAAAGACGAGAAGAATTTGAGACCTTAAGGAAGGCATTGAGCTGCTGATGTAGCCCGCTCTGGAATTGTCCCACCTCCAGACTTCTTGGAACAGGAGATAATAAATTTTTCTTATAGAATAAGCCATTTCAAGTTAAATATTCTACTACATAAAGGTGAAAGCCTTCTGGGTGATACAGATACATTTAAAAAAATGTTTCTTTAAAGAACTGGCAAAGTGTACTATCAGCTGATGCAATGGAATGAGAATTTTAGAAAGAGCATTTTAGCCCTAAAGGAAAGCACAGGCAGAGATGTGTGAGTCAGCTCTCAATATATAAATATATGTGTGGGCATATATTTGAAGGTTTACGCCTGACGATGAGATGTATGTCCAAGTGTCTTCTGTCGTTAAGAAATTCCTCTTCCTGTTTTTTAGTTCCAGGTCACCAGATTGGTTAGGTCAAGCATCTTATTTAGAAAGGTATATCTTCAGAGAAATAAATTTCATAACAAATAAACGGAGGAATATTTCAACTTACACCAGTTAGAAGAATGATAAATTAACGAAGTGGGTGAAGTAAGGTGAGTAACTTCTTAAGGTTCATCTGGGGAAATGGAACCCAGTAAACGAATTTTAAGCAGCATTTTATGTTTTAATTATTTTCATTTTTTAAAGCATAATTTACATGCAGCTAATGTTCAGATCTTAGGTGTACCATTCAATCAGTTTTGAAAAAGGCTTATCAAGACACAGAACATTTCCATCGCCCCCAGAATGTTCTCTTGTGCTCCTTCCCAGTCAATCCCTCCAACCCATAAAGCAATCACTGACCTGATTTCTTTTAGCAGAGGTTCAATTTGCCTCTTCTAGATTTTCATATCACTCAGCATATTCTTTTCTGCATCAGGCTCCTTTCACTCAGCTTCCTTCGTTCATGTTGCTGCATGTATCCGCAATTCGTACTTTTGGAGTAGCCCATTGTGTGACTACCTCACCGTCTGTTTTCCTTTTCTTCTGTTTTGGGCTATCTAGCTGGTTCCTAGCTGGGGCTATTATGAATAAAGCTGCTATGAACATTCTTGTACAAGGCTTTTTTGTGAATGCATATTTTCATTTGTCTTGAACAAATACCTAAGAGTGGAATTCTTGGGTTGTAGAGTAGGTATATATTTAACTTTTTAAGAAACTGACAAATTAGCTACACCATTGTACACTCCCACCAGCAGCGTGTGAGAGTTCCAGATGCTCCACCTTCTCTCCAGTTGTTGCTGGTGTTGGTCTTTTCATTTCAGCCATTCTAGTGGGTATGTGATAGTTTCCTATTATGGTTTTACTTTGCATTTCCTTATTGGTTAACGATATTGAGCACATTTTCGTGTGATTATTGGCCATTTGCATACCTTCTTTTGTTAAAGTGCCGTTTATGTCTTTCATCCATTTTTTAAAAACTGGGTTGTCTGTCCTTTTCCTATTGAGTTGCAGGAGTTCTCTCCATATTCTTGATACAATCCTTTGTCAGATATATGTGTTGTGAATATCTTTTCCCACTCTGGCTTGTCTGTCTATTTTTCTTGATTTGTTTTTCTACAAGCAGAAATGTTAAATTTTGATAAAGTCTAACTTTACTTTTTTATGATTTGTGCTTTGTGTATCCTCTCCAATAAATTTTTGCCTACCTAAAAGTCATGAAGATATTCCTGTAAGTGTTCTTCTGTAGTTTTATTGTTTTAGATATTACATTTAGATACCACAGCTATCTCGAATTGATTTTTCTGTGTGGTATAGAGTAGGGATTGAGTTTCTTAGTACATATAATGTGTATATATGTGTGTATATATATATATACATATATAATGTGATATTCATATATATGTATATATTAATACATAGATACCTATAAGAATATGTGGATATGAATATCCCTTTGTTCCAATACCATTTATTGAAGAGATTTTCCTTTCCCCATTAAATTGCTTTGGCACTCTTGCCAAAATTATTTCATCATATATTTGTGGGTTTCTCCCTGGATGCTCTATTCTGCCCCATTGATTTACATGTCTAGACTTTCATCAATACCACACTAATAAGACTGAAGTTTTGAAGTCAAGTAGCGTGAATCCACCAACTTTGTTCTTCTTTTTCAAGATTGTTTAGGCTATTCTTGGTCCTTTGCTTTTCCAAATAAATTTTAAAATTGTCTTAGTTTCTGGATAAAAGTCTTGAAGCAATATATTAAAGGTGATGGGCCAAGGCTTTGCTATGAAAAAGATGAGAAAAACTTTGAGGTGAATATCCTGTTGGCAAGCATGTGGGCAAGGGGGGCGGGGAGCAAATGACATTTGTGTGAAGGACAACTGTCAGCTTTTCTTGGTTAAAACAAGGGATATGAGCCAGAATGCAGACTGCTTTGGACTGAATTGTGCCCTCCAGCCCCCAATTCATATGTTGACGCCCTAACCCCCAATGTGATGGTATTTGGAGATGGGCCTTTGGGAGATAATTAAGTTTAGATGAGGTGATGAGGGTGGGGATCTCATGATAGGGTTAGTGCTTTTGTAAGAAGAGACATCAGAGAGCTTGCTTCCTTTCTCTCTCCACCACGTGGGCACAGCAAGAAGGCAGCCATCTACAAGCCAGAAAGAGGGCTCTCACCAGGGAGCCAAATCAGCCAGCACCTTTATCTTGGACTTCCCAGCCTCCACAACTGTGAGAAATAACTGCCTATTTTCTAAGCCACCAGTCTGTGGGATTTTGTTATGGCAGCCAGAGCTAGCTATCACAGAGACCTTAGGCATAAAGGGGAAATTATCATGGGCCTTAAAGCTGACAATTTATTTTGAGTCAAGGGGCCATTAGAACTTACAAATGGCAGATTGATTGCATGCATTTATCACCATTCCCTTCCCAAACCCTACTAGAGTGACAGTAAAGGAAAATATTAAACTCATAAGTACATAGCGAATGAGAGAGGATATATGTCAATCAACTTTTTGAAGGTGGAAAGTAGATGGAGGGATGATAATTGACCTAAACAGAGCGGAGGAAGCTGAAACCAAGAGCTTGCAGAAGACACCAGGGAGAAGCAAGCGATTCGCCACGCTGAGCCCAGAAAGGATTAGGAGCTAGAAGCCACGGCTCCCGTAGACATGTGGAGCCAAAACAGGAGCAGCGCGGCCACAGATCCCCATCCCTACAACCAAGGAAGAGCAGCGCTGTCAAGTGGGAATATAATTCAAGCCACGGATGTGACTTCAAATTTTCCAGTAACCACATTGAGAGAGGTAAAGTTAATTTTAATAATACGCTTTGCTTAACCCAATATATCCAATATATTTTCATTTGAACATGTAATCAATATTTTTAAAAATTTTGCAATGGGATATTTTACTTTTTTTCGTAACATCTTCAAAATCCAGTGTGTATTTTATACTCAGCGCATCTCAGTTCTGACCAGCCACATTTCGAGTGCTCGATGGCCACGTGTGCTGAGGGGTCATGGTACTGGGCAGCAAGGCTGTAAGTAACGGAACCAGAGAAGCCTGAATGCAGACAGAAGCACAGGGAGGAGTCAGGAGTCAGAGCTGAACTGAAAGCAGGAGTTTTAAATAAAAGTCTGCATTCCAAACAGTGAAACCTCCAGCTTCTTCTCGCCCCAAAACCAGAATACACGCAATTGATCTCCTCTGTCTTGGTCCCCAATTCAGGAGATTGGGTCCTTCTCAGGACCTCGGAAGAAACAAAAGCAATTTAGAGAGCAAAACAAAAACTTCAGAAATCACAGACTTCTGCAGCCATAAAGCAATACCAGGATACTCTAAAAATGAATAAAAGACATTTCAAAAATTAGAAAATATGATAGCTAAGTAAAAATGTCAATAGAAGTTTAGATGATAAAGACAAAACAATCTCTCAGACAGGGGCAAAGTAAAGAGATGAACAATAGAAGAGTAAAGATTAAGAATCAGAGGATCAATCCAGGAGATTCAACATCCAAAGGAGTTCAAGAAAAAGAGAATAAAGAAGACATTGACAGGAAATTCACAAAGAAATACAAAGAGAAAAATTTCCCAGAAAGGATTGCTTTTTGTTATAAGCCTTATCATACTATTTGACTTTCAAAAGTATGTGCATGTATTACTTTGACGAAAACTAAAAAATCATTAAAAAATAAAAACTGTTATAAAGGAAAAAATAGCGATTAGATTTTGCTTAGGTGTCTGAGGAAGGGGATGAAAGGACTGTGAACCGTTCGTGATGAACACATGTCTGTTGTTAGTACCTGGTAAATATTAAATGATCGGAAGCAACAAAGCCATCAGAGAGGGGGCCTCCTTCTTCCCTACCCCACGCCTGGTTTTAAGGCGCTGTTTTAATACAGTAACAACAATAAAAATCTCTGGGCTTCAAATTTCAGAAAATCTTGTTTGGGCTTCAAGGTATTTTTGTTTAAATTCAGAATCTGTGGTCTAGACATTTCCTTGGCACTTATCATCATCATCTCAGAGAAATGAAACTCGAATGAAAGGAAGGGCGGGATATCCTTTAGGGGAATCCCCTGGAGGAGCCTCTTCACACCTTCCCAGGCAGGTCTGCTCCAGTGCTGACTGTGCCGAGGCTGCCAAGAGTGAGAAGGGCAAAGTGCAGCAAAGTTTCCAGGGGTTCAGGCAGCCTCATGGTGGCGGGAGCCTGGCTTAGGGGAGGGAGGGAAGAGTCCACAAGCACCCTCAACTAGTCCCCATCTTCAAGAATGAGCCACATCAGAATGTGAGGAGCAGGCTGTCAAAGTACAGATTCCTGGTCCCACCTGGACCCGCTGGATTGACATCTCTGGAGATGGGGTCCAGGAACCTACATTTTAAAGGACCCCAACTCCCAACCCTGAACAATTAATTCCCATGCCCACCAACCAAAGTTAGCGAAACATTGACATCCATTTGAGTGCTTCTTAATTAGAATCACAGTAGAACTCTTTCCAGATATGGATATCTGGGATCTACCCCTAAATGTACTGAATCAATATCAACACAGTAAAGACCAGAGACATTTTTTTTGTCTCTGCACTTTTTTTAAAGAGTTTTAAAGGCGGTTCTGATGTGCTCCTCTAGCTGAGAACCTTTGACTCAATGGTTCTCAAACTTGTGTGTAGTTTGATATCTCCTGGGAACCATCATAAAAATGAGAATTCCTAGGTTCTGCACCTTTTGATTTGTGAGGTCTAGAATGAGGCCCAGGAATCTGCATTTTTACCTCGGAGGCAGGTCCTGGGAACTCACCATGGAAAAGCCCAGCTTCAGGCTCTGAAGCTTACATTAACTTCAAAGAATGTGGCCATGAGATCCTTTTGGTGTACAACCATCTTCCTTAGTGGGCTGGGTATCTGGGTCCAAATATCCAGATACTTCCCAAGCGAACACTCATCAGTTGAATCTACACTCATGAGTAAAAGTAAAAAAAAGACAGATTGGGAATAGGGTTTGCCTTGGACTTAACTTTCAACCCAGGAACTTTTATCCCACTTTCTTCTTGTAGAGTGACCAGAGCATGTACTGCTAGGAGAGGAAGTATTTATTGCATCCATTTATTTAAACCATCTCTGCTGAACAAATAGCCTCACCATGTGCTTCGGAACGTCTTGACTGTGATACAGGGTGGGACGGCCAGAAGTGTGAGTAGACGTGTGTGTTGTTCAAATGCCTCTCATACCCAGCACTCAAGATTAAGATCAAGCCCTGCCCACTCATTTGAAGTATGTTAACAAGGCGTCAGGAAAAGGGGTCTGAATGCCAGTTCTCCAGGAATATGTCGGGGGCAGCCCCAGCCTGTGTGTGTGCTGGCCCGGAGGCAAACATTCACATTTCCAACTGCTGGAACCAGATGAGAGGGTGGCCCGTGTCACACCACCACTGTGGGTGAAGGAAAGGGCCTCTTGAAGAAAACATTTCAGATAAGATCTACAGGCCAAAGCAACGTTGTTCCGGGGAGGTTCAAAGGCCTGCAGAGAGAATGCAGCTTGCTCCAAAGGCAAGCACCTTTGCTTCCCTGGGGCACTCTCACTGAGGCCAACAGCTCTGTGTGGAGAACCAAGACTGAGAGGAATTATAAAAGTGACCTGAATGAGGCCATCCACAGGTCCCCAAACCAGACAAAGCTGCCTGGGTCTAGGAGCTCTGACATCTCTTGCCTCCAGGAAGCAGGATGCACTACAGTCTCTCAAACGTGGGCCCTTGATTAATCTTCTTGGGCCTTCAGTGCTCTGAGTGTAAGCAGCAGGCAAGGGTACACAAAGAAAAGCTTACACCTAGAACATACAAGGACTTGAATCATACTCAGAGACACCTTAGGCGCTACACATGATCGATCCAAGTCCATCTTTGACATGGATTGCTAAGGAGCTCTCACGTTCTGCTGGGAAGAGATTCTATCTGGGAAAGGTGGGTCAGATGATGAGAGAGAAAGTATTGAGGCTAAAGTCATTTGGCATTTGGAGGGAAGGGGCAGGTAAAGTTTTTTAAGATAGAAGGAGGGAGTGCAGCAATACCACACTCTCAGTCCGCCAAGCTAGAACCCTCTGGGATTTCCACTCGCAGTCTGGCTGCAATCAGAATTTTGTACCAAGGACGTTATCAATGTATCACGATTAGGTTGATGATGATGGTGACAACACCACCACCACCATTTTCTGAGCACTTACTATGGGCTGAGCCTTGACTACTTTCTATATGTTCGCTTTGTTTCTCCTTACGACAATCCTGGTATCACCCCCACTTTTTTGATGAGGAAACTGAGGTCCAGAGAGGTTAAGTTACTTGTCCAAGGCCACACAACTAAGAATTAGAACTCAAGCTGGCCTCACACCAGCACCCATGGTTTTCAGCAACATTCTATTCAGTTAATAGACCATCTATTGTTTCTCAGTTTTGCTCCTTCTCGGAGAAAAGAGTAAAAATGAAAAGGGTGAGAATGGTTTTGAGGGAAATCTAGGAGGAGTTTAAAGCCTGAAGAAAATGCAATGAAAGAACTCTTGGATAATTGCAAGAGTCTTCCTGCACTGTCTTCCTGGAAAAGGAAAATGTTGAGTCAGACCGTTCCAGGGCCGAACCTCACACTTGGAAACAACATAAACCCTTTTGGAGTCCTCTGGTTAGCCAGCAAACATCTTTTCCTTGTGGGCCTGAGTGCCCTGCGACATCACAACAGGACTCCAAGAGGGGTTTTCCAAGCAAAAGCCTCGGCAAGACAACCACAGTGGACTGAACTTCTCCCCAAATGTGAGTAGGCATATCTCAGCTCAATTATGCATCATTAGAGTGTGCACACTACTTTTCTCAATGTCATTTTGTGATGCTGACCAACTGCCTTCATTGTGCAGATTCTCCCCCATTATTTTTTTTTTAATTTTGCATAGATTTCTTTTCACAGAACATCTGTTTATATATTATAAAAGTTTTTCATGGCCCATACTAGGGCAAACCACACACTAGTCTAAATGCTGTTGGTGACAACAAATATGAGACAGCCTCTTCCTTCAGGGGTCTCACATTCCCGTTTTTGAGACAGGATTAACCCACATCACACAATTAGAGAACAAAATAAGGAAGGTCCCTTCTAGCCTATCCTTAAAGTCTTTGTGTTGTAGGGGAGCAGAATCTGCCACCCCAAAAAGTGTCTATTTAGCTTGATGATTTGAAGCTGATTATTTTTTAGAACAAAAGGCTCAGGAAGAAACTTTGTCCTTCCCCCTAACTCCCTAAAAGAATTTAAGATAGAAGGCCTGTTCCAGGAAGGGGTTATTACTACAGATAACTATAGTATAATAGGAACTAGGTGTGGTAGACAGGGAGGAACCTAGCAAGGCCCCTTTGATCAAAGTCCTCTCTGTGTCCCATTGTCTCTGCAAGGTGTGGCAAACATTTGTTTACCAAACATTTGCTTTTCCATCTCCATGTGAATTGCCTTCCTCTCCTTTGAAGTCCCAAACTACTATCCCCAAGATCCTCTTTTGTCTTTAGCTGAAGATGGTATTTAAGGTAGTAGCTTTGGCCATTTTGGCTAGTTACTCAGTTTTCCTGGGTTTCTCCCATGTATACATGTTATCAAACTTTGTTTTATTTTCTCCTGTTATTCTATCTCATGTTAATTTAATTCTTAGACCAGACAGAAGAACTTCAAAGGGTAAAGGAAAATTTCTTCCTCCCCTACAGTGCAAATTAAAAGAAAAGAAAAAAGGATGTCTCTTATTCCAGGGGGATTTAGCCCCATACCAGTGCACACTACCTGTGAGCAGAGAGCCTAGCTAGATTTTCATCCCATTTCATCCCTTTGGCCAGGTGCCCTTATGCAGCAAACAACTTACACAACCTGATGTGAAAATAAGACCCAATAAATTAAATTTAATCAAATTTCAGTAAGCTTATTCTCAATAATTAAAAAGAAGACTACTGGGGCTATAATTATCAAAGAACATTACACACCTAAGCATCTATATCTACCAACCTCACTGCATCTGTTCCTTATATTCTGCCTTCTTTCTTGTTTTAATGCATGGATCATCTGTGCTTCTATCTTATGGCTCAATCCCATTCCCTCTCACTGACTTGAAGACCTCACACCTGCAGTTGACTCCCCTCCTTACAGCATCATCAGTCTCCTCTTTGTATTGAATCATTCCAATCAATAAACAAATGCTGGGCTATCTCTCAGCTTAAAAAACAAGCAAGCAAACTTCGATCTCATCTTTTCCAATTATTGCCCCAATTCTCTCTGCTCCTCTGCTCAGTAAAACTCCTCAAAAAAATCATCAATACTCACCATCTCCATTCCCTTGCTCTCACCTGATTGTCTGCCCTCTTTGCAATCTGGCACAGGCCTGTTCCAGCCCCTCACTTATAGCATGGTGGTACCCAGCACTTACTTTATCATCTATCCTAGGCCTTTGAGCTTCAGTCACAAGGGAGATAGGAACAGTCCCATTTTGTCATCCTGATACATGACTATTAAGAAGAACTAATTCTGGTAAGCAATTGGACTCCCTGAATTTTTTTCTCATTGCCATCAAGGTCCTTATTCCTCTTTTTCTTCATTTGTATTCAAATATCTGTCACCACAAGTCGTTCATTGTCTTCAATGCCTTTCAGCAACTTTTAAAGCATAGAAGCTTCTTCCGTCAGGGCTTACGTACTCAAATACCCACAGAGACTAGGCAGCTTGATGTGAATGAACGAGACTCTCTAGGAAGAAGTGGATCACAGACAAAGAGGAGTGATACTTGGGCATAGTGTTGGGGTGCAATAGGGAATGGTGGCAGCATAGACAACTGAAAGGGGACAACTGCCTAGTTCAGGCCAATTATTGCTCTGCTGGAATATAGGCTTAATGTTGCCTCTAATTCTGATTTTTCAAGAGAAGGCAAGAATCTGGCTTTTTTACGTGAAATATCCAAGGATTTAAATATTGAATAATTCAGGTTTTCTACCCAACACTGTGTGGACCAACCAACCAGAAACCAACCAAAATACAACAGGGGACAGGAGTTGGCCTCCAGGCCTTCCATTTGCCCCACTGACCTGATTCCTCCATCCTGAGTTCAACCTCCCTTAGATTGTGTCTCCCAAGTTCCCCACGATTTTATTATTTCCTCCTCATTCTCACAAGCTCTTTTCTTGGTTCTTGGAAGTTAAACCCAGGAGATGGATGGACAGAGAGCAATGTTTTTTCCCACATATTGAACTTAGAGTTTCACTACTGATTCACACTATAATTGTGACTCAAGAAGTCTTTGCTCCCTTCTTTCTTTAGCTTGTTTCTGTTCTAAATCAGAGGACAAAGAATAAAGTTCCAGGTGACCCACCAGATGACAGAACCACTCAATGGAAATCACTCCCATTGTTTGTGAGCTGAAAAGCCCCAAGCATAAGTCTGACCAGAAAATTAAAAGGCAAATGAGACAAGCACTGGGCCAAAAGGGACCAAAGCCTACCAGTTCTTTCCTCATTTAACAATGAGTATCGCTAGTGAAAATTCCTTCTAGCATTTCTTTCTTCTAAGAATGATGGCTGTTCAAGCAAGGGTTGAGCCTGAGAACTGTGTGCAGTGCTGAGCCAACAGCAAGGCCATTCTTACATACATTCATCTAAATTTCAGGGACCTGTAAATTAAGAAAACTCCAACATCACCCAGCAAAAGCTAGCAAAAGACCTCTCCCTTATCCTCCTTTAGGTTAAGAAGTTTAGCCTGCCTAAAATATCATATTCCTGAGGAAGAGGACATGTCACTCTACCTTAGTATTGAGTAGGTTTCAAACCATTCCTAAAAGACTTTTTTGCAGGAGATAAGTTTCACCAGGAGTTGATAGGGACATTTACTGCAGAACTGAAGGCATTACAGAGTACATTAGTACTCACCAGTATCCACATGCGTTTTCATATTTCCCAGATCCCTTTGCAGTTACGTTGACCACATAACTAGTTTTGGCCAATGGAATAGCACTTCTGGTTGAAGTGATCAAGTATCTGGTGCTCCTTTTACCCTCTCTCTCCTGTCCACATGACTAGAAGCATTTGGCTCAGACAGCAAAGCCATACAATGATCAGTGAGTCACTGCTTGGAGGAGAGCTGCCATGGGAGCTGTCCAACTCTCAGCAGCCTTGGCATGAATGAGAAATAAACTTGTATTAAGTCACTTGAATTTGGAGACTATTTGTTACAGCAGCTAGCACTAATTACTATGACTAATACAAAAAAGAAAATGGAAAGACTAGAAAAAATTTACCCAAAGACCTTTCAGTAGCCACAGGTTGAGCTCCAGGAAGGTGAAGGTGTTGCTATTCCACCCCACAGGAAAAGGATCAACTATAACCGCGATTCCTAGGCCTGAGACAATGACCACCTTTTCTCTGGGATTGTGTAACCCAGACTTCCAGGTCTTTGAGATCCATCTGGAAAGAGGCTCCCTCCACTGGAACACTCACATGGTTATCCCAGTTTCTTTTCAGTGTTAGAACTTTAACAGGTAAGCCCTGTGCAATTCTGCTGAGGAAAGTGCAACTCACATCAAGTTTGCCTGTGAGCCTTGGCAGTGAAGAGCTGTTTTGACAGAAAAAGTGTCTCTCCAAAAACCAGGTGGAACAAAGGAAGATTCCTGCCCAAATACAAGAAAACCACACTACCTGCCACAGGCGATGGAAGCAAGAGCAGTGACTGGTCCTTCAGCTAGTTTTGTTAAACTGGTTTGACACAGTTTTAGCAATAGCTTCAATTCCAGAGAAACTGCTCCAGAATGACAAATTTGGTTTTCAGACTTCAATTATGGAAGCTGAACCCCTGCTCATCCAGAGATAAAGACCCTTAACTCAGTTAAACAGATATGGTAAGAGATAGAGATTGAACTGGCTTCAATCACAAAAAGTCCATCTTTGCCCACTAAAAGAAAGAGACAAAAAAGAAACAGGAAAAAAGAAGGAGAAGAGCAGAAAGAAGAGGTGCATGCCCCTCCTTATTTGACACAAGTGCAGGAAGTCATGGATGTTTGGTGAGCTGGAATCCAGTATTCCATTATGTGGGAAGAGTTCACATTCTCCATTAGTCCATCAGTATTTGTGGATTAATTTGTTACCCTCAACGTGATGTTGGACACCCCATGGTTTGATCCCTCAGTTCACCAATTCATGTAGGTAAGAAGAAGAACTCAATTTCCTGCTAATTTAGCACCAGGCTGGTAGAAAACATTAGCTTCAGTCTTACTCAGGCCACCACTGCCCCGGGCCAGAATGAACAGGAACCAGGGCCTCTCTGGGGGTCTTCGAGGCGGGCACCATGGCTGTCAGATCAGGGAGCACATCGGCATGTGTCAGCTCTAACACTTCTCACTTGCGATGCTGATCCAGATTCGACACCTAAAAGGGAGAATCCTTTCGGCCGGGCTTGGATAACAAGCCCACTGCCTGGCTGGGGAGAGTGGGGAGACTTGATCGACAGTCAACCAATGCGGGTGAGTTAATTCCCTGGAATGCACAGAATGAGGATGAGGTAATTTCCTGGAAAGGAAATGGGGTGCTATTAGCATGAATGGGGAGCAGCAAAAACAACAAATGTCCACTCCACCTCCTCCCTAAGTTAATATATTGGATTTTAACTCAAGGCTTCTGGAGACAGATTAACATCCATGGAAAGGCAGAAAAGGGTCCCTTGGCCGGATCATAAAGAAGAGAGCACCATCCCATAAAACATCCCAACACTGGAAACTTACAAGGTGCCTGTATGTGCATTTCCTCCTGGGAAATTATTACTCTCCTATTTCACAAATGAGGAAAGGCAGGCAGAAAAGAGAGAAATGCTGCCCAACGTCATCAGCTAAGCAGAAAGTCTGCCATGCGTCAAGGAACTCTGTTTCAAATTTCCATCTCCTGACCTCAGGCATCTCTCTCAATGACCTTCCCCTGCTACCTGGGGAATTCATGGGTGCCCCTGGGGAGCCCCTCACTAACCCTGGAAAAATTTCTCAAAGAATACAGCCTCCTGGGTGTGGGGTGTGTAGCTGTAGGACAGGCTTTTAGGTTGACTGTTACTGAAGGGGTTGGAGGGAGGAGTTCAGGTAGGGGGTGGGGGAGGGGACGGGACCCATGGTGAAAAATTTCAAAGGTGAAAATATTTTCCTGAAAATACAGCGTCTGTGTGCAGTAGGTGTCGATATAACTGACCTTCTGTCTTGAGTTGGAGCTGGGAATGGATTTTTTACAGGAAAAGGGAAATGCATGGGTGTGGAGCTGCCAGCAGCAAAGGAAGTTTCCAGGCGACTTGTCATGGCACAATTTATAGACACAAGTCTCAGAAGGGCTGTAGCGGGGCTGTGGAGAGGGTGTGATTTGTTGGTGGTGGAGCCTGGCACCTGGCACCCGTCCATGCTGACTTAACTCGGCGTGCACGTGTGTCGCCCCTACACACAGCCGTATCTGGGCAGTTGGAATGAAAAGAGCAGAAAGAAAATGCACTCATCTAGAGGGGAAATAAAAATGGAATCCGGAAAGGAACAAAAATAGTGATTGTGGGAAAGGGATGCTGGAGGAAATGGCTGGAGGGTAAGGAGCCTCCCATGGCCCATTTGAGACCTGACTTAAAGCAGTTAATTAACTTGCCCTTCCATCCTGAAAGACACATAGGACAGATGTTGTCAAGGTGTTCAGAAGAGAGGGCAAGTCCCTCTTAGCTGTTAGGTTGGTCCACTAGGAAATGAACAAATGGACATTAAAGGACAGAACCAAATAACTTGACACCCATCGCCATCCCCAAGCCTTCCCCCTAGAACAACAGAGACCAGAAAGAAGCAGCCTGTGGTTCCTTGGCAAGAGCCATTAGGCAGTAAGGCATGACAGTCAACACCCGTCCTGGAGGAGAGGCCACGCAGTGTTTACAGAGCCTGGCGGCTGGTGCCAGAGCTAACAACCCACATGCACGGCCCATCTGGGCAAGCTTGAAAAAGTAAGCTCGTTTCATCTGGGTCTCGATGGCTGTGGCTCAAAACATTCTGCACAGCCACATTTGCTTCCCTCCTCTCAGATCCCTTCCAGAAAACCCACACATCTGTATACACACTTTAAAATAAATATGCATGAAAGCAGAATCCAAGCTGAGCGTGCAGGGTGGGAAGGGCCTCCGAGGTTCTTCTCTGGGTGGACCCTGCCCCACAGCTGCTCTCCTCCCCCAGGAAAGCCACCCTGGACAGGCTTTCATTGTAGCATTTTCAAGAAGTGTGAGAGCTTTTTAGAATATCATACCTGATTTGTGGGTCCCCATTCAACACAAACACAATTTTGAGGTCTGCAGTACAAATTTTCTTCCCCCAAAGACATCTCCAAACTTCTGAACTCGGCTCAGAGTGTGAAAAAGCCTGAGTGTCTTTTCAAGTTAACTGGAAACTCGCCAACCCAAGACCCGTCCCCAACCCCAACTTTACCAAAGATTTTCCTTCCCACTAAGACAGCAAAAGCCAAAGACTGTTTCTGCTCTTCACAAGCTTATTCTTGTGCATTTTTCAAATCCAGTCTCGTTGTATTGACCCCATGGAGTAGTCACAGGAATGGAAAATGCCAGCCTGAGTTCTGGAAGGCAGAGGATGTGTAGGCTGTCCTCCTGGCACATTGTGCACTCTGGGACTGCACTTGGGAGCAAGGGAAGGGAGTGGGGTTTGAAGCCAGACTAATTCCAGGTGCAACTAAACAATGATAAAGGTGCTACAACTTGGCCAACAGGAAGAGAAAGCAGAGAGTAATACTTAGCGCATCTGCCAGGGAGTCAGCAAATGGCCAGGTCTTCTTGAGGCTAAATTACTGACCCGTCACTTAGCTTCTTCTCTCACTCAGGTCTCTACAAAATGGCCAAGGTATGAGTTGCCACATTCATGAGGCTCAAGGTTACGATAATGGGCATACTAGTGAGAATGCCAGGAGCTGGCATCATGCCCCTAAAACATCATTCTCCCCAGGCTGGCAGCTGCCAGGGGCCCTCCTCCGCCTGGCAGACACCTTTCTCCATCTGTCAAGGCCCAGCTCACTATCACCTCCTCCATAATGTTCCACCCATCAGAGCAGATCCAGTTACCCCTCTTCTAGCCTCCAAGAGCAGTGGCCTCCTAAGTTTTTGGTTTGCATGCTCCCTGAAAGTGGTTTGAAAATGCATATACCCTCTCGCACAGTTTTAAGACAACATAAAAAAACTTTTACTGTAAATTTAAATAGTTGCAGAGGATGTCATTTCCTTAGTATTGTAAATATTAGCATTTTAAAATAAAAATTTACATCACTCTTTTAAACATTGCCAATGAAATCTAAGTATCGGAGCAATTCTATACCCACCATTATCAATTTTAAAAATATATGAAAAGTCTTCTTTATCGACTTATTGTTCCATTTTCTCCTTGAACTCATATTTCTGCTCTATTTACTCTTTGTAATCTTTAGCGATTGTCATGTACTTTTATGTTTGAAAGTTTTTTTCATGAATGATCCTTGTATCATTCTTTTCTGCAACAAAAAATGTAAATACATTGAAATTTTAATTTCATTATCACTATAAGTCTGTAAGTTTTAAGCAGTTTTTCCAGACCAAGTTATAATTTCAATAATCATCAGAATACAATTGATCAAAACAATATAAATATATTATAAATTTTCATAAATAATCATTAAACATAAACGATAAATTTCATTAAAAATCAACCTCTTAAAGAATTGAAATGGCACTTTGTTTTCAATTTTAGCTGATGTATCCATGGATAAAAATTATTTATTGCTAGAATGAGATAGCGTTCTGAATCAGTTCTACTTGTTTTATATTTTTAGAGAAAACTCTGAGAAACTTTGTTCTCCCAAACAGAAGATGTGAATGAAAGTTTTATGATGCCAAAAGTTACATAACAATCTTTTATCAAAAGTTAGTAATAACCTATCAGCTGACAAATCAGTTTGCTCCTCCTTCAATTTTGTTGAAAGAAAAGAATTAGAGACCACGAGACCTGAAAACACATTTGTTACCCAGTCATTACTCATTCACTTTCCTAACTCTGGGAAATATACCAAAAAGACTGTATCAACACTTCTCAGATGACTGCTAATTACACGCTACTCATTTACTTAGGGGCCCCTTTAAACTGAAAAGGTTGGGAAAATTAAAATACTTGGTATTTTAATACAACTTTGCCAATACTTTTTTTTTTTTGCTTTTTAAATTGAAATACAATTCACATATCACAAAACTCACCCCTTTAAAGTGTAGAATTTAGTGGATTTTAGTATTTTCACAAAGTTATGCAGCCATCACCACTATCTAATTCCAGAACATTTTCATCACCCCAATAAGAAATCTTGTACCCATTAGCAGTTATTCTTCATTCCCTGCCCCCCACCAACCAACACAATTTTTAGCAAAATTATTTTATCTCATCACATGTTTTAAATATATTTTCATCAAAAGCTTGGATTTTCAGATTTAGCTTGTTTGGTTCATGGAAATGTCTGCCATATAACCTGTCTGGCAAAGCAGTCCACATTGTCAAGCCAAGCAGCCAAACCAGATTCAGTTTCACTTAGAAAAAAACTGACTTCACTTTCAAATAAATGTGTTCATATGCATCCTTACCCAACCATCTTACTTCTGAATTCTAATTCTCAGGTGAGAGATCAATATATAGGCAAATAATTGGTAGACTAGCTGTCCATCTTAGAAACTGAGAAGCTACAGCAACACACCGTGAATTAATTGCCTTGATGAAATAGGACTTTACTATTGCTTATTGGTGCCCTCTTTACTTCACGTTTGTGGAATCTTTCATTAGGAAGAGCGTATTCTTTGACATTGTTTAGAGGATGGAAAAGGAGTGGTTATTGAACGGAAATCCTCATCACCCCTGCTGCCTCACTTTACAAAATATCTGAGTTCAGAATACCCCAACACAGGCCAAAATACTTCCTTTAGCAAAATACAACCTTAGCAGAACTGCATACAGCACAGGAAAAGTGTAGTAGACACAGAGATGCACCATGAAGATCCCTCCAAGGAAGCTGTGGCTGCCCAGTCGTGGGCAGTGAGGCCAGCAAATGCCCTCCAACTGTCAACTCCCTCTGGGCCAGCCTCAGCTTCAGAGAGGCCAGCCCGGTCTGCCTTTCCTGCCGAGTGAGGGCCACTCCAGCCCGCAGTGCTTGCTCCAGAGTTCTCTGAGGGTTGGCCAAGCCTTTGTCAGGCATGCACCTCGGTTTGATTTCTACCCAATCCCGCTTCCTCCGCTTTCCTTTGGCAGGTCTCGGTCCCTAATAAATACCTGGCACCACAAACTCTGTCTCAGCTTCTGCTTCTGGAGGACTCAGCCTGTAACAGAAAGACACTAGGTTCTCTGCAGGTTAGTGGTGTCCAGTTACAGAAGATTTGCCAACACCAATATGTTGAATCATGACTTTATTGCCTCAAAGACTTTTACACCCCTGCATAAGACCCCATGGTGAGACTCAGAATGAGTGAGGTCCATGCCTTTCTTTGGCCAGGTGAATGGGCAGTTGGGGAAAGTGATGGCCCTACTCTATCACAGCTATTTTTCAGTCAGTGTGGAATTTGAGCATCTGAAGTTGATTCCCCTAAAACTAGCTTGGTCCATATACCCCTTAGGAAGTCTTTGGATTCACACTCCAACTCAAAACTCCTGCCTATAGCAAGTTATCTGTCCTAAGAATCACACACTGTGTTTTTTCTGAACTGTGTGAACACCTGCCTTCTCCAGCCCCTGGGGAGCTTCTTATGGAAAGAGACTGAGCTTCATTCATTCATTCACCCCTTCAGTTGATTAGTCAGTCAGTCACCAGTAACTTTTTCTTCTTTAACAAATATGTCCTGAGTTCTCACTGTGTGTGTCACACTGTGTGTTCTCACAGTCCATCTCACTGCGTACGTCGATGAGCAACTCCTGGACTCTGCCCCAAGGGGCTCACAGTTTTGTAAGAGAAACAGGGAAGAATAGAGGGAGTGGAAAAGAGCCAAATAATCCCAGAGGCAGTGAGAACCAAGACAAACCCAGACTCACTCACACTGAAAAAGGAAAATGTCTACTTTTATTGCTTTAACTCTTCTGAAATTCAGTGTTCCTTTAGACGGAGTAGCAGTTGTCAGCTGGTTATCAAATAGAATTTTATTTAACTAAAGTAAATGATGGAGAAATATTGGAGCACCTATTTCTCCCTTTAATTTATATATTTTCAAGTGTATACTTTATCTACATGATAATTTATAATTTTATAAATAATTTATCTACATGAACATTCAAGAGCTTTAGTCTTTATTTTGAGTTAATAAAATATGACCTAATTTAAATTTATCTTAAACTCCCAGTAGTTAATGGTACTTTTCTCTGCCCCACTCCACCTCCTCAGCCCTCATCCTGCAGTCCCAGCCACATGACCTCCTTGCTATTCCCTCTACCTGGAATGTTCTCCCCCAGGCACCTGCCTGGCTCACCCCTCACTGTCTTCACATCTTTACCACGTGGCAACACCCTCTCCTGCCACTCTGCTCAGAATTGCAACTCCTGCTCTTCCCTGTCCCTCTTCCCTGTCCCCCTTACCTGTTTCTCTTCCCTGTCCCTCTTCCCTGCTCTCTTTCTCTCCACAACACTCACCACCAGTTAACAGTCCACACTTTTACTTAACAATCCTGGGTCCTCTGCCATTCGGTTGTAAACTCCGGGAGGATGGGGAGTTTTTGTCTGCTTTGGGCACTGCTCTTTCTGGTGCCTGGCACATGGTAGGTGCTCAAAATAGTGGGGCTGAGTCAGAGCTGAGAGGGGGCTGCTGAACCCAGGAAGAAAGTCATTCTCCATGGTCTAAGTTCTGAGGTTTGTTGCCTTAAAGCCAGCACACCTTAGGTCAAAGCTTTGTGTCTGTTGAGTTGACCCTTCCCTGGGGGCTGGCCAAGCCCGTTCTTTGCCTTCAGGACGGGCCCACTGGGACCACAGCAGCTACTCGAGGTGAGACACCACCTTTCAAGTAGCCCCCATTTGCTGGCAAAGCTGTTTCACGTATTCATAAGCCATAAAGGAGGTGAGAACAGGATTCTGCCAAAGGACAGGTCAGACCCTTGGCTGGAGACCCAAACTCTCTGCACCTCCGTCTCCCCCTCTATGGGGAGAAGACAAAAAATGAAAAACGCCTGCCTTGTCCACCCAGGGACGTATTATGGGATCAGACAGAACCAGGTCTATGAAAACACTTAGAGCTGTGCTGCCCACTGTTGACACAGTGATAAGCGTGCTCTGCTCCTGTGCCTGCGATATGGGCTCTCTCCAACTTTGAGGACAGAGTACAGTTTACCTCAGGGACTCACCAAGGACTTTGGGAAGCTGCCTGACCCTTCACGACTCCAGTGTATGTGCCCATGAGTAAGGCAGGAAAAAACATCAGTTTGTTCACTCGCTGAAGAGGGATGCGTGGATCCCTCTCTCCCTCTCTTTCTCTTTCATACACACACACAGAGAAAGCCAGATGGAATTGGCATCCTGCATTCTTGATTCCCCTCCTGATAGTCTATTCTTCTAACAACTCCTGCAGAAATTTCCTAGTGGGTCAGAGGGAACGTCTCCCATGGAAGCCCACCGCTGAACTCTCTGCTCACAGGTGGCTGTTCCTGAAGCAGCCAAGAGCTGGCTGGTCTACAGTGACTTTCCTTCCTTGGGATCACTGCACACCCTTCCCCACACAGCCCAGCCCATTTACACACTCCCAGACTCTGTCAACAGGAGAAATAAAGAATAGCCAAGGAGGGCTATTTATTTCAGACTCCCCACTCGGCTAGACCCCTCTAATCACAAACTTCCTCTTCTCCTTCAACAATTTTCCCTGCCAGGCTGTGGGCACAGCTATGTTCCTCATCCTGGCTGTAATCCTTTCACCCTGGCACCTTATTGTGGCTGCAGCATTCAGGGACCCACGCCCACTGAGCACATTGCTTTCACCTTTCTCTCTTTTTAAACATATCCAAATATCAGGAGGCCTCTACTCCTCCTCTGGGTCGATAGCTTTCACGGGTAGAATGTTTTGGGTTTTTATGTGAAAGGTATTTAGGTTGGCACAGTCACAAATGACATGCCAATGATTTTGATTCTAAAACCGGTTCTCCCCTTTTGGGTGGCAACAGGGTCCATGAATTCAGACACGGCATGAGATGCCAGACAGCCTCCCCTGCTCCTTCCTGCTAAACCAGAATGGAGAGCAGTGAACATCTCCCCTTTCATATGAGTATCTCCCCCTCTGTGGACACTGGCAGGCTGAGCAGAGAGGGAAGCACCAAGGCTGCCAATGAAGGAGGGAAGAGAAGAGACTTGTCGACCACCAGTGTCAGGACGTGACCCCCAGTGAAGACTCTGGGGGCCCTGAATCACCCACTGACCTGGTGGGAATTTCTATTTTTCCTTTTCTGAAAGGCATCCTTGATAACATCCAAGAGGTGTGAATCAACTCAGCACCTTTGAAAGAGGAAGCTGAGAGCAGGAAAGTGTCCCTGTTCTGTGAATCAGCTTGTTTCCAGAATAGGGTCTCTTTTCAGAAATGAGGAGGTGGTCACCAAGAGAGCAAAAGTAATCTGACCAAAGCTGAGGGTGGGCAGCCGTGCCGTGGTGGAAACAAAATCCAGAAGCCCCAGACCCTGGCTCCGAGCCTAGACCTTCAGAACAGCCTGCTCTCCGGGTTGCCTTTCAATCAAATTCTAACAGAGAACAGGAGTCAAGTAAAATTCAAAAAAAGTTGTTTCTAAATCTTATAAAGAGTTTCCAGGGCATAAATTAATGGGCCATGATAAAAATGTATGGGGTAAAGTCTAAGTGACTGTTGGGAATTCCTGCCTGCATGGTTCTGAGGGAGCCGTCTCTCAGGTGGAGCCTTGCTGGACACGGGGCTCCCATCAGCTGGAGAAGGAAGGGGAGAGTCTGGTCTTTTCTGCCTTTGCTAATGAATTAGAATCTGTTCATATATAATGCTATGGTGCAGGCAGTGAAGAGTTTCCAAAACTTGCAATGCCTTTGATACAACAGCTAAATCAAGCTGCAAAGTCTACCACTTACAACTCAAGGAAGGGATGAGAGGCAGGAGGGCCTCAGTCTTGGGGGAGAGAGATGCATTCATCCCAAGGCAGGTCACACCTCTAAACCCAAATCCAAAGCCAACCATCAGAGACAGTCTGTCTACTGATTGGGAGACTTAGTTTTCAGACCCATAGAAAATGCTTGTGAGAGCCTCTGTGAGCTCAAAATACTCTTTGACATCCAGCTGTCCTTATGTGGGACGGTGAGAGGAGAGATCCTCTGGAGGCTTGAGCCCTTGTAGTGTAAATACCTGACATTAAGCTTTGATTGCCGAGGCATCCAGGCCAAATACATCCACCTCAAATAAACATATCGCCAGCTGTGTGACACAGCTACTAGCTAAAGCCAGGCTGCCCCAACTCTTGAAGTTCCCCTTTTAGAAAGCACTGGGTGACCTAGACAACTGACTTCATGAGTGATCCCACTTTTCCCTTCCCACACCCTAATTCCTGCTCTTATGTTTTGAATTTGCCAAAAAGAGTGAACCCAAGAAACCCCAGGCACCCTACCTTTGACACTAGTAAAGGTAAAATCCCAGGTACACGTGCTGGCGTGCTCTCTCTCCCCACAACCTCTCTGTGTGGCCCTCAGGCATGCCATGTACCCTCCAGGACTTGTGAGCAATAAACCTTGTTTTTTCAAAGTTCCCTGATGATTGCTGCTGAGATGAGTCTTGCAATCACAATAAGAACCACAATGGCCAGTCCAGCCACAACATTGGCTCCAGTGGAGGAAGTGTCTGTGGGGGCTCCCACAAGTAGTACAGGCCCAAGTGAATGCCCCAGGCATTCCAGCCAATAGCATCACTATTGATTGGCTGAGATCAACCCAAAACAACCCTTCGAGACATCTGCTTAAGTTCCTCCTGCCAAGAAGAGCTTCCACCAACATCACCACACCCCTCAAAGTCCATCTCAATTGGCTCACCTTTGGGAAGGGGTTTTAAGCTCCCAATGTTCATTACCCTTTTCTGAATCCTCCATAGCCCTTAGCACCTTTTCATAACACCCACATTCCATTTTGTGTCAGTCATTTGTGACTTATTGTGCCCTTTGGGTAAGTGTTTTTAACTCTCCTCTACGTCATCAAGGGATGCTGCTCAGTCATTGTTGATTTGGAGCAAATCAAACCCAGTGTTCTCTGATAGCAGGAGAACTTTCTAGTATTTTAGGAACTTCTGCTTCCAAAGGTGCCCAATTAATACAAAAAGAATAGCATATGTCCTGGGGCAATATGCCTAAAGCAGGCTGGGAGGTCCCTGGGTCTACTAAGTTCCCACCACATTCATGGTAAGAGTTGAAAAGCATTTTCTAGAAATTGTTTCCAATTACTTTTAAAACTCCAGCATGATTACTCTCATGGAAATTTAGGACAATGGGCAATTTAAAATTTTATTCCTGCATATCCATTAAGAAGTACTTGTTAATTCGCTTACTCATTTGCATTTCTGAAAAAGTACAGAATCAGAAACCTTACAAACAGCTAAGGAAATTAATGGCAACCCTCTGTTGAACAGTCCTCTTCCAAGGCTGTCAATCTTACAATTAGAGAATCCACTAAAAACATGCCCTCATACTGGGGTCTTTTGTTTGCACCTGCCCAGCCTCTATTGTCCCTTCTTCTGATGATGGCCCCCCTCCCAGCCTCCTTAGAATTGTCCCCCCAATCCTCCCTCTGGTTCAGTGGGGTTTACCCCAGTCCCTGGTTTGTAAGATTAGACACATGACCACAGCATGACCAACATATTCCAATCTTCTGGACACAATAATTGGCTTTGGGGTGGGAAGATGATCTACCTAAACCATTCAAGTTAGAATAATCTGGAAATTTGCTTAAACAATTGGAAAACATACCCTTTTTCTCCTAGGGTTGCCTAACTGGTAGAATATAAATCTAGATCTGGTGGTGTCCATCTTTGCTGTCATCTGAATGAAGCCAACACAGAGGGAAGCAGCCTAAGGGGTGGAGAAAGAGAAAGACTTGACTCCTCATGAATCCGTTTGAGCACCCAGATTAAGTCACGTCTGAAGTTCTAGACTTTTCAGTTAGATAAGCCAATAAATTTCCTTTTTGCTTATGTCTTATTGTGATTAGGTTTATGTCGCTTGTGACTATGAGTCCTGACTGATGCAGCACATAGATGATAATATGATAATAGTATCTACTATTGATTGAGCACCTAGTGTGTGCCAGGCAGATTAAATATATATTGTGTCTAAGCTCCACAACCATGGAAGATGGTCATTATAAGACCCACTTTCCTGGTGAGGAAACTGAGGCTCAGAGAGGTGAGTGGTTTGTCCAAGGTCACACCATTAGTAAGTGGCAGAAGTGGGATTTGAACTCAGGTCTTCCTGCCTCTAGAATCCATATTCTTGTCCCAACACCAAGCTGCCTTGTCATGGACAGGACACCTGCTACATATTGGCTGCAGGGAATAAAGATTCTTCCAGGGCATGATTGACTTCTCATCAATTACATCAAAATTAAATGTAGCTGTTTTCAGTTGAACCATCTCTTTGGCCTTCCGAGTCCTCCTCGAACTCACCAGTCATGGCCATTCGTAACCAAATTCCTTGCTGTGTTGTGTGACTTCAGTACCCAACAAGGAAGTCTGGCCACTCCAGCAGGAAGGAAGGAAGAGCGCATGAGACCCTGGCTCCGACACCCTCTGTTAGGCTGTGTGGTTTGCACTATTGGGATCTGAGGACTAAAGCTCTGTTACATGATCAAGGGAGACATGAGAATTGTCCTCTGACACCAAGTCAACTCACTGGCCTCAGGGCCCCTTCAGACACTGGAGCTGGAACGGGTGGGGGGGGGGGCGGGGGGGAGCTTGTGCTTCAGCAGGCACCTGGCTGCCCAAGCCTTGGGGACATGAGTCAACCCCGGTGAGGACTTTGTCATCCTCAGCAGGGAGATTATTTGGGTTTATCAGAGATTAACGTACAGTAGTATCTGTTTAATCCCGTGGCTAATGAGTTGAGAAGGAATTCCCTGTTAGAAAGAATCTGCCTGCTCTGCCTACCACAAGTCTCCTATTTCCCTGTGGCCTGAGGCAGAGCCAGACTACACGAGAGCAATAGAGGCACCTGCATAAAACTTGGTTGCCAGAGTACCAGACCATGCGTGTCCTTCCCTCCAGAATGCCCTCTCTATATTCCCTGGTAAAATTCAGACGTGGATGGAAAGAAAGACCCTTTAAGCTTTCACCATTACCCTTCCTGTAGCAAAACCAGTGGATCAAAGACACTTAAATGGGAGGGAACGGAAGAAGTAGAAGGCCTATGAGAAAGAGAGGGGCCACCAACCCTGGGGGAAGGACTTTACTTTTCCAGGGCTGCTGCATGACCGGAACTGGAAGGGCAATGGGAACTTGGCAGAGCCTCCACCCTTTTTGCTTCCAACTCAGAAACTGAGGTTAGAAAACTGCAAAGAGAAGCCTCCCAGCCTCAGTCACTCAGGATGGTCAGTGCAGAGTTGTTAAAATGGCCCCTCAGGTGGTAGTCATAGCAATGGGCTGCTTTTTCTTTTTTAAGTATTTTTAATTTAGTATTTAATTGCAAAAATAAGGCACAAGTCCACTCTGCTTTTAAAAATTAAAAACATTTGGATAAGGCTGAACTCCTTCTTGACCACCACTCCAATCCCACCGTCTGGGGTAGCCAAGGTCAGGAAGAACTCCTTCCAGACATGTGTGCTCACACATAGTCATGCAAGTGTGTACGTTTATAGTATTTTTGTGTGAATATGTGTCTTCACAAAAATGGTATGCTATCCATCTGTGATTTGTCATTTTCACTCAGAAAAGCATCCTGAGGATCCATCCCTGTTGAGAGCCACTCACACCTTCCCCTGGACTTTTGTGAGGCAGAGCCAAGTACAGTAAATAGAGCTCCATGAGGTCATCTCCTCACTTTGCTCCTGCCCTGTCATCCTCTCTCAGCCTGGGGCAACACTCCTTCATCAACACTGCTGGAGCCTCAAGGAGGTGCCACGTTGAGTCCTAGTTAGGTCGAGGTAAAGGGACATGCCCATTGTGGCCCCCGAGCATCCTCCGGTACCCTCCCACACCTGCGAAAACCCTCCAGCCTCTCTGCCAGGTGGCCTGGAGTGAAGGTGGGCTCGGGGAGACCACAGCCACTCCACAAGAGTCTTCTCTCCCACGGGCCCATTCCAAATGTAGGAGATTCCCCAGGGCTGGGCCTTCCCATGAAAGGCAACACAGTAGGTGAAAGGGACATGTATTTTAGAGTTGACGAACTTAGGTTTCCTTTCGCCCGGACCTTTTACTTACTAGCTTATGTGTTCTTGGGCATCTTACTGAACCTCTTTAAGCCTCAGTTTCCATGTCTGGAAAATGTAGCTAATTCTGGCTCCCTTGCAAGATGCCTCCTTATACCGGGAGCTGAAAAGAGTAGCTGCTGTTATGATGACGTCCTCGCTCCTACTCAGCAGGGAGGCTCAGGTTACACAGGTTAGGGGTCACCCCAGGAGGTTATCAGTCCTCCACTGAGGGGACTTTGCAGGCAGTGCTGCAGACGCTCCAAGGTTGAAGCAGGCTGGAGAGTTCACCTAATCAGCCCCAGGATGACCCAATGAACCCCGAGCCACCACCAGGGAAGCCCAGGCCCACTGGCTACGCAGCTCACACCACCCACAGCCTTCCGACCAGCCACACCATGGGCTGACCACGCTGGCCTTGGATGCCACAGGTTTGGACACCTTTCAAACACCTTTTCCGGAGTGTCAGTGGCTCAGGTCTTTGCCTTTTGCCTCTTTCTGCCTCGAGGGTCCCCTTGCCCCTCACTTTCTCTCTCCTTCCCCACAGTCCTTGAATATGTCATACTGCTGGGCTTTGGGGGGCAAGAAACTTGAGAGGAAATGAAACGTGCGCTCGTTTAGGAAACGGCCCAAGCTTGGATAAGAAAGGAGGCAGAAGGTTCTTTTCCCAAACTTAGATTGTTTTTTTAATTAGTGGTAACTTTTGGGTTTTGATAGAGGAGTGTGTGATACATCAGAGTGGTTAAGAAGCTGGTTTGGAGATGGAGCTGCATGAGCTCGAACTCCGGCTTGGGCAGGGTGTCCTCCAAAGCGAGGGGCCCTCGCACCTCACACCATCATTATGACTGGCCCTTGTAAGGGCTTGACAAATAGATGCTATTTTTATTTTTCTCTAGGGATCCCTGATTCTTCAGTAAAATGCTTACACACAAGTCAGCTGAACAACCAATTTCTTAAACCCCTTTTCAAATGCTTTAATTTGAGTCAAAGGGAAAAAGGAAACAAAATGACCTGTAACTGTGGGTTTTCCGTTTCAAAATGAGAAAGAATGCCTCAGAACCAAAATTTAATCCATCAAAAACAATGTTCTGCAAATTGTATAAGCATTCCAGAGTTAAAGATCACAAAAATGTGTCTTTGCCTATGAAACATCTAGAATCAACATGAGCAGTAGCCTCACTGTCCTAGTACTTCTAGTATCTTCTCTTATTCACTAGGAATACTAGTAACAGCTCACTGTAGGACAAACCCACTACACACGTTTGACCCTCTGCACAAACCTATGAGATATAAATACTATTACCTCCATTCAGTGGATGGAGGATTGGTGCTGACTCAGTGGTTGGAGCTCAAGCTCGCAGTCTCCATTTTTTTAAGTTATTTTACTGAGGTCATATTGGTTTATAACATTGTGTAATTTCAGGTGTACCTTATTATGTATCAGTTTCTGTAGAGACTGCATTGTGCTCGCCACCAATAGTCTAGTTTTTATCCATCACCATACATATGTGCCCCTTTACTCCTTTTGCCCTCCCCCCACCCCCTTCCCCTCTGCTAACCACTAATCTGTTCTGTTTGTTTATCTTCCACGTATGAGTGAAATCATGCGGTGTTTGTCTTTCTCTGTCTGGCTTGTTTCGCTTAACGTCATACCCTCAAGGTCCATCCATGCTGTTGCAAATGGGACAATTTTGTCTTTTTTATGGCTGAATAGTATTCCATTGTGTATATATATACCACATCTTCTCTAGCTGTTCGTCAGTTGATGGGCACTTGGGTTGCTTCCACATCATAGCTATTGTGAATAATGCTACCATGAACATCGGGATACATAAATCTCTTTGAATTGTTGATTTCAAGTTCTTTGGATAAATACCCAGAAGTGGAATAGCTGGATCATATGGTATATCTATTTTTAATTTTTTGAGGGATATTTATACTGTTTTCCACAGTGGCTGCACCAGTTTGCATTCCCACCCAGCAGAGTGTGAGCGTTCCCTTTTCTTCACATCTTCTCCAACGTTTGCTATTTGTTGTCTTGGTAATTATAGCCATTTGGACAGGTGTAAGGTGATATCTCATTGTAGTTTTGATTTGCACTTCCCTAATAATTAGTGATGTTGAATATCTTTTAATGTGCCTGTTGGCCATCTGCATATCTTCTTTGAAAAAAATGTCTGTTCATATCCTCTGCCCATTTTTTGATCGGGTTGTTTGTATTTTTGTTGTTGAGTTGTATAAGTTCTTTATATATTTTGGAAATTAACCCCCTGTTGTATATACGATTTGCAAATATTTTCTCCCACTTGGTGGGTTGTCCTTTCATTTTTTTCATGGTTTCCTTTGGCTTGCAGAAGCTTTTTATTCTGATGTAGTCCCATTTCTTTATTTTTTCTTTTCTTTCCCTTGCCTCAGTAGACATGGTATTCAAAAAGATGTGGCCTTTTGACTGATGTCAAAGAGTCTACTGGCTATATTTTCTTCTAGGAGTTTTATAGTTTCAGGTCTTTTTTTTTTTTTTTGGTGAGGAAGACCAGCCCTGAGCTAACATCTGTTGCTAATCCTCCTCTTTTTGCTGAGGAAGACTGGCCCTGGGCTAACATCGTGCCTATCTTCCTCTACTTTATATGGGACGCCGCCACAGCATGGCTGACAGGCAGTGCGTCCGCGGGCGCCCGGGATCCGAACCCGCGAACCCCGGGCTGCCAAGCGCGGACGAAACCGCTGCGCCACCGAGCCGGCCCCTATAGTTTCAGGTCTTACATTCAAGTGTTTAACCCATTTTGAGTTGATTTTTTTGTATGGTATAAGATAATGGTCTACTTTCATTCTTTTGCATGTAGCTATCCAGTTTTCCCAGTACCATTTATTGAAGAGACTTTCCTTTCTCCATTGTATGCTCTTGGCTCCTTTGTGTAAGATTAACTGTCCATAGATGTGTGGTTCTATTTCTGGGTTTTCAATTTTGTTCCATTTTTCTGTGTGTCTGTTTTTGTGCTAGTACCATGCTGTTTTGATTACTATAGCTTTGTAGTATATTTTGAAATCAGGGACTGTGATGCCTCCAGCTTCATTCTTTTTTCTCCGGATTGCTTTGGGTACTTGAGGTCTTTTTTTTCCATATAAATTTTAGGATTCTTTGTTCTAGTTCCATGAAGAATGTCATTGAGATTCTGACTGTAATTGCATTGAACCTACATTGCTTTATGTAATATAGACATTTTAACTATGTTTATTCTTCCAATCCATGTGCATAGAATATCTTTCCATTTCTTTATGTCTTCTTCGATTTCTTTCAATAGGTCATAGTTTTCAGTGTAGAGGTCTTTCACCTCCATAATTAAATTTATTCCTAGATATTTTATTCTTTTTGTTGCCATTGTAAATGGGATTGTATTCTTGACTTCTCTTTCTGCTACTTCCTTATTAGTGTATGAAATACATCTGATTTTTGTAGGTTGATTTTGTACCCTGCAACTTTGCTGTGGTTGTTGATTATTTCTAATAGTTTTCTGATGGGTTTGTTAGGGTTTTCTATATAGAGAATCATGTTGTCCACAAACAGCAAGAGTTTTACTTCTTCCTTTCCAATTTGAATGCCTTTTATTTCTTTTTCTTGCCTAATTGCTCTGGCCAAAATCTCCAGTGCTATGTTGAATAGGAGTGGTGGGAATGGGCACCCTTGTCTTGTTCCTGTCCTCAGAGGGATAGCTTTCAGTTTTTCACTCTTAAGAATGATGTTGGCAGTGGGTTTGTTGTATATGGCCTTTATTATGTTGAGGTACTTTCCTTCTATGCCCATTTTATTGAGGTATTTTATCATAAAAGGATGTTGAATCTTGTCAAATCTTTCTCTCTATCTATTGAGATGACCATGTGATTTTTATTCCTCATTTTGTTAATGTGGTGTATCACATTGATTGATTTGTGGATGTTGAACCATTCCTGCAGTCCTGGTATAAATCCCACTTGGTCATGGTGTATGATCATTTTAATGTATTGTATTCAATTTGCCAATATTTTGTGGAGGATTTTTGCATCTATGTTAATTGGCAATATTGGCCTGTAATTTTCCTTCTTTGTGTTGTCCTTGTCTGGTTTTGGTATCAGGGTGATGTTGGCCTCACAGAATGAGTTAGGAAGCATTCTGCCTTCTTCATTTTGGGGGAAGAGTTTAAGAAGGATGGATATTAACTCTTCTTTGAATGTTTGGTAGAATTCTTCAGAGAAGCCATCTGGTCCTGGACTTTTGTTTTTTGGGAGGTTTTTGATTGCTATTTCTATTTCTTTACTTGTGATTGGTCTATTCAGATTTTCTATTTCTTCTTGATTCAGTTTTGGGAAGTTGTATGAATCTAAGAATTTATCCATTTCTTCTAGGTTGTCCAATTTGTTGGCATATAGTTTTTCATGGTATTCTCTTATAATCCTTTGTATTTCTGTGGTATCCATTGTAATTTCTCCTCTTTCATTTTTAATTTTATTTGTTTG
Organism: Tapirus indicus; assembly: GCA_031878705.1. Classification (NCBI taxonomy): domain Eukaryota; kingdom Metazoa; phylum Chordata; class Mammalia; order Perissodactyla; family Tapiridae; genus Tapirus; species Tapirus indicus. The sequence continues at coordinate 39,969,878 of CM062927.1, forward strand.
CACCTTCTCTCTTCTTTTCTTAGTGAGTCTGGCTAAGTGTTTGTCAATTTTATCTTCTCAGAGTACCAGCTCTTAGTTTCATTGATCCTCTCTATTTTTTTCCAGTTTCTATTTCTTTTATTTCTGCCCTAATTTTTATTATTTCCCTCCTTCTGCTGACTTTGGGCTTTGTTTGTTCTTCTTTTTCTAGTTCTGTAAGGTGTAGTTTAAGATTAGTTATTTGAGATTTTTCTTGTTTGTTAAGGTCAGTCTGTATTGCTATAAATTTCCCTCATAGCACTGCTTTTGCTGCATCCCATAAGAGTTGGCATATTGTGTTTTCATTTTCATTTGTTTCCAGGTATGTTTTGATTTCTCCTTTGATTTCTCCATTGATCCGTGGTTGTTCACTAGCATGTTGTTTAATCTCCACATATTTGTGCCTTTCCCAGCTTTTTTCTTATAGTCGATTTCTAGTTTCATAGCATTGTGGTTGGAAAGTTACTTGATATGATTTCAATCTTCTTAAATTTATTGAGGCTTGCCTTGTTTCCCAGCATATGATCTATCTTTGAGAATGTTCCATGTGCACTTGAGAAAAATGTGTATTCTGCTGTGTTGGGATGGAATGTTCTATATATATCTATTAAGTCCATGTCTATTAAGTCTGGTGTTTCATTTAAGGCCACTGTTTCCTTGTTGACTTCCTGTCTAGATGATCTATCCATTGCTGTAAGTGGGGTGTTGAGGTCCCCTACTATTATTGTGTTGCTGTCAGTTTCTCCCTTTAGGTCTGTTAACAGTTGCTTTATATACTTTGATGCTCCTGTGTTAGGTGCATATATATTCATAAGTGTTATGTCCTCTTGGTGGAATGTCCCTTTTATCATTATATACTGCCCCTCTCTGTCTCTCACTGCCTTTTTTGTCTTGAAGTCTGCTTTGTCTGATATAAGTATGGCAACATCTGCTTTCTTTTGCTTGTCATTTGCTTGTAGTATCATCTTCTATCCCTTCACTCTGAGCCTATGTTTGTCTTTAGAGCTGAGATGTGTTTCCTGGAGGCAGCATATTGTTGGGTCTTCTTTCTTAATCCATCCAGCCACTCTGTGTCTTTTGATTGGAAAATTCAATCCATTTACATTTAGAGTGATTATTGATACATGAGGGCTTAATACTGCCATTTTATCTCCTGTTTTCCAGGTGTTCTATATTTCCATTGTTTCTTTTCCCTTGTATTCTGATTGCCAGTTTGGTGGTTTTCTCAGTTTTCTCTTTATTTATGATTTGTGGCTCTGCTCTGATTTTTTTGTTTAATGGTTACCACAGGTTTTTATAAAAGATCTCATGGATGAAATAGTGCATTTTTTGATGGCCTCTCATCTCCATTAGCCTCAGCAGGTTCCATCCCTTTCCTCTTCCCCTCCTGAGTTATTCTTGTCACAAATTATTCTTTTTTGTGTTGTGAGTTTGTGACTAAATTGAAGTGCTTATAATTATTTTTGATGCTTTCCTTCCTTTTATCTTTTATGTTATCATTAAGTGTTTACTAACCTGTTCTGATAGAGAGCTGCAATCTTCTGATTTTGTCTGTCTGTTGATCAACTTGCTCAAGGCTTTGTAAACCTTTGTCTTTTGGTTACAGGTAGAAGGGCTTCCTTCATCATTTCTTGTAAGGGTGGTCTAGTGGCAATGAACTCCCTCAGCTTTTGCTTTTCTGGGAAAGCTTTTATTTTTCCATTGTATCTGAAGGATAGTTTTGCTGGATAGAGTTGTCTTGGCTGAAAGTTTTTGTCTTTCAGGATTTTGAATATATCATTCCATTCTCTCCTAGCTGGTAAGGTTTCTGCTGAGAAATATGCTGAAAGCCTGATAGAGGTTCCTTTTAGGTTATTTTCTTTTGCCTTGCTATTAATATTTTTTCTTTGTCATGGACTTTTGCCAGTTTTAATATTATATGCTGTGGAGAAGATCTTTTTTCATTGATGTATTGGCTTCACGTATTTGTAAGTCTGGTTCCTTCCCCAGGTTTGGGAAGTTCTCAGCTATAATTTCTTTGAACAAGCTCTCTGCTCCTTTCTCCCTCTCTTCTCCCTCTGGAATACCTATAATACTTATATTGTTTTTCCTAATTGAGTCAGATATTTCTCAAAGATTTTCTTCATTTTTTTTTAAGACTTAGTTCTCCCTTCTCCTCTACCTGAAGCATTTCTATATTTCTGTCCTCTAATTCACTAATTCAGTCTTCCATAACACCAGCTCCATTTTTTATGGTTTCCAAATTATTTTTTATCTCATTAATTGGGTTCTTCATCTCCAGAATTTCTGTTGGTTTTTTTTTTTTTTTAGAGTTTCAATCTCTTTGGTGAGTTATTCCTTCTGCTCATTAATTTTACTCCTGAGCTCATTGAACTATCTTTCTGAGTTTTCCTGTAACTCAGTGAGTTTCTTTATGACAACTATTTTGAATTCTCTGTCATTTAGATTGCAAATTTCTGTGACTTTGGGAATGGTTTCTGGAGAATTGTCATTTTCCTTCTGTTCTGAAGTGTTACTGTAGTTCTTCACAGTGTTTGATGAAGTGATCCTTTGCCAGTGCATTTGTGGTAGTATCTGGTCACAGATTCCACCTGCCGCTACTAGGGGGGAGCAGGAGCTGTGTTTTCTGATCCCACCCCATCTGCTGGAAGTTGTGCAGGTAGGGCCACTCTGCATTTGCATGGGCTGGCCTATGCAACACTCTGCAGGTTGCTCTCACATGGGCAGTGCCTCTGTGCTCAGCAGACAGGTTGCTCTCACATGGGTGGGGCCACTGTGCTTAGCAGGGGACTGGCTGAGCTGCTGTGCTAGGCAGGAGGGGCACCTGCACAGGGGCTGAGTCACCACTCAGTGGATCTCACGGGCTGCACTGCTCCATAGGTGGGGCACCTTCTAAGTGGGTGGGGCTCCTTCTCACCTGTACTGCACTTGGCAGGTGGGCACCTTCATGGGGGCTGAGCTGCCACCACTTGGTGTAGAGCATTCCCACCAGTGAGGCCACTACCGCATGGTGGGTGCTACCACAGTCTGGGCAACAACACCAAAAGCATTCACCAGCCTGCCCCCGCCTCCTCTTATAGTTGCGCCAGCTGTTCTATGAGGATCTGCGATGTGGCTCACTGCTGCCGGAGAAGGGGAGGGGTGCACTCACCTAGTTCCACTACCTCCCGGGGATCCAGTCCACCCACATTCAGATGCACAGCTGCATGGATCTCTCAGACATCCTGTTGTGCTGTGCAGGGACTCCTCTGCTGGTTAATGAATGTCCATTTAGTTGTAACTTAGAGGGGAGAGACAATGGGAACAACTCACTCCACTATGATGCTGACATCACTCTTGCAGCCTCTATTTTAGGATTCCTCTCCTCACTAAGTTCCATCTCTGTCACACTCAGAATGTGTATTCCACTGCCTCATGGAATTGAGACCACCCTTCAGGACAGGAAACAGAGATGGGCAGCTATGGTGGAGTGAATAGACTACAGACTTAGCATCCAAAAGCCTGGTTCAGTCTATAGACCATCTTTTGAACGTAAGTCTCAGCCTCCATTTCTTAATTTGTAAAATGGACAAAACCATACTCCACTGGACCAAATAACATAACGCATGTAAATTATAAACCAAATGTAACATAATGCATGTAAATTGTAAATTGTAAACAGTCCATGAACGTAAGATTTGCCAAGTCCTTGGCAAGAAGTGAGATGAAAATTGGGTATCATGAAGTGTCTCATCAAACATTTACTGAACCCACACAGTCTCACGCTAGAAACTGCAGTGCATACAGACGTCAGGGCAGGAGCCAGGCTGAAATACTGAGAGAAGTGCTGCTCAGGGTGGGGGCCGGGGCCTGCAGCACCACCTGGGTGCTTGTGAGAGATCCAAATTCCTGGGCCTCATCGCAAACCTATAAGTCAGATCTCTGAGGGTGAGGTCCAGGAATCTGCTGTTAACAAGGCCTGCACTTCACTCCCACCCAGGTTCAAGTTTAAGAAGCGCCAGTTCACAGGTGTCCCAGCCTCTCAGACTTTAAGTCGGTCACAAGTAGATTGTTAGCAAACCTAATATGTATGCAAAAAAGTCTTTAGGTTTAAACTTGGCTCAGGGTGAGGACAGGCCTGTGGGGCAATTGGGGATCACTCACCAAGACAAGTCAAGCTCTGAGTTTATCGTGAGAGAACAGCTGTAAGGAGAAATTAGTGATGGGACGAGTAGGGGAGGCATGGGCTGGTGGGGAGGCATTGATTAGGGGGTCTCGATTGCTAGGGCAGCTGCAACTGGCCCCCCAGCTGAGTACATGTGGCTAAGTGCTGTTGCAAGAATCCAGTGAGGTACTCCATGTAAAGCACATGATGAGAGTTCAGCTGGCTACTGTCATCCTCACCCTGATTCCCACCGTGACCTCCACACGTCCAGCACGGGCTATGTCCATACATATCCCTATGAGTCAACTTCTCCTTCCCTTCGTGTGTGCCCATGTTGGGAAAGAGGTCATGCATTTGTGTGTTTTGAAACAGGCCCTTTGATCATTCATAGAAATGCCTATAGTCAATAGGAACCTCAGAGGGAAATTGGGGTCCTGTTTTGTGCCCGCCAGGCCTCTGCTAACATTGACCCCCCTCATCAAAGGGATCCTGGTAAAGCAACTGCACACCAAATGAACCTGGTTTCTAAGATGAGAAGTGATTCAGAGTGTATAGCAGCTCATTAAAAAAAAAGGCATTTGTTAATGAGTGCAGAAAATGCCAGTAAATGAGAGAGACCCACTCTGTTATGATGGGCCCAGAGTTGCTCAAACCTAATTTTGCAACAGCAAGGAGAAAATAAAAACGTCTAGAGCCGGTTGTCCTCTGCTCAGAGACAGGATAATCTTGGAGAAACATTTTACGGTGTATTGCTTGAAGAAAAGTGCATTAGTCTTTCCTGAAAAAACATTTGGTTGACCTTGAAAATAAAAGCATTCATGAAAAGTATGAGCAGAAGTTTTCATTATTCCTTAAGCCCTTGCTTCAGAGAGACAAAAAATTCCACCCTCCATTGCAGCTCCACAATGCCAAGTTGCCAAGCAACTGATCTTTTATGGTGGATCGCCACGGAGACTGATGTAAACAAAATCATAAATCCCATTAACCTGCTAAATACTGGGTCTGGGTTAGAAAGGGAGCAAAAGAGCTGCTTTTCAGGTTAAAAGAGATCATGTGAAACGGTGAGTGGCAAGATTTTAGTCAGAGTAAATTGTCATGGGTGAGACTGTAATTAATGTAGCTCTTTTTTTCTTTCCTGTATCAGGGAAAGCCATCGTAGAAGGAAGAGTCACTTCCAACTGCAAAATAACTCCACCCCGGGGCCAGGCCCGGCCACCGAAGAACTGGTGCATCGTGGTTCTCCCAGCCGGCCTCCAGGAGGACCTCCACCATCACTCACTCAGACCAGCAGTCAGCGGTCATGAAACAGCTCCTCACAGGAGGCTCTGGAAACAACGCTGTGTACTTCGTGTTCCTTGCAGACAAAAGGAAAGACAAATGGCATTTACAGAGTAAGAGTCCATGGCAGACACTGTGGCAGATGACCAATTTGTGGTATGTCATTTCATTCTCACAACTCTTCTGAGAGGAAGAGCAGTATTTGTGCTATTCTTATTGAATTGATGGGAAGCCAGAGGCCCAGAGGGTGAGGACATTTTATCCAAAGTCACACAGTTAATGAGCAGAAGAACAGAGATTTCAACTCTAAAGTTGAATTAAAGACTCACTGTGGCCTCCACCAGCTTGGACCTAAGGCCTTCTGCGTGTAGAGACTTCTGCCCCAAAGTGGACAAAAAATCCCACATCGGGGATATTCATCCCTGCCAAGGACACAGCTCATGTCGTGATTCCCGTTAGAATGACATGGAACTCTTCAGTGGTGTGCTGGGAAATGTCCAACGTCAGGCTCTCTGCAGGGACGGGGTGAGCTCTTGTCACTGTGGTATAAATACTCCCACTGTAGTTGATTTCAACAAGAGATACAGGCCATGGACTCTCCTGAGCTGGACAGGCCTGCTCCAGCACATACCAGCATGCTTAAAAATATCAGTACGCTGGGTCAACCCCAGACCAGTCAAACCAGAATGCCTGAGGATGGGCCTAAATCTTGGTGTTTTTAACAAGTAAGGCCAGGGATTGAGAACACTGGGCTAGAAGCTTCATATTTAGGGGGCTATTGGCCTTTTGGGGCTCCTGAAAGAGCATAACCCATCAGTCACCTGATAGCAAACCCAGGGCTTGGCAGCAGCACTGTCCACATCCCATCGCTGTTCCCTCCAGGTGACTTAGCATGTGCCACATGCCTCTGCCCCAGTCCTGGGGTCCCAGGGATCCTAGCACAGGATCACAAGCCCAGATGCATACAGGATCCCGTCAAGCAAAGGAAACAAATGAAGCCGGATGGGTGAAGATGGTGGGGACCTGGAACATACCAGCCCTGTCTGAGGGGGGCAACAGCTCTTAATTAGGGTGGATCATTGGCCTGAGAAGGCGTTGCTGGCCAGCATTGTCAGCCATGTCTCCTATTCCTCCAGACAAGACACAAATGTGGATCTTTATGTGAACCTTCCAGTTTTGGCAACAAATTCAAGTTCACAAACTGGACAGGCCAAACAAAATCATCCCGTGGGCCAAATCCAGTCCAAGTGTCCTCTTCTGCAACCCGAGCATCTGGATGCTCAGGCTGAGCCTCCTGCCCCTCTGGCCTCCGAAGGAGTGGGGCTCCTCCTCAGTGTTCTCAGCAGTGACACCGTAGACCACTCCTCACGCGCCTCCCCCAGCCTCTGTTCCCTAGGGTTCTCACCCATGCAGAGATTTACCACAGAGCAGCCGTGAGCAAGGGGACTTCTTGCTCTGGTGTCCTGAAACAGGCCTCAAGACAAAGTTCCCAGTGCTAGTGCTTTATTTGGGAGGTATGTCCAAGAACCACTGGTATGGGAGTGAGCAGACAGAAGAGGATGAAGGGTGCATGTCCAAGCCAGTTACTCCCAAAGGCAATCCTGTGGGGAACCCTGGAGGCAGTGTGGAACCCCTCAGAGTTACCCTAACCAGGAGGCAAGAATCCGGGGCATTTATCCATTGCCTTGTCCATCATCGGTCAGAGCTGCTTCAGGGATATTAACTTTGCAGCACTTCTGGCTGGCTCTGAGCTTAGGCCAAACTTCTCCCGTGACCAGAAAGACCTCTCACAGGTGTCTGCAGCGAGCAGCCTTTGGTGCACAGAGGTGGATGTCAGGGGAGTGTGGGTGGGGCATGGACAGCATCTCTGTAAGGGGGAACCAAAACCTCAGTGCCAAAACCAGAAAGCTAGTAAAGGAGCCCCCGTGGGGGACAGAGAATAAGAAAGTGACCATGACCTCAAGTCTCAGTTGTGCAAGATGAGGAACAAGGAGCCAGGGCATGGCAGAAGGGGTAAGATCTGGGTCAGGGTCAAGATACGGCGCGGCCTCCCCAGTCTGACTGAAGTATGGGGTACAGCCTCTATTTCTAGTCCTGCCCTTCTCAGGCTCCTGGGTGGGCTTCCAAGTGGGCTCAGGAGTCAGCACCTGAGAGAGGGATCCAAACCGAAGGAAGGCCAGGGGAAAGTTGTCAGGTACTCAAATGAGTGTTTGGGGTCTGAGTCTGCTTTTCTTTCTCCCTTTGGGCACTCCAGCCCCTGCACCCAGAATGCTTCTGCTGGGGCAGAGGCCAGGATGGCCAGAGGCAGCCACAGACTGTATCAGAAGCAGTGGTTAGCCCTGGAGAAGGTAAGTACCGTGTGTCAGTGCAGGGCTGAGAAGCAGACACCGAGACAGGATGAAATATGCAAGGATTGTATTAGGGGAAGCGCCCGGAGAGAAGCTGGAGCCGGAGAAGGCTGGGAGAGCAGGCAGGGGCACTGTGGGGCTGACCAGGAGAGGAGGAGAGCGGGAAGGAGGGGTGGGTGCAAGTGTCCTAGACTGCCACGCAGCCCGAGGGAGGTTCCGCAAGGCCCTCGGGAAGTCCTCAGCTGGAGTCAGTCTTCAGGGTAGCCGTGTCCCTCAGGACACCTCTGCCGGGGTGTCCCCACTGTCAGAGTCATGGAAACGGCCTCCGTGCAGTCAGTCGCTGCCATCAACTTCAGAGCCCAGCGGAGGAGGCCCTCTCCCCTCTGCGTGATGCTTAGAAATACTGGGAAGGGCACTGGATTTCCCACAATTTAGGAGAATGAGAGCCCAAGTTACCTTAATTCAGAGGAAATGATAATTCAGTGTAGACATATGAACAATTATTATCTCTAAGTTGTGGGATAAGTAACGATTTTTCCTTAACCTTTCCTATATTTGTTAATTCTCTTATAGTAAAAATTAAATACTTTTATGACTGCTGGTGGGAGGTAATGTCCCACACAGATCCCATTTATCAAGCCAGTGCACCCACCCCCGTCCCTCCTGCTAACAGCTTACACCCTCCTCCCCACTCTGAATAGCAGCTCCCCGCCCTGGGTGTTCCCCACCGTGCACCTCCCCAAGGCTGACTGGCACGGAGTGGGAAAGGGAGGCCCCTCCTCTGTGGGACAATTCAAGCTCCAGAGCCGCCGTGTGGTCACCGCATCTTCTTGAGCTCCTTCCCCGGCCCCAGCCTGCTTCCCTCAGCCCCCTTCTCCTGAGAACACTGGCCAGTAGAACCTGGCACAGGCTTGGGTCCTGCCTATTGGACCCCTAGCCCAGGGCAGGGACTGCATCGTGTTAGTCCTTCACAGACCCCATTGAGGCGTTGCTCTCAGGCTATAGCCCTTGCTCTGCCGTACAGTTTATTTGTGCTGTGAAGCAACTGCTTTAATGTTCAAATTCCCTGGCTTATTTCTTGAAATAAAATATTCTATATTTTATTTCAGGAGTGGCAAATTCAAATTCTCCGGGGATAAGGCAGTGAATGTCAGCATACGAGGCCCACCTGGTGGAAAGCACAGTAAGCCGGGAGCGATGGCCTCGTGGAGAAGGGGTGCCACCGGCTGCCGCCACACAGGAGTGTGGCCTGGAATTCCAAGGCCTCTTGAACTGTCAGGACACTCCAAAAATTCAGGTATTTGAGTGAAATCTCACAATTTTTAAAAGTTAGCTCAGAGTTTTCTAAAACCCCATATGGGCCCAGCTAAACACGTCTGTGGCTAAATTTGGCTGAAGGGCTGTCATTTCAAGTCCTGTGTTTTCTTGAACAAGTTGGGAAAAAGAAAAACATCCCCTCCACCACCTACCCCCACATGCATGCTGATAAAGGGGACGTCTTTGCCACTGTCTCCCGTTCTTACCCCAAACCTGACTGGAAACCCCTGACAGGGAATCCCATGAGACACTGAGCCATGTAAGGGGAATTCAAAACTCCATCTGAGTTTCTGAGGCCGTCTCTCAGCCATCTGCTGGCCCCAGGAGGCTTGCTGTTTTTTAAGCACAATATGTGTCTCCCTACCTATGCTGAGATGCTTCTAGATTGTTCTTAGAGAAGAGAAAGAACTCATTCCTATTTCCTGATCATAAATTCAGGAAATACTGAAAAGCTCCTGCACGATCTCCTAAAATGCTTTTTCAGATCAAACTTCCCAACCCTGGTCTAAAACTTGGGTTCTTTCATGAAAAAAAGCTCAGGTGCCTTCTTAGGGAGGCTGTGGGACTGAGGGAGCCACAGGATCCCCACAGGGCAACCCACCCCTCCACTCTGGGCCTGATGAACACTTCGCCTGAGTGGTCAAAAATGACTTCCACGAGGGGCTCTCACCACTTCCTTAGGACCCAGTGGCACCATATAATCAGCTTCCCCGTAAGGCCGTTTTCCTCTGCTCAATTTCACCCCATTACATGTAGTTATATCCCTCAGAGTTCAGAGACCACCCAAGACCCTCCAGTCGTTTGGGCTGTTTTTATATTGCTCCAACTTTGACCAAACGTTATTGCAGGAAAAACTATCTAAGTGTATTTGTCTTTTTAACTTGTTCTTTCTGCTCTCCCATGCCTGGGCAGCCTCCGAGAAGCGTCGCCAAGAGGTCCTTCACTGATTCAGTCAGCAAACAGTGAGCTAGGCTCTTATGCATCTTGGGTGTCATCTTCCAGCTCTAGGCCCATCTTTCCCAAGCTCCCCCAGGACTTGAAACACTCAGGAGCCTTGGAGGGTCACAGTAGGAGGACACCCCTCAGTCCCTCTCAGCTGGGGCCAGAGTGCAGGGGAAACACTCTCCAGGCCTAGACCCATTTATGCAAGGTGAGCCCAGGACTGGGACGGGCTCCCTCAGCGTCAGGGCGAGAGCCTGTGGCTCCGGAGATGGTTGGAGATGTAAGATGGAGCAGAGGAAGTGCCGGGTGCAGGACCGGGCACATGGTAAGTGGAGCATCAGCATCAGACTTGACGCTGACAGAGGTAGCGTGGGATGGCTGGATTCACTCCGGGGCAGTTCGACAAACAGGGGGCACGTCAACCAAAATACCCTTTCTCTGAGCAATCCAGCTCACTCATTCATTTGACAAGTCTTTATTAAGTACCTTCCTCACTGAGAATACGATTTTTAGCGAGGACCTAAAGGAGAGAGGGAGCCATGCTGTGTCTTGGGAAAGGAAGGGCATTCCAGACAGCAGGAACAGCAAGTGCGAAGACACTCAAGCAGGAGCAAGCTTGACGTGTTCGAGGAAAGGCGAGGCGCCCAGGGGACTGAGCCAAGTGAACCAGGGGGAGAACAGCAGGAGCAGAAGGCAGAGGGGATGCGGGAGCCTTGTATACCTCATAGCAGGAACTTGGTCTTCACCGTGAATGAAATGGGAAGCAGAGGCGTGGCGTAACTGACTTACATCTCAACAGAATCATTCTGGCCACTGTGTTGAGAGTAGACTATAGGGGCCCAGGGTTTAAGCAGAAAGTCAGATAGGAAGCTACTGAAAAATCCAGGGGAGATGTGGTGGCCTGGGCCAGTGAAGTGGCCTTGGTGGCAGTGAGAGGTGGTGGCATTCTGGATACGTCCTGAACAGAGTCCTCGTGATTTGCCAACAGACTGAACACAGGGAATGAAAGAAGGGGAGAAGTCAAAAGGACTCCTTTGGCCAGAGCAATCAGTAGGATGGAATTTCTTTTCACTAAGATGGAAAGGCGGGCAGGGGTTATTTTGAGGGGTCAATACCAGTTCAATTTCGGACATGTTTAGTGGGTGATAACTATTATACATATCAGTGCAGTCCTCGAGCTGACAGCTGGTTGTGAGAGACTGGAGTTCACAGGACAGCACTGGCTGGAAACGGATATATTTTCAATTCATCGGGATCGAGATGGGATCTACAGCCGTGGGAGTGAGTGGGATCACGTAGAGGGTGAATGCAGAAGGAGAAAAATAGAGGCCCAGGCACAGAGGTCAAACATGTTGTCACAGGGTGGCTTCAGGAGGTGGTTCAAATACCAGTGTACACAAGAAGTAATCCCAACAAATCCACAGCCAGAGAGCAAAAGAATCAAGAAAAACAGTCCCCTATATGCACACACTCAAACCATTCACTCACCTCCCAGAAGGTAGAGTCTGGGAAATTTGGTCCTGAGGAATATACATACAATGTTCCTTTTTTTCTCTCAGTATTTATTTCATGATTTTACCTCGGCCGTAACTTCACAGCCCTGTTCGTGACTGCTACATTTCATTCCTCCCCTCCCTGCCAGGCAAACTTTCTTAGGTGGCCATTGTTCAGCCTTAGAAGTTACCCACAAATTCTATATTATCGGATCTCTTCATTTGAGTTTCTTCAAGAAAAGCTCTATTGTAGGTCTACTTGGGTCCACTGGAAGCTACAGAGTGGAGCTATGGTGTGGGTGTCCTTGCTTTCTTGAGTCGTGTTAACAGAATAAAGGATGTGAACTTAACTAGTCTCTAATGAACTGTGTGATGGTTAATTTTGTGAGTTAAGTTGACTGGGTTAAGGGATGCCCAGCTTGCTGGTAACACATGATTTCTGGGTGTGTCTCTGAGGGTGTTTCCAGAAGAGATTAGCATTTGAATCTGTAGACTGAGTAAAGATCGCCCTCACCAATGTAGACGGGCATCATACAATCTACCGAGGGCCCAAACAGAACAACAGAGGCTGAGGAAGGGCGAATTTACTCTCTGCTGGAGTTGGGACACCCATCTTCTCCTGCCTTCGGATGTTGGCGCTCCTCCAGCCTTCAGATTTGGACTGGAACTATACCACTGGCCATCCTGGGCCTCCAGCTAGCAGATTTCTCAGCCTCCAAAATCACCTGAGCCAATCTCTCATAGTAAATCTCCTTCTGTGTATCTCTGTATGTCCTGTTGGTTCTGTTCTCTGGAGAACCTTGACTCAGACAGACTGTATCCATTAGCTTTTCCAATAATATTGTTGCAAAACAAAAAACCCCAAACCAGGGGCTACAACAATAGTGTTTGTCATGCCTTCCAGCTCCCACGTCTGCGGTCAGCCAGCTTTGTGCTGAGCCTGACTCCAGGCTACAGGTCTGGTTTGGGTCTGCTCCTCACATTTCCTTTCCTTTTGGGATGAATAGGCTATCTAGGACACAGTCTCATGGTGACAACAGAAGCACAGGAGGACAGACCTAATCACACAAGCACATTTCAAGTTTTTGTTTGCATCACGTCCACTAACATTCCACTGGCCAAGCAAGTCACACGGCCAAACCCAACATCACTGGGGTGGGAAAACAGTCTCTACCTCTAGTCAGAAGGAAAAGGATGTAAATACAGGAGAGTTAAAAAATCGAGAACAATTCTGCAGTCTACCACAGAGACTTTTCTTTGACTCTCCTCTTTATAGCAGTGCCACATGGTAGCAGGTATTTCCCGGTCAAGCATATGCATGTATCCGTAGACTTTCTAAGTCAGTAACAAGATAGAATATAGTGTAGGGGCTCTGTTCTTTGGAGGTAGAGCTTCTGCCTTGAACCTGACTTGCTAACACACCAAGAACATTTGTGCGGTTGAATGAAGAAGAACGTTTCAGATGGGAAAGCTGGATCAGAGAGGTAGATGACTTTCTCACAGGAGAGCTGGGCTTCTGCAGTGTGCTGTAGGGTCAACTGGGATGAGTGATATAGGAACACCACATAAGGAATCCTTTTCTGGTGATTAACATACTTTTTCTCACCCAGGTTTTGCAAACAGGGGCCATAATGAAATTGGCCCTGGACACTTCACACCCAAGCGTTTGCTGATTTGACCTTCTAACCACAGGATTAGCAAGATCCATTTACTCTGGCTAGTTCTGCAGATTCTTCCAGTTTCATAATTCAATCAAAGATAATAGTAAATGGAATGAGAGGCTGCTCATGGGAAAGCCAAATGCAGAGGGGAAACAAAAATAAGAGGAATCAAAGACTTCAATTTTATGTACGCCTTGAATTGTTTTGGCAGGGAACCAAATAGAAAAAATTCCTTCCCTTCTTAGCTGGCATGTCTCCACATCACAAAAGCATTGTGCAGTCTGGTTCGGGCTGCAGCTTCTTCTCACAAAAGGCCCAGCCTAAGGCAAGGCCCAGGTGCAAAATGCAAGCTCCAGACAGAGGTGTACAGGAAGACGAGCTGGGGGCTTGCTTCCTGCACCCGGAACATCCTATACCCAGATGGATAGGCTCCCAGGAACCCACCAGTCAACAACTCAGGGGAAACAACTTGTTCATATCAAGGTCTCCTCAAGGGTAGTGGTTAAGAGCATGTGCTTTGGAGTTAGAGAAATCTGGATTCAAATCCTGATATTGCCACCCACTAGCTGTGTGACCTTGAGCACATTACCTAACCTCTCTGAGCCCCAGCTTTCATCTGTACAGTGTGGAGAATAATGGCCCCTGCCTCTCAGGGTTGTGGTAAGGATTAAAGGAAGTGACAGTACCCATTTCCATGGGCCTGGGTAAGGGGCAGTTATTATCTAGGAAGTCCTGAAGGAAGCTTTGTGCAGTCATAGGGGCTACTGTCTAAGAATCTCCCAAATTTCCAATCTCCTCTGCTTTTTGGAACTAAAAAGAGCAAAATACATATCATCTGCATAAAAGCTGAAGACATACAAGTGCTACATCCCACCCACCTGTGGAAATCTATCTTGATCTACCCAAAGCGCCTCTGCAGTTGTCAAAAGCGGAACACCTGCAGCCAGGTGGGTTGGACACCAAGCTGGACACCAGTGGACCTGGGCAAGAGGAACCCTGCACTGGGCCTCCCACACACTTCAAGAGATGCACCTGGCCCTTGTCTGGCCACCCTCTCCCCTCCCATGGAGTGAGGAGACCACAGGCTCAGGACAGGCCCACCTGGAGCCCAGATCTTCTTTCCTAAACTACACTCTCGGTACCTGGGATCCCAGGTTTCCCTGCCCAAAGCGTCCTCAAGCTTGTTTCCAGGGCCTGTGGGGTCTCTTCCCCTGATCCACCTCCCATGAGGGCCTGTGCTTCTAGGGTGTGCACCTTAGGCCCAAGAACTGACCAAGAGGTGGCTATTTGCAGGGTGCGTGGATGGAGCTTGGGTATGCCAGCTGGGGTGTTCACACTCAAACACTCAAAGCCTTTGCAGTGTGAACAGAGCTGGGTGTGAAGTGGGCAGGGCTTGGCATGAGGGCTGAGCACTGGCTCTCTCCACTTGGGAACTCCCAGGAACCCAAGAAGTCCCAATACAAATCCAGCCTTGCGGGTCATTACGAAGGGTATTTGCCAAGATGGCAGGATAAGATATTTATTTAACAATTAGTTTGTAAGTTTTATAAATACAATGTTCTGATTTGTAAATTGTAAGTATTTAGACATCTGGTAGGTAGGTCTCCATGTATGCTCTTGCTTCCAGCCCTGCAAATGTTAGGGGCAGGCCTGTCACCTAGTAAACCTTACAAATTCAGTGAAGATTGGCTGGACTCTGACATTTCTCCTATTTATTCGCTTAAAAATCTCTGGTGATAGAACTTACAGCTGGCTCACCCAAATCCCAAATGCCACCACACCACCCAGGAACACAGGGAGCAGCCACAACTGGTGGTCTCATTTTAGCTCACTAATTCCAGTAACTAATGATGCCAAAGGGCCCACGAGAACCCCAGAGTTTCCAGAATTCCTGGGTTTACACACTACCCCCACAGACCAGGGCTCGATTAGGAGACTGTGGCAGATTGCATTTTCCAGAAATGGCGGAAACACTGTTTCCCCTCCCACATGCTCTTCCAGGACCTTGCCACGCTCCCATGGAGAGGTGAGTCCACGTCCTCTCCCCTTGCACCGAGGCAGGACTTTGTGACTACTCCGACTGGTTGAGTACATGAAAGTGAGGCCGGGTGATTTCCAAGGCTGGATCGTAAAGGGTGACAGAGCATCCACCAGGTTGTCTCCTTCTGGGGACACACCCCTTGGGACCCCTGAGCTGCTACGTAAGAAGTCCTCTACTCTGAAACTGACATGCTAAGAGACCACATGGAGAGATCAGGTGGAGAGAGAAAGAGATGCCCAAGGAAACCACCCACCCCTACAGAACAGCTGTGTAAGCTAAGAGAGGGCCACAGAAGTAGAGGCCCACAGTCATATTTTCTGTATTTGCAGAGACTCAGTTAAAAGACTGGTCTGAAACAACTGTTCTGTCGTTCCTCCACTGCAGCTGGCTCTGCACATGCAGGGGAACTAGAATCTGAAAATGGTCTGTTCTCACTGCTTTCTGTGGCAACTGAATATTGCAATGCCCAGTTGGCTACCAGTGGGCACTGCTCTTCTAGAATCTGGTGCAAGGGCCTCTGCCTGGCCCCCACTCCACACCGAGGAGTCTCCAGGTCAGGCAGCGTGAGCAGCTTTCTCCAGCAGGTGAGCACCCCATGCCTTGGCCCCAGGCCAGGCCTGGACCAGAGGCTTCACACAAGGTCCAGCCTGTGGAGTCCTACAGCGTCTCAGGCTTGGTCATGCGAGTCCGAGAGCCGGTCAAGCGCAAAGGGGCCCCAGATCAAAGCCCTGGCCCCTCCTAGATTTGGGAGGGCTAGAAGGAGCTACATATATGAAAATACTGGCAAGAGCTTTCAACACTCCTGCAGCAAATCAAGCATGTGCTGGTCATAGGTCTTTGGGGAAAATGAACAAAATCCATTTATATCTTGGTTTTCGTTATGCCACCTTTCACGGGGCGCATCAGCTCAGCCATCACCCATAGACTTTGGGCTAGGAGTTGTGTGACCTTGGACAAGAACCACCATGCGTATGCCCACTGGGGCCATGTAGGCGATGTGAACCAGAGCAGCAGACTGGAAGGGGCCGGTGAGGTACTGAAACGCAGGCCCCTTCTAACACAGGCATGGCCAGCTGGGAGCTGCCAAGAGGGAATGTCAGCCCACTTTTCCCCGATCTTCACATTTTTTCAAGAAGCCAAAAATTCACATTTTTGCATAAAAGCTCCCTACTTTTAAAATATTGGCAACCAAAAAGAAACAATGACCTTACCACTTCAGTGTGCAAGGAGACATCCAGCAGCCAGTAACTGCATCTCTGGGCATAGGGGTTTCTCTGAAACATTGGAAGGCCCCTCTGTCTGCATGCAGAGGCTGGAATTGTCAGGGAATTAACACACCAAGAAGCAGCCCTCAGCAACTGATAGGACTTGGTGTGTAAACGCCCAGCTCCCTCACCCCAGGCTGGGATAACTCTGAGGCCCATGTCCTATGAGGCACTGACTTTCCACCAGGAGTAAGCACCACCGCTGACAAGTTTACTCATCGGCACTTAGCTGTCTTCCATCCTTTCCCTCTCGTGTCCCTACTCCTCCACCAGCACTTCCTCCCATCACCTCCCAGGTAAGTTGTGTGCATGTGAATCCTGAAACCAATTCAAGATTTTTTAAATGCACAGGGCCACTGTATAAGGTTATACATCATGTCTACTTTTCAAGGATGCCCATAACGGGGTACATGAGGCTAAAATCCCCACTATCCTGCATGTCAGCACCAGGCTGAGTGAGGCTGGTGTCAGCTGCAGGACAGGGCACCTTTCTGGAATTCACACATGGATGTCGAATGGACTGCCAGGAGACTTGAAAACATGTCTGAGGCTGGATTTGGCTCCTGGGTCACCAGTCTATACCTTCTGATTTAGAGGACTGCAAAGTCTGCTGTTCCCATGTAACCAGGCCCAGGGCTCATCGCCACAACCCATCCTACCTCCTGTCCCATGGAGGCCAGGCACCTTCCAGGCACCTCTTATCTTCTCCACTATCTCCAATAAAATTCCATCTGAAGAGGGTAGCAAATTAATTTCTTTACACGTAGATTTATACGATGGGCCACAGGTAAAAGTACTGCCAGTGAAGGGGTATCTACCTTTTGAAAAACCAAAAAGTCAACACAAAGCATTCCGGTATTCATCCACACAGTAAACAGTTATTGAGCACCAGGCGCTGCTGTATGTGCTTGGGAATACCTGAGGGAACAGGACAGGTAAGGCCCCTGCCCTCGTGTCACTCACACCCTAGGTAGGAGAGACAGTCAAGAAATAACAAGAATAAGTTATTTTAGACAGCTTTATTGATATATAACTCACATACCAGAAAACTCATCCATTTAAAGTGTACAATTCAATGGTTTTTATTATATTCAAAGTTCTACAACCATCATTTTCATCACCCCAAAATGAAACCACATACACATTAGCAGTCATTTCCCATTCTATTTCTTCCCTCACCTCAGCCTCTGGCAACCACTAATCGACTTTCTGTCTCTATAGATTTGCCTATTTTCAATATTTCATATAAATGGCATCATACAATACATGATCTTTTGTGACTGGCTTCTTTCACTTAGCATAATGTTTTCAAGGTCCATCCGTATCATGGCACATATCATTCATCCCTTTTTATTGCCAAATAGTATTCCCTCATATGGATCTACCACATTTTGTTTATTCATTCCTCAGGTGATGGACATCTGGGTTGTTTCCACTTTTCGGTGCCATGAAGAATGCTGCTATGAACATTTGTGTACAAGTATTTGTTTGATAATCTATTTTTAATTCTTTTGGATTTATTCCTAGGTATAGAATTGACAATCCTGTATTTAACTTTTTGAGGAACCACCAAACTGTTTTCCACAGTGACTGCACCATTTTACATTCCCAGCAGCAATGTATGAGGGTTCCTATTTCTCCACATCCTCACCAACACTTATTTTCCTTTTTTTTTTTATTATAGCCATTTCAGTGGGTGTGAATTGGTATCTCATTGGGATTTAAATTTACATTTCTCTAATACATAATGACATTCAGCATCTTTTCATGTGCTTATTGGTCATTTATACATCTTCTTTGAAGAAATGGCTATTCAGGTCCTTTGCCCATTTTTTAATTGGGTTCTTTATCTTTGTGTTGTTGAGTGGTAAGAGTTCTTTAAACATTCTGGATACTAACCCCTTATTAGGCATATGATTTGCAAATATTTTCTTCAATTCTGTGGGTTGTCATTTCACTTTCTGGATGGTATCATTTGTAATACAAAAATTTTTCAATTTTGATGAAGTCCAATTCATCTATTTTTCTTTTGTCACTTATGCTTCAGGTGTCATATATAAGAAGTCTTTGCCTAATCCCAGATCATGAAGACTTACTGATACATTTTCTTCTAAGAGTTTTATCTCTTACGTGGAGGTTTATGACGCATTTTGAGTTAATTTTTGTATATGGTGTGAGGTAGTGGTCCAACTTCATTCTTTTGCATGTGGAGATCCAGTGGTCCCAGCACCACTTTTGTTTCCTCGTTGACTTGTCTTGATGCCCTTGGTGAAAGTCAATTAAACATGAATGAAAGGGCTTATTTGTGAGCTCTCAATTCCAGTTCATTGATCTATATGTCTGTCCTTTTGTCAATAATGCATTGTCTTGATTACTGCAGCTTAGTTAGTTTTGAAATTTAGAAATGTGAATCCTCCAACTTTTCTCTTCTTTTTCAAGATGTTTCGGCTATTCTGGGTCTCTTGAATTTCCATATGAATTTTAGAATCAGCTTGTCAGTTTCAGCAAAAAAAAAAAAGGCAGTTGAAATTCTGATAGAGGTTGTGTTGAACCTGTAGATCAATTTGGGGAGTACTCCCATCTTAACAATATTAAGTCTTCCAACACACGAACACAAGATGTCTTTCCATTTAATTTCTTACAGCAATGTTTTTCAGTTTTCAGTGTAGAAGCCTTGCACTTCTTTGTTAAATTCATTCCTAAGTATTTTTTTATGCTATTGCAAATGGAATTGTTTTCTTAACTTCATTTTTGGATTGTTCAATACAATAATTTTTGTGCATTGATCTTGAATCCTGCAACCTCACTGAACTCCTTTATTAGTTTTAATAGGTTTTTAGTGGGTTTCTTAGAATTTTCTGTATATCATGTCATCTGCAAATAGAGATAGTTTTACTTCTTTCTTTCTTATCTGGATGCCTTTTCTTTCTCTCTTTCTTTCTTTTTTTTTTTATACTTAATTGTCCTGGCAAACATAATTTTTAAAAAGTAAACAATAAGGTGTGTTAGAAGATGATAAGAGCAATGGAGAAAAGAATAAGTGTACCCAGGTAAGGGAGATTGGGATTGCTGGGGCTTAAAGTTGTAATTTTTAACTGTTCCTCAATGAGGAGGTGACATTTGAAGAAGGAACTAAAGAAGGTGAAGGAGTCAAACACGTTAAACACCCAGGCAAAGATCCAGCGCACAGAGCTGAGGCAGGAATGTGACAAGCAGGTCCTCTAAGAAGAGCCAGGGCCATGGTGGCTGGAGCAGAGTAAGCAAGGACATCACACAAAGGGTCTGGAACAGAAAAGTGGCCTGACCTGACTTGGGGTTTCCAAAGGGTCGCTGTGCTTGCTGTGGAGAGAACACACTGAAGGTGCAAAGGGAGAAGCAGAGAGACTAGCTGGAGCTATTGTAGCAACCCCGGAGAAAGGTGATGGTGGCTTGGATCAGGGTGGTTTCCATGGAGGTGGTGAGAAAAGATTGAATTCTAGATCTGTTTTGAAGATAGAGGTGACAGGATTTATTGACAGATTAGATGGAGAGTGTGAAAAAAGAGGAGTCGAGATGAGTTCAAGATGTTTTGGCCTAAGCAATTGAAAGGCTAGAGTTGTATCAACTCAAATGGGGACAGAAGGAGCAGGTTTTGAGGTGAAGATCAGAATTTACTTTTGAACACATTGAATTTGAAATGTCTATTAGATCTCTGGAGATCTCAAGTAGGGAATTGGATATGCAAGTCTAGACCCAGGACAGAAGTCTGAATTTGAAATATAAATTGAGAATTTTTGCCATCTAGATGGCATTTGAGCCATGCAATGGAATATGATCACCAACGGAATGTGTCCACAGAGGCGAGAGGAGGACTGAGGCCTGAGATGGGGAGCCTTCCAGTGTAGGCAGGTTGGGAAGGAAAGAGTGAACCAGGAGGAGAGTCTGAGATGGAGGCTGAGGTAGGAGGAAACCCAGGAGAGAGCAGCGACCTGAAGACAAGTGAAGAAAGCGTGTGGAGGAAGGAGCGATCCACTGTGTCAACCACTCCTGAAGGTCAAAAAAGCTGAGGCCTGAGAGTTGACCACAGGAAATCAACCAGGGAGGGAGCGTATCATTTCAGATACCACAGCGTGGAAAAAGCACTTGTTTTTCTAGATTCCTTTTCCTTTGGGAAAGGCAGAGATAGGCAGGGCAATGGAACAAGGGTGAGGGCTATACAGAAAGCCAGAGACAGTACCTGACTCTCCAGGGTCTGTGTAGTGATCTGTTGCTGCTCACAAATCACCCCAAACTCAGTGGCCTGAAACAACACCACCTCTTTTCTCGGGGTTCCTGAGGGCCACACATCCGGGCGTGGCTCCACAGGTCCCTCTGCAGGGCCTCTCCAGGCTGCCGTCAAAGCATCAGCAAGAGCAGTGGTCTCATCTCAGGGTCTGCCTAGCAGAGGTCTGCTTCCAACTCTCTCACGCGGTCGTCGGCAGGACACAGCTCCCCGCCAACCGGCAGCCAGAGGCCCTCGGGTCCTCACCACATGGGCCTCCCATAGGGCAGCTCAAAACCTGGCAGCTGGCTTCTTCAGAGTGAGCAGGCTGGGGGCGAGAGACAACACCAGCAAGACACAGAGCCAGCAAGATGAAGGTCAGGCTTTGTGTTCCTTAATCTTGAAAGTGACATCCCAGCACTTTCGGCATGCTCTATTGTCAGACACAAGTCACTAAGTCCAGCCCACCCCAGGGGAGGGATTACACAGGGCATAAGGACCAAGAAGTGGGCTCATGAAGGGCCATGACCGAAGCTGCCCACCACAAGCAGGTCCAGTGCTCCAAAATGGGTGAAAAAAAGCTAACATCGCATTGACTGGCATTTCATCAGTGCGTATTAACAATGAAAAAGAAGTAAAATAATTCTACTCAGGAAATGAACTTATCAATGAGGCTCTTTCCCAATACTTTTCTTGTAAAGCCAGGTCTTAATACGCCAAAAAACTTCCCAGAAGAAAAACTCCGTCCTGTTGTTTTATTTGACTTAGAGCACTGATACTAGACCTGAGCACCACAACTAAACTGAAAACTCTGAGCACAAAGACCGGATCTTCTTACAACACTCAGCACCAGCATATTGCCTTCCATATGATTTGCATATATGAACAACACATTTTGCAATGTGATAATTCTCAAAAAATAGAGGGACAAGTTATAGAAGAGTTAGGGTGTGCCATCCCTATGATTTGGGTTCTATGAAGTCAAATTTGGGCTCTGCCACTTATTACCCGTGTGATTTAGGGCAAGTCACTCAACCTCTCTGTGCCTCAGGTGCTGCATATGTAGAATGCAGGTATTCACGCCACCCCCCAGATGGCTGCGTCAGGGAAATGTGATACTAAGACACTGAGCACAGTGTTTGGGCCTCTGGCCCATCGTAAGTGCTCAGCCAAGGGAGGTTACCATTATCACTGCTATTTTTATGAACATAAACTCTAATTACTGAAGGAATTTGTGGGGACTGTGATGATTAAATGCTCCCATACAGGTGTACACTGTACATCTGGATCATAGTAAGTGTTCAATAAATAGGCATTATCACTATTAGTATTAATTTTATGGTGCAAATTATAACTACTAAAGGTATTTGCATGTGTATGAGAATGCTCTCATTTTCTCTGTTAAAGCATATCCATTCTTCAGAACAGTCCTTAGAACACCTCCTCCTGGTATCCTTCCGGATTGGCCATCTCCAGTTTCAATGCCCTAAAGAAAGCTTTCCCTGCCATGATCAGGTTAAGCAGTCTGTCATGCTGTGTGCCTCTGTGCCCAGCCTGCTAGGTTCTCTTCTCGGGCCTTGTCCTGGCATACCCTATTTCTATTTGATTTTGGCATCTCAAGGGCTAGGCTGTGTGTTTTCCTCTTTTCACACACCCACCAGGACCCAGCAGTGTGTTCTGTACCCAGTCCTGTGCCACTTAACCCATGTGCCGTACAGCCCCAGACACAATAGCTCGGGGTGCACTGCCTGCTGCTGCGGCTGAAAAATAACTCCAGCCAGCTGGCCAGAAGGCTCGGGGAGGGCAGGAGGTGGAGGAAGAAACAAAAGCATAGCACTGGAAGGGCAGAGGCAAGCTGCGTGGTCACATAAAATCTTACAGAGAGTGGTAGGGTCCATCAGTAACAGCTGCTCCCACACCAAGGCCGCCCACACAGCCAAGCAGCTGAGCAATGGAGATTCAAATGCAGCTCTGCCCCAGACAGGCTGCTTCATGAGGTGTGGTCACTCCATAGTGAGGGGAGCATTTGTGAAAGAAGTTGGTCCAAAGGATTGGTGAAGGGTCTTGAGTCAGCCAATACAGCTCTGTCAGGAGCTGTGTGGCTTCAGACAGTTAACTTACCCTCTCTGAGCTTCTCAGTAGTCATAACAGCTACCATTTACCCAGCACATCCTGTGTATCAAGCATTATTCTTAGTGTTTGCATATATTACTTAGTATCACAATAACCCAAATGGCAGGTACTGTTATTGTATCTATTTTATTGATGAGGAAACTGAGGTACAGGGAGTTGAGAAACTTACCCAGGCTCAAATAGCTCAAAAGTGTGCAGGCAGGATTTGAATCCGTAACACGTGTGCATTCGCTATGATCCCAATCTCACGCACTAGTCAAGTTCTCCAGAGAAACAAAACCAATAGGATATGTGATAAGACATTTATTATAAGGAGTTGGCTCGTGCAATTATGGAGGCTGACAAGTCCCAAGATCTGTAGGGTGAATCAGCAGCTGGAAACCAAAAAGAGTCAATGGTGTCATTCTAGTCCAAAGACCAGCAGGCTCGAGACCCAGGAATAGTCAAGGTTTCAGTTCAAGTCTGAAGGCATGAAAAAGCCAATGTCCCAGTTCGAAGGCCATCGGCGGGAAAGAATTCTTTCTTAATCAGAGTGGGTCAGCCTTTTTGTTCTATTCAGGCCTTCAACTGATTAGATGAGGCCAACCCATGTTAGGGAAGGTTATCTGCTTTACTCAGCTACCAATTTAAATGTTAATCTCATCCAAAAACACCCTCACACATACAACTAGCGTAATGTTTGACCATTTTTCTGAGCACCCGATGACCCAGTCAAGTTGACACATAAAATTAACCACCATGCCTCTGTAGTGTTACTTGAGAATTAAATGAGACACTATATGTAAAATTTCCAGAAAAAACAAAACAAAGAGGCCTGGCAAACGATGATCAACAAATGGTAGCTAAAAAGGAAAAGAGAGGATGATTAGGAAGAGGTGAGTGACTCAGCATCAGTTGCTAATCAGTGGGTTTGGGGTTCAGAGTTTGGCATGACTTTTAGTAGAAGCTTTCCCTTGACTCATTTGTTGTTAAATGTGCGGCTTGGGGAGCCCTCCTGGACCAGACAAATACATGTAGGGGACACTAGACTTCCAGTATTCAGTACTAGAAGGTCATGAGAGAAGTATTGTCCATTCAATCAAACCCAGTTTCAACTGGCATTTACTAAGCACTTGCTGCCTGCCAGGCGACATGCTGGAATCTACTGTCTGTTCGTCTGTAATCCTCACAGCGCCCTGGGGACAAGTTGCCATCACTTTCATGTGGCAGACAGAGAATCTGAGGCACAGAGAGGTGGCAGGGCTGACTCAAGATCTCACAGCTGATAAGTGATAGAGGCAACATCTGAATTCAGATCCGCTTGCCCCAAAGAAGGTGTCCTTGCTTCTATGCCACAAATGTCTACCTAGTTTCCAAGGATTTGGTGATGGCACCCCAAATCAGGGATAAGTTGTCTTGTCCTAAGAGACCATCCACAAACTCACTTTGATGGAAACAAAATAAAGATGCTTGGGCTCAAGTGTGGGAAATTGCCACTTTGGAGCCGGCTCACTCAAGCAAGTAAGAGCTCTCTGTGGAAGAGAAGGAAACCCGGCCTCAGGGCATCCGTACGAGGCAGCCCACAGTAGGAGTCAGGATGCTACTCTACAGAGGAGGGCCACAGACAGGGAAGTGGACATGGCCTGTTCCAGGGCAGAAAGTGGACACGGGGACATTGTGGGGGGAGTCTTAAAACCACAGGCCTTTTAAAGACATGGACTTTTCAAGGGAAGGGAGAGCACGCGGCCTGATCTGTGAGAGCAGCCTGCCACTGATCCTCGCGGTGTGAAGTGGTCTCAGTGGTGGTCTGTGCAGCCCTCAGGAGCCTGCAGTGGGCTTAGATATCTGGAAACTAAGACGAGAATTGGAGGCAAATAGCCAAATGCTGTTCTCTTCCTCTGGGGTCAGCTCTATTTTCAGAGCACTCTGGGCCCAGTGAGTGACTTCTAACTGTCTCCAGAGAGGCCAAGATCAGGAGGGCAAGGGGTCTAGAGAGGCCATGGCCAGTCTCCAGAAGGCCTGGGCTGTCCCCTGCCACTTTCACACAGCACATGGGGTTAACGTGCCTACTGAGTCAGGAGGATTCTGGAAAGATAATGAGCACAATATGAAACAGAGCTCCTCCAACAGCAACCAGGACTCTCACGTTCCAGGCTTCTCCAAGGAGGGCAGGAGGCCCAGAAGTTTCATTTCTTTTGCTCAGTTTGGAGACATTTTCCCTAAAACCATTCTGTTCAGCCTATCTTCAGCCACGAACTGGCAGAACCTACAACGCTGGTTCTCATGAGCTTTAGGAATCCAGCTTCCTAATTTTTTCCAATTCCAAGTATAAAATGAACCAAAAAAGCATTAAAATAATTTGAACTTCAAAGACTCACTCTAATTCCTAGTGGCCACAATGAAATTAAATAAAAGTCAGTCCCTTTCTCTCTCTCCTTTTTCTTCCTTCTTTAAGGAGAGGAAAAGAAAAGCTAAAAGGACACAGGGCCCATGCAACCCCAGGAAATGCTTGCACGAAGCTTCTTTAGTTTCTGACTAACGTTTGTAACCGAGGATTAGCGGAGCAGCCTCTTGTAATTACCATCGTTGCCCCATTTGCGGCTATCTCCGTGAGGCCAGTAAATCTTGAAATTACAGGCTGACCACCCGGGAGGACCGAGACAGAGTCAGCCACATCTCTCAAAGGCACTGCCCTGGGCGATTCCCACCCCTGAGATGACTCGCTCGCCAGGGAGAAGGCCCCGCCTGGGAGGGACTCCCAGACCTCACTGCGGCTTGGAAGTCAATAAAACCAGTGTGGGTGGCCTGGGACGCCCTGCACCCCTTGTGAGTAGAACAGGAGGCACTGGTTCAGACAGCCTCTGTCACACCTTCTATCATCCCTCCCCAGCTGGGACTCCTGGTTAGCACCCCAGAGACTGACAAGAGGAGCGCAGAGACAAGGAACTGAGACGTGGAACTTAGAAATGCCTTGAAAAGGAGGTTTGCCTCTTGAAATCCTGTTCCTCTCTGGTGAGGAACACGGCGATCCCTGCAGAGGACGTCCAGGTTAACACAACGTATCATTTTGTATGAATGGAGCTCAGGTTTGACTTGACATTTCACCGTGCTCTTGATCACGACTTTAAAGTGAGCATTTATCTCCACAGTGTGTGCCTATTCTAGACCTCTGGAAAATGTCAAAGCATTGAAAATCAAATGGAAAAGACCTACTGAACGGTGCTGAGGATGCCACCCTGGGCTGGTCTCTCGCACACCTTCACGAGGACAAAGACACCACGAACACCTTCCGTTTTCTCTCTGCGGGTCCCTTTTTGTTATTTCCCCCACGGTCTGACACCTCAAACACCGGATTTAAGTACATTAAGACGCACGCAGGCCTAGGAGATGTTCAAGGCCCTCCCAATGCCAACAGCCTATGATAATGAAATGCAATCTCAGTGCTCTATGTCTCGCGTGTGGATTTCCTGATTTTGCCCTTACGTAATGCATTTCATTCAGCTTTTTAAATTTGTCTATAGATACCTATAAAATCTGTTTTACTACTGCCTTTATCCGTTCTTCTATTTACAAAAGCTCAGCAGCATATGATTTTGCTGTTAATTAGTATAAATAACACATCTGGGTATACATTAAAATAATATTCCCCAAGTCATTTAGCACCTATCAATGGCCTGCTGTCCAGATGTTCCATCTTATCTGCTCTTAGCTGGGGTCTGCCAGCCCCTCCACTGATCATCCTAATTCCCCACATATGTTCCTTTCAGCATCTCCAGAAAAAGTACCCTGGGGCTCCGGGTGGCCGTGCATGTGCATGTGTGTGTCTCTTTCAGGGACGGCATGAGTCTTTGCCTTCTTCTGAAGAGACCGACCTAGCACATTAGGTGACTTGCCCAAAGCCACAGAAGAAAAAAACAAAAAAAAATCAAAATGATTTCTTCCTACTGTTGTTTCTGCTGAGCCCAGAACACTGGAGGTCTGAGGAGCTCCATTCAGATACGGATACTGTTGCATTTCCATTTCAGAGAAAGAGAGGTTGCTACTCTACGAAAAAGTTGTCTATACACAGACAAGAGGAAGTTTTGAGTTATGCTTCCTACACAAAGTAGGAAACCAAAAAAAAACAACAAAAAACTAAAAAGAATGACAGAAAGGAAAAAAAAGGAGGAGGGAAGAAGGGAGCGAAATAGGAGGGAGAGATAGAGGGAGGAAGGGAGGGAGGAAGAAAGAATTTCAAGGGAAGTCTTGAGAAGCTCGTTTTGCAAAGGAGCCTACGTTTTGTTGCTCCAGGAGCTGTTGGGAGGGAAAGGGTGGAAGCCAAGAAGAATTCACCTCCCACCCAGGGTCAGGTGGGAATTGTTTACAGCGCCAGTGCCCTGGGGAACTTTGCTTTCGCAAAGTGCTGGTCAGACGTTAGCACACTGATCCCTCCACCATTCCCACCACCAAACTTGGGGAGCCTAGGCTTAGGACGGCAGTCTTCAGTGGGGAAACTGAGGAGGGAAAATGGAGCCAGCGAAGAAACTGAGAATGGCTCCCAAAGCTCTGCCGCTAAGACCCATTGCTAACATTAGCCATCAAAGGTGCTGCCCCTCCTCATTAGTGTTTAAAGGAGACCGTTCTCTTTTGGGCCAGAGACACAGGAAGTCCCTGGTGAATGATAAAATCCAGCAGTTTCCAGGTCCCTTCCAGTCAAGGCCGGCAGTCTCCGTGGCCTCCTTTGATACTGGCCCTTACTAAATTCCTAAGGACTGGCAGCATCCCGGCATGCCCTCCCCGCAGCCCCCCAAATATGTGCGTCCACTCAATGCTTGGATTCCTTCTCCTATGGAGAAAAGGCTGCTGGAAACCCAGACGCCCCATGGAGGGGACTGGTGCCAAGTCGTCTGGGGCCCCCTCCCCCGGGAAGCAGGAAGCACAGCCAGCCTTGTCACCATGCCCTAAAGTAGGATGGATGGCCCCGGTAAACCGATCCTCGCTAATGTAACCATAGGTGCTATTTCATATAAATACATCCACCCAGACATTTCCCATCAGCGCACGCCTCTCCCTGAGGCCGGCTCTCTGCCCGCCTCTGCCCCCTCCACAGCCTCCAACCACCCAGGTTAATGACATGCTGGGGTGGGGACCGGAGTGTGTTAAGTGTCTTTGTGATGGCAAATAAGGGGCCCCCAAAGCCTTCCCTTTCTTCATTTATCATTTTCTATAATGTACCTATCACATCCCCTGCTCCTCTCATCTCTGCCAAACTAAACAGCCTTAGTCCTGCTAATCTCTCCTCAGATGGAGAGCAGGGCCATAAATCTAGTCACCGTGGAAAGAAGCCTTCCCTGACCAAGACTTGGGCTCTCGGCACAGCACATGTCATAAAACACACAGCAGATAATGGTACAAAGCTGTTATAAAATGCAGATGTTGTTACAATAATGTGCCTGTTGTGAGGTTTCAACTGTAAATTAGCCCGCTTGCTAAAGGGATAAAGGCCATTTAACTTGCTCATCAACCCCACCCTCTCTCCTCTTTATCCTTTGTCTCCATTGGCACATTATGTTTGAATGAAATTTCAGGCGGAAATTGAAAAGAGAGGACTGGCACTGGCTTTGCCAGAATGACATGAAATGAAATCCCTTTAGCTTCTTGAATCTATTTTAAAAGGTAGAAGGATGTCACAACATATCATCTGTGTGCATTTTTTTAAGTGATAGGATACCTTTTCTGGACCCCAGGCCTGAAATAACACCCCCCACATGACATTCAGGCGGACTCCCAGTCACCTCTTCCTCCCCATCAGCCGGGTACTGGCAAGGGGTGTTAGGAACTTGACAACGTCTTTTTCAACAAATACTAAATTTTAATGGCACTCTGCTTTCAGAAAGTGAAAGGAACAGAGCCTTATACACATCTTTAAAGAAGAGCAGCGGTGGGCTAAATCTCTCATAACACTAATGAGGTCTTTAAGGAAGGCAGATGCTCTGAGAACATCCCTTGGACCACCAAGGAAACCAAGTTCTTCCTTTCATCTCTCTCTTCTCCCAATCCTCTTCGAAAGAGGAGAGTAGTTCCGAAAGACAGCAGATACTGGAAAGAGGAAATATCAAGACCTTTGTTACTTCTCATGATTTAAATGTCCGCCCAGGAGCAAAGAACTGAGTTTGAGACCTGGGAGTAATGAGTTATGCCCCCACACCAATGCCTAAGAAGCAAAACCCCTGGCTTGACTCTCCCAGGCAGGGCCAGCCCAGAACTGGGAAACCCCACTCCTCCTAAGGTTGGGTTCTCTCTGGCCCTCATCCTGGGCAGTAAATAGCCTAGGAAAGACCTAGGTCCCAAGTTACCTGGTGATTCATGCTTCTCCAACAGGTCAAAGAACCTGGGAAACTACCAAAAAATCCTCAATTCCAAAAATAAGCATGGACCATCTTATTGAGCCATCAAATTTATCCGGTGGTAAGCAATTGAAAATGTTAATGTGTACATAAAGACAAGCATATAAAAAAAAGCACACATCTTGTGTTAAATGCAAAATTCACATAAACTTTTAGGCGGAGGAAGAACAACGCAATGAATTTTGAGCTTGTGACTAGCCCCTTCAGAAGTCTCACAGCCCTCCTGGGGTATATTCCCTCCTCTGCTAGTCAAGTTTGAAGAGAATCTTAGTGAGACATAGCCCAGATTCGAATAACACAGAGCTGGGAAATTGAGGGGCCTGAAGAAAGGAATTAATGCCAATATTGCAGAGGTCTGGATGGGGAGTAGCTGAGCAGCACAGACAACTGCTCAGAGGACCACAAGTGCCCAGGATTTGAGCCCAGGTGTTCCAAGAACCATTCTCCTGAGGTTCAGGAGCCAGGGCAAGATAAACATCGAGAGTTGGGACCCTCCTTGTCATAGGCCAGGGAACCTTCCTCTCTCTCTTAGTTCGAGTTCCCCTAGAAGCAGATCTTTAGACAAGAATTCAAGTGCAAGTACAGTAATCCCCGCTTATCCACAGTTTTGCTTTCCAAGGTTTCGGTCACCCACAGTCAACCACAGCCCGAAAATATTAAATGAAAAATTCCAGAAATAAACATTTTGTAAGTTTTAAATTGTGCGCCCTTCTGAGTAGCATGATAAAATCTCACACCATCCCACTCTGTCCCACCCAAATGTGAATCATCTTTTTGCCCATCCTACAGATCCACACTGTATACACCACCCGCCCGCTAGTCACTTAGTAGCTGTCTCAGCTGTCAAATCAACTGTCCCGCTAGTGCAGTGCTTGTGTTCAAGTAACCTTGATTTTGCTTAAGAATGGCTCCAAAGCCCAAGAGTAGTGATGCTGGCAATTCAGATATGCCAAAGAGAAGCCGTAAAGTGCTTCCTTTAAGTGAAAAGATGAAAGTTCTCGACTTAATAAGGAAAGAAAAAAATCATATTGTTACTGCGCCGGGTCCATTTTTGCCCTCCACCCAGAAAGCCAAACACCGAGATGAGGAGATCGCAGCAGAGAGAGAGTTTAGTCACAAGGCAGCCAAGTGAGGAAATGGAAGAGAATGAATCTCAAATCCTCTTCCCCGCAAACAGGGACTCAAGATATTTATGGGGTAGGGGGCAAAGTGGTCTGAAATGATTGGAGGTCAGGAGAGATGAGGTAATTGATGATCTGCTCAAGCATAGTCAGGCTTCAGGCCTCCTCTAGGATGCATGTCCACAGAATGGTGGCTCCTGAACAAAGAGCTCAAAAAACCCATTACCATGGTGACCCAGGCCCCAGGGAGATGTTGTCTATAGGAACCTGGTGGGAGTCAGATAGCATATTGCCTGGACAGCACAATTAACAATGGGCAAGTCTATCATGCAGATTTAAGTCCTCACCTTCCTTTCCGGCAAGTTTCTAGGTTAGGCCACCCCCCTCTTCTTCCTGGGACAGAGAAGAAGATACCTTTACAAATGGAGATTTCCTTTACAAATGTAAATGTCTCTTACAAAGGGTCCTCCCCAATACCCAGAGATGTCTATGGTGATGGCTTGTTCTGGGGGCAGGCCTCCCATCCCAAACTCTTTTGGTCAGTTAGTAGGGGTTGGGGGTCAAAGTGTCCTTCAGGCAGAGACACACTTCCGGGTGGTCAATTCCGATCCCCGCTAGTTACTAGCTGCTTAATCATCAATGGCTAACTCTTTGCTGGTTTCAATATGCTGAGGTTGCTAAGCTCTATGGTAACTTTATTACAGTATTTTGTTATAATTGTTCTATTTTATTATTAGTTATTATTGTTAATCTCTTCCTGTGCCTAACTTACAAATTAAACTTTATCATAGATGTGTACATATAAGAAAAAAGTACATATAGGGTTTGGTACTATCCATGGTTTCAGGCATCCACAAGGGGTCTTGGAACATATCTCCCGTGGATAAGGGGGGACGAAAGTAGTTTATTTAGTAGAGGATCCTAGGAAACACCAGGAGGAGTGGGGAAGAGCAATGTGGTAGGATAGGCCACCAACTAGGAATGCATTATCAAGCAAGCTGCCACTGTGGACAATTGGAGCTTGATCCTTCTGGAAGATACCATAGAACACGTGCCTCAGAAGCATCCCACCCAATGGATAAGGGCCCTGGGGTATTTATACACCAACTCCCAACAGTCATTGGTTGGGAGCTGCTAGGGGAGGGAGTGGTCGTGAATTCCCCATACTTCTGCTCAGCCTTGAGTAGAGCTCACTCCAGTAGAAAAAGAAAACCCTCAGGCAAAGGGATGCAGGGGCTGGCAACTGGAAATCAGCATGCACTGAAAGGACAAAGGTGAAAGAGTATTGACTAGGTGCTCAAAATTATACCCTCTGCACAGAGGGCTCTGGTCTTCTTCAAGGGTTAAGCACCAGACATGGTGGCTAACCTCAACCTTTAGATAAAAATGAAGTACTACCACCACTAAACACGTATATCAGGCAGTGTGTTAGGTGTTTCTTATTTGATCCTCCCAACAAACCTATGGGTAGGTACTGTGATCACAGAGAAGGAAACTGACCATCACAATTTGAGTAGCTTCTGCAAAGTCCTGCCACCAATAAGGCTGGGACTTCAACCTAGAGCCAGTGATCATAACCTCTGCCTACATAGCCAGTAGAGAATGCCTGCCCAGTCACGCTCTCTTCTGCAGGTTACTACCCCACCCATAGCCCTGCCAGGAGGCACAATGAGGTTTCTGTAACATGTGATTGAGCCCTCCCACCTCACCACAGCTTTTTGGACCAAGGGATGGGAAGCTGACCATTGGATGACCCAGGGTCCTGTGTAGCCTGACTTGAAAAGACGAACTGGATAAATCAGATTCCTACCCTGAGATTTGGAACTAACTGGAGACCTAGCAGTTATCAAAGTGACTTGGGGGTGGGGGTGGAGTTACGTACAAAGTGGACAGTCCTTGGTTTTGCCTTCCCAGCAGTCATTCCCCTTCTTCTGGCCTCCTCACTTCTTCACTTTCTTTTTTATTTTATTTTTTTAAGAACTACCTTCGCCATCATGCAATCTAGGTGACATTGTCAAGTGAGGATGTCCACTCTTTCCTGCCACCTACCTCTATGGACTGTCTTTTCTGAGGCCTGGACATCAGTTTTTTCTCTCATTCCATGTGCTGTCCTGCCATAGCCCCTGGCACCCACTGCTCCCTTACTCACTGTTCCAGTTATCTGATGTTGCTTTACAAATCACCCAAAACTTAGCAGAGAAAAACAACAATTTATTATTACTTGTCTTGGTTGTGGGGGCTGATAGGATCAGTGCATGGTTGTCACTGGAGTCCCTCACACAGCTGCAGCTGGTCTGTGGCTGAGGCTAAGTTCACTTGAAGGCTTCTTCACTCACTGTCTGGTGCCGGGCCTGGGACCACTGGAACAGCTTGGGGCGGCCGGGCATCCCTCACTCTCTCTCCATGCGGCCTCTTCAGATGGCTGACAGGGGCTTCCTCATGGCGTGATGTCTTGAGGTAGGTGGGCTTCTTCCATGGCTGCTGGTTTCTCCCAAAGTGAGTGTTCCAAGAAACTCAGGGATAAACTGCAAAGCATCGCTTTTACTATATTCTATTTCTCAAAAGTCATCAGCCCGCCCAGATTCAAGGAGGCAGAGGAAGAGACTCCATTTCTCAATAGGAGGATAGCTTGTGCACACAGGAAAGGAAGGAATTGATGGGTGGTAGCCATCTTGGAGTCAGAGCCAATAGCCACTGGCTCTTTACTTCACGTGCACGCAACTCTGCCTGAGAACATTCTCGGGCTGGAAATGTACTCTGCCTGCCTGTGGGAGACAGAATTTCAGGGAGTTACCACCCCAGGAGCAGTTCTTTACAGATAAATGGGAACCTAAATTAACCCATCTTAGTAGGTTAAATCAGAGGTAGAATCTATATCGTTTCCCAGAGGTCCCCAGAGTGAGTGAGCCCTGATTCCCAGAGTGGAAACCTGCTTCTTGTCACACCCGCAGGACTGCCTTACTTTCCCCGACTCACTTTTCTACCTCTCTACCTGAGCCTCCTGAGATCTCCTCTCAAAAAAAAATGACTTGCACCCAAATCCTTTTCTCAAAGCCTGCTTCTGAGGGAACCTACTGAACACATACCCCATCGTCTCCCAAAATATTCCTTTCTTGGGTAAGTTAACCATAGTTGGTTTCTTTTGCCCACAACCAAAGAACAGTAAGTAATAGGATGTAGAAAGGGACCAGAGAGAGGGTGTGGGAGCCATGATGTCTGCATGCCAGCCAACATCCTGGAGGGACATGACAGTGAAGCTGCAGAGGAGGTTGCTCTGTGGAAGAGAATGAGGCCAGCCCACACAAAGAGAAATGCCTCCCCAGAGAGGCCATACTGCAGCTCTGTTCCAGTCCTCACTTGTGACTGTCACTCTCTATGGAATTTCTTGCCCTTTGAATAAGATGTGACCGAACTCCTTCCATGAAAGCAAGCTATTCACAGGTTTAAAGGGCCAAGTGGAGCCATGAAGACAGCTCCTCTCAGCAGTCAGGGGTTTCCACAGAAATCTTCTCCCTCCCTCTGCCTCTCCCCTCAAGCCCCATTCCCAACAGGGACTGGCCTTACCTGTGCACTCTGTGACCCAAATAGCGTGTGAGAAGTCCTCTTGCCCCAGACATCTCCATTCACAAGCCTTAGGAGTGCTAATGGAAAAGACATGTAGGTCACTTTCCCACATGTGGTGCGTCTGAGGACAATAAAATTGAAAAGATTTGAACTTACGGGGCCGGCCCAGTGGCACAGTGGTTTAGTTCGCGCTTGGCAGCCCGTGATTCGCCGGTTCGGATCCCGGGCTCCTGCCAACGCACTGCTTGTCAGCCACGCTGTGGCAGCGTCCCATATAAAGTGGAGGAAGATGGGCACGGATGTTAGCCCAGGGCCAGTCTTCCTCAGCAAAAAAAAAGAGGAAGATTAGCAACAGATGTTAGCTCAGGGCTGGTCTTCCTCACAAAAAAAAAAAAAGATTTGAACTTTGATGGGAGATAGTGAGAGATTTACTGAGAATTGATGCAAGAGACTATAGGTGCCCATTGGACAATCTGGGAGGCGTTGTATGCATGGGGACAAGATGAGACAGTACCTGAGGGTAGGAGAGGGACAGAAAAAGGGAAGTGCAAAGGTGCCAAGGACCAGCATCCCTCCTGGGGAATGTGGTGAGAGCAGGCCTCAACATTCTTCCTTGAGACAGCTGACACAACATACTTAGCTGTGGAGTGAGGCACAATTTATAAGATTTCTGGTAACCACAGAACTAGGTGGTAAAGAATTGCGTGGGTATCTAACCAATGCTTTGATTCTGCATTAGGTATTTATATCTGGGGACCCCAAAACTCTAAAAACACAGGCATTCCTCTTCCATACAGTAGAACATTCATATGAAAAGCATGGGGAAGCATCTGATACATAAAGGTTCAATGACTTATCCAAATAAAACTGGCAAAATATGACCCTTTTAGACTGCGTTCAAAGTGGAGTATCCAGATAATTTATCAACTAAACTGGGACACTTTTGAGAGTGATGGGGCACTATTAATAATTCAGACAGGATGTGTCCCAGGCAAAGCATGATATGAATTCAGGAGCCCCAGGGCATGTTCTGCCTCTCCTGTTGGAAGGTATGTTTCCCAGCAAGTGAAAGTCGGCACCTAAATAAAACATGTAATTCCCAGATTCCACCTTGGTAGATATGAAATAGTGGAAAATGCCCTGCTCTTAGAACTAAAAGAGCTGGATTCAAGCCCAGTTCTGTTCCTTCCTAACTGACAGATCTTGAGCACATCTCTTAATCTCAACCAGCCCAATTTCCTCTTCTGTAAAATGGGGATGATTCCACCCCATTCACGAGATTGTTATGAAGGTCAAAGACTGACGTATGGAAAAGTACTTTGTAGACTCTTGTTCAACACGTGCCTTGTGGTGTTATTATCTGTCCATTCAGTGGTAAATCTGGACAACCTCAACACTTAAAAAAGCTTAGACCTGATACAAGATTTCTTGAAAAGCTATGAAAAGACTTGCCCCATGTTTCCATTCTGGCCTCAATATGAATAAATTCTGTCTATTTCATGTTGAGGCACATCCTATTTCAGCCCATCAGCCCCTCCTTTCATTCAACTTGAAGGTAGCTTTTGACCTTTGAACTTTTAGCACCTTTCTTATTGGGGAGAAAAAAACAGCTCCACAGTTAAGTGAAAACTCATGTAGATTTCTTGACTTTCTGCCTGACACCACTCAGTTTCACCAAGAACAGGCAGCAGGAGTAGCTTGTGTTCAGCACTTGGACGTCTCTGTGGCCAGCTTGAGGGGTAACATGGAAAAGCTTACAGGGGCATGAAAAGAATAAAACGAGAGTTTTCAACTGTAAAAGAAGACCACACACGTGGTCCCATGTGGATTGCGCCCTGGACCATCTTCAAAAACGTGGAAGTTGCGTTCTCTGCAGCCATGTGTAGGCCTGGATTAATTAAATGTAGGCCACAAACTGGCTGGCAAACACGAGGCGAAAACGCTGTCGATTTTATATGGTAGAAATTCCCCATAGCTCTGT
This sequence comes from Tapirus indicus, assembly GCA_031878705.1. Lineage (NCBI taxonomy): Eukaryota > Metazoa > Chordata > Mammalia > Perissodactyla > Tapiridae > Tapirus > Tapirus indicus. The sequence goes on from CM062927.1 coordinate 40,005,789, forward strand.
GCTCCCTGATAAGATAGTACGTGTGGAGCGTGCAACCTGAATGCTTGGCAGATGGTTCCATCTGTTTTTCCACCGTTTTGAATTTAGTAGGAAAGCCCCAAGATGTGTTTTGACACAAGCATGCTTTTTTCCTTCCCTGCGTTTTGAAATGGCTGTGTTTGGAGGCTAATTAAATCCATATGCTTCTGATTCATTTACACTTAACTCATCAACATGTTGTTTTGTAATAATCATTTGAAGTCCAAGGCGCCTCTCTTGAGCCTTTTTTCTAAAAACCAGGAAGTTATGGTTTGCCAGTCAACAGCGGGGTTCTGTACCAAAAGGTTCCAATATGCTTCAAGACAAGATCCCACACCCAGGAGATTCTAGCGGTTAGGAATTGTCCTAGAGCGTCACTCTTAAGTGTGGGGTGTGACTGTGAATCTTCTGCTACTATACAAAGATACTCACTGTGCGGAATGGTAGAAAACAATTCATGAGAGAAAAAATTTATGCTGGAATCACGGGGCCCAACAGGGAAATTTCGTTTAAATGGCAATAGGGTGGTTTTTCCATTTTTAAAGCAAAGTTTTCATTAGGCATAACTAGGATTTATAGCCGAAGACTTCATGTCAACCCCTATCGAGCCTCGACGCCACCTATGTTTGCTATCAGATCTTGCTTATGCTTTTTAAAATATTATCTGTAACTTGGACTCAAAGCAAAAACATAACTCCTGTTCTTTCAGTGTCGTACCAGAGCATCATTTAACAAGTCACTTAACAGTCATTTGATTTCTAGAGTTTGTAATCTTTGTTTGACTCACTATTTACTCCTGTTCAGGGCCTAGGCTCTGTAAAGTAAGATATGAATTGTAGAGTTGAAAATTATTTTTGTCCACTAGAAAAGCTAATTGTTTCTCTCCAGGAGAAGAGACAACCCCAAAGGTTACAGTTTTGCTGCCCTGTAGGACATTAACCAGTTTTGTATCTAACTTAGCAATATGATTTCAGCATTTTTTCTTTGACTGACTCTGTATGCCAGGTTTTCCTTTCCTCCCTCAAACCTACTTTACCATCCACTTGGTTCTGTCATTAACACCTTAAATAAATCTTTGATATACAATCACCAAAGATGTGTTTGAGAGTCATCTAATGTTTTGAAAATTATACTTTGAAGTTGTACAAGCCTCGAACCTGGCTTATCTAATCTATCTTTCCTCCTACTGCTGCTTATTTAAGTTCTATAACTATGGAAAGCAAATGGGCATTCAAAGAGTTGCAAATTGAGTAGATGCAGCGCCAGAAAGGCCCCAAAACTCAGCCAAGAAGGAAGAAAGGGAAGGGTTTTGATAACTGAATGAGTTTACATACATGACCTCATTTCATCCACACAACAGCTCTGGGAGGGAGGCATCCCCTCTTGCCCTGGTGAGAAGAGTGAGGCAAGAGTGGTTGAGTAACTTGCCTAGAGTCACACAGCTCCCAGATTTGAAGAGGGAGCTGTCAATTCTAAACCCACATGTTCTTCTCACTGTACCTCCCCCTCCACCACAAGTTACAGGCTTCAAGGGTTGAGGGTATAGAAAATCAGAGAAGTGGAGAGAAGGAGGAGACTCAGCAGGGCCATGATGGAAAGCAAGGCAGATAGGGCTTGTTCTGCAGAGAGTCAGTCAACTCATGTCCATACTGACGTGAAGTGTGCCAAAATTTCCCTGGGATAGGTCGTCGGCTCAGAATAAATGCTGGGGAAAAAAGGTCTTACAAACCCAAATGCCAACCTAAACAACTGAAATCATAAAACCAGGGATGGATGGGGGGAAACATTTATTCCCCTCTTCCCATGATTCCATGTGGAGGAACATCGTTCAGCTTAACTCCTGGAGCTCCGGGCTGCTGGATCCTCCCTGGAGGAGAAGAGCTTACCTGATTGGCAACTTGGGAAGAGGAATTGGGGATGCTCAGTGTGGCCCCTCCCTCTGCTGGGGCCACTGTCAGCAGGAGTCTGGGTGCTGCTCCATTCTCTGCCACGCAGCTGCAAAGCCATCCAGTTCAGTCTAAGGCCTGATAGCCAAGTTTCATTCTGGGATGACATGTAACACACCTGAGCCATGACCTCCAATCTACCTCTTATCAATTACAGAGCTGACACTTTGTGATCTTCATCTGTCTGATTCCTGCATCTCTGATTCCAAACTCAGCCAAGGAAGAGAGGTCTGATTAAACCACTAAAACCCAACAAGTATAAATAAACTTGATGCTATAGAAATCCAACACAAAGTAACAAATTATATGTAAACAAATCTGCAAAAATAATAGAATTCAAGGTAGCAACATGAATCAATGTGATGTGACAGAGGGATTGTGTTGTTTCTTAGACATTAAACCACGGGCGTAGACATTAAACCACGGGTGCTCTTGTGAGTATGGCCCCCAGCAGTCCATGTGACTGCTCATTCCCACCCACTCCTGTTCTTCTCTTTCATACTGATTTGAAACTTTCCTCAAAAGGTGCATCTTGCTGTCATTTTGCCTTCATTGAATACAAATTCATCATTACATTGGAAGGCTGTCGCAGTTCTTCCCCCGTTAACTCAAGAAAATTAAAATATTTCTATTTGGCACTAATATGATCCTAAACACATATGCAGACACTGGCGTGCACAAAGGTAGTAGTTCTTGGGTTATAAGATGTTCATCTAGATCAGTGTTTCTCCATTTTTTCATTATTATCTACTTAAGGAGCTTCTTTAGACAATTTTTTTCCTAATCTCCCCACCATGAAATATTAATACCATAGACATATCATATATCTGTTTGTATGCTGCATTTATATTGTGCTTTATATATAAAAACATTACAATTTTTCACCACACTCCCTCCGAGAACCAATTTTTGCCCCCTAAGGAACGATACCATCCCCTTTGAGAATGCATGATCTAGATCAGTGCTGTCCAGTAGGAATAGAATGCAAGCCACATACATAATTTTAAACTTTCTAGTAGCCACAATAAAAAAGTAAAGAGACATGCAAAACTATTTTCATAATATATTTTATTTAACTATTAAGATCTCAAAATCCAGTGCATGTTTTAGGTTTAAAGCACAACTCAATCTTGACTGGCCACATTTGAAGTGCTCAATAGCCACGTGCAGCCAGTGGCCACAGTATTGCACAGCATAGTTTGAAATGATCCAGAAGGTGATGATATTAATCATTTTAGCTTGCCTAAAAGCCAGGCTTATTCTCAGAAAGCTTGCAAACTGCATGGACTATGTCTGTGGCCCTCCAGTGATCTACAGAGTCCAGCTGGAGGAGCGCTGAGTTAGGTATTTCCTACAAAACCAGATCACTCGCTCTGACAGGAGTTGACTGTAAGGATAAACAGGGAAATAAGGAAGAACAAGAACCCACTTAAGCAAACCTCACTAAGAAATGGAATCTTATTCCTTGCCAGTCCACTCACAGCAGCTCTAATGGTCCCGGGACCTCTCGAAGCCACTTGTCACTTTCCTCAGCTCCTGAGTCCCTGCTTCTACTTTGTTCTCTATTCTCCACATCTGCACCTCACGGCTTCTGCTGCCTCGCGGCTTCTCATTCTCATTCTCTTTCCACGTGTGGGTCTGCTCCTGCAACGCCCCCCACGTGACAGGATCTGATCAGGTGGTTGTCTCTCCAGTTATGGCACCTCTTTGAGGTGGAGCATCTCTCCAGCACCTTGGTGGAAATCCCCGAGTCAGAACCAGCTCCAGGCGGGAGGAAGAAGTGAGGAACGAGCTTGCCCACACTGCTCACTCCAAACTCCCTTTCCTCACAGTCCACTCCAGCCCCTCCTGGCTTTCCAGAGCTGAAGCTATCTCCAGAGTCTTACCTCACCAACCACACTGAGAGGCAAGAGAGACAGGAGAAGAAAGAGATCAAAGAAATAGCCACTTTAATCTTTCTAAAGTTGCAGCTCAAAACTCCACCTCCCTTCCATAGGGGTCCCTTTTTTTTACGGTCTCGAGGACTCTATTTTGTCCTCGAGAATGCTTGTTCCTTGAACATGGAGTTGGGTGGAAGGAGGGAAGAGAAGGGAGCCTTGAGCTCACCTTAGAAATAGAACTTCCAACCATCTGGCTTTGGATTGCGTTATAAAGCTTTTTTTGAGGCACCCCTCCCTCCACGCACATGCACATATACACCCACCAATCTTTGTGTTTAGGATAACACTGAAAGCAGTTTGCATTCCTTTAAGATAGTGCCTCTCTGGATGGCCCAGTAGAGTAGCAGTTAAGTTCCCAAGCTGCACTTCCGAGGCCCCAGGGTTCACTGGTTCTGATCCTGGGCGTGGACCTTCTCACCACTCATCGAGCCATGCTGAGGAGGCGTCCCACATAGAAGAGATACAGCTCTACAACTATGATACACAACTATGTACTGGGGCTTTGGGGAGAAAAAAGAAAAAAGAGGAAGATTGGCAACAGATGTTAGCACAGGGCCAATCTTCCTCAAAAAAAAAAAAGAGAGAGAACCATTCCATGTTAACAAAAAAAAAAGAAAGATAGTGCTCCTCAACCAGGGGTGATTTTGCTCCCCCCTCCCCAAGGGGATATTTCCAATGTCTGGAGACATTTTGGGTTGTCACAGCTGGGCTAAACGTGCTACCAGCATCTAGTGAGCAGAGGCCAGACACATTGTGCTATATCCTATGATGCACAGGACAGCTCCCATAACAAAGAATTATCCAACCCTAAATGTCAATAGTGCTGAAACTGAGAAACCCTGAGCTTTATGGGAAAAAAAAGTGCGTGTTTTTTTTTTTTTTTGGTGAGGAAGATTAGCTCTGAGCTAACATCCCTGCCCATCTTCCTTTACTTTGTATATGGGACACCACCACAGCATGGCTTGACAAGGGGGGGCTCCAGTCTGTGCCCGGAATCCGGGCCTGCGAACCCCGGGCCACCAGAAGCAGAGCACGTGAACTTAACTGCTATGCCACCTGGCCAGCCCCGGGAAAAAATGTTTTTCTGCTAGTGATGGGACAGGGAGCCTGAAGGCAGAAGGGATGGGGGTGAAAGGGTGAGGCAATCTAGAAGCATGTTGGAGAAAGTAGTCTGTGATTGAAAATATAGTCTTCACTTGAAGGTTAGAGAGATCGTTTTATTATGTTATTGCAGTAGGGGGAAGACATGGATCGTCAGGATTACTTGGGAGAGACAGTAAAATCCTTGCCTCTGAATGTCTGGGTGCCAAGCCTGGGCCAGAACCTATGGCTGGTTGAATGATGAGAGCTTGCCCACAGCCTCTAATATGCCACAGAAGAAACATAAAAAAGATGAGGGAAGGAGTGGCCAGGGCATAAAAGAATACAGAAGCTTTTGTTAAACTTCTGAACCAGACCCAGCAGAAAGAGGGGGTTCTCCTTCTCCTCCTAGAGTGGGTTTGCGCAGAGCCCTGTGCAGCCAGGAATTCACTGATTCCTGGTAGTTTCCCCATTTGTTCTTCTATGAGCCAGGCCTTCTTCTAAGATCTTCTCAATACGTGATGGGGAAAGCCTTACTGTCATCCTTGTTTAACAGGCAGGAAATCTAAGGCACAGAGAGGTTGAGTAGGTAGCCCAAGGTCTTACAGGATTCGAACCAGGTCTGTCTGACTTGATCTGACCTGACTTCATACTTGACCACCAGGTCAGGATGCTGCTCAGCATGAAGACCTCGGTTAATTAATGGAGGGTGACACCTTCAGATTATTAAAGCGAAGACATGCAGATGTTTCAATCCGCTGAGCATCTCCCCTGTACCGTAGCACTGAGCATTCACTTGGCCCAGAGAGAACACAAGAGGAGGCCAGGCTCTCACACACTGCTGTTCTTTGTTCCTTCCTTTCCTTCTCTCCTCCATGCCTCTTAGTTTGAAAGCCCAGGCACCACACTTTATCTGCATGAGAGGAAACAAATTTAAAGGCACGAGGAGGCAAGATTGTTCCCCAAGACTCTCTCAGTAGTTACAAGGAGTGACTGAAACTTGTAGTTGAGCCCAGGCCTGCGGAGTCGGCACTAGGAGGAACACAAGCATTTTACAGGGGGAGTTGCACTCACTTCCTGAGGGAATTACTGCAGGGGTGTCTGCGGGGCCAGCCAGGCCTGGCTTTCAAACGGCCCATGGTGTAATCAGGCATGAATATTGATTCAAATAAATTGTGCATGTTTATACACTCGTTTATTATTTTATTCACACGCTCCCTCCGTGTAGTTAGCCTGGGCAATTGTCATGGGCCTAGTCAGCTCTTGGATGCTGGAAAAATCAGTTGCTTTGAAATATTTGGTGGCCAAAGGGAAATCCAAGTCATTAGTGAAAACTATAATCGAAATGACAGCAAATTCCTGTCATCTGGAAGGGCCTTGGTGAGTCCGAGCCATCAGGGTCAGACATTGCCCCATTCCTCGGGCTTTCATGAGCCCACAGAAGAGCAAATATGACGGCTCCAGAGCATTCTAGCAATTATCATTTTAACAAATAGGGCTCTTTTCTAATATTCACATTCCTTTCACATGGCCTCATGAAAACACAAACATTCACTCCATCCGCAAAAAATGCAGGCGCTCTGGGAGGAAAGGGCTCCCTGCTCAGCCCCACAGCCAGGCTGCAGGAAATGGAGATTGATGCCAGGTCCTGGGTTATAAAGCTGATTGTTTCTGACTCAGCTGATAAACTAGACCTGAGCTCTGGGGGAGCTGTCATGCCCTGCTCCTGGGGCCATTCTGGGGAGGGGACATCTCTTCTGGAAGAGACCCTTGGAGGCACCCATTTAGAAGACTGGGCTTGCATGATTGGGGACAGTAGCAGGGAGTCAGCAGACCAGCCTGTCCACTGCCAGGTAGGAAGACACTCACTGGGCAGAGCCAAGGCCCTGCCAGGTCTCTGTGTCTGGATGTGATAGAGACACGGCGGAGACTCTCCACGCAGGCGGCTGGGCGACAGCGTCAGGGTCTGCCCAACAGGTGGAGCTTCCTCCAAGAGCCACATTCTGAAGAGGAAAGAGAGGCATTCCTGAAGCCCTGTGTTTTGCGGACTAAAGCTGACACTGTCCTTTCATCTTCATCTGATGTCTGGTGTCTATTGTCACTCGGTTACCAACCCAAAGGGGAAATATAGAAAAGAATTCAGATTGCCTCAATACATGATGAAAGGAATCTGAGGTACTTCTTTACTGAAAGGTCACTGAAATTAACCTCAGTACACTATTTTTTCTCTTGATAATTGTGTCAGAAGATACTTACACTCTACAAACATGCACTATGGGTTATGAATGTTTAAATTAATATATGAATTTACCTGTGTATTTTTATGGGTTATTTTCAAATTTCATTGTCTGAGAAAAATGAAAGTAAAGACCCAAGAACAACAAACTCATATATAAAAGAGATATAAGGATTTTCATTTTCTATAGTATATGTTTCTACAATTTTTTTTTAAAACAATGAGGTGAATTACTTAAGTAATATGAAAAAAAATATTTTTAAAGAAAGGAAAAAAGCAATACATAAAAATTTAAATACTTAAACTCTCAAGGAAAAGAAACAGTATTCCAAAGTTAGGAGGAAAGGAAGGAAGGAAAGTTTAAAAATTGTGTGACCATAATCCCAAAGTATGATTCTCAATAATTTTTCACTGAAAAGATTGGTCACCCTGGTGCCATAATAGACCCAACCTTGGAGCTAGTATCCTAAGAGCCCAAGATGGGGAGCCATCTGTAAGGAACTGATCTGCAGCAGCCCATGGACTCAGGTCCAGCCTCCACACACTAAATGTTAATGGAACAATATCTGACACCTCTGGATGCCAGTGCAAAGAAAAACCTTCAAATAGAAAACTTAAGGTACTAATGGAAGAGAAAGTTGTAGCTCTGAACCAAATTAAGAAAAAAATCAACATTGGGCTGGTTACATCAATGGGGTAGATTCTCTGATCTCAGAAAACAGTGTAGCCAACAGGCCTTTGAAGGCAGTGAGAAGCCAAATGTCCAAGCAATGGATTTAAATAAAATTAATCACCAAAACTCATTCACGAACTATATGTTAAATAGTGTCTCCCCTAACTATACTTCCCAGCAAGACGTTTTTCCTAAGCTTTCCCCATGGGGACATTCTATATTTAGAGAGTCATCGGGTGGTGTTTGTTGTGCTTACAGAACGCTCTATACAGAAGGGGAAGTTCTGTGTATTTTCTGGACTTGGAAATAATTGTTACAAGAGTGACGAAATGAAGTGAGTCAGGGAACAATGTCCCTTTACTGCTTCACTCCTTGTGTAAACCTCTTTCCCCTGGAACTCCTACCGTCACATGAGTGGGCCAGTGCAGAGGAGCAGGCCAATATCTCCAGACACATCACCCACCAGACTTACACACACACCACACATACATACACACCACACACACACACACCACACTATACCACACACATACATCCCCACCACACATACACATACTACACACATCACATATACATACACCACACGTACATACACCACACATGCATACACCATACGTACACACACCATACATACCACACACACACAGCACACTCACCACACATACATAACTTCACACATACCACACACACACACACCAAACATATGCACACACTACAGTCACCACACTACATACCACACACACACACCTGTAAGCCCAGATTGCACAGGTAGCAATCCCATTGTGCCAATCTACAGTTAGTGTCTTAAGAGTGAACAAGGGCTTAACTAGTGCTGGGCCTGATTTCAGAGACCATTGTGCAGCTGGGTAGCCAAGTGTAACAACATCCTGCACTACTTCCAAGAGCACAATAGACTGGGCCTCTTTCAGCTGGGAGGGCACATGGGGAGGGGGAAGACATTGTGAGTCACTAATTTTACCAAAACAAAGTGGACTGCATTCCACATTCTAGGAAGTGTGAGCGGCACTGATTGCATGAGTGTGTGAAAAGGAGCGGTAAGCCGCAACATGAAATGAGCACTCTTCTTGAGCATTTTTTAAAGCAAAAGAAATAAACATTTTTTTAAAAGCAGAAGAAGGCTGTGATTTGCAATTTTTCTGGGAGCTCCCACAGGCCCATCAGTGAGGGAAGAGTTAAAAGACAGTAATTGCTATAAAGCTCTTACATGGTATGCGGTGGATCTCTAAGATAGAGTGGCCAGTAGGAAAAAAATCAAGTGACAAACCATGCCCACAGTATGATGTCACTTATGTGGACAGAGAACTTTATTCCATGGCCACATGTATGTGGTGAATGCACAGAGAAAGGACTTGAAGGTCCCCTCCAAACTGTTAACAGTGGTTATCTCTGAGGAAGAAAATGGAATTGCCCAGCGAGGAGAAGCAAGCGGGGCAAAAGCCTTTCACAGTCTAATCTATGTATTCCTAAGTCATTTGAATCTCCAAGAAAGAAAATGCACTCTTGTATTACTTGCATAACAAAAAAGGCAACAAAAAATAACAGAAGACTGGAAAAAAGAAATTAGATTTACACACATAAATAAGAATTACAAATTTCTTTTAAATGCCAGGCCTCAGTTGGCAGGACACCCTGGTTTTGGGGGTTTTTTTAAGCTGAAAACACTTTCAAGATTACAAGTGGAAAGCAAAGAGACTTAAAAGACACCAAGAGCTGCATTTTAAGTCTCTTGTGCGTCCCTAACCCCTGTGCCGAGCAGAGGAGCTCCAGAGACTTGACAGCTGCAGGCATCACTCCAGGCAGAGAGGTTGGGACCAGACTGTCCAGGTTCCGACTCTGCCTCGGCCACTCACCTGCTGGGTGGTCTGGCCCATTCCCTTCACCTCTCTAAGCCTCAGTTTCCCAGTCTGTAGAATGGATTAAAAATAGTATTTATCTCACTGATTGAAAAGAGTGACAGAGATAAAAACATGTGATGCACTTAAACACTAAACGGGGCACTGATATATAACAATTGTTCTAGAAATACTAGATATTGTTATTAATGAAGCACCACGAGAGTCCCGCCAGACCGCATATCACCCCAAATCCAGAATGAACCAGAAGATTCCACTAGCCAGGGTCAAGTTTCAAGCTCACATATTCGTATTCGACAAGTAGGTACTGAGCAGTTTCATGTGCCATTGCTGAGGGTCCTGCGCTCCAGGAGTCCTCACTCAAGGAAATTAGCAGCAATTATGACAAGGAGGAAGAGTACTGAGTGCCCTGGAGCACATGGGTGTGGGTGGCAGAGAATCCAGGCCTGTCCTGGCGAGAGGGGAATCAGATCAGGCTTCACAGAGGAAGCAACATCTGAGACCCAAAAGGGCAAGTAAAATGAGTGTGTGTCCAGATGCGAAGTCAAAGCTTAGCGATGAGAAGTTACACGGTGGGCGCCCAGCAATGCGGAGAGTTCGGGTGGAGCTGGAGATGGGGTGTGGGGGAAGCCAGTGAGGTGAACAGAAGTCAAAGACCACTCATGCCTGATAAATTTTCCTCCCTGTCACGTCACTCACTCCATAATAGGTTCTCCCAGCTGGGCTGAATGCAACAGCCGGGCTCACTGCGCCCTCAATGGAAAAACTGTGTCAGGTCAGGAGCCTTTACAGAACCAGAAGGGCAGGCCAGGGCTGGGAGAGACTGGGGAAAAGTTAATGCCCGCAGATAGGGAAGAACACCCTCAACTGTTCACAAACCTTGTTGCACAACCCCAGTCAGGTGAGGGTAACTACAACCTAAATGATATGAAACTCTCACCACACTCTCCCTTTGCAGATGAGATTTCCCAACCCTGGGTCTCAAGGGTTGTTCTCATGCAGTGGCCCCAGCTGGGCCGACGCAATAGGAAATTGCCAAGGTGACATGGAGCAGCGGACGGTTTCAGCTCCTTTGAGCGGTGGACTTGTGGAGGCCGGATCAGAGGCCATGGCCCCAGGCAGATCCTCAATGGGGAGAAAATAGACCTATCCTTGAACTTGGCCGGATGAACTGGATGAACATGGAGGAGGGTGAATTCCTGGCACTAGAATGAAGTGAAGAGGTTGGTTAACAGATAGATCTTATCCCAGATTCTCTAGGAATAGAGAATAAGGCAATCAATATTCATCCCTTACCATTTGTTTCCTTTTCGGTTAGGTTGGAAAATTATTGCTTAATGTCTAGTTTTCCTTCTGTCACAAAGAATGATCCATGGATTGTTATGGATTCAGCTCAAAAGAAATAATAGATTGAGAAATCCCAGTGCCCAGCCCTCCCACAGGCCTTGCTGTCTTCAAAGACCTAGGCAGCCATGTGTTCTATCGCAGGACCCCAACCCCCATCCCCCAAAGGATCAGACCTAGGTGTAGCCACTCCATGGACTAGCCAACTGAGAATGAGCTGGGCCAAAGGCGTTCTTAGTCTTGGGAACTTTACTTGAGAAAGGAGAGAATCAGCCTGTGGGAACCCAAGCGGAAGGGATGCAGAAAGAAGAGAGACACATGGAGTAAAGTAAAAGCCACAAGAGGCCATAGGCATGCTGAAGTTATAAGGAAGCCACATTATGAGGAAGAAGACGATATAAGAAAGATGGAGAGGAACTGGTTAATAAAGAAAAGAGAAGCAAGATGACACAGAGAAAAGGAGAGGCTGAGAGAGAGGCCAAGCCCAAGGTGAAGGTGAAACAGTCTCGAAAAGATGACAGCGCTCTCAGGAGCAGTGCTGCATCAGGGAAGGAGCCCCGGGTGTGTCCCAGGTCCTGATCTCTCCCCTCCAGAGAGGCCAGCGCCCCTACTGACATGGTGGGCTCATACACCTCACCTGCCTCAGCCAGCCTGAGAGCGCCTCTGTCCTGGGATCCGAGGAGCCTGGGACACGCAGAGGAAAGACTACAAGGCACCTGGAAGAAAAACGTACACCCTAGGGACTGGAAGAACGTGGGTATTTTTCACCACATCTCTGCTACTGATTTCTGAGGAATTGTGAATCACAGGAGTGGTGCCAAAAATACGGACATGGGAAAACTTTGTCTGATAAAAGTGGGCAGGTTGGAGATTCCGCCACCCTGTGAGCCAGACCTAAGGGGATGGTCATGAGAGCCAGGAAGGGCTCAGGAAGAATCATCTGCGGCAGATTAAGCACATTTGCTTTTCTGAAAGTGGTGTGGAAATTCAGAGTGTCTGGTAGAACATGTTTTTATAAGTGTTGACTTTCTTCACCTTTGCCCCAATGTGAAAGTCAGTCTTTAAAATACAGACTTCAAAATCAAACACATCCTAAAAGCTGGTGAATTAGGCATTAAGAAATAAACCTTCTCCTCCGTCCTCGAGCATTGCCTCCTGCCAGCTTGACTTTCTCCAGCAGTAATATGTGATTTGTCTGCCCTCCCTCCTCAGTTCTTCCTGCCCAATTGCAACTATTTCTTGACAGGAAGAGAACAAACCAAATATCTCTCCTAGATAGCCACATTGTATTAGCAATTTGCTAAGGATTCTCTTCTTCCTCCTCTTTCTTCTTTTTAATAGGAAGCAGCCTTTATCAATAGTTTGTTTCCAGAAGCCAAAAAGGCTATATATAAACTTTCAACTACCTCCTATCCCCAGAGTTCCCCATTCCTCCAGGCAGGGAGAGGCTACAAGTGGTCTTATTATTGTCAAGGGGCCCAGTCCTGTCCCCCTCCTCCATGGGTATCCCAACTACGAAACCCAGCAGCAATTCTGGGTTTTGCACCAATGCCTCCTGCAGCTTTCGTGAAACTTGTTTAGGATGGGAGGGGGTGTTTCAGAGCTCAGGTCTTATCAGAAGCCAAATGATGAGGAAGACATAGGAAGATAGGGACCTGGAGTACCAAAGGTCTCCCTTTTCTGTCTCAGTAGCTTGGATCTTCACTAATTTTGTTGTTCTTTATGCTTTTAAATCAGATCCAGGATTTCCACTGCCAGCTATTGGCCCAGCCCCAGAGCCGTGAGATGAGCTTAAGCAGGTTCCTGGTCCACAAAAACTTGAAGTGAGTATACATTTGCTGTCATCCCATCTACCTCAGGGAATGCAATTTCTGGGGCAGTACTGGGATATATGGTGAGATTGTCAAACCAGACATTAGACTCATCCTTGAGGAAGTATTAATATTTTCAACCATCAAGATCTTTCCTGGTTGGACTACATTTGAAACCAACCATTGTCCACACAGTGTTGTTCTCTTCATATCAGACGAGGGCATGCTAGAACTCCTTGAACCCCTGCATCCACAGCTGCAGCACTAGGGTCTCTGAAACAATGGACTGTGACCTCAGCCACCATCTTGGATCCAAGAATTTTTTAATCTCTTTTACAGAGTTTTTGATCTCTAGCATTTCTTTTTGGTTCTTCCTTAGGATTTCCATCTCTCTGCTTACATTGTGCGATTGTTCTTGCATGCTGTCTATCCATTAGAGCCCTTAGCATATTAATCATAATTGTTTTAAATTCCTAGGCAGGAATTCCAACATTCCTGCCATGTCTGGTTGTGATGCTTGCTCTGTCTCTTCAAATTGTGTTTTTGCCTTTTGGTATGCCTTGTAATTTTCTCTTGATAGCTGTACCTGGTAAAAGCAACTGTTGTAAACAGGCGTTTAGTAATGTGGTGGTGAGGTGTGGGGAGGGGAAGTGTTCTACAGTCCTATGATTAGGTCTCAGTCTTTACTGAGCCTGTGCCTCTAGACCGTGAACTTCACAAGTGCTTCTCAGTCTTTTTCTCCCCCTTAGGTGGGACAGGATGGCTAGAGCTGCTGGAGTTGGGTATTTCCCTTCCCCAGATTGGTTAGGCTCTGATAATACCCCAGCAGGTATACTCTAGTTAACTAGTTTCCCCTAAGGGCAGCCCTTGTTAGGAAGAGGAGAACGCTGTAGCATACTTCAAAATGCTTCCTTTTCCCCTCCACCTGCCAGACAAGGGGATTTTTCTCCAATATTTACTGTAAGAACCTGGTCAAGCTCCTGGAGGTAAATCTCACAGAATTGTGGGGCCCCGCCATGGCTGGGGCCCCCTGGAGCTTTTAACTTTCAGGCTTGTCCACACTGAGACTCCGGCAATTCCTCAGTTACTGTTCCCAAGGCGGTTTCTGCTCCGCTCTTCTCCGGTAAGCCCGACTCCCTGTGTTTGCCTGTCTGTCTCTCCCATCCGGCCAGCAGAGGTTTGCTGTGTGTCCTCACTTCTCTTACAGATCCAAGAAGAGTTGTTGATTTTTCAGTCTGTTCAGCTTTTTACTCATTAGGACAGAGTGCTGACTTCCAGATCCTTATATGTGGAACCGGAAACAGAAAGTCTCAAGAGTATTTTTTAAAACCACTTTTGTCCCATGAAACAAGAAAGTGAACGGTATCACCACTGTTCACATCGTATGTTATCTTATAGTACACTCTATAAGGAATGCCCTCTGATCCACGATCTGACCTGAATCAAAAGAGGTCTAACAGAAATCAGGGAAAAGCAAGGCCACTGACCTATGACTGCTTGACTGTCCAAGGGACCTCCATGGGAAAGCAGGGGTCCTCCAAAGTCTACGGGCTTTAGATGGATGCTTACTCATGTGCTCTGGGCATAGCGAACTCGTTCTCAAAGGGGAAGTGCCCGAAAGGACAGCGTTGGGAAATGTCAACAAGACCAAGGTAAATGTTTCTCCTGGCTGAATTAGTGCTGGAGGAGGAGACCAGTGACTTGGGAAGATCATTTCTTTTGGTGATTTTGTTAATTGTCTGTGGCAGACGCTGCAAATTATTTCAAACATCATCTTCAACATTGTCTAGTATACGTTCCTGCTCTGTAGAGGCTCTAAAGGGGAAAACCAGCCTTCCCAGACTCCCTTAGGAAGTGCTTGTTGGACTCCAGTTGGAACCAATCATGGTCTGTGTTCTTATGGGAGTAAGCAAGCGTTCTAGATTTTACCAAACAGATGCATCCGTGAGAGAATGCATGGATGGCAGCAGTCAGCAATGGAAGGTGGCATAGTCAGGGGAAGTGGGATCTTCCAGCATGCATGGAGAGGGAGGCATTTGTTCTGTGGCAGCCATGGCCAGGATTCTCTATCTGGTTCCAGCTCTATATGATCTGGGTACTTGGCAGTGCAGGCAGTGAGGTTTCTGCTAGCAAAGTCTCACTGTGTGGTTGATGTTTCTTCTGGTTGGTTGTTCCTAACAGCAGTATCCAAGCTTAGTTCCCTGTCCTCCTGGAAATTCTGTACTAACTCTGCTTAAGCTAACTGGGTGGATTCAGTTGTTTGCAATTGAGAAAACCTGGGCTTTTTCTGGTTTCCAGGCAATAAAGTGGCAGGTGGGTGGCCACACGATCAGTTCATATCTTTCTCTCTTCTCTGGTGCTCCCAAATGGTCAGACACGACTCCAGGGCACTGAAAGATGATTCTGATGGACCAACTCTGAACCTAATTTTTAAAATACACTAGATGGACCAGTCTGAAATGTTAGGAATTTTCTCACAAACTCCATGCTGAAAACACTTCTGATATCTTCATGTTCGAAGGAGCATATCTCGAAGAAATTGATTATATCCTCTATTATATATAGGAAGCCCACTTCAAATGACCTCCAAATAGTTAAAATTCTTTTAAGAAATTTGAAAGGAAAACATTGTGTAGTCCAATTCACTGATGAAAAGAAGACTTTGAGGTAAATTGTTTTTTTCTGTCTCTTTTACATTTCTGAATTCAGAACTTTTTACTAGATTTTAACATAATGTCTTGACGTTTCATAACTGTTCTCCCCAAAAGATAATTTTTAAGCAATTCTATTTGTCCTGAGGACCTTGTCTAGATCTGCTCTCTTCCATATAAGGGCAACCTACCCTTATTTATAATCCGGGGGTGGACCTGGGTCTATAGGTTTGTGTTGTAAAAAGAACTCATTCGCACATTAACACCATGACTCAGAAGTTCTGGACACAGCGAACATACAAATTGTCACTCAATAAATGAGTAATAATGGGGGAAGAGGGTAAAAGAAAGTTTGTTAACAAAAACTAGGAGATAGATGTCTTTTGTTTTGAGATTGAATGTAGAAAAATATCAGGACTACAGGAGGTTGGGAGTGGAGTAGGTTTTAAGCTTAATGAAAGGAATTTGATGTCCATAGAAAAGATGTCCCCATCTTAGTAAATGACAGCTCCTCTCACCCAGTTACATAAGCCTGAAACCTGGGAGTCATTCTTTACCTTCATTCCTCCTCACTCCTCACCACTGATCCATCACCAGACGCCCCGGTTCCAGCTCCAGTATGTCTCTTGAACTCATCCACATCTTTCCAAGTCTCCTGGCATCATCCTAGTCCAGCTGAACATCCTCTCTGGCCTGGACGACTATGGTAGCCTCCTAACTGGCCTCCCTGCTTTTTCGCCTGGCCTCCTATAACCCATCCTTCTCTCAGTAGCCAGAGCCATCCTTTAATGCAGCGCCGCAGATCACACCCACCCTCCACACCACACCTGGGTCCTGCCTGCTTCACCAGCTTCGGCTCACACTGTGCTCCTCCACCATGCTCCATCACGTTCTCCTTCCAGGTCATTGATTTGCCAAACTCTCTCTCCCTCGGAGACACATAAGAGAATGTCTTATCTGACTGGAACACCTTCACCGACTCTTCAAGGAATTTACCCAAGTCTGCGCTGCCGCTTTTCAAGCCAGGCTCCCTCCCTGCAAATTCTATCTAGACAGCGCCATCCCTCCCCACAGCTGCTCCTGCTCTCCTAGTGCCCTGTTCTTTTCCTACAGAATGTCTCACAATTGGTAATTAGATATTTACTTGTGTCTTCTTTTATTCATGTCTCTCTCCCACTAGACTTTAAGCTTCACAAAGGCCAAGCTCTTCCCTGTTTTGTTCACTCTTGGGTTCCTAGGACCCAGCACTGTGCCTGGTACATAGCCGGCTCTTATGTATATCTGTTTTAATTTCTGGACAGATTTAGAAGTCACTTAGAATATTAACTCAAGAGCATCTAGCAGCAACCAACAAAGGGGGAACGAAACTTATCAACAAAACTCTGGTTGAAAACAAATCTGGCCAGCACCTCCATAAACTGGAGGTAGGAAATGACAACTAATTACATATAAAGCTCACTCTGTGGTTGTTTCCACCTACCAGTCTGCAAAAAATATAGATAAAGGTTCTTAAAACTGGACTTGCAGTAACCAGTTCGTAAAACAGCTTGCATTATCTACTAAAGTTGAAGATAAGCATACCCAGCAATCCCACTCTTACTATATAACCAACAGAAATCTGTGCAAGAATGTGCAGAGCAGCGTTATGTATAACCATCCCAAACTGGAAACAACCCAGAGTCCACCAACAGGAGACTAGATAAATAAATTGTGGTTTAGTCGTACAATACAACACAACTACAACTACAGGCAGCAATGTGGATGAATTTCACAAATATAATGTTGAGGTGACCAAAAAAAAAAGTCAGATGCCAAAGCTACAAATTGTATTATTCCATTTATATAGAACTCAAAAACCCAGACAAGACTAATGTATCCCTCCTTGTAAATGCCTCCATCCTGCGGAAGAGCCAGAAGGTGATCGCCACAAAATCTGGATCACAGTTACATCTGGAGAGGAGGGAGCCTGAGGGGTCTCTGCATTGTTAGTAAAGTTCTATTTCTTAACCAGGGTGATAACTATGAGTATTCACTTTCAGGTAAATATTGAATTTTTTTTTAAACTGAATATGCATAAGAATCATGTATTGAAAATGTCAATTCTTGGACCCATGTCCCAGATAGTCTGATCCAATGGGTGTGACTCAGGCCCCGGAAGCTACACTTAAAACAAAGAACTTGAGAGATTCTAGTGTAGGTGGTCCTCAGGGAAGGCTTGGGGAAATGATGACTGACAACCTAAGAGCTGGAAAGAGTTTGAAGGGACAGTCAGACAGCCTACCCTGATTCCCAATTTATCGCCCTGACATGATCAGCTGGGGGTCATCAGGTTCGTTCCTTCAAGCCCCCCTCTGATCCAGGTATGGCGCATTGGTAGGGGACAGCGATACAAAAACAGCTTGAAACCCAGCAATGATTTAAGTCAACTTTGAAACAAGCTGAGGGTGAGGCTCAAAACTGCATTACAGTGTCTTTAAGGTCGCAGCTCTGTGTCTTCTGAGAAAACTGACCAGTGCAAAGTTTCTTAACTACATGTGATCACTTTTCTTAGCTTTGAAAAGAGTAGCTGTGTGGTCGTCCTTGGGATCATCGTTGGGATCATTGTTGGTTATCCGTCATGTGCCAAGGGCTATCATTTCACAATGTGTGATGTAGAAAACTAGTTGTGGACCTGATGTGGGCATTAAATCTGTAAGTGCTCACGTCCAGTACAACTGTGCCCTGCTGAAAAGGCTCTGGTTTTCTGGGGAGACACACCTACAAAATGCAAGAGGTTAGAATTAGCAGGCCCGATATTTCCTTGCCTTTCCAACAGTAAACTTTGCAGAGCTTTCTCTCTAGGCAGCAGCAGCTCCTGGGCCCCAAACTTCTCCCAGGTGCCCTCCTGATGCCATTCCCAGGGCTCTGTGCTTGACTGACCAGTAAAAAAGTAGATGTGACACCAGGAGGCTGCAGCTCAGCTTTGCAGGCTCTAGGCTGAAGTCACCATTGAAAACCACTCAGCCGGAACTAGCCAAATATACCCATTCATCAGAACAACTTTCCTCTTAAAGTAAGGTACTAATCCCTAATGCTACTCACCAAGGAAGCCTGTGTCGTGTTTTGTGGTGTTCAAACCCCCCGGAAGACTTGTGATATTTGCATGCAGTGGGGTCTTCCCTTTCTCTCTTCTCAGCCTGCTCTCCCTCTCAGATTCTATGAATTTTTGAAAACCTACACTAAGGATTCCGCCAATGTTGACTGAAACCAGACATGTTTGGGTCACATCTGGAATTCCTATCTTTCTTTTCCTGGACCCAGGAGGCAGCTTTCCCTGAAAATCCCCTCCTCTGATGATCCCACCTGCCACCTGGAGTTCCCTGCAGCCAACTCCCAGCCCCAGGCTGCCCAGAGACCATTGTTTCTGCTATTGTTTCCAACAAGCGCCTTCTGGGTTTTAACCTTCACCCTCGCATCCACAACCCCTTAAGCAAAGGGAGGCTGCAGGAACAAGTGTGTTCCTAAACTGGAGCATTAAAATCAGGGTGGGTTTTGAGGAAAATGATCAGGGGGCACTTTCCTTCCATTACTTTATTGAATTTGGAAAGTCTGTGGAGGAAAAAGAATTATACATATGCAAGCATAACCTCTTAACACATTTTCCAAAGATCTCAAATGAAGAATGTTTAATACACAAAATGAGAAGGGCTGCAACTTTGTGGGTGGTATCATGGAAAAAGCTTTGGGTCAGGAGGAGAGAGAAAAGGATTTTCATCTCATCTCTGCCAATAAATAGTTTTGGGCCTTAAGCAAATTGCTTGGTCTTCAGTTTCCTCATTTCTACAAGGAAGTATTTGAATTTACCAACAATTTCTTTCAGCTCGAAAATTCTATAAACTTATGATACATATTATTCATATTATATTCTTATGTAAGGACTATGTGAGCAAAAACCTGACCTCAGGACTTGACTGAGCTCCTTGCCACCTCCCATTGTCCTCCTCTCTGTCCCAGGCAATATTAAATTCCCAGCAGCGCCCGCGGGGCCAGAGTCCCACCCGCTCATCCCAGCAATGGCGTCAGTCCAGGAATCCTGCCTTCGTCGGGCACATATGCTCATTCGTGCCCTCGATAATAGCTGACTTCTCTCCCACCTCATCCCTGGTTACAAAACGAACAAGCTATACAGCATAACATAACAAAACAGGAACAATCAGGGTTGGGGAAATGTAAATAAATCTGGAAAATCCCAACTGGAGAGAAAGACGTTCAAGTCCCACAAAGTTGTTATAGTTCAGTCTCAAATTTGGCCACAAACTTCCTGGCAGCCAAAGAGAAAAAGGACGCCCCACAGATAGACAGTTAGCACCTTGAGCAGAAAGTTCAACAGGATAAAAAGTGCCTTCAGGGTGGGTGGCTTCCCTACACCCAGTTTCCAAAAGATGTCCCTACAGGGCTCCTCATATGGGAACCAAAGCAACAGAGTGGATCTTGCACTCAGCAGTCGTCCCTCAGTGAAGTCAGAGGGAGAAAGCATCTGGCTTATTTTTGTACCATTTCCCACAAATGGTAGTCTGTCTGTCTGTCTGTGGCTACAAAGTCAGGGGACGGTCAGTGTTACAGAAGAAAAGGAAGCTGTGTAAGGGGGACAGTCAGTTCTGGGGCTGGCGGGTGTGCTGTTTCCGTAGAGCAGTCAGGGAATTCCTTTCTGATTCAGAGACGTCTGAGCGGAGATCTGGAAGAAGTAAGGAAGTGAGACTTCTGGATCCCTGGGCAGAGAGAACAGCAGGTGCAAAGGCCCTGAGATTGACCACACTTGGTGTGTTCAAGGAAAGGAAGCCAGTGTGACTGGAGTCGGGTAAGTGCAGAGAAGAACCTTCCGTGCCTCTTCCAGCTTCTGGTAGCTCCCAATGTTCTTTCCTTTGTGGTTCTAGTCTCTGCCTCCTTCTTCACGTGGCTTCTCCTCCTTCCTCCTCTGTCTCTGCCTCTTATAAGGGTCGCGTGTCCTTGGATTAGGGTCCATCCGAAATCCAGGATAATCTCCTCAGGAGAACCTTCACTTAATTACATCTGCAGAGACTCCTTACAATTAAGGTCACATTCTCTGGGACATGACATATCTTTTGGGGAGCCACCATTCAAACTATGCAAGGGGCACTTCTGGAGACAATAACAGCCCACAGTAAATGGTGGGTGTTATGGCCTCCACCACTGGGGAGAAGCAGGGATGCAGCCATTCAGAAACAGGAAGGAGCACCAAGCCAGAAAGCAAGCAACTGGGCAGGGCTCATGAAGCCGTGGGAGCAGGTGTGACATGATCACCAGGTCAAGGATGTAGCTGGCAGAGGGAAGGCAAAGGCTCGGTGTAGCACAGCAGTTTGGGACCCTGCCTGCACATCAGAATCATCTGGCAACTTTTTAAAACATATTAGCACCCAGGCTCCTCCCTCAGAGATTCTGATTTAATGGGGTGGCTTGGTGCCAGGGCATTAGTATTTTCTAAAGGTCCTCAGGGGATTCTCATGTGCAGCTAAGGTGGAGAAACACTGGTAACTGAAAGAGCACCGAGGGGTGAGTCGGAGACCTAGGTTCTCCTCCAGGCTCTGATGCCTACATTGGACAAGTAAATTCACATCTCCCATGAGGATGTGGCTGTGCGTGGGCTCAGAGATGATAGCCAGGGTTTCCTTTTATTGTGCTAGTTAGGCACCACCTTCACATGACTATCTTAGCTGTGCTGCTGCTGCCAGGCCAGTTTGAGGCCTTCCATGAACACACACTGTACTGATTTTGCTTTCTATCTGCTTCTGCACAACTTGAGTAACTGAGCTATGCCTTGAGACTCAAGCACGACTAGTTGTCCAAATTATTACAAGGGCTTAACAATTTAAGCAACTTGTCTTGGGTCCTCAGCAGAGTCATGGATTGATTTGATGAGCATATCCAAGGAGCCGTGTTCTTTCAGAACATTCTCCATATGTCTGCTACAGTTCTTTTAAGGACCATTGTGCCATCCACAGTGGGGACTATGGTTCTCTGCTTTATCTCTTGACTCTGAGCACTCTCTCCTCTGAAGCCTGAACTCTGCTGCAGTGAGAGAAACTCTTTCACTCTCATCTAGTTTTTTGAAAGGAAGAAGACACAAACTCGACAGCACTTTTGTGTTGCAATAGTTACTCACCCCTAGGCCTTAGAGTTTTATTACCTACCTAAAAGTGTTACGGGTTGCTGTACAATGTCTTGAGATACTAAATTAAGTGCATTTTTTTATCCTCTTCCCCACTCAAGCACGTAGCCAGTTCTGTGTTCATGATCACAGGTGTGCCCTGGATTCTCAGAGGGCAGCTGAAACAGGGCACAGTCTCGAACGTGCCCTCTGTCCCCCACAAGACGCAAGCACAATGAGCAACATCCAGGATCTCGGCTCTGAGCTGACCCACTGAGTGTGGCCAAGGGAAGCAGCCCTCCATCTTGTTTAGACATTCTAAACACCAAACCTTAACTGAAAAATGAGCTACTTTGGGAATGTAATAAATAATCTGTCAGGGACTGAGAGTTGACTGAAGACTGAAAACAAAGAATAAGTGATCACTGGGTTAGAGAAGTGGTAGAGCTAGGGGTTTCCTGGGATTGGTATTGGCATAAGATTTGGATGACATTTTTTTAAATGTTCTGAGACTTGACAGTGAAATCTACAGGTTTAAAGATAATGCTAAGCCCTCCTGACAATGCAAGAAATGGAGACAGAAAACAAACAAGTCCTATGAGTTACTGTGATGTGGCAGAAAAGCATTGACTTGGGAACAGAGATAGCCAGCTTTCAGTGCCGACATCTCCATTAACTAGCTATGCGACCTTGGATAAGATACATAACATTCCCAGGGCCAGAGTTTTCTCACCTATAAATGAGGAAGTAGAATTACAAGGCTATTAAAACAGCTTTCTACGTGAACCACGATCCAAGCATGGAAGTGAGCTATCAATCAGAGGGAACTAATACTGATTTTTACATTCCAGGAGACAGGCATTGAGCTGGGTGTTCAATGAGATATGTTATCTCAATAAATTTTTACAAGACATAATGACCTAGGTAGTTTCCACACTCTCTCTACCCCTTCTACTAAGAGAAAACTAAGGTTCCTTGGCTTAAATCATTTTGCCCAAAGTCACACAACTAGCAGGAGGTGAAGTTGGGATTGTCCACCTGGGTTTATTTGACTCCATAATTCATTAAAACATGATTCCTCTGTACTTGCAGTTTTACTTTTCCATCATTAGTTGGAACCTAGCATAATCTATGAAGAACGGTGGGTGCTCAATACATGGTTTTTGGATGAGTGAATGTTGAATCTAAAATTCATTATCAAACTGGGTCACCACAAATCCACAGCACCTGGAATAGTACCTGAATAAGTACTCAGTGCTCAATAAGTACTTGTTATAGTAGACTCCTCCTTGAACATATTAGTCCAACATGCTGTCACAGCTAAGAGGATCAACAAGCTCAATGTTCAATCTAGAAGGATACGAAGTGAAAATAGCATATTCCTAACAAAGCCACAGGCTGCAGGCTGTTCGCCATGCTGTGTGGCTGTCCCTGCAAGTCTTTATCTACCTCTGCTCTAGGTACCTACCTAGAGAGTGAAGGAACTGGAGAAAATTCAGAGTTGAAAGTGCTTTTAAAACTAAGGACTCTTCAATCTCCAATGCTCTCTTCTCAGTCCTCGTCTTCTCAGCCAATCAACAGAATTGCCTACTCTCGCAATCCATGGTCTCCCAGTCAGAAAGCTACCAGATGGTCTCCAAGGCGATGTTTGTGTTCAGACATTCCAAAAATCTAAGCTGAAAAAGGCAATTGTGCTTGACATGACACTTAACTGATTCAAAGATACACTGAATTAGATCACCACAATCCAATTTTAGAATACTTTCAATGTCCCCAAAAGAAACCCTGCGCATTAGCAGTCTTCCTGGTTCCTGCTTATCTACCCTCTACTCCAGGCATGGAGTATGGATAGATAGATAGAGATTTATTACATACATGTAATATGTGTGAGATAGTATAGTCTCCAGAACCTGTACGTATGTATGTATATACATATACTATAACATATTAGAATTAGATATATATTATATGTAATCTCCTATTAGTTCTGTTTCTCTGGAGAACCCTATTACACCAGTATTTCCCCTGAACTGATTCATTGTTGAAGTCCTTATGTCTTAGGTTGGATTTCCTGGGAAAGATTTCTGGGACTCTGATACATGTGGCAAAAGGTTTATGGAAGAGTGCTCATAGGAGTAACACCCAAGTGAGTGAGTGAGCCAGAGCCAGAAGTTGGACTATGGGGAGTCCTGGAGCTGGGATGGCCCTTCAGAGTTGTCCCAAATTCAGGCTAGCAGGCTGGGTTTTTGTCAACTGCCTTCTCTCGCGATAGGGCAAAGAAACAGAATGTCTTGTGCCAGGCAGCTTTCTTGGTCTGAGGTCAGTTCCCACAAAGGGACTTAGCTGTGAGTTGTTATCAGCCCACGTTCCTGGCAGTTTGATGAAGGAGCACACCTGTCTTGAAGGGGAAAGCCGGGCAACACACTACAGCATCTACTACACCTTGAACGTTTCAATTTTCACCAAATCAACTTGAAATTGGGAGATTTTTTTACTAAATCAATCAAGGGACAAAATCATCCTTTTTAGTCAGTGGAGAGGTCTTCTTTAGTTGTTTAAGAACTTTAGCAAGGAAAGCTGAATAAGAACCAAAAAGGAAAACTCACTCTTGCTAAGTGATGAAAGAATTCTACAGCAATTGGCAAGAACACTGAGAAGCTAGTGTTTAGATATTAAAACAAAACCTCTAAGGTACTTACACAAAACACTGGCATTCAAAACGGAGAGTCTCACACACAGACAGGCAGGGTGACAGACTGATAGAAAGACCAATAGTTCTCAAGGCAAACGTCTTAAGTTACACCAGCTCTTGGCTTATTTATTTTCTCCATTAGGCACCGCAGTCAAAGGACCCTCGTGTGGTACACTGAAGATCAAAGTACATTTTTTCAAAGGAGAAAAAAAAAACCAGAAAGAACTAACTATTCCAAATACACATATGTTCTGAGTTGTGAATATTTTCCATCCTCTGTTGTAGGAAAATAAGTTGAAGACAGGAAAGAACTAGGTGATAGAATCAATTGTATACATATCATTGTCAAGAGAGGATGCCAAATTCAACAAAGTGTTTGTCTGTAAGCTGAAGCTTTTAGAATTTAAAATAATCAATGACTCCCTTGCTTGAAGTATCTTTTGCTATTATTACATTTGAGACATTTGTGAAAGACAATTTTCTTCGACAGAAAAAATACAGTATATTGAGACTTATAGATACCAAAGCATTTTTATGGTATCACATTTTTTTCTGCAGACAAGAGATTTTCTCTGCAGAAAGTCATACTTCCCCTCTATTTCAGGTGTAGTTTATTTTTATTTATTTATTTATTTTTGTGAGGAAGACCAGCCCTGAGCTAACATCCGTTGCCAATCCTCCTCTTTTTTTGCTGAGGAAGACTGGCCCTGGGCTAACATCCGTGCCCATCTTCCTCTACTTTATATGGGACGCTGCCACAGCCTGGCTGACAAGCAGTGTCTCAGCCAGCTCCCGGGATCCAAACCTGCGAACCCCGGGCTGCCAAAGCTTGACCTTAACTGCTGCGCCACGGGGTCGGCCCCTCAAGTGTAGTTTAGATTAAAAGTCTCCTGCTACATTATCCTAGTGCTTTTAAGAAAAGAAAAATCACACACTATGTTCTTGAAATTTCCCCAGTAGAAAAGTATTCTAAATAGTACACATTCAGCAACCCAGTTGGACACGTATAGATTGTTGGCCTTCTGTGTTCCAGATATTGTGGCAGGCACTGAGGCTACACGCACGACTAAGACACAGTTCTGACTTTCAAAGTGTGAGGAAGGGAGGCAATTCCAATGTTAGGCAGGAAATCCCAAGACAGCGTGTAAAGGAACCATCCCACGATGCCTTGGCAATCACCTCCCTAGTCCTGGGGAGGGAGCTAGAAGATGAGGGAAGGTTTCATGGAAGAAATGGCACATGAGCATAGTCTTAGAGAAAGAGCAGGAGTAGATGGGTGAAGAGTCCTGGGAAGGACCTTCCTGGTTTGGGGAATGGTAACTACAGGTCACTCGTTATTGTCACGTGTGAAAGAAAGGACAGGGAGGGAGGAGAGGATCTGGAGAGGTGGGCTGAAGTCAATCACGGAAGGCTTTGAATGGCATGTTAAGGAGCTTAGAGTCATTAAAGAGGAACATGGCCAGATTCACTTTTAGACCAGTCATTCTGGTAGCTGCATGGAGGAGGAATTTAAAGGAAACAATACAGAATTGGGGAGGTGGTTCTGACAGTAGTCCAGGCAAGAGATGGTGAGAGCTAACCTCATTAGGCAGGAGCACTTGGGAGCTAGATGAGGGGATAAGAGAACTATTTTTGAAGCGATAGGAGGACTGAGTTACTGACAGGATTTAGGAGTGAGGGAGAGGGAGAAATTAAGTATGGTTCCCAAGTCTCTGGATTGAGCGATTGGGTGGATGAATGGATGTGCAGACAGAAAATTCAAAGAGCAAATATAGAACAAAACGATAAGGAGTTTGATTATAGATATCTTGAGTTTGAGGGACCCAAGGAATAGTTAAATGTAGATGTGTCTAAATCTCAGAAGAGAAGTCTGAGGGAAAGATGGACTTGGGATCATTAACATAGTCAAGCATTATAAGGGTATGGATTTTTATTTGTTTTTAGTGTTTTATTCACTGCTGTACATACAGCACCTAGAAGAGCGCACACCATAGATATCTATTAGATGAAGAGTAGTTAAACTCATGGGAGTGAAGAAATTGTCCAGGTAGAAATGTAGAAGAAGTGGTTAGAGGACACACCATCGCATAGACATAGAAAACTTGTTGGGCATCTCCATTGCTCTCACTGTCTACACCAAACACAAACTCTCTATATCTCAAGTTCAGTAGAAATTACAAAAGAATTCCCAGTTAAGGTTACACACCATAATTTCAGTACTTACTTTCATGCAATTATCTCCAGAGTAGTAGGAGATAAGAAGAGCTTTTTCTTGTCTCCTGTGGTGGAGAGAAAAGTCCATTTTATATATTTTCAACTGATTTTTATGAGCTAAAGTGAATATTGTGAATAGTTGAGAAACACACACATGCACTTGCAAACACAAACCCTGCATATTTCATCTAGTTTTTTAAAACTTGGAAAGAACAAATTATACAATAATAATAAGGAGCATCTTGATCTCCAGATCTATATACTATTGCTGACACAACATCTCCATTCAGAAGGCTCAAAGGCACTTCAAAATTATTACGTTAAAGAGCAAACTTACCATCTTCTCCCAACTCTTGATGAATGGCTTACCATCCTCCATGCAGAGACACAAATCAGAAAACTGGAAGTCATCTCTGACACCTCTCTCTCCTTTGCTTTCCATAGCTATATCATCCCCAAGTCCTGCCAACTTCACATCCTACATATCTCTAGAATCTAGTTACTTCCTCTCCCCATCACCTGACCCTGCTCCAAGGAACTGCCCTCTCTCCCCTGGACTTCCACCACAGCCTACTAATTGTCTATCCCTCCCCTTATACTTTCTGGCCCTCTCCCCAATGTATTTGATACCAATCTGAGTATTTTTGTTTTTTCAACACACAAACCTGATCACATTCCCTCCTATATGAAGCCCTTTGTTGGCTTCCTGTGGCTCATGGGATAAAGACAGATCTCCTTAAATGACCTAGAAGACCTTCACAACATCATAAATCCTCAACCTCCTTCTCCAGTTTCATCTAGCTCACTGTCCCTTGCTCTCTCTGTGCTTGGACCTTCCTTCCAATCCTTATATATACTGTCTCCCTCCCACCCCAGGGTCTTTGAACTTGCTATTCCCTCCACCTGGAACATTCTTATCATCAGCCCCCACTCTCCAACCATACGGCCTAGGCAACCCCACCCATTCTTTATATCTCAGTGCAAACATTCTTTCCTCAGCTTAGGTCAGATTCCACTCTTAGGTGATTTTATGGAACTCCATTGCTATCCCTCAGAGCACATATTTCACTTTATAATTATGTATATTCTTCACTGTATAAGCCTGCATTCACTTGTGTAATTAAATAAATAATACCTGTTTGCTGGACCATAAGTCCCATATCTGATTTTTGATCACTATTATATCTCCAGATCCTAGATCTGTGCCTGGCAGAGTAGGTACTCAGTAAACATCTGCTGAAGTAAAGAATGCATGAATGAGTATGCATGTGCATTTTTCTCTAAAATATCTATTTTGGATATTTGGAAGGCTTTGAAATTATCAACCAAAAAATATCTCCCAAAACATAAGTGGAGTCACGCACATTGACCAAAATGTTTTGGTCAATGATGGGCCACATATGCGACAGTGGTCCCATGAGATTAGTACCATACAGCCCGGGTATGTAGTAGGCTAGACCATCTAGGCTTATGTAAGTACACTCTGTGATGTTCACACAACAAAATCGCCTAATGACACATTTCTCAGAATGTCTCTCCGTTGTTAAGCGATGCATGACCATGCTACATGTTTTTGCTCCCACCTCTCAGTTATTATACAAGATTAAACAACATATGCCCATGCATACTCCTTGACAAAAATGTTTATTTATTGCTGATTCATCTGATTTAATTTTTTAAGATGAACTGAAAAAGTAGAACGTTATTCATGTAAAAATTTCAGAGTTCCTTCTCTTACACATACTTCCACTAAAAAGAAGGAATCAACCAGAAATTGCAACTCAGAAGCTATTTCATTCTATCCTTTACCACAATACATATTATGGACACTTTTTGAAATTAAAATAAAACAAAAATATTTTTAAAATATTACTCTGAACAATTCATATAACTTTATGGAATGTTAACCAGGATATTGCGGATTAAATATTACAGAATTTCAAAAGTGTTAGACAAGCTTTGTAAATATATTTTAAATAACTCATTCCCACATTTTAGTTAGTGTTTCGCATGGCAGTTTCCTCAACCATAGCAGAGCAGGATCTACTGGTCTTCTTCTTGCCAGGTTCAGGCCCACGATTTGACCGTAACCCACTAGCAGTAAATGCTCTTGGAATAAATAACTGCCAATGTCAAAACTTTCATTAAATATTTCCTCTTTTTTCAAAAATAACTAGAAGGCATCCAGTTCAAAGTAATGTCCAGAGATTGATTCTCCAACGTTTATAGGTATCATTGTTCCTTTTTGCCTCAAAAAAGGATACTATGTTTAGTCAAAAAGAGAGTTTTGATGTTTTTGCACAACCTTCTAGGGTTGAATCTGCATAATGACAGACACCTCTGCTGAAAGGTGAAAAGAATGGCACATTGAACATCGGGAATCCCTGCTGCAAAAGAAAAAAATCTGTGTGAAGACACCTAGTCTTTTTATTGCAGCAGCTCCTGGAGAGCCGTCCTTTGGATCAATTGTGCCGACAAAGAAAAAAACCGTTTATGACTCAACTGGTTAAAAGGCCTCAAATCTTACCTGCAAGAAGATTCCTTGTAGGAACTGTGGGTCCTGGACCCATATAAATAGGCATGACTGAGCCCAATGTTCATAATGAAAATTCTTTCCTCATGTTCAAGGTGATTGTCTTAATGTATGTTCCCCAGAAGTGACTCTGAGGAAGGATTTGAGTGCAAGTAGTTTATCTGGGAGTGGCAAGTGGGGAAGTGCAGTCAGAATAGAGGGAAAGGAAGGCAGTCAATACTAGGTCCATCATCACACAAGTCATCCCTGTGAATGACTGGAACTCAATCCCACTTGGGAATCCTGGAGCCAGTGTAAAGCACAGCATTTGGGTTTATTCCAATCAAGAGGCAGGAGAGCTGGGGTATTTATACACCAGTCAATCATTGCTTGAAGGCTACATCCAGTTAGTCATTCTTCAGCTCCTCCAGCCTGCTATGTGAGGGCAGCAGAGCAGGTCTGGCGTCCAGAGAAAGCTGTCTAGCAAAGAAATGCAGCTACTGACAGTTGAAAGTTCAGCCAACATGTGCTGCAGTAGTAGGGACAAAGGAATATAGCAGGGGCAACAAAGGCATCTGCCACGGTGATGAACTGTACAGAAATAATTCCCGTTTATTGAGCGCTTTCTCTGTGCAGAGCCCTTTACACTGATGATTTAATTTTCCATCTCATAATAGGCCTGGGAGGTAGGTATTTTTACTGCGATTTTACAGCTGAAGGGAGAGGGTAGTTAACTTCTCCAAGGTCATGGGCAAAAGCTCAGCACAATGTATCTGGTTCCAATGTCTAAATTGTAACCACTACCCTGTCCTGGAAGGACTATCCCTGTGCCTCAATACATACAGACGTACGACCCATTCCACACACAGGAAATTCATGCAGGACCAGTATATCCTGCCTCACTGTCAGCAGTGCACTCTGCCTTCACTGGTTTCACGTTGGCATCGAGAGCTGTGCCAATTATTCAACAGTCAGTTGACCAAATACAGGACAACTTTGTGCAGGGTAGCGCAGCTTTATGGGCCTTTGACTGAAACTTCCAAATGAACATTCCATGTGGCCAAGTGCTCAGTGAGAAAGAAGGTCTAATGAATCTCCATGGTGTATGACTAAAAGCACAGCCTGAACCACCCGAGCTTGAATACAATTATAAGGGGGTCACCCCAGTGCTCCGGGGCACAAAGTAACTGTTATCCGAAGTTGGAAAGGAATTTCCTGAAATAGCTAGTAATTGTACAATGAAGCACATCATAAAAGCTTTCTATCCCCCAGTCCTTGATCACGAGGACAAAATTGGACCAGTTAGGGCATTGATCTAGACCATGAAATTATTTTCAGAGAAAAATCCACCTACCTAAAATAACTTCCCTTTAATAGACTGCTGCAGTAATAAAGAGGTTTATTTGATGGAACTTGCTGTGTATACTCAAAGTGAATTAGAACCAAACAAATTCCCATCCTTCCGAGGAAGTATAGTAATAACCTCCTATATATTCATGCATTAAAGTCACAGCATTTTAATTTTGTCTTGAAAAAAACTGAATTCTTTCAAGATTACATTTCTAACTTCTCAGGGTCCTCGTTTTCTTTTATAATTGTTCAAAGAATCTCCTTAAGTTCTTTGATTCTATGGAAAGCCCACTATTATGAAAAAAAAATCATTTGTCCCGTAATCCTTTTTAAAACTATAAAACTGCTAAAAGATATTCAAAAGAGACAATTGTACCAAATACAAGACCAAATGTTGAGGCGGATAAGCAGCAGCCAGGAGTGCCGCTGACAAACCTTCCAGATCCTGCCTGGTGCCGGCCCATTATCTCTATCATGCAAAGCTATCTACCATGATTCGCACTCTCTGGAGGCAAAAAAAAAAATGAGTAGATGCCACTGCCTACAACAATTAATTAAAAGGAGTGTTGCTGCAGAAAGGCGTCTGGAACAACTTGAAAATCAAAGTAGAGCGTGAAACATTAGGGTCTTCTATATTCTAGCCGATAAGGAGTCCCCTGACATCACCTCTTCTAGAAGGAATTTGGTTTCTTGTTCCCTTAACACAGAAACATATTGTAAAAAGGCCAATTTATAGTAGGATGAAAGAACATTGGTACCCCATGAGAGGAAACCACGAAAAGTGGCCCTGGAAATGACAGTCACATCATTCTCCCCTCTGACCTGAACTGGCTCAGAATCCTCTTCAACATCAGATGATTGGCAGCCACTCTCAGGCCATCAAAATTGGCTCTCAAAATTTCAACTATTTGTCATGTCTTTATTAGAGGGTACAAATGGTTCAGCCAGACTAGGGAATATTAATAACAGTTTTAAAATATGTTTTCTTTCTAAGCTCTGGTGTGTGGTCTCAGCGAACAAAGGGAAAGTGGAGAAAGAAAAAAGAGAGTCCCCATATGAGTTTCTTGTTGCTGCTGTAACAAATTACCACAAATTTAATGGCTTAAAACAACACAAATGTATTATCTTACTGTTCTGTACGTTAGAAATCTGACACGGGCCTCACTGAGCTAAAATCAAGGTGTCAGCAGGGATGCATTCCTTTCTGTAGACTCCAGGGAAAATCTGTACACTTGCCTTTTCCAGCTTCTAGAGGCTGCCTGATGCTTGGCTTGTAGCCCCTTCCTCTATAAAAGCCAGCAATGGCAGATGGAGTCCTTCTCATATGGCATTTGACCTCTTCTCCTGCCCCCCTCTTCTACTTTTAAGGACTCTAGTTTGGACCCACCCACTCAAATAATCCAGGATAAACACCCATTTCAACGTCCTTAATTACATTGGCAAAGTCTCTTTTTCTAGGTAGTGTGACATATTCACAGGCTCTCAGGATTAGGACATGGATATCTTTGGGGGACCATTTTTCTGCCTACCACAGACCCCTAAAAATTATGTTTTATCAATGTCTTAATTTCCCCTAAAATGGATCCTGATTCCATGCCATCTCACTTATTCTTTTTAATCTGAAATTTTTGGAACTCTAACATTCACAAAGTGGCATAAAATTTCTACCAAAGCTATTTCTGGCTGACTAGGCAGAAGTATTCTAAAGGTTTGATTAGCTGTAGGTTGTGAAGATTGACTCCAATCAAAAAGTCATCTAAGTGTTTGGTGTAGACAGAACTCTTTCAAATATGCACATTGGATCAGACTGTATCTTCTAAAATTAGATTTGTCTTGGAGGAGCTAGCACCAGCAAACACTGGCCTGACCAAAACTGACATTGATGAACACGTAAAATATCTTTTAGTCTACAAAGAGATATTTCTACACCCATGTTCATAGAAGTGTTATTTGCAATAGCCAGGTAGAAGCAACCCAAGTGTCCATCAATGGATGAATGGATAAACAAAATGTGGTGTATCCAAACAATGGAATACTATTCAGTCTTAAAAAGGAAGGAAATTCTGACACATGCTACAACATGGATGAATTTTGAGGACATTGTGTTGAGTGAAATACGCCAGTCAAGAAAGAACAAACACTGAGTCCATTTAGGTGAGATACTAGAGTAGTCAAATTCATAGAGACAGAAAGTAGAATGGTGGTTGCTAGGGGTGGAAGGGAGGGCAGAATGGGGAGTTAGTGTTTCAAACGTACAGAGTTTCAGTTTCGCAAGATAAAAAGAGTCCTGTGAGTGAATGGTGGTGATGGTTGCACAACAATGTGAATGTACTTAATGCCACCGAACCGAACACTTAAAATTGGTTAAAATGGTAACTTTTATGTTATGTGTATTTTATTGCAATTTTAAAAATTAAGATTTAAAAAACGTGTTTAAATATCTTTGAGCCTAGTTGTTTTAAAAAGTATTTCCAAAACTGTTGCAGAGTTATCATATGATAATACGATAATGTAGGAAATTTCTTTCCTACAAGGAGATGCTTTTCAGCAACCCAGAAATCAGAAAGTGAGTTCATGCTTAGCAATCTGGGGAGGAGTTACTGTCAGCATTGCCTACACCAGCTCCTTTGTCCTTTACATGGAGGAAGTTGAGAAAGTCCCAGAAAGTCCTAGATTTTATTTTAACTTACAGGTCATAGTGCAATACCCAAGCAGCGATTATTGGTTTCTGCTGTATCCCTCTGTCATACATGGATTAAATGCAGGTAAAATGGGGCCAAGAAAAACAGAGAGAAGAGAGAGAAGTCCTGGAAAGAGATATCAATAGTTGATTAATTCAATAAAAAATATTCATTGAGCACGCTTTTTGAGCAAGATGTTTTATAATTGGTGATATAAGAGATAAACAAGATGATCCCTATCTTCAAAGAACTTATAGGCTAATAGAAGATTAATGTGTTATTCAACACTTTTTAGATTGCAAATATCAGAAAGCCCACTTTTAACTGATTTAAACAAAAATGGGGATGTACAGGGCCATGTAAATAAAAAAATCAAAGCCTGATTCAGAGACTGAAACTGTAATGGGGTGGGATTTCTCTGCTCTGTCTTCCAGGATATTGGCTTTCATTTATTATCAGGCTCCCATTGGTGTCTCTAGCAGGTCCAGATTTAGTAATTTTTTATGGTTAGGGAATCTCAGTGGGAAAGGAAGATTTTCTCTTGCTCACTGGTCCCAGAGAAAGTCTTACTGTCTTTCATTAACTCTGGTTGGCTCACACACCCTTTTCTGAACCAATCACCGTGGCCAGGGGAAGGAGATGCTCCAATTGGCCAGGTCAGTCTTAGGATTTGTGCAGGAGTGTGGGATAAAGTCAGTTCATTCTGAAGCTCTTAGATGGGGACAAGAGTCCACCAGAAGGAAACTGAGGTGATGCAGGCAGGAGAAAGGGTGAATGGAGGCTGGATATCAAAAATAACAGCTGTCCACTACAGCCTCTGTAAAGAGAGTTAGATAAGGTAAGGATTGTGGGAGGTAAGAGAAGAAAGTTTACTTCAGATGGGGGACCAGGGAAGTCTCCTTGGGGCAAGTGATGTGTGAGCTGAGTGGCAAGGGTTGGAGGTGAGGAAATAGGATGTCCCACATGAAGGAAAGAGCATGACCAAAGGTGAGAAAGTAGGTCACCTGAGGGGACAGGGAGCACCTCAGCTTGGTGGTTCACAGTGAATGAAGAGGAGCTGAGGTGGAGAAAGCTGAGGACATTGACGGGAAGCTGCTGGCAGTCAGGCTGGGCATTCTTTCTTCATTCAGTAAGTGATGGGGAAGTACTGAAGATCTCCGATTCAGGAGTTGGTTGAAAAGAGCTGTGCCTTAGAAATGGGACTTTGTCATCATGTATGTGATGGATTGGAATGGGTGAGGTGGGCAGCAGGAAACCAGACTGAAGACTATGATAACAGCCCATGTGAGAAGTCGCAAGTACCTGGGGCTGGGGCATCTGTGAGAATGAGGAAGCGAATGAACATGAGAAATGACTGGAAGAAGAGGTGGAATGGAGCAGCCTTGGCGACTGCTTGAAAGTGGGTAGGGAGTGAGCCGGGCAAGAGAAAAGAATAAAAAATATACATAAAGTGCCAGGCGTGGAGGGTTGACGCCTGTGTGTGCGCACGTGTGTGTAACAGAGAAAGAAGGAGAGGAATGATATTTTGGCGAGATGATAATTTCCATTTTGACATTTTGAGTTTAGGGGCATCAGTAGACAACTCAGGTAGAAATTTAAAAATTTCTGAGTTATAAGGGAATCTAACAACTAGAACATCTGGCCACACTGCCCCCACACCCCCGCATGGCAACAACCCGTCTGCTGGAACTAAGTAGCTGCTGGCTCCTCTAGACAGGGCTCTGCGGTTTGCCACACTGCCCACCACTCCCTGGTGTTTCCCCTATTTGAAGCTTGTATTTGTCTGGTTACCTAATTTCTTATATTTTTACCATTCAAAAATATTTAATTGTTTTGGTTAAAACGTGTCTTTCTTTTCTCTTATAAACTATAAATTTCCTAGCTCTACTAAAAAGGTTTCCCCAATCCCTAGGTCATATTTTATGTTTCCTAAGTCATATGACTTTTTTTCTTTTTTCCTTATTTGCAGGGGAAGATTTGCCCTAAGCTGACATCTGTTGCCAATCTTCCTCCTTTTTTTTCTTCCTTTCCCCACCCCCCCAAAGCCCCAGTACCTAGTTGTGTATAGTTGTAAGTTCTGGTTCTTCTATGTGAGCCACCACAGCATGGCTACTGACAGATGAGTGGTGTGGTTCCGTGCCCGGGAACCAAACCCAGGCCACCAAAGCAGAGAGAGACAAACTTTACTTTCCCTATCAAGGCTGGCTCTATATGATTTTTATTGTTTTACTTTTTACATGCAAACACTTACTCTATCCAGAATTTATTTTTGCAAATGTTTGAGATAGGAGTCCAACTATATTTTCTTCCAGGAGATAACTGCTTGGGTCAGCACCATTGAATTTCCCATTAAATCTTTCCTATTGAATTAAATTCTCTCCTTTGTCAAATATTAAACTCCTGTATTTACTGGGATCTATTCCTGTGTTCTCTATTCCATTTTACTAAACTATTTGACTTTCCTTATGAGTAAAAGAAGCAAGACAAAGTTCTACAAGCAAGTTGGAGAATAAGTATGAACCCAGGCTGTGTCTAGAGAATCTGTCTTTAGGTCCTTTACAGGAAGATCAGAAGGACAGAGGAGGATCAGACACACATGAATAGTTTGGAAGTGGGAAAATACAGGCAGTTATGGTGACATTGAGTTTTGTGTCCTTGGGAAGCAGCCATGTGGTGCTGGCTAGTTTGCCACGGAATGAGAAGTCAGGAAAGGCAATGACCAACTATTGGGCCAATAATTTGAAACAAGGAAAGCCCTAGCAGTGAGACAAAAAAGAAAAAGAGATGAAGAATCTGGGCCATAAACACCAACTTTCTGATACTGAGACCAATTTCTGTCCCATTCAGGGAGGATTTTATAGTGTTTCTGCCAGGTAAGGAACCCATCTCAGAGTATGTGTGAGTTGGTTGGATGAGGGGCTGTACCTAGGAGAGCGACAGGAAGGAGGTGCAGGTCTCAGTCAAGGGAAGCCCCATTTAGCTACCTACAGAGGCCCAATTCACAATGCAATTGCTTCTTTCCTTTCCCTTTAGGCCAGATCTAGACTAATGGCTCTCAAATTTTAGCAGCCACCAGAATCACCTGGAGGACTTGTTAAAACACAGATTGCTGGGCGCCATCCCCAGAGCTTCTGATTCAGTAGGTCTGAGGTAGGACCTGAGAATTTGCATTTCTGAGTTCTCAGGTGATGCTGATGCTGTTGTTTCAGGGACCCCACTCTGAGAATCACTTCTCTAGACTTCAATACCAAAATGACTAATAATTATACTAATGACCAATAATTTAACATCAAAATAACTAATAATACGTGAGAGATTTAAATTTTGTAAGGGAAAACCTTATTTGTGAAGTTTTCTCTGATCCCCTCATACAGAGTTGATGCCATCTCTGTGTACACTGATAAAGTGACATTTGAGGTGCATCTTAAAGGATGTATGTAAAGGTAGAAGGTATAGGAAGTAGATAGAGGGAAGAGCAAATGCACAGGCATGGAGGAGTGAGAAAAATCAGAAAACTGCACATAATTCTGTTGGCTAACGAAGAGCACCAGGCGTGGAGATACAACTGGAGAGGAAGGCAATAGACATATTCACCAGGAGCCTTGTAAACCAAACCAAGGAACCTGGACACGGCGCCTGAGGAACTCCTTTGGGTAACAGAAAGGGAGCCATTAAAGGGCTGCTTACTTTCTGGCTGGCCAACTTGTGAATGGAAGAGCCATTGATCAAGTCAGAAGAGCAGGTTTGGGAAAGGAGGAGGGGACAAAGAATTCAGCTGGAAGAGGCGGGTAAGAACACATTCAATTTTAGGTACCTGTGAAGCATCCATGTTCAGGAGGCAGCTGGATGTAGAGTCTGAAGCTCGGGGTAGATGGCTGGGAAGAAGATTTGGTCATTGTACAACCTACAGAGTAAAAGAGTAAGCCAGCAAGATGAACTGAAGTCAGCGATGGGCCCTGGGGAGCACCATCCTTTCAGGAGTCGGTGGAAGAACAGGAACCAGAAAAGGAGGTCAGGGAGGAACAGTCAGAGAAGTAGAAGCAGGACAGAGGCCAAGGCTGGAGAAGAGAACTTTACCACAGGTGCTGCAGTCCATGCGTGAGCACACCACGATGGAGTGTCAGGGCTGCCTCGAGGCAACAGGCCGAGGAGGCTGGAG
Organism: Tapirus indicus; assembly: GCA_031878705.1. Taxonomy (NCBI): domain Eukaryota; kingdom Metazoa; phylum Chordata; class Mammalia; order Perissodactyla; family Tapiridae; genus Tapirus; species Tapirus indicus. The sequence goes on from CM062927.1 coordinate 40,043,115, forward strand.
CCCAAGGGCAGTCTTGCTAGTCCCGAAGCAGCCTTGGTTGGAACTCCTGGAGTGGAGTGAAGTGAGGTCAAACCACTGAAGTCTCTGTCTGCCTCCAGCACTTGCTGCTCTGACATGACAGTGCCGGGTAGCCTGGGAGGTGCCCTCTAGCACCGGCCGGCTGTAGTGCTCACTATGAGTAAGGCTCCATGAGTCGAATCGGCTGGGCAAGGTCATGTTTCAGGCATCTCAAATCTCTGTCTTTGCATTGATTGAATGTGTCTCTCTTTTTTGCAACTGGTGCACTACTTTGAAGGTGTCCGAGGTGGCTCAGGGTGACTGCTCTAACCATGGGAGCAGATTAGAGCTTCACGGGTATTGTGAAATGCTTGCTCTGAAAAAAGTCCCATGGTGTTAGGGGTTGCATTGTGTCCCCAAAAAGGATATGTCAAAGTACTAAGCCCCAGTACCTCAGAATGTGACCTTATTTGGAAATAGGGTCATTGCAGGTGTTATGAGTTAAGATAAGGTCATATGGAGTAGGGTGGGCTCTTCATCCAATATGACAGGTGTCCTGATGAGAAGACAGACACAGAGTCAGAGACAGAGGGAGGACACCATGTGCAGAGGGAGGCAGAGATTGGAGTGAAGCCAAGGCATACCAAGGATGCTGGCTGTCACCAGAAGCTGGGAGAGAGGCCTGGAACAGATGCTCCCTCAGTCTCAGAAGGAATCAACCCTGCTGACACCTTGATTTCAGATGTCTAGCCTCCAGAACTGTGAGAGAATAAATTTCAGTTATTTTAAGCCACCTTCTCTGTGCTACCTTGTTATGACAGCCCTAGGAAACAAATACACATGGAAAACTAGAAATCCATTTATGGTACCAGAAGACATTTCAATGTGATATTTGTCAAAGCAAGAAAGGGAAATTTGCCTAACAAAGAATTTGTTAGATTCTTTGAATATAATTTCAACAGGTGTAAATTTTGATTTTTTTCAACTTTATTGAGGCATTATTGACAAATAAAATTGTAAGATGTTTAAAGTGTACAACATGATGATTTGATATACATATACATTGTGAAAAGTTTCCCCTATTGATTTAATTATCACATCCATCACCTCATGTACTTACCTTTTTTTGGTGAGAACATTTAAGTTCAACTCTCTTAGCAAATTTCAATTATACAGTACAGTGTTATCAACTATAGTCACCATGTTATACATTAGATCCTCAGACCTTATTCATCTTATAACCGAGAATTTGTACCCTTTTACCAACCTCTCCCTATTTACCCACCCTCCAGCCCCTGGCAACCACTTTTCTACTCCCTGTTTCTATGAGTTTGACTTTTTTTAAAATTCCACATATAAGTGATACTATGCAGTATTTGTCTTTCTCTGTCTGGCATATTTCACTTAGCATAATGTCCTCCATGTTCATCCAGTTGTCACAAATGACAAGATTTCCTTCTTTTTTAAGGCTGAATAATATTCCATTGTGTATATATTCCACATTGTCTTGATTCATTCATTTATTGACAGACACTTAGGTTGTTTCCATATCTTGGCTATTGTGAATAATGCTACAATGAACATGAGGGTGCAGATATCTCTTCCAGAGATACTGGTTTCAATTTTTTTGGATATATACCCAGAAGTGCAATTGCTGGATCATACGATAGTTCTGTTTTTAATTTCTTGAGGAGCCTCCATACTGTTTTCCATGGTGGCTGTACCAGTTTACCTTCCCACCAACAGTGCACAAGCGTTCTCTTTTCTTCACATTTGTTATTTCTTGTCTTTTTGATAATAGCCAGCCTAACAGGTATGAGGTGATTTCTTGTTATGGTTTTGATTTGCATTTCAACAGGTGTAAATTTTGAATGGTTGAAATGGTTTTAAATTTTTATCACCTACTTCTGTAAAGTTTTAAATCATAGTAACTAGAAAGAATATTAAGAGATCATCATTTAAACATCTTGAAGAGATCATTATTACAGTCTTAGAGACTTCTGCTCAGAGTCACTTTAGGCATAAAAGCTGACAAAAATTGATATTCATGGAAGGAAGTTCAAGTTTGTTTCTCAATCAAAAACTTGAAAAGATTTTATTTGGAAGTTTTATACAAATTTCATACTCAATATTTTTCCTAAATTTTTACTTATTTATCTTTCTTATAATTTTATAATATAAAAAGATGTAAAATTTCCGCTAATTACCCCCACAGATAGGTGCCTTCAGATCTCCTCCAGTTTATTCCATTGTGTTGCACCAATATTATCATTCTTTATGTGTGTACTGTGACATAAAAAGTTGGAAAGCACTAGAAACACTAGAAGGGAGGGTATCAAGAAGAAGTGATTAGTGGACCCAAATAGAATTGTATGTCTGCAGAAGCAGGGTGGCGTGGAAATGAGTAGGCCTCTCAGTGGAAGGTAGGCTGGTAGCCTGTTTCACATCATGAAGGTTAAGCAGAAGCGTTCACCTGTATAAGTAAATAATAAGCTGCAATTTATATGCTGACTTCTCCTTCACTTCCTCCAGGCCAAAGCTTGTTTGTAACTGAATATTTCTTAAGCAGTCTGGCTGTCGCGGTACCCACAGCCGAGTGACTTCATAATAAAATATCCTATCAACATGCAAATTTACAAGGGAAGAGAGTTAAGGTCACTATTTTATGGATTTTTACTATTACTCATATATATAACTCCTAATAGTGTTTGTAGTAAATAAATAATATTGCCTTATACAAAAAAAACCCACTGAAATGTCAATATACAACGACCCCACAGAAGGGTTGACTATATAATGCAGATTTTCTAAAACCAGGTTTGGGCCCATAAAGTAACATTGCACTCACACAGCATCTCCTGACTTTGAGCTTGTGTAGCCTCCTTCCCTTGGAGAAGACTCCGTGGGTTTCTAGTCTGTCCCTAGGGTGTCGCGTTGATGCAGAGAAGTCATGAAGGTGGGGGCTCAGAGCTTGGGCAGCCTGGGGTCCAGAAGCAGAGGCCTGGGTTGGAAGGACAGGATTTGCTCTTGGGTGACTCTGGCTCTCCCCTCCCCTTCCCAGGAATGCCCTTGCCCTCTCCCTGTGACCTGTCAGCAGCGCCTCTCCCTTCCCTCAGCGCTCTCCCCACTCAAGGTCCTCTCAGGCACACACTCCATGCTCCACGGCTCTGGCGTCCGTCACAGTATTCCACAGATACTTGTTCTCCTTTACACCCTACTAGGCCACAAGTTTGTCTAGAACTAGGTGGTATCTTTTAAAGAAATGTTTTTATTCTGAAATAGATCATAGATTCAAAAAACAGGTATTTATCATTTGTATGTACATTTTAAAGAACAACAATAAACTGTTTTTGAAGCTCCCCAATCCCTTTGCCTCCTGCGCCCCTAGAGGTAACTGCTTCCCTGAATGGGTTACTCCTTCTCTTGCTTTTCTTTATAAGTTCTACCTGGCTTTGACCTTTATATAAATGGAAGTTACATGTACATTTTTGTGAGACTTGCTTCTGACCTGGATATTTCACCCAAGATGATGTTTGTAAGATTCCTCCATATTGCTACAAGGTAGCCATGGCTCACTTATTTTCACCTCTTGGTAGAATCCCATTGTGTGAACTCTCCACAGTTTATCTGTTCTGCTGTGATGGGCATTTTGATCATGTCCAGTTTTATGCCATTACAAACAATGGTGCTGTGAACATTCTTGAATGTCCCTCCTGGGCCTCATATTTCTCTGAGAGATACACCTAGGAGTGGGATTCAACCTTTCTAGATAACGCCAAATTATTTTCCAAAAGCAGTTAGCCTGACCTCCACTCCAACCAGCAGTGCCCAAAAGTTCCCATTGTCTCACAATCCTGCTCACACTTGTTATGGTCAGACTTTTAAATTTTGCCAATCTGATGGGTATGAAATAGTATCTGATGGTGTCTTTAAGAAGACGGCTTTTTCATTCCTCATTTCTCAGCACCTAGCAGAGGACTATGCATTTACTAGAAGCTCACAGATCTTTTATTTGATGAATGAACAGCAATAATGCAATGTGACAAGTACCATCGTAGAGAATGTCAAGAACATTTTTGTAAATTAACCGTGTATCCCTTAGGCCTTCAAATCAACCGCACATCAGAATCTCCCGGGTGTCCTTTTATTTTCTCATTGACATTTTATTATGAAAAACTTCCAACATAGAGCAAAGTATGTTTGATTTTACAATGAATATCTACACCCAGATTCCACCATTAGCATTTTACTATACTTTTTTGGGGGGGATTCTTTTGAAAATGCTATTTCCCTAGGGCTGAGATTCTGATTCTATAGTTCTGGGATGGGAGGAAAGACTCTAGCTTTGTTTCTTCAGTTTTGTTTTTAAACTCCCCAGGTGATTCTGATGAGCAGCCAGTCTCAGAAACCACTGCCTGAAGGAACTCGCTGCAATAAATAAAGAAGACAGATTTATAATTAGCCTAGCAGTGCTTTGTGGGGGGGTGGGGGGGAGTTCTGCTGGGTGCCTAAAGCCATTTTCTTAGACCACCAGCATTCCTAGGCAAGGTGTCACCCAGTGTCAGTATTGTGGAGGTGTGGACAGGTTCCAGGGAGTTGGCAGGGCAGGTCCTCTCAGCACTGGCAGTGGAGAAGAACCCAGCTCCAGTCGGTCCTGACTCCTCCCTCCGAACATCACAGGCAGAGAAAGAAAATTGCCCTTCAGATCCAAGCCAGCTCCTTTCAACGTTTCAGTGTTGTTATGGGCTGAACTGTGCCCTTTCAAAATTCATATGTTGAAGCCCTAACCCCCAGTACCTCTGAATGTGACTGTATTGGGAGATAAGGTTTTTAAAGAGGTAATTAAGTTAAATGAGGTCATATGGTGGGCCCCGATCCAATACGACTGGTGTCTTATAAGAAGAGGAAATTAGGACACAGACATGCACAGAGGGGGGACCATGTAAAGACACAAGGAGAAGACAGCCATCTACAAGCCAAGGAGGAGGCCCCAGGAGAAACCAAGCCTGACGAAACCCTGATCTTGGACTTTCAGCCTCCAGAACTGTGAGAAAATAAATTTCTGTTGTTTAAGCCTCCCAGTCTGTGGCACTTTGTTATGGCAGCCCCGGGAAACTAATACAGGTGTGGAGGAGGAGGCATAGCCTGGGGTCACACAGCAGGTCAGGGTCAGCAGGCAGACCCAAGCTCCCACCTCCCCAACTCCCCACAAAACAGGCCTCCATCAACAACTGGTGAGAGCTGCCGGAGAAGGTACCTCTGCCCGGATGCATTCCCCACGGGGCTGCTAGGAAACAGAAACACACACCCTCTGCAGGCCCTTGATCTTCAGAGGGGTCTGCCTCACCAACGCAGGGAGTGGCACTGTCTGCAACTAGCAGGGTCTTCAGAGCCACCAGCAGGTCCTACGTAGCAGCTTGCAGAACACAGCACAATGACAGGGCTTGAGGAGGCTTCACACACGCCTCAACCTTCCCCTACAATCTCACCCACATGGAGCCTTTACCTCACACACCCTCTTTCACTCACGGAGTAGAAATGAAATTTGGCTCACTCCTCCAAATTTTTAGTCACTTAGCTTAAGTAAATGGAGTTCCGTTCTGTGTCTTTTCCCACGGATCTTAAGAAAAATGATGAATTCTCAGTAGCAACAATGCCAACTGTATAAAACAGCACTTTTTGTCAGACAGGGCTGTCTTTTATATTTACTATGTTTAATATCTTTTTCAATCCTCTTGGGTGCAATTAGAACATTGAGATAGTTTTTCTGACCTGCTTGATTGCAATAAGCTGTTTCTCCTAGTCCTGACCCACCTCCATCGCCATCACCACCAGCCAGCCTGGCCACACCTGCCTCCCTCAGTTTAGAGATCTCCCTTGGCATTTCATTTCTGACCACACTCTTCATGGCAAGGCTGCCCCTGCAGGTCTTCCACACAGGAGGTCTCACCAGAGGGAGTCCTGTGTGGACATCAGTCACAAGAGTAAGCAACTTGGGTCAGTTCCATTTTTTGAGGTAGGGTTCCACAGGTCTCTCTCTCCCTGTTTCTTCTTGTCCTGAGATTATCGTCCTATCTAGACCACTACAATGCCTCCCGACTCAGTAATGGGGTCCCTTGAAACCTTTGGTTTATGACATTCCATGTCTCACTCCACCTCTTTTGTTGCCAAGACGTTTGTTCAGGTTTTTCTGTTTTGCATCCTGTTTTACTTCTTGTCGTTTAAACAGTTCTCCTTTTACTGTTTTAGCATATCTTACCATTGTAATTCAATTGTTCATCCAGTCTCCTAATTCCAACCAACCCCCTTTAAGTATTTCCTACCCCTCCAGTCCTCAAAGCCCTAATTCTACAAATTGGTTTGACTTTTGGGTATCTTCCTGACAGGAAGGAGGGAGGGGGTGGGGTTGGGTAGTCATATTAGATTTGGAATCCCTACATTGTGCAAAATCACTTTTTATGGAAGTTTGATCTGTCTGATCCAGTATCAAAGAATGGCCACACCTAAGGTGACTGGTTGTGTGCAAGAGTGGCATTCACCCTGAGGTGGAGAGCTTTTTAAATGTGGACAAATGTTTCTTCCAAACCCTCAATCATTCATCTGAAGCATTCCAGCTGCTGGAGGTTGCTGTGGGGAGGGGATGAATGGAAGTGCATACGCACCCGCTTTTAGTGGGAGCCAGGGAAGAGGGGAGTGTAGAATGAAGAATGTGTGTGTGTGTAACAAGGGTAATTGTCTCTCAAGTAGCAACAGATATTCAGAAAGACAAGCAGAGCCAAGGATGACCTTGCCCATCAACAGATTTAATCATGCCCATGTGGTCTGTTTTCAGATCTGTTTCAAAAGGTCCCTCTATTGTCCCCTCCTCTGATGCCCCAGATGCCTCCATCTGATCCTGCCTTAATGCCCTGAAATCTCCAACTTTGGAATTATTTGTCTGGGTATGGCTCTAAAAGTCCAAGTTAATTTGCAAAAGTATTGTCTAGCAGCCTTGTCAGCCATTAACACCTTGATGCCAATTGGCTTCTCAGACTGGGCAGGTTAGAGCTGAGCTCTGTTGCCTGGAAGCCTTGTCAGTCGTTGACACCTCCATGCCACCTCAGACTGGGCAGCACTGAAGCTGGTTTTGAGATGAGGCACAAGCAACTTTAGAAGGGTGGAGGCAGCCGTTTGATGAGAAGGAGGCTGCCCTGGTGGGGAGTCTCAGAGAAATGCCAGAAGGTAAAAACAAATGGGACTCTGGCTCTGGCTCTGGAGAACACATATCCTGGGTGTGATGTGTGAACATTTCTAGCATCTAAGAGTAGAGGGAAGAGGGGCGCCGCGTTGAGATAATTTTCAAAGACTGATTGCAGAGGAAGGAAAAGGAGGACAGGTTGCTCTTCGGAGAGAGCATTTCCAGTGAGTTCCTGTCCTTCAGGATCTTTTAGGTTCCAACTCCAAAGGTTTCCTCTCCCTAATGTGCTACACCATCCCTGCCCAACTCCAACCATCTACACTCAAACCAAGCTTGTCTTTGCTCTCAACTGTAAACCACTGGACTGAAATATGACATGACATTAACACATTCAATCTTAACTAATGGATGCAAGACCACAAACTCTGGGTAGCTCTGTAATCCCCTTGTTCTATGCTGTAAAAGGGGGTGATTTGATAGGAAGTTCATTCAGCTTCAGAACCCCTCTCTGCACAGCCCATTCCAAGGCCCAGTACTTGACTTTGTGTTTGTAATTTTGAGTTCCTTTAGAAGCCCTCCCCTCCCAAACTGCATAAGCCTCAGATCCTCCCAAACTTGGGTCCACCCCTGATTACCAGCCTTGGCCACACTCAAGGAGCATGTAGCCAAGTGTACCTGCAGGAGGGTCTTCATTTTAATTAGGAAAAGCAAACTTCACAAGTTCTGCTGGAATTTCCCCACAAAACTAGTGTAACTGTACCTAGCAACTCTATATTCTGGGCCATTTAAACATTCTTTGCTAAGCTGTTTCTCTTTTTTCTTATCCCCCTTTTTCTTTCATATTCTAGACTACTCTATTTGGAGATATATTTATACCTTCCTCTTCCTCGCCCCACCCAAGTGTACAGCAGGGTCTGAGTCCTTTGATTTGACACCATAATGTAGTGTTTCCGAAGGAAATATGGTGGGTTAGTTTTTCCAATTATAATGACTTTTAGGATCCATGCAGCTAATATCCATTTGAGACCATTTTTTACTAAAGTCAATTGGTATAAAATGACTTTCTGGACAAGCCTAACTTAAAGGGCTGCCCAGCATTCCAATGTTTAATTACCTAATGTGTTTCAAACACAAACACTCTGGAAACTCAAATAACCCTATTAAAGAATGGTATATCATCTTTGGGGGAGGGAAATAAACTGACTCCCAGGTTATTGGGTTTTTTTAATAACACACATATACATACCCCCCTGCGCCCCCATCACACAGTCAACCCAGAATGAGGTGAGAGAAGGCCGGCTTTACCTGAAGACCAGCTAGTTAACTCTTGATAGTGTCAGTAAATTGTCTTCCCCCTTGTATCTGTAATTCATCTTTATTCATAATGTGGTCCATTTAAAACAGCACCATTCAACTGTGTGTGAAACACAGTCTACCCTGCAGGTTTGAGCAGATAAAAAGTAGCAGGGTTTCTCCTGAATAGGACTTTCTATTTAGGGCAAGAGGCTGAGAGCCATTCTGCACGGACCCACAGCACTTCCGTCTAACCCAATCACCCAAGCTTGCCTCATTTGGGAAGGCAGCGTGGGTGGGAGCATTTGGGTGGCATACCCCAGAAACCACAGTAATTGGAAGGGAAAAAAAGCAAATATCAATTAGTGATTCCTCAGCCAGCTACCAATCTTGGTTTCCAAGGGACTCCACCTTGGTCTCTTGAGTAGTAGCCGCTTCCCAGGGACCTCCGACAGAAACGACACAAATCCACATATGTCTTGGTGCACTGAACATTTCCCCGGGGAGACTCTTGTTATATGCCCGGCGTCCCTGGCTCTCTGCCTCCCTGTCAGCCTGCGGGCCTGTCAACCAGAATGCCTCCAGCTTCGCAGGATTTCCGTGGGACTGCGAGCAGGAGAGGGCTTTTGAGAATTGAGGACAGGAAAGCTGGGGTTCTCCTGCAGCGCTCTGGGCACCCTGCATTTCTCAGAGTGCTGGGGATGCTGAAATAAGCTTCCCTGCTCCCCCAGCACCTCCCCTCCCCAGGATTCGGGCGAGTGGCTAAACGCTAGCAAATAATGTGTGTGGGGTGGGGGAGCACAAAGTGGGAAAGGCTAGGCGGCGAGCGGAGACCCCCCAGCCCAGCGGCCCCCCGCAGACTGGGCCTCGGGGGGCGGGGAGGGGGCGGCCGGGGCTCGCCGGAGCTCGCTCGGCTGGGCGCCTCCCAGGAAGGCGGGGAGGGGAGCGCCTGTTTACCCAGGAGGGCTGTGCTGATAGCACGTTCCTCGAGTTTACTTTGCTTTCCTTGAGTTTATTGTAAAGGGGTAAAGTTTTCGGATCTGTCACGTGACCCTGACAGGTCCTGCCTATGGCGCGGCAGACCACCCACGCCGAGGGCCATGGAACTGCTTAATAGAAACAGGCTTGTAATTGTGAGTCCGCGCTGCACTCCGCCGAAAGCCTCCGGCGGCCCAGCGCGCCGGGGTTTTTACACTTTCCGTTCCTTTTGTAAAGACGGAGGAGGAGAAGACGAAGACGGAGGAAAAGACGACGATAGGGAAGACAAAGAGACCCGCAGCGACAAAGCTAGGGGGAGACGAGGGAAGTCGGGGAGCAGACGGAGGAGCGGAGGACCAGGACTGGGGGGCACGGGGAAAAAAGGAATTGATGTGAAATCCAAGCCCAGCGTCCGCGCCATCGGCACCCGCGCTCCGGGCAGGGCTTGACGGCCGGCTATGGTGAGTGCAGCCGGCGCGGCCGCCGCCGCCACCTCGCTTTCGCGCGGCGTGCACCCCGGGGACGCAGGGTGGCGGGGCTGGGCGCCCCGCGCGGCGGACGGAGGGCCGGGCGGCGCGCCGGGGCCGCGGGGCTGGGTGGGCTGCGCCGCCGGGGCGCAGGAGCGCGGGCCTCGCTCTCCACGCTCGCTCCCTCCGGGCCCCCGTCCCCCGAGGCCGGCCCCGCGGGGCGACAGGGGGCGGGCTGCGGCGGGTCCGCCGGGGACGGCATGGGGGGAATTCTCACGGAGGGGGCCGCCTGGGATCCCATTTGCACGCTTGAAAGGGTCGCCACCTTGGCTTCCGTTCCTCAGCCCGGCGGTGGCTACTGACTCGCCAGTGGAGCAGAGCTGGGATGGAAGGGCCGGTGCGGAGAGAGTGACAGCGCCGGGGGGAGGGTGCGGGCTGGGAGCGCGCGCGCGCACCGGAGCGAGCCCTCTGCTCTCGGCGGAGCTCGGGGAGACCTGCCGGAGGGCATGCGCGCAAGCTCTCGCACCCACACCCAGCGATCTCGGCACCCGGCCCGGACGCCTGGTTGAGTGAGACACCCAGGGAGCACCTTGCCAAAACCCGGAGCCCAAACATCCCCCTCCCCGCCCCCATTGGTGGGAAAAAGGGCCAGAGGGGCTTTTCTGAGTTCAGGAAGGGGCCACTGGTAGGCGAGAGATATGTGTTGACTCTTGCGCCCACGGAATCGGGCGTTCCGGTGCCTGCCACCCATTAAAGAGGTGGGCGGCCAGCCCAGTGCTGAGAGGGCTGAGTGGGGCCTCCGGGGAGCCCTGGGGTAGGCCGGCCTGATTCAAACCCTTTAGACCCGGAGCCAACACTGGGGCCAGGGACTGTACCTCTGGGGGTGACATGTGCTATGTCTACGGGTATTTAAGTTCATGTTAAAAATGACTCCTAGTGTGTGGATGAGCAATAAATCCAAAGTTTTCAGATCTCAGTTTCCCTCACCTAAGAAGAGCCATACAGATTACTGTCTGTGGAAGACATCCAGAGACCTCTGTATTCCTAGACCTGGGAGAGAGGACCATCTTCTTCCCTTTTATCCCTCCTTCCTCCCTGGGGAGGGAGTATAAAAGAACTAGACATAAATAATAAAGACTCACAATGGGTGGCTCTAAATATTTAATGTGGATAACTGAGGTCTTGAACTACTACAATAGTCTTTTTTCAGCATTCTGTGTGTGTTCGAATTTTTTTCTTTTTTTTTTGGCTCCAGTAGTTCAACGTGCAATTAGTCGCCTCCACAAGGAAAGACAATGGCTTTTGGTGTCATCCTTTGTTCCTGTAACTTATTGTTTCTGGGTGGTACCTCAGGGTAAATTGTTGCCTCAGGTGCATTGTGTACCCAGTGTTGTAAAACAAGCGGCTTTCAATTGTGAGTTTGTGTGTGTTCTAGTTGTCACCCAGCTGCCTCTCACAAGGCTGTAAAATGCCTTTGAATCCAAGATCTTTTTATATTAAAATGTTGAATCAAGGTAGACACCAATAGGCCCATTCTCAATTTGGGGTATTAGCTTCATTTTAAATTCACTGTGAGAAGTGTATCTAGTTTCTGGTTATAATCTAGTCATAATCTAACTAGCTCTTTGAATAGGTGTTAGCACCATTTGGAATTATTCTGTGAAAAAAAAGACTTTTTACAAATTGTCTTCAACTTTCTACAGATAGAAAAACTGAGGACGCAAATCAATATAGATTAAAATATCTGTCTTCCTGTTTTTATCCTCATTTCTCTTTCTCTCACACACACACACACACATACACGTACACACACACACACACCTTTTATTTTCTCCCGCCTCTGCCACAGTGTATAAAGCCCTATTGAGACATGTAGGCGTGATGTGGAAACCGGATTAGCAGTATGAAAGAAAGACACACAATAAGCTGGAATTGTTTTACTTCCCTTTTATTTCTCATGCCTATATCTCTAATAAATTTGTTGCTCCAGCAGTGGGTCAAAGGGATCATGTTGCTCAGCTTCTTTTTCATGCAAGACCCAATGGCAGAGATCACTGAAATGAATGGTGTGCCTTCTGCCAAATGCAAAGCTTGTTATAGATATATTAGATGGGCAGATAGAGATGAGGCAAGAGAGAGATGGAGAGAAAAATGTTCAAAGTCTGAGTCTTTCCAGAATACATCTCTATCCATTAGAGTAATGTGGCTAAGAAGATATTTAGAGAAGGGGGGTAGAATCAATATAAGGGTCACTGCTGTGTTTTCTTTCAAGTTCACTGTAGGCTCTGAACATTTTCTCTGTAGTTGGTGACATTCCCAGCAAGAGAATACCAATAGCTTTGGCACTGCATAGAGTCTAATTCCCCCTTTCAAGCTAGTATTTGAACCTGGAGAAATAAATGTGGAGATTGCTAGGACCTTCTTAGGACATCTTCTCTCTGCCACTCTTACCCCCACCCCTTACCCAAGCTCACTATAAGCTCAAAAAATGCCTATGCTCCCGGGTTTGTGCTGTAGACCCCTCATTTACTCCTTTGTGGAATTGGGAGCACCTTCCCATTAAAGGAGATCAGGGGTAATTAGCAGCATTATTTTGACAAGTTGGCTAGAGCTGATCCCTTTCCTCCAGTCCTGGGGAGGGGAGAAATAGGGGAGGAAACAGAAGTGGAAGGGGAAGGGGAGGGGAGTCATGCTTAGGGGTTTTACGTTCTGTGACTGCTGAATCTTCTTTTCCTCCCCCCCTGAAACCTTTTAGACTCATTTTCTACCATCACCTTTTAAGTAAATACAAAAGCTGCCAATGAGAAAATCATAAGGCATTCTTAGGTAGCCAAGAAAATGTGGTGGATGGTGGCATACTGGCTTGAACTGACTCAAGACTCAACTCTTATCCAGGGTACCTGCCTTGAACTGCTCAGGCTTTGGCCCATCACTCCCATCCTGTACTCTGGGCTCCCCATCCATAAACAGAATACCACATGAAATCCCCAGTTCCTCTCGCCATCCTACCCTCTCAACAGGAATACGTGGGACTTAATGTAATGTTTGCAATTCACTGGACTTGTGGAAAAGAATATTAAATTCAGTAGACAAAATTATAACATGGCCCAAGGATCAAATTACTAGAAAACATTTACCCTTTTATTCATTGGTACTCTGAAAAAAATAGCTAAATTACATTAAAGACCCATTCAGTTGGATTTGAGGAACCCATGAAAAGTTAAATCTCACTGTAGTTTCTCATTACTCCACCAAGTCCAGCTCCCACAACTGCTTATCATTGGAATGTCCAAATACAAAGAGCAGATATTTTCTTTCAGTGTCATCACTTGGATAATCGGATGTCATTTTTGAGATGTGTGTGGTGTGGCCATGGATATTTGACGTATTGGAGCAGAGAAGGAACAAGATGGGGGAATCACATTTTAAGAGTTTAAGGAACCTGTTTTGAAAACTACAGACTCCAGAGAAGTCTTGGATCATGACAGGGAAACCAAAATGACAACTGATGCATCGAGATGAACTTGACTTGGAAAGGGGAAATGGAACACTCCACTGTTGCTCCACAGAGGGCCAGCTACTCCTGCTCATTGAAAAGGCCCCAAGCTCTCACTGATTTGGTAACTCTCAGGAGGGGAGCCACACTGCAGAAAGGTCATTAAAGGGACTGTCTTTGCAGCAGACACCTTCAAAGGCCTGGCTTCTCCAGCCAGTCTCATCTCAGGTCTGGAGAATCCTTGTGGTTAGTTGAAGTTAACAAACCCGGTGTGGCACAGCATCCCCTGCACAGGGCATGCATATTAAAGCCGACAATGCTTACAAATGTAAATAAGGGCAGATTGATTAGGAACATTATCGCTGGGAATGAAGCACTCGCATGCATCAGCAATGAGGCAAATTGGGGGCAGCCTCAGCCCTGACCACCCAAGTCGAGCAGGCTTGTACACTGGCTCCTCTTCCCTTTCTTAAAACGTTACAGAAACAAGGCCAATTAGATCCTCAAAGTAATTCATCTCTGTGTATGAAAAAAACAGACCACAGGGGAAGCGGCGGGTGGGGGTGGGGAGATTAAGACAGCGCTTGTTAGAGCCAGGGCTGGCGATTGCGTCCTGTAACCGATGGGTAGAATTTACAGGCCGGGACCATTGTCTGAGATGCTGAAAAGTTAACCTATCAAACAGCGGGTGAGGGGGCTCAGGGCGCTGAAAACCCCGGAGATCAATGTTCAAAACGTTTAGGAATTAAGTCAAACCAAGGGAAATGAACCCGAGTCGAAGAGGCTTTGCCATCGAAATGGTGCACTTGTAGCAGCAGCCAGAACAAGACATGCAGCTGCGTGCGGAGAGTAATAGAGAACCATTTTGTGTACATAGCCTATAATTTCACTTTAGAATTCCATAATCCAACTAGCTATACTGAAAATTGCTATAAACAGAAGATTGGGAGAAAAAAGTAATATATTGGTCTAAAATGTTGTAAAGAAATTTGAAAAGACGAACATAGCAACCTATGGGTAGATGGTTACCTTGTCCTAAAGCGCCTCAAATATAAAGACATGTGAAACGGGGGTACCACCCCCAAGTCTTTAAAAAATAATTTCCAGCGGCAATCACGAAATGGTTTGACTTGAAACGTCTGCAGAACTATTCAGTAAGAAAAGCTAGAATAATAAATCACCTTTCCTGCTTTATGCTGTTTATCAAACATAATAAAGATCAGGATATTGCTCAAAGATTAAACTTGCTATGTGTCGAGCCCAATCTTCCTGCGATATTATTTATTAATGTAGTGTCATTTTAATTGCACGGTGCTTGTCTTCCCTTCTGGATTTTAGCACCCCTTTCCAGAGCTGTGTACAAAGTCACGTGCTCCTTCGGAGTTTGGAGTTTTGCGTTTTGAATTTCCGCGCTGGCCGGGTACTCCGATCCTCCTCCATATCTCTGAACACCCTCAGACACATCTACTCTCTTTGTCTCTCTTTATTCTACAGGATACCCTACCCCGCCCGGGGTACTGCACACGTTTTGCCGGTTCGGGATTCAGGGGGCAGGGCCTCCCAGTGAAACCAGGAAGGAAGAAAAGCTAGGGGAAGGTGGCCAGGCTGGGTAAGGAGGAGATTAAAGAGGAAGGAGAAAGGGGAGAGGGAAAGAAGGAGAGTGGGGGAAACCGCGGAAGAGGAAGGAAGAGGATGGGGAGGGCTGGCCGACAGGCCCCCAGCGGGAGCCGCGTGGGCCGCCCGGGTGGCTAGCGCGCCCGGCTGCAATCCCTTTCGGGCCGGGGCCGCTGAATGGGAAGGGGCCCGTGCGCTCAGCCATTGGGCGGCCGCGGGGAGGCCGCGCAGGCATTGGACAACGTAAGGGGGCCGGACTGCCTTCAGGAATGTACTACGGAGCGTCCGGCACGTCCGTCCGCGCTGGCGGAGCGCGCGACTCCCCTGGGCTTCGGGGAGGCCTCGCTGGAAACGTGGGGCCGCCCGGCGCGAGGGGAGCGCACCGACCTCCCTACCTGCTCTGCCGGGGCCGCGCGGGCGCGGGTGCACCCGGACGCGCGCGCGCGCATAGGCCTCCCAGCCGCCGAGCGCGCGCCGGCCCAGCCCTGGGTCACGTGGCCGCGTGGGCTCCGCCTTTTCCCTCGCTCCTCCCCCTTTCCCTGCGTCTGGGTTTCTTTCTTTCCTTTCCTTTCCTTTCTTTCTCCTTTTTTTTTTCAATGAACACACACCGTGTGCATCTTAAAGCCACACCGCCCCATTTCACGGCTTCAGTCGGCTTCTTGCTGCCGCGGGTCCCTCTGCAGTTCAATCCCGTTTTTAAAAGGGGAAAAAAAAAGGGATAAAACAAATAATAAAATGAGGCAGAATCGAGGGTTTGTGGGTCTGGACACTATTTCAGGCAGGAACTTAACTTGCAAACGTAAGAAAAACAAATTCCACTCTCCCCCCAAAATTATTTTTCAATAAGCGGAGCTGTGTAGACAGTTTTTGTATCTGACCCCAGGATCCGCCTCAGAGGGTCGCGTGTTTTCCTCCCCAACGGGAACCGAATCCCCGGCATGTCTCGGTGACACTGGCCGCAGTGTCCGGAACAGTCCTCGCAATCAGCGCACAATTTGTTTCGAATGAATCCAACATCAAAGCTTTTATTCTCCTTTACGTCACGCTATTATTAAATATAACAGGATGAGTACCAGTTTTTGAAAAAAGGTTTAAAACAGACTTTACATAAACACGGACATGTGGGTAATAAAAGGGGGGGGATTCCAAATGAACCCAAAATAGGAAAACTTTTCCCTCTTTCTCAAGGAAACAATTCCGTTTCTCGAGTTGTTAAAAGGATTCTGTTGTTTCTCTTTTACATATGTCACATTAAAGATTCAAATAAAAACGCCTCTGCCTCCACGGGACTGCTGGATTCCACGTTTATAAAACACTGACTCCTTCAAACCAGGACTGTGCTGCCGTGGGGTTTTGGGGGGGAAGAAGGGGGCGGGAGGCAACGGATTTTAAGAAAGGGTAGCTTTTCCCAACGTCCTTACTTTCCTCTTTAACTTTCCATTTTGTTTATCTTAATGCGAGGCGTTGTTCCCTGCGAGCATACGTCTTCTCTTTAGTTATAAAAGAAAAGAAAGGAGGGAAAAAAATCTGGCACACACTGGCGCACTACCCACCACCCTGTCATTATTGGTGCAGGCCTGGGAATTCAAGCCGGACCTCCCAGTACTTTCCGCAGCTTGAGGCCAAGGTGCCTCTGAAAGGGTTTTCTTTGAGGAATTTCAGAAATTGTTTAAGCGCTTAAAAAAATATTACATTTTCCCCGGTGTCTATCGCGAGGCAAATGCTCGTGGGTGTATGTGTGTGAGTGTGTGTGTGCGCGCGCAAAAAGTGTCTTACAAAAAGAAGACACTGTTTAAAAGAAAAGGAATAAGAAAGAAAGGGGGGGAGCATTCCTTAATGGAAGTATTGCATGCGAGAAGGTTGGCGCTCTCGGAGGCTCCCCCCGAAGCCGGGGATGCACACACTGGGGTTGCCTACCTGGGTGGTCTCTCTACTTTGGTGAGCTGTTGCTAAGCAGCTAATAATAGTCATGTTTGCTGAGTAATTTCTGCCCTCCGCGAGCCAATCGCGTCGCAGAAACCCAAGCCATCTGACAGCCCCGGGGGCGGGAGCTCCAGCCTTTTTCTCTTTCGCTCGCTCTCTCCCCCTCCACCCCCTCCCCTCCTCCTCCTCTTTCTCCAAATGGAGAGAGTTCTTTTTTTTCTTCTTCCATCTCATCTATTGAATCAAGGAGCTGCTGCGGCCGCTGCCCGCTGCACACACACAGAGCGGAGTCCCCAGGTACCGGGAGCGAGAGAAGCGCGCTGCACGGGGGCAGAATGGTCCAGCGGGTCGGCGAGGAACACGAGAAAGCAGAGTCCGGGACCGAGCAGCCACCGAGAACCCAGCAGCCAGAGCCCGAGCAGCAGCTTCAGGAGCCGCCACCGCCAGCAGCAGCCGCCGCAACAGCAGCGGCGGCGGCGGCTGCCCCGGCCCGGCAGCGCTGAGACCCGCCGGGCATCCACGGACCCCGCAGCGGCGGCTCTGCGCTTGCCCTCCGCGGCCACTCGGGCGACCCGGGAGGCGCCGAGGGAGCCAGCGAAGCCGGCGGGAGCGGCGGGGATTTGCTGGCGCTTTCTGCAGTGAAGGGGTCGCGGCGCGAGGCGGGGGGCGGGTAGGGGGAGTTGGGGACCGCGAGGAGCGCCGCGCGAGCGCCCGAAGGACAGGCTGGTTCCGCGCGCTGGCTCTTGCCCTCCAGAGAACTGGATGTGGGCAGCGGCAGCCGCAGAGACCTCGGGACCCCCGCGCAATGTGGCAATGGAAGGCGCAGGGTCTGACTCCCCGGCAGCGGCCGCGGCCGCAGCGGCAGCAGCGCCCGCAGTGTGAGCAGCGGCAGCAGCAGGTCTGTCAACCGGAGCCCCAGCCCCAACAGCCGGCAGCCAGCAGCGTCCTCTCGAGCCAAGCGCCCGGGCGCCCGCAGCGGCTGCAGCAGCGTGCCGGGCCGCCCGGGAAGCCTCGGTTCCCGCGGCGGCGGCGGCGGCAACATGGCCTCGGTTGGTAACGCCGCCGAGCCCCAGGATCGCGGCGGCGGCGGCAGCTGCAGCGGGGCCCCGGGCCGGCCGGCCGGCGGCGGGAGGCGCAGACGGACCGGGGGGCTGCGCCGCAGCGCCGCGCCGGACCGGGACTATCTGCACCGGCCCAGCTACTGCGACGCCGCCTTCGCTCTGGAGCAAATTTCCAAGGTGCATTTCAGACTCTCTCCTCTCCTCCCACTCTCTCTTCCCTCCTCTTCCTCTTTGGGATCGCCCCCGCCGCGCACACACACACACACACACACACTCACTCACATACACACCTTTCCAGGAAAAGCAACAGACAAGTGGGGATAGAAAAATTGAAACCCTCCCTCCGGTCCTGGTAGGAAAGGACTGTCTGAGGTCCGCAGGGGGTGGAGTGTGTGTGTGTGTGTGTGTGTGTGTGTGTACACGCGCCCTCCCCGGCGTGCCTTTTCCGGAGCACTGGAAAGCGGTCCACAGTAGACCACCTCGAGGGCGGCAGCAGCGCGGCACTGCCCCGTGCCCTCTGCCCCGGAGCTCCCCTCTTCCCGCGCCCCTGCCCCTATTTGCAGTCTGAAACCCTGTAATGCTGCCACATTTCTTAACATCTTGGAGGGGGAGGCGGAGTGGAGGGGGGCGGAGAGAGGAATGGGGGGAGGGAGCCGAAATAAAGGTGGTTTCCTTTTTTGGCAGCCGGTTTTGCTTTTGTTGAGCATGAAATCTCTGCTCCCTTAAAAATTATCCTAGGGAGAGGGCATCTCCCTTTTTCTTTTTCAGTTTTTGAGTCACCTCTTCTCAGTGCCTTGGGGGAAAGGGAAAGTTGTAAACAAATTGCCACCTTAAATCCGCGGTGCGGGTCTGCGAAGCGGCCGTTCATTGTGCTTACGAGGCTGACTGAAATGTGTGGAATCTGGGGAAGGCGAGCACCCAGACGGGGGCCTGCCGGGTCCGCGGCCAGCGCCGGGGAAACGCCGCCGCCGGGAGCAGCCAGCGCCCAGCCAGGACCCCCGTTTGCGCCGTCCTGGGCCTTTCCCCTGTATACTCGGCTGCTTTTTACGTTTAACCAGAAGGGAAGGGAGAGGAGGGAAAGATCCATGTGGCTGCCCTCTTCCGATCACAAATATTGTCGTAAGTTGCAGATGGCTGCCCCGCTCCCTAATTCAGTTCACACAGTGTCTCCCAACGCTATGGAAATGTGTCGCGAGTGAGCTCGGACGGCCGCGCTCACCACGTGGATCCCCACCTACTACCTCTCCGGGCGGGGGTCAGGATGGGGGAGCCCGCAACACGTTCCCAAAGCGCACTCGCCCCGCAACCCCTTTCCGCGCCGGGGCACCCCAAGAAGGGGTGAAGGATGGGCAGGACTTGTGGGGAAGGGAGCCGTGGTTTGCTGTTTCTTAAATGTTGGGCTCCTTCGCAGGGATTACGCAGCCCCTCCTTCCCAGGTTGGGTGTGACTATTGCTTGTGTCGAGTGACTTCTGTCCTCTCTGCCTCGGCTTCCCTTTCCCCTTGTTCTTGCAGCCCCTCCGCCCAGCGCCCCCAAGTCACACTCGGGGATGCTGCGCAGGCCGCGCGTGGGGGCGCCCCTGCTGTCGCCGAGGTGCCGCTCCCACGCTGCAGCCCGACTTTGATTTACGACCAGGACCCCCGTGCCGCTAGTGTCCTCTCGGGCCGGCCTGGGTTCCAGCCCGGAGGGCACCCACACGGCTGTCGCGGGATCCGCGGGCGGGCGCGCGCGAGCGGGCGTGGGCGCGCGGGCCGCGACTCCCCGGCACTCACTCCTCCCTTCTGCTTCATTCTCAGGGGAAAGCTACTGGCCGGAAAGCGCCGCTGTGGCTGAGAGCGAAGTTTCAGAGACTGTTATTTAAACTGGGTTGTTACATTCAAAAAAACTGCGGCAAGTTCCTGGTTGTGGGCCTCCTCATATTTGGGGCCTTCGCTGTGGGATTAAAGGCAGCTAATCTCGAGACCAACGTGGAGGAGCTGTGGGTGGAAGGTAAGAGCCCCAGCGCCCGCCGTGGCGCCCTCGCGTCCCCACCCGGGCCCCCTTCCCTGCTTCCAATTGATAGAGATATTTGCTAGCATACACCTAGAGCCCTTCTGTGGCGAGCGAAACCCCCTGCCCGCACCGGGGGGAACTGTTTATTGTTTGGGCGCCTGGCCGGGAGCCAGGCCCGCCCGACAAAGGCCGCGCTGTAATCTCGGGCGCTGGGCGATGCTAGGTGTTGTGGGAGAGAGGGAGAGAGGGGCGAGGGCGGGCCGGCGGGGGCGCGGGGCCCTCCGCGGAACAGACCACTCCGCGCGGCGGGGGTCCCCGGGGCCCGCCGCCGCCGCCCGCCGCGCCACGAGACGCGGCCGGAGTAAGGCCTCATCGCTCCTGGCTCGCGTCCTCGGCTTCCTTCCCTCCCCCACCCCCACCCACCGCGTCCAAAGAGAAAGGAGGGGGTGCAGAGAAAGGCCACCCCTCCGGCTGGAGGGAGTGTGAGCGCCCCCGGCGGCCGCGGCCGCCGCGCCGGGGAGGGCGGGGGGCGGGGGCAGCGCGGGCGTGCGGAGGCGGCGGCGGCGTGTGTGGTCCTGTTTTTGGACAGCTTTCAACTCTGGGGGAAAAAAACATTTGTCTCAAGGTACAAAAAAAGGGGGGGTGGGGTGGGGGGAAAGAGTTTGGAAAAAAAACAGTAAAGCACAGACTGGAACGCATGTTTGCAAAGTAGGTTAATGTTTCCTCGCGGGTGGGGGCTTTTTAAATGGAATTACTCTGGGGGAAGGCTGCGTTTTGCAGGCTAAGAAATGTGTTTTAAGAACGTGGATTTAGGAGGAGGGGCCACAGGAGCTCTCCAAGGAGGTTCTGCCACTATTTTATCCGCCTTCCTCAATTTGGGGGTTCTCAAAGCCTTTTTTTAAAAGCAGTTGTAAATTTAAAATGGATCTCTCCCTCCCCCAAGACATTTTACATTCTTTTGGTGATACAGGTTTTTTTGTGTGTTTTTCTTTGGGTTTTTTTCTGTCGGTTATTTTTAAATTCTTTCTAGAAAGCAACAATCTTGCTATTTGGAAACATTTTAACCCCTGAACAGTGCCTTGGACGTCTCTTAGAGTGGAATAGGAGGGAAGGATTGAGGTGATTATGTAGATATTCCGAGCCAGAATAGCTGGAGCATTCCTAGTGAAAGCTAGTAAGACAAAATTTGGAAGTCTAAGAGTTATGTGCATAACTGCATGAGTGATCCCTTTCAGAATGCTATTGGAGAACTAACCTTAGAGAATATTTTGTTAATCTTTCCTTGTTTGTGAAGATTCGGCTTTCAGTGTTTTGCAAGCGTATGGTGGAGTCTTTTAGTTGAGAAGTGACAATTAAAATAATAATACAAATAATTAAGACTAGAAAACATTCTTGCCTTAAGTAGCTTGGTAATTAATACAAAAGTGTTCTTTGGATTGAATCTATGGGGTCATTTACCCCAGTTCAGCACTTCAGTGTCATTGGTAGAGAAAAGAAGGGTTTTATTGAGCACCTTTGATGTCCTAGCAAGAAGTGTCCTCAGCACCTATAATGTCCCTAGCACTGTGCTAGGCACTGTAAGGGACACTGTACTATGTGAGACACTTCCTGTGCACAAATTCATGCACTTAAAATTACCAGAGTTGAATGGACTTGCACTAAATTTGAGCTCACAGTTGAAGCGGGCTGTGAAAGTTAAATGGAAAAAAAGCTTCCAGGGAGGTGGTCAGGCAAATTAGGGCAGCCTGGAGCGATAGAGGATGAAGGAGGGAGTTCTGCACAGGAGCTCAGAAAGCAGGTTAAGCAAAGGCGGAAGCTGAGTGGACAGATGGCAGTGGGAGGCCTTCAGTGACGATGAAAGAGCACACAGTAGCCTGGGTGGGCCCTGGACAGCAGGGCTGTGGTTTGGAAACGCAGTGATTGGCTCCACTGTGGGGAGCTACCATAGGTTCTAAGACTGCAAGGGAGGAGCAGAGGGGGCTCCCAGCTCTGTCCACATGTTCACTTTCCTCCGCTTGGGCCAACAAATTTGTTGGGTATTGATGATGATGACGCTGAAAGATAATTGTTGTTTTGAGCAAGAATTTTCTGTAGACCTTTAATAAGTTTAGAGAAAAGTAATGTGATTTATTTTCCTAACATTGTGTATTTCTAGAATCAACTATGTTTCTGCATTACACAGCTCCTTTCAAGTGCTGGAAGAGGAAAAACATGCTTGGTCACTGTCTCCTGGGGCTCCAGCTTAGAGAGCGAGCATTGGGGAGTGACAGCTGAGATGACCTTCAGTTTGCCTGCTGTGGCCCCTGAGCTCTTTCCCATCTCTGTTTTGGCAGTTTCAGTGTGGCTCACTGGTTCTTCGGTCAAGTATTATTTACTCAGTACTATCACTTGTTGAGCAACCACCATTACCATTTATTCTATTTTACCACATGCCTTACAACTCAATAAAATAGCTATCTATTACTATCTTTATTTTTATAACATGATAGCTTATGTAATGTTTTTATATATAATAACTGAATTATTGTCTTATCTGACAAATGAGAAACTATGGATCCTCTATGTCTGTGTGTCCACTCTGCCTGCTAATGGCTAATTCAACTTGATCTCCTGTTGCCTTGACCTTGATTTGTCATTCATTCACTCATTCATTGTGTGCTATATTCTTCCCCTGTAGAAGAAGCAACAGTTTCATAAATGCAAGTAAACCAAACCAAGGAGTGCACCATACCATTTTATAATTTTAATTTAATCAAAGTAGAGGTAACAATGAGGAGGTCTTGTTTATGATATAGTGAGCTTAAGTATTCATGTCAGCAATAAGTAGTGTCAGCATTTGCTTTCAGGAGTAAGAATTCCTTGCTCTCTTAGACTGTAGTACAGTAAAATGAGTAGCCAGTCGGAATTTAGATTAATTTTGCATTTTAATCTCTTAGATAAATTCCTCAGCAAAGAAGTCTGTTAGGTCGTGTTTCCTTAACAGACTGTAAATGTCCTGGGCGTGAACAAGGGTGCCTGCTACACTGAAAAAAAAAATGAGTAGAGGCTACATATTTCCCTAGTTAAAAAGCAACAGAGGAGAGGAGAACATGAGATTTTAAGGGGAGAGGAATGCTGAAGGACAGTTTGGAAAAATGCTATTTCACCTGTGATTAAAAAAATGACATATATACACACACACACATACATATGGAGATGTATGTCTCCACTGCCTTTGTGTTTGTGTGTACGTGTAGACTTCGTATGTGTTTCCTCGTATCTGCCAAAATGTTATCTTTTTAACATAGCCAGCGAATTAAAGGGGTTCACTTGATAGGCTCTATCTTTGATTTGACTCATGCTTTGTTTAATATGCTGGGGAAATGTGGCTTGATAAAGACAGTTTGAATACATTGGCAAATATAAGACCAATATAAGCTTGATAAGGAAGATTCTCTGCTATGTTCTTATGGCATTGGTGATAAGAATTCTTTGATTCTGTTGTTAAAATGTCCATACAATGATTGCCTTTTAAGAAACTGTCAATATGCATTAAATGCTAGCTCGGGTCTTTAGGGTTATAGTATTTGCATGTCAAAAATGTCAAATCTAGCTCACTTATGAATGGAGTCATGAGGTTTGGTAAAAGAATATGTGGAATGATATTCCAGTAGTAGTGGACCTCTGCTATTACTGAAACACATACCAGCGGTGGCAGCAAGATCAGGGAGAGACTAATTGTTATTTAAAAATAAACACATTTACTCAGCACATGTTCTCAGCGCCTGCTCTGTGCCAGGCCCAGCACAGCAGTCCAGAGAGATGGCGAAAGGCCGCAGTCCCTGCCCTCAGGGGACCTCTGCCCGCAGGCACACAGGTCAGTAGCAGAAGGGCAGAATGGCAGGGACACCTTCTAGGACAGCCCCGAGGGGAGGGGCCTGAGCTGGACACAGGAGCTGGAGAGGTGGGGGTGGTTGGGCATTCCAGGCCAAAGGAACAGCATGGGCACAGGCTCAGAGGCCAGGGTTCGGCCCCCGGGAGAACTCCCAGTGCTTGCTTTTTGGTGGGGACATCAAGGCTGAGGTGGGGAGCCTCGAGGCTTGGAAGGTCCAGCCTCATGGCAGGAGGGTCTCCGTGCAGAGCATTTGGGGGGGTGCTGCCAGCTCTTTCTTTCAGTCATTCTTTGCCTGTCTCATGATTCACAAACTCAGAGAGCAGAAACTGGGTGATAAAAGGAAAGGGCAGTGAAAGCAGAGTGTATTTGCCCTCTAGAGCCTTCCCTGGTACCAGAGTGCTTCGCCTGCATCTCACCCTTTTGGGCACAGAAGGGAAATGCTTCATTTTTAATCTTGCCCATTTCTCTGTTGGCTTTTCCTTTTTGCTTAGCACTTTTATTCTCCTGTTTCCCTTAATATCCACCCCCCAACTCCAACCTTCTCTCAGACACAAGTTCATTGTCACAATTCTCCAGTGACAGAAGTTTATTTATCTCTTTGAGGTTTTTGGTTTTTTCTCAAAGCTTGCCCAGGCCCTGGCCTCCTTGACTGCAAAGGGGTAACAGCCCTGAAGTGAATCCATACTGCCTTGTGTTTGGTTATTAACATCTCTGGGGGCGAGCATCAAGGGAGGAGGTCACAAGTGGTGACTTTGATTTTTTAAGAGAGAAAAAGAATTTTTAAAAAAATGTATGCCTGACATTTACAAGTGCTCTCAGGTTTGTACCCTGCTGGCATTTTGCTTCAGTGCTTTGGGCATGAATTCAGGCAGCTGGAGGAGATAATTGAGCCTCACCACCCTTTCAGTTTAGAGCAAGGTTTCTCACTATTGACATTTGGGACTGGATAATTCTCTGTTGTGGGGACTGCCCTGTACATTGAAGGATATTTAGCAGCATCCTTGGCCTCTACCCACTAGATGCCAGTAGCTCCATCTCAGTTGTGAGTTGTGACAGTCAAAAATGTTTCTAGTCATTGCCAAATGTGTGTGGGGCGGGAGAGGGGGGAGATGCTCAAAATCACGCCAATTGAGAACTACTGGTTTAGATAATAGATTCCAATAGTTAGACCCATGCTGTGTAGATGGAAGGCTTTTGTTGTGATGGAGTTGTGGCTGCAAATGCATTGCCATACATACCAAAGAGTTGTATTCTTTAAGGTAACTCTCCAACCCCATCCGCATATTTACTGACCCAGGTAACTATTTTTTTATGCTAATAATTTAAATTTTTCTTAAAATTACATTAAATATCAAATAAAAAACACCCTGACAAGTTTAGAGAGAGAGAGAGAGTAGGGGCAGGCCATGGAAGAAAGAAAAAGTTTTATATTCAAATACTTTTTTTTTTTCCTTCAGGTAGCTTAATTTTGCAGATAGACCTGTCGCATTTCAACTACAGTAGGCTGAAGGTTTTTTAGCATGAAGGCAACTTTGTAAAAAGCAATAAAAGACACCACTGGACTTGGTTCATATTGAAATAACAGCTCCTTTTGGAAGCCCATAGAGCACATTAGCTCTTTGGTGGTCTGGTTCTCTGGATGTTCCTGTCACTTCCCTAGGTGTCCTTACGCAGCAGAACCACAGGGACTGCGAGGGACTGAGGCATGTCAGCCAGAAAGGCAGTCTGGGCTCTGCTTTCACTGCCCTTTCCTTTTATCACCCAGTTTCTGCTCTCTGAGTTTGTCAGTTTTGGTGCATTTCACAAGGGACAGAAAGAATGAAATGTAGCTCCTTGGTCCCCTGTGCACTTTTAAGAACTAAGAATATGTTTACTAGATAGGTATTGATTAGAGTCTGATAGTGGGCACACACATTCGCGTGGAAGCAGTTGTGGTGCTTCATATCTGGAGAAAAGCGATTGAAAAGTTAATACCCAATAATAATTGCTTTAAAAATAACCAGTAGCCTCAGGTGCCGGCCCTGTGAGTCGTCCATCGAGTCTCTTTGCTGCCTGCCTTTGCTGCCTACCCATGTTGACCCTCCAACAAGTGGAGAAGCCAGTTGGGTGACGGGGTGTTTCAGATGCGTGAGCACTGCTCAGAGGCTCCAGAAGATGACAGCTTCCAGATGTATGAGCCGCCAGGTCCGTTTGTTTGGAGTATGCGCCACAGCTGATAGCAAGATTAACGCTGGCTGGACGAGCGATGGGAGATTTGTCTGGTTTCCACAATGCCATGTTTATATTTCGTTGGGATTTCTCTTTCAAGGCTGACCTTCCTGTGACCCCCGGAGCTCTGTCCACTCGGGCTGAGCTGTAACTTGTCCGCCCTCCTTCTCGTGTTGGGGGCCGCAATTCTGCAACAGAAGGGACTCCTTTCATGGCTGCCCCCCACTTCATCCATGCCGGCTGTCTACCCAGATTTAGCCCCTGAAGAGTAGTCTGTTCTATGGGGACGGGGGTGGGCTGTTTGATTTAAAATTTTTTTTTGGCTTTTAAAACAAATATGGGAAAAATTTTTTGAATATTTTAAAGGAGACCAGATTTAATAGAGGCCATTTTGCAGAAATATAGTGTTTTAACTCAGCACTATTTTGAAAAAAAATGTTGAGGGAATTCCAGCTACGTGAGACATCCCTAAATATCACCATTCCCATATGATTCTGTTGTTTCATACTGTCATCTCCTTTGCCCCTCACTGGCTTCCAGATCCTCTTTTCCCTTCTCCCTCCTCCCTCTGCCTTTATCTCTTTGCTCATCTTCCCCTCCCTCCTTCCTTCTCTCCCTCCCTCCTGCCCTTCCTTCCACTCACCTACTCCTAAACCTGTCAAATCCTTTCCTCCCAGTGGATCTCTGGAGTTACTAGTGTGAAATCTGAAATGGTAATAAATCTGGTTAATCACAGGCTGACAGGAGGGAGTTTAAAATATGTATTATTTCAAACCAACTGTGGGAGATACTAGAGGCAGACCATCATTTGCATCCTTGGGATTCTTATCTTGGTTCCAAGACCATCCTCTTTGATGGGGTCTTGTCAGCAGAAGATGTGCTTTCAAAGTCATTGAAGAGTCATGGCATTTTTATGGACTTTTGAGGTAACTTTATAGTCCATTGACAAGTGGAGTGTGAAATAAGTGTTGGTCCCCTGTGCTTAATGTGCTGTATGAAATGTGAGTGAATTGGGCCCTGCAGCATTTCTGAGATGGTAAGTGAAATGTAAACCAGGACATCCCATCCCAGGCCCCTACTTCAGGCTTTGCCTGGATGGAACTGCCACCAAAGCCAGAAAGAACATGGAGCTTGGGTAGAGATGGAAGAGGACAGATTTCCTTATCCAAATTTTGGCCAACTCTGAGGCATTCCCTGGTCCATGCAAAGGAGAGGTCCTGGAGAGCAGAGGGCTTTGCTTGTCGATCGCTTCTGGCAGTTCAGAAGGAGGGATGGGGATTTTCTCAGTGGGAACCTTCCTTGACTACACAGATATCAGGGTCATCAAAATATAAACACTTTTATTACTTGTTCTTTGCTTCCAGACCCTGAATTTGTGTGCTTTATAATAATACTTACTAGATTTTTTTTCTCTTAAATTGGATTTAGGGTGTTTTTTTTCTTTGCACTGCAATATCTCAGTTTTTCTACATGTATCTTTAGGCTTGGCAGAAATAATTAGCCTTTGAAAACAGTAGAATGCTGCCATTGAGAAACTGCTGAAGTGTTGTGGAGATTTTTAGGAGTTTGGTTTACAGAAAGATGCATCTTGTCCTTAGTCCTTTGAAGACCATGACTGTTTTGTGGTATTTGGGTTGAGAGCATTGTTGGTAAGTCAGTTGTCATGTGTTAGGGAAACTGCTATTGGTGGGCAGTCAAGTACCTGCTGATGAACGACAAGTTTGTTGTTGGAGAGATTTATAATGGGGAGGAGGCAGGACCTTATTTCTACTTCAGAAACCCAGGTGTGAGTTGGCCCAAATAGTCCACACTGTGGGTCCCAAAACACCACTGGCTATGAAGGCGAGGCTAGTGAGAAGCAAGTCTCCATACCACAGCACAAGCTTTACTTAGTATTCTTAGGACAAATGAAAAGAAACAGTAGACTTCCCCAATTTCTCAACCAAGATAGTTTTCAGTTATTGATGAAACATGGACAGAAGTGAGCAGAAGGAGCTGGAAGTAGGCTTTGTTAAGTCAACATGCATGGTATTCCTCCCCTTAAATCATGGCTTAAGGGCTTCTGGCCTCCAGCTCAGGAGTCCCGCCCGAAAATGCCAGATGTATTACACAGTCAAGCACTGCACTGTAAACACTGCTCTGTGCCACGAGGCAGGGTGGTCCATCTCCTATTTAAGAGCGGAAGGTGAGGGAATGAGAGGGGTTAGCCCTCTGCTCGGCAGTGAGCACAGTCGTGGTCGGGTCGTTTGTGTTTTTGGCTGCGTAGTCAAGATTTGGAACTACAAAAACCCAGATGAATTAATGCTTTGGACTGGCAAAGAAAAGCAACTTGAATTGGGATGCCAAAGAGAGCAAGATGTGGCTCGGATAATGTTGCTTCACTGGGTCAGATAAGTTTATAAAACGTAGAACAGAATGAGGGGGGAGCTGATAGGAGGAAGGCTATTGTCTTCACAGCAGCGTCTCTGAGCGTCCCCCTTTTCTTCTGCCATGAGTTAAACTGAAAGGTGAGTGAAGCAAGGCAGGGAGAGGCCAGCTTCCTTCCGGACCCCCCTGTGTCTGAGAAAGCCTGCTGAGTTGGCCGCAACTTCACACAGTAAACCCAAGAGGTTTCACAAAGCTGCTCTGGTGTTTTGTAGCACTGGAGGGTAGCCCAAGAAATGTTGCGAAATAAATGGCATTCCAGTTTGCTCCCAGTTTCTAAATTTGTGTCAAGAGTCTACAATGATGATCATTGGAGGTGAGAAAGGAACTGGGCACTTGGGCCACCCCTCCAGGAGACTGGTTTCACAGTGCTGCGGGCCATTCAAGGAGATGGGAATGCCCAGACCCTATCTGTGCAGCCAGATAGCCTAACACTAAGCATCCCTTAGACTGAGTAAATTCAGGGTTTTTAAAAATTAATATGAAGGTATTCTGTGAGTTAGGAGGAAATGGGGTTTCAGTTTGTTTGGGGAATTGTTAAAACAACCTGCAATAATATTATCCCAATTTAAGAAATTCATTCTATAGAGCAGTCCAAGAAAATTGCTTTAAGAAACAGTGATGATAAAAACAGGAATTTTGAGATTAAAGAAAAATGTAGGCTTCTTGACTCTTTCTCTCTCCCCCCCACCTCCTTTCTTTCTTTTTTGAATTCTCTCATCTTCCCCACCCCCATCCCCTGATTTCCTCCACTCCTTTAGTGGGGAAACCATAAAACTTCACAAAATAGATGTAAATATCACACAATGTATTCATAAATTGAAGCTTTGTAAAAGAGAAAATAACAAAAGAATTTTCCCTAGCTGCCTAAGAAATTCTTTCTTTCCTCTTACCTGGTTTTTTTCCCCATGAGGTTTATATGTTGTTATAATAAGTAAAAAAATGATAACTATGATACCATCATTTTAGTACACACATGATCCAGGAAAAAAAAAACTGCACACATTTAATACCTTGCTTAATTGCAAACAAAGGCTGCAATTTGAGAGAATTGGGATTAGGGCTAAATATCTATTAACTGCTCTTTCTAGAGATTTGGGGAATAGGATGACCCTTTTTTTTTTCCTTTTTTTTTTTTTTAAATAGGCTACAGTTTCACATGGCTCCCAAAAGAAATCTCTCTCCCTTTTTGTTTCCCACACCAATTGATTTATCATTTTGCTTGCAAGCAGATCCAGAATGTTAGGGCAAGAACACACTCACTTTTTTCTCGTAACTTTTTTGTTGCGGACCGAAACCAGTTGACTTGAATAAATTTTTCTGAGGCCTGAATGTAGCCAGCAACGTGGAAAAATCTTGCCATTCAGGGCTGTC
The DNA here is from genome assembly GCA_031878705.1 of Tapirus indicus. Taxonomy (NCBI): domain Eukaryota; kingdom Metazoa; phylum Chordata; class Mammalia; order Perissodactyla; family Tapiridae; genus Tapirus; species Tapirus indicus. Next base: position 40,072,992 of record CM062927.1, read on the forward strand.
TGAATGTACATTTCAGCCACACAGTAAGCTGCATTGGTAGGCACTGGACTGCTAAATACAACCATTTTTCGCAGCAGCGAGTTAGACAGGTGATTAGCATAATTAGCACTGAGCAGCTATACATATGGTAATGCTGAGTGTGTAAATGCCAGCTGCGGTGTAAAATTTATGTCAGGGGTCGGCAGGGCTGTGCGAAAGTATTGTGTTCCAGCTGCAGGTCAGGGCCGCCAAAGCTTACCTCCTTTTCTCTTGTTGGTGAATACGCCAACAGAAGAGAAAGACAGAAATATAACAGATACGGCTTTGATGGAACAGCCCGGTTCTGTACAAGAGGGACTTCTGTAACACACATGCGCGCGCACACACACACACACTCTCGCACACACTTGCAGAAATCCCATTAGTTTCTCTACAAATTGTGTTTACTTCATGCAGGGTCCACATGAGCGGTGGCCAGGATGGAGGGTTTGGGTAGGTGAATGGGCCAAATGAAAGATTTCCTGGGAGGAAAACTTTCAGTCACTGAATTTTTAGAAGGAGTTAAGAGTTGCGCTTCTGTTTTTCTCCCCATCCTCTTGCCCCTCATTCCGTCCACTACTCCTGCCCACATTGTTTTCCTTTAAATTAAAGTGAGAGTCCCTGCTGGATGGGATAGTGTTTGTCCTTTTGAAGAATGGAACTTAACCATCGTGGAGGTGTTAGCGTCAAACATTATAGAAGGTTCCAACAGTGTGACTCTTCCCAAACTGCTTGACTGGTTTTAGCAAAGGGCTAGAAGTTTCTTTGTGTGTGGTGGCAGCTATGCGTATCATTCCACCTACCACCGCCATCAGACTGATTAAATTCTTTATAGATAAGAAAACAGTCACATAGCGTCTTGTTTGAGAGGAGGACAGTCTTGAATGGCTCACACCCTTGGAGATGCACGATGGGGGAATTTATTGCTATGACGAGTTCATGCATTTCACATTAGAAGCAACTTTTTCTGCCTTCCCCCCCTTTTTTGGTTGGTGGCTGTAAGGAGTGGTGGTGGTGACAGAATATGGTTCACACCATGCTGACCTGGTGATGAAACTTCCCTGTGGCACCAGGGGGTCCTTATGCACCGGCCCCTAATCCAGCTAATCCTGATGGCAACAAAATCGTGACAGTGGCCCTCAGTGACATGTGTCTCCCCACACATGCAGAGGGAAGGATTGGTGCGGGAGATGAATGGGGCCAGCATGGTGTTCCACCGGGTCGGGGAGCCAGCATGCAAAGGTGGGACTCGTGTTATCTTCTCTCGCATGCATGCTCAAGTAGGAGGCCAGGGAAAAGAGTCCTGGGCTGGAGAATGGCAAGAAGACTGTTCAGAGCAGAGAGGTGATGTCAGCCCCACAGAAGCTGGGAGAAGGGAACTGGGGTTAATGCTATGCAACAGCCTGAATGCTGTTATAGAGAGCCTGTCGCTGTGTAAGCACTGGGGTTTTGTTATTGGGTTGTTTTCTGTTATTTTTTAAAAGAAGACTTTAGGAGGCCTTAACTGAGAACTTAGAACTTGATAAACAACATGCTGCCTTTGGTCCCTGGGTTCTGCTTCTTGGTCCAGCATTGCCTCTGAGCAAGCATCCTGCTCTATGTCAGACCCTCCCAGACCTCCTCAGCTCTTGCAGAGGGACAGGAGTTGGGTGTGCATCTGCTTGTGGGTAGTGCTTGAGCACTCAGGGGGAATCATGTTAGGACCTGGGACAGGTCACCGCTGGGCATGTGTAATTAGGGATAGAGCAGAGCTCCACTCTGCCGCCTCCTGCCAGAAGCCAGGAACATCCTTGGGCCCTTGTTTGCCACAGCCCCAAGTGACCAATGAAGAATGGGCCTCACGACAGATGCAGTGTCATCTTGGGAGCTGTGGCAGTGTGGGCAGAGTGCTGGGTGACCTGATCGTGTCCGACAGGGCGAGCGGGCAGCTTCAGGGAAAGCCATTTGGAGGAAGCAGCCCGGGCAGTAACAGATGGCACCACAAACAGCTGGTATGGGGGCTTGCAGCAGGCACCTGCTTGAAGTCTACTGATTTTTCTACTGCACTAGGCCCTGCTCAGGTCTCTGGGGAGATGTAGGGATGTGTCCTGCTGTTGTCTTGTTTCTCTGGTTTTCATCTCCCTGGGCTCACTTCATGAAGGCACATTGTCTCTGGGGCATCTGATTCTTGCATTTTCCCATGGCAACACCCAAGGACACAATCCCGCCAGGAGAAAAACAGCCCAGAAGCGGAAGCAGCAGTTGGCTCATCATGAATAAAATAGATGGGTGGAAGAGTGACTAAAACTCACAGCCCAGGTGTTTTCAGTCAATTGCCCAAATTACTGAAGCTTTCTTTTTTTTTGATTTAGAAAATGAGCTGGTACTAATACTTTTGCAGTCACACCCTTGGAGAGATTTGTAGTTTTCACCCTCACAATAACTAATCGCAACATTGAAAGAAGGACCTGAAGCAACTAAAGGGGGAAAAAAATCTCTCTGGAGGCTGTGAGATAATTCATGGGATTAGTCCAATGCAAATGCTCGCTTGCATATACACAGACCCTATTTTCCTAATTGGGCTCTGAGTGGGTGCTTTTCAGGCTGAAAGGGTCATTTGTTTTGACTGATTGACTTTTTGAGACTTTGAGAGAATTAATATCTTATACAGATGATTGCTTGTTCCCAAGGCTCTGTATTGAGGCTGTTCATTCATTTATGCAGCCGACACACTGTGTGTGCGCCTGGTGCGCAAGGTGAGTGGGCAGCAGACAGCGCCTCTCTGAAAGGACTTGGAATTTATTGGGAGAAAACTTCAGTTGGTCCCTGAGATCATCTTTAGGTGGATCACAATGAGCTTTTGCATGAATGCCACTGTTGTTTGTTAAGCTCTGTGCGAAAGGCTATGCTCAGGAAGGATGCAGCAGAAGGTCGAGAGGGAAAGGCTCCCGTCTACTGTGGGTTGGAATAGCATGGTTTCCCACCTGTACTGGCCCTTCTTCACCTTAGAAAACTACACTTGGTTTGATTTGGGGAGGAAAGAACCGGCAGAGCTTGATCAGGAGCTTCTTTGCAGGAGCGGTGCTCTCCACCCTGCCTCGTGCAAAGAATTGGTTTGAGCCTCAGATTTCTGGAGAACAAAATGGCGGCATTTGCAGGTACCAAGGTTTTGGACCGCCTGTTCTCTCTGCACCCTCATCTGTCTGCCCTCTCTGAGACAGGCCCTCTGGGGACCAGAAGAAAAGTGGGGCCTGTCCACTGCCACCCATGGGGCTCTGCTGAAAAAAACTGTATGTATCTCCTCAGTGGTGTGAAAAATCTGGGAGTCAATGTTGTTGTTCTTTAAATAAAAATACCAGTTATTTGTCCTGTGTAATACTTGTATGCATCTAAAAGCTCTAGCAGTGAGCTTACTCTTGTCTGGGGAATGGAATTTGGCACTCCCAGACTCCTGTCCTAAGCTGGTGCTCAGAAGCCTCAGGGCTCACAGGGCACTTGGACTCAGAGTTAAAGGGTCACTTCTGCCTCCTGTCAGCTGGGGGACTGCGGAGGGCTCCTGACCCAATTCCAGTGAGTGTGGAGGCTTCCCCACACCAACCAGCAATCCTTGGATGCCAGCAGGGTGTGGAGAATTCAACTTGATTCTGACATTGTCTACCTGGAGGTGGAATCAGATTCCATAGGTTAAGGATTCAGTCCTGCAAGACCACCCCCACTTCAGATGCCAGTTGCAGGCCCAGGTCTTACTTATGCTTCTGACCAACTGGCTGTAAATCAGGTTCCAGTAACATCCTCCTCAGATCAATTAATTTGCTGGAAAGCCTCACAGAACTCAAGAAAACCCATTTACTCACTAGATTACTCACAAAGGATTTTAAGGATAGGAATCAACAGCTAGATGAAGAGATACATAAGGGTGAGGTCCTGAACAAAATAGCTTCTGTCCTTGTGGAGCTTGGGGCCCAGCATGGTGGCACATGGAAGCTCACCAAGAAAAGGGGCCAATGAGTTGTCCTTTGGGTTTTTATGGAGGCTTCATTATGTAGTCATGATTGACTAAGTCACTGGTCATTGGCAGCCGATTCAACCTCAAGCTCCCCTCCCTCCCCTCTCTAGAAATCAGGGGGTGGGACTGAAAGTTCCAGTCCTCTGATGACGTGGCTGGTTCTCCTGGCAACCTGCCCCTACCCTTGAGTGGGGTCCAAAAGTCACCTTCATTAACACAAACAGGACTCCTATTTCATCTTTATGGCTCTGAAGAGATTTCAGGAACTGGGACAAGAGACCAAATAGAACAAAAGATGCTCCTGTTGCTCTTGTGGCTCGGGAAATTCCAAGGGTTTTGGGAGCTGTGAGCCAGGAACTGTGGAGGAAGGCCAAATATATCTGAGAAATACATTTTGGTCATCTGAATGACCAAATATATACTATTTCTTATAAATCACACTATCACAGTGTCACCCAACTCTGCAGCCACATTTCCTCCTCTATAAAGTAAGGGTGATGATATGTGCCTGGTGATCAACAAATGGAGGGAGGCCTGCTCGGCTCCTGGCTAAGGGTCTGGGAAATTTCGCATGATTGTCAGTCCTCGCACCATCCTGTGAGGTTAGTAGTAGCATTTTTATCCTCTTTTACAGAGAAGGTTACTGTCATCAGCTATATGAGGGGCTTGTCCCAAATCTCAGTGCTTCACGTGGAAGTGCTGGGACATGGAACCCAGGTCTTCTGACCCCTGTTCTCATCACCTGCCCCGTCCAGCTCACCCCACCTTGATGGGGGAGCAACACCCATAAAAACATTTATAAATAAGTAAATAATGAGTGTGAAAGGGCTTTGCAATTGGAAGGCAGCTCACAAGTATAAAAGGTGATTTTGTGTCCCCGGATCCCGACATAACATTTTTCCTAAGTCTAGATCGAAGAGGTTTTTGTTATTTTATTATTAAAGTTGCTGTGTTTGTGAAGAGGAGAAGAATATAAGAGGACCTCAGAAAGTGATAATATTGTTTTTGAATTGAGCTTGTTTTTAATTCAGATCCCTACCAAGTAGCTTTCGTATTTATTTTTCTCTTTTTGTCACATGGAAGTCTTTAATTATATATGTTCATTGCACAAAATTAAGAAATAGAGATAAACCCCAAAAAAGGAAGTGGGTAAATATGATACATAAGCCACCACACAGCAGTAAGGGCTGTTCACATGGCTGTCAGTTTGCCTACATCTACATTGTAAATACTAGATCATACAGTTCATTCTGCTCAGTAGTCAAAAATGACTGTGCAGTATTTCATGAACATTCAATTATTTAAAAAATAATCTTGAGGGGCCGGTTCAGTGGCGCAGCCGTTTAGTTCGCGCTTGGCAGCCCGGGGTTCACAGGTTCGGATCCCGGGCGCCATCGATGCACTGCTTGTCAGCCATGCTGTGGCGGCGTCCCATATAAAGTAGAGGAGGATGGGCACGGATGTTAGCCCAGGGCCAGTCTTCCTCAGCAAAAAGAGGAAGATTAGCAACGGATGTTAGCTCAGGGCTGGTCTTCCTCACAAAAAAAAACAATCTTGAAAATGGGAAAGAGAAGGGAGGAAACTATTTCCCCCAGACTGCACCTATAATTTCAATCACTTGAATAGGTTCTGGGGGGCTTCCTGAGAGCATAGCTTCACACTGGTGCATGAGAAGGAGGCAGCAAGATGAGGAACAGCTCTGGGCCATCATGTCACTCAGCTGTCATTTAAGGTAGGCATTTGCTAGGGTAGCAAAAGTCAGGTGAGTTCATAAAACTCCTCTGTCCGGAGGGGTTTCTATGTCTGGTAGCTTGTTCCAGAGCACTTTGGGTGAAGACTGATGTAAGACCATATGAATGCTGTGCAGTTTATGACACAGGTACACCCGAGAAGGAGCTAAGTCTACCAGTGCCACCACGTGAATGACATAATTACGTCTCACCGAGCTCCAGCCAGGCTTGCCTTCTTTTTCTCCCTGCAGCAGGCCAAACCTGAGGGCTTTGCAGTTGTTGATTCCTCTGCCCAGAACACTATTCCCCCAGCTTTTCAAAGTCAGCATAAACATTACTTCCTTTTAGGTCTTCTCTGCCGACTGGATTTGAGGTGGCCTCCACCCACCCCACCACCCAGTAACTCACATGGCATCGCCATTTTCATCTCCTCCATGGTACCTGTCATGCCATGAAATGTTACTGGTTGGTTTTTGTCTGTTGCCTGTTTGCTGCACTGGCCAGTGAGCAGAGAACACACTGGTCTCATCCACCACAGCGCCCCACTGCTCAGCAAGTAACACACATCTGTCTGCAAGTGCTCACTGGATGGGTGAAGCATGTTACAACTAATCATAAAGTGAAGTGGATGTCAAGTAGACTTTTAAAAAGTTACTGAGGGGCCAGCCTGGAGGCGTGGTGGTTTAGTCCTCACTTTGGCAGCCCTGGGTTCGCCCGTTCGGATCCTGAGCACCCACCAACACACTGCTTGTCAACCATGCTGTGGCAGCATCCCATATAATGTAGAGGAAGATGGGCACGGATGTTAGCTCAGGGCCAGTAAAAGAGGAGGATTGGCAATGGATGTTGGTTCAGGGCTGGTTTTCCTCACACACAAAAAAAGTTACTGAGTAGTTTTGCAGAAACATTAATATTTGGTTAAATACAAGATGAAATGTTAAGTAAAATATGGCCATGTAATATGTAAAAATAAATTGTACTGAAAAATATATATAGGATACAGCATAGGTAGTTGAGGAAACTTTAGAATTCAAGGTCTTTCAACTCTAGTTGCTTGGTCCACCTACAATGATAATCTTGCCTGGATTGAAACCAGTTTGTGGCATTAGCAAAATATTCATATTTATCACTAGAGCAAAGAGATGAAAGAGCAAAAAGGTTTTCAATTCTAGAGACATGACAAATACAAACCTTTATTAAAATATGTGCATTTATTTAAATATGTATCTTAAAACACCTGAAGGGTGACATTGTGGAGTCCCTGAGGTATATTTTATATCTTGTAGGAAATAGCATCATTTTTGAAAACCCCTGTGATAAAATACTTGATCCCTTACGAGGTTGGTCTGGGAGAGTGCAGTCCAAGTTTTTCTCAGCAGCACAAGCCTCGAGTTCGATTTTTATTTTGTGTGAACTCCTCTCTTGGGTCATCACCTTGTTGGTCATAGTTACAGGGGCTGCTCTGCTAGGGCAGGGGAGTGGGGAGTGGGGGGATTCTATGGGTTATTGTTGTTTATTGTTGGTTTTAATTCACCTGGAGTTTTAAGGCTCAGTGAGGTAAAAGGAAGTGTGGCTTTGTACGCAGAATGAGAAATCATGTGCTATGCAGATGCTTGAGGAGGCAGGTGGAAATACACATGATTCATTAGGTGTGGGGCATAGATGTGTAGCCAGAGAAAGGAAGAGCTGAGCTTTTTTTCAGAAAGGCTATTTGGAACTTCTTGGGTGTGTAGCTTTTCGGAAGTGACCTCTGGACTAATAGTTGGCTTTTTAGCTTCAAACAGTTTTTCTAACTCTAGAGAATGTGGATTGAGTCTAATTAAACTCACTAGTTAATTAGTTGAAATAGTGCATTGTGATTCCTGCCGGAAGGAGCCAGACCCTGCCTGCAGGCAGCTTTAGTAGGGCGACCTGCCTTTATTGCAAGTGTTTTCCTGTTTAACTCCAGATTGATTTTGAGGGCCTCAGCAATTCCCCAGGGCACTGGTCAAAATTTTCTGCACAGGGAGTTTTCATACTTTTTGTAACCAAATTGGTTTTGTAACCAACCAATTTCCCTTTGTCTTCCCCTCCCTCCCTCTCCCTCTTTCTCATCCCCCCTACCCCTCCAAGTCCCTTTCTGATGTGCACAGTATGTTCAGCCTCACCTCACCGAGTTCCGAGTTCCGAGGTGGCCTTGGCCATCTTTGTGAACCTGCGCAGATGATCCTGCCCGTCTGTGAATCTGGACTAGTTTTCCTAATGAGGGCATTATTTGCTTTTTAGTCTGGCCCCTTTGTTTATAAAATATGCCAAGAGAACTAAACAACCCGCCGTTCCCAGTACTTATTTACTTGCCCAAACCAAATGTTTACGTCCTTGAATACTAAACTTGAAGAAAAAGGGTTCCTCCTCGTGGGAAAGCTTACAGGGATCACTGAAGGTTCTTTCTGAACTATAGCTGAAGGCCTGCTCTTCAGTCAGCATTCAACTTATCAGTGACTTGAGGAACTATTGGACTCCTGTGCTGGCCTTGGAGTGTGTGTGGGGAGGGGACTCTAGGATTCTCTTTCTGCTTGCCCCTCCTTCTGGCCCTTCCCTCCAGGCGCCTTCCTCTTGACCCTGTTGGATCAGAGCACCCTCTCCAGAGCTTCGCAACACCGCTGCTGTCCCCGCACACCTGCCCCTTTGAGAAATGAACCTCCCTCCCTGCCGTACCTCCCAGCCAGGGGCGGCGTTGTGAGCCTGGCTCATTCTAAAACCATGATTGAAAGACGGCCTGGGACCTGAGGAAGAAGACAGAAAGGCAGTTTGCAGTGCCGGTGGCACTGTGCCTCACTGCTGTGGCCGGCCTGCTGGAGAGCCGAGTTGGTGCCTCAGCAGCAGGTTCAGAATCACCTGGAGAGCTTCTGGAACACAGGCTGCCTGCCCCCAGGCCACTCAGATCTGGCGCCTGTGTTTTCTGGACGCTGACCAGGTGAGTCTGATGGCGCTGCCCATGACAGCCACGGCTGATACACTGGGTTCCTTTCAAGTGGGGTTTCCTCGTGCGCGTCTAACATGAATCACATTATTTATCTTCTCCTGGCAAAGTTTTTGCTGAATACTCATTTGCCACCTTTCCTTGTTTGTTTTTTGACAGGGAGAAACATTTCATTCTTACCTTTGCCAGATTATTTAGGAGAAGAGTGTAAATTGAAGCCATTTATCGTGAAATGTGCTGCAGGGGCACATTGTTTATACAAGTGAAAGAAATTGTCACGAGTGTTTGGTCTGGTCTGCAAGGAAGAGGTGTCTCAAGTTTTCCCTCCCCTCCCCCTTTATCCCTATGGTGTGTTAGTTAGAAGGTACATGAGCACAGATGCATTCGGTTTGTGTATGTGACAGCAGGACAGTCACAGTTAATAGGTTTAGTGACTATTTTTTGTGTGTTTATTATTGGTAAGTTAACATTGCCAATAATAGTAAAGTGAATGTAACCCCCCAAAATCAGCCATGCATGCTCATGACCAGACTTCATTTATCATTATCTCCTCTTAGTGAGATAACAGAATGTGAATTTGTGGGGATTTTGCTGTTCTAACTGAAACCTGTACGTTTGTCAGTTGGTGGACGAGTAAGTCGTGAATTAAATTATACTCGCCAGAAGATTGGAGAAGAGGCTATGTTTAATCCTCAGCTCATGATTCAAACCCCGAAAGAAGAAGGTGCTAACGTCCTGACCACAGAAGCCCTCCGACAACACCTGGACTCGGCGCTCCAGGCCAGCCGAGTCCATGTTTACATGTACAACAGGTAAGGTGGCGGGGAGGGGTGGCTGCATTAGACCCCTTTGTTTTAGTGAATAATGTTGCCCTGGAAAATACACCTGAAGTTAGTTCAAATAGTTTCCTAATGAAATGATTTTTTTTTTTTTTTTGTGGGGAAGACCAGCCCTGAGCTAACATCCGTCACCAATCCTCCCCTTTTTTGCTGAGGAAGACTGGCCCTGGGCTAACATCTGTGCCCATCTTCCTCCACTTTATATGGGACGCCGCCACAGCGTGGCTGACAGGCAGTGCGTCGGCGGGCGCCCAGGATCCGAACTCGCGAACCCCGGGCTGCCAAGCGCGGACTAAACCGCTGCGCCACCCGGCGGCCCCCAATGAAATGATTTTTTTTTTAATCTTGATTTGTTTCTAGAGTTTGGTAACAAAGCAAATACATTACTTTATAGTGTATTTTCAGTAAGTATCTTGGCACCATACGCAAATGAGTTTGATCCTTCAAGGAGCCATTTGGGTGGCAGTACACGCATTTCAAAGATGTTTCATTGCTTAAGATATTTTTGGAACAGTTACATTTTGAATTGCCTTTCATCAACTTAAAAAGAATGAGAACAGAAAAGAAAAAGAATGAAGTTACTTCTTGTTAACTTTGTATTCACTGCAGATATTGACTGTTGGTTTGTGTCACAAAACAAATAGGGGTGAATTCCTGCTGACAGGTAGCCAGAATAAAGTGGATTCATACCCAGCTTTACAAAATATTACCCTTTAGCTTCAGAGCTAACCTAACAATGCTATAGGTATAGTAAAAGCAGAGGAAGAGTTCTGGAACAAAACTAACAGTCTTTTTATTAATCTGTCTAAACTGAGTTTATTCAGGGCAGGGACCACATCTTGCCCATTCTTGTACTCCAGCATTTAGATCAAGGCTGGGTTGATTGATTGACTGCCTGGATTGATGGATTTAAACTGGATCTTCTCCCTGAACTGCTGAGATGACTGTCTCTAGACTCTATTTCCAGGGGACAACTGAGTTGGCATTTACTTAACCATCTCACCCCCTTGGGTTTTCAAACGCCTCTTAACTGAGCGATTGGCGAGAACAATTTGTCTTTCACAGGAGACATGAGGAAGTGGCAGTGTAGACATAGTCAGTGGCCAGGGAGAATGAGGGAAGAGAATGAAACAAAAATCTGTACTTGTCCCTGCTACTGTTACCTCCCCCTTCCACAGTCTTAACTGCATTGGCTCTGAGACCCTTCTTGCTGGAGACAAAATCCTGGGGCCTGTTGTGACCTGGGAGAAGGCCCGTATCTTTGGCACACTCTTGTTTCCTGCCCAGTGCACTGTTGATGGTCACGGGTGCTTTGCTGTCCTCAGAGGCTCTCAGAGCAAGATTAGCTGAAAGTGTGCATGAGAGGGCTTTGGAGACGGCAGGACGTGCTTGAGTGCTTTTGTCAAGCTGGAGAGTGCATCCCGCTCCTACCTGCACAGCCTCCCAGTCTGTGAGGAGCTGGAGGGGGAGCCACCGCCCAGTACAGTTTTGCAAAATTGGCAAGTGGAGGCCCCATAAAGAGCCTGAAAATGGGTTTCCCAGGGCCACTGTAAACATGCCCTGTGCATTCTTAACATAATGAGACCCTATCCTGAGAGGGCTTGTCACTTACACACGTAAGGATTTGTGAGTGTCTGTACGTTGAAATTACACTCTTAAGCTGAGATGGAACTGGAGGACTCTTACACATCAGAATGATGAACTTTAAAGAACATCTAGTTCAACCCATCTCATTTTTTTAGGTGACAAAACTAGGAATTAGATTAATTAAAACATTTGGCCAATTTCATAGAGTTATTAAGCAGTAGAGATAGGTTTCAAACCCTTTCTTCTGGTTCCAAGCCCAGTGGTTTTTCTAACACACAGCCAGGCCCTTTTCAAGCAAGTGTAAACAAGAGTTAATTGATCAAGTGACATTGAGAACCTACTCATTCTAGATAGTCTGTGTTGATGCTGTGCAAAATTAAAATATAAACTTAACGTAGATGGGTGAGTGAGTGGGTGGGTGGATGGATGGATGGATGGGTAGATACCTTGGGCCCTGCTCTCAGGAGCTGACAGTCTAGTTAGGGAAAGGAAAGACATCAGTGCAGATAAGCGTGTACACAGCCAAACACAGGCAGTCCCCCTGCAGGTGCTCTAGGTGTCAAGCAGGAGATCTGACCAGCAGTGCTCTAGAGGTCGAGAGAAAGGAGTCATTTTCAAGAGCACTACTCAAAGAAAGCTTAGTGGGAAGGTGGCATTTCAGCAGAGCGCTGTGGAATGGATGGGGAGGTTCCACAGGGAAGAGGGTAAAGTCCAGAACGGTCCTTTGGGTGACCAGTAAGAGAGAGAAAAAGAACACCAAAATAGAGCAGTTGAGAGGAAGTTTATTCTTCTCTTGGACTTCCCATCCCTATCCTTTCCAAATTTTCTCTTTTTTCGAGTTAGATTTATTTCCCTGATACATTCAGAAAGGCATGGGCTTATATAGCACTCTTCTAGAGATAACAGAACTCTGTGATAATAGATGATAGATAATAGAGTTAATTGTTGATCGGTATATATAGTATCATTTCTATAGGACAAGATCAGGAGACTGTAAAGTGGGAAATTGATCTACCTGGCAATGTGGTTTACAGCATTGGTGGTTAAGAGCAGGAAAGCTCATTTTGAACACTATCTGTTAATAAGGACATTATCTGCCAGTAAAAAAAAGTCAGTAATGTTTTCCCATCTGAATATATGTTAACACTTTATAAATCTTACTAATTTAGTCCCCACTTATTTTGAATTTGTGATAATTCACTCTGAATTATCTGCCCTGAATTTGTTTAATGTATGTAGAAAAGCAAATTAATGGTGTAAACAAGATTATTGGGAGAACACTTAAGAAAACAAGACTTTTCAAGTACTTTGGTAGCATTCATTTACATAAACACCCACATGTTAATTACAACAGTCGAGTATTATCTATTCATTAAAGCAAGCTGGTTGAGTCCCTACTTGGCAAAAGCTCGGCTCGCTTTGACAGATACTTAAAAGTGATCGAGAATGAGGTTCTTTCTATATGTTCTTTAGTTCTGATTTCCTTAGTTTATTACAATGAGAAATTTTTGTCTCTGCTTTTTATTTTAATAGGCAGTGGAAATTGGAACATTTGTGTTACAAATCCGGAGAACTTATCACCGAAACAGGTTACATGGATCAGGTATAGTTTTTTGTGTGTGCGGAAAGAAATTCTCAAAAACACCCCAGTGATATGCGTTAGCCTAATGTGTGGCCTATTCTTTTTACTTTGACAGATAATAGAGTATCTTTACCCTTGTTTAATTATTACACCTTTGGACTGCTTCTGGGAAGGGGCGAAGTTACAATCTGGGACAGCATACCTACTGTAAGTGTGGGATCTTGTTTTCTGACGTCTGTGATTTCTAAACTCTAGAATGTTTCTGATGTTATTTTATCGTTGTTTATTCTGTTTCAGTTTTGAGCAAGAAATAAAAACATTGAAATTCCATGTGCATTTTTTGAGTGAATAGTTGGAGGAGACGGGACTTCAGAGAATGTTTTTCCTCTTTTCAAAAAAAAAGTTCTGTAGGCATCATTAAATTTCATTCACTTTTACTAGTCTATTTATATGCAAATAAAATGCAAATTATTCAGAGTATGTGATTTTTAACTCTAAAATGTATGCAGTTTTGAAGACCAAGGACTTTCATAAGTTTAGCTTATTTTTTAAGGAGAGAATTTGTTAGTGGGTACGTGTCAGAACTAAATATTTTGAGTTAAAGTTCAAGATCTTCCTTTGGGTCACATTAATGACATTTAAGGGGGAAATCTGCTATCTTCGAAGGCCACGGTAGGGGATGCTTCACAGTTTAGCAGTTGGATGTTATGTATACTGCATCATTTAAGGAATAATTGTTAATCAGTGTAGACATTTTCAGTTAATTATGTAAGAGTTAGTGCTTGTGTTATTGTTTCTGTCCTAGCCTGCACATATCTGCAAAAGCAATTTGCAGTGGCCATACCCTGACCTTCAGTGTACAGTTTTAGATGGGAAATAAGGGGTTTTGTGTTTTCTGGTTGGGAGATTCTGAATAATGACTTCAGCCTGGGTAAGCAGCTACAGTGTGGTTTGAACCACATAACAGGCAGCCAAAAGCCTTTCTGGTCTGTCAACAGCACAAATTCAAAAGTGAGTGTGGGGGGAAGTGGCCTTGATGGCGGTGATGGCAGAGGCGGCAGAGGGCTTGCGGGGTTGACTGCCAGTCTGTCAGAGAGAACTCATAAGTATGGGATTATTAAAGGTAATGGAGATCAAATATTTTGAATGATGACATTTACAAAGCATTTATTAGGCTGGCAAAGTGCTAATCTGACATTGTGATTCCTTCTTTTTTTTTCCCCCCTTAATTTTGGATCTCGGTCTTCTGCTTAGAAGCACCCTTTGGCTAATTTTGTTTTTAGGTATTAAATACAATGTATCTGCAAGTAAAGATTCTTGGATGCCTTCATTAATTTACATGCTGTTTGCCATCTTCATTCATGAATTATTTTCCTGTTTTAGGTTTGCACGCAGATATACCTGAAAGGAGCATGTGTTTTTTATGCCAGGTCCCAGAATTGCAGCATTACCAGAAAGCCTCATGCAATCCAGATGCAATATATGCAATATACACAATCTTGTTATTTTACTAAGGGCTTGGAACCCTCTTTTCATTGTCTCGCCTCCTAATTTCTTTCACAGAGGTAAGCCTCCTTTACAGTGGACAAACTTTGACCCTTTGGAATTCCTAGAAGAGTTAAAGAAAATAAACTATCAAGTGGACAGCTGGGAGGAAATGCTGAATAAGGCTGAAGTCGGTCATGGTTACATGGACCGGCCCTGCCTCAATCCCGCTGATCCGGACTGCCCCGCCACAGCCCCCAACAAAAATGCGACCAAGGTGAGGACAGTCGCTGAGTCTTCTCAGTGGGGACAAAGAGGAAAACCTGATGGTTTCCCCCATTTTCAGTTCTGTTATTTGCATTTTTAAGATTTCCTTCTCAACCTTTTTTGTCTACAGAACTAAATTTGTTTATAGAGCTAAATTTTGCTGTAAGATTTGCCATATGCCTCTCATTAGCCTGGTTATTAATGTTCTCTCTGAAACAAACAAGCCCTTAATACACTGGATTTTAACAAGGCATGTGACCTGCGTGCTAATTCCCATAATTATGTGGCTGTCTTGTTATTGTAGCCTCTTGATATGGCCCTTGTTTTGAATGGTGGCTGTCATGGATTATCCAGAAAGTACATGCACTGGCAGGAGGAGCTGATTGTGGGCGGCACAGTCAAGAGCAGCACCGGGAAGCTTGTCAGGTAATCCGACACACAGGAAAATCGAGCCATCTATTTGTCGTCCCTTCCTCTGAAACTGCTTCCCTTCTGACATCTGCAAGTGTATTGGTGTTGATACATAACTGTTATCCTAGCTAGCCATCTGGTATAATCGCATATTAGGTAGGAAAGATTAGTGGACCAAACCAGCTCGAAAAAGCACCTTGGGGGGAATTTTTCAAGAGCAGATTTCTCGTTTTCATCAAGACTGCAGGGTTTTAGAAGATCTGCCTATTATGTAGGAAGTCAGGACAGGTGTAAAGCAGGTGAAGACATTGGTCCTAGCAGGTAGGGTTAAGTGATGTGAGCTAAACTGCGTCACAGACTGTTACAACTGACGGCTAAATGAGAATTATCCTCTGCCCTCGTGGGCTCCGCTCCATCAGGTGTCAGGCGCTCCGTCTGAGAGTTCTCCCTCGGGAAAGCTGTTGTCTGAGATTTCTGCACCAGCGAGCGTGCAGTGCTGAGCCCAGCATATCTGGTCAAGCTATCTACTCCTCTACTCTTCCTGTTTCATTGAATAGAAACGGAGAAAGGAAATTGCCTATTAATTTAATTTTGGGGTATATCTGTAAAAGGTTTATAAGGTTACACATTTAATATGGTACATCAATCTATTAAATAAAAGAACCACTCAGGTCCCTTTTGAATGGGAACGTGTGCTCACGAGGAAGGACAGAATGGCTGTGGTGAGTTGGGGGCTCCGTCGGGATTTTCCGCAGTGAGAACTGCTTCCCAGGGATGCTGATGCTGTGCCCTGTCGACCCCACCACAGCGCACACGCCCTGCAGACCATGTTTCAGCTAATGACCCCCAAGCAAATGTATGAACACTTCAAGGGGTACGAGTACGTCTCACACATCAACTGGAATGAGGACAAGGCGGCAGCCATCCTGGAGGCATGGCAGAGGACGTACGTGGAGGTAAGTCACTGGCACCCCGGCACCCACCTTTGAAGCTGGGTACAGACCCCTTAGTTACAAAATACTTCATTTTAACAACTTTTTAAAACATTTGTTTTTCCATTCGCATTTATTTTCAAAACAGATTGTAATTCTGGGAACTTGGTGGGATGGAACCTTTTCTTCCTTTACTTAATGTTGAAAATCTTAATATCTGGGCGATGCTAGTTCTGATTGGGTTGCCCTGAAACAGTTTGAGTAACCAGTTGTGTTGTGGATGCCAGAGCTAAGGCCTCACGGTGTTTGAGAAAACACTTGGTTAGCCAGAAAAGGTGTCTGGAAAACATTAGCAAGGCACAGGATCTGTTCACAGCTGCAGTCCCCTTGGTGAGGTCATGTGACGGGAGCTGGCCTTTGTTTCCCAAGCAGTGACCTCTGCTGAGCTGCATGTGACCTCTTAGAAGTGGCCAGCAAATGAAGGGGGAGGGGTGGCCCTAAGAATGAGTTGTTTGGAATGAGGGGGTGATGGGCCCGCAGATCCGCCGAGGCTTGTGGAGGGAGAACAGCAGTCTGAGACACAGAGTGAAGAACGTGCTGGAGTCGG
Source organism: Tapirus indicus (assembly GCA_031878705.1). Lineage (NCBI taxonomy): Eukaryota > Metazoa > Chordata > Mammalia > Perissodactyla > Tapiridae > Tapirus > Tapirus indicus. The sequence continues at coordinate 40,089,397 of CM062927.1, forward strand.
CGCCGCAGCCACACGTTCCTGCTTGATTAGCAATAGCCGTCATTGTCCCAGACCCAGGGCCATTTAGTATTTCCAAGTTCAAACCCAAATCAGGTAGAACTCTTTTTAATGCACCATAAAAAAGTGGAGGTTGGGCGGGGGGGCGTTTCCCCCAAGGTCTGTGTGTTGGCACTCGTTGGAGCTTGAATTCCCTTGGGACTTGATCTTTCTGTTGTGAGCACAGGCGGTTCATCAGAGTGTTGCTCAGAACTCCACTCAGGAGGTGCTCTCCTTCACCACCACCACCCTGGACGACATCCTCAAGTCCTTCTCTGATGTCAGCGTCATCCGAGTGGCCAGTGGCTACTTGCTGATGGTAACAGTCAATTCACTTCTCCTCGGGGGTTTTGTTCTGTTTTTTAGTTTTTACCTTTCCATGACCGCTCCTGCTTTTTAACTGCTCTTAACACACGTGTGCATCCAAGACAGAGAGAGCTCGGCTTCATAACGGTTTAGAAAGTGGTCGTATGAAGCGTTTTTCCCATTTGCAGTTTGCCCATCTTTGACTCATAGCATTTTGTGTGATGTCTGTAATGTAAATTGTTGTTGTTGTTGGATTTAATAAGTTCTACCTTTTGATTTGGGTGACGGGTGGGGGAAAACATTAGAATCCTTACACATTCTAATGTTTGGCTTCTGTTTTGTGTCTCCCTTCTCCTCCCCTCCACCCCTTTACCTGCCCCCCCCCCCCCCCCACTGTTCTGCTTGCAGCTTGCCTATGCCTGTTTAACCATGCTGCGCTGGGACTGCGCCAGGTCCCAGGGTGCCGTGGGGCTGGCTGGCGTCCTGTTGGTTGCACTGTCAGTGGCTGCAGGATTGGGCCTGTGCTCATTGATCGGGATTTCCTTTAACGCTGCAACAACTCAGGTACTAAAGGAGCCGTCCGTGAGCTGTGTGTTGACAAACACCCTCCCCGGGCTTGGCCCCGCCGGCCTCCTGTGTGTCCCTGTCACCTGAAGGGCCTTCAGCCTTTTCCATAACGTTGCTGCATTTCCCAGGGAAGTGCTGTCTCTAAAGGGACCACTCAGCAGTGGGCAGGAGATCTGAGTGGGCTTGTTGATTCATAGAGATGCTTCACTTATCAGTGGAATTTAGACCATTAATTAGAGCAGTGGTTCTCAAACTTGAGTGTACATTAGCATCATCACCTGGAGGGCTTGTGAAAACCCAGACTGCTGGGCCCCACCCCCAGAGTTTCTCATTCAGTCTGTCTGGGGCAGGGAATTCCCAGTAATGCTGCTCCAGGGATCACACTCTGAGAACCACTGCTTTAGATGAGTTAGATTCCTTCTCATTTATTAACATTGTATGTGGAGCTTAGAAATAGAAACGTACAAGATCTCCTGTGAGCTAAAACTGCTAGACTTTAGGGATTTAACTGTCAGATAAAACTAAATTCTTCATCATGAGTTAATGTAAGCTGTCCTTTGGGAGGCTCCCAGGGGCGTGGCAGCAGTGTTTTACAGAGCTCTAGAATGATCAGAAGTGGACCTCACCTGTCTGAGGCACTGTGCTTTGTTTGTACTACAGGTTTTGCCGTTTCTTGCTCTTGGCGTTGGTGTGGATGATGTTTTCCTTCTGGCACATGCATTTAGTGAAACAGGACAGAATAAAAGAATCCCTTTTGAGGTAATAGAAAAACAGAAGAAGAAAGCTTTGGGGACAGCCAAAGCCCCCTCTGCTCCTGAGTGTTTGTCTTTTCATTTTTCTCAGTCTGGCCCAGTAGATATTTTAGTCCCAAGTCAGATGACATGTCACTCGCTCTAAATAAGTAAAGAAAGTTAGAAGAATCTCAAGATGCTTATTCCAAAGCCCATACTTGCTTCTCTGGGGTTTTTTTCGCTTTGTCCCCTTCCGTCCCCTACTTTTAAATCATTTAAAAATTTCCTTAAGTAATTATCTTTCAGCTTTGTGCTTTGGATGGTAATAACCACATACAACACGTGAGTATGTAGATAATACTGAAAACTTTTCAGTGCCAGTGTTAGGAGGTAAGGCAGAGGTGTGTGTCCCTTTAATGTCCCTAATGTCAGCATTGTAAACTACCAGTTGTCTTCTTTTGCCGTGTATTTGAAGTGTTTGCCTGCTCTGTGCTCTCAGGGGACCCCGCCCTATGCAGCTCTCAGCACTGTGGTTTCTCGTCCTCAGGACAGGACCGGGGAGTGCCTCAAGCGTACGGGAGCCAGCGTGGCCCTCACCTCCATCAGCAATGTCACGGCTTTCTTTATGGCCGCTTTGATCCCCATTCCTGCCCTGCGGGCATTTTCCCTCCAGGTGAGTTTCCAGGGATCTGTGAGCACTGTTCTGACACTGAGCCTTCCAGGTCTGCTGTTGCCCACTCACGTGCTGACCGTGGTGCTGCCAAGAGTGAGGTAGCATGCCAGCATCCGGGGCCCCTGGGGGTGGATGCTTCTTTCAGCAGTAGCCCTGACACTCCCTCTAAAAAACATTCTAGGGTGCTTTTGTTCCTTTCAAGCCCTAGAGCCCAGATGCCTGTGGCCTGGGTGTTTTCAGGACCTGCTGCCTTAGGGAGTTGCCCTTTCTTTGTAATTAAACTACAATAGTATCAGGGCCACTCCAGTATGGTGCCAGTAAGCCTTCCTCCAGAGAGTCACGAGTCCTCTGAATTCTGAATTGGTCCATAGTGCAGCCCGTTCTTGGCCATCCCTGCTTCTAAACCCCACTCTCAGTTTCTGTGTTTATTCCCCTCCCCTGCTGGCCCCCTTGGCCCAACATCCTCTCCCTGTTTCCCTAAAGCAGCCCCAACACAAGGCAGTTGTAGAGAGCAGACTTCACTGACTGTGAAGGTGAGGTTGCCGTGTAGCCCAGGCTAGGTGGTAATTCAAGTTGAGTGTAGATACCACTGTTTGAGAATGTATTGGCCATCCTCTGCCTGCAGTGGGGTTCGTTGGTGGGCCCTGGCTGGCCGCCTCTCTTTCCTTCTTGCCCTTTCTTCCTTTGTTTTTCTTTTACAATAGGACATGTAATGCATGAGATAGCCAGGTTTTTAAAGGAAACTACTCTAGTTATCACTTTTTAAACTGTTAGATCCAGGCTGCTCACACTGCTTTACTCTCTAATCACCAAATGTTCTAAGGATTGTGACCAGGAAGAGAAATTGATACATCACAAATTAGTTGTCTGTTCATATTTTTGTCAACATGTTTAGCTCTTTTTTAGTCTTAATATTTGAATTTCATTTCACTAATTACTGATAAACACCTAAACAACTAATGATTCTATTGTGTTTAGAACACTAGACTAGTTTAATAGTGGAAGATATAACATGAGAAAAGATTTTGTACCAATCATCTGACCACCAGCCCCCAAAAGAAAAATACTTAAAAAAGAAAAACCTTAAAAAAATAAAAGGTTTATTTTTATTATAAGTATATATAAAAGTATAAATAGAAATAGTGAATAAGTGAATAAAGTTAAAGCTGGAACTGGACCAAAGCTCAGGAAAATGAAAATACATCTTAACTGCCTTGATACAGAAGATAAGGAAGAGATGCCCGCCCAATCCTCGGTACCACTGAAGACTGAGAAGGCCTTTGTGCACAGGTGGGCATCCACGCAGCACCCTCTGATGCACCCTTCCTGTTCCACATACGGCACATGCCATATTGGGAAACGGTCCTTTCAGCAGTGGGACCCTCTGTCCTGCCTCTCTCCTCTTCCGCTGGCCTTCCCCTCACTGGTCTTTGTCTGCTCTGCCTCATGCTCCTTCTCTTCTTGTCCCCCTCTCTCATTTTCTCCTCTCCTCTCTCAGTACACACTGACGATTCATCAAGGCACACTGTCCTTTAATGATATCCTATGGTGTGGTGGTCTGAAAAGCTACATGAGTTTTCCTTACGCCTTTTAGAAAATCCAGTACGCTAAGTTCTCCCAAGGTAAGCATCCTACTGAGCTGAAATGAGTACTGTTGGTTTTGCGTTTCTGTTCCAAGCCGCTGGAGTATCACTTTAGAAAATTGCATCTATAGCTTCTAGGAGTCCTCACTTATTACGGAATGGCTTCCCGGACACTGGCTCATTCTCTGTCAAAAAACAAACCAACAAAACCAAAAAGAAGGGCAAGAAAATGTATGAAAAAAAGAAAAGAGAGAGAATGTGCTGTTATTTTTGCAGTGGCCACCAGAAATTTACACCAGTTCCCTTTTAAATGTATTGATGTTTGAAATGGACCATTATGTAGCTCCCTTTCCTTTAGTGAACTGTGTTAAGTTGTGACTTGATATTCATTTGTCTTTATATTTTCAGTATGCTACCGGTTAAGCATCAACAGGGAGAGACCCAGAGCGGTTCCAGTAATAAACCCATGTTACCTGAGGATTTTTCCCTTTGGAATTTTTCCAACTTTGTAGCCTTACCAAAATAAGTAGAAATTTTTTTCCCAGAGAAACTGTCTTAGACCTCCTTGTCAATCTCCATCCATCTGTCCAAATGCCACCTCTATACCAGAGAGCAGTGTCAACCATCTGTAATTCTTTAGGAACCAATGCCCTGCACTGGGGCTTTGCTCATAACTGAATGGTATTTGTTCTTCAGTGAAAACTCCCAGAACAGAATGCCGTATTGTTCCAAATGGTAAGAGAGTTTAGATTAGGCCCCTCTAGGCAGCGCTGGTTTGTCTCTGTGCTCTGCCAGGGTCTCAGCGGGGCCACCTTAGGTGCTCTGCAGGGGATGGGGCTTTTCCTTCAAGCACAGAAATGAGAACTGATTCAAAGTGCAGATTGTCCCTGTCAGCTTTTCAGATTTCCTTGTGATTTCTTAAACTCCCCTGGCTCCAACAGTGATACTTCCCCCTTCCAGAGAAATCCTTGCTGTTTGTTTTTACTGTTTTGATGCACCTCAGGGGATGTTGAAGTTCTGACTTCTTCTTGTCAGAACATGTCCTCCCTATATAGGTAATGTACCATTTAACAGTAAGTTTAGATGGGACACTGCTTTGGGGGTTCTTCTCTCATCCCTTCTTTTCCACCACAAACTCCTCCAATTTAAGAGGCCTGATATCAGGTACATTCCGCAGCCACTGTGGGAAACATCAGTGTTGTTCTGGCCAGCACACTGGAGCCACATGCGTGTGCCTACATGGCTCACAGTTTCACAGTTTCTGCCCTTGTCCTCAGGGACTTCTGTTCAAAGTAAGATACACAGAGCTGCTTCTCGATGTTCCATTCCAGAGTTCTAAACATGTGCATAATTTAAAAAACAAAACAACAACCAGAAAAACCTGTAAGGATTCCACCCCCAGGATTAAATTTTCCTGGAAAATCTTCTTGAGAATCAGACATGTTCCCAGCATCCCTATTGTCTGATTGGTCAGGCGTTCTAAGCCAGCCTGTGTCCATCCCCTCAGGAAGTGACCAGATCTGACAAGAATTCCCAAGTCCCAGTTGGGCTGAAGGCTTTGGCATGAAGCTTGTGTTTGAATCTGATTTACTGGGTAACCTCAAGCTGTTGGTCTTCCTCTGCACCACGGGGTCGGTCTTATTAGGTAACGGCGCCAACAACAGTCATGTCTGTCCTTGTTGCTGTGGGAATCAAATGAATCACGTGTCGACCACCTGATCGCCCATCACTCCTCCTTTCTCGTCCCCAACAGAAATTTAAACCCAGCGGGACTAATGGCTCGTGCCAGGTGTGTCCCTCTCAGACACTGCCTATTGGATTGCCTTCTCGTGGACCATCCCTGGTCCTGCCAGAGGTCTTGTTTATCCTCTACATCTCCCTGAGAAACCTTCCTTGACCCCCCTGCACCCCCCCTGCGCCCCCACGTGCTCTCCTCCTTGGAGCCACGCTGGAACCTGGGCCTGCTCTTGTGACTGTGCTCATCAGCCTGGGCTGTGACTTGGGTGTGGGTCTGGCTGTGTTCGTCCTTGAGAGCAGGATTGTGTCTTATTTATCTTTGTGTCTCCAGTACCCAGCACAGTGACCCGACTTTTCTTTTTAAAGTATTTGTCTCTTGGATAAATCTGCTAGTCAAAATAGTGATTTGCTTATTAAAACAAGCCTATCAGGCAGGTCTTTAAAATACATATGTCAGAATGGTAAATTCACAGGTTTCATATATTTTGATGAGGAATTTTCAAGGCAGATTAAGAAGAGAGGGGTTAGGTAATTTTTAAAAGGAGCCTCTGGGTTATCTTTTGGTTTGTAGACTTGTTAGGGAATTGATTATTGAAAGGTATCTCTCCAGAGCGTGGGCCAGCCAGTCGTTTCACCTCGAGCATAAATTCACAGTCACCATCAGAAGCCCTGTGTGAAGTCCTCCTCAGATTTTGTTAGGGACCACTTATAATCAGGTTTTCTTTTCTCTCCCTGAGACATTTACCTCATTTGAGAAGGTGTTAGAATGAAGCAGTTCTTTGAAAAACGTCATAAAAGTTTTTAGTTTTCCAAAAAAAATTTGATGATTTCTTGGTTGCTTATTAGCATCCCAGTTGCATTTTTTTTGTTGTGCTGCTTCTTTCCATCCCTTTCCAAATGGGAGAGCCCTTTCAACTGTCCTCTGTTGACTTTCCCCTATTAACAGCCCAATTGTGTAATTTTTACTAGGTCAGCAGGAGATCTGCCACAGCACTACAGAACCTAGCCTATGTTTATTCTAGGTTATGGAGTGACTTTTGAATCTGTACTTATTTATTCTGCATACTATAATCACACACAAGAATTTCTTTCTGCTTAACTCTCCTTGACCTTTCTGTTCCTGCACTTGCATACCCCACAGGATACTGCAGAGGCTATTTGGAATGTGCCTATTAAAAACTTCAGGGGACTTGTTTGAAATTTTATTTCATGTTTTAAAGGTGACATTTTGATATACTCGATCCACTTTATGTATAAATTTTCTAAGTGTAAAGTCAGGTTTGCATAAACTCTAAGAAATGTTCTGAGAGGGAAGTGTTCTTTTTTGTTCTAAATTAAAACATCTCAAGTATATTCTCTTCTGCCTTTGTAGATTTGGTTTGGTTAGGTCGCTAGCAAGATGCTAGTTAAGTTCCTGTGTTTGTACCTTATGAGTTCGTAGAATTATTAGAGATGGGAAGGATCAGAATGATGGGGGCCGTCCCAGTCAAATGGTCTCTTAATGATGGAAGAGAAGCACAGTGACAAGAAACTCCATCTACTTCAGTTTTTAACACTTGAGTAGGAAAGTGAAAGAAAGATGTTTAAAAACATCTTTATTTTCAAAGCAGTCCTCTGACTGGAAGGAGATGTATTGGTGACCTCTACAATTTTTTTCCTGCCCCCAGGCGGCTGTAGTCGTGGTGTTCAATTTTGCTATGGTTCTGCTCATTTTTCCTGCAATTCTCAGCATGGATTTGTATCGACGTGAAGACAGGAGATTGGATATTTTCTGCTGTTTTACAAGGTACATTTTCTGACTGCTGTGGCCTTGGTGGGGAATGCCATTCACAGGGCTTATACCAGTGTGCTGGAGGCAGGGCAATGTGGGCAGAGGATGCTTCCCTGGGGGTACCAGACTCACTGGGATTCTTCCCTCCCCCAACCAAACGTTCTCATGGCCCTGAGATTCTGATACATGGGACCCTTTTTTCTGTCATGAACTAATATTGCTGATTGTTAGAAGTGCATTGTATCTCTATGGGTTAGGGCAGAACAAAGGTTAAAAACCACCCATCTGGAAGAAATACTGCCTTTTGGGTGGGTTTTGGTTTTAGGAATTATGCTTCAACAGGGTTCATCAGCATGTTACTTGATTTTGTCAGCCAAATTCAAGATCAACCATCCATTTGGCCTCTGACTTACTCTTGTGTATGTCAGATGGATAAATCAGGTGATGTCTGTGGGCTTCAACGATATGATGTTTTTCTGCTAAATCAGAGCTGTGTCAAATAGATATTATCAGTCACTGGCAAAAAGGAAAGCACCCTTCCCTGTTTCAGTATAACATCGCAGCATGTTTTCCCTTCTTTCAGTCCCTGTGTCAGCAGAGTGATTCAGGTGGAGCCTCAGGCCTACACGGAGACACATGATAACACCTGCTACAGCCCCCCGCCCCCCTACAGCAGCCACAGCTTTGCCCATGAAACGCAGATCACCATGCAATCCACTGTGCAGCTCCGCACAGAGTACGACCCCCACACGCACGTGTACTACACCACTGCCGAGCCGCGCTCCGAGATCTCTGTGCAGCCCGTCACTGTGACCCAGGACACCCTCAGCAGCCAGAGCCCTGAGAGCACCAGCTCCACGAGGGACCTGCTCTCCCAGTTCTCTGACTCCAGCCTCCACTGCCTCGAGCCTCCCTGCACCAAGTGGACACTGTCGTCTTTTGCTGAGAAACACTATGCACCTCTCCTCTTGAAACCAAAAGCCAAGGTAATCCAGCAAAACTGAAGACTCTTCCTGTCTTCAAGAAATAACAGAACGGGCTGTTTTGGAAGTCATTAGACTGCTTCTTCGGGTGGGTGTGATGTGTTTTAGGCCTCCAAGAGCATCAGTCCTTTTAGAGCATGGAGCCATTTTAATGAGCTCATCTTCTTTCTACAGGAGTCAATCTGTATGTAGCAAGTGTTTCTGTGAATTTTAAACACGTTATTCTTCATGAGCTTGTTTAAAAATGCGACTGCTGTGGTCTTATGTTTTTCTCTCTGGGAGAACGACCCCTATGTGCTATGTCAGGGCCAGTTTGGTGGTTAAAGTGAGGTATAAACCAAACAGCTCACCTTTGTCAAGGAAGAGTCAGTTGTGTTCCTCTGGGTCTGATCTTGTGCCTCTTATTCTTTTGCAGGTTGTGGTGATCTTTCTTTTCCTGGGCTTGCTGGGGGTCAGCCTTTATGGGACCACCCGGGTGCGTGACGGGCTGGACCTTACAGACATTGTGCCTCGGGAAACCAGAGAATATGACTTCATTGCTGCACAGTTCAAATACTTTTCTTTCTACAACATGTACATAGTCACCCAGAAAGCAGACTACCCGAATATCCAGCACTTACTTTATGACCTTCACAAGAGTTTCAGTAATGTGAAGTATGTCATGTTGGAAGAAAATAAACAGCTTCCCAAAATGTGGCTGCACTACTTCAGAGACTGGCTCCAAGGTGAGATGCTGCTGGGGCGCTCGTCCTCAGTCCGCCTGCGCCATGGGGCCTTGGGTGTATTCAGCTTCCACATGTTCCTTTGTTCGCTTTGTTAACGTGCCCGATTATAATGTAACACTGACATGTTTCACTGACTTCTCAGTGTTGCTTAAAATTGTTATACAGACTCTTTCTGGGGCAGCCTCCCAAATCTGGCTTTTACCTATAAAATAATGCAAACACTTCAAATGGGTGACTCAGAAGCTTCTGTAAGAATTTATGAGTGCACATTAAGAAATGGGAAAGTGTGTTATAAAAATATGGAGCTGGATGCTTCTAGTGCTCTGTTTTTGTGTGGTGGCTAGTTCAGTGACCAAATGAAATCAAAGTGTTAATGGGATTTCTAGGCTGACTCACTGCCAAATTATAGCTTACTAAACCAGTAGATTTTCTATCATTGGTGAATATAATTTAAAATTCCATATTTTGACCATCTTTTGATTTGGCACATGAAGGAAACTTATAAATGCTTAAGTACATTAATAGTATTTCGTAAATAATCAATTCTGCTTTAAAGTGCCACCTGGTGGCGCAGCGGTTTAGTCCGCGCTTGGCAGCCCGGGGTTCGCACGTTCGGATCCCAGGCGCCCGCCGACGCACTGCCTGTCAGCCATGCCGTGGCTGCGTCCCATATAAAGTAGAGGAAGATGGGCACGGATGTTAGCCCAGGGCCAGTCTTCCTCAGCAAAAAGGGGAGGATTGGAACAGATGTTAGCTCAGGGCTGGTCTTCCCCACAAAAAAAAAAAACAAAAACAAAAAAAAAAAAGTGCTTTTCTTAGCTTCTTACCATGCTCTTAAAAATATTTCTAGGAAATAGTAGTAAACTCAAAAAAAAATCGTCTAAATTTGCTCCTGTTGACTGAATATGAATATATTCAGTGATTCCAAGAACATCTGTTCATTTATTCTGTGTTGACACATGCAAAGTGAAGTGGAGAATCAAGATAATTATCTGCACAATTCAAGCAAAAATGCTTTTACTGAAATACCCAAATAATTATGGCCCCCAACATTTTTTGGCTTGAGTTATCCAAATGATTGTCTTAATTTCCCACTTAATTAGGCTTGTTTAAACACAGATTTGAGTGCCTTTTTTGGTCTTAAGTCAATACACTTGTATGTAAAGATTAACCAGCCAGTTTCCCTGTGAGTTTGCATGAAATGGTAAACAGCTTGAGTTTGATTGAAAATTGTTCAGTATGGTTTCTGGCCTTGACTTGTGTTCCTAGAATTTTGTTCATACACGTATAGCAGATTTGACCTCTCTTTTTGAGGAAGGCAAAGACAACTACATGACATTAATATTACTTTTTAATATGCTCATGAGATTCTTGAATTTGTTCCAAGTCTTATTTTTTACAGTAGTTTTGGAGGCATTGTTTTTCAGATAATGAGTAAAAAGGGGACCAGACAGTTGAGAGATTCGGATTCCCCACTGGCCAAAGACATGCAAATAACTTGCCACAAATGACAAAGAGATCTGCAGTGCACTGCCAGGATCTGAGCAAAGGAGAATTCTTGTAGAATTGATTTCAGTGTCTTCAGCCATTCCTTTGGACGCTCAATATGGAATGTTAGACAGAGCTTGGGAAGGGGGTGGAGGCGGTATTGTCTCTAGGCAGTGCCGAGGGCTAACCTTTTTATAGCGTATTGTAAATTATCCCTATGCTTTCATCCCTTTTAAAGACCTAAGGCAGTTGGACTTGAGAATCTTTTTAAAAGGTACGTTTGAATCATGTTTTGATTGCTAAGTGAACAGCACCCATTAGACCAAGTGAGATCCATTCATGCTCACAATTCCAGGTCCCAGCCAGCCCTAGAAATCTGCATCTGACTCTTACGAGGTCCGGCAAAGCACTGTACACAGAATGGCCAGATACTGGGGCCCTTGGCTCCCTAGGCTTTTTCAGCCCTGTTGAGTGGTTGATTTGACCTTTGAACATTTCCTCCAAGGAAGTAGTTACCCTTGAATCAGCTTTCCTGCAAAGCATTTTGTGTGGTTGTTAAGTGATGGGACCCTCATTGGTCTTGATCAGCATTCCAGTCATTTTTTGGGAGTTTTTTTACTCATAAAATTATATAATGCCAATAAAGAAATTACCTCACGTGTCATCTTTAAACACACATGCACATAAGGTGAAGATGGATATAAAAACCACACTGTGCATCATGTCCAAATGAATGGTATTGGTTTATATTTCACACTGAATTATGCAAATCAAATATAGATTAACATTTTCTTTTTGGGGTCCCATATCAAAGAAAAATTGACAATTGGGATAATTATCTCAGAACTTTACACTAGAAAATAATTTTTAATATAAAATATTTAAAACAAAAAAGTTCTAGCTAAAACTTCCATGTTTTGCTGTAAAATTTCACAGTTCCTTTCTATCCTGTGCATGTGTTGGAATATGAAATGTTGGCCAAGGGGCGATGGGAACAAATCCTTGTCCCTTGCTTTGTGTCCAGGATCATATATTGGGCATACACTTAGGCCAACCCGTTGTCACTTGAGGTATTTGGTAACTAGTCAGAAAATAACACACTAATTTTGAAAGGACTTAACTTTTCCATGAAGTCGGTGACTGTTTCTCATGCGTCTTTGAATCTCCAGTAGAGTGAATGGCACGTGGAGGGCCAGCATAGGTGATGAGTTAAACTGAATTGCCAGCAGGGCTGACCTCCCCAAATCAGATCTGTCTTCCTTTGTTTCACTCTAGGGGGTCCCCAAAGTCTTAGTGTATAAATGTGTTAAAACTGCACTCAGATTTTTGGGATCCCCTGTTTGCTACCAGACATCATTGGTGCCTGGGTTAACTCTGTAGATCTTATTCGTGCTTCCAACAAATGCTTCTGGCACCATGGTGTGTTCAGGACAACTTACAGCGTCCATGATTCAAGCCGACCCTGGGCTCAGCCTGTCTGGGTTCAAAGCTTAGCCCCAACACTTCCCGGCCGGGTGGCCTTTGTCAAATTACTCCACATTTCCTCGCCTCAGTTTCCTCCTCTGTAAAGTGGGAACCTTAGCACGTATAGGGCTACCTCACGAGGTTGTGGTCAGATCTAAATGAGGGATAATTGGTGTGAAATGCTTAGCCATCCAATGCTTAAGAAGCATGAGCTGCTGTTTAGGATCAACAGGTCAAGAGGGAAAGGGTTAAAGTACATACAAGCCATGGAGTGATGAAAATTCTATTATGGTGAGGAAAACAGACCAGGTCTCTTTTGGGGGGGGGGTGTTTTTCCTCTCCTGTTTCTTTTTTTCAAAAACAGAAAAAAAGGCTCTAGGTCATAAAATAACATCTGTTCAGTATGGCTTGTTGTGTGCATGCCTGACTATGAAAAACAGTCTGTGTGAGAGTCGGGAGCTGGCTGTCCCGGTGGTCCCCCCCGCCTGTACCCCTCCACACTCGCCCCAACAGCGCCTTCCGTCACCACCGAGTGCACGGTCTTCATCCCCAAATTGTTCATATAGAAACAATGCCCACAGCGATGTCATTAGGAAGGTTTAGTTTCAAGAGAGATGGAGACAGGGTCCTGTGCTCCCTCTCTCCCCGACTTCGAACCCCAAGAACTGAACCATTTTTAGCACTGATGGAACCAGATTTTTGGGGGGCCGGGTGTCTTTGAAGTCACTCAAGGCATGTCTTGAAATAAACCCTTCTCCCCTCTCACTGGCCGTGTCTGACCCGTGCATGTGCAGCTTGTTCAAAAGATGTGGTTTCTCGAGCTGCTGGGGCTTGGGAGTTCTACTTGGGAGGTGATGGGGTGGGGAGAGAGCAGGGTGGTGGAAAGGGGGTGGGGGTGTGAGAGGAGAGTGTGTGCACGCTGGCGATCACTCAGACCCTAAGGCCGGGTCACCAGGGCCCTGTTTTCTCTTCCAGCACGCTTATCTCTTTACAGCTGTAGCCAAACCGTCAGGTCTGTAATGATGGTTTTGATTACGGGGGCCAAGCGCAGCTGTGTGTGGTGGGCTGGTGGGCTCGCCCAACCCCCAAGCCCAGAAAGCCCTTTCCTTCCCCTCCCTGGGTTTGTGGTTTGTCATCTTTTCTCATAGAACCCCCTTGTATTGGCCTGTGGCTTCCTGTTCTCAGTCTGATCCAGATTTACCCTGTGAGGCATTTCCCTGCACACACGTACATGCACGAGATCCCACCCTCCTCTCTCCTCCGCACCCCCTTTTCTGAGGAAGGGTGGCAAAGAGGAAGAGAACAGTCGAGAGTGAATAGGTGTTGGCTGTGATCTTTACACAACCTGGCAGCCGATCCCACAGCTTACATTAGCTCCACAAGGCGAACAGATGGAACAAATTGACAGAATCGTGTTCACTCACCCTGGGCTGGAGAAGCAGCTGAGTTGCTGTTTGAAGTTGGAAGTTTGAATGTGTTTTTCCCCGTGAGTGGAATTTCTAGTTGTGTTGAAGAACCCATGGCTTAGCACCCGATGGTGGTGTGAAACGGTTAATGAGCCTGGTGTGTCTTCCTCCCCCAGCCAGCCAGCATTCTCTTGCTTTCTTTTGGATAGTCATGGTGGAGAAGAGGAGTTATTTTTTATGTAAAGGTAAACGTGTATAGTTGTTTTTTAGAAACAAATATTCCCCCCTCTTGCCTTTGAAGCAATGATTATTGGCAACCTGAAGTTCATTCATGAGAAGTCTAATAGTATCACTTGACCTTGAAGTAGAATACAAGTAGAATACAGAGTGTTTGGGGTTGATGTCAAGCACTCCCTGTCCTGCTCGCTCTCCTCAGCCCACCCCATTAGGACCAGCATCATTCCGGTTAAGAGTTGTAATGTATTACACACATTTGCCTTTTCTAGGACTTCAGGATGCATTTGACAGTGACTGGGAAACTGGGAAAATCATGCCAAACAATTACAAAAATGGATCAGAGGATGGGGTCCTTGCCTACAAACTCCTGGTGCAAACCGGCAGCCGCGATAAACCCATCGACATCAGTCAGGTACTCTCACTGCCCTACACCGTGGGAGTTTCGGAGGGTGCTGATAAAGCAGCACTTTGGGGCAGCTGCCGTACTGAAGACTGGTTGACAGCCTGCTATCCCAGCCTGTGCTCCCCAGAGACCTGAGGCAGCAGTCGCTGTAGAATACTGAGTTGGCTCTAATTCACTTCATCCCACCAGCTAATTGTATGACCACAGGCAAAATAGACAGCCTCACTTTGCTCATCTGTCATGTGGGGACAAGTGTGTTACCTGCCTCCAGAGCAGTGGTCAGAGCAAAACACAGTCAAGACGTGCAGGCTTTTTCAGATGCTAGAAATGCTTTGTTGTCCTGTTCTCTTTCAAATTCTACTACTTGTTACCGTGTTGGTCTTGATTATATTCAGATTTGGAAAGATCCATTCATTGGGTAGCAGTCATCAGAATGAGCAGAATTTGGGGGTGGATGGATGGGTTAGGAGATCAGAGAGGTTACGAGAAGGATGGAGGATTTGTTGCATTTGGTTCCTTTGGGTCACCCTGGCTGGAGGAGTAGAGAAAGAGGACAGACAGATCACTCTGTCATGAATGAGGCAAATGGAAATGCAAATCCATGGAATCTGGACTCACCATTCTGCTCGCTCCCCTAAGTAATAAGAGCTGTTTCTATTTGGTAATCATATTCTCCAACTGCATTTGCATCTTCTCTGGAACACTTGGATGCCAGCATTTTCCTTTTGATTCCTCAAGCGTGTTGGGGAGTGTGTTTGGACTCTTCAGATTTCGAATGAGTCCAATACTACTACTGCCTTTCCCAGATCCTATTCCCTCTGCTCTTTCTAGCTTCCTTGCTTCACCTTCAGGCAGAAGACCGTCATGCTAATGATCTTCCCAGCAGCTCTGTTTATTGTCTCCCCTTTTTTGCTGGCATTAAAGGTGACAGATTTAGAAAGTACGTTCAGAGTTATTATGGAGTGTGAACTCAGTGCTGTATGGCCACATGCAGCACGCTGTCAGGTGTGGGCAGGCACGTGGGCAGAGGAGCCTGCATGACAGATAGCAGGGGGATACCTGGGGTCTGGGGCGGGCTTTAGGGACCAGGGACACTGTGGAACAGATGTGATTGGGCCGGGCCCCCAGACATCATTTCCTCTGCCTGGGAGGGAGGAAAGCGTGCTGCGTGCATGGAGGCCATGAGCTGTACTATGTAATTCCAGAGACGGCTTGAAGACATACAGTTGTTACATATCCTGTGGATTAATTGAATCCAGATCCCTGAAATTTAGTTCTCTTACTCTCCTCCACTCTCTTTCTTCCTTCATTCTTTCTCTGTTAACTGCTGTCACTGGTGTTTTTCATTTTGTTATAAAAAGACCAAAAATGTTGGAACCAGGCCTGAATCTAAAGTAAACAGGAAAAAAAATATATATGTGCACGCGTGTGTGTGTGTCTGTATGTCTGTATCTATCTTGCAGTGTTTTTCACCTAAGCAAAGCCCACAAGACCTACTTTAGAGGGAGCATGCATTTGGCCACACGTGGGATGTGGCCTGCTGACTGTGACCACCTCTCAGAAGTCAGATTACCCCAAGAGACTGCAGTTGTGCGCCATCCCTTCCACTTTCTCTCGATGGGCATTTTTTGAATACACAGGTCATAGGAGGCTAGTGTTAGCAAAATTTATACAGATGTTGTTTTATTTTTATAGCTCTCCTCCATTTACTGGGTGGCATTTCCTTCAGTGTTAACAGCAGAGGTTAACTGCACACAGACGTGTATGGGGATTCTTGCCAGGTTTTTTTCACCCTTCCCCTCCTATAAATATGTTTCTCCAGATTGTTCATTCTCCGCCTTGGCTGCAGACAGTCCTTTAGCATTCAGATTTAATTGGTGCAGTCGATGCCTGGGCCATCTGCAGAGTTGTGTGTGTGTTATAAACACGCTGAGTACTGCATCCTTGGATAAGTGCATTTTGAAAGAAACCAAAGGTGTTCTGATGGGATTTTCTCCACTTTCAAACAGGGGGCATTTGCTTCTTTTTTGCAAACGCTAGTGCAGAGCTCTGCCTCCTTTCTCTCCAGGCAAATCCCAAACACCATTCTGAAAGGCCTCTGTTCTTCCCATTTTGCAGTTGACTAAACGGCGCCTGGTGGATGCAGATGGCATCATTAATCCCAGTGCTTTCTACATCTACCTGACTGCTTGGGTCAGCAATGACCCTGTGGCTTATGCTGCCTCCCAGGCCAACATCCGTCCTCACCGTCCTGAGTGGGTCCACGACAAAGCCGACTACATGCCAGAAACCAGGCTGAGAAGTAAGTAGCCCCCCATCGAGGGCCTGCGGGTTTATGGAGGCACCTTGCCCCGTTCTTCCAGGCTCAGTCACAGGCCCTGTCCATTGACGCTACCCAGGGTTCAGAAGAGTAAACAGAACAATATATTTCTTTTAGTTGAAAACTCTGGGAGACAGATGAAGATGTGTAATGGAATACAACCCAAGGCCCATCACACGGAGAAATAAGAGTCTCTAATCTTCTGCGTAGCTTTATCTCTAAGACGCCCACCAGGCATCTCTCCTGAGTGCCAGCTGTTCCGTGTGGAAGTGGGGATGCCTCCAGGTCGAGTGTTATTTTACTATTGCAGGGTTTTATCGCTGCGTGGATCATATGTTTATCTTAACTTTGTCAACTCTGGTGTGAAGGGATTTTTGGCAAGTTGGGTCATTCCTGTAAGCCACCAAGCACCTGTGGTCTGTCAGAGCTGTTTAAACCAGAGCAGAAAAGTCTGTACACAGCAGCGGCCTCTTCCTTTCACCTCTCAGCCCCAAACTTGAAAGGTGGTTCTGCATGGATTTGATTGGCATTATGTTAGAGATATTAGTAGCTTATACCGTGGACGTGAGGCCAAGGGAGGACGTGAAGAAGAAGACGGTCCCTTTACAGACATGGCTGGAGAGTCAGCGGGTTGTGCTTCCCTGTATCTAAACCCCAGAGCTTGTGGCAAGCAGCCAAGGCTTGTCTTAATGAAAATTTATAGTTGAGATTATAATAGGGCAAATCATGTTTAGCAAGTCAACTGAATGACCCTAAAGGGTCTGGAACACACACCGGCAGTAACTAAATGCTTGTTGTGTAAGGATTTCTTCCCCTGCTGCTGAAGACTTAGCATTGCATTAAAAAAGAAGCATGGAAGGTTTAACTGTGTTAGATCACTAAAAGGATAAGAAAGTTAAGCATTTTTCTCAATAAAGCCTGACTTTCGAGTTATTTTGTTCTCCTAAGTGATTGAGTAAAACAGTTTGAACTTAGTATTTTCCCTTGTGTCAGTTGAACAAAAACATGCTCCCGCTTCTTAAGTTGTTTAGACCCATTACAAAAGTGACTGCTTCTAGAACATTAAAAATCAAAGGTTAAATAAATACACTAATCACAGGCTCCTCCCCACGCCCCCCCCCCCCAAAATCAAGGTTGATTATTGTTTAAAATTTTTAAACCAAAGATTAAAATTGTGGGCCGCCCGGTGGCGCAGCGGTTTAGTCCGCGCTTGGCAGCCCAGGGTTCGCGAGTTCGGATCCCAGGCGCCCGCCGACACACTGCCTGTCAGCCATGCTGTGGCGGCGTCCCATATAAAGTGGAGGAAGATGGGCATTGATGTTAGCCCAGAGCCAGTCTTCCTCAGCAAAAAGGGGAGGATTGGCAACAGATGTTAGCTCAGGGCTGGTCTTCCCCACAAAAAAAAAAAAAAAAAGATTAAAATTGTAAAGACCCAAAGACCGTCATCGGTATTGTTTGTCCTTTATGTCAGAAGAAGCATGGTAAGTGGACTTTCCCGCAGAGTCCTTTCTCTGTTCATTGCAATTATGGAGAATCCGGGGGCACACGTCTGGTATGGCCGACAATGGGGATTTGTCACCTCCCTTACATTCCTGTTTGCCTTTCTCAGTACTGCAAGGAGCCCCTCACCCATGTGCCCTCTCCCTTTTGCCTTCTCTGTCCAGTCCCTGCAGCAGAGCCCATTGAATACGCTCAGTTCCCTTTCTACCTCAACGGCTTGCGTGACACCTCAGACTTTGTGGAAGCGATCGAAAAAGTCAGAACCATCTGCAACAACTACACAAGCCTGGGGCTCTCCAGCTACCCCAATGGCTACCCCTTTCTCTTCTGGGAGCAGTATATCGGCCTCCGCCACTGGCTCCTGCTGTCCGTCAGCGTGGTGCTGGCCTGCACGTTCCTCGTGTGCGCCGTCTTCCTCCTGAACCCCTGGACGGCCGGCGTCATTGTGAGTTTACTCTGAGGGTCTTTGTGGACGTCACATTCCTTTCAGCATAGCTCTTTCTGCAGCCGGGAAGTGTTGTTTATGTCTGGGCCTCTGGAGGAGGGTATAGATTGCATCATCTGTACTGTATTTATTCTGCTAGAGGTGGCGAGGTTCATGGTCAGGTAAAGCCTTTAGTGGCCTTAATCCTGTGTCCCCTCTCCTACAACTTTAAACTTTCTGTGTAAAGATAGGGGAGTTTTTAAGCACACTGTCCATGACAGCTCTGAGCATTTATTAAATACAAACACTCAAAGCATAATTAATTTTTTTTTAATTCAAGTGTCATTTTGTGACTACATTCCAGACCTAGTATTGAGAAGGTCCTTTTAAATGGAGGGGTAATCAGAGAAGTTAGGACGGTGGTATATGGATAAAAGGGTTTTAGGGATGGTTTTGTGTGTTGTGTGTGTTTTGACTCTTGGAAGGAAATGATCAACTAGTATTACTAACCTATTTTTTGGCATCCTTTCTCTAAGTATAATACTCTCAGATTTGAAGTAAGTTTCATGTAGAGTCTAGTAAAATCATGGCAGTGTTTAAATTCCATGAACTGTGGTATAGCCTTCAAAATGCCAAAATTATAAAAACAGAGACCAGATCTTATTTCTGCACCATAAGTCTGTGCAGCAGGTATGTTAAAAGGTAAATGTTTAGTCTGTAGGAGTTTTCATGGTATTTAAGCAATTGATGTTGTCCATCTTTCATTAGCTTATTAAAAGAAAGCAAAGGGAACTTAATTATGCTTGTCCTTCCCCCAACCACTGCCTGCTACCCCACCCCCAAGAAGGAAAGATGCTTCTTTCCTTCACCCCTGTAAAGCTTATTGTTTTATTTGTATCTTCTCCCCTTTGGCCCAAAAAACTCCACAGAGTTTCTTTCCATCTCCCGCAAATTTTTACAGGGCAGATGAAAGGTAAAAAAAGCTGTTCCTTGAATGTAACTGTTTGCTTTGTCCACCCCACTTGCTCCACATTTCTTCAAAGTGAAGGGGCTGTAACCTCAGCCACATCAGCGGATGACCGGTGCCGTTTCTCTGCTTAATTTGCTCCCAAGTCATCCTCACTCAGCCCCTAGGTTCTCCAAACAAAAGCAAAGTTCCTTTTACATAAAAGAACTTTTTAATCACCCCATCCTATCAGCTTTCTTTAGGATGGAGGGTGAACAACCAAAAACTCTACAGTTTCAACTCAGTTATAAGTTCAAAACAGAAGGACATACCTTGTTTTAAACTGTATTAAATCTGTACCTAGTGATGAGTCCATGTGTAATTCTTTGTGGATGGCTCTGGTGGAATAGTTTTGAACATGTGTTTGCTTTCTAGATTAGGTCTACTGGAAAAATGCTTTGCAATAGAATACTAAACTCTGCCTTTCTGTACTCCTTCTACTGCCTTATTGTCCCAAAGCAGCTGTCCCGAAATTGCCCCAAAGCCTCCCTTCCCACCAGGGAGACATTCAGTTAGGGAGTGGAGACAGGTGTCCACAGTTAGAGCCAGTCAGAGCCTCCATTGTGTCTGGGTCCCGGTGTGTCTCTGCTCTTGATCTGAAGTGAGGCCACATCAACACTTCATCGGCTCCCTTGTTTCAACACCCAGAGTGTGTCTGTGGCCAGCCGCTCATCCTGTGTGTCTTTATAAAGGTGACGGTCCTGGCCCTGATGACGGTCGAGCTCTTCGGCATGATGGGCCTCATTGGAATCAAGCTCAGTGCTGTCCCTGTGGTCATCTTGATTGCTTCCGTCGGCATAGGAGTGGAATTCACCGTCCATGTTGCTCTGGTATGGGAGACATTTTCAGCCAAAAGGCAACACATTTCCTCTGGCTCTTATAGTCTTCAAGTTGGGAACCTTTTCATTTTTGTCACCGTCAAGACACACACCTGACACTTGTCACCGTGAAAAGGCTTCAGAGCACAGGCATTCCCTGGGAGTGGCAGAAATTTGGCTGGACTCCTTTCCCTGTTAGGGACCCTGAGAGAAGGGCATTGAAGGTACAGTTAGCCAGGCAGTGTCGTCAGTGTGTCCGAGTGGGCCAGGAAGGGTTCTGCTTGTTTGGTGTTGTCATTAGTGTTGCCAGGAGTCCTGAAATACTCGACTTTGTTCCTAAGACAGTGTGTGAATGTGTGTCTGTGCATGCACGAATACACACAATTTTAAAAACCACAGTAACAAAACGGGTGAATGAGAGCATGCTCATAGGTGTAGTGGGGATGGCACACCTGAGGGTGGGGCAAGTTGGCAGCCAGGGAGGTACCCTGGGGCCTGTGGGCAAAGGTGCAGGTGCTCAGCACCAGGGAGCTGGCCCTCCCGCCTCAGCCCACCCAGCTCTTTCTGCCTCCCAGCTTCCCAATTCATGACAGCAGGAAGTAGGAGAACTTATTGCTCTCTACAGGAGTGTTTTTCTCCTCTTTCTTCCTATGCCCCATCCTGTGAATGCTTTGCTGGAGGAAATTAAACTTCAGGAGGAGTCTTCAATCCGAGAGACAAACCTATTGTATACATTTATCAGAATTATTCAAAAGCCTCATAGCAGTGTGTAAATTATGTTCCATCTGCAGTTGTGCTTCTAGCCTAAGTTCTTGGGGTTATTGGTAGGCATTCAGTAATACTTATTGACTGAATAAATACTGACGTTTGAATGCCCGGCTAGGAAACCTAGCATTGGATTTGGATCCAATTACCTGTAGTTCTGCTTTGCAGTCTCTAGCATTGATTTTCCTTGGACTCAACACTTTAATGGCATATGCATTCTATTCATAGGCACGTCTACACATACGCTTCTTTGGTCCTTCCACAGGAGTCTTTCAGGGCAGTTAATATACAACTTAGAGACTGTAAATTTTCATGTTTTAGAAGGACTGTTTTGTTGAAGTTAGCCTATGTTTCCCCCAATGTATAATGAAAAGCTGATAATACAGAAATAGTATTCTCTAAATTTTGAGTCTACCAAAATTACTTTCCTCCATTGAGCTGGGAGGAGGGAAAGAGGATTTTTTAAAAAGGAGAGCCCACCAGCCTAGAGCTTAGAAAACACATAATCCTAATATCATTTCTTCAAAACAGAGAAAAACTTGCATGTGAGTTAAGAATACACAAGTCATTTTATTCTGATGCAAATGAAGACTATGTTTTCTAGTGGCTCGCATTGCAAACAAGGGCAGATCTATCCTAGAACAGATTTTTACAGTGGAAATGCCAACTACAATCTCTCTAAACTGTAGTGGCACCCCAGGTCTCTGCTCATGAGGTAGTATGACATAAATGCCACACCATGTTGAATTAATTAAGGAATGCCTCTGCTCCTCACACAAGATATAATTCTGAGAATGTAAGGAGTCTCAAGAGCTGATGTGGCTGTATGGAGTCAGTGCTTCTAGACCAAGTCTTCATCGAGAGACCGTCCACACACAGGACACGGTGTTCTTACCCTATCCCGTATGTGAACGTCTATTTAAAGGAGACAATTATTGCTCTTACAAGGTTTGTAAAATGATGGAATAAGGTTGGTGAAGAGGACTCTTCTTCTGTGAGCATCTTCAAGGAATCCTGTTTCAGTAACATAAGTTGTGTGCGAGAGGATAAGCCCACCCTGACTCTCATAGCCTCGTGGCCCAAATATGGCCAGAGGAACGTGGTTCCAAACCGTCTTGATGCTTTCTTCCCAAGAGAAAAAGGCGACTCTGTTGACCCTAATGTCTCCCAATCTGAAAGAGCATATGCATACGTAGTATGCACTTTAGAGAAAAGTATGAAAACTCATAGCACACCTTTGTATACTGTTATTTCTTCATCTGTTAAGGAGAATAACCTTCCTGTCCTTCCACAGGGTACATGGGAATGTACCCTGCAATGTGTTGTAGGCCTTGATTTTTAAGGAGCTACAGTTTGTAAAGGCTCTGAGCCCTCTTCTCGGCATATTCCAGAGCAGTTTGAACTTTCAGGTGGAGTAAACTTGTGCCAGGTTCAGCCCTCCCTGATGGGGTCCCACTGTAGGACCAGGCAGGGTGTAACAGTAACTGACCCACATGGAAACGGTCCTGGGTCACATTCTCAAGCCAACAGTCTGATATTCTGGGACTTACTCTGTAAAGTTCCCATTTTGTATCAATAGCATTCTTGGCCTCGAAGAGCTTTAAGAATGCAAAAGAGACAGGAACATGTCCATACATAGTTAGAATAGGCTTGATTTGAATTTATAGTTCTGTATTTTTCTAGTGATACCTTTATATTGCTTACTAATATACTACTAACACATTTGTTTGAACACAGTGATAGAAATTCTAACTTCAGCATAATCATGAGGAAATATGTATTTAGCTCCCAGGTGCATGTGACACCAAGCTAAGCCCTTTTGGAAGTAAGATCTTGACCTTCCGAAAAATTAGGCAAAATGCTGTCGCTTTCACAATTGGAGGTCTCCCATGTCAATGGTGTGAGAGATTTGAGTAGGGGAGAAAACTTACAGGTGAGTAGCAGTGAAAAGAAGGGAATATTTTGCTCATTTTTGTACAGTTTTGATTTTGTTTTTAAATTTAAGGCCAATATTCTTTTCTTCTTTTTCTTTCTTTTTAAGATTTACATCAACACCAAATATGACCCAGTATCATGAGCAGGTCATTTTAGTGTAGGCCTAGATTTAGCTAGTTGAGCAACCCCCGTTAAACATTCCAGGAGCTAACCAGGAGGACCTAATGAGTTCTGTAGAGGCATATTAAAGCAGTGTATAGCATCTAAAACAGAGCTGACCGTTGACCAAGTCAAATCCAGGAGTCTGATCACCCAAACTCTTCTCATTGCACAGGCCTTTCTAACGGCCATCGGCGATAAGAACCGCAGGGCCGTGCTTGCCCTGGAGCACATGTTTGCACCCGTTCTAGATGGTGCTGTTTCCACTCTGCTGGGAGTGCTGATGCTTGCAGGATCTGAGTTTGATTTCATTGTCAGGTAAGGGGAATGGGAGAGAAGACTTGTTTTAAAAATTACTGTTATTTGCTCGTGTGACCTCTGTTGCTTATTTACTTCTGTGTCTGGTAGATTGCAGGATGTCTTCATTGTGACTCTATTTTTTACCCCCAACTCTACTGAGGTATAATTGACAAATAAAAATGGTATACATTTAAGGTGTACGACGTGATGTTTTGATTACATGTACATATTATGAAATGATTATCACAATCTGAAACTCTACTTTCTTTTGAGTTTATTAACTCAGAGATATGTTGAGAAGGATAAAGACAAGCTCTCTTCTAGAGCCATCTTGCGGGGAAAGATGGAGGGTTTGGGGCTAGCAGTGAAGGCAGCTCCACAGCCCAAGGCTGAAGGATCACCCATATCACAGTTATTTGTGTCTCAGGTTAGAAATATCTACAGAAAGAGATGAAAAGAGATGACCATGTTTCCCATTAATTGGTTGAACTTGACCTTCACTTCTCCTTCAAAACTGTAGAAAGGAAAACTTACAAGCATCTAAAATTGTCACCTAGATTTTATTCTTTTAAGAAGTGAAGATAATGTGCTCAGATTTCGTATTCGGGTTTCCACTAAAATTTAGGAAGCATTAGGACAACAAAGTGTGTGACTTTGGTGTCAAATTTTGGGAATCAGAGCCCAGTTTGGATACTTGTCTTTGGATCTCAAGGCAAGCAATTTCTGGTGAATTTAATAAAGAATGTGACTTTGTGAAGTATAGAAGGAAAGCAAGTTTTCATTTGAAAAGGATTTGACTGCAGGGAAAAACCATTTTCTTCTCTAAACAGCCTCTGCAGCTTTGTGAAAGAGCTGCTCTTGGATGTAACACTGCTGCACTGTGGAGGGGCAAGGCCAGAGTCATCAATAAATAAGAGATAGTCCAGAAGCAGAACCATGGTAAAGCAGAACCAAATGGGAGAAATGACTGAGTTTGGGATGCTTCAGTAGTCTGAAGAGAGAAACTAAACATGCTTCCTTGGTGTGTGTGTCTGTGATAGGCCCTTCATTTTCAAGTAAAAAGAAGAGGGTTTTAACTAAGTTTTAGCCAGAATGTTTTTATTGTGGAAAAAAGATCAATCCACTGGTTTGTGGCATACCCCACTGGGCAGTTCAGCGTCATGGAGAGTTAGCCTTCCTACATTGAGGGCCAGAGTTTGCTCTCTGCAGTTGGTGTGGGATGAGTGAAGAGGTGAAATGGCTCTTACAGTGTGGACAGGACCTCTCTTCTCTTACTGTAATGTGCTTAAGGATCATCCGAGGCTCTCCAGAAATGCAGATTGGATTTCATGGGGTCGGGGAGCAGAGTCTGCATTTCTAGCCAGCTCCCAGGTGATGTTCATGCTGCTGATCCTCTCAGCACAGACTGTTGATCAGTTCACAAGCCCATTAGTACATTCTTGTTTGCCAGTACCAGAGAGATATATGCCTAAAGTACGTCAAGGTTTTGGTCTGGGTTTTGTTTTAAGCTCTTAATCTGACTTTGGCTTTTCCTTTATTTCCTCAGCATACACCTAACTGGGCATTAGTAGTTGTTTCTTTATGGTATAAAAGCCTTGTGTCAGAGTTTCTTTTGTATAATTTCTCATCCAACTTTCAAAACATTGAAAAGTGCCATTTCACACAACAGCAAGTAACGTGGACCCCGTCCCGCTCTGTGTAGCTTATGGTCTTTAGGGGGAAAGAAGTTCACGGTGCACACTTCACAGTGGTTCACAATGCAAAACCATGGAGAACTCAGGGTGTGCTGGGATCTCAGAGACTCTAACTCAGACTTGTGCGGGATGCCCAGCAAGCCACAGAGAGGAAACTCAGCCAGGAACCTGGATGGAGGGCAGTGTCCCAGCTCTCTCATCTAACCCATGGCTTCTTGTTCTCTTCCAGAGATATCAGGGTTCTTGTTTCAAGCACTTAAAAGGACTTCCCATTTTCTAGAACTGGAATGGATTAACCTGATGAAGCCCTCACTGAGGTCGACTAAATGAGCAGACATTGTATACACTAAGCCGTCAGAAATCTAATTGGTCTGTTTATTCTACAGTTAGATGGATGGGATGCAAATGTCTTAATGCCTGCTGCTGATATATGCCTCAGCCTAAGGTTCCAGCAGTTTACATTAGAGCAAGATGTTGGCTGCTTGGTTTTTACTAATGCAGCTCAGAAGTTTCTAGTGTTTACAATAGCTTCGAGGTATTTGTATTTTTATAGGGATTCTCTCTCCTTTCATCTAATGTTGAAACATATATAGACACGGCACAGTTTGGTGCCTGTTGCATTTTATGATCAAGAGGACCATTAACAGATATCTTGTCCTCCTCTTCCCAGAACATCCTGAGCTCACCCCACCCCAGCCCACATCTAGCAAAATCGCCCTAGAAATCGTTAGTTATAGAAATGCACACTTGTGGAGCCCGCTCCCTCCAGCTGTGTGGAGTGTCCGCCAGCAGCTCTCACTGGCTGACAGGTTTACCTTGGTATTCATGAAGGATCCCAGACCTTAGCCCTCAATGGTGGGAAAGCAGGGCCACTTGTGCACTCTCCTCTTCTTCATGGTGCTGCGGCCTTTATGTTTGAATTGGCTGACGCAAAACAAGAGTATTCAGAGATGCTAAATTGTTCAACAAAAGATTGGCCCACAGAGCAGCCCCGTCATTGTGGACTGCCCTCCCCCGCAAATGCCCCAGCAGCCACAGAATGGGCAGCGTTTTCTTTGCAGAAAGCTGGTTCCTGTGTTCTAAAAAGGTTGCAGTTGGAGCTACTTGGTAAAACTGGAACTCACAGAATTCTGGGCAGAAAGTTGTGATTAGGGAAAGCCTTACCTGATATGCTGGCGACTTAATTAGAGATTCTGCTCTAAGATGCAGAAGCATTTCACAGTGGATTAGCTGCCTGCAGAAGTGGGCTGCTTTTCCTCCTGGGCTAAATTGTTTAAATTCTACACCCTTCACTTCATTTGTTTGCTTCTACTGGGTTTTCGTGAATGGGGCCCCTCTGCATTGTATTTGTGCTTTCAGTCTGCTCAGCCATTCAGTTCGGATTCCATATTTTTGTGTTTGTGTAGCACATTCATAAATAACATTACATGCCATGAAATTTCAGCAAATTGACAAACTAATTTTTTTTTCTTCCCTTCATGAACTAACACTTGGGGTTGTGGAATGTAGTCCTCAGAGTCATACGGTAAAAAGAAAGCTTATCTTGTGCTGAACGTGAACCGCGGCTTCGCAGCAGCTTTTCAGCGGTGCGGGTTTTGTTCACTTTGGGCTCTGACGTGCTGCGATATTTGGGCACGTGACGCTTGCTTTCCTTCTACCACAACATGAGTGTCCTGCTCCCTCTTGTCTTCAGGTATTTCTTTGCTGTCCTGGCGATCCTGACGATCCTGGGTGTTCTGAATGGACTAGTTTTGCTACCGGTCCTTTTGTCCTTCTTTGGGCCGTACCCTGAGGTCAGTAATTACCCCAGCATGCTGTGCAAAGCACAGGCCACCTGAATGCTGTTTTTCCTGGTGTCACTCTTAATTTAGATATTTTGGTATATCTACATTTGCTGATCATTTACTTTTTCAGTCAACATCTCGATAACTGTGGCTTTTTTCTCTTCAGTTTAGTAGTTTGAGGGATGTAGTACTGGTTTGGTTTGTTTTTTTCTAAACCAAGTGATGGGCAGCCTGTGTCTTGTGGGTCTATGCCAGTGAAGCATTTTCCACTCTGGATGAATATCTGGGCTTGGATGAGAGGGAAGAGGGTGCAGCATGCCTTCCAGTATGTGGAAGCGGAGGGCAGTTCTTTTGCTCCAGCTGTCAGACCCGGGGGTCCTCAAGGCGGCAGAGGGGGAAGTGAATATGGGGTAGTGGGACAGGCAGAGCCCCCTGGACAGTCTGGTGCTTTGAACTTTGAGTGTGGCCATCAGGTAAATGGATGATAACACTTTAATATGCAGTCTCCTTCAATAGGTGTCTCCAGCCAACGGGCTAAACCGTCTGCCCACCCCTTCCCCTGAGCCGCCCCCCAGCGTGGTCCGGTTTGCCATGCCTCCCAGTCACACGAACAACGGGTCTGATTCCTCTGACTCAGAGTACAGCTCTCAGACTACAGTGTCGGGCATCAGCGAGGAGCTTCAGCACTACGAGGCCCAGCAGGGCACCGGGGGCCCTGCCCACCAAGTGATCGTGGAAGCCACAGAAAACCCTGTCTTCGCCCGCTCCACCGTGAGTCACCCTAGGGGGCAGCCCCTGCCTGCTCTGAGTAGCAAGTCACACAGACAGACAGGGTGCAAAAATAAAGTATAGGTTAGGTGGAATCATGTGAAATTGCCAATATTTGACTCTTCTTAAACTATAAAAACATCAGTTTCCTATGGTTGGATCTCATAGAGATTGAAAAGGGCAGGGGCCAGTGATGGTAACTAGACAGAGCATGGACCTACATCTTGTTGGGCTAAGTGCAGTTTGAGCTTAAGGGCCAGAGGTAAAGCATGCCTGGCCTCTTTCTTTGTTTTGTTTTGTTTTTTTTTAAGCTGCATGTCATTTTAGAGTGATACTTTAAAAAGATGTGGTATTTTTATTGCCAGCAGAAGTAATTGTTTTTCCAACCACTTCTGTTACCTTTAATTGCCCTTGGTACAAAATTATTTCAATTAGTATTGTCTGAGACTTTACCAGAAGCTTTTGTGGCTCCAAGCTCATGTTCTAGGTAGCTGGAAGCAGCAGAGAAGCTTAGCCTTCGGGAATGCAGGAAAGCCCTGAGCAGCCCGGGACCCCCTTCTCAGAGGCTCTGAGAACCCCGGCCCTGTCCTGCACTCTGTGCTGCCCAGGATGTCCTCGGCCCCCAGGCCTGGAACACAGCACACACAACCCAAGGAAGGTTCTAAGGCTCGTGTTGCTCCAGCCGAGGGCCTCCTGCTGTCCCTCCAGGAAATGGGTATTCCAGTTCCAGGCCAGAGCAGCCCTTCCATGAAAGACAGAGAGGCCAACCAAATAACCTAAATTTTCCTCCTCTTACCCCCCGTGACGACGCCTGCTGAGCTGCACTGTGAATCTGGTTTTGTTCAGCGGGAGCCTAAAAATAGGTACAAGCTGAACGGCTTTGAAGTTGGTCACGGTCCTCTTGATTGATGTGGCTACTGTGTTGCTCCCTGCTTTGTATAGAGACCCAGAAACCAGATTCCTAACAACCTGACAGCAGTGCTGCCCCATGGAACTTTCTGTGATGATGGAAATACTCTGTGCTCTCCAAGACAGTAGCCACTGGCCACATGTGGCTGTTGAACACTTGAAACGTGGCTAGTGCAACTAGGGAACTGAATTTTGAACTTTAGTTAATTTAAATGTAAATAGCCATATGTCCCTAACGGCTACCATATCCAGCAATGTATGTATAGACAATCCTGCCAGTGTTCCTGCATTTGGGCAGGGCAAGCAAGGGCCAGACACTTAACAGTTTTAGAAAAAGAGAAGCTCAGGGTCTGACTCTACCGAGCAGGGTGGGGTGGTGGCCTGTGGGAGGGCGGCAGCTCGGACACTCTCCAGCCACAGCCCTGCACTTGTGGGCAGCAGTCATATGTGCCCAGCCAGCTGTACTAGAGAAAGCCTAGACAGAGGGTCTGAATGTGGCACTCCTCTGCCACGTGGTAGAGATTCTTAGAGAACTGGTGTTTCTTTTGTGGCTGGAAGGCCCCCCATTGGCTCCCCAGGGCCTCTCCCAGTCATTTGTGGTGTTGACTGAGTGCTTGGTTAAGAAGACCTGTGTGTGGGTGGCCTGACGGGAGCTGGAGCCAAGCAGGGAGGGCTGGGAGCAGCGGGGGTCGCTGCCCAGCCTGGGGTTGGCACCAGCCTGTTGTAACCTGCCCTTGCCCTCTGCAGGTGGTCCATCCCGAAGCAAGACATCACCCACCCTCAAACCCTCGACAGCAGCCCCACCCAGACTCAGGGTCCCTGCCACCTGGAC
Organism: Tapirus indicus; assembly: GCA_031878705.1. NCBI lineage: Eukaryota > Metazoa > Chordata > Mammalia > Perissodactyla > Tapiridae > Tapirus > Tapirus indicus. The sequence goes on from CM062927.1 coordinate 40,118,721, forward strand.
GACCAGACCAGCAGCCCCGGAGGGAAGCCCCCAGAGAAGGCTTGCGGCCACCCCCCTATAGACCGCGCAGAGACGCTTTCGAAATTTCTACTGAAGGGCATTCTGGCCCTAGCAACAGGGACCGCACGGGCCCCCGGGGAGCTCGTTCCCACAACCCTCGACACCCAGCCTTCACTGCCACGGGCAGCTCCATGCCCAGCTACTGCCAGCCCATCACGACTGTGACCGCCTCAGCGTCCGTGACCGTCGCGGTGCATGGCCCGCCCGCCTCGGGGCCTGGGCCCAATCGGAACCCCCGAGGGGGGCTCTGCCCAGGCTACGAGGACTACCCCGAAACTGACCACGGGCTGTTTGAGGACCCCCACGTGCCTTTTAACATCAGGTGCGAGAGGAGGGACCCTGAGGTGGAAGTCATCGAGCTGCAGGACGTGGGATGTGAGGAGAGCTCCCGGGGCCGCAGCCTCGACTGAGGTGTGTGCGTGGCGTAGGGCCACGGGGCCTTGGAGTTGTGCTGCTCAGGAGCAATGGAGGCACAGAGCTGGGTGCAGAGGGCAAAGCTCCCCGGGTGCCTCAGGCTGTATCCTTCTGGAGCCCCTGGGCATTGGTGTGTCCCGATCTGAACCAGTGACCTCTTACTGCAAGGCAAACACTAGTCAGGTTCCGGGCTGGGTGTCTCCCTCACTGTTAACCTGCTGAGGGTTAGTACAGTTGAGCTAAGGTGCTGACAGCTTCACCTTTCACCTATTTTTCAGTCTTTGTGAAAGTGTCAGAACAGGTGTACGTGATAAACACCCAGCTCAACGAATGGTTACAAAGTGACCAGGTCCACAGCCCCCAGATGAAGGAGGAGATGGTGACAAGCCCCTCAGGCCCTCACCCAGCCCCCCACCATCCTGACTTCCAACACCATAGATCAGTTTTACTTGGTTTTGTGCTTTATAAATATGGACTCCTATACCTATTACTTAGTTTGACTTCCTCTTTTTTTTTCTTTTAAAGGGTGAGTAAAATCTGAAGCAGAGGCCAAAGATTGGAAGCGCCCCCCCCCCCCACACCCCCCCAGAACTGCTTGAAGAGAACTGCTTGGAGTTATAAAGACGTGCTGCACCCGATGGCAGTTCACTGTTACTGTAACTGATTGTATTATTTTGTGAAATACTTCTATAAATATTTAAGAGGTGTACACATATGTAATATACAAAGGAATGGATGTAAAGTAGTGTGATCTGGGGTTTCTCCACTCCTGCCCCAGAGTGGGCAGTGGGGAGGCCGCACCGGGGCTCCTCCCTGCTTGTACAGTGGTCTCTGTGCCACAACCAAGTTTAACTTAGTCTTAAATTTCAGCGTATGTTGCTGCTGCTTAAATATTGTATAATTTACCTGTATAATTCTATGCAAATATTGCTTATGTAATAGGATTATTTTGTAAAGGTTTCTGTTTAAAATATTTTAAATTTGCATATCACAACCCTGTGGTAGTATGAAATGTTACTGTTAACTTTCAAACACGCTATGCGTGGTAATTTTGTTGTTTGTGAGCAGATATGAAGAAAGCACGTTGTTAACCCGGTGGCTTCTCCAGCTGTGCCTGGATGTGATTCTCCTGTTTAGCTGTGTGAACACATGTGTGATTTCCCAATGTACTGTACTGTGATTTTTTTTTCTTCTTTTGTTTCTTTTCACTGTCTGTAACCCTTCATGGACTCTGCCCTAGTCAGGCTGGAAGAGTCAGGATATCTTGGTTGCCTAGTGCTGGCAGAAGGCCAGCCTTAAACACTGCCTTGTCCTTCTGCCAGACTCACTCCAACTCCAGGGCATCTCTTAGATCACTGGTTTCATCCAGACACCCCAGTGGGAACCTCAGGGTGTAGAGCTAACATCGTTCATCGCCATTGGTATTGAAGAGTTAGAGAAAGTGCCTAGTGGGAGCCTCAGCCAGGTCAGGAGCAGGTACTCGAAGGTACACAGCCTTCATCGTACTTCTCACGTGACCAACACACACACCTACCGTCATCCTCACAAAAAATTTAAGAGTGGATTGGCAATCTTCTGGACACAATGACCCTGATACAGGTAGAAAAACCTGTTAATTCTGGGCCCACTTTAGACCTAGAGGTGATGTTTTGAGTCCGTACAATTTAAAAACTCCCTCTCTTCCTAAATTGCACGGTCGGTTGGGGCTTTCTGGATCTGTGTGCATCTTCTTTAAAAATAAATAGTGAACATCCCACATGGTGATACAGAGTCAGAAGTTCTGTAGGATAGGAGCTTCAGAAGTATCGTTCTCAGTGTTTTTAATATTAACATTATGGGTGCACACTTCCCAAATAAATCGTGTCTCTCCTCTCATCATTATTAGCGTTCTTTCAGTGTGACATTTACTGAAGAGCAGGAAGATGCTAATTGCATACACCCCACTGAAGAATGCACATGGAGGCAGATCTCTCAACCAGGCATTATTTTTAAAGATTTGCTTCCGTATCAATTCTGTTGTCTTGCTCTGAGGTTTGGTCTTCCTCAGCTCTTAGCCAGAGACTAGCAAACGTCGGGGCTGCAATTGGTACCCAGACTAAGCTACTGTAGGAGTGCTCAAAGGGCAGCTCTGGTAGGCCTTCCTGTTTTACATGGGAAATCTTCATCTAAGGCAGCAGGCCCCCAGTAGTACCCAACAGTGTAGTGTCCTCAGACCCTAAAACTCACCACAAAACTGTAAGATACTAATTGGAAGCCACCTGTGGCTTCCAGGTATGTGTGTTAATATGCCTGGGGCCCTGAAGGCCCACTGCTACTGTTTGGTGCCTCTGTCAGCCACACTGTTTACCTAACACCCAGCTCTGCTCAGAAACTTAAGTCCTACGTTCAGGAGAGAGATGATGCCCAATTCTGAGGTCTGCTTCCCTCTGGCTCGTGGCGTGCCCGTGCTTCTTCCTGAGCCCAGCCTGTGGTGCACGACAGCTCACACGGCCCCTGCCTTCTGCACAGCGTAGAACTTGCTCCGATAGTCACACTGGCAAAGGGAGGACTCGGGGGCTGGCAGGCAACTAGAATTTCTCTCTCTCTCTTTTTTAAATAGTTTTATTTTGTCTGTCTTGTTTGTTCATTTGGATGTTTTAATTTTTTTAAAAAACTTTTGCTGATATTTATAATTTTGTATCATAAGAATGTTTTCCTACAGTATTTGTCATGCCAGTTTATAACAAAAAAATGCAGGGATTTTATTTCTATTGGAAACACTATTACAGCTATGTTTTACTTTTGAACAGAATTTTTATTTGTATAGAGTGCTTACTAATGTTAAATAGTTCAGAGTATATAACATTTTCATTAAGGACTCATAGTAGGTTTTAGTGTAAGGAGTTTAAAGGAAATAAATATTCAAACTGGGTCTCATTGTCTGCCAATTTTGGCAGAAATGGGTTTGTGTCATTTCAATTACAAAGAAAAAAGTATGCCATATAATTTATTTATATGAAAATTTATTTTTGTAGTGTACATAGTAGTCATCAAGTCTTTTGACAGAAGTATATTTTTAAAGAATTTATATGTGATGAATCCATAATGTCTGGAACTTTGCTGAGATATGAGTGGGGCACACTTGTCATTGTAAAGTACAGCAAGGAAAGAAAATGTTTAACAGTGTTAAGAGAGTGAGATCAAGTGAATATTCCTGCAATTGTGAAATGTATTAGTTACCATTTGTGACCTAGTGTGGTTCTCATTTTAAATCTTGGAAGGCAAAAATGTACAAACTCTCTAAATGTTAATGTTCAAACACTGATAGAAATTCTAACATTAATAAAAAATAATATAACTTGTTGGTTATGTCTTTGTTTATAGAATGTTTTTTAAAATATTTTCCAAAGGCAGTATGTCAGGTTATCATAAACCTAGTTGTTTCTTCTTACTAACCTCGGTAAATACTCATTTTTTGTTCTACTTCACAGAGGCATTGTTAATATAAGAAGAGTTCTGTTTTTATTTTCTGACACCAAGAAAGTTCCTAAATTACCATTCAAAATGATCCCTTCTATCTCTCAACATTATTTTTTTATGTGCTAACTAATAATTGGAACATTTATAAAGATAAATCCAATGATTATTAAAAGAAATGAAGCTGTCATACTAAAACAGTATGGCTGATAATGGGGCTGATTGAACCTGATACAGAATGTTTTTTCTGAGTATTTATGATATGATTATACCTTATCTTCATCACAGCCATAGAGAAAAATAAGACCGGGAATATTCTCCTCGCTTTACAGTAGAAAGCAAGGAGTGGTGGGGAAGAACTCAAGATCTAAATTGCTGTAAGCACATGGTGAGGGATCAGCAAACTGCAGCCCACGGTCCTCCTGTTTTCTCATATTTTTCAGGAGACAGACGCACCCATTCATGTACAGTTTGTCTATAGCCACTTTCCCGCACAGTTGAGTAGTTGTGACAGATTGTATGGCCTGCAAAGCCTAAAATATTGACTGACTGGCCCTTAGGAGAGTTTGCCAATCAGTCTTAAGACAAGGTTATCATGGGCCAATGATACTCAAGTGAGGTCCAGGGTGGGCAGCTTTAGCATGTCCTGGAAACTTGTTAGAAAAGCAGACTCTACAGGGCCTCGGTAGACGGACTGAGTCAGAGTCCTAGGAAGAAGGCTCAGGAGTCGGCCTTAACCGGCTGTCCTGGTGGTTCTGATGCACCAGCAGAGGCGATCCCTAAATTCCTTCCAGCTGACTGTGGCCGTGGTTCATAATTTGACTCGGCTATACAGCCAGCCCAGGCCAGATCTGGAAACAGCACAGACATTCCAACTGTGTGGTCTTTCCACAGAAACACGTGTTCATCTGTGGAAAAGAGTGGAGACCTGTGAACACATTCGTGTCTGGGGAGTCTAGAGAAAAAGAGTTCCCTTTTTAGTGCTCTACCACCGCTGTGGGGCAGGACCTAGTGGAGAGCATGGGCTCCTGACCTCACAGGCAGGGGAGGGAGGTCCACGGCAGGCCAGACCCTTTTCTGCCCTTCCTGCGGAGAGGGTTCCAGCTGACCGACTGACTTGGGCAAGTCGCTTGAAACCTCGAGCCTCTATCCTCATCTGTATATAAAAAGACGACGAATGTCCCTCACAGACTTCTGAAGGTCAAAAGCAATGATGGTTGTGATGAGGTCTGGACCACAGGGAACAGGAAGAGTCAACTGATTGAGACTTGGAACAACCTCTGTGGACCCCACGCTGAGTTCTGGTTCCCTCAGCAACTCGCAGTCTCTTCCTGTGCAGTGACAAGGGCCCTCGTACGAAGAGTTGCTGTGGCAAGATTTTGTTCTTACTGAGCCCCTTTCACATTTGAGGTAATACAGTAAACTCTGAAAAAGGAATAAGATGCTCAGGCAATACATGTCCTCCCTAGTGGATACTTCACCTGGAAAAAATAATCATGAAGTGTTAAGCAGACTTTTCTGTCTTCTAACCTCACCTTCCTACCTCCTGGTATGATCAGCGATCTCTTCCTAAGCCCTTCAGTAGTGAACTTCATACATAATGCTCACTTGGTTCATTCAAAAGTCATGGGGAATATGTACTCCCTGAAACCGAGCATGGAAAATACTAATTGCATTAATTGTAATTCAAATTGAGAGACACTTTCTTTTAGATGTGATTTATATCACCAAAATGACCATTCATTGCCATCCAATTTTATATTCTTTATATATACCTAAGTAAGCTAACAGTTTTTCATGTTGGCCTAGGGAGAAGTTTTTAATCAGATTTGTATCCCCAAATCCACCATATTTATTCAGGACTTAGGTAAACATAAGGCCCCATTTTTTTTGGCACAACGGACATATTTAACAGCTTCGGGAATGCTGCATGCTGCTAAATTTCGGGCAGCAGCCACATTGATGTAAAGGCAGGTGTTTCATTTTTGCTAACTGGCAACTGACCTTTCAAAAGGAGAAGTGAAGATGGCCTATTAATCTTCCAAAAGGAATATTTGCCAAGTTTTAATTACTTTTAATGAAGACTGCCCATAATGAGAACATGCCTCAAACACGAATCTCTTTAATTGTCCACATAGTCGTGATGGAGGGCATGTTGGACGCCATTTTCTGCATAGTTTCCCTGCCAGGAAATTACAACAGCTGCCATCATAAGGATCTTGAAGGGATACTCTGGTCTGTTAGCAACACGGTGGACCTCAGGAAAACAGAGAGACCCAGGTCTCTCTGTTACAAAAAGAAGTGAGCAACAGAGAGGACATGAATTAAACTCGGCAGAGCCAAATCATGTACTTTGGACATGGCAAGGTGTTTTTATTACTGATTTATGCCTCCTTCTTAGGGATTCCTTTTCTTGAGGCAAAGGAAACGAGGCCTTTCAGCTGAGATGCCATCAAGGGAACTGAACTTGTAAAGCTAGCATTTGCTCTGAGAATGAGACACACCCCAGCGAGCAGTGCCACCCAGAAGAGGCAAGCACAGCCACATCTGCCTCAAAGTCAGTTGAGCCCATTTGCATTTCTTTTCCCCAAGAGTGTTCTCTTCATTCGTCTGCTTCCTATCCACTTGAGGCTGAGGGTTAGGAGTGTGATGTAAGCTACCAACAAGGCAAAAAATAAAGTCAGATATGAGGCCACACTAAAGCAAGCCCAGGAAATACTTCTATCAACAGCATCACCTTTGTACACAATGGACAACAGCTTGTATTCTCGTGGAAAGGAGGGTGATGGATAAGAACCTATTTTTGTAAAGAAAAAAATCATGTAGACGGAGGAGAAACTGATGAGCAAGTTCTGACTGGTGAGTTATTATATAATAATGAGGATTGCAGCATTAAGCCCAGTCAAGATGCCAAAAGAATAATCTTTGTAATTACGAGGTTCAATCAGCGGCAGCGGTAGGTGGACTCCTGTTGAGAGCCTCTTTTGCAGCAAGAGGAGAAGCAAGATGAGGCAGGAACAAAGAAAAGCAGGAGGCTGTCTGCTGTGGATTGAGGAAGAGAACACCTATCCATTAGATACATCGGAGGGGGATGTGGTCAGATGTCCAGAAAGGAGGCCGATACTGTGGAAAAGACAAAGTACCACCAAAACTAGGAAAAAACCATTAAAATGAAGAAGAGATATGAAAAAAGATAGAGTGGAACAGAGAGCCAAGAGATGGTCAAAGACCTTCTCCCTCAAAAGGAGAAGGACTGTAAGAGCAGTTGCCAGCCCAAAATACTTGCATTGTGACTGTGCTGAAGTGTCAGTAAGCACACTGGGCCCTTCTATCAAAGGATTCCTTTTCTTTTCCTGCAGCTCCCACCTTACAGGGACTCGTGGAAGGTTGTCATGAATCGTGGGAGCCTCAGCTGTATGAGACCTTTGCCATCCGGTATCCAAGAAATCTGGAGAAGTGATACCTAACATTAGCCAACACATTAGCGGTCAAGTCGGATTTAGAACCTGGATCTAGAACAGTCTGACGTTTCTGTTCTCTCTTATTGCCCTCTTTTTCCCCCCATTGTTTTATGTGTTAGTTTCAAAGGTATAGGTGACTGCTGTCTATACAACTACCATAGCAAAAGAGCTTCTGAGCCTGGCAGCCACCACGTGTGCATGCATCATCAGGGGCTCACCAAGTATACCTCTGCACTCAAGTCAAGCAGCCGCAGTGGGGGCAGCAATTAGCAAATCTCTGAAGTATCCTTCTGATTACACTTAAATTCCAAAAGCTAATTGGCTAACATATTCCTCCTTAATTGGAAGCAATTAATACGTGAAACTAGGTTTGCATTTCACAAGAGAGTTAGCATTTTGTGATTGAAATCTCATGGTTCATTTACTAATGGTCTCTAACGGCCTGTAATCATAAGGCACACACAGTAAAGGGGGATTTTCAAAGTGGAGGTGAGGGAAGATGTCTGAATTTATGGATTATTCTTCCACTGCTGAGGACACAGCCTGCATCCACCTTGGACTGCAAAACACACACCATGCATGCATGTGCTTGCCCAGACACACCCACATGCATGAGAAGTCCTGACCTGTCAACTTTCACCCCTTCCGAATCTCCTCCTCCTACTCTCATCCTCTGCCCACTGAGAAGGCTCATCCTCTCTCCTTTACTCGGTCAAGTCAGACTCTGCCTAACGCCAACAGAAGTCTATCCAAAACACAGGTGCTGATGGTTGAGCTCCGCCCTGGGCAGCAGTAACACTAGTAACAAAAACCACCATTTCCTGCTCAGTATGTCAGGCCATAGGTTATTCCCGCAAACAAACTCAATAAACAGGATATCAACAGAAACTCAAAAGGAGCAGGAAAGAGTGCTAAAGTGCAGGAGAAAATAGAAAGGATAAGGAAGAGACGGGAGTGGGGCAGTGAGGAAGAGAAGGAAGCAGCGGAGAAATTAGGAATCATGGAGGCGAATTACGGAAGGCAGGAGGAAAAGGCAATGCCTGAGCTGGAAGAGGGCATCGGCAGAGTTGAGGCCATGACAGGAATTTCTTACCACACACCAAAGTAATTTTATGAAAATAGCGGTGTTCCAAACCCAAAGTGGAAAGACAGGTTATAAAGAAACAGCACCCAGCTTTTCTTGCTTTCTTGCTGCCCAGCCATCTTGGTGGCTGCTCTTGGTTGGGGGCCGTCCCACACCTAAGGCAGGAAGATGGTGGCTGCAAAGAAGGTGAAAAAGTCACTGGAGTCGATCAACTCTAGGCCCCAACTCATTACAAAAAGTGGAAAGTACACGTAGGAGCACAAGCCAACTCTAAAAATGGTCAAACAGGACGATGCAAAACCGGTCATCCTCACCACCAACTGCCCAGCCTTGAGGCAATCTAGAACATTGTAGAGCACTACACCATGTTGGCCAAACGTGATGTCCATCACCACAGGGGCAATAATACTGAATCGGGCATAGCGTGTGGAAAATACTACAGAGCATGCACACTGGTGTCATGAGCCAGGTGATTCTGATATCATTAGAACCATTCCAGAACAGGCTGGTGAAGAGTAAATTATGCAAAACTTTTCTTTAATAAAACTGGCCAGAGCTTGTTTTCTTTTTCTTTTTTTTTTTTTTTCCCCTGTGAGGAAGACCAGCCCTGAGCTAACATCCATTGCCAATCCTCCTCTTTTTGCTGAGGAAGACTGGCCCTGGGCTAACACCTGTGCCCGTCTTCCTCTGCTTTATATGGGACGCCGCCACGGTGTGGCTGACAAGCAGTGCGACGGCAGGCGCCCGGGATCCGAACCTGCGAACCCCGGGCTGCCAAGTGCAAACTAAACCACTGCACCACCAGGCGGCCTCCAGAGCTTGTTTTAAACACATACACACACACACATACACACACACACACACACACACACACACACACACACCCCCAATGCCTTTACGTGTTAACTTTTTCATCTGTCTTCCTTTCATTTTCCAAAATCTTAGAGGAATAGATATATTTAGAGCAGGGGTTGGCAAACTACAGCCCACAGGCCAAGTCCAAACTACCACTTGTTTTTGTAAATAAAGTTTTATTAGAACACAGCCACACCTATTCATTTACGTGTTGCCTATGCCTCTTTCCTGCTACAATGGCAGTTAAGTAGTCAAGACAGAGACCATATGGCCTACGAAGCCTAAAATATTTACTATATGGACCTTTACAGAAAAAGTGTGCCACTCCTGATTTAGAATATAATGCCTCCATACCAAATCAAGTATCCACTTTTAGCCACTGTACAGACAAGTGATGCTATTTCTCAAACACACCAGGCCCAGTTTTGCCTCAGGCCATTGGTACTTATTCTTCCCTCCACCTGGACTGGACGTTCGTCTTCCAGACAGCCACATGGCTCACTCCCTCATCCAATTCAGGTCTTTGTTAAAATGTCCCCTTCTCGGGCGGACACTGCCTGACAGATCACCCAATTTAAAATTGTAAATACACTCCCCACTCCGACCCCAGTACATCTTATCTCTCTTTTCTACTTAGTTTTCTCACAGCTTTTAGTATTATCTAATGTCCTCTATATTTTGCTAACTTATTTGTTTATTGTCTTTCTTACCCTACTAGAATGTTAGCTCTTAAGACAGGGATTTAGGGCAGTGGTACTCACTTGCATATCTCTAAGGCTAGAATGGGGCCTGGAACGTGTTACTCAGTTAATACAGTATTTGTTAAAAGAATGAACCCTACACAGTAACTATGATAGTTATTCCTGTTTTACAGATGAGAAATCTAAGACCCTACGAGGTGAGAAGACGTGCTAGAGATTGAGTGCAAGTAAAGGGGAGATCTGGTAACTGGCTCCTGAGCCTCTGGGCTTGAGCACTACTGATGGGACCCATTTCCATCATTACTGTTTGCCTCTTCTGTTCCTTCCTTTCACAGCTAGTTACTAAGCATAGCACCCTGTGTAGATCCAGGCACCATTCTTGATTCTATGTAGGATAAAAAGAGAAATATGACCCCAGTCCCTGACGTGAAGAACCTTAAAATCCATTTCTTTCTACCTCTCTATAAATACATATAAAGACATATATGTGCTTTTTTGTTTTGTTTTGCTTTACTTTTTATTATGGAAAAATTTCAAACACACAAATATAGCATAAAATAATGAACCCCCAAGATCCATCACCCAGTTCCAACAATTGGTAACATTTCCCCAATCCTGTCTTGTCTGTCCTCCAGTGTTTGGTTGTTTGCTGGAATATTTTAACACAAATCACAGACATCATGCCATTTCAGCTGCAGATACTTCAGGATGTATCTCTAACCGAGGACCTTTTTTAAACCTAACTACCTGCTATTATTATGACAAACAGAACTGGCAATAATTCCTTCATATCACGTAATACCCAATTCATGTTCACATCCCCCTGATTGTCCCCAAAGTGACTTTGTGCGTATGTTTTTATGTTCTCCCATTTTTTGTTACAAACATTTGTATTATTCAAAATAAAACAAAAAAGCAACAAAATTTTATGTTAGATGAATTAAGACAGATACACAACTAAATATTTTAATATGGAATACAATGCATCATTTTTGAAAAAGGAATAAAGCAAAATGAGATTCAAAGAGTACAGATTAGGAAAGATGTCCTAGAGGATATGGCATTGGAATTTGGCCTTGAAGGATAGGATTTCAGCAGATAGAAATTGTGGGAAGGGCCTTATCAATAGAAGGAAGAGACTGAGCTAAGTCCCAGAGGATAAGGAAGTGGGGGTGTGTCTGAAAAACAAGGGGCCCATTTTATTGGAACAAATGCCACCATGAGCTGTGGTTCTCCGAGCGTGGTCTTAGACCTACCAACTTCAACATCACCTGGGAAATTGCTGGAAATGTAAACTCACAAGCACCACTCCAACTCTACGGAGTCAGAATCTCTGGGTTTAAGGCCTAGAGTCTGCGTTTTAATAGGCTCTTCAGGTGATTTTCAAGCTCCTGAAAGTTTCAGTGCTGCATATAGGACACATTGGAAAAGAGGTGGCCTTGAAAGCTAGCCTAACCACAATGACCTTTACCTGTTTGCCAAAACGGGAAGGCTCTCTTGAGGACTGCTGAGCAGATACCTGATTGTGCCTGTGTTTTGGAAGGGGGCTCTGAAGGATGGATGAGAGGTGCAGAAAGAGAACCCAAAAGCAGGAAGATCAGAGGAAGCCTTTGCAGTGGCTATGAAATGGAATTACAGAAGCAACCTATTGTTTATGTTTCCCAGCATCCGTTCACTCTTTGGGGCTCCATAACCCAATTTTCTTCTGGAGCAACCATGCCTTTCCCCACTCTCAGTCTATCTGTTTCAGGTAGAGGTGCCTTCATCCCAGGGTCCAGGGTTGATCATGTGACTCAGACTTGCCAATAAGAGCATCATCTCCTGGGGACAGTGATTGATTTAAGGATGGGAGCCAATTAGAATCTATTAGATGTTGTGAGGTTTTGTCTGAAATTTCTAAGTGCAGACATGAGATGTGCTTTCCTATGGGAAATGTGCAGCCTTCTTGTGAGTGGAGGAGGAGAGAGCTTTCTTGAGAAAGGAGCCAATAGAGCAGAAGGCAGAGCCAAGGAAGGAAGAGGATGAAGTCAAGACCGGTTACATCATTTAAACCCTGGATCAAGCTGTATCCAAAGCTAAATCTATTCCCCAAATTTTCAATTCTGAAAGGCTTTTGTGCTCAGGTTAATTGGAATCAGGTTTTTTGTCCTGAATGACCTAAACGCAGCCATGGAATTGAACTTGATAAAAGAGCCACAGATTCACAGGACATTGACAGGCTTTGGCTGTCATTGAGAGAAGAGATTAGGGAAGTCAAAGGTGATTCACAGTGTTGCAGGTTGGATTTCACAAGAAGCAGACTCTGAGAAGGAGATTTGTGTGTAGGAAGTTTACTGGGAAGTGCTCCCAGGGTCAACACCTATGGGAGAGTGAAAGCAGCAGCCCTGGGCAGAGGGAGAGTTGAGCTGCCATGCAGCTGGTCCAATGGGGAGCTGAGACAGCCCTTCAGAGTTGGCTCAGATTAGAGCAAAGAGGCCAGAGCTTTACACTCTCATGCTGACCAGCCATTGAATGAAGGCTGCTGAGGGGCAGGGTCTTGGGCCAGGTGTCTCTCTTCCATCAAGAGCAACTCCCAAAGAGGAACTGAGCTGAGCCCTCACTCGTCAACACTCCCACAGCTGGGGAAAGAGTGCAGCGGATGCCTGCAATTGAAATGAGGGAGTGAGGAGGAGCAGATGGAGTCAGGGAGAGGACAGATTTCATTTTGAACTGGTGGCATTGAAACACTTGAGAAGATGTTCCCAGAGGTCCAGAAAGATGTCAATCTGGGAACCATCGGAATAGAAACCATAGTTGATGAGCACCTGCCAAGAGAGAGTGTTGACAGAGAGAAATGAGGGAGAAGGCAGCCTGAGGGGCTCCCCAGCAAGGGAGCAGAGAGAAGGAAACGAACCCACAGAGGGAGAAATGAGAGCAGTTAGAGAGGCAGCAGAAGCAGGCAGTGTTGCAAATTCAAGACAACAGTACTAACAGCAGATACATATAGACTATTTCCTCTGTACCAGGCTTCAAACATTTCCTGTACTCTACATTCTTAATTTATATTAACTCATTTCTGCATAGGGAACTTAAAGAAGGTGATGGCCAATGAGGTGGGGGGGGTCAGTTGATGAGCAATTAAATTAGAGGAAAAATCTGGAATCTGGGCATAAGACAAGTACACTTGAAGCATGTGTATTTGCTGACCGAAACATAAAAGTCATCAAAAGGAAAGTGTGTGCTCACTGAATAAATTTCATCCCTACTCTCTGGGTTCCTTTTCTTTTAGTAGCTTTATTGGGACGTAATTCACAAACCATACAATCCACCCATTTAAAGTGTACAATTCAATGGCTTTTAGTATATTCACAGGGTTATGCAACCATCACCACAGTCGACTGTAGAACATGTTGGCCACCCATCAGCTGTTACTCCCTGTCCTCCACATGCCCCGAGGCCTGAGCAACCATGAACCCACTTTCTGCTCTGTTTTGGACATTTCACATGAGTGGAGAACATAGTATGTGGTCTTTTGTGACTGGCTTCTTTCACTTAGCATAATGTTTTCATGGTTCATTCATGTTGCAGCAGGTTTCAGTACTTCATTCTTTTTTGTGGTCAAATAAGATTTCACTATATACCACATTTGTTTGTCATTGGTCAGTTGATGGACATTTGGGTTGTTTCTGCCTTTTGGGGATTATCAGTAATGCCACTATGAACATTCACATACCAGTTTTTGTGCGGATTTATGTTTTCATTTCTCTTGTGTGTATAAATAGGAGAAGAATTGCTGGGTCATATGGTAACTCCGTGTTTCATCATTTGAGGAGGGAGATATACAGGAAGATGGGAGTATTTCCCATCTTAAAATACATGGTAATAATAAAACCAAACTGCCATCCTAAGAAATGACCTAACCTCTGAGATTCCAGCTCTACAGTATCAAAGGGATGTCCCATTTGGTTCTCAGAGTAGCCATGGATTTAGCCATACTCCCACCCTTTTCCATCACCACCTGTTCTTGGAGGTGAGGTGAGGAAAGGAGGAATAGGATGGGTCCTTTGATCCCAGTAATGGATGTATTTTGCTTGCAGTGAGTATTATGCAGCTTATGATAAAGTCTGAGTTGGCTTCAACTTAACCAGCATATGCCTGGGTATCTTTTTGGGTCGCTTAGTAGGAGCTAGGGAGGGAACAATGCATAATGCTGTGTATCAGATGATTAAAGGAAACTAAAAGGCAGATAGGGGTTCAGCTTCGGGAAGAGGCAAGCAGAACCTAGAAATTCAGAGGCAGGAAGGATCATTGTGAGCTGGCAGGGTCATTTTGGGATTGCTGAGGAGGGAGAGACTGGTTTTTGAGATTCCCTATCTGAAAGAGCTATACCCACCCTATGAAGGAAAGTCCAGGATCAAATGGGAACAGAGACAGTGTCCAAAACAGAGCTGACGTCTCTGCCGGGCTCTGTGCTTTACCTTCACTCTCTTCTGTGACTCTTAGAGCAAGGCTGGTGCGAGACAGTAAGTCCCGCTTCACAGTTGAACAAACTGAGGCTGGGAGAGTGGATCAGTTAGGATTCTACCAGAGAAGCATAGCCAATAAAAGAGATGACAGATAGATAGATAGATGGTTAGATAGATGTTGATAGATAGACAGACGGATTTATTACAAGAAACTGGCCTATGCAATTGTAGGTGCTGGCTAGGCAAGTCCAAGGTCCTCCTTAGGGCAGACAGGAAGGGACGATCATGAGCAAGCTGGAACCCCACAGGCATGAGCTGAAGCTTGTTCACAGGAGAGAATCTCTAAACTCGAGGATGGCCTATACCCTCTTTTAAAGGCCTTCCAACTGATTGGGTCAGGCCCACCCATGATAATATTGTTTTTAATTAATTTAAAAGTGATTGAATAGGGATTTTAATCACATCTTCAAAATTCCTTCACAGCAGCACCTATATTAGTGTTTGATCGAATACCTGGGAGAAAGCATGTGCATGCTACAAAATGGTCTCTGCTTCCCTTCCATCCTCTAATTCTCAAAAGAGAATAATCCTAACAAGAAACATACTGGAAAGAGAATGCTGGGGACTGTAGTTGAGCCTAGCCAAGGAGACACATCAGAAGCCATCACTGAGAGGTTAAGTAACTGTTGGCTCCAGAGAAGAACAAAGAACAGAATCCATTCTAGCTGGTTGAAACAAACAAGGTGATGAATGATTGAGAATAATAACAGAATTATTGAGAAGGCTGGAGAAAAAAACTGTGGGCTGAGTTTTGAGGAGAATGCCAATGCAAGATCAAGAAGCCACCAGTCAAACTGGAAAGTTCTTGACAGCTCCTGAACCAAGCCACCACAACCATGCTTCCCAGGAGAAACACCAGAAGCAACACAAATATGGCTCCAGACTCACTTCTGCTTTCTGCTTTCTCTGACTCCACCAAATCTGTGGGACTAAACCACATCCTAACCACTAGCTGCAAAGGAGTCTGAGAAATGTTTTTAGTTCCTCACCTGTGAGATATAAGATGGTTGGAATGGATGTCGGGCACCAATCCAGCACAGTAATCAAGTACTTCAGCCATTAGGGAGCAGAGCCAGGATTCAAATTCAGATCATGATCTTACCCCAGTATACTTCCTCCCATGAGCCACAATGGTCCTTCTCATCTTTTCAGATCTGGGGCTCTTTTCTGTCTGGGACTTGTCTAGGAGTATTGCTGGTCTCTACTATCTAAATTTCCATGTACCTATTATATCCACAGTTTTCACTGTTGTCATTGGCTGTAGACTTTTCTAATACAGGCTATACAGGAGGGAATAAAAACAACTCTGTTTCTAGTCTGTCCACATCGCCTCAGGCGTTGGAAAGGCTGCAGCGTATAGAGCTCTCTTCTTCCTGAGCCAGTCACTGCAAAATGCTTCTGTCTGTGGAAGCTAGCAGTTACTGGGCAATTACACCCAGTGGGCTTAGTGATGCTTGGAATTATAGGAACTATAAGAAACATTAAAAAAAAAAAAAAAACTTCTGGTAGTAATCGTAGGAAATATCTGCAATGAGAATCAAGCCTTCCTCAGACTTTCTCTTTGCGTCCTGGTCACATCAGTCCCACAACCCAAGATTCCTAACTACATCCCAGTGCACACAGCTGGGCCAGCTTCTGGGCAGGCACACTGATCGGCAGCATGAGGCTCTGGAGGACCTCGACTGTCTGCTGTGGGCAGCTCATGTGTGAAGAAAGATCGACACAGGAGTCAGTGTCACTCCTTCATGACCAGTACACACTTGGAAACAGACGTTTGAAAGTCACTAAAGAGAACCAAATCAGCATTCCTAACAAACATCCCCAACATCAAAGTTCATTTGTAAATCAAAACAAACGGATTTTTCTGACACAATTGTACAAATTCTTTTTAGGAAAGAATCACGACAGTAAACCTTTAAGAGAAATAATCTTTCTTCTTATGGTTTACTTAATAAATGCCACACACACATATACTTGGCTGTGTACAGAGAAGAAGCCTGATAAGTGAGGAGAAAGCCAATGCAGTTAGTTTATCAGGCAAGTTTATCACAAACTTTGCTTGAACTTTCCCTGGACTTGAAAGCAGAGACCACATGTTTACTGAAACTGAAAACAAAGTTCATGATCTATTGATCAATTAAAAAGCAGATTACAAAAAAAATGGGTACATTATAATCCTGTTTTCTGAAAAAAAGTTATCTTTATATAAGAGCAGAGGCAAAGTCAGAGAGGGTATACATTTTCAATTATATTGTTCATACAAATAGTACTCAATATTATTTATTGATTTGATATGTAATATTTCATAATTACTATATATTATTACTTAATATGCTGCATTATTCATTATATTATATTATTATTATTTCGAGTGATCATAGTTCGTGTGTATCTGTATTTTTTAATTACTCTGCAAAAAACAATCTTTATGTTACGAGGCACTTTTTAAAAAAGAGATTTTATCTTCCTTCCTCACTTGCTCTCCCTCCTCTTTCCCTCTTCCCCCCCACCACTTCTTTCCTCTTTCTCCTTTTCAAACTGGCATTTTAAAAATAGCTTTCTTCAGGGATTTCTTACAAGCAGCCGCGAGTCCCGAGGGAAGCAAGGAGCCGCCCGGACCATCGCGGCGCTTTGCGGGGGCTCCCGGAGCGCCAGGCAGCCCGGGCGCGGGAGATGCTGCGGGCAGGGCTGGGCCGGCTGCGGCAGACAAAGGGAGCGCGGCCCGGGGGAGGCGAGGAGATGCCAGCAGACAGCTTTTGTGAGTCCCTTCATGTTAATTAACTTTTGTGAGAACCTTCATGTTAATTAACTTTGCTTGAGCTTTCCCTGGACTTGAAAGCTTTGGAGTGGTTTGTTTTTGTAAAACGTCTTGACTCCGGGGAGAGCCGCTTCAAGAGCGAAAAAAGGAGAAACAAAAAGAAAGAAAGGGAAAATTTTTAAGTGGGGCTTTGCTTACCAGGAAATTTCTTCCCTGGGCTCCATCCTTCCCCTCCCCCCACAAAGACTGACTCAACCATCAGAGAGAATTTTAATGGCCCTTTCCTTACCCTAAAAAATAAACCAGAACCAGACTTCCACAGCAGTGGGGACTGGCTTTGCCTCACCCAGTGAAGACAGATAGGTGTGTGTGTGTGTGTGTGTACACACGTGTGTTTTAAAGGAAGCAAATTCAAAGTATGAAGAGACTTGGCCTAATTTATTCCAAGTTAGACAAAAAGGAAAACGGAGCTAGATTGGCAGGGCCAGTTCTGTCAGTGAACAAACTCGCTCATCCACAGAGCGTCTGCACCCGGGTGAGAACAGGTGTGGCTCCTAGTGTTTCCAAGACTTCCTGTGACTGGACCAGATGTTAGAGTCTAACAGAGTCCAAGGAAAAAGAGAAAGTGCTGGAAAGTGGAAAATCTAGTCAGCCCTCTAGTTATTTATAAAGTCTACACAGCATCAAACTACTGTTTTTTACTGTTTACCTTTTTTCTCCCGTTTTATTATGAAAATTTTCAAACATATAGAAAAAGTTGAAAGAATCATACAATTAACACTCACATACCCACATCCTACATTCTGTAATTAACACTTTACTATACTTGCTTTTATCACATATGTAACCATTGATCTGTCCCTCTTCCCTGGTGATGGGGAGAAAGAGCATTCTCTACCCACTCTGGGTCCTTTCTGGCTGGGCTACAAATTAAATTGACATGAGGCTGAATAGCAGGAGAAAATCAAACAAAGCTTTATAAAGCATGTATATATGGGAGAGACCAGGGGGTGTCTCTGACAAAATGGTGGAGATTCTCCTCTTATATAGACAAACGATTTTGGGGGGAGTTAGGAGTGTCAGCCATGAGGGATTACAAGAAAAGCACAGTAAGGTTATTATGCAGATTTAAGGTCTCACCTTCCACCCCGACAAGTTTCTAGAGATGAGGTCATCCACCCCTCTTCCCAGTACAGAGAAGGAGATACCTTTACAAATGGAGATTTTCCTTATAAATGTATGGTAAACAGAACTTTGATAGGAATGGGCGTAGCAACGACCCTCCCAGTCTATCGATACCCAGAGTCTTCCAAGGTGAAGGCCCATCCCAGGGACAGGCCTTCCATCCCAAATCCCTTTAGAGAGTTGGGGGGGTGAAGGTCAAAGCCTCCTTCAGAGCAAGGTAGAGAGAGACACATCTTGAGGCGGCCAATTCTGATCCCCCATACTGTCCATCAAGTCATCTTATTTGTGAGGCGTTTTGAAGTCACCATCATCAGTCAGTACACTTTAGCATCCATCTATTAACTAGAGTTCAATATTTGTTTATGATCTGTGGAATTTTTTAGGTAAAATTTACATACAGTGAAATGCACAAATCTAAAGTGGATCTTTTGGAGAGTTTTAACAAATGTGTACAATTTGTCATTTTTAAAAATAATTTCAAACTTAACAAAAAGTTGCAAGAATAATACAAAGGTCTCCC
Organism: Tapirus indicus; assembly: GCA_031878705.1. Taxonomy (NCBI): domain Eukaryota; kingdom Metazoa; phylum Chordata; class Mammalia; order Perissodactyla; family Tapiridae; genus Tapirus; species Tapirus indicus. Next base: position 40,137,720 of record CM062927.1, read on the forward strand.
ATATGCCCTTTTACCCAGATTCCCTACTGTTTTTAACCAGTTGTAAGTTGTGTGCATCATGTACCTTTACATTTGATTCTGTGTCTATTTCCTAAGATCAAGGCCATTCTCTTATTCAGGAGCTTCGACTTTGATACGACACTTTTATCTAAATTACAGTCCATACTCCAATTTTTTTTTTTTTTGGGTGAGGAAGATTGTCCTTGAGCTAACATCTCTGCCAATCTTCTTCTACTTTCATATGTGGGACACCACCACAGCATGGCTTGACAAGCAACGCATAGATCCGTGCCTGGGATCTGAACGTGCAAACCCCAGGCCACCAAAGCAGAGTGTGTGAAGTTAACCGCTACACTACCGGGCCAGCTGCCATACTCCAATTTTTTTTTAAATTTTTGATGAGGAACACTGACCCTGAGCTAACATCTGTTGTCAATCTTCCTCTTTTTGCTTGAGGAAGATTGTCCCCAAGCTAACATCTGTGCCAATCTTCCTCCCCTTTGTATGTGGGACACTGCCACAGCATGGCTTGATGTGTGTCAGTCTGTGCCCAGGATCTGAACCCACGAACTCTGGGCCACCCAAGCAGTGCACATAAACTTAACCACTACACCACTGGGCTGGCCCCCATAGTCCAATTTTGACAATTATCCCAATAATTTTCTTTCTTTTTTTTTGTGAGGAAGATTAGCCCTGAGCTAACATCCTTTGCCAATCCTCCACTTTTTACTGAGGAAGATTGGCCCTGGGCTAACATCCGTGCCCATCTTTCTCTACTCTATATGAGACGCCGCCACAGAATGGCTTGACAAGTGGTGTGCTGGTCCATGCCCAGGATCTAAACCTGCAAACCCTGGGCTGCTGAAGTGGAGCACACAAACAACCGCTAAGCCACTGGGCTGGCCCCCCAATAATTTTCCTTATAGTATTTCCCCCTCCAATACAGGTTCCAGTCCTTTGTGAATTACGGTTTTAACTTTACTAAGTGTCTTTCTTTATCTTGTTTATTGCTTTTTGGCTTAAATTCTACTTTGTCTTATATCACAATAACAATCCTTGAATTCTCATTGTTTCCATTAGCCTGGCAAATCTTTGTCCATCTCTTTATTTTTCCTCTTTTTGAATCACTGTGTTTTAGGTGTGTCTTTTGATCACAGCATAGAGTTGGGTTTTGCTATATAAGCCAATTTGAAGATCTTTCCATATGTAGGTGAGTTAAACCTGTTCACATTTAATAATATGACATATGTTTGATCTCAATTCCATCATATTATTTTATGTTATTACAATGTATATTATATTTGTTGTGCTTCATTCTCTATTTATTATATCATCTATATTACTTTTAAAATTTCTTTTGTTATTTAAGAATTTTTTGTTCTAGTTGTTACCTTTGTATTTATATATTTTATAGTTCCCCTGATTCCTTTTTTTCTTACTTAACCTCTTTTTATTGACCCATCAGTGGTATCTTCTGACTCCCACTTATTACAACAGGCAATGATCTTATTCTGCTTTCCTCTATCTTTGTCCTGTCTCCACCCATTTTTCAGCTGTATTCTTTCTACTTTGTCAGAACATATGTTCTGACATATGAACGTATGGCATTTGCCAGTTTCTGTGGTGTATATGCTGCCTCCATGGCGGGTTTCAGAACACCCATGTTCCCTCCTTTGTTTTACTGTTAGCTCTACAATTGATTCTATTAAGTCTTCACCATTGGTTATTTTGCTGACGCTTCTTCTGTTATCACTTAGTTGGATGAAGCTCCTTCTCTAGTATATTCTTCAGGAAGGGCATGTGTACAGTATTCCGCAGTTCAGATAACTTAGATGGATATAAAATCCTTGACTAGCTCTTTCTTTCCTTGAGTTTCATGAAAATGCTGCTTCACTGTTGCCTTACTTTGCATGTGGCTTGGGAGAAGCTGATGCCACGCCCGATTGTCTTACCTATGAGTAAGACAATCAGGATCTTTTTGCCTGAAGGCTCTGAGGGTTTCTTCCAATTGTCCAAAAGTCTAATAGTTTTACTAGCATATGTCTTGGAGATAGTCTCGTGTCAATTTTCAGAGTTACACAGTAGGCCTGTTTTATATGCAGATTGGATTTTTTTTTTCATTTCCAGAAAGTTATCTTGGGTTATAAATTTAGATACTAGTTCCATTCCAATATTTTGTTTGCTTCTTCAGGGACCACAGTTATTTGTATGCTGGACCTTTTCTGTCTGCCTTCCATTTTAGCCACTTTGTCTCAGACCCTTTTAACTTCTTTATCTCATTTTACTTCTCTTGGTTGTTTGCCTACCTTTCTTCAACATCCCTTATTAAGTTTTCATTGAAATATATTCTCCATTGGGACTTGTAATTTATTCTTAATTTCTGAGATAATTGAATCTTTTCCTTCAATACATTTCTTGAGTTCAATCAATTCACATTGCGTTTCTTCCTATTTTGCATCCATTTCTATTCTTAGTTTTTTTAAATTTATGATTCTAGGATTAAAAAAAAATCTATCTCCATATATTTGCTTTTGGATACTTAATTCAGTTTGGAGAGTTGTGTTAAGCTTTTTCTGCTTTATGAATGGTTTTTAGGGGGAGAATTTTCATCAGCTCAAATGTTATGATTAACATTTTCTGTTTTCTTCTTACAATTGTTTTATAGGAAGTCAACTTGATTTTTTTCGATTTCTAGGCATTTGTGGGCAGAATTCCTAGATAAAGAGTGCCTTCTTATGCCAGTTTATTGCAGTGCAGTTTCTTTAATGAATGATGTTGATGGTAGTGGTGGTGGTGGAGAAAGGGGATTGATTGGTGCAATGGTGTGCTGACAAATGTTTAACAACTAGATCTCCAGAGGAAAAGAGTAGCCTGATTTGTGGCATCTCCCAGTTTCTGTGGTGTATATACTCCCTCCATGGCAGAATTCAAGCTACCAATGGGATGTCACTGAACACGGAGTTGGGAAGAGACTTTATCAGTTCTTGTGAGCCAATATGTTTCCTAAACATCTTGTTTCTCTTTTGTTTTTGCATGATCTTCAATTTCTCCTCTTATTTCCTTCTTGTCTTTCCTGGCAACATCTTCAAGGGCACAACCCCTTCTCTACCTGATTTTTCCACTGAAGCAGCAATGCTTCTTCAAGGCTGCCTCTTCTGGTGCTGCTCATCTTAAGCCCCTCTACTATAGCTGGTGCTTTGAACTACTAAGTCCTGGACACGTGTTCAGTTTTTTGACGCTTACTGTTAGACTTTTCTGGGGTTATTTTTCCTATGCTTCATGTATTTTTCACTTCCCTCTTATTTTTTATTTTTATTGTTGTTGAGGAAGATTGTCCCTGAGCTAACATCTGTGCCCATCTTCCTCTACTTTATATATGGGACGCTGCCACAGCATGGCTTGACCAGAGGTGTGTAAGTCCGCGCCCAGAATCCAAACCCACAAACCCCAGGCCGCTAAAGCAGAGCACATAAACTTAACTACTACGCCACTGGGCTGGCACCCATCTTATTTTTTATGGGTCACTTGAGTCTCCCTCTCTCTACTCTCAGCATCCATAGGCTTGCAGTGGTGTGGGACTCTCCTGCAATTTGGTATTTATTTTTCTGTTTACAGGTAACTTGAAGGTCATGGCGTTCTGTGTGTACTACTTATGCTGAAGGCATGGGTCATGTGTGGTTTTATTTGCACTAGTTGGTGATTTTATGTTGGGAAGTAGATGTACAAAGATATAAAGAGATTTGGATTCAGACAGCCATATTACCTCCCAGACATGAAGACTCTTCTGGTTTGACTTTTTGTTATCAAATTCATTGATTTTTTTCAATGTCATATTGATATAGGATGTGAAATTTTCATTTACCCTACTTCAAGTGAGACTTATCCCCTTAGTCTAACTGCATGCCCCGATAAGTAAAGCATGATTTTGGTGAATTTATCCAATCAAAACTTCAGGTCAAGTCTCATCCAGCTGTTTGTATCAGTCTGACCTCAGTGCATAGCAATTAGGCAGAAATGCTTGGCCTTTGGTGACAGTGGTAGAGGGAAAGGGAGGGAAATATGTTAAAATAATAGCAATTTGAAGCTTTTAAAAAATTATTTTATTGAAGTTATAATAGTTTATAACATTGTGAAATTTCAGTTGTACATTATTGTTTGTCAGTCACCATATATATGTACCCTTTTACCCCTTATGCCTGTCTCCCAACACCTTTCTCCTCTGGTAACCACTAATCTATTCTCTTTGTCCATGTGTTTGTTTATCTTCCACATATGAGTGAAATCATGTGGTGTTTGTCTTTCTCTATCTGGCTTATTTCACTTAATGTAATACCCTCAAGGTCCATCCATGTTGTTGCAAATGGGACGATTTTATCTTTTTTTATGGCTGACTAGGATTCCATTGTATATATATACACCACATTTTCTTTATCCATTCCATCAGTCGATGGACACTTTGGTTGCTTCCACATCTTGACTCTTGTGAATAATGCTGAAAAAAACATAGGGGTGCATAAGTTTCTTTGAACTGTTGATTTCAAGTTTTTTGGATAAATACCCAGTAGTGGGATAGCTGGGTTGTATGGCATTTCTGTTTTTAACTTTTTGAGAAATCTCCATACTTTTTCCCCTAGTGGCTGCACCAGTTTGCATTCCCACCAGCAGTGTATGAGGGTTCCCTTTTCTCCACATCCTCTCCAACATTTATTTTTTGTCTTAGTAATTATAGCCATGCTAACAGGTGTAAGGTGATATCTCATTGTAGTTTTGATTTGCCTTTCCCTGATGATTAGATGTTGAACATCTTTTCATGTGCCTGTTGGCCATGTGCCTGGTGTATCTTCTTTGGAAAAATGTCTGTTCGTATCCTCTGCCTATTTTTTGATTGGGTCGTTTTTTTTTTTATTGTTGTTGAGTTGTATGAGTTCTTTATATATTTTGGAGATTAACCCCTTGTTGGATATATGATTTGCAAATATTTTCTCCCAGTTGGTAGGTTGTCTTTTCGTTTTATTCCTGGTTTCCTTTGCCTTTAAGAAGCTTGTTAGTCTGATGCAGTCCCATTTGTTTATTTTTTCTTTTGTTTCCCTTGCCCTAGTGGACACAGTATTCGAAAAGATGTGAAGCTATTTTTAATTTTGGAATACAATAGAGTAGGGCAAGTCCTCAATTAAAAGCTGTTCAATGTTCCTATGGCTCTACAGGTTCACAAATGCATTTAATGTTCATTTGTTATTTAATATCACCCCAACATGTCCTGTATGTGAAGACTTATCCATCTTTGTGTTTACTACAATACCTAGCCCAGATTCATGAGTAAAGTTGTTGATTTCTTGATTTGATTTCATATTTTAAAAGTTTTTTTTTGAGTGCCAACACAGTCATAAAATCAGTGACTCAGCAAAGCATATAGGCTACAGCATACAATCTACAGCACAAGCTACAACTTCAGATGCTCACACGTTCATTTATTCAGTCAGTCAGTCAACAAACATATTTTGAGCGCAAGTTCCAGGGACTGTTCTAAGGATTACGAGAAGAAGAGATGAATCTGACATAGACTCTGCCTTAAAGTAGCTGGACTCTCAGGTCTTTGCTGCCTTTCTGCTTCCAGTTTCAATTCTGGGAATCCACTGTATCTATATAACACTCAAACAGTTTAATGAAAAGTTGGAAATCCAACTTATTGTCTGCATCTGTATCTTTTGTCTATCCCTTTAGATTTTTGATTCAGACAATGAAGCAACTCACTGTTTTTACGTATCCTGTCATTGGGTTGGTTAATGTCACATCTGACTTCTTTTTCACTTTTCATTTCTCTGTTTTGATGCATCACAGGCACAATCACAGTTTTATGGACCTGGAGAAAAATTCAGTTTTCTAACTGCCTTAGAATGGAATATCTGCCACCTGGTACACAAACACAGATAGAATTTTGAATTTCATCTTAAAGAATTTGTTGTAAACTCTAGTATGTTGTTTTGATGGAAAGAGATAAATATGTCTGCAGAAAAATTACAATGTTTTTAAAGATCTTGGTCCAAAGTTGCCTTCTGTAATGGAAAAAAAATTGGACTTCAAACCAACTGGATGTAGGGTAGTTTGGTTCCGTGAGGTAACATTCCAGATGGAAATTCTGAAATTGAAGGAAGGTAACACAAATCAGATGTCCATCCACGGGATTTTAAAATGTATGTATACATGTAAATACATCTTTTGGATCCTCAACAATATGATTTTCTTTGCAGAGATTCTCTTACACAACATGACATAGACCACTCTTGCTAAGCAGCCTGCTTTAAAGCAATCCATCATGCGTGGCTCCTTGTAATTTTTCTCTGTTCATGATACATTTACCAACATAACCCCTTAATTTTACATGCCACTGCTGACCCGTGTTCTGCGGCTCCAGCTTCCTTCAGTGACTGGGTGAGCGAGACCCTATTTGATTTCCTGGCTTCATTGAAGTGGAGAAATGCTTCACTACCCCTCATCTTAAATGTACAGCTGCAAAGCTGCCTTACTTGAGTTGTATAAAAAAGTTTATAAAGAAGCAAGGTGATTAAAGCTGGAAGGCCTCCACTGGCTATTGAGATTATGGATGATCTTTTTTTTATACTTCTTTGTATTTTCCAAATTTTTTTCAATGCATATATATTGCTTTTTTCAAAACCACATGATCAAAATTTATTTTAAACACATACACACACTAAAAGCTGAAAGGAAATATACCAAAAGTATGTAGTTATGGGAGTTGGGGTGGTTTCTTATATTCTTCATGCTTTTAGTATTTTCTAAATATTATCTTTAAATGAGAACAATTATACATAAAAAAATAGCCCATGAACTTCCAAAGCTAAAAACTGTTCTCTTTCTGGAAGTCAATAAGCATGAGAAAGCAGTCTTCGAACTTCTGATCTCTCAGCATCTAGACCCACTGTTTTCATTCTCTACTTCAGATAACCCTTCTTGATAAATGGTAAGATTTAATTGAAGACCTTTTCAACTTTCTTGACTGTTTCAACATTTTCAGCACACCTGACTATTCACTCTGCATCTCTGAGGCTCCCCCTCCCTCCAAAACACACATACACACAAACACACACACGTGTCACAGTGGTGATCTCTGGGTGGCAGAAATATGATTTTGGTTTGTTTTTGCTTGTCTATATCTTCTAATTTCTTTAGTGTACGACTATTGCTTCTATTATAACGAACTATTTTTTTAAAACAATAAATGGATCAGGTAAATAACTGCCTCCTAGGCAAATAAATAAAACATTGCACCATATTCTTACCAACACTTGGTATTATCAGAAATTTCCATTTCTGGAAATCTGGTGAGTATATAGCATTGTCCAGAGTGGTGTTAATTGGCATTTCCTGATTATTAATGAGATAGCCATTGGTGTATTTGTCTAGCTCTGCACAAAATCTACACTGTCTTAATTACTACATTTAAAAAAAATAAAATCTTGATATCTGGTAGAGCAGCTTCTTCGAACTTGGTCTAAACCTGCACTGTCCAATACAGTGGCCACTAGGTACATATGTTCATTGAGCCCTTGAAATGTGGCTAGTTCAAACTGAGATGTGCTATACGTGCAAAACAGACATCAAAGACTTAGTACCAAAAAAGAATGAAAAATATTTTTTAATAATTGTTATATTGATTACATGTTGAAATAATACTTTGAATATGTTGGGTTAAATAAAATACATTATTAAAAATTAATCACACCTGTTTCTTTTTACTTTTTTAAATGTGGCTACTAGAAAATTTAAAATTACACACATCTCACATTTTTGGCTCACGTTATATTTCTTTTGGACAGCATCATTCTAGAACTATCTGGTTTTTCTACTTCTTAAGTCAAAATTGATAGTCACATTTTTTTCTAGAAATTTTTCCATTTTGTCTAATTTTCAAATGTATTAACATGAAGTTGTTCATAATGTTCTCTTATGATCATTTTTAATGTCTACAGCATCTGTAGTGAAGTCTCTATGTATTTTCACAAAATTTCTGATTTTGGTTATTTGTGCCTTCTCTCTTTTTTTCTTGATCAGTCATGCTAGGTATTTGTCAATTATTAATCTTTTTAAAGAACCAACTTTTGACTGTATTGGTCCTCATTTTATATGTTTGTTTTGTATTTTACTAACTTCTGCTCCTATATTTATTATTTTCTTCTTTTAATCCTCTTTGTGCTTATTTTGCTGTTCTTTTTCTAATTTTTGAAATGTATACTTCAATTATTGATATTTAGACTTTTTTCTCTTTTAATATATTTTCTGTTCCATATGTTTTAATATGTATTATTTCGTTATTTCATTTTAGTTCAGTTTAAATGTTTTCTAATTTCCATTATGATTTCTTATTTGAGCCATAATATATTTAGGAGTACCTTTCATTATTTCCAACCAAATGAAATTTTTTCCTATAAATGATTGATTTAACTTTTTTTTTTCTGTGAGGAAGATTAACCCTGAGCTAACATCCATTGCCAATCCTCCTCTTTTAGGAAGATTGGCAGATTGGCCCTGGGCTAACATCTGTGCCCATCTTCCTCTGCTTTATATGGGATGCCACCATAGCATGGCTTGACAAGTGGTGCATCAGTCCTCACCCAGGATCCGAACCCACAAACCCAGGCCACCAAAAGCGGAGCATGAACTTAACTGCTACACAGCTGGGCCTGCCCCTGATTTAACTTTTTTTTGTGTGTGTGTGTGAAGAAGACCAGCCCTGAGCTAACATCTGTGCCCATCTTCCTCTACTTTATATGGGATGCCACCATGGCATGGCTGACAAGCAGTGTGTCGGTAGGTGCCTGGGACCTGAACCCATGAACACTGGGCTGACAAAGCATGAACTAAACCACAGTGCCACCGGGCCGGCCTCCTGATTTAACTTTTAATAATTGATTTCTAACATAATTTCATTGTAGTCAGAGAATATTTCTCTGTAAGATTTATTGAGACTTGCTTTCATGGCCCACTAGATTGTCAATTTTTATATGTTCCCTGTTTGCTTGAAAAGACTGCATACTCTGCAGTTGTTGGGGACAGGTTCTATACATAATTTAGGTTGAGTTTGTTAATCATACACAAATCTTCTATATCATGAATTTTTCTTTCAACTACTGAGAGAAATGTTTTTAAATTTCCTCTTATGGTTATGACTGTACCTATTTCTCATTTTGGTTGTCAATTTTTAATTTAAATATATTTAAATATACACTAGTAAGGGCATATACAAATTTAAAATTATTTTTCTTATAAATCTAGCCTGTATCATTATGAACTAATTCTCTATCTCTCATAGGCCTTTTGCCTCAAGGTCCGTTTAATCTAATATTCATAAAGTGACACCAGCTTTCTTCAGTTAATATTTGCATGGTATATATTTTTCCATCCTTTATATAAAGTGTCTCTCTTGAACAGCATGTAGTTGAGTGGTTTTTTTTAAAAATATATAACAGACTGACAGCCTTATGTCTTTTATCTGAAGAATTTAGTCCATTTACATTTAATATAATTATTGGTATAGTTTCATTTAAATATACAACCTTATTTTGTGCCTTCGATTTATCCCACTTGTTCTGTACATTTTCTTAAACTTTTTTCCCTTTTTTCTCATAGAGTATTTTCACATCACTCCCATTTTTCTTCTTTTGTTAGCTTAGAAGCTGTACATGTTGTTTCTACTTTATGGTTACATAAAAAAATTACAATGTACATATTTAATTGATGAAAGATAAAGTTAATCAATACCTTTCCAATTCTTCTCCAGTATTCTTGATCTCAGTTAACAATAACTCCATTTTTCCAGTTGCTCAGGCCTAAAACCTTGATCAGGGTAGGCTCCATGGGTTTGTGACCTGTGCAGTCACACATGGCCCCACACTCAAAAGGGCCTTGGGCTTGGTTTAATGCCCTGCTGTAGCTGTCTTGAAATTCTTCATAAGTGTTGAACAGAGGACCCTGCAATTTCATTTTGTACTGAGCCCTCCAAATTGTGTAACCAGTCTTGACTTTGATGTATACTTGACTGCTCCTTTTCACTCATGCCTCACATCTATTCCATTAGCAAATTCTATTCGCTTCACCTCCTAAATATATGCAGAATTTGACCATTTCTCACCATCCCTCACCCCACTACCACCATCCTAGTCCAAGTCACAATCATCTTTTGCCTGAATTATCACTTTAGAGCCAAGTGATCCTGCTTAAACTCAAGTCAGATCATGTCACTCTGCTCAAACTCTCTGAAGGCATCCCATATTACTGTAGGTAAAACTTACCAAGTCCTTACCATGACATAAAAGACCCTACAGGATCTAGCCCCCTATTCTTTTCCTCATTGCATTTCCTACTTCTCTCTCCATCTCCTCAGATACAGCCACACTAGCATCCCTCCTGTTCCTGAGCACTCTATATATGTTCCCACCTCAGAGCCTCTGCAGCTGTTTTTCCTTCTACTTGGGATGCTCTACTCGTCTCTCTGCATGCCCCCCCATGCCCCCCCCCCCAGATAACCACATGGCTAGCTTCCTCAATTCTTTCAGGTTGACTCAACAGTCACCTTGTCTGTGCAATCTTCCCTAGCCATCCCATCTATACTGTAAAAGCCAACACTCAATATTTTGTATTCCCCTTCCCTGCTTTGATTAGTCCTGCACTTATCACTTTATAAGATACTTTTAACTTATATTTTTTGTTTATTTTCTCTGTTCCCACTAGAATATAAGTAAGCTCTAAAAAGAACAAGAGTTTTGTCTGTTTGTTTATCATTGCATTCCCAGTGCCTAGAACAGTGCCAGGTACATAATAGAAGCTCAAAAACTTTTCTTGAATGAATAAATGAATGATTAAATGAATAATACAAGAATCATTGGAAATTTCAACTTCATGGATTACCCCAATGTATGTTATTGTTATCTTTTATTTTAATTGTCTTGTTCTTTAGAAAAAAGTAGATATTATTATTACTGTTTCTTCATAGTCAGTGTTCATTGACATTTGTCCATATTTTTACCACTTTCTTTGCACTTCATTCTTTCTTGCATTTTAGACCTGCCATCTAAATAGGCCAATAATTTCCTTTGGCCTAAAGCATATCCTTTAGAATTAAAGTTAGTGTCTGCTGATTACAAACTTTCTCAGTTCTCTTCTCTGAAAATATTTTTACCTCTCCTTTCTTTTTGGAAGATAATTTTCTGGGGTATGGTGATAGCTACCTTCTTTCTGTACATTAATAGTATCATTCCTCTGGCTTCTGGCTTCTGTTATTGCTGATGAGCTTTCAGTCTAATTACTAATCCATTGAAGAGAAATTGTCTTTATTCTCTGGTTGCTATTTTTTAAAATTTGTTTTTCTGCGTGTTCATTTTGATGTGATGATACATGGATTTTTTTTCACATTTAGCATGTATGGTAGGTTGAAAATTGGCCCCCCCAAATATGTCCACATCTTAATGTCTGGAATGTGTGAATTTTACTTTATTTGGAAAAATAATATTTGAGTATGTAGTTAAATTACGAATTTTGAGATAAGAGGATTATCCTGGATTATATAGGTGGGCCCTAAATGCCACCACAGATTTTCTCATAAAGGGGAGGCAAAGGGAGATTTGACATACACACAGAGCAGGAGGCAATGTGACTACAGAGGCAGAGATTGGAATGATGCATCCACAAGCCAAGGAACACCAAAGGATGATGGCAGCCACTAGAAGCTAGAAGAGGCAAGAAATAGATTCTCTCCTGGAGCCTCCAGAGGTAGTACAGCCCTGTGAGACCTTAAATTCAGATGTCTAGTCTGCAGAAATATGAGAGAGTACATTTCTGTTGTTTTAAGCCACCACATTTGTGGTAATTTGTTACAGCAGCCTTAGAAGACTAATACAGCATGTTTGGGGCTCAGTGTGCTTCTCAAATGTGTGAATAGATTTCTTTAGTTAGTTCTAGAAAGTTCCTAGCCATTACCTTTTCGGATATTGCCTTTGCTATTTCTTTCTCTTTTCTCCTTTTGGAAATCAAATATATGTTATATTTTTCTCACTACAGCATAACTCTTACCTTCTCTTCTATATTTTTCTTTTTTTTTTTTTTTGGTCTCTGGATAATTTCTTTTGATATGCATTGCAGTTCATGGATTCTGTCTTTTGCTGCTAAAGAAATCTTTTCATTTTTAATTTTATTAAAGCATTTTTCACTTCTACAAGTTTTGTTTGACTCTTCATATGGATACATGCTTGTCATGTTTTATAGTTTCCTATTCCATGCAGTAAATAAGTTGGCATCTAGAATACCCTTTAAACTGGATAACAGAGCTCCTAGAAGCTAAAGGGTGTGTGTTCCCACAACAGCCCAATGTTCCCTAATTAGCAGTGATTAAACCTGGAGAGACGTATATACCTCAAACAGAACTGTGGTGTGACTTCTGCAATGGAGCGGACTGGAATAAAATACGTAGAAACCTATAAAGTTTTTTATATTTATGTTGGCTAAAGTGCTGCCAGCCCAGACTAGAAGGGGAAATTGGTGCTACAACCCTCTTGTCTGTAACTGGTTATAAGATTTTAACCAATATTTATGGTCCTCCCATCCACTATCATCCCATGTTCCCTTTCAATTCACGGTTTACTTTTTAGGGTTATTTATCCAGTAGAGTGACCCAAACCTTTATTAACAGGGATCTGAGCCCTTGATCTCACTGCGCAGGGTTGCTGTGGTCTTCCACTAATTTTTGCCACTGAACACGGTAAAACCAGTAGGTGTGTCTGTGGGTTCCACTCATACTCCTCCCTGTTCTTGTTATGTGGCATACACCCTATTCCCCTGGAGAATTGGGATAAATCAACCCAGCCAACACTTAATCCAACTTTTGCCTGATCATTTAGTGGTATGAGGAGCCTCAAATGATCAGGGTGGAAATCGCAGCTTCCAATTCAGTGACTGTGTGCTTAACAGAAGCATTCCTCTCTTGGGTACTAAAACCTCTAATTCAGTAGAGCCCAGAATCATAGAGACAATAAACAAAAATTTTGCAAGTGGCAATAAGGAAACATTTTGTAAATAGGCGATTAAATGTAATAATGAGAGGAACCACGCTCTCTTCAACTCATTAATTCTGGTGATGAGAGAAACCACATCATTGGTCACAGATTCCATGCATGTACTATATACCACAGGACAACATGCCAGTTTCACAAGGGGTTGTTGACACACACCTGAGTCCTCAATAAGCTATTTCGTTATGAAGTCAGATGCTTCTGGGTATGTGGGAAGGGAAACCCATTTTCATTTTTCCATTGCCTTTCTTTATGGAGTGAATTTCTTTGTCAAAAACACAAAGATGCATAATGTATTCAGTAAGTACATGAATGGCATTGCCGGAAGAAGCACGGTGGGTAAGGAAGCAAATCCAAAACCGAAATAAGTATGCATGACATAGGTTCATCACTCGTAACAAATGTATCACTCTGGTGGGGGATGTTGATAATGGGGAGGCTGTGCATGTTGGAGGGCAGGGGACATATGGGAAATCTCTGTACCTCCCACTCAATTTTGCTGTAAACCTAAAACTGCTCTAAAAAATAAAGTCTATTTTTTAAAATGAAAAAAAGTGTATCTATTACATGCCCCCTCCTCCTAGGCATGATGCCTCTGCAGAGGTTTGGGGCGGTCACTGCTGCTGGCTGGTTGGGCAGCGTGATGGGCAGAGTGATGGTGAGCGGCCTGAGTGAAGGGAAGTGAAAGCTTTGTTCATTGACAGCCTCCTCTCCTACTACTGTGGCCACTTTTTTAACCAGCTCTATTGAGCAAGCATTTGGGAGGTTATGGAAAGAGGCTAACTAACGAAGGGTGGGTTGTTCGTCCACCTGCATATTTGTAGCTGCCTCTGTGATAGGGGCCTTTGGGTGACCACTCACATGGGATACAAATATCCTTGCACACTATAACAGAGAAGCTCATTTACAATCTTCTTCCCCAAGTCTCCTTGTCACCACTTCTCCAATCTTTTTCCTTCCAAGTCCCTGACCATTTGTCCAAATGAACAGCCACTGCCTATGAAACAATAAAAGATCCTTACTTCAGGCAATCTCATACCTTTCAGGAAAAGTGAACAATGAGCTGTATCAATTAAAGTTCAGAAAACTGGAAGGATTTTTCTCATCAGTGGTCCGCTGACCCACTGAATCCATGTTTCAGGACCACTTCCAATTGCACAGGCTATCCTATTGAATCCAGATTCTTTGGTAAGTGATCTTGAAAAATTCAGGTTATCCAACATTCAAATAATTGTCATTCCAGAGAGTAAGAATAGAGAAAATAGAGGGGAGGAGATTAACAATGAAATAATGTAAGAAAATTTCCCAGAATCAAAGGATACAAGTTTCTAGATGGAAAGGGCTTAGCACTACTAACTAATGACAACTAACCCACATCAAGGTGCATCATTGTGAAATTCAGAACATAATGAACAAAAAAGAACCTCCAGTATGCCAGAGAATGTCTTTTTAAAAGGTCATAATCTGATAGACATTTTCATGCCTTTAGACTTCTTGACAATAACACTGGAAACTAAGAGTAAGACAACAATGCCTTAAAAAAATCTGAAGGAAAATAATCTCCAATCTAGCTTCTATGTACAACAAACTATCAATTAAAAATGAGAGTTTAAAAAAAGACAAGTTCAGACATTCCAGGTTTCAAAAAACGTATCTCCTACACACCTTTTCTCAAGAAGTTACTGGAGGATGTCCTTCACCAAAATGAGGAAGTAAACCAAGAAAGAGGAAGATGTGAGATAGGGAAAACATGAAAGTCAACACAGCAGAGGATTGAAGGGAGTCTCTAGGACGCTTGTGAAGGGGAGAGCCCAAGACACAGCAGTAAGCCAAGTGCAGCCAATCCCAACAGAAACAGCATGACTCAAGGGACAGGCCCCGGGGAGTGCTGCCATCATCACGCCCTCGGCCATTGTACCACCTGTTTATTGTGCTCACTAATGCGTGCACATAGCTTAAAAAGCCACATAGTGCTGAAAGGCATTAACGAAATACATGTTCTGGCGATCAAAGAGAACAAACTACATGCAACAGCATGGATGAATCTCAAAAATATTATGCTGACTGAAAGAAGCCAGACTCCCAAAATACTTTTTATATAAAGGTCTAGAATTGGCAAAACAAGTCTAATTTATTGTGATTGAAATCAGACCAGTGGTTGCTTTGAGAGTGTGGGGTGGGATTAACTGGGAAGTGGCACAAGGGAACTTTCCGGGGGATAAAAACGTTTTATATCTTGCTCACAGATATTCCTTTGTCAAACCCCACTGACCTACACATTAAGATCTGTGTGTTTTACTGAATATAAATGATACCTCAATAAACTTAGCATGTGAAATATGTATGTGTGTATGTATATGTGTGTGTGTATATATATCTGTTCTTTGCCTCACCCGTTTCCATTCCTCCCTTAAGAAGATATAAGATCTAGGAACTAGGGAATACAATCCCAGAGAAAGACAAAGCAATTCCAAGGATGACAGAAAAGAAGTCTTGGGATGACAGCTGTGCCATAGGCCCAGATAGAGGGAGAATGGATGAGGGAAGTCTCCAAGAAAATAATGGAACAGAGACACCTTCATGACGAAGCCTGGGGACTTTCCTTGTGGAAAGTTGTACCAAGAAGTTATTAAAAGGTGTGGGAAAGAAAGCTAAGCAAAAGCAAAAGGAAGGCAATCACTAACTTCAGGAGGGAAAACATAAGGAAGGTAACATGATCAACTGAGCATAATATTTACATAGGTATAATAATGTAAACACTAAATATTAACTAAGCCTAAAATTTGTGGCATAATTATACTGGGGGGGACAAAGGAAGGAAGGCTGAGGGGATGGCTCCTCCACTGTGATATGAAGTCAGTAGATAAAACAGATGAATCAAAAGAGGTCAGGGTACACACATTACTTAGAATTATAGACATGTAAATGCCAGAAAAAAATACTTTAAAAAATTGAAAGTAGTTGCCCCTAGAAGAGGAATGAAGGATGAAGAGAGCAGAAACCATTGTGTTTTGGTGGAAGCTGTTGAATACTATTTCACTTTATAAATGTTGTGTGTGCACTTCATTGATAAAATAAAAATTACCTAAAAATTTTTATGGATTTTAAATTCTACTTACAAGGCAACATTACTCTTTTCCTACAAGGGAGTTCAACTTTCTAAGGAGATTTCTAGAGCAATTTGAAAAAAAATATGAAGAAATTTACTATAGTAGTTTATTAATTCAAGAGGCCCTACTGGCACACATGACAGATACCACAGTTTGTCTTTACTCATTTATTTATTTACTTGTTTTCAGAGGCTCAGACTAAAAACAAATAAACAAAAAAACCATTGAAAGCAGCTCAGAAGCAAAGAAGAGATCAGAGCACTTACCTCCCTGCTGTGAATGGAGCAGGGAATCCCTGTCCTTAAGCAATTTGCAGACTAGAAGACCCTTTTACCCCCCCAGTCCTAATTATCAGCCAGTCAATTAAATACAGTATTTCCTCAATTCTAAGATCGTCTATTCTAAAACCCACCATCAATTTAATAACTGCTTTGAGGCAGGCAGAGTGGGAAATGGTTGGCAAGCCTACTTTGACGTGAATTGCAAAATGCATCCCAATTCCAGAAATAATACGTGAAGACCGTGCATCTCTCAAGTGCAGGATACTTTAAAATACCCTGTTTTTTGGTCTTGTTCCACACGTCCCATCTTGGCCTGCTGGGTTTGGTATTTTTGTAGGCTGTGCAGTGGCTGCATTACCCAGAGTCCCCTCCATGACTGAGGCCCCCGTTGTACTGACTGTTGGCTGCCAACAGCTCTCAATGGATTCCCTCCCTATGATTTGCCTTCAGCTCAAAAGAGCCACCTTCCCTGAGCTCACGCCCCCTTACCTGGGACAGCTGGCATCCAGTGAGTGACAGGGCGATATGACAGCCCAGCGCTCCGAGGGCCCTCTCAGCTCCAGAGCTGCCTGGGGTTGGCTGAGGACTTTGTGGAGGCTGCCCGGCAGCTCACTTCTCCTGCTGCCCAGTCCTGCTTGCTTCCCTTCCCCTGCACAGAGGTAGATCCGGAGAGTGCTCCCCAGCAGAACTCCAGATTGCAAATCTCCCTCTTAGAGTCAGCCTCCAGGGATCCCAAACTGGGACAAAGTCTAATATCAGGCTTGGGCCTCTCCCTTCATGCTGAGGTAAGAATTCCCCTAGTATTTAAGGTTTTTAGGCCTGATGAGATCATCCCTCCCAGTGCGGAAATGAAACCATCACACCTGGAACCTTGACTTACTTCCTAAGGCCGGGTGCTGGTGCTTTTCTGGACCAAAGCGAATCTCAAGGCTCCTGACAGTGCGACTCAGACATTCACAGGCTGCGCCCCTGCTTTACCACCAGCAAGACTCCTGACTGCTGCAGACTGCTTACTGTCCCTGGCCTCCACGTCCTCATGTGCAAAATGAGAGAGCTGCTGGAAGGCATTCAGCCCAGGCCTGGCACATAGCAGGGGCTCAGGGACCATCCCTTCTCATTCCTGTGCTCTGTGCCCGCTACGGGTTGTACCATATCCCATCATCCGCCCTGACCCACTTAGCTCTGAACATCCTACATAAGGTCAGGGAGAACGGGCTCAGCCACGGGCTCAGAGTGGACTCCACCTGGGGCCTGCACTCAGAGGAAGGACAGGCCAGACAAGCCTTTCGAGGTGCAGCAGGCCATGCAGGGTACGGCCTGGGGTCTCACCCCGACCCCGGGGAGGGGGCCACTGCTTTCAATGAGCCAAGAGGCAGCGAGGGAGAGAGCTCAGGCTGCCTCCCGTTCCCTTGGGAACTGGAGGGGGTACTGGGATGCGTCCCCTTTCTGCACTCAGCTGGGAATGAGCTGGTGGAGAATTTTCCCCTCAGAGCAGAGAGAGAATTCTCTTCCCTTCCCCTCCCCTCTCCCACCCCGGCCCTGCCCCATCCTCTCGCAGCCCAGCTTTTCTCTGCACAACCCTGCTTAGCAATTTGGGCCTTTCTTTCTGCGCACAATTGAAGTGGAGAGTCTGAATCTGGTCCATTCAAGCACGACATGAAACACTCTGTTTTTGTCACTCAGCTTCTAGAAACATGATCTTATCCAACAGAGGCAAAATCGAACTGGCCTGTCCTTTCCCAGTGACATCGTTTGTACTTCCTCCTGTGGCATGTCATTTTCTGTAACTTTTAGATTTAACATTTCAAATTACTTTTAATGGGGGCTCCTACAGACACTGAGTTCTGGTTACTTTTTTTCCCTTAATGCTGAAAGATTTGATTCTTCCATCTATCCATCAACAAATCGCATTGAATGACGGTGCTCAGTGACCCAGGATGCCACTGGAGACAAAACACACCATACATATTTTCTGGTCTCCCTGGAAAATTAGTGCAAACACTTGCATCACTGCAGAGAAGGAAAATATGCACCGAGAGGTAAAGATTTGCTTTGGTTTTTTTTTGTTTTTCTAAGAAGAAATTTCTTCCTCCTCCAAACAGTGACACTGACCTTGTTCTTCTTTGTCTGCAAATCAACCAACTAACTAGAATTCCCGTGTGCCTCACTTTCGTGGAGCCAAGGCCCGTCTCTCTCCACCTGGTATTCGTACAGATTCCAGGAGCGCGGTCTCTGCTTCTCCAGTGCTGCTTGAAATTTGTTCCGTTTTCGCTCTGCCTTACTAAAAGTAGCGTTTAAAATATTTTAATTTGAGTTCTTATCCTGTCTGTCCTGCTTTTTTAAACCCCACTTTAAAGAATCCTCTTTTCTTTATGAATGGCCTGTTTTTAATTCAGTTGAAAACTGGTTGGGTTGCTCGGCCCTCTTTCTCTCTCCTGGTAAGTTTTCCCTTTTACAAAGGGATAGCATCTAGCCCTCTGGAAATGAAGTGGAGGAGAACCAGGAGCTCCCGCCGCACTGCAGCCCTCACGTGCTGTCTGTGAAGTCGCCCCTCTGTCAGGTGTAGAGGACACTTAATCTCCTACTACACAGAAGTGGTGCCTGAATGCTCTAAGATGAAAATGTTTGTGTCCGGGGTGGTCTATTTTAAACAGTTCGCATGCAATGCAATGCAGCTTGAAAAGGAAACTCTGTCCCATGAGTCACCCATTGAACAATAATAATTAGCATTTGGGAATCTTGCTTAGAACACCCAGCAGAAGAATATTTTATTGATTCCTTAAGAGTTTCCACACTCTGGCTGGGGCCTCAAATCAAGGCAACATATTAAAGACTGACATCGAATTCCATTTGTAGGAGTTTGGAGTGGGAAGGTTGAGTTTAACAGAAAAGGTTTCAGGGAATTTAGAAGACTTCAAATTCAGATAACCCATCAGTGGGAAAAGCCAATAAAATGTTGGGATGCATTAATAAGAATGTAATATCTCAAACAAAGGAGGTGATGTTCCCATTGTACTCTTTGATGGTCAGGCCATATCTGGGGTATTTTTTCAGTTATAGGTGATGAATTTTTAAATAGACATTACAAACCAGAAAGTATCTAACGAGGACAATCTGAATAATGAAGGATCTGGAAACCATACAAAATAATCATACCTAGATTAGCTGGGAGAACAGGGCTCTGAGGTAATAGAATTGGATTACAGTCCCAGCTCTATAACTTACCAGCGTTACGTAACTTGGTGAGGTCACAGCTTGACCTCACCAAGTTACTTAACCTTGCCTCTGTATCGTCATCTGTAAAAATGGCGATAATAATAATAATATATCATGGGGTTATTCTGATTAAATAAGAGCATTCATGTATATCTTGTGGTACAGTGCCTGGCACATAACATGTGCTCAATAAGTTAGGTATTATTATTAATATTGACAACAAAAATAGTCGTTATATTACCTTATAGTTGTGTAGCATTTTCAATTATAAACTGAATTTATATCATTATGCTTCCTAATGTTCAATTTAATGTGAGTTAGGCATTACTGTCCTCATTTTTGGAAGCAGAGAACCTCACCTGTCCCAAGGGACCCTTTCCTTTATGCTCAGCTGCAGAGCACCAATCACCAGATGGTCCTCACAACCCAGAGCGACACTTGGTGCCCAGTGGCTGATGGGGTGAATCCGCCCTACGCCTGAGGAGGGAGTGTGGGCCGCCCCAAAGGGAGGGTCCTTGACAAAAGATTTGGCCAATCTTTGCGATCACAAAGCCTCTAGTCAACCTGGCCTTTTGTGAACAGGCATATCTTTAAGTGACAATGACATCTCTGAGATCAGCTTGCACTGTTGTCATGCTCGTTGCCTTGAGAAAAGAGAGCCCCAAACTGGCTGGAGCAGGGCCTTGAGCGGGGATTTAACTTCTGTGTGCATCAATTTCCTCAGCAGAGAAAGAGACACCCTTCCTGTATCAGGCAGCTCATGAATCAAATGTTTAAGCACATGAAAGTCCTTTGAAAAAACTAGAAAGCGCCCACAAAAGCATCGCTAAAGTAATTTCAAAGCAGATGATATTAGCATTTAAACATCAACAACGCTCTATGTCAAGGCAACATTAGCTACAGCAGACTTGTGTAAGAGTCACTGGGCAGATGTTCAGATCAGATGGTCATAAATGGAATCACTATTTGGCCCAGCAACTTTACCTGGAGTGCAGGCCCTTGCCTTTCCCATGAGTGTGGAGCCTTCCAACACAGCAGCCTGGCTCCCCAGGTCCTGCCTCAGCCACCCACATAAGCCAGGGCAGGCACACCCCTCTCCTCGCCTCCCCCCTCCATTTGGGGACTCTCTGGACTTCTCTGGTGTCCTGGTGTTTCACCCCACCTCAGCCCTTTTGTGCTTCTGCTTCAGGCACCCTTATCACTTCTGGGCCTTCTTCTGGCACCAGCCCTGGCAGCCAGAAACCCTCACTCAGGCCAGCCCCCGTCCCTGGGGCAGGGAGCCAAGGGATTCAAATCCTGCACTCCACCTTCACCTTAGACGGCACCTCAAGGTCACAGTATCTCTGGAGCTGAGATCTGAGCCTCAAAGCGAGGTCTAGAGGAAAGCTCATGACATCGGTCTTGGCAATGATTTCACAGATATGACACTAAAAGCTCAAGCAACAAAAGTGAAAACAAACAAGTGAGACTACATCAAACTAAAAAGCTTCTGCAAGACAAAGGAAATCATCGATAGAGTAAAAAGGCAACTTACAGAATGGGAGAAAATATTTGCAAACTATATATCTGATAAGAGGTTTATTTCCAAAATATATAAGGAACTCCCACAACTCAATAGCAAAAAAACCCTAGTAACCTGATTTAAAAATGGGCAAAGGACTTGAATAGATATTTCTCCAAAGAAGATATACAAATGGCCAACAGGTACATGAAAAGATGCTCAATGTCACTAATCACCAGGGAAATGCAGATCAAAACCACAATGAGATATCACATCATACCTGTTAGGATAGCTTTTATCAAAAAACCAAAAGACAACAAGTGTTGGCAAGGATATGGAGAAATGGGACCCTTGTACCCTGTTGGTGAGAATGCAAAATGGTGCACAGCTATAGAAAACAGTGTGTAAATTCCTCCAGAAGTTAAAAATAGAACTACCATATGATCCAGCAATTTCACTTCTGGGTATTTATCCAAAAGAATTGAAATCTGGATCTTGAAGAGGTATTAGCATGGCCATATTCATTGCAGCACTATTCACAATATGCCAAGATGTGGAAACAACCTAAATGTCCACTGACAGATGAATGGATACAACAAATGTAGTGTGTACATGCAATGGAATATTATTCTACCTTAAAAAAGAAGGAAACCCTGCAATATGTGACAACATGGATGAGCCTAGGACATAATGCTAGGTGAAATAAGCCAGTGACAGAAGGACAAATACTGCATGATTCCACTTTTAGGAGGTATCAAAAATAGTAAAACTCATAGAAGCAAAGAATAGAACTATGGTTGCCAGGGGCTTGGGGTAGGGGAAATGGGTAGCTGCTACTCAACAGGTATAAAATTTCAGTTATGCAGGATAAGTAAATTCTAGAGATCTGCTGTACAATGTGCCCAGACATAACAATACTGTATTGTACACCTAAAAATATGTTGAGGGTACGTCTCATGTTGAGTGTTCTTACCACAATAAAATACAAATAAATAGTGAAGCACAGGCAGCCAGGAAAGTGTGACTTCTTATTTAAGTAGGGCACATGTCCACATGCACACAGGAGTGTGGGTGTGGGTGCTTGCATGTGTGTACATGTGAGAGAAAGATGATCCACATATCAGTTCAAATACATCAACATCCTTTTAGGTTGGGTGAGGTTAAACCAACACTCTGCTTTAGAATCCAGCATACAATATGGCAATGCCAGAAATAAAAATAAAGGTATTCAGAGTTAATCAGTCCATTTAAAAAAAGTATTATATACGTGTATATGTGTATGTGTGCTGTGTGTGAGTGTGCGGTGTATGCATCCATGTTTGAAAGGAAATACACCTCAAGGTTAACACCGGTTCTCTCTACGTAATAGGTTAAAGGTATTTTTGCTCTGTTTTTTCTCAACCGCATTTTCTAATTTAAAAAATCTTTTACAATGAACTTGTATTACTGAATAATAAAGAACTAATAAGAGCTTTACGACAGCCTGGGGCTGTTGTAACTGGTTCATAGCAACTAGGGTTAGAAATGCCCCAATTTCCATAAGATGGTGAGTTGGCAGAACCTGCTGGTGTCCATCCAAGATTCATTTTCTCCTTGTTCCTTACCATCAGTCCATGACCTTGGGGCAGCACTGGGCCCAGAAATCACTCACTTTCCTTTGCACCCAGGGGTGGTCGTTTCTAATTGATGAGATGTGAGTAGAAGTCACTGAGTGAGGTTTTAACTTTATTCTTGTTTCCATTTTCTTCTAACGTATACATGCAGCAATAGGAGAAGTTTGTGTGAAGCATGAATTCAAGCATTTTTCCTACCTAAGAAAACTTTAGTACAGAACTGAAGATCGTGAAAGCCAGGTGGGTAGCATATGGGCAGAATCCTTAACAAGGTATAATACCCCTTTGCCCTCCTCACAAAAATGTGGGGCTGTGGTTAGACTCCAAATCTGGGGATCTTTTCAAATGATCTAGACAAAGCAGTGGCAGTAGACCAAGGGAAGGGAGGCAGGTGAGGTGTGAGTCTTTTCCTCTCCTGAATTCGGTAATTCTGAATGTCATAAAGGTCCTTTGTTTAAGAATACTACGTGTTCCAAGCAATTCCCGGAATTTTTTAAATGGCTTCCATTTTCCTGGAGGAGAAGCTTGTAATGATCTGCTTGGCTCTCTGGCTTTATAGCCCTCTACTGGAGTTACTTAACCCCCAATTCGTAGGTTCAGCCCTGCTCCCAACCCTGTCCCCAGGCAGGGGGAAGCTACGTCAAGCCAGTCTCTCCTGACTATCTTCCCCCGTCACCTGGCTCATGCACGAAAAGCAAGGATCCTTGTTAGTCTCTGGTAGAGGTGGACATTTACTCTTGGATAGAAGTAAAAAAAAAAATGGTGTATTTATTTTTTAAGTCTGTTTGTAAATATAAAACAAAGGGGCCTGTCCAGTGGCGTAGTGGTTAAGTTCGTGCACTCCGCTTAGGCGGCCTGGGATTCGCAGGTTCGGATCCTCGGCCTGGACCTACGCACTGCTTATCAAGCCATGCTGTGGCAGCGTCCTAAATGTAAAGTAGAGGAAGATGGGCACGGATGTTAGCCCAGGGCCAGTCTTCCTCAGCAAAAAGAGGAGGATTGGCAACGGATGTTAGCTCAGGGCTAATCTTCCTCACCAAAAGAAGAACAACAACAAAGATGAAATCTTAAAAAATAAAGTGTTCCAAAAACACTTGCCAAATATCAGCACTCCTAGATGGTCAAGGTGTCTAATGCATGGGGACCTCCTGCTTCCAACTGGTCACAGAAGGCTTAGGAGATCCTTTAGGATATATTCTAATTTTCCAAGACACATCCCATTTACAGGCAGAAAAAATACTTAAAAAAATAATTCCATGAAGTCTCCACTATACAACCCTAACACACAGCCTCTTCGTTTAAAAGCTTGCACATTTCCATTCTATCCCATTTTATTCAGACTGGTCAAAACTGTGCTTTTTTTTTAATTTAAGGAAAGTAATTTGGTGAAATTTAACAACCCTGATGAATTAAGCTGAGGAAAATGCAGAGGGCTTTAATAACAGCAAACCTATTGAAATGAAAGAGCCTATACATTGTTCTACTGACAGACTTACTAGCAGAGCAAACCAGATGTAGGTTGCCAAGGGAAGTTCAGCTTGTAAATTGTAAGAAAAGAGTATACTGCCAGGCTCTGCTGGGCTCTGTTATTTCTTCATTAAAATGCACTGTCAATCAGGTTGAAAAGAAATGTCTAATTAACACCATAGGGCACCAAAAAATTTAGTGTCAGAAACTCAGCTGTTACTCCCTTTTACAACTGTGTCTCTCTAGGCAACTCCATTCCTCTCTTTCAACCCTCCCCCTACAATGGAGCCCCTCCTCCATATTCTACTTGTTTATGATCAAAAGCATCAGAGAAATTGCAAAATGCAGTGCATTACACAATTCCCTCTTTATAGCTGTGAACCAGCTAGAACTAAAGTTTCCAGCAACTTCTCTTCTTTTTATGCCCCCTATCCATGCGAGGATCCAAACACAATGGAACACAATGAAAACCAACAGATTCCATCTTAAGATCTCCCCTTCCAAGATGCGGAAGAATTAAGAGAGTTCTAGCCTGGGAGAATCTAGTCTGGGCTTTACCACTAAACAACTTATGTGACTTGGGGGATGTTCCTTCATAGCACTAAGCCTCAGCTTCATCACTCATAAAAGAGGGGTAAGTAATAAGGTGTCGTCGGCCTATGTCAAGGATAGCTTCAAGGATCAAATGAGACAGGCTGTATAAAAGGGTTTTGTAATACATAATGCACAATTATTATTATCCCAGTGTCAGCAGAGTTATGTGAAAGCCATCTGTTTTTGGTTAGTAGGAGACTGACTGCATCCTGATGCCTCTCGAAGGGTCGTGGTCCCTCAGCTCCTCTCTGCTCACACATTGTTCATGCCCAGGCTGTGGGGACCAAGTGGAAGCTGAGATGAACCCAGGAATTTGGGTCTGGGGGAAGTTCTAGGAGGAGGGAATACAAGATGTTAATCAGAGACTCTAAGGCTTAGACTGGAATCCTCCCTACTCCCATGATATCTAGGCACCAAATAGTGTTGGTTTCTTCGGCATAATGCTTCTCCCCTTTCCACACATTCTTTCCATTCCCACTGCTCTTAGGATCACATACTAGCACTCCTGCCATGAAATTTCTGATTGATTCTTATGCCAACCTCTCCCCTCTAGTCCCTTCTGCACATGGCTACCAGATTAGTCCTAGTTAAACTCCACTTAACATATGTCAGTCTCACTATTTGAAGATTTCAATGGTTCCATTGTGTCTACATACAAAATCCCACGTTCTTCAGCTGGCATTTAAGGCTCCCCACAGTTATGCCACTATCTGCTTTGCAGGCTCATGTCCCATCACTTCCTTTTAGGTCTGCCTGGTCATTTTGAAGTCTCTTGTTCCTTACTCATACTTTTAATAGCCTCTTTTATTTCTTCAGATATGTTCAACATAGTCTTTGTATATTCTGTGTGTGATTGTTCTTATGTTTGATATCTTTGCTGGTCTGTTCTACTGTTTGTTGTTTTGCTGACTCTTACTCCAGACACCTTGTTTTCTCACATGTACTCTGGTGTTTTTTCGTTTGTTTGTTTGTTTTGACTCAAATTCTCTGTAATTTTATCTAAAGGAATTCTTCAAACCTTGGGTTTAAGGTACATTTCTCCAGAGAGAATTTAATTTGTATCTGCCATGTATCTCGGGCACCACCAACCCTGATTCACTTTGAACTAAACTCTTGGCTTGAGATTTATCAAATCTCACATGGGCAGTGTGAGTTTGGGCCACACTCCTCCATAAGGAGCTGGCTTGTGGTTATGAATTCTCAGGGATTCTTTTTCCTGAGCTAAAATCAGAAGAGGGCAAATTTTCGTCCAGTATCTCTTTGAGGGTCAGGTTTTTGTCTAGGTCTCCCACTGAAGGTGTCTCAGATTTCTGTGGGGATCTCCAGTCTGACTTCCTTTGTCTGCTGTCACCCTGTGCAGCCCTTTAAAGCCAATGCTCTGGGCAGGCAGGGATGGACAAGGCCCACAGAGCCACAGCGGGCTTCAGTGCTCAGCACTTCACTGCATCCTCCTTTTCACACTTTTTGGAATTTGAAGACTTCCTTTAACTTTTGAAAACTTAACTATACATTTAAAAAGACTTGAAAAATAATCAAGCATTTTTAGGGACTTTGTAGAGGAGTGATGTTCAAAATGTCTAGCCTACCGTATTGTGATTACTTCTCTACAAGACTTCTTGGATCATCCAAATAATCGTTTTGTTTCCGAAACCTGCCATGCACATGCAGACTCTTCACAGCTCCCTATGTCTTGTCTCTTTAGAATGCTTTAGCCTTCCTCGCCTACTCCCAACTGGAGGCTTGTCTAAGCATTGCTCTCTTTTTAAGGGCAGAAAAGCCCACTCCTTCCATACAGCCTTTCCTCACCACTTCAGCTTTCTGTGGTCATTGTATTACCCAGTTGTCATTTACCTGTGCTGTAATGCCACCTTACCATGTTATTTGTCTTTAATAACTACCAGTTATTGAAGGCTTCCTACATGTCAAGCACAGAGCAAAGTACTTTTCATATATTATATCATTTAACCTCATAAAAACCTTAAGAGGTGACTCTAATCAGCACCTATTTTAACACTTTATTTTTTTAGGGTAGTTTAAGGTTCACAGCAAAACTGAGAGGAATGCTCAGAGATACCCCACATACCCTCTGCCCCAACACATGCATAGCCTCCCCCATTATCAATATCTCCCACCAGAGTGGTACGTTTGTTACAATTGATGGACCTACATTGATACATCATTATCACCCAAAGCTCACAGCTTACATTAGGGTTCACTCTTGGTATTAAACATTCGGTGGATTTGGACAAATGTGTAATGACTTGTATCCACCATTAGTGTCATACAGAGTATTTCACTGCCCTAAAAATCCTTTGTGCTCCATCTACTCATCCCTCCCTTCTCCAACCCCTGGCAACCATGAATATTTTTACTCTCTCCATAGTTTTGATTTTTTCCAGAATGTCATATAGTTCGAATCATACAGTATGTAGCTTTTTCAGATTGGTTTCTTTCACTTAGTAATAGGCATTTAAGGTTCGTCCAAGTCTTTTTTATGGCTTGATAGCTCATTTCTGAATCGTACTGAATCGTACTCCATTCTCTTGATGGACCACAGTTTATTTACCCATTCACCTACTGAGAGGCATCTTGGTTGCTTCTAAGTTTTGGCAATTACGAATAAAGCTTCTATAAATATCCATGTGCACTTTTTTGTGTGGACATGTTTTTAACTCCTTTGGTTAAATACCAAGGAGCACAATATCAGGATCTTATGGTAAAGATACGTTTAGTTTTGTAAGAAACTGCCAAACTGTCTCCCAAAGTGGCTGTATTGCATTCTCACCAGCAACGAGTGACTTCCTGTTGCTCCACACCCTCACCAGCATTTGGTATGGTCAGGGGTCCGGATTTTGGCCTTCTGATCAGTGTGTAGTGGTATCTCACTGTTGTTTTAATTTGCATTTCCCTGATGATGTATGATGTGGAACATCTTTTCATATGCTTATTTGCCATCAGTATATCTTCTTTGGTGAGGATCTGTTAAGGTCTTTGGCCCATTTTTTAATCTGGATGTTCATTTTCTTTTTGTTGAGTTTTAAGAGTTCTTTGTATATTTTGAATAATACTCCTTTATCAGATCTTTTGCAAATATTTTCTCCCAGTCTGTGGCTTATCTTTTCATTCTCTTGACAGAGAATGAAACTTTTGTAGAAAAGAAACTTTTTATTTTAATAAAGTCCATCTTATCAAGTCTTCCTTTCATAGATTGTATCCTTTGTGTTGTATCTAAAAAATCATTACCAAACTCGGGGACATCTAGGTTTTCTCCTATGGTATCTTCTAAGAGTTTTATAGCTTTACATTTTAAATTTAGATCTAGGATCCATTTTGAGTTAATTTTTGTGAAGGGTGTAATGTCTGTGTCTAGATTCATTTTTTTTTTTTTGCATGTGGATGTCCAATTGTTCCAGCACTGTTTGTTGAAAAGATTATCTTTTTTCCATTGTATTGCCTTTGCTCCTTTGTCAACAATCAATTGACTACATTTATTTGGGTATATTTCTGGGTTCTCTACTCTGTTCTCTTGATCTATTTGTCTGTTCTTTCACCAATACCACACTGTCTTGATTACTGTAGCTTTATACTAAGTCCCGAAGTTAGACAGTGTCAGTCCTTCAACGTTGTTCTCCTTCAGGACTGTGTTGGCTCTTCTGGGTCTTTTGCCTCTGCATGTAAACTTTAGAATCAGGTTGTTGATATCCACAAAATAATTTGCTGGAATTTTGATTGGGATTGCATTAAATGTACAGATCAAGTTGGTAAGAACAGATATCTTAATGATATTGAACCTTCCTATCCATGAACATGGAATATCTCTCTATTTGTTTAGTTCTTTAATTTCTTTCAACAGAGTTTTCTAGTTTTCTTCAAATAGATATGGTACATATTTTGTTAGATTTATAGCTAAGTATTTCCTTTTGGAGGGTGCTAATGTAAATGGTACTGTTTTCAATTTCAAATTCCACTTGTTCACTGCTGGTATACAGGGTAGTGATTGACTTTTGAATATTAACATTGTATACTGCAACCTTGCTTTACTTACTTATTAGTGACAGGAGGGCTTTTTGTTGTTGACCTTGGTTCAGTCATCATTTTTTTCTTCAATTATTTATTGAGGTCATAATGGTTTATAACATTGTGTAATTTCAGGTGTATTTTATTGTTTATCAGTTTCTGTATAGACTGCATCGTGCTCACTACCAATAGTCTAATTTTTATTTGTCACCTTACATATATGCCCCTTTACCCCTTTTGCCCCCCCAACCCCTGATAACCACTAATCTGTTCTCTTTATCCAGGTATTTGTTTATCTTGCACCACATATGAGTGAAATCGTGTGGTGTTTGTCTTTCTCTGTCTGGCTTATTTCATTTAACATCATACCTTCAAGGTCTGTCCATGTTGTTGCAAATGGGAAGATTTTGTCTTTTTTTATGGCTGAGTAGTATTCCCTTATATATATATAAGGGAGATATATATATATATATATATATATATATATATACACCACATCTTCTTTATCCATTCATCAGTTGATGGGCACTTGGGTTGCTTCCACATCTTGGCTATTGTGAATAATGCTGAAATGAACATAGGGGTGCATAGACCACTTTGAATTGTTGATTTCAAGCTTTTTGGATAAATACCCAGTAGTGGGATAGCTGGGTTGTATGGTATTTCTATTTTTAATTTTTTGAGAAACCTCCATACTTTTTTCCACAGTGACTGCACTAGTTTGCATCCCACCAGCAGTGTACGAGGGTTCCCTTTTCTCTGCATCCTCTCCAACATTTATTATTTTTTGTCTTGGTAATTATGTAAGGTGATACCTCATTGTAGTTTTGATTTGCATTTCCCTAATGATTAGTGATGTTGAACATCTTTTCATGTGCCTGTTGGCCCTTGTATGTCTTCTTTGGAAAAAAGGTCTGTTCACTTCCTCTGGTCATTTTTTGATTGGGTTGTTTGTTTTTTGTTGTTGAGCTGTCTGAGTTCTTTATATAATTTGGAAATTAACCCCTTGTCAGATATATGATTTGCAAACATTTTCTCCCAGTTGGTGGGTTATCTTTTCATTTTGTTCATGGTTTCCTTTGCCTTGCAGAAGCTTGTTAGTCTGATGTAGTCTTAGTTGTTTATTTTTTCTTTTGTTTCCCATGCCTGAGTAAATATGGTATTCAAAAAGATGCTTCTAAGCCCAATGTCAAAGAATGTACTGCGTATATTTTCCTCTAAGAGTTTTATGGTTTGAGGCCTTACATTCAAGTCTTTAATCCATTTTGAGTTAATTTTTGTGTATGGCAAAGATAATCATCTGCTCTCATTCTTTTGCACGTGACTGTCCAGTTTTCCCAGCACCATTTATTGAAGAGACTCCTTTCTCCATTGCATGTTCTTGGCTCCTCTGTCGAAAATTAGCTGTTCGTAGATGTGTGGTTTTATTTCTGGGCTTTTAATTCTGTTCCATTGATCTGTGTGTCTGTTTTTGTACCAGTACCATGCTGTTTTGATTACTATAGCTATATAGTATATTTTGAAGTCAGAGATTGCAATGCTTCCAGCTTTGTTCTTTTTTGTCAGGATTGCTTTGGCTATTCAGGGTTTTTTGTTGTTCCATATAAATTTTAGGATTCTTTGTTCTATTTCTGTGAAGAATGTCATTGGCATTCTGGTTGGGATTGCACTGAATCTGTAGATTGCTTTAGGTAATATGGACATTTCCACTATGTTTATTCTTCTAATTCATGAGCATGGAATATCTTCTCATTTCTTTATGTCTTCTTTGATTTCTTTCAATATGTCTTATAGTTTTCAGTGTATAGATCTTTCACCTCTTTTGTTAAATCTATTCCTAGATACTTTATTCTTTTTGTTGCAATTGTCAATGGGATTCTTGACTTCTCTTTCTGCTAGTTCATTATTAGTGTATAGAAATGCAACTGAGTTTTGTAAGTTGATTTTGTACCCTACAACTTGGCTGTAGTTGTTGATTATTTCAAATAGTTTTCTGGTGGATTTGTTAGGGTTTTCTATACATAGAATTATATTGTCTGAAAACAGCAAGAGTTTCATTTCACCCTTTACAATTTGAACTCCTTTTATTTCTTTTTCCTGCCTAATTGCTGTGATCAAAACCTCCAGTACTATGTTGAATAAGAGTGGCGAGAGTGGGCACTCTTGTCGTGTTCCTGTTCTCAGAGGAATGGCTTTCAGTTTTTCCCCATTGAGTATGATGTTGGCTGTGGGTTTGTCATATATGGGCTTTATTATGTTGAGGTACATATACCCATTTTATTCCGAGATTTTATCATAAGTGGATGTTGGGTCTTGTCAAATGCTTTCTCTGCATCTATTGAGATGATCTTGTGATTTTTATTCCTTATTCTGTTAATGTGGTGTATCACATTGATTGATTTATGGATGTTGACCCTTCCCTGTGTCCCTGGTATAGATCCCATTTGATCATGGCATATGATCCTTTTAATGTGTTGCTGTATTTGGTTTGCCAATATTTTGTTGAGGATTTTTGCATCTATGCTCATCAGCAATATTGGCCTGTAATTTTCCTTCTTTGTGTTGTCCTTGTCTGGTTTTGGTATCAGGGTAATGTTGGCCTCATAGACTGAGTTAGGAAGTGGTCCATCTTCTTCAATATTTTGGAATAGTTTGAGGAGGATAGGCATTAAACCGTTTTTGAATGTTTAGTAGAGTTCTCCAGAGGTTTTTGATTACTATTTCTATCTCTTTACTTGTGATTGGTCTATTCAGATTCTCTATTTCTTCTTGATTCAGTTTTGGGAAGTTGTATGAATCTAAGAATTTATCCATTTCTTCTAGGTTATCCAATTTGTTGGCATATAGTTTTTCATAGTATTCTCTTGTAATCCTTTATATTTCTGTGGTATCCATTGTAATTTCTCCTCTTTCATTTTTAATTTTATTTATTTGTGCCTTCTCTCTTTTTTCCTTAGTGAATCTGGCTAAGGGTTTGTCAATTTTGTTTATCTTCTCAGAGAAACAGCTCTTAGTTTCATTGATCCTTCCTACTATTTTTTAGTATCTATTTCATTTATTTCTGCTCTAATTTTTATTATTTCCCTCCTTCTGCTGACTTTGGGCTTTGTTCATTCTTTTTCTAATTCTGTTAGGTGTAGTTTAAGTTTGTTGAGGATGGCCTGTATTGCTATGAATTTCCCTCTTAAAACCACTTTTGTTTCATCCCATAAGAGTTGGTATGTTGTATTTTCATTTTCATTTGTCTCCTGGTATTTTTTGATTTCTCCATTGATCCAATAGTTGCTCTGTAGCATGTTGTTTAGTCTCCACATATTTGTGACTGTCTCAGCTTTTCTCTTATAGTTGATTTCTAGTTTCATAGTGTTGTGATCATAAAAAATGCTTGATATGACTTGAGTCTTCTTAAATTTATTGAGGCTTGCCTTGTTTCCCAACATATGGCCCATCTTTGAGAATGTTCATATGCACTTGAGAAAAATGTGTATTCTGCTGTTTTTGGATGGAATGTTCTATAGATATCTGTTAAGTCCATCTGATCTAATGTTTCATTTAAATCCACTATATCCTTGTTGACTTTCTGTCTGGATGATTTATCCATTGATGTAAGTGGGGTGTTGAGTTCCCCTACTATTATCGTGTTGCAGTTAATTTCTCTCTTTAGGTCTGTTAATAGTTGCTTTATATACTTTGGTGCTCCCATGTTAGGTGCATATATATTTATAAGTGATATGTCCTTTTGGTGGAAAGTCCATTTTATCATTATATATTGCCCCTGTTTGTCTTGCACTGCCTTTTTTATCTTGAAGTCTGCTTTGTCTGGTGTAAGTATCTCAATACCTACTTCTTTCACTTGCCATTTGCTTGGATTATCGTCTCCTATCCCTTCACTCTGAGCCCATGTTTGTCTTTAGAGCTGAGGTGTATTTCCTGGAAACTGCATATGGTTGGGTCTTGTTTCTTAATCCACCCAGCTACTCTGTGTCTTTTGATTGGAGAATTCAATCCATTTACACTTAGAGTGATTAGTGATATGAGGGCATAATACTGCCATCTTATCTTGTGTTATTTGGTTGTTCTATATTTCCATTGTTTCTTTTCTCTTGTATTTCTGACTGCCATTTCAGTTTGGTGGTTTTCTCTGACAGTTTTCTCTTTATTGATGACTTGTGGCTCTGCTCTGATTTTTTGTTTAGTGGTTACCATGAGATTTGTATAAAAGATCTTGTAGATGAGATAGCCCATTTTCTGAAATCCTTGTATCTCCATTAGCCTAAACAGGTTCCATCCCTTTCTTCTTCCCCTTCTTAGTTATCATTGTCACAAATTATTCTGTTTTGTGTTGTGAGTTTGTGACTAAATTGAAGTGTTTATGGTTATTTTTGATGCTTTCCTTTGCTTTATTTTTTATGTTATAATTAAGTGTTTGCCAATCTGTTCTGATAGAGAGCTGCAATTTTCTGATTTTTTTCTGTCTACATATCTCCTTGCTCAAAGGTTTGTACACCTTTGCCTTTTTGTTTCAAGTATGAGGGCTTCCTTCAACATTTCTTGTTAAGGAAGGTCTAGTGGCGATGAACTCCCTCAGCTTTTGTTTATCTGGGAAAGCTTTTATTTCTCCATTGTATCTGAAGGATAGTTTCACCAGATAAAGTATTCTTGGTTGAAAGTTTTTGTCTTTCAGTATTTTGAATATATCATTCCATTCTACTGTAGCCTGTAAGGTTTCTGCTGAGAAATCCACTGAAAGCCTGATAAGGGTTCCTTTGTAGGTTATTTTCTTCTGCCTTGCTGCCCTTAATATTTTTTCTTTGTCATTGGCTTTTGCCAGTTTTAATATTATACACCTTGGAGAAGGTCGTTTTGCATTGATGTAAATAAGAGTTCTATTGGCTTCATGTACTTGTAAGTCCAGTTCTCTCCCCAGGTTTGGGAAGTTCTCAGCTATTATTTCTTTGAACAAGCTCTCCAGTCCTTTCTCCCTCTGGAATACCTATTATCCTTATGTTGCATTTCCTAATTGAGTCAGATATTTCTTGAATAATTTATTCATTTTTTAAAAATCTTAGTTCTCTCTCCTTCTCCACCTGAAGCATTTCTATATTTCTATCCTCTAAATCACTAATTTTGTCCTCCATAATGTCAGCTCTATTACTTAAGGATTCTAGATTATTTTTTTAATCTCTTAATTGTGTTCTTCTTCCTCAGAATTTCTGTTTGGTTTCTTTTTTTAGAGCTTCAATCTCTTTGGTGAAGTATTTCTTCTGCTCATTAATTTTATTCCTGAGCTCATTGAACTGTCTTTCTGAGTTTTCTTGTAACTCGTTGAGTTTCTTTATGACAACTATTTTGAACTCTCTGTATTTAGATTGTAAATTTCTGTCACTTCAGGATTGGTTTCTGGAGACTGGTCATTTTCCTTCTGCTCTGAAGTGTTACTATATTTTTTCATGGTGTTTGATGAAGTGATCCTTTGTTGGCACATGGTGGTAGTATCAGGTCACAGATTCCCCCTGCCACCTCTGGGGGGTGGGCAGGAGCTGTGTTTTCTGAACCTGCCACATCTGCTGGAGGTTGTATCAGTAGGGCTCATCTGCATTTGCCCGCTGGCCACAGCCACTTGGTGGGTCACACATGCATGTGCAGGTGCTCTGGTGTGGGACCGCTGCCTTGGCAGGGGACCAGCTGAACTGGTGCACTAGGCAGGAGGGGAGGGGTACTTTTTCTCTCATGCACAGGCCAGCTCTGTGCTCACAGGTGGTTCACCTGGGCTGCTGCACTTGGTGGGGGCTCCTTCACAGGGACTAAGCCACACCACTCAGTGGAAAGCATTCCCACAGGCAAGGCTGCTGCAGCATGGTGGGTGTCCCTGTGGCCAGGCTGCAACTCCAAAGGTGAAAGCATTTGTGTACAGGTCTGGCCGCCCCCATGTCCTCTTACAATCATGCACCAGCTGCTGTGTGAGGACCCATGACCTAGATCGCTGCCACTGGGGACAGGGAAGGGTCCACTCACCTCCTTCCACTGCTTCCTGGGGATCCAGTACCCCCCACCTTCAGATGTATGGCTGCATGGATCTCTCAGACCTCCTATTGTGCTTGTAGGGAATCCTCTGTTGGTTAATGAATGTCCATTTGGTTGTATCATAGGGGAAAGAGACTAAGGGAACAACTCATTCTGCCATGATGCTGGTGTCACTTCCCTCCAGGAGGTTTTTTTGTTGATTCTTTTGGATTTTCTACATAAACAATCACATCATCTGTGAACAAAGATAGTTTTATTTCTTCTTTCTTGCTCTGTATACTTTTAATTTCCTTTTCTTGTCTCATTGCATTAGCTAGGACTTCCAGTATAATGTTCAAAAGGAGTGATGAAAGGGGACATCCTTGCATTGTCCCTGATCTTAGTGGGAAAGCTTTGAGTTTCTCATCATTGAGTAAGATATTAAGTATAGGTTTTTTGTAGATATTATTCATACTGTTGAGGAAATACACCTAATATTTTAAATGAGAAAAATCTAAACTCAGAGGAGTTAAGTAACTTGCCTAAAGTCATACAGCTAATAAATTAATGGAGGCCAGATTCATATCCAGGACTATTGAATTCCAAATTCTGTACTAAAAACCACTAAACTAAACCACTTTTTAGGATTCATATTTAGTTTGCACAGTTGCATAACTTGTTCTCCGAGGGTAGACGATATGTTTCATACATATTCTCAGCATCCAGCACAGTTATTTAATAATAAATATTAATTATTTATTAAGCCAAGATTTATTAAAACATCTACTATGTAACAGACAGTATACTAGCCAGTCTTCATGTTAGAGAAAAGAGGTAGAGTCTATGATCTTAACGACTTCCAAGCTAGTAATAGAACTTCTGATTCTGCTGAGATGGAGTAGCTCCTTTCCTCCCAGGTCCTTCCCTAACAACTAAAAGTCCACAGACACAACACAACAAAAAAAGCATAAGTAGTCTCTGAAAGATGGAAAGAAAAAGACAGGCTGCCTTGAGGCCTTAGGACTTGAGGAATGACAAAGCAGTGAGTCCCTCCAACTTGGAATTGCCAAAGGCACCACCACCAACAATAAAAGCTGCAAAAGGAACCTGTTCCCTCTAACCAAAAGACCAGGAAAATTGTGGCCTAACAGTAGACCTTTTTGGCAATACCACCTGCACTTTCAGCAAGGCTGAATAGGAAGTTAATCTTCCACCCCATTCTTGCCCCATAGAAGCAGGTGTTGCTCTGATTTGTATACCATGTGGTATTGGCAGGACCAAGAGGGCAGCTGATCTTCTATTTCCTGCCTGCAGAACCGGGTGGCAGTAATTTTATTCTGCTACTAGGGTAATGTTTGAGAAACCAAACAGGCAGCTTATCTTTCATCTTCTACCTGGCATAATCAGGTTACGCTCCATTTTCCCCATGACATGAGCATCAGTGGGTTCCAGAAGCAAGTTGGGCCTTCACCACCACCCAGCAGCAGCAACACATAACAAGGTAGTGTGAGGTGGGGCTTCAAACCACCCCCCCACGTAAGACCTAGTGGAAAGCTAGACCTCCACCCCCACTCAGCATCAATGAGGTGGAACAAGGTGATGGGAACCTGGCTACTTGGCATTCTGCTTCCCCCTACCACCACTGGTGTCAATAGGGTCTTACAGAAGCTGAAATCCTGCTCCCACCCTGAGCAACAAAGTGGTGCATGTCAACCCTCCTTTCCCGCTTCTATAGTGGCAGCAGGGTCCTGCAGGGGGCTGATCCTCTTGACAAGGATTTTAAAACAGCTATTGTAAAAATTCAACAAGCAATTACAAAAATCTCTTGAAGCAAATGAAAAATAGAAAATCTCAGCAAAGAAATGGGTTGTATTAAAAACTGAAAATTATAGAACTGAAAACTATAATAATCAAAACAAAATGCTCACTGAATGAGGTCAACGGTAGCAGAAATGACAGAGGATGGAATCAGTAAACTTGAGAACAAATCAATAGAATTCACCCAATCTGAACAACATGGAAAAATAAACTAGAAAAAAAAATGAACAGAGTCTCAGGGACCTGTGGGAAAATAACAAAAGAGCTAATATTTTGTGCCACCAGAGTCCCAGAGGAGAGGAGAGAGAGAGACTGAAAAAATATTTGAAGAAATAATGGCTGAAAACTTCCAAAATTTGACAAAATACATAAACCTACAGATTCCAGAAGCTGAGTAAATCCCAAATAGGACAAACCCAAAGAAATATATGTCAAGACACATCATAATTAAATTTCTGAAAACTAAAGACAAAAAAAATTTGAAAGCAGCCAGAGAGAAATGACCCATTACTTCTAGGGAAAAATTTGTGACAGCAAGTTTCAGAATCTGAAACCCAGAGGCCAGAAGGAAGTGGCACGACATTTTTTTAAAGTACTAAAAGAAAAGAACTGTCAACCCAGAATTCTATGTCCAGTGAAAATATCATTCAAGAATGAAGAGGAAATCATGACATTCTCAGATAAAAACTAAGGGCATTGGTTACAAGCAAAACTATCCTTAAAGAATTGCTAGAGGAAATTCTCTAAACAGAAAGGAAATGATAACAGAAGAAGGCTTAGAACTACAGATGGAAAAGGAAAACATTAGAATGAGTAAAAATAATAGACATCCTACTTCTCATGAATTTCCTAAATCACTTTTCATGGGTGAAGCAAAAATTATAACTCCATCTGATGTGCTGCTCAACATATGCAGAGGAAATATTTAAAACACTTATATTTAAATAATGGGGAAGGTAATGGACCTAAATGGAAGTAAGGGCAAATGGAAGCTAGGGCAAATCTGAGTGAGCTTTATTAGACTGTGTATTAGTTATCTATCGCTGCATAACAAATTACCTCAAAAGTTAGTGGCTTTAAACAATGATAAATATTTATTAACTCACACAGTTTCTGCGAGTCAGGAATTCAGGGGCAGTTTAGTGGGTGGTTCTGGCCCAAGGTCTCTCATGAGGTCACAGTGAAGATATTGGCTGGGGCTGCAGTCATCTGAAGGCTTGGCTGGGGCTGGAAAGTAGCTCTATCACTTGTTTGTGGAAGTCCTCAGTGTTACCCACATGGAACTTTCCACAAAGCTACTGATGTCCTTAGGACATGTAACTGGCTTCCCCCAGAGCAAGTATTCCAAGAGAGGGCAAAGTGGAAGCTGTAATATCTTTAATAACCTAGCTTTGGAAATAAAACTCCATCCTTGCTGCAATACCCCATTGGCTACACAGATCAGCCCTATTCAAAGTAGGGCCTCCACAAGGGTGACTAGCAGGTGGATATCATGGGGGACTATCTTGGAGGCGATGTTGAAGGCTGGTTACCACAAACTGCATTCCATATCACCTAATCTGATGTGGTTCTCTAGATTTCTCAGGCAGGCAGGTTCAATAAGAGATGACAAAAAAGCCTTCCACAGCTCCAGGCTTATGAAACTGTCTCATAGCTGGTAGTCCTTTTAAAATGAAAACACTACTTCCTAATAGTTCTAGCCATGCTCCCCAAAATGAGGCTCACTGGCCTGGCGTAGGTCCAAAAAACAACCACGAACCCAATTATTGTAATGAGGTCAGGGTGGGGGCGTCCACACAGGAACAATTCCATCTGAACTGCATGGACCAAGCACAAGGGATCCACCAGCAGTATGGCAAGAGCTATTAACTCTGGCTGGTTCTCATTCTGGCTTGGTTCCCCCAAAACAAAGAGATGCAGGGCAAACTATAGAAAAGGTGGCAGATGGCTTCAACAATCACCATGTAAAAAACTGCCCACTCTGTCCATATATAAGGTCTTCCTTGGCTGATATAACACCATATCCTGTATCTCCTTGTATTTTTTTGAACATGTTTTTATCATCTGAGTATATAGCAAATATAGATGTATCACCTGACAAAAGATGTGCAAGACCTGTACACTGAA
Organism: Tapirus indicus; assembly: GCA_031878705.1. Taxonomy (NCBI): domain Eukaryota; kingdom Metazoa; phylum Chordata; class Mammalia; order Perissodactyla; family Tapiridae; genus Tapirus; species Tapirus indicus. The sequence goes on from CM062927.1 coordinate 40,176,546, forward strand.
AACTATGAAACATGGTTGAAAAAATTAAAGAAAACCTAAATAAATGCAGAGATATACTGGTTTATAGATTGGAAGACAGAATATTGTTAAGATGTCATTTATCTCCAAACTGATCTATAGATTCAATGCAATCCAAATCCAAATCCCAGAAGACCTTTTTTTTTGTCCAAATTGATAAGGGGATTATAAAGTTTATATGAAAACGCAAAGGATCTGGAATAGCCAAACAACACTGAAAAAGAACAAAATAGAGAACTTACATTACTTACTTCATAAAGCTACAGTAATCAAGACAGTGTTTTATTAGCATACAGATAGACAAATAGATTGATGGAAGAATACAGAGTCCATAAATCCAGATATATATAGTCATTTAACTTCAAGAAAAGTGCAAAGGTAATTCCATGAATAAGGATTGTCTTTTCAACAACCTGTGCTGGCCAGTAGGATATCCATATGTACAAAAATGAAATTCAGTCTATATCTCACACAACATATAAAAATTAACTCAAAATGGACCACAGAACTAAATGTAAATCCTAAAATTATAAACCTAGGAGAAAATCTTTGAAACTTTGGGCTGATCAAAACTTTTTTAGAACAGCAAAAGCACAATATATTTTAAAAAATTGATGCTAGATTTCATCAAATTAAGAACTTCTAATCTTCAAAAGATACTATTAAGAGAAGGAAACAAAACACCACAAAATGGGAGAAAGAATTCGTAAATTATACATCTGATAAAGAATTTATATCCAGAATATAAAAAGAATTCTCTCAAAACTCAATAATAAGAAAAGAACTCACTTTTTGAAAGTCACCAAAAGATTTGAACAGACCAATGAAAACATTTACACGGCAAATAAGCCCAAGAAAAGATGCTCAACATTATTAGTCATTAGGAAAATGCAAATAAAACCACAATGAGATACTTGTATATACCTATTAGTTTAAAATAGGTTCGGCTAAAATTAAAAGGACTGACTATACCAAGTGTTGGTGAGGAGCATCTGAAACCCTCCTACCCTTCTGGTAGGAATGTAAAATGGCGCAACCACTTTGGTAAACAGTTTGGCAGTTTCTTAAAGTGTTAAGCAGATACCTACCATAGGACCCAGACGTTCAACTTGTAGGGATCATAGATCTAAATTTATTGGGATTTATCCAAGGGAAATGAAAGCATTTGTACATAAAAGGAGTTGTACATGAATGTACATAGCAGCTTTATTTGTAACAGCTCCAAACTGGAAACATTCCAAATGTAAATCAATAGGTGAATGAATAAAGAAATTGTGATATATACATACCATAGAATACCACTCAGCAATAAAAAGGCATGAACTATTGATATAACACAACATGGACGAAGCTCAAAATAATTATGTTGATTGTACACCCTCCATGACTTTATTTTTATAAAATTCTAGGAAATTCAAATGAATCTATAGTGTCAAAAAGATATCAATGCCTACTTGGGGGTGGGGTAGAGGCATAAGGAGGACCAGAAGGAAGGGGTGACCAACAGACCAGAAGACTTTTTGGGGGCGATGAATACATTTATTATCTCCATTGTAGTAATTGCTTCACAAGTGTATACATGTGCAATTTATTTTAAGTCAATTATACCTCAATTAAGCCATAAAAAAAAGAATGCAAGATCTCAATTTATCTCCCATGTGCCCTCTCTCAAGAAGCTTCTAGAGATGTGCTCCACAAAAATAAGGGAGAAACCCAAGAAGGAAGAAGACATGGGGTCTACATGTATCGATGGGAGAAAGGGAATTCAATGCAGGGGAAAAAAAAGTGAATCCCAGGATAATGATGAAAGGTTATGTCAGTACCACAGCTACTCAGGAAATCTGGAGAGCAACCAGTTCAGATATGACCAGATCAGAAGGCTCCTGGAGAGATTTCTTCAAGAAGATAAAACTGATAGAATGATCAATATGTCCTAATATACTGAGATGAGATTTACTCAAATCGAGAATAGTCTGGAGATAACTTACAGGAGGCATGTAGAAAACTCAGCATATGATAAAATAAGAAAATTATCGACTCCAGGGAAGACAAACCAGTGTGCAAGAAAGTAATGTCTCCTACATGGCTTTGTTCTATCTTGTGTTCCTTCCAAATCTATCATCATGAAAATGTCAACAATGCATATTGATCCAGCTAAAGTTATTGTCTAACTATATTGGGAGGATGGGGGTATAGGAAGTACATGTTTGAGGATGGGAATATAGGAAGTAAGTTACTCCAAGGATGAAATCCTCATCATCCATGATGAGAAACAACAGATAATTTCTAAAGTTGAAAAATCAGAAAGTAATAACTACAGAAGGAATACTTAAAAGAATTGGAAGTGGTTGCCTTTGGGGAGGGAGAGGCAAGAAATGAGAAGTGGGTGGGCCAGGAACTGCTGTGTAGGTAACAAGCCTTACTGAACTATTTTACTCAAAATTTTGCATATATATATTTTTGATAAAATTAAGACCTCATAAAATATGGTGCCGTCAAAAATACCTCATTTAGGATAGTGGTGATGGTTGCACAACAATGTGAATATGCTTAATACCACTAAACTGTACACTCAAAAATGGTTAAAATGGTAAATTTTATGTGTATTTTACCACAATAAAAAATACTCATTTATTTCATTTAAAAAAAAAGTGAACAATACACAAGAATCTTGAATGAATGATGGATGACAATGACCATATGGGGCAAGAGGTGGAGGAGGGGAGTGGAGTGGAGCAGAGGGAGCTTTGAAGGTTGAGGACCAGAGGGAAGTTGGGTTGGGGAAGAAGATGCATGCACAGTGGTGAGGGTAAAGAGTATGATTGAGGGCCCCCCCATCTTGGGTACTAACTAGGGTTTCACAATCTGAGTTATGCTGAGTTTAGCTGGCTGAAATTTTACCCTCTAAAACAGTTTTCTAGTGAGTGTGAAGATATAGACCTCTTAAAAGGAATTGGATTCCTCTTCTTTCTCTATTGGACAATGCTACACACCCAGGGCTAAAATTTGCTTCTCTCAACTCCAATTCTCTGAGCTGGACAGACACTTCAATGGAAGCATTCTTTCTTCAAACGTGTGACCCTCCCTGGTGAAGCTGCTTTTTCTTGTCAAGCACTTTGGAAAGAATCTTCTATCTCTTCTCATTCTTTGTTAATTTGACTTAAATATCAAAGGGCAACACCAGATTTGGGGGCAGGGGATGTGAGGTCTTCACTGTTCCATGCACAATTACCCACATCTGACAAGTCAAACAGTGAAGATATTCCCCATCTCCTCAGAGAAATCTTCCCTCACCAACCCAGTTTGGAGGGAAGGTTCATTCTGCCCGACTTGTCTCATGCATATTTCAATCCAGAATGTTTTCTCGGTTCCTCTAATGCACTGACTCCTTTGTTCATTGTTTATTTAACCTACATTTTTTTTGCGCACCTATTATGTTGTACTACTACAAAGATACTTGGGCGGGAGAAGGTGGCAGTAGAAACCATCACAGTTCAGAGTGAAAGTACTGGAAAGTCCAGAAAAAGGAATGACTAACTCTTTCAAGGAAGGATTACCAGAGGAGGGTCAGGGTAGAGACTCTTGAGCTGATTCTTGAAGGATAAATATGATGGCTTTTAATGATATAATCTTTTATCTTTTACTAAATTGTGAGCAATTAAAGACAGGCACCATGCCTTTTAATTCTCAGTTCTCCCCTATACTTGTTAGCCTTGCATGGAGGAAATATTGAATATTCTCAGCTTAGAAATTCCATTTTCACTGAGCAATTCCGACAGTGTCATTAAGCTTTGCAAATTTGTGTTCTGTGACCCGCACTAAGATAGTCTAACATGATGATTAACGTTTTATGAGAATGTGATAGGTGTGTTACCAAAATAAAAGTGGGAACTTTTTTTTTTTTTTTTTTTTGCTGAGGAAGATTGTCCCTGAGCTAACATCTGCACCAATCTTCCTCTATTTTGTATATGGGACACTGCCACAACATGGCTTGATGAGCGGTGTGTAAGTCCACCCCTGGGATCCAAACCCATGAAACCCAGGCCACTGAAGTGGAGCACTTGAACTTAACCATTGTGCCACCAGGCCGGCCTCAAAATGGGAGCATTTTATATGGAAATAATAGCTGCTTCTCTGTTATATAAAAGTGCTAATCTTGCTTCCTTTAAAAATTTTCAATTTGGGGGCAGAAAACATTCATTGAACTGTGGATGTAGTCATATTCCACTAAGACTTGAAGTATTTCAAGCTCATCTTTCAAAATGAAAGTCCACAATGACCCTGTGGGGCAGGTCATTATTATTAAATATAAATTATGGGTGTCCATCTGCTGTATCCCCACAGCCACGCCTTACTAGGAGCACCGTGAGTTTAATATTACATGCTTGTGATAGCATCAGATACTATGAAAGTCAATGAAAGAAAGAAGTGTTAGCAAACCTGTTAACAAATCTGTATGACACAAACCATAAATTCTGCTTCCTTGTGTGTCTGCCTCACACACCTACTTGTTATTTTTACCTATGGGTGTTTCATGAGTCAAGAGAGAGAGAAAGAAGTACAGGGATTGAGGGTGTTTCATGTTTAAATGGTAATATCACACCCATAAGTGATCCCAGGTGGTGGGTCAGAGAGAATTTTCTGGCCTGTGGTGTAAAAACCAGGTTGATACTGGTTATTTAACTCTATTTTAACATGGAGAGATGGTACCTCATATATAAATTATTAGCAACAGTTTGTCCCAGATGAAGTGGGTTCTGGGAAACTAACACAACAGTAAATAACTGTTCCATCTGAAATACGGAACTGGCATGGGCCATTTTGATGTCATTCAATATTTTTAGCATTGGTACTGATTTTATTTAGGAATTGAAGCAGACGAATTTCTCCCTTGGTAATTAAGAACTACTGAATTGCAATTTTAAATAACCAAGTCTATTTGGCTTCTATCTACTTGAACTGGTTCAAAGTAAGGTTTTTTCCTTGCTACTGTCAAGGTATGAAAGCATATTAAGAACATAATAATTTTCCAGGCTCTTTCTTCCCAGATATTTGAGTTCTCACTCTTCACACAAGAGAGATACAAGAAGTGTAAAAACAAAATTGGCATGATTGTCAAAAAGTGGACAAACAATAATGTACAACTAAAACCCCACAATGTTATAAACTATTAAGACATCAATAAAAAATAATAATTAAAAAAAAGTGGTTATTTAGGCAGGACAAATGCACTTATGGAGATGCTGTGAACGTCAGTTGGGAGGGAGGATTCCAAAGTGCTTCCCAGCATTTGTGCCTGGTTGTTGAGAAGAGATTCATTCTCAGGCCCTCTGAATCTGCCAGCAAAATCCCTTTCCCAAGTGATTTCCCAGCCTGGTCTTGAAGTGGGGCTGCTCAGAGGGTGGGGTCCATAACATTGACAGTAGATCTCTACACTGAATGCTGTTTCCACACTCACTTTCAAGATCCGAAGTAGCAAGTGCAAAGTGCATCTTGACATATAATGTGGGCATATTTATGCAGGGCTCTATTAGACCCACAGTTTGCTGACTTGCCTTCCTTCCCAGGCATTTCCTCTCTGAAAATTTGCAGAGGAAGTGGGCAGGCTGGGCGCAGTAGGGTAGAAGTATGGAGAGAGTCAAGTGGCTCCAGGTGTGATGAGAGGGATGCTGGAAAGGTCATCTACCTTGGAAATTTGGAAATAGTGCAGTCTGTGGAAGATGAGGACAGTAGGTTTTTATTTCATTACTTGTAGAAATATCAAGAGTATAGCCCCCCAATAAGTGTTTTACTATAACTAATTCAGGCAACATTTATTGAATCTGATTGAGCTAGAAACTGTAAGGTGCTGGGAACACTAGGATGTTTCTCTTAGGCAGAAGTTAGGCAGATACAAAATTACTCAGGAAATAGTGGATATACAAGTGAGTGATACAGGTATGTGTATCAGCTAGGATGCTTCTGGCTGAAAATAATAGAAAGCCTGATTCAAACAGGCTTAAATGATCAAAGATCTACTGGTTCACTGAACTGAAAAGTCTAGAAGCAGGGCTATCTTAAGGCTTGATCCAGAGGCTGAACCATGTTACCAAGTCCTCGGTTTCTTTCCAATTCTCAGAGCTGCTTGCTGCTTCTTCCTGAGGTTGGCTCCTGTCATGGTTCCAAGATGGCTGCCATAGATTCTAGCACTACAGGCTTTGTCCACATCCAGCAGGACAGAAAGATTTTGTCACAACATTCCCCTAAATGTCCTGAGAACAATGCTGACTGAACCAGCATGGGTCATATGACCCCACATGAAGCAATCACTATGGCCAGGAGATGGAATGCATTATCTGAATTAACCTCTAGGTCACATGTCAACCACAGGGTAGAGAAAGAGTTCAATTTATTAATAAACGTGTTTTCGGATGCTAGACACAAAAGATGAGGGGACATCTGACTCTGCTGGAGAAGGGGATAGTGTAGAAGGGGAAGAGGAGGTTGGGGAACCCTTTGCAGAACAGGAGTTATCAGCTGGGACCAGAATATGAAGAAACTTGAATGCCATGCTAAGAAATGTGGACTTTCAAACTGTGAGGAAAGAAGTTGTAAAGCAGATTCATAGCATAAGCCAGATGGACTTACTAGCATCAAAGCGTAATTTTCAAAAAGTTAACACATGACTCTCGTATAAATATAGGATGAGTACATGTCAAAAATTTTATTCAGCTCATTAATTAATGAGAGATCTAGTAAGAATGTAAAGCTGGTTTGAAGAGCATCTGAGGAACAAGGGTTTATACAGCTTCTCAGGAAAGGCACTTCGGGGAAAAAAAGGAGGTTAGAAGAACATTGCTAGGTTAGATGTACTTCAGAGCAATGAAATCATAACCTTTGAGGTTATCTTTTCTACCTGAGAGAAATTACTTGCATTTCTACTGGACAAAACACAAATCTGCAAGTTAATTCTCTACCGCATAGTGTCTGAGTCTTTAATTAATAGTAACAAGCAAAGTAAAATAAGAGTACAACCTCCTAGACCAAGAGAATTAAATAATCCTTAGGTGGGCCTGTTAAACAATGCTTTAGTAGGACATTAAAGAGACAGTCATCCTCTTGGCTTTACTTATAAGTTTTGGTGATTTTTCTTAACATCAGAGCATTGTATTTAAGACAGTTTGGTTTTTTTTAATGGACTTAAGTCTTGTAGTACTTGCATGTCAGTGAATACTGCTAATTGTAATTAGTCATTAAAGGAGGCTTAAGGAGATCTGCTCAAGGAAAGAGACATTTTGACTGATACCTGGAGTGCGAGGTATTGAATTCAGCCACTCTTCGCTAGAAGGAGAGCTCCCCTGCTACCCGGAGACTAGAGAGGAGTCAAGTAAGAGAAGCCAGCAGAAATGAGAAGGCCCAGAGACCTCCGGTGCCCACGGAGATGACTTTTCCTCAGGATTATTCACAAAGCAGCTGGAGTGGAAATCAGGGCCTGTTTCAACACTGCCAGTCAAGGAGACACCCATTCTGAAGCCATGCTAGGCTGTGATAGGCCCACTTCCTGGTCCCTCTCTCTCCCGTGAAGTATTTTGGTTAAGAGGGAAAGATATTCTCTACACTTAATAATTAAGTACAGCTCAGCTAAGCCACGTTTAGACCCAAATTTTTGGGTAACAGATTTATTAATGGGCTGGTTGAGAGAACTGAACCATTTGGTGTTTGGGAAAACTGGAAATGTTTAAAATAAATATTAGGTACCCTTTCTCTCTGAGTGCTGCAATATGTTCAGTCGTTCTTAGGGGTAAAATGTCTGTGTTGAAGATTAACAGAAATTGCTTAGCAGCTTTTCACTAAGACTATGGTATAAAATATTAAATGGTTAATATCCATTTTTATAAAATGAAAGGAATTTGCTTCAAAAGCAGTTCACCAGTCCAAAGACTTCTTGTTTATTATTAGTCTCAGGTGTAATAGTTATCATGCCATGCAGAATATACCCCATCCACACCCCCTAAAAGTAGGGTTGCCACATTTAGCAAATAGAAATACAGTATACCCAGTTAAATTTGAATGTCAGAAAAACAATGAACAATTTTTAGTGTGTGTGTGTCCCATGAGATATTTGGGACATGCTTATGCTAGGCAGAAAAATGGTCCACAACAATGTCCATGTTCTCATATCTGGAACCTGTGAATACGTGACCTTACACGGCAAAACAGACCTTGCAGGTGTGTTTTGGCTCTTCAGATGGGGAGATGATCTTGGATTATCTGGGTGGGCCCAAAGCAATCACAAGGGTCCTTAGAAGAGAGAGGCAGGAGGGTCAGTGTCAGACAGAGAGTGGAAATTGCTACAGTGCTGACTTTGAAGATGGAAGAAGTGTCCACAAGCCAAAGAATGCAAGTGGCTGGAATAGGCAAGGAAACAGATTCTCCTCTATAACCTTCAGAAGGAATGCAGCCCTGCTGACACCTTGATTTCAGCCCAGTGAGATCCAGTGAGATTTCTGATGTACAGAGCTTTAAGATAATAAATTTGTATTGCTTTAAGCCACTAAATTTGTGGTAATTTGGTACAGAAGCAATAGGAAACTTATACTAAAAAAATTATTTGTTGGGGCTGGCCGGTAGCATAGTGGTTAAGTTGGTGTGCTCCACTTCAGTGGCCCAGGGTTCACGGGTTTGGATCCCGGGCGTGGACATATGCACCTCTTGTCAAGCCATGCTGTGGCAGCGTCCCACATACAAAATAGAGGAAGATGGGCATGGATGTTAGCTCAGGGCTAATCTTCCTCAGCAAAAAGAGGAGGATTGGCAATGGATATTAGCTCAGGGCTGATCTTCCTCACCAAAAAAATAAAAATTATTTGTTGTTTATTTGACATTCAAATTTAATTTAGGCATCCTTTATTTTATCTGGCAACCCCACCTAAAACATCTAAGCATAAAGCAGTGGGGTGTGATAGAAAGCACTCTCACATAGGAGCCAGGAGACGACTACCGGCATAAAATGCTTTACCTTCTGGCCTGATTCCTCAGGCATAAAACCAGGGGTTTGACTTAGATGATCACTATGGTTCCTTGTGGTCCATGATACCATCAAAGAAATATTCTTTTGCCAATACAAAATAAAACAAACAAATGAAAAAATGTTCATAGCTCAGGACAGTTGTCTTCATTTGCTGAGTGTGTTAGTGCATTTGTGCGTTTGTGTTCTATATTCTCTGTAGTTCTCCTTTAACCACTCACCCCAATCTGAACTACCCTTTGCTCCATCTGTGTGTTGTCAGGTGACAGGGTATGGCCCTGCCACAGTGCTGTGTCCTTATACTTCTTTCTCTCTCCTCACTTCAGGCCTCTTCACGCCTTCTCCTAACTCCAGCTGTGTGACAGACAGTGCTGGTCAGCTACTGTTTTAGTATCCTATGGCTGCTGCAAACTTAGTGTCTTAAAACAACACAAATTTATCTTACAGTTCTGAAGGTCAGAATTTCAAAGTAGGTTTCACTGGGCTAAAATCAAAGTGTCACAAGGCTGCATTCCTTCTGGAGTCCAGAGAATCCATTTCCTTGCCTTTTCCAACTTCTAGATGCTTCCAACTTTCCTTGGCTTGTGGCCCCACATCACTTTGACTTCTACTTCCACTGTCACATCTCCTTGTCTGACTCTGATCCTCCTGCCACCCTCTTCTAAGGACCCTTGTGATTGCATTGAGCCCACCCAGATAATTCAGGATAATCTCCCCATCTGAAGAGCCTTAATTTAATCACATCTGTGAAGTCCCTTTTGCCACATAAAGTAACATAATCAATCACAGGTTCCAGTGATTAGGACACAGATGTCTTTGGCTAGCCATTATTCTGTCTACCACACCTACCCAATATCTGTTCTCCCTTCTTCCTTTCTAAAAGAGCTATTATTTTGTTCAGGGTGACAATAAGATTGGCTAAAAAAATTTGTTGACAAAGTTCCTTTGAAGCTGCTTGTGGTCATGTGACATAGTCAGGCCAATGAGATGTTAGTACAAGTCTACTGGACAATGAAAAGTAGAATTCTGGCTTCCAAGAAAGCTGTTGTTTTCCTAATTAAGACAGGCAGACTCAGCTGGCATATACCTTTTGCTCTCTTCCATCAACTCTTCACCCTGCATGGAAAATGAGTGTGATACCTAGAAGGGCAGACACTATATTATGAGCAGGAGAATGAAAATCATACATGCAAAATGGCAAAGCAAAAATGAAGCATCTAAGATCCCCGAAGGCATCGTGGAAATGCCACATTAGCCATAATCTGCTAATCTCCAGACTTATTACTGAGAAAAAAAAGGAATGTTTAATTGTTGGCACCTGGATAATCAGTTTATGCAACTGAATTCAGTTCTAACAGACACAGGTTCTCTTTAAATCCTCTCTACTCAAAGTGTGATATCCTGGCAGTATGTTAAAATGCAGAATCTAGGGCTCTTCCCCAGATCAGCTGAACCAGAATCTGCATTTTAACAAGAAAGTTATGCACTTTCGTTTGCTGGGGTTGATGTGTATGCACTTCAGAGTTGGAGAAGCGCTGCTCTGGAGCTCACAGAGGTCGGGGAGGGAAATTGCCCTGGGTTCTTCCGCCCCAGGCTGGAAGGTGTGGTCTGTCTGGAAATGATGCTACCCTTGAGATTTACTGGGATATATTTCAAACATTGGGAGGTGAGTGCAAAATTGTATATATACAATCTTTAAGTACATTTCTCACCACACACCATTACCCTGATTTAGTTCTTTCCTTGTTTCTGCTCTAAAGTTGTATTGCATTACTAGTTAGCCTAAGACCTCACACCTGTTTTACTCAATCAAGACCAAATTGATACAGACTTGAAGGTTGGGTGAAATCAGGAAAAGGAGGAGGATCACTTCTTTTAAAAACTCTTAGTGGATTGTAAGTACACCTGAAATGTCTTTGGTGTGCTTGACCACTTAGAAGAAGCGCAGTAAATATATAAATCCTCAGAAATGGAGATTCAAACAGACATTCAACACACTGCGTTTCTCATTTCTGTTAAATCGCTCAATTTATACATTTAATGGGGACTGTAAATTGTATACTCATTTCTTTGTGATAATTTCTATCAGAATATTATAAAGAAATGCAGAGAGTAAAGCACCAAGTTTCCTGGGGAATGGGGAAAAACATCAAGGGAGCAGAACTTCCAATTGAATTTGCCCTCTTGAAAACTGTTTTAGGTGGTTTTTGTTTTGAATTTAATTAATTTTTGAACAGGCAAATCCAAAAGGTACAAAAGGGTATATAGTGAAAACTCTGCCCCTCCTTCAAACCCTCCAGTTGCCAATTTCTCTCCCTCAAGGCGACCCCTGTGGCCAGTTTCTTGGGAATCCTACCACACGGGAGCTTTGCATGTTGCAAGATGCTAAAAAATGCAGCTGAAAATCCAGAGTGAAGTGTAGAGTGCTCTGAATTGTACTTGCAGGCGTTCATTAAAATTAATCTTTCTCATCATTCAATTGCTTTCTGTTAAGACCTTTTGCCAGCATTTAATTTTCATATGTCATAGATAAAATATCTATCAAGTAAAGATCAAGAGTCTTGCCATGGACTCATCCCAGAGGATTAAAGAGAGAGCGTTTATGAAACACTTGGAGACTCTCAGAGGAAGTCTCTGAATACGCATAAGTGGTGGTTATAGCTGTAGCCCCCTTCTATATAATTTGCATTTTATAACTCTTCCCTCATCCCCAAGACTACCACACACTTTCCCTCCCCTGCAGCACCTTCTAAGGGTGAGAGGTTAATAAGAAAGGGCGATTGATGTAACACAAGACTAAGTAGAATGCTTTGAGGATTTTTCTGTTTGCCTAAAGCTTTCCAACTCGTCTGTTCTTTAAGGAACCTAGAATTTTTTCAAAAAGAGAGACACTTAATTGTATAACTTTATAGTTGTGTGACTTTCTTTAAGAATTCAAATAATTTAAGAATATTTTCCTTTTTTTAAAAAAAAATAGGATTCTATTTTATAAACTTTCTTCTTTCCCATGGTAATATGTTTTGGGCATCACTGTTCTGAACAGCTGCATTGTATACCATGACTATTTGAAATTAAGAATAGCTGCCGTGTTTAAGGATACACATAAGGAGACTTGGCTCACATTTATACAGTCAAATCAATATATGTTTTTGAGGGCCTACTATGTGCTAAAAACAAAATGGACACTGCAGAGACACCTAAGATGTTTCCCCTGCCCATTACAAAGTCTTCAGTGAAATTGAGAGATTTAGAGGGAGTTCTCTGGGACCTGAGAAATGCCGGTGGCTGCTTAAATTGCAGTGGTTTGGGAAGACTTCTTGATTTTGTTCTAGACTATTTTTCAGTACTCCAGTGGGCTTACAGACAAACAGGTAGACTTTTCTAAGAGATAAAAATCCCTATACAAAGATTCTAGGAAAAAATACAAAACCATCCCTGGCAAGGGATATAAAAATTGTATGCAACTAAGTAGATAGAAATTAATAGACTTTACTTCCTTTTAAAATACAAGACCTTTAATTATAGCACTGTTGGGCAGAATGCTGACTGATGGTTTAAACCATCTGATTGGCCAATGTACAAAACAATAATTGCCAGGTACATCCCAAATTAAAGGGCATAGCCCATAAAGATAGTATTAAGAGTTTATATTTCCTTCTCCTTTATCTTGTGCTAACCTTTAGCTAACCTCCTAGACCCAAGGCATTTCTAGCAATTAATGATTGGTTGAGGTTAATAGTTCTGACAAAGGCTTGGTTCATTGATCCTTCTCAGATGGTCATTAACCTCTAGAATCTGGTCATTAACCTCTAGAAACTGCTAAGCAGGATGCAAAAAAGCATTTTACCAGTATTATTTAAAAGGCTGTATAATTGTTTCATACATATATTTTGAATGTAAGAAAATGTCTCTCATATTGCGTATGTATGTGCCTGGTAGTTTAAAGTTTCTTTAACTTTTTATTTCTAGAATTTTCTTCCAATACAAAAGAATAATTTGAAATAGATATATGCATTTTGGGAAAACTGTTACTAAGACCTGGCATCCTGAAAGGTTTTATTGTCCCAAAGAAAGGAGGGTATAAAATTGACTTAAAAAGTGAGAGTGTTTGTTTTTGTGATTAATACTTTGAATGGATTTATTAAAAGTTACAATGACAACAAAAATTGGATTGTAGGTGAATGTCCCCTTGGAAATGGTGCTGTATGTTTCCCATATTCTTAAAAGAACTGAGCATGAAGTATAGTTGAAACATCACAAACATAGGCCAGTTTATTACTGTAACCACAAATCATATTTTCACAGTAATTTGTTCTGACGTAGGAATTTTCACAAGGAAAGATATGAAGTCTCAGTGGATCATTAGGTTGCTCACTGTCGATTCAACATTTAATAAGCTTTCCTCTGATTTTACGTCCTGAGTCCATAAAGCTTATTAAGTGACACTTCAAAATTTCTTCAGTGGTGGAAGCTTTGGTTAAGTGAAAAAGCCTGTTGGGACTTTTCCCCTGTAGTTTCCTAATTAGGGCTTCCTTATTACATCACAAACATTAATCACCACATTATCCAGTAACAGATCAGACTTACCCTGTCTTTCAGATCCTCATTAATCTACTAGTAAAGTTATGTGCTCCGTTAACATGGTTACATTTAGAATGTCACCCTGAAGCACAGTATATCCATTACTGTGCTGGATAATGCAAAAGCCATATATCTCCTCCAGGCTGAAGATGTTCTGAAACGTTAGCTCTGACAGAGCAGCCTTTCCTGAACCCTCCACATAGAATTCCTACAAAATGTTTGCTTTTTTAATTTACTGCTTTGTTTACTATTTTAGCAGGTGAAAAATTCTCTGAGCAGGATCAAGTTTGCGTTTTTGCAGAGACCAAATAAAGTGTTGTTGTCCAGAGCTTAGCTGTCTTCCATTTGAAATGCAGGGCCAGCCTCAGTTGAAAAAGAATGTAAGATCTTCCCAGAATGTGATCACCCCATCAAGCAGAGGGAGTGCTGCTAGTTCCTTGTGATCCTAAACCGACCAGCGCTTCCTGAACACAAATGTTCCTTGGATGAGTGACAGTAAAAATGGCAGAGCATCTAGTTCACCTGGCCGCATCCACATCGCTGAATGTGACCAGTTCAGATGCAGAGCCTGATGTGGTCCAGCAAGAGCACAGCCATGGAAAGGAAAGACTCTCCAGCTGTTCACACAGTCTAGGGGTCTCTCATAAATGCCTACTATTTTATGAGCTATGGGAGTGGGGGATTTTCTTTCAGAACATGACAGAAAAAAGTCTCTGAGTCTCTCAGCTTGCCTTAGTGTTGGATTCACTGCATTCATGGCTAGATTTTGTAGTTTCTTTTTGCATTCTGATTTTCTGTAGGATAGTATATAGATTTAAGCATGCCATTTCCTACTAGAGGATGTAAAAATGAGTAAGCAGTTATGATATATACTATCTACATATGGTATTTATCATAAGACTCATTTAAGAGAGCTTAAATAAATATAAAGATACTCTCAAGGAATTTTAGAAAATTAGAAAATACTCTCCTGAAGAGAAAATATTGAAGTCAATGAATGTTTTGTCAAGAATGTCATAGGGAGAAGACAAAATTCAAAGACAGACAAGGTAAAAGAAGGGAAATATCAATAAAGGCAGAGGTCTGTTAAAACAACTTAGTGATCACTGTTTTAAAGACTATGTTTCAAAGATTAGAAATTATGGATTTGTGAGCAGAGTAATGTAGATGTCAAATTTTTCAGCAAAACAATCTAGTCTTAGAATTTGGGGGCACATTTCATTCTTAGGAAACCCTATATTATTTAGTGAGCTGCAATGAAAGGAAGGGAAAAATAAAATGGGTCTGGAAATAAATGAACAGTTCCTTGGTTTCAGATAGGCATTTTTCAAAGTCTTTCATGATATTCTTGTGGAGCACATGGAGAACTAAGGCCTGGGTAATGGTACAGTTTGGTGGATTTATAGTTGATTAAACCAAGGAGGTCAAAAAGGTAATGTATCAACATTACAGGGGGAGGAAGGTCTTTAAAGGAGAGCTCGAGTGCTCTGTATTTGACCTTGCAACAGAGAAATGTGCTTCTCAGATTTGTAAAGCACGTACAACTCAGGATTAAAAAAGATCTCTAAAGATTGTACAGATGGACAGAAATCAACAAAATGAAATTTAATGCAAACAACTAAAAATAAAAACCTGCATTTAGGCTCAAAAATTCCACTGTAAAATTCACAACCTGGCATAAGAAGTTTATAGGAGAAAACAGACACACCGTAGGTGTTTTAGTTGATTTCAAGGGGAAAATGAGTCAAGAATGTGAGCTGGCAAATGAACAAACTAATGAGATCTTAATTTATATTAACAGAAAGATGGCGCCCAGATGAAGGGAAATAATCATCCCAATAGGCGCGACCCTGGTTGGTCCACATCTGGAGTTGCAGTTCTGTGTGCCACCCTGGGGAGGCCGGGCTGGGCCGAAGGGTAATGGAGAACAGGCAGAGGTCAGCAATGAGGGAGGTCGAGGGAGTGATTGGGGGGATGCTGAGAGAAGCAGGCTAATGAGAATCTAAGTCTCTGAAAGCTCGGGGACAGGCTTATTTCTTCCAGAATGAAAGTGCAATGTTAAAGGGGCTAAGAGAAAATTTAAAATAAAAGAAATTCACGATTATGCACTTCTACCACTCCACAACAAGTAAAACAGTAACCCGATGCTGTGATTAAGGGGTTTCTTCAGCAAATAAGTGGCATGAAGAAGAGAAGAGAAACAAATGGATTTTAAAAGAGCCTTAAGAGATTTATTGACCAAATGAATTGTGTGGACCTTGTTAGATCTTGATTCCAACAACTACCTGGTAAATCAAACATAGACGTTTTTGAGATAATCAGGGAAATTATTTTTTAATAACAGCTTTATTAAGATATAACTCACATGCCATAAAATTCACCCTTTAAAAGGATACAATTCAGTGATTTTTTAGTATAGAAATAACATTGTGCACTACCCACCATTATTTAGTTCTGGAAAGTTTTTATCACCCCAAAAAGACACCCCATAGTCATTAACAGTCACCACCCATTCTTCCTCACCCCATCCTCTAGTAAGCATTAATCTCTTTTCTGTCTCTGTGGATTTGCCTTTCCTGGACATTTCCTATAAATGGAGTCATACAATATGTGATCTTTTGTGTCTGGCTTCTTTCATTTAGCATAATGCTTTCAAGGTTCATCCATGTTGTAGCACGTATCAGTACTTCTTTCCTTTTTATGGTTGAATAATATTCCTTTGTATGGATATACCACATTTTGTTTATCCATTCATCAGTTGATAGACATGTGTTTCCACTTTTTGACTATTATGAATAATAGTGCTAAGAACATTCATGTACAAGGTTTTGCGTGGACATATGTTTTCAGTTCTTTGGGGTATATACCTACAAGTGGAATTGCTGGGTCATATGGTAACTCCATTTTAACATTTTGAGGAACTACCAAACTGTTTTTCCAAAGTGGTGTACATTTTGCATCCCCACCAGTAAGGTGTGAGGGTTCAAATTTCTCCACATACTCACCAACGCTTGATATTATGCCTTTTTTATTACAGCCATCCTAGTCGGTATGGAGTATCTTATTGTGGTTTTGATTTGTAGTTCCCTAATGATTAATGATGGTGAGAATCTTTCCATGTGCTTATTGGACATTTGTATATCTTCTTTAGAGAAATGTCTACTCAGATAATTTGCTGACTTTTACATTGGTTTATTTATCTTTTTATTTTTGAGTTGTAAAAATTCTTTATACATTCTAGATACAAGTCCCTCATCAGATATATGATTTGCAAATATTTTCTCCCATTCTATGAGTTGTTTTTTTCCCTTTTTTATGGTATCATTTGAAGCACAAAGTTTTAAATTTTGATGAAGTCTAATTTATCTAATTTTTCTTTTTTCACTTATGCTTTTCTCTATATTTCTATAATTGGATTTTAAAAAGAACTTTTCCACCAAGTAATTTAATGTGGTTAAATCTGTTATTAAACCACGAAATAACCATTGTACTGTGGTTGTGGAGGAGATGTTAAATACAGTACATTTAATTTTATTAAGGTAACATGGGACTGCTTCCCATGATAAAGACGTATAACTAGTCAGCTTCAGCTTCAGTTTTTAAATCCACATGATACCAGCAGTTCAATTATCACAATGATTTAGTCAAGTCTAGAAGGGAATGGAGACCTCTGGAAATCACTGTGTAAATAGTAACATACTCACATCATTTGAAAATTCTTCCCCTTGTCCCAAATTTCACAGAACAGTTAGCTCATGAATATGGAAAAAAGACATTATTGCTTCTAAAATTATCCTCAACATAATATTACCAACCTGGAAAGTCACCTGTCCTTCCTTCCACCCCTAGCAGGGGAAACTAATTGGAATCTGGAGAACAGAGAAACTGTGATTTGAAATATATATATATTCAACACTTTAGATTTGAAAATAAAAATAAAACCTTATTTTTATAATTCAAAATATAGAAGATAAAACTTAACGATATCTTCTAGGCTCCTAAGAGAAATTTGTCAGAAATGGCAAGGGCTGGGGGAAATGGTGAGTTTTATTTGCCCAAAAGATACTTGAGTTTAAAAATATTGGGAAATAGTGTCCCAGTGAAATAAATGATTAATATTATAGAAGGTCAAATCACAATGCTTCCACCCATCATTTTAAAATGTTTTAGATACTGTTGCACAAAGAAGTATATATGGAGTAGAATATTTTTCATTTGATAATCAGTGTCCTCACGTACACTCAATTCCATAATCCCTGGGTCATTATATATAACTATGCACTAAAAATTACATAATACTTTAAATACATGCATTAATCTTAATTAAGTCAGTGATTCATCTTCACGTAATGAGTAGCTTTTTATAATTACTATAACTAACTGCTCTACCTTAACTTTGTTCTCTGGCTGATTCTTACATTCTTCAAACTGAAATTCACATGGATCAAAATCTTATGATTATTTGTAGTGTCAAAAGCTATATCTATTTTCTAGAAGTAGTGTGAGCTATAAATTTTAATTAGTTTTAAAAGAGTATGGGAAAATCCGAGAAATGACCCTCAAAAGAAAAATGGAAGTATTTTTCTTTTATTTTTACATAAATATGATTTACTATATTGGACATAACACACATCACTTCCAATTAAATATATTTTAATTTTTGCTCCCTCCTGAAACCCCACTAAAATAGGGCGAAATAAATTAAAGAGACATAAACCCAGAAGAATTAAGAAAGCAGAATAGACAACAGCAGAGGCGAGATCTCAACAATACTTTGGAAGTCGGCAAGCAGATCAGTGGATGGCATCCGTCTTAGCAAACCAGAAGCTAAACTTGCCGCCCGCTGGGAGGATCAGAAATGAGCAGACTTGCACTACTCAATCAGGAATGGCTCAGGATTTGGAGGTGCTGGCTCCTTCAGAAGCATGGGTGCCTAGCAGAGCTAAAGGTAGGAGGAAAGTTGGTGATGTTGATGAGAAACAGTCAGACCCCCAAGCTGCATTCTACTCCCTGCCCACCACACAGGCAGATAATTCTGCCTCTACACTGGCAGAAGACAGGATGAGTTGAACCATGTGAACTCTGATCTTTGGGCTACACAGCCCAACTTAGGGCAGAGATAAAGTTCTGTATTGAAAAACTCAAGTGAAAATCCACACACTAAACTGTGTTCTGCTCAGGTCCCCTAACACTGGCAGCCAGGAGTGTGCTCCCAGGCAGGAGCTAAGAGGATCCTTCTCTACTGAGAAACTAACAGTTCCCTGCCCCCAATTCTATAGGTACTGATATTTGGGGTTCTCCTACAAAAAGGACAGGTTGACACCTATCACCACCCAGTGAGGTCCACTGTTGACAAGTCCTACCCAGGTATATGGAATTTCCAATGAGCCTGTAGTGCCTCGACCTTAAATGCAAATAGACAAAGTTCATCAGAAATTTGAAGAAATCTTTTAGTATGGAAAATAAAAACAGAAAAAAGAAACTCAGAGGAAACGTAGACAATTCAAGACAACTTCAAAATAAGAGAAGATATTGTATCCATGATAGAAACAGGAGATTATAAACCTGGAACATTTAGAAAACAAGAAAGAGCTTTTGGAAATAAAATATGATTGCAGAAATATGAAATTCAATACAATATTCAGAAAATAAAGACGAATTAAAAGTAATCAAAAGGAAAAAGACAATTAGACAGAAAATTGGAAGATAAATTATAAGAAAAGTAGAGCATCATTCATTCATTTATTCAACCGATCTTCATTGAATGCTGCTTTGTGCCAGACACCGGCCTGGGTATTCAGGATGCATCAATAAGCAAACCAGAAGAAGGTCCCTGCACTCAAGGATTTCACATGTTAGTTGGAGGAATCAGAAAATAAACAATAAACCTAATAAATAAGTAAATTACATAATATGTTAGGAGACAATGCTTTTGTCAAAAAGGGAAAAAAAACAGAGCAAGGTAAGGGGATTGGGAGTGCTGGGAGGGTTTTTTGTTTTGGTTTTGGCTTCCATTTTAAACAGGATGATCAGGGTATACCTCATTAAGAAGGAACATTTGAGCAAAGACGCAAAAGAGGTAAGAGGAACAAGAAGCAACAGCTAGTGCAAAGACCCTGAGGCGAGACATTCCACGGCATGTTTGCGGAAAAGCAAAAAGGCCAGTGTGCTGGAACCCATTAATAGGGGATAATGTCAGAGCAATAGCAAGAATTCAGACCCAATTGGGCCCACGTGGCCCAAGCTACGGACTTTGTTTTTTCTGAGTCAAATACGGCACCACAAGAGGATGTTCAGTAGAGGAGTGTCAACTTTGGCTTTTAAAAGGACTATGTGGCTGCAAGGTAGAAGCAGAGAAATCCCAGAGCAAGGCTTTACAGTGATCCAGGTGAGAGACGTGATACCTGGGACCAGAGGAGTGACAGTTGACTAGTCCTTTTAGGGGAAGATGCAGATGTTGATAAATTCAAGAAATCAGTACGAGCGCAGCCACTGCAGAACAAAACTATTGTATAACCTAAACTAGCAGAAGAAATCTCAGAGTATCCAATGGAAAACAGGAAAGGAGAAAACAGTTAATGGATTCAGAGGTACATATTTTCTGAAATAAACTCATATTACTTTGGAAATTTTAGTTTGCTTTTGTTCTACGGGTAGGGCCCTGCTGTGATTCACTTTGGAAAACTGGACTTGGGCTCCCTGAGCCACCTCACTTGCCTAGAGTCCAACATATAGAAGCAGAATTTAAGTTTGGGGGAGGGGAGGCTAAAATGAGGAGGAAGGAGGTAGGGGCCCACCTCTGTGATCTTGCTCATTAAATGGTCCTTCTGACCTTGCTCACAATTTCCCTCACCTAGTTGTTTCTACCGTAGAGCTGGCTCAGTGCTTCCCACAAACAAGGCAGAACGCCTAGAACAAGGGCCACAAACTCAAATACTTTCAAAGTCACCCAAGTAACAGATATGGCAAGGAGGAAAATGTTAAGTCAGATTATAACTTGGGAGTGCAGAGAAAATGCACATCTTAGTGGTTACCCAGAAGCAGGCCTTGAGATGCTCTTTTGTGTGCAAGTGATTTATTAAGGAGGGACCCCTAAAGAAACCAGGAGGGGGATGGAGGAAGAAGGGCAGGGAAGCGGAAGAAACCAAGCAAGGGTTCAATTTCAGTCTGCACCTGCAGGCAAGGTGGCTCCAGGAGCCACCAGTTTCCCAAAGTGAGTCACCGCTGGGCCCAACCCTTAGCACAAAGCTACCGGGAAGCCAAAAGAGGGGCCCCGGAAGGAATCAGGGTGAGAGGTTTAACAGGAGCTGGGGGAGTCGCCGCCATGCTCATGCAGTTTCTTTTTTTTTACTCTACTTAATCTGATCTTCTCCTGAGGGGGTGGGATGTAGAGAGGAAGTTAAAAAATTAACTGTTAGTTCTGACTTAAGGGTTTCAGGCAGCTCACTTAATCAGTGTCTTGAGTTGTTGCTCAGCCTTCTCAGATAAAAACATTTACTTTCTCACTTATCCCTCCCACCTTACTTCTTTTCTTAAGATGTCATCCTGAGATATGGGAGGTTGAGTGTGTCTTATACAACTCCCATGGTGACAGAGAAGGGCTGGAGTCTCCAGCTGAGGTGTCCTTTGACTTTTCCAGCCTCTGGGACAATGGCTCCTGTCCCTCTGTTGCAGGTCACCTGGATGACATTCACCTCTGCTTTGGTCTCTGTCAGTTTGGTCACAGTCTGGGGTGATCCCCTCCTGACTTGAAGTCACATTGGCCTCCACTGGCTGTCAACTGCTGGGTCTGTACCATGTTTTCCTTGCAGCCTCAGGCTCAGCAGTCACAGGCCCACTTACCGTCCGTCACTCTGACCATCAACTCTCCACTCACCCATACTGGTATGGGGAGCCCCACAGGCAAAAACTATATTTTTTATTGTGGCAAAAAATCTATAACATAAAATTTGTCTTTTTAACCATATTAAGTGTACAGTCCAGTAGCCTTTATTTGATTCACAGTATTGTACAACCCTCACTGCTATTTCCAAAACTTTTTCAACATCCCAAACAGAAATTCTCCTCATTACTTCTTTCCCTCAGGCCCTGTCACCTCTAATCTATTGTCTATCTCTGTGAATCTGCCTATTCTAGATATTTCATGTAAGTGGAGTCATACAATATTTGTCTTTTTGTGTGTCTGGCTTATTTCACTTATCATAATGTCCTCAAGTTTCCTCCATAGTGTAGCATGGATCAGAACTTCATCCCTTTTTATGGCTGGATTATATTTCATTGTATGCATAAGTACAAAACCTCATTTTGTTTATCCATTCATCCGTTGATGGGCACTTGGGTTGTTTCCACCTTTGGGCTATTGAGAACAATGCTGCAGTGAACATTGGTGTACAAGTATCTGTCTGAGTTCCTGTTTTCAATGCTTTTGGATATATACCTCGTTGTGGAATTGCTAGGTCACACAGTCATTCTATGTTTAGCTTTTTGAGGAACTGCCAAACTGTATTCTACAGCAACTAAACCATTCCCATCAACAGTGCACAAGGGTTTCAATTTCTCCACATCCTCACCATCACTTGTTATTTTCTGTTTCTTTTTTATAATAGCCATGCTAGTAGGTGTGAAGTGATTTTGATTTGCATTTCCTTGGTGACTGATGATGCTGAACACATTTTCATGTGCTCATTGGCCATTTGCAGATCTTCTTTGGAGAAATATTTATTCAAGTCCTTTGCCCATTTTTAAATTGTGTTGTCTGTCTTATTGTTGGAGGCAGATTTTAAGAGAAGTGTGAGGGTAAAAGACCCTTGTGCCTTCAGTGTAGGCCTTATGGAATCTGTACACCTCTCTGGAGAAGGATACTCTCATATCCTGGACTGAATGTCTCTCTTGTACCTCTGTATTCTTCCCTCAATTCTCAGTGCTAAAAAAAGTGGTGCTTTTCTTTTACTTTTCCTACAACGTATCCTCTTTCTGTCATCAAGAATGACAGTTTACCTATGAGTTGGGTTTTCCTGGCCTAAGTGTTGAGAAGTTACCTAATTTTTTTCCTTAGGTATTCTTTTGTATTTTTAATCTCTTCACACCCATTTAGAAGAATGCCTCTGACTGTACATTCAGAAAGGCAAAAGAGAAAGGCATGTTAATAATTTTCAAAATATCATTTCCATGACACATAAATGAGTGAATTAGGCCTGGACTTAGTGAGGGATGTGTGTGTGTGTGTGTGCATGACAGGGCTAGCCCTGAACTCTGTCTAGAGCAGCACTTCTCAAATTTTAATATATATCCAAATCACCTGGGTTTGTTGCTCAACTGCAGATTCTGATTCAGTAGAGCTTTTAACAAGCTCCCAGTTGATGCTAATGCTGCAGGTCCACAGATTACACTTTGATTAGCAAGCTCTTAGAGGACAACTTAGACATTAAAAACTTTTTGTGAAGATCCCCTCAAATAGTTCCTGGGCCGAATATGGGTTTAGCAAGCAGTTTTCACACTTGAAAAATGAAGGGGTACTATTAGGATATCACTCAAGATTTCTATGGGGTGTCTATACAGGAGTCTCAAACTCAAGTGCCTACAGGGGCCAGTCTGGGGCTGGATGGAGACTGTCAAGCTGGAGAACCTCTGCCTGTCTACAGGGAGCACTGCTCTTGAACTCCAGCTGGTGGTTCTCAGGCAGAAATGCTGGCCCAGAGTTCCCATATTGTCCAATTTTTTTAAGAGAAGTGCGATATAGAGAATTTTTTGTGAAATCCTCTGATTTCTAAATGTTTTCAATTAATTTTTTTTTCTGAAACACCCTTCAAGCTAAACAAAACAAGTCTGTTGGCCAGATGCAAATTTCAGAGTGCTTTCTTACTCTCTCTGGTCCAATATTTTGCTAGACCCTTGAGAGATATAAAAGAAGAGGACCTGGTTTCAGCTCTTATAATGAGTGTGACCTTATTGGGAGCTAACATGAGATGAAATAGCCAGAGATCAATGCAAAGACATGTGTCTGCAAGTGTGAGAAAAAAAGGGATCTAAGCCATTTAAGGAAGCTGTGAAACCAAGCCCCAAGGAGACTGCAGATACTATCCCAGAACCGAATTTTATGATTTGCAAGTGTCCTCCGTGTGGGATATAGCCTATTTACTTTGTGTTAGTGGGTTAATTAGTGCCAATGGACACACAGTGCAATCATTACTGCTTTGTACCCAATTTGATAGTTAAGCAGGTAACAGCGATTTGGAGCAAATCTGGGCTAAGAAATTGACTCATCTGCAAACATTAGTGAACTCTGTTACGAACGATACAAGAAACAGAGTTCTTGCAGAAAGAAAAAGGTTTTCTAAAAGTTATATGGGATGCCACAGTCTTCAATACTATGAAGACAACATACAAATGGTATTATGAATTGTTATATGAAAATAGAGTCATGAAAATTTATTTGAATAAACAGATGGGTGTGGTACGCTGAATAATGGCCCCCAAAGCTGTCCATGTCCTAATCCCTGGAATTTGTGACTATGTTACCTTATATGGCAAAAAGGACTTTGCAGATGTGATTAAGGACTTTGAGATGGTAAAATTATCCTGAATTATCTGGATGGCAAAATGTAATCACAAGGGTCTTTATAAGAGAGAGGCAGGAGGGGAGTCAGACAGGGAGAAATTGGAGGATGGAACCATGAGCCAAGGAATACAGGAACCCTCCAGAAGCTAGAAAAGGCAAGGAAACACATTCTCCCCTAGAATCCCAAGAAAGGATATAACCCTGCTCACACCTTGATTTTAGTCCACTGGGACTATTTGGAACTTCTGACCTCCAGAAGTACAAGATAATAAGTTTGTGTTGTTTTAAGCCACTAAGTTTGTGGTAATTTATTACAGCAGCAATAGGAAACTAGTACAGATGATAGAGAGATAGAGAAAGGGAAAGAGATAGAGAAGGCAAGAAGCATGAAGGAGTCCCAGACATAAACAAAGGGAAAGTGGTTTTCTATTAATGGCACTTTGTCACTTGCCATCCTCAATTTTTTTTACAGTTAAAATGATTTCCTCTGATACACAGAATGTCTATTGGCTTATCTGCAGAATGGAAGTGACATTTTTGTTACACTTACATGTGATGAGATTATGTCAGAGAGATGAAATCAAATGAGACAATAAATATAATGTGCTTAGCAAAATGCTGGACACATAGTAGGTGTGCATTAAATGTTAGTTTTCTCCTCTTGCCCTCAGAGATCTTGGATCTTGAGGAATGAAAGAATAATACATATACATGTTGGTGTCATCTTTGAAGTCTGTCCCTTTATCATGCAGCAGTTTTTCTCTAGTTTTATTGAGATATAATTGACATATAGCATTGTGTAAGTTTAAAGTGTACAACATGATGATTTGATACACGCATATTGTGAAATAATGGCCACAACAGGGTTAGTTAACACTTCCATCACCTCACATAATTTTTTGTGTGTGTGAGAACATTTGAGATTTACTCTCTTAGCAACTTTCAAGTATATAATACAGTATTATTAACTATAGTTACCACGCTTTACATTACATCCCCAGAACTTATTCATCTTACACCTGAAAGTTTGCATCCTTTGACCAACCTCTCCCCATTTCCCCCACCCCCAAGCAGTTGTTTCATTGTATGACTTGAGTCTACTGAAACTTTAATTTAGCACATGACTAAATAAAAAGATGTAGTTAACTAGTACTATTGGAAAACACTAGGCAATTAAAGGGTCAATATGAAACAGACACAAGAATGGGATGAAACTTATTTTTGACTTAAAGTTGCCAGAATTAATCATATTATAAATGTGCATAATTTCTTTTCAATTGGAATTTTTAAGTGCTTATTCTTAACAGTTCTTTAATATTAATTTCATGCTAAATGAATCATTATGAAACACTTATGAAGAAAATTATTTTTAAGCCATGTGCTCATTTAAAAATGTCTGTTATTACTTTCTGCAGGCAATAACAATGTGCTCTATTAGTTACGACACACCATGATTCGTGGGAATGCATGCTGTAATAGGAATGCATTTTTTACTGAACTAAAGAAAATCAAACTAAAACTGCTTTCATATATTTTTTTGAAACAGAGTGTATCGTTGCTCAGTGGAAAAAGGACAGATTTTTGTTTTCTGGGAATTCTGTTTCAGAGATTGCACAATGATACAATTGTTTCTCCATTCTACCATATTCACAGAATTTTAGTAAGTGGGTGAGACTCTCTTGCCTTTGTGTGCCTTGGTGTGGTTTAGATCCCCCCCTCCCTTTTTAATGAAACTTGCTTCTCTCTTGAGTTTATCTCTTTTGACAACCATATATGTATCCATCTATGCTGCTGGAAGAGAAGATGTTGATTAACTAAAGATTTCCTTCACTAGACTAAGCTTCACAAGAGCTGAGTACACTTTTTTTTTCTACCACAGTAACCCCAGATCCTACTACAGTGCTTCAGCTGAGTTCAGCTGCTAGCAACAGAGATCTAAAACAACAGTAGACGAAACAAAACAGATTCATTTTTCTTTAATGTAAAAGGAGTCCAGAGTTAGGCAAACCAGGTGACTCCCATGATTACTGGAGACCCAGGATTCTTCTACTTCTTTTGCTCTGCCATCTCTATTTCATGACTGTCATCCTTGAGTGTACCTTATAGTCCAAGATGACTGGAACCTCAGCCATCTTGCCCTAACAATAGTAAGGAAGCAGGAGGAAGAGGGAAAGGGCTAAAAAGTTCCTTGCCTATTATCTTTCTACCTTTTAAGAAGCCATTCTGAAAGTCCCACCCAACAGCTTCTATTTATCTCTCACTGGCTACAACTTAGTGACATGGTCACCCTAATAGCAAGGGAGTCTGGGAAATGTAGTCTTTTTTTACTGGGCACATTGCCATGCTAAGTAAAAGGAGTGTTCTCATACTAATAAGGGGAAGAAGTAGTAAAATGAAATTAATAAGAACAATGATGAGGTTTATATGAAGCAAAATTTATTCAATTTACAAGACAGCTCTTTGAGACTTCCCCCCCTTGTTTCTTAAAGTTAACAATGTTTTTAAAAATTGAAATGATGGTAGAAGACATGGAAGCAGGAGAGTGACGTCAGCATCATGGCAGAGTGAGATTCCCTCTTTGAATCTCTGCCACCTAAGACACAACAAAAACATCATTCGCATACCAACAGAAGTCAATCACTCACTACAAAGGACTTCTAAGAAACCCTTGCCACAGTACATCTGATGGTGGAGGCACGGGAAGCCCCAAAGGACGTGAGGAGAGGTAAGGAGTTTTACTCGCCCTCCCCAATTGATCGGCAAAGACAGACAGCATAGCTCTCAGACAGAGTGGGTGGAGGGGTGGCCCTCTGCAGGGAAAACTACCACCCTCCAGGTGCTCTCACAGACTATCAAGAGATCTCCACGAAGAAGCAATGATGGACTGTTTCAGGGGTGTGGTAAATGCCCCAGGAAAGCTAGAAAGGAAACACTCGGGTCAGGCAGGAGAAAGAGAGAGCCCCTCTCCTCACACACCCTGCGCTTCAGCACAATCTCTCTGGGGACTGCAGTGGGCTCAGAGCACACCACTCGTGACCTCCATCCAGTGGCAGCAAGTGGAAACTGCAGGACCATCTTCCAGATGAAGAAAGGCAAAGGTAAATCAGTGGGATCTATGCAAAGGTATCCTAAGTCTACAGACCAAGAGGAAAATGACAAACACCCAGAAACCAACTCTGAAGAACCAGAAATCTATAACCTGAACAACAGAGAATTCAAAATAGCTATCATAAACAAACTCGGTGAAATACAAGAGAACACAGAGAAACAAATCAATGAATTCAGGGATTTCTTCACAAAAGAGATTGAAACCATAAAGAAAAACCAATCAGAAATATTGGAGATGAAAAACACAATGGACGAGATAATGGAAAACCTGGAGTCTTTAAAGAGCAGAACTGACAATATGGAGAAATGAATTAGCATCATCGAGGATAGCCATGCAGAAACACTCCAGATAGAGGAGGAGAGAGAGCTAAGACTAAAAAGAAATGAAGAAATTCTTGAAGAAATATCAGACTCAATGAGGAAAAGTAACATAAGGATAATAGGTATTCCAGAAGGAGAAGAAAGGGAAAAAGGAGCAGAGAGTTTGTTCAAAGAAATAATAGCTGAGAACTTCCCCAACCTAGGGAACGAGAGGGAAATAACAGTGAATGAAATCAATAGATCACCTAAATATATAAACAGGAATAAACAATCGTCACGCCACATAATAGCTAAGTTGACAAGACTCAGTGATAAGGAAACAATATTAAAGGCAGCTAAACAAAAAAACAAAATAACATACAAAGGAAACCCCATCAGGCTGTCAGCTGATTTCTCGACAGAAACTCTACAGGCTAGGAGACACTAGAATGATATATTCAAAAGCATCAAAGACAAAAACCTTCAGCCAAGAATACTTTTTTTCTTTTTTTTTTGTGTGAGGAAGACCAGCCCTGAGCTAACATCTGTCACCAATCCTCCTCTTTTTGCTGAGGAAGACTGGCCCTGGGCTAACATCCATGCCCATCTTCCTCTACGTTATATGGGACGATGCCACGGCATGGCTGACGAGCAGTGCGTCGGCAGGTGCCTGGGATCCGAACTTGCAAACCCCGGGCTGCCAAGCGCAGACTAAACCGCTGCGCCACCAGGCAGCCCCAACAAGAATACTTTATCCAGCAAAAATATCCTTCAAATATGATGGAGAAATAATAACTCTCCCTGATAAACAAAAGCTAAGAGAGTTCATCACCACAAGACCCCTACTACAAGAAATGCTCAAGAAGGCCCTTAGGCCTGAAAAAAAACAAAAGAGAAAAGGGATACAAAGATTTCAGCAAGGAGAAAAGCAAGGAGACTAAACCAGAACAAACTACCGTGGGAAAACATAAAAAATTAATTCAAGCTCATCACTGTAAACACACACTCACAACACAAGGTGGAATAAGTAGTGACAACAACAATTAAGGAGGGGAAGAGGAAAGGGATTGAATCGACTCAGCCTAAGGAAACAGGAGGCATCTGAAAATGTACTATCTTATCCAGGAGATCTTTTATATAAACCTCACAGTAACCACTAAACAAATATCCAGAAGAGAACCACATATGACAAATAAAGAGAAAACTAAGAGAATCGTCATGCAGAAAAGCCAAACTGAATTGGCAGTCCGAAACACATGCGACAAGAAATGAAGGAAAGGCAAAAGAACCAGAAAATGAACAATAAAATAGCAACATTAAACCCTCATATATCAATAATCACTCTAAATGTAAACAGATTGAATTCTCCAATCAAAAGACACAGAGTGGAGGGATGGATTAAAAACCAAGATCCAACAATTTGCTGCCTCCAGGAAACACATCTCAGCTCTAAAGACAAACACAGACTCAAAATAAAAGGTTGGAAAACGATACTCCAAGCTAATGGCAAACAAAAGAAAGCAGGAGTTGCCATACTTATATCAGACAAAGTGGACTTCAAGATAAAAAAGGTAATGAGAGACAAAGAAGGGCAATATATAATGATAAAAGGGACACTTCACCAGGAAGACATAACATCTATAAATACTATGCACCCAACACAGGAGCACCAAAGTACATAAAACAACTACTAAAAACCTAAAAGGAGATATTAACAATAACACAATAATAGTAGGGGATCTTAACAACCCCCTTACATCAATGGATAGATCATCCAGACAAAAAGTCAATAAAGAAATAATGGACTTAAACAAAAACAAGATGCGATGGACTTAATAGATGTATACAGAGCACTCCACCCAAAAACATCAGAGTACACATTCTTCTCAAGTGTGCATGGAACATTCTCAAGGATAGACCATATATTAGTAAACAAGGCAAACCTCTATGAATTTAAGAAGATTGAAATCATTACAAGCATCTTTTCTGATCATAATGCTGTGAAAGTAGAAATCAACTGCAAGGAAAAAAACTGGGAAAGGGACAAAGATGTGGAGACTAAATGTGCTCCTGAACAACCAATGGGTCATTGATGAAATTAAAGGAGAAATCAAAAGCTATCTGGAGACAAATGAAAATACACCATATCAACTCATATGGGATGCAGCAAAAGCGGTCCTGAGAGGGAAATTCATAGCAATATAAGCCCACCTTAGCAAACAAGAAAAATCCCAAATAAATAACCTTAAGCTACAACTAACAGAATTAGAAAAAGAAGAACAGACAAAGCCCCGAATCAGGAGAAGGAGGGAAATAACAAAAATCAGAGCAGAAATAAATGAAATTGAAACAAAAAAAAACAGTAGAAAGGATCAATGAAACAAAGAGCTGGTTCTTTGAGAAGATAAATAAAATTGACAAACCCCTAGCCAGACTCACTAAGAAAAAAAGGGAGAAGACTCAAATAAATAAAATTAGAAATGAAAGAGGAGAAATTACAACAGAGACCACAGAAATACAAGGGATTATTAGGGAATACTATGAAAAACTTTACACCAACAAATGGGACAACCGAAAGGAAATGGACAAATTCTTGGACACGTGCAACCTCCCAAAACTGAATCAAGAAGAAAGAGAGAATCTGAGTGGACCAATCACAAGTAAAGAGATTGAAACAGTAATCAAAACCCTCCCCCAAAATAAAAGTCCAGGACCAGATGGCTTCCCTGGAGAATTTTACCAAACATTCAAAGAAGATTTAGCACCTATCCTTCTCAAACTATTCCAAAAAAATAGAGGAAGATGGAATACTTCCTAACACATTCTACGAGGCCAACATCAACCTGATACCAAAGCCAGACAAGGACAATACAAAGAAGGAAAACTACAGGCCAATATCACTGATGAACATAGCTGCAAAAATCATTGACAATATTGGCAAACCGAATACAGCATATACCATGATCAAGTGGGATTTATACCAGGGACACAGGGAAGGTTCAACATCTGCAAATCAATCAATGTGATTCACCACATTAACATAATGAGGAATAAAAACCACATGATCATCTCAATTGATGCAGAGAAGGCATTCGACAAGATCCAACATCCATTTATGATAAAAACTCTCAACTAAATGGGTATAGAAGGAAAGTACCTCAACATAATAAGGGCCACATCTGACAAATCTACAGCTAACATCCTACTCAAGGGGGAAAAACTGAAAGCCATTCCTTTGAGGACCGGAACAAGACAAGGGTGCCCACTCTTGCTGCTCTTATTCAACATAGTACTGGAAGTTTTTGCCAGAGCAATTAGGCAAGAAAAAGGAATAAAAGGACTCCAAATAGGCAATAAAGAAGTGAAATTCTCACTATTTGCAGACGACATGATCTTACACATAGAAAACTCCATAAAATCCATTGGAACACTACTAGAAATAATCAACAACTACAGCAAAGTGGCAGGGTATAAAATCAACTTACAAAAATCAGTTGCATTTCTATATGCTAATGATGAACTAACAGAAAGAGAACTCAAAAAGACAATCCCACTTACAATTGCAACAAAAAGAATAAAATATCTGGGAATACATTTAACCAAGGAGGTGAAAGACCTATACAATGAAAACCATAAGACACTATTGAAAGACATTGAGGAAGACATAAAGAAATGGAAAAATATTCCAGGCACAAGGATTGGAAGAATAAACATAGTTAAAATGTCCATTCTACCTAAAGCAATCTACAGATTCAATGCAATCCCAATCAGAACCCCAATGACATTCTTCACGGAAATAGAACAAAGAATACTGAAATTCATATGGGGCAACAAAAGACCCCGAATAGCTAAATCAATCCTGAAAAGAAAGAACAAAGCTGGAGGCATCACAATCCCTGATTTCAAAATATACTATAGAGCTATAGTAATCAAAACAGCATGGTACTTGTACAAAATAGACACAGAGATCAATGGAACAGAGTTGAAAGTCCAGAAATAAAACCAAACACGTATGGACAGCTAATCTTCAACAAAGGAGTGAAGAACATACAACGGAGAAAGGGAAGTCTCTTCAATAAATGGTGCTGGGAAAACTGGACAGCCACATGCAAAAGAATGAAAGTAGACCATATTCTATTGCCACAAACAAAAATCAACTCAAAATGGATTAAGGATCTGAAACTGAGGCCCGAAACTATAAAACTCCTGGAAGAAAATATAGGCAGTACACTAATTGACATTGGTCATACAGGGATCCTTTCAGATTCCATGTCTACTCGGACAAGGGAAACAAAAGAAAAAATAAACAAGTGGGACTTCATCAGACTAAAGAGCTTCTACAAGGCAAATGAAACCAGGATCAAAATGAATAGACAACCCACCAGCTCGGAGAAAATATTCACAAATCATTTATCCAACAAGGGACTAATCTTTGTAATATATAAAGAACTCACACATCTGAGCAATAGAAAAACAAACAACCTGATCAAAAAATGGGCAGAGGATATGAACAGACATTTTTCCAAGGAAGAGATACAGATGGCCAATAGACACATGAAAAGATGTTCAACGTCACTAATCATCAGGGAAATGCAAATCAAAACTACACTAAGGTATCACCTTACACCTGTTAGAATGGCTATAATCTCCAAGACAAAAAACGACAAATGCTGGAGAGGTTGTGGAGAAACGGGAACCCTCCTTCACTGCTGGTGGGAATGCAAACTGGTGCAGCCTCTATGGAAAACAGTATGGAGATTCCTCAAAAAATTAAAAATAGAAATACCTTATGCTCCAGCAATCCCACTCTTGGGCATCTACCCAATGGACGTGAAATCAACCATCACAAGAGGCTTATGCACCCCTATGTTCATTGCAGCATTATTCACTACAGCCCAGAAGTAGAAGCAACCCAAGTGTCCCTCGACTGATGACGGGATAAAGAAGATGTGGTTTATATATACAATGGAATACTACTCAGCCATAATAAAAGACAGAATTGTCTCATTTGCAACAACATTGATGGACCTAGAGGGTATTATGTTAAGTGAAATAAGCCAGAGAGAGAAGGACAGACACTGTATGATTTCACTCATACGTGGAATATAAACGAACACACGGACAGAGAGAACTGGTTGGTGGTTACCAAGGGGAAGGGGGTGGGGGAGTGGGGGTGGGCAAAAGAGGTGAGGGATGCATCCACATGGTGATGGACAAAAAATAATGTACAGCTAAAACCCCACAATGTTATAAACTATTAAGACATCAATAAAAATGAAAATTAAAAAAAAATTGAAATGATTGTACATTTTTCCCCCCTAAAGTCTTTACTTGACCAAATAAAAAGTTGGTAAATCTGTTCATCCTCTAATATTATTGACATTTTCCTGGCCCAGAAAATCCAAAATCTAGGGAACTCTTTGACTCTATAAGCGACCTGGAAGATTTCTCCCAACTCTAATATACTCAGACAGAACTGTGTCTTCAACACAGCCTGTATGTTTCATGCCTTCTGCTAGGTATCCATTGAGTAACTTATCAAGTAGGCTCAGCCAAAATGCTAATGCCCAGTGACGAAAAGAATAGCTGCCACCTCCAGGTCCTTAGTCAGCGCTTGCTTTGCAGTAAGGGAGAGAAACTCATTGATGTCAGAACAGGTAAAGAGGTGATTGTTGTGAGGATATGGGGGAATCTCATGGATAACTAAGAACAAAAAAATTGGCATAGTCAGTTTGTCTTAAAATTGGGCTTAAAAATAGAAAGTTGGGAATGGAAGCTACCCTCTGTCTCTCATGGAATAACACAATCTTTCAACTTCTTTTTTGCTTTTCTCTGCCAACCAACTTTCTTTGCTACTTATATTTTTTCTTCCCCCAGTAACTTTGGTTGGGATGGGGCTTTGGCTCCCGTGGTATAGAGGTGGTACAGTCTCTCAGTGTTGCAATTCCCAAACTCCCCAACAATAGCTTGATTGATTCAGCAGGGGTCGGTTACCATTCCTAGTTCAAGCAGCTGTGGCAGTGAGTGGGGTGATTAGTAGAAACATGTCTTCCTAAGCTGCATTCTTTCAGCAGAGCCTAGGGAGGGAGCACATGGGGGGAAGGGGCGGTACTAGGCAATGGATATAAGATATTTCCCTTTTTCCATTAAGTTCCACCTCTGGCAGCTGTCTGTTTCCTGACCTCAGGTGCTTGTCCCCTATCAGGTCTGGCAGATCAAAGACCTTCACTATTACTGGCACCATTTCTTGAAGCATTTATGTACAAATATTATTTTATTGTTTTCTTTTCCAATTCAACATACATTTCCTCAGTCAGAATGTTTTAAGAGAAAAGCAATGTTGTGATTAACATGCAGGAGCCTCTGGGGTCACATCACCCCCTACCCCACTTATACCCCACCAAGAACTTGTGAAGTGATCAGGGACCCACCCTGGGGCATGAGCAAGAGCATAGCAAGTGGTAAGAAGCACAAGCACCAGAGTCAATCTACCTGGATTTGAAGTTACAATACCTACTAGTAGAGACTGCTCTGTGCATCAGCTTCTATATCTGTGAAATTGGAATATTACCTACCACTTAAAATCACATAAGGATTAAAGAAAATAATCAGGCTAAGAAATCAGCCCAGTGCCTGGGACTTCATAAACACTCATTAAATATTCATAGTTGAGATACCAGAGGCAAATATCTGAGCCACGGACAAGTGAGTGTTGAGTGTTAGGGTGTCAAATGGGAGCTGGAAACTAGGTGGGTGTCTTGACTAATTCTGAAAACATGAGTCTTACTACATTGGCTAGAATCCAACACAGTTGATTCTGTTTGTTGAATTCTGAAGGAAGATTTGATAATGTCAGGAACTTTGCAGCACTCCGCTGTGGTGTTTTTCCCTTTAGAATATAAAGATTTTAATGGATGGATTCCATTAGAATGGATTCTAATTCTAATTATTTCTAAGGATGAAATAATTTCCACCTACACAAGTCAGTTTTCATTTTTGCCACACTATTTGTGAGTGGACTCTGCACTATAACTAAAACCATTTCTAGAGGCACACATACTCAATTTTATGAGCCAATTAAAAATAAGATTCATATCTAAGTATCTGTTTCTCAGGAACCTTTAGGGGCATTTTACAAAGTGACCATCTCACTCCTGCTTCAAGTATTAGGAGAACGCCATACATATGGATGCCAGATAACACGAACGTCTATAAATCCCGATAAATTTACAATTGGATGTTTATACTATATATGTTACCCATTTAGGTCTAAATTAGGCCTAAATATGATGTCCTTTCATCTACCATAAAGTTGAAGGAGCCTAGCAATCCTTTATTAACCACCAAATTAAAAAGGCACAAAACCGCAACATGCCAAGACCTCAATTAACACTGCGAACAATAGATATGATTTTTCAGCAAATATGTAAAAGAATCTGAGTACCAAAAGATTTTTTTTTCAAAGAAATACATGGTTTAATTGCTTCCTTTGCTGGTAAATGCAATACTAAAACATTAATTTGCTCACATTTGTCACCACAGTGACTTTCTTCTTATGGCCAGGGTGCCATGATGACTCTCACTCAAGCATATTTCTCTCCATGCAGCCTCTGCTTTGGATTTAGCCACAATGAACTATGCACACATCAAAAAAGCACAGACTTCTTTAGCTGGCAGGGAATATTTTGAAGAACGGATTTAATACCTGATTCCTTAGCACAGTTGCAGATCCTGCCAATTTTGTCTCAAATTCTGGATCGGTTCCCTTTTGTATCTCCCTTTAATTTAAAAAAATTGTTGCTACCACTAACCTTCATACTAACGTTGTCACTTAGAAGCTGTATAAACTTGGTAAATTACCTAATCTCTGAATTCAATTTTCTCTTTGGTAAAATGAGCATTCCTTCATTATAGAAGGCTAAAAGTGTCTGAATGTTTTTATTACTTGCCTACACTGTCTTGTAGTATTTTTTTAAAGCACCCGTGAAGTTCTAGTTCACGGCATCGACTTAAAAAAATTTTAAAGCTCAAGTTTAGGTTCCTCAGATTATTATGTTTACAATTTTTTAAACATCTATAAAAACCTTCATGCATTACTAAGTTCAGGAATAAAAAAAATCCACCAAGACAAGCTAACACTATTGATATGAATGTTGAGATACCAGAAGCAAGTCTATAGAAAATGCTGCTTTCCATTTATTTAAATGGTTTAAATACAGCGCTGAACTGATCTGAACCGGAATTAAACATTGTACGGAAGTGATTTGGGGTAGGGGAAATCGTTAACCCAGGGAAGATACTTTGTCTGTGTGTGACCACAGCTGGAAAATCATATTCTAGGCCTTGTTTAGAGGTTTTACCCTCTTGACAAAGACTCAGCTTTTCTTAAAAAAAAAAAAAATTTCCATTTTACTCCCTCTGCATTTTGAACAGAATCTTCAAGTAATTGGTCAACGACCGGATTAAAAACCCTGGGTTTTTTTCTCCTCGGATCCGACGTCTAAACCTTGCCCATGAAGGTCCGGGCGGCCGCAGACACCCGGCTCGCCCCGGAGCCACTGGGCCCGGCCCACTTCCGGCGAGCCGGAGCTGGGCCCCCGCCCCCGCCCCGCCCCCACGAGCCGAGATTCGTCGGAATTTTCCCGCGATGTCGCGAGGGAGCGCGCGGGGCCACTCGCTAGGTCCCAGAGTGCACTGCGGTACGTGCGCGCGCGCGCGGCTCCACAGCCGAGCGACAGAGGGAAAATTCCAAAAAAGTCAAAAAAACCCAAAAAGCCTGTACGAGACAAAGCCAAATTTTCAAGCCAAAGAACCCAGGTGGTGGCGTCCTTTCCGCCACTGCCCAAACTGCTGAAGCAGCTCTGGCGCGGACCACCCGGTAAGAGAGAGGCCGCAGGAGGAGAGCGAAGGCGGCCGCTTCCCTCGGGGGTCTGGCGGACACGTCAGCCTGGAGGTGGGGAGGGAAGACTCGCGAGAACGTCCGCCGGGCTCCGCGCCTGTAGGTGGGCAAGCGGGTCCCCAGCCGCGTGTAGTAGCTGAGGAGGGGAGGTGAGGAGGAGGGGCCGGCCCTCGGGGGCGGGGCCGTCCTTGGGGGTGGAGCCGGCGGAGGGGGTCACGCGGAAGGGAGACCCCGGAGCGGTGGGAGCTGGGAGTTGGCGTCTTGGTTCTTTTTGTTCATTGAGCGCAGGCTGCGATGTCTTCTTAAGAGGAGAGGAGCAGAGGTGAATTTCTTCGTCCCCGATCCGTAGGCGCTTGAAAAGCTCGCTTCTTCTAGCCCATCACCCGCTAGAGCTGGCCGCACGCTCTCTGCCCCCGCCGCTGAGGCGCTGGGAGGGGGCGAAACCCAGTTAGGGGAGCCCGGACGCGCCTGTTGGCCGTCCCCCCCCCCACCCCAGGCCTTTCTTCCCATCGGGGGAGGAGGGTTCTGATGGGCGAGCGTCTCCCCTCAACTCTTTTTTGAATGCCAGGCCGCCTCACTTCCAAAGCCCTTGAGAGATTTTTTTTGGGGGGTTGCGTTTATTGGCTTGTGTTTTTTTTGTATTTTTTATGTGGGCTCCTTTACAGCCATGAACCCTCTATGGTCATGTTGTATGAGCTAGAGGTCTGGAGGGGGAAAAAGATTTGGAGTTTTTGCAACATGAGAAATTTGGGACTAAAATTTTAAGGAAAGAGGCCGAGGAATTTTCCAGCAAAGACTTGTCTGTGCTTTTCCCCTAATATGAAACTGTTGGAAAGCTCCTGGGCTCCTGGTTTTATTCTAACTATCCTGTGTCCCATTTAATGCAATTTAACTGTGATGTGATTGACTTATTTATCAAACGAGCAGGGCACTTTTGGGCCACCCAACTTCAGCTATTTATGGATGTCACTCAACTTTAGTGATGTGCAGCTCAGAGCATTTTTTCATTACTCCCCTCAAGAGGGGAGGAAAGGTTGTTACAAATGATACAATTCATACCATGTGTTGGGATCATTTATTACATAAGCTTAGATAGAAAACATGTTGTGACTTTATGCATTAAACTTAAATCAAATTGATGTTTCAATCTAATGTGCTGTGCCAGATTCACATGGAAATAAGCACTCACATACATTACTCATATGCATGTACAAGAAAGACTTCATCAAAAAAGAATTTGCTTTCCCTAGTTATATCAAAGGCCTCTTCCCCCGAGTAAAAGTTAGATCCTGCTTTTTTAGAATTGGACTAATTATATTTTGATATAGTACATTTTAATTCATTTTTTCTTTACTGAGTCGTATTTCTCTTGATTTCTTGAAAAACATGTACTAAGGCTCCAGAAAAGAAAGGCAAACTCTTGGAATTTTTTGTTCTGTTCTCTGATAAAAAGCATTAAATTGATTGATTGGCTGGATGTGGAAGATGTGTTGCTTCATGTATGTGAAACTCTGCATGTACATTTTAAAATATATTTTAAACCAGTTCCATATTTCAGCAAATAGTTCCAGTAACAATTATACAAATTTTGTATTTATTAAAACCAGCTACAGGGAGGCCAGCCTGGCCAGTAGAAAGTTGAATTGATTACCTAGTCCACAGAGAGCACCAGAGAAGTCTCACATGTGTGGCAGTTCTGAGTTGGTAGTGGTGTAGCTTCAAATCAAGCTCAAAATCAGCACCAAATGGATATGTAAAATTTTATTTTAGGCTGGGGTATGTATATTCTCTGTTCTTGTTTATGGATCCCGAATGACTGACCTTTTAATATGAAAGAACATGTATAGGAGAAGTACATTGTGTTTTTGGTGTTCTAATAAAAATGCAGTAGAAGGAGAAAAGGAAAAACTTAAAAATTCATCAGAAAAGTTAGATAACAATGCAAATCTTGAGCATTTTATTGTCTGCTAAATATCAAACCCTTTTTTTGGACTCAGTTTGAGAGACCTTGCAAAGTTATCTGGTTCGTTCTCTTAGGCTCTTCATAAACTCTGCTGGGTATGCAGAAATCATTTCCCTGTTAAGGTCTCTACTATAGGAACATCTATAATCTTCCTGATACCTTTCTCTAGTTATATTAAGGCAGACTTTGTATGGAAATCACGTTTTTGAGACTATATATCCTGTTTTTAAAGAATTAAGTGATTTTTAGTAGATTTTGGAGTTGTGCAGTGATCACCACAATTCAGTTTTAGAACATTTGCATCACCTTAACAAGTTTGCACATGCAAGTTCGTAGTCAGTCCTGGCTCTGGGTTTCAGCCTCAGGCCAGTTGATTTGGTGTCTCTATAGATTAGCCTTTTCTGGACGCTTAATGTAAATGGATTCATAAATAAGTGCTGTCTTGTGTCTGATATCTTTCACTTAGTGTGATGTTTTTGAGATTCATCCATGTTGTAGCATGTATCAGTAGTTTGTTCCTATATTTGCTGAGCAGTATCCCATTGTATGGATATACCACATTTTGTTTATGCATTCATCAGTTGATGAACACTTAAATTGCTTCTTTTTGTTGTTAGTGCAGTTGAGCTGATTCCTACTCCTAGCAACCCTTTGTACTCCAGAGCCGAACCCTCCTGCCATCTTTCTGTACCGTCCTCATGTCTCCCGGTGCTATATCAGACAATGCTCCGCTGCCATTCGTAGGGTTTTCATGGGCAGTTGCAGAAGTGGGTGGCCAGGTCCATCTTCCTAGTCTGTCTAGTCTGGAAGCTCTGCTGAAACCTGTCCACCATGGGTGACCCTGCTGGTATTTGAAATACCAGTGGCATAGCTTTCAGCATCATGCAGCCACCATAGTATGACAACCAACAGAAGGGGGTTGTGATTCTCTTGACTGGGAAATGACCCTGGGCTGCGGCGGTGAGAGTGTCGAATCTTAACCACTAGACCACCAGGGCAAATGAGTTTCTTCTACTTCTTGGCTATTGTGAATAACGTTTCTGTGAGCATTCATGTGCAAGCCTTTGGGTGGATGTATGTTTTCATTTTTCTTGGATAGATACTTATGAGTGGAATTGCTGGGTTGTATGGTAAGTTCATGTTTAACCTTTTAAGAAACTGCCCAACTGTTTTCCATTGTGACTGTATCATTTTGTATTCCCACCAGCAATGAATGAGGGTTTCAATTTTTCCACATTTCCAGTTGTTAATAGTGTCTTATTTTATAGCCATCCTAGGGGATGTGAAGTAGTATCTCATTGTGGTTTTAATTTGCATTTCCCTATTGGCTAATGATGTTGAACATATTTTCATGTGCTTATTAGCAATTCTTATGTCGTCTGTGAAATGTCTATGGAAATATTTTGTCCATTTTTTAGTTGGGTGGTTTGTCTTATTATTGGGTTGTAAGTACTCTTTGTAGATTCTGGATACAAGCCCATTGTCAGATATGTGTTTTGCAAATAATTTCTTCCAGTCTGTTACTTGTCTTCTCATTTTCTTTGTGGTATCTTTTGAATCACAAAAGTTTTTAATTTTAAGGAAGTCCAGTTTATCAAAAATTTTTCTTTTATCATACTTTAGTTTTAGGATCAATTTCCATTAACTTTTGAGTAGGGTATGAAATATGGGTCCAAATTCATCTTTTTTGTATGTGGATGTCCAGTTGTCCCAGGACTATTTTTTGAAAAAGACTATCATTTCCCCATTTAATTGCCTTTATACTTTTGTCAAAAATCAATTGACCATAAACTATTTCTAGACTCTTATTTCCATTTCAGGGATCTGTATGCCTATTCTTATACCAGCACCATGCTGTCTTGATTGTGGTAGCTTTATAGTAAATTTTGAATTGGATAGTATAAGTCTTCCAATGTTTTTCTTCTTTTCCAAATTGTTTTGGCTATTCTGGGTTCCTTACATTTCCATATTAATTTTAGTATCAGCTTGTCATTTTTTCCCAAAAAGCCTTCTGTGATGGATTTTGACAGAAATTGCATTGATTCTGTAGATCTGTTTGAGGGAGGACTGCCGTCTTAACATAAATGTGGAATGTCTTTCTGTTTGTTTGGATCTTTAATTTCTCTCAGCTATGTTTTATATTTTTCAGTGTACAAGTCTTGCCCTTCTTTTGTTAACTTTATTTCAAAGTGTTTCATTTTTGATGCTATTGTGAATAGAATTGTTTTTCAAATTTCATTTTTGGATTGTTCATTGCCAATATGTAAAAATACAATTGATTTTTGTATATTGATCTTGTGTCCTGCAACCTTCAAGCAGGTTTTTTGTGAATTCATTAGAATTTTCTATATATACTACCGTGTCATCTGTGAATGTAGAGAGTTTTACTACTCTCTTTGCATCTGGATACCTTTAATTTTTTTTCTTTTTTTTTTTGCTTAGATCCTCCAGTACATTGCTGAATAGAAGTGGGGAGAGTGGACATTCTTGACTTGTTTCTGATCTTGGGGGAAAGCATTTAATCTTCTACCAATAGGTATGATGTTAACTGTAAGTTTTTCGTAAATGCTCTTTATCAGGTTGAGGAACTTTCCTTCTGTTCCTAGATTATTAAGAGTTCTTACCATGAATAAGTGTTGGATTTTGTCAGATGCTCTTCTGCATTTATTGAGATGACCATGTGGTTTTGTTTCTTTATTCTGTTAATATAATTTATTATATTAATTGATTTTTTAATGTTATACAGACCTTGAATTCCTGGGATAAATCCCACTTGGTCATGGTATATAATCCTTTTTGTATGTTACTGGATTTGGTTTGGTAATAATTTGTTTAGGATATTTGTGTCTGTGTTCATAAGGAATATTGGTGGGTAATTTTCTTGTGATGTCTTCATCTGACTTTTATCTTACGCTAATACTGGCATCTTAGAATGAGTTGGTAAGTGTTCCTTTTTATATTTTCTGAAAGAGGATTACTATTATTTCTTCTTTAAATATTTGATAGAATTCACCTGTGAGGTTATCTGTTCCTGGATTTTTCTTTACGGGGAAATTTTAAATTACAAATTCAGTTTCTTTACTTGTTATAGGACCATTTTGATTTTCTCTTTCTTCTTGAGTACATTTTGATGATTTGTTACCCTCTAGGATTTTTTTTTTTGTTATCTAAGTTATGTAATTTGTTGGCATAAAAGTTGTTCAGTTTTCCGTTAAAATCCTTTTTATATCTATAGAGTCAGTAATGATGGCCTCTGTTTCATTTCTGATTTTGGTAATTTATATCTTCTCTCTTTTTTTCCTTGATCAGTGTAGCTAAAGGTTTGTCAATTTTGTTGATTTTTTTCAAAAAACCAACTTTTCCTTTCATTGATTTTATCGTTTTTCTGTTTTCTGTTTAACCAATTCCTGCTCTAATCTTCATTATATCTTTCCATCTGCTTGCTTTGGATTTATTTGCTCTTCTTTTTCTAGTTTCTTAAGGTAGAAGCTTAAGTTATTGATTTGAGACCATTATTCTTTTTTAATGCA
Organism: Tapirus indicus; assembly: GCA_031878705.1. NCBI lineage: Eukaryota > Metazoa > Chordata > Mammalia > Perissodactyla > Tapiridae > Tapirus > Tapirus indicus. Next base: position 40,218,510 of record CM062927.1, read on the forward strand.
ACTGTTCAAAGTTACAAATTTCAGTTTCAACACTGCTTAAGCAGCATCCCACTGCTTATCAAATTTTGATATGTTGTGTTTTTGTTTATTCAGTTCAAGTTATTTTCTAATTTCCTTTGCAATTTCTTTTTTGACCCGTTGGCTACCTAATAAGAGAGAGCTATCATTCTTACAAGTGAACAAGTTTTTACCCTTTCCCAAAATGAGCAGATGCACAATTCCAAGAGTCCTTGTATTTATTGCTGTCTGTATTACTTTTCAAAGTCATCCACAGTCCCACTGACTATTCTATTGCCTAAAGACTAAATTGCAAGTTAACTTCTCACAACTTGTATATAAAATAAAAGTGGGAATGAGAGAGAAGAAAATTTGCTAACGTATGTAAATAAATACATATAATAAGCAAATAATGCAAAACTACTACAGTCCTTGTTTCTGTAGTTGGCCACAAGGCCATAATTGACATCTATGGCCTCTTTCCACTGCCTATTCTGTATTTCTTTTGCCCTCAGCTGGAGCCTTAGATGGTTGCACTTTTTTACCTGGTGAATAATCAAACCTTTATTCCTGAAGGATGTGAGCTGTAGAGCCTTCTCTTGCTCTGATTCCAGTCAAAACAGGCAGCTTTACATGTGACTCTATAGGTGACTCAAAATAGCACATGCAAATGTGGTATATGTTGCCTCCAAAATTCAAAAAGGTCTACCCCAGTGTTGTGCTTCTTTGCCTGGTAGATGGTGCAATGTGGAAAACTTATAATTCACCTTGTAGAGGATATCTCAACATGCACCAGACCGGGAATCCGCAAACTGTGGCCTATAGGCCATATCTGGCCAGCTGTCTATTTTTGTATGACCTGTGAGGTAAGAATGTTTTTTATATTTTTAAGTGTTTGGGGGAAAAAGAAGAAGAAGATGTGACAGAGACCATATATTGCCACAAAGCCTAAAATATTTACTGTGTGGACCTTAACAGAAGTTTGTTAACTTCTGTTCCAAACAGTTAAATCCCAGTAAGTTCACTGAGGTTGGGAACCCATGAATTTTTGTGGGGTTTATCTCCCACCCACTTGTTGACATATATCTTACTAAAGCATCTAAAGTACATTCCACTTCTTGTTCATCAGGTCCAGTCAGCCTAATGTTGTCTATGTAGTAGACCAGTGTATTTTATGTTATGTCAAGACAAGTACCTCTAGCTCCTGCAGCCCACGTGGCTTCCCCAGTGCCCAGCTCCTGTAGCTGGAGTGGCTCCTTCAGTGTGCGACAGCTTCAGTGCAGGGCTCCTGGGTGCTCTCGTCTTCTACAGTGCCAGACCCCTGGGTTCACTGGGCTCCTCCAGTGCCTGTTCCTGTAGTGTGCTGTGCCAACGGCTTACCCCAGCACTCCCTGCCAGTGATTTTTGTAACAGAGTGCCTCTAGTGAGACACCTCCTTGTGAACAGCTTTTCATGGCATCTGACAGGGTGGGTTTTTGGCACGTTACAAAAGGTGGATTTCCAACAAGTACTGGTGTAGCACCACAGTGACTTCACTGCCATTCAGTGAGCCATGGCTGTGTCCTCTCCAGCAAGGTCTAGATCTCATTTTGGGGGGAAAAGAGCGTGCTCTTCCTTGGGCGCTGTATCTCAGCCCTTGGAGTAGTGGGTGCACTTAAGATCTGGTATCCCTATATTCTTTAGTTCCCTTTACTTCTGACTAACTAGTTTCTCATTACTCTAATTCTTTGTTATAGTGAATATTCTTTATATTTGATTTTCTCTATTCAAATTACTATGTGGTTTCTCTGTCCTGATTGGACCCAGACTGATCCATCATCTTTGCTTCCAACTTCCTCAAGAAATAGTTAATGGTGGGAGTATTTAAGCCTATTCATTTTCTTGAATTGTGAGTAAAACCTAGAGTTACTGCCACTTCTGTATGACAAAAGGTAGGTTTTGGTGAGAGTATGTCAGGCTTTTGGATAGTGATGAATTGGGCTTTATATTTCCTTTGTTCCTTCCCAGGCCTTTGAAAATTAGAAACAATACGGGTACCATGGGAAGTGAGGTTAGGAGGTAGGAAAGGAGGGAAAGGGGAAAGGAATTGGGCTGTGGTTAGCATTATGACATCCAGTGGGCAGGACCCCCAGATGACCTGACTTTACATCTATCTGTCTGATTATACTTCTCATTATCTTTTACCCCATGGTTTTCCTTTTTCAGATTTCTGGGGTTGTTAGTTTTTCATTTTCCTCTAGAGGCCCAGTGCTGATTTTGTAATAGAGAATATATATGTCATATACATATTATATGTAAATTTAATCTATTTTAGCAGAATCTGAGATCTGGGATCTGGTACCTTGGTGACTACCCATAAGACAGTTTGAGACTGCTGTTTTTCACACACACACGATTCAGGGCAGGCCTTATTTAAGAGTAAGAGTTTGGCTCTGTGATCCCTTACCTGGTCAGGTTTGAAGGTGCAGAACTATTAAACTGTTTTGCTCTGTCATAGGAATTTGGAGGTGCTTTTTACCTTAGTGACTTCCAGCATCTTCCAGGGGCAGGTTCCTTTTTGTTGTTGTTTTGTTGTCATTGTTTATTTAAAGCAATCACATTATTAAGTCCTTCTTGTACTTAATCCTAAACATATCTCTGCTTCTGCTTGTACATTCACGTGCTGTTCTCAGGGATTTTCTTCTCAATTCCTGATTCCTTGGTGATCATTTCTGGTTTTGAATAGTGACTTTTCCTCTGTCCTTATGCACTCTAGTTCATACTGTTGTCTTGTGTGTGTGTGCCTGATTTCCACAACTCTTGGCCAGCTTCTTCAGGATTGTTGGCCTTTTTTGGGTGCCTGCCCAGCATCCTCTCTTCCTTTCCTCCTGCCTAAGAGGGCCTAGATTTTCTTTTAGCAGTCACCATTATATAGACTTCAGGGAACACTGATCTCACTTGTAACTTCTGGGGTGGACTCTGATTGGCTTAAAACAATCAGCCTTAAAATAGGCAATAAAATTTGCATGGTCACAGTCATTGGTTAGGGATAGCATGAGCTTGAGCAAGTCCAGTCTGAATACATATGAGGTCTTTTACTTAGGGTGTTAGAACAGAAGTATATACTCTCTTTTTGGGTGCTATGGTGTGTAATGTGACTCCTGTGAATGACTGAGCTATTTTGCTATCAGGAGGGGAGCAGGATGGAGAGATGAATCAACTAGGAAGTCTGCCCTATCTCTAGACTTGCCAGTTTCTTGAACCAGTAAATTCCTTTTATTGTTTTTAGCCAGGTTTGACTGGTGTGGCAGACACATTAACTGCTTACTAAATATCTATATCCTCCCTAACATTTCCCAGTTCACTTGCAGCTAGGCAGGGCCATGTGATGGTTCCACCCAGTAGATTTTAAGCAGATACTTTCAGATAGAAACATTTAGTAGTAGATGCATGACCTTCTGACTCTCTCTCCTCCCTGCAGTGGTGATTATGGGGGCCAGGTGCTGAGATGTCAGAGCACCCATCATCCTGGATCCATGAGTGAGCCGACCCCTCTCAAGCCTTCCACCTCCCACAGCCACATTGAACATACTGTGTGAGCAAAAAGTTAACACAGCATAATTTAGCCTAGCTTGATGAAGAGTTGGGTTTCAGTGACTAGAAACCAACAGCGTCCTAGAATAATTCCTTGTGTATGTGGTGTACACAATGCATGCAGATTATACATTCTGATTAATTGGTAAGACTTATACTTGTCTGAAAGAGTCATTTGTACTTAGCCCTAGCTTTCTGAACTTGGAGTACCCAAACACGACCTTGTCCAACATGGATTATGATGATTTCTTAGCCTATCCCTGAAGATCAGAGTTTGTAATAAAAGGCTATTAGAATGTATATTTGGACATTTCCAATTTCTAGTGAGATCTAATTTCTGCTTTTATTTGAAGCTGTTAGCTATGTATCTGTAATCATAGTGTCACCAGACATGGACCCTAACCCACTTCTCTTGCCCTGCCTAAAAATATAACTGTTGTGTTTAACCTAACTCTCTTGTCTTCTTGAAAGGTGCAGATGTTCCTTTATCTAACACCTTGGGGCCTTGAGCTTATGCGAGTTTCAGCTATGTTCCAAGAAGAAACTCAAGTGACAACTGCCCTGGACCCAGTCGCTTTAAAAGGGACCAGACTGGCTCAGACCATAACCACAAGACTGACACCTGCACAGATAGTCCGAGAGTTGTACTAAAGTAACCTGCCCTCATTAACATTGTAAATTCCCCTCCTCTGGGAGGGGCAAAGCAGCCATTTTTAGGTCATGCGATGTATGTAGAAGCATGATTTTAAACCACGGACGTGCAAGCTCATGCCCACCTCTACCTGCGATGATGCAACTTCCCCTTTGAATATTCATCCCCTACCCTGAATAAAATCACCCACCTCCCTATGCTCAGGGGGCCATAGCTTTGTGAAATTGTTCCCTATAGTCTCCATTTTTCTTTGCTGCATGCTGCAAATAAAAATTCTGCTTTGTGAAACAACTACTTCTGGTGCAGGTTGATTTAACTCCCAAGAAGGGACCCACGTTTGGTCCAGTAACAATAGGCCTTGAGAGTGAGTAACCCTGTATTAGTAGTATAGCAGCATGACATTTTATTTATCAAATAGTATTTTCTGCAATATTTTGCACCCAGAAGAATATCCTCTTTCTGATTCTGATTAGCACCATTAGATTTCTTGGTCATTAGACTAAAAAAGGTTGGCAAAGCTAGTGAAAGTTTTGCTTGCTGATAAGTATTCTGATGAATTGGTATTTTTTTGAAATTGTGCAGCCAGTTTTAGCAGTAACAAACATAAAAATGTTTTATATGAAATACTGTAATAAGATTGGTTTTATTTTAAAATTAGTAGTTGTAGGTTAAGTAAAATAAGTGCAGTGAAACTAACACTGTACTAAGTCCTTTTAGTTTTAAAATAATTTGTCTAATTTTAAAATAATTTGAGTTTTTAAAGAATTATCTATTCTTGAGACAGAATGGTGAAAATGGGACAAGTCTTTGAAAATATACTTGAGCAGAACCATCTTTGGTTACATTGTTTTGTGGCCACAGTGGCTGTGACTAGTTGAATGTACATTAGTTATTTGTAAGAACATTTTAATTAAGGTATTATTGATATACAGTGAGCTGCACATATGTCAAAACACATCAGTTTGTACCCTTAAATATGAATGTACTCTTGAAACCATCACCACAATTAAGATAATGAACACATATTTCAGCCCCCTAAATTTTCTAGTGACCTTTTGTCATCCTTCTTCCTATTCTGCTCCACCCCAACCCCTACTCCCAGGCAATCATTCATTAATCTGCTTTTTGTGACTATAAATTAATTACATTTTAAAAATTTTTATACAAATGGAATTGACAGTACGTACTCTTTTTTTGCTCTTTTTTCACTTAGCACAATTGTTTTGAGAGTTGTCCATGTTGTAGCATGTATTAACAGTCCATTCCTTTTTATTGCTGAGTATTATTTCATTATTTGGATATAGCATAGTTTATCTTTCAAGGTAGTTTTCAGTTTTTTTCTATACATATAAAACTTGTGAATATTTATATGCAAGTCTTTGTATGGACATATGCTTTCATTTTCTTGGGTAAAAATCTAGGAGTGGAAGGGCTAGATCGCGGGGTGGATGAAAGTTTAACTTTCTAAGAAATTGCTAAACTATTTTTGAAAGTGATTATACCATTTTACATTCCTGCCAGCAGTGTATGAGCGTTTCCACATGCTTCACATCCTCACAAATACTTGGTATGGTTAGTCTTTTTAATTTTAGCCGTTCTAGTGGGTATGTAGTGATATCTCATAGTAGTTTTAAATTGTATTTCTCTAATACAAGTCCTTTGTCAGATATATGATTTGCAAATGTTTTCTTCTCAGGTCTGTGGCTTCCCTTTTCATTTTCATAATGGTATCTTTCAAAAAGCAAGAAGTTTTTAAATTTGATGAAGTCCAGTTTATTGATTATTTTACTTTAAAGTTTGTGCCTTTGTGTCTTATTTAAGAAATCTTTGCCTAACCCAAGGTTGTTAGGAGTTTATCCTATGTTTTCTTTTAGAGATTTTAGCTCTTACATTTTGGGTCTGTGATCCATTTTGAGTTCATTTTTATGTATTTTATGAGGAAAGGATTCAGGTTTATTTTTTTACATATAGTTTTCCAGTTGTTTCAGCACTATTTCTTGAAAAGATTATTCTTTCCCTATTGAATTGCCTTGGCAGTTTGTCGAAAATGACACAATGTGTGTATGGCTCTATTTCTGAACTCTTTTTCTGTTCCATTGATCTATATACATGTTGTATACCTTGATTACTATATCCTTTTAATAAGTCTTGAAATCAAGTAATGTAAGTCCTCCAACTTCGTTCTTTTCAAAGTTGTTTGACTATTCTAGGTTATTTACATTTACATTTTAGAATTAGCATTTCCATATCTCCAAAAAACCCTCCTGACATTTTGACTGAGATTGCATTGAATCTAGATCACTTTAGGAGAATTGATAGCTGAACCGTATTGAATTTTCCGAGTATTCTTTCTTTCATCATGAAATACAATGTAGCTATAGGTTTTTTGTAGATACCCTTTATCAGGTTGAGGGAGTTTCCCTCTATTCCTGATTTGATAAGAGTTTTTATCGTGAATGGATATTAATTTTTGTGACATGCTTTTTCTGCCCCTATTGAGGTACACTTACATTCTTGGAGATTCTGTCCTCATTTAACTTTGGCTGTCTTTGCAGTAATTCTGGAGTTGTTCTCCACAGTTGTCATTTATTTTAGAGTGCAAGCCAGAGTGTCTGTAATGGGGTTCGAGGTCATTACTTTCATATTTGTTAACCAACTCTGAGGGACAGGAATCTTTGAACTTTTTTGGGTTTTTTTGCTGAGGAAGATTCACCCTGGGGTAACATCTGTTGCCAATCTTCCTCTTTTTTTTGCTTGAGGAAGACTAGCCCTGAGCTAACATCTGTGCCAGTCTTCCTCTATTTGTATGTGGGTCCCTGCCACACATTGCTGACAAGTGGTGTAGGTCCGTGCCCAGGTCTGGGCCTGCAAACCTGGGCCGCCAAAGCAGAGTGTGCCGAACTTCACTACGCCACAGGGCTGGCCCCCAAAGTCTTTGAACTTTTGAAGCCTAGATTCTTAGTTGGCTGAGGCATCTATTTATTTATTTCGGCATTCATTTAACAAATATTGAACGCTCAAAGTAAATGCTAGTTGTGATGATAAACTCCTAAATCTCAGTAGCTTAACATACAAGTGCTAATTTTTGCTGATGTCACAGTCCCCTTTATGATAGATGTCTCTTTTGTGCAGTCTTCCCCGGTGCAGATTTCCTGCAGCCTCTGGGATCTGGGCTCTTTCTATTTTCTGGCTGCACTGACTCAGAGGCCTTCACTTCTAGCCTTGTGTGTTGGGGGAGATGGTAGAAGACTGCACGGGATGTTTTAGGGGCCAGGCCTGGAAGTAGTACACATCACTAATGCCCTCATTCTTTTGGTCAGAACTTAGTCGTATGGCCAGCCTAACTACCAAGGAGCTGGGAAGTACTTGGTTGCCGCCAGGTGTGGAGAGCACTGTTAAACTCTGTCACATACACCTGTTATGTATCAGGCACTGTGCTAGGTGCTGGGGATATAACAGTGAACAAAATAGACTTGGTTCCTGCTCTGGCCAAGGTTATCTTCCAGGATAGACTGGGGGGAGTGGGGTGTCATGGCATCCTTGGGTATTTGGTAAAACAAGAATTGCTTAGTGTCTCTCATTTGCCATCGGTCAGATAATTTCTCTTGCTTGACAAAATTAAGGTAATAATTTTCATAAGAAAAAACAAACTCATTGAATACATTCTCATGAATTGTAGTATAATGGAAGCGTTAAAAAAAGTCACCAAAGTTCTTTTAAACCTTGTAATGGTATTTTAAATAAAAGATCTTTATAAAACAAACATAGAGATGGTAAAGCAGAGATCATATCTGCCTGGCAGATATGTTTTGTGTGGCTTGCATGCATGATGTTTTAAGATTTTTTTGAGTCATTTGCTAACATTTAAACACTAAGCAATTTCACTTTGAAAAATCCATATTTTCAGCCTTGTTAAGGCAATCTGACTACACTAAATCTGACTTCTTTTTTTGGCAGCAGCTGGTAGGAGCTAAGTTCTGGTTGTCTTCTTTGGATTGTGCTTTGTCTACCAGTTGTTTCAAGCCCATTTGATTGTTTTACTCATTTAACTTACCCATTGTGGGCATGTGAATTTATGACCTTTGTCTAAAGTAACTTACTAATTTTTGAATCATTTTGAAATGCATTCAGTTGTCAAACTAACAGGGAAAAAAACGGGTAGTTCAGAACAAATTTATCATACTTATTGGGGAAATTACTATAATATTCTATGTTCTCTGGTGAGTTTAAAGTTTCATACTTGTAGACAAATGTTTATTATTATTATTCCCTGAACAGTAGTATAGTTATACCCTTTAGAAATCAAAGTTTTTGTTCTATTGATTTTTTTAATTCATGATTTCATAAGCATAGATTTGTTTTTTCTTTTTACTTCTTTTTACTTCCTTTGGTTTCTTTCCTTTCATTTCTAACATTACTTTGGTCACAAGCCCTATTAAATGTGTTTTGCACTTTCCAAATTATTTTCATATAGATTGTATGTGATTCTTATAGTGACCATATATGCCACGGTAAGATAGGCATTTAAAAAAAAAAAGAAAAATAGAGTGGAGACTTTTCCAAAAAATTAATTTGGACCAAGATTTGGGGGTTCCCAAGAGATTGCCTAAAAAGAGGATAGCTGCTGAAGAACTTCTGAGGTTACTTCTGTAACCTTTTAAATATATCTTAATTATTATGGCCTGATAACTTTTTCAGTTACTGAAAGAGCGAGGCATTTCTGATTACCCAGACTCAGCTGATTTTAGCAGAAAACATTCACCTTCAATAATAACTTCTCTGAAATGTTGACAGAGAAGGAAACTGAGGTTAGTGGCAAAGCTGTTGACTGTTACCCCAGGAAACTAACTCTTGTCTGGTGCTCCTTTCGTTGCACCAGCAGCCCCATCCATGTCCAAGGGTCGCTGATGCTTCCTATTGAAACATTCTTAAGTAAGTCTTTGGCAGACTCTTTTGTTGCATCTTTCTACTGTATAAACAGAGGCATTAGAGAAAATGTAATTTTTGAATACTGCCTAACCAGTTTCTGCTTGGTAAGGTGCCCTGAGACCCTCAATGAATGCCAGCAAACAAATTAGATCCACGGTGTATTTGATAGGCATATCTTTTTCCCCAAACAAAATTTGAATTCCACAAACATAAATTGAGTCATTTTCCAAATGTTTGTATATGAATGGAAGGTTTTGTCCTATCCTTCTGTAACCAATACCATAAAACTTCTGAAGGCCCATGATGCATTTGTTGTACAATGTTAATCCAAAACAAAACTTTATTCTGACTAAACTTGTAGCTATAGAGAGATACCAAACTCATTTCCATTGATCAGTACAACATGTTTGTACCAACCAGATCTAAAAAATGTGTAAAGGAGTGCCATGCTGTAAAGACCTTATTACAGTTGTAAACACAAGTGCAGCTGTTACAAATCTAGCAGAACCTCAGATTAAACAATTTGAAATTTACTGAAGATGACATTCCAGACCCATTTTTCATAATATAAACACTCTGGGACATGCCTTTGAAACGAGTGGGATTGTCATTAATATTAATGCCACTGAATTCAAGGCTGGGAAGTCATTTCTTCTCAAGCTCTATTTTCACTCCTAATTTTGGAATAAAATCTGCTTTTAGCCTGAAGTATGGCGTGTTTGTTCACAGCCTGAAAAAATTTGATGCTGTTGCTTTTGAATGGTAGGAATGCAAAAATATGGTATAAGTATTTTATTCTTTCTTTATGATCTTTTAACTTAAATGAGTTTGTTAGAATTAAATTTGGGAAAAATTAGCTGAATGGAATCCAATTGCATTGGTCGATTAAAAAATAAAAAGACACTAAAAATAGTTGATATTTATGAGTATATTAGTTTGACATTTTAGAATGCTATACTTAAGGAAAGAATTTTATTCTAAGTGATTCTGAACACGTTAATTGTGGTCTTTTCTTTCAGCTAGACCAGAGTGGGACAAGCCTTCAAAATCTGCACCTCTCTAATTTGTTTTTCTCCTCATTTTCCGCTTAGTGGGTTGGCTGCTGAGGTATCAGTTCAGCAATATAGTGGTTTCTAGAGCTACATTCTGTGCTGTGATTTCCTATGAAATCTTGTATGATGTTTTTCAAATTTAAGAATATACAAGGGTCCCCTGGAAGCTCTTTGAAAGAACAGGGCCAAAGAGTTCGGGAGGGTGGTGGTTTTGTTTTTGTTTGCTTGTTTATTGGTGACCGCATTTTAAAATTCCCTTTGCCTTTACTGAATTTCTGCACTGGACTTTTGGGGAAGCCTTTAAGTTGGGTAAAAAGCAGTTAAATGACTACTGAAAAACTGTCCCTGTCTTTGATTAAAAAGAGCCAACATTTATTAAAAGAAGACAGTTGAATCTCTCTCATTTTCTTTAATTTCTGTTAAACATTTTTCTGATCAGGAGAATTGAAGGCAACCATTGTCAAATATCATGTTGTAACATAAAGTTGGTAACTGTGGAATCACACAGCTCATATGGTAATCCCTTATTCAGAAGAACTTTGGATATTTCTATCAACATAGAACAGTGGTATACCAAAATGACTGCTGCTGTTGCTTCTCTCTTTCTTTTCTTTTCTTTTTTTTAAGAGTTTGTGGCGGTTTCTTTTTTTTTTTTTTTTTTGTGAGGCAGACCAGCCCTGAGCTAACATCCGTTGCCAATCGTCCTCTTTTTGCTGAGGAAGACTGGCCCTGGGCTAATATCCGTGCCCATCTTCCTCCACTTTGTATGGGACGCCGCCACAGCATGGCTGACAAGCAGTGCGTCACCGGGCTCCCGGGATCCAAACTCGCGAACCCGGGGCTGCCAAAGCGCGAACAAAACTGCTACACCACCCGGCCGGCCCTGTGGCGGTTTCTTTTTAATTTTTCTTTTAATTTTATTTTATTGAGGTCACATTGGTTTGTAACAGTTTATAAATTTCAGTTGTACATCATTATATTTCTGCTTCTGTATAGACTGCATCATGTTCACCAGCAAAAGTCTAGTTGACATCCATCATCATACATATGTGCCCATTTACCCCTTTCGCCCTCCCCTCACCCCCTTCCCCTCTGGTAACCACCAGTCTATTCTCCTTATCTGTGTGTGTGTTTGTCTATCTTTGTGGAAGTTTCTTTTAACTCTTGTGGCATTTACATAAAATTCTATATTTTGAGAAGGAAATCTGGGCAGATATAAATAGCCCCTTCCCTTCCTGTTCAGAAACGTCTTTGCAGTCATCCTAGGATTTTCCTTCATTACCATCCATTCTGTTATCCTTTTTCTGATATTGGATCTTCTGCTTATTATATTCTCTTTCTTGGTTTACTCCCTGCTTTTGTTGGAGCACATCCTCTAGTATCTTCTTAAAATGGTGTGTGGGAGGTAAATTACTTCTGGTCACTGCCTATTGAATGTATCCTTATTCCAGTCATGACTGATAGTTTGGATATAGAATTCCAGGTTGGAAATGGGCATTTGGTTAGCTCTTTCAATCTGATAACTCTCGTCTTTTAGTTCTAAGAAAATTTTTGTTGATTATATCCTCCCCTCCATTTTCTTTGGAGCTCCTTTATTTGCAGTTTGACCTCCAGGACTGATTCTCTGATTTTCTTATCTTTCTCCTATTTTCCATCACATTGTCTTTTTGCTCTGCTTTTGAGACATTTTTCAACTTTAAATTCTTTCTTTTCTATTGAGTTTTCATTTCTGTTACTATATTTTTAATTTCTAAGACCATTCTCTGAATGTTGTTTTTGTTAATACTCTCTTTTTGCTGTATGGATATGGCATTATCTCCTCTCTACTGTTAAAGATATTAATGTTATCACTAAGAAGAGTTTTTAAATTCCCCCCATATGATTTTCACGTGACTTTTTATCTGTATATTTTGGTTTCCATCTTTTTTAGAGATTTCTTCAGATATCTGGTTATCTGCTCATATTTAGAACAGGGAACTAAAAAGGTCATTGGAACTGCGAGAGCATGAACTAAACTGACTCTTAGATTCCCATTAAAATGATCTGGTTGGGCCCAGTGTTGGGGAACCCTCTCATGTCAGTATCTTTGTTTTGTTTTGTGAGGAAGACTAGCCCTGAGCTAACATCCATTGCCAATCCTCTTCTTTTTTTTGGCTGAGGAAGTTTGCCCTGGGCTAACATCTGTGCCCATCTTTCCTCTACTTTATATGGAACGCTGCCACAGCATGGCTTGACAAGTGGTGCGTGGATCTGCGCCCGGCATCCAAACCTGCGAATCCCGGGCCGCCAGAAGTGGAGCATGCAAACTTAACTGCTACGCCAGCGGGCCGGCCCCTCATGTCAGTATCTTTAGATCTTTACTCTTAGGCTTATCAGAGTTGTTTGTCATCTATAAGTCACACTACCCTTGTTCTAGGACCTGAGTGGGGTAGAAAACTCCATGGTGGGGGGAGGTGTGTTTCAGCATTCATTAATCAAGTTTACCCGTTTTTATTTACCCCGAAACACCCCCGTCTCTCCCCCGCTTTGTGGAACTGTAGCCCTGTTCTCTACTGTGTCTGTTGACTCCTGGTAGAGACCCGCTGTTTTATTATCTCCAGAGAATAAACCACCTCTCTTTGGTTAGGTTGGGGGCTGGGCTGCCAGGAATTGGAATGGAGACCTAAGGATCTAACTGCCTCTTAGATAGACTTTACAGTTGACCTTATTTTAGGTTCCCTTTCATCCCTATTTCCAGATGTCTCAGGTGTCCTCATTTCCTGATCCTGTTGGGGGTCCTAGTAAAGGATGTAAAATGGGCTGGTTTTAGCTTTCCCGTTGTCCCTGTTGGATTCAGTTTTCTCTGATCTATAAAATCAGTTACCACTCGTCTATCTGCTTTCTAGCTTGTAAAATTCTATTCCTGTTTTCTCCTTTTCTATTCTCATTCTTGTAAGTTTATGCCTTAAAAAGTGAAAACTGAATTCCTTTACTGTCATTTAATAGGGTTTCAGGAAGGAATGAAAGCATATGTTTATGTTCAATCTGCCATCTTTATCTGGAAATTCCTCCAACAAACACCTCTCTTTTTCTTCCTTTAGTGATTTAATTTTAAAAGTTTAAACTTTCATCCATCTGTATTTTCTCCCTAAAATGGTTAGCTGGTTATTCCAAACCATTTTTTGAAAATTCTGATTCATATATAATTAATGAAGTGAGATTACCATTAATGACATTTCTGAATGCAGCTATGCTGCCAGCATGGTGTTCCATTCTGTTTGCCTACAGGTCTGATAGATGGTGATATTAATTTATTGAACAAACAGTTGTTAAATGGCTGCTCTGTGCATAGCAATGCACCAAGCTCTACTGTAATAGTGAACTACTAAACAGAAATAGGGTAGGCTAGAATACCAAAAAGACATGTTAGGGAAAGGGTTCTAATAGTCTTGTGTAACTTTGGATTGCTATGATATGTAGCTATAGACAGATCAATTGAATTGTAAAGCAAACAGATCTAGATGATCTTTTTGAAGAAAAGTGTCAAGAAGAACATCAGTCTAAGGATTGATTGGTAGGATCCATAGATGTGCTTGTCCTGTAGGTGGTTGGAAGTAAGATTCTAGGGCTTAGGACAGGTAATTGGGCTGAAGTTAAAGATTTAGGGATCACAGGTAGAAGCTAAAGTTATGGAAGAAAATGAAATGGTTTGTGGAAAGTGAGATGAAAGAAGGCAGAAGATGGAATCCCATGGGCCACTAACATTTAAGGGTGTTTGGAGGAAGAAGAACCTTCTAGGCAGGTGTGCTCTGCAGCTTCTACCCTTGCAGAAAGGTCAAGTGAAATGAGGCTAAGCATGGGGAAGTGCCTGGGAACATTATTTTTACTAAAAGATTTAGAAAACAAACATTTTTGTATTTAAAAATAAAACTGCTCCCTATCTCTTGGAGAATATTCACCCCAGTTATAGAAGCATTGATATATATGTATAGAGTTGATGGTCATCTTAACCTGAATGATTGTGATAATTGTAGAAAATAGACTGGGTAAGGCCAGAGCTGGGAGAATTAGGGATTGGAGTGGAACCTAGGAAGATTAAAATATAAGAATGTGGGGTTCTTTTACTGGGAATAGATGTTTGGTGATGTGAATTAAGAAAGTGGATTGATTGATGTGTTAGGGATCCCCAAGACCAGCCCCAGGTTTGATGATTCACTAGGAAGACTCACAGAATTCAACATATAGTTGTCCTCGTGGTTATGATTCATTACAGGGAAAGGATACAAAGCCAAATCAGCAAAGGGAAAAGGTTCATAGGATGAAGTCTGGAGGAAACCAGGCACAAGCTTCTTAGAGTCCTTTCCCTGTGGAGTCACATGGGGGCACACTTAATTCCTCCAGCAGAATTGTGACGTGTGAAATGTCATCCATCAGGGAAGCTCACTAGAGATTCAGTACCAAAGAGTTTTATTGGGGGCTGGTCATGCAGTCGTTCTCTGCCTAGCAGATCCCAAAATTCTAGACCCTCAGAAGGAAAGCAGATGTTCAGCATAAATCACATTGTTGGTACAAACGGTTTAGGCACAGTGAGTCCCTCTTAGCAGTTACGGAGGTGGGAACTCTCCCAGTATCTGAGTTCCCAGATTCTCGCCAAGGACCAACTTTACAAGCAGTCCTTTCTAAGGAGAGCAGTCTCAGGCCTGCTATATTCTTTTCTGCACAATCATTTTAGGAGGTAAGAAGTCATTTTTGAGGGCCAAAGCTGTTTTAATCTTTGTAAATTTCAGAGATGTCTGATGGCAGGGTTAAAGTCTTACTCAGGTGTAAGCTGGTGGTGTGATAAGAATAGGCAGAAAACTAAGCCTCTAGAAGATCTGAATTAAGGGCGAGAAATGCAGTCCTTGGAATACTGGAACTCATGATAAGAAAGCTAGTTACGGGAGAGTGGAGGGTTCTGCTATGGACTGAATTTTGTACCCTTCCCCAATTCATATGTTGAAGCCCTAACTCCCAATGTGACTGTATTTAGAGAGAGAGCTTTTAGAGAGATAATAAAGTTAAATGAGGTCATAAGGCTGGGGTCCTAATCTGATAGGATTAGTGGCCTTATAAGAAGAGAAAGAGAAATAAATCTTTCTCTATCTCTCTGCATGTGCGCAAAGAAGAGGTCATGGGAGCACACAGAGAGATGGCAGTCAGCTACAAGCCAGGAAGAGGATTCTCACCAGGAACCAAATCATCCAGAATCTTGGTCTTGGGCTGTCCAGCTTCTAAAACTGTGAGAAAATAAATTTGTGTTGTTTAAGCCACCCAGTGTATGGTTTTTTGTTATGGCAGCCTGAGCAGACCAAGACAGGTTGAGATCAGACTAGGACCTCAGCTTTACCAAGGTAAACTCTATGTGGAGGAAGAGAATATTAACGTGGTGCTGTGTTTTTGTTTTTGTTGGTTTTTTGGTGTTGTATTTGTTTCTCTTTTTGTCTGTTTGCTTTTTAAACTTAGCTAACTCATTCATATACCAGCCTGTTTGATTTAGCGTAAGTCATTGACCCAAGGTTCTCATCTGTGCTATATGATACCATAGGCAATAGCCACATTTGATGATGTAAATTAAAATTAATTAGAATTAAATAAAATTTAAAATTCTGTTCCTCAGTTGCACTAGCCACATTTTATGTATTTTATGTGGCTAGTGGCTATGGTTATTGGATGGCATGGGTAGAGAGAGAACATTTCCATCATTGCAGAAAGTCTTGCTGGGCAACATTTTTCTAGATAGTTGCCTTACACCTTTCCCTGTTTATTTTCAGTCTCAGTGATTCTGACCTTTTCCAGGTTCAAGGCATACTTATGAATACTAAAATTTTGGGGGGGGGGCATCCTTAAAGGTTTTAAAACAATAACACTAAAAAAAGAACAACAATTGCAGTGCAAATTCTGCTAAAGTGTAATATGTTAAGCTGAGTCTATAACAGTATCTACTGTTATCATGCTGTTCATTTGTTCACACTTCTGCGGTATGTGCCCTTAGAAGACATGTTTTCTACTTGTACTGGGTTGCTTATATATTTGTAGTACAAAGAACTTGGATAAGCACACATTTGTTCTCTGACACCTGCTTCCCCGTTTTACTCTTCTGGATGTTTGCTCTCTCCTGGAGGTGGTAGGTGCAGATGCTTTAGAAAGAGGCATCAGTAACCAGTCTGCTCTGCTGAGCACTGATTAATTAGTCTGAGGAATCACAGGCCAAGGGGAGGTCAGTGAATGTGGCAGAAAATCTGACATATTCAGAATGGATTGTTTCGTGGGATAATAAAAAGCATAACATTGGTCAGAAGGGTCATAGTTCTCCTTGGTACTTACCCTACAAGTTCTTGTCGTTATATGTGGGAGCTGTTCTCGAGAATTCTCAAAACAACCCTGTGAGGTAGGTATTATTCCACTCCTGAAGCCAAATGAAGGCAGCACTCAGAAATTTCATATAATTTGCCCCGGATCACCCAACTAGTGAATAGAGATACTGGATTCAGACCTTTCCATTGGTCTTCACAGCTCTAGTTTTTTCCACCATAATGTGCTGGGCTTGGCAAGAGTCCCCTTCTCCCTACTCAGTGGGAGCAGTTCTCTCAAAGCTGTGTTCTGTGTGAAAGGGGTTCTTTGTAAATTCCATGCACTTTAGGGTAAAGACTGAATGACCTGGAAGGGGATATTTTTTTCTTTTATTTTAAGGGATTGTTTTTATTTTTATTTTAATTACCTTGAAATCACAGAAAAAATTTTTAAAGGAAAAATCTCTCATAATATTAGCACTAATTTTGGAATCATTTAAAGACTTCTGTGTTCATACAGACGTATTTTTACAAAAATGTTATGCTATTATACATATTTGTCTGCAACTTCCTCATTTTTTTTACTTTATTTATTTTTAATGTAATTTTATTTAGTTTTTTGAGGTCACATTGATTTATAACATTGTGTAAATTTTAGGTGTACGCATTATATTTTTGCTTCTGTATAAACTGTATCGTGTTCACCACTAATAGTCTACTTTTATCTGTCACCATACATATATTCCCCTTTACCCCTTTTGCCCTCCCTGCACTCCCTTCCCCTCTGGTAACCACATCTTTTCTCCTTATCTATGTGTTTGTTTATCTTCCACATATGAGTGAAATCGTACGGTATTTGTCTTTCTCTGACTTATTCAGTTAGCATAATACCCTCAAGCTTCATCCATTGTTATCGTAAATGGCATGATTTTGTCTTTTTTATGGCTGAGTAGTATTCCATTGATATACATATATACCACATCTTCTTTATCCATTCATCCTTTGGTGGGCACTTAGGTTGCTTCTAAGTCTTGGCTATTGTGAATAATGCTGCAATGAACATAGGGGTACATATATCTTTTTGAATGAGTGTTTTTATGTTCTTTGGATAAATACCCAGAAGTGAATAGCTGGATCATATGGTATTTCTACTTTTAATTTTTTGAGGAATCTCCATACTGTTTTCCATAGTGGCTGCACCAGTTTTCATTCCCACTAGCAGTGTATGAGGGTTCCCTTTTCTCCACATCCTTTCCAACACTTGTTATTTCTTGTCTTTTTAATAATAGCAATTCTGACAGGTGTGAGGTGATCTGTCACTATAGTTTTGATTTGCATTTCCCTAATAATTAGTGATGTTGAGCATCTTTTCATGTGCCTGCTGGCCATCTATATATCTTCTTTGGATAAATGTCTGTTCATATCCTTGGCCTATTTGTTGATCGAATGGTTTTTTTTGTTGAGTTGTATGAGTTCTTTTTATATTTTGGAAGTTAATCCCTTATTGGATATATGATTTGCAAATATTTTCTCCCAGTTGATGGGTTGTCTTTTCGTTCTGTTGATGGTTTCCTTTGCTGTGCAGAAGCTTTTTAGTTCGATGTAGTCCCATTTGTTTGTTTTCGTTTGTTTCCCTTGACTGAGTAGACATGGTATTCAAAAAGATCTGCTAAGACCAATGTCAAAGAGTGTACTGCGTATGTTTTCTTCTAGAAGTTTCATCATTTCAGGTCTTACATTCAAGTCTTTAATCCATTTTGAGTTAATTTTTGTGTATGGTGTAAGATAATGGTCTACTTTCATTCTTCTACATGTGGCTGTCCAGTTTTCCCAGCACCATTTATTGAAGAGACTTTCCTTTCTCCATTGTATGTTCTTGGCTCCTTTGTCGAAAATTAGCTGTCCATAGATGTGTGGTTTTGTTTCTGGGCTGTCAATTCTGAGCAACTTCCTCATCTGACTGAAGAATTTAGGATGAACATTTCTCCAAGTCAGTCAGGAATATTCTTTGTGCAGTTAACTGCTCTGTTATTTTTAAAATGTATTTTTAATGGTTATTATTATACCCACTTTAACCACTCTCCTTCATTTTAGCCTCTAGGTTTATTTTCTCTTTGAGTGGTGTTACTAAGAAATAATTGCAAGAGAGGAACAAAGTCTTAAATTTGGTGGCCCTCAGCACCAAATAATTCCAGATGTTTGCTTCTCCCTGCATATAGAAAGAACCCAGTCTGATGCTGTTTGTTCTTCTCATCTTCTCTTGTCTTTATTTCTCTTCCATTTCATTTAATTTTAACCTCAATACCAGATTTGTTTTGTGCAGTCCTTGGCCTGCTGCTGTGATATCTTTGCCATTGGCTCTCCCTCCAGCCCCCAGCCACTGGTGTGTCTCTTGGCAGGGAATAGAAATGACGGTGGTCCTCTCAACTGACTCAGGAGTACCCCAAGTCAGCAGTAATATTTGGCATAACCAGTACCAGGGTGGGATGACCACATGTCCCTGGCCTGGGATTTAAAAGTTGTCAGTTGTCCTGTGAGCTGTGGTTTAGTGATCAACTTAAGCAAGAGATTGAATTTATTTCCTACAGGCTTCTTTTTCTTGGTCATCATCTGATGTTATTGCCATACTATTATCTATCATATTCCCTCTTATTATCTTTGGCTTAAAGTTTCCTTTTAGTCATTTTCCTTTGATCATTTTTTATTGTCTTCTTCCCATTGCTGATTCCTCAGACTTCTTCCCTTTTCTTAATCTGCCTTATGCTAGTCAGATTTTCCTTCTGCTTGAATCTAATGATCTATTTTTTCATTGGATAGGGATGGGAGGGTGAGGTGAGGAAGGTGGGGGTAAATATGCCTCCTGCAAATTGTTTAATATAAAACAAGATATTAAGGAACTTAATTCCTTTTGTATTCCTTGTGTTTGAGAGACCATAGAATCAGCCGGACACTTTTCAAGTGGCTTTTGTGTGCATACCCTAACAAAAAGATGACTGATAAGTCCCTGCTTCCCAGGAGTTCAGGAGATTTTGTGGGAAAAAGGGCTGGCCCATGTAGAAGGTGCAAGAAAAATGTGCCAGCAAAGGTAAACCAGCATGACAGTATACTATAAACTGTGATAGCAATGACATATACATTGTCAATGGATGATAGATAAAAATGGAAAGACTTTCAGAGGGGCTGAATTTTGAGTATATAGAGATGTTTTATGTTGTTGATAAACAGGGCTATATTGCTAGTAACTTTTAATTGAAGAAAGGTTAAGTATTGACTAAAGGGTGGAACCTATTCTGGGCCTCAGAAAACAAGGTTTTGTTCCCAGAAGACAGTTGAGTGTCGATAACAATTTCGGTACTGAATTGGATAGCTTTTTACTAACATGTGGTCTGAATGTGGGTTTTTATTTTAGCTAACCTTATATCTACAAAAGAATAACTGATAATGAAGCACATAAAGGGAAATGCAGGTGAATCAGATAGAATTTCTTAAAATAACGTGTTTTTTTAATCTTTGGGGAAATCCTAGTTGAAACTGGAAAAATTTCAACTTTTATTGTTGCTTATTACAAATTATAGGGATTTTGATATTGTTCAGTTAAAAATTCAGATTTTAGAAACTAGTTATTAATTGACCTCAGTTTTGTTCATTTTTGTTGCTTTGCCAGAGTATCCTTAAGTTTCGAATCAAGTTAAAAGTAGGGTAAATGGTGTGTGCCTGTAATGTCAGACTAAAACTATATTTTTTCCTGTCAACACTTGAATAGAAAAAAGCTAGTTTAAGAACGTGATTACAATTTAGAATCTTACTCAAAACCACATATACTATAGTACTTTTAAAGCCTGGAACCAAAATGTAGAATCATTGTGCTTTATAGCACTTGAAACTACATCTGATATTACTGTATGTCTGTGCTGTCGTGATACAGCTTTTGGATTGCACTGGTGGTGTAAGAATGATTCTTATATTTAAGTAACATGCATTGCTTGACCACACAGATGGTATCAGTTTTGAATCTACTAAGTAAAAGAAAACTAGAATAATGATTTTGCCAGTTCGTTTTTACTGATTTTTATTTATTTTGAATGACTCTAGTCCATTTTCTACACTGCTTCTTTGTGATATTTCTAAAACACAAATCTGATTATATTACTTTTGTGCTAAAAATTCCTCAGTGGCTTCTCACTGCTCTTAGAATGAAGTCCAAAGTCCTCACTGCATCTTCTAAGGTTCTTTTGAATCCATCTACTGCTTGCCTGAGCAAGGTGACAGCCTTGGTCAAATTTACTTTTATAGCCTGAAGTCCCCCTAACATTTACCATTCATGATGCTTTCTTTTCTTTTGAGAAGCAAGAAATTTTACTGTGGTCTGTTGTCCATTAGTAACCCCGTCAGATCTATGCACGCCTCCTCCTAAGGATACATTATACATATTGCCGCAGATAGTTGTAATAGTTGGCAAGTGATAAACTCCTATCTGGCAGTTATGTTTGATGCGTTTTAATGTTTTTATTACAAACTATAGAGAGCCTGTCTACTGGGCCTGACACAAATAAAGTAATAGAGGTGATTAGATGTCACCCAGCCTGTCATTTTTCTCCAGAAGAGGTAATACTAAAGTAATGGAGGTGATCAGATGTCACCCAGCCTGTCATTTTTCTCCAGAAGAGGTAATACAAGAATTAACATCGGCTCCCTTTGAAGCAGTTGCCCAAACCTGCCAACAGAGTTTGGCTGTAGGATGTGGACATTATGTCCCCCTAAGAGAGTGGGAAAGTCTTGGGAAGAAAGGAAGGAAGGAACAAAGGAAGGAATGTTACCAGTGGAGGGATAAAAACGGTGAGATCAAAATACAGAAGCACCAGTAGAGTAATCCTTTGGCTGGTCTCCATTTCTAGATGTCCTAAAAAGTTTGTCTTCGTTATTAAAAAAGAAGTCACTGGGGGCCGGCCTGGTGGCGTAGCGGTTAAGTTCGTGGGCTTCACTTCAGCAGCCCGGGGTTTGCAGGTTTGGATCCTGGGCTCGGACAGATGCACTGCTTGTCAAACCATCTGTGGCGGCAGCCCATAAAAAGTAGAGGAAGATGGGCACAGATGTTAGCCCAGGGCTAGTCTTCCTCAGCAAAAAAGAGGATTGGCAATGGATGTTAGCTCAAGGCTAGTCTTCCTCACAAAAAAAAAAAAAAGTCAGTGTAGGCCTTGCCTGGAGAAGGGAGTAATCCCTGATTTTGGCAAGGTTCTAAAACAATTGCCTTATGTCTTGTTAGTCTATGCTTTGTCTACTGACAGGTCCTCTTGCCGCAGTCTTTTGCACATGCTGTTCCCTCTGTCTGGAACCTTCTGCCTACTGCTCAGTTGATGAACCACCATATATGGTTCAGATCTCTTTCTCTGGAAACCTTGGTTGACACCCCAAGTCTGGGTTAAGCCTCTGCTGAGTCTTCTGTACCATAGAGCACTTCTCACACTGCAGCTTTAGTTTATGTTTTAAGTTCAGTGACTATGACTAATTTTACCATTTGAAATGAAAGAGATTTTAGGAGTTTTTCAAGAGGATTGACTAGTGTCATGAGATATTTCTCCACTCCTGAAACCACTAAAGCTGTGAGTTGCCTTTGAACCTAATTACAATTTTGAGATATTTAAGAAATACCATACCATAAGGTATTCTGTAGACTAGAGTTAGCCTGCCCCAGTCTAGTTGTGAGTGTCTTGAATGGGAATGCTGGTGTTCATGTCTGATGTTCTTTATTTTGGTATATACTCCAGCTGTAACGCTAGCCCAGTCTTTTCCCAACACACGACCTGTGCCTTTGTGGCTAACTCACTATACTCTACCTGCATTTTCTCTGCTTTTTGTCTTAACACCTCAATTCTGCCTAAAGATTTTCCTTGCCCTCTTTAGCACTTAGCTTCTACCTCCCCTCCTGTTAGAATGGATATTTACTTTTATTAACCAAGTATTTTTCCTTAGTGTTGTCTAGAATTGTTGTTTCTGAGAGCACTTTTATTTCTATACTCAGAGGAATTCAGTACGCTTGAAATACTGTAATCCACTAAGGACATGTAATTTCCTAATTTATACTTTACTAAAACCCTATTGGAAAATCCAAATGAATTTCCTTTGGATAAGAAAAAAATGTCTTAACAAAGATATATGGATTTGATGTGTTACCTAAAGGAGAAATAAAAAAGCACTATTTCTTCTCAAATACTGTTTTTTTCACTTACTTAATCAAAGTTGTCTTTGTCATCCCAAAGACGTGACATTTGGGGCTTCTGTCTCTTTGCTATTTTCCTGGTAGTGAAGCCTTCTGATACATTAAATGTGTCTTTATTATGATACTTATGTCGTTTTAAATTGGAGTGTGATACAGAGGGGTTTTAATATAGTATACAGTAGACTCTTGATATTTTCAGATTTAGCATGTGCAGTTTTGACTATTTGCAACTGATCTAAAAAATCTTTGACATGCAGTAAGTAGTAGTTTTGCTGAGACTCATATTTGAGTAGTAGGCAGGTTTGGGGGCATGAGGCATTGACCTAGTGAATAAGCCTAACTAACTCCTCAGAGTCTGCCTTTCAGGGCAGCTTTGCTGTCTACCCATCATCAGAACGTGCACAATAGTTCTCATGAAGTAATGAAACATTTTTTAATAGTTTCATTAAGAAAGCCAACTGCTAGTCCTGTTGATGAAAGAGAAGAGAAAATGTTAAGATCTAAGAAAATGTTTGTTCTTGGTGTGAACAGTAAAGTTTTGGAGAAATTAAAAACTAGGATGTCTATTAAATTGTAGTTGTGAACTAAAATGTGAATGAGTCCAATGATAGTCATCAGGTTGGTGAACCTGTTTCAGTGAGTACTCCAGCCAGTGTGAAAATTGCTCAAGTGAATGAGAAATTGTGGAAGTTGGATAGGTAATTAGTTTGTGCTCTGAGGATATGAAGAAGAAATCCATTATTCCTTATGGAAATATTATTCTGCAGAAAACCAGGGGCATGGATAAAAACTATGAAACGTCAAGTATTGAAGGCAGTAGTCAATTTCTAAAATAATCTTTAGTGTGAGTAAAGTTTGACTCCGTAATTTTTAGACATGATTTTCTTTGTGTAGTGCAAAGTTACTGTGAAGCATCAACTAATCATAGTGCTAGGGACAAGTTTCCTCCTGAAGGTGAAGATATTATAGACTGGAAATGTGCTCCACACACATGACAAAGATGGAGACAAAAACAATGATGAAGAATGTAAATAAGGGGGAGTGACGTCAGCATCATGGCGGAGTGAGATTCCCTCTTTGAATCTCTGCCCCCTACGACACAACGAAAACATCATTCACATTCCAACAGAGCTCAATCAAACACTACGAAGGACTTCTGAGAAACCCCTGCTGCCATACATTGGACGGTGGAGGCGCGGGAAGCCCAGGAGGACGGGAGGAGAGGTAGGAGGTTGTACTCCCCCTCCCCAACCGATCAGCAAAGACAGCGCGGTTCGCGGACAGAGGGGGGAGGGGCAGCCCACAGCGGTGGGGGGGGGGACTATCGCCATCCAGGTGTTCTCACAGACTGTCGCGAGATCCCCACTGGGAAGCGACGACGAACTGTTTAGGGGGTGTAGCAAACACCCTAAGAGAGCCAGAAAGGAAACCCCCGGGTCAAGCAGGAGAAAGAGAGGACCCCTCCCCCCACACACCCGGTGTTGCAGCATAATCCCTCCGGGGGCTGCAGCCGCCTCAGAGCAAACCACTCGCGACCTCCATCTAGTGGCAGCAGGGGGAAACTGCAGGACTGACTTTAATCATGAGGGGTAAAAATAAAGCCGTCCCCATCGGATCCTTGCGAAAATATGTCAGGGCTACAGACCAAAAGGAAAATGACAAACACCCAGAAACCAACCCTGAAGGCACAGAATTTGATAACCTGAATGACAGAGAATTCAAAATAGCTATCATAAACAAACTCAACGAAATACAAGAGAACACACAGAAACAAATCAACGAATTCAGGGATTATGTCACAAAAGAGATTGAAACCCTAAAGAAAAACCAATCAGAATTATTGGAGATGAAAAACAAAATCAACGAGATAGTGGAAAAAATGGAGTCTTTAAAGAGCAGAACTGACAATATGGAGGAACGAATTAGCACTATTGAGGATAGCCACGCAGAAATGCTCCTGATAGAGGAGGAGAGAGAGCTAAGACTAAAAAGAAATGAAGAAATTCTTCGAGAAATACCAGAATCAATGAGGAAAAGCAACATAAGGATAATAGGTATTCCAGAAGGAGAAGAAAGAGAAAAAGGAGCAGAGAGTTTGTTCAAAGAAATAATAGCTGAGAACTTCCCCAACCTAGGGAACGAGAGGGAAATAACAGTGAATGAAATCAATAGATCACCTAAATATATAAACAGGAATAAAAAATCATCTCGCCACATAGTAGCAAACTTGAAGAATACCCGTGACAAGGAAATAATATTGAAGGCAGCTAAACAAAAAAACAAAATAACATACAAAGGAAACCCCATCAGGCTCTCAGCTGATTTCTCGACAGAAACTCTACAGGCTAGGAGAGACTGGAATGATATATTCAAAATCATGAAAGACAAAAACCTTCAGCCGAGAATACTTTATCCAGAAAAAATATCCTTCAAATATGATGGAGAAACAATAACTCTCCCTGATAAACAAAAGCTAAGAGAGTTCATCACCACAAGAACCCCACTACAAGAAATGCTCAAGAAGGCCCTTAGGCCTGAAAAAAAAACAAATGAGAAAGGGGATACAAAGATTTCAGCAAGGAGAAAAGCAAGGAGACTAAACCAGAACAAAATACAGTTGGAAAACATCAAAAATTAATTCAAGCTCATCACTGGAAACACACATTCATGACACAATCTGGAATAAAGAGATAACAAATAAGGAGGGGAAGAGGTAAGGGATTGAATCGACCCAGCCTCAGGAGAAAGGAGGCATGTGAAAATGTACTTTCTTATCCAGGAGATCGCTTATATAAACCGCATGGTAACCACTAAACAAACAACCAGAAGAGAACCACACATGACAAATAAAGAGAAAACCAAGAGAATGAGCATGCAGAAATACCAAATTGAATTTGCAGTCCGAAACACAAGGGACAAGAAACGAAGGAAATGCAAAAGAACCAGAAGATGAACAATAAAATAGCAACATTAAACCCTCATATATCAATAATCACTCTAAATGTAAATGGATTGAATTCTCCAATCAAAAGACACAGAGTGGCAGGATGGGTTAAAAACCAAGATCCAACAATCTGCTGCCTCCAGGAAACACATCTCAGCTCTAAAGACAAACACAGACTCAAAATAAAAGGATGGAAAACAATACTCCAAGCTAATGGCAAACAAAAGAAAGCAGGAGTAGCCATACTTATATCAGACAAAGTAGACTTCAGGATAAAAAAGGTAATGAGAGACAAAGAAGGGCAATATATAATGATAAAAGGGATACTTCACCAAGAAGAAGACATAACACTTATACATATCTATGCACCCAACACAGGAGCACCAAAGTACATAAAACAACTGCTAAAAAACCTTAAAGGAGATATTAACAATAACACAATAATAGTAGGGGATCTTAACACCCCCCTTATATCAATAGATAGATCATCCAGACAAAAAGTCAATAAGGAAATAATGGACTTAAACGAGAAACTAGACGCAATGGATTTAATGGATATATACAGAGCACTCCACCCAAAAAAAGCAGAGTACACATTCTTCTCAAGTGCACATGGAACATTCTCAAGGATAGACCATATATTAGGAAACAAGGCAAACCTCTGTAAATTTAAGAAGATTGAAATCATTACAAGCATCTTTTCTGATCATAATGCTGTGAAACTAGAAATCAACTGCAAGGAAAAAACTAGGAAAGGGACAAAGATGTGGAGACTAAACAACATGATCCTGAACAACCAATGGGTCGTTGATGAAATTAAAGGAGACAAATGAAAAGGAAAATACACCATACCAACTCATATGGGATGCAGCAAAAGCAGTCCTGAGAGGGAAATTCATAGCAATACAAGCTCACCTTAACAAACAAGAAAAATCCCAAATAAATAACCTTAAATTGCACCTAACAGAGTTGGAAAAAGAAGAACAGACAAAGCCCCGAATCAGCAGAAGGAGGGAAATAATAAAAATCAGAGCAGAAATAAATGAAATTGAAACCAAAAAAACAGTAGAAAGGATCAATGAAACAAAGAGCTGGTTCTTTGAGAAGATAAATAAAATTGACAAACCCTTAGCCAGACTCACTAAGAAAAAAAGGGAGAAGACGCAAATAAATAAAATTAGAAATGAAAGAGGAGAAATTACAACAGACACCACAGAAATACAAGGGATTATTAGGGACTACTATGAAAAACTTTACACCAACAAATTGGACAACCTAGAGGAAATGGACAAATTCTTGGACGCGTACAACCTCCCAAAACTGAATCAAGAAGAAATAGAGAATCTGAACAGACGAATCACAAGTAAAGAGATTGAAACAGTAATCAAAAACCTCCCAAAAAATAAAAGCCCAGGACCAGATGGCTTCCCTGGAGAATTTTATCAAACGTTCAAAGAAGATTTAGGACCTATCCTTCTCAAACTATTCCAAAAAATAGAGGAAGATGGAATACTTCCCAACACATTCTATGAGGCCGACGTCATGCTGATACCAAAGCTAGACAAGGACAATACAAAGAAGGAAAACTACAGGCCAATATCACTGATGAACATAGACGCAAAAATCCTCAACAAAATATTGGCAAATCGAATACAGCAATACATCAAAAAGATCATACACGACGATCAAGTGGGATTTATACCAGGGACACAGGGATGGTTCAACATCCGCAAATCAATCAACTTGATACACCACATTAACAAAATGAAGAATAAAAACCACATGATCACCTCAATCGATGCAGAGAAGGCATTCGACAAGATCCAGCATCCATTTATGATAAAAACTCTCAACAAAATGGGTATAGAAGGAAAGTACCTCAACATAATAAGGGCCATATATGACAAACCTACAGCAAACATCCTACTCAACGGGGAAAAACTGAAAGCCATTCCTTTGAGGACAGGAACAAGACAAGGGTGCCCACTCTCACCACTCTTAGTCAACATAGTACTGGAAGTTCTGGCCAGAGCAATTAGGCAAGAAAAAGGAATAAAAGGACTCCAAATAGGCAATGAAGAAGTGAAACTCTCACTATTTGCAGACGACATGATCCTATACATAGAAAACCCCAAAAATTCCATTGGAAAGCTACTAGAAACAATCAACAACTACAGTAAAGTGGCAGGGTATAAAATCAACTTACAAAAATCAATTGCATTTCTATACACTAACGATGAAACAACAGAAAGAGAACTCAAAAAGACAATCCCATTTACAATTGCAACAAAGAGAATAAAATATCTGGGAATAAATTTAACCAAGGAGGTCAAAGACCTATACAATGAAAACTGTAAGACACTATTGAAAGAAATCGAGGAGGACATAAAGAAATGGAAAAATATTCCATGCACATGGATTGGAAGAATAAATATAATTAAAATGTACATTCTACCTAAAGCAATCTACAGATTCAATGCAATGCCAATCAGAATCCCAATGTCATTCTTCACGGTAATAGAACAAAAACTACTGAAATTCGTATGGGGCAACAAAAGAGCCCAAATAGCTAAAGCAATTCTGAACAAAAGGAACAAAGCTGGAGGCATCACAATCCCTGGTTTCAAAATATACTGTAAAGCTACAGTAATCAAAACAGCATGGTACTGGTACAAGAATAGACACACAGATCAATGGAACAGAATTGAAAGCCCAGAAATAAAACCACACACCTATGGACAGCTAATCTTCGACAAAGGAGCAAAGAACATACAATGGAGAGAGGGAAGTCTCTTCAGTAAATGGTGCTGGGAAAATTGGACAGCAACATGCAAAAGAATGAAAGTAGACCATCTCCTATCACCATATACAAAAATCAATTCAAAATGGATCAAAGACCTGAAAGTGAGATCTGAAACTATAAAACTCCTGGAAGAAAATATAGGCAGTACACTAATTGAGATTGGACATAAAGGGATCCTTTCAGATTCCATGTCTACCCAGACAAGGGAAACAAAAGAAAAAATAAACAAGTGGGACCTCATCAGACTAAAGAGCTTCTACAAGGCAAATGAAACCAGGATCAAAATGAATAAACAACCCACCAGCTGGGAGAAAATATTCACAAATCATTTGTCCAAGAAGGGATTAATCTCAGTAATATATAAAGATCTCATACAACTGAGCAACAAAAAAACAAACAACCCGATCAAAAAATGGGCAGAGGATATGAACAGACATTTTTCCAAGGAAGAGATACAGATGGCCAATAGACATGAAAAGATGTTCAACTTCACTAATCATCAGGGAAATGCAAATCAAAACTACACTGAGATATCACCTTACACCGGTTAGAATGGCTATAGTCACAAAGACAAATAACAACAAATGCTGGAGAGGTTGTGGAGAAACGGGGACCCTCATTCACTGCTGGTGGGAATGCAAACTGGTGCAGCCTCTATGGAAAACAGTATGGAGAGTCCTCAAAAAATTAAAAATAGAAATACCGTATGATCCAGCAATACCACTCTTGGGCATCTACCCAATCGACGTGAAATCAACCATCACAAGAGCGTATGCACCGCTATGTTCATTGCAGCATTATTCACTATAGCCAAGAAGTGGAAGCAACCCAAGTGTCCCTCAACTGATGACTGGTTAAAGAAGATGTGGTATATACATACAATGGAATACTACTCAGCCATAAGAAAAGACACAATTGTCCCATTTGCAACAACATGGAAGGACCTAGAGGGTATTATGTTAAGTGAAATAAGCCAGAGAGAGAAGGACAGACACTGCATGAACTCACTCATATATGGAATATAAGTGAACACACGGACAGAGAGAACTGATTGGTGGTTACCAAGGGGAAGGGGGGTGGGGGGGCACAAGGGGTGAAGGGTTACATCCACAAGGTGACGGACAAACAAAAATGTACAACTAAAACCCCACAGTGTTATAAACAAAGACATCAATAAAAAGAAAAATTTATTAAAAAAAAAAAGAATGTAAATAAGCTGTGTGTGATGTTGCCTAATATTCCAGTGACGTAGTCTAATATTAGAAGTTGCTAAGTGACTTGTTCATTGTGATACATTGATGAATTGGAGCTTTAAGAATGCCTGAGCAGTAGATTTCTCATTAGCCTTATGTAAAAGAAATTTATAAAAAGCTAGAAAGGGAAAAATAGTTATTAAATATTCTTTAAGAAAGCATCTACCACTTTTCTTGTTCTCCTCCTTCAGGCTTTTCGCATTTTGGTTTAAAACCGTCTCCCATATCTTTTTCCATCGCCTGTTTCATTGCTAATATTATCGCTGATGGCCACAGTAAGTCAGAAGCACCTTGCTGAAAGTTTATAACCTGCTCTTTTGCATTTTTCATCCTGGGTGCAACTGTAAGGCATGAGTAGTAATGTGAAACGTTGTCATTAGTCATTTAGAATCACTTTGGTGCTTCTGAGTTCAGTACATAGATGATTCATGCTTCTGTAGTAATAATGTTATATAATATTGAGTTGATTTTAATGGCAGAATTTTATATGACTAGGCTTTTATTTATTGAGGTTGAATTTGTGTGTCACCATTTTAACCATTTTGGAGTGTATAATTCAGTAGCATTAAGTGCCTTCACATTGTTGTGCAACCATTATCACTATCTAATTCCAGAACATTTTCATTACCCCAAAAAGAAACCTCTTACCCATTAAGCAGTCACTCCCCATTTCCTCTTACCCCTCCTCTCCCTGCGCCTCCCCCCCTCTCCCAGCCACAGCCCCTGGCAACCACTAATCTGCTTCTATTCCTATGAATTTGCCTATTCTGACGTTTTGTAAAAATGGAGTCATGCAATATATGGCTTTTTGTGTCTGACTTCTTTCACTTAGCATAATGTCTTCAAGGTTCACCCATATTATAGCATGTTATCAGTATTTCATTCATCTCTATGGTTAAATAATATTCCATTGTATAGATATACTATATTTTACCCATTCATTAGTTGATGAATATTTGAGTTGCTTCCACTTTTTGGCAGTTATGAATAATGCTGTTATGAACATATGTGTACAAATTTTTATTTGAATACCTATTTTCGGTTTTCTTGGGTCTATACCTAGGAGTGGGATTGTTGGGTCTTGTGGTAATTCTATGTTTAACTTTTTGAGGAACTGCTAAACTGTTTCCACAGTGGCTGTATCATTTTATATTCTCGCCAGCAGTGTATGAGGGTTTCAATTTCTCCACAACTCGCTAACACTTATTTTCCTTTGTATCTCTAGTTTTACAGATGATTTTGATTGATACAACAAATTAAAGTCTGAAAGAGTCATTTAAATCTTTTAGTTATATTTTGCTCTATAATATAGTTTAGTGGTATTGACAAAGTTCTAAACATATTTCTTAATAAGGTCTTTTATATTTAGGAAGTGATTTAATTTATAACATAGAAATTCATAACAGAATTTTAAAGTTTTCTTGAACAGTTTCTTCAGAGTAGCCATCTAGTACTTCTTCCTTTTTGGTATTTTTTTGGATTCTTTTTTTCCTTCCTAGCCTCTTGAGATGGATAC
The DNA here is from genome assembly GCA_031878705.1 of Tapirus indicus. Classification (NCBI taxonomy): domain Eukaryota; kingdom Metazoa; phylum Chordata; class Mammalia; order Perissodactyla; family Tapiridae; genus Tapirus; species Tapirus indicus. The sequence continues at coordinate 40,249,754 of CM062927.1, forward strand.
CTAACTCATTAATTAAAAAAAATTTTTGTTGTTGTGTTAAAATATAGATAACATAAAAGTTACCATTTTAACCATTTTTAAGTATACAGTTCGGTGGCATTAAGTACATTCACATTGTTGTGTAACCATCACCACCATCCATTTCCAGAAACTTTTTCATCTTTCCCAACTAAAATTCTCTACCCATTGAACAATAACTCTCCATTATCCCCTCTCCTGGCCCCTGGCAACCTCCATTCTACTTTTTGTCTCTATGAATTTGACTATTCTAGGTACCTCATATAAGTGGAATCATACCCATTTGTGCTTTTGAGTTTGGCTTGTTTCACGTAGTGTAATGTCTTCAAGATTCATCCATGTTGTAGCATGTGTCAGAATTTCATTCTTTTAAATGGCTCAATAATATTCCCTTGTATGTATGTACCATACTTTGTGTGTTCATTCATTCCTTGACAGACATTTAGGTTGTTTCCACCTTTTGGCTATTGTGAATAATACTGCTGTGAATGTGAGTTTACATATTCCAGTCCCTGCTTTCAGTTCTTTTCGATATATACCCAGAGGTGGAATTGTTGGATCATATCAATTCAATGTTTAATATTTTGAGGAACAATCATTCTGTTTTCCACAATGGCTGCACCATGTTACATTTCAACCAGCAATGCGCAAGGGTTCCAATTTCTCTACAATTTCACTAGCACTTGTTATTTTCTGTTTTGTTTGTTTTGATGATAGCCATCCTAATGAGTGTGAAGTGGTATCTCATTGTGGTTTTGATTTTTCATTTCCCTCATGATTAGTGTTGTTGAGCATCTTTTCATGTGCTTATTGACCATTTGTATATCTTGTTGGGGTAATGTCTCTTCAAGTCCTTTACCCATTTTTTAATTGGGTTGTTTGTTTTTCTGTTGTTGAGTCATGGGAGTTCTTTATATCTTCTGGATATTAACTTACCAGGTATATGATTTCCAAATATTTTTCTGTCATTCTATGTGTTGTGTCCTTTGATGTACAAAAGTTTTAAATTTTTATGAAGGCCTGTTTCTTTATTTTTTCTTTTGTTACCTCTACTTTTAATGTCATATCCAAGAAATCATTGCCAAATCCAATGTCATGAAGCTTTTCTCCTGTGTCTTCTTCTAAGAGTTTTATAGTTTTAGCCATTACATTAAGGTCTTTGAGCCATTTTGAGTTAATTTTGTATGTGGTATAAGGTTAGAGTATATTAATTTTGAAGCTTTTTAAAAAATATACACATTTACAGCTGTAAATGCTTTAATTACATCTCACTTGTTTTGGTTGTAGAACTATTCCATTTCTTCTCGGAGTTTTGTCAATTTTTGCTTTATGTAATTTGATACTATGTTATTTGGTATATACAAATTTAAAATTATTATAGCATCCTGGTGAATTGAAATTTATCATTATGAAGCAAACCTCTTTCTCTAGTAATGAATTTTGCTATAAAGCCTATTTTGTTTAATAGAAATAGCTACACCAGCTTTCTTTTTGTTAATGTTTGTATCCACATTGAACCTTTCTTTATCCTTAAGTTTTAGTTGTCACTCTGATAAACGCTGTTTGGATTTTAAAAATCTAATTTGGTCATCTTTTTTTAACTAGATCACTTAGCCTATCTACATTTAATGTGAGTAGTGATATACTTGGATTTAAGTCTGCCTTTTATTTCCTTCCTTCTTTGAGCTCCCACTATTCTGTGTTCCATTTTTCTCTCCTTTCTTGCATTCTTTTTGGTTGGTAATTTAAAAAAACCATTCCATAGTTTATTTCTATTAGTTTCAAAATTACATACTCTATTTCTCTTCTTTTAATGGTTGCCCTAGAAATTGCAACATAAATATTTAATTTATAAAAGTCTAAAACTACTTTTGTTCTTCTCTTGGACAATGTAAAGATTGTAGAACAATTTAACTCCTTCCATTTTATGTACCGTTGCTGTTGTGAGTTTTCTACATACACATACATAATTGCTTTTTTCCTTTGTTCTTTATTACCATGTCTACCTCCACCTTTCTCCTGGGATAATTTTCCTTCTACCTGAAGAATATTACTCAGGATTTTCTTTGCTGGTGAACTCTCCCACTTTTTAAAAATCTGCCTGATAATGTTTTTATCACATCTTCATCCTTAAAAATATTTTTCCTGGGTATAGAATTTTGGATCAGCAGTTTCATTCAGAACATTGAGACTGTCCTTCCATTGTCTACTATTTGAAGTCAGCTCCTATTCTTAGCATAAGTGTTCCTTTGAAACACTTTGCTTTTTTGTCTTTTTGTTAATCTCTGCCTGCTTTTAGGATTTCTCCTTTTCCTTTAGTTTTCTTCAGTTTTACTATCTATTTTGTTTCTGAGGAGTATGTTTTGTACCATTTCCCAGAGTTTCCTCTTGGACTGAGCCCCAGTTATCCACTCTGGTGGTTGGCTTCATAACTCTCCCTTTACGGCTCCCTTCTTCCCCCTTTGTCACTTCTCCACTTCCCTAACAGTGTTTTCCTTCCAAATAAACTACTTCTACTCAAATCCTTTTCTCAAGGTCTGCTTCTGGGAACCCAAAATAAGGTATTTATCCTTCTCAGTAGTCCCTCAGAAGGCCTAAACTTCAAGCTCCATTTTGAAATGTGTGCTACAGTTATGGTTAAAATTAAAAGAAATTTCTTTAAATTTGAAACAGCAATAGAGAATTTATGAATATTGTTATTTTTGTGGATAATGATTTATGAATTTTAGCATGATCGTAAGCTTTAGCTATAGATGTTAACACATGAAATTACTATTTCCTTGTGAAATACAAGTGTGCAAGACAGCTACCTTTTTATGGTGTGTTCTCTTTATAGTATACTCGTGTATTTCTTCAAGGTTCAGCTGTGTAGTTTTTAGATTCCTATTCCAACCAATAAATATGCAAACATTCAGTGGTTGTATGAAAACCATACCTGTTAATTTATGTATACTTTATCCGCAGGAGACAGATAGATAGTGCTACCTATAAGAATTACATATGTTTCTGAGCATTTACCTCACCAGATATTTTGAAGGTTCAGAAAATTAAAAAAAGAAAGGCTGAACTCCTTGATTGAAATTAAGAAAAAGAGTGAAGTGCTAATCAAATAGAAGCACTGGGTGCAAATACTCAACAAGCTTCAGTCAAGGTGGAAAAGCATGGAAAATACGTGTCATGGCAAGAGCTTGGTAATGCAAGACATCAAGGTCAGAGTTAAACGCGTTGAATTTATGTGCTGAGTGCTGTAACTATTGCCTATTATGAGAACACGTAAAAGGAAATTTACCTAAAACATAAAACCACAGATAGCTGTATGCGAGTACAACTTGCCAATGGAGTTTATATCAGTGCATGCTAAGATTAAGTCACAGCCTTGAAATGGTCCATTGGTTTTCAAGTACGTGGGCAGATAAATAAAATACACTGACATCTTATTTATAACTATTAAGAGCTCCTGGAACAAATAGTTATTACACTAGCCATGGCAAGTTGAGTTTTCTCCTATATATGATCTTAGTAAAGACAGATCATCTTATATAAAAAAGACATGATAAACGTGGACGATGAGATTGTAAATAAACCCTACAAATTATTGTTTCTTGTTAGAACATTAGCCTATGTATTAGAGAAAGCAAGAATGTTTTTAGATGATAAGAAACAATTTTTTATCCGGTTCATTAATATTAAATGCCAAACATTTTACTTTTCTATCAGATATTCCTATTCTGTTACATAGATTATTAGGAACTGGAAACATGAATCTGTGCAACTGAGAAATAAAATTTCAAAGCTCTTAAGAGAAATTATGAATTGACCTTGGGAGAATGGGGGAAACTTATTAGCTAGAAAAACTGATTTTACCTCTATATAGTAATGGGAAAAAAATGTATACCAAATTCTTTATCTTGGATATCTATCTTGAATCTTTATACAACGAGGGGAATAGAAATAAATTTTTATTCAGGTTAAAAATAAGCATATCACAAATATGCAGCTCCTGTCTAGAACTGCCTGCCTTTTTGTTGTTGACCAAAAAGAAAAATTTCTAGTTTAACTCCTTGAAGGCAATTTGAATGGTTTGCATTTTGGAAATTATGCAATTTCGTATTAAATAGCAGGTGGTAAGGTGGTCAGATGGGAGTGTTCAGTTCATCCAGCATCATCAGATTGATTTGACAAATGGAATTCTTTTAACTATGTGGAATACATTTTGCTCCCTTTATCCTTTGGCAGAGGGAGACATTGTTTGTGGTTTCCCCACAGAAGTTTAGGTGGGTAAACTTGGGATGTGTGAATAGAAACAGCAGACAGAGAGAGTGCTTCTGGCAATTGGAAGGACCCACTGAGAATCTTAGATCGAGACTGTTGACACTGATGATGTGGGATGCGATGGGGTTGTTAGAGAGACTGGAGAGAGGAATTAAGCAATGTGGACATAATTGAGGAATGCAAATACTCAGAATAAAATGGTAGTTCCTTCTTAAAAAATAAACCAAAGATTTTAGGTTAAGGTCCCTGAAAAATTTTGCTTTTGGTGTGAATAAAAATAAACAAAATTATTCTTTATACTCAACCTTCATTTCCTTTTGTGACATGTCATCAATGATTGTGATGTGGGTGAGCATAGATGTGTTTCTTAGTGAGTGGCTCTATTTCACATAATGTGTGACCTTGGGCAAGATATTTAACCTCTCTTTGCCTCAGTTTCCTCATCTGTAAAATGGGGTTGTGGGGATTAATTGAGATATATCTAAAGTGCTTATAATTGTCCTTGGCATAGAATAAGCACTATGTAAGTGTTAACTGCTATAATAATAATAATAATTATTATTATTATTACCATCATGTTCATCATTTTTATTTCAGTAGACTGAGAAAACCTCTTGAGGAGGAAGTTATTTGCTTCCTCTAATAACTTTCTTCTAATAATATTTGATGTATTTTTATAGAAATGAATCAGGAGTGAATTGTTTAGTGTTTAAGGTGATTTATAATATGTCTGTGTTACCTTTGAAAAATATCAGTAACTATGGATAATTCCTATTTTCTCAGCCTTTTTCCAGATTAAAAACATGAGCCAATGAATGTCACATAAAAAACATATAGCTGCCTACGGCCATTTAGTGTAGGGGCAAAGAACTATACCCACCCCGGTGATTCCTAAGAGCATTATTTTATTACAGAGCTGTACAGTAATTCCGAATTGTGGCCAGTCCCTAAGTCATCCAAATTTTAGGATGTTCTTTTAAAAAGACAGGGAATTGTGTAATTGCTTTTGAAAAAGATTTCCATCATGAATACGTAAATCATGTTTTGGCACTTAATAGTCCTCTGTGGTTTTAGCAACTTCCATTAGGTTTAGTATATTCTTAGGTGCATTGAGATGAAAGATTTGTGTATTTTTTCACAGCCTTAAAGTTAGCATGAGAGGAACAGAGCTCTTGGTCTTCCTTCCAGATGTTCATATTCCTCTTGTCTTTTCTAATATTGTCCACAGTGTGTTACAGGGCAATGATGGTTTGGAGCTGCCTTGTCTTTTTTTGTTTTTATTTTGTTTAACCTATGTGGTTGGTCAGGATTTTTGTTGTGGTAGATTTGTTTTGTTTTCTTGTACAATACCACCATTTATCCAACAAATTCTCTTACCTGTGAAGAACAAAGTGAAAGATGGATGGCAGTTAAGACTTGTATTTAGCTGCTAAAATTATTATTTTAGGGCTCCTAGAAATAATAGCAAACTGAAAATTTGCTATTTCCATAAACATATTTAGAGATGGCTCAGGAACTGAATAGTAAGTGTTTAGATAAATGTGTATTGAATGATAAATAAGTGAATACGTCTAGACGTGACATACTCAGAAAAAAGCAACACCTCTCCCACTTTCCTTCTCAGGAGCAAGGAAACCTTTCCTGGAAGCCCCCATTCAGGATGTCTCCTTGTATCTTCTGGGCCAGGATGAAGTCACTGACAACGGGAGTGGGATTAGCTTGATTGACAGGTGGAATGGATGTTCTGGATGTAAACTACAAAGACCACTGCACTGGTTATAAAAATAATACATGATTATCATAGGAAATTTGGAAAATAATGAAAGGTATAGTTAAGAAAAGAAAAAACAGCATCACACAGAGGTAACTATTGTTAACATTGTGGTATTTAGCTTTCCAGCTTTTGGTTGTGTGTGTATATATTTGTGTGTATAAAAGAACATTGTATATAGTTTTATAATCTTAAATTTAGCAGTCTAACACAAGCATTTTTCTATGCCACTAAATTATGTTCTTCTAAAATGAGACTAGTGGTTCATTGTGTTCCTTCATATGGAAATTATTTAATTAATCGCTTGTTAGAGATTTAGATTGTTAGCAGTTTTTTACTACTGTAAATATGCAGTGAACATCATTTTATATCAGTGATTATGTACATCTCTGGTTATTTCCTTAGGCTAAATTCCTAGAAGTGGATTAATGGGTGAAAGGACATAAATAATTTGAAAGCTTTTGTAGACTTCCCTGGTTACCCTCCAGAAAACTTGTAGCAGTTATACTCCCACAAACCTGTATATGAGTGGCTATTTAACTACATTCTCGTCTGCACTGGGGATTTTTATTTTTTGTGAGGAAGACTAGCCCTGAGCTAACATCCGTGCCCATCTTCCTCTACTTTATATGGGACGCCCCAACGGCATGGCTGACAAGCAAGTGCATCTGTCTGCCCTGGGGATCCGAACCTGCGAACCCCAGGCCGCTGAGGCAGAGCACACGAATTTAACCGCCATGCCACTGGGCAGCCCCAGAGTTATTTTTTAATTGCTAATTTTATAGACAAAGACTGATATCCTTTTGTTTCACTCTGCTTTTTTTGATTACTAGTATTATTGAATACTTTTTCGTTTAGTCAGCAATCAGTAGATATTTTTTGAATGAAAGAGTAAATATGTGTTTCTTGATGTGTAGATTATCTATTCACATCCTTTACACGACATTTAAAAAAAATATTTTTATTATGTTATACATAAAATAAAGCACATATAAAGTATGTTAATGATAAGTGTCAAACTCCATAGAATTTATGACGTTGTTTTAAGTTTGTTATTCCAAATATTAGTTTACTTAATTTATAGTATTATAGTAATTTTAAATTATAGTATCTGAGAGCCTACTCTGGTTGGATGAGTTATTCCATCATAGTTACATTCTCCTTGGAGCTCCTAATTACATACAGATTTCATCTTTGATGCTGACTGAGAAATAAATTGTTTCTTTCCAGATTTCCTTACGTTATTTAGTAAATGTTTATGGTTCTTCCTCACACTTTTTTGCTTTGGCAACATAGCATTTTATTTAACTTCACTTTCTCCCACATATCAAAATCTTTTTTCCCCTATATAGAATTTTAAATTATTTTCTTTTTATGCTTTTTCCCTTACTCCTTGGCTCAGATTCTCTTTTCTTTTTTTTTTAGTGTGTGTGTGTAGGAGGAGTCTCAGAGCTCGAATAAACTATCTTTTTCTGTGTTATTTATTAACACAACTACTGTTTGTTGTTAACTTTTATCTCATTTAGTCTTCTTTTTGTTTCTATGAGATTTATATCATTACTCCTTTCTTTTAGAGAGAGATGAAATATTTTGGGCCACACAGCTAATAATGGTAGAGCTAGGATTGGAACCTAGTTTGCTAGTGATGTGTTTGGATTTCAAATTATAAACTGTACCATGTTTGGTCTTGCACATAAAAAGAGGCTGAACTGAAGTTTCCACGTTATGTTGAGAAATTTACAGTTTATTTAAATTTGATTCTTGCTCTCAAGTAGACTCTTCTCCCTATTATTTGCAGCTAGAAAAATAAAAGGCCTCAAATATAATATAATTTAATATAACCAATAAGAACCATACTACTTTTACAGTCTTTTTTGTTGTAAACTGTTGTTTATATAACCCATGACTTGACAGCTGACCAAACCATCTTATATTGCCATATTTTGAATGTAGCGTCAACTGACTTAGCAAAATCTTGAAACCTCCAACTGTAATATTTGTGGTGTAGTACAGGAAACAACTTTGGGGCTTTCAGGTTTGTGTGGCGCATAGCCTGTCCAAGACACTGATGTTTATTCTCACTGTTGACTCCCTTGCTTTCATGAGCAGTTTTGCTGACAGGCATGTAGGTTCTCCAAGAGAGATTATTGCTACCTACTGGAGAAATCTTGGAGAAAGCCATCAGCTTCTTTTTATTAGAAATGCTATAACTAATGTTAATAGCTAACATTTTTTGAGTGCTTACCATGTCCCAGGTACAGGTGCAAGTTCTTTCTGTATATTAATGCATTTTATCATTCACAGTAACCCTACTAGGTTTTTCGCATTTTACAGATGTCGAGAAACAGGGACAGAGAGGTAAAATAACTTTCAATGTCACAGGGAAGTATGTGGCAGAGCAGGGATTCAAGCCTCGGCAGTCTGCCTTCACAGCTGGCCTCCTTAATTACTCTGTTATACTCACATTTGTTAGATGAAAAGAGAAAGGCATGAGTAACTCATAAATAGCTGTTCACATTTTTTGGGAAAGGTTTGACTTTATGTCTTGTGGCAGTTCAAAATAGTGAAGCAATTGCCATTCATTAAATTCTTAACTCATATAAAATGAGTTATTTGTCTATACCTAATATTATGGTGGAACACAGTAAGTAAAGCATACTCTTGTGTTTATACAGATTTAGGTAAGCTTGCATTTCCAATAAACAAAATGGTCTCCTAGAAAGACAGTGTTTAAAACAAAACTTTGAAGAGTGGGTTCAGAATCAAAGTAACAGTCACAGAATGATCAAGTAATCTGGTTAATTCTCTAAAATAAATAGTGTAGACCATGCCTTATTGGTCCTGTACTCCATCCTTTATAACTGAATATTCCAGAAATGGCAGGCTAAATATTTTAGGATCACCCAGGCTGTCTGCAGGCAGAATTTGTCTCTGACACCTTCTCATTTCACCTGTCACAGGCACTTTGGTCTCTTCTGCCTTTCCTCATTACTTAGTGAGGTGCAGTGCCTAACCACCTTTATTCACTGTCAACAAGTCCCTCCTGAGATATTCATATTAATGTTTAAAAGTGAGGTACATCCTCTCTCAGGGCATTTGCATTTAGTAAAATATCAAAGGCCGGCTATAGGGTTACTTTTGAGATTTGCTTCACTCCTTCATCAGGCTCAGGAGATTTCTTCTTCTTATCTTCGTTTCTCTTCTAACAGTCTTGTCTATTTTGCTGCCAAGTCTAGGCCTCAAGAAGGCGGCTTAGGTAGCCCGACTTACTACCAATGACACAATAGTGGTAATAATGGTAATGGTGGATGGTGGAAGTGATTCATTGTTGAGCACAGGTTTGTTCTCACCTTCCTCCTCTTCTCATGGTTGAGAAGTAGTGAATAAATAAAACTTGGTGTATCATCTTTGGATGTTTAATATTACCCAGTGTCCCATACTGGGTCTCCTCACCATCTCTCATCTGAACCACTGAGGTAGGTGAATTAGAGAGATTAAACTGATGATTCCAACCCAATTTTTGGAATGGTTGATTGTACAATTTTTGCCTATTTGGAAGGCTATCACTTAAAGTGGCCCTTGGTCAGATAATAATTGGTCAGTTCAGATGTGGCACAATTGCTTCTCCATTTATTCTTAAGGCAGTAGCATGTGGTGGAGTCAGCTACTGGCCTGAATTCAGGTCATTAGTAACATTGCTTGGTATCATAAGAAGACGTGGGAGAGAATATAGAGTTAGGATCATAAGTAACATGTAAAGAGTAGACTGATCCAGAAAAATACATATATCCCTGTTATTCATCTTTTGCTGAGGCATCTCCCATTATCTCTTTGGATTTAGAATTAGAGCTTTTTCCTTGGTAATGGTCAAGACCAATCTACCAGTGCAAGGACATGATGAGAATGTCAGCCTAGGTTTTTTTTTTTTTTTTATTGATGTCTTAATAGTTTATAACATTGTGAAGTTTTAGTTGTACATTATTGTTTGTCAGTCACCATATGAATGCATCCCTTCACCCCTTGTGCCCAGCCCCCATCCCCCTTGCCCCTGGTAACCACCAAACAGTTCTCTCTCTCTGTGTGTTACTTTATATTCCACATATGAGTGGTGTCATGTGGTGTTTGTCTTTCTCTCCCTGCCTTATTTCGCTTAACATAATACCCTCCAGGTCCATCCATGTTGTTGCAAATGGGACAATTTTTTCTTTTTTATGGCTGAGTAGTATTCCATTGTATATATATACCACATTGTCTTTATCCAATCATCAGTTGTGGGCCACTTGGGTTGCTTCCACTTCTTGGCGATAGTGAATAATGCTGCAATAAACATAGGGGTGCATAGGCCTCTTTGGATTGTTGATTTCAGGTTCATTGGATAGATACCCAATAGTGGGATAGCTGGATCATAAGGTATTTCTATTTTTAATTTTTTGAGGAATCTCCATGCTGTTTTCCATAGAGGCTACACCAGTTTACATTCGCACCAACAGTGAATGAGGGTTCCCGTTTCTCCACAACCTTTCCAACATTTGTTGTTTTTTGTCTTGGTGATTATAGCCATTCTAATGGGTGTGGTGATATCTTAGTGTAGTTTTGATTTGCATTTCCCTGATGATTGGTGATGTTGAACATCTTTTCATGTGCCTATTGGCCATCTGTTTACCTTCCTTGGAAAAATGTCTCTTCATAGCCTCTGCCCAGTTTTTGATGGGGTGTTTGATTTTTGGTGTTCAGTTGTGTGAGTTCTTTATATATTATGGAGATTAACCCTTCTTTGGATATATGATTTGTGAATGTTTTCTCCCAACTGATGGGTTGTCTATTCATTTTGATCCTGGTTTCATTTGCCTTGTAGAAGCTCTTTAATCTGATGAAGTCCACTTGTTTATTTTTTCTTTTGTTTCCCTTGTCCAAGTAGACATGGAATTCAAAAAGATCCCTTTATGACCGATGTCAAATAGTGTACTGCCTATATTTTCTTCCAGGAGTTTTATATTTTCAGGTTTCACTTTCAGGTCTTTGATCCATTTTGAGTTAATTTTTGTGTATGGCAATAGAAGATGATCTACTTTCTTTCTTTTGCATGTGGCTGTCCAATGTTCCCAGCACCATTTATTGAAGAGACTTCCCTTTCTCCACTGTATATTCTTAGAACCATTGTTGAAGATTAGCTGTCCATAGATGTGTGGTTTTATTTCTGGGCTTTCAATTCTGTTCCATTGACCTCTGTGTCTGTTTTTGTACCAGTACCATGCTATTTTGATGTATGATTGTTTTGTAGTATATTTTGAAGTCAGGGATTTTGATGCCTCCAGCTTTGTTCTTTTTTTCTCAGATTGCTTTAGCTATTCGGGGTCTTTTGTTGCCCCATATGAATTTTAATATTCTTTGATCTATTTAATATTCTTTGATCTATTTCCATGTCATTGGGATTTTGATTGGGATTGTGTTGAATCTGTAGATTGCTTTAGGTAGTATGGACATTTTAGGTATGTTTATTCTTCCAGTCCTTGTGCATAGGATATGTTTCCATTTCTTTATGTCATCATGGATTTCCTTCAATAGTGTTTTATAGTTTTCATTGTATAGGTCTTTTACCTCCTTGGTTAAATTTATTCCCAGATATTTTATTCTTTTTGTTGCAGTTGTAAATGGGATTGTCTTTTTTGAGTTCTCTTTCTGTTAGTTTGTTATCAGCATATAGAAATGCAACTGATTTTTGTAAGTTGATATTATACCCTGCCACTTTGCTGTAGTTGTTGATTATTTCTAATAGTTTTCCAATGGATTCTTTAGGGTTTTCTATATGTAAAATCATATCTCTGCAAATAGAGTTTTACTTCTTTGTTCCCTATTTGAAGTCCTTCTATTCCTTTTTCTTGCCTAATTGCTCTGGCCAAAACCTCCAGTACTATGTTGAATAAGAGTGGCAAGAGTGGGCACCCTTGTCTTGTTCCTGTTCTCAGAGGAATGACTTTCAGTTTTTCCCTGTTGAGTATAATGTTGGTTGTGGGTTTGTCATTTATGGCCTTTATTATGTTGAGATCCTTTCCTTCTATTCGCATTTTGTTGAGAGTTTTTAGCGTAAATGGATGTTGGTTCTTATCGAATGCCTTCTCTGCATCAATTGAGCTGATCATGTGGTTTTTATTCTTTGTTTTGTTGATGGGTGTATCACGTAGATTGATTTGCGGATGTTGAATCATCCCTGTGTACCTGGTATAAATTCCAGTTGGTCATGGTGTATGATCTTTTTGATGTATTGCTGTATTCAGCTTGCCAGTATTTTGTTGAGGATTTTTGCATCTATGTTCATCAGCGATATTGGCCTGTAGTTTTCCTTCTTTGTATTGTCCTTGTCTGGCTTTGGTATCAGGGTGATGTTGGCCTTGTAGAACGTGTTAGGAAGTGTTCCATCTTCCTCTGTTTTTTGGAATAGTTTGAGAAGGATTGATACTAAATCTTCTTTGAATGTTTGGTAAAATTCTCTGGAGAATCCATTTCGTCCTGGACTTTTATTCTTGGGGAGGTTTTTGATTACTGTTTCAATCTCTTTACTTGTGATTGTTCTATTCAGATTCTCTAATTCTTCCTGGTTCAGTTTTGGGAGGTTGTATGAATCTAAGAATTTATCCATTTCTTCTAGGTTGTCCAATTTGTTGGCATATAGTTGTTCATATTATTCTCTTACAATCCTTTGTATTTCTGTGGTATCTGTTGTAATTTCTCCTCTTTCATTTCTAATTTTATTTATTTGAGCTTCTCTCTTTTTTTCTTAGTGGGTCTGGCTAAGGATTTGTCAATTTTATTTATCTTCTCAAAGAACCAGCTCTTTGTTTCATTGATCCTTTCTACTGTTTTTTTGGTTTCAATTTCATTTATTTCTGCTCTGATTTTTATTATTTCCCTCCTTCTGCTGACTTGGGGCTTTGTTCTTCTTCTTCTAGTTCTCTCAGGTGTAGTTTGAGGTTGCTTATTTGGGATTTTTCTTGTTTGTTAAGGTGGGCCTGTATTGTTATGAGTTTCACTCTCAGTACTGCTTTTGTTTTATCCTATATGAGTTGGTATGGTGTATTTTCATTTTTGTTTGTCTCCAGCTATTTTTTGATTTCTCCTTTAATTTCACCAGTGATCCATTGGTTGTTCAGTAGCATGTTGTTTAGTCTCCACATCTTGTCATCTTTCCCAGTTGTTTTCTTGAAGTTGATTTCTAGTTTCATAGCATTATGGCCATAAAAGATGCTTGTTATGATTTCAGTCTTCATAAATTTATAGAGGCTTGCCTTGTTTCCTAACATACGATCTATCCTTGAGAATGTTCCATGCGTGCTTGAGAAGAACGTGTACTCTGCTGTTTTTGGGTGGAGTGCTCTGTATATATCTATTAAGTCCATCTTGTCTAGTTTTTCATTTAAGTCCATTATTTCCTTATTGACTTTTTGCCTGGATAATCTATCCATTGATGTAAGGGAGGGTGTTAAGATTCCCTACTATTATTGTGTTGTTGTTAATATCTCCTTTTAGGTTTGTTAACAGTTGCTTTATGTACTTTGGTGCTCCTGTGTTGGGTGTCTATATATTTATAAGTGTTATGTCTTCTTGGTGAAGTGTCCCTTTTATCATTATATATTGCTCCTCTTTATCTCTTGTTACCTTTTTCTCTTGAAGTCTACTTTGTCTGTTATAAGTAGGGCAACCCCTGCTTTCTTTTGTTTGCCATTAGCTTGGAGTATCGTCTTCCATCCCTTCACTCTGAGCCTGTGTTTGTCTTTAGAGCTGAGATGTGTTTCCTGGAAGCAGCATATTGTTGGGTCTTGGTTTTTAATCCATCCCACCACTCTGTGTCTTTTGATTGGAGAATTCAATCCATTTATATTTAGAGTGATTATTGATATATGAGTAGCCTAGTTTTTTAAAATGGCAGGGGGATAGGCTTTTGTGGTATATGGTGTGTGTGGGGGGGGGAGTGTTTTACACTTTTGAATATCTACTGCGAGGACAGAGAATCAGTCTTGAGAAACATGGGCATTGCATGATGGCCAGAGGAAGAAGAGCTCTCAGAGGGGCTGACTTAGAGGCAACTACTGGAGAAATGAAGAGTGATGCCCGTGAAGCCAAGGGAGGAGAGCATGTTTAGGGCAAGTCCTGTAAATAGTGTTGGATGCTGCAGAGAAGGCAAACAAGGTAAAAGCTGAACAATTAATATTGGACTTGTCCCAGGAGATTTGGTAACATAGAATTGCTACTGACCTTTGCTCAAAAAGCTTCACATGTTTGTGGGAGCAGAAGTCATTTCTGGAAACTGAGGAGCAAACAATTTTTGAGAAAATGGAGACAGTACTAAGTGAGTGTAGACTGATCTTCAAGAAGCTTGACTATGAAGGAAAACAAGGAAGTATGATGACATGATCAAGGAAAAGGTTTTTACTTTTATTCTTGGTCAAGATGGAGGAAAAAAGAGTATTTTAATAGGCCAATAGAAAAGGAGGTGATGGACAGGAGAACAAGGGATGGAGAAAAGTCTTAAATGAGGTGGGAAGGGATGGGAGTAGAGCATGAGTGGGAAAAGAGCAGAGTCCCAGAGACCTCAAGGAAGCAGGGAAGGGTGCACTTTCATTTGGAAATGAGGCAAGTGTGGGAAAGTTGAGGACATTCAGGACAGATGGTTCAAAAGATGGAGAAACTGCTTCTGACTGGGTAGAATACAGTGAATACAAGAATACAGGTAATAGAACTTCAAAAGATTCTGCAATAGAAATGCATATAATTTAAGATTATGCATATAAACTTTTTCTGAATTATCTTTTTAATTATTCCTAGAATACCATTGATTGAAATGATGTAAACATTTCATAAATTTTGAAAATAATCTAAACATAAAAGTAAAATTTTACATGAACTACGGCTCTTAAGGAAATGGATGGGGTGGTGGTGATATTTTCAGTGTCTTGAGAAATGTATCAGTACTCACCTTTTCAATGGTCTCTTTGTTTGAAGGCCTGGTTTTTACAACCTTAGGACTATTATGTACCATAGTAAGAGTCAGGTGGAGTAAGAGTCAGGAATGACTTCTGTAAAGGGAAAATATACCTGCTGGTCTCCTCTATTTCTAATACTCTGCTCACAGAATACTTCATTTCTTACACTTCTGATCACCAAATGTGTAGCGTTCAACCCACACCAAGCACTTCTCAGACAACAGCTGGGGTTCCACAATATCACTTAATTCTGACATTGTCTACTTAGAGATAGTGTCACATCCCACAGGTTAAGGGCTCAGTCCCACAAGACTGCCCTCTGCCCCCTTCAGACACAATCACGAGTCCCGGTTGTTACCCGTGCTTCTGATGTACCAGCTATAAATCAGGGGTTCCCATGACCCTGTCCATGGGTTTGAGTAAGTTACTGGAGTGGCTCACAGAACTCAGGAAAACAGTTTACTTACTAGATTACTGGTTTATTACAAAGGATATTAAAGCATACGAATGAACAGCCAGGAGCTCTGTCCCCGTGGAATTTGGGGTGCACCACCCTTCCGGCATGCGGATGATTCTTGTTCATCGATCCAGAACCTCTCCAAATGCCATAGTTCAGGGATTTTTATGGAGGCTTCATTATGTAGGCATGATTGATTAAATCACTGGCCATTGGTGATCAATTCAGCCTCCAACACCTCTCCCCTCCTTGGAGGTGGGGTGTGTGTGTGTGTGTGTGAGATTGAAAATTCCAACCCATTAATCATGGTTGGTTCCCCTGGCAACCAGCCTTCATCCTTAGAGGCTTTCCAAAAGTTCCATAAACTTAGGTGTGGTTGAAAGGGACTTTTTATGACTACCAAGAGACCCATTTCACTGTTATTGCTCTGGAGCAATTTCAGTAACTGAGGACAAGAGACTAAATTTAACAAAAGATGTTCCCATTGCTCTTATCACTTAGGAAATTCCAAGGGTTTTGGGAGCTGTGAGCCAAAATATATATTTCTTATTCTATATCACTACATTATAGCTTCCTTCTACAAAGTGGGAGAAAAATGATTATGACAGGAAAGGGAAGAAAAGAGTGGCCTAGTCCTCAGTTGTTCTCAGAGAATTTTTAGATAAGAGAATGATGCCACAGACTGAGTGTTTGTGTCCCTCCCAAATTCATATGTTGAAACCTAATCCCCAATGTGATGGTGTTTGGAGGTGGGGCCTTTGGGAGACCATTAGTTCATGAGGGTATAACCCTCATGAATGGGATTAGTGCTCTTTTAAAAGAGGCCCCAAAGAGACCCCTAGCCTCTTCCAAAGTGTGAGAACACAACAAAAATATGGCTGTCTCTGAACTAACAAGCAGGTCCTTACCAGACAACTGAATCGGCCACACCTTGATCTTGGACTTCCCAGCCTCCAGAACTGTAATAAATAAATTCCTGTTATTTACAAGCCACCTAGTTTGTGGAATTCTGTTATAGCAGCCAGAACAGATTAAGACTGAGTACATATGAAAGTTGAAGATCTACAAATTGATCTTAAAACTGATTGTGCCAGTGTACTCCTTAGAAAAATCTCTGTGTGTCCCCACTGGTAGGTGTACCTCAATTTGAAGGCCAGTAGTGTGGACTAAAGACTGGAAGCATGGCATTGGCAAAGCTGGGTCAAGATCTTCTCCCTCTTTTTAATGTGTTTGTGTTTACTGCTCTCTAACACATGGCTCTTGAGTGTCCTCGTGTCATTTGAGGTTTACTTGGGTCAGTAACTGATGCAGGGTCTGAGTTTCCTCATCTGTGAACTGGGGGATTTGAGTTTAGACAATCCCTAAAGTAGCTTCCGGTTCAAAAACTGTGATTTTATGATCTAATTATTTGTACAGACCACTGTTGAAATTGGGTAACACGTACAGATTGAGATTGGTTTCATCTCATTTCCTTTTTTAATGAAAGGTAAATCTGTTTAGTTTTTCCCTTCTATACTCTGATGTGTCGAAAATGATTATTTGAACTCTTTGGAATAATTTTGGAGTCTGTGTTTAAAAAATATTGGTAAAAAGGTCATCTTTCAAAATATTAAAAATTAAATTATATTCTTTTTTTAAGAGTTTTTTTTTTTAATTTTTGAGGAAGATTGGCCCTGAGCTAACGTCTGTTGCTAATCTTCCTCCTTTTTTCCTTTTTCTCCCCAAAGCCCCAGTAGATAGTTGTATGTCATAGTTGTATATCCTTCTAGTTACTCTATGTGGGACGCCGCCTCAGCACAGCCTGATGAGCGGTGCATATGTCCACGCCCAGGATCCGAACCGGCGAACCCCGGGCTGCCGAACTTAACCGCTATGCCACCAGGCCGTCCCTAAATTATATTCTTTATACATAGGAATTGCTGGCAGATTTACTGTTTTTCGTGTGTCAGCTATTTACTGAATAACATAAAGCAATCTGGAGAGAAACCATTTATTATTGGAACATTTTTAAATTGGAAATGCTGTGTACATAGGTAGATTTTCCATTACTTGAGTAGGCAAAGCATCTTTTTGATAAAGAGATTCTAAGAGAGAGATTTCCCCTTGGAAAGAGTACCAGCAACACTTGTGCTTCTCCTTTACAACTAATTTGTCTTAACCTTTGGTCAAATTGAGTCAGGATTTGCTTGCCAGTTTTGAGTTGGCCCCCAAAAAATAGAGTCAGTTGGTGCCAACCACTGGCCATCAGGATGCATTTTGTGTACTAACTTGCATTAGTTTCCCATTGCTTCTCTAACAGATTACTACAAACTTAGTGGTATAAAACAACACAAATGTCTTGTCTTAACACTTGGAGGGCAGAAGTCTGAAGTCATTTTCACTGGGCTAAAGTCAGAGTGTTGAGGCTGATTCCTTCTGGAGGCTCTAGGGGAGAATCTGTTTCCTGGCCTTTTTCAGCTTCTAGAATCTGCCTTCATACCTTGGCTCTTGGTCTCACGTTATTCCCACCTCTACTTTCCTTGTCACCTCTTCTTTTCTACTCCCTTGCCTCTCTCCTTCCCTTATAAGGACCCTTGTGATTACATTGGGGCCACCTGGATAATACAGAATAATGTCCCCATCTAAAAGATCCTTAACTTCATCACATCTGCGAAGTCTCTTTTGTCATATAAGGTGACATATTCACAGGTTCTGGGAATTAAGACATCTTTCTTTGTCCTGTTGTTTTCATCCATTTGCCTTAGGTTATATTTTATATTGTTTAATTGGATGGGTCAATGTTAACCACGTTAAATTTTCATGGAGGAGGTTGGAGGTGTTAAAAAAAGTCAATACTATAAAAACAAACAATTCAGAAAATAATGGAGTTTTGGGTTGTAGGTTTTTCCATCTGACTATGAACTTTAAAAAAGTAATGTCGAGGGTTAGTTCTTGGTTCTTACTTGTTTCAGTCCAAAATATGGTGATCTTGAGGATTCTGTGAGAATTTGGGAAAATTATGATTTAACCTATTCTAGAGTGAGCCCAGGGATTTAACTGAGGGAATTAATCAACTCCCTATATTCAGCCTGGAATAGGTCCCTGAGTTGGTCCTGGAATACCTAATTTTGCTTCTTACAGATTTATAACTCTAGGACAACTTGGGATTGCTTTAGACCTTGCCTAAAATTCTTTGATTCTAATACCAAAGTGGACCAGAAATGGTTCTTTCTTTAGGAGAGTCATTAGAGTAAAGAAAAAACCTTCATCCTTCTATGACTACACTATAAACCCTTAAACCATGAGAGGTAAAGTTAATTCTTTAGGGCATTGTTCTTAAATTGGTATTCTACATAATACTTTTCCATAGTGTGCTTTTTTTAATGGCTTTATTGAGATATAATTCACATACTGTAAATTCCTCCACTTAAAACGTACATTCATTGTAGTGTAGTTCATTCACAGAGTTGGACAACCATCACCACAACCTAGTTTTAGAACATTTTCATCATCCCAGAAAGAAACCCCATACCCATTAACAGTCACTCACCATCTCCCTATCCCAGCCGTAGGCAACCACCAGTCTACTTTCTGTTTTTATAGATTTGTCTATTCTGGACATTTCATATCAGTGGAATCATGTAATATGTGGTCTTTTATGACTGGCTACTTTCACTTAGCATAATGTTTTTAGGATTCATCTGTGTTGTAGAATGTATCAGTACTTCATTCCATTTTATTGCTGAATAATATACCATTGTGTGGATATGCCACATTTCGTTTATCCATTTATCAATTGATGAACATTTGGGTTGTTTCCACTTTGGGCTATTAGAAATAATGCTGTGAACATTTGTGTACATGTTTTTATATGAATGTGTATTTTCAGTTCTGTTGGGTATATACCTAGGAGTGTAATTACTGGGTCTTGTGATAACTTAATGTTTAACCTTTAACCTTTAACTGCCAAAGTGTTTTCCAAAACTATTGCAGCATTTCACATTCCTATCAACAGTGAATATGGTTCTGATTTCTCCACATCCTCACCAATACTTATTATTATCTGACTTTTTGATTCTAACTATGACTTTTATTTTGGGGGAGGTTTTTGATTACTGTTTTGATCTTACTGGTGATTGGTCTATTCAGATTTTCTGTTTCCTCTTGATTCAGTTTTGGAAGGTTGTATGATCCTAAGAATTCATCCATTTCTTCTAGATTATCCAATTTGTTGGCAGATAGCTTTTCATAGTATTCTCTTATAATCTTTTGTATTTCTGAGGTGTTTGTTATAATTTCTCCTCTTTCATTTCTGATTTTATTTATTTGAGCCTGCCTTCTTTTTTTCTTGGTGAGTCTAGCTAAAGGTTTGTCAGTTTTGTTAATCTTTTCAAAGAACCAGCTCTTGGTTTCATTGATTTTTTTTTTCTATTGTTCTTTTAGTCTCTATTTCATTTATTTCTGCTCTGATTTTTATTATTTCCCTCCTTCTACTGATTTGGGGCTTAATTGTTCTTCTTTTTCCAGTTCCTTTAGGTGCACTGTTAGACTGTGTACATGAGGCTTTTCTTGTTTGTTGAGGTAGGCCTGTATTGCTATAAACTTGCTCTTAGAACCACTTTAGCTGTATCCCGTAAATTCTGGCATGTTATATTTTCGTTTTCACCTGTCTCCAGGTATTTTTAATTTCTCCTTTGACCCAATTGTTGTTCAGTAGCATCTTGTTTAATCTCCACATATTTGTGTCTCTTCTGATTTTCTTCCTGTAGTTGATGTCTACTTTCATACCATTGTGGTCAGAAAAGATGCTGGGTATTATTTCAGTCTTCTTAAATTTATTGAGACTTGTTCTGTGGCCTA
Organism: Tapirus indicus; assembly: GCA_031878705.1. Classification (NCBI taxonomy): domain Eukaryota; kingdom Metazoa; phylum Chordata; class Mammalia; order Perissodactyla; family Tapiridae; genus Tapirus; species Tapirus indicus. Next base: position 40,270,089 of record CM062927.1, read on the forward strand.
ATATTTGATCAATCCTGGAGAATGGTCCACGTGCATTTGAAAAGAATGTGTATTGTTCAGTTCTGTACATATCTACTAAGTCCGTCTGGTTTAGTGTGTCATTTAAGGCCAATGTTTCTTTATTGATCTTCTGTTTGGATGATCTATCCGTTGGTGTAATTGGAGTGTTAAAGTCCCCTACTGTTGTGGTGTTACTATTTCTCTTTTTATGTCTGTTAATAATTGCTTTATATATTTAGGTGCTCCTATATTGGGTGCATAGATATTTATGAGTGTTCTATCCTCTTGTTGGATTGTTCCCTTGATCATTATGTAGTGCCCTTTGTCTCTTGTTGCAGTTTTTGTTTTAAAGTCTATTTTGTCTGATATAAGTATTGCTACCTCACCTTTCTTTTCATTGCCATTTGTATGGAGTATCTTTTTCCATCCCTTCACTTTCAGTTTGTGAGCATCTTTAGGTCTGAAGTGTGTCTCTTGTATGCAGCATATATATGGGTCTTGTGTTTTTATCCAGTCAGCCACCTTCTGCGTTTTGATTGGAGCATTTAATCCATTGGCATTTAAAGTACTTATTGATGGGTATGTAGTTATTGCTGTTTTGTTACTTTTTTCTGGGTATTTTAGTAGTTCTTCTCTGTTCCTTTCTTCTCTTGCTCTCTTCCTTTGTGGTTTGATGGCTTTCTGTAGTTTTTTTTCTTTTCTCCTAGTTTTTTGTGTATTTATTATAGGTTTCTGGTTTATGATTACCATGAGGTTCATATATAATAACTTACGTATATAGCGGTCTAAATTAAGTTGATGGTCTCTTTAGTTTGACCTCGTTCTAAAAGCTTTACTCTTTTACTCTCCTCCTCCCACATTTTACGTTTTTGATATCATATCTAATCTCTTTTTTGTGTGTGTGTCTGTTACTCTCTTATCATAGAAATAGATAATTTTTTCTATTTGTGGTCTTCTCTTTCCCTCTTAAATAAGTCCCCTTAGCATTTCTTGTCAGACTGGTTTCTTGGTGATAAACTCCTTTAATTTTTGCTTGTCTGGGAAACTCTTTATCTCTCCTTCCATTCTGAATGATAATCTTGCCAGGTAGAGTATTCTTGGCTGTAGGTTTTTTCCTTTTAGCACTTTAAATATATAATGCCACTCTCTTCTAGCCTGAGTTTTCTGCTGAGAAGTCAGCTGATAGCCTTTTGGGGTTTCCTGTGTATGTACTTTGTTGTCTTTCTCTTGCAGCTTTTAGGATTCTCTCTTTATCTTTAATTCTGGACATTTTTATTATGATGTGTCTTGGTGTGGGCCTCTTCGGGTTTATCTTGTTTGGTGCCCTCCATGCTTCCTGTACCTGGATGTCTGTTTCCTTCCTTAGGTTAGTAAAGTTTTCAGCTATTATTTCTTCAAATAGAGTCTCTGCCCCTTTGTCTCTCTCTCCTCCTTGTGGGACACCTATGACACAGATGTTAGTGTGCTTGATGTTTTCCCAGAGGCCCCTTAGATGGTCCTCGTTCATTTTATTTCCTTTTTCTTTTAGCTGTTCGGCTTGGGTGATTTCCTCTAGTCTTTCGTCCAGCTCGCCGATCTGTTCTGTATCAGCTACTCTGGTTTTGAGTCCCTCTAGCGAATTTTTCATTTCCAGTATTGTATTCTTCATTTCTGATTGGTTCTTTTTTATATCTTCTAATTCTTTGTTGATGTTCTCACTGAGTTCATCCATTCTTCTCCCAAGATCAGTGAGCATCGTTATGACTTTTTGTGTGAACTCTTTGTCAGGTAGATTTCTCATTTCTGTTTCATTTAGTTCTTTTTTGGGGGGTTTTGTCCTATTCTCTTACTTGGAATGTATTCCTTTCCCTCCTCATTTTGCCTCTTTCTCTGTGCTTATATCTGTGTATTAGGTAGGTCAGCTATGTCTCCCATTCTTGGAGAGGTGGCCTTATGTAAGAGATGCCTTATGAGGCCCAGCAGTGTGCCTCCCTCTCATCATCAGTTCCAAATGTTTTAGGAGTGACCCCTGTGTGGGCTGTGTGTGTCCTTCTGTTATGGCAGGGTTGCTCTTGCTGTAGGTGCCCAGGGAGGCTGGCCTGTTCCCCTGGCCAGCTGGTTGTATTGCTCAGCTGCATGTGGCTGCTATGCACCCTTTGGTTACTTTATCAGGTGTGGGGGGCCCCAGCACAGTTGCCTGCAAGGTCTAATAGCACATTCCTATTGCAGTTTTTCTGTTAAGTGAGTAGGCCCCCAGCGTGGCTGTTTGTTAGGCTCAGGGGCTTACAGTTGCCCTAGGCCTCTGGCCTAAGAGGCTTTTGTCAGTTCTCTCAGGATTGCAGCTAAGTGGGGCTGGCCCGAGGCACAGGAGCACCCAGTTGCTTCAGGCTTTGGAATGTGGGGCTGATCCTCTATGTGGCTGTTTGAGAAGCACAAGCCTGCTGCAGCTGACAAGCCCCACCACCCACAGTGCCACACACCCCATCAACATGGTTCTGCCCCATGTATGCATCGCAACCCCCTGAAGTGGACCCAGTCACCCCACTACAGAGGCCTCACAGGCTCCATCGCTCCTCGTGCATGCCCTGCCCCATAGAGGCATCCACTCACTCAGCTGCAGATGATCCAGGCACCCAGCCTATGCAGGCCCACAAGTTGCCCAAGGGCTTGCTGTTGGGTGGGGCCAGTCCTTAGGGCAGGCTGCCTGCCCTGGCTGAGGTGGATTAAATCAGTGCTCTAGTGGGTGGGACAGACCCCTGTGCTAACAGGCCAGGGGAAGAACTCCAATTGCATCTGCCAGTGTCTGTGTCAGCACACCTATACTAGGTCACGATAATGGCTGCTGCCAATGTCTCAGTCCCTGGAGAGGTCTCACCTCTCACTGAGATGCACCCAGAGTCTATCAGGTGAGTTTCTTTTCACCAAAGGACTGTGCACTTTTCTTTCTGGTGATTTTATGTTGCTTTCCAAAACAGGTGAATTTGTGCATGGGCCCTTTAAGAGCTGGCTTTTTTCCCCTTATGTCCAATAGCTTTTCTGGGGGTATTCCCTGCCACTCTTAGTAGCCAGCAAAACCAGACACTATGACATTTGTCTCGGGTATGCTGGGACCAAAGGATGCTTATAGCAGTAACGCTACCCTGCTCAGGTCCCCCACTCCTCCGGCGAAGGCTGTGTACCTTTGGATTGCTCCTGGGCAGCTGTGAAGCACTGCAGCTTGTGAAGGTGGCTTTTTTTCTCTTAAGAAGGGAATTTATGCCTCTCCCACCTCAGTCAGCACTGTCCCTTGTTGTGGGGGTTCTTTTTGTCCAGTTTTCAGTTCTCTCTCAGGGGTAATTGTTCCAAGAGTGGCTGTAAATTTGTTGTGTCTGTGGGAGGAGGTGAGTTCAGAGGCCGCCTATGCCGCAGTCTTGACAGGCTACTCTATTGTTTTTAACAATGCCCTGGGACATAAATTCCTCTACAAACTAATCAATCAAGTTGTGGCTCCTTTGAAGGAATAGTTTCAGAGGGCAGTATTTGATATTTGTTCCAACCCCAAGAGGGCTTCTCCTGACTTATTCTCAGTTATCTCCTTCAAACTAGCTGGCCTGTAGTTTAGTCTGTATCTTGAATCTCCTCCCAATTGCCTTTCACCACATTCTCCATTGTTTTTGAAAGCGCACTTAGGCTTGAACTTCTCCATTCTGTTGCAAATTCATTCTGTTGCAAATGAAATGAGTTCCTTTGGAAAGAAATTAGAAGCTGTCTGTTGTGGCCTGCTTACCCCTTCAGGCAAAATCTTTGAGCCAGGGCTCCAGAGCTGGGGTGGTGACAATGACAAGCTTCTCTCTGAATGATATTCTTGCTCTAGGAGGTGAACACTTTGTGGGGGTGCAGCAACCTGAGGTCTTCTCAGCTTGCCTCTCCTGCTGTGAAAATATTGGGGTAGGAGTGTTCAGGGCCCCATTATTCTCACTGTGCCACACCCAAGGTGGAGCTGCCATTCCACAAGTGGGGGCCTGGTGGAAGAAGGGAGCCTTCACCTCTCAGTCCTCTGGGACTTACTCCTCTGGGACTTAGCCTCAGCCACAGGCAGCTGGAGGCAAGAGGAGAAAAGCTGAAGTCCTTCTCCTCCTGAGAAGCAAGGCCTCTGGCTAGTAGCTGGAGGGAGAGGGAGCTGTTCTGGCTGTAGCAGTGTGAAGTCTTGCTGAGCTGAGAAGAGGGAGGTAGGGAGTGGTCTTGGTTCAAATACCACACACCTTCTCTTTCTTACAAAATTTTTATAGATTTTCTTGGATAGATATTTTTCATTTGCTCTTTGCCCTTGGGACTATTTCCAGAGGCTTTAAATGGTGGTTGTTTTAATAATTTTCACCAGTTTCACTTGGGAGCAGATCGGCAGAGCTCCTCACACTGTCAGGCTGGAAATCAGTCCTCTCTTCCATAGGTTTTTGACAAGTGTGAAGTGAAAACCTGTTTAGGCTCAAAAAAGTTTTGGGAATGCTCTTTGATGTTCTCATAGTATCCTCTACTTACTCTTTTATATCACTCTTTATATTTTATTATCATTTCTTGTGTAATGTTTCTTTTGCTAGAGTAGCGGTGTCTAAAACTTTTTGACTGTGTTCCACAGTAAGAAATATACTTTGTATCCTATTTAGAACACACATATTATTTTTTACAAAAGTTTCATCAAACAGCACCTACTCTTTCTATGTATGATGTACTATAATATTTTCCGTTCTGTCTTACTTTATTAAAAAAGAATGCTTGGGGGCCGCCCGGTGGCGCAGCGGTTAAGTCCGCGCTTGGCAGCCCGGGGTTCGCGGGTTCGGATCCCAGTCGCCCGTCGACGCACTGCCTGTCAGCCATGCCGTGGCGGCGTCCCATATAAAGTGGAGGAAGATGGGCACGGATGTTAGCCCAGGGCCAGTCTTCCTCAGCAAAAAGAGGACGATTGGCAACGGATGTTAGCTCAGGGCTGGTCTTCCTCACACAAAAAAAAAGAATGCTTGGTTGCTGTCCACTTAATTGATTTCACAACTTGCAATTTGAAAAACACTCTAGACTAAGGCTCCTTGAGGCAAGGGACTGTACCTGGGATTGACATTTTATCACCAATCTCTGGCACAGTGCCTGGCACACAGTAGCACTTAATGAATGTTTTTTGAGTGACCATGTGAGTGGCAGACTTCTCAGAGTCTTTAACAAGTTAGGGTACACTGAGATGCCCTAAGAGAGGTTATAGCGTACGGTTAGAAACCTCACTTGACTCCTGAACCTTTTGATTGTGGAGTTACTATAAAAATCTCTCAGAACTAGTGCTTGGGAAATGTTTTTCAGATGAATAAAAGTATGCTTTGGTAAATTTCTTTTTCCAATGAAAATGAAGGGTAAAACCCAGAAATATCATGTAAACATTTTGTACTTTGATAGGATCTTTCTTCTTAAATGCTTAAAGGAGGAAATCTGTACTGTAGGAAAGAAAGCATAGAAACAAAGAAGAAAACAGAGAAAAGTGATTATATGTGGACTAGTTTATTCTCAGAACTTAACTTTAATTAACCAAAGGTTTCAATTATGCTTTTTAAGCTAGTGGAAATTTTTCAGGATCTTTACCCAGTTAGTAGGCAAAAGAACTCATACTCTTTTTTTGATTTTTCTTTTTTTTTTTTGAGAACCCACCCAAATGGATGCAGTTTTGAGGATTGACAAACCAAATACAGTTCTTGGGGTATGACAAGGAATGAGCAGTAGCAGTTTATTAAGACCTAGGCCAGGTACACACATACATAATCAAGCTGTTAACGTGAGATTACTTTGCCCCTAAGTGCGTGATCTTGAAGATGAGGCAAGGGAGGTTATGAGAAAGACCAGGCTCCCTGTGACAGGAAGAGGAGCATCTGTTAGAGGAACGGTTTAAAGAAAAGTTGGCCCTTGGAATTAATGCTGGTGGCCATATGGTACTGTTAGAATATCCTGCAGTCTAAGTTGGGATGAAAACTTCAAAAACAAACCCAGCAACAAAAAAACTTCATATCTTAAATGTGAGAGGAGATCTCCCATATGAAATTCATAGTTGACATTGGAAATGCATATTATCTTGGGGATAGAGTTAGGGGAGACCCAATAAAAGCTTTTCTATTTAATTTCCTGGTGGTTGAGGAGTTCACATACTAGACTTGGAAGCAGATAATACCTCATAGTACAACCAACAGGAATTATCCTCTCTCTCTGGAGAAACCAAGCATCTGGCTGTCTGAATTCATGAAATTGTAACTCAGGAAACTGATTAATTTTATTATATAGGGTGTGAGGGCTACCGCTGCTGCCAGATGTAGTTGAGATCCATTCTTGCCATTCTTACTCTGCTCCTGCTATTTCTGATCCTTATGCTCACAGTATCTAGAGTAGAGTTAAGAGTTCTGTTAGTCCAGAGTTGTTCCTGTCACCGTGGCCTTTTTAAATAGACTTTTTTAGAGCAGTTTCAGGTTCACAGCAAAACTGAGGGGAAAGTACACAGTTCCCATATATCCCTTTCTCCCACACATGCACAACCTACCCCACTATCAATATCCTGTACCAGAGTAGTACGTTTGTTACAATGGGTGAACCTACATTGACACATAATCATCCAAAGTCCGTTGTTTACCTTAGGGTTCCCTCTTGGTGTGGTACTTCTGTGGGTTTGGAGAAATGTGTAATGATATGTAGCCACCATTATAGTATCATACTATAATATATATGACCACAGAGTGGTTTCACTGCCCTAAAAATCCTCTGTGCTCTGCCTGTTCATCCTCCTCTTCCTCTCAACCTCTGTCAGCCTTGTTATTTTTAAAAATTACATGAGGAACCAGTTCTGTTAGAATTCTACTCCTGTGCTGAACTGTTGAACTATATTTTGACCATAATATAGTTCAGAGAATTTCTACTTAAGTAAGAACTGCTGTCTTTCCTTTATTCCTTTCATCAAATAATGGCAGGCCAGTGACCATATTATGTAAAAGAGGATATATTTTTTTATTTCCTGAGATTTCTATGATGGTCTGCTAATTGGAGATACTTCTGGACAAATGATAAAATCTGATAATACAGCTCTAAGTAGTAAGGTTTTGCTCTAGATCCATAGAGTTATAAGAAAATTTAAAAATAGTTCCTGCTCTCTGTTTACAGGATATGGTCATCTCTTCCATAGATCTCAAATTCATAAATGACATAATCTTCCTGGATATCCTCAACTAAAAGAAGTATATAACTCTTGAGTACCTTAATTCCATGCCAATCATTTCCTCTTTGCTGCACCCTTTTTGAAGAACCTCTTCAGACTTTAGTACCTGTAACCACCGGTTTTTGTGGGATGAGCAGCTGACCCAATAGGAACCAATCTATAGACTCCATTGGCTGGATTGAGCCAATTAGATTCTTTTCCCTGAGAATGGGGACCTTGAGATACTGAGTTAATTAGATGATGATGAATCCTTGGGTTGAAAGATCATGTAGAGTAGTGACCAGGTTCTGAACTACACTAATAAAAGCCATGTGCAAGCCAGGAGAAACAAAAAAACAGAGGAAGCTAGTCTATAGAGAGAAGCTGTCGAGTGGAACAGACATATGGAGACCCATGAGAGATGGTGGTGGGAGCTTCTCGTCCCAGTTCTCATTTGGTCTGGCTAAACTTTGTTTTCTGTCCTTGGGTATCCATGAGATCTTTTGTGGTAGGCTTTTGATAACAGCCCTCTCCTCCATTCAACTTGAACTAGTTGTGTGGGTTTTTGTTCTACAATTGAGGTACAGTACTAGTAGAATCTAGTATAATAGAGTCTTATATAATTAAAATCTTGAAGACTCTTTGGGTTGTAACACACACAGAAAGAGAAAACCAAGGTCTAATTATCAGTGCAAAATAAGTGTGTGTTAGAGTAGCCCTTTTCTTCACCTGTAGACATTTATTAATTATTCACTATCCTTCCCTTTTCAAGGCTAAAGAATGCCTATATCATTTTATCTTTTCTCAAAAGAGAAAAAAGTTCTTCTGTTTTCTGCCTCTTTATTCACCATATTTTTCTTCACTTCCTTCATATAATCTCAGGTAGAATACTGGACTACGTGTTAGGAGACCTGGATTCTGTTCTTGCTGGGACTCTAACCAGATGGACGGTCTAAGGGAGGGTACTTATTCCCCTGCACCCTCTTACATCTTCTGTGAAGTGAAAGGGTTGGGCTAGGTCACTGATTTCCAACCTATAGTTCCTGCACTCCTTAAAGGTAATACTAACAAATTCTGAGGATTAGGATGTGAACATATATTTGAGGGAAAGGTACTGTTTAGCCTACTATTGATCAGATGGCATGTTTGAACCATTTTTAAAATCTTTTTGTTCCATGTGATATTCTTGACAAGACATTAATGAAGAGGGTCAAGAAATCAAGCTACTTACCAGGCATTTGCTATAGATGAAATAAATATACCTAGCCTTCACTTAATGACCTTAATTCATTCTTATAAATCCTGACTAGGTGAAAAACTAGTAACGAAAAAAATTAATTCGGTTAATTTTAATGGGAAAGTTATGATATGTTCCATCCCAAGCCAAGATACCCAAGCATTTTTCACAAATAGAAAAATATATTTTTGAGCAATGAAAATATTTTTATGTAAGTAAATAATAATTTGAATATTTGTAAATACAGTTTGTACATAAAATGTAATAAAATATTACTTTGTTGTCTCAATAAAGAAGAAAGAGAGACTTGACAGGGTGTGGAGATTGATGGAAGAGGGAAGGAAGATGGTGGAGAGTCAGGTGATGGGCTTTTGGCCATGCATTCAATATCCGAAGTGCTTAATTAATGATCATATTTGTCTTTGGTAAAAGAAACTCCTGATGTGGAAACCTTTGGCATCTCTGTAGAATAGGAGTCTTTGGGTCCAAAAAAAAGAAAAGACCAGATAGTAAGTTTCTTCCCTTTTGTTGTCTGCAATTCATATACCTCCTTGAAGGATGCTGTATTAGTTTCCTGAGGCTGCTGTCACAAATTACTACAAACTTAGTGCCTTAAAACAACAGAAATTTATTCTCTTACAGTTCTGGAGGCCGGGACTCCGAAATCTGGCAGGACTGAGTTCCCTCTGGGGACTCTAGGGGCGAATCTGCTCCTTTCCTCTTCCAGCTTCTCGTGGCTGCCAGCACGGCATTCCTGGGCTTGTGGCCACATCATTCCAGTCTCGGCCTGTCTTCGCATTGCCTCCTCTGTCTATCTGTCTCTGAACTCTCTCTCCCTCTCTCATAAGGATACATGTGATTGCATTTCTGGCCTACCCTGATAATTTGGAATAAACATCTCCTCTCAAGATCCTTAACTTAATCACATTTTTTGCCATACAAGGTGAATATGAATTCACTCCTTAAGGTAGTAATCACAGGTTCCAGGGATTAGGACATGGATATATTTTGGGGGGGGCCACCATTTAGCCTCCTACAGATGAGAGTGATATTTGAACCATTTTTAAAATTTTTTGTTCCGTTTGATAATGTTGACCTCTGTGTTGAGTGAATTAGTGAGTCTGTTCTTTATCTGAAACGTTAATGTTGAAATATTATCTTATAGTGATTTGCTTAGTGTGGTATGTGGTGAAAAGTTCATTTAATGAGGGGGAAAAAGTGAGTCATTGTCCAAAAAGTGGTATATCTTTTTAAGGCCCTTCTGGCAAGAAGTCATCACCTGAACTCTGTGTTTGCCTTCCACATTTCATCCAGTGCTGGCTTCCTTGTGGTTGTGAGGTGGCTTCCAGCAGCAGATAGAGCTCATTTCCTTCTTCACAACATCTGGCATGGAGAGAGTCTTTTTCCAAAAGCTCCTGTGTGAGAGATAGAGTGTTCTAGTATGAGTGAGGGAGTGACATTTTGGGCTAGATAATTTTTGGTTGTGGGGGACTGACCTGTGCATTGTAGGATGTTCAGCAGCATCCTTAGCCTCTACCCACTGGATGCCAGTGGTATATTCCCCCAGTTGTGACAACCAAAAATGTCTTAGAACATTGTCAAAGGTCCCCTGTGGATCAAGATTACCCTTCATTGAGAACCACTGCTTTAACTCAGAGCTCATTCTTGTCTCACCAAAATCTACTAGTTAGGAAATTTCGGGTCTTATTAGGAAGGAGGAATGTAGAAAATGGGTGCTGGAGAGGTAAACTACTCATGTCCACTACACCTGAAATTCTAATGAAGACCACAATTTCGTCAAATCTAGCAGGCTTACTAATTTTTGCTAGACCCCCGTTAGTATATTCTAACATTATGCTGTTTTGTATTGGACAACAAAAACCCAATATTATGTGCTTTTTAAAAATAATTCTACGGGCATATGAATCCCAGGTTGGGTTTTTTTTTTTTGCTTTACTTGGGTAAACTAGTCAGTTGCTCTTTATCTTAGAATTTGTCCCTGTGGAACCTCATTCCTTTTCAACAAATCTCTCCCCTGAGGTTTTCACATTCAGTTGGATATACCCTCTCTGTGACACTGCCCTGGGGCATTAGTGAACACACTGTGTGGTACAAACTGGGCATTTAGCATAGCCGTTTATGCACTAGAGAACTGACTGGAATTTTTCTAAAGTATCGTTTTTCTTTTCCTGCCAAGTAATTGAAATAGAATACAGGCATATTTATTGTTTTGAAGTTTTTATGATTTCCAAATTAACAATATTGTACTTTTACAGGCATCAGATTACTGATATTTTGGGGGTTCGTGTTATTTCTTCCTTGATTGCACTGTGTAGAGGATCGCCTCTCTGTTTTCCTATGAGTGCCTGGCTGTAATGGGAACCCTGACTAGTGCTGGATGAGAGGGTATGAAGCAGGAGTGGGAATAAACACAAGCCCTCCTTTTTCATTACGATGAAGGCATAGTAGAGGTTACACATACAATGGCTCATAAACAGCGTGCTCCCACCAGACCAATGAAATATAACAAAGCTAAATGACACACAGGCTGGAATTTATGTGACTTGTTCAAGTGAATTTCTCAGGGTTTTTGTAATTGGCGGTATCTAGGAGCTTCATGCAAGCCATGAAGGGCTCCAGAAAGAACCCTATTTTTGCTGTGGCTTTAGTTGTGTTCTGTGTGTCGACAGCATAGCAGAAACAATGAGCTCTACCCTGATGTTGTTTATAATATCCCGTAATTTGTCTTTGCATGTGTATTTTCTTCTTTATTCTATTTTAGTAGTAGATCATTTGGCCCCCAGCTTTGCTGGTCTAGAACCTCTCTGTTCACTTTAAGCCCTTTGAGGGGAGGGAGCTATTGTAATCATCTTTAAATGAGTTTGAAAAAGCACAATTCCCCACTCTTAGTACTATGCCTTGGAGGGCTTAAAATTTGACTGAATGACTTGACTTTACATATATCCTTCCCAGACCCATTAGAACTTCTCTTGAGTTTTTCTCTGCCCCTTGGAAAACAGGTAAGGGAAGAGATCTAGAAATAGCAGTATTCACTAAGTAGCTGAAGCTGCATAGAGGGAAAGAGGTCATTAACAGTAGCAAGACTTGTTTTACTGTGGTTATTAAAGCAAAAGTGGGAGAGCAAGGAGAAGGCACGCTGTTTCTCTCAGGAGTTCTTGGCAAGGGCCCTAGTTTTAAAAGAGAAAGAAACAGCCAGTTAGGTTGAAATGATATGAAGTCCATCCTTTCACAGTCATGTTTTTCTGAAGCCAAGGTAAACTGTTAGGTAGAGGTGGGGATGTAGCCATTTTTCAGTAAATGGACTAAATTGTCCCTTGGAACTATTTCGGTAGGTGGTGCTCTTGTGCCATAACATAGTTTTTAGAAAGGTTCTGAGACTACCGTGGCTAGTTCTAGGGCCTGGGTCCCTATAGATTCCTTTGGGTGACTGCCAGGTGCACAACGTGGATAGCATCATATGGGTGGTTCTGGAAGAGGTTTTTCTGTCTGGAAATGAAGCGAATTCAGATCTTTACCTTCTCTAGCTTGCTTGAGCTCTGCTTTCCAGGGAGAACCTAAATGAGAGGTTTACTAACTTGACAAAAAAATTGTGGCTCTAGTTTTTATCTGAACAGTTATGATGTGTGTTGTGTGTTACCAGTTTTCCAAGACCATTTTTTCTAATTGTGAATCATCAGTGATTCTCCAGATCAGGTTCCTTTCCAGATTACTGAGGCTATCATTCTTGTTTCTTCATGTTTTCCTTTCCTGTAGCTTCAGAGAAGATGCAGTAGAGGGCAATAATATGTGGTAGAGAAATTTGCAAGTGTTGAAGGAATATAGATGAAAAACATTGAGCTCAAATAACAGCTAGGAATAACTCTAGCTGACAGTGAACCCTGTTGGAATCAGCCCCTTACCTCACTTCTTTTACTATATAATGAGTTCCTTGGTCCAATGTTAGTTGTGATACCATGATAGTGAACAAGGCATCCAGTAAAGTCCGTGTTTGGTGCTGCTGGCAGAAGCATGGTGGGCAAGGAAGAGAAATTTAAATCCACGCCTGAGTATCCATTCCAGGGAGGACAAATCTCTTGTTGCCAGAAGTTGCCGGAAACATTTAGGGGTCTGCTTTTTCAGGAAGTTTCTTGGGGTTGTCTCTAAAGTGAAAGACAGTTGTTCACCTTGTATGCACCTACTGTTAAGGAAGAGGCAAGATGCTTGTGGGACTCCTGCGTCAGCCTGAGGATGTGGGTCTGAGCTGCTGATTCCCCCTCTCTCCGCGGGCTGCCAGCTGTCAGTGAGCTTAGCTCGCCTGGGCTGCAGTGCCAGCAGCCAGCCTCTTGAGCTTTGTACCTGGCAGGTCTAGTGGATGCTCATGGTGCTCTCTGGTAGCTTTTGAGATTTTCTTTTTATGATTAATATTTTAGTTTGTGTGGATTTTTTAATTGATTTATTTAATTATCTGCTTCTTTGTTTATTTGAATCATCTTTCTCAGTATTTAGAATGTTCTTTTAATCTGAGAACTCATGTGTTTCTTGAACATTCTTAGCATATCTCTTTACATCCTGCTTCTCTTCCATTCTCTTCACTTTCTTTTGCTGTGACCCCCTCCTCAGTGTTTGTGGAGCTATCCTTCATGTTCCTTAACTACTCTTTCATATTTTTCTTCTTTCTGGTCTGCATTCTGAGTGAATTCCTTAGTATTATCTTCAAGTTTGCCAGTTTTTTCTTCAATTCTGTCCAGTCTAAGATATCTTGTGTACTGAGTTTTTAATTTTAATGACTGTATTCTTCATTTACATAATTTCCAACTGATTCTTTTTTAACCTCTTCTTGTTTTAATTCTGCCTTTTTGTTTTATAATTTCTTATTCTTTTTTAGTTAGATTTTTAAAAGCATCTTAAATATACTTATTTTGTTGGACTCTTTTGTAATACTAATTTCATCTGAAGTGAGTGAGTGGTCTGATGGCTGATTTCGTTAGTTGCCTTTATTGGCATTAGATTTCTCCATGTACTTTAGAACTTTGGTTGAGTGGCATGTTTTAAATGAGATATATTTTTATTGTTTTCATTCATTCATTCATGGAAACCACCTCTCTTTCTCCATCTCTGCTCACTCTTCCCTGTTTAGCAATTTTATAGTTGTCTCTGTCTGGCTTCCATGGAGCCCCAGTCCAGAGCTGCAATGGTGGTTTAGTTGCTTGGGCAGTCACAGGCTGCTTCAACTGCGTTCCTGTTCGCTGGCTGGCCTGTGTCCACCCTCCTCCCTAGGCCACAGCTCCATATGGGACAAGGAACTGCCAACCTTTCTTCAAGGATGGAAGTCACCTTTGATCCTGTCTTCAAGCAGTGATGCTAGGTCTGACTCTGTCCCTTCTAGGTTATGTTTAGCCTCAAAACCTTGTAGGACTCATACTTCCAGTTTTGGTGCCTATTTTTGGATCCTGAGGTTAGGAGGCTCAAGGCTTTAACTTTGAGGACTTACTTCTTCGTGTTGCTACCCCATATCTATTTCACAGAAATATTTCTATTATATTTGAGCTTGCCTGCATCCTTTTGGTTTTCTCTTCTTATGTTTCGTCTCTCGTAGGATCCATCAAAGAGTGAATTTACTGTGCCATCTTAACAAAGTCATGTGGGCTGAGGATTTAAAGGAAATAAAATGAGATATTTGGTTTTACATAGTACTAAAAGCTAACCACAAAAATGCTTTTTTGTGACCCATAGCATACAGTTATTTAAACTCCTCCTTCAGAGGCTTGCAGCCCCCAAAAGATGAGTGGGATTAAGCAGGTGGGATTTATTAGGACGCCATGGTTCTCTACAAGGATTTCACCTTTTATTTTTCATTTCAATGGTAATTTAAAAAATTCAGTTGTTTCCAAACACCTAAATGCCCACAGTTCTAACTAAATGGTGTCTTAAGATGTCAGTGCCTGCAGTTGTGTTTGTACTGGTGCCAAGCAGCACTACGTTTAGATATTGAAAAATGAGCAGAGGTGAAAATGTAAATAATGTGTTTGAGCTGAGTGAGAGATTGCTGTTTCACAGTAGTTCGAAAAGAGAAAAGTGGTGGGCGAATTTAGCCATCTCCAGCATATGATAGGACCAGCAAACTCAACAGAAGCTGCTGGTAGTAGCCAGTACCAAGTTTGCGTTTCAGTAAACTGCATCATTGATCACATTGAGTTCATTTTGTCAATTGAAATTTTATTCATTTTGTAGATTTGGTGGTATTTAGTTTGTGCATTTAAAAAAATTTTGTAATTGTATAAGAGTTACAGGCATACAGGTTTTACTGGTTTTAGGTTTGTTAGTATTAAACAGAATAAAAATGATTTTAGACAACTCTGGGAACTCGGAACAGTTTTTTCTTCAAGTTTGAAAAACAGGGATCAAAGGGTAACTTAACTCTCCCTGTGCAGTGTAGTAGCATCCTGTGTTTGATTTTGATGTTTTTGTCTGGCTCACTCCTGCTTGTACTTCATGAACTTGCCTAGCTCAGGCATTGTTTCTGTCTGGAAGCATCTGACACCCCCATGCTAGGTGAGGTGCCCCTTCTTGATACTCCCTGCATCTCCCCCTGTTTCCTTCTATCCCAACCCTTCTCACAAGGGATTATGTTTTATCTGTTTACACATCCTGATTTCTTCATCAGCCACAAATTGCTTGAGTGCAAGTAACACTGCCATTTTTTTATTTGCAATATTTTTCAGAGTTCTTGTCATAAAGTAGATTCCCAATAAACGTATGGGATTTTTAGTTTGTTTTTATTTATTTAGTAATAATTTACGAGTAGAACCAAGGGTGTAAAGAGGCAGAAATAACTTGGAGCCAAGTCACTAGTGACAAAGGCAAGAAGATTTCTAATATTTTAATATCTAATGTGCTCCTTAGCCCATTTTTCTAACTCGTCTCACGAAAAGCTCACAGTCTTACTGTCAGATAAGTGAATTGAGGACAAGAATGCAAGGAAAGGAAGTAACCACTATTTCTAACAGAATGTATGCTGGAAGACTGGCATTTTTCGTGTTCCAGTGATTGCTCTTTGGTGCTCTGATGGAGAACAAGGTCAGGGGTTTCTATCTTGGCAGCTCTGAAGGTAAGCGTTGTCATGGAGGGATACTTCTACTTGGAAGCCAGGTCCAGAGAGCAGCTCTTTTCCCCACATAAGTAGGGACATGAGTGGGAGAATGGAACTCAATAAATCCCCAGACAGAGTTAGCTGCTAGATTAAATTTCCTTAATTCTTTGCAAAGTTATCCAAAGAGTGTGTACACTACACCTGGATTGCAGTTGCCTCCTCTGATTCCTTAGACCCAAATTTTGTTTAGAATTGAGGTTTGTTTGAAATTATCTGCAAATTTCAGGCCTGTGTTTTTGATTAGACTATCTCAGAGGCAAAACGCTGACTCAACAGAGAAAAAGCCAGCTCCTCCTAGTGGAACTTTTCTTAAAACCTCATTGTTTTTAAGGGAAAAAATATCATTGTTTCTTTCATAAGCATTTTATGGGAACAAGAGTATTTTATTGTGACTTTTTGAAAAAAGCCACAAACACAGGGGCAGATTAACCAATCTTAAAATAATGAATCAAAGAAACATTACTTAAAGTAAATTAAAAATACTGATATCAGACTTTTAGTAAGGAAGAGGAAGAATGTTGTCAAGCTTAAGTGTAGCTGAACATAAATTTTTAAATTTTATATTTGATTATATTTCTGGAGGTTTTAAATATTTTCTGACAAGGCCATTGTGCCCCAGTTGATGACATTGATTGGAGGCTTGGTATTTGATTTGTCTCTTTTCTTTCTTCCATAAACAGTGTATTTTATAACATTGTGTCCATAAATCTCTGTTGCTTATTTCATGGGAGAAGCGACTTCAGTTGACTCATGCTCAGGGGAAATGGAAAAAACATAGTGCTTTTTATCAGGTTGCCACTGAGTAGCAAAGTCCATATTTGGCATGTATAGACTTACCTCTCATACCTCTGACTTGGAGATGGTACAGACCAGAGGAAAGCAATTTCGAAGTCTCTTCGAAAGGTTCAATATGCAGCCATTTTTGATACTGTGAGGTTTCTAATGAGATTCATTTGAAATGTTAACCATC
This sequence comes from Tapirus indicus, assembly GCA_031878705.1. Lineage (NCBI taxonomy): Eukaryota > Metazoa > Chordata > Mammalia > Perissodactyla > Tapiridae > Tapirus > Tapirus indicus. Next base: position 40,286,617 of record CM062927.1, read on the forward strand.
TGGGAGCTACATGGGCTTCTGTCAACACAAAATTAGTCAGAATTTTATCTGTCTTCATCTTTTCTGTACAACAACCTTAGTGGATTTGTTTATTTACTCATTTATTTGTTCAACAAATATTTATTGAGCTTCTACTATGTGGCAGGTGCTGTGCACAGCAATGGTTTTCAGAATGTGCTCGTCAAACTAGGTTCTGAGGAGGTTTGCCATCTAGGACACGTTTGACTGCAGGTAACAGGAAACCCAATGGAAGGCGGCCTAAGCCAAAAGGAAAATTCCTAGATTGGCTACTTCATTGCCTCAACTACACTAATGAGAGGACCCAGGTCCATCTTTATGCTTTGCTATTTGCAGCATGTTGGTTAGTTCTCTCAGGCTTACTTACTCTTGGGTCCCAATGCTGTTCTAAGTGTCGCATGAAGACTACAGTGTCTAATATGGAAAAACATGAATTTATTTAAGATTGAGAAAGACTCTCTTAGAAACCCTCCAGCTGAAGCTCAGTTCTTTTTTTTTTTCTTTTGCTGAGGAAGATTTGCCCCGAGCTAACATCCACTGCCAATCTTCTTTTTGTATGTGAGCTGCCACTACAGCATGGCCACTGACAGACAAGTGGTGTAGGTCTGTGCCTGGGAACCAAACCCAGGCCGCTGAAGCGGAGTGTGCCGAACTTAACCACTAGGCCACTGGGGCTGGCCCCAAAGCTCAGTTCTCATTGACTAGAGTTGCATAACATTGTCCGTTCCTACAGTTGGTAGGAGGCAAATGGAAATGCCATGACTGGTGTATACTTGCCATTCTCAAAATGTGGCTCGGAGACCCTTGGGTATCCCTGAGACCCTTTCAGGGGGTGACAAGGGCAAAACTATTTTCATTATCATGCTAAGATATTATGTGAGTTTTCTACTCTCATTCTCTCACTAGTGTACAGTGGAGTTGTCAAGAGGTCACATGATGTATGATGATGTCATCACTCTGTCAGCTAATGGAAAATGTGCTGTATATTCTTGGGTTTTAAATTTTTCTCAGTTTTAATTTCTCATGTGGTAAATATTGATAGATACACAAAACAAAAGCTCTCAGTAATGTTCTTAGTAATGTTTAAGAGCGTAAAGGGGTCCTGAAAACAAAATGTTTGAGATCCACTGGTTTACATTAATTGAGATTCACCCCTGGCATTGGGGAAGATCCCAGCCTCCCCCAAGACTCATGGCCATGAGATTCCAGAACAAAACTGATTCTGTTATCAAAGAAGCAGCAGAGGGGTTAGGGCTGTTGGGTGGGCAACCAGCAGTGTGTGCAGGACTGCTCTGAGGAGAGGGCTTTGGTGGGGAGGGCATGGTGGGGATGCAGGGTGTGCTTCAGGCCCTGCCTCTGCTTTGACTGGAACCACTCCAGGTCTGTCCTTTTTTTTTTTTTTAATTGTGGTAAAATATACATACCATAAAATTTACCATTTTAACCATTTTTTAAGTGTACAATTCAGTGGCATTAATTATGTTCACATTGTTGTGCAACCGTCACCACCATCCAACTCCAGAACTTTTCCATTTTCCCAAACTGAAACTCTGTCCCCATTAAACAATAGCTCCCTACCTCCCACATTTCCTCCAGCTCCTGAGAACCCCCATTCTGTTTTATGCTTCTATGAGTTTGACTAGTGTAGGTATCTTCTATAAGTGGAATCATACAGAATTTGTCCTTTTGTGTCTGGCTTATTTTTCTTAGCATAATGTTTTCAAGGTTCATCCATATATGTATCAGAATTTACTTTTTAAGACTGAATAGTATTCCATTGTATGTGTATAGTTATTTTGTTTATCCATTCATCTGTCAATGGCCATTTGGGTTATTTCCATATTTTGGCTAATATGAATAATGCTGCTATTAACATGGGTATACAAATATCTGTTTGAGTCCCTATTTTCAATTCTTTTGGGTGTATACATAGAAGTGGAATTGCTGGATCACATGGTAATTCAATGTTTAATGTTTTTAGGAACCACCATACTGTTTTCCTCAGTGCCTGCCCTATTTTGTATTCCCACCAGCAATGCACAGGGATTCCAATTTTTCCACATCCTCACCAACACTTGCTGTTTTCTGATATGTTAAAAAAAAGAAATAACAGGCCGCAAATGGAGTCATTTGCCCCCATGACAGCAAACCACAACTTAATTGCAGTTTCATCCTCTCCCATGCTGAAATGTCCTGATGAGCAATAGTGAGGTAATCTGCATAAGACCCTTCCTCCCTTCCCCCAAAAGAAGATGACCTGGCCTGAAACACTCTTTCCTCTTTTTTTTGCTAATGCTTTTCTTGCCCCACTCTTTTGCCAACAGAAACCTTCAATTTTGTACAATTCCTTGGAGTATCTCTCTACTTGCTAGATGGGATGCTGTCTGACTCATGAATCACTTAATAAAGCCAATTAGATCTTCAAATTTATTGGGTTGAATTTTATTCTTTAACAGATTTGGTGGCAGTGACAGGATCCAAAGCGAGCATCCTGTGGCATTCGGGGACAACCAGAAACACAGGCATGACACCATGAACCCCTTTTTGAGTTCTGTCTGTCTCGCTTTTCCCAAGGCTGTGGGTGGGTTCCTCTCAGTTTGAGCTCTGCTCTCTTTGTGTGGAAGCTCCCTATCTAATTGGCTTTCCAGTCCAGGGCTTAGTGGGTCAACTTGAGCTGGCAGGGAATTTCATCTGGAATCCTAGTCCCTAGCACTTGGTTCAGTTCACAGTTCCCCAGTGTTTGGCTTATCCCTTTCCCCAGTTTCAGTGCGCCATCCTCCTTTACTGTGGTTTGCTGGTTTAGACCTTCCCCCGATTCCAGTCCGCAGTCTCCATTTACTGGTGTCTGCTGGTTTAGTCTATGCTGGGGATTGCTGGAGGTACACACACAGCCTTCTGGCCAGTCTGCAGGGATGTCTGAATGCCAGCCCTTGGTTCTATCCCTGGATTCCACGTTGGGAACGGCTGACGGTTTAGTCTGCAATTCCCCATTTGTTTGGAATCCCTCTCCAGATTCCATGTTAGGAACTGCTGGTGGCAACTGCTGTTCTCCATTTGTTTGGAATCCGTCCACAATCCCCATTCTTTGAGATCTGCTGGTGCAATCCTTTTCCTAGTTTCTAGCTTTTGGTTACTGCTGGTGTCCACAGTTCCGTTTCCTTGGTTATCGTTGGTTTCTATTAATGTGCACAGGAAGTAAAGGCTATTGCTAAAAGAAAATCTTAGAAGCCAAAGAGCTTACGTATTAGTTTGGCTCTGGGAAATCCAAAGGCCTAGCTAAAAAAAAAAATGGAGTCCTTTATATCCAAAGAGTTGAGCATGTCACCTTCTGGAACACTTGCTTATTTTATGTCTGAGAACTTTGATCTCAGAAGCTTTAAATATTTACAAAAATGGCAAAATCTTGCTAAGCTTGTTTTGTGTCCTGAGAGCTTGGCTTGGTAGCCATTAGGTTGGGGGCTCCAAAATATGGCCAAATAGAAATGTGAGTTGCACCCCATTTGTGGCTAGACATGGCTGGACAGAAATGTGGGTTAAACTCCATTTGCAGCCAGGGACCTACCAAACTGCTGGCAGCCCTCAGGGGAATTACAGCAGCCTTTATGGGGTATGTTCCAAATAGATAAGATCACTTAAAAAGTACAGTTAAAAGCAAGAGCTGTGCAGAAGCCTCCAAGAATTTTCAAAATTCCAAAATAGCCTCATTGAAAGATTCACTGCAAAAGGCTAATGAAAAATTAAAGGGATAAAAGGTACCTGAAACAAAAGCTACAACCCAATTCTTGGTGGAATTGGAAACAACTGTCTTTGTCTTACAAATCTCTGCAGGACCAAAGATGTGGCTCTAGATGTTCAAAATTCAACTGCCCTTTTCCCCAATCCCTCAAACCTTGCCTGTTTCTCTCAAAGAGCTTGAAAAGATCAGGACATTGGAAACAGAATTGTCTGCACTTAATCTGTGCTTTTGTGATGTAAATTTTGTATCTACATCTTTAGGACTCAAGAGAAATGCAAATGTTTCCCATCAAGAAAGAAAAATAAAAAGAATGAAAGGGGGGAAGTATTTGGAAATTGGGCTTATGAAAAATTTTAAATGTCTTCACAAATATTAGTAACTGTGAGGTCTCTGCGTCTGTCTGTATGTGTCTGTAAGGTATGTTGTAGATGTGTGATATATGTTTTTACCTCCAAATGTTATTGCTAAAATTATTTGTAAAAAGAGCTCTACTTAACTGGCTTAAAGAAAATTAAACGCCTATGTAAATTAATCTCTCAGAAATATAATAAAAACTGTTTATTATTTCACCTTTATGCTTGAAGAGTATTTTAGCTTGGTGTAGTGTTCTAGGTTGGCCCTTTTTTCCTTTCATCACATTAAAGATATGTTTTCTGGCCTTCTCACTGTATCTTTATGTATCTTAACCATTCTTCTGTATTTTTCCATTGTTTTTATTTTCCATGTTTAATTCTGGATAGTTTCTTCTCATATATCTTCCAGCTTCACTAATTTTGTTTTCAGCTGAGTCTAATCAGCTGTTAAACCCATCTGTTTATTCTTAATTTCAGTTATTTTGTTGTTCAGTTCTAGAATTTCTACTGTATTCTTTTTCATCTGCAGGGTCATTTTTTATAGTTGTCAGTTCGTTGATGAAATTTTGGCTTTTATCTTCATAAGGGACTCTTTTTGTTACTTTATAATTTTTGTCTAGTTTTTGAACTATCAGGAATACCTTTTGGTTTTGGTTTTTTTGGTTCTTGTCCATGAGTTTTTGGGTTCTTATTCATGTGTTCTTTTTTCCTGTGTACTTGATTGTGCAATTTTTGTTGTATTTGAAAAATTATTTTGAGACCTATGATGATATCTTCCTCCAGAGAGGATTTTTATTTGCATCTTCCAGGTACCTGGTAGCACTGGCAACCTAGGACCACCTTAATTCAGTTTCAGTTTCACAGTTAGGCTGTAGTCTGTATGCAGGCTGGTTCACTTCTGGGTCACCCATACTCTCAGGGTACACCCTTATGGGCCCCAACCCTAAGTGTGGAGTGGTTTAGTAGGATCTCACTTGGGCAGGCCTGGCCTCCTACTTTTATTCTGTAGCAAGGCTGTCAAAAGAGCTGCTTTGCCATTTAATCACCTCTTCAGGATCACAAAAGCCTCCCTAGACCTGTGCAACCTTAAGTACAAAGATCTTTCTCTGATAATTCCACACTATCTTTCTGATTCTTTGATGATTTTTGAATTATGTTTTTATATTTCACGTAGCCTTATAGAATAACTTTCAGCAGGAAGGTTGGTCTTAATTATATTACCATTATCTAAAGTAGAACTGAAATTGGATGCAATTTTAACTGGATATGTTTACATTAAATATATTTCATATCATACTTTTGTTCACCTCACCTATCCTGGTTAATCAAGAGAACTTATAGACTTCACTTCTAGCTATTTTAGAGTGGCTAGAAGAGCCAGATAAACGTATTTGGAAGACGTTGGAGAACTGTGAAGGTACTCAGGACTGAAGGGGTTAAGATCCTGGGGTAAAGGGAAGTGCAGAGTTCTGAGCAGGTAGTGTACAGCAGCTTTTCACCCTTGGGGCATTTTGCCATTTCTTGAGAAGTTGGGAGAGACCAAGAACTTGGAAGAGGGCCTGTGCTACAAAAAGAGAAGTTAGCAGAACTTTTGGCAATTTCATGGGATTGGTGAGACATACATTGGAGTTCCAAAGGAAATGATTGTTAACCTGACTACCTAAAAATGTATAACTTCTATACATCAAGAAATATCATAAAAGCAGGAGAATGGATAAAATTAGAAAATCACTATTTTTCAACCTCTAATGGATCTAAAATGAAACCATTGGGGAAAAGGTTGACGGTGAACTTTATAGTGGATGGATTAGGTTGACAGTACCTGAAACCACTGATCATTTTCAACATTATGATACGTGAAAAAACAAAGCATTGTGTTTCTTCTGAACACCACACAACAATGAAGTATTCTTGTAAAAGAATTGACACTGAATCTAATGAAACCTCTAGATCTAGTTCTCAGTGTGTAAGCGATGTAGGGAAATAGCAAAACGTGTTAAACAACACCACAGGAGTGCAATCAGTCAATGCACGAGTGTGAGAGTCTCTATAGGTCAAGTATGTTGGTTTTTCCAGGGGATAAATGGTATAAAAAGGTAAAAAAAAATAAAAGAGTGGTACTTGTGACAGATTAAAGGAGCCTTTTTTTTTATGTTATTTTGTTACAGGTTAAAGGAGAAATAACAATATTGACTATATGCAATATATGGATCTTGTTTGGATCCTAATATAAATAACCCAAATATAAAGGGAAATTTTTAAGAAATATGAACATAGATGGGCTATTAGATGATATTATTGTTGGCTTTATTGGGTGTGAAAGAGATATTGTAGTTAAGTTTCTCATTTAAGTCCTTATAAGAATGAGATACAAATCAAAGTATTTTGGGTAAAGTGATAGGTACATAGGATTTCATCTGGCTGTTTTCTTTGCTTGTTTTGTATATCAAAAAATACTCATTAAACAGTTAACAAAAAAAGAGAAACATCGTAAAGAAAATTTCACTTGTACCGATAGCTTGTGTTTTAAGTGAGTCTGTCATAAGCCAGTCTCCTTATTGGGTAAAAGTCTGCTGTTTATGAGTGGTGTCACATAAAGAGGCATAAACTTCATTTTATTTGTATAGTATATTTCCTAGCTGTATCTGTTAGACCTGTGTAACTCTCCCGCTTCTAAGGAGGCACACCTTGATCCATAGTCTCGGTGAGACTATATGGGAAGGAAGAAGGGCAGTCCTTCAGAGCAAAAGTGGGGTGCGTACATATTAAAAGAACAGGAAAAGGATACGAGGTGGGCGAAAAGAACAGATATCCACTACCTTTCACTTTTTGGTTACTTGGGACATTCAAACCTACTGCTTTCCACACACAGAATTTTTAAAACACTTCCAACTACCTAATTTAGCTCTCTCTTCCTTCAAAAAGGGGGAAAATCCAAAGTAATGCCTGGTTCATGCATCTAGCTTTAAGTCCAGGAGTTCTGGATAATGTTAGTTCCTCTTCCCATCTCTCTTATCTTCTGTAAATTATAGACTTTAGACAATTTATCTGCTAATAATACACTCTATATGTGCAATAGTAGGAGAGGAGAAAAATGAAAGAGAAGGGAATTTTTAAAAATTATATGATATAGCAAGCAAGACATATGGATAGCGTCCAAAAACCTCACTCATGCCTTTTGACCAAGCAAGCATAATTTGCACATGATGATAGAGTGCTGCTGGGCACACCCAGCTTTGTGGCTTGGAAGATCAGTCTAGTCCCTGAGGCCTGCCATTCACTTTTCCCGGAATCCAGATCTTCTATACACACTTTAAACAGCACTGGATCTGCTGTGTCTTATGAGCTCAGTGGCAGAGCGCTTCAGCATGGACCAGCTGTGCCGTGATGGTTACTCTGGGCCCTACCCAGATTTTCTCATTGCCAGACGAATGGGTAGAAGCAGATAAATGGTCTAAAACCCACGTAGTATATGTTGTCTTCAGAATCTCAAACATTTCAGCCAAGCATTTTGCCTCTTAGTAGGTATAAGGTACAGCAGTTATCATTCACTTTATTTTTTGTTTATTATTATTAATTTTGACTCAGGAATTAGTATACATGGTGTTCAATTGAAAAGGTGCAAAATGGTGTACAGTAAAACCTAAGTTCCTTTCTTTCCTGCACTTAAAGTCCAGCTACCCAGGTCTCCACACTGGAGGCAACCACTGGTACTAGTTTCTTGTGTATCCTCATTTTAAAGGGCATATCCTGACTTGGCACAGACCATTGGATCACAAGAAACTTCCTGAGACAGTGGCAGGACCTGTATGTTCGTAGGATTTATATCCCACTATCTGGAATACAAGCAAGGCACCTTATTTTCCTACTCTCCAGATTCTATCAGCCTGATATCTTCAATATGGTAGACCACTGTAATGTGCTGTATCCTGAGTTGATATCTCTGAGGCAGGTGAAAGTGAACTGTTTTCTCATGTCCTCAGTTTATCCCAATGGTGAAATGCATTTACCAGCTATATGACTGCATTCTAGGTGCCAAGGGTGGTATTAATTTGCTCCAGTTAGGACCCACATCTGAAAGTGCAGCTTGAGTTGGAGTCACCATTTGATTATGTTTATGATAGCCTAATATCATTGACTAAGACCCATTGGCCCCCCTGCAAATCACCAAATATGTGGCATTGCTTTTTTTGATAGTTCAGTGGCTTTTGCTTCACCATTCCTACTAGAAGAGTATAACGAGTCAGGGTTCCTGTATGTAGGCAATACCTCATTGATCCATATTACCTTTTTGTTCCATGGACTATCTGCTTTCCAATTTCCTAATATGAACAGAAGTTTCACTGCCATTTTCCCTGACTTGGCCCAGTAGCAGTTCTAAATTCCCCTCCTTTCTCCAAAGGTCTGTTGTCTACAGCCCACTGTCTGGTATCAGTTTGTATCATATGCCCTATCAGTATCAGACTATATCAGTTTGTGTTCTTTGACTGAAAATCACAGAGAGCAACAGTGGCTAATTTAAGAAAAACAAAAAGAATTTATTGGAAGGTCCTTGGGTAGCTGACAGAATTAAAGAGAGAGCAGAAAAGCCATTCCTTGTTAGGACATCATGTGGGGTAGCTCCAGGGATCTAGACTAAGAGAGTCTTTGAATGACTTATGTTCCATCCTTATGTCAATCTACTAAAGATTCAGATTCCCAGCAGAGTCTAGTTTGCCTAACTTGAATCATCATCCTACACTTGGGCTGATGCACAGGTGCCTTGATTAATAGAACCAAGACTTGGGGAATGGAGGAGAGGTACTTTCCTAAAGGAAAAGTAAGGTATTATAACCAAAAGAAAGGAGGAAGGATGTTAAACAGGCAAAACCAACAGATGCCCATTCTAGTGTGTTCACTGGAGTGTTCTGATTAGGTGAGTGTTTCTTAGTAGGGGCATCATTGGCCTTTGGGGGAAGATCATTTTTCTTTGTGAGCTGCTGTCCCAGTGCATTGCAGTGTGTTCAGCATCCCTGGCTCCTGGACATTAAATGCCAGCAGCACCCCCACTGCTACCATCACAACCAGGGCACCGCCCTTTTCCCAACCACTACCATCTCCTCACCCCCCCCCCCCATAGGCTGTGTGAAATAGAGCATCCAGGACTGCTGCACTGCATGATCCCTAAAGCTTTTTCCATTTAAACAGTCAGATGCATTTCCATTGGTAAACCTAAGGTTGTTTGTAATTTTGTTAAAATAATGTTTCTTGTCTCTTCTATCAAAAAGTTCTTCAATTTAGTGTCCTTAAATATCTAAACTGACCTGCATCTGGAGCCATATGAAATATATAAGAAATTCATCAATTTGTTTCTTCAGTTTATTTCTTTGTTTAAGGGCACAGACTTTAGAGCCAGACTCTGAATTCAAATCCCACAATCGTGGCTGTGCTGTTTACTAGCAGTTACTTCCTTTAGGCTTTTATGTAATCTTACTTTAGGCAATTACATAATTTTTTTGTGCCTCTGTAAAATGAGGATAATAGTACCCATTTCATAGGGTTACTGTGAGGATTAAATTAGCTAGTATGCATAAAATGTTTAATATATTGCCAAGAGCATAGTAAGTGTATGTATGTATGAACTATTATTACTATATATTTTGTTTTGTTTTGTTTTGAAGAAGACCAGCCCTGAGCTAACATCCGTTGCTAATCTTCCTCTTTTTTTTTTTGCTGAGGAAGACTGGCCCTGGGCTAACATCTGTGCCCATCCTCCTCTACTTTATATGGGACGCTGCCACAGCATGGCTGACAAGCAGTGTGTCGGCAGGTGCCCAGGATCCGAACTGGTGAATCCCGGGCTGCCAAGCGCAAACTAAACTGCTGCGCCACTGGGATATTAATAATTTTCACACAGATAATATAAAAATACCTTTAAATTTTTCTTTTTTAGAGAGTTATCTTTTACAAATTAAATTGCTCTATCTGGAAAGCATTTTATTATGGCATTTAGCTTAGAAATATACTTTGAAAAATATCAGTGAATTATTCATTTCTTCATTCAGTGTTTATTGAGTATTTGCCAGGCAAGTGCCAAAGTCTAGGAAGACAGGGAATGTACATAGCAGTGGAGGCAGCAGTAACTGAGTGAACAAGTAAGTGTCCAGGGTAATTACTGATGTGGTAAGAGTTGTGGAGGAATCAGCAGAAAGGCCTGGAAACAGGGAAGGGTTTAGTGTGTTGGTAAAACAGATGACAGGTCTGGACTGGACTGTGTTCAGCTGGGGAGAGGCAACATGGCAGGTAAAGGGTGTTCTGGAGCTACATTTGGCAGGGCATTGGAGACACTGGTAAGTTGCTGATACCTCTTCTACAGGGGTTTGGGATTTCTTTCCAAGGAAGCTATTGAAGGGGGGTTTTAAGCTGGAGTATGCTAGGTCTGATTTACATTTGGGAAAGTTGTTTTTGTCAACTGTGTAGAGAATGAATTGGAGAGGGGCAGGTGGGACTATTAGAGGACTCTAGGAAAGAATTGGATGGGGATGGGATTGGATGGTGGCAGTGGAGTTGGAAAGAAGTGGATAAGGTTGAATCAAATCACATATTTATTTTGGAGGTAGAATTGACAGGTATTGGTGATGGCTTGGATGAAAGAACAATGAGAGAAAGGGAGGAATCAGGGACAACCCTAGATTTTTGACTATTATGCCATTTGATAGTATGCATATATTCCCTCTATGATTAAACTTTTTATTTTAACATGGTCCTTTTCAAAACTAAATTTTTAGTATCATTTTAAAACTTTCATCTTCCTGGTCTAGGTATTTTTGCACTGCAGCCAAATTGTACAGTCTTTTTAAATTTTTTTTTTTGTTTTCTTGTTTAGTAGTGGCGTTTAACTGGGAACATTTTATCTGTTAATTATTGCTGCTGAAGATTTAAACTCATTTGCCACTTGCAGAGTAGTCTTTTGAAATTAGATAGCTAGTATCATCTCTGCCCCAGGAAAGTATGAGTCTGTAAAAGCCTGCAACCATGAGAAGCAGCCCTCCCTTCTCTGTCCGGGTGCTTCCCATGGATGAGCATGGGTAGAAGCTGGGATGTGGTGGGGCACCTGGAGTTTATTTGCCCAGCTCTGCTTGAAGCACAAGCTCACTGCATAGCCTCACTATTCTTTTTATCATGTGCTTTAGGTGTGGTAAGTCAAGTTTATGAGTTTTTATTTTCTGTCACTTAGAACTAGTATGCCTCCTCAATAATTGGAGTTTATCGTATTTTTACTAAAATATGATTTCTACTTGTGAATGGAGATCAAGCGTATACAGAAGTCTTTAATTAAATTATTCAAAGTGTTCAAAGTGTTGCATGTGGAATTAATTATTTTTTATCTAAGAATTGAAGAGAAACTAGGAAGAAAATTCAGGAGACAGTAATGCATGGAGATTTTTTTTTTACATCTGAATGAGAAGCCAGAAATGCGTATAAAACATAAGAACTTCAAAAACATTTCTTAGACACAGACTATTATTAAACACCCATGGATGTTTTTGATTTACCGTTACATTAAAATATTCAAATGAACTTAATATTCAGAACATTTAAAAATAGCTCAATCTTAAAAAGATATAAAGTATTATCAGCTGTGTTTTTTGTACATAATTAGCATGTGCCTGTAGAAGTATAATGACTTTAGTAAAATGATATTACTCATGATGAAAAGTTCAGGTGGTAACAATTGGAGCTACAGCTGGGTGGCACATTTTAAAATAATTCAAAGATGACTCCCCAGAAAGCATACTATTTCAGTCCCTTGTAATTCCCTCTTCACTCATCAGTGGATCATGAAAGCACCAATAAAGACCCTTTTTAAATGTTTCATTTTTCCCCTTATAGATTTGGTGTGTGCTTACTGTTGCCCTCAGTGCTTGGCAGGCCACTGTGAAGGTACATCACCTTTTCTCTTTTTCTGAGATGGCTCAAGACTCAGTAGGCCTTTCTTGTGATTATCAATTTTGGATGCAGAAGCTTTCTGTATGGGACCAGGCCTCCAGTTGGGAAACCCAGCAAGACACTTGTCTTCACTTGCCTCAGTTCCAGGAGTTCCTGAGGCAGATGTATGAAGCCTTGAAAGAGATGGTAAGTAGTGGACCAAAATGATGAAGCTATCAGGGCCTCTCTACCAGATTTCACCAGGCCTGAATGCTATCCAGGGTCAGGGACTTGTGGTATTGACCTAATGTATTGATGGATTAGAAAGACAAATTACCCCTATGTAATACAGACAGGAAGTGGTTTCCTAGTCTCTCCTTTATTGTGACTTTAGTTTTCTCTTTTTGATTAGTTATATTGTTACGTGAGACTTCCTGACTGATCAAGTTGTTGTTAAATAAATAAAACTTGGACACTTGCTGTCAGGTAATAATTGGGGTTCTTTTAAAGGCCTTTGTATCTCTTAAATATTGAAAAGTTTACTGAAGTGCTTACCCTTTCCTCAACCCTATTCTAAAGTGGGCTCTACTAAGAGATGATAAATATTAAGATCTTTTCTTATAAAAATTTTGAGTGGTCTTTTCTGGGGAATATTAAGATTTTGAGTGTCTTCACTATTTACTGTTTTCAAAATTTGATATATTTTCATTTTGACATGATTTCTTATTACAATAGATATTTTTATGAATTAACTTGTTTACATATTATAAAAATATTGTGGTTTATTTATTTTGTGAGGAAGACCAGCCCTGAGCTAATATCCGTTGCCAGTCCTCCTCTTTTTTTCTGAGGAAGACTGGCCCTGGGCTAACATTCGTGCCCATCTTCCTCTACTTTATATGGGACGCCGCCACAGCGTGGCTGACAAGCAATGCATTGGCGGGCACCCAGGATCTGAACCTGCAGACCCCGGCCTGCCAAAGCGCAAACTAAACCGCTGCGCCACGGGGCCGGCCCCCCCAAAATATTATTTGTTTTATACTTGTTTTCTAATTTCAAAATATAAAGCAAAATTGCCTAGCTGTTCTTGTGTTGTACTTTTCTTCCTTTAATCAAAGAAGCAAGTGGGAAATTTGAAGAATAATTCATGATGATATCAGTTCATATGTCTTTAGAAACCAGAAGGAAAGATACAATCTGTATGAACAACCAATGCTAACTTTTAAAACTGTTTTTTGTAAAAAGATTTTTGTAACTTGACCTTAAAGTGGTCCCAGAAAGTCTAGGATTGGCCTTGATGCCCAGACAAATGTGAGGATTTGACTGCTGCAGCAGTAGGAAATGCGTGTTGTTTCAACTTACGTGCACATCTCAGTTTATCTTACGTTTGGACTTTCCTGAAAGGTAAAGAAGTGGGAAAAGGGCCAATTGTGTAACAGCGTGTGTATTTTTTAATGTTAAGCTGTTTTCTATTTCGTTGTTCTTTTTTTGTCTCAGGTTTTAGGTTGTTGTAGACTAAGTATGATGTCATTTAACATATAGGAATCAAGATAGTAATAAACAGATATATATCTTTATGCTTTAGCTGCTTTTATTTCTTTTTACAAGTTCCAGAGTTCTTGTCCTCCTAAACCTTTTTTGAAATAGCTCTACTGGAGCTGAATTAGGAACCTCTTATATTATCTTAGAATAAAAAATCAGGAGGAAGATATGGGATTATATAATATTAATCACCCATAATGTTTTTTTCACTCTTATGTAGTCTTTGTTATTTTTAAATAAAGTAGCCATTCCTGAGTGCTAAGTATGAGTAAAATAAAGTTAATTTTGTAAAAAACGTTGATTTTACCTAAATGTGACCTGGTTTAAGGATGAATTAAGGTGATTGCTTGCTAAACTGTATTTGAATTACTTACCTAAAGATCTTCTCTAATCCTTTTTTTCCTACTTTTCTAAAATACATACTAAACAAGAAGCATTCAAGCTCCCTCAACCTATAGTGTCAGTTCAGTCTTTCTGAGTTGCGTAGTGTCCTTTTACTGACCAAAACATAATTTTCTTTTACAGGATTCAAATACAATCATTGAAAGATTCCCCACAATTGGTCAACTGTTGGAAAAAACTTGCTGGAATCCTTTTATCTTAGCATATGGTAAGAATCCAAAGCAAGTCCTCTCGAAATACAAACTTGTAACAATAATTTTAATCTTTGCATTGTTTACCAAAATACAGAGCTTTAAATTATAAACCTTTCTCCTGTTTTTCATGAAACAACTAATCACACGTATTCATTGTTTTATTACAAAAATGTCATCCTTTATTGTTGTTCATATATGTTTGTGTATGTTTGTATAGATACACATATATGCACACACATGTAGATCTGTAGGAAAATAGAAGTCCTTGTATTAGAGGGCAGAAATTCCCAGATGATTATCATAACTTCATTTTCAGTTCAGTGTAAAATGATTATAATAATGAAATAATCTCTTTGTTTCACAATTTCACATTAACTCACATACTGTTTTCCATGTGTAAAATCATTCTTCAGAGTCTGAATCCTGCCATGGCTCTGCCATTATTTAGGGGTGACATTTTGGTTTTACCCATGGTTAAGAGGAACTTGGGGATGCTTTGAGGGAGGTGTTCCTTCACTGACCTCCTGCCTACCTGTCCAGCCTCATTTCCTGTTTAATCCTCCACAGCTACAACACATGCATTGTAGCCAGGTCAAATTACTAACGGTGCCTAAAGGCATGAGACGTCAGGGCTTGTGACATGCAATTCTTTTTGCCTGGAAATCTGTTCTCATCTCTTGTCCTCTTAAACATTCTTTGGAATAGCCTTGCTAGGGCTGAGTTAGGAACTCTTTTACCTTCTCCATAGCTTAGTGTCTCTCTTAATTATAACAGTTAGTACACCGTTTTATAATTGTTGGTTTGCCTGTCTGATGCCCTTTAAGACTGAATACCTCTCAAGAACAGGAACTGTGGCTTTAGTTCTCTTCCTTGTCCTAGGGCCTAGCATAGGGTGGAGCAGGCACATCCAAAGGTGCACAGTTTAGCTAACGTAATATTTACTTTTCATATTTTTTAAAGTCAAGTACAAATTGTATAATATAATGATAGTAAAATCAAAAATAAAATGAATATTCCCTTTGGTATTTTAAAGAATTATACAATTTCTCTTTCCTAGCCTGTCATAAGTCATTTTAAGAAGCATGAACTAGGTGGGGAAGCAACAACATCCACATTTGGTCCCATGAACATAACATGCATGGGTGCACACTCAGACTCATGTGCCCACCCTCTATGTTCCTCTTCCTCGCCACTTAATGCTGCTTGCTTCTTCTTCCTCCTTGAGTTGAATCTTCCTCTCTCGACTCACTCAGCTTGTTCAAGTTCTTGATCTAAGATGGCAAAGCCATTACTGCATTTGCCCAGCAGGGCCACACTTACCTCCCCTAAGTTTATATATTTCAGCTAGGTCAGTGTTTCTCAAACATCTTTGACCAGAAATACATTTTCTGTGCATGTGTGTATGTACATATGCATCCATACACATGCCCTTATACACACAGGCACATACACATGCACACACACATTTCAGAAAAGTATGGTTATTTTTATTATGTGCAACCATATTCACTATCCTATTTTAAAAATGATCTTCATGACTCAAAACTGATTTCACAACCTACTGTTGGGTCATGACCAAAAGTTTGAAAAACATTGAGCTGGGCCGATGATACTGATGGCAGGAGAAAGGAAGAGAAACTGTTGAATTTCCTCCATTTAAAGGCACCACCCATTGTTAGATACTTCATAGATTGAATAACTGCTTTTTAGAAAAAAGAAATACTATGCCCTTTAAGTGTATATGGTGGTTGTAAGACACATCCCTAATTCAGAAATGTTAAAATGTGGGAAAGTTTGTGTTGTAGAATTGAAGAAGTAGATCGAGAGGCATTGCTCACTTTGTGCTGGGCCTGCTCTCTGTGGATTGCATAGTGGATCTAACTGAGTTCTTGATGATAGTCTTGCAGGATAAGTAATTATGAATTAGAACAAATAAGTCAATTTCCCCAGAAACTATGTAACATGAAAACATGTTAATTCATAAAAATATCTATTGTAGTAAAAATAAGAGTCATGTCAAAACGAAAATATATCAAATTTTGAACACAATAACTTACATAACAAGAGTGAAGACACTCAAAATCTTAACCTTCACCAGAAAAGACTACTTAATATAATCAGAGCCAGGATCCCACCCCTCTAAAGCCTGCATTGTTGTAAGGATCTGCCCCTGCTGATCACACTGTCGTGGTTGAAGTGTTCCAATCCTGGCCTTACAGCCAGCATCACGTGAATGTAAATGTTCACTGGACAGATATTAGCCAAGTTTTTTGTGTGTGTGCCAGGCTCTATGAAAACATGGCGCACAATTTCTGCCCACTGGAAGCTTCCAGTCAGGGAGAAAAGAGACCTAAGATGATCAGCTGAACTCAGGGTGATGGTTGGTGGTGTGGAGCTCTGAACAAGGAGCTGAGGGGAAGGGATGTTTCACAGTGGAGGTTGTGCTGGGGCTGACACTTAGAGGACAGTAGGTAAGATGGGATTTTTCTAAGACAAGCCACTGAACTCACTGGGTCTCAGATTGCTTATTTGTAAAAGAGAAACGGGATTGATTTATCCCTATGGCCTTAAACTTGTGTCTGTCTGTGATCTTTCCTTAACACCTTATTGCCATTACATTGGCCCCTTCTGACAACCAGAAACAAACTCTCCATCTCTTTCTGTTTCAATGCTTGTATTATCTTTTGAACTGCCCATTAAATTTCAGTTTCCTGTTTGAGGTCCACCCTTGGTTCTGGGCTCACAGAGGAGACTGACAGGCATAGAACTCCATGAGTAATCAAATCTTGCCTATGTTGCCACTGTTGTTTTACTAGTTGGGCACTTTCTTCCAGGAAAGGGTCTTTCTTATGGTTTTATAATATCAAAATTACTTCTTAAATATGGTCAAAGTAAACAATTTCCATCAAGGAAAGAAGTAAGTCTCCCATAATGTTAAGTCAGAACAGGATCAGAAATGGGATAATAAAGAAGGAGGAAGGATTTGAAAATGAAAAGATACCATGAAGAGAAGAGAAAAAACAAATAATAGAAAAGGAGAGAACACCTTTTATTCATTGGTGTTCTCTGCAAAATTGCTGCCTTCACCTCCTTGGAGTTCTGGCTGTTTGATTCTAACTCTGCCCTTATGATTAACATAACAGCTATAACCTCTCTTCCTATTTGTTTTCTAGTGCCATGTAACAATTTGCCTCCAAACTTGGCAGCTTAAAACAATAAATATTTATTGTCTCAAAAAATGCTGCCTTCACACTTTTAAACTATAGAATTCAAGTTTAAAGAATTAATTTAGCTTTCATTTGGAATTTCAGTTCAAGATATCAAAACATAGAATATTAGGTGGCAAATGTATGTTGGTATATTCTTTTCCCTTCCATTCTTTTTTAGAATCCCAATTTGCAGTAAGATCTGCTGTCAGTGACTGTCCGCAGGATGAATCCTGGGCAGTTTCCTATCTCACTTAACTGCCCTGCAGAATGCTCTAGCACCTATGTCTGGGCTCCAGGGAGGAGCCTGACAGATGCTGTTCCCTGTAGAGTGCTGGTGGCATTCATGAATAACAAGTGATGGCTTGCATCCTTAAATCCCTAAAGCAAAGTAAGCTCATTAGCAATGCATTTATTTCAGTGCATTGATTCTGGGCAAAGAAAGGCGCCACCTAAAGGTTGGGTGAAAGTTTCTCTGGCTCTTTCTTTTTCTTTTTGAGGGAAAAATAAAATAATACACTTGAATTAAATACACTTGTTGAGTGCAGAATCACTCAACATGTGGGGAAAATGCCCATCTTTTGGATTCTTTTAGATTTAAGCTCCATAAACTAACATTTTCTTTCTTCTTCTTTTTTTTTTTGTGAGGAAGATTAGTAGCCCTGAGCTAACATCTGTTGCCACTCCTCCTCTTTTTGTTAAGGAAGGTTGGCCCTGGGCTAACATCCGTGCCCATCTTCCTCTACTTTATATGGGATGTCACCACAGCATGGCTTGACAAGCAGTGCATAGGTCCATGCCTGGGATCCTAACCCACAAACCCCAGGCCGCCAAAGCAGAGTGTGCGAACTTAACCACTACACCACCAGCCAGCCCCTTCTTTTTTCTTTTTAATGGCTAGTGTCTGATTTTTGGAAATGCTCCACATCAGGTTGCATTCTTTTTAACACGGAAAGCTGCTTGTGTTAAGAATGTTGTTGGATGTGTCTGTCACACTTGTGACATAAAGGTAGTTAGAATTGCTTCTCATATTTAAAGCATAGGCAGTACAGCAGTCACATTTTTAATCAGTGGCATTGGTTCAACTGTAGGATCTTCAGAGGTTAATTGTATGATTCTTGAAATAAACTGATCTCAGGCAAGCCAGTTATGTATTTGAGCTCATAAAAACTAGGAAAAAATGAATATCCCTCAGAATAACTCTTAATAAAGTTTATTTAGAGATGTTAGTTATTAGGACAGTATAAGCTTATGGATGTTAATGGGGGAAAATGGGTTTAAAATTACTATTAGCATCCCTTGGTGTGTGATTGAAAATGCAGAAGTAGCTTACTGTAGTTTGTATTTTCCTTATTTCTTGTTAATTAAGCCCTTAGAAGTACTCTGTTTATGAGACAGCAGAAGATGACAAGGTAAAGGGTGTCAGGTGATTCTGCAGAGGAGCGACTCCAGGGGCTGGGTTTCCTCAGGCTTACCTCTGTGGCCTTGTGAGAAAGTCCACAGTTGCTTGGCTCTAGTTCGGGTACTGACATCCTCAGTTTTAGGCTTCATTTTTGCTTCTCAGTTGTGTTATAAAATCTCCAACTTGAATGGACTCAGTTACCAAAAAGGAAAAAAGAAAATGGCTCACCAAACAGATGTTCCCACCAAATATAAGATTTCAAAGGTCAGCACTGACATCACATATTTAGTAAAGTTTTACGTTTTAGAATAAAGAATTAGGAGCATGTAAAAGGCTTCTATTTTATCCAAACTATTTGGTACTAAAGAGAATATATTTTAAAACAATCCTTTTTGTTAAATTTATTGTTAACAAGTGAGGGTATTTTGACAAATTAGAAAATTAAAAGATTAAATCAGAAGTATTGACTACTGCCTATAGCAGTTATGTTGCCTTAACAATGGTGAAATTACTAATGGTTTGAAATGTAAAATAAAGAACTAATCTTGAGAACAACCCGGTTCTTTTAGTTCTTTCCATCGTTCTCTTTTGGCTTAAAAAATTGCTGCTCTAACAGAAAGGGAATTGACCACACAAGCCTAAGCGTAAGTGATCCTGAACCCACAAGAAGAAAAAACTCCACAAAGTCTAAGTTTCACACTTGGTCATGAATGCTTGTTCTGTGAACTTAGTAGTTTTGGGTTTTCCTAAACTATAATAAATATATTTCCTTTAAATATAATGTTTACAAATTTTTTATACTTATTACCTTTTCTTTCTAATTGAGACAACATACTCATTTTAATTTTCGTTTTTGCAGATGAAAGCCAAAAAATTCTAATATGGTGCTTGTGTTGTCTGATTAACAAAGAACCACAGAATTCTGGAGACTCAAAACTTAATTCCTGGGCATGGGTAAGAATAAATCTCTCCCTGCACTGCTTTGAATTAAATTGATTGTTTAAAGGTGCTGCTCTGACCGTCCACTTCTATGATGTTTTAGAAATTTTTTCAAACACATCCTTCGCTGTTATGTTATCTTGCTGGGTATAAAGTTACTCAAGAGATTTCATTTTTGTTTGATTGTGAATTCCATAAGAGATCAGTCTTTAGGGTGAACTTTCCCAAGCCTACAAGACCTAATGTTGAGTGGTTTTAGAAAGTTACTTTCAGGTAATTGAAAGAATGTACTCTCTTTCCCTCTAGCAATTGTTTCTCCCTACCAACCTGGTTTAAATACTTATATAATTCCTCTCCAAGTACTTTTCTGCCTTTCTCAGAATCTATTCTGTAGTAAAACTAAAATTCAGAAGTGCCCTGGGCGCAGTAGTCTTTCCTTTAGATCCTAATGTTGGTACCCAGGCCAGTGTGCTCAGACTAGCACCTGCTGCTCACACTGTCAAATGGGTTACCCAACCATGTTAGTCCTAGTAGCTGACAGCTTCCTGAATCCCCCATCTGTTCCTGCTTCCTCTTGAAGGGCAGGCACAAGTTGGAGAATGTTGTAAGGCTGGGCTGTGGCTGCCCTCACCACCAGCAAGTTGGCTGTTCTTTTTTCTTGCCCCCACTGTCCTGCTGCAGTAGCCCCAAGGACTCGCTGATGTCTCTCAGACTCCGCTTAGTTTGCATGTGGTTCAGATTAGCTGCTCAGTGTTATGAAGTCACCACCCAGATTAATGCATATGGTTTTGTCTATCAGTCTGACTGGTGATATCAGTCCATTCACTGCTTTTTACCTTTTCTTTGTTTAATACAAAATTGCTGACAGAGATGACCAAGACAGTATTAGTATTTTTCTGTTAGATTAGAAGAAGAATTGAAGGGACAATAGAAGTGAAAAGGATTGGGTGAGGGAAGGAAAGAATGTGAAATGTAATTAGAAGGAAAATAAATGTCAAGAGCTGAAGAAAGGAACTGATAAGTAGAATTAGGGAAGAAAAGGTGTGAAAAACAAGGCTATAGAAATAGAATAACATATTTAGTCTTTAATTTTTTAAATTGTTGCATCTTGGATATTTTAATGATTGTTTAGGATGTATTTTTTATTGACTAGCTCAAGTCCTGAAATAGACTATCTAAAAAAGTGTTTTTAGTGACTTGGTTAACTTCCTCCATTTAACTCATGACTTTATTAGCCTGTTTTTAAATTTCTAGCCTTGCATTTTATTCTGGAGTTTCCGTTATTTAATACTGTGTCCCTTTATTGTTAGGTACTTATTAAGTATAGCACAGAGAGGTAAAGTTAAAACACTTAATTCCTGCCTTCAGGGAATTCACACACTGGTAACCAGATCATTCCAAGGCAGTGTGATGGGGTTATTGGTAGAGCTGTGTATAGGTGTGAGAGTGACACAGAGGAGGGACACTTGTTCAGACTTGAGGGTTTGGAGACGTTTTCTGGGAGAGGTGATGTATCAGCTGAGTTTTGAAGGATGACTAGGAGAGCAGGGATAGAGTTTTAGGAAGGATAGTCCTGTCAGCAGAAAGAGCATGTGCAAAGCATGGTGATGAGGAAGCAAATGTTATATTCAGGGAACTGCGGGTGCTTTGATATGCCTGAGCTTGGGATTTTGTAGGGTTGATGATGAAGCATAAAGCCTTATGTATGGTTATAAGAAGTTTTTGTTTTATCTTTTTTTTAAGGTTTTTTTTTTTTGGTGCAGAAGATTGGCCCTGAGCTAACATCTGTGGCCAATCCTCCTCTTTTTGCTGAGGAAGATTAGCCCTGAGCTAACATCTGTGCCCATCTTCCTTTGTTTTGTATGTGGGACGCTGCCACAGCATGGCTTGATGAGCAGTGTGTAGGTCTGTGCCCGAGATTCGAACCTGTGATCCCCAGGCCGCTGAAGCTGAGCATGCAAACGTAACCATTATGCTACCGGGCCAGCCTCTATTTTATCTTGAAGGCAATGGGGAAACCACCAAAGTATTTTAAACAGAGAAATCATGTGGCCAGGTGTGAGTTTTAGAAACTTAACAGCAAAGGGAAGTTGATTTGGAAGGGGGCAAGGATAACACTTTGGAAACTATTGTGATAAAGGTGAGAAATCATGAGGGCCTGAATGAAATGGAAAAGAGGGGCCAGATTTATGATGTTAATGAGGTAAATCTCCAAAAGATATAATGACAGATTACCTGCAGATGTCCTTAGGTGTAGATAGAGTTGAACATCACGTTCTCAGGAGAGTGAGCGGATTTGCACATAGAGGGTTGTTAGTCCTCACGGTATAGAAGAGTGGAAGCCTTGGGTAAGGGTGAGATCCATCACCGAGGGATAGTATCTACTGTGGGAAGGGGATGGGGCCTAGGGACAACCTGGGGAGACACTTGTATTTATGGAGTCAGTGGAAGACTAAGCTACACTGCAGACTAAAACAAGGGAGTCAAAGAAGTAGAAGGAGAAAAGCAGCAGTGTTTTTAGAAGGAATGAGTAGTCATTCACATTTAATACTGTACTGCCCTGTCCAATAGAAATAAAATACATACTACATAGGTGATTTTAAGTTTTCCAGTAGCTGCTTTAAGAAATATAAAAAGAAATAGGTGAAATTAATTTTAATAATATATTTTATTTAACCCAATGTATCCAAAACACTTTTGTTTCAACATATAATCAATATAAAAATTATTAATGAGATTGTTTTATTTATTTATATTTATTTATTTTTTTGTGTGTGTGAGGAAGACTAGCCCTGGGCTGACATCCGTGCCCATCTTCCTCTACTTCATATAGGATGCCGCCATAGCATGGCTTGACAAGCGGTGCGTCTGTCTGCACCCAGGATCCGAACCTGTGAACCCTGGGCCGCCAAAGCAGAGTGTGTCAGCTTAACTGCTACACCACTGGTCTGGCCCCTAATGAGATTGCTTTATAGTCTTTGTTTTCATAGTAGGTCATTGAAATTCAGTGTATATGTTACACTTACATCTACATGTTAAACCTTAACTCAGACACTAAATCTCAGTGGAAATTGTTGATCTGTATTTAGATGTCATAAAATTTGCAGTTGAAAAAGTAGGTTCACATACCCATATTGTTCCAAAGAAACTTATAAATTAATCGAGCGGCAGTTTTTTAATTTAAATTTAATTTTTTTTTTTTTTACTGAGGAAGATTCACCCTGAGCTAACATCTGTTGCCAATCTTCCTCTTTTTGCTTGAGGAAGATTTGCCCTGAGCTAACATCTGTGCCAGTCTTTCTCTGTTTTGTATGTGGGTCACTGCCACAGCATGGCTGCCGACAAGTGATGTACGTCTGTGCCTGGGAACTGAATCTGGGCTGCTGAAGCGGACCATGCCGAAGTTATCCACTAGGCCATGGGGCGGGCCCTAAATTTAATTAAAATTTAAAGAATTGAAAATTCGCTTCCTTCGTTGTACTTTCTACGTTTGAAGTGCTCAGAAACCACATGTAGGCTAGTGGTCACCATACTGGACAGGGCAGCTGTAGAGCATAAAGCAAGATAAGGATTCAAAAGCACTACTTTGATTTAGCCACTGAGAGGAATGACCTCAGTGAGAATAGGTTTCGTGGGAGATGGAGGGAAGGAGCCAGAGTGTCAAAGATTGAGGAATGATTGGGGAGGTAAGGAAGCAGAGATGATGAACTTTGGTTACTCTTTGAAGAAAGTTGGCAGCGAGGGAGGGAGAGAGGAGGTGGAAGCCAGACTAGATCATAGAGTTGAGTTGATTGAAATTGAGAAAGTCCTGAATATGCTTTACTCTGAGAAGAAAGTGCTAGTAGATAATGGTTGAGGACATAGGAGATTGGGAAAGCAGTTTCCCTCCTTGTTGTAGTAGGCAAGCCTGAAATATTAACTGGTAAAAACATGTATAGGGATAATATTATTCAACTTTTAGCAATCTAAAGCTAATAACATATACCTGTCACAAATCAGTATCTACATAATTGTGTAATGTTAACCATAGGTGCAGCAAGACAGAAGGTGGTTGTTGGTTTATGAATCAGTTGTACATGCTTCCATATGGATGCACCATTGTCCTAACACAGTAACTGAAGAGTCCTTTCCTCACTGATCTATGGTGCTACCTTCATCGTAAATCCAGTATCTTTGTATGTGCGAGTATGATCCAGAATCTCTCCATTGATCTCATTGTCTGTCTGTGATGCCTAGTTTTATGTGTCAATTTGACTGGGTCATGAGGTGCCCAGATATTTGGTCAAACATTATTCTGGATGTTTCATCTCAATGGATTATCTTGTGCACAAGTTGGAGTGTACATTCCCAACTTTAGTAACTACTAGTCTGATAAAATCCACAGCTACCTTGGTATATGCAGCTTCTCTCAACCTTTTCTCAATCCTCATATCCTTCCATTTCCCGTTCTCTGCAGCCTATGTACCATGAAGGCTATCCCAGGATCTTACCACATTGGCTCTATATATGGCAAACGTATTTATAGATTTGAACTTTGCACATTCCTTTTCCTCCGAATGGTTTTTTTTACCCTTGTTTTTCTGAAAAGCTCATATTTGAAAGATAATTTCAAAAATCCAGCTCATTTGTCCCTTTCCTTTTTCTAGTTCACCCTAAGTAGAATTTCTCTGTCTGCATATTATCTATATTTCTTAGTCTTTCATACAGAAAGGAATCATATTATAGATGTCTTTTACCATGTTCGAGAGCAGGGACAGTGTCATAGTTATCCTTGTAGCAGAAGATTGTCTAGCTTTATGTCTGTCCTCTACTGTCAGTGCTTAGTAAATGTTTGTTGGATATATGATTATTGTTGAATGACCAAATGGTATTTTGAATTTTAGCAATATTAATTTTTACCAATTTTTTAAATTGATATTCCTCATACCCTGAATAGTAAACTGTGAGTACTCTCTTCAGTGAAAAAATATACCTATGTTATTATCAGTAAATTGCTGCTCTGAGCTATACATCATTTCCTGTAAGTTTGGCCAGTGTGAGTCAGTGTGTGAGAAGCTGCTCTGTCTGTTTTGAGTGTGTTGCCTCTCAGATTCCAGCCCTGCTAGGAGTAGAGCTGGGACTACTACACTGAGAGATCTCTGGGGACTATTGGGAGGGTCTTCCTTTACTCTGGCTCTGTTTCACTCCTTTTAACAGTAATAGAACTTATCATTTGTGTGATGTTTGTTTTTTTTTTTTTAATCTATTTCAGAGTGCAGTACCTGGGATCTGAACATCTGTCCTTGTGTTTACTTCTCCTTCTTTTTGTCATCTTATAGGGTTCCATCCACCGAAGACACTCTTTTCCGTTGTCACTTGTTTTCTCCATCAGAACGTCTCTCCTCCTTCTCTATCTGTTTTATATACTGACCTCTTGATTTTTCTTTGCCTTTTGTGCACTTTGGTGGATGTGTGCCCTATTAGATACTAAATATTTTACTTTTATATCATTATTTCTTTTTTAGTTTTTAGAATACTTTTTTTTTCATAAATAGCCTTTCTGGGATTTTAGTATATCTCTTACATGTCTGCCAGTGCTGCACATGAACAGAGTCCAGGGAGGTGAAGGAGTGAGCATTTCCTATGGGAAAGGCCTTATACTAGGTACTTCTCATAGGTGATCTCATATAAGCCTCACAGCAACCCTGAGGGGGAGGTATTATTGGCCCCATTTTAATGGATAAGAAAATGGAAATGGAGAGAGATTAAGTAGCTTGTACAAAATTACACAGTTAGTAAGTGGTGGGGCTGCGGTTCAAAGCCAGATCAGTGTGACTTCGCAGCTCAGGCTCTTTTAGACCATATCATGTCAGTGCAAAGGCATAGAACTGAATGGCTCTGGTTTGGGGGAAAGTTAAAATTTCAAACATTTTATCTGGTAGATATACCATACATTCTGACTTTTGGTTTGGGGGAAAGAGGCATTATATTACAACAGTGTATGTTAAACTTGCTGTCCCTAAGCCTAACAAGGGCTTTCTGCCTCTAAATGCGTATGATGGTCTTATCCCAATTTTCAGGCAAAGAAAAATAAATTAAGAGATATAATTTCCTTTTCTTTTATTTTCCCCTACTTTTTCTTTGTATTAGAATCTAATAAACCATTGCAGTTTTGTTTTGTTTTTTCCTCAGCAGGGGCCATCTTCACGCTCTCGTTCTACCACGCTCCACAGTGCCAGTATCTCCCAGAGGAGAGCTCGTACATATTTCTTGTGCTTGTTGTTTTTTTACATCTGGTGCCCCAGTTTGTGGCTGCAGCCCAGGGGACACTCCCTGAGCTCCTGGCTCTGGAGGCCAGGGAGGCTTGTGCTCTTGGATCTCATGGGACTGTAAGAGAGACAGTTCTTGACAGACTACTGCCCCCAGGGCATTCAGTGGACTGAAACACTCCCAGTCTTTCTGAGAAAGAGGCCTTATTTGCGTGTCCTGGAGCTTTGGCCTGAGGGGCAGGCTCCTGGTCTAGCACATACCTAGAGGCCTACAGAAGTACTCTCAGGCAACAGGGGCTGGTGGATGCAATCTTTGTGCTCTCCCTCTCCCTCACTCCAGCTCGCCAGTATCTCCCAGAAAGGAGCTTATGCCCTAGTCTGGTGCCCTGATTTTTGCAACTGCTGCCGGGGGACACCTCTGTATCATCTGGCTCTGGGGGCCAGCAGGGCTTCCACTTTCAGTCCTACAGGACTATAACCAAGCAAAAAAGAGTTCTTAAGCTGCTGCCATCCTCAGAGCACAGCAGGAGGCAACAGATCCAGGAGCTCACTCTTCTATGAAAAGAGGCCTATAAGCTTATTGTCATAGCTGCAGCCTGAGGGGCAGGCTTCTAAATAAACACACATCTCAGGGCTGACTGTAAACCTTTCCAGAGACCTCAGAAGGCAGGTGCTATCTTCACACTCTTTCTCTACCACACTCCAGAGCACCAGTATCTCTCAGAGGGGAGCTCTTACACATGCCTGGTGCCTCTAGTTCTTAACCTCTGGTCCCTCAGTGTTTGTGGCTGTCACACAGGGAACACCCCTTGATTGCCTGGCTCTGACGGCTAGGGGGCTTGTGTTTCTGGATCCCACAGGACTGTAACAATCAGAGAGACAGTTCTTGGCAGGCTGCCACCCCTAGGGCACTGCACAGACAGCAGACTGAAACACACCCCCAGTCTTTCTGTCAGAGAGGCCTATTTACTTTCGGCCTGAGGGGCAGGCTTCAGGTTTGCCACACATCTAGAGGCCTGTGGAGGTGCTCTCAGGTAATGTAGCCTGGGGGTCACCATCTTTGCACTCTCCCTCTGCCTTGCTATACAGCTCATTGATATCTCCCAGAAAGGAACTTATACACTCATCTGGAGCCCCAATTTTTGCAACTGTCGCCCAGGGGATATCTCCAGATCACCTGGTCTGGAGACCAGCACTATTTACAATTGCAGTCCTACAGGACAGGATATATTTGCATACTTTAAAAACTGCTGCCTGAGAGTCTGGCCTCCAATCAGCCTGAAACTAGGTACTGACTGAGATCCCTCCCTTTTGGACACTGGCAGGTCTTGGCACACCCTCAACAACTGGGAGCTATTGAAAGTAAAATAGACTGCTTCGGCAATCACAAAGGTCTGAGAGACAACCAAGAGCTGTGGCAGGGTTGAAGATAAGGTTCGTCTCCTACATGAGACCACTCCTTCAAGACTGGGAGAGGTAGATGTTTCATCTAATACATAGAATCAAACCCAGAGAGTAAAGCAAAATGAGAAAACAAAGGAATATGTTTCAAACAAAAGAACAAGATAAAAGCTCAGAGAAAACCCTTAACGAAATGGAGATAAGTAATGAGCCTGATAAAGAGTTCAAAATAATGGTCATAAAGATGCTCACTGAACTCAGGAGAAGAATGGATAAGCACAGTGAGAACTTCAACAAAGAGATAGAAAATATAAGAAAGTACCAAACAGAAGTCACAGAGCTGAAGAGTACAATAACTGAGCTGAAAAATACACTAGAGGGGTTCAACATCTGCTTAGATGAAGCAGAAGAAAGGATCAGTGATCTCGAAGACAGGTCAGTGGAACTCACCCAAGCAGAGCAGCAAAAAGAAAAAAGAATTTACAAAAGTCAAGATAGCTTAAGAGGCTTATCAGACAATATCAAGTGGACTAACATTTGCATTATAAGGGTCCCAGAAGAAGAAGAAAGAGAGAAACGGGCAGAAAACTTATCTGAAGAAATAATGGCTGAAAACTTCCCTAACCTGGGCAAGGAAAAAGATATCCAGATCCAAGAAGCCCAAAGAGTTCCAAATAAGGTGAACCCAAAGAGACCCACATCAAGACACATTATAATTAAACTGTCAAAAGTTAAAGAGAGAATCTTAAAACCAGCAAGAGAAAAACAACTTGTTATGTACAAGGGAACTCCCATAAGACTATGAGGAGATTTCTCAGCAGAAACTTTGCAGGTCAGAAGGCAGTGGCAAAGTATATTCAAGGTGCTGAAAGAAAAAAAAACTTTCAACCAAGAATACTGTATTTGGTCAAGTTTTTATTCAGAATTGAAGGAGAGATAAAGAGCTTTCTAGACAAGCAAAGGTTAAAGGAGGTCATCACCACTAGACTGGCCTTACAAGAAATATTAAAGAGACCTCTTTAAGCTGAAAAGAAAGAGTGCTAATTAGTAAAAGGAAAACATGAAAGTATAAATCTCACTAGTAATGGTAAATATATAGTAAAGGTAGTGAATTAACCTCTTATAAAGCTAGTATGAAGGTTAAAAGACAAACGTAGTAAAACTGACTGTAACTACAATAATTAGTTAAGGGATACCCAAGATAAAAAGATGTAAAATGTGACACCAAAAACATAAAACATGGGGGAGTGGGAATGAAATCGGAGAGTTTTAGAATGCATTCAAACTTAAGTTGTTATCAACTTAAAATAAACTGCTATAAATATAGGTTGTAATATGTAAGCCTTGTGGTAAACTACAAAGCAAAAACCTATAGTAGATAAACAAAAGATAATGAGAAAGGACTCTAAGGATACCACTAAAGAAACTCATCAGATTGCAAAGGAAGAGAGCAAGAGAAGAAGAAAGGAACAGAGAAGAACTATAAAACAGCCAGAAAGCAATTAACAAAATGTCAATAAGTACATACCAATCAATAATTACTTTAAATGTAAATGGACTAAATTCCTCAATCAAAAGACATAAACTGGCTGAATGATAAAAAAAAAAGACACATCTATATGCTGCCTGCAAGATACTCACTTCAGATGTAAGGACATGTACAGACTGAAAATGAAGGGATGGAAAAAGATATTCCATGCAAATGGAAATCAAGAGAAAGCTGGGGTAGCTATACTTATTTCAGACAAAATAGACTTTTTTTTTTTTTGTGGGGAAGACCAGCCCTGAGCTAACATCTGTTGCCACTCCTCCCCTTTTTTTTGCTGAGGAAGACTGGCCCTGTGCTAACATCCATGCCCATCTTCCTCTACTTTATATGGGACACCGCCATGGCATGGCTGACAGGCAGTGCGTTGGCGGGCGCCCGGGATCCAAACTCGCGAACCCCGGGCTGCCAAGCGTGGACTAAACCGCTGCGCCACCGGGCAGCCCCTCAGACAAAATAGACTTTAAAACAAAGAATGTAATAAAAGGCAAAGAAGGGCATTACATAATGATAAAGGGATCAATACAACAAGAGGATATAACATTTGTAAATATTTATGCACCCAACATAGGAGCACCTAAATATATAAAGCAGATATTAACAAACCTAAATATATAAAGCAGATATTAACAAACCTAAAGGGAGAAATAGATAGCAATGCAGTAATAGTAGGGGACTTTAATACCCCACTTACATCGATGGATAGATCATCCAGACAGAAAATCAGTAAGGAAACATTGGCCTTAAACAGCACATTAGCCCAGGTGGACTTGATAGATATACACAGAACCATTCTGTCTAGCAGAAGACACATTCTTCTCAAGTGCACATGGAATATTCTCCAGGATAGATCATGTGTTAGGCCACAAAACAAGTCTTAATAAATTTAAGAAGATTGAAATCAGATCAGTCATCTTTTCTGACCACAGTGGCATGAAACTAGAAATTAGTTACAGGAAAAAAACTGGAAAATTCACACATATGTGGTAATTAAACAAAATGCTACTGAACAACCAATGGGTTAATAAGTCAATAGAGAAATTAAAAAATACACTGTTGATAATTTCCATTCTTACTTGGCTTTGTGCTGTTAGGGATTTTAAAATGCTAACCTGGCCCAGCTGGGATATTGAAACCTGGGGAAAGAATTATTGTCCAAGTTTGAATGGTAGTTTAAAAGGGAAAATAGCATATTTTCTGAGGGTGATTAGTGAAAGACAGCAGAGGCAAGGTGAAATTCAGAGGCAAGGCCAGGGATGAAGTCTTATTTATTCAAAGGATACTAAGAATAAATAGTGAATTTAACAAAATATTTATAATTTCTTAAAAGTTGCTTTAATTCATGCTTGATTCATAGTTGAGTCTTTTCTACCACCACTCATTATGGAAGACATGTATTGAAGAGGCGTCCTTGGAGAGTGACAGCAACACCATGGTGACATAAGACATCCCTCGTTTTTGTCTCTCCTTAATGCCTATAATTTGACATATATCTGTGAACAAAAGTGCCTCTGTGGAATCCAGCACCATATGCCCAGGGACCTGGGAGGAGTCTCACCCACCTGTGCATCGGGTAATAGGCAGAAAGATCCTGGTTCAGGCTGTGGAACCGGCAGACGCCTGTGAACCAGCGTCAGCCCTTTTGCTGGGGTGCTTGGAAAATGCTGACTTGAGATATCCATGAATGCGAGAGCCTTGTATAAGTCCAGGTTTCTTGAGGAGAAATTTCCGTATTTCGTGGAGTTGAAATGAATTTTCGTCCTTGTGGCCTTGAAAAAAACACCTGCATTAATTTTTGAATGGAATACTTAAAAAGAATTTTTTTTTACTTAAGTAATTAAGGAAGCAACTATTTAAGCAGTACTTGTCAGCTTACCAGACATTAAATTCCACAGAACTGGGCTGTGTCTTTTGTTCAGCATTGTATTTCAAGTTCATAGCAGGCATAAAATAAAACACTACTGAATGGATAAAATTAATTAAATTTAATGATTCAGAATTTTGTCCCAATACAAGTTTGGATGCATTGGAATGGGACCCTGTTCCTTTCTTGGCTTCTGTGAGAAAAAACAAGGTGAGAATGAAGGCAAATGAAGCAGCCCCCGTCACCATGATGGACTCTGGTTTCATGTTGGTATGGACCATGATTTCAGACATTTGAAATTGGGAGTAATAGGAAATATGCTTGGATCTTCAGTCAGTCAATTTGGCATGAGTGGTAGGACCAGGGCCTGCTGAACTTGTGGAAAAGAATTGGACAAAAATGTTAAAACATATAGGTCTAGTTCTCCTTGAATGTAAATTATATTATTTTTCTTATAAAAACTGGGAAACTTCTAGCATTCTTATTTATAGATAAATTGAAATATGCTTTCTTTGTGTTATGTATACCTCTAAGCATATATTTATAGACTTGAGAGAGAAAGAGACTAAATTGGACCTAGTTTATGTCCCCACTGTATCTATTAGCTTCATTGTCTTTTGCAAATTACTTATTTGAGCATTAATTACTTCACCTGAAAATGAAGATTATAACAGTTTCTACCTCATAAATTTTTTGGACTATTAAATGAAATAATCCATGTAAAGCCCTTAAAAGAAGAAAGAAAGAAAGAAGGCATCCTTCCCAGCCTTAGTATAGTTCACTTTTTTTGGACAGTCCTGAAGTGAATTTATATGTTTGTCACCTCACTTATTTCTACAGTAGCAGACTGAAATGCATAAACCAGTAATGGAATGTCACCACAAGATCTTGCCAAAAGAGAGACTGGCCTGCAAATGACACCTTTAGCCATGTTATAGCTTACCAATTAACAAAAGACTGGCGATATAAATTTTTTTTGAATAATGTCCCTTTCTTTGATTTGCATCCTTATGAAAATCCCTCTTTTGGAGCTTTCAAATATAGTGTGCCCTTGATTTGATGAATCACTATTTTTAAAAAGCTTCTTTGCAACCACCTTTGAAAAACTGGCATAACTTAGATATTTTATGAACTTGGTTTTTACTTTTTCTGCAAATATTGCAGATAGACCATCTCAGAAAAATAAAGCACAAGGATAAACTAATGTTGTAAAAATAGTATTTGTTAAGACTTGCAGAATTCAAAGGTACAGACTGAAATTGAATATAATAAAATGTCAGATTGTTGAAATGGAGTGAAGTTCCCAAAAAAAAAAATTCTTTAATAAGGTTAAACAGTTTTGCATTGGGAATGATGGTCCTTTATTTCATCCATAGGCTAAATGCAGTGTAGAAAGCAAGATACGTGCTTCCCCAGAACTCTCACCCTTGAAATCAGCCTTGACCTGGTGAAACCACTCACTTGCAGGAAAAGCATTTAGACTGCATAGTAGGTGATGTCTGGCCTGCTCTGACCAGGGGCCCAAAGCTCACGCAGTATGTGTGATAGCACTGCGTCTGTGCTTTCCAAAACAGAACACTGGTTCACTGTACATTGCTCTTTCATTGTCCTCCAAACTGCTGGGGACAGTGGAGAGCCGAATTTTCTTCACTGTGACCTTGAAAAAACACCTGCATTGGTTTTTGAATTAAATACTTAAAAAGAATTTTTTTACTTTAATAATTAAGGAAGAAATTATTTCAGCATTATTTGTCAGCTTACCAGACATTAAATTCCACAGAACTGGGCCGTGTCTGTTTTGTTCAGCATTGTATTTCTAGCTCATAGCAGGCACAAAATGAAAAACTGCTGAATGGATAAGATTAATTAAATTCAATAATTCGGAATTTTGTCCATTTTCTTTTTCCAAAAATATAGGTTACCCAGACTTCTATCTTTTATTTTGAGATGAATCTATTACAAGATCAAATATGGAAAGAGCCGTGAAAGAGGTATCAATTTTGAGTGTGTGTGTGTGTGTGTGTGTGAGAGAGAGAGAGAGAGACAAAGAAAGAGAGTGTGTGTGTGTGCACGCATGCACGTGTGTGTGTTCGCATGCACATGCATGTGTGCTGACAAGTCCTAAGCTTACATCTCCAAGTCAAACCTCTCCCCTGAGCTCCAGACTTGTCACTGCCTGTCTGATATCTCCACTTGGATGTCCATGAGCATCTTAAACTAAACATGTCCAAAATGAATTCCTCTCTTTTCTCCAAAACTTATTCCTCATACAGGTTTCCCTAACTTGATTGAAAGTATCCTTCATCCTTCCTCTTTCTCAGGTTAAAAACCCTAGAATCATCTGTGGCTACTCTTTTCCTCTTACTTCACAAATCTGTTGATTCTATCTATAAAATATATCCGGGATCTGACTACTTCTTACCAATTTCACTGCTTCTTCCTCCATTGCAGCCACCATCAACTCTCATCAGGACCATTGCAGTATACCTCATCTGTCTTCCTGCTTTCACCCTTGCTCTCCTATATTCTCAGTCCGAATGAGCTTTTAAAACAAGCCTCTGCTTAAAACCTTCTGGTAGATTCCCATATCATTCAGCGTGAAATGCAAAGTCTGTACTTGGCTTACAAGGCCCTCCATGACTGGGCCCCATGTGCCCTCAATGATCTTCTCTTCCCTTTTCTCACTTCATTCCAGCCACACTGGCCCTACCTTGCTGTTCCTCATATGTACCCAGCAACCTCCTCCCTAGAGTTTATGCAACTGTTTCCACAACTCTTCCCCAGAGAGACACATAGCTCCTTCTGGCACCTCTTTCAGGCAGCTGCTCAAATATCACCTTATCTGAGAGGCCTTCCTTGTCATCCTGTCTCAGGCATTCACGTCTTTATTTTGACTTATTTTTCATCTTAATATTGATCACCACTGATTTTTTTTTTCTGTCTCCCCATTACCTCCCAAGTAGGTTACAAGTTCCATGAGAGCAAAGACTTTGTTCTAAAGCCTGGAACAGTGCCTGGCACATAGTAAGCATTCAGCAATTAT
Organism: Tapirus indicus; assembly: GCA_031878705.1. Classification (NCBI taxonomy): domain Eukaryota; kingdom Metazoa; phylum Chordata; class Mammalia; order Perissodactyla; family Tapiridae; genus Tapirus; species Tapirus indicus. The sequence continues at coordinate 40,320,419 of CM062927.1, forward strand.
TTGCTGAATGAGTAAATAACTGAGTATAATTTTAGGTGGCAGTAGAGTTTCCACTTGGAAGGAAGAGAATGAACAGACTGAAGTTTGGGCATGGTCTAGAAAAAATGATTACTCCAGTTAAGCTGGAAAATAAGGCTCTTAGGGAGAGGAATAGAAATTAAGATTAGAAAAATCATTTGGGAGAAATTTTGGAGGACCATGAATGCCAGCTTGAGAGTTTGTTCATAAATTAGTAGTATAGGAGGATCGAAGGAGCTACTAAAAGTATCTAAACTGTAGCAGTGGGAGAGGGGCATTTGTCACGATTAGCATGCCTCTCTGCTTTGTCCTTTGGCCTCCTCTAGTCTTTCCTTAATCCTTCCTTAATTCACTTATTCCCTAAATATATCCTGAGTGCCTACTGTGTACCACCAGATGTTAGGGGATATAAAGACCTCACCTTCAAGGATCAAGTAGTTTTATTGCAGCATAACAAGTGAAGGAGTAGAAGAAGAGCATATACAAGGTACTGTGGTGGCCCGGAGAGAAGGGGAAAAAGCTTTGTGGGGAGGAGGTTGGTGGGTTTGCAGGGGTGGTCAGAAAGGCTTTCAGAAGATGACAATTGAGCTTGCATCATGAAGTACAAGTTCCCAGGTAAGCAGAGGCCCAGGGCATGCATGGAACTGGGAGGACTGAAAGTGATTTGAGGTGCATGTAGGAAAGTAGAAGAAAAGCTAGAAAAGGCCTTGCTGCTAATGATAATAAGAATGGGCTGTCCCACTTATCATATACCAGCTATCCATGTGAATTGGGCCACATGCTGATGGGCCAAATGGCCCATACTAAACAATTTACTTAACCTGGAAGGCAAGAATTTTAATTGGAGGAGTTTAAATCGGGGTGGGGGGCACTTGTATTATATAAATACAAGTGAAACAGTGGCTTCAGTATTGTAAATACACTTGAGAGTACAAGAGGGCAGGGCTTGGTCCTGAGTAGTTGTTAGAGAAAGGAGAGAGGTTCATTTAAGGATAAAGTTGAGGTTTTAGGGAACTAATAAATACCACCTCTGTCTTCTCCTGAGTTAGGAACCAGTTAAGATATAAGATGTTGGAGATAGGTAGTTGGAAATCAAAACATCAATCCCTTAACTCTTAAAACAGATTTGAGAATGTAACTTATGTCTGTAGTTCAGTTGGACCCCTCTAAATGTGGTATACAGATCAGCCAGTCACAGCTAAGCTGGACCACCATATGCCTGCCTAGCAGGAAATGAGTCTACTTGGCTAATAAGCATGTTGCACCAGTAGACCACAACACATCCTTTCTGCAGGTAAGGCAAGTTGGAGAGACAGAGGGAGAGGAATGTATGGTGCTGGACATTTTTTTAAACATTTTTATTGATGTCTTAATAGTTTATAACATGGTGGGGTTTTAGTTGTACATTATTATTTGTCCGTCACCATATGGATGCATCCCTTCACCCCTTGTGCCCACCCCCCCACCCTCCTTGCCCATGGTAACCACCAAACAGTTATCTCTGTCCACATGTTAGTTTATATTCCACATATGAGTGAAATCATGAATCATGTGGTGTTTGTCCCTCTCTCTCTGGCTTATTTCACTTAACATAATACCCTCTAGGTCCATCCATGTTATTGCAAATGAGACAATTCTGTCTTTTTTTACGGCTGAGTAGTATTCCATTGTGTGTGTGTGTGTATATATACACACACACACACACACACCACATCTTTATCCAATCATCAGTCAAGGGACACTTGGGTTGCTTCCACATCTTGGCTATAGTGAATAATGCTGCGATGAACATAGGGGTGCATAACCTCCTGGGATGGTTGATTTCATGTCCATTGGGAAGATGCCCAAGAGTGGGATTGCTAGATCATAAGGTATTTTCTATTTTTAATTTTTTGAGGGATCTCCATACTGTTTTCCATAGAGGCTGCACCAGTTTGCATTCCCACCAGCAGTGAATGAGGGTTCCCGTTTCTCCACAGCCTTTCCAACATTTGTTCTTTATTGTCTTGGTGATTATAGCCATTCTAACGGGTGTAAGGTGATATCTCAGCATAGTTTTGATTTGCATTTCCATGATCATTAGTGATGTTGGACATCTTTTCGCTTGTCTGTTGGCCATCTGTATATCTTCCTTGGGGAAATGTCTGTTCATATTTTTTGCCAATTTTTTGATCGGGTTGTTTGTTTTTTTCTTGTTCAGTTGTGTGAGTTCTTTATATATTGTGGAGATTAATCCCTTGTCAGATATATGATTTACAAATACTTTCTCCCAGTTGGCAGGTTGTCTATATTCATTTTGATCCTGGTTTCATTTGCTTTGTAGAAGCTCTGTAGTCTGATGAAGTCTGACTTCTTTGTTTTTTCTTTGTTTCCCTTGCCAAGTAGACATGGAATTCAAAAGGATCCCTTCATGACCAATGTTCATTAGTGTACTGCCTATATTTTCTTCCAGGAATTTTATAGTTTCAGGTTTTACTTTCAGGTCTTGATCCATTTTGAGTTGATTTTTGTGTATGGCAATAGAATATGGTCTACTTTCATTCTTTTGCATGTTGCTGTCCAATTTTCCCAGCACCATTTATTGAAGAGACTTCCTTTCTTCATTGTATGTTCTTAGCTCCTTTGTCAAAGATTAGCCGTCCATAGGTGTGTGGTTTTATTTCTGGACTTTCAATTCTGTTCCATTCATCTGTGTGTCTGTTTTTGTACCAGTACCATGCTGTTTTGATTACTATAGCTCTATAGTATGTTTTGAAGTCAGGAATTGTGATGCCACCAGATTTCTTCTTTTTTTTCAGGATTTCTTTAGCTATTGGGGATCCTTTGTTGCCCCATACGAATTTTCAGTATTTTTTGTTCTATTTCGGTGAAGAATGTCATTGGGATTCTGATTGGGATTGCATTGAATCTGTAGATTGCTTTAGATAGTATGGACATTTTAAGTATGTTTAGTCTTCTAATTCTTGTGCATGGGATATTTTTCCATTTCTTTATGTCATCATGGGCTTCTTTCAATAGTGTCTTATAGTTTTCATTGTATAGGTCTTCCACCTCCTTGGTTAAATGTATTCCCAGATATTTTATTCTTTTTGTTGCAATTGTAAATGGGATTGTCTTTCTGAGTTCTCTTTCTGTTAGTTCATCATTAGCATATATAAATGCAACTGATTTTTATAAGCTGATTGTATACCCTGCCACTTTGCTGTAGTTGTCGATTATTTCTAGTAGTTTTCCAATGGATTTTTTTGGGTTTTCTATGTATAAGATCATGTCGTCTGCAAATAGTGAGAGTTTCACTTCCTCATTGCCTATTTGGAGTCCTTTTATTCCTTTTTCTTGCCTAATTGCTCTGGCAAAAACCTCTAGTACTATGCTGAATAAGAGCAGTGAGAGTGGGCACCTTGTCTTGTTCCTGTTCTCAGAAGAATGACTTTCAGTTTTTCATTTTTCATCCATTGAGTAGGATGTTAGCTGTAGGTTTGTCATATATGGCCCTAATTATGTTGAGGTACATTCCTTCTAAACCCATTTTGTTGAGAGTTTTTATCATAAATGGATGTTGGATCTTCTCGAATACCTTCTCTGCATTGATTGAGATGATCATGTGGTTTTTATTCTTCATTTTGTTAATGTGGTGTATCATGTTGATTGATTTGTGGATGTTGAACCATCCCTGTGTCCCTGGTATAAATCCCACTTGATCATGGTGTATGATCTTTTTGATGTATTGCTGTATTCGGTTTGCCAATATTTTGTTGAGTATTTTTGCATGTATGTTCATCAGTGATATTGGCCTGTAGTTTTCCTTCTTTGTATTGTCCTTGTCTGGCTTTGGTATCAGGATGATGTTGGCCTTGTAGAATGTGTTAGGAAGTATTCCATCTTCCTCTATTTTTTGGAATAGTTTGAGAAGGATAGGTGTTAAATCTTCTTTGAAGGTTTGGTAAAATTTTCCAGGGAAGCCATCTGGTCCTGGACTTTTACTTTTTGGAAGGTTTTTGATTACTGTTTCAATCTCTTTACTTGTGATTCATCTATTCAGATTCTCTATTTCTTCTTGATTCAGTTTTGGGAGGTTGTATGCATCCAAGAATTTATCCGTTTCCTCTAGGTTGTCCAGTTTGTTCTCATATAGTTTTTCATAGTATTCTCTAATAATCCCTTGTATTTCTGTGGTATCTGTTGTAATTTCTCCTCTTTCATTTCTAATTTTATTTATTTGAATCCTCTCCCTTTTTTTCTTAGTGAGTCTGGCTAAGGGTTTTTTGATTTTGTTTATCTTCTCAAAGAACCAGCTCTTTGTTTCATTGATCCTTTCTACTGTTTTTTTGGTTTCAATTTCATTTATTTCTGCTCTGATTTTTGTTATTTCCCTCCTTCTGCTGATTCGGGGCTTTGTCTGTTCTTCTTTTTCTAATTCTGTTAGGTGTAACTTAAGGTTATTTATTTGGGATTTTTCTTGTTTGTTAAGGTAGGCTTGTATTGCCATGTATTTCCCTCTCAGGACCACTTTTGCTGCATCCCATATGAGTTGGTATGGTGTATTTTCATTTTCATTTGTCTCCAGATAGTTTTTGATTTCTCCTTTAATTTCATCAACAATCCGTTGGTTGTTCAGTAGCATGTTGTTTAGTCTCCACATCATTGTCCCTTTCGCAGTTTTTTTCTTGCTTTTGATTTCTAGTTTCATAGCATTATGATCAGAAAATATGCTTGTAATGATTTCAATCTTCTTAAATTTATAGAGGTTTGCCTTGTTTCCTAATATATGTTCTTGCCTTGAGAATGTTCCATGCGCACTTGAGAAGAATGTGTACTCTGCTGTTTTGGGGTGGAGTGCTCTGTATATATCTGTTAAGTCCATCGTGTCTAGTTTTTCATTTACCTCCATTATTTCCTTATTGACTTTTTGTCTGGATGATCTATCCATTGATGTAAGGGGGGGTGTTAACATCCCCTACCATTATTCTGTTGTTGTTAATATCTCCTTTTAGGTTTTTTAGTAGTTGTTTTATGTACTTTGGTGCTCCTGTGTTGGGTGCATAGATATTTATAAGTGTTATGTCTTCTTGGTGAAGTGTCCCTTTTATCATTATATATCCCTCTTTGTCTCTCATTACCTTTTTTATCTTGAAGTCTACTTTGTCTAAGTATGGCAACTCCTGCTTTCTTTTGTTTGCCATTAGCTTAAAGTATCGTCTTCCATTCTTTTACTTTGAGTCTGTTTGTCTTTCGAGCTGAGATGTGTTTCCTGGAGGCAGCAAATTGTTGGATCTTGGTTTTTAATCCATCCCCCCACTCTTGTGTCTTTTGATTAGAGAATTCAATCCGTTTACATTTAGAGTGATTACTGATATATGAGGGATTAATGTTGCTATTTTATTGTTCATTTTCTGGTTCTTTTGCATTTCCTTCGTTTCTTGTCCCATGTGTTTCAGACTTCCAATTCAGTTTGTTCTGCAAGATGATTCTCTTAGTTTTCTCTTTATTTGTCATATGTGGTTCTCTTCTGGTTATTTGTTTAGTGGTTACTGTGAGGTTTATATAAAAGATGTCTTGGATAAGATAGTCCATTTTCTGATGCCTTTTGTTTCCTTAGACTAAGGTGATTCGATCCCTTTCCTCTTCCCCTTCTAATTTGTTGTTGTCACTACTTATTCCACCTTGTGTTGTGAGTGTGTGTTTACAGTGATGAGTTTAACTTCACTTTTGCTGTTTTCCAATTGCAATTGTCTGGTTTAGTCTCCTTGTTTTTCTCCTTGCTTGAAACTTTGTATCCCCTTTCTCTTTTGTTTTTTTTTTCAGGCCTAATGGCCTTCTTGAGCATTTCTTGTAGTGGGGTTCTTATGGTGATGAACTCCCTTAGCTTTTGTTTATCAGGGAGAGTTATTATTTCTCCATCATAGTTGAAGAATATTTTTGCTGTATAAGGTATTCGTGCTGAAGGTTTTTGTCTTTCATGATTTTGAGTTTATCATTCCAGTCTCTCCTGGCCTGTAGAGTTTCTGTCGAGAAATAAGCTGAGAGCCTGATGGGGTTTCCTTTATATGTTAGTTTGTTTTATTTTTGCCTGCCCTTAATATTTTTTCTTGGTCATTGACTTTTGGTAGCTTTGCTACTATATGCCATGGAGTTGATCTTTTCTGTTTATATATTTAGGTGATCTATTGACTTCATTCACTGTTATTTCCAACTCTTTCCCCAGCTTTGGGAAGTCCTCAGCTATTATTTCTTTGAACAACTTCTCTGTTCCTTTTTCCCTTTCTTCTCCTTCTGGAATACCTATTATCCTTATGTTACTTTTCTTAATTGAGTCTGATAGTTCTCGAAGAATTTCTTCATTTCTTTTTAGTCTTAGTTCTCTCTCTCCTCCTCTATCTGGCATGTTTCTGCATGGCTATCCTCGATAATGCTAATTCTTTCCTCCATATTGTCAGTTCTGCTCTTTAAAGCCTCCAGGTTTTCCTTCATCTCTTCCATTGTGGTTTTCATCTCCAATATTTCTGATTGGTTTTACTTTATGGTTTCAATCTCTTTTGTGAAGAAATTCCTGAATTCATTGAATTGTCTCTCTGTGTTCTCTTGTAATTAATTGAATTTATTTATGATAGCTATTTTGAATTCTCTGTCATTCAGGTTATAGATTTCTGTGCCTTCAGGGTTGGTTTCTGGGTGTTTATCATTTTCCTCTTGCTCTGGAGACTTAAGATACTTTTGCATAGAGCCAGCTGATTTACCTTTGCTATTTTTCATCTTGATAATTTATGGTCCTGCAGTTTCCACTTGCTGCCATGGGGTGGAGGTCATGAGCTGTGTGTTCTGAGCCTGCTGCAGTCCCTGGAGTGATTGTGATGAAGCACAGGGCATGTGCGAGGAGGGGCTCCCTCTTTCGCCTGCTCTTCCCGGGGGCTTCCTTCCTCCCTCACTATCTGCTCTCTTGGGGCATCTGGACGTTGACTGCACCCCCGCGACAGTTGGTCGTCACTTCCTGGTGGGGATCTCTCAACAGTCTGTGAGAGCACCTGGAGGGCGATAGTTTTCCCACAGAGGGCCGCTCCTCCTCCCTCTCTGTCTGTCAGCCGTGCTGTCTGTCTGCCAATTGAATGGAGAGGGGGAGTAAATCTCCTTCCCTGTCCTCAAGTCCTTTGGGGCTTCTGGAGCCTTCACCATCAGATGTACTGCTGTGTGGATCTCTTAGAAGTCCTTTTTAGTGTTTGATTAGCCTCTGCTGGTATGCGAATGACGTTTTTGTTGTGTTTTAGGGGACAGAGATTCAAGGAGGGAATCTCACTCTGCCATGATGCTGACATCCTGGTGCTGGGCATTTTTAGTTTCTTCTCCCAAATTGACCAAGTAGATCAGTTCTTCTCCTCCTGGAGAGGAGATAGTGAGGGTTGACATACAGTGTCATCAGTTGGGCTCTCTGGAAATCTGACTTTGAGATGGAGATTATTGTGCAGCGAGTGCTTTGGAGAGTGACAGCTGCAGAGGGAGAGGAAGGAGGCAGGATTGTACAGAGGGAAAGTTTAGCTGCAATGCAGTCTAAACAAATCCTCTGCTATGATAGAGATGAACTTTCATGTTGTGGGACAGGGAGTGCTGGGCCTTTCCACCTCTGCGTCCATCAGTCATTAGAATGTGGCCACCCTGGGAAGGGGCTGTGATCTTGGGCAAGGCAGAGACAGCTGCGGATGATATGGCTGTAACATTACAACATCCTTCACAGATACCAAAACTATTCTTTCTCTTCTTTTCCCTCCTGGGGAGTGGGGTGGACCTTCTGTCTTCTCTGGAAACATGAGAACTAGGCAGTTTGTTTCCCTGTTAAGAGAGAACTCCTAGCTGTTTTTTAGACTTGGGCATCATGGTGGATGGTATTAGCATTCACTGAGAAAAGTAAGGGGAAGAAGTGGTAGGATCCTTGAAATAAGCCAAGTAAGAATGTACAAGTGAGAGGAGGAGGAGATCAGATCATCCCAGCAGCTGTCCCATATTCCTTTTCTGTGCCAGGACAGTGGCATGTAGAGACCCTCTCTTCTCTCCTGCCTTCCTTACTGTCTTCTGGTGTCCCTTTACATCCTTGGGACCATAGTTCCTGAAATACAATACAAATTGAGTCCTCTTCCTTTTCTCTTTCTGTCTGTTACTGAATACAATTGGCTGGGAACAGGCAACTGAGAAAGGGAAAGTGTGAAGAATTTAGTTTTGTTAAGTGTATTTTCCCCAGGGATTTGGAAACCACCAAAGGTGTCTGCTGTACTGTGTTAGGGCAGTGGAGTCTGATAGTAGGCTACCTAATTCAGCAAGTACTTAAATAAATTCATGAAATGACATCTGCCTTACTAAGTATCATGTTTTTATTTAGTCTGATAAAGTTTTTTCAGCATTTTATGGTTTTGCAGTTTAAATATGATATTTAGCATTTGCAGGGCTCTGGAAAATGTGAAAAATCACTGCTTTTCTCATTCCCAAGTCCATTTGATGTGATCAGCAGTTCATTCCACACATGAAGTCCAGTTGTGAATGTTTTTAGGTCTTCATATATGCCTGTTTTGGGGAGTGGTAACTGTCTCCCGAGTCATTAATGTGAATACACTGAGCTTATTATTCAACTTCCTGGAATGAAAATTTGCTTCCTCTGAAGGGGTAAAATGACATTCCATTTATGTTGTTGGCTAGGTTTTTCTTTTTTTCATTTCATTTATATGGAGTTCTGCTTATTATAACTCTAAATTATATCAGATTGTTCTTTAGTAAGTTGCCACTGCTCAAATAGGCTAGATCAAGACATTTATTGCCAATTAGGGACAGGATGTTTGAGATGTTTAGTGATGTTCTCCGGCTGACCTGTTTTATGTTTTCTGTTCATTTTGTTTTATTTTTGTTTTATGATCATGTTGACTTTTCCATTAAACTATAACTTTAATTGAATTGGCTTAGTTAATAGAACATTGACCAGATCCCCTTCTCTAACTCCCAGCCCTCTCCTTATTTCCACACTCCCCTTCCCCACTTCTCTTATTGTGCCCCAATCCCAGTCTGGAGTGAAGGGAGTTTTTAGGTCTGTGCCTTACAGATATAATATATGTTTCTAAGACATAGGGTAACTGTATTTCAATCTAAATTACCTGGAGAGTGCTCATTGGGCCATTCAGGGATAAATCCCTGTGAAAAGTAAATTTAAACAGTAATGTCTGTAGTAGGGGTTAGTGAGTAGCCTCTGGTGAGGGCCATGTAGATCTACACTGCATGTGGCAGCATGATCTCTACATCTGTTTTGAGGTTCAGTTGTTTCCCAGACCATGTGTGCATTTCTTTAGGGGGCTGACATCCATCCCTCCCAGGATCCAGGCATTGTAAGCTGGTAACTATAACTGGCTTACTCTTTTTGACCTAGAGATTGTTATACTTTGTCTTAGTTTGACTATTGTTCCTATCAGGTCTGGTTTTGTTTAATATTGACAACATTGGAATTTCTATAAATTAGCAGCATGGTGAAAGAACAAGCCATATTTAAACCCTTGAATCTTGATTTCCAGGTCTTTTAAAAGCTTTGTGGTTTAAATAATTCTTTACTTTCTGGTAGACATAAGCAATACTTATAAAAATTCTGGCTGTCAGTAGGCCTTCATAGTTCAACTCGAACTACAAAATAACCTCAGATGAGTCACTCTTTTAAGAATCAGAAAATCTAGATCTGTTCTGGCTTTGCTAGTGAGATCTTTTATAGCTTACATACCCTCATTTCCATATCTTAAAAAAAAATAACAAATACTATATGATTGCACTGACATGAGATATCTAAGGTAGTCAACTTCACAGAAACAGAAAGTAGAGCAGGGGTTATCAGCGGGGAGGGGGAACGGGATTTGCTTAATGGGTATAGACTTTTAGTTTTGAAAGAAGAAAAAGTTTTGGAGATCTTTTGCACAACAATGTGAATATGCTTAACATTACTGAACTGTATACTTAAAAATGGTTGATGGTAAATTTTATGTTATGTGTTTTTTATCACAGTTAAAAATTTTTTTTTTAATTTAAAAAATGGATAGTTACTGTAAGTTGAGTGCTTAGTATGTGCCTTAGATGCATGGGCTCACTAAGTACACACAACTCCATGAAGGTAGGTATTATTACCCTGTTTATAGATGAGAGAACTTAGATTTAGACAAGTAATTTGTTAGCTAGTAAGTGGCAGATCATTTTGGACTTAGGTGTGACTCTAAAGCCACTCAAAAAATATATTGCCACTGGCAGTTAGAGAGCCAGGCTATCTCTAAGACTTTTTTTGCTCTGGAATCTGTGATTCTATGATTCTGAGATGCCCCAGGTACCCTGCAGAGACCCTTCAAATAAGAAAAAAAGTTTAAATGTTTAGGTTTAGTTTAGGTGTTCGGAGACTACCCCTCGACCATTTATAGTGGATAAAAATTGCCATACTAGATTTAGTCTGTCATACAGCAGCATCAGGTGCTGTTTATGGGAGGCCAAGTTGTTATTCAAATGTTAGAAAAGTTAAGATGATAATAATAGTGATTACTTCTGTGGAAAGGCTTGGTAGAGACTGAGAAGGTCCTTCAGCTTTTCATTATATTTTTTCTGCTTTTTGAGTTTTTAACAACAAGTAGAACTTCTGTTTGGGGTTGAATTGTGTTCTCCAAATTCGTATGTTAAATCCTAAACATTAATACCTTAAAATGTAACCTTGTTTGTAAATAGGGTCATTGCAGATGTAATTAGTTAAGATGAGGGCAGCTGGAGTAGGGTGAGTCCTAATCCAGTAGGACTGTTGTCCTTATCAAAAGGGAAAATTTGGACACAGGTGAAGATGAAGGCAGAGATCGAGGTGATACTTCTACAAGGCAACGAATGCCAAAGATGACCAGAAAACCACCAGAAGATAGGGGAGAGGCTTGAAGCAGATTCTTCCTCTCAGCTTCAGAAGGAGTCAACCCTGAGGACACCTCGACCTCAGACTTCTAGCACCCAGAACTGTGCGACAATCAACTCCTGTGGTTGAAGCCACTCAGTTTGTGGTACTTTGTTACAGCAGCCCTGCCACTAATACAGCTTCTAAAAGGAAAAGGAAAAAATGTTAGCCATGGTTCCTGAGAGTTAATCACAAGCAATATTCAAATTAAGAGAGGATCTTTATACATGATGTTTATTATAATAATTTTCATAGTTGGAAAGAATGAGAAGCAACTCAAATGTCTAGGCATTAGAATAACCAAATTATAACGTATCTACTTGATGAAATATTATGTTGTCATTTTGCATATCCTATGAAATAATGTGAAAAATGTGTATAACAGAAATAAAAAGTTGGATGCAAAATTGTTTATACAAAATGATAACAGCTATGCAAAATATATATGCATTTACTAAGCTTAGAAGGGAACACAGAAAATGAAAAAGCTTTGTTAGGATGGTGGGATCTGGGCGGATTTTTCCTTTTCATGTTTCTTTTAATTTGTTGATTTTGTTACACAGATTTATGATAGTGTATTGTTGTGGTTGTAATATTATCTTTTAATAATCAACTTTATTGAGGCAAATTTTACATATAATAAGATGTACCCTTTTAAAGTGTACAATTTGATAGTTTGACAAATGTAGACATCCTTATAACCAGCACTACAATCAAGAAATAAAACATTTCTATCATCACAAAAAGTTCTCTATAGCCCTTGTACAATCAGTCACTCTCTCAACCCTGGCCTTAGTCAACTGCTGATCTGTTTTCTGTCACCATAGATTAGCTTTTTCTTTTCTATAATTTCATATAAACAGACTAATATAGTACATACTCTTGTCTGGCTTCTTTAGCATAATATTTTTGAGATTTATCCATGTTGTAGCTTATCTGAATAGTCGATTCTTTTTTCTTGTTGAGGAGTATTTCCTTATATCGATATACCAATTTGTTTATCCATTTACCTGTTGATAGTAATTTAGATTGTTTCTAATTTTTGGCTATTATGAATAAGTTGCTATGAACATATTGTACATGTTTTATATAATCATACATTTTCATTTCTCTTGGATAAATGCTTAGGATTGGAATTGCTGGATTGTGTGATAAGTATATACTTAACATGATAAGAAACTGCCAAATGGGTTACATTCTCACCAGCAAGTGTGAGAGTTCCAGTAGCTCCACGTTTACCAACACTTCGTTATTATCAATCTGTTGTTGTTTTAGTCATTCTCATGGATGTATACTGGTGTCCTTTTGTGGTTTTAATATGAATTTCCCTGATGATTTGATATTAAAGCATCTTTTCATGTGCTTATATTTTCTTTTGTGAAGTGTCTATTCAAATATTTTGCCCATTTAAAAAAATTGCCTTCTTATTTAGGTGTAAGAATGCTTTTTTTATATTCCAGATACTGTTCCTTTGTCAGATATATATATTTAGGGAAAATACTTGCCCCATTTGTGGCTTGCCTTTTCATTTTCTTAATAGTATACTTGAGAGTACATAAGTTTTAAATTTTGATGAAATCTGTATTTGTCACTTTTTTCTTTTATGATTCAAACTTTTGTATCCTAGGAAATTTTTGCCTGTACCAAATTTACAAAGATTTTTCTCCCAAAAGTTTTATAGTGTTAGCTTTTACATTTAGATATATGATCTATTTTGAGTTAACTTTTTTATATGATTGCGAGGTAAGGGTAGAGATGTGTTTTTTCCTAGATTGATATCCAGTTATTCCAGCCATATTTATTACCAGTTTCTTCAAAACTGCTTGAGAGGATTTTGACTGGAATCTATAGATCAATTTGGGGAGAATTGGCATCTTACCAATATTGAGTGTTCCAACCCATAAGCATAGTATTATCTGTCCATTTATTTGTCTTTCTCTAATTTCTCTTATCAGCATTTTGTAGTTTATAGTGTACCTTTTTTGCATATATTTTGTTAAATTTATGTGTTTTATGTTTTTGGATGCTTATTATTTATTTCATTTTCCAGTCTTTTGTGGCCAGTATATAGAAATACACGTTTGTTTATTGACTTGGTAACCTGGGACCTTGCTAAACTTATTAGCTTTAAACAGATACTTTAGGATTTTGTACATAGATAGTCACGTTTTAATTTTTACTTCCCCGTATACCTCTAATTTTTTTTCTTACTTAATTGATCTGGCTAAAACCTTTGTCGCAATGTTGAATACGTGCTATGAGAGTGGACACCTGGGCTGTTTCCTGATCTTAGGGGGAAAGCATTCAGCTTTTCACCATAGAGCATGACTAGCAGTGGGTTTTTCATAGATGTCGGTTATAAAGTTCAGGAAATTCCCTTTTATTTATAATTTATTGAAAGTTCTTATGATAAATGAATGTTGAATGTTTAATTTTTTTAAATTGTGGTACAATATACGTAACATAAAACTTACCATTTTAGCCATGTTTAAGTGTATGGTTCAGTTGCGTACATACATTCAGGTTGTTGTGTAACCATCACCACCATCCATCTTCAGAATCTTTTTCATCTTGCAAAACTGAAAACTCTGTACCCATTAAACAATAACTTAACCTAGCCCCAGGTAGCCACTATTTTATTTTATGTCTCTATAAATTTGATTGTTCTAAGTTTCTTATGTAAGTGAAATCATATAATATTTGTCTTTTTGTGACTGGCTTATTCACTCAGCTAATGACTTCAAGGTTCTTCTATGTTGTGACGTGTTAGAAATTTCCTTCCTTTTTAAGGCTGAACAGTATTCCATTGTATATATGTATATAAACCACATTTTATTTATTCACTCATCTGTCAGTAAATATTTGGGTTGCTTCCACCTTTTGTCTATTGTGAATAATGCTGCTGTGAACATGGGTATGCAAATATCTGTGTGAGTATTTGCTTGCAATTCTTTCGGGTATATATCTAGAAGTGGAATTTCTGAATCATGGTAATTCTCTGTTTAATTTTTTTGAGGTACTGCCATACTGTTTTTCATAGTGGCTGGAGCATTTTATATTCCCATCAGCAGTGTGTGAGGGTTCCACTTTCTCCAAAACTGACCCAATATGTTTTTTAAAAATAATAGCCGTCCTGGGCCGGCTCAGTGGCGCAGCGGTTTAGTTCGCCTTGGCAGCCCAGGATTCGCCGGTTCAGATCCCGGGCGCCTGCCGACGCACTACTTGTCAGCCATGCTGTGGCGGCGTCCCATATAAAGTAGAGGAAGATGGGCACGGATGTTAGCCCAGGGCCAGTCTTCCTCAGCAAAAAGAGGAGGATTAGCAACGGATGTTAGCTCAGGGCTGGTCTTCCTCACAAAAATAAATAAATAAAAAATAATAGCCATCCTTATGGGTATAAAGTGGTTTCTCATTGTGATTTTGATTTCCATTTCCCTAATGATTAGTGATGTTGAACATCTTTTCATGTACTTATTGGCCATTTATAAATCTTCCGTAGAGAAATGTCTTTTCAAATGCTTTGCCCATTTTTTAACCAAGTTGTTTTGTTATTGTTGTTATTGAGTTGTAGGAATTCTTTATATATTCTGAATATTAACCCCTTATCAGATATATGATATTCAAATATTTTCTTCCATTCCATGGATTGCCTTTTCACTGTGTTGATAGTGTCCTTTTATATACAGAAGTTTTAAATTTTTATGAAGTCCAGATTATTTTTTCTTTTGGTGCCTGTGCTTTTGATGTCATATTCAAGAAGTCTTTGCCAAATCCAATGCCATGAGACTTTTCCACTGTGTTTTCTTCTAAGAGTTTTATAGTTTGAGTCTTATGTTTAGAACTTCGATTCATTTTGAGTTAATTTTTACATATGTTTTAAGGTAAGAGTCCAACCTCATTCTTTTGCACATGGGGGTATCCCGTTTTCCCAACACCTTTTGTTGAAAAGACTGTCCTTTCTCCCTCAAACAGACTTCAAATCCCTGTTGAAAATCATTTGAATATATATGTGAGGGTTTATTTCTGGGCTCTCTGTTCTGTCTCATTGGTCTCTGTATCTGCCTCATGCCAGTACCACAGTGTTTTGATTACTGCAGAGTTGTAGTAAGTTTTAAAATCTGGAAGTGTGAGACTTCGAACTTTGTTCTTTGTTTTCAGATTGTGTTGGCTGTTGGGAGTCCCTTGAGATTCCACTGGAATTTTAGGATAGATTTTCTATTTCTGCAAAGTACAGTATGAGATTTTGATAGGGATTGCATTGAATTTGTAGGTTGCTTAGGGTAGTAGTGACAATAATAAATATTAAGCCTTCCAATCCGTGAATATGGGATGTCTTTTCATTTATTGGTGTCTTCTTTAATTTCTTTCAGCACTGTGTTGTAGTTTCAGTTTATAAATCTTTCCTCTTCTTGGTTAAGTTTATTTCTAAGTATTTTATTCTTTTTGATGCTATTGTAAATGGAATTGTTTTCTTAATTCCTTTTTGGGTTATTGTTTTTCATGTGTAGAGACAGTTGATTTTTGTGTGTTGATTTTGTATCCTGCAATTTTGCTGAATTCATTTATTAGTTCTAACATTTTTTTTTAGAGTGGAAAAAATGGAATCCTTAGGGTTTTTTACAGAAAAGATCATGTCATCTGTGAACAGAAATGATTTTACTTCTTCCTTTCATATTTGGATGCCTTTCATTTCTTTCTCCTGCCTACCTGCTCTGGCTAGCACTTGCAGTACTGTGTTGAATAGAAGTGCTGGAGAACACTTTAGCTTTTCATCCCTGAGTACAATGTTAGCTACAAGTTTTTCACATACAGCCTTTGTAATGTGATGGAGTTTCCTTGTATTCCTAGTTTGTTGACTCTTTTTATTATGAAAGGTTGTTAATTTTGTCAAATAGTTTTTCTGCATCAATTCACACGATCGTGTTTTTTTTCCCTTTCATTCTGTTAATATGGTTTATTTCATTGATTGATTTTAGCATGATGAGTCATCTTTGCATTTGAGTAATAAATCCTACTTAGTCATCATGTTTAATCCTTTTACTGTGTTGTTGAATTTGGTTTGTTAGGATTTTTTTGAGGATTTTTGCATCAATATTCATCAGAGATGTTGGTCTGTAGTTTTCTTATAGTATCTTTATCTGGATTGGTATCAGGGTAATACTGGTCCTCACAGAAGGATTTAGTAAGTGTTTTCTCCTCTTCAACTTTTTGGAAATGATTAAGAAGGATTGGTGTTAATTCTTTACATGTTTGGTAGAATTCTTCAAAATGAAGCCTTCTGGTCCTGGGTTTTTCTTTGTTGGAAGGTTTTTCATTACTTATTCAGAATATCTCCTTGCTGGTTATTGGTCTATTTAGATTTTTTATTTCTTCACAATTCATTCTTGGTAGGTTGTGTTTTTCTAGGAATTTATCCATTTCATCTACATCATCCAATGTGTTGGTATATAGTTGTTCATAGTACTCTTCTTAAAACCCTTTTTATGTCTGTAAAATATCCTGTCTTTCATTTCTGATTGTGTTATATGCATCTTATCTCTTTTTTCTTATTTAGTTAAGGTAAAAGTTTGTCAATTTTTGTTCTTTGTTCTTTTCAAAGAACTAACTCTAGGTTTCATTGATTTTTTGTTTATTGTTTTTCTATTCTCTATTTTGTTTATTTCTGCTGTAATGTTTATTATTTCCTGCTTTCTGGTAACCACGTTAGTTTGTTCTTTTTCTGGTTTCTTAAGGTTTAAAGTTAAGATCTTTTTACTTTTTAATGTAAACTTCTATAGCTATAAATTTCCCTCTTACCACTTCTTTTGTTGCATCCCACAAGTTTTGTTTTCATTTTCATTTGTCTTGAGGTATTTTCTAATTTCCTTTGTGATTTCTTCTTTAAACTATTGGTTAAGAGTGTGTTGTTTAATTTCCACATATTTGTGGATTTTTCAGGTTTTCTCCTATTATTAATTTCTAGTTTCATTCCATTGTGATTGGAAAAACTACTTTGTATGAGTTCAGTCTTCTTAATTTGTTTTCTAGCCTAACATATGGTCTATTCTGGAGAATGTTCCATATGCATTTGAGAAAAATGTGTATTCTGTTATTGTTGGGTGGAGTGTTCTGTATCTGTCTCTTAGGTCCAATTAGTCTATAGTGTTGTTCAGATCCTTTGTTTCCTTAATGATTTTCTGTCTGGTTATTCTTTTATTGAAAGTGGGTTATTGGAGTCTCTTACTATTAGTGTAGAGCTATTTCTCCCTTTTATTTTGTCAATGTTTGCTTTCTTCATATATTTAGGAGTTCTGATGTTTGGTGCGTGTATGTTTACAATTGTTATATCTTTTTGGTGAATTGGCCCTTTTATTATTATGTAATGTCTGTCTTTATCTCTTGTACCTGTTTTTGACTTAAAATCTGTATTGTCTTATATAGTATAGCCACCTCTGCTCTCTTTTTCCTATTGTTTGCATGACTAATCTTTTCCTGTCCTTTTACTTTCAACCTATGCCTGTCCTTAAATCTAAAGTGAGTCCCTTGGAGACAGCATATCGTTGGATCCTGTTTTTTCCACTCATTCTGCCAATCTTTGTTTTTTGATTGGGGAGTTTAATCCATTTACATTTATAGTAATTACTCATAGGAAAGGACTTTCTATTGTCATTATGTTTTTGTTTTCTGTATGTCATATACTTTTTTGTCTCTTATTTCCTCCCTTACTGCCTCCTTTGTGTTTAGTTGATTTTTTGTAGTGACATATTTGATTCCTTTATCATTTCCATTTATGTAGATTCTATAGTTATTTTCTTTATTGAGTCTATTTTAAACTGATACCAACTTTACTTCAATCACATACAAAAATTCCTTTGTAGCTCTGCCTCTCTACTTTATGTTATAGATGTCACAAATTACATCTTTATATATTGTGTACCCATTAACTTATATTTATATTTATTTTTTATGCTTTCATCTTTTAAATTCTATACAAGAATTAAAATGGATTTGTGTACCTCAATTACAATAATACAGGATTCTATATTTGTCCATATATTTAACTTTACTGGGGAACTTTATATTTTCATATGGCTTTGAGTTTATGTCTAGCATTCTTTTGTTTCAACTTGAAAGACTCCCTTTAGCATTTCTTCTAGGGCAGGTGTAGTGGTGATGAATTCCCTCAGCTTTTGTTTATCTGGGAAGGTCTTAATTTCTCCTTCATTTTTGAAGATCATTTTTGCTGGGTATAGTAATAATGGTTGGCACGTGTTTTCTTTAGCACTTTGAGTATATTATCCACTCCCTTATGGCCTGTTTTGTTTCTGCTGGGTAATGCGCTGATAATCTTATGGTAACTTTCTTATTTGTGATGAGTTGCTTTCTTCTTACTGGTTTCAAGATTCTCTCTTTGTATTTAACTTTTGACAGTTTGATTGTTATATGTCTCAGTGTAGATCTGTTTTAGTTCATCCTAGTTGGAGTTCTCTGAACTTTTTGAATTTGGTTGTCCAATTCCTTCCTCAGATTTGGGAAGTTTTCAGCCATTATTTCTTCAGATAAACTCTGCCCATTTCTCTCATTCTTGTCCTTCTGGGATTCCTGTAATGTATACATTTGTCTGCACTGTGGTATTCCAAAAGTCGCTTAGGCTTTCTTCACTTTTTTTCATTGTTTTTGTTCCTCTGACTCAGTCATTTCAAATGGACTGTCTTCAAGTTCATTGATCCTTTTTTCTGCTTGTTTGAGTCTGCTATTGAACCCCTCTAAGGAATTTTTCAATCCTGCTGTATTTTTCAGCTCCAGAATTTCTGTTTGGATGTGTAGTTTTTTTTTTTTTTTTTTTTAATAATTTCTGTCTATTGATATCCTCATTTGTTCATATATAAATTTTCTGATTTCCTTTACTTTGCAGTATGTGTTTTTCTTTAGCTCCCTAAGCATATTTAAGACAGTTGTTTTATCTCTTTGTCTAGTAAGTCCAAAGCTTGTGTTTCCTTAGGGTTGACCTGGAGATTTATATTGTTCCTTTAAACAAGCCATGTTTCCCTTTTTTTTGTATGCCTTGTTATATTTCTTGAAAATTTGTTCACTTGGAAAACAGCCACCTCTCTTAAGTCTTTACAGATTTGCTTCCTGTGGGGGAAGACCTTCACTAGTTAGCCTGGCATGAAGGCTTAAGATCTTCTCAGGCCTTTTCTGGGTATATATTTCCTGGGCCTGTACATTTGCTTTTTCCAACTTCTCTGTATACACAGCTCCTTTAAAATGTTTTCATTTCCCTGTGAGTCTCACTCTTGCTTTTTCACAGGGCTTTGAATGTTTAACAGTTTTTTTTCCTGCCTGTGATGTTATCCCCAGGCATCTGCAGGTCTTCATTGCCTGGTAGTTTCCACACACTGCAGCACTCACCACTGCCTTCTGTGGCTTCCAACCTGAAATCCAGATTGTGCCACCGTTCGCATCTGAGCTCTGAGCTAGGCAATACAAAAATCAGTTCTTGGAGCAGCCCACAGACATTCCAGAATGTTGCCAACAAGTTTCACTCTTTTCCTGCTGTCATGACGGAGGGAACTAGAAATCGGGCCGCTTCCTTCTGAGCTGCACGAGGGAATGGTGGGACAAGGGCAAGCAAAAGTGCTGTGGAATTTCCTACTGTTTTGAGTGTGGCTTTTTCTTGGTTGGATATTTGCTTGGTTGCTGCAGATCCTTGACTACTTTTCAGAGCTCCCACAAAGCTGCTTTAGTCAGTCTCACCTGTTTGCTTTATATTTTCAAGGAGGTCTGTCATTTTGCTAACATTACTCTATCAAATGTTGAATATTTTAAAATGCTTTTTATGAATCTATTGAGATCATCACGTGATTTTTCTCCTTTATACTATTAATGCTAGTATTGTGAATTGCATTTAGTAATTCTAAATTGTTAAACCCACGTCTCATTCCTGGGATAAACCACATTTAGTTATGTAGTATTATCCTTTTTATATATTGCTGCTTTCAGCTTGCTAAAATGTTTTTAAGGAATTTTGCATCTGTATTCATAAGGAGTACTGGTCTAGAGTTTCTTTTAAAGTCTTTGTTGGTTTTGATATCAGGGTAATTTACCTTTATTTTCTAAATGTGTGTAGGAATAGTATTTTTTCTTTCTTAAGTGTTTGATTAATATCACTAATGAAACTATCTGGTCCTGAAATTTTCTTTGTGGTAGTTTTTAAATTATGGGTTCATTTTCTTTAATAGGTAAATTCTCTATTTCTTCTTGAGTCGGTTTTAATAATTTTTGTCTTTTAAGGAATTTATCCATCCTATCTTTATTGACATAACATTCCTTTATAATCCTTTTAATATCTGTAGAATATGTAGTGATGTCTTCACTTTCATTTCTGACATTACCACTTGTGTCTTCTCCCTTTATTTCCCCCATGAACTGAACTAGAGTTTAGCAAATTCACTAAGTTTTGTGTTTTTAAGAATAGGTTTTGCCCTCATTGATTTTTGTCTCTTTGTATGTTTTTTATTTCTGCTCTTATATTTATTATTTTCTTTCTTCTGCTTACTTTGGATTTAATTGGATCTTTTTTTCCTAGCCCTTAAGCTGGAACTTAAATACTTGATCTGAGACCTTTCTTCATTTATAACATACAACTTAAAGCTATAGATTTCCCTCTAATCACTGCTTTAGTTGGTTCTCCTGATTTTGATACATTGTATTTTCATTTTCCTCAAAATGTTTCCTAATTTTCCCATGTAAGTTTTTCTTTGACTCATTGTTTATTTAGAAATGTGTTGTTTGATATCCAAATATGTGAGGATTTTCCAGATATCTTTCTGTTAGTCATATATAATTTAACTCTGTAGATGTCCAAGAAAATATTTGTATTATTTTAATCCTTTTCAATTCTCAGAGACTTGTTTTATGGCCCTGAATTTGGTCTGTCTTGGTGACTGTTCCATGTAAACTTGAAAATAACATTGGCTGGAGTATGTTCTAGATGTCAGTTGGGTCAAGGTGGTTGATAGTTGTTGGAAGATTGTGAAGGATCTGAGATTTTTTTCCTTCTTACAGGCTAACAGGTTGGTTTGCCACTGTTTCATGCCTGCTGGCAGAAGACATGGAACTCCTGGGTCAAAGACAAAGGACTTTATTACAGCACAGTAAACAGTATGACTTTGATGTTTGTGTCTATTCCTCCTGTCCCCCATGTTCCATGGGGGAGATGCAGAGTCCCAGGTAAATATTGTTCATACCTGGGTTTGAATCACAGCTGAGAAACCTTCAGCTTGGTGTACTCAAATATTTTATAATAGGCCACAGACAAATTTCCTTTTACCTGGAGGGAGACATATTATATTGGACAGTAAACAAACCTGCTCTTTGCTTCTGAGTGAGATCCTCCCTCTCTCTTCCAAAACTGTTTGCTATGGAAACATCCTTGAAAAGATATACTGGCACAAAGGTAGTCAGTGTCTCTGGTCACAAAATGTACAGAAATGCAAGAGAGTTATGGAGAATTGTTTCCCCATAACAGTGTTGTTCAAGTCTTCTATAGCCTTACTGATTTTCTATTTCCTATCAATTGCTAAGAGATAATGTTGAAGTCTCCAATTATAATTGTGAGTTATTCATTTGTATTTTCAATTCTATCATTTTTTGTTTCATTTATTTTAAAGCTTTGTTGTTGGGCACAAGCATATTTGTAATTGTTATGTCTTCTTGATAAATCATTCCCTTTTTTATTAGTGAAATGTCTTTTTTTTTTCCTGGTAGTATTTTTGTTCTGAAGTTTACTTTGATATTAAAAAGAAAAGCAAAAAGTAACATATCTTTCTTTTGATTGGTGTTTGCATGGTACATCCTTTTCCATCCTTTACTTTGAACCTATTTGTGTCTTTATATTTAAAGTGGGTTTCTTGAAGGTAGCATATAGTTGGTTCTTGGTTTTTATCCAATCTGACAACTGCTGCCTTTTCATAGAGCATTTAAACATTTCTACTTAATGTAATTATTGATATGCTGGGTTTAATCTTTTGTACCAGTTGCTATTGCTAAGTAACAAGCCATCCTAAAATTAGTGGCATAAAATAATAACCATTTTAATGCTCTTTTGGATTCTGTCAGTCAGAAACTCAGAAAGGACACATAGGGGATGGCTTGCTCTGCTCCTTGATGTCAGAGGCCTCGGCTGGGAAAACTGAATGCTGGCAGTAACTGAACAACTTGGGCTGGAATTATCTCAAGCCTTAACTCACTCCGTTAATGGCGGTTGATGATGGCTGTCAGCTGGTACCTCAACTGGGGCTGTCAGTTGAAACCTGCTCACACACGGCCTCTGCATGGGGCTTCTTGCCTTCCTCACAGCATGGTGGCTAGATTTAAAGAAAATGTCTTCAAGAGAACTGGGCAGAAGCTACCTTTTCTTTGTAACCTACCCTCAGAAATCTCAGAGTGTCATTTTCACTGCACTCTCTTAGTAGGAGCAGTCACAAGCCCTCACCCAGATTCAAGGGAAGAAGACAGAAACCCCACCTCTCAACGTGAAGAGTGTCAAAGATTTTTAGGGCCATGTTTTAAGACTGCCACATCTAGCATCTTGCTTCTTATTTTCTATTTTTCTCACTCTTTTTTTTTTTATGTTCCTAACTTCTTAAAAAATTATTTTTAGTATTCCATTTCATTTCCACTATTAGCATAATAGGTATGCCTTTTTATTTTATCTTGTAGTGGTTACTGTAGCACAGGACTGTCCAATAGAAATATAATGTGAGCCATAACTGTGTGACCTACATCTAAATTTAATTTTGAGGTAGCCACATTAAAAAATTAAAAATAAAGATGTGGAAGTCATTATAAAAATATTTTTATTTAACACAATACAACCAAAATATTACTATTTCAACATGTAGTCAATGTAAAAGAAATGAAATACTTCCTTCTTTTTCTTCATACTAAGTCTTTGAAATTCAGTATGTAATATATTTATAGTAAACCTTAACTCAGACAAGTCAAGTTTCAAGTTCACATTGCCAAGTGTGCTAGTGGCTATAGTGTTGGGCAGCACGGCTCTAGGACTATTCACACTTTGTATTATATAAGAATACCTATATTACTTGAAAGTGTAGTATATAATATATGTGTCTAATGTTAGAACCTGACAGCAGTTTATATTCATTTCTCCTCTCCCAGCTTTTGTTTGTTGTTGTGGTACATTTTACTTCTAAAAGTTTTATAAACACACAATACATTGTTAATAATTTTGCTCTAAACAGTCAACTGTTTTTTCAAACAAAATTGAAGAGTAAGGAAAAAAATCTTTTATATTCATACCCATATTTGCCATTGTCCGCAGTCTTCATTTCTTTGTGTAGATGCACATTTTTATTTGATATCATTTTCCTTCCTCTTGAAGAAGTTCTTTTAACATTGCTTGGCATGCGTGTCCACTCTTAAGAACTGTCTCAGCTTTTGTTTGTCTGAAAGAGGCTTCATTTCACTCCATTCTTTTATTTATTTGTTTAATTTATTATTTTTTGTGTGAGGAAGACTATCGCTGAGCTAACATCCGTGCCAATCCTCCTCTTTTTTGCTGAGGAAGACTGGCCCTGGGCTAACATCTGTGCCCATCTTCCTCTACTTTATACAGGACACCACCACAGCATGGCTTGACAAGCTGTGCGTCTGGCCGTGCCCGAGATCCAAACCTGCAAACCCTGGGCTGCCGAAGCGCAGTGCGCGAACTTAGCCACTATGCTGGCCCCTCAGTTCGTTCTTGAACTACATTTTCATTTGGATATAGAATTGTATGTTGACAGATTGTTTGTTCTTTAGTATTTTAAAGATGTAATTCCATTGACTTCTGTCTTGCATAGTTTCTCAGAAGGCTATTGTTAGTCTTATCTTTGTTCATCTGTGTCTTTTCCACCCTGGCTACTTTTAAGATTTTTTTTCCCTTTATCACAGATTTTTCAGAAAATTAATTATGATGTGTCATAGTATGGTTTTCTTTGTGTTCATCCTAGTAGGGGTCTTTTGAGCTTCCTGTATTTGTTCATTTATAGTTTTCATTCAGTTTGGAAAAACCTCAGCCATCATTTCTTTAAATACTTATTCTGTTCTTCCCTCCTTTTCTAGGACTCCAGTTACATATATTTTAACCTACTTGATATTTTTCCAAAGGTCATTGAGGTTCTTGTCATATTTTTCCCCATCTTCTCTCTCTATCTGCTTCATTTTGGATAGTTTCAGTTGCAATGTCTTTTAGTTCAATGACTTTTCTTTTGCAATGTTTAACCTGCTTTAATTCCATTCAGTGTATTTTTCAGTTTAGCTACTGTATTGTTTATCTCTAGAAGTTCAATTGGTTCTTTTTTTTTTTTTACTATTTCTCTCCTTATCATAGTCATGATTTTCTTTAAGTATTTGCAATATATACAAATAGCTGTGTGAGATCTTTATTTGTTAGTTTCATCATCTCTGTTATTTTCAGCCTCTTTCCTTAGACTGATTATCTATTTGGTTGTGGGTCATACTTTGCTGCTTCTGGGCATATCTAGTAACTTTTAATTTGATGCCCCATATTGTGAACATTACATTGTTGAATGTTTTGATTATGTTGTCTTCTTTTTAGTTTAGTTTTATCTTGGCAGGCACTTCTGTTCCCCGAAGATTAGGTCTACCTTTTCCAGGCTTGTTTTTAAGCTTTGTTGGATAAAGTCTATAGCAGCCTTTCTTCAGGACTAACTTTGCCCCACTACTAAGATATCACCCTTTCTGAGTCTCTACTGACTGTCTGCACACAGAATTCCAGTGTCTTCCCATCTTGTGTGATCTCTGGGAATTGTTTACCTTATCACTCCCTGGCAGTTGTTCTTTGTCTGACATTGTGGAGTTTCACCCTATACATGTGCAGATTGTTATTCAACCAAAGACTCACAACCCCTGTGTTGATTTCTGGAGATTTTTCTCTGTCTAGCTCCCTTCTTTGCCCCCAATTCCAGCTGCCTTTGTCTTTCCAAACTCCAATCTTGGTCTCCTTAACCCCTTAACTCCCTAACTTGACTGAGAATTCAGTGCTCTGCTTGTGATGTCTCTCCCTGCTCTGTGGTTCAGGAAGTGCATCCATGCAGAAAGCCAGGCTGATCATAGGACTCACCTTGGTGGTTTTTCTACTTTCAGGGATCACAGTCTTATGCTGCCTATTGTCAAGTGTCTGAAAACTTTTTGTCTTAGTTTTCTAGTTTTTTTGTAGCAGGAGGGTAAATGCATTAGTTTGCTAGGATTAGAAATCTTGAAGACAACTGGAGTGCTTTGAAAACACATGAACAAATTAGTAAGGTTTCAAGAAATTTCCAAGTCAATTTTGTAGATGAGCATATATATTAATATGCTACTTGCCCTCTGTATAGTTAACATTTTCAGGTTACAAAGCTCTATTGTAACCTGTCCTATTAGCATATAAATTATAAGAGTTTACAGAATGTACAGGAAAGGAAACACACATGAATGTACATGTTTTAAGAGTGTTTGTTCTGTAATAATTGCCATTTGTTAAGACTGTTAAATTTAAAAAATTGTTGAGTATCTATATCAGATCTAACAGGAATTATACCAATTTGAGACTGAGTGTTTTGGAATGGTTACGCACAGGTACTCTGCAATACAATTGTCTAGATTCAGATCCTGGGTCTACCACTTATTAGCTTGGTATTACCTTGGGCAAGTCACGTTACTTCTCAGAATTACAGTTTCCCATCTGCAAAGGGAAAATAATTTTATCACCTCACAGGATTGTTGGGAGGATTAGATGATTATATATATGATGTATGTGAGTGTGTGCGTGTAAAGTTTTTAGAGCTTGACATTAAGTGCTCAATGTGAGTTGTTATTGTCAGTGTGATTCTCATATCAGGCTACTGAGTTTCTGATTAGATTAAGATTCATTCCTCTAAATCTCAAAAATTTTTTTTACCATTTTAATTGAAACATCTCTTGTTTTTTTCAACCATGGATATCATTGTGCAATTTAAAAGAATCATAACTAACACTCATATTTACCATCCAGCATTAGCCATAGAATATTGTGTTCAAAGTCATCCATATAACTCTCTCTCCTCACATATCCCATTCTCTTTCCTACTTTGAATTTTCTATTTATTTTTGCCTTTTTAAAAAATATTTTGACCACATACTGATTTAGTCATAAATGATATATAATTTAATTCTTCATGTTTTTTGAATTTCATATAAATATAATGACATGTATTCTGCTTCTTGCTTGTTTTGCTCAATGTTGTTTATTTTTTGAGATTTATTTTTGTTGGTATATGTAACTGTAGTGCATTCACTTTTACTACTATAAGAGTATTTTTCTTATTTCTGGGTTTTTGCTGTTACAAACAGCATGTCTCTGAGTATTTCTTTTCGTGTTTTGTGATTACATGTGCTAGAATTTCTCTGGGTATGTCTAGAAACAGAAATTTCAGGTTGTAATCTTCAGCTGGGTACTGGTGGGAACAGGCCAGAATGGAAGTGAGTTGTTGCCAGGCGAGGGATTATGGGTGCTTGAACCAGAATGGTTACCACGTGATGGAGGGAAGCAGATGTATTTCAGACTTTGTTTGGAAATGTAATCAACAGGTATTGATGTTATATTTCATAAAAGAGGGGTGGCAGGTGAGGAAGAGGGACCATCAAGGATGACTTTCAGGATTTTAAATGGAGGTGACATTTACTGAAATAGGAGCTGCTCCCAAAAGATAAGACATTTTATTTTGTTTTAATTCATACATGGGTATTTCTTTTTTTCTTTTACAGTTTTAATATCTCATTAGCTACCATTCTTAATGTCAGTGTGCTTGCCTGTAAAATGCACTCTCTCTTTCCAGTATGCTACTTTAGATCTGCTCTAGACATAAATAACTAAATGGTTTGCAAATATATGTAATGACACCAAATAAAGACCCTAGAGGCTCCCTTAGGAATGTACTGAGATTTGTACTTGATATCTATTGTTGGTGGAGATTGTTAGCTAAGTTTCAGATAGATAAGGTATGATCCCATTAAAGTCTTTTTTCCGTATTAAAGGAGTTTAAATGCAATGACTTTTGGAGGTAAAAGATCGTAGTTTATATGCCAAGGGACATGGCCAATGATATGAAGTATGAAACTCTGGATTTGAATCTTGACCCTGCCACTGATGAGTTGTGTATTAGTTTCCTATTGCTTCTTTAACAAATTACCACAAATTTAGTGGCTTAAACAGTGCAGCATTTTTATCCTGCCATTCTGGAAGTCAGAAATCCAAATGGGTCTCACTGGGCTAAAGTCAGGTGTCATCAGAGCTGCATTCCTTTTGGAGGCTCCAGGGAAAAATCTGTCTCCTTGCCGAATTTCCAGTTTCTAGAGGCCACCCTACATTCCTTGGCTCGTCTCCCCCTCCTCCAATAAGTCCTTCTCAGACTGTCATCTCTGGTTCTCCCTTTTCTGTCTCCCATTTCTGTTTTTAAGGACCCTTATGATTACACTGAGCCCACCTGGATAATGCAGGATGACCTCCCTATCTTAAAGTCAGCTGATTAGCAACTTTATTTTCATCTACAACCTTAATGTAATGTAACATATTTACAGGTTCCAGGGACTAGGACATATGTATGCGTGTGCACCTACCACAAACTCAGTGCTCACAGGTCGGTCACATGGGCAACTTGAGCAGCTTTCTTATCTATGAAACAATGATAATAATATCTCCACCCACCTCCAAGTTTAGGTGAACAGTCTTTTTTGGAGAACTTCAGAAAGTATAAACAATTTGCAAATGTTGCAGGTGTTATTTTTGTTACACTTTATACTGAAGCTAGTGTATGATACAGGAAGATACACAAGGCTCACAATCCACTTTAATCTTTTATCTATGTGGCCATAAATCAGGCACTTTAAAATTCAGGAGATTTGTATGAATTTTAGTGCATTCTGTATAATTTATATAAATGAGATATTTAAAGTATATAATACACAGGCTTTAATCCCCACTTCATTTTTCAAGCTCACTATTGGGGACAGTAACTTTGTGGACCCAAGACCTGTGGCTCTACTGAAAACTTCTTACTGGGCTGGTCTGGTGGCATAGTGGTTAAGTTCGCGCGCTCTGCTGTGGCAGCCCATGGTTCCCGGGTTTGGATCCTGGGTGCGGACCTACACACCGCTTATCAAGCCATGCTGTGCCAGGCATCCCACATAAAGTAGAGGAAGATGGGCACAGATGTTAGCTCAGGGCCGGTCTTCCTCAGCAAAAACAGGGGTGTTGGCAGCAGATGTTAGCTATGGGCTAATCTTCCTCACAAAAACAAAACAAAACAAAAAACAAAAAGAAAATAACTTCTTAAGCTTTAAATTCTATCAGATTGTAAAAAGAAACCAGCCTACATATAAGGTAGCAGTCATGTAATAAGGGATATATATGGGTGACTTTTCTCTTAAAGGCTAATGGATTAGCAGAAGTCATTTAAAGAATTTAATACTTTCCTGTCCCTTGCCCCCTCCCTGAAAAGTTTATTAGAAGATGGAGATTAAGAGCCAGATCAAATATTATAGTTAGAGCCATTCGTGTCATACTCATAAACTTAATCTAATCTGTATGAGTAAAATTTAAAAATAAACTTCAAAAAAGGAACTCTGAAGCAACCTAAGGTGTTTAACTCAAATGGATAACTTTATAACCTTAAATATATGTATAATATATATTATTATATATTATATATAATATATATTTTTATATATATATATTTGTTGTTGTTTGTTTGTTTGTTTGTTTTCCCCTTCCTTAGAACAAAGTAAAATTTGTTAAGTTAAATTAATCCTCTGAATATAAACTACATTATGGCTGTAAGGTCAATTCATGGCTCACACAGATTTGTGTCATCTTTTATCTTTGTAGCTTTTTGACAAAGGTAAAGTATATAATGAGGTGGGTAGGGGTGGGTTGTGGGAAGTTTGTAACACTGTGAGAGAGAGAGAGAGAGAGAGAGAGACTTGGGATTGTCCCTTCCCGTCCCTGCACCATCACTGAGTATAGCGGAGCTGCCACGATTCACGGGAGTGTACGTCCAGGAGAGAGATGGGAAACGTTAAGTCTCCTGGAGGCCAGCACAGTTCAAAGTTGATTGTCTCAGTCTCAGATTTGTGGTTTGGGGGATTTTATGGCTTTTTGAGGTATGTTTGGGAAAGAAGGATCTTCATTCCTTGCTTAACCTATGCAAATAATCTTTAAGGACTTTGATCACTGGTAGGAGGGAAACGAGACTGTCATCTGTCCTCCAGATGAAAGGCTCTTCTTGGCAGGAGTGTTACAGAGATGGGTCACGATTTTTGATTGTTTTGATTTTATGCTTCTAGAAAGGATCTTTTAAAAAATTCTTATGGTTGTTTTGTTTTATTCTTTTTGGTTTCTTTCCTTTTTAGTGATAGAAGCCATGGCCAGCTGTCTGTGTGGGCTCCCTCACACACCCCTCCCAAGGCAAGGGCTCTGATGTAGACAGGTTTAGGTGGAGGTTTGGAGGTCTTCCTTACTTGCCTTTGGGCCAGGCCTGCCTGCCAATTTCTGGTTGAGCTGACTTGTCCTTTTTAAAAAAGACTGAAAAAAAAAGCCCTTTATATTATCTTGGCCCCTACAGAGAAGACCTGCCATGCCACAGTGACGGCTTCCTCAGTGGGGGTGGGAGGATGGGGTTGGCGAAGTTGCTGAGCCAGGATTTGGTTGTGGTCCCATTCATTTAGTTCACATCCTTTTCTGAATGCCTGTTCTGGGTGTCCTGACTGACATTTATGCACCACCTGGGATAATGCTCCTTGAAAAAGTATGTCTTTAAAAGCTATATTACTGTTGTGAACAAAATTAGACAGAATGAAAAGCAAATTTTTGGTAGAAAACAAAGTTTGGGAGTAAATAGACCTGAAGAATTTTACAACTACAGTATTCATTGGTATTCTTCTGTGTATTTAATCACTGGACAAATGTAAGGATGAATTGTTCCTTGGTATATGTTTAACCTGCATCTTAGCTACTTATTAAGGAGTTTAACTTGAGCCATCTATCTTCTTGAAGAGGATTGAGAGAGAATTTGGAGTGGCATATCTGTTTTCATTGTAGCATTGGATGTATGTATGAATTAAACAGTTCCTGTGAAAGTTGAAAGTATAATATTAAAGGTATCCAGTTTGCTAACCATTTGTGCACATTAAAAATCTTACTATTCATGTTCAGTGGTTTTCTCATTAGACAATGTGGAGGAGTTGCCACAACACATGCAACAGATTATAAAATGACTGCAAATTTAATAATTACAACATGGCACAGACCATGATGGCAGATACTGGAGTACAGCACTCACTTTAATCACGGTGCTTCCCATAGTGTGGGTGGTCACGGTCTGCAGACATTTCAGGCAGTCTAGTCCCCTTGCGAGAGGGATTGTGAAGCAGAGCACAAGTAAACAGCATTCCACAGGCTTTTCATTTT
This sequence comes from Tapirus indicus, assembly GCA_031878705.1. Taxonomy (NCBI): domain Eukaryota; kingdom Metazoa; phylum Chordata; class Mammalia; order Perissodactyla; family Tapiridae; genus Tapirus; species Tapirus indicus. The sequence goes on from CM062927.1 coordinate 40,350,859, forward strand.
GAGAAAGTATAGCATTTCTTTTAGGTTGCTTTTCCCCTTTCTCTCTTCTCCAGCCTCCTCCTTCAAATTTTTGTTGTTTAGACTGTTCACTTTTATCAGATGAAAACTTACTGCATATGCTTTTGCTTTTCTTGTCCAGCTTTTTCTTTTTTGCAGTAAAATAAAATATATTTAACACTTCAAAAGTCTATTTCAGCACAAGAACTGAAAATGATCAATAGGATATTGTGATCATTAGAAGTTAGCAACTTCTCGTAGTAAGCCCTGATAAATTGAATTTAATCAATTTATTTCCTTATTTCACTTTTTAAAACATTTAACTTCTGCCCCTTAATTGTTTCCTTTGATGTTTGTCTGATTGAGTGGAAATTTGAATCATTTGCAGTTTTTTCTCCGTCATTCAAGAATGTTGGCCTTGCTAGCCTATTTTGTTCTTTAGTAATCTATTTTTCCCTTGTTATATGCTTTTATTGTCCTAGTCCTTAATGTTTATGAATATTGATGAAAGAAGCAAGTGATGAAAATGTGGTCACTAGTTTTTGTCCATTCATGAGAATTATGGAGTTTATTAAAGCTCTTGGTCAGTTTCTCTAGAGCAGAATTATTTTGTGATAAATGTGTGCAAATAGTAATGTATTATCTGAAGCTTTAACATTTTCTCCCCAAAAGAGTGATTTTTAAAAGAAAGACTGAAAAATATAGATATATTAGTAAAAGAGCAGTTAATATTACAAATGTGTACCCTTACCCCCTTCTCACCCTTACTGATTTCCTTAGGGGGATACTATCTTGTTGCTTAAAATTATAGACAGATTGTTCCTAGTCTTCATATATAAAATTATAGACAGACTGTTCCTAGTTGTCAGTTTTTTTAATAAAACATGACTTTTTTTTTTTTGTGAGGAAGACCAGCCCTGAGCTAACATCCGTGCCCATCTTCCTCTACTTTATATGGGACGCCGCCATGGCATGGCTGACAAGCAGTGCGTCGGCAGGTGCCCGGGATCCGAACCGGCGAACCCCGGGCTGCCAAGTGCGAACTAAACCACTGCGCCACCGGGTCGGCCCCCAAAACATGACATTTTAGTTGGTATTTTACGTTAGCATATATAATTGAGGTAATATAAAGGAGATATGTAAAAAAAAAGAAAATAGTTTGCAAACTTGTATAAGATATAGTCCATAATAAAGTTATATTATACTGTCCTTTTTTTTCCCATAAGCTGATTAAAAATAAATTACCTATAATTATTATTTATAATGACATTGTCAAAACCAGCTTAAAGAGAAAGTAGAGTCATTATACATTTTAGAGAGAATAACTTCCTTTTAAAATCATACCTATAAACTATAAAAAAAATCCAGTGCTATACATAGGTTTTTGGAGAATTTTATTGTTGTTCATGAAAGCATTTAAAAAATACTTTAGTCGTTTCCATTTATGATAAAGCTAATATAATTCTCTGTTCTGATGCTACTTGCCAAGCTTTAGATCGCAACAGCTTAATTTAAGAAAAAAATTGCTGGCTAATCCCCTTTGGTATTTTGAAGCTATTTTGGGTGCCCTTTGTTCTATGGTACGTTACAGGTTGTTTATGGGGAGCCATCGGGTGTTTGATGTGGGACCCTCTGGCAGGGGGGATTGGAACTTGAGAGTCTGGGTGCAACTGGGACAAGTTAAGGATGCTGAATTTAACTTTTGGAATTGTCTTTCATCTGTGAATTGAGGATTACATTTAATTTTAAATGGAGTAGGGGTGAGGCAGGTTGGTTTTGGTTTTAGAAAGTACCATTTGGATTTTAGTAACCATATCAAAAGCAGGGATGTTGACATTTTTAATTTTAATATTACTGGTTAACATATACTTATGACTGGGTGTTCAGTCTCCCTTTTCCTGAGCTTCCTGGTGGGCCTCAGAATTTGCCTTAAGACACCATGGTTAACCCTCTGTCACAGAAAACGCGCCTTAGAGTACTTAATGCCTTATTTCAGGCTCATGTTGTGGTTCCCACAGAGTGGGCTGCATGAGACCCAGTGGAGGTTCAGCACATTTCTATTTACAGACATGCTTTCAGAACATTTCTCTAGTTATCAATGTCTAATTAAGCTAATAATGTCTTTATGAGGGAGATTCATGGGTTTTATATAGATGTAGTCCCTTGAACTCCTTTCATAAAAAAGATACTTATCAATATGAGAGACATAAGTATGAAGACTAGAAGACTGTATGTTATTATTTTGGTGGTATCTAGAGTGAAATTAAAGCATGAATATATTACATGAATTTAGACTACTATTCTTGAAATTAATTTCCTTTCCTGGCCTTTGGTCTGTAAAGAACACATTAGCATATGCCAACGTGGTGTTTATATGTTCCTGGTGATATTTGCAGTCCTATATCCCCTTCACTCTACCCTAAGTGTAAATATTCATCATGGTTTTTTTGTGTTACTGATTAGCAGCTCTCAGAGTGTGGTCCAAGGACCCTGGGGTTTCTAAGACCTTTTCAGAAGGTCTGCCATATCCTTCCTTTTCCAACTATGTATCTTTGTGATGCTGGATATTTTCTTAAATCAGCTCAAAGCAACATATCACAACAGATTGAATGCAGCAACAGATATGACAACAGTTATCTTCTATTAAGCCAGACATTAAAGAGATTTGCAAAAAAAATGTAAAACCATGCCACTCTATTTAAATTGTTTTGTTTTGGAAAATATAGGTGTGGTTTTTTTTTTTGTGAGGAAGACCAGCCCTGAACTAACATCTGTTGACAATCCTCCTCTTTTTGCTGAGGAAGACTGGCCCTGGGCTAACATCCGTGCCCATCTTCCTCTGCTTTATATGGGACGCCACTACAGCATGGCTGACGAGCAGTGCGTCTGCTGGAGCCTGGGATCTGAATCTGCGAACCCCGGGCTGCCAAAGCATGACCTAAACTGCTGCACCACTGGGCTGACCCCGGAAAATATAGCTTTTCATAAATAATATTTCTGTTAACATATGAAGGGTTATTATTACTAATGAATTAATAGATATTATAAAATTTCCTGAGGTTTAATTAGTAATATAATAAATATTGATAGATAAAACCCATATAAACAAAATCTCTTTGGGGTCCTAAGACCAGAAAATTTAAGAACTGCAATTATAGATGTTGGGACTATTGCTGTATTTCTCAAATCACTCTTTCATTGGCTTCTCTGAGAGTCTGATCTAAGTGAGCCTGTAAAATGTATGAAATTAACCCGCAGTCACGAGGTTTTAACTAACTGTCTACACTTTCAACATTGCCTTTTTATAAATAACGTATCTATCAAGCAAAGCTGCAGTATCCCCTTGTAAATTTAAGAAGGAGCTATAGGTTACATATAGTAGGTTACATAACGTACAGTTAGATCCCTTTTACTTATTTAACTGATATTTCTTTGTAGTTTGACATAAGCTGCACCCATCTGCATTTGAATACATGGCTTTTAACAAACATTCTAGATTGCCATCTTTCATGTATGATTCCATGGCAATCAGAATCCATGACCATTTTAATAAGCATAGAATACATTGTTCTTGTGTGTACTTGGGATGTTTCTAACCACATTTGCCTCAGTTACCTAATATTTTTTATTTTTCAATCGATTTCTAGTTTGGGGATGAAGAAGATAAAGAAAGTAACCTGGCAAAATAACTATTATTTTTGCCTTTATTCTTACTTTAAATATTCTATCTTTAGTTTATCTTGCTTTGTAACTGATCCTTTAGAATGTAGTTACTTCTGATTCAGAAGGGGCTAACTGCCCTATAGAGCAAACTTCTGTATTGGAAATGGAGTCATGTAAAATCTGATCCAGTTACTTCGCCTCTATTTAGAATTATCTTAAATCTTTAGAACAAGTGATTGCTTATCTTAAATATCTCCAGAAACAGAGTATTTGTTGGCAGCTTATGGTTGATTCACTGATCTGTGTAGGAAGTTGTCTAACTCTGACCCATGCTGGGAGAGCTGGCTCTTTGTGGAGAAGGGCCTCTTTCCCATTACACTCTGTCCTCTCTGCTCAGACATCACTGCCTCTGCTGGGGGAGTTTCCCCAGTTCTCCTCACAGCCAGCATCACCCCTGGAGTCTTCCGTTTAGTCTCCAGTCACATGGATGGGGAGGAAGTTTTCCTCCTTCTCTGAGCTTAATACAACAATTTTATATATTCTGCATTGTAGGCGATTTGCATGATAATGAGCTTGTTATGCTGTTTGTTGAGTTCTGCCAAATACCTAATTGATTTTTTTCAGTTTTTCTTCCAAGGTTATAGTAGTCAAGAACCATCTGCTTTCTGTATTACATGGCTACAGCTGCAAATGCTTCTTTAAGTAAGCAAAATGTAGGTGTGTATCTTATTATAGAAAGTAATGCAACATCGCTAATCTGAGGTTTGGAGTGTATTAAGGGACTTGGTTTCTGGAAGTATTTTTAAACTTGTAAACCTTTTAAACCTGCTATTACCTATCATTTAAAAATAGATCTACAACTGTCTAAGTAGGTGGCCTTCTCTGTCTTGGCTAGTATTAAGAGTGTGGTGTTTCTTATGCATAAAGGAACAAATTTAAATCACTAGGTGCTAAACCAACAGATTTCAGTGTGGATTAGTTAAGAAATCTTATAGGTCTTGTTATGTGGTGGCATAAATGGTTTTTTCCCACATTTAGTTTATGCAGAAACTATCTCTGTTCCCTCATCCTCTTCTTTTTTCACTGAAAAAAGAAATAGCAATTTTGTTAGTGGATTGCTTTGAAGAAAATGCAGAGGGAAAGAAAGAACTGGACTGGACCTGTGATTACTTTTCATGAGTGTGGATAAGCATAGGCCTCAGGGCTTGCCAGGCCTTCAATTCTTTGGCTTGTTTTTTTTCCTTAACATTTCCAAAGGTTTTGTTAGTGACTTTCAAATGGAACTTCAGGCCTTGGAACAGTTCCATTAAAAAGTTGTGTGGTCTTAGCCACAGTAGCAGCATAGTTTATTTTTCCTGTACTAGTTTCACAGAGGTTAACTGAGCTGGAATTGATGAGGGACTAGCGGGGAGGGGCCGGGTGGGGTGGGGTTGGGGTGGCTGTGTTGTGTATAGGCTTTTTCCCTTTTGATTTGTGTAAAAAAATGCTTTAGCAGAATTTACATTGCCTGTTGCTTAAAAAGGAAGCGAATCAAATGATTCTAAAATGCTTAATACTGTATTGTTAAAAGCTTTCAAAATGATCTCTCTTTTGTTAATTGTATTTTAATGCATGGTATGAGATTGCATTGTGTGGATTTGCTTTTTTCTTGGAAGATATACTACAGTTTACAGCTTGGCATAATCTTAGTTGACTTGTTCTAGAGAGTACATTTTGATTGAATCTAAAAGAACACTTGACTGTTCATGATTGAGACAGGTTTATTCTTAGTTCAAATAAATATCTTTAAGTTAAAATAGGTGCCTTTTATTCCTTAAATTATATTTTTAAAAAAATGATCTGCCATTTATATATATGATTTGCTTATTATACGTGTAAGTTACTTGAGGAATAGTCAATTTCTAATGAAAATAATTATATTAATACTTTAGTTTTTATTGCTGTTTTACAGATTTCAAAGCAAATCCTTATATCTCATTTAATTCTCACAGCAATCTCATGATACCACAGGGCAGGTATAATTATCTCCATGCTGTAGATGAGATGAGACATGTAAGGAATTTGCCTGAAATCTCCCATTTGGTAAGTGAAGGTACTCTACTCAACACCTTGCTGCTCTTCTGTGAAAGTGAAACAACCACTCTGGCTTCCAGTGACCTCCTTTGTATGTTACACAGTGATATGTGGACGAGAAGCATCAGTAATATTGTTTATAATGCACAGTTAGTGACTGCTTACAAAGTGTCACATACTTTGAGATAATGTCTTATCTCATTTAATCCCTTCAACAACCTCACTGTTTTGTAAATGAGAAAACTAAAGTACAGAGAGATTAAGTAGCTTTCCTAAGGTTATATAACCAGTAAGTGGTGGGCACCAATATGAACCCCAGCAGCTTTGCTCCAAGATTCAGGATTCCTAACTGCTACAGTATAGTAGCTCCCAAAAGTGATTCATCCTCGCTGATTTTCAAACACCAAATATTCACTGGTATTTCTAATAGCATCTATTTGCATTTGTCTGGAATCTTGAAGATTTGACAGTGAAAATTTAGAAATGAGAAGTTTTATCCTGTAGATTTACACCAAAAGAAAAAGGAGAGAACATTTTTAAATGTTAAATATCTGTTATTATCAGTAGCTATACTACATGGAGCAGATGGATGCCAACTAGAATAAATCATCCTAAAAATAAGACAGATGTTTACTAAGAAAGAAAGAAGGCTCATATAAGCTGTGAAAACTTTTACCTGATAGATGTCTTCTCTCTTGTATAGGGGGTTCTTATAAAACTTTGAGGGGGAAGTGAAATATGGACAGGTCTCATCTAAACAAGAGGGTCATTGTAGCAAAGTGAATGTGCACCTTTCAAAACCCTGGAAAGAAATCATTGCTGTAAATGCTCATTCTTGGAATGGAAGCTAGGGGCCTCTAATGGTGTTTTTTCCACTCCTTCGTTCCCCAAATGGAATGCCTGTGTGCTCCAGGACCTACCTATGCTGTGCTGAACATACAGTGGTGCTCAAACTGACCCATGCCCTACCCTGTGGAGCATATTGTCTAGGGGCACGCTGCCATTAGTCAGTGCTCACTCAGACCACAGGACCGTGCCTGGGAGAAGAGTGGCCTGGTAAGACCATGGCAAATAGATGTGAAGTGGTCTTGCCTGGAGCTGACACCTGAAGAGGGATTAGGGGTTCAGTAGGTGAGGAGCAGAGGGAAGGGGATACAGGAAGCAGGCAGTATGTAGGGGAGGGAACATGACGAGGATGAGGGGCAGAAGGAGGCAGTGAGGGCTGTGAGGTATAAGGTGGGGCTGCAGAGGCTGACCCTGGAGCAGCTTATTTATATCTGAGCAGCAGCAGGAGGGCATGGAAGGGGTTTTAAGGGATGGGGGGACTTTGAAAGTGGGCCTGAATACACTGTGTGGAACAGATTGTTTTAAGGAATGGTACACAACCAGGTTATCAGCCCTTTCAGACCCAACACCAATTTTTTAGAACGGATATTTTATAATGCCCCCTTAGCTGTCCTGAAGTGAAATTCATAAATACTTTTTCTAAAAAAGTCAGTATATCGCCTTTACTATAATAGAGAGAAAAAAATAAAAGGAAGATAATATTAGTAAAATAGTATGCATTTCAAAATGTAAGTGCTTGGATGTTACGACCCTAGAAGACATAATAAACCATCTGATGTATGCCTCTACACATAGGTTCTCTGAGAATGTGACCACCACAAATGTGGACTGACATAGGAGGGTGATGTGGTGGTGAGGCAAATACCGTGGGCAACCTTGCCTTCTGGGAGGTGGTCTTCCAAAATGATGGACAACTCTTGGTAAAGCTCTGACTAAAATCCAGTAAAATCTCCCCCAACAGACATGGTAGTTGCATTTTTTGAAAAGTCAGAGGATGTCAACAACATGCAAAAAATGCTTTGTGTGTATGTGTAAAACAAATTTAGGCTCTAGGAGCAGGTTTCATGTACATGAAGGTACAGTGGGACATCTGAAAATTGTGTATGACAGTTCATCATTGCAATATGTATTTCTAGTCTTTCTTGACCACTAAATGCCGGTAGAGTTACAAATTTAAACAAAATAAAGTGGGTTTCAATTGGCCTAGTCCCATTGACAACCACTGTTATGCTCTGCAGCCTTTTTCTGCCCAAATCTATAACCTTTAATGCCATTTAAGTGTGGTAGCATTCTAGATATTCCATCGTCTGTAGCTGCTGCTGGGTCATGAAGCATGTCACACTCCTGTGAGTACTGGCTCTGGGTGCCTTTAGTACATCTCCAGGCCTGCTAAGCTATAGCTGTTGTGTCTGGCGTGGAGCTATATGCCCATTCTAGGGGTCTGAGTTTCAAACCTCTGATTATATTCTTGGTTGTAGGCCACCCCTCCCCTAGGGACTCCTGGAAATTGGCCACTATTGCCCGCTTAACTACAATTTTGGGGTCCTATGGGAACCTCTGCTGTTTTGCTTCACCTACCAGGGAGGTCCCTTTGGATGGCACCATCGGTTCAAAACATGCCCAAATTTGAGACATTGTTCCTTGGCCTTCTGCCCAGTTACTCCTCAGGGTTCAGTGTCTCAGCAGCAGCAGTAGTAGAAAGTTCTCCTGGCCCTAGTACCACTGGTTTTCTCACGAGTCAGCCCAGCACTTTCAATACCAACAAGCCATGCTTCCTGCAATGCATAAGGGCTATATGCAAAAATAAGCATTATTATAGGGCTGTGCTATTAGCATGGTGCCTAACACAGAGGAAGCTGTCAGTACATGTGAACTATGATTACTGTACAGTTCCCTTTTCTTTTTCCTATATTGGGCTTTTTAACTTGAGGATCTTGGCCCCTGGAGTTCATGGATGGACATCAGAAGGTCAGAAAACTCCATGAAATTGTATTAAAATATTGTGCATGTGCTTTGTTTTCCTGGAAGAGGGTTCATAACTTTCATCAGATACTCAGAATAAGTCATGAGGGACTTCTGTTGCTAGCAATTGCAAACTTAAGAATAAGATGAACTCTCCTCCTGAGGATGAGAAAACCTGACAATATATTAAAAACATGCTTTAAAAAGCTCACAAAATAGTAAAGACTTAGCACGTTAGGATCCAAGTAAGGACAGAGGCCAAAGGAGGTGAACCCACCATTTGGGGTTAGGGGTTCTAGCAGTTCCAAAGGAGACAATGTTATAAGACGCAAGGTGCTTTTGACAGCACTGCAGGGTTAGGAATTAAAATCTATGGCCTACCAATGAGGAAGTCCTGGTGAACCCTTCATTTAGGTTGGGACCCTGAAAGGATGTAACTTAAGAGTAAGTATAAACTGAAGTAGACAGGCCCACACAAGGAGTGCAGCTTAGCTTCAGATCATCTCAGTCACTGAAATTGGACTAAGGTGATCCTGAATTGCTAGTGCTTCAAGTCTGGCAGAAGCCTCTTTGGAGGAAGCTAATATCACTTTGGTGCCTGAAATTATTTCTACCAACAGTTTTGCAAATGTAGTGTTTGGCACAAAATAAAAATAACTAGTCACACAAAGAACGAAGACAGCAAAATCATATTATCATATCAATTGATGCAGCATAAAGCACTTGATAAAATCCAATACCCATTCATGACAAGAATCTCTCAATGAGTTAGGAATAGAGGGGAATTACCTTAACTTGATAAAGAGAATCCACCAGACTTCTACAGCTATTAACATCATACTTAATGGTGAAAGATTGAATGTTTTCCCCCCACTATGAGAAACAAGGCAAGAATGTCTGTTCTTATAGCATTGGAAGTTCTAGCCACTGTTATATGGCAAGAAAAAGAAATAAAAGGCCTATATATTGGAAAGGAAGAAATAAAACTAGCCCTCTTTGCAGATGATATAATTGTCTATGCAGAAAATCCCAAGGAATCTACCAAAATAAGAGAAAACAACTCTTACAACTGATGAGTGAGTTCCTCAGAGTTGCTAAATATAATATCAACACACAAAAGTCAACTAGATTTCCATATATTAACAATGAACATGTGGAAACCAAAATTAAAAACAATATCACTCCTAAGAACATGAAATACTTAGGTATATACTTAATAAAACATCTGTATGCTAAAAATGACAAAATACTGATGAAATAAGTTTAAGAAGACCTAAATAAGTGGAGAGACATTGAGTTCATGCATTGAAAGACTCAATATAGTAAAGATGTCAGTTCTCCACAAACTGATCTATAAGTTTAGAGCATTTCCTGTCAAAATCCCGGCAAGGTTTTTTTTTTGTGAGGAAAACCAGCCCTGAGCTAACATCTGTTGCCAGTCCTCCTCTTTTTGCTGAGGAAGACTGGCCCTGGGTTAACATCCGTGCCCATCTTCCTCTACTTTATATGGGACGCCACCACAGCATGGCTGACAAGCAGTGCGTCAGCAGACACCCGCGATCTGAACCCGCGAACCCCGGGCTGCCAAGCGCAAACTAAACCGCTGTGCCACCAGGCAGCCCACCCAGCAAGGTTTTTTGTAGACATAGACAGACTTATTCTGAAATTTACATGGAAAGGCACAGGTTCTAGAATAGGTATAACAATCTTGACAAAGAAGAGTAAAGTGTGAGGAATCACTCTACTCAATATTAAGGTTTACTACAATTGCTGCAGTACTTCAATCAGGTGATATTGGCAGAGGCATAAAGAAATAGATGAATGGAACAGAATAGAGAACCCAGAAATAGACCCACACAAATAGGCTCAATTGGTTTTTGATAAAGGTACAGAAGCAATTCAATGGAAGAATTTCAACAAATGGTGCTGATGTAATTGGACATCAGCCCAAACCTTACAACTTAAATAAAACTTAACTCCAAATGGATCAACGACTTAAATGTAAAATGTAAAACTATAAAACTTTTGGAAAAAATATAGAAAATCTTTAGAACTTAGAGCTAGGCAAAGAGTTCTTAGACTTGAAACCAAAAGCATAGTACATAAAAAGAAAAGTTGATCATTTGGACCTCATCAAAACTAAAAACTTTTGTTCTGTGAAGGCCCAGGTGAAGAGGATGAAAAGACTTGCTACAGACTGGGAGAAAATATTTGCAAGCCACATATCTGACAAAGGACTAGTGTCTAGACTGTATAAAGTCTCAAAACTCAACAATAAAAACACAACAGTCCAATTAGAAAATGGGCAAAAGGCGTAAACAGACTCACTGAAAAGAATGAGCAGATGGCAAATCAGCACATGAAAATGTTCAGTCTCATTAGTCATCAGGGAAATGCAAAAAATAAAACCAGTATGAAATATCACTACGCACCTATCTGAACGCCTAAAATAAAAAATAGAACGCTAAATGCTGGTGCGGATGTGGAGGGACCGTATCACTCCTACACTTCTGGTAGGAATGTGACAGGGATGCAGTTTTGCACCCAAGGCAAGTACCTTACCTGCCTCACTCCAGGACCAGCTTTGACAAGTAGACTGCCGACTTCTCATGTAAGTAAAGAAAGCTAGACGACAGTGTCATACCTTCAAATGCTTGGGGTAGTGAGACTCATTCCTTTAAGAATGAGACATTTTAAGACAAACAAAAAGTGGGAGAATTTATCACCAGCAGACCCACACTAAGGAAAATACTAAAGTTGTTCTTCAAGCAGAAGGAAAAATGACCAAAACAATCCTCTACCCAAAAAGTATAAGAAATCAACCCTGTTTTCATATTCTGGTTGGGCCAGTGAGTTTCGGTCCTAGCTGTACAACAGAGTTACCAGTGAATTAAAAAAAAAAAACCTCCATGTCCTTGTTCAGTAGGTTTATGTGGTCTGGCTCTGTTGATGCTGATGCCCAGACTTGGATGAGAAACACCTGGAATGCCGGATCGGAAGGATACAGTTAGGTAGCAGGGTGGTAACAGTAGAATGAGAAGATAGTGGTATCGTGGCTAAAAGGGAATGCATTATCTTCCCTTTACCTGGGCCTCTGCCTTTATACTTTGTGTGTCTTCCTTTTTTGCTCCCATCAAACCAAGTCCTGTCCATTCTGCCTGTGTGATATATCTCTCTATCATCCCTTCTTTTTCAGTCCTTTGCTATCATTGCAATTCAGGCAACTTACTACATTTTGACTACGTAATAGCTGGCTATTAGTCTCTCAACCTTCAATATCTCCTTGTCTTCCATTCTATCTTGCATAGTGTTGCTAATGCAGTCTTCATAAAGCATAGCTCATACTGCTGCCCTCCTCAGAAACATTTTCATCGCTCCTCACTATTTGTAACATAAAGCTCAAACTCATACCTTTTTTTTCTTTTTGGTGAGGAAGATTGGTCCTGAGTTAACATTCACTGCCAATCTTCCTCTTTTTGCTTGAGGAAGATTGTCCCTGAGCTAACATCTGTGCTAGTCTTCCTCTATTTCGTATGTGGCATGCTGCCACAGCATGGCTTGATGAGTGGTGTGTAGGATGAGCCTGGGATCCGAACTCTCGAATCCTGGGCTGCTGAAGTGAAGGGTGCAAACTTAACTACTACACCACCAGGCCGGCCCCTCAAACTTAATACTTTAAAAAATATGAATCAAATCAAGTTCCTTTCCTACTAAATACCCTTTAGTTTCATTCAAAATTCATTCATTTCTGTTGCACTTGAAATGACATCCATGGTCCCTATTACCATAGCCTACAAGACACTACATGATTGGAACCCTGTTTCATCTCCATCCACATCTCATACCATTCTTCTCTCTTCTCACCATGGCGTAGCTACAGTGGCCTTCCTGGGATTTCTTCAGCAGCACCTTCTTTCTTGCCTTTGATCTGAACTTGCTGATTACTTGGCCTGGCATGCTGTTCCCTCCACAAGCTCTTGGTCCCATGCTCAGTCTTCAGTAAGGTCCCTTACTTATCTGAAGTGATCCCTTTCTTTCTTTCCTGTTTTTCTCTAATCAGAGCATCCTGATTATTTCCACTTATTGTCATTATCTTGTTTACTTCCTTATTTCTTCATTCCCTCTTCCCCATCCCCTCACTGGAACGTAAACCCCACGAGTGCAGCACAACCAAACTGTCTTATTGACTGCTGCATCTCCAAAGCAAGGTGCAAAGTAGGTGCTCAATAAATGTCCTCTAATTTATTTTAATATAGATACATTGTGGTAAAGTTTTTATAGTAAAGCAACTCTCTGGCAAGAGAATCTTGTTTTTCTATTGATTTTAATAGTGTATTAATTTATGGTTGTTTTAATGAAATTCTGCCTATTCCCATTCTCACGTGTAACCTTTGAATGAATGGAGGTCAGAGAATGTAGTGGAAAATGAAACTGTGTAAGAAAAGACTGATATCTGGGGGAAAACAAGCTGGAAATAGAATTCTCTAATTACTGCAAGATCCAGGAATTTTTACCTTATGAGTATAGCTCTATATCTCTGAAATTTCATGATGACTTTATGCTATCTCTTCTTCTTTAATAATTAGTAATAAAAAATACTTCAGTCAAGTTAAAAGAACTTTTTGTTTAAAGGTTATGTCAAAGGAGGTTATGTATCTTAACAACTTATATTTGTATGGTGTTCTACTTTATTCATACATAAATGCATTTAACAACCCCCCGTGAAAAATATATCTTCACTTTGAAAATGAGAAAAGTCAGGATCTAAATGTTAAGAAACTTTCAGAAAGCTGGCAGAGTTGGGAAACTAGGACTTAGGTCTTTGCATTTGCAGTTCGCTTTCTGTTTCACTGCTGGGTTTTCTATCCCTGGCGTGTCAGATTTCAACAGAAAGTGTCTATGGCAGGAACTCGGCAGTGAACAGTCTTGCTTGTCCTCAAATCTGGAAGTAAACGAAGGTGACTGCTGCCAGGTCAGTAGTCTGAACCACATGATATCTACCTAGGGATTCCTTGGTCTTCTCTGCCCTCTTGTTATTAGCTTCAGGAAGTGTACTTGTCCAGCTGGGTTTACCTGAACCACAGTGGTAACTGAGCTTCAGATTTTCACATCCTAGGTGCTCATCCCGTTGTTCCCTGGATCTCTGTTGTTGAATAGGAAACCAGTCTCATCAAAGGTATTGCTACATTCAAAACTCACGGAATTCCTCACCCATACAAATTGTTCTGCCCCTGAGAGAGCTACATCCTGACACTCGTCCCTCTCGCTGCCTTATGGAAAGTGGACCTAGAGGGAGGAGGCAAGAATAAAAAGTGGGAAACCAGGTAGGAGGCTGTGACAGCATCTACATGAGAGATAATAGTGGCTGGTATCATAGTGAAAGCAGCGGCACTGTAGAAAAGTACACTGTTGCAGAATACTTCTCATCTGGCAGGGAAGGAGACTAGATCAGCTTTTATGGTGTCAGAGGATGGGACTTGGGGCAAGAGTTGCCCTGTGTGTAGGCCTTGCAAGGTTTGAACTAATTACTGGTGCCACAGGCGGGAGCACCTAGGCCTTCTTATCAGCTGCTTTATCAGCTTGCCCAGATGTTGGGCAGAAGGGGAAAGGGGAGCAGTGGGATTTGAAAGCTGTCAGCAGTTGGACATCAAAAGTAGATTTAGACTCTATGACAGAAGCCGTCAGTAATAAATGACATCTAAAATCATGGAACTAGATAAGATCTCCTGGGGGATCACTGAGCTCTGAGGACTCCGAGGTTTCCAAATCAGGTTGAGGAGGAAGTATCAGGAAATTAGACTGGGTGGGGAGAGAAATGTGTTAAGTGTAGTGTGCCACCAGCTAAGACAAAAGTGTTTCAACCAGGCAGAAGCCAGGGACACCCTGTGTATCCACACTGGTTGTGTGCTGCATGGCGCCATGGTGTGCGGTGCATGTGCATGCTAGAAGCATGCAAGGTGGTGGCCCTGGGAGAAGAGTGAACACCAGGATACTGCTGAGGGGTGAGCAAGGGTGGGGCAGAGGTGGATCCATTGGTTTGCATCGTGGATTCTGATGAGTGAATTGGTATGGATAGAAGCCAGAATAGAGAAGACTGAAGAATGAATGGGAAGTGGAAAAGTAGAGAAGGCAAGTTTAGATCACTTTCTCAGGAAACTTTGCTAAATGGAGAGCAAGGAAATAGGCAGCAATTAGAAGGAGGGAGATGTGGGATCAAGGAAAACCTTTTTTTTTTTTTTTACGTTAGGGAGATCTTAGAGCATGTTTATAAATGGACGTGAGTAATCCAGTGATGATGCCGGAGAGAGTGAGAATCACTGCTGTAGAGAGTCCTGGTGAAGAAAGGAGAAGAGGGGGTCAGAGCCCAAGTGGACAACTCCACTTTTTAGGAGCAGAGACACTTCTTCCATCAGAATAGGAGGGAAGACAGAATATAGGGGGTGTGCAGGTAGGTGAGTTTGTAAACTGGTTGGTGATGGATGAAAGAGTTTATTGTTAATTGCTGTTTTCTCAACCAGTATTTGCAGGGAAGGGGCAGTAGTGTGGTGAGAGAGGAGAAGACATGAAATAATTGCTCAGGATGTTGCCAAGCAAATTGACTAGAGAAGCTTAAGAGAGTTGCAAGGCAGTGCTGAGCCTATTCAAGGATTGTGATCATGAAATCAGAGCCAAAGCAGTGGTTCAGGTGTCTGATGTTCTCAGCAGGATCAGCTGGGTGGGCACTGGTAAACAGAAGATACAGGGTTGAATTCACAAGGTTGGGGATTTACAAGGCAAGTACCACAGTACTTTAGAAAGCAGAGAGCGGGGGGCAGGCAGGGGGAATTGAGGGCGCTTGCAAAGGAAAGATCATTTAAGCTTGGCAAAGAATTCATCAAACACATGACCTGCTTGTAGTAAGTGTATTTAGTAAAGCATCATTTTTATGTCATTCTATGTTATATGATTATAGATATGTTTTAATGCCATTGTTTGAATCATTCATACTGCTATTTAGTTCAGGTTTATTTTCTAAAGCCTTTTGATTTTTGATTTTGGAAAACCAACTCTGTCCCCCCCCCCCCCACTGGAACTAATGAGAGAGCAAGGAAGAGGTTCTGTAAGCAAAAGTAAAATTTGTAGACTTTGTTATGGTTGGACCTGTTTGGAAATCCTGTGAATTGTGTTCTGTCAGCATCCTGCTCCTGGAATAGGCTATGTGAACAGTGGGTGGTTCTATGAATGAGCAGCCTTCCTTCCAGCTTCCAGGCTTACCCGCTGCAAGTCTCCAGATTTCTGAGTGTTTATTTCATGGTAAAAAGGGCTCTAAAAATACCAGGCCAGTTAGGTTTTTATTGTAGATCATTTCATTTAAACTGTAATGGGAGAAATAAATTTTAAAAAGAAAAAAAAAAACATTGAAAGCAAGATTTTGAAGGAAAAGCTTTGGAAATCTGTCTGTAGTAATTTATTTTGGCTATGGATGTGAAAGTGCAAACAGGATGGGAATAACTGTTTCATCTTTTAAGTGAGAGCAATTGGTACATTTAATTGATATTCAAAGGATTTGAATAATAGCATACCAGAATGCACAAATATTATGCCATCATGAGAATATCATATATACCAAGTTTTTTAAGAGAAATTCTTTTTGAATTTGATTTTAAGTATCATTCATAATATTTATTAGTAATATTATTTTTAAAAATAATAGAGGCATTACACCATAATTTTGAGTTTCCAGAGTGAAATGAGAAAAGGATTAGAATGGATTAGGCTTTAGGACAAGAAACAAGGGCCACAAGACATAGAGGGAAGGATTATTAGTTGGGGGATGCAAGGTGGACATAAAAAATGTGAGAGAACAGGAGACTGCAAGGAGCAGAAATTAGGAGGAAACAAAGGGATAATCTATAGAGAAGACGGACTCAAACACTTTAACTGTTTCAGATTGCCAGAAAACAACACTTTTAGGGATATAAGGTTTATTGATTATGAAGATTTAAAAGTGTGGACAGGAATAATAAGTACAAAGACAAACTAATGTTTCGCCTTTCACTGGGCAGGAATTTCTGCTTCCCACAACTCCCTGACCTTTGTCATAGATTGAGCAGTGAGAGTTCTGGGCCTGGATTCTTCCTGCTGATGTCCTCTCCCCAGAGGCAAAGACCGCATGGCGGGCATGGGGTGGGGGTGGAGGAGTGGTATTTTGAATACAAAGTCATGATAGGAGGCAGGGGCAAGAGCCAAGAGGAGTTTTTTCGGAGAGGACTGCGTGAGAAATACCAGTGCCTGTGCATCCTGAAGTCGTGGCTCCAGTGGCACAACACCTGCCTTCCAGGAGCCCTGGCAGATGGGCCTTAGGGAGAGAAAGTGGAGACTGCATCTCTCATGTGGGGAAATTGAAATGTTTAAGTGTGGTGTGAGCAATTGCTAATGTTTGATTTGTAGACAAACAGAATTATGAAACAATGCATCAAAGACCTCTCTCCTCCTAATAAGGGTAGCTTCTAGACATTTGGTTTGTCTCAAAGAAATTGGGTCAGTCCTGGCACTGAACCATGGGAATGAACATTTATTTAGCACCTACTGTGAGGCAGATCTCTAGCTGGATAATTTACATAGGTGGTTTCTTTTGGCCCTCCTAACCTTAAGAGGTATTATTTTCTCCATTTCAAAGATAATTTAGAAACTGAAGCTTAGTGACAGTATAAGTGATTTTCTCCACTGACCATCAGAGCTGCTAGTTGAACCTAAGCATGTCTGACTCCAAGTCCTGAGATGTTTCCACTCTGTAAGTAGTCTAACTCAGCTGCTTGAGTGATCTTGCTACACAGGATGGTCTAAGGCTTGTCTGGACTGCTGTTATAGTAGATTTTAGACCAGAGGAAGGATTAGCTCCAGCAAAGGTAGGGAGGTGATGGGATGACCTGGGTTTGTCTCTGTTCTCTCTTTTTCCCCCAGTGCATAGGGGATAAATATGCATAGTGTTTGGGCTGTGGTCAGGTGCTAGGGTGGTGATCCTCAAACTTTACAGTGCAGTAAGGGGAGTGGTGGTTCTGTTGGAAAAGCAGATTCTACAGCTCCCCACTTAGAGGACTGTCTGCATGGTAATAAGAAGCCAGATGATTCAGATTGAGGTATCTCTACATCACACCAGGAGAAACACTGAGGTAGGTGACCCAGTTTTCATGCATGGCTCCCTCTCGGTCTCTCCATACATTTCTTATTTGATTATGGCAAACCTAGAGATGATACCTTCACTGTCTGATAAGTGTATTCGAGACCAGGCATTTGTGATGATTCAGAGGGCAGGAGGTGGACCTTGACCATGATAATGAAGAGAGGGAAGTTTAAAGGTACCCAGAACCCAGGAATGGGGTTACCTGGGTGTCAGATTATATTCCATTCTTACCCAAACTGAGATTTTAAAACATAGCAGCTACCAGTGATCAAGGATGTGCTGTGAGCCAACACTCCGTGCTGGGTACTTCCCAT
Organism: Tapirus indicus; assembly: GCA_031878705.1. Taxonomy (NCBI): domain Eukaryota; kingdom Metazoa; phylum Chordata; class Mammalia; order Perissodactyla; family Tapiridae; genus Tapirus; species Tapirus indicus. The sequence continues at coordinate 40,368,877 of CM062927.1, forward strand.
GCGTGTGCCTTAATTAATTTTGTAACAAACCTATAAAATCAATTTTATCATCTACATTTCATTGAAGAGGGAACTGGGGAGGCCTAACACTTTAAAAAAATTACCCCAAGGTCATGTAGCTAGGACTCAAATCAAAGTCTGTTTAACTTTAAAGTCCCATGACCTTTTTTCTTTCTATTCTTTTATTTTTTAAATTACACAAATAATTCTTTAATATAGTCTCACACAAAGAAGCAAACAATCCAAACATGGCAGGCTCCCGCCAACCTCACACCCTCCACAGAAGGAATCTCTGATATCACTTGACTGTAGATCCTGCTAGTCTTCTTTGCATTTATATATGAAAATACATTCATTTGTTTTATGTTTCTTTTCAAATAAATGGGATTATGCTGGATGTATTATTCTGCAACTTACTTTCTTCACGTCACATTAACATCATATTAACTCCTGGAGTTATTTCCATGTCAGTCACAGAAGTCTCCTTTACATTTCATCTGTTTACCAGAGATGAGAGGAATAGTCAAAAACTATAATCCAAACTATTTTAAAAAGTGATATGTGTTTAAACCAGAGCTTCTTAGCTGGGACTCTTTTGCTTTTGAGGAGATTGGGCAATGTCTGGAGACATTTTTGGTTGTCACGACTTGGAGGGCTGTTGCTACTGGCATCTAGTGGGTAGAGGCCAGGAATGCACTGGACAGCTCCCTGCAACAAAGAATTATCAGGCCTAAAATGTCCATAGGGCCGAGATTGAGAAAACCTACTCATTTAAAGGGTTTTTCAGCAGCCCTGTGAAGGGGCTTGATGAATACATAGTTTCTCAGAACTAACCTTTACTCAAGAAAGTGCTGAGTAATATATCCATTTGTTTTATTTATTTATTTTGTGTGTGTGTGTGTGAGGAAGACCAGCCCTGAGCTAACCTCCGTTGCCAATCCTCGTCTTTTTGCTGAGGAAGACTGGCCCTGGGCTAACATCCGCGCCCATCTTCCTCTACTTTATATGGGACGCCGCCACAGCATGGCTGACAAGCAGTGCCTCGGCCGGCGCCTGGGATCCGAACCCGCGAACCCTGGGCTCTCAAAGCGCGAACTTAATCGCTGTGCCACCGGGCCAGCCCCATATCCATTTGTCTTAAATGGTAGGATTTCAAGTTTTCTCAGGAAAAAATCAATTACACTCTGGCTTTTTCCCTAATTTGAAATTGTATTCGAACTTTTATCCATCTCAGAGTATGGCTTATGAAAGAGGCAAAATAATCAATGACTAACTACTTATTGAATCTTACTTCCCAATCATGTAATGGGGAAAAGTGGTTCTCAGAGCATGTCTTGTATGGTTAGTTTTCCTTTGGTAGTAAATTGTTCACTGAATTAAAGTTTGTCCACTTAGCCTTAAGTAGATACAGATTCTGGAAAATTGGAAATCACTTAACAGTTTAAATATTGGATTGAAATAAAAGGAACTATGATCCTTGCAGATCTATTAGAATAAACCATTATGCCCTAATAAGCAAGACTGTTAACTGTTGGATTCTAGGTTGGGAATTGGGCATTGTTTGTTTTCTGTGGCATCGTGTAGGTTAATTTATTCAGACTATCATTTTGTGTTTGAAGGAAGTACTGTATAAGTCCTAAGCTTAGCCTGTTTTCATTCCTTAAAAAGTCTAACCATTTATTACAACTCTGTTAAAGGATGCATTATCACAAACAATTATAAGGAAAATAATGAGGCTTTTTTTCTCAAAATGATTTTAAATTAAACATGTCTGATTTTCAGAAAGAACATGTAAGAAGTAAACCCATCCCTTTAATTTATGACTCATTTCTTCTCAATTTGGATTATTCCAGTATCAGGTGTGCCAGTTACATGTTGAAATATCTTTTAATTCTTAATTTGTAGAAATAACAAATACCATGGAAGCTTAAAAATTTTTTTAACTTACAGAGTTCTAAATAACTTCTCAAATAATTTGTATCTTATTTCTTTTATAGTTTTATCACCAGCAGTGGATATGCATTATATCTCATAACATGGAAACAGTTTTTCTTATAATTTCAGATATTAAGGATTTCAGATTTTAAGAGTTAGCAGTGAAACTACATCTCAGTTATGATACTTCCTGAGAAATCTCAGTATTATAGGTGCTTAAGACTAACAGGCATAGAACTATTACTGTGAAGGTGTGCAATATTTAATTTGCTTTATTCCACTTTGTCTCTTAGAACTTTCATCCAGAAGTAATTTGAGGAATTTGTAGTTCTGCCCTGAACAACACGTTGTTTAGTGTGTCTGCTTTTGAACTTCGTAGAAATGGAGTCTCGCTGTAGATTTACTTCTGTCATTTCCTTATTTCCCTCAGCATGTGCTATGCTTGGCCCTTGCTTTTCTATAAGTTTTAGAAAAGCTTTTGAAGTTCCACCAAAAAATTTATTTAGGGTTGTTAATAATACTGCTTTAAGTCTATATGACAGAGAATTGACATCTTTATGACGTTGACTTTTTCTTGCTAAGACCATATCTCTCCATTATGCAGGCCTTTAATATATGTTTTTTTAAAGTTTTATAACACTTATCTTCCTTGTTGTTTTGTCGTGTAGTTCTGCGGGCAGAGCATTGCTAGTCCATTTTACTCTATAGAAGATGACTTTTATTTAGTGAAGTAATGAAAAAGGTGGTGCTTATATATTGGTCTAGCTTCTAGATTGTCTTTGTTTTCAGGGGAAATGATAACTTGATTGTGTTATTAAGAAAATCAGCCAATTTTCACTATGGTATCTAATTTAGAAAAATATAAATCACTTGCCTATGATTTCATTAATTGGGGGATTTTAATATTGCTTATGTAAACAAACAATTCCAGGGTAATAGCATAAATGTTCTACTAGATGTTTGCATAAAATGCCATGGAAACGTAAAAAAGGAAGTGACTAATTCAGTGTTCAGGCTCCTGTATTTTATATGGGAAAAGAACCTGCCAAGTATTAAAAATGGCAGCATTTCTGCTGGCCAACGACTGAATAGACCAGATGCTTCTGTAAAGGCTTGAGGGATTAAACATGTTGTGCTATACTTTGAAGGTTAAATTTTTTAGCCAAAAATAATTGAATAAATTGGATTGAACTAACAGAAGCTTTGTTTTTCTAGTCAGGTTCGCAGGAAAAAAAAATTTTTTAATGTGTAGATATGTGTTATAATTTTTATGTAAGTATAGCCGAGATGGATTTGTAATTTTCCAGTGCCCCTTTCAGCAAAGATGGGCCTTGCTGCAGCTTCTCCTGTCCCTTCTGCGTGCTCTAATACTGTGATGTACTCATAGGTTGCCACAAGCTTAGTAGCACCAACAGCATATTGTTTAATGAAATTACGTCTATATCAGTGTGCCAGGTTCCAGTTTACCAAATTAAGTAAAACTCTTTGAAGTAAAAGTATAGTAATGTCATGTTTTTTTCCAGTATTCTGTGGGTATTTTATGGACTAAAATTTAGGAAAGCAAATTGTGAAAAGGAAAATTTATCATTTTATGCTGTAATGAAGTCACAAAGGAATCCTGCAGTAATTATATTGTTCAGTAACTATAAATGAGCAATCCATTCTACTGAGTTTGATTCAGCTAGTGTTAATTGAACACCTATCATGTGAAATGCCGAGGGCTAGTTAACAATTGCTCTAAGGAATTTAAAGAGTAGTAAGACAGTCCCTTCCTTGGAGAGCCTGTGGGCTAATGAATAGAATGAGGAAGCTCATAACTGCAGTGCAAGGTAGAACGTGGAAGGCACTGTGAGAGATACCGGTAGGATACCATGGAGATTTCAGGAGAACATGATCTCATCCAGTCGGGCAGTGGAACAGGAATCTTGGAGAAAGATGGATTTTGAAAGAAAGGTATAATTTTGGGCAGCTAAAGATGGGTGGGGGTTGTTGGGTTTCTTAGGAGAAAAAAAAATGGTATAGAGGTGGGAAAGGGATGGGTGAATTTGGTGACCAGCAGGGAGTCTGATGTTATCAAGTCACAGGGATCTAAAAGAAAAATTGGGGGGCCAGCCCGGTGACATAGCGGTTAAGTTTGCCCGCTCCGCTTTGGCGGCCTGGGGTTCACAGGTTCAGATCCCGGGCACAGACTGACCCACTGCTTGTCAGCCATGCTGTGGCAGCATCCCATATAAAGTAGAGGAAGATGGACACGGATGTTATCTCAGGGCCAATCTTCCTCACACACACACAAAAAGAAAGACTGGGAGGTAAGTTTTTTTTTTTTTGTGGGAAGACCAGCCCTGAGCTAACATCTGTTGCCAATCCTCCCCTTTTTGCTGAGGAAGCTGGCCCTGGGCTAACATCCGTGCCCATCTTCCTCCACTTTATATGGGATGCCGCCACGGCGTGGCTGACAAGCAGTCCGTCGGCGGGCGCCCGGGATCCAAACTCGCGAACCCCGGGCTGCCAAGCGCGGACTAAACTGCTGTGCCACCGGGCGGCCCTGGGAGGTAAGTTTGATCAGGTGGGCTGAGGCCCTGTAGGGGCAAGGCTGTGCTTAGGAATCCAGTGCAGGCTTGGAGCAGTGGGGGTGACAGGAGCATTTTCCTTGCCTTTGATCCACCACCATGACCCCTTTCCCACCACCTCGCTCTACTCTCTCTCTCATCGTTTCTCTGTCTATCCCAGCCAACATCACACACACTCTCTTTCCCGTGCCTCCTTCCCCTCACTCTTGCTCTCCTTCCCCAGCTGTCAGAATCAGCTCAGAAGTAATCATCTCTGGGAGCACTCTGAAACCCTACAGTTGGAATTAATCATTACTTCCTCTGTTCCCACAGTGATTGTCTTACCCCTCGTTATAGCACATACTGCATTCTGTCTTATACTATGGCTGTTTCCATCTCTGTCTCCCTTCATCAGATTGTAGGAACTTCTTATTCCAACAGCCTTAGTAGAGTGGCTTGAGTACAGATCACACTCAATATGTGTTTGTTGAATGAAGGAATAAGGGATCCCTGTTTATGAACAGTCTTTATTTATATCATATATAAAGAGAGAGATGCAATAGAGGACCATGGTCGGGGAAATTCTAAAAGACTTTAATGATCAGATGAAGAAGTTGTTTGGAGAAGCATAAAATATGTGCTCTGTCTCAGTTCAAGAATATTGACCACAGTTTGGCTCTCCTAGCCCTTTGCCTGAGCAAAACCTACAGCCCTTTTCCACACCCAGACCCCGCTCCAAACCACAGCCTCATTGCTCCAACTTTCCTAACCTGCCTGTGAATGTTCTGTCTGTTACAAGATGGAGCAGACACAATGAGGCGAGGACAAAAAAGAACACCTGAAAACAAGGGCAGTGGATTTCCCCCTGGTTTATTTAAAACTTCTCTCCTTGGAAGTTCACCTTCATAGTATAAGCATCTTTTAAATGGCTTTTCAAACATTAACAGAGTTCTTAAAACTCCTACATGAATCAAAATTGGGCTTAAAATGTTTTATGCACAGCTGTGTTGAATCCTGAACTTTCTACCCTTGAAGGATTTTAGATCACTAGTAAGGGTGATGTAATAGACCCCTTGCATGTTTCCTGTATGCCCTTCAAGTCACAACCTGTTTGTTTACATCCATATCATTTTTGTAGATATTGATTCGTGTATTCAGAAACCCAGTTACTCATCAGCAAAATGAGGGAATTGAAGGAGAGGGTCTCCAAGATGTCTCTATAAGCATTTTTAAAAGTATCTATTATCATATGGCTGTAGGAAATAATTTTTGTCCAAGGGCCAGTGGCTACAGAATCTTTAATGATTTTTGTGTTTAGACTGTTTGCCACTAGGTTATTCTTAGCAATAAGAAATTATTCTTAGCAATAAGAAGTGCTTGTCAATTTTTAAGTTCATTTTAAAAGGGAGATTTGGAGGTCTAAAGTTTGAGGTGTCTGTTTTGAAGTTATGTAACCATAGCCAGGCCTTTATATGTTGTTTCTTAGGACCTATGCTTATTTTATCCAGGGATAAAACTCTTGTGGCCCTCCACAGCAATTCATATTAGGGAATTATGGAAAAAATGGATGTAAGTTAAAGCATATAATTTCATTTTACAAAACATGTTCTATGATAAAAAGTAAGATATGGTAATTGTAGAAACTTTGAAAATACATGTAGTTTAAGGAAGAAATGTTAAATACTAGAAACAATCTATGTTGACTATTTGTTAGGTTTCTTCCCAGTAATTTTTGTGCATACAAAATTAATATCACATGGAACATACAGTTTCACACCTTGCTTTTCAAATTAATATTTCATTGTCTTTTCTTATGTCATTAAATATCTTTGTACAACATGATTCACACTTTTGGATAAATCATAACGAGTTGAACCAATCCAATGTTGCTGGGTACTTTGGTTTCTTCTAGTTTTTCACTGTCATAAGTAATTTCGCCATGAACCTAAACCTTTTCTTAGGATATATTCTTAGAAACTAAATTACTGGGTAAAAAGATATGAATTTTAATGCTTCAGGCTACACATCACCAAGTGACTTCCCAGAAAGGCTTTACAAATTTGTGCTCCCAATAGCAATGGAGTGCCCCTCTCACCACATCCTTGCCAACACTGAGTATTATGGTATAGAGTTTTTTTTAACAGGGTGGTAGATGGGATGGGGAACTAATCTTTATAGCATTCAGTTTTTAAAAAATCAATTTCTAACTATCATTTTGGGAATTTAGGCCAGGACAGGTCTGCCAATTAAATTATTTTTATATTTCCAAGACCTTAAGTATTACAGTCAGGTTGTATAATGCAGACATTGTGAATACTATCTAGGGAACTGTTTATGGCTATTTTAAACATTACTCAGGAGTCATTTACAATCCCTGTTCACACCCTCTGAATCTACTGAATGTCCTAGATTTTTTTTTTTTTTTTTTTTTTTGACTTTCATTGGCTCAGCTACCAGAGTAACTCATGCAGTTTTGGGAAGCCACCCTCCATATGCTGATCCAAGGCCCAGGATGTGAGTGCTTCTGGGAGGCACTGGATTACAAGCGGAAAGCCTTGGCATGGTTTTTCTTAAGACTGACAATCTTAACAGACCCTTTACTGCTACTGCCTTGAAACCGTTTCCTTCTTTTCTATATAACCGTTTCCTTTCTTTTCAACTGGGTCTGCAATACTTTATGCTTTAATTTTTTAAGGGTTAATCCTGTGAATTATAATGATAGCAGCTACCTGTTTATAGGTGGTTTAATTGACACTTTGCGTAATTGAATTTTATTAAAAACTGAATTCATGGGATTTTAAGTGAGATGCCATAACTTAGAGAACTTAGCAAAGTTGCTTCACACATGGTAAGCACTCTGTAAACTTTAGTTGTCATAATTGTTAGAATTCCCTCACTTAACCAGGTGAAGGGGCTGGAAGAGCCCTCCTGGCAGAGGGACTAGAACATACTAAAGTCCTGAAGGGCCCTCTAGGGCCTCAAACAAGCTAGTGAGGGAAAGTCAGCCCCAGGCAGGGGCTGCAGAACTGGTGGGGCCAGGCTTCATTGCTTTGGGAAGAAGTTTGGGCTTCACCATAAGAGTAATTGGGAGCCATAAGAGGTCTTAAGCTGAGGACCAATCAGATTTGCGTTGTTATGTTAAAAAACTATTCCAGCTGCCTCAAGGAGAAAGGATACAGGGAGGTTCCTTATAAGGTTTGGCCATAGAGTAGGTAACCAACCTTGGGCATGTTACATAAATTCTGTGTGTCTCAGTTTCCTCATCTATAACACAGATTCAATAATAGCACTTACCCTATAGGCTTTGGGGATTAAATGAATTGCTATTTGTAAAGCACTTAGAACAGCTCCCAGCGTATAAGTGCTTTAAAAGTGACTGTTAAACAGAATACCATGAATCTGGTGGCAAAAAGTTAAGCCCCTCCAGTACTACCCTCCCTCCATCTACCATCAGACTGACCTGCTCCATGAAAAACTGCCCCTGAGTCTGAGCCCTTGGCTGCCTAGTTTCCAAACCAAGCCCGGCTTCCTCCTTCCCCCTACCTGGTCACTTCCACGTGGATGTGGTAGTATGGCTGGCCAGGCTTGGCTGGGCTTTCTTTCACCAGAACACCTGCGTCTCACCCCACACAGTGTCAGGTTCCACTCTGTTTGCTGAGAGCAGCACGTGTACTCTTGGTTGTGGTGAACTAAGCAGAATCCACCAGTAAACACCGCCCCCAAGGGATGGTACATTGGCTGTGATTTATCTCCCCTGGCTTTGCCGACCTGACCACGACTGCTTTCCTCTCACTCAGATTGCACTTGATGTTTGAAAATAACTGGGAGATGAACTCTCCTGGGGCTGTTGTCAGCTCCTTTGGCTTTCTGTATTTATAAAGACAGCTTTGAACTGAAAGGAAAAATAGTCTAATAATACGCAAGTGACTTCCATCCAGCCTTTTCTTCACTCTAGCAAGAAGCCTTTTGATTATCATATACCTTACAAAAAGTTCACTTTAGGTAAATTTCCTGTTCCCCACCCCACCCAAAAGATTCATTTTTGTAAATCACGTTATACATGTTGCTGGGATTTTTTTAAATCATGAATATCTTCTACTTAGTGTTTCAAAGTTACTTTGTTAACTTGCTGTGAACTTTTCTAATTTGAAACAGTAGTTGGGATCTCATGTGGGGACAGCAGGTTTCAACCAGTATTACTTAGTAGAGTTCTGTTGTGAGGATACTGAGGCAGGTCTGAGCTCACAGGGAGAAAGTACCATGATCTACACAAAGGGTGCACACCAGATCCGGTTAGAGTTTCCCCTGGTCGGGGGGACTGTATCGAGTGTGGTGGGGAAGGGGAGAGATGGCACAGAAGGCTTCCTTGGTGTTTCTAATGCTTTATTAAGTTCAGTAGTGGGCAAAATTTGTCATTTTTAATATATTTTTGAATATGTAAACGAGTTTATGATAAAATTGAAATGAGTGCCATGATGAATTAGTAAAATCCGCCCTGGGTGTTACTGGTATGTGTTTGCTGTCCTGGTCTAGTAGGGCCTGCCCTTGACCGAGGTGATCCAGCCTCTTCCCTCGGTTAGACTGTCCTCTCAGAGTATTTGTGTATGAGCTCACACACACATTAAATGCACATAGACAAATTCATTTTATCTTGTAATGTGTATTCACAAAGTGCAGTGTAGGACTTTTTTAAAAAATGTAAAATGACTTTCTCAGTGAATATACTACAAACCACTGAGCTGTATACGTTAAAGGGGTGAATTTTATGGTATATAAATTATATCTCGATAAAGCTGTTGTTATAAAATATTTCCAAATAGAATACTTTTCAAAAAGTAAATATTTTTTCCTGATTATAAAAGTAGTACATAAACATATAGGAAACTGGAAAATGTACTAAAGCAGAAAGAAGAAAAAATATATATACTTATAATAGCACCACCCTAGAAACTGTTAACAATTGATGATATTTTCTTCCATTTTTTTCATTCCCGTGTATGGATTATTTTTATATTGATGAGATTGTTTCTGTGTATAAAATTTTGCATCTTCTTCTTTTCTTCATTTAACATTTTAATACAACCAGTTAAAATGCTATCATAAATTCTTTATAAACATTTTAATAGCTTACAATGAGCCACTGTATGAGGGTATTATAAATTAATCATTCCCTGCTGTTAGACATTTTTCACTATGAGAAATAACACTGTAATGAACATCTTTGAGCATAATTCCCATCATCATATTTGGATTTATTTCCTTAAATGTATGCCAGATAGATTAAAAGTTCTGAATGCTTTTAAAACCTTTGCTCTATGTTCTCAAGTTGCTTTCTATACGGCAGGGCTTTATCAACCTATAAGGCGTCTTTGTTCAGGTTACAAACCTCTGGGCAGATGTAGCCCTGGCAGTCCAAGCGTGGTTGGGGGGGTGGGTTATGGGCTGTTTAACACCCACGCACGCTCTTTGTGGGAGCCTTTGTGCGGGTCACAGCCACAGTGATGTATAGATCCCCCTTTATATTCTTCCAGTAGTTCACGCAGAGTACCTGTTTCAGAGAACCCAGGTTAGCATTAAGTATTCTCATGTCTGTAAAAATCTATAATTCACTAAGTGAAAAATAGTATGTTGATGTTTAAATTTACCCTTTTTGTTTATGAGGATGAATATTTATCCATGCATTTCTTGGGCATATGTATTTTATGAATTATTTGTTCATACTCATTTTTTATGCTGTTAGTGTTTGTCATGTGATATTTTGCACACTAATTTAATTACATATGATCTGTATTATTTGTTGTTAATATTCTTAGTTGTGCATATATTATTTTCTGAAAAACACAGGGTTTTATTTTTATTTAAAACAACTAATGATTTGTTTCCTTGATTTTCAGTTTACAAAGTTCTTCTCCATTCAGACACATGAAAGTACTTATATTTTCTTATTTATTATTTCATTTCATTTTTTACATTGATCTCTTTAACTTACGTTAAATTCAAGTATATTTTGATGAATAACATAAGGTGAGAATCCAATCTTTTTTCACATAGTTTTCCCAGCACCACTTATTGCATAATATTTCCTTTCCCTAGTGATTTGTGGTGCATTCCTTGTCATGTATAAAATTGTTGTATCTACTCTAATAAGATATTTTGCTGAGTTTAAAAATAATAAAGATCACATTCTTAATATGGTTAAAGCACTGTTCATTCATTATATATTTTTGTTTCACTATTAAGATTTGTTTAAATGGAATTATTTTTAATGTAATAATTTTAATGCTAACATTTCTTTTTTATACCTTGAATCAAAGTGAACTGGGTATTTGGACAAATTAAGATTACTTGTTTCATGGAGGCCACCCCATTTACAAATGACCCAGATTCTAGGCATTATATGTAATAGGCACTTGGATTCACTTTTAAGAACTTTTGCTCTTTGTGTTTTTTAGAGGTTGTTATCTCATTTACTTTTGGCATTCAGATTTGATATAAAAGAAGTTGGTCTTTTTACTCAAGGTCTTGGGTATGCACCTGCAGATTACTATCCTGGTTTGCTTAAAAATGTGAGTATTTTAAATTTATTAGTATTGAAATTTTCATTACTTAATGTGCCATCAAGCAAAAGAGTAAATGGAAATATTTCACTCCTCCAGGAGAGATGTTTAACTTTTCTATGTTTATCTCTTCTTACCTTGGGCGGACTTATGGCCATGTAGGGAAGAAATGTGAGATGGGAGATTAGGAGAAAGCAGAAGGAAACCAGGAGAGGTTATTCTAAATCAACCAACCTCTCTGTCTCTTAACACATCTCATTTATTCTCTCAAAGATTTTTAGGAGAAGAGATTTCCATAACCAATGTAAACACAGCCTTTTACTGTTGGAGAAATTTTGTATTTAAAATAACCTGATAGGAATTTTATGTTAAAGTAAAAAATTCAATAAATAACAACCTTGTAAATAGTATTGTATTAAATCTGTGTTTACTTCTGCCTTAAATTTTAGCCAAATTCAAGAAATTTTAATTTATTATCTTAACATGGCTCTTCCAAAAAGTGTTATGAGATTTTTTAAAGTATGTTAACTATTCTGGTCTTTTGGAAGCTTTATGTATGAATTGCATTTTAAAAAATAAGTAAATTAAGAAAGAAAAAATAAACTAGCTCTCATGTTTTATTTTTAATGGGTTTGGTTTTAATTCTTACAAAATTAATTATCTATTGTTCATTTGCTCAGATAGGAATATGGAATAACAAACACTAAACATAAAATCCAAATTATTAGTAAATGTAACTTGGCCGCTTTCTTTTCATTTTGACAAAGTAAAACAAGGAGAGGACAGGTTGGGGAGGGTTGGGAATCTCAACGGAAATATCACTCACACCAAGAGCAACAGAACTGATGTAATCCTGTTTGCAGTGTGAGTTATCCTGCAACTGATTTTGTTTTACAGATGGTTTTTTCATTAGTGTCTGAACTCAGAGAGAATCATCTTAATGGATTTAATACTCAAAGGCGGTAGGTGTTAAACTAAACATCTCTCTTCTGAAGTTTCAAAATGTATCAGCTCAGTTATGAGAGAAAAATTTTATAATTTTCAAGAAATGCATGTTCACAGTTATGGTTATATTCTATGTGGAGAGATTATTTTAGTGGAATACATGGCAAATTGGTGAGTTTTATCAAACTTTCTTTTTTTATTCACTATTCTCTCACCTCTCACAGGGCAGTAAATCATGCAACATCTCTTGAGCATCCACTGAGTAAAAAGCCCTTCATATACAGTAGGGAACACAGAAGAAGTGCTCAGCTCAGTGTGTGTGCCCATCAGTCACACACACAATCAGAATATTTACAAGGCAACAGATATTTGTGTGCACATTGACCTATTTTAAGAAACATGATATTCCAAAATCTAGAGGAAACAAATTAAATAGATTCAGACAAATTACAAGGCAATTAATCACATTTCAAAATGTTTCTTCAGTATGTGAAAGAATTCAAAATTGTTTTCATTGGTGAGCATTTCATTTTTAACAAATCATTAACTAAGAGAATCTGGGGATTGAGGCACTTCTTGCTTTCTTTTGTCAAGCTATTGCCAATTAAAGCTCTATCAGAAATAGTCTTTGCCTTCAGCCTTTAGGAATCCTTTGCATCTAACCCTTAAAGTAATCTATAAAACTCTTAAATGAAAACACTGGAGAAAATCTTCATGACACTGGATTTGGCAGTAATTATTTGGATATGACACCAATAGCACAAGCAGCAAAGGAAAGGTAGATAAATTGAACTTCGTTAAAATTAAGAACTTTTACGAACCATAGGATACCATCAGAAAAGTGAAAAGACAACCTATTGAATGAGTAAAAACATTTGGAAATCATATATCTGATAAGAGTTTAATATCCAGAATATGTAAAGAACTCCTAAAACTCAACAACAGAAAACTCAATTCAGAAATGGGCAAGAAAATTGACTAGACATTTCTCCAAAGAAGATATATAACTGGCCCATAAGCACATGAAAAGATGCTCAACATCACTAATTATTAGGGAAATGCAAATGAAAACCACAATGGGATCCCACATCACACCTACTAGGATGGGTATAATTTAAAAAACAAACAAAAAAAATGGAAAATAAATGTTGATGAGGATTTGGAGAAAGTAGAACCTTTGTGCATTGCTGGTGGGAATGTAAAATGATGTAACCAGTGTGGAAACCTGTTTGGAAGTTCCTCAAAAAGTTAAACATAGAATTACCATAAGACCCAGCACTTCCACTCCTAGGGGTATATTCAAAAGAACTGAAAGCAGGGGCTTGAACAGATATCTGTACACCAATCTTCATAGCAGCATTATTTGCAATAGCCAAAAGGTGGAAACAATCCAAGTTCCCATCAAGCAGATAATGGATAAACAAAATGTGGTATATAAATATAAGGGAATACTATTTAGCCATAAAAAGGAATAGAATTTTTATATATGCAAGAGTCTGGATGGACCTTGAAAACATTATGCTTAATGAAATAAGACAGAGAAGGACAAATGTTGTATCATTCCACTTGTATGAGGTACCTGAAATAGGCAAATTCATAGAGACAGAAAGCAGAATAGAGGTTATCACGGACTGGCAGGAATGGAATTATTATTTAATGAGTACATAGTTTATGTTGGGGATGATGAAGTTTGGGGTATAGATTGTGGTGATGGGCACATAGCATATGAATGTATTTAATGCTACTGAATGATTACCACTTACAAATGGTTAAAATAACTATTATATATGTTTTACCACAGGGGGGAAAAAAAAAGAAAAATACAAATGTGATACCACTGTATACTCTCCCTCAAATGGCTCAAATTTGAAACACTCCCGTTAGCTTGTATTGGAGAGGATATGGAACTACTGGATCTTTCATCCACTGTTTGCTGGAAAGTGAAATGGTATAACCTATTTATAGTGTGGCAGTTTATTAGAAAGTTAAACGTACTCTCACTATATGACCCACCATTTCCACTCTTGAGTATTTATTTACTCATGACAAATGAAAACATAGGTATTCACAGATATTTTATACAAATATTCGTAGCTGCTTTTAGTTCAAAAGCAGAAACAGTCCAGAGGACCATCAACAAGTGAATGGATAAACAAACAAAAAGTTATCTGTTACCACCATTTAAAAAATGACAAGGGCTGGCCTGGTGGCGTAGCAGTTAAGTTTGCATGCTCTGCTTTGGCGGCCTGGGGTTTGCAGGTTTGGATCCTGGGTGCAGACTGACACACTGCCTGTCAAGCCATGCTGTGGCAGCATCCCACGTAAAGTAGAGGAAGATGGGCACAGATGTTAGCTCAGGGCCAATCTTCCTCAGCAAAAAAAAGAGGAGAATTGGCAACAGATGTTAGCTCAGGGCTAATCTTCCTCACACACACACACAAAAAAAACAGAAAAGAAAAGACAAATCATAGACTGTGAGAAAATATTTTCAAATCATACATCTGAGAAAAGGCTTATACCCAGAATATATAAAAAACTCAGTAATTAGAAGACAACCCAGTTAAAAAAACAGGCAAACAATTAGAATACATGTCACCAAAAAAATATATACAAATGGCTAATAAGCACACAAGTACTTGTATACGAATGTTCATAGCAGCATTATTTGTAATAGACAAAAAGTGGAAGCAACCCAAATATCCATCAACTCATGAATGGATAAACAAAATGTGGTATGTTCATACAGTAGAATAGTATTCCTCAGTAAAAAAGGAACAATCTACTGATTGATGCTGCAATGTGCATGAACCTCAGAAACATTATGCTTAGTGAAAGAAGCCAGTCACAAAAGACCACATGTTGTATGACTCCATTTTTATAAAATGTCTAGAATAGGCAAATCTATAGAGACAGAAAGTAAACTAGTTGTTGCCTGGGGCTAGAGGTAGGAACAGGGATTTCCTGCAAATGAGCACAAAAGAACTTGAGGTGATGAAAGTGTCCTAAAAGTGGATGATGATGGTTGTCCAATTAAAAATCTTTGAATTGTACATTTCAAATAGCTGCATTTTGTGATATATAAAGTATACCTAAAAAGTAATAAGAGGGGCTGGCCCGGTGGCATAGCGGTTAAGTTTGCGCACTCTACTGCAGCAGCCCAGGGTTTCGCAGGTTCGGATCCCAGGTGCAGACATACGCACCGCCTATCAAGACATGTCGTGCCAGGTGTTCCACATAAAGTAGAGGAAGATGGGCACAGATGTTAGCTCAGAGCCAGTCTTCCTCAGCAAAAAGAGGGGGATTGGCACTGGATGTTAGCTAAGGGCTAATCTTCCTCACCAAAAAAAAAGTAATAAGAATCCCTAGGGTGCATGGAAAGCATTTACAATCGTTTATTTACACTTCGGGTAAAGACTTTGATTTAGACTCGAGGTTAATGTTGAATAATGGATCTTTTGAATAATAGAATTAAAAATTTATTAAAGGGGACTTAAAAAATCAATAGGATGCATTGTGTGTGTATGGTCTACACCAAACTGTGTAGTTGATGATTTTTTTAAAACTCAGCCGAGACTAAACAAAAGCAAACTAAAAACAAACAAACAAAAATACGAACAAAATATTAACAAATGGAAAAGACCAGTCACAGACTTAGAAGATATTTGCAACCTATAAAACAGACAAAGGATTAGTATGCAAAATATAGAAATGCCTCCTGAAAATCAGTCTTAAAGAGGCAAACACTCCAGTATGGAAATAGACAAGAAATACAAGCAAATCATTACCAAAAGAGGAAATTGAATACATAATAAACATTTTAAAAATTCTTTAGGAGTGACATCAGCAAGATAGCAGAATAGGAAGCCCCAGTCCTTCTTTCCCGACACAGACACTGACTTAATGATAGTATATGGCCAAAAGAGCCTTTATGAGAACTCCAGAAACCAATTTAGAAGTCAAGCTCAAAGTCAAGAACAGCCATGTTGAAACAGATAAGAAAGCCATTTTATATCAACCACAATAGCCCTTCCCCTAAGTCAGTCCAGCTTGCAGCTTCTCCCAGGGGGATAAAGAGAAGAGTGGAATGTGTCCAATGTTCTGGCTTTTGGGGGGCTGCCTGTGGAACTGGTATCTGTCTTGCCTAACTCTGACCACTGATGGGGAACCAGCATACTTTCAATGCCTGGGGACTGTGGGGAGTTAAAGAGAGTTCAGCTGCTTTTTGCAGCACCAGAGAACTGGCAGTGCTGCAGATGGAGGTTGGCTCAGGTCAGCATAATTAGGAGAAAGCACCCAACTCACAGCTTCTCTCTTGGGTGAGAGGTGGGGAGAGAAGAGTGGAATGTGCATCCAGTGTTTCCACTTTTGAAGGGGCTACTCTAGGTGTTGGTTTCTGCCTCTGCTGACTTGAAGCAGTAACAGAAGCAGCATGGTTTGGATGCCTGGGAGCTGCAGAAAGCAAAAGGTCTTAGTGGCTTGTTCCAGCACTAGAAAACCTGCAACACCACAGACAAACACAGAGAGGAAGAGATTACAAACTCCTGAAAGAGAAACTGGCAAAGCTCTCTAATTGGGAAATTATGTGCACAAGCCAAGAGAAGATTCATTCCCCAAAAAAGTTTCAAGGACCCCAGACTTTCTAGCCAGATTGATAAGTGAAAGTCTTCCCTTGTACAAATCCAGTCCTTTAAGACTGGGAGAGATGACTGTTTCTTCAAATGCATGAAACATGACAAAAAATAACAAGGTGCACAAAGAAACAGGAAAACGTGGCCCACTCAAAGGAACAAAATTAATCTTTACAAACCTACCCTAATAAAGAAATGGAAATCTATGAATTACCTGACTAATAATAATTCAAAAAAATTGTCCTAAAGACGCTCAATGTACTACAGTAGAATACAGATAATCAGCTAAACAAAATCAGAAAGCTGATACAGGAACAAAATGAGAGTATCAAAAAAGAGATAGAAATTATAAAAAGACAACCAAACAGATATTCTGAAGCTGAAGGATATGATAACTGAATCGAAAAATTCACTAGAGAGGTTCAACAGTAGACTTGATCAAGGAGTTAACCCAAAGACATATCCTTTGAAATTAGCAAATCAGGGGAATAAAAAGAAAAAAGAACGAAGAGAACTTAATTAAGGAGATGACATCAGCATCATGGTGGAGTGAGGTTCCCTCTTTGAATCTCTGCCCCCAAGACACAACAAAAACATCGTTTGCATTCCAACAGAGCACAATCAAACACTACAAAGGACTTTTAAGAAACCCCTGCTGCCATACATCGGATGGTGGAGGCACGGGAAGCCCCAAGGGACGTGAGGAGAGGTAAGGAGTTTTACTCCCTCTCCCCAGTCAATCAGCAAAGACAGTGTGGCTCGCAGACAGAGGGGGGAGGGGTGGCCCTCTGCAGGGAAAACTATAGCCCTCCAGGTTCTCTCACAGACTGT
The DNA here is from genome assembly GCA_031878705.1 of Tapirus indicus. Lineage (NCBI taxonomy): Eukaryota > Metazoa > Chordata > Mammalia > Perissodactyla > Tapiridae > Tapirus > Tapirus indicus. The sequence continues at coordinate 40,386,322 of CM062927.1, forward strand.
CGAGAGATCCCCACAGGGAAGCGACAACGGACTGTTTCGGGGGTGTGGCAAATGCCCCAAGAGAGCCAGAAAGGAAACCCCCTGGGTCGAGCAGGAGAAAGAGAGAACCCCTCCCCCCACATGCCCTGCACTTCAGCATAATGCCTGCAGGGACTGCAGCGGGCTCAGAGCACACCACTCACAATCCGCATCCAGTGGCAGCAGGTGGAAACTGCAGGACCAACTTCAAGATGAAAAGAAAAGATAAAGCCGTGGGATCTATGCAACGGTTTAGTATGTCTACAGACCAAAAGGAAAATGACAAACACCCAGAAACCAACCCTGAAGGCACAGAAATCTATAACCTGAACGACAGAGAATTCAAAATAGCTATCATAAACAAACGCAATGAAGTACAAGAGAAGAAACAGAAACAAATCAACGAATTCAGGGATTTCGTCACGAAAGAGATTGAAACCATAAAGAAAAACCAATCAGAATTATTGGAGATGAAAAACACAATGAATGAGATAATGGAAAAAAATGGAGTCTTTAAAGAGCAGAACTGACAATATGGAGGAATGAATTAGCATCATCGAGGATAGTCATGCAGAAATGCTCCAGATGGAGGAGAGAGAGCTAAGACTAAAAAGGAATGAAGAAATTCTTCAAGAAATATCAGACTCAATGAGGAAAAGCAACATAAGGATAATAGGTATTCCAGAAGGAGAAGAAAGAGAAAAAGGAGCAGAGAGTTTGTTCAAAGAAATAATAGCTGAGAACTTCCCTAACCTAGGGAATGAGATGGAAATAACAGTGAATAAAATCAATAGATCACCTAAATATATAAACAGGAATAAACTATCGTCACACCACATAATAGCTAAGTTGACAAGACTCAGTGACAAGGAAACAATATTAAGGGCAGCTAAACTAAAAACAAAATAACATATAAAGGCAACCCCATCAGGCTCTCAGCTGATTTCTCAACAGAAACTCTACAGGCTAGGAGAGACTGGAATGATATACTCAAAATCATGAAAGACAAAAAACCTTCAGCAAGAATACTTTATCCAGCAAAAACATCCTTCAAATATGAAGAACACATAACTCTCCCTGATAAACAAAAGCTAAAAGAGTTCATCACCACAAGACCCCCACTACAAGAAATGCTCAAGATGGCCCTTAGGCCTGAAAAAAAACAAAAGAGAAAGGGGATACAAAGATTTTAGCAAGGAGAAAAGCAGGGAGCCAGAACCAGAACAAACTACAGTTTGATAACATAAAAAATTAATTCAAGCTCATCACTGTAAACACACACGACACAAGATGGAATAAGTAGTGACAACAACAATTAAGGAGGGGAAGAAGAAAGGGATTGAATCAACTCAGCCTAAGGAAACAGGAGGCATCTGAAAATGTACTATCTTATCCAGGAGATCTTTTATATAAACCTCACGGTAACCACTAAAGAAATAACCAGAAGAGAACCACACATGACAAATAAAGAAAACTAAGAGAATCGTTATGCAGAAATACCAAACTGAATTGGCAGTCTGAAACACATGTGACAAGAAATGAAGGAAAGGCAAAAGAACCAGAAAATGAACAATAAAATAGCAACATTAAAGCCTCATATATCAATAATCACTCTAAATGTAAACAGATTGAATTCTCCAATCAAAAGACACAGAGTGGAGGGATGGATTAAAACCCAAGATCCAACAATTTGCTGCCTCCAGGAAACACATCTCAGCTCTAAAGACAAACACAGACTCAAAATAAAAGGTTGGAAAACGATACTCCAAGCTAATGGCAAACAAAAGAAAGCAGGAGTAGCCATACTTATATCAGACAAAGTAGACTTCAAGATAAAAAAGGTAATGAGAGACAAAGAAGGGCAATATATAACGATAAAAGGGACACTTTACCAGGAAGACATAACACTTATAAATATCTATGCACCCAACACAGGAGCACCAAAGTACATAAAACAACTACTAAAAAACCTAAAAGGAGATATTAACAATAACACAATAATAGTAGGGGATCTTAACAACCCCCTTACATCAGTGGATAGATCATCCAGACAAAAAGTCAATAAGGAAATAATAGACTTAAATGAAAAACTAGACACTATGGACTTAATAGATATATACAGAGCACTCCACCCAAAAACAGCAGAGTACACATTCTTCTCAAGTACACATGGAACATTCTCAAGGATAGACCATATATTAGTAAATAAGGCAAACCTCTATAAACTTAAGAAGATTGAAATCATTACAAGCATCTTTTCTGATCATAATGCTGTGAAAGTAGAAATCAACTGCAAGGAAAAAAACTAGGAAAGGGACAAAGATGTGGAGACTAAATGTGCTCCTGAACAACCAATGGGTCATTGATGAAATTAAAGGAGAAATCAAAAGCTATCTGGAGACAAATGAAAATACACCATACCAACTCATATGGGATGCAGCAAAAGCTGTCCTGAGAGGGAAATTAATAGCAATACAAGCCCACCTTAACAAACAAGAAAAATCCGAAATAAATAACCTAAACTACACCTAACAGAATTAGAAAAAGAAGAACAGACAAAGCCCCGAATCAGGAGAAGGAGGGAAATAACAAAAATCAGAGCAGAAATAAATGAAATTGAAACAAAAAAAAACAGTAGAAAGGATCAATGAAGCAAAGAGCTGGTTCTGTGAGAAGATAAATAAAATTGACAAACCCCTAGCCAGACTCACTAAGAAAAAAAGGGAGAAGACTCAAATAAATAAAATTAGAAATGAAAGAGGAGAAATTACAACAGAGACCACAGAAATACAAGGGATTATTAGGGAATACTATGAAAAACTTTACACCAACAAATGGGACAACCGAAAGGAAATGCACAAATTTGTGGACATGTGCAACCTCCCAAAACTGAATCAAGAAGAAAGAGAGAATCTGAATGGACTAATCACAAGTAAAGAGATTGAAACAGTAATCAAAACCCTCCCCCAAAATAAAAGTCCAGCACCAGATGGCTTCCCTGGAGAATTTTACCAAACATTCAAAGAAGATTTAACACCTATCATTCTCAAACTATTCAAAAAAATAGAGAAAGATGGAATACTTCCTAACACATTCTACGAGGCCAACATCATCCTGATACCAAGGCCAGACAAGGACAATACAAAGAAGGAAAAACTATAGGCCAACATCACTGATGAACATAGACGCAAAAATCCTCAACAAAATATTGGCAAACCGAATACAACAATACATCAAAAAGATCACACACCCTGATCAAGTGGGATTTATACCAGGGACACAGGGATGGTTCAACATCCGCAAATCAATCAACATATAATACACCACATTAACAAAATGAAGAATAAAAACCACATGATCATCTCAATCAATGCAGAGAAGGCATTCACCAAGATCCAACATCTGTTTATGATAAAAACTCTCACGAAAATGGGTATAGAAGGAAAGTACCTCAACATAATAAGGGCTGTATATGACAAACCTACAGCTGACATCCTACTCAATGGGGAAAAATTGAAAGCCATTCCTTTGTGGACAGGAACAAGACAAGGGTGTGCACACTCACTGCTCTTATTCAACATAGGACTGGAAGTTTTTGCCAGAGCAATTAGGCAAGAAAAAGGAATAAAAGGACTCCAAATAGGCAATGAAGAAGTGAAACTCTCACTATTTGCAGACGACATGATCTTATACATAGAAAACCCCCAAAACTCCATTGGAACACTACTAGAAATAATCAACAACTACAGCAAAGTGGTACGGTATAAAATCAACTTACAAAAATCAGTTGCATTTATATATGCTAATGATGAACTAACAGAAAGAGAACTCAAAAAGACAATCCCATTTACAATTGCAACAAAAAGAATAAAATATCTGGGAATACATTTAATCAAGGAGGTGAAAGACCTATACAATGAAAACCATAAGACACTATTGAAAGACATTGACGAAGACATAAAGAAATGGAAAAATATTCCATGCACAAGGATTGGAAGAATAAACATACTTAAAATGTCCATTCTACCTAAAGCAATCTACAGATTCAATGCAATCCCAATCAGAATCCAATGTCATTCTTCACGAAAGTAGAACAAAAACTACTGAAATTCGTATGGGGCAACAAAAGACCCCAAATAGCTAAAGGAATCCTGAAAAAAAAGAATGAAGCTGGAGACATCACAATCCCTGATTTCAAAATATACTATAGAGCTATAGTAATCAAAACAGCATGGTACTGGTACAAAAATAGACACACAGATCAATGGAACAGAATTGAAAGCCCAGAAATAAAATCACAGATCATGGACAGGTAATCTTCGACAAAGAAGGAAAGAACATACAACAGAGAAAGGGAAGTCTCTTCAATAAATGGTGCTGGGAAAATTGGAGAGCATCATGCAAAAGACTGAAATAGACCATCTCCTATCGCCATATACAAAAATTAATTCAAACTGGATTAAGGACCTGAAAGTGATACCTGAAACTATAAAACTCCTGGAAGAAAATATAGGCAGTACACTAATTGACAGTGGTCATAAACGGATCCTTTCAGATTCCATGTCTACTTGGACAAGGGAAACAAAAGAAAAAAGAAGCAAGTGGGACTTCACCATACCACAGAGCTTCTACAAGGCAAATGAAACCAGGATCAAAATGAATAGACAACCCACCTGCTGGGAGAAAATATTGGCAAATCGTTTATCGGACCAGGGATTAAGGTTTGTAATATATAAAGAACTCATACAACTGAGCAACAAAAACACAAACAACCCGATCAATAAATGGGCAGAGTATATGAACAAACATTTTTCCAAGGAAGAGATATAGATGGCCAATAGACATGTGAAAAGATGTTCAACATCACTAACATCAAGGAAATGCAAATCAAAACTATGCTAAGATATCACCTGACACTCGTTAGAATGGCTATAATCACCAAGACAAAAAAACAACAAATGCTGGAGAGGTTGTAGAGAAACGGGAACCCTCCTTCACTGCTGGTGGGAATGCAAACTGGTGCAGCCTCTATGGAAAACAGTATGGAGATTCCTCAAAAAATTAAAAATAGAAATACCTCATGCTCCAGCAATCCCTCTCTTGGGCATCTACCCAATGGACATGAAATCAACCATCACAAGAGGCTTATGCACCCCTATGTTCACTGCAGCATTATTCCCTATAGCCAAGAAGTGGAAGCAACCCAAGTGTCCCTCGACTGATTGGTTAAAGAAGATGTGGTGTATATATACAATGGAATACTACTTAGCCATAAGAAAAGACAGAATTGTCCCATTGGCAACAGCGTGGATGGACCTAGAGGGTATTAAGTGAAGTAAGCCAGAGAGAGAAGGACAGGCACTGCATGAATTCACTCATATATGGAATATAAATGAACACACGGACAGGCAGAACTGATTGGTGGTCACCAAGGGGAAGGGCGGTGGGAGGTGGGCTCAAGGGGTGAAGGGATGCATCCACATGGTGATGGGCAAACAATAATGTAGAACTAAAACCCCACAATGTTATAAACTATTAAGACATCAACAAAAAATAACAATAGAAAAAAAGAAAACTTAACTAAGCCTAAGGGCTTATGGGAGACCGTCAAGTGGACCAATTATATGCATTGTGGGAGTCCCAGAAGAGGAGAGAGAAAGAAAAGGGCAGAGAGCTTATCAAATCTGAGGAAGGAATTGGACATCCAAATTTAAGAAAGTTCAAAGAATTCCAAATAGGATGAACTTAAAAAGGTCCTCAACAAGACATGTTATAATCAAACTGTCAAAAATCAAAGAAAGAGAATGTTGACAGCAGCAAGAAAAACAACTTACCAGGTACAAGGAAGCTCCCATAAGATTATCAGTGGATTACTAAGTAGAAACATTAAGGTCAGAAGGGAGTGGGTTGACATATTGAAACTGCTAAAAGTAAAAACCTGCCAACCAAGATGATTATATTCTGCAAACTGTCCTTCAAAAATGAAGGGGAAATGAAGACTTTCCCAGGTAAACAAAAGCTGAGGGAGTTCATCACCATTAGACCTCCTTTACAAGAATTGTTAAAGAGACTTTTTCAAGTTGAAACAAAAGGACTCTAAACTGCAACATGAGAGCATACCAAAATATAAAACTCCCTGGTAAAGATAAATATATAATACAAAATTTTGTAGTACTGTAATGGTGGTACATAAATTAATTTTAATTCTGGTATAAAACTTAAAAGCATAAAAATAACTATAACTGTAAAACTATGTAAATGGATGCACAATTTTAAAAGATGTAACATGACATCAATAACATAAAGCTTGGAGAGGGGATATAAAGGAGTAAAGTTTTGTGTGCAACTGAAGTTATCAGTTTAAAGTAGATTGTTACAACCATAAGATGTTTTATCTGATTCCCATGCTAACAACAAAGAAAATACCTGTAGAAATTGCACAAAGTAAAAGGAGAAGGGAATCAAAGCATGTCACTACAAAAGAAATCAACAAAACACAAAGGAAGACAGCAAGAGAGAAAAAGAGGGACAAAATAATCAGAAGACACAGAGAACAGTGAAATGGCAATAGTAAGTCCTTCTCTATCAGTAATTACTTTAAATGTAAATGGATTAAACTTTCCAATCAAAATACATAGAGTGGCTGAATGGATAAAAAACAAGGTCCAACTATATGCTGTCTACAAGAGATTTGTTTTAGATGTAAGGATATACATAAGCTGAAAGTGAAAGGATGGAAAAAGATATTCCATGCAAATGGTAAGCACAAGAGAGCTGGGGTGGTCACAACTTACATTAGACAAAATATATTTTAAGTCAAAAACTGTTACAAGAGACAAAGAAGGATGTTATATAATGATAAAAGGATCAATTTACTAGGAAGATATAACAATTGTATATGCACCTAAGAGCAGAGCACCAAAATATATGAAGCAAACACTGCCAAGATTAAAGGGAGAAATAGAAATTAACATAATAATCATAAGAGATTTCAGTACCCCACTTTCAATAATGTATAGATCAACCAGACCAAAGATCAATAAGGAAACAGAATACTTGAAAACATCATAGACCAATTGAACCTTATAGATATATAGAGAATACTCTACCCAATAACAGCAGAATAACCATTCTTCTCAAGTACACCCAGAATGTTCTCCAGGATAGATCACACGTTAGGCCATAAAACAAGTCCTAACAAATTTAAGATTGAAATCATGTCATGTATCTTTTCCAACCACAATGGTACAAAACTAGAAATCAATAATAGGAGGAAACCTGGACAATTCACACATATGTGCAAATTGAACAATGCACTCTTAAACAATCAATGGGCCAAAGAAGAAACCACAAGAGAAATTAGAAAATATCTTGAGGCAAATGAAAACAAAAATACAATATACTAGAAACTATAAGATGCAGGAAAAGCAGTACTAAGAGGGAAGTATATAATGATAAATGCCTTCATTAAAAAAGAAGACATAGCTCAAATCAACAAGCTAACTTTATACCTCAAGGAACTAGAAAAAGAAGAACAAACTAAACCCAAACATACAGAAAGAATGAAATAATGAAGATAAGAGCAGAAATGAACTAAATAGAGAATATAAAAACAATAGAAAAAAATCAAAGAGACTAAGAGTTGGTTTTTTTAAAAGGATCAACAAAATTGACAGACCCTCAGCTACACTAAGAAAAACAGACGATTCAAATAACAAATATCAGAAATGAAAGAGGAGACACTACAACTGATACCACAGAAATAAAAATAATTGTAAGACACTACTATCAACAATTATATTGCAGCAAATTTCATAACCTAGAAGAAATGGGTAGATTTTTATAAACATACAACCTACCAAGACTGAATCCTAGATAAAAACGTCTGAACAGATCTATAACTAGTAAGGAGATTGAATCAGTAATCAAAAGCCTCCCAACAAAGAAAAACCCAAGACCAGATGGCTTCACTGGAGATTTCTACCAAACATTTAAAAAACTTAACACCAGTTCTCAAACTCTTTAAAAAAATTAAAGAGGATGGAATACTTCAAAACTCATTTTATGAGGCCAGCATTACCCTGATATCAAAATCAGATAAAGATACTACAAGAAAAGAAAACTGTAGACCAATATCCCTGATGAATATTGATACAAAAATCCTCAACAATACTGGCAAACCAAACTCAACAACACATTAAAAAGATTACACAGTATGAGAGTGACGTCAGTATCATGGCGGAGTGAGATTCCCTCTTTGAATCTCTGCCCCCTACGACACAACGAAAACATCATTCACATTCCAACAGAGCTCAATCAAACACTACGAAGGACTTCTGAGAAACCCCTGCTGCCATACATCGGACGGTGGAGGCGCGGGAAGCCCAGGAGAACGGGAGGAGAGGTAGGAGGTTGTACTCCCCCTCCCCAATCGATCGGCAAAAACAGCGCGGTTCGCGGACAGAGGGGGGAGGGGCGGCCCACAGCGGGGAAAACTAGCGCCATCCAGGTGCTCTCACAGACTGTCGCGAGATCCCCACGGGGAAGCGACGACGGACTGTTTAGGGGGTGTAGCAAACACCCTAACAGAGCCAGAAAGGAAACCCCTGGGTCAAGCAGGAGAAAGAGAGGACCCCTCCCCCCACACACCCGGCGTTTCAGCATAATCCCTCCGGGGGCTGCAGCCGCGCAGCCGCCTCAGAGCAAACCGCTCGCGACCTCCATCTAGTGGCAGCAGGGGGAAACTGCAGGACTAACTTTAATCATGACGGGTAAAAATAAAGCCGTCCCCGCCGGATCCTTGCGAAAATATGTCAGGGCTACAGACCAAAAGGAAAATGACAAACACCCAGAAACCAACCCTGAAGGCACAGAATTTGATAACCTGAATGAGAGAGAATTCAAAATAGCTATCATAAACAAGCTCAACGAAATACAAGAGAACACACAGAAACAAATCAACGAATTCAGGGATTATGTCACAAAAGAGATTGAAACCCTAAAGAAAAACCAATCAGAATTATTGGAGATGAAAAACAAAATGAATGAGATAGTGGAAAAAATGGAGTCTTTAAAGAGCAGAACTGACAATATGGAGGAACGAATTAGCACTATTGAGGATAGCCACGCAGAAATGCTCCTGGTAGAGGAGGAGAGAGAGCTAAGACTAAAAAGAAATGAAGAAATTCTTCGAGAAATATCAGACTCACTGAGGAAAAGCAACATAAGGATAATAGGTATTCCAGAAGGAGAAGAAAGAGAAAAAGGAGCAGAGAGTTTGTTCAAAGAAATAATAGCTGAGAACTTCCCCAACCTAGGGAACGAAAGGGAAATAACAGTGAATGAAATCAATAGATCACCTAAATATATAAACAGGAATAAAAAATCATCTCGCCACATAGTAGCAAACTTGAAGAATACCCGTGACAAGGAAATAATATTGAAGGCAGCTAAACAAAAAAACAAAATAACATACAAAGGAAACCCCATCAGGCTCTCAGCTGATTTCTCGACAGAAACTCTACAGGCTAGGAGAGACTGGAATGATATATTCAAAATTATGAAAGACAAAAACCTTCAGCCGAGAATACTTTATCCAGCAAAGATATCCTTCAAATACGATGGAGAAATAATAACTCTCCCTGATAAACAAAAGCTAAGAGAGTTCGTCACCACAAGACCCCCACTACAAGAAATGCTCAAGAAGGCCCTTAGGCCTGAAAAAAAACAAATGAGAAAGGGGATACAAAGATTTCAGCAAGGAGAAAAGCAAGGAGACTAAACCAGAACAAAATACAGTTGGAAAACATCAAAAATTAATTCAAGCTCATCACTGGAAACACACATTCATGACACAATCTGGAATAAAGAGATAACAAATAAGGAGGGGAAGAGGTAAGGGATTGAACTGACCCAGCCTCAGGAAAAAGGAGGCATCTGAAAATGTACTTTCTTATCCAGGAGATCGCTTATATAAACCGCACGGTAACCACTAAACAAACAACCAGAAGAGAACCACACATGACAAATAAAGAGAAAACCAAGAGAATGAACATGCAGAAATACCAAATTGAATTTGGAGTCCGAAACACAAGGGACAAGAAACGAAGGAAATGCAAAAGAACCAGAAGATGAACAATAAAATAGCAACATTAAACCCTCATATATCAATAATCACTCTAAACGTAAATGGATTGAATTCTCCAATCAAAAGACACAGAGTGGCAGGATGGATTAAAAACCAAGATCCAACAATCTGCTGCCTCCAGGAAACACATCTCAGCTCTAAAGACAAACACAGACTCAAAATAAAAGGATGGAAAAAAATACTCCAAGCTAATGGCAAACAAAAGAAAGCAGGAGTAGCCATACTTATATCAGACAAAGTAGACTTCAAGATAAAAAAGGTAATGAGAGACAAAGAAGGGCAATATATAATGATAAAAGGGACACTTCACCAAGAAGACATAACACTTATAAATATCTATGCACCCAACACAGGAGCACCAAAGTACATAAAAGAACTGCTAAAAAACCTTAAAGGAGATATTAACAATAACACAATAATAGTAGGGGATCTTAATACCCCCCTTACATCAATAGATAGATCATCCAGACAAAAAGTCAATAAGGAAATAATGGACTTAAATGAAAAACTAGACGCAATGGATTTAATAGATATATACAGAGCACTCCACCCAAAAAAAGCAGAGTACACATTCTTCTCAAGTGCTCATGGAACATTCTCAAGGATAGACCATATATTAGGAAACAAGGCAAACCTCTATAAATTTAAGAAGATTGAAATCATTACAAGCATCTTTTCTGATCATAATGCTGTGAAACTAGAAAGCAACTGCAAGGAAAAAACTAGGAAAGGGACAAAGATGTGGAGACTAAACAATATGCTACTGAACAACCAATGGGTCGTTGATGAAATTAAAGGAGAAATCAAAAGCTATCTGGAGACAAATGAAAAGGAAAATACACCATACCAACTCATATGGGATGCAGCAAAAGCAGTCCTGAGAGGGAAATTCATAGCAATACAAGCTCACCTTAACAAACAAGAAAAATCCCAAATAAATAACCTTAAATTGCACCTAACAGAGTTGGAAAAAGAAGAACAGACAAAGCCCCGAATCAGCAGAAGGAGGGAAATAATAAAAATCAGAGCAGAAATAAATGAAATTGAAACCAAAAAAACAGTAGAAAGGATCAATGAAACAAAGAGCTGGTTCTTTGAGAAGATAAATAAAATTGACAAACCCTTAGCCAGACTCACTAAGAAAAAAAGGGAGAAGACTCAAATAAATAAAATTAGAAATGAAAGAGGAGAAATTACAACAGACACCACAGAAATACAAGGGATTATTAGGGAATACTATGAAAAACTTTACGCCAACAAATTGGACAACCTAGAGGAAATGGACAAATTCTTGGATGCGTACAACCTCCCAAAACTGAATCAAGAAGAAATAGAGAATCTGAACAGACCAATCACAAGTAAAGAGATTGAAACAGTAATCAAAAACCTCCCAAAAAATAAAAGCCCAGGACCAGATGGCTTCCCTGGAGAATTTTATCAAACGTTCAAAGAAGATTTAGCACCTATCCTTCTCAAACTATTCCAAAAAATAGAGGAAGATGGAATACTTCCCAACACATTCTATGAGGCCGACATCATGCTGATACCAAAGCCAGACAAGGACAATACAAAGAAGGAAAACTACAGGCCAATATCGCTGATGAACATAGACGCAAAAATCCTCAACAAAATATTGGCAAACCGAATACAGCAATACATCAAAAAGATCATACACCACGATCAAGTGGGATTTATACCAGGGACACAGGGATGGTTTAACATCCGCAAATCAATCAACGTGATACACCACATTAACAAAATGAAGAATAAAAACCACATGATCAGCTCAATCGATGCAGAGAAGGCATTCGACAAGATCCAGCATCCATTTATGATAAAAACTCTCAACAAAATTGGTATAGAAGGAAAGTACCTCAACATAATAAGGGCCATATATGACAAACCTACAGCAAACATCCTACTCAACGGGGAAAAACTGAAAGCCATTCCTTTGAGGACAGGAACAAGACAAGGGTGCCCACTCTCACCGCTCCTATTCAACATAGTACTGGAAGTTCTGGCCAGAGCAATTAGGCAAGAAAAAGGAATAAAAGGACTCCAAATAGGCAATGAAGAAGTGAAACTCTCACTATTTGCAGACGACATGATCCTATACATAGAAAACCCCAAAAATTCCATCGGAAAGCTACTAGAAACAATCAACAACTACAGTAAAGTGGCAGGGTATAAAATCAACTTACAAAAATCAATTGCATTTCTATACACTAACGATGAAAAAACAGAAAGAGAACTCAAAAAGACAATCCCATTTACAATTGCAACAAAGAGAATAAAATATCTGGGAATAAATTTAACCAAGGAGGTCAAAGACCTATACAATGAAAACTATAAGACACTATTGAAAGAAATCGAGGAGGACATAAAGAAATGGAAAAATATTCCATGCACATGGATTGGAAGAATAAATATAGTTAAAATGTCCATTCTACCTAAAGCAATCTACAGATTCAATGCAATCCCAATCAGAATCCCAATGTCATTCTTCACGGTAATAGAACAAAAACTACTGAAATTCGTATGGGGCAACAAAAGAGCCCGAATAGCTAAAGCAATCCTGAAAAAAAAGAACAAAGCTGGAGGCATCACAATCCCTGATTTCAAAATATACTATAAAGCTACAGTAATCAAAACAGCATGGTACTGGTACAAGAATAGACACACAGATCAATGGAACAGAATTGAAAGCCCAGAAATAAAACCACACACCTATGGACAGCTAATCTTCGACAAAGGAGCAAAGAACATACAATGGAGAGAGGGAAGTCTCTTCAATAAATGGTGCTGGGAAAATTGGACAGCAACATGCAAAAGAATGAAAGTAGACCATCTCCTATCGCCATATACAAAAATCAATTCAAAATGGATCAAAGACCTGAAAATGAGACCTGAAACTATAAAAATCCTGGAAGAAAATATAGGCAGTACACTAATTGCGATTGGACATAAAGGGATCCTGTCAGATTCCATGTCTACCCAGACAAGGGAAACAAAAGAAAAAATAAACAAGTGGGACCTCATCAGACTAAAGAGCTTCTACAAGGCAAATGAAACCAGGATCAAAATGAATAAACAACCCACCAGCTGGGAGAAAATATTTGCAAATCGTTTGTCTGACAAGGGATTAATCTCAGTAATATACAAAGATCTCATACAACTGAGCAACAAAAAAACAAACAACCCGATCAAAAAATGGGCAGAGGATATGAACAGACATTTTTCCAAGGAAGAGATACAGATGGCCAATAGACACATGAAAAGATGTTCAACATCACTAATCATCAGGGAAATGCAAATCAAAACTACACTGAGATATCACCTTACACCGGTTAGAATGGCTATAATCACCAAGACAAATAACAACAAATGCTGGAGAGGTTGTGGAGAAACGGGGACCCTCATTCACTGCTGGTGGGAATGCAAACTGGTGCAGCCTCTATGGAAAACAGTATGGAGAGTCCTCAAAAAATTAAAAATAGAAATACCGTATGATCCAGCAATACCACTCTTGGGCATCTACCCAATGGACGTGAAATCAACCATCACAAGAGGCGTATGCACCCCTATGTTCATTGCAGCATTATTCACTATAGCCAAGAAGTGGAAGCAACCCAAGTGTCCCTCAACTGAAGATTGGTTAAAGAAGATGTGGTATATACATACAATGGAATACTACTCAGCCATAAGAAAAGACACAATTGTCCCATTTGCAACAACATGGAAGGACCTAGAGGGTATTATGTTAAGTGAAATAAGCCAGAGAGAGAAGGACAGACACTGCATGAACTCACTCATATATGGAATATAAGTGAACACACGGACAGAGAGAACTGATTGGTGGTTACCAAGGGGAAGGGGGGTGGGGGGGGCACAAGGGGTGAAGGGTTACATCCACAAGGTGACGGACAAAAATGTACAACTAAAACCCCACAGTGTTATAAACTAAGACATCAATAAAAAAAAAAATAAAAATAAAAAAAAAAAAAAAGATTACACAGTATGACCAAGTGGGAATTATTTCTAGCATGCAAGGATGGTTCAAGATGAAAATTAATCAAGGTAATACACCATTTTAACAGAATGATGGACAAAGCCACATTTCAATTAGTGCAGAAAAACTATTTGATAAAATTCAACACTGTTTCATGATAAGAACATAAACTAGGAATACAAGGGAACTACTTCAACATAATAATGACCATATGTGAAGAGCCCACAGGTGACATCATAGTCAATGGTGAAAGACAAAGCTTTCCTTCTAAAATCAGGAATGAAGCATAGATATCCTCTCTCACTGATTCTTTTCAGCATAGTACTGGAAATCTTAGAACAATTAGGCAAGACAAAGAAATAAAAGGCATCCATATCTAAAAGGAAGAAGTAAAATTATCTCTGTTTGTAAATGAAAATTATCTTATATGTAGAAAACCCTAAAGATTCCACAGAAAACTGTTGGAAGTGATAAACTAATTCAGTAAAGTTGCAGGATACAAAATTAAGACTCAAAAATCAGTTGCATTTCTATAAACTAACAATTAGCAATCCAAAAAGGAAATTTCAAAAAACAGTCTCATTTACAATAGCATTAAAAAGAACACAATACTTAAGGATAGACTTAATCAAGGAGGCGAAAGACTAGTACATAGCAAACAACAAAACATTGCTGAAAGAAATTAAATATGACACAAATATATGGAAAGGCATCCTGTGTTTGTGGCTTGGAAGGCTTAATGTTGTTAAGTCCATATACAACCCAAAGCAGTCTATAGATACAATGCGATCCCATCAAAATCCAAATGGCATTTTTCTTTTGCAGAAATGGAAAATAATCTTAAAATTCATATAGAATGTCAAAGGACCCCAAATAGCCAAAACAGTCTTGAAAAAAAAAACAAAACAAAAACAAGGCCCAAGGCCTCACAGTTCCTGATTTTAAAACATATTACAAAGCTATCTTCATCAAAACAGTTTGGTGCTGGCATAAAGCCTGGCATGTAGGACCATGGAACAGAGTAGCAAGGAAATTGCAAAAAGATATCCATAATATGTCATTACTGATATAAAATTTTAAAACACTCAAAACAGTATATGCAGGGGCCGGCCCGGTGGCGCAGCGGTTTAGTCCGCGCTTGGCAGCCCGGGGTTCGCTGGTTCGGATCCCGGGCGCCCGCCGACGTACTGCCTGTCAGCCATGCCGTGGTGGCGTCCCATATAAAGTGGAGGAAGATGGGCACGGATGTTAGCCCAGGGCCAGTCTTCCTCAGCAAAAAGAGGAGGATTAGCAACGGATGTTAGCTCAAGGCTGGTCTTCCTCACCAAAAAAAAAAAAAAACAAACAAAAAAAAAACAGTATATGCATATAAAGTTAAAGTGTTAAACTAGACAGAAAGGACCTACACCTGCTTCACGGGAGTGCTAACTCCTGGGAAAGGGAAGAGCAAATGGTCTGGGAGAAGGGTGTTTCAGCTGTAATTGAAACATCTTATTTCTTTAAAATATCAAATAGAAATATTAATAAAATGTTAGCATTGTAAAATCTGGGCAGTGGGTACACAGTTGATGTTATAATAATTATGTTTTTTTGCATGTCATAGTAATTTATAATAAAACTTTAAAAACTAAAATAGTGTTACCTAGTAAAATACTAAAAATGAAAAGTTAATATTCATAATAAATTATTTCCTGCCTCAGGGTCTTGTTTCCAAATTAGCAGGTGTAGTTCATGAAAAAATAATCATCTTTAATCAGCCTTAGATTGGTTAGTATTTATTCCTCTTTGCAGTATTTTTTTCCCTTTGTTTATGTCTTTTTGCACTCTACTCATATTTGATTATACTGGTCTTTCCAGACTCTTCCCTCAGAATTATTTGTGCTTTTCATTTTCTCATCCTTGGACAGAAGAGAGCAGTTCAGAAAGCCGTCTAGAACTCTGCTGACCACAAATAGGAGAGCCTGCTGGAAGATATTAGCTGATGTGCTCTTTATAACTGAAAAACTTCCATTTGTGTCAGGTTGGATCATTTTCTGGGGCAGGTTCATTTCCAAATTCATAGCTGTTTCTTCATAAAGGATATTTGTTTTTCAAAAACAATATGGATAAATTCCCTGGTGCAAAGCAAAGTCCAGTGAAGGTTGTCCATGCTGGCGCCCCAGCTGGCAGTATCAGCAAGGATAAAATGGTGATTAATTTGGTTAGTAGTTTAGGGCATTCTTAGTCAAAGCAAATCTATGGTGTAATTAGTAAAATTCTTAACTGAATTAACCAAGAATATGAGATGCCTGTGCTAGTAGAATGTTCTCTGGACAATGGTACATCTGATACATTCCTAATTTGCTCTATTGAATGATGTTTACTATGGAGTGGTTGTTTTTGAAAGAATTCTAGAATTCAACAAGATAAATTTCTTGCAGATATTTTTCTGAATGTGTTGAGTTTTTAGGGAAATTCAGTCTCTTGGATTCAGTTCATTTATCATTATCAGAAGATTGAATTTAAAAAGCACTTTGATGCCCAAACATACTTTTTTTTAAATTTATTTTTTTGTAAGAAAGATTAGCCCTGAGCTAACATCCATTGCCAATCCTCCTCTTTTTTTGCTGAGGAAGGCTGGCCCTGGACTAACATCTGTGCCCATCTTCCTCTACTTTATATGGGACACCACCACAGCATGGCTTGACAAGCAGTGCATCTGTCCGCACCTAGGATCCGAACCTGTGAACCCCGGGCCGCTGAAGCGGAGTGCGCGAACTTAACTGCTATGCCACTGGCCAGCCCCTGCCCAACATACTTTTTGAGTCTGTTTGTGAGCTTTTGAAGTCCTGCTTTTAAGATCTAAAACTAGGAAGTTCTGTTCTCCATCCATAAAAGAACCTGAATCCTAAAAGCTTGTGTGGGACTCAAAACTCTAAGTCCACAATTCTCTAGTGAATTATGAATTCAACCAAGAGCATTCTCTTGTCTTGAATAGAAACTGATTTCATGAAATCAGGTCGAGAAATAGCATGATGATAACATTTGAAAGAGCTGCCAAACATGTTGGAGCCATTGTAGTTGCTGCCATCATAAGTTACAATAATAATTAAAATATGAATCATAATAATATAAATTTCCCTTGTGTATCTAAAGTTTTCTGTACATTTTTAATATTTAAAAATCAAAAAATCAAAAGAATTAGAATGGAGCATAGTGGACAAACTACTTTCTACTTTCTTGAATCAGATATTCCCATTATTTATGAAATGTGAGTTTTGTCATTACTTTCCTTCCACTGGTTATGACTTCAAATGTTCAAGTAGCCAAAAGCCTCTCAAACTTAAACACCATGTAAACAATGCTATAGTGGTTTTCTCTGTGGGTTTTTTTTTTTTTTTGATGAGGAAGATTATCCCTGAGCTAACATCTGTTGCCAATCCTCCACCTTTTGCTGAGGAAGATTGGCCCTGGGCTAACATCCGTGCCCATCTTCCTCCACTTTATATGTGGGATGCCTGCCACAGCATGGCTTGACAAGCAGTGCATAGGTCCGCCCACAGGATACGAACCCACGAACCCTGGGCCCCCAAAGTGGAGCACGGGAACTTAACCACTACCTCACCGGGCCGGTCCCTGTTTGTTTTTTTAATAGAGGGTACCTACACATTCTTTTTCACTTTTCGCCATTTGAATGTTTAAAGTTCATTTCGAAAGATTCAAAAGCCTCGTAGAAGATACAGAAATTAATCTAGTAACTTTGATGCATAAATTGTGAGAGGAACAAAAGAAAGGAAAATCTGTTTAGTTTCCTTTTGCATTATTTTTAGAGACCTGATAAATGGTCTTGTCACAGCATTTTAAATAGAGTTTTACTTGCCACCAAGTAAAATCAACAATTCAGTGACAGAATGTTTAAATTCTCTCCTGTTCTTTGCTACAAACCATCTAGAAGGAGCGACATTGTGGACTTTTTGTGCATCATCAGTTTATCTTGTAGTTCTGTGGTTTGGTGAAGATGGTTTGGAAGCTTCAGTACAACCACATGGGAAGGATGTTTCCAGCAGTATATGGTAGCCGTTGAGCCTTGTACAGTTGAATTCTTGTGCAAAAATAATTTGGAAGTGCTGCTCTGGCAATCAGTCAAGACCTCATGCTTAGTGTAATACAGTCTGGAAAGTATTGCATAACTCCAGTTGAAGTTGGATCTCCACGCTCTGGCAAGCTTTGGATCAAAAGAAGGAGCTGTGAAGGCCGTGAGCACTTTGAATCCCTTCAGAAGATTATCAGTTAGCCTGTCTGTATTTTGGTAGAACCAAGAGCTACCTAAGTTTACTTTAGAGTTGAAAGTTCTAAGTTTTCTTTAAGAGACTAGCATTTTTCACAAAAATTATTTTGGACCTTTTTCAGCCTAATTGGGAGATAACAATCTGCAGCCCATAAGCTTCAGTGCTTGATAAATGCCCTTGGTGCCAAGGTCATCTTTTCTACCCACCCAGTCACCAGTGATAGTCTCTGACTCTCCTTCTTTCTTAAAGATAATGAGAGAAAAGTTGCACGTATAGGTCTTTTAGAGAGGAAGATGGATAAAACAAGGCTAGAGGGAAAGATCACCACCTCCTTGCTTCTTTGTTTCAGAGTTCTGGATTTATTATAAGTACATGTAACTCTCAGTATATTTTTCAGTTTCTCAAACATTTACGGAGCCCTTATTCTATGCAAAATATTATGTTCAATTCTGTGCAAGATATACACACGAAAAAGCATTCTGCATCTCACACACAAATACACAGCAACTTTCCTCCTCTTCTATTCCACCTAGTAAGCTCATATATTCCAAAAACTTAAGGGGTTTACAACTCAAGCTAAATATGTCTTTTTGTTAACAACTTAGATGTTCCACTCAAAACCACATTAATTAATTTTAGGTCTAAAACCACCTTAATGGTGAGTTTGAGAAAGGTGTTAGAGCACTGTGGAAGACAAATGTTGAAGAGACTTCAGTCATTTAAGAAAGTGGTAAAGACCAAGAAGTGAATTTTAGAAAAGATGAATATTTGAGGAGAAAAGACAAACTGTTCACCTGTTCACACATGAGAAGAAATAATTGTGTAGTTCCACAAAAAATAATCTCTATGAGAATTTTACTGTTGATTATCAAGAAAATAATACAGCTAAAATAATAATTTATAGGAATCAATAAAAATATAAACCTTAAGTGCAATTCTATCATATTTCCTTAAATATTGAGATTATTACTAGAGATTGATATCTAGTTCTGGGGACTGCTACTAAGGAAGGCATATAGAGCAGCATTTCTCAAACTTTGGTGTGCATAAGAATCCCCTGGAAAAATGTAAACAGATTCCTTGGCCTCCCAAGGATGCTGATGCTGCTGATTTGAGGACCATACTTTTGAGTAGCTGTGATGTAGAGAAGTTGGACAGATCCTAAAGACTCAAGTGCAAGACCTATGAGGAATAGCAACTCTCATAATCTAGTCAGGAGAGAATATGATGAAAATGTACTGTAAGAAACTAAATCAAGTGATGAGCTAAGCACATGAATGTCCTAGCATTCACTTTATACTTCTAACTCCTAGAAATGATGGGGGAATTTTAACAATTAAGTATATAATACTGTAAAACAAGGGCAGCTTTTGCTGAACCACAAATTATCAGAAAGGCTTAAAATGGTAAATAGATATTTAACAGTGTTTTGAAACCAAAAAAGTCTAAAAACTGCTGTCCTATAGTGTCACAATCAACTTGCCCCACCCATGCACATATAACTTCCTACTAGCTTTTTAGTTCCTGACTCTTAAATATAACCTGACAGGTAGTGGTCACCAGTTATTTAAGGAAATCATTTTAAGCATATAATATGAAAAAGTAGGAACTATTGAAAATAAAGAAAAAAAGATTATTCAAGAAAAGAACATCTCAAATTAATATCAATTTCCCCATAAAAGTAAAAGGTAATATTATATTCATTAAACAGGAACAAGATGCTATTTAAAAGGAAAGGAACATCCCAGAGGATAAAAAAAATAGTTCTTGGAAATTAATAATGAGAGAATAGTAATGGAAAACATAATTAAAGGATTAGAAGATAAAGTTGAACAGTTCTTTCAAAATCTAAAGCAAAAAGACCAAGAGATGAAAACTAAGAAAGAAAAGATAAGATAGAGAACTGTCCAGGAAGTTTAGTATCCAAAAAATTGGAGTTCCCAGAAAGAACAGAGAAAAGAATGGGTAGGAAATTATCAAAGAAACAATCCAAGAGAACTTTCCTGATTTAAGATCCACTGAATGCTCAGCGCAATGAATAAAAATAAATCTATGCCAAGATCCATCATTGTGAAAATTTCAAAGAGGATATCCAAGAGCCTCCAGGGAGTAAAAACAGGACTTATATAAAGGATCAGGATTCATGATAGCATAGGACTTCTCAAGAATATCACTGGAAGCTGAAAGACAGTAGAACCACACTTTCACAATTCTGTAGGAAAATGACCAGAACTCTATACTCAGCCAAGGTATCAATCAAATGTGAGAGTGAAATAAAGATATTTTTAAACTTGCAAGGTCTCAAATACTTTACCTCTCATGTACCTTTTCCCACATAAGAAGAATAAACCAAGAAAGAAGATATGGGATCTGGAAAAGAAGTGAAGGAAATCCCCGGGATGGAGATCCCAAGATAATAAGTCTACAGAGGGAGTAAAAAGCAACATGTCCAGATTGGAATGGGTCAGAAGGTTCTAAGAGAAATTTCTTTAAGAAGATGAAAATGATTTAAAAAAAAAAAGAGTATCCCAGGTTTTTACAGTGGTCTACAAAAACCTGACTTCTCCTCCTCCCACATTCACTTGGTCTAGTCACCCTGTCTGCCTCACTGTATTCAGATGCTCCGGGCCTTTGTGTTTGCTTTGTATCTGCCTGTAACATTTTTCTCCCAGATGTATACATGGTTTGTTCATATACTTTAGATCTCTGCTCAGATGTTCCTCTCAATCACTTCTCGCCCTCCTTAAGCTGTCAGTGTGCTTTACTTTTCAGCGTGGCACTTGGCATCATCTGGCATTTCATTCTCTCCATTAGTAGGCTTTGTCTTTGCTTTTGTGTCATGAACAGCACAGGCAGCCTTGAATATAGTGAGGGTTCAAAAAATATTTATTAAATGAATAAAAACAAATTCACTGAAGAGGACATACAGGTGGGTAACAAACATCAATACTCAATCTCGAAAGTTATCAGGAAAATGCAAATGAAAGCAATATGATAATTTTTGTCCAGATTAGCAATAAATAAAAATAACAAGAATAATATCACTGGCACAGTGGGAAAGTAAATTGGTAGTCTTTTGGAATGCAATTTAATATGTAAATATTCACTGGGGCATAGACGGCATGTGCAGTGATACCGCTGCAGCAGTGTTTGTAATAGTGAAAAATTAGGAACAACCTAAATGCCTGTAAATAGAGGCACTTTTAAATTACAGAACACATACATTTTAATAATGGGCAGCAAGTAAAAACAATGAGGGACTGTGTTCTATATTGTGGTTCCATGTGTGTCTAGATTTATGATTGTATATGAAAATACCTAGAAAAAGATCTAATAGCATACATCCCAAACTTTCATTTTATTGATCTCTAGTTGTTCATTTCTTGATTTAACATCTATTTCTTGAGCATGTAGTATGTGTAAGGAGTTGTCCCCACATGCTAGGAATGGAGCAGTGAGCAGAACAGAGGAAACACCTGCCCTTCCAGAGCTGATATCCTAGCAGGGAGAAGCAGACCAGGAACAGTAGACAAATACGTTATAGGTCAATGATGAAAGGACCCTGGAGAAAAGTGAATCAGGGAGAGAGAGAGAGGAATGACACAGAGGGGTGGGAGGGCACTCGCTGTGTTAAGCTCTGCTGTCCAGTGGAGCTTTCTGCAGTAACAGACAAGTCCTGTAAATTTGTGCCATGCAATACTGTAAGCCATTAGCTTCATGTAGCTGTTGAACACTTGATAGTGGCTAGTGCAACTGAGGAGTAGAATTTTAAGTTGTATTTCATTTAAATTAATGTAAATTTAAATTGCCACATGTGGCTGATTGCTACAGTGTTGGTCAGTGCATTTATATGGTATGGGATGGTCAAGGAAGCTGTGACATAAAGCAGCATTTGAGCTGAGACCTTTATGAAATGAAGCTAGCCATGTGTTCTAGGCAGAATGAACAACAGGGCCTTATCTGGAATAGTTGGAGGCTTTTAAGGCCGGAGCAGAATGAGCAAGGGTAAGAGTGGAAGGAGATGAAGCCAGAGAAACAGAGGGGGCCCCATATAGAAGGCCTCTACAGCTAGTGTAAGACTGTGTGTGTTCTCTGTGTGAGGCGGGAAGCCATTGCAAAGCTTTGAGCAGACAAGTGAAGTGACCTGAATTTTTAAAAGATGCTGGAACTATTCTGATGATAAATGTTGGAGATGAGGGCAGAAGCAGGGAAAAACTTAGGAGGCTCCTACAGTAACCCAGGCTGCAGGTGAGGTTGAATTAGAGGCAGTGATGGAAGTGTAGAGAAGTAGTCAAATGAATTGACAGTAATTACCACTGGATCAGATAAGGGGCATGAGAGAAAGGGAGGAGTCGAGGATGAACTTCAAAGACTTTGGCCTGAGCAAACGAGAGAGGGAGCACTAGGGGAAGAGAACGTTTGGGGGATGAATTCCAGAGCTCTGTTTTGGGCGTGGTCAGTTGTAGGTGCCTATAGATAGTTACGCCAAAGTCCTGACAATGATGTTAAAATAGGAACTTAAGCTAGAGTTTCTTCCTAGAGAATTGAGTAAGAGAAGAGAGATAATAGATGGTGTTAGGGTAGCCCTCTTTATATGAGAGGCAAAGCAAGTGACCTGTCATTAGCCTTTTCAGCATGAAGATTTTGCGTCTTTACGCATGGCTCTAAGATTTGGGTAATTATTTCTTATTTTATTTAATCCGTAGAATGGCTTCTGAACGAGTAAGGTCCCTGTCACGAGTTTGTGTCCCACTTGTTGCTCTGCCAGATTTTGCACCACTGGTGGAGGCTCTGCTCACCTGCCATGGACATGAACCTCAGGAGGTACTCTGGCCTGAGTTCTTCGATGCTGTGAATGAGGCCTTTTTGCTGTAAGTAATGTCTATTTACCCTATCATCCAACTTTGTTTTTTCTTTTCTTAGAATACTTCAGTATGTTGGAAATGCAGTTTTCAAATGTTTTGGTCTCAGTACCACTTTACCCTTTTAAAGATTATTGAAGATCCCAATGAGATTTCTTTTTACTGTGAGTTATATTTATCAATATTTATCATACTTGAAACTAAAACAGAAGTTTTTTAAATATTTACTGCTTCATTTTAATTTAACAATAAATTGATTACATGTTAACACAATTAGCATATTATTATGAGAAACAATGATCTTTTCCAAGAAAAAAATGTTTACCAGGAGTGGCATTGTTTTACATTTTTGTAAATTTCTTTATTGTCTGATGTAGAAGACAGCTGTGTTCTACATGTTCTGCATTCAGTCTGGTGTGATATGTTGTTTTGGTTGAAGTATCTGAAGGAAAATCCAGCCTCACACAGATAAGTAGTTGGAAAAGAGGAATATTTTAATAGCCATCTCAGATAATTGTAGATATTCTCCTTGGGTACCTTAGCAAAATTTGAAAATGGTAGTTTTTTAAAGGTTAGTTGCAGTGTGGAATCTGAAATTATATGAAGGAGCTTTTCATACTGTTAAATTAAAACTCATTGGTCTGTCTTGCACTTTCTTTTTTTTGGTGAGGAAGATTAGCCCTGAGCTAACATCCATTGCCAATCCTCCTCTTTTTGCTGAGGAAGATTGGCCCTGGGCTAACATCCATGCCCACTTTCCTCTACTTTATATGGGACGAGTGCCTCAGCATGGCTTGATAAGTGGTGCACAGGTCCGCACCAGGGATCCAAACCTGCGCACCCTGGGCTGCCAAAGCGGAGCGTGTGAACTTAACCACTACGCCACTGGCCGGCCCCTATCTTGTACTTTCAATGGATCTTTTGCCCAGGCAGGATTGTGTAGCCTTGTGCATGGTTCATTTGGAAATATTGGTTCATTCAGTTATGCAAATCTTCCAAACATTTGACATATTTCATTTTACAGTATCAAAACCAACATTCATTCCTCTCATCACCGGTCCCATCAGAAATGTCTTTAAGTATTGAGGAGCTGTCAAGCTCATTGTTGGTGGAAACAAATTTTCCAAGATTCCAGCTTCTACTTAAAGACTCAAATTTAGCATTCACTACAAATACTGGTCAGTTGTTTTCCTTGAGATACTAGGGTCACTTCGCTAATTTTTTTGTTTGTTTTTTAGTAGTTGATTTTTTTTGAGAGAGAGAGATTGGCCCTAAGCTAACATCTGTTGCCAATCTTCCTCCTTTTTTCCTTTTTTCCCTGCAAACCCCAAGTAGATAGTTGTACATTATAGTTGTACATCCTTCTAGTTACTGTATGTGGGATGCCACCTCAGCATGGCTTGATGAGCAGTGCGTAGGTCCATGCCCAGGATCTGAATCGGCAAATCCCGGGGCACTGAAGCAGAGCATGCAAACTTAACCACTATGCCGCCGGGCCAGCCCCTCACTTTGCTAATTTTTGAGAAAGTATGTGCTAAACACTGAAGTTTGAATAACCATTGTTTGTCTGCCAGTCATTCTTTCAAGTAAATTTCCATGAAAGAAAAAGTGGCTAGTTGATCTGGCAGCTCAGACAGTTGGACAGGTGTGTTTCTTCTCGACAACCATAGTTTCTTTATGTCACAGAAGTGCTTTATGCATACTTTCCTTCTCACCACACAGAATTTTTTTTTCTTTTATAAAAAGTATTCTCAAGGGTAAAATTTAATAAAGTTAATATTTTATACTACTTCATCAAACACATTTTTATGTGAAACTGGCAATATCTTTACTATGAGTATGGAGTGGTGAAGAACACACTGATGGTCGTCCCTACTTTGATTCATGCATGGCACAGTATTTTTACCCACTATTGCTTTTACACTATGAGTGCAAACATCAGCACAGTTGTTCAGGAAAAAACATGAGATTCAAAATCATTACTCAACACTTTAAGTATTTCTGTACCATATGTATATATTGCTAATTTCACCTAAAAGAACTCCTGTCCTTAGTTGGTGCTGATACCAGATGAATACAAGCAACACAGCTAGTCCAGCCATATCTAGAGATTCCGTTTTAAGGCAGAAGTACAGTTCTGTTGATGAAACATTAACTTATCACATCTACATTTGAATTATTTAATTCTTTTTTGTTTAGACTCTGAATGATTGGTCTCAAATTGATGCCACAATTAACTAGCACTATACTAGTATTTGAAAACATTCTATTGAATGAGAAACAATACGGTAAATTATTAACATCTGTAAAGCCAAGGGAAAAATAACTTTCCTCATATTTGCTTTTCATTTACAGTTTAGCCCACTTCCTTTGCAGTAGATGTTGTCTCCCTCTCATGAGTCAGATAAATCTCTGATGTATTGGTTTCATCTTTTCCCAGTGAAACAGTTGTGGAGTGAGAAAGTGAATCTTTTAATTCTCCTTTGTAAAGCCAATGGTCCATTCTAATATAAGAAAATATATTAGAAATAAATTTTATTTTTGAATAAAATATCATTAAATTCTTTTAAAAATCTAAAAATGTTATATTTATATATAAATAAAAATATAAAATACATATAAATATATTTATATCTAAAATAGTTTAGGTTAAATTTAGAAAAGTTTTCAAAATATTTTTAAATAGTGTTGCAAAATAAGACAACAAAGTGTACTCACTACTTGTTATGTTTCCATGTTCGTGTTTCACTTTCTTGTGCCTACAAGAGAAAATATCGGAATATTTGTTACATTTTTTTCCAGCTTTGTTGAGATATGATTGATATATACCGTTGTATAAGTTTAAGAAGTGCAATGAGTTAATTTGATACAGTTTTATATTGCAAAATGATTACCACCATAGGGTTAGCTAACAGCTTCATCACGTCACATACTTACTATTTCTTTTCTGTGGTGAGAACATTTAAGATTTACTCTCTCAGCAGCTTTCAGGTGTATAATACAGTATTATTAACGGTAGTCACCATGCTGTACATTAGAGCCCCAGAACTTATTCATCTTATAACTAGAAGTTTGTACTCTTTGACCAACATCTCCTCATTTCCCCTACCCCCCAGTCCCTGGTAACTACCATTCTAGTCTCTGTTTCTATGAGTTCAGCTTTTTTAAGATTTCACATAAAGTGGTATCATGCAGTATTGTCTTTCTCTGAGTTATTTCACTTAGCAGAACGCCCTCAAGGTCACCCATGTGGTCACAAATGGCAGGATTTCCTTCTTTCTCACGACTGAATAATATTCCACTGTATATGTACGTACATACATATGTACGTACATATATATATGCCACATTTTCTTATCCATTCATCCATTAATGGACACTTAGGTTGTTTCCATAACTTGACTATCATGATTAATGCTGTAATAAACATGAGAGTCAGATATCTTCTCGATATCCTGTTTTCATTTCTTTTGAATATATATCCAGAAGTGGGATTGCTGGATCATATGGTAGTTCTAGTTTTAATTTTTTGAGGAACCTCCATACTGTTTTCCATAGTGGCTACACCAATTTACATTCCCATCAACGGTGCACAAGCATTCCCTTTTCTCCACGTCCTCGCCAAGACTTATTGTTTCTCTTTTTCATGATAGCCATTCTAATAGGTGTGAGGGGATACTCATTGTGGCTTTGATTTACATTTCCCTGATGATTAGTGATGTTTAGCATCTTTTCACGTATCTGTTGGACATTTGTATGTCTTCTTTGGAAAAATGTCTATTCAATTCCTCTGCCCATTTTTTAATCGGATTTTTTGCTGTTGAGTTATGGGATTCTTTTTTTTTTTGGTGAGGAAGACTAGCCCTAAGCTAACATCTGTTGCCAATCCTCTTTTTTTTTTTTTTTCTGAGGAAGACTGGCCCTGGGCTAACATCTATGCCCATCCTCCTCTACTTTATATGGGATGCTGCCACAGCATGGCTTGACAAGCAGTGTGTCTGTCCGCACCTGGGATCCTAACCTGCAAAATCCTGGGCCACCAAAGCGGAGCATGCGAACTCAATTGCTAGGCCACTGGGCTGGCCCGAGTTATGTGATTCTTCAAATTTTTTTTGGATATTAACCCCTTATCAGATAATTGATTTGCAGATATTTTCTCCCATTCTGTAGGTTGCTTTTTCATTTTGTTGATGATGTAGAAGCTTTTCACAGTGTAGAAGCTTTTTAGTTTGATGAAGTCCATTTTTTATTTTTACTTTTGGTGCCTTTTCTTTTGGTGTCAAATCCAAAGAATCATTGCCAAGACCAATGTCAAAGAGCTTATCTCCTATGTTTTCTTCTAGGAGTTTTGTGGTTTCAGGTCTTAAAAATTCAATTCTTTAATCTGTTTTGAGTTGATTTTTGTGTGTGGTATAAGATAGGGGTCCAGTTTCATTCTTTTGCATGTGGCTGTCCAGTTTTCTTAACACCATTTATTGAAGCAATCTTTTCTGCATTGTATATTCTTGACTTCTTTGTAGTAATTTAATTGACCATATATGCGTGGGTTTATTTCTGGGCTCTCTATTCTGTTCTGTTGATCTATGTATCTGTTTTTATGCCAATGCCATAATGTTTTGCTTATTACAGGTTTGTAATATAGTTTGAAATCAGGAAGTATGATGCCTCTAGCTTTGTTCTTTTTCCTCAAGATTGCTTTGGCTATTGGAGGTCTTTTGTGGTTCCATACAAATTTTAATGGTTTTTTTTCTCTTTCTGTGAAAAATGCCATTCGAACTTTGAGAGGAATTGCATTGAATCTGTAGATCACTTTGGTTTCTATGAACATTTTTAACAATATTAATTCTTCCAGTCCATGAGCATGGAATATCTTTCCACTTATTTATGTCTTCTTCAGTTTCTTTCATTAATATCTTATAGTTTTCAGTGAATGGATCTTTCACCTCCTTAGTTACATTTTTTTGTGTGTCGGGGGGAGACTAGCCCTGAGCTAACATCCATTGCCAATCCTCCTCTTTTTTTTTTTTTGCTGAGGAAGACTGGCCCTGGGTTAACATCCATGTCCATCTTCCTCTACTTTATATGGGACACCGCCACAGCATGGCCTGAGAAGCAGTGCATCTGTCTGCGCCCAGGATCCGAACCTGCAAACCCCTGGCCGCTGAAGCGGAGTGAGCGAACTTAACCACTATGCCACCGAACTGGCCCCCTCCTTGGTTAAATTTATTCCTAGGTATTTTATTCTTTTTGATGCAATTGTAAATGGGTATTTTTTCTTAATTTCTTTTTTAGATAAATTGTTTTTAATTTATAGAAACACAACTGATTTTTTTTAAATGTATCTTGTAGTTTTATCTATTTACTTATTTATTTTCTCCCCAAAGTCCCCAGTGCAGAGTTGTATATCCTAGTTGTAGGTCCTTCTAGTTCTATGTGGGACACTGCCTCAGCATGGGTTGATGAGTGGTGAGTAGGTCCGCACGCAGGATCTGAATCAGCGAACCCTAGGCCGCCAAAGTGGAACGTGCGAACTTACCTGCTGTGCCACCAGGCCAGCCCCACAACTGATTTTTGTATATTGATTTTGTATCTTACAGTTTATTGAATTTTTTTGTTAGTTGTAACAGTTTTTTGGTGGAGTCTTTAGGGTTTTGTATATACATCATATCATCTATGAATAGAGACAATTTTACTTTTCCCTTTCAGATTTGAATGTCTTTTACTTCTATTTCTTGCTTAATTGCTCTGGCTAGGACTTCCAGCGCTATGTTGAATAAAAGTGGTGAGAGTAAGCATCCTTGTCTTGCTCCTGATCTTGGAGGAAATGCTTTCAGTTTTTCACTGTTTATTAGAATGCCAGCCGTGGGCATGTCATATATGCCCTTTATTATGTTGAGTTACATTCCCTCTATATCCACTTTGTTGAGAATTTTTATCATGAATGGATGTTGAATTTTGTCAGATGCTTTTCTACATCTATTGAGATGACGATATGATTTTTTTATCCTTCATTTTATTAGTGTGGTGTATCACTTTGATTTGCAGATGTTGAACCATCCTTGCATGCTAGGTCATTGTGTATCATCCTTTTAATGTATTATTGAATTTGGTTTGCTAATATTTTGTTGAGGATTTTTCCATCAACATTCATCACAGATATTAGCCTGTCATTTTCTTTCCTTATAGTTTCCTAGTATGGTTTTGATATCTGAATAATGCTGGACTTGTAAAATAAGTTTGGAAGTGTTCCCTCCTCTTCTATTTTTGGGAAGACTTTGAGAAAGATTGGTATTAATTCTTCTTTAAATGATTGGTAGAATTTACCAGTGCAGCCATCTAACTGGACTTTGTTGGGAATTTTTGATTACTGATTCAATCTCCTTACTAGTAATTGGTCTATTCAGATTTTCTGTTTCCTCATGATTCAATCTTAGTAGGTTATATGTTTGTAGGAATCTATCCATTTCTTCTAGGTTGTCCAATTTGTTGGTGTATAATTGTTCATAGCAGTCTCTTATGATCATTTGTATTTGTGTGGTATCAGTTTTAATGTCTCTTCTTTCATTTATAATTTTATTTATTTGAATTCTCTCTTTTTCTTGGTTAGTCTAGCTTATCAATTCTTTCTTTCATGGATTGTGTCTTTGGTGTTGTATATAAACGTCATCACCAAAGCCAGGGTCATCTAAGTTTTCTCCTATGTTATCTTCTAGGCGTTTTTATAATTTTGCCTTTTGAATTTCAGTCTAGGATCCATTTTGAGTTAATTTTTGTGAAGGGTGTAAGGTCTGTGTCTAGATTCATTTTTTTGCACGTGGATGTCCAGTTGTTCAGCATCATGTGTTGAAAATACGATCTTTACTCCATTGTATTGCCTTTACTCCTTTTTCAAAAATCAGTTGACTGTATTTATTTGGGTCTATTTCTGAGCTCTCTGTATTCTGTTCCTTTGACCTAGTTGTCAGTGCCACACTGCATTGAGTACCAGAGCTTTATAGTAAGTCTTCAAGTCAGGTAGTGTCAGTCCTCCGACTTTGGTCTTCTCCTTCAATATTGTGTTGACTGTTTGGGTCTTTTGCCTCTCCATATAAACTTTAGAATTAGTTTGTTGATATCCACAAATATTTGCTGAGATTTTGATTGAGATTACATTGAATCTATAGATCAAGTTGGGAAGAACTGGCATTTTAACAATGTTGATCTTTCTATTCATGAATATCTCTCCATTTGTTTAGTTCTTTGATTTCGTTCATCAGAAATTTTGTAGTTTTCCTCATATAGATGTTGTACATATTTTGTTAGATTTATAACTAATTACTTTATTTTGAGGGGTATTAATGTAAATGGTATTTTCTTTTTAATTTCAAATTTCACTTGTTCATTACTGGTATATAGGAAAGTGATTGACTTTTGTATTCTAACCTTGTATCCTGCAACTTTGCTATAATTGCTTATTAGTTCCAGGAGTTTTTTGTCAATTCTTTTGGATTTTCTACATAGATGATCATGTCATCTGTGGACAGAGACAGTTTTATTTCTCTCTTACCAATCATATACCTTTTATTTCCTTTTCTGTTCTTACTGCATTAGCTAGAATTTCTAGCATGATGTGGAAAAAGCATGGTGCTTGGGGACATCTTTGCCTTGTACCTGATCTTAGTGGGCAAGATTCAAGTTTCTCACCATGAAGTATGATGTTAGCTGTAGGTTTTTGTAGATTTTCTTTATCAATTTGAGGAAGTTCCCATCTATACCTAGTTTACTGAGAATTTTTCTATTGAATGGGTTTGGATTTTATCAAATGCTTTTTCTGCATCTATTGATATGATCATGTGATTTTTTTTCTTTTTTAGTCTGTTGAGGTGATGGATTACATTAATTAATTTTCAAAAGTTGAACCAGCCATGCATAGCTGGGGCAAAGTCCACTTGGTCATGATGTATAATTCTTTTTATACATTGTTGGATTCAGTTTGCTAAGAAAATTGTCCCTCAGTATCTGTGGATACCAAAATCTGCAGGTGCTCAAGTCCCTTACATAAAATGGCATAGTATTTGCATATAACCTACACACATCCTCCCGTGTACTTTAAATCATCTCTAGATTATGTATAATAACCTAATACAACGTAAATGCTATGTAAATAGTTGTTATACTGTATTGTTTAGTGAATAATGACAAGAAAAAAGTCTGTACACGTTCAGTGCAGACACAGCCATTGTAGGCCTTTTGATTCATGATTGGTTGAATCTGCTGATGCAGACCCTGTGGATACAGAGGGCTGACTGTATTTTGTTGAGGATTTTTTGTACCTATGTTCATGAGAGATATTGGTCTCTAAGTTTGCTTGTAATGTCTTTATCTGCTTTTGGTATTAGTGTAATCCTGGCCTCATAGAATGAGTTAGGAAGTATTCCCTCTGCTTCTGTCCTCTGAAAGAAATTGTAAAGAATTGATATCATTTCTTTCTTAAATGTTTAGTCAAATTTCAGCAGTGGATCCATCCAGGTCTGGTGCTTTCTGTTTTGAAAAGTTATTGTTCATTCAATTTCTATAATAGATATAGGCTTACTCATTCTATTTCTTCTTGTATGAGTTTTGGCAGATTGTATCTTTCAAGGACTTGGCCCTTTCATTTAGGTTATCAAATTTGTTCGCGTAGACTTGTTTATAGTCTTCCTTTCTGATCCTTTTAATGCCCATAGGATCTGTAGTGATGTCTCCTCTTTCATTTCTGACATTAGTAATTTGTGTCCTTTCTTTTTTTTCCTGGTTAGCCTGGCTAGAGTCTTATTGATTATATTGATCTTTTCCAAAAACCAAGTTTTGGTTTCATTGATTTTTCTCTATTGATTTCCTGTTTTCAATTTCATTGAGTTCTGCTCTAATTATTATTTCTTTTCTTCTGCTTAGTTTGCATTTAATTTGCTCTTCTTTTGCTAGTCACCTGAGGTTGAAACTTAGATTATTGATTTTAGATCTTTCTTCTTTTCTAAATATGTGTTTGGTGCTATAAATTTCCCTCTAAGCACTGCTTTTGCTACCTCCCACAAATTTTCATAAGTTGTGTTTAATTTTCATTTAGTTCAAAATAATTTTATATTTCTCTTGGGGTTTTTTCTTTGATCCCTGTATTACTTAGAAGTGAGTTGTTGAATCTCCATGTAATTTGGAATTTTCAAGTTATCTTTCTGTTATTGGTTTCTAGTTTAATTACATTGTGTTCTCAGAGCAGAAGTTGTATGATTTCTATTCTTCTACATTTGTTAAAGTATGTTTTATAGTCTATCTCAGTGAATGTTCTATGTGAGCTTAAAAGAAATGTGTAATCCACTGTAGTTGGATGGAGTAGTCTATAGATGGCAGTTAATATTCAGTTGATGATGGTTCTGTTGAGTTCAACTATGTCCTTACAGATTTTCTGTCTGCTGAATCAGTTAGTTTCTGATAGAAGAATGTTGAAGTCTCCAACTATAATAGCGGATTCATCTATTTCTCTTTGCAAGTCTATTATTTTTCTTCTTCACATAATTTGAGACTCTGTTGATAGGCACATGCAAGTCAAGGGTTGTTATGTCTTCTTGGAGAATTGACCCCTTTATCGTTGTATAGTGAGCTTCTTTATTCCTGATAACTTTCCTTGCTTTGAAGTATGCTCTGTCTGAAATTAATATAGCTACTCCTGCTTTCTTTTGATTAGTGTTAGTGTGGTATATTTTTCTCTATCCATTTAGTATTAATCTATATGTGTCTTTACATTTAAAGTGGGTTTCTTGTAGACAAGGTATAGTTGGGCGTTGTTTTTTGATTCACTTTGTCAATCTCTGTCTTTTAATTGTTGCGTTTAGACCAGTAGGGTCAAAGTGATTGTTATATAGTTGGATTAATATCTGTTATATTTGTTACTGTTTTATATTTGTTATTTGTTCCTCTTTTTGTTTTCCACTTTTTTTTGTTGCCTTTTGAGGTTTTAATTGAGCATTTTATATG
Organism: Tapirus indicus; assembly: GCA_031878705.1. Lineage (NCBI taxonomy): Eukaryota > Metazoa > Chordata > Mammalia > Perissodactyla > Tapiridae > Tapirus > Tapirus indicus. The sequence goes on from CM062927.1 coordinate 40,419,616, forward strand.
ATTCCATTTTATTTCCTTTCTTAGCATATTTGTTACACTTCTTTTTTTTTTTTTTAACCTCTTTTAGTGATTGCCCTAGAGTTTGCAATATACATTTATAGCTAATCCAAGTCCACTTTCAAATAACACACTATCACTTCACAGGTAGCTTTAAGTACCTTATAATAACAAAACAATCCTAATTCCTCCCTCCCATCCCTTGTGTCATTGCTATCATTTGTTTCACTTATATATAAGCATAAATAAGCATATATATATATATATATACACACACACACATAAACATATATAATTGAATACCTTGTTCCTATTATTATTTTGAACAAAACTGTTGTCTGTTACATCAGTTAAGAATAGGAAAAATAAAAGTTTTTATTTTGCCTTCAGTTTCAGTGCTCTTTATGTAGGTCTGAGTTTCTGACCTATATTATTTTTTTTCTCTCTAAAGAACTTTTTAACAACATATCTTGCAAGGCAGATCTACTGGCAACAAATCCTGTGAATTTTTGTTTGTCTGAGAAAGTCTTTATTTCTCCTTCACTTTTGAAGGGTAATTTCATGGGGTACAGAATTCTAGATAGTGTTTTTTTTTCTTGCAACACTTTAAATATTTCACTCCATTCTCTTCTTGCTTGCATGGTTTGTGAGAAGTTGATTGCAATCTTATTTTTGTTCCTCTATAGGTAAAATTTTTCTCTCTGGCCTTCTTTCAGGATTTTTTCTTCATCTTTGATTTTTTTTTTTTACTTTCAAAATGATATGCTTAGGTGAAGTGTTTTGGAATTTATTCTGCTTGGTGTTCTCTGAGCTTCCTGGATCTGATTTGGTGTCTGACATTAATTTGGGAAAATTCTTTGTCATTATCGTTTCAAATATTTCTTCTGTTCCTTTGTTTCTTTCTTGTCCGTCCAGTATACCCATTACACATGTTACATCTTTTGTAGTTGTCCTGCATTCCTTAGATATTCTGTTCTGTTTTTTTCAGTCTTTCTTCTCTGTGCTTTTCAGTTTTCAGGGTTTCTATTGATATATCTTCTAGCTCAGAGATTCTTCCTTCAGCCAGTCTATTAATAAGCCTGTCAGAGGCATTCTTCATTTCTGTTACAGTGTTTTTTATCTTTAGCATTTCTTTTTGGTTCTTTCCAGGATTTCCATCTGTCTGCTTACATTGTCCATCTGTTCTTGCGTGTTGTCTACTTTGTCTCTTAGAGCCCGTAGCATATTAATCATAATTGTTTTAAATTCCCACGCTGATAATTCCAACATCCCTCCCATGCCTGATTCTGAAGCTTGCTCTGTCTCTTCAACTTGTTTTTTTTTTTCTTTTTGGCGTGCCTTGTAATTTTTTTCTTGATAGCCAGAAATGATGTACTAGGTAAAAGGAGCTGCTGTAATGTGGCTTTTTGTAATGTGGTGGTGAGGTGTGAGGGGAGGAGAAGCGTTCTATAGCCTATGATTAGGGAGCTCATGCCTGTGGACTGTGAGCTTCACAAGAGTTTCTAAGTTTTTTTCTACCCCTTTAGGTGGGACAGGGTGGCTAGAACTGGCTGGAATTGGTTATTTGCCTTTCCCCAGTAGGTTAGGCTCTGGTTAACTGGTTTCCCCTGAGGGCAGGCCCTGTTAAGAACAGAGTGCTCTGTTGTATTTAAAAATGGTTCCTCTTCCCCTCTTCCTCCCTAAAGCAGGAGTGGATTTTTCTCCAGCATTTACTGTGAGAACCTGGTTAAGCTCTTGGAGCTCACAATATTTTGGGGATCCCCCTCTATGACTGGGTCCCCCTTGAGTTTTTAACTCTCAGAGTTGTCCACACTGAGCCTACACCCATTTGCTAATTACAGTCCATGTTTTCCTACCCATTACTGGTTCCCATGATGGTTTCTATTTGTGGATCTCTGCTCCAGTAAGTCACGATTCCCTGTATTCACTTATCTGTCTCTCCAATCTTGGGGGGCCAAGGTTATTGAGCATTCTACCATCTTGAATGTGATAAAGGGTGCAACCAACCCCCCCCCCACTGACTTCATATGCTCCCTCATTTTCTGTATGCAGCTGGGCCTATTATTTTCTGTTTCTTTGGCCTATTATATATTCCTGCACCAGTACTACTTTGTTTTAATGGTAGAGTCTTTCTAATATGCTTAATATAAAATAAGGCTAGTTCCCCCTCATTTCTCTTCTTTTTCAGTGTTTTTCTGGCAATTCTTGCTTGTTTTATCTTTTAAATAAACTTTGAAATCAATTTGTCTAGCTCCAGAAAAGATAGCTAATGTTATTTGGGGGGAGGCTGATGTTGAATATATAGATTAACTAAGGGAGAACTGGCATCTTTATGATGTTAAGACTTTCTCTCCACCTGGCCAAGAACCCTTCCATCTTTCCATTTGTTCAGGTTTACTTTTGTGATCTTAAAGAGTGTTTTATATATTTTCCACATATAGGTTTTTAGACGTTTCTGATGCCTAAAGTTTTATTGTATTATTTTGTTTTGGATTTTAGGGTTTTGGATGTTTTGGGTTTTGTTTTGGATTTTTTTGCTGTAATAAGTAGATCTTCTCCCCATCTTCAAATTGATTTTTATTATATCATTGCATCTGGAACATGAACAATGTCAAAACCTCAAAAACTTTTGTTCAGAGGAAGTAGTTACTAGTAGAATATTTGCCATTTTTTCATATATAATTTTTAAAAATTAGAATGTGTATTTTAATTTCATTTTATATGAAATGTCATAATCCAGGAAATAGCTAAGGTAAGATTTAGAAAGAGAAATGGAAGGTTAAGTCATCTGATGTTTAAAAACAAGGTCAGAAGGTAAGTTTCATGGTTAAAAAATAGAGAGAGTCTTTTTTTCTACCTACTCTAAACCTCTGTCAAAATTTACCCAGTAAGTCTGGATTTTCTGAGGAGTCTGATCAGTTTTTTTGTTATTTATGTAAGATACTGAGTGATAATCAATTTGAAAGTTAGTATAATGTGATAAGTATGCTTCAAGTGCATATGCCCTTCACGTCATTTACCTGAGTACACACTTCAGGTTCTAATGGCTTACCCCACCAATTTTCATTTTTCACACTCCAAAGCAATTTTTCAAAGTATTTACTTTTAAGTAAAATGTTCTTTGTCTTTCACCTTGGCAGATCTGTTTCTGATTTATTTAGTAATACATTTCATCAAAGAATATGGTCTTAGCAACCTGTATTTCCAGTCTTACTTTTTCAACAAGAGTTGAATTAAAGGGAAACGGGAGGAGAAGGCCCCTCAGCAACCTCTGTGAAACCCCCCAAAGCTGTTTCAGAAATTACTGGCAGTGAGGAAGAGATGTACTTAGAGGATAGCCACTCTTACTCCACCCACAGTGCTCAGACGGGGAACTGAGGGCAACGGCTCCATGAGTAGGCCCGAATTCCTTTGCTCTTTATTTTACTTGTGATAGCACATTCTCCCTCAGCAACTAATAAGATTTATTTGGTTTGGAAAAGTATGTCTGCTAATCCATAGAGGACAGACAGTCCAGAAATTCTGGGTGGTCTTCAACTTGTCCAATTCCTATGGCTTCAGCTCAGCAAGTTCCCCAAGCAGTGGCGTAAGGGCTGGAACCTTTCCATGGACACTTTCCAATAGACAGAGCGTCCCAGCCACATGTTGACACGGCGAGGCTGATTCAATCAATCAGTGCAAATTACCACCCCCACACCCAACACCCCTCTTCCCCCAGCCCCTTGAACATGTGCTGCGTGGTCATTTAGAAACCACATGCTTTCTTTGACCGATGTGCCCTGCCCTGTGTTTAGCCTTCCAACTATTTGCTTACCACAATATACCAGTGGAATTTCATCTGTTACACAATTGGCTGGGTGTCTTTGGCCTCGGCTTCCAAATACAGTCATGTATTTTCAGAAATGGGCTGCCTATCTTCTTTTAAACAGCAGATTCTTGCCCCTCTCTGCAGTTTAGCTAACTTAGAGGAACTTTTTTATTTCTTGGCCTAAATGTTAAACCTAACTTCTCAAGTTTGTCCCTGGGGTTGCCATCATAGCCACCTGCAGGCTGCAGATTGTGTGAAACCTTTCTGGCAGGGCTGCTGAAGGCCTTTCATAAGTCTGCAGAGTACAAGTAATTCAGCATGACATGCCGTCTAAGGTAAATCTAAATCCATTGCTTCAAAAATATTGAGAAGTTGATGATTGGATAGAGAATTTTTTCTACATACTAGAATGAATGAGCTAATGAACAAATGAAAGAAAAAATGGATGCATGACTGATCAGCCAGCTGACCTCATGGGGTAACTGTGAGTGTGAAATAGGGTGACCATATAATTTATAATCTAGACCATAACACTTTTGAGAGTTAAAAGGGGTGTCTTTTATAATTATGATGGGATAACAGACATAAACTTGCCCCAGGCACACTGGGACATATTTAAATGGGTCCCAATGCCTGTAATATGCTTAGCATACTGTCTGGCACCCAGAGTAAAAACTCAATAACTGTTAGCATGTTGCTATTATTATTATTATTGACTTTAATAATAATTATACTATCTTTGATAATGTTTTATTAGGTTTTCTCAAGCTTATATCTTTTCCTCCTAATGAAAATATCACTGAACTAAGGCCAGATGTAAGCTAAATTCCCAGTGCTGAAAGAGATAATATAGCTTCCAAATATGCTTAATAAGAAAAGAAAAGAAATTATAAGAAAAGGCTGACTTTCAGCCACGCTTCTAGTTTTGCGTCATTTCAGCTCAGATAAGAAAAATCAGGCTTTAAATGTTGTCAAGTAATATAGGTGAATGTCTCAACGAAGAAAGACTAGTGTAATACCAAAGACAGAAAGTTAGCAAAGAATCAGTAGTAACTAAAACTCCCATTTCTGTGTATCCATTTATTGAGACCTCCTGACATCCTCTTTTTTTTAAACCTTAATAAGATGTGGTTATAAAGTTGGTCATTGAAAAAGTTTACTTTTCAAATAAAAAATCGATTTGTAATGGACATTCTAGGAGGTTTGGGTTTGAGCATTTCTTTTGCTTGGTGTTGCAGCTCTTTGCTTTGAGAAGTGATTTCTCTGCACATATAAGTGTTAATAATGGCTCAGTTTCCTCAAATTTGATATACTTGTTAGATCAAGTTTTCATGGAAATACCCCTTTGGGATGTAATAGAGATATTCTTTCCAGTTTCTTGGAATTAAGTAGTTGGGAGCAAAGTTGATCCCAATTTTTGTGGGCTTCTCCGGCAGCCCAAACAGCCCTGATCTCTTTCTGCTTTGGAAAGGTAGATGCTGTGTGCGTTTGTCTTGAGTGAGGAAGCTCCTTCTTCTCCTCCTCATCTGCCTTCCCTACAACAGGCACCACCCTCAGCAGGAGCCTTTCTTGCAAAGAATTGAATTCTACGTAAAACGTTTAGAGCCTAAATGATTTATTAAGCAGCTGGAACAATTTCTTTACCTACTACCTGTGTTTGGAGAGGATGGGGCAAACAACTGCCTCACTAAATTGAGTATTTTGGGAGAACTAAGTACAGTTTTCTGAATGTCAAGGAGGCATCTGTCTAGAATAGTCTAAGAGCAGGAGATGTTGGACAGGGCGGAGCGTCCTGTCCAGGCTCTCATGCTTTGTGTTGGAAATTGTTACTAAAACTCAGATGTTCTACATAAAAGCACTGACTGGGAGCCTATTCCTGAGTATTTTAAAGGAGGAAATTATAATGTATTACACATAACTCCCAAAAGCCATATCATTTTCCTAAATACCTAGCTATAACACAGAAAACTTCCCATGATTATTAGGTAGGAATTTTGGAGAGCCAAGTTTTTATCTTATCCTGTTTTTCTTGAATTCGTCATTTTGATCAGTGTCCAGACTAGATGGATGGAACAAGTATAGTTAGATGAGAAAAAGGGCAGCCTTAGAGTTTCTGTGACTAACATATGTTGAATAGAATGAAATTTTTCAGTGTCCCTAAAAACATTTTTTTCTTTCTTTTTTTACTTTATTGGCTCTGTAAAATTTCCACAGAAAAATATATTCATTTCATCAGGTCAAACAATACAATACAGAAGTATGTATGGAAAATGTTAATTATCCCTTCCTTATCGTTCACCAGTACTTCTGGTAACCATACCTTATACCCTTGTAAACATATAGAAATCTGTATGAAATAATTCTTGCTCTTTTTATAAGTAGCTTTTTTACCAACGTATCTTGGATATCCCTCAAGGGATATGGATCCAGCTCATTTTTATAAAATAGGAACATATTCCCTGATACGAAAAGTTATTTGCCAGTGGATGCATTCGAGTTGTTTCTAATTTTGTCTTTATACTATTGCTGCAGTAAATATCCTCCAACTGATGCTTTTATTTCTGCCAAGCAGATTCACAAAAATATGGTTATGAAGGCCAAGGATATGTGCATTTTACAATTTATTAGGTGGTACCACATAACTTAACTAAGAGGGCAAAGCCATTTCCTGTCCCACCTTTGAGAATACCCGTCCTCTATACCTCCTTCAGCACTGGATGTTGTCATTCTTCTAAACATTTGCTGATGTGAGGGTGAAACGTGATATCTACTTCTGTGTTAGTTTACCTTTCTTGACTATTAATAAGGTTGAAATATGCATATTTTATTGGCCATTTGCATTTCTTTTTTTGTAATTTGCCCTTTTTTCCTGGTTTTATTGAGATATAATTGACATAAATTGTAATTTGCCTTTTTTATTTCAAAACCAACCCGGTACACATTTAGAACATTGTATACAATACAAATGTGTTGGTCCAACCAAATTCTGTTATGCAAGTGTATTAAGATCATATTGCTTTGGTGATTTCTTCGTCCAAGATTGATTATAAAGAGTTAATTCCTTGATGTTTTAGAGCAAAATAGATTTTCTTTTTGTTAATAGATGATTCAAATATTAAACATGCATCCATAAATTTAATCATTCACAGCAATTATAGAGTGTGCTCTGAATCAAGGATAATAAATAGACAATTGTTAACATACACATTTTTCAAACTGTGTCTGAGAATAGAACAAAAATATTATGTACTTACTGACTTGAGTATAGAACTTAACGCAACTATTAGTAAATTTGTAACTAACCAATATCTTTTAATTTAGATATTCAGTGGAACATCTTACAGTAGCTTCCTTTTTACATTTGTTCATATTTATCTACTGCTTATTCTCAGCAGCTTGTGCCTTTGTGCTGCTGGGCATTGCTCAGCCACTGTGACCTAATGGTAGAAATCACACTTAATGCACATGGCTGCTCAGAGAGCTTAGGAATGGTGCTGCCTCTGAAGAACTTAGTGAAGTGAGAAACTTTTCTAATGATGTACATATTTATTTCACATGGATCCTGAAAAAGATAAGGTGTGATGAGAGCAGGTCAAAAGACATCCCTGCTGTTTGGGAAGGGAAAAGTTACTGTGTGGCCCAGTTCTCCCCTCTGCACCTCAGAGCTTCCCCGTCCCTCAGGGGCTTTCTGGCTCCATGACAGAGGCCACAGGCACCCTCCCTCCACTCCCAAGGGGTGTTCTACTTCTTCTAGAAAGCTGGACAAAAACCCCTTTCCAGGGGTCTGTTAATGTGGCTAAAATTGGCTGACGACCTTGACTTTGAAAAGACTTCCCTAAACACCAAAGGAAGTGAACACAGGGTCCAGGCATTTGGCTCACCCAGGAGTGCCTTCTATACACTCCCCAGGGCCCAAACCCCATTTTCTGAGTGGCACCCTCCACTCTCCTGCCTGCAGAGGTAGAGATGCTTATATATAATCTGAGGCTGAGGACCCGCTTCAGCATCAGACTTTCTGGGTTCGAATCGTAGCTGTGAGTGCTTGGTCCCTCTCTGACCTCAATTGCCTAGTCTATAAAATAAGGATAATCATGGTACCTGTTTTATAGAGTTGTTACGAGGATTAAAATGCTTAGCATCATTACAGGTAGGCCCTTAATAAATGGCAGGTACTGGTCCTTCAGCCTCTCCCTCTCCTCTGCATCTGGCCCATCCACAGTCAGCCTTGCTGTCCTAAAACACCACCTTCCAGGAGCACACAAGGCCACCACCCCTGTGCGGCCTCCTGGTGTTGCTCCTATCACAGCCGTCCCTCTGAAGACCTGTCTGCAATACTGGCTGCACTTCCACCTCCTCTCCTCATTGATTCTGCTTTCGTCTTCCATCACACCATCAAAGCAGTATTCTTGGGGAGGTCGCAAAGGGCCTGCCCAGTGCAGTGCTTGTGGTTCCCTCCCCGTGTTCGCAGTCTCTCAACAGTGTTGGTCACTGCCAGGCCTGCCTTCTCTTCCTTGGTGACATGTTCTCTGCTTGTGTGTCTCCTGCCTGTCTGGCACTCCTCCTTCTGTCTGCAGCTCCTCCTCCTCCTCTACCTGTTGGCATTCCTTGGGGCACAGACCTAGGCCCTCTTCTCTCCCCACTCAGACCTCTCTCCCTTGGGGTTCTCTTCCATTCTTTGCCGTTCCCTGCCAGCTGACAGCTCCTTAATGTATATCTTCAGCCCAGACCAGTCCCTGGAACTTTCAACTTGGGTATTCAATGATCTATTTTATATCTCTGTTTGTGCCTCAGGCATTCTAAATTCACATACCCCAAACTCAACTGTTAGTAAATCCTTCACAAATCTTATCTTCCCTTCTTTCCATGAGTAAATGGTATGTCCGGCCATCTCGTTGCTCAAGAAACCTGGGACAACCTTGATTCCTGCCTCACCTTCACCACCTCTCATCAAATTCATTGCTAGTTTCTTTTGATATTACTGCTAAAATACATTTCAGGTACTCTTCACTCCTCCACTGCCACCCGTGTCAAGCCAGCACCAGCTTCCGCTCCCGCTGGACTTCTGTTCTCCCTGCTTCCATCCTACTCTAGTCTCTGCACTCAGTTCTCCAGATAGTAGTCAGAGTGATCTTTGAAATGTCAGTTGGATCCTAGCACTCCTCTGTTTAAAACCCTTCTGGCCAGAATAATCATAGAATAGAATCCCAAACCCTTACCTTCCCGTGGTACCCCAGAGCCTCATCACAAGCTACCTAACCTTTGCTCTCTGGGGCTTTTCTCTTTTTCTGACTTTGCTCTTACTGTCTCAGGGCCATCATGGCTGCCATTCCCTCTGCTAAAATGCTCTTCCTGCTACTGTTCACCTAGCTAATCCCAACTCAGTTGGAGAGGCTATCCCTGACCACCCGATCTAATTTGGGCCCCTTATTCTTTCTTACCTCAGCCTGTCTTTTTCCTTCATTGCCTTTATCACTATTTGGTGTATGTATGTCTACCTCCCAATGGGCCCTGAACTGCTCAGGGTACAGACTAGGTCTGTTTTCTTCCCAATAGTTTGGCCTGCACCTGGCACAGTGAGTGCCACACAGGAAGTGCTCGTTCATCTTCCTTGAATGAATGACACCAGCTCCTTGCCACTGAGTATAATAGGGGAGGTAGCAGGGATCCTGGCGGTCTGGTAGTTAAGATTTGGTGCTCTCACCACCACAGCCCGGGTTCATTTCCTGGTCAGGGAACCACACCTGTCTGTCAGTTGTCACGCTGTGGCAGCTGTGTGTTGCTGTGATGCTGAAAGCTATACCACCAGTATTTCAAATACCAGCAGGGTCACCCTTGGACAGGTTTCAGCAGAGCTTCCAGACTAAGACAGACTAGGAAGAAAGACCTGGCCACCCACTTCTGAAAAAATTGGCCATGAAAATCCTGTGAATAGCAGCAGAGCATTGTCTGATACAGCGTTGCAAGGAGAGAGGATGGCACAAAAGACCAGGCAGGGTTCCGCTCTGCTGTCCACAGAGTTGCTAGGAGTTGGAATCCACTCGATTGCACTAACAACAAGGCATGGGAATGGCAGCCCAAAACACTGGTGCCACAATAGAGGGCATCTAGAGTGTGGACCCAAAATGTGCCAGGTGATGTAGGGTTGCAGGTGTGGAGAGGTGGGGGAAGGAGATTCTGCAAGACTTCCCAGAGGAGTTGAAGCTCAGGGTGAGAATGTGAGATCAGAAGGAGAGTCAGAGGAGGGCCATCTCTCCCTTTCTCCTGCCCTTCTGCCTGCTCCTGTGACAGTCTCTCCAACTCTTCAGCTTCTTCTAGTCTTGCCCCAGAATTAATCCAGGACAAGGTCTACAGGAGTTATGCTGAAGGAGAAGAAAAATAGAAACCACTAGAAATTGCTCCCCTATGTCTCCCGCCTATTCATTTCCTGCCCCTGTACCCATTCCCTAGGCTTCACGCCAGCTCTTGCAGAGAAATGGCCCAGAAGTGATGGCGAAGGGAAAGACATTGAAGGGGTTGTTTGGTAATAGGGAACCTTTAAAGTGCCCCCAGCTTTTGTTTTTCTTATTAAAAGCAGTAAACATCTTTGGCAGAACCTGGAAAGCACTCTGCTGTCTGTGATGCCGCAGGTGAAAGGGCAGGAGGCCCTGAAAAAGCAGGTCTGAAAGAAGAAGGGCAAGTTCCAGCAGGCCAGAATAGGCCCAGTGTTTGTGGGGGCAGCCCTGCTGCTATCCCAGAGCCACCACCAGTGGCTCAGTTTAGATACATGTCTCCCTCATGCTCCCTACCGGGAGGGGAAGTAGATACCCTGATTCACTGACCTAACACGGAAGGAACCTCTAAATACATTTTCTTGTAGAAACTTATCTACACGTTTTGTGTATATATATATACACACACACACACACAAATATATAGCTCCAGTATATATTTATCCTTTTTGAAAGCATTTTTTTCCTTTGAGCATTTCTCTAGTTGAGTTGAAGTGGAAGCATATTCACGTTATTTTACAAGTGAATACTTGGTAAATATTCATTGATACTATAAATATTAACTGCTGCTATGACCATGAGGAAAAGAATATTCACAAATTGGATTTGTTATTGCATTTTTAACTCTCAACTTTCTTTTTTCCGTAACCCATTTCTATTTGAAATTTTGTTTATTTCTTGATGAAAGGAAGAAGATTTCTCTCCGCACGTCAGCCATAGTCTGCCTCTGGCTTCGACACCTTCCCAGCCTTGAAAAAGCAATGCTGCATCTTTTTGAAAAGCTAATCTCCAGTGAGAGAAATTTTCTGAGAAGGATCGAGTGCTTTCTGAAAGATTCATTGCTGGTATGTGCTAGGCTTTGATGAAGAGAAAGATCCTTAAAGAGGATGCTGTGAAAGTCAAAGCAAGGGAAAGTGTAAACAAGAGAGCAATTGGCACCTTTAAAAATAATCATGTATCCACATTTTATTTTAAAAATAGCTAACGTAAGGGCTTTTCTATATGCTTGGAGCTTGTGTCGAAAATAGGGAGAGATTCAAGATTTCCCTGATTGTTACATCTTATAGTGCATATTCACCAGAATTGATATTAGGGCAGACTTTTTAATTAAATTAATTTATCTGACAATATTTATTTCCACATGAAAAGTAAGTTTTAAAAAATGAAGATATTATTAACAAGAGGATGAATAAATTAAAGACAAACATTCAAAAAATAAACTTTTAGCCCTTCACTACAGGAAAAATAAAATAAGAGAAACAAAACAAAACCCCAGAAATATGGTTAAAACAACGAAAATAACTAAGAATTCTGTAAGTTCTCTTTTGGTGTAAGCCTGCCAGCCTTGAACCCTTCGTCTGTACAGTGGCTCCCTCCCCGGTCTCCCCTCGTACTCAGGACTTCTCAGGCCTGTGCAGTCGGGGGCTCGGTGGGCCGAATGGGCCCCATTTTCTAATCCAACATCAGGCAGGCCAGGCTCACAGGCAGTCTCAGAACCTGACCAGTCAGGATGTTTTCACTCCGTGGGAGGCAGCTCTGGAATTTATATGCACTTGTGTAAGAATGGGAATAATGACCAATGCACCCTGAGAAAACAACTCAAAAACTGCAGGTACCGTGCTCCCAGGGTATCTGTCTTACGGGAGCCTCAGTGGACTCTGTTTTCTCATTAGTGTTTGAAACCTGAGAGAGAGACTGCACAGAAATTTTCTTCCTTTTGTGCAAGAGGGAGAAAATTAGTTCAGAGGAGATGGTGAAGAGTCAGATCTGAAGTTGGTGGCTAGGAAAGTGGGCAGGAGAGAGTGTTCACCTTCCCCGCTGAGCTGAGACTTGGGCAGGGAAACCCTGTGCATGGAGTGCTCTGAGGTTGGCCTAGTTTACACAGCCCCCACCTCTGAGACAACTTGTGTTTATTTAATTCAGTTGAAACTTCCTGTTCTCTTTCTTCCTCTTTCAATTTGGACACTTGTAAGGGAATCATAATTTAATCAGTTGCCTTTTTTCCTATATCCCATTTCTCTTTGTAGGCCCCAAACGTTCTGCACCAGCTCCCATGTGTGATTGTCCATAGCCATGCGTGCCTTCTCCCGTGCTTCCTGTCCCCTCTGCCCTCCCGCTCTGGGGCCTCCCAGGTGACCTGTAAATTAGGTGGAGCCAACTGACTTGAAAGTTTACAGTGTCTGGGAGGGAAAAAAGGAAGGAAGGAAAATAGGTACAAAGGCTGAGAGAGCCGAAAGACAGGTTTTTTTTTTTAGGAAAATTACTACTTGACCTCACCATTCAAAAGACTTGCATATTAAGGTGAAAAATAAGAATGCACTTATATAAAAATAATTGCAATAAAATTTAAAACAAACAAAGGCTTTTAGAAGCCCCCTGGGAGCCCATTCCAAATATTAACTTTATTATCAGGTAAATCTCTTTATTTCTAACTTAAATGAACATGCTATAATTTAATTTTATCTGGCCCTTTTTCAGTGGCAAAATATAGTAACTGAGCTATTTCTTTGCTTTCATGGTCCTGATTAAATTTTCTTTAAGTCTTTTCCCTATAGAAAAATTTCAGTTCCATTAACTTTTCTAAGTTGGTTTGATTCTGCAACCTGTGGTTCTTCTCTGAACCTTCTCCACGTCCTCTTTAACCTGTGGCCCTCAGGCCTAAGCAGTACTTCAGTAAGCACAGGACATCGCTGCGAATGAGAGAGAGAGAAAGCAGGCACTCCCATTAAACATTGCAGTGTATAACCTTCAGTCTCCAGTCTATGGTTTAAAATACTCTCCCCCAGTCAAAAAGCATTTATCAGGATCATGTGTGTAGAAATTCAGAGCTTCCATTATGGTTAAAGAGGGATTCCAGAGGGTGTTATTTGGTTTAATTTATTGTGGCATTGGCAGGATGTGACCCCTCTGTGCCTTCTGGTTCATGGAGGTAATTACAATACAGAGCTGGAAGTCCCTGATGGGTGTGAGCTGTTCTCTTTAGGCATCCTGGGCCTGCAGTGTCAGAAAACCAAGCAGGCTGGAATAGACCTGTGACGTGAGTGATTAGAAGGGTAACCTGAAGAAGCTGCTTCCTAATTGCATCATCTGATTCATTTATCTCAGCACAGTATCTTGGGGCAGTGAGAGGACCGTGCACAAGTATCAGAGAGATCTTGAAGACTCAGATAGCATGGGACTGCTGTGCTTCCCTCCAGAAGAAACTTGATGCCTGTTACATTAGAGTTGGATTCTGAGAGTAATTAAAGTGTGATGGTCTATGTAACTTGTATTTTATATGGAGCACTGTTAATTATGTTTGCATCTCTTGGGACTATCCAGAATTAGCCTTGGAAATTCTATAGTTACCAAAATGTTACGAAAACAAAAGATAAAAGTGTGGTACAGGTTGTACCAAGTGAAATGATCTCCCCAAATGTTCCTTGGCCTCTGAGGGACTTGGAGGGCCTGGTATTTTCCATTAAGACTGTAAATAATAAGGTGCTAATCTAATATCACTTGAGTTCTAAATGCATATATATGTTTTTGACTTCTAAAAAATAAGTTTTTAAAACCTGTTTACTTTTGAAACTCACCCTTTGGCTTCCATGGACTGGACTGCCCCCAAGTACATGGCCACCTCCTGCATTTGGTGGCTCCTAAATAAATTGCAGTATTAACCCCAGTTTGTCATTTACTGTGCAGACTGACACTTTTCAAAAGCAGATGTCTTGTGTTTCCCTTGACAGAGCAGGCACTGGAAGACCATAGTCCATAGCTTCAGACCTGACCTTAAAAACCGATGTCACCAAAAGCATGAAAGCCGCTTGCTAATTATGCAGCTTTCTTGGCACTGTTTGGTTTCCCAAGGCTGGCCCTGAATCAGAAGGATGTTATGTTTTCCAGTTACAATTGTGTTTGTGGAGCCCAGAAAGCTATTGTTGATATTCTACATTTGAATGAAAAGTACTGGCTGGGTGGCAGGGTGGCAGTGTGCTTGGCTGCCCTACTGCATGCCAGGGCCAGGATGTGCCCTGGTTCCCATGCCCTCCCATTGCTCCTTCGTCGGCTGACCCATAGGCCGCCTGCCCCTCAAGCTGAGTCCAGAGGAGCTGCTCCCTTGCCTTCACAGACAGATTTGCCCACAAAAAGAACAGGGAGCAGAGGAGAGAGCAGGGACAGGGGGAAAGGAGGCCAGGTTGGTTTTGGTTTTTGTTTATTCAGATTTTAAATGAGAAAACACTCCTCGTATTCCCTCCTACTGAAAGTTTTCATAGCTCAATTAAAATTAGTTCTTTATCTTGTCAAGTATACCTCAATAAAGCTGGGGGGAAATTATTCTTGATCTAATAAAAGCTCCAGAATAAAGCCGGCAGGTGCCTCAGTGTCCTCCATGACCTCCCTGACATGAGATCTGATGGGTCCTCTTCCTCCTTCCCCACACTGCACTCGTAGCCCCTGCACGAAGAAACAGATGCGTCCTTGACACAAGATTCCAAACACGGTTCCCTCTAGCCAAAGATTATACTGAAGAATTACCTCCACATCCTGGACATTGTCAGTTTCCTGTACTTGAATAACTTCTTACTAATGTTCTAGGGTTTTCTTTTCCTGCTTTTTCATTAGTGGCCTTTTAAGCATTTCTATTTTGAGCTCTTTAATGTGATGCATGTAATTTAACAAAAGCTGAAGTAGGTAATTTAGCAGTGGTCGAATAGAGACATGTGGCGGTGGCTTTTGCTTGTGGCTGAGAGGTGAAGAGTCTGCGTCTCTGACAGGAGTTGCACTTTCCAGCGTCGACCTCAGGGAGGCGCCAAATCCCCCAGCGTTGTCTCTTCTCTGTGAGGAGAGTTTTCACTGTTGGGGGTGCAGCACTTTGCAACCAGTGAGAAATGAAGGGAGAGAGAGGGGAAAGAAGCCAAGCAAAAGCAGGGCAGTAGTCTCCCTGGGAGGTCACTGCCCCTCAGAGGCTGAGCTGAGAAGCAGCAGCGGGTGAGGAGCTGTCTTCCCTTGCAGGCTGCAGGAGCCAGCTGGAGGGAGGCCCCTGGGTGAGTCCAGGAAGAGGACCTTCAGACTGGGGGGGTTCTGGTCAGCACCCAGAGCCAGCATCCCTGCGTCAGCACTCTCAGAGAGTGCGGGTAAATTTAAAATACAAAAGTACATTCAGTACTTGTTAAGTTTTTTTTCTTTAAAGCCCAGAAATGACAGATTTATCACTAATTAAACAATAATTGCATTATGGAGTACTGAAAAAAATTGCTTGTAGTATAAACAACATCTGGTAAAGATTAAAAAGAAAGAATGATTTTTCCAAGCTCAAATTTGTTGAAAGAAATTTGAATGTTTTGAAACAAAATAGATTCTAAATGTAAAAGGGATATTTATAGTCTTATGTTTAGTATTTTGAAAGTAGAAAAGAAGAAAATGGCATAATAAAAAATACATATTTGTAAAGGTGCCTTATTTTACATGATAGATGTGAAGGGTTTTTTTTTTATATAAGTAGATTTTTTTAAAAACCAAATTGCTTTTGAACTCAGTAAAGGAGTTTACTGTTGAAATCAATCTTATGAAGAATCGGTTTTTTAAGAAGAAAATTTTCTTTTGATGAATGTAGTCACCCTTTAATTTATATACATATGTTAACACAGGGCCCCTCCTGTCAAGCACACAGTGGTTTGGAAGAGTCGGCTACACAGTGGGATGGGATTGCCGGCTGGTGGGTAAACTGCAGGGAAAGCTTCTCATCAGCCATTTCTTTAAAAAAAAAAAGACCATTCCTGAGTAAAATATTTAAACTACATTAAAATAGACTATGAAGGAGGATCTATTCCAGGCTTACTGAACTTCAGCTTCTTATTTCTCATCTGTAATCTTCCTCTTTATTTTTTAGGAAAAAAAATAACTGAAGGGTGATAAATGAAAAAGACTTGAGAATTTTTTTTGTTTTTTCACTGCCTTTTTATTTTTTATAAGAGGCATTCACTTTTGTCTGTGAATTCCCCCAAATCACAGCATAATTTCCCTTTCTAGTTTATATTTTCTCTCCCTGCCTCTCCTCATATTCTCTCTCTCTCATACGCACACAGATTCAGAAAATGATTTTTAAAAAAAGGAAAGAGTTCTTCCTCAGAATTCTATTCTTCCCTGTTCTCAGGCCTCTTTCAAGTGGCAAGTGGCTTGTAATAATCATTGATGAATCAGGATGAAAATAACAGGCTAGACATTAAGGGCAGAGAGTGAGCATCAGTGTTATTTGTACGTTCATGGTACAGAATGACAAGCTGGCCTCTCCTTCACCTCTCCCCTCAATGCAGGCCTAGAGAACACGGCCACTACACGTTTCTTCTGTGTTGACTGTCTTCTTTTGGTTTGTTTAGGGATGGGAATGAGTTGTCCTTCTAGGCAGAGAGGAGATCAACAGTGCAGTCCTGGGTAGCTGTGGGATATGGGAGGGAGATGCACGCCCAACAGAACAGTCTGGGCCATGAGAAAAGGAGGCCAGAGTCTGGCGCTCTCCATCATCATCTCCATTCATCCTCCGACATTCGGTGAAAGGACTGGGGCAGCGTGAGGGGAGGGAAGAAGGACAGAACTCGTGTTGTTGATGGTCTCCTGATGACACGGTTTCCCTAGACTTGAAATAATCTGTACATGGAAATCACTGGGCCAGATGAAGAAGAGAAGAGCTTGAAAAGGAACAGATTTTGGTAGGATGGAGAAAAACAGACAAACAGATGCAACCCAAGAAAGATTTCCTTTTCTTCATTTTTATAGAAAAGATAATTGCCCAGATTGTGGGACTTCAGAGCTGGGGCCAGGGCTCTGGTTGCATAGTGGCCTGTGGTGTGTGACTATAGGGTCCCATTTTACAAATAAAACAGGACACAGAGGGGTTAAGTGTTTGCCTCTTCTTTAGGAGGGACATATATGGTTTCCAAAGAAGCATAAATTAAGACTTTAATTCTATTAGGAGGAGTCCCTTGATAAGAAAAGCAGCCTAAGTTTGCTTTTGTGATTTGATGTCACTGGGACACATGCCTGGCCTGTGAGCACTCCAGGCTTCACCAGGGGACTCACTGACCCTGAAATTATGTGTTTGGGAAGTGTAAAGAGGCTCATTTTAAAAACCAGCAGTAAAGGCTGTGGGTGAGAAAGAGCTGTTCACAGCTCTGGGGTGGCAAGGGACACCAGCTTTAAAACCAAAACCTCCGCGCTGGCTGTTTCAGCAGGGTTCCCTGGCTCCTGGTGTCTTACTTGTTTTAAAAGCTAAAACTCATTATAAAAGCAAGCAAAGGTCTGAAGTGTTTGGACAGAAGTCGAAGAAGAGAGTCCATCAACATGGAGAGAGCAGATTCCACACAGTGTGGAGACATTTAAAATATTGGATTGAGCTGTTTTGCTAGAAAATACTGCATGAAAGAAAAGTATGTCTGAGCTCTAGGACTCTTTTAACAAACTGAGTTAGACTTTCTTGCTTCCCCCCTGATGTTCATGGTAACCCTATTCTATACATTGGATCATCCTTTTCTTTGGTATTCAGAAATCCCTATAATTAGTATTGAATGATTTTCTAATAGTATCCATTTATAGAGTGGTTCTGGGGTAGTTAGGTCATTTAGAACAAAAAGAATGGTTCTGTTGACCGTTTTCTATCAGTACATTTTCAGGCTCTGTGTGTCTGCCTGTGGGCATGTGGCAATGTTGTTTGGTCTTAAATATTCTTATTCAAGAGGCATATTGTCTATATATGAACCTTTGAAAGACTGTTCTGGCAAATTTGATGAATCACATTTCTTTAAGACATGCAATTTGCTTTTCCCTTCTTGTTTTTCCATTATAAATGCATAGAAACTTTTATGATATTTTGGGGGCATGTATCCAGTGACCTCTTAATAACTATTATTATTTACAGTGAGGCTGAGAAGCAGGGAGGTTAACTGACTTGTCTGAGATCAAAGCCAACAAATAACCTGCCTCTCTTCTGTTGAACTATGGTTCTGCCCAATTACTTTCTTGAGTGCATAGTGAATTTATTGATGAGAATTTTTAGTTGGTTTCTTTTATATAAAAATGCACATCAGTGAAGGATTAGGGAGCGTGGATCACTCTACTTAAAGAGTAGAGATTTGTAACTTGCAAATCACAAATCTCTCTCTTCAGATCATTCAAGGGAAATCATTCCACCACTTTAACAAGTGGGAATGCTCCTGCCACAGCCTTCCGTGACAGTCTGTGGTGGCGGTGTGTGAACGCTAGATGGCACACGTTCAATGTTACAACTCCAAACGCCAGCGAGACCGAGAGTCGCAAAGAGTCTGTTGAGATAGGCACCATTCTTTCTTCAGTGTGGTCCAGAACACTTGAGAGGCAAAGCATATCCTTTTTTTCTTTTTTCTTATTGAGGGTGCTATGAAAAAATATTTCCCAAAGCTAGTCCTATCAAGTGCAATATGACTAGAAGAAATGCTCTATAGAGCCTAATCCACTAACATTTGGATGCTAGTGTAAAATATCTGTTTTAGAACACAAACGGCATCTTCATCTGGCGTTGCGCCCTGGCCGAAAAGATGTGGAGCCTGGGTTAGGCCCACTGAAGCGGCACCCAGGCCACCATAGGTTGGCTTCTGCAGATTTAAACCGTCAAAAAGATGTTCTCAGAGTAAATTAGATCGCTTTCATTATTCAAGATGACGGTATCTTTGTTTTTTTCATTAATCTTCTTTTCATCCTAAATAATTTAAGCTACTAAATTCATAGTGCACTAAGGTGCGGTGTTTAGTCCAGCATGGTAGTGGTCACTGCTTTCCTCGTCAATCATTCTAAGTTGTTGTGTACTCATTACCTAATAAGCAGGAATGAAGAGATAGTGGCCCAGATCTGACTTTAAGGCACTTCTAGGAGGTCAGACACACGGGCACGTTACGTAAAACTAGCAACACAGGCAGACTCTTGTGTCTTCACTACAGCATGCTGGTAGAAGATATCTTTTAAGTTTTCCATGACACTTGTTGACCCTTTTTTCTGGATCATATGGGCTTATTGTAGAAAATGTGGAACATACAGGAGTGTAAAGCAGAAATAAAGCTTGTCCATAATCCCCTTGCCGCAAGGGAACCACTGTTTGCATTTGTATGCAGGGCTTTTTGCGTGCGCTGGTGGTTCTTTTTTCTAACACGAAGTAATGTGCCATTTTCTAGGCACCAGCACTTCTGAACAACTCCTTTGCCTGATAGTAGCAAGTTGTTTGATGCAATGCTTCTGATATTTTACCTTCTCATGGTCTTTTCTTTACAGCCTGAAGCAGCCTGCCACCCTGCCATATTCAGAATTGTTGATGAAATGTTCAGGTAAATGTTGTGCTGTTTCTGCTAGTAATTGATCTAAAAATGCTCAATTTCCAAATATGAAGAAAAAATTCTGTGGCAGTCTCTGGCTCTACCATGAGGAAATTAGTTTCTGATTCTATCTTACCCCTCTGAGCTTTTTGGTAAAACCCAAATGTCAGTATATATTTAAAAGCCAATGCCTAAGAATTAAGATAGCTTCTTTTTTTAACCTTTTAAAATTCTAATAATAATGGTAGAAAAGCAGAATTGAATTAGATAATAAATCATTAAATATTCATGTAGGATTTTTCTCAGCTCAAAATAAAGGGTAGCAGTATACTACCTTCACCACATGAGGGCTGACCAATCTTTTTTAAAGGATTTTAAAGCTAAGGAAAACCAAGAAAAATAAATAATGCTATTCTTAAAGAGCTCTTCTGAAAGGCACAATCAACAATGTTGTGTTATCGTATAACACATTAATTTTTATTTTGCAAATACGAGTACTTTTTGGGAAATGCATTGGATTTACAGATGATAAGAGAAGAGGAGACCACTGGACACCAGGCTGGGTTACAGCTGGCAGTTAGTGGGAGACCGGACCCCTTTTAGGGAGCTCGTCACCCGGGGAAGGTTTCTAGCCTCTTTCCTGGGTGCTGGTTCAGCCAAGGTATCCACCCTCTCTCCACCCCCAGGCCCCTCACACTCAGAGTAGAGGCCCCCGGGCAGACAGCAAACACTGGGGAAAGGAATTTTTACAACAGCAAATAACCTAGCACTTGGGTTGGTCTTGAAACATACCAACTTTAAATGAGCATAGAAATAAGTCAGAATGCTGTTTTTAGTTGAAGCTAGCAAAATTTGAGTTGATATTTTTGTTGAAACATAAAGAAAAGTTAGTTGTATGAAAACGCATGGAGAACAAACCAGGTACATGCAGATTCTTCCACCACTTTGCTGGATGGATTTGTCTGAGCCATTTTACCCTCTTGGGCAGCTCTTTCTCCATTTGAAAAAGCAAAAGTTCTGTTGATGTTGCATGTCTGAGCATACAGTGTGCAAATATTTATTTTTTATTTATTTATTTTTTTTTTTTTGCGAGGAAGACCAGCCCTGAGCTAACATCTGTTGCTAATCCTCCTCTTTTTGCTGAGGAAGACTGGCCTTGGGCTAACATCTGTGCCCATCTTCCTCCACTTTATATGGGATGCCGCCACAGCATGGCTGACAGGCAGTGCGTCGGCGGGCGCCCGGGATCCGAACCGGCGAACCCTGGGCTGCCAAGCGCGGACGAAACCGCTACGCCACCGGGCGGCCCTGTGTGTGCAAATATTTATAAAGAGCATTCAGGCCTATGTGGAAGGGATCTGCAGTGCTTAATAATTTAAAAACCAAGGAAGGGTACTCTGCACATTGCAATTTTAGAAAGTATTTAGAAAAGGAGTGACAAATTTCTCATGCTTTCACACAAGGACTGAAAGCTGATCAGTTGAGATACTGCTGAAGCTTATGGCACAAAACGAATGTTTCCACTCTTCCCTTTTACAGTTCAGGTTCACAGGTTTGCACATTAATCATTAAATGTTATGATCTGGCTTTGCATTGCTCAGGTACACACTCCTGGAAACCGATGGAGCCCCAGAAGTACTGGCCACCATTCAAGTGTTTACGCAGTGCTTCTTAGAAGCTCTGAAAAAAGAAAACAAGCAGGTTTGTTATATTGCATATATTATTCATTCCCCAAAGAAGAAAAGGCTGTTAAGAGTATTTGGCTAATCACCAGAAAGGGGCACTTTATTTTCAGTGATTTTGATCAACTGTTTTGTTCACGAAGAAAGGTTCCAAATGAATGCCCCAGCAATGGTAAAACCATTTTAACTGGAAATAAATCAGGATAGTTCTTGTCTGCCCCGTGCCCTGGTCCCCAGAAGCGCTTACCTGCTGTTCTGTCAGAGAGCTCTGTCATGCCAGCATGTACTGCCCTGGACGATGAATTTTCCAGGCCTGTGTTGTATGCTGTCTGTTGAGCAGGACTCTGCTCCTCCTAAGCCAACAATAGCTATGCTGGAGTCTATGTGGCATGTGCTAAGAAGGAAATGCCACTTCTTACAGAGCAATACTGCACATTCTTAATTATTAGACTTTCCATTCCTTATCAGAGACCCCAGTGTGAATTGGATTCCACGAGAGAAAGGAGGTAGTGAGAGTGACAAGGAAAGATTTGACTAATTGTAGAGGAGGAGCTGGGAATGGCAGTGACCAAGAAGTGCTAGTTGGACACGATCAGTAAGCAAGAAGCCGGGCCCGGGGGCCTGCAGGAAGACTTGCACTGCAGGGCCCCATCGGCAGAGGCACCATGTGCAACAGGAACCTTTTCTACTGGAGAACTTTCGCCTTCAGGCATTTTAATTGGCCTGTACTTCTAATGGCCACAGACCTAATGTTTCTGTGGTGCTTTGCCTGGTCAAGTGCCCGGGACCACTGCAGCTTCCCGTGAGGTACTTCATGGCCCCTTGTGATGCTTTCTGCAGTTTAACTTCGGAGAGCAGTGCTGTGATGCTCGGCTCTACTAAAATCCCATACCCCTATGCCAAAGAAACCCCTCAGGTTTTAGCAGATGTTTCTGCTTTTTAAGGCAATGATAAATGTTTATGATATATTTTTTTCCCATCCTCTCTTTCCCTAGGGAAGTTAGCTAGACTGTAGGCAAACAGCGTTATCAACGGTACCCAGCCTGGAATTTGGGAGGACAGCTCTGCTGAAAGGCATTGGCTGGCCCTCACACTTATTTTGAGGCATAATTCTAAATATCTTTTATCCTCCCTGAACATTCTTTATATGCCCAATTAGGAACCAGTCTCAAGAAAGCCTCCCCCTTTGACTCCTGGAACACACCTGGGTTGGGGTGGAGCATGCTGGTGAAAGAAGTATTGCTCTGTAGCATTAGCTGGAGTCTGTTTTTCTTATCAGCTGTGCTCCTGAGTCACTTTGTTGGCCTTGGGCACTATGGATTTGGACTGGAGTTGCAGTCACTTTTAGTTTAGATTAATACCCTGCCCAGGCTACATGTGTCTGGTGATGTGGGGGGCATACACTGGGTCCTGCTGGAAGGCAAGGCAGGGATCCAAAAAGAAACGAACTCATCGCCCCTCACCTTGGGCTCAGAATATGAGAGCAATAATCTCTTCCCTTTGTAGATGCCTTCATAGACATGTGTGTCATTTCTCTTCCCAGCCCATTCCTGATTGCCTGCCTTTCTAATGGATGGCCATTCTCATCATGGATCCCCTGCCTTCCTGAGGGCCCATGTTTAGATTATTCATAATTCTTGATGCATTATGCTCTGTGTCCTATTTGGTCCATGCATGACCTTCTTTTCTGTGTTTTATTCATTCATTCATAGATTCATTCTTAGTAAAATGAATATTTATGAACTCACATCCAAACAAGACCTGGCCCACTAGTAATAACTTATATGTATCCGTGTGCCCCTCCTCTATCCTGTAGCCCTGCCTTTCTCCACCCAGAGAACCACTGTATTGAATTTATGTTTATCATTCCTTTGCTTTTTCTGAAAATAGTTTGATCATAGATTTATGATTTTCTAAACCATGTTCTCCTTACTTGTGGTTGTTTTTACACTTTATAAAACAAACAACAAACAAGAGGAGCATATCGTATGCAGGCTTTGAGCCTTGCTTTTCCACTCAGCATATTACCAAGATTTGGCTATGTTGTGTGTGGTGTGGTGGGGTGTTACTGTGTAGCACTCCATTGGGAAAGTGTGCCACAACGTATCCATTTTCCTGGTGGTGAGCATTGGGGCTGTTTCTAGATTTTGTTTTCTTTTACAAACAATGTTGCTCTGAACATTCTGGGAGATATACTTAGGGTGGTTATCAGGTATGCAAAGGTTCAGCTTCCATAGTTACTGCCAAATTGTTTTCATACGTGATTGTGCCAATTTATATTCCCCCCAGCAGTTTATGAGAAATCCCATTAATCCACATTCTTTCCCATTGTCAGAAATGTTTATCTTCAGTGCTTCTCATTCTCTTTTTATCTTTTTCTCTCACCCTTGTTTTATTTGGAGAGCATTGTGCAGCTCCATCAATGTGCCCGATCGGACTGGTAGGCAAAAACTTAAGGTTGTCAATGACAAGCCACTTTTTCTCAACTTGCATAATGGTTCAGTACAAACAGCAAATCAGTTCAGGTTCTAGTGGCAGTGTCTTATAATGTACTAGACTAAATCTCCTGCAGATAAAGATGATAAACTCTGAGCAAAATATTTTTAAAAACTATTTGAAAGTACTGTAGAGCAACCAGAAAAAGCAGATAGTAACTGGAGGAGTTTCAAGCCTTGAGAAAGGAAACTACATTGGGTATTCTAACTGTCCCCTGAGGGCTGGGAGGTTGAGTAGGGTCATGGGGTGGCCAGAACTCAAGGCACAACCTGATTGACCCGAGGTGTCAAAAGAGCTGTGGGCTGTCAGAGGAACAAAAAATAGATGGGACAAAAGAAAACTAATATCAAAAGATAGACCTAAACCCAAACATACCAACAAGTAGATTAATTACAAAAATTAAATGAAAATTAACTAAATATACTAGTAAAAAGGCAAAAATGTCAGACTAGATTAAAAAAAACCAAGACCCAACTATATGTTGTTTTCAAGAGACTCATTCTAATTGTAAAGACACAGATGGATTAAAGTACAAGGAAGGGAAGAGATATGCTATTCAAATAGTCAGCACCAGGAGGCTGCTATGGCTCTGCTAGCAGCACGTGGAATAGACTTCAAGACGAAGAGTGTGACCAGAGATAAAGAGGGACATTCCATAATGACAAAATGGTCAGGTCACCAAGAAAAATACCAGTTATAAATGGAGACGTGCCTAATAACAGAGTCATGAAACACATGAAGCAAAAACTGATAGAAGTAAAAAGAGAAATAGACAAATCCCCAGTCACATATAATACTTAGGAGTGAATTTAACAAAAGGTGTCTAAGACCTCTACACTGAAAACTACGCAACATTGCTTAACAAAACTAAAGAGAACTTAAATATGTGAAGAGAAAAACCATATTCATGAATTGTTAAGATACCTTTTCTCCGCAAATTGATCTGTTGATCCCACTCAAAATCCCAGCAGACTTTTCAAGGCAGAAATTGACAAGCTGATGCTAAAACTTATGTTGAAATGCATAGGACCTACAATAGCCAGAATAATTTTGAAAAGCAAAAGCAAAAAAAATCAGAGGACTCGCACTACCTGATTTCAAGAGTTTAAGCTACAGTCATCAAGACAGTGAGGTATTGGCAAAAAGACATAGATCAGGGGAACAGAATAGACTCCAGAAATACATCGATGTCGATATCTGGACCATCCACATATATGTGGTCAATTGCTTTTTGACAGAGATGCCAAGGCAATTCAATGGAGAAAGGAAATTTTTCAGTGGGGTGCTGAAACAACTGGATATCCATATGGGAAAAAAGTGATCCTCCACCTCACAGAACACAAAAATTAATTTGAGGCGGATCATAGACTTCAGCATAAATGCTAAACTCTAAAGCTCCTAGAAGAAAACGTAGGAGAATTTCTTTTTTGACATTGGTATAATCTAAGATTTCTTAGAAGGGATGCAAAAAAGCACTAACTATAGGAGAAAAATGGATAAATTAGACTTCATCAGAATTAAAAACTTCTATTCTTCGATAGACATCACTGAGAAAATGAAAAAGCAAGCCACCAACTGGGAGAGAATATTTTCAATACATGTATCTGACAGAGAACTTGTGTCCAGAATATATAAAGATCTCTTACAACTCCCTAAGAAACAGCTCAGTTTTAAAAAGTGGACAAAAGACTTGAATACACACTTCAAAAAGGATATGTAAGTTGGCAATAAACACATGAAAATTGTTCAACAGCATTTGCCATCAGGAAAATGCATAGTAAAGCCATAAAGAGGTAACATTTCCCACCCGCTAGAATGGCTAAAATTGGTAAGATTGGCAATACCAAATGTTTGTGAGTATGTGGAGCAACTGGAATCCTCATAACTTGCTGGTGGGTGTGTGAAATGGTACAACCACTTCAGAAAACTATATGGCCGTTTCTTATAAAGTTAAACAACCCAGTACATTCCATTCCTGTGGTATTTACCCAAGAAAACTGAAAGCACATGTCCACAAAAAGATGTAAATATGAATGTTAATTGCAGCATTATTCATAATAGCCTTAAAATGGAAACAACCCAAATGCCCATCAATAGGAGAATGAATAAATGGCTTCACACAATAACTCTTTCTAAGCAATAAAAAAAGAGTGAACTACTTATACATGATAACATAGATGAATCTCAGGAATGAAAACGTTGAGCCAAAGAAGCCAGACACAAAAGAATACATACTGTATGATTCTACTTACATGAAGTTCAAGAATAAGCAAAGTTCACCTCTCTTGTTGAATCAGTATATTGGTTGCCAGGATAGGGTTGAGCCACAGGGGAACTTTTTAGGGTAATGGAATGTTCTGTGTCTTGATTGGGGTGGTGGTCACATAGATTTACTTACTTACCAAAAGTTGTACCCTTGAAGCCCATGTACATCACTGTTTCTAGATTTTACCTCAATTTTTTACAAAAGTACTTCAAAGCTTCTCTGCTTTCTGAGGGCATAGATAATTATAGCACTTTGGCCCTCAGGTATTGTGAGCACCACTGTTGTTTTGTGCTTTTTTTGTTGTTGTAAAACCCTGCTGGAATACCTGACATCTCACAGCTGCCTTGGAAGCTCTCACTTCACTAGAAGATTTATGTGTATAATTGGGTTCATGTGAGGTAAAGAACTGATATAAGGATATCAAGAACATAACTTTATTTTTCTGAAGTTCTAGATGGTGATTTTAAAAAAGTTATTTTTTCTGGAACATATTTACAAAGTTATTGAAAACATTTTTTTAAAATAAATGTTTAAGAAAACACTCTGACCATGTTAGTACTAGTTGGTCTTTTTTGAGCAGATGATGCAAGATGTTGTATTTTCTTAACACCCTTTCTAATCCTAACATCTATGCTGTTTTGAATTTTTTATTCTATTGTAGCTAAAGTTTGCACTCAAAACCTACTTTCCTTATGCTTCTCCATCTCTTGTCATGGTGCTACTCCAACACCCGAAAGGTACGTTAAGGTTGATTCTGCTTGTATTAAATAATTTCTGGGAAAAGCACTGACAAATCACACCCTTTCCCTCCCAGTTCTCAATCTATAAACCAAGGGAGATGGAACAGTCATCCCTAACATCCCTTTAGCTCTCAGGGTCGCACATCCTGTGGATTTTGATATGAGAATTTGCTTGACTTCCCAGTTATAAATGAAAAAAAAATGCCTGTAGTTAGGTTTTGATAGTCTGCTCCAGATAACACAAGGCCTCTGCCGGTGCCAGCCAGATCTACCTGGGTGCCAGGGACAGGCTAAGACTTGGCTGGGTTAGAATAAAACAGTACATTTATTTGTATTTCATTCTTTCTACTCTGTGCCCGTTGTTGCAGAAGAAGAGACAAAATGATGAATGAAGCCAAAGAAATTTAGGGGAAATTTTCCCAGCCAAGGCAAGGGAAGGCTTTTGAAAGAATTCAGTAAGTGTGTTAGACCACAGGCTTCTCTGATTTCATCTGCCAGCCTTCCAAAGGACATATCCAGTCAGGGAAGTGATGATTCCATCCTTAATTCAACTAGTGTTGACCGTTAACATGCCTGCGAGGTTGTGTTTGGGGAACATTTCAGAAGTAGAGAATAAAGACCTCCTTCCCCTGAAAGCTTGAAATCTGAAAAAGGCCACACTCACACAAGCACGAACTGTGCTGTAGAAGAAGGCGTTTTTTTCTGAAATGAAAGGAAAGAGGAAGATGACAGTAACAGTAACAATAACATTTCCTTTTTATGCTGTGTTTTGCCTACCTTTTTCCTGAGACTTGAGTAAGTAGATTCATTTGAGGAAAGCAGATGATTCAAAGTTTCAGAGGATTTTACAAACTCCAAATTCCTCTTCCTTTTTCTATGAGATGTAGGTTCTCACCCAGAGGGACCATCTCACACTGTCCTCTCAGATGCTAGAGGTGGAGTGGCAATGGGCCTGGTGGGAGCTCTGCTCAGCAATGTTGTGAAACTTAACCTGTGGGAATGCAACGGGAAAGCTTGAATAACAAGACAGAAAAGTCGGTAATTCTCTTTCTAGGGTTGCATCTCACAGCTGAAGTCAGATCAGGAAAGCCTAAGGTCAGCCCATGTGAGAAGCTGAGTGAGCTCCAGAAAAAGTATTGGAGTTGTTCTTTTTGTATGTGTGTGTGAGAAACATTAGCCCCGAGCTAACCTCCATTGCCAATCCTCCTCTTTTTGCTGAGGAAGACTGGCCCTGAGCTAACATCTGTGTCCATCTTCCTCTACTTTATATGTGGGCTGCCGCCACAGCATGGCTGACAAGTGGTACATAGGTCCGCACCTGGGATCGAACCTGTGAACCCTGGGCCACCAAAGTGGAGCGCACTAACTTAACCACTATGCTACCAGGTGGGCCCCAGGAGTTGTTCTTTTTTAAGTTTGGAAATCCATAAACAAAAGACGAAGGTGGTCTATGGGCATGAACCCAGCCTGTTTATCTTTTCCTTTGTGTGATTGTCCTAGATTGTCCAAAAATAAATAAATAAATTCAAGCAGAAGTGCAAGAACCTCCTATGCTAGTTCCTAGAACAGTTTCCTGCATATTACTTTTGGAAAAATGAATGTTATATTCACAAATTGAAGTGTTTTTTTAATAGTAGAATCGTCTATTCATCAGATATTGATATCATGCCCACTTTAAAGTCCTGTGGGGTATAAAAGATGGATCACTTATGAGCCCTGACTATCCAGGAGCTACAAGTAGGGGGACATAAAATAAGTATCTAAACAACTATACAAAGAAGAAAACGAAAATGCCTTCACAGGCTGCAGATCAAGAGTTCTGGGAGTTCAGAGGATGGAGAAAGAAGATATGATCTTTCATCTGTAACATTTGTGAAGCAGTAGTAGCTACTGTATCACTTGTGTTATCTTCCTTGTGTATTTAATTACAGAATCTATCACTACATGGACATGTGGTGACCTTTTTCAGAGCTACAGATACATACATGCTCAGATATGTTTAAGAACACAGGATAATGGTGAAGCCAGAAAAACTAACTCCAGAAAAGACATTGTGTGTATGATACCCATGTATTTTTATCTTTCTGGCCTTTTCTTTATCATAAACCGGAAATCATATTCTGAATTCATAACAATCATAGAAAAACATTTGGGCAGGCCATTCCTAATTCCTCGTTGACTGTTTTATTACAGTCTTCATGTATTTTGAAATAAGAAATTATTAATGATGGGGAGGGAGGGAGGTAGAAAAGAAAAAGCCCAGGGCTTCTGCAGCATCGCATTTCTGAATCCTCAGTTGGGCTGCCTGTGCAGTCTGTCTGCTTCCATGGGTCGGAGTCCAAGAGCCTTTGAAGTTAGTCCTGTGCGACCCTGACGCATCCTTCTTCCCAGGCCTGAAATGAGTACTGGCTGGGGACAGCGTGAGAGCCATGGTATGGGTTCCATGGACCAGGAAAGAAAGGCCCTTTCCCCAAAACTTTGCTGGACTTAGCTGCTGCTGATTCCTGATAGGTTTGACTTTTCTTCAGCTCCCTCTGCTCTCTCTCTCCACTCACAGATATCCCACAGGGGCTGTGGCACCAGTCACTGAAACATATTTCAGAAATGCTCAGAGAAATAGTTGAAGGCCAGACTCACAGGTAAGCAAACACTGGCGACTCCTAGGTCTGCTTCACACGTGGTCTCCCTGGATCCCTATCTTCCTTTTGAGCAGGGCTGACAGGAGAGGCATTGTTGGTCTGCAACCATCCCCAAACAGGTAAGCACATTGCTGGGTAAGATGTGGAGGCAGCACACATCCCTTTGAGCAGCTCAGAATAAATAGCCGTGCACCTCGTATAGAAACTGTGCTGAGGAATGGCTGGTATTAGGTTTTGAAATATACAAGCATAACAATGAAAAGAATAGACCCTCGAAAAAAAGCAGTGCCTGCATGCTGCAAGCCCATGGCCACGCAGGAGAAGGGTGCTTCTCTGGTCCTTTGGTTTTCTCTCTACTTCTCTACTCTCTAGGGAAGGAAATTCTAAACTTCTCCTGCACAGTAGGATGAAATGTTTCTTTTTCCTTCTCTTTTTAGTAAACATTCGTCTAAAATTAGAAAATCCATTCTAACATAAATTAATTTCTAACACTATGATATTAGGTACCCTCTTGTTTGTGTTATTTTCCTAAAAGCATTCACATTTAGGCTCTGCTAAGTTCTTTGTTAACATAACACCCTTCAGCCTCCTCTTAACTTCCTTGCTTTTAGAGTTTAAGTATTTTGTTCGTTGTCTATTCTAGCCTACTAAGACTGTCTTTATTTGTTCCTTTTGCCACTTTTCCCCTTGAAATTCTTTGTAATCTCATCACTGAGCCATCGCAGATTATGGTTGATGCTCTTACGTTTATGATCACTGATGTAGGTTTGGGTGCCAGTTTCTCACTCCTACCCATCCCCCCGAGATTCTTATCAATAGAAGAGACAAAAAGAACTGGCAGCCAAGTGGGACTCAGAGTACTGGCCATATTAATGACCTTTCACACCTTGTCAGCTCCATGTGCACCTTTTCTGGTCGTCTCTGTTGAAGAGTAGGACCTAGACCCAAAACCTCATGGGAGTCCTACCTAACCTAGATCTGTCTGAACTAGACCTTGGGGTCTACCTGCAGGGAGGGTCTGTGAGCAGGTTTAGGCACTTTCTCAGCCAGCCACATAGGACTGCCTTACATGCTCAGTTACTGGTAGAAAAGAGGGGGAATGGCCAGGCCATCTCTGCAAGGCAGGCCATGAGCCCTGACCCAGGCGTGATGCCCACTCAGGAGCAGGAAGCATGAGAGAGCCTACTGCTCAGCTGACTCATCCCTGGGGTTTGCAGGGAAGAGACCCTGTGGAGCCCGTTCCTTGGTTTTGGAACAAACCCAGCCCACCACTAATGTGGCCCATGGAGCATCAGCTCCCCCTCCTTGGGGACAAGTGAGTAAGATTAATACTCCCCTTCCCTCCTTTTCTCTCCATTGTTCTGCAAGCTAGATTTCAGAACATTTCCTTATGTGTTCTCGAGGAGGGCTTGGACAGGAGGAAAGCAGTGACCAGGGAAGGCGAGCACGGTGCTTAGGGTGTGGGGATTCCATGGGTCAAGCAGAGGAATACAGAGCCAGATCCAACAACGACAGAGCACTGTAGAAGGGGCCCAGAACTCTTCTGTTCTAGGAGCTTGCTTCCCCAGTTCAGAAGGAAGGTTCTGATCTAACTTGATCTCAGGCCAGTCTTCCATTTTCTCCAGGGGAGATGCTAAACTGCTGAAACTGTCACTGTGTGAAATTAATGGGTCTACTCTTTAAACAACCATTGGAACTCCCAGTTCCCAGTGTGACAAAAGGATGGCTTCCCAAAAGCTTTAACTTTTCAGCATTGATGTATATGTGATGAAAGAATACAATAATACAGCTCATTAAAAATTCATAATTGCCAAAATACCAACCAGAACCTTGTGTTCTGTCAGAAAGGAAATAGCACATGTTTCTGGCTGCATCCCCATGTCCCTTCTCTGGACCTCAGGGAGTACCCTCATTTCTTGCTCTGGAGCTACCTAGGTGGCTGCCTTGTGGCCAGGGGGCCCCACTCTGCACAGCACCCCAGCTGTGCGGGCCATGCAGAAGGCAGAGAGGCCACCTGCCAGTTCTCATCTTGCATCATTCCTGTTGGTCATGGGCCAAAATCTTCCTTTCTCAAAGGCCTGTGCTCACTCAAGGTCCCTGGATGTAAAGATTTAAATGTCTGAAGTCCTCAGGGCACAGGGGCTTTTAAGAGGCATGCCTTTGAAGGTCCTGTGATCGGTTCAGAGTGGCATTGTGAGCTATTTTTCTGAGTCTAACTTGTATCCCTTGCAAGTTGTACTTCAGTGGATAAGAACAGTTTAGCCAACTGTTCACAAAATTACAGCTGCTTTAAGAACCAAAAGGAAAAAGAAGTGAGTTACCCAGCTGCCATGTGTTTGGCTCTGTTCCAGGTCCTACGGAGGCCCCTTTGAATGCTGGTTTCTGTTCGCTCACTTTGGAGGATGGGCTGATATCGCCGCTGAGCAGTTGCTGATGTCAGAAGCTGCACCCCCTGAGGCCGTGCTGTGGCTCTTGGCCTTCAGCTCCAGCCCATGTGATGGGAGTCAGCAGAGAGCAGAGACCATGGTGGGTGGCTGGACCCACTGCATGTGGCATTTGGGGTTGATCTCACAGGAGCTGAAAGGATCTTGCAGGAAGGGGCCCTGAAGTGGGTTTGGCTTTCACTAACCCCCAGGCACCTAAGCACTGAGTGCTCCCACCCTCCTTGTAGCGTGTAGGTGTCCCCCTGGATGAGCCAGTGTGTTCTGGGCTTTCGGTCGGAGGCATTTTCTTGCCTTCACAGAGTTGACTGCAGACCAGACCCTGCTACTCAGCTCTCCTGGGAAGCACCGAGGAGATGAGGCGCAGCCCTTCTGTCCCCTAGGTCGTTTTATCTGTTCTTGCTCAGCTGCCACGTCTGCCCTCCTTTACAGACACCGCTGGCCCAGGGGCTGCATCCTCCAGGGAATGCCATGTAGGGTCTGACGCTCTTCTGAGGAGCATTGTCTTCTCCCTGATCAGCAGCCTGGCCATGTCTGCTTCCGTCTTGACTTACTGCTTTCTTGGATCAGTCAACAGCTCCTCACATTGCCGTCTTTGTTTAGAACTCTTACTAAAGTAATCACATGATATTAACCACTTAGCTTCTGAAAAAGGACTTGGTCATTTCCCAAATAACAGAGCAGCTAAGTACAGGACTCGCTAACTATCTGTGGCAAAGACCGTTGTTATTTTATGTGGCATATAATAATTACAGGAAGCAATGCTTTGATTAAAAGCATGGCACCTCCCTTGCAAACATTTATTTGCTGGTTTTTAAAACTTCAAGTGCCAGTGCTTTTTGCTGATTTTAATAATTGAAGGGAGCAGATTTCTTTACGTAGAGAGCAGTGCTCCTGTTTGCTTGATGTTTTCTGTTGTTTGAAAAAAGCAGAGACCAGTACAAATATGTCTATATATCTTACTTGTTTGAAGGCTTGCATGGCAGGGGAAAGAAAAAGACTTTTGGATTTTAAAAAGTTGAAATTCGGTGGTAATATACTTTGGATCAAAAATAGAACATTTTTTAGAAATTATCATAATCCACACATGTATTTGAGGATTCCTATCTGATTAAAAAGAAAGCCTTCTAATTTCCTTTTAAAAAATCATATTAAACTAATTAAGGAAAATCCAAATTTATGTTTTCATCATCTTATTTTTAATAATGATTAAAATGTACAAAGTACTAATGATTTCTAAAGCTCTTTATATACCTTATATTTGATTTTGTATAAGCTAAGTTGATAGGTTATGTATTCAATTCCATTTTGATCATAGAAACTGACACAGATTCACTTTTGAAGAAGAGAGAAATATACTGTCCAGTAAAATTTAATTTCTAGAAAGTTCTGCATTGGCACATCTTTCTACTAGTTAACTTGGTCCTTTTTTTTTTTTTTTTTTTAATGAAACCTAGCATAATTCTTACTCTGTGGATGATTCGGCATCCTGGATAAAAATGGATGAGCTCACTCAGAGCAGTTTAGTGCCCTGTGTCATTTCCTTCCCTATTCTGTGAGAGGTAGCCACCCGCCTTGTGATTGGAGCCATGCTTCATGTTTGTGATCCCAACGCCTCTTCCTCCTTGGGGCCCAACCCAAGGCACTGATGTGTGTGCCGTCCTGGGGAGTGAGTGTGGCCCAGGGTCCCTAGAGTAACTAGTAGGGAGTTGCTCTCCTGAGTTTTGTGAGCTTTAATTCCTTTGATGGTCTGTTGGGTGACTTGAGAAACAAACTGAACTGCCTTTGAAAGCATGATTATTATGAGATTTGACTGAACTTGACAATATCTCTACCTTTGCCTTTAGAGGCGTAATTAGATCAGTTACTTGCTCAGCCCTAACAGTGTACTGTGGCTGGAGTCATCATCTCTGCTGGCCATCCTTGAGGTTCAAGAATGGGGGAGCAAAGAGCGACTGTCCTTGCCCGGGACTGGTACCGCCACACAAAGACCTGCCTTCTCTCTGTGAGGCATATTTGCTGCCAGCCAGTGTCCGTCGTCTTTTGCTAGCTTTGATTTGGATCATAATAAAAATAAAAAACGTCTATGTTTGTATCCCTTAAGAATTAGGCAAGGGTTCATACTCTTTAACACTGTCATTCCACTTACAGGAATTATCCTAAGGAAATAATCAGAGATCCATGCAAAGATTTATGTACAAGATTATCATCATAGCATTGTTTGTAATTGCAAAAATTGGAAATGTCATAAACTTTCAATAGTAAGGATATTGGCTAAATAAATTGTGGTATATTCTAACCATGGAATAGCGTTCTACCATGAAAAATTATGTTCTCAAAGAATATGTGCTCTAGACATGGCAAATTGCTTGTAGTGCATTGTGAAGAGAAAACTGTAAGATAACAAGACACTGTGTAGTGAGTGCTGTGTTCACAACACGTAGAAAAAAGACAAGAAGGATGTAAACCTAGTTTTTAACAATGAGTCTCTTTGGATGGTGGAGTTATAGGTCATTTTTTTTCTTTTTGCTTTTTTGTTCAAATTTTCTACAGTGAGCATATATAAATTTTCATAATGGAGGATAAAAAAATAACACTTACAAAAGAGAACTTATATCTTTCTCCTGAAAAAAATTAGAAAGCATTTAAAGTTACTGGCATTTCCTAGAACCCTGTGGACATGGAAGGCGTTTGAAGGGATGAAATAGAGAGGAAGCAGACCAAGTCTTAGGGAACATTGGACAAAGGTAGAAAATCAATACCAGTTAAGAGGAAAATGGACATGAAGGCATAGCTTCCTAAGCCCTCACATTTTTGCAGACCCATTTAGATGGGAAGACGTTCTTGGGCTCCCATAGATGCCATCAGACAAGGGCAGGCTGGGCCCAGCCGAGGGAAGAGAGATGTGAGAGAGTGGCCCTCTCCTGTTGGAAGGCTGCCATTCTCCATGGAAATGCCTCATGGTGCAGTTTCTCACGGTCTTGTATTGTGGTCAAAATAGCTCACACAGCACTCCTAGTGTACTGGAGTTTATGACAGCCTTCATTCAGTGTGGCCTTAACTTCCAGGAAAAAAACTCACACAAAATCCATAAAATTAGTCATGGGAATTCTCAGAATAGGCCTAAGTCATGTTTCGAAAATGATGGAACGTAGCTATTCATGAGTTCCATGTGGCATTTTGGATCTATGGCTTTCAGTTTTTCCTTTGTTTTCCAAGTCAACTTGATGTACCATTCTCATAGCAAGCAGAAATCTCAGCATGAAATAAATATTTTTTATGCAAAAACGACCCACAGACCTATAACAATCACCATTATTATGTGGATTCCACAGTCTTGTGACCTCTGCTTGAGCTTTAAACTCAAGCTATGGAGTTTAAGTATGGACAGACTGTCCCAATGTCTAAAACAAAACAAATGGTGTGTGTGTGTGTGTGTTTCCTCTGCCCAAAGATAGCAAAAGGCAAACCTCATTCTTATCGGAACATTGGCTCAGCGGAGGTCTGATTGCATGGGGCTTTAATTGATTTGTGGCTGTGATAGCGAGCAAGTCTTCAAGGAGCCTTTTGTTCTTTTTCCCACAGTATAAAAATCTGACTACATTCTGCTGAGGACTTTTCTCCATTTCCTTTCATAGAAAAAAACGTCAATTCCTGGCATGGTGCCCTGGCTGCTTAGTGAGGAAGACGAAAGAAAGTCAAGAAATTTCCATTACACCCATTTGGGTTTGTGTGGAACAGTGTGTAAACTCAGACATGGGCTGCCTCTGTCTGCCCTCCCTCGGGCGCCAGTCCTCGCCTCTTTCTGGGGCTTGCTTCAAAGTACCAAATAAATCCCAGAACCATGCATGTGCTGACTCTTCCCTAATCTCTTACTTTTGTAATTATACTTCTCAGGAGGAGGTGAAGGCAGTGCACGGCCGCCTCATGAAGATGCTCAGAAGTCCGGTCCTCTCGGCCAGGGATCTGCAGGCAGCAGCTGGAGAGAGCCGAGAGGGAGCCCCCAGACCACTTGTGTGTGGACAGCTGATCAGACGCCTCCTCCTGAACTTCCTGCTCTGGGCTCCTGGAGGCCACGCGATTGCCCGGGAAGTCATTACCCTTGTAAGTCTCCTGTTTTCTAGCGCTCTCATTCTCATTCACATTCCAGGTAAAAGGTGGGTTATTCTCCTGAGGGCCCAGCCCTTGAATGGGATGCTATCCAAACATGGATGGACAGGCAGTGAGGTTGACAGCTGGGATGGACCCCGGAGCCTGCCCTTTATGACATCTTCATGTCACAGAAGATAAAATGGAGGCTCAAAGAAAGCTAGGTCTCCTGTCTCCCCAGGTACTGTTCTTTGAGTTACAGTGCACAGCTCTTCTTGCTCCTCATGAAAAGAAACGAGACTTCAATGAGAGTGTGCTCACTGCAGCAGTGCAAAGAATTTTGTTTGTTAATTTAAAAAAATGTTTGCTAGTTACAAAGAATTCCTTCCTGAAGCCCAGCTGACATAAGGGGTAAAGAATGGTCCAAGTCAAAAGTGAGCACCATTCATGACATTGGATTAGGCAATGATTTCTTGGATAATGTCACCAAAGGCACAGGCAACAAAAGGAAAAAATAGATAAATTAGACTTCAGCAATACTGAAAACTTCTGTACATCAAAGGACACTATCAAGAGAGTGAAAAGACAACTCACAGAATGGGAGGAAAATATTTGGAAATCATTTATCAGATAAGGGTTTAGTATCCAGAATACATAGGGAATTCTTACAACTCAACAACAACAACAAAAACCCAATTCAAAAATGGGCAACGGATTTGAATAGACATTCCTCCAAAGGAGAAGTACAAATGGCCAATAAGCACATGAAAAAAATGCCATTAGCCATCAGGAAAATGCTAATCAAAACTACAATGAGGTTGGGCTGCCCGGTGGCGTGGTGGTTAAGTTCACACGCCCACTTTGGCGGCCCAGGATTCACGGGTTCGGATCCCAGCTGCAGACAGACGCACTGCTTATCAAGCCATGCTGTGGCGGCATCCCCTATAAAGTAGAGGAAGATGGGCACAGATGTTAGCCCAGGGCCAGTCTTCCTCAGCAAAAAAGAAGAGGATTGGTAACGGATGTTAGCTCAGGGCTAATCTTCCTCACCAAAAACAAACAAAACTACAATGAGGTACCACTCCACACCCACTAGGATGGCATTATAAACAAAATGGAAAATAAGTATTGGTGAGGATGTGGAGAAATTGGAATACTCCTATATTTCCTGTTGGGAATGTTAAAAAATGGTGCAACCACTGTGGAAAAGAGTTTAGTGGTTCCTCAAAAAGTTAAACATAGAATTACCATATGATCCAGCAATTCTACTTCTGTGTATACCCCAAAGAATTAAAAGCAGGGACTCAAACAGATACTTGTCTACCCCGTTCATAGCAGCATTATTAACAACAGCCACAAGGTGGAAACAACCCAAATGTCCATCAACAAATGAATGGATAAACAAAATGTCGTCTATACATATAATGGACTATTTTTCGGCCTTAAAAATGAATGAAGTTCTACAACATGGATGAACCTTGAGAACATTACGTGAAATAAGCCAAACACAAAAGGACATATATTATATGATTCCACTTATGTGAGGTACCTAGGATGGGCAAATTTGTAGAGGCAGAAAGTAGAATAGAGGTTACCTGGGGCTGAGGGGTGGAGAGAGGGATGAAGAGTGTTTAATGGGTGCAGAGTTTCTGTTTGGGATAATGAAAAAGTTCTAGAAACAGATGGTGGTGATGGTTGTACAACAATGTGAATTTACTTCATGCCAATGAATTGTACACTTAAAAATGGTTAACATTGCAAATTTTATATTATGTATATTTTACAACAATAAAAAGAATGCTCATCTCAAAAAAAAAAGCACCAACATGCTTGTTCTTAGAGTTTTTATTTCTGTTTTGGTTTACCTTTTGTTGACGTAAAATATACCTACAGAAAGTGTGCAGCTTGATGAATTTTCACAAACCAAAAACATCCATGAAAACGCAACCAAATCAAGAAAGGAATGTTCCCAGCACCCAGAGGGCCCCCTCCTCTTGCTTTCCAGGGCAGGTTCTGTTTGAATGTGAATATGAGGAAAATCCCAGCGACACATGGGACTGCCAGGAACCTCAGGAGCCAGCTGGAGGAGGTTCTCCTCAGTCCTGGCAGAGGAGTCGGTGTGGGGCAGGTGCCACAGCAGCTGCCTGTCAGTCCGCCTCTCATGCTCAGACAAGACCTCCCAAGAGCTTGTGCGTGGCCAAGAGCAGGAGAGGACTCGCGTTTCAGGGCCCACCTCAGCACGATGATGCATTGTATACTTTTATAAAATACACACATCACTTACTTCTCAGTCTCTTTGGGGTGGGAGAACTCCATAGGTGAGAGCTAAAAAATGTCCATATGTCCATGGAACTTGGTACCAACAAACTTTCTCTCCAGCCAGGTCTAAGTTATAATAGTCACTTTTCAGCCACTACCTCAGCCAAGTGATTAAAGTCAACATCAACAGGGGTAAGTCATGTTGACAGTATGTACCCTTGACACAGTGTGATGGAAACGGCACTTCACCTCTGTGGTCTTCCTCCTCAAAACCTACAATCCCAGTTTAATGATGTGAAAAACAATTGACAAACCCCAGTTGAGGGACATTTGACAAAATACCTGACCAGCACTCCTCAAAACTGTCCACGTCATCAAAAACAAGGAAAGTCTGAGAAACTGACACAGCCAAGAGGAGCCTAAGGAGACACGACGACTAAATGTAATGTGTTATCCCAGATGGGATCCTGAGACAGAAAAGAGACATTAGGGAACACTGAGGAGATCAGAATAAAGTCTGGCCTTGAGTTAATAAAAATGTATCAATATTGGTTCATTAATTGTGACAAATGCACCATATTAACGTAAGATGTTAATAACAGGAAACTCAGTGTGGGGGATATGGGATCTCTGTATTACCTTTTTGGTAAAACTGTAAATCTAAAACTGTTCCAAAATTTAAAGTTATTTTAACAAGTCAACAGTAGGCACTTTAGAATCATGAAAGTGTTGGCGGCCATTTTCGTCACCTGACCTCTTTCTGACCTCCTGCCCGTGGCCTGGTCACCTGTGAGTGGAGCCTCAGCCCTGGGGGAGCATGCACCCTCCTTCTCCCCCGTAGCTCTTGTCTTGCTCCTCCCCTGCCCTGTCACTCTGGGAGTGGGACGCAGGCCCATGGCTGGAGCTCACCGTGCTCAGGGGTCAGGGAGGTCATACCCAGCCCTGCCCATGGGGAGTTAGAGAACATAACCCAGAGAAAGCTCCTCGGAGAAACCCAGGTCTCTGCTTCAGTTATTCCAACGACCTCTCCGTCCATTCCAGGGAAACAGTCCACATTCAGAATGGACCACCGTCAAGTCTTACACACAGAGAAGCTGCTGTGAATAAGGAGCTGACTTCATGTCCCCAGGTTCAGGTTTGCTGCCCCTGGCAGGCAGCCCATTTCCACTGATCCGTTCAATCCCAGCCACACATCAGAGGGAATGTGGAAAAGTCCCGTGCATCTCCATTCAATTTCAGAAGTCAGCTCAGCTGCAACAAAATTCATTAAAGGATAAAACACCAACGTTTCTCTTCACGCACTGCCTCCTTAGCAGGTGGTAGCCATCTGGGCACCTTGGAGCCCACTGTAGCCGAGGGAGCCTCCTGGATGCTGTCCTTGGAGATGTTCTGAAACTGTCTTTACTAATGGACCAGCCTCCCTGACCCAAAGGCTTCCTGCAGTGGCCACAGGACAGGCTGAAGGCAACTCGGCTAGTGCAGCTACAAACAGGACAGACAGGAGTCCTCTGCAGTGCCAGCCCCTCATGGACTTCTCGCCTTCCACCGTCTCCTCAGCTCCTCTCTGCGAGCACCCTGCAAGAGCTCCAGGCCAGGTCTCCTTGGCCTGGGAGTGGGTGGTGGCCAAATGGTGGACGTGTTGGCTTTGGTGGGACAGCCTTTCTCTTCCAGCAGCTCTGGCTTCACCACCCTCAGGACCGCAGCCCTGGCCAAGCGTTGATGTGAACTCAGAGAGGTCCAAGCAATGCCAGCTCCCAGGCCTGGGTGCTAGCCTCGTCCCTCTTTTCTTGGCATCAGCTTTGGAGAGCTGTGCACACTGGGGCTGCGTGTGCAAGCCCGTCTCTTCACAGCCCCCGTGTTCTCTGAGCAGACCCTAGTGCCATCGGCCCACCTTCCTGAGTAGCTCCGTCTCAACCTCGAGGTGCCCATTCCTCCAGCCTCCGCTGTAGGATGCTTGCAGCTGACTTCCTCTGGCTCCACGTACAGGCCCCAGGGATCAGCTTCTGCCACCTTGGGCTACTGAGAGTTTACACTGCACTCCTTCCTCAGAACCCCTGCCCCTTCCTGTCCCTTGTTCTTCTGCTTCTCTGACCACTGGGTTGCCTGCCCTGCTCTCTGTTCCTTGTTGACTGTCTTCCTGCTCCTCTTTGAGAGGCGCAAGCCGCCTGGTTGGTGTTGGGATTCCTCTCACCCCTGACGGTCATCCTCTCCCGCCTCCTGTCCTTCCTGAGTTCATGTCCCCCTCTCCTTCTGTCTCCTGTTGCTGGGTCACAGCAGTCACAGCCCAAAGTTAGCAGGAATCTGCAATATAGAGTTCAGTTCATAGTCGCTGAACTCAGAATGAATTTAACCCCTGACACAACTCAGCCAGACCCTGCAAGGCTGTGGGGTCCCTCCCTCAGCTGCAGTGAGGTGGGTTTGTGCATGTGACTAGAGAGCGTGAATGGGATGGCGTGGGAGTGGAGGGAGCCTGTGAAGAAGATGTGAGGTTAGATCAGGCGACCTCCAGTCATCAGTAATGGCTGCGTCGTCCTGCTTCTGGCTTGGTGGGGCCCCTGGGATCCCTGGGCATTGCCAGACCCAACCCATGAGCAGGAGGCAGTCTTCCCCCACTTGGGTTCTAGGTAGTAAATTAACTCTTGAGGTGTCCCGGGGAGGCTCACATTGTTTTATTCACAAAGGACAGAGTCTGCATCTGACAAAGGTTATCTCCATCTATGATTTCTGAGTAAGAACCAAGCAATGATAATACAGACACCAAGAGCCACAGTGAACCCCCACCTAGGCTGGCAGCCTGCCCCCATCCCCTAGCAGAGCCCGGCTCAGTTTGGGTCGGAAGAGCTGATGCTGTCGAGGTGTGCCCCACGTGTCCCATGCTGCCGCCCCATAGTGCACGTGTGCTATAGGCAGGAGATAAGTGGCCTGGGATTGAAGCGTTTCCTGGGCTGTGGGACAGTCCTGGGTGAACCAGGGCGGTTAGTCACCTCACCAGAAAGGCCTGATGTGGAGATGGAGAGGAAGCTGACCTTGGGCTGCTGTGGCTAAACATTTGACTGAGGGTTCTGCATAAACTGACACAGAAAACAGATATGTGGATTACTCTCAAAACATAGGGCTTTTCAACATGCTGGTGTCTACAAAATCACAGTAAATTCTTTACACAGCTAAATTTTGCGATTCTTGCCCTACCCTTTTTGCTCAACTGAAATTCTTAGGAAAATACTTCTGGACACCAACAACTATGAATGCCTTGGGGCCATGTTTAGCAGAACTAACAATTCCTCTGTTTCCTGCTTCCCTTGAGAGTCAGGTGTTTAAACCTTAGATGCCTATTAAAAAACAAGCGGGCCCAGGTTGCTAGCCCGGGAATGCCATCTATAAATCTGTCTGTGTGAGAACAGGTGGCATTTTCCAGTTCTCACATTAGTGTGAGCCTCTTGCAGAAAGTCAAGCCACAGCACGTTCACTTGCCTTTGCTTCCCACAGCAAATAATCCTAAAGCTGGTGACTGGCCTTCCAGAAAATGTAGCACTTGTCTGTAGCCTTTGTGAGTCTGAGGCCATTCTGTCAGCAGACAGTGGTCATTAGGAAATGACTCTGCTCGCTGGATGGCCAGCCTCTGAGAACAGATTTGCTGTGCTAATCACCTTGAAAACAGAACAAGAGCCCTTTGGAGCTAACAGGAGTGCGGCTGCATTTCAGGGACAGGATGGTTACAGTTGGTCCACTAGACAAAGAGCTGCATCTATCTGGAGAGTGTTTTAATTTGCCTTCTCTTTTGTCCTCATTGCAGATGGCGCAAACTGATGAGCTAGCCCACGAGATTACTGGCTTTCTTGACCAGACCTTGTACAGATGGGATCTTCTTTGCATGGAAGCCCCTGCATCAAGAAAACTGGCCAGAGAGCTCCTTACAGAGCTGCGCGGGCAAGTCTAGCACAGGCCTGTTGAAGGTGTAGCCTCCACGCAGGGACCTGGGCTCGCCAGGGCCATGCAATGACATGATGAGACCAAGTCTTATGGCTCCAAGTTTGTAGAAGGAGTCCCCTTTCTGAGCTGTGAGAATGAGCCAAAAACATCTTGGCAAGCTCCGGTGGTACATTATTTTACACACTGAGAAAACAGGTGCTTTAGCCGAAACCCAAATTTAGTCACTAATGGCTGGATTATGCCTCCAGCATTCCCTGTACCTGTGCAGCCCAGGACGTCCATTAGAGAATCACTGAAGAAAGGCTGGATGGAGAACAGAGGCTCATTTCCTTTCTTCCCATATCAACCAAGAGGCACGACTATTATTTGAATGTTTGAGTCTTCGGACCAAGAAATTGGTCATGAACTACTGATCAGTTTAGAAGGTAACTTAGCCCTTTTCCACAGATCTCTTTTTTTAAAAGTCAGGTAATTGTTATTGGTATTTCTTTTAATCCACAGGGATTTAAGATAAAGTCACACTCTCTTGCTTCCCTAAGAAATTCTTCATTCAGGAGGGTTAGGATCCCTCAAGTTTGCCTTGGCACCCCCTGAGCAGGTCAAGGGGAAGCAGCGCCCACCAAGCCCAGTGGCAAGGAGTGGTGAGGGGCCACCTGTCACGGTGGGCACATGTGCTGGCCCTCCTCTGGAGATCACCACTGCTGAGCATGAAATAAAGCCAGTCTGGGGCTAGCTTTTTTTGCTTTCTATTTGCTGAACACTGACTGCTACCAAAAGAGTTCATATTACCTCAAAGATGGCTGAGAGGGGAGGGTACAGGATGTATTCCAGAAACATCAGAAGAATTTATGTAACAGTTGTCTTGTGAAAGGAAATGGGAATTGGAAATTTCTAATAAAGAATTGGTAGCCCCACGGTTAATGTTTCTTTCACGTCAGCTGAAGATATTTTTTCCTTTCAGGTTTATTCTTCACTTGCATTGATTGTATGCTCTCTTGTGTACATTCTGTTTGTCAAGTGAGTCAAGACTTTCCTTTACGTCCACTTGGATTTACGTATAGTAATCTCTGAATCTCCCTCAGTCCTGGCTCCTGTTTGAGGTATGAGTAACGTTTTGTTGTGTTAGAGGTTGAACCTTTAGGGGAATTATTTATTTCAGTTATGGATCTACCTAAAGAGCTGGAAAATTCCAAGAACTTTTGACGTGAGCCTGCCTTTTGAGAAATGTTATGCTATGAAAGGTGTAATGTTAAAATACTTTTATCACAGCTGCCATCATTACTTTCATATGCTTCACTTGGAGTGGAGGACCCCTCTCCTATGTTGATTTTTGCCACGGAAGCTGTGGTCAAACTCTGCGGACGTAAAGAAGGGGCTCAGTTTGGTGGCAGTGAATAACACTTAAAGTGAGCACCCACCAGGAATCAGACCTCCCGGGGGGCTGTACTTCCATGTGGACATCCATTCAGGCTGTATTTCACAGCAAACAGTAAAAACAAGACAGTTATCCACCTCACACTGTGTAAGCTGCATTTCTGGAAGATTCCTTTCTGCCCCGACCTTACCTCAGCCTGTTTGTAGTATCTCCCAGTTTCTTTACAAAGCCTCTACGTTCTCCGGAGCCTTGGACTGGGATCAGAGGACAGAGCCCAAAACTAGAGGGAGAAAAGGCATTCCTGACCACCCGTTAATACAAAGGTCATGTTATTCACTGGGACTTTGTGATGTCTGTGGAATTTGTTAGCTTTTTAAAATTTGTAATTTGTCTTATATTTTTTCATTCTAAATAAAGTAACATTGCACCTAATTTTGTATTCTTTAAATATTATAATCTTTCTCAGAAAAAGCTTCCCTCCACTCCTCAATTATGGAAGCTTCAGGCTGCACAAAACCCAGATAGATCTGCCCCAGGAAAAGACCAATTATGGTTTATCCTTTGGGCCTGGGCTTCCTGCCACCAGATAGCTCCAAACTGGGTCCCGTTGCCCAGGAGGAAGGGAATGACTGTAGGGGCTGCTGAGACCAGTGAAATGCAGCAGACATATAGACAAATATTACCATTTAGTGTAAATTGAATTGTTCTATATGTTATTCTTCCCCCACATCTGAAGATAGAACTCGTCCAACAAAGCACAGCCCACACCCTGTTGCTCACTCTGCTGTTTCACACACACATATCCTGTCCCCTGGCCTCCACAGGCTCCCCAGGAGTCATCATGAAAGATGGAATCCACCTGGTTCCATCTGGTGGGGCACGCATCACTGTGGCTCCCTACAGGACCCCAGTCCCCTGGTTTTACTGCAGCCAAACAATGTACACGGGCTTTCTGGATGGTCACTCTGCTTCCTGACACAGGACACTGACCCACTCTGGGTCCTTTCTGGCTGGGCTACAAATTAAATTGACATGAGACCAAATAGCGGGAGAAAATCAAACAAAACTTTATAACGTGTATACATGGGAGAACCCAGGTAAAGCTGGTTAACTCAACAAAATGGCAGAGGTTCTCCTCTTAAATAGCATATTCAGGTAAAGGCAAAGGAGGATGTTGGGGGTGGAGGGGAGTCAGCTATGGGAGATTACCAGAAAAGCACAGTAAACAAGAATATGTAGATTTAAGTCCTCGCCTTCCACACTAAGAGTTTCTAGAGATAAGGTCATCCTCCCTTCCTTCTGGTACAAAGAGGGAGATA
Source organism: Tapirus indicus (assembly GCA_031878705.1). Classification (NCBI taxonomy): domain Eukaryota; kingdom Metazoa; phylum Chordata; class Mammalia; order Perissodactyla; family Tapiridae; genus Tapirus; species Tapirus indicus. The sequence continues at coordinate 40,464,462 of CM062927.1, forward strand.
CCTTTACAAATGGAGATTTCCCTTACAAATGTAAATATCTCCTACAAAGGGTAACTTCTACTTTTACTTGCAATGGGCTTAGCAAGGACCCTCCCAGTCTATCCAAACCCAGAGTTAAATTCTTTTAGGCAGTGGGGGGGAGGTGGGGGTCAAAGTTTCTTTCAGAAAAAATAAAGAGACATATTTTGAGGTGGCCAATTCTGAGCCCCCACAACTTGTTTCTGAAGAAGCCTCTCGCCTGGGCAGGCCCAGGCTGGCTGTTTTTGTGTGTGTTCTTAGCCCTTCTCCACTCAGCCCCATTTCTCACTGGTGGAACAAGGGTGCCGGGACAAAAATGGGAGAGCAACCAGGGGACCAGAGAAAGCCACATTTTTTGCCAAAGTGGAGGAGTCAAGAACAGGGACTTGCAAGGGGGAAGTGGAAGAGGCCATGAACCAGGGCAGGGGCCAGCAATGCCATCATTTCAGGACAGCCAGGGTCAGTTGGGGGACACGGAAGTGTCTGCACAGTGACAGCAGATGTGAGGAATGCTCTTCCTTATTCGACCAGGAAGAAGAGAAATGAAGGCTCCTGGCATGTCTCTCCTGGCCTCTTCCTCTCTTTCAACATGTTACCACCCCACCCACTGCCAGTGGTACTGGAAATGTGTTTCTTCCCTCTGCTTGACAGTGGATTTAACATGGATTTCATGGACTTTGTCAAACAATTCTAAGTTATTAATTATCACCAAGCCATTTTACTCCTAAAGAACCAAACTTAGGTAAAATAAATTATGTGTATGTCTTAAAGCCGGCTTCTAAAATCCAGTTTCACAATTTGTTTATACTGTGGGTTCAAATCATATCCTTCATATACAGACGGGTAACGATGAAGCTTATGACATAGGACTTCCCTTTTCTCCAGTCCTGACATAATCATGATGTCTTATTGTACTTGGTGTTTGGGTAGGAAACTTCTGTACTCTGATACTGAGAGTTTCACAGACAACTTTTCAGTAGAAGTGGTCTCATAAATCAATGTTGAAAATCTTACTGGCCTCTGATGTTCTCACATTATGATGAATCCACGTGTAGCAGCCAGGACTCGTTGCAAGCAACAGAAATGGACACAATGTTGAAAGTAAAAGGCAATTGGTCAAAAGGGTATCTAAAAGCCCGCGGATTGTCAGGCAGACAAGGCTTAGTACTAGCCGGCCAGCAGCTTCAGAACAGCCTGGGGAGGACACTCCTGGGCCGCCTCTCAATCCTGCAGCTCAGCACCCCTGTAGCTCTCTCCTGCATCATCTGCGCCCTCCATCAGGGAGACGTCACCTGCGCCCCACCCTTGGAAGCGCTGGTCAGAGTCCTGCTGGCACGTCTGACTGGAGGATCCCAGGTCCCCTGCCTGCACTTAAGCTGTAAGGGGAGCTGGAAAAGCAAGTGTGTGTGGCTTGTTTTGCTTCTGTGACGTTACTGGATACCTTGGACACCACCAACAGTATCACCCTCCTACAGGAAGGGTCAGAGCCCAGGCAGCTGAAGAAAATTTAAAAAGTCCATAGCACTATATACCATCCATTCTTAAGATTATTCTAGAGCAGCAGAGGTTTGCGTCCCATGAAACAGCCCAACACTCAGCAATAGGGCAAGAAAAGTAGAAGAGGGCCCATGGCAGAAGGCCATTTTGCAGTCACTAAGGCTGGGTTTCTCCAACGTGGACCACGTAAGGCTCTGTGGTGGGACTGTCGTGGGCTTCATAGGGTGATTAGCACCATCCTGGCCTCTCCCCACTAGAGGCCAGCCCAGTAGTGACCATCAAAACTTTCTCCAGACATTGCCGTGTCTCCCAGAGGAAACCCCCCCACCGAGTTGAGATCCACTGCTCTAACTGGTGGTTCCTTCCTCCTGGAAAGACATCTTAGGTAGAAACACGAACTGCTACAGATATAAATTAGACATACTAGGATCCTAACGAGAACTAGATGATCTGATTCCAAAATTCATATGGAAAAATAAACATTTAAGAACAGCCAGGAAAATTCTAGAAGTGAAGTGGAGTGGAGCATAATGAAGTGTGCCACATGTTGGCACATATTCTAAAGCTCAAGTCATTACCATGGTTTGGTGGGACCTGAAAAAAGGAGCACGAGGAGACTGCTCCTGTCAGGGACACGAGTGTCCTTGTGACACCAGCCAGCAGTACTCAGGCCTCCTTGGACTCGTCTGGGCAGCACCTAACCCGTCACTCCCCACCCTCCCTGACCTGGCGGAACATTCTGGGATTTAGCCTGAGAACTAGTCTCTGCTCGACCCCTGACCTCTTCCTGGTGGGTTCCTCACCCTGTGTGCCTTCACTGCACTGGGCTTTCACATGCCTTCCCTGTGCAGAGGCCACACCTCTCTCCTGGACCACAGACCGGAACATCCCCTGCCCGTTAGGCATCCCCATGACCATCTGAAGTTAACATGTGCAGAGCTGATCCTACTAGCCCCATCCCATCCCCCAAACTCAGTCTCCCGCATCTGTTGCTGGTAACTCTGGTCAAACTCTGTAGTTATTCTTGATTCCTCTCCTTCACTCACCCCCACGTCCAATCCATCAGGACCTTCTTGAATCTGACCATTTCCTGCCCGCCACTCACAGACACAAGCATCTGCCCGGCTCCCTGCTCCCGACCTTGCCCCGCAGCAAGCAGGGTCTCGGCGATCCCTTCCTGCTGCCCTCATCTCACACCACTGTTCAAAGCACTCCAAAAGCTCCCCTCTTCACTCGGGAAAACCCAACATTCTTAAAGTGGCTTTCAAGGCCCTACACAATCTGGACCCCCTTTTGTTCTCTGACTTTATCCCCTAATATTCCCTACCATCCTTTCACCCACCCACCCCACCTGCTCCAGCCACGTGGGCCCCTGGCAGTTACTCACACACACTCCAACCCCAGGGCCTTTGCATGGGCTGTCCTGAACCTGCCCCCCCCAGATATGCAGGCCAGCTCTCTTACCTGCTTACGTGTCATTGCCTCCATGGGGCCTCCCTAACCACCCCAATGACAATGGCACCCCACACTCTCCACTCCTTTCCCTGCACTACCTTGACTTTTGTCCCCAACACCCAACACCATCTAGACACCAGGTAATCTACTCATGTATGATGTTTCCTCTCCATTGACCGGCTCCACCTTGAGTGCCTGCAGTAGTTCCAGGCATACAGTAGGTGCCAATACACACTGCTGAGTTCATCTGTATAGGGATCTAGTCTATGAGAAAGGCATTTCCATCAACAGGGGAAGATGATGCTGGGAAATCAAGCTGAATCTCTACTTCTTAGATGAAAATAACCATAAAAAATAAAACGCCCAGCCCTCTTTCTTTACCAAATGTCAGTATCTAGAGGTCTGTTCTCTGGGGCTGCAGGTTTTCTCTGAGAAGGCTCTCACCAGTCTCCTGCTGGAAAGAGGAGGGACGGGGGTGGCAGGAAGGCTGCCACTCCAGGAAGACAGTCTATTACTCAGATAAATGAAAAAATCAGTTTATGAAATTAAAACTTCTTTATTCCCAAATGTAGAAAGAATGTTCTGGTATTTCATTTAGAACTTCTTGCTCTTCTTCGGTTTGCAGACTTTCACATAAAATCTCCCCCTCCCGGGGCCGCCCGGTGGCGCAGCGGTTTAGTCCACGCTTGGCAGCCCGGGGTTCGCGAGTTCGGATCCCGGGCGCCTGCCGTCGCACTGCCTGTCAGCCATGCCGTGGCGGCGTCCCATATAAAGTGGAGGAAGATGGGCACGGATGTTAGCCCAGGGCCAGTCTTCCTCAGCAAAAAGAGGAGGATTAGCAACGGATGTTAGCTCAGGGCTGGTCTTCCTCAGCAAAAAGGGGAGGATTGGCAACAGATGTTAGCTCAGGGCTGGTTTTCCCCGCAAAAAAAAAAAAAAATCCCCTCCCTCCACACCTGAGTCCCCGGCTGGGGTTTGCAAGTTCACAGCCTCTAGGGCACCTCCTCAGAGAAGACGTCTCAGTCCTCCAGGGAGGAGGGTGCTTCTCTGCATGAGGGGGCAGGGACCCAAGGTGCCACCACAGCAGCGCAGACTTCCAAGGATCCTCCATTTTTGGCCCTCAGGCCACGAAAGGAACCCTTTTTATGCAGATACAAACCCCAGAAACCACAGAAGAAAAGTGGATAAAATTGACCACATAGAAATAAAAAACAAACAAAAATCTAGATACAAATAACAAATTGGGAAAAAATATTTGCAACACATAACAAAGAACTAATTTTTTAACTTCTAAAGTTCTACAAATCAGTAAGAAAAATGCCACAACCCAAGAGACTTACAGGCCAGGGACACAGACACTGCACACAATTAACAGAAGGAGAAATACGAATGAGTTTGAAAAGACTTTTAAAAAATATTTAACACAGCTTACAAGAAATGCAAAGTAATACAATTATTTTTCTGTTATCAGGTTGGAAAAGACAAAAAGATTGATTCTGCTGTATCAGTGAGGGAGTGGGGCCAAGGCACTCTACCTCAGAGAGGTAAAGGGTCAAACATTAACAAGTAAAATTTGCACATCCTGGAAACAGTTGTGGTAACACACAATCCCCATATGATTCAGCAATTTTACTTCTAGATGTAACCCCAAAAGAAGCGAACCCAGGAACTGGAGAGGTATTCGTCCACCACAACAGCCAAAAGGCAGACACAACCCAAGTGTCCGTCGACAGGTGTGTGGAAAAACAACGTGTGGTCCGTCCATATGGTGGAATATTTCTGCGGAAATTCTGACACATGCTACAACATGGATGAACTTTGAGGTATTTTGCTAAGTGAAATAAACCAGACACAAAAAGACAAATATTGTATGAGTCCATTTATATGAGCTAGCTAGAGGAATCAAATTCATAGAGGCAGAAAGTAGAGTAGTGGCTGGGGGTAGGGAATGGAAGGTTATTGTGTGAAGGGGACAGAGTTTCACTTTGGGATGATGAAAAAGTTCTGGAGATGGTGGTGATGGCTGCACAACCACGTGAGGGTATTTAATGCCTCTGAACTGTACACTTGAAAAAGGTTAAAATGGTAAATTTTATGTTATGTATATTTTACCACAATAAAAACATTAAATAAAAAAGTTTTTAAATTATATATCCTTTTATCCAGTAACAAAAACCCAGTGTTTTTTGTTCTGTATGCAGAATGCCCAGGGTTATTTACTGCAGCACTGTTTCAAAGAGCCACCCCCTGGAAACTACCCAAAGGTTCATTGGTAGAGGGCTGGTTAAATGAATTAAATCAACATGCCTTTACAGTTGATGCCAGATCCTCTTTATCAGAATTTTATGTAAATTCATTCATTTGATTCTCACATCCACCTCATAAAGTTATCCATGGTTTACAGATAAGGAAACTGAAGCCCAGAAAGATTCTGCAGATGGCATCTTGCAGGGCTGAGATCTGAACAAAGGGCTCTATGGACTCTGTGCATCACTGCCTCTCCAGTTTTGCGACGTTCAGACAATGGAGACATGAAAATAGAGGCAAAGTTCTATGTATATGCCCGTCGTGAAATATTCTGTTACATGGAAAAATCACTGTATAGTCAGTTCCCATCTGTGCATGAAGCCAGGGGTGTGGACATGCATTTGCTGGAGCACATCCTTAGAGTCTCTGCTGGGGCAGAGAACTGTCAATCTCCTAACAGAGATAGGTTTGGAGAAGGGACCAGGAGAACAGATGGAGGAACACTTACTTTTTCCCTACGAATTGTTTATATTTGTTTTCTTGTTTGACGTATGCAAAAAAAGAAGTTGAAATCATCAATACATAAAGGAAGATTTGTTTGTCTGTTCCGAGAGAGGCTTACTCTTAAACGATGCCACGAAGGAAAGGTGGCCCCAGCGCCATCTGTAACTTTAACAAGAGACATCTGCACTGGCGTTCCTTGCATTTCCGTCAGCATGGTGGCATTTTTATAGCTCATTCACAGGACTTATGTTCTAGCACTGGACATAGAGTTTTCTAGAAAAAGACGACTTGCTCATTATGGTTGAATCCAGGTACCCTGACATAGAAGCAGGATGGCCTAGGTGATGGAGCTTCTGGAGCAGCCCCAGATGGAGCAGTCTGTGGGCCGTGACCCACGTCCCCAGATGCCAGTCTGTCCGTCTGCCCGGTCTCTGGGATTACTAACAGTCACTTTCCTGCTCTACAAAACGGCCTTCTCCACCTCCACGTGCACTGAAGCCACAAATTCTGTAATTCTCTCTTCCCTGACATATTATTTATTAAAGCAGATAAAATCAATCATAAAGCTACAATTTCTTTTCCTTAAACTCTGTCTTTTCTTTACAGCCCAAGATAAATGCACACTTGTACTGTACCATCAGGAAACACTATAGTTGGCTCCTATCTACCTATCTAATCACTTACTTATCCCCATAATTCTCATTTTTCTTGAGCCTCCCTCCTTAGACATAATGATGTAAAGTCTGGGGAGACTTAAATCATGTGGTCAGAACGTGGAAACTGAAGATCGGGGTGAAGCGTGCGAGGGTCTTCACCGGGAGGGCTCCTTTACTGCTGCCTCTCAAATCTTTCCAAGAGTGTCCTCACCAGTCTTAGGACACACTTCTGCTTTCAAGGCCTATTCTGCCAGACCTTGTGCGACAAGGGTGAACTATTAGAGCAGAAAAGAACTTTCTGGAACTCAGAACTCTTGGCAGTGCAGTGAGGGGCCAGCCGCAGGCAGTTCCGGCACCTCCCGCTCTACCCCACAGGCAAGAACAGCTCCTGGGCTGGGCGCTACCGTGGCGGAGCCATCTGCAAAGGTCTGAGCTGAAGGAAACTACAGGCACAAGGAGGCTGAAGAAAACAGAAACCACAAGGCGCACCCCGTTGCCCCTGCTTCCCAGACAAAGCCACAGAGGAGCTGTCCGGGAAGGCGGCTGCGTGATAAGTGAACTAAGACAAAGTGTGTACAATGTATACAACGGAATAACATTTAACTACAAAAAGGAAGCAGGGCCCTGGGCTCTGCTCCCCAGGTTGGGCGTCCTGCTGAGGGCTGTGCTGGCAGGGGTTGGGAGAAGCAAGGGCTGAAGCAGCCAGCGAAGGCAGGTGGGCCGAGGTGGGGAAGGGAGGGCCCTGACAGGTCTTTGCAGCAGTTATCCTGTCTCCCAACCCAGGCCTGGGGGCTGAGAACCCAAACTCCTGAACTTGTTTTATCTCAAACAGCACTTGGCAGGGACCAGACTAGTTTTATGTGAGCTGTCTGGAGTAGATGGAAACGTGTGGTCAGAAAGGCCTTTATCTGCATCTCTGCATTCTGCCTCGCATTTCTAAACACAGACACACACAGACAACCATGGGTTTCTGGTGCCATCACCAGCCCCCTTTCCCAGGCCCAGCCCCCACAGTGGGCTCCTTTGGCTGGTCCTCCCATGAGGGCTGGGTCTGCCTCTGCTCTGATGCTGATGCCAGGGTTCCCGGATGCCCACCCACCGTCCAGGCAGGAGGTGATCTGCAGCCTGTGCTCGTCCTGGGAACGTTTGTAGTTTTATGATAGCTTCCTTCCGCCCCCAGGCTTGGCTGATGGCCTCCTCCCTCTTTTTTCACACCCTCTCTCTAGTCATCAAACGGGAACAGAAATGCCTTATTAGCCAATCAATCTCCTGGACAGCACCACGGCACGGGAAAAGCTCTATAAAACCTCCTCCTAGCATAGCCTCAACCGGTTTCTCCTCCCTTCCACCTTGTAAACTCCCAGGGCCCAGCCAGGGAGAGCAAGGTCCTTGTCCTTGGGACAGTGGCCTGGGGGGTTGTGTCCATGGCTGCCTCATTGAGCCTGGCCTCTGGGCGCTGCCTGTACGCCCCCAACTCCCCAGCCCTGACCTTGGACTGAGGAGGCTCCAGGAAGTCTAGACTTGAGTTTGCCACTGTCCTGGCACCCCTGTGTGGAGTCTTCACCCCCACCCTCTCTGTGTACCCTGAGGCAGTTCAGGGCCCAAGGTGCCCTGAGGAGGGGGCGCTCCAAAGGCCTGGTGACGCCCCAAGTCACTGCATTTCTCACCTGCTGGCGACGTGCCGGGGGCAGCCCCCCTCCCTGCCTTCTCGGGAGTCGGGGTGGCAGGTGCTGCTGCCCCAGGGAAGCCGGTGGCTGAGGCCACAGGCCTGGACCTGAGTCCTGTCTGGCAGGAGACATGCCGGGCCGGCCCGGCTCACTTGGCAGGGCAGGTGCCATGCTGCCATGCTGGCAGACTCCCTCTCACAGTGCTCCTCCCCCCCGGCGGCTCCATCTAGAGAGCGAGGTGGTGGGCCCAGAACCTAAAGCTCTAAACACCCCAGCCTTTTGATCATAAATCACGCAGCTTTTGCTTTCAGCCGCCCAGGGGGTTAGTGGCCTTTGGAGGCCACCGCTGTGTGAGAGGATGCCCGCTGCAGCTGCCCAGCCCTCCTCAGGCCAGGGGAGAAAGTCGACGCACCAGAATCATCAGCCTGCAACTCTTCTTTGAGAGCTCTGCTCTTCACATTAAAAGGACGGGTTACTATTTCTGGTTCCTGTACTTGGGGCACTGGGTTCTGCCCGCAATGTGACACCTCTGTACCTCACTTGGGATGGAGACTATTATTTCAATTTTGACTTGAAATTCCAATAAAAATAAATGCTTTAAAATCCTATAATCCTAAACTAGAGGCCAAGACGGAGAAGAATGTCTTCCCTCGCCCTTCTCCCGTCCCCCACTTCCCGCCGTGGCCGGCAGAGTTCTGGGCACTGCGCCTGCGCCAGCTGCTGCCCCGAGCCGAGGCTGGGGGTAGGGGCTGGCTGGGCGCCCCTGCACCCCTCCTCCCGAAGCTCAGCCCCTCAGCCCAACCTGGGTGGGAGGACACAGGGGCTGCCTCAGGCCAGCCAGGGGTGACAGCCAAGCCCCGGGCAGGCCAAGTGCAGGGTGGTGTACTTGAGGGACATCAGAGGCCTGGCCGCCCAAGGTCTGACCACAGGTTGACCTGGCCCGTTCCCATACATGCCAGAAGCCGAGGTGGCCTCTGGAGAAGGAAACCCCAGCCCCTTCTGCCTGCCATTTGTACCTTCCTAAGCTGGGTGTGAAGCTTGTCCCCTTGTCCCCAATCTGATCTGCTCTGACAGCACAGGGTCTGCATGCTAAGGGGTCGGGGAGCGCTTCCATTTCTGGAGCCTTTGTTCTCCAAGGAGGACAGTTGCTTGGCAATTAACCAATTAACTGGCTCAGAGAACAAGGCTGCCTCTTCCCACTCTTTAATAAGCCTGCAGAAGAGCCCAAGTTAGACCACCACCGGTTTTGTGCTGACCGCCTGGCTGGGATGGCAGGGTCCTGCCATCTGCCCAGCTCCTCGGTGCCCCCATGTTCCTGAAGAGCTCCTTGGCCCTGAAGCCTGGCCTGGGGCGCCTCACAAGGAGTGGTTATGTCATGGGAGCCCACATGGCCCCTGCGGAATGACTGATTCCTGATGGCTAGCAAATGCTCCAGTGTCAGGGTCAAATTCACACCCAGCTTAGGGAGGTACAAATGACAGGCAGAAGGGGCTGGGGTTTCCTTGCTTTCACTAGACCAGCAGACCGATGGTGACTTGTGGGATCCTCCTCTGTCCTGGTCCCTCTGCGGGGTGCAGGCATCACTTTGTTGGTAAATAGGCTTGTACCTATCAGTTTACAGTCACATGCCACATAACGACGTTTCAGTCAATGACGGACCGCATATACGACAGTGGTCCCATAAGATTAGTACCACACAGCCTGGTTATGTAGTAGGCTATATCATCTAGGTCTGTGCAAACACACTCTATGATGTTCACACGACGATGAAATCACCTAACAACGCATTTCTCAGAACGTATCCCCACCGCTAAGCGATGCATGAGTGTATTTCTTACGCTCAGCCTGGAGGGCGGCTCATACCTTCACTTCTACTCAACCTGGGACCGTCAGTGACAGGGGTTGGGGCGACTACTGAAGCCAGAAATGTGTTCCTCCAGGGGCAGCGGGGATGAGAAATTGTGCCACTAAGAAAGTGTGCCAGACTTCCATGGGGACAAGTCTTTGTGACATCCCCATAGTGACTTAAATGTAGCAGATTCAAGAATCCATGCTTTCCAAAGCAGGTGTCACCCGGCCCTACCCTCACCCAGGGCCATCCTCAGAGCAAACTGGGTAGGAGTGTAGGCCTCTCAAATCTCAGCTGGCTGAGTGACAAGACAGGGTGTCCCTGAGCTGATTACTGAACAGTCCACACCCTGAGCAGTACTGCGGTGGTGAGGAAAATCCCCAGCCACGTGAACCCATGTTCAAATCTTGCCTGTCACTTGGTATATGACCTTAGGGACAGAATTAAATCTGTCCAGGCCTGATCCACAGTGGGATCTTGGGAAGGGCAGGCTCCCTCCTTCCATGCATGGTACACCCATATCTTGGGTGTGGACAGCTCATCTTCTGTCCCCCGAGGCTCCTGGATCCTCTGCAAATACTCTGCAAAGCTCTCGGGAGGTGCTCCGGTCACGTTGAGAAAGTAACCTGAGTGGGTCACAGCGTGCTTTCCAACTCAAATCCCATCACACGCCCTGGATGGGCTGCCAGTTACCAACATGAAGCTTGTTTTTTAAAAAAAAACCAGATGAATCATTTAAAAAACACAGAGTTCTAGTCTTAGATATGCCTCTAGATTGACCGGAGGCCACTCTGGAATCCAGCAGTCTCTGTCAGGCCTTGGCCACAGGTTCCTCTACCGCACAGGAACACGCAGTCAAAGGGTCCGTGGAAACTCCAATAAGGTGGGTAATGGTGTGGCTGGAAGGCAGACAGGAGTCCCCGCAGAGGCATGCTCACTCTGCTTCCCTCACCACCCCCAGGGGACAACACCTTGCACCAGGCAGACTTCCCACAGGATCTGCCAAGGCAGTGACTCAGGGCTTCAGTTCTGATGACCTTTCCACGACCGACCACCGCCTGCTGGCCAAAACCAGTGGTCAGAGCCAGTTGCAAGACTTGGTGGATCAGGGGAGCAAGGGGATTAGGCGTCTTTGTGCAAAACTCCACGCATGTGACCACTCAGCTCTGCCTCAGTGGTTTCCAAAGACAAGAAAGTATGGCTGTAACTTTTTGAAAAAACAAAACCAAACCAAACCACTGGGCCAGCTAGTGGCCCGCAGCCCACGAGGAGCTGCTGAGGGCTGTCTGCACACAGGTGGGCAGGCAGGTGGGTGCTATCTGGGCCCCTGGGCTCCTTCCCGCCCTGCATCACAGAGGGCCAAACACACACTGACCAGAGGGGAAAAGCATTTATTCCAAGTTTTCACAGAAAGAAGCATTCTTATATTTATTCAAATTTTAAAATCAAATTTTGACTTTTCTACCAACATGGTAAACAAAGCACATACAATCATACGCAGAGCACACGTAACAGCAAATAGCCAGTCCCTGGGAAACCTTCTAGAATGACAGTCACTGCCAAATCATTCTGAAGACCAAGCGCTTCTGCTGAAGGCGTTCATCGCACTTCACCCCACACAGGCCAGATGAAGAGCCCAGCGGGCGCAGCCCCAGAGCCAGGCGGGAGGTGCCGCCAGGCTGGGCTCATCCCCACTCAGCTGGGCCCCTGGCGCCATCACATGCTGCACCAACCACTGTGACTTCTGGCATTTCAAACCATCCTCCCCTGTGGACAGCACGGGAAGCTGTTTCTTTCTTTTTTAATTCCAAACACTTATGGGAAAGCAAGGTGACATCACCAGACTCCCACGGTGCCGGCTGTGCCTCACTCGGGGCGGGAGTGCCCTCACGCACGATCACCACCACCTCGACTCTGCAAAGCAACTTGGGGGTGGGAAAGGAAGGACACCAGAGCACAGAGAATGCCCTTTTCTTACACAATTTTTTTCCTTTTTTTCAACAGGATTAAATCCAGAAACAAACAGGAACACAAAAATAGTAATCTGTTACATTTTATTGTTGACACATCTTAGATTTTTATCCTGCACCTTTATGAAAAGGTGCTAAACTTTTCAAAAAGTCTAAATAATGGACATATCAATTAAAATAATTCTGCAGAGTTCTTCTGAAATGGCCCAGAGGAAGACATCAAATGGTGGTGTTCACTGGTCCCAGTGTAGACTTTTTGGAATTACAGAAATACCACTGCGGCCACATGCTGAGGGGATGGATGCAAAATGGTCAGCAGCGTTTTTAATGTGTCTCATAGCTTCAATCATCTGTGAGAAACAACACCCTTAAACTCACAGCCGAGCTACAATTCAGACCCAGTATCCTGCAGGCGTGTCCAGGGCAGGAGACAAAGGCAGCACACAGCGCAGAGGCCGTTTAGGAGGACGCGCCTCTCTCATGAGCTCCACCGGAGCAGCCCCTGGAAAGAGAAGCACCAAGACGTGGACCCTGTTGTCAGCTGATGGCTTTAGCAGCCCTGTAATCCCTCCTTTGATGTCCAGGGTCAATGGATCCTGGTCCCACCAGGGCTAGCAGTAGACTGATGAGAAAGAATCTCGCTGTGATCTTTCCTGCAAAGAAAACAGCAATAAAATTTACTGCCTGGTGACAACGAAGGAATTCTTGTAAATGAGTCCCTTTGTGAGCCGTGCTCTCTGCTCTGGACAGAGGGCTCTGAGTGGAGGATGGGGTGAGGCCCAGCCACATCTCCCAACCCCGAGAGTGGGGTTTGCAGTGGAACTGTGTGCCACTCGCTCGGCTCACGCACGGCTCTGAAAGCCAGCAGCTGTGACTGAGGCTTCAGTCACAAGACAGAGATTGGGAAGAGCCGTTTGAGACCTGCACTCACTCCGACTGCACTCAGACAGCATGAAAGACACCATGAGGTGCCCGCAGCCTGCACCGCATGCGGTGCTAACCTCCCGCGTCTAGAGCTTCGGGACTCCAAGCCACCCGCGTGCCGCCGCATCTGTCTTCGGGGAGGAGAGTCCCAGCTCCGCGCCTCCGGGCACTTACAGACAGGAAGGCTTTTCGCTCTAGGGCTCGACTCCTGTTCCTGCTGAACTGAGCCAGTGTGTAAAATGAGAACTGATATCAGCTCAGTAGGCACCGGAGGGCGGGTCCAATCGACAGCCCGGAGAAACAGCGCCTCGGCTGGGCGCTCGCCGGCTCGTCCTGCGGCTGCAGAGGACAGACACCTAGACTGCAAATACAAGAGAGAGTTCACCACGCTCGGGAAGGGGCCACATGGCTCTCCTGCAGAGCACCCAGCCCTCCTCACACCAACAACTGCGGACACCGTTCTACTTGACTTTCGTGATGTGTTTGGTTTTAGTTTTTTATAAGAATAATTTTTGCGGCTTTCAATACATTTGACCTTTCAGACAGATAACTAATTAGTGGATTTATATTTCCGTAGACTTTTGGTGAGTTCCTTGCATTCACAACAGGAGAAAGCGCATCCTTGGGGCCGAGCGGGTCTCTCATCCTCCAGAATCGTGCCCGGCACGCGAGCTGCCCGCTCAGCTGTGGCCTCTGCCCCAGCAGCTCCAACTTAACTGTCCCCATCTCACCTTCTCTTCAGGTGCAGAACTTAGCCACTGTGAACAAAGCGGAAACCAGTCACTGTTCACCAATCAGCTAAGCTCTGCACCTTGTCAGAGAGGTCGTCAGCTGGGCAAAATGAAAGGGCTGGCGAGCATCTTCTGTGGCTGTTGGCTTCTTCTGTTTCCAGAGAAGAGCTACAAGATGCATCTGTTCTCCAAACTGCAGAGAGAGAACTATGGCTTCTGGAGGAGCAGCCAAGGTCGTGGTTGCGTGGTAATCCCTGGCAATGTGATTTTAATCTTAAGTCACAAATCAGCATGCCAGGAACCCAAGCAGCCAGAGCACTCCGTGCCTGCCGGCTCAGCCCAGATCGCGTGCTCCGGGTTCCTCGGACACGAGGCGACGACACCACCTCCAGGCCTGCTACGCTACCAAATAGGTTTTATTTCTGTCTGGTGCTCATTTTCTTGACATCCTAGAAGTATTTTTTTTTAAATCAAAAGGACTCAGAGACAACCATACACATGTCAGTGCAGCTTTGGGACACGAACTGAGAACTGCACAGCCCAGCCAGCCTGTGGCCGTTCTCGCTCAGTCAATGCACTGCCTCTCTCCCAGGGGCACAGAGTCTAAGGGTCTGGGATGTCTGTGCCCCGCCCCCAGGTCAGGAAGGAGTCCCAACAGCTGGAAGAAGCCATGAGCAGCCCTTGTCACTATTCTTCACGGAGAAGGCGAGTGGGGTGAAGGGGAGGTCACGTGGCCCGTGTTCATCTAGAAGGTTAGGGACAGAAGAGGAGACTTCAGTGGGGAAGTGAGACAACAGCAGACTCGGGACTGGGCACTCCTTTTCCTGCTTGGGGCAAAAAACCCACAGGGAAGCAGTGTGAGTGCTGTGCGGCCCCTAAGATCCTCTGCCCCGTGGAGGAGGGGGACCCGTCAAAAGACAGCTGCCCTAGTGCAGCTGCACGCACTTTCAGAAACACAACCCCTCTGTGAAACTGAATGCTCAGAGAGAAATTCGACTTATACCGATGACCGTAGGAGGCTGGCAACAAGCTAACCACGCGACTGCTGTGTTTTTGAAATGGGCTACCCATCTGAACAGGACCTGAGGCTGCCCGCGGGGGTGTGGGGAGCGGGCCACACATGGCTGTTTCACTACAAGAGGGACAACTGCTGCAATTACCTCCACGGTCCCCTGACTCTTCTGGAAGAACAGGATCATACTTTAAAAAAACCTTTTTGCTCTCCTCAGTATTAGAGTTCTTTCAAATAAATAAGATGTTTAAACACATTGGACAGAAATGGTTTTTATAAGAGCAAAATATTACAAGCAAACTAAATGTCTAACAATGGGTTAACAATATCAACATAAAATATTAAATATCCGTTAAAAATTATATCTATAGAGAAGCTATATAACATGGAAAATGCTTGAGATTTGATGCTAAGTTAAAAAAAGATACATAATTAGATACACCCTATTATACCATATAAAACCTTGAAGAAAAACTGAGAAGACAGATAAAAGATAATGATTGTTGGGGGTAAAAATACACTTATAATCTCACAGTTCTACTTATAAAACTTTATGTTTCATTGCTAAATTACTTTTAAAATGCATAAACTCACATTAAAAACTAATTGCTAGGATGTCAGTTCCAAGCACAATTAACAAAGGAAGCAGTTTCACTGGGGATCAGGGATTCTGCTGGACTTCCCAGTCCACCTCCTAAACCCACTCAAGATGTTCTCCTATGATTTGCGTTCCTACAAATAACAAAACCTGAAGTGGCCAAAACAGTGCCGGAGAGCCGCTCGACCTGGGTGGATAGCCTCTGCTTTCTGGTGAGCACCCACGCGGTGGACGAGGTGCTGCAGGGCCTCAGGGCCTCGCACTCCAACAGGCACCCCGCTCTCCCTGCTCCCCAGGGCCACCCGGCCACTCAGGCGGGAGCAAAGGGCTGATGCTGCGGGTGCTCTCGACTCACCATTTGGTTGACTTATTTGGCTCCTAAGAGGAATATCTGGTTAGAAGGGAACAATGGAGAAAGGTAAAGGAGAGAATCACCTCTTTAAAATAACATCTCGGCCACCACCTCTGCCGAGGATCTATCCATCTGCTCCTTGGTCAGCTCGAAGCACCTGCGGGCAACCTGCTGCTGCCTGGTGTCCTCACTCACCATCAGCTCCCCGTAGAGGTACACGCCCATGGCCTGCAGGGGGCACAGAAACCAGAGAGTTTAAGAAAAAGACAGGATGCATCCACATGCGCACACACATGGTCTGTGCTTATTTCACACGAACTTACTGGTCTAGAAATGACGAAGACCCTAGAAAACATACACAGTTGAGGAGTTGTACTTCTAGAATCTGTGGTTCAATCTCTTCTTTCTTGTTCTCACTGAAACCCCAAGGAATTCTTAGCTATCAATCCCATCAACAGAACCTTGGTGATTTAACTGACGACAGAGTGACGAGTGAGCATTTCTCTCGTGATGACTGTGTCAGGACTGCTCTGGATAGGGATGGGGAGCTTCCCGTAGGAACACCAGGGAACCTGTGAGCTGGAGGCAGCACGTGGCACCATGCGCATCACATGGACACAGCACTTCTTCTTCCCGGGAAAGCGTGTCCCTAGGCAGAGCTGGGAAATGAAGACCACCATGTCACACGCCATCCAGGAAAAGATGCCATCGCTGCAGCCCAGCCTGACCGCGCTCCCTCAATAGTGTCCACCATTGCAGCCATCACTGGCTCTTCTGTTTCGGAAACAATGCTGCACAGACTCACATCCGCATTTTCCCTACAGTTTTAAAAACAGCCAATTATGTTGTGGAAGACCAAAAGACCCCTTTGGTTCTGCCTTCTCTCTTGTTCCAAGCTCAGTTATGCCAGATCACATTCTGCCGGAGCAAATTAAAAGGAGCTCAAAGATAGCACAAAATAAAAGCTGGGTAGTAAGGAGTTCAAAAATTCCTTCCTGAAAAGCTGAGAGATGCTAATTCTTATCTGGTAGAGATCATGGTTCTAAATATACTGCAGTTAATTTTGGTTTTCAGAAGAGACCTTAAGTTGCACTTACATTTTGTCTCTCATACTCCCCTCCATGTTTCTAAACACCTCTTGCTCCACTGTGCAAATGTGACATTTCTCCTGATATAAAGTCATGTAATTTTCTTTGTGGGAAGACTGAGCCCTCACTTGCTGGCTGCCCCCGTGCTCAGGCCCCATCAAGAGTCCTTTTGTTTGCCCCACCCCCACCTCCACCCCCAGCTGGAACATGGGCCCGTTCTCTCAGCCCACAGTGCTCGGCAGAAGGCTCGCTCAGAGGCGCACTGGTCACGCCAACAGGAATGAGTTGCAGGCTGACTTCCAGCAGTAGACAGAATCCACGGCATATGTACCCCCAAGGACGGCCACATGGGGACATGTGGTTGGGTGCAGAGGTGGCAAGGAGGACGTCCCCAAACACGTTCATGCGTGCACATGTATCCCACGGGCTCCTTGGAAGGTGACCACGTTCCCCTGGTGAACAGTGAGGAAAGTCCTTGCAGGAAAGAAACTCAGCACAGGGGCCTGGCCTGGTGTGGCAGGTACAGATCCAGACTGCCCCAGCCAGTCAGGGCTCTCCGAGTGGAATCTGTACACATATTTAAATTAGGGCCACTGGAAACACAGACACACACCATGGCATCACTAGGCCCCAACCCTGCGTGGAGATTCAGAGGTGCTGTGAAGTCTGCCCATGCTTCCCTTGGTGACGGGGCGGTCCACAGCCAGGTAAACCCCAGGGAGCTCCTGAGGGGCATGGGTCAGTGGGACACCCAGAGAGAGGAAAATAGCTCAAAATTGTGTTAGGTAGGCTCCTACCTACCTCTTAGAAGTCTCTGAGAAATGTTCAAATATTTGTTATGAAAGAGATGTCGACAACTTGGGTCCTTGTGTGAAGTGCACCAAACAGGGGACGGCATTTAAAGAGTCCCCATTTGCTGCCAAATGAAACTTACCTGATCCTCCTGAAGGAACCTCTCCACATCTTTGTATGCTTTTGTGTATCTGTGCTTAACAACGAGTTCACACCACCGATGGCGCACCTGAGAGATGAGAGGAAATCCAGTAAGCAACAAACTGCTTAGAGGTTTAATGACAGAATTTGTGTTAGGAAAAGTTCCTCTCTGAAGTATATTAACATTGTTGATACTTTTAGTTTCAAATTTCATTTTAGTTTAATTTCTTTTACAAAGAAAGGCACCATGTTCCTTATTTGGAGGGCTATTAGTCAACTTTAGGGGAGGGAGGTGCATTTTTCAGTTAAGTGTTTTGATGTTTTTAAACACAATTTTGCAAGATAACAGACAAACGCAAAATGTAACTGGAAAATTAAGAGCACATCTCAGCCAGGCGGCTGGTGCTCCATCTCATCGTATGCTGTCAATGAAGGCATTGACACACATTAAAACCACAGCCATTTCATCTTCTGCTATACCCGATGTGGTCCAGTGCTGCTGAGTGTAACAATAAACACCGTAACAGGAGGAAGATGCGGCTCCCCACATTCCCGAGGAAGCACAGTGCGCCTGCTGCCGAGTGTGGGGTGTCTGCCCGAGGGGAAAGGAAGGAGAGCAGACCAGCCGGACACAAGCAGCTCCTGTTGCACACTCATGCGTGTGTGCTGCAGGTTTGCACAATGTATTGAAAACAGACAAGCTGGATGTGAATGCCACTCAGTAAAGTCTCACTTTACGAAAAGGTTACAGCAGGACTTTGCCAGGACCTCCCCCAAACCCGAAAGACAACATGGAAGTCTGACCCGGACAGAGCACACGGCCTCTCTCAGCACTTCAGGCGCATTCTTTACAGGGAGATTCTATCTGAATCAGGTTTTCAGAATCCAGTCTCGGGCCATTTTCTACTGCATCAAAGCCTTCTCAATTACACCCAGCCAGCAGTCTACCATTTTATATTCCATTATTAGTTCAACATAAACCATACATGGAAGTGATTGTGTGCATTAAAAAAAGCCTCCTTCCATCACTCTTTGTTTTTATTGCCTTTGAAAGAGGGAGACCCTTTATAGTAATCCTTTTGTGGCAACAGTAAAATGTAAGCAATTTCAACACTTTGGCTGGGGCCCCTGTAAATTATATCATTACCCACTGCTGGCCGGATCTCTCCTTTAATTTACTATAAATAGGTGTACAGGTGTACAAACAATTAGGAATGATGGAAAGAAACCAATCTTTTGGAAAGAATCCTTGCCCTTGGCCACAGTGCACTCTGGGACAGGGTGTTAACTTGAGGATTCTGGTGGCGATGCCCTTTGCTTGCAGGCAGCCAGGCCCTTTGAACTTCTAAGGACAGGATGTCAACGAACTTTACTTCCATGAAGGAATTTCAGAAGTGCGTGGAAATGAGCTAAGAACCTTGGACCATCACAACAAAAAGGAAGCATGTCGGACTGTATGGGTCTTAGAAACCTTTCCGTCTTCAACAAAATGTTCTCTCCTATACAGCCAATAGAAATTAACAGACCATAAAAGGGAGGGGTAGCCCCTAAAATAACTCTGAACAGAAAGAACAAGTGAACAGAGCTCAGAGACACCAGCTCATCCTACTCCAGCACTCAGAAGAAGCCATCGCAACAACGGGATCCGCTCCCAGGCGAGCACTGGGGAGGACCGAGCAGCCCCCGCGGATGCCTCGGTAACTAAAAGCCTCAGATGTCACCAGCCCCACCCACATACCAGCTGTGTCTCCTGTTGGTGAGCTCTGTGGACATGGGCACCAGCTCCCCAACAGCAGCTCAGTGTGGCCTGGTGGGATGGACACCACAGAAGACCCAGCTGCTCTGCCACCTGCTCTGGAACCTGTGGAAAGAGCCTCACTTCTCACAACTGCACAATGGAGATACTTGCCCCACCTTTTAGTGGGATCCTGTACGGAGAACTCTCTCAGCTTCAAAGTGTTCTAATGACTTAGATTTGTGTGATCTGATCACACCATGCCTCTGATGACTGTTCTTTGTCATTCCAAGACTTGGAGACATTATATTTTTTAGACCTAATTTTGAGAATGGAAGGCTTGGCCTCTCATTTTTCCTTCCTGTGCTCTCCATCTTATTCACACATACAGGAACAACAAAGCATAAATTAGGGCCTATTTCCTAGTAGGATAAGGCCCCCTGGAGGCAGCCTCAGCATAACCGGATGAAGATCCAGGAGATGGGCCTAGTGAAAGAGGCTCTTTCAGAACCAGTATGAAGTCAGCATTTCCACTTCTCTTACTGTTAAAAATAGTTTATTGTTACGATTAATAAACAATCTAGTCTTCTGACTCCTGGAGGCTAACATGGCAATCCAGGAAGCACAGACCAACTCCCCTCCCCACCCCACCCCACGAAGAGCAGAAAAAACAACAAGCCTTTTGATTACAAAGGAGCTAAACCCATTTCAGTACTTCAGTGACAGGAGAGGCTATGTAAGCTGAGGGTCCAACGCACAGTTCTTGCTTGTGAGCAAGGTTTTTACTTCTCTTCACATTTCTTTGAGAAACAAAGAAAATCCTTATTTTTTAGTCACTAAACTCTCTCAAGGACCCACAATTTGCACAGCCACTTGTCACCACACGGAAAGGGGGTCTTCCTGAAAAGCTAGCAGCAAAGTGACATTCACCTCAATTTCTCCCAGCAGTGTTTCCAAGGTGGGCACTGACGAAGTATCTCCTTTCTCCAGATAACTGAGAAACCTAAATCCTCCTCGAAGGAGGCCATCACGTACTTGTATCAAGTTCCTTCCTCCACTGACAGCAGAGGAAACAGAAGTTCTCAGTGCTGGGCTGCCAGAGGAGTCAGGAGCAGGTCTTTGAGAAGAAATCTGTCTTTCTGTCGATTTGCTCATCTTTATTTTCTAACAAATTAATTAATAGGGGTAGTGGTCACCCCATCTTTTACCTTCCTCAGTAAGATTTAAAACAAGCACCGCACACACCCACAATGGCACCTGGCACCTGGCAGGCCCTCCACGGCATCTGCGGCTTCTTGATTCTGTTCACTTAGTTTCAATGTTTCCTCAGTGTATACATATGCCCAAACCAATCAAACGACACTTTAAATGCCGGCATTTTATTATACTTCAATTATGTCTCAATAGAGTTGAAAAAATTGAATGATTTCTTGAACTATGACTCAAATTCATAAAGTCACTCCAAACTCATGCTAAAAATCTCCTGAAAGCCTCCAGTCCACAGAAGTCTCAGCCCTGAACACCATCAACGCGGTCAGGCTGGACCCAGAAGCAAGGGGCAAGAACGAGAAAGGGGAAGGAGGCACAGAGGGACAGAGAGCAGGACAAGAATAAGAAAGCTAAAGAAAATCAGAAAAAGGGTGTTGCGGAAGTGAGAAGAGCAGAGTTGCTGTGGTGGTGAAGAGCAGGGCCCTCATCCCAGCTGCTCTGTGACAGGGCGCCACGTGGGGCACACAAAGCCTTGTTCCCAAGGATGGGCCAATTTTCCCCTCAGAGTCTTCAGCGTAGAAAGCAGCTGGCCCTAGGAATGGGGAGGTGGGCAGGCCCAGAGCTTGGCTGGTCCAGCCCCACATCCTGCCTGCCAGTGCCACCACAAGAGTGCACCCACCACAAACAGCTGTGCCGAGGGTCCCACAACACACACATAGCACAGTGCCTGGCACATGAATGAGGCAGGATGAATAAGAAAAAAGGGAATTTAGGTCCCTGATTCTCTCCACGAAGTCACAATGAGGTTGTGATATACAGATTTGCAAAATACAGCTGTGCATCCATGAATACTTTGGTCCAATAAAAATTAGTTTCAAAATCTGCTTTTCAGAGTGTTCTGCTCAAGGGACACTCTGAACAGAAAAATGATGTGGGCGCCGTCCTCAGTGCACAGGTGACTTTTAATACAATGGTGCTAATTTACACCATTGGAAATGGATTCCAGAAGTTTCCAGGTTTCTCTTTTCTTGGCTTTTATTTTTTTTAATCACTTGATTTAATTTCTTTATTGCAGTAACACTGGTTTATAACATTATATAAATTTCAGGTGTACATCATTACACTTCTATTTCTGCATAGATTACATCATGTTCGCCACCCAAAGACTAATTACATTCCATCACCACACATGTTCCCAATCATCCCTTTCACCCTCCTCCCTTCCCCTCTGGTAACCACCAATCCAATCTCTGTCTCTACATGTTTGTCTGTTGTTGTTTTTATCTTCTACTTATGAGTGAGATCATAGGGTATTTGACCTTCTCCCTCTGACTTATTTCGCTTAGCATGATACCCCAATGTCCATCCATGTTGTCACAAATGGCTGGATTTCATAATTTCTTATGGCTGAGTAGTATTCGTTGTGTATATATATCACATCTTCTTTATCCATTTGTCCCTTGATGGGCACTTAGGTTGCTTCCAAGTCTTGGCTATTGTGAACAATGCTACAGTGAACACACCGGTGCATGTATCTTTAAGTATTGGTGTTTTCATGTTCTTCGGATAAATATCCAGCGGTGGAATAGCTGGATCGTATGGTAGTTCTATTCATTTTCTGAGGAATCTTCATACTGTTTTCCATAGTAGCTGCACCAGTTTGCACCCCCACCAGCAATATATGAGTTCCCTTCTCTCCACATCCTCTCCAACATTTGTTGTTTCCTGTCTTGTTAACTGTAGCCATTCTGAGGGGGAGTGAGGTGATATCTCATTGTAGTTTTCACGTGCATTTCCCTAACAGTTAATGATGTTGAGCATCTTTTCATGTGCCTGTTGGCCATCTGTGTATCTTCTTTGGAGAAATGTCTGTTCAGGTCTTTTGCCCATTTTTCAATTGGGTTGTTAGTTTCTTTGTTGTTGAGATGTATGAGTTCTTTATATATTTTGGATATTAACCCCTTATCAGATAAATGGTTTGCAAATATCTTCTCCCAACTGTTAGGTTGTCTCTTCGTTCTGTTGATGGTTTCCTTTGCTGTGCAGAAGTATTTATTTTTCCTATTGTTTCCCTTGCCTGGTCAGACACGGTACTTGAAAATATGTTGCTGAGATCGATGTGGAAGAGTGTAGTGCCTATGTTTTTTTCTAGAAGTTTCATGGTTTCAGGTCTTACATTCAAGTCTTTAATCCACTTTGAGTTAATTTTTGTGTATGGTGTAAGATAATGGTCTACTTTCACTTTTTTGCATGTGGCTGTCCAGTTTTCCCAACACCTTTTATTGAACAGACTTTCCTTTCTCCATTGTATGCTCTTGGCTCCCTTGTTGAAAATTAGCTGTTCATTGAAGTGTGGGTTTATTTCTGGGCTCTCGATTCTATTCCATTGATCTGTGTATCTGTTTTTGTGCCAGTACCATGCTGTTTTGGTTATGAAAGCTTTGTAGTATATTTTGAAATTGGGGAGTGTGATACCTCCAGCTTTGATCTTTTTTCTCAGGATTCCTCTGGCTATTCGAGGTCTTTTGTTGTTCCATATAAATTTTAGGATTCTTTGTTCTATTTCTGTGAAAAGTGTTGTTGGAACTTTGATAGGGATTGCATTGAATCTATAGATTGCTTTAGGAAGTACAGACATTTTAACTATGTTAATTCTTCCAGTCCAAGAGCCTGGAATATCTTTCCATTTCTTTGTGTCTTCAATTTCTTTCAACAACGTTTTATAGTTTCAGTGTACAGATCTTTCACCTCTTTGGTTAAGTTTATTCCTAGGTATTTTATTCTTTTTGTTGCAATTGTAAATGGGATTGTATTCTTAACTTCTCTTTCTGCTACTTCATTGTTAATGTATAGAAATGCAACTGATTTTTGTATGTCGTCTTGTATTGTGCAACTTTACCATAGTCATTTATTATTTCTAGAAGTTTTTTTGTAGATTCTTTAGGGTTTTCTCTATATAAAATCATGTCATCTGCAAATGATGAGTTTCACTTCTGTTCCAATTTTCTAAAGCCTCCATGAACAAAAGGTGATGAGTGCACAGACATCAATGCTCTCCCAGGAGTACCCAACAATGTGACTGTTGGTTCTTTGGGTTGGGTGCAGATGGGAGGGTCTTAGATTTGGAGTGGAAGATTAAAGGGTAGGTATGCACAAGCCGATTCATGTCAGATCCACTTGTGATGACAGAGAATTAAAACCCTCCAATGATCCACAACTGTTCCAGGATAGTGGACCCCGCCCCACAGCAGGGACTCCTACTAGGAGAATGGGATATGCCTGTGGTAACAGGCCTGAGCCATTGGGAGACCTGAGCAGACACGTAGCCTGGGTGTCCAAAAGGTATTTTGCAGGAAACACATACATAGGGTTCTGGCTATGAAGCTGGTGGCTCATTCATTCCAAACACATTCAGGGCAGCCAACTCACTATGTGCCCTGCATGGGGGAAACAGTGTGGGACAGAGTGATGGACAGTACAAGCACATACACATACAGATGTATATACACATGTAACATGTATACGTGTGTACACACACATATTTCATTTTTTTATACTTCCCCTCACTATACGGCAACACATTGATATTTTCTGTTGTTTTCTTTACACTGGTTGGCCATCTACTAAGTTGATTTCGTGACCCACTCTGTCCTGACTCACAGTGAGAACACCCAGCCTGGAGGCCGGGCTGTCACTCATCAGCCCTGTTAGCTTGGCCAGCTGCTCTAACCATGCCAGCTTGGCCCCCTGAGGCTGGGGTTAGAAGGGCATCGGCCCCTCTGGGCTGCGGTGGGAACTGATCGAGGTTGCCCATGGCAAGTGCTAGGAGAGCAGCTCCCACATAGGAAGGGCTTGTCATCTTAGCAGGAGGAGCATGTTTCTGACTTTCTTTTCTATTTCAAACGTTCTATTATTTATTGAATTTACAAAAACTTGGTAGCATTAACTCCAAGGAAGCGTATGTTAACTGGTGAAATGATGGAGCAGAGTGCTTGTCAGATGTTGCCGCTCACCGAGAGGGCGGCCGGGATGGTATGGGATGGCGTGCAGAGCGAGGGCCCTGAGAGGGCTGGGCTCCGGGACCACAGGGCAGGAAAAAGGGAGGGGATGGACGGGACAACACAGCCTAGAAAGAAGAGCGAGGCCCTGCCCTGTGACTGGACTAGAGTGGTTGGGTGGGAGGGGTGGGCTGAGTCTGAGATTCCCAACAAGAACAGAACAGAGGAAGCAGGGGCCCCGCCTGGGAGGGGCCTGGAGGCCTGGGCAGCTGGCACTTCTCATGCCACCCGGGAAGTGCACCAGGGGCCTGGCATCCAGGGATTTTCCAAACCATTTGTGAAGACAGATGGTTCAACCTTGCCCCAGCATCAGCCCCAGTCGCATGGCATTTCTGCCTTTTTAAGAAAATTATCACTACCCAAAAGGCTTGGCTGAGCTAACTACTTCTGGCTCAGAAATATAGAACGGGGTGAAGGAAGCCTGCTCCTCTGATTTCTAGCAGTGCTCAAGAAATGACACCTGCTTTGTAGGGTCATTTATATTCCCAAACCACATCTCAGAATCCCGGGACAAGACCCATGACCCCATGGGCCTCTCTCTGTGATATAACCAGGACCTTATTAGGACATGCTGAGGCTCCCTCTTATTTAATTGTTTTCTCCCAGAAATAGGAGAGATCAATTGCCTTTAGCAGACAACCCCACTCCTCACCCCAATCTCTTCTCAACCTCAGAATTTAAGGCAGCCACAACCAGTTTCCTACCAAATTCTAAACCAGGGGTTGGCATTTTTTGTCTGTCAATGGCCAGATACCGAGCATTTTTGGCCCATTTTCCATTATATCACAAAAGCAGCCCTAGACAACGGGGAAAGGAGTGGGCGTGGCTGTCTTCAGATGAAACTTTATTTACAAAAACAGACGGTGGGCTAGATCGGCTTGGCTGTAGTTTGCTGACCCCTGCTCTAGAGCAGAAGCCCAGGCCCCAGGCTCCAGGAGGAGGCAGAGGCGGTGGTGTGAACCCCCAAAATCTACCAGCGCAATGTCAGAGAACACAGAGCCGGGTGGAAACACACACAGTTGGCCTTGTGAGTGGGCTAGGGCCAGCCAGCCCGGTCCGGCCAGGAAGTCTAAGGTGTTCTTGAATGCGCGGCCTTCCAGTCCCATTCCTTTCTCTACAGATTACATTCCTCCTGCAGAAGAAAATGCACTCTGGCACTCCTGAAACGGAGCATCTCTCTGGCCCATGGGCCAGCAGAAACACAGATTTGGGGCGCCATGCGTGGGTGGGTGCCCTGACCCTGAGGAAACGCCGCCTTCAGGAAGAGAAATCCCCCAAAGCAGCTCGTGCCGTCTCCCCACGCTGATGAGATGCTCCCTCTGTGGACCCCTACAGGACAAGGATGCCTCACCCCACCCCAGAGCCCATGCTTAACAACACTTCATAATTCTCAATGCTCTTTTCTAGCTTTTATCTCAAGTTTTATCTCCAAGTTTTAACAACTTTAGTTATTTTCCATGAAGCCACTTCAAAGAAAATAAAATTCTTATATAGCAATGTTCCCCATAGCCTGCTTATTATCTAATAGACGAACTGTCCAAAGTGGTTTTGAAACTTTTCTTAACGTAATTCTTCCAACCTTTAATAAAAATGTAATATGGAACTCCAGTTTATAAAGACAGATTAAAGAGAGGAACATAAATGGGTTCTTCAAGTAGTTTAAATCTTCACATCAGGTAGGAAACACCCTAAAATTAAACAGTAAACTCCTGTGTGGGGCCCTGGGTTCCTTGGAGGTAGAGTCTGAAAACTAGAGTCTCATAGGAGAGTTACTGTGCCTGAAGGATCAATGGAATCACAGTGGCTGAGCAGACAACGCTGCAGGCAAAAGACAACAGATTAGTTCCCATAACTTGGCTAATGCCCCCAACTTGGCTCTGGCAGCCTCCGTGCCATCAACAAGACACATCAGACAGTCACATCAGAGACAGGAGGTCAACCGCACTGTTCTGTCGCCGCAATCCTGAGCCGGGTTCTGGTTTGTTGCATGCTCACCACCGTGCTTGAAAAAACACCTATGGCTCCGACAGGTAGCTGCTTCCTTTGACTTTTAAATGTTTAAAAATTATAAACAGGTAACTTTACACAAACAGAGAACCCAAAGAACATGAAATTCTAACCATTCACTTCTGATCTTTACAACAGCAGCAATCAATATGGATATATTATTTTGTGTTTTTCCTTTTCTCCACTTGCCACTGTTGGATTTACTAGCTTAGTGTGACCTACAAACCTTCACTAAAAAATGACTATAGCGTGTCCCCTTCTGCTAATATACTACAGCTTCCTTAGTCTTTCAATCCTCTGATGATGCCAGAAAGTCAGTCTCCAGTGTGTCACAAAAAGTCCCAAAGTATGTTAATAGTCCTTAGCTTTTTAATGAGAAGGCTGTGAGGGGCCAGCAGATAGCGGGGATGAGGACATCTGCTGAGACACAGGTGGCACAGCTTGGGCCCTGCCCCATCCGGCACACCTGCCGTCTGCTCGCATGATCTACTATGTCCACATCCCTGAACTCACCTCTTGAGCCCAGAGTTCATCAGCCCCAGCCCCCAGTGGTCACTCTCTCAGGGAAGTGTCTTACATCTTCTCTTGCTCATCATGCTCTCTGAAATCATCACATTTCCCTTTCTGCTTATTTTTGTATTTCACTTACACTAAAATGCAAGCTTGGGGAGAACAGGGGCCTGGGGCCTTCAGGCCATCTCTGGGCCCTATCTCAATGCTTGGCACATAGTAGGCGCTTGATAAACGTTTTGGAATGAATGTACCACTGTTAAAAACTCAGAATGCTTTTCAGCTACTTTGAAATTATAATGCACAGTCGGAAGCTGTAAAATGCTTTGAAGAATGCCACCCATCCTATTTATGAGAGGAAGCACTCCCCTTTCTTTTCAGTCCATTTGATTTCAAAATTTACTGTTGAAGGGAAAAAAAATCTGTCTAGGGAACATGATCTGGGAAGCCCATTAAACCTCATTTAGAGTTCCATTTTCTATCTGTAAACAGAAAGACTAAGGCTCATGGCTTTTATGAATTAACAAATCTAACACTGCAATAAACAAACCTGCTTTTTCAATTCGTGTCCTTAAATTAGATTTAACTCTGCTTTAAAGTGGGTTTACTGCTGGTGAGGGAAGCCTGCCTGGCAGCCCGGGAGCAGGAAGGCCTCTGCGAAGCAGCTCCGGGACAGACTGTCAACAAGTATTCTGTTTAGAGGCGTCTACGGCGGTCCAGCATGTCTCATCTGCTCATTCTCACGAGAAAAGACAGAAGAACGGCCAGCTGTACGGCTGTCATGTAGAGATCTCCAACATTTGTATTTCGATTCTAGCACTGCTCCTTTTCTTTCTCACCTTTACTGATTCTCACTCTCAAAGGGCTGCAATCTTAACGTTATTTTTTTTAAACTACAGGGAATTAAAGTTACCCTATTTGCTGTCACAAAGCCAGGTGAGTAAATCCCTCGACCAGGGGTTAAGACAACAAACGAGGGATCGGAGGTGCTCAGCTCTTTTTCAAGGGCTCTTATTAACCTTGCTCAAGGCAGTCCCTCAAGCTCTCGTCTGTAAGTTAACTGGTTATAACCAGTTATAACTGCAGCTGTGGCAACATGTGAAATAGGGATCATCACACTTGACACGC
Organism: Tapirus indicus; assembly: GCA_031878705.1. Lineage (NCBI taxonomy): Eukaryota > Metazoa > Chordata > Mammalia > Perissodactyla > Tapiridae > Tapirus > Tapirus indicus. The sequence goes on from CM062927.1 coordinate 40,492,610, forward strand.
ACACGGAGAGTGATGGTGAGGATCAGACGTGAGGACAAGCACCAAGCATTACTCACAGATGTTCTCTCCGGCAAATTCTAGCCTTTCTCCCTTTCCTGTGGATACACTATTTTATTTAATGACACTAATGCTATTAAAGGCAGCTGGCTCCAGAAGGTAGAACTGGGGAGCCCATATTGGATCCACCTTGAAATATGGCACAACTTGCCTTTCTTTCCTAACCAAGCTGTGTGCTAAAAGGCAATACATTCCAATATGTAATTCTATGATTAGGAAATAACACACTTCACCTTCTTTCTTCATTTCCTTCACATGTGACACACAGCCTTTGCTGAAAAAAGGACTTTCACCTTTTGCAGAGACAGTGACCATGGGTTACCTCCTCTGATAAGCTCAGAAGGGACGCCCATGCCTTCTCTTGCTTTCCTTGGGGCAGGCTCAACTCTGGATGGCCTCGCCAAGTCTGCTGGAAAGGCTCGCTCTCTCCTGAAGGGGCCTGCATACGGCCTTCATTACTCCAACCACCTTGTCACATCAGACACCAGTAGCTGCTATTCCAGAATACCTGGAGATCCAGGAAAAGTCATGCTCCAAAAAATAAGTATGGGGTACTGAGGATAAAAGTGGTGAATAAAACAGACAAGTCCCTGTCCCCCTGGAGCTTACAGTTCAATAGAAAGTCTAAGAAAAATCCAGTAAACCAGCAAGTATAGACCCATATGTTGGTGATAAATGCCATGAAAGGACATAACAGGGCGCAATGAGGGGAGAGGGGTTGGCCCAGGGATGTGGTCAGGAGCCTCCCTAAGAAGGGGCGGTGTAAATTGAGAGCTAAGGAGGAAAACACCAGTTACTGAACGGGAGTAAGCCCAGTCAATTTCCAGCCATGACATATGTTCCATGAAAAATTCAACCCTCCCTTCCCCCACTCTTCTTTTTTTGTAAGGAAGATTAGCCCTGAGCTAACATCCATTGCCAATCTTCCTCTTTTTGCTGAGGAAGATTGGCCCTGGGCTAACATCCATGCCCATCTTCCTCTACTTTATATGGGACGCCTGCCACAGCGTGGCTTGACAAGCAGTGCGTCGGTCCGCGGCTGGGATCCGAACTTGCAAACCCCGGGACGCAGAAGCGTAGCGCACGAACTTAACTGCCATGCCACCAGGCCGCCCCCACCCCCTTCCTAGTGGCTATTTCTTCCAGTACTCTTCTCTACAGGAGCTAGAGAAATGGACTTAAAAAAATAAACCCCAACACATAAATGTAAGAGCTAAAACTATAAAACTCTTAGAAAAAGAAGACATAGGTATAAATCTTCCAGACCTTGGATTAGGCAATGGATTCTTAGATTTGACACCAAGAGCACAAGCAACAACAGAAAAAATAGATAAATTGGATTTCATCAAAATTAAACCTTTTGTGCTTCAAATGACACCATCAAGAAAGTGAAAACACAACCCACAGAATGAGAGAGTATTTTTGCAAATCATATACTAATAAGGGACTTGTATCTAAAATATATAAAGAACTAGATATAGCTCAATAATAAAAAGACAAATCAACTTAAAAATGAGCAAAAGATCTGACTAGACATTTCTTCAAAGATGCACAAATGGACAATAAGTACATGAAAAGATGCTCAACATGATTAGTTATTAGGGAAATGAAAATCAAAACCACAATGAGATACCCCTTCATACCCAACAGGATGGCTAAAATAAAAGACAAGTGCTGACGAGGATGAAGAAAAATTGAAACTCACATACACTGCTGGGGAGAATGTAAAATGGTAGTCACTTTGGAAAACAGACTGGCAGCTTCTCAAAAGGTTAAACAGAGTTACCACATGACCCAGCAATTCCATTCCTAGGTACAGATGCAAGAGAAGCAAAAACACATGTCCACACAAAAACTTTTACACAAATGTTCATAGCAGCATTATACAAAATAGCCAGAAAGTGAAAACAACTCAAATATTCATCAACTGATGAAAGAATAAACAAATTGTGGTATATTATCCATACAATCAAAAATATTTGGCGATAAAAAGGAATGAAGTACTGATGCATGTTAAAACATGGATGATTCCTGAAAACAGTATACTAAGTAAAAAAGAAGCCAGTTACAAAGGTCACATATTGCATGTGATTCGATTTATACAGAAGTACAGAGTAGGCAACTCTATGGAGGCAGAAAGATTACTATGGCTGCCATGGACTGGAGGGTGCGCCTGGGGGAGACGGGAATGACGGGAATGACAGCTTAAGGGTCCAGCATTTCTTTCTGGGATAATGAACATGCTCTGCAGTCGACTGTAGTGATGGCTGCACAACTCTGTGAATTGTACACTTTAAATGGATGAACCGTATGGTGTACTAAGAACTGTTTCTCAAATAAGTTGTTATTAAAAACAACCCAAGCATCAAGTTGGGGAAGGTTCTTTCAGCAAAGGGTACTATTCTGTGGGGTCCATTCCTGAGAAAACTACCTGGTGTCCTGACAGCTGGGCCAGCTCCGGGCTGCTGCTTTCTGGCTGGCTGGTTCCCCCAATGCCTGCAGACTTCGTGTGCTCAGCCTGGGCATCTGCTCCTACTCACAGATGGGCAAGACCAGTCGGTCTACGGAATACAGCTCCACGTGGTTCAAGGCTGCATCGAAGCGACATGCAGACCAAGTAGCGTAAGAAATCACTTTAGTGCCACCCCATAAAGTTTAGTTGATCTTTAAATTTCATACCCTGACATACACACAAAACACCATCATTTGCACATAAATGAGGAGCCTTTCATTTGTAAACAATTTGAAATCCAATAGAATGGTCTTCTCTTTGCTATCATGTACCAACACAAACATTCCCACGATGAGGCATGAGCTGCAGGAAACCGCGTGGGATCTATGGAGCACTGCCCCCTGCAGGGCTCATGTGCTATCTGCAACATGTGGGTTCCACAGCTTGGAGGCCAGACAAACCGATTCTCAAATGCTGGTGGGCCATGGAACTAGAGAGCAAAGAAGGGTATCCAGGAAAGACACCAGAGGGAAGAAAAGCAATCTGGAAAGACTTCTGAACATTTAGGAAAAAGTGAACCCTCCATTTTAGGGCATTTAAGGCACACTTTACATGTGAATATGGTTTACAGCTGTGAAACAAAATGGCAGTGTTCACAGACAACTAGCTGCGTCCTCTTTTGGTGTGGATTTTAGTACAGAAATGTAACACTTAAAATATTTTCATATGTAAACTATTGAGGGAAGTATAAAGAACCCCAATAAAACCCCACACGTTGATTTCACTCTCAAGACCTTTAAAGACAAAATGAACATGAGATGTAGCTGGGTTTGGGGCTACACTGAAAGAGGAGCATTGGGGCAATGCTATTTATAAGCCCAGAAAATGTGTACATCTCTGCACCTTTCTGAAAAAATCTGTAATGACTGGGGGGACATACACAGCAAGAGTCAATAATGCCCCTAAAACTTCTATACAATAGAACCTGCTGCTAAGTGCAGTGGAAAAAGCAAACAGAAAAGAGTGAGTGACCAGGAACTTTTCTAATAAAGTCTGGCTGAACCTGTAGCTAAAAGCACGCCTAGTAAATGTTCTTTTCCTTTTTATTTACAGACAAATGCTAAATATTACTAATTGATTATAATTGTTTACTTACGGGGTCCTTTAAGAAAAATTAGGCAGATTATGCCATCAGTGGCTCATTTTTTTACCATGATTATTTATAGATCAGTTTTTGAAAAATCCCTTTATCACAGTACAGCAGGGGAGAGTTTACTTGCTGCATGGTTTACCACAGAGAAGTTCTAGGGGCACTGAACTGAAAAACAAAGAAAGAAAACTCCAAGAAAGAAATGCCTAGAGATATCCTCCTGACTTTGAAGGAATGTTCTAAAACATTAATTGAATGTTTCATAAAGCAATACAAAAAATACACAAATATAACTAAAGAATTATATAAGAACTCTGTTCTTTCCCACATCATAAAAGGTATGCGGTTTAAAAAGACAGCTACGTCTAAAGCAACTACAGAAAATTACTCCAACCCCTTGTTTCAACCCATATCCCACCCAGCTGTCAAAATTCTAGAAAAGGAATTACAACGCTGTGTCAAAGGGACAGCAATACAGCTCACAATCAGCGCCTTGGCTTTTTAGAAAATGGACACTAAGTCCCACTATTCATAGGTCACACCCTGAAGTTCAGATCCATCAGCATTTGACCTGATCTGCAACCTGAGCTTGACCACAACAAGCAGCCGACGAGACAGACCTGTCGTCCCTGAGAAGCAACTGTGACAAACGGCCCAATGCTGGATATGCCAGGTGTCAACCTGCTTTTCTGGAAGCTCCCGTGCGATCTGGCCCCTCATATCTTATCCTGGAAAACCACTTTGCTTTTGCCACACATCATTCTGACCCTCCACAATGGTATCTTTTTCATGTTCAACTTGAAATTCTGCCTCATGGAGCTCTGTTCCATGATGGTGCCTCTTGACAATGTAGGTCCATGACCGGCCTGGATATGTGTGCACCCAGGGCAGCCTCCAGGAGGGATGACGGGAGGAGAGGAAGAGGCACTTGCAAGGGCCTGGAGCATCACCAAGTTGAGGCTGGAGCTCTGGCACTGTTCCTCTGCCTGGGTCCCGGCATCCTCGCACAGTCCTGCGGTCAGTGCAAGGGCCTTGGCGCCAGCCCTGCGGGCTGCCTCACACACCACGATCACAGACCTGACGGCACCAAGGCTGCAATTCTTGCCTTTATGCTACCGGGATTCTGCGCCTAGGCGGACCAAAGAGGTAGGAGGCACCAAGTGCAGTACACTGCATTTTAATAAATGCTCAACCGTTGAGCATCCCGAAGTGGCAACAGAGCCCAGAGAGATCACATCTAACCTCTCCTCTATTCTATGAGGAAAATAAAAGAAAAATGTTATATTTATTTTATAGTAGCCAGAGTACTATGGAAAAGCCACTGGGGGAGAAAAGGGGAACAAGGAGCTCTGCATGGCAGGGAATGGACCCTTGAACACTCTGCAGAAGACTGTCCCCATGAATGGAAGGAGTTTCAGCATTAGAGAGAATGGGCACAATCACAGCTGCTGGTCAACTTCAGAATTTAGAGATATGACACCTGGCTAATCCTTTGCTCTCTGCTCTTTCAATCTGCCTCTCTAGAGGTCTGTTAATCATCAAATGCTCTCTATTCACTGAAACTATGCTTTTGGCCCAAATGAAATTCAGAAATGAGCATCAGAGCTGTCAGATTCCATGTTCCTGGAATCACACCTTCCACCTGTGGACATCAAATAAATGCTGTGGTGTTTTCTCTTCAAGCAAACAATGAGTTCTGTTCCTAACAGTGTATTAAAAGCCATGTCCTCCCTGCATATGTAGAACCCACCACAGGAGGTGGCCATTGTACATGGTTTTCAAGGACTCTTTAGCAGAGCCAGAGGAAATGCAATGATGTGATGTGGGAAAGGCCTGCAAGGTTGGATGTTTTTCCTTTTGCAATCAACCTTGAAAGTGACCTTTTCAGAGCAGAATGCAGACAGATGCTGGCATGACTTTCTCTGTGTACTAGTGGTAAAACAGGTTTGTCCGTCCTTACTAATCTGTTTCCTTAGATTTACTCACTACTACAACTTGAGTTTGCAATTCTTGCTTTTTCTTCCCTGTGAAAGATTTTTTCACTTCCCTCAAGATTACATTCCTTGGAGCCTTGGGAGAGTACAGATGGCTCCGGGTGGCCCCTAAATGTTGTCAACCATCGTTCTAGCTGCTCTACTCTGTGTTGTAACCAACTGTCAGGGACGTTACTAGGTGAGACGGAAAAAACTGCCTTTTGTTAATCAGTTGCTGCTTTAGAGCAATGGTCCTTAACCAGGGTGACCTTGCCCTCAGGGGACATTTGGCAAGGTCTGGAGACATTTTTGATTGCCAAATCTGGGGGTGGGGTGGAGGGCTGCTACTGGCATCTCATGGGTAAAGGCCAGGATGCTCAACATCTACAGTGCACAGGACAGCCTCCACGCCAGAGAATCACCCTGTCCAAAATGTCAGCAGTGCCAGGGTTGGGAAACCTTGATTGAGCGCAAGACCCCCACCCCAAAAACACCCACCAAGCCCCCACATCAAGAATTCTGTGAATAGATGCTTAGGGGCTCCCAATAACTGGGTAGCTTACACTTCTTTTCTCTCTGCCAGTCCTGACAGATTAAAGGAGATAATAAAAGGTTGTTTCCGCTCAATAACAAAACTTGACCATCTCACACCAAATAAGAGACAGTGAATCTTACATGAAGAGAAATTATGTTAAAACCATGGACGCTCTCAGAGTCCTCTCACGTCATGTGGTTAATCCCATGAAGAAGGGATTTACAGCTCCATTTTAATCCTGAGGAGATGGGAGGTGCGGGAACCTTGGCCAGAATCCACACGGAGGAAGCAGGAGAGCTGGTAAGGACCTTGACATCGTCCAGTCCAGGATTTTTAAAACTGTGGGCTGGGATCCATCAGTGGGTCATAAAATCAATTTACAGCATGCACGTTTTTAAAGAAAATGAAATACGAAATAATAGAAACGGTAAGAGTAAAGATAGTTTCATGAAGCTCTTTTTACCAGTTGGCTGTGGTCAAAAAACCAAAAGCCAGCAGTCTAGTGCAGACAAGGAAAATGGGGCCCCAGAAGGGTGGGTGACTTGTTCATGGTCCCCAGCTATTTGGGGGCTGGAATCCAAGTCCAGCTCATTGCTAAGTCAACAGCTTGGCTGGTATCAGGTGCTCGGCCTGGGTGTTTTGATGAGATCAACACATGGAGAGCTGTTCATATGCACACGAGCAGATACCATTCTTCTCTTCACGTGGGGCCAGCCATGAGGGCGGTACCCCTGAAGGCAGAGGTGGTGCCAAGGGGACAACAGAGACATGACACCCACACTTTCCCACTTCAATCTAACCCAGGAGACCTCTTCCTTTAAACCAACAGTATTTGCCAAACACAGTGAGGGCACGAACTAATGCTGGTAATGGCCTCTCCCAGAAAATTAATTTTCTGGCTCAACCTACCAACTGTTTCAGAGCACAGCATGCTGCTGTGGGGACCTTTCTGACTAATGCCCATCACTCCCATCCAAGCCAGATAAGACAGTGAACTGCTGTTTCTGCATTTTCCGAAAATTCACCTGAGGCATGGCCCCAATTTTGAAGTGCTCAGCTGTAGTCTGTAGAAATAGACTGCTTCAAGGTCAGCTGTGGGGCTCTTTGGGAAAGAGGTCACAGAGCCAAGTTCATGGATCCTCACCTCACTACCATGCGGAAGCTATTTTTACAGCTTAAGAGACCTACTAAAGACGGCAGGAAATGCATTATTTAAAAAGGGTAAAAGAGGATGTTAGAAAGCATCTTTTCTTCCAACAATCAGTTATGCGATATATTTTTACACTTTTATGGTTCTTTATTTGAGCCAATATGCTCAAAAACTGTAGACAATGTACTTCTATGAATTTAGTTTTCCTTCAGCTCATTTTCCGTCCTGGTTAAAGTAGCGTGGCACATGGTTAGTTGTTTCTTTGGCTCAGGATGCAAAAGATGGTTGACTCCTGTAGTTAGCTTTATTTTCCAGGCTAAGGAATGCAAACATCCCCCCATAAGTGCCCCACTTTTCAGAAAATGGCAATGAGAGTGGGTAGGAAAGGCAAGAAATGGCTAGGATTTGTCCTTGTGCACTTTCCCTTTCAGATCCCAAACATGTGGCCTCCCTTCCCTGAGAGCAGACCTGTGTATTCACACCACAAGTGATGCGGCGCATGGAGGACTGGGGAGTGGTGTTATCCCAACATGCAAACGCAGCTGGCAAGCAACATCAGACTAGGTGCCATGCTCAGAAATCCTGACCAACACACCAGTCTGTGAACACCACCAAAACAAAGAAGCAACACAACTAATACAAATATTGAGCTACATAAAGAGGATAATTAAAAGTAAACTTCCCAGTGGGATTGCGCTGGCCTATCCATACACAGAGAAGGAAGGAGGGAAGGGATAAGGAGGACAACGGCAAGAAAGCTAATGCAGCTACTGACTGGAGGGCCCCTGGCTCATGGCAGGATCGGCTTTTCACACAGCTGAGACCCTCGGGGTGATACATCAAGAATACACTGCTCCGCCAACAAGAGTTTTGCTGCATACTGGGCCATGAGGGGCACAAGCAGCCGAAGATTCCACTTAAAGAGCTCTGGAAATGCTACTGCAGCTAAAATGTAGCAGCAGGCTCGCCTTGTCAAAAAGTGACTTCACTCATGTGCTGTCAGGAAAAACACCAGTCCAAGGAAGAGTGAGGGGAGCCTTTCTACACATCTTGAAGACATGGGGGAATACCACCCCGCCCCTCCCCGTCAGGAGCACTCCCTGCTCTGTGCTAGAGAGATCCTCATCGTCCTGGGGCTAAGGTCCTTCTGCACAGACATCTAATTCAACACCATGGTCCCAGGCCTGGCAGCATCCTGAACAAAGAGCACCAGGGCGAGAACCCACACCGCTCCTTGCCTGGAAACTCTCTCTAGAGCCATTTCTCACAGAGATGCTCTGTAGACAACCTGCCACACTCCAGTATCTTTGGAGAGCTTTCAAATGACTGCGATTTATTACAGATTTAAAAGCCAGATAACGACTGAAAGGGACGATCCTTATTGGTTTAGTCAAGGAGAAGCACTGAGAATAAAGTCAGAATCCTCAAGACTTTTTCTATCAAATAACAATTCTTTCTCCCATGAAATGTTCTGTCACTTAAAATAAAGGCAGATGGTTATTCAACTAAATTCCGGCTAATCAGTGTCACAATAAATCACACTTAACTAATAAAGTTTCTAGAAGACACCCTGGTTGGCCAAAATCCTGTTGCCTTTCTGGTTCTGAGTGACATTTCAAGGAAACTTCACAGTGTGATAAGCTGTCAGTGTAACTAACTACATGCCAGGACCTCAGAGAGCCTGGGAAGGAGGCAAGGCGGTGGCACATTGTTAAAATAAAATCCCAACCGTGCACCATGGCCTCAAGGCCCTCCTTGATCTTGCCCCTGCCCACTCCTGACCTCAACCCCACAGGCCAGAGCAGAGCAGGGATCAGCAAACTCTAGACGGGGCAGGACAAATCAGCCCGCAGCTACGAGTGGTGCGTATGTTTTTAAATAGTTTTAAAAAGGAACAACAACAAAAAGAATTATCTTGAGACGTGATAATTGTATGTAATTTAAGTTTCAGGGTCCATACACCATTTTACTGGAAGACAGGCACGTTTACTGTTCCTTAAGCACTGTCTATGGCAGCTTTTGCGCTACAACAGTAAAGCTGAATAGTTGCGACAGAAACTGTACGGCCTGAAATATTAACTACCTGTTTCTTTACAGAAAAAGTTTGCTGACCCCTATCCTGGCACATGGCAAGCTCACACCTTTGCACACTTGCTGCTACCTCTATGGAAACCACCCCAGCTCCCTGGCTTTATAAGCCCAGTTCCTTCTCGTCCTTAGGTTCTGGCTCGATTGTTACTTTCTCTGCGTGGCCTTCCCTGAATTCTCCATCTAGGGACACCTAGCCCAACTTCACCCTACGTATCTCCTTCGTAGCTCTTCTTTGAAATTGTGTTGTTCATTTACTTATGAACCATCCTTCCAGAAGAACATAAGCTTCCTAAGGATGACCCTGGCCTGTCGTGTCCACAGTCACATCCCTTGTGCCTGGCAGAGTGAGTTATCTGTGGACTGTATGAGCACTGACCACACTAGTTATATAAACTCAGCTAAGCCATCCTCAGGCCCCAGTCTCTTGTCACCAGAGATCCAAGCTGAAGAGCCTCATGGTAGTTTGTGAGATGTAAAACAAGCAACCAAACAAAGCCTGTTATATCTCTCAAAGGTTTAAGAGGATATATATAACAACCAAGTTGAGCCCTAAGTTAGGAATATGCTGTGTTTTATGCCAGCAGGAAGGGGAAAACAGGGCCTACCACCTCACGGCTTCTGGGCACGAGTGACAGGCGCCTGGCGCCTGCTTTGATCTTCTCGCCTTCATCTGTCCACTGCCCGTCACAGGGGCCTGGCATTTCAGTTGTATTCAGCGCTGATTAAAACATAACCTCATGCCTACAAATAGAAATCTCTTTTAAACACTAATTAAAAATAACAGGCTGGCATTTGGAAACGTTTATAAACAAAAATATAAGAGCTGAAATAAACAGCAACAGTGGCATGTCTGATCTATGCTCAGGTGGGTAGAAAGCTACATGTGTCTTCTCTGGAGTTTTTCAATTAACTCCTGAAATTATGGGGCTTGAAGATGTGTAACAATGTCCCTCTTACCTTTTAATCTAATAATGAGCTGGCTTTTCTCAAATTACTCCACTTTAATGATAATGAAATTAATTTTAATAACATTTTATTTAACCCAACATATACCAAAATACCATTTTGACATTGTAACGAATAAGAAGAAATTGAGATATTTTGCTTTCTTTTTTTTCATACTATGTCTTCAACATCCACTGTGCATTTCACACACACAGCACATCTCAATTCAAAACAGCCACATATCCAGTGCTCAGCAGCCACATGCACCTGATGGCTACCATCCTGGACTGTACGGTTGTTAAATGTTCCATTATCTTTAACAGAACACAAACCAAACTTATTTGCATTTTAGGATTTTTATATAAAAGAGCTTCTCTCTTTTTGACTATGTGCTTGTTTTTTTACTTAGGATGACTAAATATGTTAAATATTTATTTTATATACATATATAAAATTCCTGGAACTCATCTTAGGATTCACACTGCACTCCTCACAATAAGCTAAAAGATACTAGGGACCACACCACATTGCTTTCCCACAAGCATCCAGTTTTACTTTTCAAACCATGGCTGTTAGATTTAGTTTTCATTTCCTTTACACATGGCTCCTTTCCTGTCCTAACTGAAGGCAACCAAGAAGCTCTGGCACATCTGAGCCAAGTTTCCTTCATGTGCAACAGGACTGCGCCACCATCGTGCACAAGATGACTCTCTTGAGTTTGTAATTCAAAAACACTCCACCCTGCCTGCTCATTCCTTTAGGAGACTCATGTCTGTCTTTGTGATTTAAGAAGTAAGAGGGAAAAACTTAGGACCTCAAAATACCCCAGGAAGAGCCAGGATCAGAGGCCCCTGCTGGAGCTAGCACAAGAGGGAAGCAGTTTACACCTTGCTGAAATGACTTACTCTTCACTCAAGCACCCGACATGGGGTGCTGCTAATGGAAAGAGCAGTTTCAACAGTTTGGGATGCAATGGGACCACCGTTCTTCACCAACAGCAAGGGATTTCCTGGTTACCTCTGCGTCCTGCTCAGGGAGGTGGTACATCCTCTCGAGGTTCTGCAGAGTTCGGGGGTTCAGGGTCTTCTGCTCCAAGAGACGTTCCAGAAGCAAGACTAGCTGATCTGGAAGAAGCTGAGGGCAAAACCAAACAGCCTGTGAAAATGCCATTCAGCTTATGAGAAATTAAACCCAAATGTTTAGACCAAAGACAGCAAATCCAGGGTAACCTGGGTACTTCCAGAAGCTGTCTGAAACACGGAAGACTGTGGACCTGACTATAGTATAAACCTCAGGGTTTACAATTGGGGCCTAATTAAGCCCTTATTTTCCATGGCTTTTCCTGTCAGCTCTATATTTAGAGCAGATCAAAACTGTATTTATCTTCTTTTTTAAGGTGTACAATGTGACAATTTAATATATATATATATACACACACACACACACATTGTGAAATGATAAAAAATGTACTTATCTTAATAATAAACATTACCATGGTTTATTAGATCCCTTTCTTTATGGCATGCATATGCCAAAAAATGCCATTTAGCTTAGACAAAGATTCAAGAAGCCATCTGATCTTAGGCAAACACATGGAAGTTTAACAGAAATAAGCAGCAGCTTTCAGATATCCTGCTTTAGCATATAAATCTTGTAAATGTAGACCAAGAAACAAACAGGATGTAATGAAACAAGAACCATGTCTCACCATCTGACCATTACAAAAATTATAAGTTTATTATTCAATTAAAAAATAAAAAGTGGTTGTGCACATTATACACAAACACATGGAAGTTTAACAGAAATAAGCAGCAGCTTTCAGATATCCTGCTTTAGCATATAAATCTTGTAAATGTAGACCAAGAAACAAACAGGATGTAATGAAACAAGAACCATGTCTCACCATCTGACCATTACAAAAATTATAAGTTTATTATTCAATTAAAAAATAAAAAGTGGTTGTGCACATTATACACATGAGTATGTATGATTACACACATAGACACACACTCACCCATATACTGAGTTTTCACATAGGACAGGTCAAAAATGGTGCTACCAGTAAAGGGCAAAGAGAGGAGGATGTTTTTATATGGTACAAAAATAACACTAATTTGTGAACAAACAATATTTGTAAAATCCAAGAACTTAAAATGTCTGTCTTATTCACTATTATACCGCAGTGCCTAGATCAGCTCTTAGCACAGAGCAGCACTCAAACTGTTAATGGAGGAAAAAAATCACTTTAGGATACATCGTGTAGAACTGAAAATATGTATTATAAAATCAAGGTTTTAAAATTATTACTATGACTTCCACTATTCTCTACATATAGCTTTTCTCCACCCCTGCTTATGCCCAGAGAATCCTTGTCAACTGAACCAAATTTACAGGTCTGGAAATCAATAGTAGATCAACAGACTACTCACAAGAACACCTGGATTTTAATCTCCACTTTCCATTACTCTAAAAGAAATTTTAAAAATTACTGGCTTCTCTCCCAACCTCCTCTTTACCTTCTGCCTTCACATGTGCACTCTGCCTCCCTGCCCCTTTCACAGACACACACACACACTTTTCCAAAATGTGCTCACAGGAAAACTCGGTAGATTGCACTCACAACACTCACCACGGAACTCCACAAAGAAATCATTTCTTATATTTTTTCACCTCGTCCTTGTAAGTTCCAATAAAACCTCCACTTCCCTACAGACAGACCTGGATGCACATCACTTGACTCCTGATCCACCTAAGAGTCATGCTCTCCTCTCTCAGACTGACAGGAGAAACAGGTGCCTTCAGCAAAAATAGATAGTTACAACAGCACTGCCCTGGGAGGTTCTATATGGGCACTCAAAGAAGGACTAACAATCTCCTTTCATTATTCCACCTTATATAAAGCTGTAGGATGCTTTAAAGATACCAAAGTACTACATAACAACTGATAGCAAAAACACCTGTCTTCCACTTTCTATAGTTTTAGACACAGGCTATTTCTGTGATATTAAAAGAAATCTGCTGTTTTATAAAAGAGGCCAAATCCAGGACCAGCAGGCTCTGGGAGTCTCCTCCCCCACTCACACCATGAGCACGTGGCTGGTGGGGACTTGTGGGGTGCGACAGGCAGACAGAGGACTCTTGCCCTGCCTCTGGCACTCCTGACCAGGCAGCAGAGCTGAGACTGTTCTTGGTCTTTTTTGTGGCCCCTCCTGTCCTGGCTCCATCTCCTCAGGCTGAGCCCAGTCACCCAGCAGCCCAGCACCCAGGCCTGACTGGCACACTCCTTTAGTCCTCCTTGCCCCCCAGCTTGCCCTGCAGCCTCCTTCTCTAGATCTTCCTTCCCCACGTTTCAAGAGGGGCCCTCCCCTGGTGGAGGCTAAGCCTTCAGCCCTGGCTCTGAGTTCTCCTAAGGCCGCTCCCCGACTGCCTTCCTGCACTTGAACCCTCTTCATGGAGCCTGCCCTTTCTCCTCCATCATGGTCTCTTCCCACCCACGCCACATATTTCCCTTTCCGAAGTGCGCTCCACGTGGCCCCCACCCCATGGTGGCCGGCCCTGGGCAACGGTCGGGCAGCAGCCCAACTGCCTCCACAGGGGCTGGGGAGGGGAGGGCCCCAGTCTGGGTCAGAGTGGCCCATCCAGCCCCGCACCCCCACAGGCACCTTCAAAACCAGCCAGCAGCTCTTGCACAGGCAGCCAATCCCAGGGCTGCAACAGTGTGATGCTGGGGCCACGCACGCTGGCAAGGAAGATGGGCTTCTGGGGAAGGGCTCAGCCACACAGAGAAGGGACTCGGCACCAGGCGCCTGATACAGCACAGAACACCCCTGGGCTGGAGATGCGGGCCTCGTTCCTTGCTAAATACAGCAGGAACCAGGCCTGCCAATGTGCAGAATCACAGGGAAGGAATGAGCAGAAAGAAAAGCATCTCCCTATTATGCGCCCTCGCTTACAAAGGGGCCTATTGTTAGAACTCAAGTTTGGAATTTGGTTTAAACTAGAGAGACCCACGAGGAAAGAAACCCGAGAGGGATGACTAGCTTGGTCCTCAACTTACCCCAACTGGGTTTAACCAGTAAACACAATTCCAGTTTAGAATCCAAGAATTACTAATATGTGAACCCATCAAACTATCTGGAGTCATACTTTTAGATGTCTCTCAGTTGTCTTCTAAGCAGAAAGTTCATGCATCCACACAGAGAAACAGAACCAAAAGAATCACTGGAAGTTTTTGTCCTCTCCTAATTTTACACAATGGAAAAATATTTAAAGTCAAACCCTGACTTAAGATGGACAGCTGAGATGGAAGGGAGAGAGTCAAACCTTTGTGGTTCCTTCATAAATTTAATTCACTCTAATTGGAGAGAAGTAAAGAGCAGGCGGGCACACCCCACCAGGTACCCCTCCCTCCTCCAGTACAATGCATGACAGACAGACAGCTGCAAGAGCCAGCTTGTTCAGGGGCGGGCAGAATGCAAGAACAATCAACACAGAGACATGAGAACATTCCTCCAGAGTGCTGTGAGTCCTGCTGGTCCCACTCTTCAGAACGGACTCATGGACATGACTCTCAGTCAACAACCTGTAGCCATCTGGCCTTCAATTGTAACTCTTCTAATTCAGGGGGGGAAAAGGAGTTTCTAAACAATAAGCAAAGTACAGAAAATCAGTGATCAAACGCTACTTTGGTACGCAGAAAGTAAAACTAATTCAGCATCTTTCATTCACAAATAAGTAAACATCACATAATTTTTACATGAGATCAAAACCTTGAAAAGAGGATATTAAAGCAAAAATGTGGGAAGTAGCTGGCTTTAATACAGTACACTTCTCTTTGTAAAATAAACATGTACTCCCTGTAAAGCCACCCTACAATGAAAAAGAAGTACTATATAATAAACCAAGATGTTTGCGAAGCCACCGAGAGAGACCACACTGGAGCAAGCTTACCCAGAGGAGCGGGCGCAGCGGCGGCGGGAAACGTGCGGAACGTGCGGGGCGTGTGACGCGCCCCACGTGGAGATCAGCTCCCATTTCACATGACTTCTAGGCCAACTGTGTTTTAATACAGCGGTACTGAGGAGACAGACGTCACACTATGGATTGATTCAGAAAAATAAGGCACATGTTTCAGAGCATTATCTCCTGAGAAAGCAGCTCCTTTAAACATAAAACTGCTGAGGGTCTAACAGTGTTCACATGCAGTTCAACAGTGAGAGGAATAAAAAGTCCTTTCCTTTGCACAAACAAGGAATTCATGATGGGATTATTGTTTTTTTCCATATGGAAACCAGCCTGGTATTTTCTAAAATGCATCTGCCTCAGAAACTTAGACAAAATAAGACTGTGGATGCCAAAGTCATGTGAGTACTTGAAACAGAGAACTTCACAACACTGTAAAACATACTAGAATACAAAGAATAAAATGCTGAAGGAGGTCAGTCAACACAGATGCTATCTGTATTCTTGCTCTAAACATGGAGGATTCCATAGTTGCTAATTACCCAGAAATGTACAAAGAGAAAAAGGTCTACTTGATATTTTTCCCAGTCAATTTAAGAGTTGAGGCAAGCCGCACAACTTTGAACGGTTTTAGAGAGTTTCTACAGAGGCTCTTGGAAAGAAAATATGAATTTTCCAAACCCATCCTCCTAATCTACAAGCAGCACAAAGAAAACAAACCCTGACTCTTCCAGAAGCCTCTTACTGCTGTCACAGGGGGCATCACTCACTCCCAGCTCCCAAAAGACCACCCAAGAACTGAGGCCCTCCACCACTGCTTCCATTAGTAGGACGCAAAAAAGGCCAGCTCGCCTCCTAGATCAGAAAATGTCCCCCAAGCGTCTCACCACTCACCTTCCACTGGCAGGACCCGACACAAGGAGCCCGGCGCACACGGATATCCAAGTCCCACCACCGGGACCCCTCCAAAAGCAAAGGTGGGAACCTCCCCTCGAGGCCCAGCTGGCACGCTGCAGCCAAACACGAAGGAAGTCTCTGAGAGGCTCACAGATGGGGAACAAGCCTGGGACTAATGCAGCCACCAACTGACAGTGGCATGAGTTCTATTATAACCCCATTACCACTCTGGGATCTGTGCCCACACGAAGCATGCTTCCTCCTTGATGCCATTTCCTTTCATCCTGGCTGGTGACTAACAGAGGATCAATGGGGGCAACACACATGATGTTACTTCAATTTACAGCAATGGCCTCCATCACTTTCAGTCTGTCTGAAATATACAGAAAGATCAATTCTTCCCAAAAATGGTTAAAAAATGCTTAAGGAGCATTCTTCCTCCAGAAAAGCATTCTCTGCTATATTTGTCTATGTTACTACAGCAAGAACTGTTTACACTGAGCAAAAACAGAAGAAATGGGGGAGGGAGAAAAATCTCAAATTCTCCTGTATGCTGGAGACTTGCTGGCTCAAATTCAACACAAGCAGGGTCCAAATCAGAACTGAAGCAGCTGACCTTTGAAAGTAACGGGCTTTCCGGTGTAGGGGCACAATAGCGACAGCAGTTCTCCTTTGCCCCTTGGATTAAAAAGGTAATCCCACAGATACAAAATGTCTTTTTTATAAGATTTCTCCAAAGTCTTAAGAAATTCCTTTCTACTCGTCCCAGAAAACACAGCCACCACACTATATACCCCCAGGTGCCCCCAGAGTCCACAGGTATGAGAGCAAACAGTTCCCATCCACGTAGTTTTCTCATTAAGGGTGACAAGGACCTCTGACCACAGGACACACAACAGAACTTTAAACTAAGTCATCTTTCAGACACTCCTCTGAACCAAAATAAGTAAAATCTCTAAGTTGCACAAATTTTCATATGATGATTTTTGAAAATGGGGTAAAATTAAGATATAATTGACAAAGTTTCTCAAAACAAAAGAGCTCTCCTTCCTCACAACCCAAAAAGAAACACAAAATCCTAAGAGTATCAGAACCAGGGCACAGCTGACCTTCTTCCCCACACACCGGCCAGGACTACAGCCAGCACATCATTGAGAGCGTATGGTCTTCTTTCATCCCTCACTTTCTTAATGACAAACATCTCTAAGTGACAAAAATGAACTACTTAATAATATGAACATAGGCAAGTGTCTCCCCAAGAGCTGCTGTCAACTAGGATATCACGACATAATTGAAATATTTTTAGTCTACACTAGTAACTTGTACAGAGGGAAAAACACAATTGGTTTGAGTTGCTACCAAAACCAAAGTGAAACAAACTTACAAAGGAAAAACCATCCTTCACATGCTGAAGCAGAAACTAATACATTTTTAAAAACTGCCAAATTTAAGAATAGAAGTCTATAGTTCATATTATTCTGGGGACACAAATTTGATTTGCCAACAAATGAAAGTCACCAAATAAAATAACTAAAAGTGAAAATAATTTTCTTCAAAATGAAGAAATCAATCAGTAGGCATATATTGGTCCAGCATAATCAGTTATTTTTGATGACCAAACATCTTTAGGGAGTATGTCTGTAGTCAAATTTTAGAAAGAAAATTCAAGCAGAAGCAAATATTCATATAATTCATTTCACATAGGAAAAAAAGCATACTTACTCTATTAGGGGGAACCTGTTCTAACAGCTATGATTTAAAAAGACTACTGCACTTGGAGTCATGGTTTGGTCGTGGTGCTTCCAAAATCGACACTACGGTGACTGAACAGACACCATTATCAGCAAATAGCATCTGAAATAATTATTGGCCTAAATCATTCTCATGTTTCCAGATTATAAGGGTCAAATTTTCCTGTACTAACATTTCCCTAAACTTTTGTAAAAGTATTACACAAACTATATGCCATCTGACACAAAGCATGTTATTTAAACTACATAAAATGCAATCCTCTTGTCAACTCTTATAATCATCAGTACGCTAATGGTTTATGTTATTATACATTTTGGAATATAAATCTTTGGAAACACTCAAATTGGAAATTCCCAAGTATTTTACAAGAGACGATTAGGATTCATAGTCTGCCTCCCCAATCCAGGAACCCGCCTGGCCAATAACCAAAGGGGCCAAAAGACCATTCCTGATCTGAATTTTATGCTTCTCAGGTAAATCATCAATCACGAAAAAGAAACTATAAATTGTGATTCAGTCCATTTATTCTGCCATGACAACAAAGGAATGCTCAACGCAGGGCTTGTTTAAGGCTTTCCAAAGACTCTGCAACACTTGAAAGTATCAGACAATACTTCTAACTTTTCTTGTATGCACAGGTTTTTTTTTTTTTTTTGGTGAGGAAGACCAGCCCTGAGCTAACATCCACTGCCAATCCTCCTCTTTTTGCTGAGGAAGACCGGCCCTGGGCTAACATCTGTGCCCATCTTCCTCTACTTTATATGGGACGCCGCCACGGCAGGGCTGACAGGCAGTGCGTCGGCAGGCGCCCGGGATCCGAACCCGCGAACCCCGGGCTGCCAAGCATGAACTTAACCGCTGCGCCACCGGGCGACCCCCACAGGTTTTTTTAAAAAATAGAAATTGCTTCTTTTCATTTTCTTAAAATTAGTGCTCTTACCAAAGTTAATATTATATTTATAACTGATATATTGATCTTGAATAAGAGTTTCATGAACCCAAGTTCCTATGTTATAAATAGCAATATTCTCTAACTCAAAATTCTAGTTGCATACTAGCTAATTTATGACCCCCTGAAGTCGAGTATATGAATATACCTCTATTGTGAAAACTGTCAGCTGGTTTTGTGTCAAAACTGTGGTGGCTATGACACACAACCATGCAATGGAATACTATGCAACTATTAAAAAGAACAGGATGGAACTGTTTCTGTAATATGGTAAGATGGCAAGAGACACTATGGGGGGGAGTCAAGAATAGAATGTAGAATATGGTTGTATTTGTGTAAATAACTTTCTAAAAATACATAAAAAGAAATTAAATAACTCTTTGTGTCAACCTTTTCTCTGAATAACCTACACGACCTGCCTGGTCTTTTTCTTTTTCCCCTTTTTTTCCTGCCTCCAGCTCAAGCTGAACTATTTTTCTTAAATCATGTTAAAAATATTTCCCAATAATTTACTTAAAGGAGAGAAGATCCACCTTACGAAGAAATTCAATACTGCAATCTAATCTAAGCACTGAAATGCATAAATGATTAAAGTACATGCTCTAACAAAGTGCTGAGCTAGCAAACTGGAAACCAGTGGCTTCCATAAAGTAGGTCCAGTTAGTTACAGGCAGATCCCCTAGCAGGAGTGTTCATCAAGAAACCTATCAGCATCTCTCTATTCTTAAGTCATAAAAACAATATTTTAAAAAACATAGATCTCAAAAGTTCTGATTTCAATACTTCCATATAAAGATGAATGCTAGTACCATTAAATAAAGACGTTAGTTCTGTGTGAGCAATGCTCAAATACTGGAAGAATTTTAAATTTGCCAAATGCTTTGCAAATATATATGAAGCATTGCATCAAACAGTCACATGCTCAGATTTTCATGTTGTCATTTACAATATAAATGAATTATCAAATATTTTCAGAGATTTTTCCAAGGGAAAAAACAGTAACTGTAATTTCATCCAAACCCAGAATCTCTTCCTATCTTGCCTTAACTTCCTGTATTACCTTGCTAGATCAAAATCAGATAGGCTGTGTGGGATTATTTATTACAAATTTAATACTTTGAGTAAATAACTGTTATCAACATTAGATTCATCTTTGTAACATTCAGTTGAATTTATTTTACATAGCCCTATGATCCTGGTGAAAAGTGATCTATAACATGCACAAAATTAAGGTGTTCATATGCACAAACAGGCAATCCTTGGGAATATCCAGTCTGAAAACATAGCTTTTCCTCTAAATTACAAGCGATTAGCAAAAGGGGAAAACACTAACCTCTAACTCAAAATACACTCTTCAGAATCTTATGGACAAAAATAGGGTCCTCTTCTTTCCAGTTTAAACAAACAACTGAGTGCCAACGAAACAAAAACTGTATTTTAACTTCTATAAAAATAATATATGTTTCCAAGGCAACTCCTTAAGGACTAGAACCCCATCTTGCTCATTTCACTGACAGCAACCCCATGCCTGAAACGTTTATAAAATTTAAATAAAGGACTTAATGTCCAATACAGTTAAGATGGAGTAATACAGTAAAAATGACTGCAAGAATAGCTGTCAACTAACAATTCAGTGATTTAAGTAAATCTATTAAAAGAAAATTTATAAGCTAGGCATGAAAATTCAGTCCAGAAGTGATTCTCACTTCTAAACTAGAACAAAGCCAAAAAATACACACAAATTGATCAATTTAAAAAAGTTTTATAAACATTCTGTATAATAATAGATGTGGTAGATTCCTATTTTAAAAGCTACTGGTAAAATGACTGAAATGCCTCTTCAATTGAAATCGACTGTAATCAATGAAATGATGGCTCTGCAATGTTTTAAAAAAGCTAATAAACAAGTCAGATTGTATGAGAAGGAGCTGTAACAATCTATTCTGCTCTACGTGCGCAAACTCAGTAGTATCTCTAAGAGATCTGTCCCTCTGCTTCCCATAGTCTCCATGTTAAAACTTCTTATTAAAGATTAAGTTTTTTCAAATTATTGAAATTAACAGCTTAAAAAAAAGTAATCCACAAAAGCATTTTAGCGATGATGATACCAACAAGAGTTGCAAAGTGAGAAAAAGACAAGAAACAGAAGGAGGGAGAAACTAAGTTGACTGCCCTGCCCTCAGCTTAGACAAATGACTCTGGCATGGACACACATATACACTCAACATATTTTTTTGTGTGTGTGTGAGGAAGACCGACCCTGAGCTAACATCCGTCGCCAATTCTCCTCTTTTTGCTGAGGAAGACTGGCCCTGGGCTAACATCTGTGCCCATCTTCCGCTACTTTATATGGGACACCGCCATGGCGTGGCTGACAAGCGGTGCGTCAGCGGGCGCCCGGGATCCGAACCCGCGAACCCCGGGCTGCCAAGCGCAGACTGAACCGCTGCGCCCAAGCAGGGAACATAATTTATAAACAAATTTCACTCTCGGGTGTTTATTCTGGTCTAAAATACTAACATTCCATTTATTCCTAGTTCCTGTCCTTTCTTCTTCATAGTCACATGGTCAAAACAACATAAAAATCTTTTTGGTTAGATTTTATTTTCCAATATTCTTTCTATATTTTCTAGCAAATCCAAACTAAGCATAAATTTTAGCCACGTCTACAATTTGTTGTGGTTTCTGTCATAAAGTTGACAAAGAAACATATCCTTAAATATATGTATAGCCAATCACAATTAAAAAGAAATTGTGGGGGTGTGAGGTGGAAGAGGCTTAGGAGTCGAACTACATGAATCATTGTTGGAAAAATTAAAAAATGAAGTTTTTACTTAATAAAAATGTGGTGAGAGTACTGTAAATTTATTATCCAATGTCTCAGTTTTCTCACAGAATGATTTAATGTACATAAAGCACAGGAGTCAGATTTCACTCAAATTCTGTAAACTTTTGGATTCTAGTCCAGACATTTTATATCCCGGATTAACTTTGAAAAGTTTTACGAGGAACAGAGCAAAGAATTAACTTAAGGGTCACTTCTACACTTACAGAAATTCGTATTACTGAAAAAAATACGGACTTAATTTCAGGAAAAAGAAAGGCAGAGAACAAGCTTCACATATTTTCAAGAAATGTTTACTTCGTTTTTAACTTCTCCTTTTCTCTGTCTTCCACCTCAATAACAGCTCCTCTGAAGGGAATGAAAGCTCTTACTGGGCCAGTATTCTGTATGAAGGAGAAATGACTGTCTTGTGGACCCACACCATTGAGAAGGTGAAACAAACGGGTGAATCAGAAACAGAACAGTAAGAACACATGGACGTGAACAATGCCAAGTCTGTTTACCCCGAAGTTGCATGCTATGTACAAATGGCTGAATAATTCATAAGTTACTGTGCTTCCCATCACGATAAGAACTATTCCCAACTAAACAAGCAGATTGAAATAGTAAGTGTTATAAAAATGTTCTTTTAGGGCGAAATGTCCACTTTACTGATATGAGAGTTCAGACATTATAATCTCAAGTCCACTATGAGCTCCAGCTTGGACTCACTGCCGGGAGCAGCCTGACACTGTACAGGAGCGGGAAATCTGAAATTCGGCCTTGACTGCTGCCATGTAAATATTTTCTTATGTGAATTCAAGTACTTAAAAGTCAATCAACAGAAATGAGTCTTCAAAGATGCAAAACAGATACTTATTAACCATGGATCTAAAATTTATGGATCTAAAATCCTAAAACTGCTAACCATGGATCTAAAATCCTAGTAGGTCTGAGACACACCAACACCTTTCCATTGGTGTCGGCATGAACATGATTAAACCTAAGACGTGTTTTCTAGTAGCAATCTAAAATCTCAAGCATGTGCAACTTATTCCTAATAGACTCCTAAAAAAATTTCATAAAAATTATAGTTAAGGGTTAGCATGTAAGAAAAATTCAGTATTAGTTTATTGGAATAATACTTTTGTGTGTGTGTGTGTGAGAGAGAGGAAGATTAGCCCCGAGCTAACACTTGACACCAATCCTTCTCTTTCTGCTGAGGAAGACTGGCCCTGGGCTAACATCCGTGCCCATCTTCCTCTACTTCATACAGGACGCCACCACAGCACGGCTTGACAAACAGTGTGTCGGTCTGTGTCCGGGATCCCAACCCGTGAACGCTGGGATGCCAGAAGTGGAGCACGTGAACTTGACCACTACGCCACCGGGCTGGTCTGGGAATAATACATTTTTATAGCACAGAATAACTTTTGGAAATTACAGGAAATGTTAAGACATTTCTAAGTATTCTGATTGTTCAGGCAATTTTAATGGAAAATAGTCTATGGAAAACCAAACATTCCCTTCCCTCAGTATTCCAGCTTATTTGTATAAGTTAATTTGGAATTTACCTTAAAAAAAAAAAGAGGTAGCAATGAAACATAGTTTTATGTAAGGTTTTAGAAATTTTTCTCATAATTAAAACAAAAAGAAAAACTTTTACAAATGATGTTTACTCTCCACATTTTAACAGAATTTCTGCTACTTCGCTTTTAATATATCAAAGTTAGACATTCTATTCTAAAGTGAAGCCTGACTTGTTTAAAACAAATTAAACTGAAAAACCAGTGATCATCGATCCCCCCAAACTGAAAAGCAGACACACAGATTTTTTAAAAGACTAAATGCAAGCTCACAGGTTGAGAATGACTTCTCTGCAAATTTTACAATATAGGGTCTCATCTCAGAACTTCAAAAGTAATAGTGACCTTTGAGACAGAAGTAAAAAATGAACAGGCTGCTCCTCCCAGGGCAACCCAAACAGGGTTCTCGTCAGAGTCCAAGTTTAAAGCGTGGATTCTTTTACTGTCTGTGGTTAGCTGTCCGTCATTTGGTCTACGTTTCCATCTAAGAATGTCTGCTAAGAATTAAGACCAAAGACCAGAACTCTTCCAGATCAGCACACACCCTGTGACAGAAGAAGAAAGAGGAGCAGAGTTCTCTATAGTTAACCTGCAGAACACTTCTCAAGAAGGCTGCAGACTGAAGCAGTAATTTTTGTTACTCTTTTCCGGCTGCGTGTGTCCTTTATTAAATGAGCTCTCTTGAGCACATCAGAATGTATTTGTTTACCTGGTCTTTTTCCCTTGAAGGCTTGGTAAACATAACAAAAAATTACAATACGACGCCCACGCCCTTGAATGCACTCTGAAAGTTTAAAATGTTTACAAGTACAAAAGCGTGAAGACAAAGGCAACAGCCCGTCAGAAGCACGCTATCGTATTTTTGAAGACAACTAGAAATCCCGTTCACACCAAATGACACCAGCAGGGCAGTGGGAATGCAAACTCCACAGAATGGGCCGTTAGCTGTGAGCAAGTAAGGGCAGGATTATGAAGCAGAACGAATGAGAGTGAACCAACCTTGGCTTTCTTTCCTGCTAAAGCTCATCTGGTGGAAAGACTGAGGTTAAAAGGAGGAAAATAAGAAGGGATTTGATAGACGGAGAAGCAGCCATCCTAATTCTAATGAACACCAGCTGACGGTGCCGGGCCCCGCAGCTGTCAGACAGGCCGGGGTGCGGGGCGGCCGCCTGGAAGGAGGAAAGCGGGTTACTTACTGAGGCTCCCGTGGGGCGCGGCCGGAGCCCGGAGTCCGCAGCGTTCGCCCGGCGCCGGCTGATAGCCCCCGCGGACGCCGCACCGCCCCTCCTGCGCCGCCAATCCCGGAGAGCCGCCGCGCCCGCCCCGCCCCGCCCCGCGCGGCCGGCGGGCCGGGTTCCCACCGCGCGGCGCCCCTGCCCGGCCACACCCCGGCCCCCACCCCGCCCCGTCAGTCAGCTCCCACCCAGTAATTACTCTAATTAGAAGTTTTAGTCTCAGCAGTTAAACAATGTACGAACCAGTCCCAACACAGCCTGCAATTCAAATGGCTTTGAGAACAAAGGCAATCATAGCTATACCAATTTTTCCTCTAATTTATAGAATGCGAAGACTTTCTCTCATTGCACATTGTACAAAAAAAAAGTTTAACTTCTAGTGTACATGCCATTTCACAAGGATATGAGCATTTCTGTGGAAAAACACCAGACCATGCCAGCTACAACTAAAGGAAAAAAAAAAAAACTGCTTCAGAAACATGAATATTAAATGTGTAACTTTGGTCCCTCCTGCAGAACAGATGTTCTTGGATCACCTGGTGGAACTGTGCAAGATATACGGAGATGTAGGAGGGCTGTTTCCCTACAATGTATAGATTATGGGAGTAAAAGGGAAACAAACTACCCAGGGCATCTTTCTAGCAAACAATCTGCCTAATTCTTAATTAGTACTGGTGGATGTTGCTAATTGTTCACACTAATATCAGCTGAATGGCTACCTGTCGGTGGAAAGAGGAAAACACCAAACGACAGAATTCAGTTTCCTGGGTGCAAGGACAGCTTTAATGCCTAATGACTGGCATCTTCACTGGAAACAACCTGAACATTCCAATAGCACACAAGAGGCCAGTCTTGTTTCCAATCTTAAAGCAGTCCCAGTAGATAAGGGTCACCAGAACAAACTCCAACAACAAAATCAAAAACTGCAATTACTATTGACTAGAACAACTATTTCAAAGATTATGTGTAAATTTATTTATCCGGAGTAAGTGAAAGGCAGGCATTTCTTGAAGATGTACTTCAGTACAAAACCAGAAAGATAATATGGCTCCAAACCAGGGGAACCCTCAGGAAGGCAAGTGATCAGACCTGTTTTTCCCAGAAAATTATAATAGTCCATTCACAGCTCTGAGTATTAAACTCTTCAATCTAGTTTAAAATGTGCAGTGGAATTTTCAGGATGAGTAAAATTATAACCATAAAATATGTGCTTATAAAAATAAAACTCCAAGAAGAAAAAGGCCTTTTTATACTTTAATTTCCAGTACTGGTTTGAGCTTTAAAACAATCTGCATCCATTTTAGAATTACTGAACGACTTAGAAGTTTATGTAGAAGACAAAAAACAAAAAACCATAGGCAACGAACTGTTGAATGAAGTAGAAAAATAATCAAAGCACTACAAAAACGTTGAGCAGAATAGGTTATATGACTCATATCTTCCCCTTTCGATATATTTTTTTCAAAAACAATTTGATTTTTTCAAAATTTCAGGTTAAGTAGTTTTCAGTCCCACTCCATGCATTTACTAGGATATGCTCTAAAATTTCTTTCTTTCTTTTTTTTTTTTTTTTTTTGTGAGAAAGACCAGCCCTGAGCTAACATCCGTTGCCAATCCTCCTCTTTTTGCTGAGGAAGACTGGCCCCGGGCTAACATCCGTGCCCATCCTCCTCTACTTTATATGGGACGCCGCCACAGCATGACTGACAAGCAGTGCGTCGGCAGGAGCCAGGGATCCGAACCCGCGAACCCCGGGTTGCCAAGCGCGAACTAAACTGCTGCGCCACTGGGCCGGCCCTGTAAAATTTCTCCATTTTTAAATGAAGGAAATCTCAACTGTTCACGTTTATGGAAAACTAATTTAGTACCTTATTTTGTTAGAAAATGTATTTTTGTTTAGCAGCTAAATTTGCCTCTCTAAATATTAATATGACAAATATCTGAACAAAAGAGTTTCATTGTAGTAACCATTTAAAAAGTTAATCTCTTAAGAAAGTCAACTAATTTCAAGTTAAAACAAGTAAAAAGAAACAAAACCAAATGCAAACACTTTCAAATGCTAACATGTCTACCTTACTTTAAAACTCTAATGCCCTGAAAATAAGATGACATTCTTGAATGCTTAGACTCCGAAAACTCTAAGTGCCTGGGAAATAAAAATATATAAAGGACCTCCAAACATTTGTTCTGCAGATGAAATAAACATGAGCAACTGAGAAGACAGTCCTCCAAAATTTATCCTTCCAAAATTCCCTACTGAGTCAAGATCTAAATTTTTAAATGACTTTAAAGTCTTTCTTAGCTAAGTCAATCTCTGTGTAAAAGATAGGACACTTCCCTTTAAATGTTAAGAACATTAATAAGGTTTATGCATGTTTTCAAATGTATAAGAACATTAAAATCATTCAATACAATTCTTTAAAAAGAGAATTTTTCAGTTTGAAAACTCCATATCTACCTTCAGATAATAAACAACATAAATATTTTGCCATGAAAGACAAGAAGTTTTACAAACTATACCAAAATGTTCTTGTAAAAGTGAACATCTCACAGCCGAGCACCCATACTGCTCTCGACCTCATCGCTGACACAAGCTTATTTTAGCATTTACTTTTAAAAGCAAAAAGCCATTGTCAGTTAAGCTGTTGGTCAAATCCGCAATTCTGCTTTAAAGGTAGAGATCAAGACTTAAGATAAAAACCATATATTGTCCTGAGAGTATCTCCACTTAAGAGTTCTCACCAACATCACAAGATTTCATTTCTCACTGATTCCAATACTATTTGTTCAGGCCATTTTTATAATTACCATAACCCCTTTTGGAAGTTAAATCAGTAGTCCTGTCACATGGAATCATTACAATTTTTTGAAAGAAATCTATCTGGGAAACGTTTTCCTCCCTTCTTTCTAAGCAGAGCGCGGTCCTCTGCCGGCCAGCAGCGCGGGAGCCACTTGCGCATCCCCCTGCGCTCCCACCT
Organism: Tapirus indicus; assembly: GCA_031878705.1. Lineage (NCBI taxonomy): Eukaryota > Metazoa > Chordata > Mammalia > Perissodactyla > Tapiridae > Tapirus > Tapirus indicus. The sequence continues at coordinate 40,520,146 of CM062927.1, forward strand.
CTCTTCAAAGCAGGGGCGGGGACACTTTTCCAAGGCTTTTCAAAGGCAAGTCCCGAAAGGCTGCTATCAATTCCGAAGGCCCGCTGGGCGATGCTGCCCTAAATCGACACTTCTTGCGCCCGGCTCTCAACTAACTTCACCTAAGTTGAACGACGAGGAGAACTACACTGACATCTGTCCCCGGGGCACATTCTCTCTGAAGGTAGAGAATGATCCAAATTAGAAGCAAGAGGACAATGGATTATGAGCGGGAGGGGGGGGGGGGGAACAAAATTAAAGCACCTAGCTGTCAGGGGAGCTCCGACTGTCGTGCAGACTCGCTGACGCGAGCAACGCTCTGGGCTCCGAGGCCGCCGCGGCCCTGGGTGAGCGCCCGAGCCCCTGGACGCCAGGGACGGAGTCCTTCTCCGAGGACCAGGCAGCGGCGTCCACTGGGAAGACGCGGATGAGAGGGATTTAGGGAATCTCACGTGTGCCCAAAGCCTGGCTCCAAAGCCCGGCGCACACCTAATGCAAGGTTATAACTGAGCAAGTCGTGTCGGCTTGCGGCCCCCTGGGCCGCCGCCCATCCTCCACGCCCCGGACCCTGACCCGACACCAGCCGACAGGCCCGGCTAAAGTCCGCCGCCGCGCCAGTGTCCAGGGCGGCCTCGCGTCCGAGAGTCTGCCCACCCGGCTGAGGAGCACCGGCGGGGGGCGGGGGCACCGAGGAGGAGGCGGTCCCGGCTCTACCCCCCGCCCCGCTGCAGCCTCCTCCCCGCACCGCTCCGCGCTGCACAGCCCAAGTCTTGCCCCCTCGTTAAAAACTCGCGTCCTTTCCTCCTTACACAAATAGCAAGCACTAGGGGTGCCTTCAGCTGGCGAGTCACCTAGAACCCGCGTCTAATCCCGCCAGGCTACTCATCTAGTGACCTTGGGCACCAGCTCTGGGACTTCCGCTCTCTCACCCTTAAAAACTCGACCCAACTCTCAGGAGTGTCAGGAAACACCGTTAGGGCCCTTTCAGTTTAAAGGCCCACTTCGCTCCTGGGAGTGCATTTACACTGCCCACTCCCCCCAAAGACCAACTGCGCAGACAAGTAGGTGGGGTGAGGACTGCAACCGATGACCCTACGAGTAACCACCAAATTCTCCTCCCTGATTTCCAACGCCCCCTGCAGTGCAGGCCCCAGGGCCTCATTGGGCTTGCGCTGTGGCAAGGACCTGGACTAGAAACGCACTTGGCCCACCACCGCCAGGCCAGGTGAGTTTCCCTAATGCACCACTCTGATCCTCGCCTTCTCTTCTCTGGGTCCTCTCACTGAAACAAGGCCTTGTATGCCCCAATGGTGTGTTGTTTAATATGCTTATTTCCAGTTACAATCCTCTCCCCAACCACTCAACAAACTTTTTCTGCAGTCAAACTGATATGAATTGCTAATACCTGCCCCTCTGCCTGGAACATACTCTCTCTTCTGCTAGAGCTCTCTCTCTTCATCTTCCCTTCATCTTCATCTCTCCCTCCCTCTCCAAATCACTTTTCAAGGGCTACCGTTTTCAAGAACACTTCCAGAAACAATTTTTGCTCTTTGGGTTTTCTTCTCTCATTCATTCCCATGTAGGCAGTTCTATTCAGCCACAGAACAGAATTATTAGCATGCTGCTATGCATAGACTTGAATTTCTGAGCTCCGTGTATGCCTGTAATGTCTTTTCTTTGAATCTCCCCACCCCAGCACAGCCATTTTTGAATTAATGTAACCTGTCTTGCAGTAAGATCAAAGTTTTAATCTTGTGCCCATTAGCAACTAAATGATGAAAATCTGTTAAAATAGGATCAACTTTAAAAGAGAAATTCAAAGATATTAAAAGCCTTACACCATTAATTTCACAGGCAAAGAAAGCCATTTCAGGTAAATGTCATATCAATTTCAGGGACATTTTCTACCAGGAAGCTGTTGACAGCATAACCACTGCAGTTCTGCTTTATGCAAATACAGGTAGAGCTTTTCTCCCAGAGAATTCACACATCTGTGATCTCAGCTGTCTTGGCCATGGCCTTGCGGACAGGGGCATACACTACCTACAATCTCAAAAGAGATGAATGGGGAAGGGAGACACAGAAAACTCAAGCCACTTAACAAACAAGAACATGTACACAATGGTTAAAACTATGTAAAAATTTTACAGATGTGAGCACCAGAAAGGATGTTTATAGTGTTAAAAATAGAGTATCATTTTTATTGGACATTTTCCAATGAAGTTAAGTGTGAATAAAAAACAAATTATAGCACAAAAAATCCACAACACAAAACATGATTAAATCAATTATTCTTAAGTCAACAAAACTATGATAACTGGATCATTCTTTTGAATACAGAAATGCCAATTTCCCCCAAACTAAAAGTATAAATTATTTGTATGTCACTTAAAATTTCTCTTTATATTTAGTAGTTCACATTAGATATTAGAGTAAAATAGAAACCTCATTTAAGATAAAAAATATGAATGACTTTGTGTTATAGTATATATGTGTCTGTGTACATCTACATATATATATGTATTTTTCCTGATAGTAGTTATAAGAAACTGTAAGAAGCTATTAAAAACCCACTTTTAATAGCACACCCTGTACTTGTCTACTATCCAACCCTATGAATTCCCCAAATCACCTCCCTTTACATTATCAACATTCTCTGGTGTAAGCAGGACAACGGCCATGTCCTAATCCTTGGAACCTGTAAATATGTTAAGTTACATGGCAAAGGGGGAATTAAGACTGTTAATCAGCTGACCCAGAGATGGGGAGATGCTCTTGGATTATCCAGGTGGGCCCACTGCAATCACAAGGTCCTTATAAGTGAAGAACGCAGGCAGGAAAGAGAGAACCCGAGAGACAGCAGCCTGAGCAGAACCTGATCTTGCTGGCTTTGAAGATGGAGGAAGGGGTCATAAGCCAAGGAATGCAGGGACCTCTGAAAGCTGAAAGAGGCAAAGAAACGGATTCTCCCCTAGAGCCTCCAGAAGGAACAAAGGGCTGCCAGCACCTTGATTTTAGCCCTGTTAGGCTGGTTTTGGACGTGTGAGCTCCAGATACTGTAAGACAATAAGTCGGTGTTGTTTTAAGTCATTGGATTTGTGGTAATTTGTTACAGCAAGCAATAGGAAACTAATACATCTGGGTTCCAAGTTCCTCTTAAAATCAACCTCACCACTTCGGCTCAACATGTGAAGAAAATAAAAACATTCTTTAAAAGCTCTCAGCTACACCTGAACTTTGATCAGTTTCCTTGGGGGGGGGGGAGATTTCTTCCAGGTCCCTCCTCTTACTTCCCCCACTACCCAGCTTTATAGGGGATTTCAGGCTCAATTCTAGTGGCTGAAAAGTTTGTTGGGGTCCATGGGGTAGGACGAGAAAAAGCTGGATAGGGGTCTAAATGCCCTTTTGGGTCTGGTTCCTAACTGCTTGGCTGCTTTTATAGTGCCACAGAGGCCAGGGCAAAGCATGTCAACGAAACAAAGGACAAACATGAAACAAAACGCCATGGGCAACCACGTCTTGATCAAATCTAACAGCGATTCAAGTTAATAAGTAACATAACCCCACCACCTTTTTCATGGCTTTAATTATTACAGCCAGTAAAAAATATTCAGGCCATCCCTGTTTAGTGATGTTTTATTTACCCCTAAAGGCTAAAGTCTTCATTAAATGCAGAAGAGTTGTGTTCAATTCAACACATATGGTGAGATCACAGCCTGGCTTATTGTAGTTTTTTTAACGTGTCACTCCCTCTCCCCCCAAACACAGACATAAACCCCCCCCCAGGCACTCTGAATACACAGCGCTGCAATTATAATCTGGCTATATCAGATTTTGCATTACTACATAATTGATTTAAAAGAATCTTATTCCAGAATAGTTTCTCTTATTTTCTATTTTTCGAGCACAAATTAATCTTTTCTTGAGGCCATTTCCTACACTGTTCAAAGGGCATGTTACTGCTGCTAACGAGGTCTTCCTTTGCCCCCATAAGTTCCATTCACACATGTTAAACTTGGCTAAGTTCCTGAATGGCACAAGGCCTTTTGGTTTGAGAAGCTGACAAAATGTCTAAGGAGCAAAAAGAATGATTAAGAGGTTGGAGCAACCTACATGTCTCCAGGATCAACACCATTTCTTTCTTTCACGGTATAGAGACTTTGTCATGGAGCTGCCTGGTTATGATGTTTTCCAAAGTTCACAGTTATATTTTCCAAAGGGAAACAATTAACCAGCCATATCTTTCCAGGTAAACTCTTCACTGAGGAATGAAATGCAATTCTTTACCATGTCTTACATTAGAAGCATAATTGTTTTTCTATCATTCCTTAGATCAGTGTTTTTATATTGTTGGCTCTCCTCTGGCATTACTGTCTGTGGAGGTGAAATGGCAAAGGAGCTGGGATCATTCAAAATTAAGACCCTGCACTATTGCAAGAGAGGGAGGCGAAGGTGGGGGTGGTTCTGTCGTGCTCGACCCAACCTTCATGAACATGCAACTGGGAGGGACAGGAAAGCTTATATCACCAGTAGACATCACTTGGAGCACCACGTCAGAAATAAGTGAAGGAGAGGAGTGGAAAGAAGACCAATCTCTCTGCTGTCCCCTTTGTTCTCAGGGATGGGGACAGGTTCTGGGGAAGAAGTGGAAAATGCGCATCCTCAGACAGTGGGAAGCAGCCCAAGGTGAAACACACCTGGGCCTGGGCCTCGACATTTTTCCTTCAGAAGAAGGTGCTTATGTGGCTTTACAATGGTCTAAGGCTGGAAGCTAAACTTGGCTTTGTGTTTGACTGTCTGTTTTATTAGGAGAATTGCACACATGATATACAGCCCTCCTTCATCTCTAGTTCTTGGAAAAACATTCCTGGCAGCAATATAATTCTAAAGGGGGAAAATAAAACGCAGAATAAAGAGGCCGGGCACTAAACTTTACAAAAGACAGGAAAGTAATGGCTGTTTGATTTTGTATGGGAAATTGTTCAGTGTAGGCGCAGGCCTGTGGGAAGGGGCTTGGGGAAGCAGAGCCCTCTGGTGAAGTCACCAGACCCTGTGCTCCTCTCTGGTCCTCTGGGACTGAGCAGAAACCACCCACGACCTCTTGCTGCTCTGTATGAGGCAGGGCTAACAAGGCCTGTGCTTTCCTCTTCTAGTTCCTCTTACATGCCCCCAATGCTCTTCTTATTATATTCCCAGAATTAAATTAAATTAAAATACCATCTTTAACATGCTTTAGTTCTGTGGGAAAAGGAAATATATCAATCATGCAATCACTATTAAAATTTAACATCCTGAAAACTGTTTTTACAAATTCTGAAGAATAAAAAATAACATCAGCAATCGTATTTAGTCTGCCATCACAAATCATTATTCTTGACAGTAAATAACACCAGTGGCTATTTTAAAGATTTCTTAAAATTAATAACATGAAAAATGAATGAATGACTGAATAAATAAACAAACATGATGCCTATAGCAGGGATAAACAAATTAGCAAACTCATAAGTTGTTTCTGTATGTACAGCTTGCCCTAAAGCTTGTGAGAGAAGTATTACTTAAGTAAAATGGTATTTTTTGCTGGTAGGATAGAACTTACTTAAAACTAATCCAGTTTTCAGCAAAGCCACAAATAACTAGCATTGAAGATAGCCACGTAAAAATACAGGAATTTATTAACTGTTTCTACTAGTAGCACAGTATAATTATTGACTTATTACTTGCAAAAATATCATTCTTAAACCAGCCAATGTAATTTAAGTCACTTAATTTTTGTGCCATGAAAATAAAGAGTAACTTATCATCACCTCCTCTGAATACAGAGATAAATGTAAAGATGGCAGGATGTATGCTTCCTCATTACGGCAGTTTTAAGCTGAGAGGCACTCAATGACTTGTCTGGAGGCACAAAGGACCTGGTGCCAGCTCATTCCCAGAGCCCCGAACGTTGCTGTTACTCGATGGAACAAATCTAATTTTTAAAAACTTTTCTCGTATGTCTTATTTTTTATCCCCACAATATTACTTTTATTTGGACCTGTCTCAACTGATTCGTGTTACTCAAGATGCAGACTCCAAAAGCATATAAAGTGGCCTGGCTGATTCACTCCCAACCCCCCATGCCAGTATACTATTAAATATTTAAAGGCACTGAACACATACCCACAGGCGTTCCATTTGACTTCCGTCCATCCAGCAGGTCCACAATAACCCTTCTTTCAAACCTAGAGCTGGTCAGTTCTCCAGGTGAATCTAAATACGGCCTGGTTTAACAAGATCACTTAGATTGCAAATTTACTAGGAACCTTATTAAATCTGCCTCATCTACAAACTCACCAGTTATCTTCAAGTCCAAATCTCCAATAGCGATAGTAAGCCACACTGACTCTGGGACTGGTCCTATCATGTCCCTCCTGGCGGCAGGGGAAGCCCTGATGAACACCTGCCCACCCAGAAGTAACCTGGACACTACAATGAGTCCTGAGAGCTTGAAGCCCTGATGAACACCTGCCCACCCAGAAGTAACCTGGACACTACAATGAGTCCTGAGAGCTTCTCCAAGAAAAGATGACTGGGGGAGACCAATAAAGCCAATATTCAGGAAATAATCTAGTACCGCTGCATGGACTGAGCTTGCTGCTGGCAATAACAAGATCTTACAACTTCTAAGACTCTTAATGCAGGACTAATTAAAAGTACAGGAAAAGAAGTCTCCCTTAACAATAAAACCATTCCCATGAGGAGATCCCTTCTCTTGCAGGGGACCTTGGAGGTAGAGTATCCATGATTTGCTCGCATTATAGAAATACTAATCATTTTGCAACAAAAGGAGTCATTCACAACTGCTTTGTCTTTATTTCCTAGGTTTAACCACCAGAATCTCTAAATAGCCAGGTAGTGGCATGGATTTGTTTGCTATAGTTACTGAGGGTTGTGGCAAACAGGGTTTATATCATTAGGCTTTCTATAACATTATTCAGTTTTTTTTCTGGGGGGGTGTATGTGTTTACATTCAGATTTAAAATTTGTGCAAGCTGCCTTGAAACCAAAGTGCAGAATAATCACAGCCTGATGCACACTAAATTGCAGCTGCTGGAAACAGTATGTTTCCCCAACTACACTCTGGGCTGGGCTCATTCCTATCTACCCTGTCATTCAAGGTTGATGCTATCTAGCTTCCCAGAGAGTTTGGTTTATTTATACCATCATTTTTGGTATAACTGGAACAAAATCAGTGTTTTCACCCTGCTTGAATGCACTTTATTCTTCAGGAAACTTATGTCCCTTCTTCTGTGTCAGGACACTATATGTAGCTTTAGACTTGGAAGATACAGGCCTAAATGTCAGAGAACTTGCTTTGCATGGAGCATGGATGGAAAGATGAATGGATGAATAGAATGTTTCCCACACTAAAAGCATTTCCCACACTGAGCAACTTTCATCTAAAGAGCTCCATGTACTTCGTACATGTCTGAGGTGCCAACATTCCCCGCCATGTCATCACACTCCTGGTCACATTTTATATATGGGGGCTCAGGCAAAAAACTGATCGGGATAACCATAAATCAGAAAGTGAAGCCAGATAAACTCTTAAGAATTTATTAGCTTGTTCTGCCAGGTAATAGGCCACTCTATTTAGATAAATCACTTATAATGTTGCCATAGTTCTCAGGACTAAGCACTTCCCTTCTCTAAGCATGTATGGAGGCTTACAGAGAGTAGCTGAAGAGGAATAAATAGTGCTTGCAGGCTTTCCTTTTTAGTTTAGTAAACTGGACCGTTACCACTCCTAAAATGCTCTTGTCCTTCAGCAATATCCTGGAAGAAACTGCCCAGAATGAAGGCTGTGCTTTATTTACTCCACAAAATTAGGGGTAGAAGAGAAATGTGAATATCCCAGGGTAAAAATGCAAGTTAAACTTCTTGGAAAACACCTGAATTCATCAAGCTTTGGTGCCCAAGACACTGCTTTTTACACCATAATCTCAAACAAAAAACCCCTGCACACCCTTTATAACTGAATGTGGCAATACTTTTGACAACTTTTGGGTGCCAAGGACAAAAATGTTTTTCATGGTTATTTATACAGCCTATCATTTTCTATCAATGAACTCTAATCAGCTTTTTGGTTAAAATAAACAAAGGATGACTTCAGAAAGAATTTTTAAGATAAAATGGTTAGAGGTTGCTAAAGAAAAATCCCCTTTATAAAGTCACAATAAAGGCTAAAAGGTGTACAAAAAAATATATATTCCCCAAACTTCATAAAATAGTTACTCATAATCAAACTACCAACCATGCTGAGGTCATTTTAGTAAAAAACTTCTAACGCCTCTATGGGTTCTCTACAGTTTTCATGCCTACTCTTAGGCCGTGATGTTCAAACAAAACAGCAGCATATCTGCTTCAAATGAACAGTTTAATAGATGTAACCACTTTCTGCAAGTTGACACACTCAGAATATACCAAATCCCAGTGAGCATCCGATCCTGTAACAGATGAATTGGCAAGAGATGACATTCAGGGCACTGAATGCTATGGCAAGCTGTGGCCAGGATGGAAGAACAAGATCTAAAACCGTGGGCTCTAAAACCCATGGACCTCCAGGTGACTCGAAGCCCAGTATCTCGAGGTCGGACGTGGAGCTCTTGGCAACAGCTTTCCTCCGTCTCTCAGTTATGCCATGCCTGGTGACATTTGGAACAAACTACAGTGTTCTCCCCATGTTAAAAAAAACCTCCCCACCATTCTGACATCTGCTGAAAGGAATGTAATGCCACATTTCTGTTTTTTAAGAGCAAGTAAATACACATTTTATTTTATGGCCAATATTTATTTAAGATAATTAGAGAGTAAAGAAAGCTTTTTACAAAAAGATTAAACACCTTCATAAGGGATAAAAGACCTTCCCCCACCCTCCATTCTGATTCCTGTCATTTTAAGGATTGTCACTTAGTAATTTATTTAAAATTTAGGACTTTTTTTCCATAGGTGAAGATTAAAAGCAAGTAGGACTTCCCAGATAAATTCTATCTTTATGAATTACAACTTCAAAAAATAACATCAAAAGATTTTATTTTCATACTTTCAAATAACTGAATTCTTTTTAAAAGTGTCCTTCTAAGAAACCAGCGGTAAAATCTTGAAAAAGCAAGCAAGGTCACTGGACGATTCCAACTGCCTTCAAGCGTAGGCTTAGACAAACTGTGTTCACACAGCATCATATGTACATCCTCATAAAGGAATCCTTAAACATAGCAGACTCAATCACTAGATAGTAAAAATCTGGAGACTTAAAACACAAATATGTGTATAATCCTTAGTAGTCAAGAAAACTCAGTGTGAACAATGTCACAGGAGCCCTTCCCTGGGGTCTGCAATCACTACTCTCATGCCCACTTTCTGGGTGAAGCAGCTGAAAGCACATGGTAGGAGGCGAGTCTGGGAGAATGAATGATGGGGGGGGGGCGGTACCTGCTTTTATTGACAGATGAGCTACACCACACAGCAATTTCCTTAAAAAATATTATCTGAATCTGGTGTCAAAGGAATTCATTTAAAAAAACAGCAAGTCACCAATACACAGGAAAAGATTTACTATGGCTTAGACCTTGAAGACGTTCCAGCTGGTCCTCAACCTGAGCCACACCGTTATCTCTGGATTGACTGCTCCTACAGGATGCATAATAGGGGCAGATTTTTCAAATACACTAACAATTAATGTTGAGTTTCAGGAAATAATTGGTACGTGATTATCGTTAAAAATGTTTTTCTTCCAAATTATTAAATGAAATGCTATGTGTATAGGATGTCTTCCCACTTCTCTCCCAGGTTCATAACAAAACCAGAATCATATCAATCACTCCAATCCAGAGACAATCACAGCAAGGTGTGCTTGTCAAGCTCCTCTTTCTGGAGGTCCATATTACATCATTAAAACAGTATCTGCTTTATTTCAGCATGGCTCATGTCAAATCAAAGACTGTCAGTTGATCCACATTGAAGGCATGATTGTTCCAACCTTTCTCCATTAAAAACAAGAGGATATTTACATCTTCCAAACAAGTGCCCTTAGCCCACATAACAACTGATGAGCCAAAGGAGGCCTCACAGGCCACAGTGTGTGTTTTAAGGGAAAAATTAATACCCAAGTAGACTTTCAAGACTAGCTTATCTTTACTTTCAAATTGTTTCAAACCTCACCTCTCATCCCATTTACAATTCTCAAATTGTAAGGAGCATGGTCTCAAATTCTCTCATCTATGATCTGTGTCAGAGAACTCAATTTGCATTTACCAGTTTTGTCCTTTAGTATCCTGATGCTACTCTATCAAACTGACCTATACTGCAAGGAAGGAGAAAATGGGGGGAAAAAGTATATTTTAGTGAGTATCTGGATCTATTTTCCCTCATGAAAGATCCCCTTTATGAAGACACCTGTCCAAGTTATTATCCAAAAGTATAATAAGAATAAAGTTGAAATAATCATTGCTCACATCTTGGCTTTGAGCAAGAAATAATACGATTAAGTTTCAAATAAAATTGAAGACTCCCTGGCTTTCAAATATGTACCCCGAGAAACAAAGCAACATGAATGTCAGGACTCGGAACCAAACTTCTAGAAGTTTGAAGATAAACTACTTCTTGAAGTAGAAGACCAAGCGGGACATGTCCTCAACATGTCATTTAGAAAGCAATTCTCTCATTTTCGATAGCTTCACTGCAACTAACATAGCTGACAGCAAAAACAGGGGCAGAGAACAACAAATGAAATTTTAAAATCCCCATTTGGTTAAGCAAATAATGTAATTAGATATTATAAATTTCTATTTATAGTATAACAAATTTAATTGCTCACACATAAATTTGGGGCATTTAACTTCTACCTATACAATAGGATTTTTACTATTTCTGTATGTAAAATCATGTATTTCATATTCTATTCCCATTTCTGAAATGTCACAAAATAAATACAAAACAGTATTGTGATTTGCTGAATCTTGCCAAAGACTCAATGTAAAGTTCATATTTCTAAATGTCAAAAATTTCCCACATAATCTTTTTGGTGAAAGGCATATTAAGTAGGTTAAATTTAAATAAATAGGGGACCAGCCCAGTGGCACAGTGGTTAAGTTCACACACCCTGCTTTGGCGGCCTGGGGTTCATTGGTTTGGATCCTGGGCACAGACCTACACACCGCTCATCAAGCCATGCTGTGGAGGTGTCCCACATACAAAATAGAGGAAGACTGGCATGGATGTTAGCTCAGGCTAATCTTCCTCACCAAAAAAAAAAAGAAAAGAAAAGAAAGAAAGAAAGAAAAGAAAAAAAAGATTTAAATAAATAATTAACCTAATATTTCATTTTCAAGGAGAGGGAAATTTTGAGTTATGAAATTGTATCTTCAATAAATCTCTCTTAACATGAAGAATTACTGACTGATAGAGAGAGGACCACATACACGTAAGCCTATCAATTCTACTGGTTTATCGGAGCACCTATGGAAGAAGGCAAGCTAGAGGAACATGACAGGGTGGAAGGAGAGGGAAACTGGACGAAGAGATTCTGCAGGTGGGAAGGAGCCCCAGTGTGTGGGGTTGCAGGGTAAGACATGAGAATGGAGAGACATGCTGGGAACCTGGAAGGCATGAGGCACCTGAACTGACAGGTTGGGGAGAGACTAGCACCAGAAAGAGGAACAAAGGTATCAAAAGATGGAAGACGGGGTGAAATGAGGACACACTGAGCTGGCACCTCAATTGTGCCAACCTCTGGCCTCCGTGGCCCAGCAGTAAAGAACTGCCTCAGAGATTAAGAGCCCATGGCGGCGGGGCTATTCTTAGCTATCTGTGTTGGTTGAAGTTGCAGGCACCTTCCCCCAAACCACATCAAACGTGCTTCCAAGTGCACTGTTTCCAGTTGAAATCTCCTTGGGAGTAACATGGGTATCCTAAAAACAGCCATTCTAAAATGAATGCTAGTGTTCTAGCACTTGGCACAATATTAGGAAAATCTTTATCTGCATACACACACACATGCACACACATCCCTAGTCAGTAAAGACCTCTGGGAATCTCTCAGGACAGCATATCCCATAAAATTAGCGACAAGGATACTTTACCACAGAATAAAGTCACAGAAGTGTTAACAACTACAAGTCACCCTGCCCTGACTTGACTCAGTCATGTATTTACCAATTTGTTTCAGTGAACGTGTATTTATTCCTAAAGAACACCTATTATTTACTAGTTACAAATAACTAGCCTCTGGTACTACTGAAATGGGCCCAAATGAAGTCCTGGGCCTCAGAGCGACCTACAGAGCAGAGTCCGCTGGGAGAACATCAGCTCTTCTGACTAGTCCTACTGGCCACCCAAGGTGAGGGCGAGCATCGCTGTCTTTCACTGGCCCCTCAAAGGACAGGGGAAAACATCTCCTGAATTCACCCTGCGGCTTCTGTGCCATAGAAACACCTTTGAAAGGTAGAACTTACTTACCTGAGAATATACCTCAGAGGCACATTTTAAAGAAAGTGCTGCAGGACCCACCCTGCTTCCCTGGAGGCGGAAGCATACTCTGGTCCTGAAGGGACAGGTCTTCTGATGGGCTGCACAAGGCCTGACAGATTAGGCCCAGAACAGCTCGCCTTGGGCCCTAGCACCCCAGGAGGTATACCAACAGCTGTGGGAGGGGTCACCCGAAAAGGAAGGTACACTCTGAGCAGTTGGCCTTGGCTAGTCAGAGCTAGTGGGGTTTTCTCAGACACATGACAAAGAATGTTTCCAGGGCCACTCTGAGTCACGCCAGAGGGTTTCTGGGCCACCCAGCATAGGTTTGATATCCTGAGACACGTGCCTTCTGATCAGGACCCTTTCCATGTTATGGTTAATACAACAGAATGAGAGAAACCACGAAGTACAAAAAGCTACAGGGGACTGAGCAACTTACTGATGCCCCCTGTCAGCACTGGAAAACGATGTCTCTAGCAGAAAAACATGTAATCAAAGAAGGGTGGGGGCTGCGGAATATCAAAGCCCCCAGCTGTGGCCCACGGTGCACAGACAGGATAGTCCTCCAGGGAGCTGGGGCAAGACGAATGACGGGGAGCAGACAACCTTCATGTGTCTGAACTGAGACACATTTCCAAAAGTGAACCGAAAATGACACGATCCACCAATGGACCTCCCTTCCACCTGAGAATCTCCAGCAACATTCTCCCACCCCCCGGAAGCTGGGCTCGAAGAGGCTCTAAGCTGTGGCAACTGTTCGGGTCCTCATGGGAGTGAAACCCTGTAACAGCCCCTTTTGTGTTCAATAAGCGTTCAGCTCTGACCTCATGCTCCACCAACTGTCCACTGTCAGGGCATGGGCACAGGGCTGTGCTCCTTGCCTCTGATGGATGGCGAGGTTTCAATCAGGTGGCAGTTGCTCTGAGGATTTATTTCCTTCTCACATTAAAATGAAGACCTACATGGCAGTACACTAATTGACGTTGGTCATAAAGGGATCCTTTCAGATTCCATGTCTACTCGGACAAGCGAAACAAAAGAAAAAATAAAGGAATGGGACTTCATCAGACTACAGAGCTTCTACAAGGCAAATGAAACCAGGATCAAAATGAATAGACAACCCACCAGCTGGGAGAAAATATTTGCAAATCGTTTATCCGAGAGGGATTAATCTCCGTAATATATAAAGAACTCACACAACTGAGCAACAAAAAACCAAACAACCCGATCAAAAAATGGGCAGAGGATGTGAACAGACATTTTTCCAAGGAAGATATACAGATGGCCAATAAACACATGAAAAGATGTTCAACATCACTAATCGTCAGGGAAAAACAAATCAAAACTACGCTAAGATATCACCTTACACCCGTTAGAATGGCTATAATCACCAAGACAAAAAACAACAAATGTTGGAGAGGTTGTGGAGAAACGGGAACCCTCCTTCACTGCTGGTGGGAAGGCAAAGCGGTGCAGCCTCTATGGAAAACAGTATGGAGATTCCTCAAAAAATTAAAAATAGAAATACCTTATGATCCAGCAATCCCACTCTTGGGCATCTACCCAACGGATTGAAATCAACCATCACAAGAGACTTATGCACCCCTATGTTCATTGCAGCATTATTCCCTATAGCTAAGAAGTGGAAGCAACCCAAGTGTCCCTCAACTGATGATTGGTTAAAGAAGATGTGGTATATATATATATACAATGGAATACTACTCAGCCACAAGAAAAGACAGAATTGTCCCATTTGCAATAACATGGATGGACCTAGAGGGTATTATGTTAAGTGAAATAAGCCAGAGAGAGAAGGACAAACACCACACGATTTCACTCATATGTGGAATATAAACAAACACACGGACAAAGAGAACTGGTTGGTGGTTACCAGGGGCAAGGGGGGTGGAGGGTGGGCACAAGGGGCGAAGGGAGGCATCCACATGGTGACAGACAAAAAATAATGTACAGCTAAACCCCCACAATGTTATCAACTATTAAGACATCAATAAAAATGAAAATTAAAAAAAAAATAAAAAAGAAGACCTACATGACATCATGTTCTGGCATTCTGGAAATGTGTAGCACACCCAACCAGAGTATGTTCTGCTATTGGATGTCTGTGAGAGAACGGAGCCTACTTAAGTTTCATGACATTCTTTTTAAACTAAAAAGAGCAGATGCATGAAGAGCAAGAGCAGAGAGACACAGTGACTCCATTCATTTACGTAAAACAGGTATTAACTGCCAAAGGAATTAACTCTCTTCACCCACACAAATTTGTATTTGATATGCACTTTCTATGGTAACACTACCAGGCCTGTGGAGTATGTATGCCTGCACACCCAGGGGTGAACTGGACACTACAAACACCAAAGTTCCCACTAGCCTGGGACCAGCCTTGCCAGGAGAGGTTTTTACCAACATACAGAGCAAGATGTTCAGAAAACCCAGCCAAGCTGGACGATAAAACAAAAATACCAAAGAAGAGGCAAAGCATGAGAGTTATAACCCCTTGCAAGATTCGATTATGCTACTTTGAAGTTAAGACTATTTGCATTTTAATAAAAGCCAGAAAACAGGAGATGGTTGGTTGTGTAACTGCATGTTCCTTAGAAATAAGCTGGGAGTATCAATAAGTTGGGAGTATCAATTTCAGCATAATTCTTCAAACAGAACAGAAATACCCCCACTGATAATTACTGAACAGAGGCTCATCTTCCATAATTTCCATATTGTGACTACAAGCTCAATACACAAGTCATGAGGTGAGCTGGTAGCATACCCTCAGATCTTGAAATGATGTCAGTTTGATTCACATTGAGAGAGGAAGAGGAAACACAGCACAGCTGCTGCTACTTTTTATACTGATAGTCACACACACACATGAAGTCAAAGGTAAAAGAAGTCATCCACAAGCCCTCATCGCCCAATCCTATGATCCATTCACAACACCATGAGATCAGATCATAGTCTGCATTGACAAAGGTTTACTCCAGGACCCAGTGGATTCTTTTCAAATGGATTTTGTAAGGTATACAAGTCCCTGGGAAAGCCGGGACTCCAGCTGCAGTTAAATGCTGAATTTCAGTATTCACTGTCAATTAAGTTACTTTTTATTAATGGGATAGATCTTTCTAAAAAGGCAGAATTTCAATATCACTGAATTCAATTAATTAAAAAAATTAAAAGTAGCCTCCATGAACCACCTTTGAAGTTACAAAGTAGAAGGCATAAATACAAAACACACTCCCATTCTTTTTCAATAATTACTTTCACTAAAAGACTTAAAGGACAAACATCAAAATGAGTAAGTAGCTCTCCAGATGACTGCACTGCTGTTAGTTTTTCAACTTTCTTCTTTATACCTTCCTGTATTTTCTAAATTTTCTCTAAGAGTATCGCCTTTATAATGAGAAAACAATGTTAATTTTCTTGGCTCAAGTTGGTTTTTTGAAACTAGAAGGGGGGTTAAATATGCTGAACTGAAATAAAAACACAAGAAAGGTGCTACACCAGAAAACAAAACTGTGTTACTCTGTGCAGAAACTGGGAACACAGCATGGCTGCACGATCCGCTAGCTCGGCACTTGATCTAGATTTCAACAATCTGAACAACAGAAACTGAAACCCCCAGAGAGCCTACCTGATCAGCCCTGGGGACTCTCAAAGGCAGATGTCAAGACTCAGTGGAAACTCAAGTTTTTGTATTAACAGGGGACTTGGTTATTACAAATGAAACCAAATTAAAATAAATTTCAACCTCCCGCCCCTGAGTAAACCTCTCTCAGGAGCTTCCATGACATGGCTGAATTAACTTTTTCCCTCCTCACTGTGTCCCTGATAAGCTGCTGCAAGGGTGCTTATAAACACTGAAATGTCCAAAATATCAGCAACAAATGGAAGATGGAGCAGAACAATCATTATTGGTAAATCTACCAACTTTAATCAGTGCTGAAATTGTTAGGAGCCAGTAAAACGCCATGTCTCTCAAACCCATGGGTGAAAGAGTGATTGGCATGGCACCAAATGGCTTGGAGTGATGAATGGATGGCAGGTACCCAAGAGCACAGAAAGGGGAAATGTAGCACGTGGGGAGAAGGGCTCCAAAGAACTACCCTGCTGAGAAAACAGACTTCAAAAGGGGCTGCTCCAGTGTGTAACAGGGACACGGTTCCTCATCAAGAACATATGCAGACAAAAGGGCAAGGCCAGGAAAGCTGAGACCAGTAAAATGATTAAATGTCTACCTCTACGCAACACCCCTGAAGAAGTCAGTATTGTCACCACGAGGCCCACAGACAGCTCTTCACTCTCATCTCTGCCCTACACCTCTCAACCACGTCTCTTCTCAGAAGTATGGGGCTGGCCTCTCGACACCCCAGTTTCCCCACTGAGAGCGTGCGCAGTGACAGGTGGATTCTGTGTTGGAGAAGGCGGCAAGAACAGAAGGCTGAATCCTAGGCAATACAACAGAGCCCATCAGAGAGTCAATTTACAGAAACTGAGCACAGCTCAACAACATCAGCCCCCCGCCCCCAAATTACCTGGAAGTTCTGTTCCACCTGCATCCTCTGAGAGCTGCCTCCCATCACCTCTCCCATCACCTTCTTTCCACATACACACGAATTTAATATTTCGGTAACATGGACCAAAAGCCTGACATAACCTGGAGCTAATGGCTCTCACTCTCATTTCTGGTATCAGAAATGATGCCTCACTTTTTTTTTCTTTGGTGAGGAAGATTTGCCCTGAGCTAACGTCTGTGCCAATATTCCTCTACTTTGTAATGTGGGACGCCACCACAGCATGGCTTGATGAGCAGTGCGTAGGTCCACACCCAGGATCCAAACCTACAAACCCTGGGCCGCTGAAGTGGAGTGTGCAAACTACCCACTACACCACCCAGCTGGCCCCGTCACTTTTAAAACTATCTTGAAATGAAATTCCTAGAGATACTCTAATACACATAATACATATTATAGGAGGGGGTACCGTAATAGAATGACCCATCTGTAACATAAAGGAGAATTAAAAGGAAAGTGGGTCAGAATACATTAATATGGATTTCAGTATTTACAAGCCCGAATACCCTATAAGACATAATGAAGCAATGAGAGGCCTGGAGAATTCCCATAAACACAGCTATTAACACAAACGGAAGCAGGTGTACTGTACAGTTACTCAGACACAAAAGCATTCCTACTGATGATAAGATTTTCTGAAATGGCAAACAACTCTTGGGAAAATTCAACAAAATACAATCTTCTCAGATTTACCTGGCAGTTGCATTCCTTGAAAATTCAGTAAATATTAAAACCATGCATATACAAGAGTTAGGTTCTAAGCTCAAATATCAGATACAGGTTTTTCACCTGTATAACTCTCCAGCAGGCACCTGAAGACTGTGTGAGAGGTGGCATAATTCCTTGCCATGCTGGAAAGTGTGGTGCATTGCAGGTATAATGTTCCTGGACTCCGCCCACTAAAGGCCAGGAGCACCCCCAATCACTGTGACACCAACATCACCCCCATGAGGGTGATTCTGCCTATGAGAACCTCTCTTTTATACCAAACTACCGCCACATGACAAAGTGCCTATGGAGGCCAAAATAATTCATGCAAATCGTATTCAGTTGAGGTTGTCTCTTCAGCTATCAGATCATAAGATCACCTTTGCCACTATTTCCCTCCTGTGGGCTTCTGTCACTTGGCACTGGGGTGCCTCTTACCCTTTCCTCTTGGTAGGTCAGGTGCCCTCTTGAAGAATATTATCTTTACCTGGTCACTGCAAAAACCAACTTTGGACAAGCACAGATTCACAAGACAAGGCCTGCAACAAGTCTTCTGAGACACACTTCTGCTCACACCCAAAGAGTGGTCACGAACCTCATGTGTGATAGGAAACCAGAAAGCTTGGTCGTAGCCGAGCAGACAACTTATTTAGAAAAATAAGTTTATTTAATAAGCTCACTGCCAAAATAAAACATACCTGCAAATTCTAGAACAAACAAAAACAATGAGCAACTTTCATCATTTGGTCTTGAAAGTGCACGGTAATCCCTGCCATGTCAAATGATGTGATAAATTCTTCCTGTACAACTTTTGTGAGACCTTTGGAAATAGCGCAGATTCATACAAATATTCCTAGTTGCATTTTTAATAAAGAACCCTGAAAAGCTACCTAATTCTATAAACTAGAAACTTTACCATTTAAGTATTTAAACGGTTCTATATACATGTTCATTATATAAACATGGTTCCATAGAATACATGTGTCTACTCTATATTAAAACAATGCATATAATCAGAAATATAAACTTATAACCTTTGGTTTGAATAGCAGAGAAACTAAAAAAAAAGTACAAAAAAACCCTTCTCAAAGTAAACTAACTTAATCTTCAGAGAATTAACGTCACATACATACATATACACACACATCCTCCATACTTTATATCAAGTCTACAAAAAACCCACAATTAAATGGAATGTTGTCAAACTACTGCAAACATTGACTGGTGGTAGAACCTAGAGATGTAAATCGGATAGAGTACCAAGGACTATAATTTTATTTAATATGCATTAACAATGCTTGAAAAATTGCAAAAAACTTAAAATAGTTCCCAACTTTCTTTTGTGCATAGAATGCATCAAATAAGAGTCAAAGTTAAGGTTATTCCTTTAATACAGCCTATGGTAAGGATGTGGAGAAACTGAAACCCTCATACACCACTGGTGGGAATGTAATATGGGGTAGCCATTTTGGAAAACAATTTGGCAGTTTCTTAAAAAGTTAAACATGAATTTACTATATGACTCCTAGATATCTGCCCAAGAGAACTGAAAACACATATGCACACAAAAACTTGTGTGAACTTTATAGCAGCATTATTCATGATAGCCCCAAACTGGAAGCAACCCAAATGTCCAACAACTGATGAACAGATAGACAAAATGTGGTGTATCCATACAATGGAATACTATTCAGGAATAAAAAGGAACAAACTACTAATACATGCTACAACATGGATGAACGTCAGAAACATTATGCTAAGTGAAAGAAGGTGAATGAGAAAGACCACGTATTGTATGATTCCACTGATATGAAATGTCCAGAACAAGCAAATCTATAGGAACACAGTAGATTACTGGTTGCCTAGGGCTGGGGAGAGGGGGAAAATGAGGAGTGACTGCTAATGGGCAACAGGGATCTTTCTGGCATGACAGAAATGTTCTAAAACTGGATTCTGGTGATGACTGCACAACTTGGCAAATTTACTAAAAACCAGTGAACAGTACACTGAATTTCATGGTATGTACATGATATCTTACACAAGCTGTTAAAAATCCATATATACACACGCATACAGCCTACTGCTGAAGCCCCTGGGGAGCTACCAAGTGTTAAATCTGTGTTTTGATTGTCCCTGTTACTTTCTTGACTCCAGAGTGGAAAAGATGACATCAGGCCATTAACATTATAAGAATGCAGAATTTTGCTATTCAATTTCCTCTTAAAGATAATAAAGGAGCATGAGGGGACAGAGGCACACAGAGGGAGCAAATAAATCTGCTCTTTCCTCATTACGGAGTTCATACCAGGTCATGACCTTATTAGCCGATAACCACAAGTAGCTTACTTATTACTGCGCGCTCCCAGCGGGGGAGTGCTGGGGCCTGGGAATGCAGGGAGTCCACTGCCCTATGAACATAGGATCTTTGTAGTGGGCAAACCCAGGCGAGGCACTAGGCTAAGCATGATAATGGACACTCTTTAACAATTAGGAAATGGGGAACTAGGGAAATTCTGAGGCTTAGTTTACATAATAAAATCTAATACAAGCCACTTACCTCCCAAACCTCAAAGTTAGGTTTTATTTGTTAAAATCAGTATCGACTTAATAATTCTGAATAACGAAAAATCTCGATCTGGTGAACAGGCATATTGTGCATGATATCCTAAGGCAACCCATCTCGCCTTCCCCTCCCATCTCCTAATGAGTCAACTTTTGCCAATGTGCTAGCTCTGCTTTGCATACTCATGACAGACCCCTTCTTGGCAGGACACGGGACTGGACAGCATCTGGCACTGTTGCAGTGGACAAGGAATGGACTCTGGAGCCATATCTGAGTGCTGCGGGCTAAGAGTACTCATTGATGGAAGACTGGAAGAGGCAGGGTGACAAGCATACAGAATGGCCTTGCTCAGAAATGGGTCATGGAAGAAATAAGGGCAAGGATGAGCTAGTCAGAATCTCTGGAGTTTTCTGACCATTCATAGCCAGGACACCAAGACGGCCCCTGCCACCTACTCATAGGAGGTCCCAGCCAGAAGCCACGGTGCATGTGCTATGTCCAGACAATAAGCATCTTAGGATCATCTTAGATGTCCCTGTACTCAAGTTTCTGAATAGGAAAAAAAAAAAATAATAGTAAGTATGTAAGTGATAAGCGGGCCAATCTGATAGAAACAGCATGGAATTATTTCTAGTTGAGGCTGGTAGGACAAAAATCCATCTTATGAAAAGTGAAATACTGTGGAAAAGAGAAGAACGGGCAGGAAAACGGAAATGCTATATTTATCCCCTTCTCTCCCACCACACTTGAGTATTTCCTCTATTTCAAGAAGAAAGCAATAAAACTGTTCTCCCTACCAACGTTCTCCCCCCGCTCAGAGACACACTGGCAAACAAACTGGCCAATAGGCCCCACTGGTGAGGTGGGCCACATGCCCGGCCTAGAGTACACACTGTCTCAGGCAATGAGTCCTCATTCAGGAGTCACACAAACACACGTCTGCAAAGAGCTGTGGCTATCAGCTGAATGGTGCCCCCTTGGCCTATGAAATCCTTCCAGTTGCTCTCACCGCTCTTGGAGAGGTAGAGCACTGCCTGGGAGAATGTTCCAGAGGCCTCCTCAGGGCCCACACTGCCCCTTACTGCACATAAGCCTGCAGCTGAACTGCTGCTCTCTGTCAACAGAGGTAAGAATATTCCAAGAATGCCCAGGGCGAATGAAAATGACCAGCAGTGTTTTCTCATGATTCATTTCCCTCACTCCCATCCCACTTTCTCTCTCATTCCTTAATGCCCATTTAAAATAAACTTCACAGGAAAAAAGTAGGGGTCAGGTGAGTACAAGTGGCAACCTGCATAATCTGATAGAGCTAGCTGGCTAATATACATTTGACATGAAAATTATCCTACCTTAAAGAAATAATTTCTTTCCCATAAAAAACTCAAGCACACTCATAATTTAGAGGGCATGTAGTGTTTCAATCCTTAGCAATTAGGAAGCCAAAGTCAGTCCGCTGGGTTTTGTCCAATGACCCTTTTAACTACTTGAAAATGAGGTCTGATTATCAAATAATTTTATGGCTTATCTATAAAAACTTCTCTCTGCAAAATATTGGTCCTTGATTTACATAAGCAAGGACATTCTGAGAAGCCTTTGTAAATCATGTGTAACACATTACTCATAGTTGAGACAAACAATGGGCCCATTTCTTCAGGTAGAAGTGGGTTTCCATTAGTAAGTCAGCACCTCAGGAAACTTACTAAGTATTCTGAGCCAATTCAAAATAAGAATAGTTATTGTAAACTCAGACCTCAATAGTTGCTGGGGGTAGGGGGAATATCTCAACACTTGTTTTTGTTTTTTTTGTGTGTGCATGTGTGTCAGGAAGACTAGCCCTGAGCTAACCTCCACTGCCAATCCTTTTTTTTGCTGAGGAAGCTTGGTCCTGGGCTAACATCCGTGCCCATCTTCCTTTATTTTATATGGGATGCTGCCACAGCACGGCTGACAAGCAGTGTGTCAGTCCATGCCCGGGATCTGAACCTGCGAACCCTGCACCGCCAAAGCGGAGCGTGCGAACTTAATTGCTACACCACCGGGCTGGCCCAACACTTGTTTTTGAAAGCTACATGGAATTCTACAGCACTCAGGACATGAGCAAGCACCATCCTTCTGGATGGCCAGACCTTTTACAAATTGAGATCACTTTAATTAAGACTTGAACCCAAATCAGTAAAACAGCTTTGATGACTTCAACTAAAACTCTCTTTGGGGGAGCCTGATGGAAACTCCAACAGAACCCAAGGCAGTATTCGCCTGGGCAGAGCGGCTCCACAGAGCAGATTCCTGGGTCAGCTCGGGAGAAGGGAGCATGTATAGGTGTGGCTGCAACCTGCCAGAGAAGTAATCGGGCTGCCTCCCTGGTCTCAATGCCAGGGACACTTCAGCTGGCCCACAGACACCAAGCTGATGTTCCAAGCATGCGTCTTTATGGCCATTCTTCCTGTGGCTACATTTTCTTGGTCTATCCTATTGGTTCTCAAAGCTCCTTCGTTCTCATAATACACCACAGACGACACATGACTTTAAAACCTGGTAACGGTACTGGAAAAACCCATCACCAGTAACATTAGTAACTGCTGTTGGTGAGCAATAACCCAGTGGCAGCTTTCTGCTCAATACTTTACAGTAACTATTTTACAGACGAAGAAACTGATGCTTACACAGGCTAGTGTGTCCAAGGTGAAAAAGCTAGTGAGGGTGAAGACAGGATTTCAATCCATCTGTCTGAATATGGATTCCGTGTCATGAAGGACTGTAGAGGGGGAGAAACGTACTTCATGATTTCAATTTAATTCTAAGAGCACAGATGACCCATAGGCATCAGTGGCGGCCATCTCCACAGTTCTGTGGAGGGAGAAGTTAATGGAAACCACACGGGTTCTGGGAAAAAGAAAAGAAAAAGGTTTTCGTCCACAACAGATTAACATTTCTCTTGCTAAAAAAACTAGAATTGGAAAACTGAAGTAAATGCTCTTAACAAATGAACTTTTTCTACTGAGCTATTGTTAAAATAGCTACTTTATTTTGATTTTGAATTATTTCTGATATTAAGATTTACTATAATGAACTGTCTTTAAAAAAAATAAGAAGTATTTCCAAATATGCTAGTAATAGCTGTTCACAGGAAAAAGTGCCACCAAGAGTAGCACAGAGATACTTAATTATTCTTAATCCTCATGTAAATGATGTGCATCACCCTCCAAATTATTGGAAGATCATTTTGAAGTAATGAGAATACTGACAGTCACATATATTTATAATATGTCCCCCTCTCTTCTCTGTGACAGTGCATGATCACAAAACAGGTTTGATCCAAAAAATTAAAAACAGAAATTACAAATCCACGTTCAAAATCTACAACACTTATGATTATGTTACTCTCCTCCCCTCTTCCTAAGAACTGGAACACAAGAGTGAGGAGTCCTGCAGCAACAAGTTGGATTTCCTCTCTTCTATTATCTTGAACTCCATCAGCGTTGCAGCAGTTCCCAAAAATTGAATGTGAAGTTAAGCAAAATTAAATAAAAAACATCTCTTTTGCCTTCCATTCTGGAGCCTGGTTTGCTCCACCTTCACTTTTTCCACTGAGCCTCTCCCTAGGATGGCTAATGATGACCATGACTTTGCATTATGCACACGGCAGTGTGG
The DNA here is from genome assembly GCA_031878705.1 of Tapirus indicus. Lineage (NCBI taxonomy): Eukaryota > Metazoa > Chordata > Mammalia > Perissodactyla > Tapiridae > Tapirus > Tapirus indicus. The sequence goes on from CM062927.1 coordinate 40,544,179, forward strand.
AATCTGGAAGCGTGATTCAGAGGCAGAGGCCAACAGTGCGAGCTCTGGAAATAGTGCCTGCAGCTTCCCTCCAAGATGAGACACAGTGGTCACACAGTAGGCCTTGGCCCAACTCTCCCCTGCCTGGAGGTCAAAGGCCAACAACACAGATAAAGAGGAAGTATGTGTGAGTACGTGTGTGAGTTTGCATGCACAGGCACCCAAGCTATACATGCACACTGGTACATGAGTAATCCTTTCTTGGAAGATAGCTCAGCATCGGTTAGATTTTTCTTATGATAATCTGGTGCTCTATGACTGGGTAATGCTATTGTTGACCAAGTCAGTGCCTTAATCTCTAATAAAGACTCAAAGTACGCCAGGATTAGCAATGCAGCAGTATTGTCGGTGCCTTCTCTCCAGCTCATTTCATTTTGCTGGCAGGGGAGGGGAGAACACCTCTAAAAGTCTGAAGCAGCTCAGTACTTATCTTTTGTTGTCACCCGCCCATTTCAGGCACTATCCTTCCATATTTGTCAGCTGCGCTGCAGAGAAAACACATGCAGCTTTTTTTCCTAAACTGTAATATTCCTACTCACTTTGCCCTGCCAACAGTACAGAGAGTTCTGGGGAACTAAACCTTTCATAATCCAAGTTGAGCATTAGTTTCATCAATACCGTTTTGGGGGTGGAGGTGGTTTGATTTGGCCTGTAAGCAACAGCCAAGTCAGAGAGACCGTAGAAAAACTTCACTTAACTCTAAATTTGCAATACATCAAGGTATGAATACGTATAAACATGGAAAGCAGCCTTGCATTTTAGAAAAAATAATAACATATACATTAAAAAATATCTGCACGGGGACTGGCCCGGTGGTGTAGTGGTTAGGTTCAGCCGCTCCGCTTCAGCGGCCCGGGGTTCACAGGTTCAGATCCCAGGCACAGACCTATGCACCGCTTATCAAGCCATGCTGTGGCAGGCGTCCCACATGAGGCAGGGGAAGATGGGCAGAGACGTTAGCTCAGGGCCGGTCTTCCTCAGCAAAAAGAAGGGGATTGGCAGTGGATATTAGCTAAGGGCTAATCTTCCTCACACACACACAAAAATCTGCATAGACTGAAGGAAAGGCATTTGTGAGAGTGCCTTTACTGTATTCCAAAATAAAATGTCTAGTTATCTGGTCACACTTATGTTTGATTACAAAACAACATTTTCGTATCATAGTTGCTTGGTCTGTGACAAGCATCACAAAAACCTCAATCTGTGCTTGTAAAATTCACTAATTTAATATGAAAAGCAAAATTTCATGTCAACCCCTGCAGACACACCCAGCTGCCTCACCATGGAGTCTCTGCCCACTCTTTGAATGACTGAGCTGTGAAAATCTGACTTAATCCACACGTAACCAAACCAGGATAGGACAGTCCTCTGTAAACCCAGAAAAGGCCCTCACTCTGGACGTGTTGCTATTCCACAAGGGATGGCCTTGGAGGGGCATTCTGAGTCTCCCAGACCTTCTTTCTGGGCCTCCCTCAGGTGTCCGTGCACTACAACCCAACAGAGACCATGTTGACTCCTTTCTTCTCACCCAGAACTCAAAGCTGGCTCCACCTCAGACCCTACTTTGGGGAGCTCCCAAGGCAGACAGTTGAAAAGAGCAGAAAAGAGGACAGACCTGGGCTCTGGTCCCAGGCCAGCACTGGCCTGTGACCTAAAACCTCTCAGGGCCTCCAAGTTCACATGTAAACTAAAGGCTGGAGTTAGAGAGGCTGTAGGGCCTTCCTCACGTCTAACAACTCCGGTCCTTACAGCCTCCCAAATAAGGCGCTTGCATTGTTCAACCTTTCATGTGACGTTCTCCCTCCTTCGTTTCCTCTCCTGCAGCCCAGCACACTCAAGTGTTTAGGACCTCAAGTAGCTTTCACAGCATTATATTCACTAGCACACTCCTCCAGTTGCTTAATTTATAATTTTTCAGTTATTTCAGATGGTTCCTTGCTGGTGGTGATTTTATCTTCTGAAGTTACCTCAACTTTTTAGTTCTTCCTGACGTTCTGTGCGGCAGCATGGTACCAAGATGAGTGAGATTTCCACAGATCCAGAAACTGTGTTGTCTTTAACATTTAGAAACTCAACATGACCAAGAATCATTTCAGAGAAAATAATCATTTCATAGACAACCACCTGTACTAGAATTGACTTTTGTCATGAAACAAATTGAACATTGCAACGCTGTCTAGCAAAAGGTAACAGAGATAGTTGGAACCTTCTCTTAGACCAGAAATACACCACAAAGTGACAATGAAAGAGAAGATGTGCCCAAGAGTAAGTGTCTTTCATTAGCCCGGTATTTGTATCAGCTCCACAAGCCTTCAAAGGAACTGCAAATCAAAATAGTTTCTGTGAAAGAAACAAAAGCAATGACTTATTGAGTACAAAAAATGATTACAGACTGATCTAAAACGGAGCTTTGCTAGAATACAAATCTTATCAACAGCCTGAAGAACACTTTGGGAGCCTCCAAGTTGGAACAGGAACGATGACAATTTATTCTACCATAGTGGACAAACTGAAGAGAGATGCAGATGAAATGATACAGTAGCTCTGAGAAACACGACTGGTCTTCTTGAAGAAAGCCAAAAGAGAGAGACAAAACATATAAACTTGTAAAAGTGCTACTGCTGTATTTGCTGCAGACCAAAGAACAGTTACAGGAAAAAACCATGGCTGATTTTTCTAAGTCTGTGAATCGATTTAGGAATGTTTTCCTGTCTCACTGTCATGGAGGAGAAGAAATCAAATGAATGGTGTTACTATCTACATGCCATCAGCTAATCAGCCTTTCACAATCCTATTGAAGAGGTGCTCTAGAGCATATTAAAAACTTAGTAAGTGCCAGCTGTTTTAGACAAGTCACCTCACTTAACTCCCCCACAAGGCTCTGGAAAGGCAAGTATCTACCCCCTTGACAGGATGACACATGGTGGCACAGGCCTCGGAAGCTAGGCCTGAGCCACTCAAGGCCTGTGCACGGCAACTAAGCAGCAGAGAGGGTCACCTCTCCAAGATACAGGCACACCTCTGCAGAAAACAACTGGATTTCATCAGATAAAATTCCAGAGATGAGAAGAATGATCATTCTACAAAGATCAAAAGAACCACACCTAACAAGGATACAAGGACAAATATGACCCTGAGTCACAGGGAGCCAAGAGTCAGAACAAAAGCAGGTCACTGGGACTCCCAACTGACGAATGAGGACTCTAGGCTCCGAGGACCCTGGGTGAGGCATTTAGGTGCTCCACTTACTGCACTACTGCCTTCTGCTCTGTAAAAGGGGACACAAAAGCATATTAGGGTATCTAGACACTTTCAGGTCCTTGCAAGAAATAAAAGCATGAAGTATAAAAGCATGGTTCACCACCCACGAGAATGGCAAAAATAAAGAAATCTTACAATACCAAGTGCTGACGAGGAGGTAGAGAAACTGGGAACCTTTAACTGCTGTGGGAATGTAAAATGCCGCAGCCACTTTGGAAAACAGTTTAGCAGTTTCTTAAAAAGTTAACTATACACCTACCATATAGCCAAGCCACGCCAGTCCTAGGTATGTCTACACAAAGATAGGTAAACCACTATTTATAATAGCCAAAACTGTAAAAAAATCCAAACCTCTTGTCAACCAATAAACAGATAAACAAAATGCAGTACATCCAGACAACGAATGGAATACTACTTTATAATAAAAATGAACAAACTATTGATACATGCAACACTGCTGAACCTCAAAACATTATGACAAATGAAAGAAGCCAGATCTAAAAGACTCAAGTGCGTATGATTCCATTGATACAAAATTTCTAGAAAAGGCAAAACTATAAAGACAGAAAACAGATTAGTAGTTGCCTGGGGCTAGGGGTAGGGATAGGGACCGACCACAAAAGGACAAGAGGGAACTTTCTGGTGATGAAAATGTTCTAAAACTAGATTGTGGTGATGGCTGCACAACTGTTTAAGTTTCTTCAAACTCAACGATCTGTATATGGGTGAATTTTATGGCATATAAAATACATACGGCATATAACTCAATCAAGTTGTTGAGAGAATCAGAACCACCATCTTCTCTTGTCTATGGGAGCACTCAGTATCCTTTACCCTCTACTGTCAGGAATAAATGTTAAAAGTGCATCTTCAACAGTGAAAACTAAAGCTTGTGTTAGGAGACACAAAAAAATCAGAAACTAAATTGTATGTGAACACTGTGTTCTGTTTCTCTGCCAGGTTCCTTCTGCTGTTCCTCTTTAACATCTCATGCCCTTCATGTATATCATGAATTTTTCTTGGACACCAAATGAAAATTGCCACAGAAAATTAATAGCATGAGCTCTATGACTTTCAGTTAAAAATGAGGATATAAAAAAATGACTACTCTTGCCTTTTCTATGAAAATGCCAGAAAAGTAAAAAAATATATTCTGAGGCCATTTTTCCCATTTTATATGACTTCTTTGGCATTAATGATTGCAAATCAGTTTGCTTTCCTGCTTTCATATATATAAAATCTGAAACTCCATAGATGTAAAATTTAGACCTTAATACTCTGAAAAACAAACATTTCTTGATTTATAGAAAGATACATAAAATGTTAAACAATTTGGATACACAACTTAATGCCATTTTTTGTGGCCCACTTGATGAGTCCATTTATTCTCATCATCAGAAAGACAGAAGGGGTATATAACAATTTTTTAAAAATACCTTTTTAAAAAAAAAAGACGTCACGCTGTATCTGTGGTGCTGAAAACATGTGGGATGCTTTCTGAATGACAAAACACAACATCCATAAATCACAAGAGAGGGGAACTCTGAAGAGCTCTGGAACTTGATGTCACCACTACTAACTCTGAAACATTCTCATTTCTCATTTTGCCTTGCAACCAAACATTTAGAGGGAAGGAAAAAAACCCCAAAACTTAACAATGCAAATATAAGGAAAAAAACCAGAGTGAAATAGATTGAAAACTTTATGTCCCCCAGTTCAGAGGTGGCTAACACTTACTGCAGCATCTTGATTTCACAACATTATTGAGCCAAGGAGAAATACTAATCTCACACTTTCTGTATGTTCCCATGAAGACAATCTGAATTCTGAGAACAGATATTATAGATTCTACAAAGTAAAAAAAGTTGAACCAACTGGAACATATATTTGCATCCTGCTCTCAGCCTGGACAAGGCTTGTGGACAACACAAACAGCCCAGGGTGATATGACTTCTACAAGAGATTCACCTTGCTCTGTGAACATACCTATGGCACCTCCGATATAGGTCTGAGTCAATGCTGTTTTCTACTCCTTAGAGTTTTTTACATCTCAACTGTAAACTCTTTGAGGCATGTTTTCAATTCATGTCTGTACTCTCTACTCTTTACTCGGGGTTTTTTATGTTGCAGACACGCAATGAAGTTAGTAAATAAGCTGTTTAAATAAATATAGAATTTAATAAGGAATGTGTTACACACAGAATTATAGACAGTATTACATTTCTAGACTTGGGTTTCCAAATCATCCTGATTCATAAGTGTCAGCAGAATTTCTGTGATGGGTTCCAGCCTTACTTGCAAAACATAGATGAATTTATTTTTAAAAATCACATATTCAAATAAAGACACTAACACTATTTATATGTACGTCAATCAAATCCCTATCTGTGCTTACAAATCAGGTAAAAGCATTAAAATGGATTCAGTTAATTCAATTACCCAATTTCCCACCATAAGGTCCAGCCTGCATGTGTAAAGGGTTGCTTTATCAAAACAAGGCCCAGGCATAGAAACTCTAGTCCAGAGTAGCCTGAGGTAAAATGCATCCTATACTCATGTCCTTAGTTTGTGCTACATTGGTTTGGATTTGTTTATCACATGCTGCTTTGGAAATGATCTTTGATATGTTGTGTTTTATCTCCAATGGCCAGAAATGACATCTCCTGTTTCTTTGGTATTTTCCAGCAGCTTCTTGCACAGGGCTTTATGTACAACAAATCCAAGAAAACGCATTGGCTGATGAGACTGACTTGGGTTTTCAGTTCTCCTCATTATCTGAAAAACGGAGTACTTTAATTTTTTTTTCTGTGTACTGTTCCACACATATATAAACTAAGATCGTGTAAAACCAGAGTTTTATGTGGGAAACTAACACATGATGGGCAAGAGTGTGAGAAGAATAAAATGGAGCTGGAGTTTTTCTAAATGAGACACTTTTAGAAAACACCACTGCTTTTAGACTAGTGGTTCTCCACGTGTGGGGCAGGGAGCTGGTGACCACATGGAATAAGGGTGAGTTTGTTTTGTCAGGATATAGACAAGACTTCAGAGTATCCACTTTAGATTGCTCACAAATATAAAGTCAATTCAAGTCCAACTGCCCATAAAATGAAGTACTCTAAATTTTAAAATTCTTACAATAGGGACTTCAAAGGGTAACAAGAAAGTAAAACAAATTTAAAGCACTTTATATACATTATCTCATTTGGTCTTCAAATCCATTCACTCAGCAGGCAAAAAAAGTTATCATTGTTCTCATTTTACAAATGAGGAAAATAAAGCTAAAAAGGCCAAGTGATAACTGGGAAAACTGACCCACAATGAGACATTAGAATAAAATTTTTGTAATTTAAAGAAAAAAATCTGGCCATCCAGGAGCAAAGACCAGGTCACTGTGAGGGAAAGAAATGAGACCAGCATCAGACTTTAAGCAAGACAATGGAGTGACATATTTAAAACACTTAAATAAATAGAAGCCAGATTTTATGTCTAGTTGAACTGACCTTCACGTATAAAGAGCACAAACTTATAAACATGCAAGAACTCAGGAAATATAGTTGCCCCAAGCTCTTCCTGAGAAATCTACTATAGAACTGGCTTCAAAAAACCAAAACAACTGAAGATCAATATAAAAGCAGATGGTGAGCATTAAATATAGATTTACTTGCAGAATTAAAACTAAGTGATTTTATAAAGGACACAGTGTAGTATGTAATGCCTATATACTCTGACATCATAAATACAGTACAGCTATCAAAGGGGGTGGGGAGAATGGGAAGACTACATGAAAAATACAGTCAACTTCTTGACTGTGTTAAAGGTATTATTTGGAAGTAAAAAGACAATATTTCAAGTCACATGAAAGAAGACAAAGAGGGGAGGGGCAAGAAAAATTTACCATCTAATTTCACTATTGCTCATAGCAGGGAATCAATACATAAGAGCAAAAAAAAGTAGACAAGAGAGGCAAAAACGTATTATGTCAAAGTAACCACTAGAACAAAAATACAAGCCTTCCTAAATACCAAAAATTAGACAAAAAACCCCCCATAAAACTATAAGAATCAAGGCCAAACATACTCATTTTATACTTAATGTAAATTGGCTTAACTGGCCTATTAAATAAAAGGATTTTCAGATGAAAGCAAAACTCAAGTGACAAACTCAAGGAGCACATAATTAGGTGGCAGAGTTGGGACCAGTGTCAGATCTTTCTGGTTCTGCGCTCTCTTTATAGAAGAGATGAAAAAGACCCACGACAAAAGCCAGGGAAGTTCTACCACATATGCTGTAACGAAAACCTCTGTCATTAAAGAACAAAATAATTAAGTAAAAACCTGGACATTAAAATGTTTTAAAAATGCAATAGCCAGGTACGACTTTATAAGTGCCATTTGGGGGATGCATTCACCTAATTCATTCAACAAATATTTATCAAGGCTGCATGTGATCCAGTCCTTTTCTAAGTATTGGAGATACGAGGCTTGAGTGTCATTTCTCCTGTGTACAGAGACCCACAAATATAAATGAAATACATGTTGGCTAAAGATACAAGCTAATGTCGGCCTCCTAAAACAGAAGATTAATGGAAACAATGACAGGTCCTAAACTACACCGACACCACTAGGTGCTACTAAAATAATGTATCTTATTGGTGCCATATGATACCAGGCACAAAACAGCAACTCATGAAAATGCCTAAGATGAGAGTGATTGCCAAGTAAAGCATGCTGTCAGAGGAATGGAACTAATGCCTCCTATAAAGCAACTAAAAAGTCATGAAATTTTTATCTGCCCACCTCCCCTTTCCAGCCAAACTCTTATGTTTCGTATTAAAATGGCTTTCATCTTTCATGGCACGTAAGAGTTGACGGCTGCTGGCATTGAATATGCCAAAATCAACAATAGCATATTATCTGCACACTTGCAAGTGTTTTCAAAATACACGCTGGTTGGGATTTTTCCCAATTTAGAAATGTGTGCTTTACGCTGGTGGTCTAGGACTGTCAATAGCCTGGATTAAAAAGAACTTTTAAATTTTGCCCAAAGTATTCTTTTCTAAAGCAATTATTTGATCTGTTTATACCTGTCTACTTTCACAAAGTGTCTGATGTTCTCCACAACATCCTCAAATCATATTGCTGGTTTGTGACACCACTTTAATGGTACCTTGACACGAGCTGGTACACGTAAGGCACTTAGAACAGTGCCTGACACATGACAAGTGTCAGCTATTATTATATTAATAGTTCCATTCAATGATTCTTTTTAAAATATATGAATAAGCGCGTGAGAGTAAGTGGATGACTATACTTTAATTTTCCCTATTATGCTAGTTGAAAAGGGGAAGGAATTTTAGTACATTCAGAATTCTTAGATTTTTTTTAAACTGCAGATTCTTAAAAAAATAAATCTACAGAACAGATGAAAATTTAATGGTGTAAAATTATACAGATCAGACTTCCTTCCTGAGGCTACCAAAAATACATTTTATCAGCAATTCTTCTGTGGTCCAGCTTAAAAAAAAAAAAAAAAGGCAAAAGAAAGCCAAGATCTTGAGAAACCAGATCTAACCTGAGACCTGGGTACAGAGAATTTTAATAAATTAGGCATTTGTTAGGGATTTACAAGGAAAAAAGGAAGATCCACAACTAAGACCAAGTTCTAAATATTTCAGCAATAAAATAACGAACTGCATATTAACAGCGCTGTCATTACTCCTTTTGTTTGGTTTCTTTGTAATTACTTTTAATAAATTACTCTGCCTTCCCCCATCACTCAAGTAAGTTGTCATCCAAAGGCACAATCAGTACAACATGGGACACAAAGCCACTCAGAGATACGGAGGGCTGCTGCCTCAAGAGCTGTGTGACTCATTAGAATCCATAGAGCTTTTCTATGGAGATCGAGTATCAATGCAACTATTGTAGGAGATTACAGCTATATAAATGTAGACTAGTTATGAATCCTCACAGGGCAAGAGCACTTTCGGAAAGAGGCAAGGGCACCAACGCCTGGGAAACCACTCCACACGAACACTGCCTCAGTTGCATAAGAGCGGCTGCCCACGCCTACCATTTTGCTAAATGCGGGCAGTTCCTATAAAGCAAAGGGATGCTTGGTTCAGTACTCGCTAAATTCATCTTGTGACATTCTGCCAAGCTTTGTATCGTGACGGCTTCGGAGTCAAGCCTAACACAATTGCCGTCTGCTGCTACTGGTCCCAGAAAGAGCCAGATAATTTTTATTAGTTTTAAATATTGTTTTCCAGAAATCATAAACCAAATATAAAACAGACCTTTGTCATAAAAGACAAACAGCAGTAAAGCATTTTGCTAAACAGTTTAAAATTTGTACCTACCTTTATCATGTTGAATATTTCAATATTAGAATTGCAATAAAAGCATTCTCTTAGAATGTATAAAATTTTAAAGGGAGCAATCAATGTGGCAAAATGCATAAATCAGATTGGGTTTTACATAAAATTTTAAAAATCTGTGAATTATTATTCATACCAAGATCATCACTGATTGCAGTTCAGAATCAAGTACGCGGAAAGGACAAGTGAAACAAAAGTAGAGTGAAAATACTCTAGAATTTAGGAAGGATAGTACCACAAAGAAAACAGTTTCAACATTTTTTTCTCAAGGACTCTTTTCTTCTAGGCAGAAAATAGAATTTATCATTTGGCTCCAACCATAATGGCCAATAAATACAATAAAGGCCACATTTTCACAACTATCTATCTAGATCTTTATGTTTCACTTGACATTTCAAGGAAAATTTCACCAAATTATAAACAATTTTATGCTCAAGAGTATTGTTTTTCAGGTTCTGACAGTAAAAAACAATTAAGGTAACCCTAAAGAGTGCTTTTGTTGGAAACCATTTGCACCTAGTGTTCCTTATGACTAATCGTAACAGAGGCAAGACAATCTAAGCCTCACCAAGACCACTAACTTGGACGCGGACACACATAAAGGACTGCTTGTTAATAATAACAGCCAATCTTAGTCTCGCTGAATTTTCAATGTTTTGAAAATACGCCAATGATCACTTCTGATAACATCATACTTACTTACTGATAGCCAGAAATGAGTATTTTAAAATTTGTTCTCTGTATATTATCAGATATGCATCCAGTAGGAAGAGTGCTTCTTTTGAATCTGAAAATTGGAATTTTCTTCACCATTCATATATTTTCCTCAAATAAATGATTTCATAAAATATTATTCTACAGTATATCCTTGTCCTTAAAATACTGATAAAATTATTAAAAACTCTGTTTTACATGTATATATTTATAAAAATGTTATATTATTCCTTAATCTTTGAATGTGATGGGTAATTTGTATTTTTCTTTGAATCAGTGAAAGATAAAAGCAGGAAAAAAAGTGTGTTCTTCCAAAACCAATAGCCATTTAGTAAAATCTATCAACATTATTTAAAAAAATACACATTATACAATTCACTTTTGCATCACCATTGTTTAATCTGCCCCTTGCAGAGCAGGCTGATCCATTCATCCTAATTGTTCTTTGTGTAGTTGTTCATGTTCTCCTTGCCTTTCTGTTGCACAAATTATTCAAACCAAATAAAAGGAACTCAAAATAACAAAAAAGGAAAAACATCAGAATGTAAGGAGAAAACATCTAAGGACCAGAAGCAAAGGAGAGGTGAGTTTTGTCATTGAAAATGAACAAAACAGTATAAAGGAATTCAGTTATACGAGTGGAAAAGGGGCTAAAATATGAAGATAAAATAAAACGGAAATAAATTCAGAGAAGATAGAAGATACCTAAGAGAGAATGATGCATCTTCAGAAAGATGATCAAGGAGAACAGTGGACAGCAGAGCTGTCTGCGGCGGGTGGGAACCACACACCGCAGCAGACCCAGCCAGGGAAGGCCGGCAGCACATTTTAAATCACTTCTCCGGGTGGTACCTCCCACTCACCCAGTTTACTTTATTCCATTATTCGTTATTTTAACCCACAGCTGAGCACAGGGTAAGTTTGTTTTGCTTCCCCTTCTCAGTTCACTGAAAAACTCAACTAGTATTTCAAGTTACATCAGGCTGTACCTACCACTTAGCACCTCTGAGATTTTCTTTAAAGGGGAAAACAAATATCTCCTGCAAGATTACATTCTTGATGTGTTAACTCCTTGCCCAATGCCCGCTTCTCAATCTGGCCTTGTACCATTGTCTGTTTTCCTTCCTCAGGCAGGTCAGAAGACTCTGCTTCCCACAAGTCAGTAAAAATAGGAGGAAACATGTTAAGACCCTAGCAAAGTTTTGGTTTATTTTTTTTATCTTAATTAATTTTATAGTGAGGTAACACTGGTTTATAATATTATATATATTTCAGATGTTATGTCATTCTATTTCGACTTCTGCGTAGACTACATAGGCCCTAGCATAGTTAAATACAGACTAGTTCATTCATCTAGGCTGAATCCTGTATGAGGCCTGAAGATGCAGACAGAGACTCATCTTCTCATCTTACAGTAATATAAAATGAATTAAAGCAGAAAATACCATAGTGTTATTTTAATGTTGTAGAAAAATACAGTTGTTGCATGAAAAAGGAGAAACTAACATGCTTCTACTTGTGGCATGGCAGACATTTTAAAAAGCCTATTAAACTCAACAGTAAGTTAACTACCTAGATTCATACTAGTAACCCTAGTAACAGGTTCAAATCCTAGCAAAAGGTTAACACATGACCTCAGTTTGAATACTCATTACCACACAGAATTCGATCTATGTTTCGGAACAGACACTCGGGGGCAATCAGAGAATGCGCCTCAGCTACCAGTGCAGGATAGCTAGCTGTGTCTTTCAGAACTTGTTCTCATGCCCGTGGTCGCTGATCACACTCCCTTTCACCTCACCCTTGAAAATACTGCATGCTTTGCCTCAGTGAGCTCCAAACCCTTTCCTAGGCTTGACAGAGGCGAAAACAGTGGGCAGAGGACTCGGCTGCTGTGCAGAGCCAGGAGGAAAGACGGGAGACACTGATAGTTAATATTCTCTGATACAACTCAGAAACATCCCATCTTCTTGCCCTCTCCACCTCCACCCTCAAAGCTAGTCTGCCTTAAGCTTCATTCCTTGAAAGGAAGTTCACGTTGGTCCCAACCTACTTCATTTTCATATCCTCTTTAAAACTTCTGCCCACATTTTCTAAGAAAAGTCAAATGTGTATCCTCCCTGTACAGCCTCTATCAAGGAGAGAGGCTCAGCGAAGAACTCCGTTTTTGGGGGAGGTTAAGTCCTCAGTCCGCCCCCTTTTCATTCTCAGAAGGCAGTGGTCAGATCATCGGTGTCGCAGACATGGTTACTTCAAGTTCAGATTTGGGTAGTAATGGTACCTAATAATCCCCAAAGATAATGGCTTCCCAATGTTCTATGCACAATAGATTGTGTGTTTGGGTAAGCTTATCTTTGGTTTAAAAAAAATTAGCCAGAAATTTTTTTTTTAAATTCTAAGTGAGCTATAATTCTTTTTCCTTCTTTGGATATTTTATGATCTCATTCATCACCTCACAAACATTTAAAAAATACCTAAACCATGAAAGTTAAACAAACACAACCTACCATAACATGTCGAGGTATGGTCAGAAAACTGAAGTCTGTTCAAAACGACAACTTATTCCATGACCGTTTAACTGAAGTAACAAATATGACTCTGTTTAAAAAGGGAAGGGCCGGGGTACCACTTTTCACACACTGAATGTCCAGTAGCAAATGATTATACCCCTAGGCCAGTTCTTTTACAATTCTCTTAGAAGCTACCCTCAGTATCCTCAAATGCACTCAAGGACTTTGGGATCACCTTCACTGTGATGTGCTCTTGCACACGCTCCCGGACGCTGCAATGCCCATACTAAGGCAACACATCACACAAGTTGGCAGCAACGCTATCAGCAAGAATTTGGCTTCAGAATCAGGAGTGATTCATCATACATTCTAGCAGCAGAAAAACAACACACCGCTATTTTAATCCCTTGGCGCTATCAAGAACCAAAAAATGGTAAAACAATTTTAAGCAGAAGCACCAAAAATCCTATCTGCTGTAACATTTGTAGAAATATTATTCACTTTTAAGAGTTTTCAATAAAAGTCACTTAGAAAACAACTGACTACTTACCTTATTTCATAATGCTTATTACAATGACAAATCAAGTTTTAACTTGATACAATTTCAGGAAAATATAGGTAGTCCAAACTTCTGCAAGGTAACATACTGAAATTCTAATTATAGGAAAACTCTCATTTGCTATACAATAAATAAAGATCCCCCCTAGTGTTTCAAAAGTAATCCACTTCTTTCATCTTCTCTCTCCATTTTTGAGATGACTCTTAATAAAGTCTAAATGTGAGTGTGCCAGAGAAATCTGACACTGTACTAGCAACACTAGTAACAGTTTTATTTATGCAGAACACCCCCCCCACCCTTTTTTTAGAGATACCCTAACACTGCCATAATAAACACAACCGGTCTAACATCATGATGGAACCCCACTTACGTCCTATCGCTCTATTTAATGAGCATGAAACAAATCTCCACCCCGGGTCATTCCCACTTCATGAGAACACAGTATGTTGATAACCACTAGGAATATCAACCAATGTCTCTATACAACTCTCAACGTTAATTTACGGTTTATTGTAAATTTAAATAAAACTTTTAAAAATGCTATTCTATTGTGTGACCAAGTCCTCAGGGGCAGATGGGAAGATTTATCAAGAACTCCACCCAGTGCTCTCTTTCGGGACCCCTACCTTTTCAAACACTTCTTCGGTCTCCCTTCGTTTTCGTTTTCGGGGTCTCCGGTTCACTCGAATCCATTTCGCGACCTGAAGTTCAAAAATCACAGAGCATTTTAAAGAGGACGACGGGTCCTGAGGGCCGCCCCTGAACGTGAGACGAGGAACAATCGACAGCCTCCCCACGCGACCTCCCCCGGCGTCACCTGGGGAAGCCACAGGCACCTTTCGGGGCCTCGCAGGGGCCCTGGGAGCGCGCGGGTCTGCGGCCAGCCGAGGCCGGCCGCCCCGAGCTGCGGTTCGGCGGCGGGTCGGCGCGGGACCCAACGCCCGGGGAGGGAGGAGCGCCGCGCCGCCCGCACTCACCTCGGCGCTCACTTGCCGCGCGAGCCCGCACTCCGCCCCGGCCTGGCGCTCCCTCTGCAGCGGCTGCGGGGGAAGGGACAGAGTCAAGTTTATCCCAGGGGCGCCCCAGCCTCATCCCCGCGCCCCACCGACTCGGCGCGCTGACCCCGTCCCTCGCCGGCGGTGGGTGAGGGCGGCAGCAGGGCGCCGTCGCCCGGCCGGCCGCCGCGAGCAGCGGCGCTCCCGGCCCCCAACACCTAAGGCGCAGCGCGGGAGGCGGGCGGCGCGGGGCCGGGGCGGCGGCGCGGGCGGCGTGCGGCGGGCGGCGGGCGGCGGGCGGCGCTGGGCGGGGGCGGGGCCTGCCTTAAAGGTATAGCCTCCGTGCCTCCCTCCCCGCAGGTCGCCCCCGCCCCCGCCGGCGCGCCGGCTATTTTATTGTTCTCTTTGCAAACGTCTCTCTTCCTCTCCGGGGCTCCGGCCGGCGCCCGCCCTCCCCCGCCCTCCCACGTCCGGGCCGACCCCGGGCGCACACGCCTTACCTTTCCAGCTCCCACCTGCGGACCCCTGAGTACACGAAAGGGTTTCTTGGCCGCTGTGGGAGCAGAAGTGCTGCCCGCCCGCGGGCGAAAAGGCTTAGCTCAAGAAGCGATCCTACCCGCGGGGCCAGCCTGAACTCGCTCCTCGGGCCAGAAACCTGAGTGCAGATGGCCTTCGCATAAAGAAAGGAACTTTCCTAATGGAGTTTCCTACTCCGGAAATGGAGTAGAAGTCATTAAATAGACGTTTTTCAACGACCCCCTCCGGACTCCGGGGAGGTGGCAGGTGACCTCCTGGGGGAGAAGCCGGGAGCGCGTAAGGCGAGCCCCGCGCTCCGTCCGCGCGTCGCCGGAGCCAACGCGCTTTGGCTAAGGGCAGCCGGCGCTGCCCTCCCCTGGCCCGTGGACCCCCAACGCGACTGGGTAGAATTCCAAAAGGGGACAATCTGTCTTCATAATTGGGGGAAAGTTTCCACCTAGCTTATAAAAGTGTGCGACACCCCAAGTTTTTCTGACCCCCAAAAGGCTTTCTTCCCATCCGCATCAAAAGTTGGCTGAACCAGACTGGGGGTGAGCCCTTAGGGAGACGAGTGTCGGGTCGCACTCGTGTTTGCTGATCTTGACTATCCCTTTAACTTTATCGCATTTCTTTAAAGAAAATCTGTCTTGCCCTCTCTTTATTGCTACTCCATCCTTCTTTCAAGATCAAAAGCTTTAGATCAAAGCCAAGATCAAACTCACTACTTTAAATAGAAGCAACTTTGCCACGGAGTACTTTACACAAAGAAGAGCTTCTTAATGGAGACATCAGAGTGGAAAACTTTATTTTATCCCTTCATCCCATATTCATAACTGGACTACTTAAAAATTACATTGATGATGCATTTCTATTTCTTAAACAACAGGTCTGCTCAAATGAGGGATTCTTGACTTAATGTTTGTGTCTCCAGGAGTAGAAAACAAAAACTAACTCTACAGAGCTAGATAGACATATTAACCATTTTGTAGCTAAGTGCTACGAAATGCATGCTCATTTGCTAAAGATTTTTCAAAGTGTTATTGAATCTTTTTATATATAATGTACAACCATCATATACAATTTTTCTACTGTAAAAGAAATGCATAAAAATCGTTAATGCCTTGCAAATCTCGGGTGCACCTACACATAGGCAGGTAAAAATTACAAATGATGAAGTGGATTATGTAATTGCAGAGCTGCTTAATTTCAAATGGAAATAAAACTTTGAACTATGTAGGCTTCCATGCTATAACAGAGGTTCCAGAATCAATAGAAATCTATCACTGGCTGACATTTCCCTTACCCACTCTTTTCCTTGGGAATTCACTATCCCTAAGAACTCTGATACGAACAGTTCAATATTGATGTACCAAAACAGTGCCTGCCTAAATGGACCATTTTAAAGTGAAGTGTCCTCTGTTGATTTATCAACAATTTTAAAACATGTCGTCTTAGAACAAATAAATAAAAATATATTCCAACAATCCAGTAGCAGGAATAAAGATAACTATTGCAAATTAAATCTTATACACACAGACGTCTATGAAACTCTGTTGTTACAGCTGAGTAGTTAGTACTTGAAGCCTTTTTTCTCCCTTATAATTCTCATCCGATTGTAGTCTCAAACACACACACACACACACGCATATGCACACAAGATCGGTCCTCATTCTATAAATCCCATCGAGCCAGTGTAAAGATCTTAGGAACTGAGACCTGGGAACCTCATCTTGCTGCCATTGACATTCTCCTTTCTTCCCAGCATCCAGCTCATGGAGAACCTAACGGTTTTTGGCAGAAGCTGAGCAAAGGAAACATCCTACTGTCAGTCTGCTCCTCTAGTAAACTGAGTGGGTAGCAAAAGCTGTGGTCCATTCCAAGCACCTCCTAACTTGTATCCTTCTTTGTACTCTTGCCCCCCACCCCCACCCGCAGCCCCACAATCCATCCTCTCACAGAGAAACCAGAATGATATTTACAAAGGTAGTTCAAATAATAGCACTTTGCTTTACAAATGAATGCATTTCCTTCTCTTCTTTGCCTGGCTGGCTCCTCCTTATTCTCTAGCTCTGGGCTTAAATAACACTTCTCCAGAAAGGTCTTTTCTCACTTCCCAATCCAAATTATGTGACCCCACTATTCTTTCTAATAGCATCCTGTTTATTTCTTTCAAAGTGCTTATCTTTTATAGCTATTTTAAAAATTTTATTTTTAGTTATACTTTATTTTTTAGAGAGGAGAATTAGGAAAATTTGCAGAGAAAACGGAGTTACCAACATAACACACAGTTTCCTTTATTATTAACATCTTGCATTAGTTGGGGCATGTGCTACAGCTGATGAACCAATATTTGATACATTATTATTAACTAAGGTCCATACTTCATGTTAGGGTTTACTCTTTGTGTTGTATGGTTCTATTATAGCTATTTTTTATGAATGTATTGGATGCCTCTTTCACTGACTGGACTTTACGGTTCAGGAAGAAAAATATCCTGTCTCTTTTGTTCTTGATTTTTGTCCAGTTACTAAAAACACTGCCTGGTACATAGTAGATGCTCATTCAATATGTTAAGTTTAAGTGAATGGAAGGAAAAGTAATCAATGGATGAATGACAGATGAAATTTCAAGGAGGGGAATCTTAAGATGAAGATCTTTCTAATTAACTTCTGTTTGTTTTCTCTACCAAAATACCTTAATTTGTCAAGAGCAAAGAATTGTGCATTTTTAAAAAGAGAGACCATGGGACATCTGTTACATTGCCAGGGTACTTCTAAAATGACCTTTTTAAAAAAATAAAAATAAAGATAGAAATGAAAAATAAAGGTTCCTAATTCCTTCATATATTAATCACTAAAATTATATTCCAAAATGGTGCTAGGAGCTGA
This sequence comes from Tapirus indicus, assembly GCA_031878705.1. Taxonomy (NCBI): domain Eukaryota; kingdom Metazoa; phylum Chordata; class Mammalia; order Perissodactyla; family Tapiridae; genus Tapirus; species Tapirus indicus. Next base: position 40,562,040 of record CM062927.1, read on the forward strand.
ATTTAATCTAGAATGAAATATTAACATATCGCATGACACTGGGAGAATATTAATTCTTTTTAACTGTATATAACCTCAACACATTTCTCCTGTCTACCTAAATCTCTCTTTCTTCATGGGCTGAGCTCAGTGAAGGTAAGGTAGGGAGACAATGGAGGAAGACTACTTTTTTAAAACTGGAGTTTTGTAGTTGGAGATGGATATTCTAATAACTATCTCTGAGAATGTGGTGAAAGCACTTTAAAGCTATCTTTTAAAAACAGATGTTTTCTATTTGAATTATATCTTTAAAAACGCTTTGTCTAGTAGAAATGCAAGTTTTAAAAGGAAGTTGTAAGAAACTTTCTTGTCCAAGCAGTTTATAATCGCATATATAACAATTTCAGAGGCTGAGGAAAATGCTATTGTTTTAAAATAAAAGCATTACTTAACCTAGTGGCTGGAGATTACTTTTGGAGGGAAAAACATTTTTCTTTTTTTTGGTGGAGAGGAAATGACTCCTTTTACTGGACAATGACAGTGACACCAACTTCATACTGTTAATACGGACGTGTGCTTCTCCCTGGTGATGAGGCACCATCCAGAGGAACGAGAAGTACGCATTTCTAGTCAACCAGAAGGCAGAAAGGGCAAACAAGGGGAGCCCTTTAATTAGACCAAACAGGCTCACATAGCAAATTACACTCTTTTGGGCACAGCAGAGGGAAAACTATTTGCTATAAGAAGTCAAAAGACCTTTTAATCCCTAACAAGTTGGAGAGGTCCAGAGCTTTTGCTGGTTTCAGAAGGGCTCTATAGCCAACATACATTTGGGGCAAATTAAAAAGTGCGAGTTTACACAGGACTGAAAATGAAATCAAAGTTAATTTAAGTTGCAGATAAAGACAAGTAAAGATTAGAGGCAAAGTTATCAAATGTTTATGTCTTTAAATTTTGCTCCATCATTTTTAAATGTAACATTCCTTGATGATATCTTTTTATTTGGTTTTAGAAAAATTATAATTTGTATTATTGCCCATTTTGTCTCTGTGTTAGAATGAATGCCTAATTTCTTTCTGAAGAGGATTTTGGCCCTGCCAAGTGGACGTCTTAGTGGAAGGCTTTATAAAGCATAATTTTCAAAAAAGGAAATCCATCCCACGTTTGCTCTGCTTCTGCAGTGAACTGGCTAACCGAACCTCATAATCCTGAACTCACTGTTGCTCAAAAACTTTTACAGAGCTTGCCTGAGGGAACCTGCTGGGTTCTTCCATTTCTTGACCCCCCTGTGAGAATCTGATGAAGCAGCAGCTATCAGCTATTGGCTCCCTAGAAAAAGCACACCTACATCATACACAACCCTCCCACCCCACCCCAATCATCAGGAGGTTCACAGGTTTTTCTGATGCCCAAACTCCTAGCCTAGATACTCTAAGATCCTCTTGGATTAGGGCAGACCACCGCATAGCTGGCGCTGGACTGCGTCTTACTGGTGCTCTGTGAAATTCCTTTTATTGCATTATGTTCTGGTAAGAAGCCATCAACCTTTATTGAGGTGCATTATAAGAAACAGCCCCATAAAACCCATTACAATGTTTACCGTAAGGATGGTTTTAGAGGGCTGTTTATCACATAAAATAGTAATTTTCTGGGAGGACCCGCAGGAAAAACTTCTCCCTGGTAAGAACATCAAGAACAGTTGGACTTAGTCAACTGGCTTGTTTTACCTCACAAACACCGCAAATTGATCCCTTTTCCCTCTTCTAGAATGCTCTGTGACCCTACTTTAAGCCAGGCATAGGAACTTCGGGGGTGCATACTGTATGCTAATTTAATTCCTGGCCCCATCTTATTTTCCTACCATTATTTTCATGTTGCTTACTTTTTCTTTATTTTTATCATGCTATATTTTGCTTTGGAAGCTGCTTTAACTCTGCTTTGGACAAGAGGAGTATGAATAAATAAAATATTATGGGTTTATTTCTTCTTTCTGTAATTTTCTTTTTCTTTTTTGACAGGAGGAAGGGGGGTCTGGAAAATTTTTATGGTTCCAGTGTTTCTCCCCAATAACAACACTTAGAATTGCAGTGTAGAAGGTCGGGACGTATGCTTATACCCTACTTATAAAATTCAAGGAAAAGAACTGTTAAAAAAAAATGAAACAAAAAAATATAATATTATACAAACATCACATAGGACTGATATAAAAATGTTAGCCAATCAAGTATTTTATCTCTTTTAATAGCAAAACCAGAGGAAGTGGGCTTAAACTGCAGGAAGAAGAATGTAAATTGGACATATGGCTGGGTTATTCACTGAACAAACATGCTGAGTGCCTCCTGCAAAACAGAGCCCCAGATTTGGTGAACACAACAAGAACACACACCGTCCCCATCCTCAGGAGAAAGTGTGGCCAAGTGGGAAAGTGGCATGGTAAGAGAGGCGCACGACAGCCTGGCTGGGTTTGAATCAGGCTCTGCCACATTAGCTGTAGGACCTCTCTAGGCCTCTTTCTCACAGAGTCTTGACGATCAAATGACACCTGTGATGTGCTTACAGGAGGAGGCAGCTGTTATTTATCAAATTCTAGGAAACAACACAACATCACTAGAAGCTGGAGGGAATGACCTGAAGACAAAACAAGTCCTGAAGGGCTGCATGTACCAGAGACCAGGGAACCTCAGGACTGGAGGAAGACCAGAGTGGCCAGTTTGTACAGGACCAAGCAGTTCACCAAGTGCTTCCACACGCAGGCTGTTCTGTTGGTTCCTCACACAGTCCCATCTTCAGGATGAAGACACTATCTCAGGGAATTTTAGTACCTTCAGTACTTCATACTGCAGGGCGCTTCGATCCCCAACTGGAGATGCAGTGCTCTTCCTACTTCAGCACTAGAGCTTAGGGAACATCCAGCACATCTGCCTCACTTCAAATATTGGCTTATTATGTGGATCAGATCAACCTCAGATCAAAACACAGCCTGCAAAGTATAATCTCACACCATAAAAGTCTATGGAAAGAGCCATTTTAGGAAACAGATACTAGTATATGCCCTCAGCACCTGTATGACTGCACTTCTTTACAGGAGCTTCACATGCATGGACACTAGAACCTTAAGAGAGTTTCACAGGGGAAATATAAAATTATGTAGGGTGGCTTTAGATCAGTGGTTCCCACCCTGACTGCTTATTAGACAGGGAGGTTTACCAATCCCACTTAGATTCACATCTCTGAGAGTGGGACCCAGGCATCAGTCATTTTTAAGGTGCCCTCCCCACCCCCTAGGGATTCCAGTGTGCAGCCAGTGTGAGAATGACTGGTTTAGATCATTTAAATGATGACCTATCTCTACCTGGTTACTATGAAGAAATGCCAGATGTTTGGGAGACATCTAAATTTTAAGGTCAATGCCACAGAGGACAGCCACCCATTATGTTCTATTACGATAAGTCCTTTTGGGCAGATGGCAAACACAATGCCAGGCAGATGAGTGTCGGGCTGACCCAAGGTAGCATTTCCTATAGCTTACAATTAGGGATTAACTTCTGGGCAAGATTAGTTAAGCACACATACAAAAGAACTAAAAAGAAGTGAAAGACCTCAGTGATACTCAGAAGGGAGGCAAGAATGGATGGATGTTTGACATTTTTTTAGAATTTTTTCCAGGTTCATGGTTAATACAATTCTGAACCCTGAGTAAAGAGCACAGATCCTTGTTTTCAGGGAAACTGATTGTAGTGCTGACCTGGAATGCTGTAGAGAGGAGGTGTATTTCCCATTCATCCCCTGTAGACAATGTTCTAATTATGTTGATGGCTGCCACCCATTCCCTGGAAACAAACATTTTGTTTTTGGAAGACTGCTGACTAGGATTAGGGGACAGTGTGTACCAATGGAAAAGACCCTCTGCTGTGTGCAAAAGCTACTGTTCCACGCCAGAAGCAATGAGTTGACTTCCTTGAGTCATGGGCACCATGCTCTAACCAAATGGGCTTCCTTGTTTTGAAAAGACAGACACTATATTGATGCTATAGGAAAACCACTCTGGTGCCTTACAAAAGATATTAGTTGCTAACTAAAAACACAAACATATATGTTGACATTTCACTAGTTTGAAAAGCAAACGCTCACATCTAGGTCCCTTTGGTTATTCCCTAAAATGGACTGGGTGTGGTATCTGTAGTGTGCGCACAGTGAGTGTCCCTTCTCCATGGTGCCTTTAAAGGAGGCTAGGCATTGGGAGTCTGTGGCCCCCGGCATGTCTGTTTTCTTTTTCCAGCATGTCTATTTTTAAAAACCTTGGCACTCAGATTAGGTTGCCTATCATCTGGCCTCCCAAAGGAACCCAATGAAGTCACAATTTGCAAACAAGAGGAATGGGCCTGAATCATCCTACCTCTATTAAGAAGTAAGATCACATACACACACACACACACACACACACACACACACACACACGCCCAAAGAGTAAGGAAAGTCCATCACAATTGGGGGGGTTGGGTTGCTGTCCCAAATATAAATAATATATGAGAAAAAGCTATTTTCCAGAATGTTTGTTCACCAAACATTTAGATCCCTATAAGAGATGTTCCAGGAAAACAATGGGAAGGGACAGAATTAATTGGCTGCTAATCTCTTTTCTCTTCGTAGGATGTTTCCTCCAGCCGTGGATTAAATCAATGTTACTACTACACAGGTCTGGCTGTGTCCATATTAGGAAAGCCCTAGCTCACATCTCTCTCTCTGTGGAAAAAGGATCTGTCCTCCCTCCCTTTGCTCTGCTTCTACCCCTGCGTGTGTAGGTGGGAAAGCAGGAGCTGGGGAATGTGAACTTGATCCAGCATTGATCAGCCAAGCAGCAAATTTCATTGTTCTTTAGATACCAAACATAACTTCTTTCTATTAGGGATAAAACCAGCCATTCTGCAAACAACACAGCTTTTGTGCTCAGTAGTATAAGAGATGGAAAAGAACCACAAAGAACATTAGAGCTTTATTAGACTCATCATAAACACCTGCTAATATGCAGAATTGAAGAGTCCATCCAGTTAATTTATATTCATATTAATATTAGGTATAATATTATAGTCTCTTAGCCCTAACAATCTTCTGGTTATTTGATTGTTTTATAATTATGAATTTCAATTTATAGTGCAAATACTATGGTCTGTTTTAGTTTTGGCTTCTATCTGAGCATTTCCTTTGTCACTGAGGTTCAAGGGCATTGGAAACCAAGCTAACGTACAACCAAATGTGCTGTTGCTGTTTTTAAGTGCCGTCCTATAAATATGACTTAAGTATCTCTGCACAAAGCCATCTGTAATGAGAAATACACATTGAGAAATTAGACTTAGGCACCTTCTGTCCTTGCCTAGAAGCTATGTGACCTTGGGCATGTCACACAATGTCTTTGAGCCTATGAAACAGAGATAATGCTATCTGCCTTGCAGAGCTGTGGTGAAGATGAAATGAGACGGTGCATAAAGCAAGAGGCACAAAGTAGACCAATAAATGGTAATTCCCTTCCTCTTTCCCCTCAGAAACAAAAGCCTGTCTGGTATTTTGAACCTAACTAAACTTTCAAAGGTCTCAAAATACTGAGCTGTGACATCATAATAAAAAGCTCCACCTGACCATCACACAGAACCAATGCCACTGGATGGAGCCTGCAGAGATATGACATGTCTGAGCCATTGCAAACAAGTACCTGTCCCTTCCCAAAGGACTGGGGGACAGGAGGAAGCAAGTTCTCTTTCTTGTATGCCTTATAAAGAAGATCATTCCCTGTCTGGTCCCATCTCAATCAAAACAATAAGCCCAATGTTGTTACAAAAAGATCACAAAATGAAATTTGATATTTCTATATTGTTCTCTGAAGGTACCAGCAGGACCAGGTGCTAGATCCAAAACCCCCTAAAATCCCAATAGTAGCTACATGCATTTAAAGCCAATGTAATAATTAAGAACTTGGACTCAAGTTAGACAGATCTGCTTTTCAGTTTCCTCATCTGTAAAATGGGTATAATAATATATTATTATTATTAGAGCAGTGACTAGAAGAAGTAAATAGCTTTAAGTATAATGCACTTAGTATTGACCCTACTCAATAAAATTTTAGCCTTTTTTTCCCATTCTGGATGTTCTAATATGTGAAATAGCATACCCCAGTATACTTGGAGAAGAGAGAGAAGGATTAAATAAAAAATACAATTTGAAGAGAGTTACACAACCTATATATTCTTGAATTTACCTATTTACAGCTTCATTCACTAGAAGCATTTATGCAAAACCCAGGCAGGTATCCCTCAATTACAAAATCAATGACAGTGACGAATAAATACAATTTGAGGAGATACCCAGTGAGAACTCAGGAGAAGCCAACTTTGTAATGAATGCAACTAAGAAGAGTCTTAAAGAGAACGTATCTTTGCTTGGCTGCATGGAACATGAAAAGTGACAGCGTGCACAACTGAGGAGAAAGGAAGAGAACACCGAGAGAAGGGAGATGGAGCACTTGGAGAAAAGGCCAGAGGAGCCCTTGGACAGGGGAGGCGACTTCTCCCTGCTTCCCACAGGGAAGCAGGCCTTCTCCCAGTCCAGTCCCATCATCACTTGTTGCCCTGGAGTCTCAGTCCCCAATTCTGATGTATTCACTCTGGCCTCCTTTCCATGCATTTTCATGCCAATAAAGTTGCTGAAATTAAGAACTGAATTATGAAGCTTTTTGGCATAAATAATGTCATATTGTAAAGTCAGGCTAATAACAACCAGGATGCCCTTAACGCTCTTAAGAAAAACCATCTGATCTATGTAGCCCTCTATGTGGTTTGAAATTTCCCTCGACCTACAAAGGAAAATATTTTTAGCATGTAGCACACTTTGTAACACACATATAAATGCACTGAAAATATAATTTTAGGCAAGCATCTGGGTTTGATCATTTCCTCAACCCCAAATAGGTTCTACTTTCTCAATATAAGGAACACTGCAACATTCTGCTACAAGCTATGCAGCCATCACTGTGGCAATTTCTCATAAACATTTCATTACTGCTCTGTTTGTTTTTAATTTTTAAAGCAGCAAATACTCTAATCATTTAAATATAAAAGCAGCATAAAAAATAAGGTGTTCCTTCTGGATCATTTGGCCACAATGTTTTCACCTCCTTCAAAAGGCAACCTAGAACTCACTGGACATTTTTCCCCAAAGTCATTTAGGCAACAGACATAAACAAGTACCTATTTTTACATCTCAAAATGTAGGCTAGAAATAATAGTTGTCACTGTACAAGGTAAAACTCACCTGCGGTTTTCACTGATCTGCATGAATTTCAAGACATTAACAACACCCGCAAAATATTTTTCATCTCCTGCTGGTCAAACCAGTTAATATCTGTGAATAATTGATTTAAATTAGAAGCAAATGCCTATTCTTCAATGAGCAACCAGCATAAATGCTCTTGTAAATTATTACTTAAGATTTCTCTCAATAATCCTTCAAATAGCAATTTTCCAGTGGGAGAGAAAAGAAATGCACAAGCAGGGTTTCTTGCTAGTGTATGTTTGTGAAGCACCTCAGGATGAAAACTTCCCAATATCACTCCAAACTAAGGGCAAGTGTTCAGTCTGAGGGAAGTCAGCAGACTCCCAGGGAGGAAAGGAAGACACTGAGAGGACAAGCAAACTCTCACTTTCCTCCTCTCAGAGGTGACCAGGCACACCTGGAGCTCAGGTCTCAGTGAGGTACTGGGCACAGCATGTAGTGACATGAGGTGCAAAGCGGCTCTGGCCTTCACCCAGGCCAGCTGCTCTCATTCCCCAAAGAAACAGTGAGGACTCAGAGAAGGCAAGTGATTCACCCACTGCCACACAGCTTAATGTTGTAGGGCTGCCTCCAAAGTTGCATCTAATGTCTCAATTGCCTCCTTCATCCAATATAGGATTAAGCTTGCAGAACAAAACTTCACTGCAGCATGCTCTGTGAATACAGCAACTTGGATATAACATAATTGACTCTCCTCCTCCACGCTTGCTCATTAACTTCAAAATAAGGCAGACTTGTACTTTATGCATCAAATTGTCTAGACCCCACTTACAGTGTGATGGTGGCGGTTATAACGAGACAGGATAAGAAGCAGAAAACCCTGAGCTTGTAAAGGCCCAAGCTGGAGGACTGACCTGGAAAGATGGGGTCTTCTGCTGAATGAGCTGAACACATTCATTACTAAGAGCCAATAAATCATGGACAACTGCCATACAGAGATATGTGTGTGACGTGAACACTGTCCTTTTTAAGCACACACTTGGATTTGGGCAGTTTGACAATCACTGACTGTTACCCTGACCTGTGATTCACTTGCTGGCTGGCTGTGCCCCTTCCACTCTCCTGCTCTGGGTCAGCAGAGGGGACAAAAAGAGCGCAAAGCCAGGGATCCTAGTTGGAGTTTGCTTTTGAAAGCAAATAAGAGGATATGGGAAACATCCCTTAAATGCTGTAGAAGGTACATAAAGACACTTTTTTGTTCGATCAATTGCTTTTTCTCATTTGTTGTTTTGGTGACCTGGTATCTATCATCTAATTTAGTTTCCATCTCAAGGAAGGAATACCTGTATCTTTCCAAAGGCAAAGACCTAAACTAGTCTCTACACACACTCACATTCATTCACACCAAAAAGATACCAGTTCTTGGATGCAATAAAGCCCAGTGATTTCTATGCAAAATATTCAGTCAGCTACACAGGGCGACCATTTAGAAACATCTAAATGGAAGAGGGACATGTACACACACAACACATATTTATTAAAAGCCCTGGAAAGTGAGGTTCACATTACTGCACTCGCTGTGCATATTGTTGCCCATTAAAGAATAGGAAAGAAAAGTTCCAGGAAAAGGAACAGTCATCAGTTAAATAAAAAATCAACACTGTTTAGGGCTCTCTGCTGTATTCACCTACTATCTATTCATAGGTTTTGTAAAAACTAAGGCAACAATGGGACCAAGCTGATTTGGATTAAAAACAACCCTGCTAAAAACACAAAATGCCTTAGTCAGATGGACTGAGGACGGAGGGTCCTGGATCTGAGCCCTGGCTCTGCCACTGAGGGCTTTGAGCTTGGCCAAATCAGTACACCTCTCCTGGGGCACAGCTCCCCCACTGTAAAAAGATGAGCTCTCCTTCAAGACTCACTCCTAGCCTAGGATCCTGAAGCAGACTGAAAGTCATGCAACACCAGAAAAGACTAATATTTAACCATGAAGCAATAGAGGGCACGCCCAAGAAATATATACAAAGCAGAAATTAAATATACATCTATTTGGTACAACATAATGGCTCTTCACAAAAGAGAAGGAAAAAAGTCTCATATTCTAAAAGCAGCCAAGTGTTCTTCAGAGTTTTCCTTGTCAGCAGGTGCTCTGGCAATGATGCTGGCACAAGTCATGAGTGTTGTGGATGGCCGCTGCCAGAGGAGCTGCCCGGAGGTCTCAGATGCTGATCTGAACATCAGTGTGTACAACAACACTGTGCAATGTCAAAGAGCCAAGGGGGCCTACGTGTGTGTGGGAAGAGCATAATGCAAGTATAGAATAATCTGCCTTTGATGAAGAATCTACCAGACTATGTCCTCAGCCTAATAAAAGAGACATTGAGGCAGTTCTTCCTAAAAAGTACAATCAGATGTTTTTCTATTAATACAAAGGTTTACAATCTGAAGCTGGTATCTTTGTCCTGCTTCTTTGAGTTTACATTGCTTCTTCTTTCTAAAGACCTCTCTCTGTGGAATAGATAAAGCACCGTTACAATGAAATCCTATTAAATGGTACACTCTATGAGAGCTGCAATGTCCTTACTTAATTAAGTGAATCTGTGGCTTCAATATGTATGAACCTATAAAACAGGTAATGCCCGTATGTCCAAACATGGCTCACCAGACTTTGCACCTTGAGGACAATCACACTGGCTCCCTTGCACAATGAGCTGGCTGACTTGTGACCAAGTGAGGCATAGCGGAGTCTCTGGCCACCAAGCACGTTGTCTTCTAACGGACTCAGTCTCCCGGATGAGCGGGGCAAATACAGAAGTCAACTCTAGGGGTCCTCCCAGGTCTTGACTCAGGGCAGAGGCCCCTTGTGTGTACTTGAACCATAGTTGGTTTACAGATGTCCCCACAGACAGTGGGCTCATGGGCAGGTGCTGTGCCCTTTCAGCTTTGTATGCCCACTGCCCAGCACAATGTTTGGCCTATTGGTTGAACAGATAAACTAAACCACAAAGCCAAATATTTGGAGTCTCAGGAAGAACATAAAATTGAAGGACTCTATGAGTTTAGATTGTACTCAGCAAAGAAGGAAACTTTTGATAGAATACATTCCAGAATATGACGTAATTATGAATTCTATCAGTTGGTCCTAGCCCTGCTTATAGAGATCCTCATTCAGTGGTTGTAGATTGAGTTGGGGATCTGTAGTTTCAAACAGCTTTCTGAAGGATTCTGATAACCAAGACTTGGCAAAAATGGACTAGGTAGACCTAAGGGCTTCTAACTCAAATCTGTAAAGCTATGCTTCTAGAAGGTACCCAGCCTTATCTCTTTATTAAAACCCATGTATGCACAGGTCACCACCAACAATCTCCATCAACTGGACTGAGCCAAACAGACTTTTCAAAGCTAGTGGCTCCTGCTTCCTTTTGCTTCTGGTTCAGAAAGCAGAACAGCAGGTCCATCTTAGTCCATCAAGCAAATATTGGATTTTTCTCCACAGTGGCACACCCTGGATGTGTCTGTGGCCAACTGGGCCAGTTCAGAATTTCTACACTTTTTAAAGAAAAAAGTTCTCAAATGCCCTTTATCCACCTGAGAAAGCCATTCTCATGTGCCTTCCTCTGAGTTCACTTTAAAAATACATGTTCAATTTGAGATCCTGAAGGATGCAGGCCTCAGTCCTGGTCAGTTTCCTCAGTGTTCTCCCCATCGCTCAGCAGGATTCAGGCACATCATCTGCATTACATGAATTTGTGCTTCTTTCATGTGGCTTCCTACTTATTTCTCTGAGGGCACCTGTAGATGTTCCTCAGCCCATTGCATGTGTTCTGGGGAGACACCACTGGCCATCCAGATATTTAATTATGCTTTTTAAAAGTAGCCATGTAAATGAATAGCTTCTGGTCATGAAAGTTGAAAGTCAAAAACCAAGGAGCAAAAGTCTCTCTAACTGTTCCTCTCACTCTATGAGATTCCCTAACACCTGGGCAGAGGGGAAGGCTTGGCCTTTCATCCAGGGAGTTTTCTTTCTAGTAAGGCTGCTGGCCCACCTGCCTAGTGTCTAAGTGCCACTCAAGTACTAGCATGCTTTCCACAGCCTGTGGCTCCTGAAATTTAAGGGAACTCTCCATCATCACATTTAAGTCCCTGTACAGTCCGGCTGTGTCCTGCCTTACTAAGAAATCCCCTTTGCAGATCTTGCTCTCTCTGCAAAGCAGGCAACATTAAACTCATTCCTAATGAGAGAAATGCAAGGGGAAAGATCACTCCTCCAAACCATGGTCAAAATGCATCCACCTGACATATTTTATCACTATAAACAATTCACTCACCCTTCTATTATTCAGGGCAGAATGGCCTTGGTTAGAGTGTGGCAGGGGCAGGGGCTGGGGAGGAAGCTGAGAGGGAGAGAGAGAGCTCACTGGGAGGGTTCTTTCCCTCACCCCTCCCACTGGAGAAGCTGCCTCCATCCTGCTGGTCCTGGGACACTACCCACTGAGCCTTAATCACGCTGATGACAAACTAATTCAGCAGCCCCCATCATTGAGATTTGACTCTACCTGATGCTGCTTAAACATGTATACTCAGTTTTCCACCACCAGAAGTCAGTTGTCTCTCCCCCTGCCTGTAATGCCTGTAATGCCTGTCCTTCAAAACTGACTTCAAATGGTACCTCAACCCTCTCTGCTTCCACAAATGGGAAATGACCTCTTTCTTCTGAACTCTAAAAGTTAGTCAGTTTTCATCACTCATTGCTTTCTGCCTTAGGTCAGTTTTTTGTGTATCTATTTTTCCTACCTAATTATCAAGCATCTTAAGGGCAAAGCCTGTGTTTCTCTCATCTTTGAGTCACCCACAGTCCCTCATAAAGGACACATGTACAGGCTATATTCATGGAAAGAAGAGAAAGGGCAGGAAGGGAAGGCACTAGACTAGCAGGTATGATTTCAGATCCTCGAAGAAGCTTCCTCTTGCAAATCTCATCCATCTGGTCTGGGATGCTTGACAGTTCTGTAGAAGCTTAAGCTCTGTCACAGTTACAAAGGAAATCTCCAAGGGAGAGGAAACATTTTTAATCCTTATTATTCAATTGGAGTCTAGTCTTAGACTACTGTGAATGAGATTCAAATCCTCTCTGGAAATCAGGTTTTGAAAGGGAGAGAAAAGAAGGAAGGACACAGAGCTTTCATTTGGGACACCAAAGGAAAACATCTCCTGTTTCATTGTGGTGCCTTATGCTGTGAAGAGGTCAATACATTTGGACAGTGTCAAATCAGATGCCCCCAATAATACACAACGCCCAGCACAGACCTTCAGTTATCTACTACTCTCTGGGAGGATGGACCCTTCCTTCCCACATTTCTTTCTCTCTTACTCCACCAGAGACTTTAAATTTTTGTGGACTAGATACTAATGTCATTTGGGACCAAAAAAATTATACTGAAAGCATATTCATCTAGAGGGGAATAAAATATAGTGAGGTTGACTTAAGTGATTTTTATTGGCCATTTTGAAGGGATTCACAAGAAATATGGAACTAATCAGAGAAGTATTGGGAATAAGCATTGTTATGGGCTGAATTTGTTCCCCCAAAACTCACACGTTGATGTCCTAACTCCTAGAACCTCAGAATGTGACCGTATTGGAGATAGGGCCTTTAAAGAGGTGATTAAGGTAAAATGAGATCACATAGGTGGGCCCTAATCCACTCTGACTAGTGTCCTTATAAGAGGAGGAGAGTAGGACAGAGATCTCTACATACAGACAGGAAAGACCATATGAGGACACAGCGAGAAGGTGGCCATCTGCAAGGCAAGGAGAGAAGCCTCAGGAGAAACCAAACCCGCCTATACCTTGATCTTGGACTTCCAGCCTCCGAAACTGTGAGACAATAAACTTCTGTTGGTGAAGCCTCCCAGTCCGTGGTATTTTGCTATGGCCGACCAAGCTAACTAATATGTGCACGAAGCCACAGATGCCAAAAATAAAGGCAATTCGGCTAAAAATGAAAGGATTTTAATAAAATCTCTCCCTGTCTCTTGTGGCTGCCAAGCGGTGTATCACTTTGAGGAGTCTGTGGGAAGGGCCAGGCTCTTCGATGAATAGTAGGTGACTGTGGTAACTCATCGACATTGCAGGCTCTGCCCCAAATGAGGCCAGAGAACCTAGTCAATGTATCTCTAAGGGTCCCTGACAAGATGTTTAGTCACTTAGAAAATATGAGTCAAACCACTGGACAAAAACGACAGCAAAATTATTAGGAGCCCAAAAAGCACACCACATTATGGCAACTGCTATTACTGATATAAAAGAGCCAAGGATCTCACGGCACATATAATTTGAAAAATATAATTTCTCTGGTATTTGCAAAATAACCAGTCTCAGTTCTCTTGAATGACCATTAAATGTAGAATTCTTATAGACATCACTGAGATTGAGTATCCAAATGGGCCTTCAAAGTATGTTGATAATATTACATAACCTGTGCTAAAAGAGGCCTACAAGTTATTCCCCTAATAAACCACCTGGTTTTCTCTGTGCTAAAAGCACATTATGGTTCAAATGAGATAAAGGCTCTTGTATCATATCGTATCAACTTTTCTCAATTCTGTGACAGCAGCATTTTCCCTACAAGACTTAAATTTTCCATCACTTGCCGTGTGGCCTTTAGTAACCTGCAGGTGTTTGCTTGGAAATAAGTGGCATTTTCCAAGATGACACAATAACCTGCTGTTCTAAATTCTGGGATTCAGGAGCCTGGGAGCTTGAGTTGATTCCTGCCTATTTCTGGGACACTTTATGTGATCAGCCATTACTTATCTTCTCTACCCTCATTGCTGCCACTACTGCCCATGATTTTGCCATTTGACATCTGCTGAGCACTTCCCCCAAAGAGAAGACAAAGCCACAGAAGGGCTGAGGGGTTCATGGGTGTCAGTGTGCCACTCGTTAGTACCTCGGGAAACAGGTCACCGAGGAGTTAAAATTAAGAGCTGAAGTGAGGCTGGTAATTAGTTCATGCCCTTCTGAATGCCTACTGCAAACAAGCAGTCCATCCATGGATTATAATCATCAGTGCTGTCACAGCAGATTGAAGGGCCTCTGTGGATTGCCCAGCTCTATCTTTATCCATACATTTGACAAAAATACAGATGATTTCAATTATATCTATTCAGTGAAGGATTTTAAGGCATTATGCACTCAGACTTTAATTCAACTAATAGCTTTAGAGTAGCACTGTTCAATAGAAATATATGTAAGCCACATTTGTCATTTAAAATTTTCTAGTTGCCAAATTTAAAAAGTGAGATGTAATAGCTAAAATTAATTTTAATAATATATTTTATTGGGTATATATATATATTGGATTATGACATCTCCAAAATATTATCATTTCAATGTGTAACCAATATTTTAAAAACCATTAATGAGATATTTTACCTTTTTTTTTTTTTGTATTAAGTCTTCTAAATCTGGTGTGTTTTTATAGTCCATCTCAATTTGGATGCTAAATTTTCATCAGAAATGCTTGGTCTGTATTCAGATTTCATAAAATTTACAGCTGAAAAAGTGGATCCATTCATATACCCAAGTTTTTCCAAACAATAACTGAATTATTAGATTTAAAATTTAAATTCTGATTACATTAAATTTAAAAAATCAGCTCTTCAGGTGCACTGGATCTTTTTCAAGTGCTGAATAGCGCCATGTGGCTGGTAACAACTGCACTGGACAGTGAGCCCCCGAGCATCTACTATGTGCATCACAGCAGGCAGGACAAGGACGAGTCAGACTCAACCCTTGTTTCCTCAGGACGGGGAGGGAACGCATGAGACACATATACAAATAGCGACAACACAAGGCAGGTTATGAGACTCGCTAAACACAGAGAAAGGAAGACATTCCAAGGAGAGAAAAGGGCACGCACAAAGGAGGGCTGGTGGTGAAGCTCAGAAATATTTGGAGACTGGTAATTATGGTTGGGCATATGCTTAGAAGTGGTAGGAATTAAAGTTTAAAACAGTAGCTTGGGGCAGTTCTGATGATAGCCTCAGATAGCAGCCCAAAGAGTTTGTTCTAAATGCACTGTTAACAGGAAAAAAGTTTCTGGTGAGAATGGATCTGAGCTGTGTTTTGGGATGATTCACTTAGCATAGATGTGGATGATGGATGGAAAGTGGGACAGCTTGGAGCCTAAAAGACCAATTAGCTACTGCCCTAGTCCAAGCAAAAATTAATAAAAAAATGGAGGAGGTGCTAGGAAAGAAAATCAGAAATTTAATAAATATGTACATAGGATATCAGGACTTGGCAACATGGGCAGGAAATCAACAAAGGGAGAAGTCAGAGAGTTCTGTAGCAACTGAAATAAAAAAGTACAGAAGAAAGGCTGGGTGGGGAAAAGTTATTTCTAATATATTTGCATATAAATGTCTTAGCAGATAGGAATATATGTACATATGGGCTGGTTGGGGGGTGGGGGTGGAATATCTTTGTGCAGACATGAAAAGAAATCAAAATCTATTTCTAGAACTGTCAAATCAGCAAATGGGCAACTTTCTTAGAAATAATGTATACTATTCCAATAGTGGGGGGTGGGGTCTGAGTAAATTAAATTATGGTACAGTTAGCCCTCCTATCAACGGGTTCGGGATTCAGCAAACCACGGATCAAAAGGCCTACAATTGTTGTGTCTGTACTGAAAACAGACTTTTTTTTCCTTGTCATTATTCCCTAAACCATACAGGATAACTATTTACACAGCATTTACATTGTATTAGGTATTATAAGTCATCTATAGATGATTTAAAGTATACGGGAAGATGTGCATAGGTTACATGCAAATACTACACCACTTTATATAAGGGACTTGAGCATCTGGGGATTTTCTTATCCTCACAGTCCTGGAACCAATCCCCCCACGATACCGAGGGAGGACGTACTATTCATTAGAAAGCTATGCAGCTGTGAAAAACTATTGCTCTTGAATTATATCAAGGAAGATGGGAAACTGCTTAAGATATATTTTTAAATGAAAACTTTAAGTTTGAATAATAAGATTAAAATTTTATTTAAAAAGAATATGCACCTATATGCTGTATAGCATAGAAAACGTGCGGAGGGATACATACCAAGCTGTTACCAAGCATGGGTTACCTCCAGGGAGTACACTGAAGGCAACAAGGACTTGGATGTGTTATATTTTGCTATTGCTAGAACCTGCTACAGAGAACATATTATTTTTATTTTTAAAAAGGGAGACAAAGAAAAGGGTAAACTATATATCCACACATCCAAAAAAATGATTGAAAGGATTTATATCAAAAAATTATCTCTGGGTTGTTTTTATTTTATTACAAACTTTTTTATATTCCAAAATAAATTTTCTGATTACAGAAGTATGAGATAAAGTCATAAAAGGAAATAATCTGTAATACCAATGGTATAATCAATTTTAAATCTGTTTGCAAAGTCAAAGGTTATAGGGTTGAGTGTTCTTTAAAGAGACTTGGATCCAATTTCTTTTACTTCTTTGAGGCTCATGCTTACTTTATTGCGGCTGAAGCTATTTCCACATTTTTTTAAATGATTTCCATTCAACATGGCCAAAAAGGAAAATCGAGGCCAACCACAAGGCAAGCCTTCCTGAGAGAAGACAAAAAGCCTCTGTAACCTGCAGAATGAAAACTTTACCAGGAGAACGTGACTCTTTTGTCACGACTGACTTCAATTGTTGGTAGACAGAAATTTTTAACAAGAACAAAGAACAACATCGGAGGGACTTCGGTGCTCTGGTCCTCATTCCAGGCCAAGCACACTAGTAACTTTATATTGTAATGATGGGGACAAAGAACAAGGTGTCCCATTCACCACGAGGCCCCTGCAACCAGAGGGTCCCGGGCCTTGGCAGAGGCCCACTTTCCACTGAAGTGGAAAGGAGAAGGAACTCTCAAGGAGTTTGAAAGGGCTGTGAGCAGGTAAATCATCATCAGACATATAAATAATGGCAGAAATGAGTACAGAGATGAAAAGATGCTGTTGGATCATTCACCAATGGAAAGATGTGCACTAAATCAGGGTCTTTTCTGTCTGACACTGTTGTTTTTACTGAACAGTTAAGCACCCAAGGAAATACCAGTTGGATCTTAAAGGCAATTTATAGCTGGGTTGGCCTCCTTGCACCTGGCTGTGTTTTGACAGCAGGTTTTGTCAGTTTATAGCAGAGATTCTTGTCTACACTATAAGCTGTCACTAATGCAACTAGACCTTTGGAAAAAATGTACCGCTCAGAGGCAAATCTCTCCTTTCCATGTTCCCCTCCTTCTTTTAATGAAAAGCAAAAGTCTCCTGCTGGTGGCAAAGCCTCCTCCTCTTCAGGGGAGATGACTTAGCCTCCCGGGAGTGAGAGGGTCAGCCCCAGGACTACAACCCAAGCAGGATGCGCCTGCTTCTGGGCACTCAGTTAAGGACTCTCTTTTCTCTTCCCTTGGAGCTAACTGCTGAACACAGCGCCCTTGCTGTTTGGAGTAGGAAATTTGGGATTCTGCTCTCTGAGCTCCCATCTCTTTCCAGGCCACGCTAAGAATGTCTGGGAGCCTTGCAACAGCATGGCCTAGGAACACAAGGAAGACACCTTTAGCGGATGCCCTCCAGCCCCATCTAAAACAAGAAGGGCAGAGCTTGGCTATTTAGGATCAGACAAACCTTAACTTTGTTTTCCTGAGATTTCTGTACTCAGCCAGAGGCCTAGTTTGGAAGCCGTCTTAGAAATCACAGGCCCTCATTATAATACATACGAGTTGAAAGCACTGCCTCCCAGGACAAGGTGCTGCCTTACCCCACCCTGTTTGTTTTGCTTTTTAGGACTCAGGATTTTATTCTTTTTTGTTCCCAGAAGGATTGGGCCAAACAAATAACTTTTAACAGGTGATACACATTCCTGAACCAAAGGCAACGTGTCCTTTTTAGGAATGAGCTCATGGTGGCTGGTGGCCGACATTTTCCCCTGTAGGGTAGAACAGAACAAAGATGTAAGTAGAGGGATGAAAGGGTAATGGAGAACAGCCCCTCCTGTTCCTTAATTTCATGGTTCACAGACCTTCATTGACATTCAGACACTCCCAAGGGGAAGCTCATATAACCAGCCATTAAACCAGAAATGGGCAGGCTAACGGGGCTGCTTGCCTGGGCCCAGGGCAGAGTTTCTCACCACCTGGGGGTCCACTTCCAGACACTAGGGCCCACTACAATGGGTCTGCAGCTTCTCCGGGGACCAGCCCAGACTGGGGAAACTCCAGGCCTGCAAGGTTCTTTGGCCAGGCCCATCTGGGATGCCAGCCTCGGACTTCCCAGAGCCCAGGCTCTAGCTAGGTCAGCACTCAGGCTGGTGAGGGGGCCAGGGCTGCCTGTAAGGCTCTGGGAAGCACAGGACCCAGGGAGAGTGAAGGGGAGAGGAGGCTCCAGGCCAGGTGATTCCCACAGAGCTAGGGCTGGCTGGGAACCATCGTTCCCTCAGAATTGCCCATGAGCTGAAAGGGAGGGAGAGAGTAAAACTAAAACCTTCAGTAGGAGTGGGTCCCGGTCCCTAAGACAAAGAAATGAATCTAACTGGCTCATTCAAATGAGAAGACCAGCCTGAGGCAAGGATGCAGAACCAGATGAGGAAGTGGAGGGGCAGCTGCACCAGGGAAAGGATGGAGAAACTATGGGTCCCATAGGTCAGGAAAACTGCAGGCAAGCCACTCACTCAGCTGGCTGTATCCACTGAGCAGAGCTGGGGGCACTGAACTGTTGCCTAGTGATACCACCCAATATATACATCATGCATTGCAAGACCTCATCTAACACAGTTCAGGGTCAACCAGCATGTCCACCTATACCACTAGGACACTTGAGGCAGAGGCCAGAGGCACACCCATGATGGCTGAAAGGAGTGGGAGGCCATCATTTTCCTGACTTAGGGATACTCCAACTCAGTAAGATGATTACATATATATATAGCTATATAGATATATATACACACACATACACACACATAAATCATTGTCGTCATTGATACACTAAGCGGCAAGCTTTACTATTCTCCACAGACTCTCCTAAAGCAGTTATCTTGAGCGTACCTGTGGTATTCCAGAACTCTCAAGCCAGTCACGGAAGATGTTTTCAACAGACAACTCAAGCCTTTAAAAATAAAACAACAACAAAAAGTACAAGATTAAAAAGTTACAGTGCACTTATTACACAGAATGGCCCTCTAACTATTTGGGCACATTCCACCATGGATCTCCCAGAGAAGTACCTCATCTTTGGAGGAAAAGCAAGGCTGCCCCAGGGCACAGTGTGGAAGGGACCCAGTCACTCAGGACAGCTTCTCTTCAGTCAATAAGATGAAATCTAAAAATCAGAGGCACACCATAATTGGTGCTTTTACTGCCTGGAGAGGACCTTTTTGGTTGGGAGCACCAATTTAGGGAAGATAGGGCAAGTTCGTAGGACACATCAGGCATGACTGCTTCCTGGAGAGCAGAGAGCAAAGTGAAATCTGAGCATTATAGCACTTAGTGTATAAAAAGGAAATTCGAACTTCATAGTGCTGATGGGCTACAACAAGCAAAAACGATACTGATCATTCTCAGATCACAGAGTGGCTCAGCTGCACAGAGCATGTGTGGCTTCTACTGCCTCTGCCTTCAAGCAGACCCACATTCTGCTTTATTTGAAATACTATGATTGCTTCTTAGGTCTGATCCAAAGTCAGCTGAAATCCTTTTGGTTTCATGCTGTGCTGATTTGAATACTCCCTAAATGTACTAAGTATCCAATATATTTAGAGTCACCAGACTTTAGGTTATGTCTTCCTGAAGTTTAAAGCAATTCCTCCCTCTCTTCTAGATAACGCCTATTCATGCCCGCTCTCCCCACTCAGAGGCCTTCCTTGAGCCTTCTCCCAGGCTGCGTGGGTAAAATCCACCCTGCTCCCTGTCCTCTGTGCCACCGCATCCACCCCAGTTTATGACTGTGAGGTATATGAGTACTTGACTTTTAACTCTTCTCACTGGATTGAAGCTCTCTCAGATCAGAGTCCACATCTGTTTTACTCACTTCCCTAAACCCAGCACTTAAAACAGTTCTTGGTATAAGAGAGGATTCTCACAGACATTTTTTATTTGAATGAATGAAAACACATTTCACTGTTGACTCAATAAAAATTATTCTTTTAAAGTAATCATCACTTTTCCCAGTAAGATATTCCCAAGTTGTTAAGCTCTGCATCTTTCTTTATTTCCTATATTATATACCACATTATGTATATCTAATATTCTCTTCCTCCCTCTGTCCCTCCCTTCCTTTTGGATTGTGAAGAACTTGTGGGAAGATACAGTGCTCTCTGCATTTGTTAAGGTACTGAAGGCTGAGTGCCCCCCTCCCCTCATGGGTTGGGCTGCAGGCTGGGCAGCAGAGAAAAAGGGAGGGAGGGAGGAGAGGGCCGGATGGGGGTGGGGCTTGGGAAAAGGGGACTGACTGGTATTTTCCCTTCCTTTTCTTCTCCAGCAAGAAGCAAGTGACTGGTGCACTTTGTCTTCCCTGGTGGCCAGGGCAAAAGCAAAGGCTGCCTAAGGAGACAAGTGTTGCTATTTCAACACAGAAAAACTACACAGAGGGAAGGACGGACTATGCAGAGAAAATGGTTTGGGTTCATCATCAAGATGATGCCCACCTGTGGGACAACTGGGCAGGAAGTGAATACCGGGATGATGACTACCTCCTTAGGCTGTTTGGCCAGGTTCCCAGACTCAGTGGAATTACTGGACGTGCCTCACATAAAAGGCCAGGTGCCACCATCTCTGGGCCTTTCCCACTACTCCTTTGTTGTCATTTAACAGCGTCAGTCTCACTGCAAATGGCCAAGTCCCCTCTTAAGCTGTGAGAGCGTGGAAGTGTGCATGCACGTATGCACTCATACACCTGTATGTGAGTGTGCTCACGTATATGGGTATGTGCATTCATATGCCTGTGCATATGCATGTGGGGCAGGGGTGGAGTGACTTAAGAGAGGAGGCATCTCTCAGAGCACCTTAAATCAAGATCATCATTCTTTCTTGGGCTTGATTTATTTGGTTAACTGTAGGGAGAGGCACTGGCAATACCTTTAACTGGCACAATTGATCTGCCAGGAAGAGGAAGGTGGGGCTGGAGGGGCCACTTGGGGAAGTGTCCAAAGAGACCTGAAGTTGTTTTATTTTCTATCGAAATATGTGAGGCAGGATGGTAAGAGAGCTTTAATAACTTCCTTCGAAGACAAGATGCTCAATGGAAGGCCTGTTCTTGTTGGAATGAATGTAGACGTTGGCAACTTGTGTGGCACCAGGGTGTGTGTGTTGTGTGTGTGTGTCACTGGTGGAGTCAAGTTTCTGCCGCGGGGCTTGAGCAGTGCTGGAGGCTCTGCTGGCCTCTAAGTTGTCTGCCCTGATTTAGAGGCAAGGGCTCGTTTTCTTCCCTGTCCTTCCTTCATCGGTGCTTCTCTCTAAGTGGCCCCTTCATTTGCTTCCTTTCTAGCCAGTGAGGGACACTCCTGTGTCCAGAGTCCTGGGGCCAAAAGCTCCTGTCACTCATCCTTGGAGACTCAGGGAAGCCACAGCAAGAGGCTGATTCTGAACTGAGCTTTGTTGTGCTGTGGCATTCTAGAAAAACGGGCATTCTTAAACCTTCCCCAACTTAAGAGGAAGATGGAGAATTTATAAAGGATTTAGAAAAGAGCAGTAGTGATGATCAAAGGGGTAAGCACATTGGATCCATGAGGGAGGTCAAGGGAACTGGAATTAAATATCCTAAAGAAAAGAAGTCTGGGGAGTGACTTCATAGCCATTTTTGAGTGATTTTACAAAAGACAGTGAACAGCTGTTGTACATCCCCATGGAGGAGTGAGTAAGAGGACATGCACATAAATTTCCTTCAGGGAAATTTTGCTTCAAGACACTTCTTTAGGGGTGGTATGGGGGAGGGGCTGGGGAGTTGAGTCCTGGAATGTTACTGAGTGAGGTCCAGTCCTCACCAGAGAAGAATGAGAACAGGCAAAGCCTTCTCTATGGGGCAAACATTTAGTGGATGCCTACTGGGTACGAGGTTCTGTGGAAGGCTGAGATGGGAAACCCCAGGATGTGGCTGTCTGATAGGGACATATGACAGACATGAGTCAGAATGCCGTCAGGACTTGTAGAGAGATGGGGGACTCTACGAGTGTGGAAGAGGCACCGATGGCTTCAGGTGGAATAGCTGGAAGGGGGACAATGGGAGGTGCATTAGGAGAGTCTTCTCAAAGGAGGCAAGGCTTGAACTGTGTCATGAAGGAAGGCTGTCTTGTCCTGAACAGAAAGTGCATGTAGGGCAAAGAGAGCAGAGGCAGGAAAGCTCAGAGATGTGGTCAGCTGGGCTGGCACACAGAATGAGGTAAAAGGAAATGCGGAGTCCTGTGAGGACCCTGAAGTCCTGCCACTGAGCACTGGCTTCATCAGGGAGGCTCTGAAGCAGGGCTGCAAAATGACACAAACAGGATGGAGTCGAGGAAGAGTAACCGAAGGAGAAAAGCCTGGAGGCAGGGAGACCAAAAGGGAGGCTGTGAATGTGTTCAAATGAGACGAGGCCTAAATTGATGTGGAATGCTGGGGATGGATGTGGAGGGTAGCGTTGGACGAGTGCCACTGGAGGGGTGAGAGATGGTGTGCAGACAATGGGCCCCATTGCTCTCTGCAGGACAACTTTCCATAGAATGTATATGCCCATGTACAATCTGTGCTACAGTCTATGACCTGGACAACCAGCCAGGCCAACTTTGATGGTTATTTCACTAAGTATTAAGACAAATTTTTTTTTGCCATTCTTAGCATTTGCATGCATGGATACCATTATACAGGGACACTAAAAACAAAACAAATAAAACTCCTCTATACACTGCAAACTAAAGGCATAAAAGTAGTAGCTATTGCTTACTGAACACCTACTATGTACCAGGTACTATAGACAAAAATCTCATTTAAACTTTACAATATCTGTGCAAGATCAATATTATCATCCCCATCCTAGAGATATGCAAATAAAGGTTCCAAGAGGTTAAGGGACTTATCCAAGGCCACACAGGCGGTACTTGAAGAGCTGGGATTCATACCTATGTTGCCCGGGTGCAAAGCCCCTGCTTTTCTTTCTATGCCGAACTCAGGCTTCATAATACATCAGCTCGTGAGTTAGGGAGCAGACAAGTCTGCGGAGGGGAGGGCCTGTACTCGTTTCAAACAATGCTGACTTCTTCCTGTTCACATCTCTCCCGCTGAAGGTGGCCTGGCCCCTGCTGCGGCTGCCCTGTTTGTCTGCCCTTCGATTACAGTTCTGAAAAGATGGGGAGACCCTTGGGAGGGACAAAAGTATGAGAGCAGGAGAGCTCGTCATTCAGCTGCATTCGGGAGCAAAAGACACTCTCCTGTGAATGAAGAGAACATGTGTTTTCAGATCACTCTCCTTAGGAAAGGTTCAAAGCATCTTATAACCATTATCACTTCATTCCTCATAATATCCTTGTGAAGTGGGTGTCAACTGTTGTGTGGCTTTTTAGCAGATGGAGAAACTGCAGCATAAGAAGACTGGCCAAAGTCAGCTCAAAGGGCTGAAGAAAAGACTTCCAGTATCAGTGCAGACATCAAACTGCACCAATGCCCATTTGTGGATCACTAATGTGGAATAAGATGTTAAACTACCAGAGGAAGATGAAAGCATTAACTTCTGCTGTTAAAAAAATTTTTTTAAGATAGTATAAGTGGCCTTACCTCCCAAGGAAATTAGGAGAAACCAGGTGAAAATGCTTAATTTTCAGGGAAGAAATGGACTGTATCTTCTAGGGAAAAAAATAACATGGACATAGTTTTTGCTGTTTTGATCATAATTATTGAGATGACAGTGCAGCTGAGTTTTTAGGTCTGGGCTTGGATATATAGCAGTGGTAAAGCCGAAAGTTGACTTTTTTCAAATCAAACACTCAAGAGTCTAAGCCAGTGGTGAATGTTTCCCCTCTGAGATCATGTGGCTTAAATAATCACAACAGACAAGCAGAAGCATTTCCACTTCACTGGGACCCAGGACTCACAGGAAATTACTCTTCTGCATGTCTGATCACTATGGAAATTGATTTTATACAGAGAGCTGAAGGTACACAGGCCACAACTGCATGCCCTCTGTATCTGCACTAGCGAGCGGCACTTCCGCCTCATTAGTGAAGCCTGCTGGGTATCTGGAACAGCAGGTTGTTTCATCCTCTGGCTGGAGAGTTCCCGTGCTGTGCTCCTACGTCCTGTAAGGCAACTCCCAGTTTCAGGGGTCCATCTCCAGTCCCTGTGAGCTATAAATGTGGTCACAAATAGTTAACACAGCAGGGGAGAAAATATGCTGGACACCTTGGCATGATGCTGGTTAGAAAAATAAGCTGTGTTTAAGCTGAGAAGCGACTGATTGCTCTTCTGCTTGTGATGTTAAAGTACATAGAAATAGACCCAGGCTTCCATGAAAATGGTATTGCACATGCTATATTTGCTCACTCCGTTGGTTTCTAAGGGTAGAGTGACAAGGATGGGGAGTTGATTATTAGCCATATCTGCTACTTGTGCCTATCAACTTGTTGCTGATCAGCAGAAATGTCTTTATCACTCTTGGCTCCCATCTTCAGCCTCTTGAGATTCTAAAGATCACATTCTATCCATGCCTCTAAAGGAAAGCACGTGGCCCCAGCAACTTTCACAGAACTAAATGATAGACAAAAGAACTTTGGAAGTGCAGGTACTAGATGCATGCAAGCTTTGGGAACTTCAGTGCTCAGGGTCTGAAATGGAAAATGCCCTTGTTCTGGAATGCAACTTACATTCTGTATGAATTTTTAAATTTTAGGAATTTATGTTTTTAAGTCCCCTCTCTAGATGTGGATACAACTGGTGTGCATCTCAAAACTTTGCATGTGGTTACTTATTTTCTTGATCAAAACAAGTCATTTGTGCTTGAGTAGATAATGAAGATTGCTGATGTAACATTTATAAAACGAGTACTCCCTAATTCCGTGAGGGAGAAACAGTACTGAATTAAAACAAACACATGAACACGCACACACAAACATAACTGATGAGCAAAGAAAGACTCGGTAGCTGTTGATCCGGGTAGACTATCAGGTGGCCAGGACACTCTTTTACCAGGGCTGGCACCCAGGATTTGTCTGGATTTCCTTCTAAGCACTTTTAGATTTTTCTTCCCTTGGTTTCATAAAATATCAGCATTTAAACAAAAACTTCACATTGAAGACATCGGAAACACATCTCATCTGCCCCCTTTCACCTTCAAATACTCTCCCTCTCCCTCTGTTCCATACTGATTCCCAAGACAAGACAGCTGCCCGTATTTTCAGCATTCTTCAAAGTGTAACTGAGTAACAGAGTGGAACCAAGAAGGAGCAGACAGGTTCACTCCAGACTCCTCTGTTCACAACCAATCAACCAAGGCGTCCCTGTGGCACCTCTGGAACACCCCTCAGATCTGTTCATTACTCTCAAACCCCACTGCCACCATCCCTGCCATGGTTCCAGCTCTAGATCTCTTGAGTGAACTGCTGTATTGGTTTCTAATCAGTCTCCTGACTTCTAGTTCTCCCCACCCCCATCTATCTTGCACACTGCCCCCCAGAGTATCTTTCCAATCTGCTTCAGTGGTGCCTCTTTGCCTGAAGGCTCGAGGCTAGGACTGATGGGACCTTCCTCTGTCCACCTAGACGCTCCCCAGAGCACTTCCTACACTGAGTCATAATAATCTGTTTCATGTATGTGTTCAGCAGTCGACTAGGAGCTCCCTGAGGGCTAGACATGGAATTTATTCCTTTCTGTTCCCTAGCGTCCAGGCTAAAGCCTGGTATGTGCTCAAGAGAGAAGGTTACATTAATTGAAGCCAGAGATCAACACAAAGGCAGCACAATACAGAAGATGCCAGGCCCTGAACACTAACTGGCTGGTCTCATCTGAAAACCTTGCCCTGTTCAGAATGGCTCAAGTGCCTAATAGATGTGCCTGAGGATCAGTTTGCAACAAGGCCAAAGATTAGAGGCTCTAGGGGTAGGTGTGGGGCCTTTGGAGACCTAGATAAAATTGGTACAATATGCTGCACAGGTAACAGGGTAAACAGTCTGTTTTAATAGCTGAATTAGATGTTGAGATTAGTTAGCAGGAAAGAAGACGTTTGACTTTCAAAAAATATTCTAGTATACCTCCTGAAATAGATTCATTGTAGGAAGGAAAGTGCTTTAACTTTTAAGGAGAATTTTAAAAAGAAGCTTAAACTTGCCAGTCAAAACATGATCCTAACCGGGAGAGGCAACCTCTCAAAGGGTGAAGGTTGGTGGTCGGTAGCCACCATTAAACAGAGACACTGCTCTTACTTCCACAATCACAACAAAAGTCTCTTTGTGGGACCACAGTGTGTTGCCTCAATAAATATTCACAATGATAAAAT
Source organism: Tapirus indicus (assembly GCA_031878705.1). Lineage (NCBI taxonomy): Eukaryota > Metazoa > Chordata > Mammalia > Perissodactyla > Tapiridae > Tapirus > Tapirus indicus. The sequence goes on from CM062927.1 coordinate 40,588,809, forward strand.
CCAGCTCCCCCAGAGCCAGAGGGCTTGGGGCCATTCAAATGAACTCCATAACCTTATTAGGAAGAGGATGAAAAGATAGAAGACCTCCCAAGCGAAAAATGCACTTCGTTGCTTTCATGAAAATTGCTGTATTTGTGCCCGAAGAAGTTCTTCTGAAAGAATGCAAAAGCATCACTCAGAAACAGACTTCGCTAACAGGAGGCAATACACCATTGCTGTTAATTTTCTTTTATTTCCTGCATTAGTTCCTAAGGAAACTGCTCCATTCTATCAGAGGACCTGAAAAGTTATTCCAGGGCAGGTACAAAAGAAAAGGAAAAAAATGTACATCTTACAGGTAAACTGCTATAGTTGACCTTAGGAACAACAGCCACATCTGATGTGCTTCTTGCATAAAGAAAACCCCTATGTCTGCGTAAAAAGAAAGGATGGTAAGTCTGAAACATTTCAGACCTTTGAAAACAAGCCACACTTCTTTTGAGCAGCCTCCTGAAAAGCTAATTATCTTGGCCAATTATTAAAGCCCCATGCAATCTCCTGGATAAGACTTCCTCCAGCATCAAAAGGCATGAACATGAAGAAGTAGAAACAAAGGAATTTATCAAATAATATGGGTATGTTAATTCTGTATGATGTACTGGCTTGCTTTATGTGTTGTGTTCCCATCTGATTAAAAAAAAATTAACTAATAACACTTCTAACTATTGAAGCAAGAATTGGAGGTGGAAAGTAGAAAATGGGGCGTTTAAACAAAAAAGGCCAGGCAAAAATCTAATGCTAGAAACAAATCTCCATGACCTCATGGTCACTGGATCCTTCCCTGAATTTGCATGTTATCTCCTGGTAGTGTAAGCCTTGACACCTTACCTTTCAGACACCCAAGTTAGACTGCCTATAAGACAGGCTCATCAACATGGAGGTGTCTGGCCTTGCATGGATCGAAACCTATGTCTGTGTGAAAGAATTCATTTCCACATTTGGAAATCTGATACGAGCATAAAAACAGCTAAAACCGTGGGTCAGAAAGGAGAGTAATGTTGGCTCTTCTTCAAAGAAATGTTTAATTTCTCAAGATGCCCCCCTTTAACGTGTGAATACCAATTTTGCTATTAGAAATTATGTTTCAGGATATTTACTTCTAGTGCTTAAATTAAGATAAGAAATTAGAAGGAGGGGGTAGGAATGAACCTAGTCTAAACTTTGATGTAGGTCTTAAACCTCCTCTATGAAACCCTGTAGGTGGTCAGCCGGACTAAAATCGGACACCTCCAAGGAAGAGAATCTCCTTCCATTCCAGGGCAGTGAGCTCTATGCAAAGAGCATGGGTGAGAGTGCTCAGACAGACCTAATCCCATCGACGCTATCTCCCTTGCTAACTAAGGGATCTTGGAAAGTTACTTAACCTCTGTGAGCCTCAGTTTCCTCATTCAGAACATAGTGCATAAGAGCAGAGTCTCTAGAGCCAGGCGGCCTGGGCACAAATCCCAGCCCTGCTGCATATGACTGTGAGACCCCTGCTGCTTACTCAGTCCCTCAGTCCTCTTATTGGTAAAATAGAGATAGAAACATAATGCACCAAATAGTGTTTTTTGGAGGATTAACTGAGTGCCTGCATACAGTCACCTCACAGAATTATACTAATTCTATGAGGAGGAGGAGGAGGATGAAGGGTGCTGTAATAAGGATTAAATGATTGACTATATGTAGAAACTGGATGCATTGCCTGATGAACAGATGATTATTGTTACAACTATGTCAATCACTAACTGAGCACCTACTTTTCACATATGTTATTTCGTTCAATCCTCCCTAAAACCCTGCCAGAGAGGGTGGAAAGCTGAAATTTGGAGGGATGAAGTGACTCACTTGGAATTTCATAGTTGGGAAGGGGCAGAGCTAGAGTGAGAAGAGAGGAAAGCCTGACTTCAAATCCCAGGCTCTTATCACTACACTACATTTTCACCTTCAGTTAAACAGTGTTTCCTTATATTAAGCCATGTTAACTAGAGCCACCCTAATTTGTAGAACTTTGCTCTCCTCCATTCTTTTCCACAGCAGCTGAAGCTGCAGTGTCCTTGGCTTGCCTCCTCTACCACTCCTGGTGCTCCTGACTCTGGGTCTCCCTGCTGTGTATACTGGCTCCCAATATCCACGTGGGCCCATCCCTAGGCCCAACTGATCGTCCCGGGACTCCCACTGGCTGGACTAGGTCCCTGCCTCTATAAAGAGAGGAAGATCAAACTTTCTAGGTTGTAACATGCTAAACAACGGCAGGGTCATTTTTAACATTAAAAGTAAAGCTGGGCTCTTAATTCTGAAATTGGTCCTCACCTTTTTTCTTCTGGGATGTTCTCCAACAGCATTTGAAGGAAATCCTGGAATAAGAAAAAAGCAAACTATTAAAGATGTCCATCAATAAATATCTCTGCCCAAAATCATGCCAGAGACCAAGCGTTCCCGGCTGCTGACAGCTCACCTGCTAGGAAAACTAGGCCTGTGCTCACTTATTAGACTCGGTACTCAATTTATTAATTTACTAGGGTTTCCATCCAATCAGTTAAAGAGATTTGTTTTCTAAAAACCACAAACAAATTGAAAAATGTAACGTTTGGTATTTGGACCTAACCCAACAGGTTATTTCATTTCATGTTTAACAATTTCCAAAAGGCTGGCCACAGCATAAAGCACTTAACCATGTTCTCCTCTTTACGAGCTTTCCCTAAAGATCCTGCTACATACTGAACAATCTCAACTCCGAGAGGCCGCTAACTAATTTGCAACTTTCCTGCATTGCTCTATGGAGAGATAAAGACAAAAATCAAGATGATTAATATCCCAAAGGAGGAACAAAAATGTCACAATTACAAAAATCATTCACGGGCCCCTGCCTCCCCGTGCAGTCTCTTCTAATGCCACTGTGCAAATCCTCAATTGTTTGACATTTAGGATGTTTCAATAATAGATTCTTTTAACCTAAAGACATGACTTACACACGCACCCATTTTTTTCCTTTACTATGGAAAATTTCAAACACATTCAAAAGTAGACAAAAGAGCATAATTAACCTTCATGTACCTATAACCCACAGCCAATCTGCCCCATCCACTTACCTGCCTCCTGTATTATTTAGAAGTGATCCCAAACATTACATAATTTCATCCATTAATGTTTCAGTAAATACTATATCTCTAAAAGATAAGGACTCTTTTAAAACATACCCACAATACCATAGGCCTAAAAAATTTACATATGAATGTTCAAAATCACATTTAAATTTACTTTGCACGTTGACTATTATGACCAATCTTTTCAGCCCATCTAATGCTGGAATCTTGATTTGGTCTCAACTAGGTTTGTCAAATAAAACATAGGCTGCCCAGTTAAACTGGGGACATACTTACACTAAAAAATTGTTTGTTGTTTATCTAAAATTTGAATATAACTGGTGTTGTACATTTTTATTTGCTAAATGGGTAAGCCTAGTATTATCCCTCTGTTTTCTGCAGGTTTTTTTTTTTTGTGGGGAAGACAAGCCCTGAGCTAACATCTGTTGCCAATCCTCCCCTTTTTGCTGAGGAAGACTGGCCCTGAGCTAACATCGTGCCCATCTTCCTCCACTTTATATGGGACGCCGCCACAGCATGGCTGACAGGCAGTGCGTCGGCGGGCGCCCGGGATCCGAACTCGCGAACCCCGGGCTGCCAAGCGCGGACTAAACCGCTGCGCCACCGGGCGGCCCCTCTGCAGGTTTGATAAGATACATTTTGGATAAATATAGAACATGAAACAAAAACCATTTTTAACATTCTAGGGACTTGCTATTGAACAATAAACAAGATCTACACTTGAAGTTTTTCTTTTAATAAATTGAAAAAAATCTTTTAAAACAGATCCTCTAAAGAGGGACCTGTGTGTAAGTTCAGACGACCAAATATTATACTACTAAATGAGCATCCCTCCAGACGGAAGTCCCCCGCCCCCTCCCAACCAAGTCTGCAGATCCAGGGTCAGCATAGGGCTCTGATGAGATCCATTTAACTCACAGTGTGAGACAGAAGCAGCAGCACAGACCTTCAGATTACAAACAGATGGAATTACAGAGGAATGGAAATCTGCAAATAATTTGTATGACAAGGTAAGGTGTTCTTTTTCTATCATGGCACTAAGCATAGCCATCACTACACTGGTGAAACCAGCTGTCCCTGTCTGTGTGTTTATGGGTGCGTAGGTCCATTTCTTCCAGGGGTCACATCTCCCTATTAAGAGCACTGATGAAAGATTTATTTCTTATAATCTCTGTTCTCCTTCTAAGACATTACTTATCTATTGCTGCTTCAGCTAAAATAAATGATACAAAGAATAACAAAACTAATATTAACAATATGAATCATGCAGTCAAAATGGAAAGGGACAACCCCAAATACAATAATGCATCACATCTGAAGTCCTTCCTAGCACCTACAATAGATATATGGAGAAAAAACAAAGGAAACAAGAGTAATATTTAGAATGAGAAGAATTATTTTTGCTTGAGGTTCTTAAAATCATTATTTTTATTAATTATTTAGTAAAAAAGTTGAATTCGAAGTTAACTTATCACAATCTGATATATTAACAGATTATTTTGCAAATATTTCATTGGCTTACTGACGGTATTCTTGCTTCTTAAAAATCTAAGTACTGTAATGATAATTTCTTACTCATTTCACTTTGTTATCTTCTTATAGTCCATATCAACTTCTCCCATATTTGTCCAGTAATTTATGCTCAATTATATGGGGGAAAATTATATTAACTCAATGGCAAGGGGGAGAATTTAACTGCATGAGAAGCAGGAAATTCAGAGTTAACCTTAATTCTGCCCTTTTGCATTTTCCAATTACTATTGGGTCTTTCTTTATAGGACTGCAGAGTACAACGTTCCAGAATTTTGTGTGAATACAGGAAAAGTGCAGGAGGTCCCCAAGAAACCCTGCTTCATTTTTTAAGATAGCTGTCCCACCTTCTAGTAGGTGGCCATCTGCCTCTTCCTACATCAGAGCTGAGACCTGCAGGCCACACAGCAGCTAGCTGGAGGCTGCCAACCAATCCTGGGGACAACAGGTCTAGGGAATCACATTGGATCACAAAAACAAAATATCTCGAGCATCTCTAAGACCTGGTGCCTGTATTCCCACAGGCTATGTGAATGTTTATCTACAGTGCAGACATTCTTCTCCTGTCCTGGGCTCCACCAATCCATGAAGACCCTTGGTCTCATCCAGGCAGTCGCTGTACCACCTATCAGTGGAATCAACCCAACTGACCCTTCTTACTCATTTCATAGACCTAATCTTTAACCACAAACTGCTAATTTTCCTGGTTATTTTCATAAATTGGCATATAACCATGGAATGGACACATCATAGAAGCTTTTCTCCACTCTCCACAACAGAACATTTTTATGTCTCATGATTATTCCTTCCCTCACAATCTCTTTTTCAGTTCTTTCATCTGTCTTCACTCTTCCCCTTAGTATGTTGGCACCTTTATAAAAGCAACTTACAAATCTTAATTGGACAAGGAGGACTTTCCTTCAAGGCTGTTTCTAGGATAAATTGACAGCATCTAGAGCACTTGACATTGATCCAGGATCATTGACAAAGTCAGTTGGCAACAAATGCTAGGGGGTCCCAATTTGTCACCTCTACAGTATGGCTGAAAAATGAAAAACTTTGCTTTTAAGAGATTAAGACCAAAGGTAAAAAACAAAACAAACAAACAAAAATCCTGCTGTTTTGACAGTAGGCTGGGATGAAATTTTATCTGAATCCTTGGAAACTATTGCAAGCCCACACTCCAGTCAAAAAATGCATTCTTTGAGAAATTTTTTTCATTTCCTATTCTCCTAATAATGCTGATCAGGTCAGTCCCAGACAGCTTATTTTGATTAACACCTACCAACACTAAATTAAGCATAACGATTAAAAAAAAAACACTACACTGATTTTTGGCACATGGCTAATTTGCTAATTATTTTCTAGTTCTGGTGAAAGTATTACAGTACAATGCAGGTGCATGTAGATTCTACTGGATAAACTGACATTGGCTTGATAATTACACAGGATTAGCAATTTCTGTTAGATGTTTTATGAATAATTACCATGGTCATGGGGAGGGGAGGTAGGAGAGGCAAAATGAATAATGGGAATGTTGAAGCGAGGACTGGGTTGGCAGGGTGAGAACTGAGAAGAAATGAAATGGTCAGGAAGAAGTCATTGTTGAGCTTAAGAGAGCAGTTTCAGTGGGGGCTAGAAATATGATAATGCTAAAATGCTGGACAGGTGGGGTGTTCTGAAGGGGACGGGTTTAAGAAGTGAATTGGAAAAAGAAGAAATTGAGGGATTTCTGAGTAAAGAAACTAGATGTTAGCCTTCCTTAAAAAGAAAGAAAGAAAAAAGAAAAGAAAAACAGCAAAAACTTTACCAGCACCATCCAAACAAGGAAAGAAGTGCACAGCCTCATGGCATAAACTTCAAAAAGAGACAACTAAGGAAAGAAACATAAGATTCCAACACAGCCTCCAGCCCTCCCTCTGCACCACCCTCAACATCAGGCTTAGCAACAGTGGGACTGGTGGATTGCCCAAATCCCACAAATACACATTTGGAAAGAAACAGGAATATCTTTATATTTTCTCTCTTTTTTTTTTTTTTGACTGTGGAGAACCTAGAAATGTTTGCTAGAGAGAGATGAGTAAAACTTGGGAAATAGATAACTGAGGATGACACTCTCTGATGAACTGTGTAGGTTCTAAAGCTCCAAGCTGAACTGGAGGGACAGTATTAATTGAGAGAGTACCTGCAATGGGAAAAAGCTGCACCCAAATTAGATGAAGAGATTTTGGCTGGGGACATTTAACAAAATTTCAAGTTAGTAGAGCCAAATTCTTGCAACAAAGGCTGTACACATCTCGAGTGGAACTCTTCCCCTCCACCCCCTCCATGCATAATAGCCAAACTTCAAACTGCAGCTCAGAGGGGAAGAAAAACATATCTAAGACATGTTGGGAAAGAAATCAGGAATTATGTTCCAATACATATGAAAATAAATAAAAGGGCAAGACAGCACTACTCATACTGAGAATGAGCAAGAAGAAAAGTATGGCAACTAAGCAAAAGAATACAACAAAACCCACATAAAGAGACAGAAATAAGAAGCATAACAGAAAGGACAAAGAATCAAGCCTCAAAGAAAACATAATCCAAGGAACAGAAGAAAATTCTCCATGAATGCTTTATACCATGAAATAAATTAACAAAAAAAATAATAAGAGCATAAATTCAGTAAAATGAAAGCTCAAAGACAAGATGACAAAACAACAAAATGAGATGAAAAGAGAAATTCCAAAGCAAAGGAAATAAATTAAGGACCAAAATAATACCAGTATAGGAACATTAATAAAATAGAAACAGCAAGGAAAAGAACAGATTTTAAAGGAAAAAACACTAATAATAATAGAAATAATAACGTTGCTTGAGATAAACACACACCATGAAGAATAAAAAGTCAAAAGTAATTAGAAAATAACAAATACGGAGGACAAAGATGACACAACATAAGGATGACTGATAACCTTGAAATTCAGAATCCTGCAAGGAAAAAAAAAATGAATGTGTTCAAAGATACAATTAAGACCATTTCACTGAAAAAAGGAAGAATGGAAGCTAAGACTGAAAATGCACACTGTATTTCAGGAATAAAAACTGATGCAGACTCATGACTCACGGACACCAAGCCATTTTTTGATTAAATTCAAAGATAAAGAATTCTTCTGTCATCTGAGTGTTATAAAGAGGAAAAAGTACGCTGACTTCAAAAGTTTCAATAGCAGTATTTAATGACAGAAGGCAGTTGAGCAATATCCACAAAGTTCTGAGGAAATGAAAACATGACCCAAGAATATTATACCCAGCTAGTTTGTAACTGAAATATAAAGACAACAGACAAACATTCTCAAGCACATAAGAACTCAGAAATCACAGAACCAGTCAGTCTGCAACTTAAACAACAATTTGATAACAAAATTCAGCAAACAAAGAGTTGAATCAAAATATTCATGAATATAGAAGCACAGTAAAATGACTGGTGGTGAATTTAAATACAGAGCTAAGACTATACAACTGTGAAAATTATGGTTACATCACGTACTATACAAGAATAAACCTTAACTATGTAAAAATATTAATTAAGATAATTTAGAATTGGGGGAAAAGTAGTGGAAGTACATAACTGCTGATTTCCTCATCTTTTACAAAGTGAATAAATTGATGCTTTCCAAAAATGGAACATGTGGCTAAAGAGAAAAAAATAATTTCAATCTCTTAAAGATTTTTTGTAATTGTGTTTCTTAACAATAGAAGAATCTTTTAGGAAACGATCTCTCTTACATTTATTTATCTGAAGTTTGGGAAAGCCTTTTATATTCATTTTAGTTTCTTTTTCATTTTCTAAATTCAAGTAAGATAAAATTTAAAACATTTCATTAAAAAGCACATATAACAGAGTGATGTCAGCATGATGGCAGAGTGAGCTCTTCCCTTAGTCTCTCTCCCCTAAGATACAATGAAAAGGATATTCATAAACCAACAGAGGACATTCACACAACATAACAGACGTCTGAGAGATCCACGCAGCAATACACCTGAAGGTGGGGATGCTGGACCCCATGGGAGGCAGTGGAAGGAAGGAAGTGGATCTCCTCCCCCTCCCCAGCAGCAGTGATCTAGGGCACAGGACCTTGCATGCCAGCCAGCGTGCAACTCTGAGAGGAAAAGGGGTAAAAGGCAGCCCTTGGCAAGAATGCTATCACTGTTGGAGTTGGCTCCCAGCCCACGAGAATGCTCCACACCAAGGCAGCTAAGCAATCACGGGGGCGTCCCCACCAAGCCAGCAGTCCAGGTGGGCAGACAATGAGTGGAGAGTGGGAGTGGGAAGGATTGCACCCATGAAAGAAAGCTCCCCTTCTCCCCTCTTGCCTGGTGCACCAGCTCAGACAGTTGGCCAGAGCGGGGAATCCCCGCCAGAGTGACAGTGCCTATGTGTGTAAAACAGCAGCAGCCAGTGGGCAGAGGCAGACAAGGCCTGCTGGCACAGCTTCAAACAGACAGGCACAACTGCCAGGGGTTGTGGTGGGCTCAGAAAACACACCTCTTGCCCCCCCACCCAGGGGTGGCAGGTGGAATCTGCGATCAGATACTACCACTATGCAATGGCAAAAATCAACCCCAGAAAATAGGATGAAGAAGTTTATTAACACTCCAGACCAGAAGGAAAATGACAAGAACCCAGAAACCAATCCTGAAATCACAGAAATTTACAATCTAAATGACAGAGAATTCAAAATAGTTATCATAAACAAACTCAATGAGTTACAAGAAACTCAGAAAGACATTTCAGTGAACTCAGGAATAAAATTACTGAACAGAGGGAATTCTTCCCAAAAGAGATAGAAACTATTAAAAAAATAATCAGAAATTTTGGAGATGAAGAACACAATGAATGAGATTTTAAAAACCTGGAATCCTTAAAAAACAGAGCTGATATTATGGAGGACAGAATTAGCAATTTAGAGGACAGAAATATAGAAATGCTTCACAGAAATGGAGGGAGAGAGAGAACTAAGACTAAAAAGAAATGAAGAAATTCTCCGAGATATATCTGACTCAATTAGGAAATGCAATGTAAGGATTATAGGTATTCCAGAAGGAGAAGGGAGGGAGAATGGAGCAGAGAGCTTGCTCAAACAAATAATAGCTGAGAACTTCCCAAACCTGGGGAAGGAGTTGGAAATACATGTAAATAAAGCTAATAGAACACCTAATTACATCAATGTAAAAAGACCTTCTCCAAGGCATATATTAGTAAAACTGGCAAAAGTCAATGACAAAGAAAAAATTCTAAGGGCAGCAAGGCAGAAGAAAATAACCAAAAAGGGAACCCCTTTCAGGCTTTCAGCGGATTTTTCAGCAGAAACCTTACAGGCTAGGAGAGAATGGAATGATATATTCAAAATTCTGAAAGACAAAAACTTTCAGCCAAAAATACTCTATCAAGCAAAAATATCCTTCAGATCTGATGAAGAAATAAAAGCTTTCCCAGAAAAACAAAACCTGAGGGAGTTCATTGCCACAAGGCCCACCTACAAGAAATGACCAAGAAGTTCCCCATACCTGAAAAAAAAAAGTGTTTACAAAGCCTTGAGAAAGAGGATAAATAGAAAAAAATCAGAAAATTGCAGCTCTCCATCAAAACAGGTTAGCAAACACTTAATTATAACATTAAAGATAAAGGGAAGGAAGCATCAAAAATAACTATAATCACTTCATTTTAATCACAAACTCACAACACAAAATGGAATAAGTTGTGACAAAAATAGATAGGGATGAGGAAACGGATGCAACCTACTTAAACTAAGGACATAAGAGGCTATCAGAAAATGGACTATCTCATCTATGACATCTTTTATACAAACTTCACAGTAACCACTAAACAAAAAATCAGAACAGAGACATAAACAAGAAATAATGAGAAAACCATCATAGAGAAACACCAAACTGTACTGGCAGTCAGAAATACACGGGACAAAAAACAAGGGAAATACAGAACAACCAGAAAACAAGAGATAAAACGGCAGTATTAAGCCCTCATATATCAATAATCACTCTAACTGTAAATGGATTGAATTCTCCAATCAAAAGACACAGAGTGGCTGGATGGATTAAAAAACAAGACCCAACAATATGCTGCCTCCAGGAAACACATCTCAGCTCTAAAGACAAACACAGGCTCAGAATAAAAGGATGGAAGATGATACTCCAAGCTAATGGCAAACAAAAAAAAGCAGGTGTGGCCATACTTATATCAGACAAGGTAGACTTCAAAATAAAAAAGGCAATGAGAGACAAGGAGGGGCAGTATATAATGATAAAAGGGACACTCCACCAAGAGGACATAACACTTATATGTGCACCTAACACAAGAGCACCAAAGTACATAAAGCAACTATTAACAGACCTAAAAGGAGAAATTAACAGCAACACAATAGTAGTAGGAGACCTCAATATCCCACTTACATGAATGGACAGATCATCCAGACAGAAAGTCAACAAAGAAATAGTGGAATTAAGTGAAAAACTAGACCAGATGGACTTAATAGGTATATATATATATAACACTCCATCCAGAAACAGCGGAATACACATTCTTCTGAACTACACATGGAACATTCTCAAAGATAGACCATACGTTGGGAAACAAGGCAAACCTCAATAAATTTAAAAAGACTGAAATCATATCAAACATCTTTTCTGACCATAATGCTATGAAACTAGAAATCAACTACAAGAAAAAAGCTGGGAAACTGACAAATACGTGGAGACTAAATAACATGCTACTGAACAACCAAGAGATCAATGAAGGAATTAAAGGATAAATCAAAAAATATCTGGAGAAAGATGAAAATACACACCAACTCATATGGGATACAGCAAAAGCTGTCCTAAGAGGGGAATTTATAGCAATACAGGCCCACCTTAACAAACAAGAAAAATCTCAAACAAGTAATCTTAAACTACACCTAACAGAACTAGAAAAAGAAGATCAAAGCTGAAAGTCAGCAGAAGGGGGGAAATAATAAAACTTAAGAGCAGAAATAAATGAAATAGAAACCAAAAAAAAACAGTAAAAAGGATAAATGAAAGTAAGAGCTGGTTCTGTGAGAAAATTAAAAAAAATTGAGTCTGCTCACTAAGAAAAAAGAGAGAAGGTGCAAATAAGTAACATTAAAAATGAAAGAGGAGAAATTACAATGGATACCACAGAAATACAAAGGATTATAAGAGAATACTATGAAAAACTACATGTCAACAAATTGGACAATTCAGAAGAATTGGATAAATTCTTCGACTCACATGACCTCCCAAAACTGAATCAAGAGGAAACAGAGAATCTAAATAGCCCAATCACAACTAAAGAGATGGAAATAGTAATCAAGGAGATTTAATACCTATTCTTCTCAAACTATTTCAAAAAATTGAAGAAGAAAGAACACTTCCTAACTCATTCTATGAGGCCAACATCACACTGATCCCAAAGCCAGACAAGGACAACACAAAGAAGGAAAATTACAGGTCAGTATCACTGATGAACATAGACGCAAAAATCCTCAACAAAATATTGGCAAACCAAATACAGCAATACATTGAAAAGATCATAAACCATGATCAAGTGGGATTTATACCAGGGATGCAGGGATGGTTCAACATCCACAAACCAATCGATGTGATACCCCACATTAACAAAATGAGGAATAAAACTACATCATCATCTCAATAGACACAGAGAAAACACTTGACAAGATCCAACATCCATTTATGATAAAAACTCTCAATAAAATGGGTATAGAAGAAAAGTACCTCAAAATAATACAGGCCATATATGACAAACCCACAGCCAACATCAACTCAACAGGGGAAAACTGAAAGCCATTCCTCTGAGAACAGGAACAAGACAAGGGTGCCCACTCTCGCCACTCTTATTCAACATAGTACTGGAGGTTTTTGCCAGAGCAATTAGGCAAGAAAAAGAAATAAATGGAATCCAAATAGGCAATGAAGAAGTGAAATTCTCACTGTTTGCAGATGACATGATTTTAGATATAGAAAACCTTAAAGAATCCATCAGAAAACTATTAGAAAAAATCAACAACTACAGCAAAGTTGCAGGGTACAAAATCAACTTACAAAACTCAGTTTCTTTTCTATACTTTAATATGAACTAGCAGAAAGAGAACTCAAGAATACAGTCCCATTTAAAATCGCAACAAAAAATAATAAAATATCCAGGAATAAATTTAACCAAGGAGGTGAAAGACCTATACAATGAAAACTATAAGACATTACTGAAAGAAATCAATGATGACAAAAAGAAACGGAATGATATTCCACGTACACGGAGTGGAAGAATAAACATAGTTAAAATGTCCATACTACCTAAAGCAATCTACAGATTCAATGCAATCTCAATTAGAATCCCAATGACATTCTCCACAGAAATAGAACAAAGAATCCTAAAACTTATATGAGACAACAAAAGACCCTGAACAGTTAAAGCAATCCTGAGAAAAAAGAACAAAGCTGGAGACATCACAATCTCTGGCTTCAAAATATACTACAAAGCTATAGTAATCAAAACAACATGGTACTGGCACAAAAACAGACACACAGATCAATGGAACAGAATTGAAAGCCCAGAAATAAAACAACACATCTACAGACAGTTAATCTTCAACAAAGGAGCCAAGAAGATACAATGGAGAAAGGAAAGTCTCTTCAAAAAACGGTTTTGGGAAAACTGGACAGCAACATGCAAAAGAATGAAAGGAGACCATTATCTTTCACCATACACAAAATTTAACTCAAAATGGATCAAAGACTTGAAGGTAAGATGTGAAACCATAAAACTCCTATAAGAAAATACAGGCGGTACACTCTTTGACGTCGGTCTTAGAAGCATCTTTTGGAATGCCATGTCTACTCAGGCAAGGGAAACAAAAGAAAAAATAAACAAATGGGACTATATCAGACCAAAGAGCTTCTGCAAAGCAAAGGAAACCAGGAACAAAATGAAAAGACAACCCACCAACTAGGAGGAAATATTTGCAAATCTTATATCCAACAAAGGATTAATCTCCAAAATATATAAAGAACTCATACAACTCAACAACAAAAAAACAAACAACCTGATCAAAAAATGGGCAGAGGATATGAACAGACATTTTTCCAAAGAAGATATAGAGACGGCCAACAGGCACATGAAAAGATGTTCAACATCACTAATTATTAGGGAAATGCAAATCAAAACTACAAGGAGATATCACCTTACACCTGTTAGAATGGCTATAATTACCAAGAGAAAAAAATAACGAATGTTGGAGAGGATGTGGAGAAAAGGATGCCCTCACACACTGCCAGTGGGAACGCAAACTGGTGCAGCCACTATGGAAAATAGCATGAAGATTTCTCAAAAAATTAAAAATAGAAACACCATATGATCCAGCTATCCCACTATTAGGTATTTATCCAAAGAACTTGAAATCAACAACTCAAAGAGACTTATGCACTCTCATGTTCATTGCAGCATTATTCACAACAGCCAAGATGTGGAAGTAACCCAAGTGCCCATCAACTGATGAATGGATAAAGATGATGTGGTATATATGCGCAATAGAATACTACTCAGCTATTAAAAAAGGACAAAATCATCCCATTTGCAACAACATGGATGGACCTTGAGGGTAGTATGTTAAGCAAAATAAGCCAGACAGAGAAAGACAAACACCACATAATTTCACTCATATGTGGAAGATAAACAAACACATGGAAAAAGAGAACAGATTAGTGGTTACCATAGGGGAAGGGGGTTGAGGGGTGGGCATAATGGGTAAAGGGGCACATATATATATGGTGACTGACAAATAATACTGTACAACTGAAATTTACAATGTTATAAACTATTATGACCTCAATAAAATAATTTTTTTAAAAAAGGACATTTTTATAAAATTATTTCTTAATATATCTTTGTATCTATACATGTGCGTACGCACGTAGATACACACACACATATATATACTATATACACATGTACACACAGATACATGTATACATATCATATATAACACATAAAAAGAGAGAGTGCAATTTCTGGAATGAGGTTCACCTAATGTTAATTATAGGTATTTATTTGTGTGGGATTTTGAATGACATTTTACATTCTTCTTTGTATTTTTCTGTATTGACTGAATTTTGTTTATAATGAGTATGTGTCAGTTGAAAAAGCAATAATTTCCAAACTTACTGTGGTGCTGGCATAAGGACAGAAATAGAGAACAATGTAATAGAATTGAGAGTCCAGAAATAAACTCTCACATTTATGGTCAATTGACTTTCAACAAGGTTTTCTAAGACAATTCAGTGAAGAGAAAGAACAGTCTTGCCAACAAATGCTCATGAGCAACTGGATACTCACGTGAATAAGAATGAAGTTGGATCATCTACCTCACACCATATACAAAAATTAACTCAAAATGGATAAGAGACTTAAATATAAGAGCTAAAACTATAAAACTCTTAGAAGAAAACATAGGAGTAAATCTTCATAAACTTCAATTAGGCAATGAAGAAAATATTTGCAAATTATATATCTGATAAGGGACTTGAATCTAGAATACATAAAGTACCCTTACAACTCAATAATAAAAGACACCCCCCCAAAAAAAAAACAATTGGCAAAGAATCTAAATAGATATTTCTCCAAAGAAGATATACAAATGGTCAAGAAGCACATGAAAAAAATGTTCAACATTATTAACTATCAGAGAAACGCAAATTAAAACTACAATGAGATACCACTTCATACCCACTAGGATGGCTATTTTCAAAAAGACAGAAAATAACAAGTGATGGTTAGGATGTGAAGAAATTGGAACCCCTGTGTATTGTTGGTGAGAGTGTAAAATGGTGCAGCTACAGTGGAAAACAGTATGGCAATTCCTCAAAAAATTGAATTACCACATAATCTAGCAATTCCACTTCTGGGTATATACTCAAAAGAACTGAAACAGGGACTTGAACAGATATTTGTACACTAATGTTCACAGCAGCATTATTCACAGGAGCCAAAAGGTGCTGAATAACCCAAGTGTTCATCAGTGTATGAACAGACAAACAAAATGTGGTATATACAAACAGTGGAACATTAAGTCTTAAAAAAAGAAAGAAATTCTGACACATACCACAATACGGATGAAACTTGAAGATACTATGCTAAGTGAAATAAGCTAAACACAAAAGGACAAATACTGTTATGATTCCACTTATACATGGGGTACCTATAGTAATCAAACTCATAGAGACAGAAAGTAGAATGGTGGTTGCCAGAGGCTGGGGGAAGGGAAGAATGTGGAGTTATTGTTTAATGGATACAAGTTTCAGTTTGGGAAGATTAAAACATTCTGGAGATGCATGGTGGTGATGGTTGCACAAGAATGTGAATATACTTAAGGCACTGAACTATATACTTAAAAATGGTTAAAATGGTAAATTTTCTTATGTATATTTTACCACAATTTAAAAAACTAAAATTGAAATAAAAAAAGAGGAATGAAGTACTGATAGATGCTACAACATGAACCTTGAAAACATTACGCTAAATGAAAGAAGCCAATCACAAAAGCCCACATGTTATATGACTCCATTTATATGGAATGCCCAGAATAGGCAAATCCATAGAGACAGAAAGTAGGTTAGTGGTTGCCTAGGGCTGGGGGGAGGTGGAAAGGGGGCAGTGACTGCTAATGGATATGGGTTTCTTTTGGGGGTGATGAAAATGTTCTGAAATTAGAGTGGTGATGGTTGCACAACCATCACCTCGTGAATATACTAAAAGCCACTGACTAATACACTTTAAAAGTGTGAATTTTATGGTATGTGAATTATAGCTCAATAAAGCTGTTATGAAAAACAATAAAGCTATTATTTAAAAGAGATAAGCAAAAGAAAAACTGAACGATGTGGTGGAGGGAGCACTAAGTGTTCCATGAGAAGCTGAAATCAGAACCTCAGAAGTCACAGTAAATGCAATGCACCCATTTAACACTGCAGGATCTTGGTGAGAAGTGGTTTTAAGCAGTAGGGATTTGGGCTAATCAGTCAACCAAGCAATAACACTTCTGAGCCAGTTTTCAAGTTGTCTGTCTAAATACACGTTTAGGAAAACTCCCTCTCCCCACAACCAAAAGAATAAAAAGAATGTAGAGACGAGGACTAGCCATCTAGTCTTGTTACATTCATGCTATTCCCTCCATATGTGTTCAGACTATACACGCACATCCTTTATATCTAACATTGTGGACAATGTGACTTCAAAATTGTATATGAGCACAATTGTCAAATATCAAAAATACCCATCAGTCCAATCTGTGCTGAAGCTGCATCATCTTTTCTCTATCAGTTACAAGCACTGTTTTCAGAGCCTTTCCCTCTTCGTTAAGTTTCTTGCTATGTGCAGCTCAGCCCCACACCTGTGCAAGCTGACAGAGTCTTTCTCTGATACTTTTGTGGCCAGGCTGCCTGAATATTTCAGTGTATCTTGTTACTAATCTATTTGTTTATCCAATATATATGGCACACGTACTGTGTGCCAATCATGTCTTAAGTACTGATGAAATAAAAGAGCATAGTCTGGCCTTGTGGAGCTTATACATAGAATGGAGGAGATAGAAAAACAAATGGACCCATAAGTGAAAATATAAGTATAAATAATGGCAATGACAATGAAGGCAATGAAAAGGGCAAAGGGTAGAGAAAAACAGCGTGGATGCATATCTGTCTAGTTGGGGTGACTCTGAGATTGTGGCATCTAAGCTGAGACAAAAGGATAAGAAGGAGTCAACCTTACAAAGATTATTCCAGTTACAGGGAACAGCAGGATTATTTTGTTTTCATTTTTAAAGTCATTTAAGGTGCAGCTATCCACATCACTGTGCAGAGGACAGCTTTGGGTTACAGTCTGTCCCAAAACTACAGGGAGATCACTCTCCCTGAAATAACACTTCTTGTGTCTATTTCATTAACTTCCTATTTTTCATATTGCGTTAAATCGTATATCTTTTTCCTCTTTTTTGGCGGGGGGGGGGTGAGGAAAACTGGCTCTGAGCCAACATCTGTGCCCATCTTCCTCACCTCATATGTGGGATGTTGCCACAGCATGGCTTAATGAGCAGCGCATAGGTCCACACCCAGGATCCGAACCCATGAACCCCAGGCCACTGAAGCAGAGCACGCAAACAGAACCATTACGCCACTGGGCCAGCCCCTTCCCTACTTTTTAATACTCACATAATCTAGTCCTCACATGCCACACCCCCTCCAATTGTATATGATGGACTCATAAGGACCCATAAATTACCTGGGAAAGAATCAACTGCCCATGAAATGTGTGCACAAATTTTCTTAAAAATGAAAAATAGGTGTCATCTCCAAGTCTTTTGGCAAGGAACCGGAGAAGGAAATAGCCCTATAAGAAAGGAAGATGAAAAAAAGATGCTTATCATGGGTTCATCAGAAAAATGCTTACAGTCAATTCTAACTTTCCCAGCAGTACTTTATGCACATCCAGAATGTTCCATCTGACCTGGCCCAGGTTGCCTTTTATATTCTTACCAGTGAGGATGGGCCTGGAAATTAAGGATCTATGACTTTGCTTTCAACTCATCTGTTAATGGTATCACCATCTTGTTTTTCCTTGGTTTACATAAAGCCTGGATGCCCACCATGGACCAAAAGGGAAGAGGGGCCCGGTTCCTCTCTCCCTCAGCTATCAGGAAAGGCCTTTACAACTTAAAATACTTCCTCATTACTCCTGTCTTCTAGTTGGAACTGGACAGCAATTTTAAGATTCTGTTCTTCAAAGCTGACATGAAGCAGGGAGAAGGGAGGTGCAGAGAAGGGAATAGTTCAGCTTCCTTTGATTCGTGCCTCATTTTTTGGGTATGAAGTGCTTCAATTGTTGGACAATCAGATATCTACCTAGTCAAACATCATTAAAATGTTGATGATCTTTTTTTTGTCCCAACCACGTTACTAATCTTCATTGTTTACATGTACACCCTAAAAAGTGCTGCACCATCATAACTGGCTTCTGCCAGTCAGATGTGCTTACCTTTAAATAATGAACCTGCATGAAGACCTTCTCTGGATTGAGCCCATGTTTGATGACAGATGATCCCGAGTCACTCACATGGCCAGTTTTCTCTTTATTGGGTCTAAAATGATGCAGTAAAATTTCCTTAAAGTATAGCACATTCTTAACTAATTAGACCATAATATCATCTTATTTCTTATTTTCAGAGCTGCTCTACAGCATCTTAATTCTACTCAACAGTACCAGGTATAATTTAAAGCAGTTTACATTACAAATTCACACACTGAACAAGGAAGGATCTATATCTGGGTTGACAACCTGAAGTTGGCTATTGGCAACATTTTACATCGTCTTATCCAAGACTAAAGGTTGCCAGACCCTCGAGGAATCTAAGCTCCAATAGGAATTATTTAAGAACCTATATACGCTTTTCTTTTGGTAAGAAATGATGGACTGGGAAATGCAATGGAAAATGTGGCTTTACTTGGAGGAGTAAAGAATTATATCTTTTTTTGTGTGTGTGAGGACGACCAGTCCTGAGCTAACATCTGTCGCCAATCTTCCTCTTTTTGCCAAGGAAGACTGGCCCTGGGCTAACATCCGTGCCCATCTTCTTCTACTTTATATGGGACGCCGCCACGGCGTGGCTGACAAGCAGTGCGTCCGTGGGCACCCGGGATCCGAACTCACGAACGCCGGGCTGCCAAGTGCGAACTAAACTGCTGCGCCACCAGGCGGCCCCAAGAATTATATCGTTTTTAAAAAATTCTGAAAGCCCCAATGTTATCCACTTCTCTTGATTTGCATTTAGTAATTAAAGGTTCCTTTAAGAGATATTTGTACTCTGAAGCCATTTTCTTTTCTTTTTTTTTTTGTGGGGAAGACCAGCCCTGAGCTAACATCCATTCCCAATCCTCCCCTTTTTGCTGAGGAAGACCGGCCCTGGGCTAACATCCGTGCCCATCTTCCTCCACTTTATATGGGACGCCGCCACGGCATGGCTGACAGGCAGTGCGTCGGCGGGCGCCCGGGATCCGAACTCGCGAACCCTGGGCTGCCAAGTGCGGACTAAACCGCTGCGCCACCAGGCGGCCCCTCTGAAGCCATTTTAGAATCACAAAAACAAACAAAAAAAGAAGTCATAGAAGCCCAATTTTTTAGAACAGGTAGGGACCTTAGTAATCACACACTTCAACCTCCTCATTTCACAAATGAGGGGAACTGAGGCACACAGAAATTAAGTCTGCATCCAAGGTCTCACGGCTTATTTTATTCATGGTAACATCAGGATTGAAACCAATGTCTCCTTATTGTCTATTAGGGTGTTTTCCATTATGTTCTATGATTTAAAATTTTTTTTTTTTGGTGAGGAAAATTGACTCTGAGCTAACATCTGTGCCAATGTTCCTTTATTTTGTACATAGGTCACCGCCACAGCATGGCTTGATGAGTGGTGTAGGTCCATGCCCGGGACCCAAACCTGTGAATCCCGGGCTGCTGAAGCAGCGGCACTGGACTTAACCACTACGCCACTGGGCCAGCCCTAGGTTTTAAATATTTTAAAAAATTCTTTTAATAAAATATAATTATTTTAGCTTCAACTAGCTAAAATCAAAATACGTGACGAGGTACTTGCAGCTTTCAGCTGTTCTAAAACCAGTCCCTTACTGGACAAGCATTGAAACGTGTGTTGGGGTGAGGGGAAGGCAAGGGCTGACAGGATGGTTGGCACATCAGAAAGGTGAGGGGTTAGTTTCAAAAAGTAGTGTGGTGTGACAAGGTATAGCCTTTGGAACCCAAGAGACCTCATGCTGCATCTCAACCCTACTTCTTACTACCTGTTACTTACTAGCAGGTTACTTAAATTCTCTAATCTTCAATTTTCTCACTTGCAAAATGGGAATAATCCTACTATCTCCCCAGGTCCTGTGGGGAATAATTGAAATAATATAGGCAAAGCCCCTAACAAGGGTTGGGGATACAGAATTATTCAATAAACTTAATAAAATATTCTAAAGTTTTGGAAATAAATATTACTGAATTCAAGGTTGGTCATCTGATGTTAGAGGCAATGAATTTCAGTGGTTCATCCTCTTAATCCCACATGCCCACAGACACAAATGTGTAAGGATGCTGGACCTGAATGGAAGAGCCTGAGATGACCCACCTTTCCTTTGCAGTGTGCTCTAGCTGCCAAGCAAAGAACGCCTGATTAAGTCTCTGCTGAATATTCCAGTACATTAACCTAGCAGACACAAGGCTCGGAACCAGTGGATACCTCAAGGAGAGACGATGACCAGCTACTAGAGCTCAGTGCATAGTTTCCATTTTTCTACTTGATCCCTGACTGACCTACATGACGACACTTGCAAGAATAACTCACCCTTTTCGTCTTCATTTAAGACTCCACTGAAAAGCATCAGCTTTATTCCTGCTCTCGTTTGTCCTGGAGTTGAGTGTTTTTATGAAAAAAGCTACTCTGGCTTTGATAGGGAAAGCCCACCACCCACAGCCTTGGGAGGAGGAAGGCTTCTCAGAGTCAGCTTGAATTCAAACCAGTCTTCCCAGCCCCAAGAGAGACAGGGTTGCTCTGAGTTTCTTATGCCCTGGAGCTCTGAATTGAGACTACTAGAAGCGGAGGAACACAGAAGATCCAAGTGACTCTGCTCCGAACACTGGCTCCCAGGCTCAAGTTCTTAATGACGCCTTTAGTTGGTGCTTTTTTCCTTTGCCTAAAAATGTCCTTCTAGAAAGCATCCCTCTCTTATTCGCTTCTTCCACCCTCTCCAAATGAAGAAGTGTTCAAGAAAATTCTTTTATGCTGACAGCATCCAAGGCAACCGTACAAGTCCCCACGAGATTCCTTTTACAGTAGACTTGGTGCTGGAGAGAGCAGTGCCTAGGCAAACTGCAAGAACTCAAAGCTCCACAAATGGCACAAGGGTGACTTCCATTTCTGTGCTACTCCGGTTCTCTCAATGCCACTTATCCCAGGTCTGTGCAAAGAGACAAAGCACAGACAGAAGGTAGGAAACAAACTCCCACTACATGCAATAACAGACGACTCTCACAGGCAACTGAAAGAAGTCACACCCAGAAAGAGTACATACAAATGTACGATTCCATTTACACAAAGTCAAAGAACAGGCTAAACAGACCTATGGGGATAAAGATCAGGATAATGGTGACCTTTGGGAGGGAGTGTTGATAGAGCGGGGATAAAGAGGAAGGTTTCTGGGATGCTGGGGATGTTCTGTATATTGATCTGAGTGGTGCTTTCACGATGATAAATAGTAAAAATCTACTGAGCCATCTAGAAATATCTGTGTACTTTGGTGTATGTATATTTCAATTAAAAAGTTAAAAAAAAACAGATACACATGAAACAGTACACATTTTGTGAGAATAAAAGGAAATCAGTCTAGAAAAGGAGCTTTGCTATTCATGTGCCATGAACACATGACTAGGATTAACTAAGCCCTCTACACCTGAAGACCAGTGAAATATTTTTTTTAAATGCCATTGTGAGAGGCGGGAAGAACTGTGGCAGATACAATTGGCTCAATCTACTCCCATTGTCATCCACCTTCTTCCTTGCCACTGGTACAATTAAATCTGAAAAGTTAAATGCTCACTTTCCAAGTATCCTTGCAACTACAGATAGTCAGAAGACATAGTCCAGGCCAGTGAGACAAAAGCAGATGTCCACTGTTGGAAGTGGGGTTCTGGGAAAGCTTTTGCTTTCTTTACAAAAGGGGGAAATATCACTGGTACTGCATCTCTTTCCTGCAAACATGATGGATAGAGCTGCAGCAGTCACTTTTCAACCAGGAGGCAGCAAGTCAATATGCTGTGGAAACCAGAATGGAATGAAAGAAGGTAAATAGTCTTTCATGGTATCATTCAGCTGCTGGCCAGCCCAGGACTGCCTGCCTTCAAACTTCTTCTTGTATCAAAAAAAAAAAAACCCTATTTGTTTAAGTCAACATTGCTCTACTATTCTATTAATTGTAGCCAGATTCATTCCTAATGGATGAAGAACTAAACCAATACTAACAGCTACCATTTCCTGTTATCCCCCTGTGCCAGGTACTCTGCCAAGCTCTTTTTATGTATCATGTCCTTCTACCCTCACAAGAACCTGACGAGGCAGGTACTGTGACTATGCCCATTTATAAGTGAAGGAAAGTGAGGCCTGAAGAAGATCACAAAGCTGGTTAGTGGCAGAGTTGAAGCTGAAACCTGGGTCCACGGAACACCAGTCCTTGCTGCATTCTGGGGCCTCCCCAAGATCCAGGCCCCCATCTTGGTTGTGCCTTAGACACATTGCTTACTCAGTTTTCTCACCTGTAAAGAGTGTGATGAGGCTCAGTTAATGTGAAAAGTACTTCATGAACAAAGAAGTGTTAAGCATCTCTTAGACATTATACACCAGTGTTCATTCCCTTGGCTGGAATACATGGAATGCGAGATATCAAGTTACCAAGGTTGTTTGGCTTAAATGCCCTTGGTTCCTGTTGTACCTGGCACCCCCTGTAGCAACTGAGATTAGCATGCCCTTTCCCTGCCCACCTCCTTCCTTTTCCACTGCACTCACAGAAGCAATATGGGCATGTAAAGAGCTTTCAGATGGCAGTGATATTTGATACACAGTGATTTGATTTGGAATCAAACCTCCTGAAGAAAAGGCTGATTCTGCAGAACTATCACCAGGGATAGGATTTGGGAAAATGCCTCTGAAAGGTGCTCAGGTGTGTCAGCTTGGGTCTGAACACCTACTGCTCTGCCACAGCGCGTTCTCTGTCTCATATTCCTTGGCAGTGAAAGTGAGAACCATGAGATATCTTCATCCATAAACTCGCTACTGTAGTGCTTGAGCCAGGGACTAAGCATCCCGGAAATTAGAAAGAAAGAGATTAATCAGCATTTCAACATCCCTGTCTGAATATCAGTCACAGCTGTCCCACAAGGTTGACAGTCTGGGAGCAGGGCCTCACTCACCCCCCAAATAATGGAGGAAGTTAAATACGACCTTTGTGTAGATACTGGCCTCACAGTACTGATCTGAGCCCCAAATGTACAAGTGAGACCTACAGGGGAAGCAGCATAACACACTGGTTAAAATTTTGGGTGTGAATCTTGACTCCGCCACTTGAGTGCCACATGACCTTGAGGGAGTCACACAACCCCATGAAGCTCAGTTCCTTCATCCGTAAAAAGGGGACAATGATAGTGACCATGGCACCTCATTAGGCTGTTGTAGTGTCTGAGAGTGCTTAGCCAGAGTTCCTGTTGGCATTTAGTAAGCACAATATAAATGTGCTATTATCATCATAATGAACTCTGAGTGGGGTTCAGGGAGTGGCAGCAAAACCTTCCTCTGACAGGCAAAGACATTAAGAAGACATCACCCTATAGTTAAGTATGTATGATGTCATCACTGGGGGAAGCTGGTAGAAGGGTACAAGGGTACACAGGAACTTTCTCTACTATTTTGGTAACTTCCTATGAATCTACAATTATTCTAAAATAAAAAGTTTTTTTAAAAAATAAAGGCTACATAAGTGGAGCCTTACACCTTCCCTTTACGAGACTTGATTTTGAGTGTAAACATGTTAGGGGCCGGTCTCTAAGCCTGCTCTGTGCTGCATCATCATCAGAAACCAAGTAAAAAGAAACAACAAATTTCAGGTATTGCTTAAAGTCCTAGTAAGCTAGGTCTGGGCATATTCCTTATACACACACTTCACAGTCTACACCACTCTGTGAAGAAATTACTAAAATTCTGGGTAAAAAATGGAGGCAGAATGATTGAAAGTACTTGCCACTTACACAATTTTATATCCTCCATTGTTTTTGCAAAAATTTTTTCCATCTATAAAATGTGCATAATGAACACTGGCCACTGACTTGCCTTTGGTCAGCACTACCAAAGAGAAGTGGACAAAAGGTCGTGCATACCTTTAACTAAGGAAATTGTATCGTACCAAAACTACCGGAGTTTGGCAAGTCTGATTATCTGTGTGCTTTTCACAATGGATTTAACGGCTATCCAGCACGAAGGTTTTTCCCCATCAGGGACCTTTATCCTGGAGCAGACACAGCAGGATAAGACTCTGGTGTTGAAAAAGGTAATTTCTAAAATGATTTAAGACAGAAGGAGGCATTTCTCGAAGGAGCCAGAGGAAAGTGAAGAAGGCATATTCTGGCCCCTGATGGTGAAAGGAGCCAGTAGTTGGCATCTATAGAAGGAGAGGTCAGTGGCTGAAGAGGGTGATAAAGGAGGACTTTGTAGTTGGCAGAACTGTGGAAAACATGAACAAACTCCACAAATTTTGATAAGCAGGGTAGCAAAATGAAAGATGAAACTTAGAGAAGCAGGAAGTAATAAGCATCAACACAAAACCAAAACAGTCCTCAGATTTTGAATGGCCATAAATCAGAAATTCCTCTCTAAGAAATAAATTCCCAAACACAGAAAAAACAAGGAGCAGACTAAAACAATGGTCTGAGCAATGTATTGCCACATTTAACATGGCAACAGTTAATTTGGACACATTTTCAAAGGAGGCAAAGAGGAAAATGGAGAGCAAAGACATCAAAATGACTGCGCAGGAGGTTTCTGATAAGGTGGATTTTTAGAAGACATGTCCAAAGACGAAAGGGGGGGATGCTGGAGAAAGGCAAAAAAAGGTTAAATACAAGAGCCAGAAAGCTGTAACACTGTTGCTGGGAAGGCAAAAATTCAGAATGAGCCGATGCTGATGGAGAATGCCCAGGACAACAAAAAGGGCTTTTGAAGGGATGTTTGGAGCATAAGGAAGGATAGGGATTAAGAGGTGTCAGAATGAAGAGAACTACTTGACTCTACTATGCTTCAACTTTCCTGCCAAGGAGAATGATTTTTTCAACTGTACACTGTAGAACAAGCATCATCACGTGGGAACTGATGTTTCATTTGCAGGGACTGAAGCTTGGTACAAGTGGAGAAGGCTCCTTCAAAGGAGTTCTGACTCCAGACCCAGGTGAGAGACATGCAATCACAGATTTCGGGGGGCATCAAATCATAGAGACAGTGGGAAAACGGCTGATGGAGATAGACAAGTGCTATTTTGATTTGCAAAGGAAGAGGGGATAAGAGGAGGGGAGGCAAAATTCGTGAGGAGGTTATTTAAGAGTTAGTTTGTGAGAGCTTAGAAGGGAAAATGGTGACGTACAGGAGTCAGCATGGGATCCTGAGGGTCACTTCCAGAAACGCACTCTGGGCACCAGGCATCCTGATTCCTACCCGGCAGCCGGCAGAATGGATGTGGTGAGTGTGGTGGTTGTTTCATGGTTTTATAGAAGGTGAGACAACAGAACCTAAGGCTGTCAATTAATTACCTGCCATAACCAGAAGGGAGTTCCTAGGGCTGTGCCCAAGGAACAATGACTTACTGGCCATCAGATTTGCATGAGTTGAAGGTGGGAGTCCAGCTGATTGACTGACAGACAGCATCCACAGTCAAGAACAGCAACCACAGGTGGAATGGGGATCCAAAATTAATAAAACAGTTAATAACAGCAAAGAGGTTTTTAGAATTAAGCGTTTACCTATGAAAAAGATGTAGTATGTTGTCTGTAATCTCAACATGCAGCAAGAGGTGATTAACATGGCTTCCAAAACAATAAACAAAATGGGAGGTGGGATCACAGGAGCAATGAGAATGTAACAGGAAGTACTGCTGGGGAGGGGGTCAGACAGTGTGGAGAGCAGTGGTTAAGAGCTGGGTTCTAGAGCCAGACTGACCTCTGCTTTCATCCCAGCTCTGCCACTTACTAGCTATGCAGACGTGGCCAACTGTTTAACATCTCTATGCATCTGTTTCCTCATCTAACAAACAGGAAAGAAGATGATACTAGTCCCTATTTCATAGGACCATTTTGAGGATTAAACAAGATAACATGTAGAGTACTTACAACAGTGTTTGGCACATCAGAAGCCCTCAGTCAATGTCACTAAGGAGAAAAAAATGCATGGGAGTTGGAATGGAATGGTAAGTGTGCCATGAGAAGGTATATGATATTGGGTCTAAAAATGAAATATGGTATATACGTGATTGCGTCCAACTCAATTAATGCTTGTCCTTTCTTTTCTGGACTATCCAGATCAAGGGAAGCAATAATAGTCCACTGCAGCCTTCACAGGCATAACCTCAAGCAGAGTGCTGTGTCCAGTTCAGGTGTCACATCTGAAAAAGGCCACTGTCAATGAAGAGAACAACAAAGGACCAAGCCCAAGAAGGCAAACGTTCTCCTAACCTTGCAGTATGCATGACAAATTTACCAAACCCTGTGACCTATCGTCATTTCTTTTTGAAAGAAAAGACAATGGTCTTCAGATATGTGGATTGTTTGGGTGAGAACAAGGCAAATTCTGAGCAACTCTGGAGGTAAGGGCTAAGAGGCCCAAGCAGGCCTTACAGGGAGGCAGGTTCCAGCCCAATCTAAGGAAGGCTGTTCCAAGACAGGCTGTACCCACAGGGAAGCTGCAGCTTGCTGAAGCGGTGAGATCTGAATCCTGGAGATACTGAGGTAGAAACTGGGTGGCTGTCAGGGATATGGAAGGTTAGGCAAAATCACTTTTAAGGTTCTTTCTGACCCTAATATTCTATGATTTTAGGACATAAACTGGCCCAGAATATATTTAAGCTGCAGCATTTAGAAGTAAAACATTATTCATCCACTGCAGTGGAGTTAATAGGTTTGCTATGTAGCCTTGGCCTTGCTAAATCAGCATCAAGGGTGATTTTGATCAAAAAAAAAAAAAAAGGCTAAATGAATTAGAGGAACCTTAACTGAATTTTATTCAATCACATATACTTGGGGATAGATTTAGCTTACAAGTATAGGATCCAAGCAATACAAGCTTCCATTATACTTCTTACGGGGTTGTATTCTGCAGGAGAGGGTGGAGGAAAGAGAAGTGCATATGCAATATACCTGAACTGGTATCCTCATACGCCAGGTTAAAAGGGGCTGCTCCCTCTACCCAGGGCTAAAGTGATCACAATAAAACTCAGGCTGTCAGTCTGCTACACACATTTGGAAAACAGGAATACAGAGTACCTAAAAATTATGGGAAGCAAAAGTAGAAAGGGTAAAAATGGAAAACTCTTTTTGTACTGCATCAAAAAAACTCCCATGATCTCATCCCAGAAAGAGACAAATGAGACAAACACTGGCTTCATTTTACAAGGGGAGGCTAGAAGCACGTTTTGAACACCAGCAGCATGTGTGGTGCTGTGTGCCAAGATAATGGGAAGGCTCATCTCATCCTATGACTCAAAGAGGAGCAGATGGTCTGTGGGAGCTGGAGAAAGACTTTTCCCTCCTGGGTGGAGGGCACAAGGCACTAGGGGTGGCCGCAGTGGAGGGCTTGCCTGGCTTTAAGGCCCAACACACACCAGATGTTAAACAGGATGAGTAGTTGGGAGAGCAGCTCTCTTCTCAGTCTTGTGGGCAACTATTTACTATTTAAATCTTATATTTAACGTACTGTGCACTAACAGTAAGTGTAAGACCATTCATCACAGCAATGATTGTGAAAGCAAAAAACTAGAAATTACCAAAATATCCAACGGTTAGCAAATGGTTAGACAGTTAGGTAGCATTCATATCCTGGACTATTCTGCAGCAGTTAAAAAAAAAGAGATCTCCATGTGTCAATAACAGAACAATAGTCAGGATTATATTAAGAGAAAAATGGAAGGTACAGCATGGGGTGGAAAAAATTAACACCCACACTCGTGCGTACATACTTTCACTTGGGGGTGCTTTCTCAGAAGTGAATCACCTCTGTGTGGGTTGTTGCAGCACAGACACTATGGGGATGTCCTCCTGGCATCTAGCACTGGAAATGCCTCCTTGGACCTCATCTAACGTCCTGCCATAATTTCTTCTTCCATCTCTCCTTAAGACGATTGCTGGTCAACCCCACTGAGGCTACACTGATGTTATGAGACATTATAGAACATCCAGTGATTTCCATCAAGCCCTCTTTTTTTAAAAAAAAATTGAGATAAAATTCACATATCAAAAAATTCACCATTTTAAAAGTGTACAACTCAGTGGTTTTTAGTATATTCACAAAGTTGTGCAACCATCACCAGTACCTAATCCCATAACATTTTCATCACCCCAAAAAGAAACCCCTGGCAGTCACTTTCTACTCTCCTCTCCCCCTTGACCCTAACAACTATTAACCTACTTTTTGTCTCTACAGATTTGCCTACTCTGAATATTTCAGACAAATAGAATCATACAATATGTGGCCTTTGTCCCTGGCTTTTTTCTCTTAGCACAATGTTTTCAAGATTTGTCCATTTTTGTAGCACATATCAGTACTTCATTCCTTTTCATGGCTGATTAACATTCCACTGTCTGGATAGAACACATTTTATTTATACATTCATCTGTTGCTGGACATTAGGGTTATTTCCACTTTTTGACTATTAACAATAAGGCTTCTATGAACATTTGTGTACACGTTTTTGTGTGGACTTAGGTTTTCATCTCTCTTCGGTATATACATAGGAGTGGAATTGCTGGGTCATAAGGTAAGTCTATGTTTAACCTTCTGAGGATCTGCCAGACTGCTTTCCAAAGGAGCTGTGCCATTTTACATTCCCATCAACAGCATATGAGGGTTCCAATTTCTCCAAATTCTCACTAACCCTTGTTCTTATCTTCTTTTTCATTATAGCTGTCCTAGCAGGTATGAACTGGTTTTGATTTGCATTTCCCTGACAGCTAATAATGTCAAGCATCTTTTTACGTGTTTATTGACCATTCATATATATTCTTTGGAGAAATGTATATTTAGGTCTGTTGCCCATTTTTTAATTGGGTTATTTGTCTTTTTATTGTTGAGTTGTTAAGAGTTCTTCATATATCCTGAATACAAGTCCCTCAGACATATGATTTGCAAATATTTTCTCCCATTCTCTGGGTTGTCTTTTCACTTTCTTGATGGAGTCCCTTGAAATACAAAAGTTTTTAATTTTGATGAAGTCCAATTTATTGATTTTTTTCCCCCCTTTGGTTGCTTGTGTTTAGGTGTCACCTAACTGACCATAAATGGAAGGGTTTGTTTCTAGACTCTCAGTTTTATTCCATTGATCTACATGTGTCTTTATGCCAGTACCACATTGTCTTGATTACTGCAGCTTTGTAATAAGTATTGAAATTGAGAAGTGTGAGTCTTCGACCTTTGTTTTTCTTCTTTAAGATTGTTTTGGCTATTCTGGGTCCCTTGAATTTCCATAGGAATTTTAGGATCAGCTTGTCCATTTCTGCAAAACAAAGGCAGCTGAAATTTTGACAGGGATTACACTGGATCCATAGATCAGTTTGGGGAGTACTGCCATCTTAACAATGTTAAGTCTTCCAATTCATGAACATAAGATGTTTTTCCATTTATTTAGTTCTTTAATTTCTTTCAACAGTGTTTTATAGTTTCCAGTACAAGTGTTGCCCTTCTTTTATTAAACTTACTCCTAAGTATTTTATCCTTTTTTATGTTATTATAAATAAATTTGTTTTCTTAATTTCATTTTTAGATTATTGATAGCTAGTGTATAGAAACACAACTGACTTTTTCATATTGATCTTGTATCCTGCAACCTTACTGAACTTGTTGATTAACAGTTTTTTGGGGAGGATTCCTTAGGATTTTCTATATATAAGATCATGTCATCTGCAAAAAGCGATAAGTTTTATCTTTTCTTTTCCAACTTGGATGCCTTTTATTTCACTTTCTTGGCTAATTGCCTTAGCTAAAACCTCCAGTACAATGATAAGCAGAAGGACAATCCCTCTTTTCTATCCTTTCTCTCCTCAACTATTGATTTGAAAGGGGAAGGAGTTTCTATAAAACAGGATTTTAACACGTGGTGGGATATTCTTCTCTCGTGTCTTTGCAGCAGGTCAAATCAAATACTTGTACAGTTTTTGTTAGCCACTCTGGGTCAAAACTACTGGCCAAAACACAAACTAAATGGTGGGGGAAGGATGGCTACAGGGAGTAAGCAAACACTTTGTAGAACAAAGTCAGTTTTGGATTACATGAGAAAGTACTCAGTAGATAAGAGTTTTTCTGAATGGGAAACTAACACTGATTAGCTAAGAATGTAATATACATAGTGTTAGGATTGGTTGAGTGCATGAGATATTCTCAGAGGATGGGCAAAATAAGAGCGAAATAGGGGCCGGCCCCGTGGTATAGTGGTTAAGTTTGGCGTGCTTCGCTTCGGTGGCCCACCTTTGCGGGTTCGGACCCCAGGCACAGACCTCCTGGGTTGAGAACTCAAGACTGACAAACTCTGGAGCAGAACTGAGGCCTGCATCCTCAGGCAGCGTTTCTCTAAAATGAGGCAGGATCGGCCAGGCCTTAGCCAAAAAGGAACTGGGACGTTGCCTTTTACTCTGCTCAAAGTTCTAACAAACTTCACAAAGCCCACATATTTCAGTGCCTTTAATGGGTCAATCTTTTTCTGCAATCAGGGAGAGCTTCACATCATAGTATTAGAAGCCTTCTTTGAAGTTGTATGGACATGGCAATCAGTTTTGAATAGCCCCAAATGAGCAGTCCACTCAGTCAGGGCCTTAAGCCAACTAAGAAGAGGATCCCAAGTCTTCTAAACTCAGGCCTGGCTTCCTGAAAAACTACCTGTTTCCATCCAGCCTCTAGACTCTGCCTCTCTGATCGTGTGTTATCCCAAAGGCTGGAGAATCTTCCCAGAACTCCATTTTCATTACATCATTCTTGGAACTTAAAATAGCTCCCCATTACCCGGACAGTCACATGAAACTCCTGAATTAGGCATCTAAGGAACTCCATTCCTTAGCCTGTGCTTACCTGGTCTACCTTCAGTCTCACAGGTTCTTGCCCGGCTATCTTCAGTGAATCCATTCTCACTTAAGGCCCAGCACCATGATCAATTCATTGTTTATGTCTGCCAGGCTCTGCTCATTGAGTTCCCTTCCCTCCACCTCTTTACCAGTCTCACTGCCATCATTTCTTACCATCCCAGCTCAAGCCTCATGTCTTCCAAATGTCCCTGGATAACTAAGACTACCAATACTAAACTCTCAGTTTTTAGAACTCTGAGGATGCAGCCTAGGATTTGTCTATCTACTGTCTTGTGACCAATATTTCAACTCTCCAAATAATACAGAAAGAACCTTAGGGACAGAGATCATGTTGTCTACGACACTCATTTCTTCAACATTCATCGAGTACCCACTCAGAGCAAAGCACTGTGGTAAACAGAGGTAAACAAGACATAGTCCCTCGGTTCAAAAGGCTGATGGGTCCGAAGAGAGATTAGGTTGGACCATATGAAACTGCTGTTTTTGAAGGTCAAAAATGGTAGAATATTGGCAATTTAATATGGCTCACCCTAAATATAATTAACAAATAATCTAGTAAGGTCAGCGATGGAGATATAACCAGAGCATTTAGGGGGTACAGAAGAGGGTCACCAGTTTATCTTGTCAGGATAGGGTCTGAGACTTTTAGAAGGCAGGGATATCTGGGCTGAGCCATAACAGTTTGGAGTCATGCAGCAAGGAAAAGGTATTCTAAATAGAGACAACATGAGAAAAAGGCATGGAGGCAAGAAAAAACAGGCAGACAGGTATTATGGGCTGAATTATATCTCTCCAAAATTTTTATGTTGAAGCTGTAACCCTCAGTACTTCAGAATGTGACTGCATTTGGAGATAGGACCTTTAAAGAGGTAGTCAAGTTAAGATGAGGCCATTAGGGTAGGCCCTAACCTAATCTGGCTGGTGTCTTTATAAGAAGAGATTAGGACATACAAAGAGACACCAGGAGTACATGCACATAGGAAAAGACCATGTGAGAACACAGCAAGAAGGTGTCTACTAGCCACAGAAAGAGGCCTCAGAAAAAAATCAAACCTGCTGACATCTTGATCTTGGACTTCTAGCCTCTAGAACTGTAAGAAAATAAATTTCTGTCATTTAAGCCACTCAGTCTGTGGCATGCACATTTTAGCTATGGATAGAGTTACATACTTGAGTCTGTTCCCTATTATCAGGGGGTGTCTTTGTCACTAGTGGGTGAGGCATTCATAAAGAAGGTAAGAAAAGATGTTTGCATTTCTCTAGAATTGTATTGACTGTGGAGGCAGCAGCTAGGAGAAAGAGCCACATCAGACTCTGTGATTGTCAACACCTCCTCAATGACATATATGTTAACATTTTTCTCAGCATGAGCTTGACTTTAACAATGAATCTAGAAAGAGGGGGAAATGATAATAAATCACAACCAATAAAAACCAACAGAGATTTCTTCTGACCCACCATCGTAGCTCTTCAATCTGCTGGCCTGTCAGAGTGCGCTAACTGAAAGCACTTAGACAGAAGATGCCGAATCTAGCTGTGCCCCAGAGACAAGAGGCACGGGAGCCTTTCAGAGTCCCCCAGCATCTTCCTTGGCAAGAGTCATGACTGCTGCACTGGTCAAGAGGAGAGTTTTTAGGCAGGGGATGGGGAGCGCGTGGGTGTGGGAACAGGAGAGAGCGGAGGGGTGGAGGCCAGGCAGGGCAGTATAGGATAGCAGTAAGACCAGGCTTTGCCTGGTACACAGTTCTGCCCAGAGCTGGTGGAGAGGTGAGGGAGAGTCTGGAGAGAGACACTGGGGTCTCGTCCATTGGAAAGGCATCTTTAATAATTAACAAATGAGAAAAGGCAAGGAGACAGTAATGTGACCCCTAGCATTTTGAAACTATGAGCAAATCGCCATGTCTCAAGAGCCTTCAGCCACACTACAGGCTCCCCAGCTAAGGAAGGCTGAGAAGGCTAGGAAAACACAAGAAACTGGTGTAACCACATGAAACTTACAACCAAGTGGATCTAAGACACATCTGATGAGAGCCATGATTCAACACTGGATGTATGGAAAGCATAAATGGTAAATGGTTTTTATAAATTACTGAAATTAGCAGCAACTCAGAGCGAAACAAAATTTTAGTTTTTCTCTTCTCACTTTGAAAATACTCCAGTATCTATAATCAATACAATGTTGAGTTTTCTTTTTTCCCCAATATCTACTGAAAATCAGACACATGTTCTCATGTGTAAAAAGACAAAGATGCTTGGTCCAAGAATACTTTTTTTACCCCGACCTTCCTGTCCTTCCACAGTTCAGGATACATGGAATATTTTTATTTTAATGCAAATAAGTGCTATATTGAGTTCCTTGGAGGCAGGGAAATGGTGTAGGGAAAGGAGGATAGTTTAATCCCTGGGTTTCAATCCCTGCTCTGGTCTTTATCAGCTGTATGATGTTGGACATCCTCTTCAGTCTTTCTGAGCCTGGAGTCACCTAAGTGAAGACGTTAAGTAGCCAGGAGGAGAAGTGGGGATGGACTGGCCAGTGAAGTGGAAGGAAATCAAGGAGAGTGTGACACATAGAAGCAAGAGAAGAAAGTGCTTTAGGAGGGAGTGGTCAACCATGTCGAAAGCTGCTCCAACGATGGTCAGAGAAGTTTCCATTGCCTCTGGCAACATGGATGACATATCAAGACACAAACCAAGACTTCTCAATTGTCTTGACCCATCATTTCAAGACCCTGGGGTATCTTGAAAGAAAAAAAAAAAAAAGCATCTTCGATCACTGTATTAAAAGACTTCTTTCCCAAGGTCTTATTTGCATATTAAAATAAAACAAAATCTGAGAACAAACCTTTACAACTCTGGATCTTCCTTTCACTTTCAGTAATTTCTAGGTTCTCTGTGCCCATTTAAGGGAGAATTCTAAGAGATGGGAGTAAACTAAACCTAGACTATATAATTCAGGGCAGGTGCAGAAACATTTCCTCCTCATTGTAAGCGTATTTGATAACAATCTTTTCCATAGTGATGTGCAAGAAGTCTTTCAAATTGAGTTATTTCATGGCTAGCCTAAATTTAGGCAAATACAATTTATGAATACTAAGAAAAAAGAAAAACAAATGGCATAATAAGGCTTCAAGCACAAGGGTCTAAAAATAGTGTATTCTTTCTCCTAGCTCCACACACAAAGGAAAAGCTCTTGGCCATCAGAAGCTGAGTTGATCACAGCTCTGCAGAGTCCAGAGATAAGGTTCTCTTCATGTGTGTGCTGACTTCCCATGCCCCTACCCCACCACAGGACTATGGTCATGCAGAACTGGAGGCATCAAAGGGACTTGCAGAATGCAGAAACTGAGTCTTGAGAGGTGATGGGATTGGCACAGTTACACAGCTCACACACAAGCATGCTCCTGTGTCAGTCACCTTAAAACAAACCTCCCTAACTCTCATCTGCTCCCCTTCCCAGCACAACTTTTCTCACAAAGTCCACACTCACCGTCTCCACTTCCTGACCTCCCTCCCATTCACTCTTCTACCCACTTCAATCTGGCTGCTTTCTCTACCACTCATGAATAAATGCATGCATGTCAAGGTCACATCTTTCACGTGGGCCAACCCAAAGGTCACTTCTCTCCCTCTCTTTTACACACCCCTCAGCAGCATCCAACACCCTACTCCCACTGTCTTGACTCACTCTTTTTCCAGGCTTCCATGACCCCTGATGTCTGGGTTTTCTCTGTACTGATTTTCCCAGCTCCTCCTCATCTTCCTCTCAACCTCTTCTCTAGCTTTCCTCTCTCCCTGGTGATTTCAGTGTGCTCAGAATTTTAAGTATTTATACACCAAATGTTCCAATCTCTCCAATGAGCTCCTAACTTTTAGACTCCACTGAGTTCTCAATATTGAATATCTATTTGGCATCTCAAACTTAATGCATGAAAAACTGGAATCTTTATTTTTCCCTCCAAAGCCTGCTCCTCTCCAAGTCTTTGTTCTCTCATCAAACGGCATCACCATCTATGCAGCTGCTCAAGTCAAAAGCCTAGAAGTCATCCTGGACACTCTCATTTCTCTCTTCACATTCAGTCGACCAAAGACCTGCCATTTCTACTGCCAAAACATGTCTCAAACAGGTCTGCTTCTCGAGTCTGTCACTGCCACCACCAGGACTTCTTGCATGGACTACTGG
This sequence comes from Tapirus indicus, assembly GCA_031878705.1. Taxonomy (NCBI): domain Eukaryota; kingdom Metazoa; phylum Chordata; class Mammalia; order Perissodactyla; family Tapiridae; genus Tapirus; species Tapirus indicus. The sequence goes on from CM062927.1 coordinate 40,624,645, forward strand.
AACGTTCTAACCCTTCTCCTTGCTTTCTATCTGATGCCTCCAGTCCATCCCCCACAGAAGCCAGAGCAGCACTGTAAAAACGTAAGACGGAGCATGTTCCTTCCCTGCTAAAGGCCCAGGGATGGCTTCCATTGCACTTGGAGTAAGGCTTGCTGACCTGGCTCCTGCCTGCCTCTCCCCACCCTTCAAGCCACATTGCCCTCCTTTTTGTCCCCGGAGCACCAACACACCAAGCCCTTTCCTGGCTCAGGAACTTCATCCTCTTCAGAGAGGCATTCCCCAGTCTCCTGACTATAAATCACTGCATTCCTTTGAGCCACTTCCCACCACCTGTAACTAGCTGTGCATGCAATAGGGTCCTCACTAAGTGGAAGCCCCATGAGAGCAGGGATCCTGTCCATGTTGGTTGTGAGTGTAGCCATCCCACTGGCTGAGCGAAGAGATGTGCAAACAGTGGTGCAGGGTGGGGAATGCAGGGCTCCTGGCTCTCCTCTCCTAAACAGTGGATGAGTCAGTGCAGTTAGCGTGCAGGCAGGGGACTTCTCTGTGGGAAGGGCAGCCACAACCCATGCTGCAGTGCTGCACAAAAGCACCAGCCAGCCTCTCTGGGGTCAGGCTGAGCTTAGCATTCCCCTCAATGGGCAGTCACTGTGGAGTGGGGTGTTTATTTAAAAACAAACAACAACAACAGAACCGGTCCAGGCAGGCTTCTACCCAGGAGGAGGACTGACCTTCAGGGTTGCCCTCTAAAGTGGGAGCAATTCATGGATGGCCACCTTCCCACCTGTCTGATTGCGGATTCCAAACACTTGGCTCTAGTCAAGAGGGGCAGGAATGAAAGCTTCTGTTGTCACGGCAACCGCATTGCTCCTGGGGCCTAGGCTCGAGGTTTCAGATAAACAACTATGTAGAGAAGTGAAGAAAATGAGCAAAGCAGAGAGGGACAAATACGGAAAAACGGCAAGAAGCAATCCTACAAGTGCTGCAAGACATCCTGAAAACAAAAGGCGGGAGCTGGGAGTAGAATCCTCCCACTGCATAGGCGTGGCCTCCTCCTGGGACATACCCGGAACAAAAGTCCCCATTGACACAAACATCTGTTACTACTAAACAATTAAGAATCAATATTTTCCCAAAGGTTTTTTTTCTTTTGGCTTCAAAGGGTTACCGCCTGCCAGGCTACCAAAGCCCAAACTTCTCCAAGTTCGCAGCCACCACATAAAGTGACTATTAGAACTTCACATAAAGAATTTGGTCCCGGAAATGGCCTAGTGCTAGTTTTTTCCTAAATGGAGACATCAGGAAAATGTCAGAAGGCAAATCCAAACCCACACCCTGAAAGACTTAAAACATAAACATCACATCCTTGGGAGGATGAGGAACCTAGCCCCACAGAATCTAAAACAGAACATAGCAGATTACATAGATGGCCCAAAAGTGCCTGGAAGGACAGGAGGAGCGGGAGGGAGAGGAGGAGACCGGCAAAGGATTGGAGGTGCTTTACCTCAACACCTGCATCTCCTCAGGGGAGTTCCGTACTTCGTCATGGAGGCAATGCCAGCGCAGGCAAGCCCTCAGCTCCTGTTGCTCCTGGGCCTCGTGGGGGGCCAGCTGCTTGGGTGACAGACACACAAACACATGTGCATAAAACACAGTCACTGTTGTCCTCGTGCAGAGTCAGAGCCACCTAAAGAGCGGCTGGCTTTGTTTCGGGGGGAGGGCTCAGAAGGCCTCCCTGTTGCACCTTGAACCCCATCAGACAAGTGTCAGAGGGCCAAAGGGGCCTCTTACGTCCTCAAATGAAGAACCAGCCACTCAATCTCGCGCTGCCTGTTTGGGAGGCACCCCCTGGTCCCAGAACCTCCCCAACCCCCTATCCCTGACCTGGAGAGAGCAGGCTTCCCTAGAGGGCCATTTCCACTCTGACTCCACCCAGCCCTTTTCCTGCTTTGTCTTTCTGCACAGGGTGGGGAACGTCTCCTCCATTTACCTCCTATTTTTCCCAGCCCTCAGTTTTGTTAAGGGCTGTTTACAGTGGAGCCTGCTAATGCAACCCAGATGATTCTGTTTGCATATAACCAGCAACAGTGTACTGCCTGGATTCACTCTGGGGGAGAGGGAAGGCCACCGCACTCTGCTCTGCTGGTCAGAATTGGCCACTGTCACTGGATGTGCTCTCGAGGGCCCATAGCTATAATCTCCACAAGGGAGGGCAGCAGAACTTCCACTGGGGAGGGAAATGTCAGTATCCACAGGCATTTTTGGCAACTAAACATCCCTAATAGGTCAACAGATATTTGACTGAGTCTGTTAGGCCCAGGGGACTTACGGACACAGCCCCTCCCCTGAGGGGGCTGGGGTGGGGGGTCCATGTAAGAACACTAACCATCAGAGTGCAGTGATGGAAGAAGTTAAGGAAGAACCCAGATGCCCTCTTGCCAACCAAGGTGGTCAGAAGGTTTCCTTCGGAGGTGTGGGGCTTGAGCTGGTCCCCAGGGAAAGCAGGAGGCAGTCAGGGAAGCAGGAATTTCAAGAAGAAGGAAAGCACATGCAAAGCTCGTGGGGCCTGGAAAGAGCATGATGTGTTTAGAGAATGACGAGGGATGTGCTTAGGCAAGGAGCAGGCTACCATCCGAGGAGGGACAGAGGTACCGAGAAGCCAGCAGAGGCTAGATGATCAACAGATTTTGTGTGCCCTGCTGTTATGGACTGAACTGTGTCCCCACCATATTCATATGTTGAAACCCCAACCCCAAATGTGACTGTATTGGAGATGGGGGCTTTAAGGAGGTAATTAATGTTAAATGATATCACAAGGGTGGGGCCCTAATCTAATAGGACTGGTGTCCTTATAAGAAGGGGAGGAGACAACAGAGATCTCACTTTCCACGTGTGCACAGAGGAAAGGCCATGTGAGGACACAGTGAGAAGGTGACCATCATCAAGTCAGGGAAGAGAGGTCTCACCAGAAACCAAGCCTGTCAGCACCTTGATCTTGGACTTCCAGCCTCTAGAACTGTGAGAAAATAAATGTCTGTTGTTCAAGCTTCCCAGTCTGTGGTATTTTATTATGGCAGCCTGAGCTGACTAAGACACCTGTAAAGGAGTTCAGACTTTATCCAGGTTGATGACAAGTTATACGATTCAATCTTGCAACTAACTCAATTCACTTTTCCCTACGGATGCCACTCCAAGCAGAATGCCAGTTTCGACTCCTTGTTCAATGATTTCCCACTCCCCCACTTTGCAGTGCTTCCTAATGCTTGGTGCTGCAGAGCACAGTCTCCCGGGCAGAAAAGTGACCAATGTCCCCTCATGCCCTCTTCACTGGTGGAGCCCACTGCTGACCAGGAGAGTCCCACAAGGCGGCCCCCCCTTCCCTGCCCTGAAGAGCGCTCCTCTCTGGCTTGCAAGGTCTGCTGCAGGCACTTGTCAGGGACCAGCAGCAGCTAGTCTCATTCACCCTTTGAAGAAAGGGTCACAGCAATGGACGTGCTCTGGAAATGTTTCCAGAATTTGTGCTCATTCTAGAATGGCCACTTTGCCCCAGGGGCATTCGTGTGTTCACGTATCGAAGAGTCACTGCATGCACCTTGGAGGATGATGAGCCACGCTATCCCCTACACTAGGTTAGGGGAAAGGGAGAGACAGAGAAACCTGAGCTCCCACTTTCCCTTAGAACCCCCATCAAAGATTACCTCCTCCAGGAAGACTTTCTGGATCTGCTCAGACCTGGCCTCTTCCACCTTTGAACTCGCACGATATTTGGTGTTTACTTCTCTTTTCTCATTCATTTTCATTTTCCTTCCACTGTGTGTTTTCTTACCTTCACAATTAGACCATGGCCTCTTTCAGAGTAGGGCTGTATTGTACTCATCCTTTTATCCCTACAGATCTAGCACAGAATGGACACATGGAAGATGTGCAGCTGTGAGATGCAGCTGGGCCGGCTCTGTGCCTCTCTGAGTGGAGATGGACGTGTTCGGGGCAGTTAGAGGCAGAGTTCGAGCAAAGAGACTCAGGAGTGACCCCCTGGAAGGTCAGGTGGCGGTGAAGGGTAAAGGAGGAGCACTCTTTGGATGCAGGAGGTAAAAGACAGAGAAACTGCCATCAAATGCCTGAAATACACCCACGATTACCAAGAATAGAACAAATCTGATTGTCTTGGGATGGAAGCACCCCAGGGAAGGGATGGTCACAGAGGAACATATTACACCTTTTTAACCCTTGCTGAATGCCTGCTACATGTCAGGCACTGTGCTAAGTTCATTCACTCTGCAAGGTTAAGCATTCTTACACCCATTTTACAAATGAGAAAACTGAGGCTCAGGGAAGATACATAACCTACCTACACTCACAAAGCTGGTGAACAGCAGAGCTGGGATTCCAACCCAGTTGCTTTTCTCGAATCTGCCATGTGGCATCTCTTCCCAGAACTCTGTGTGATGGGGGACACAGACCTGCACACTGCTAGCTCTATAGCCAAGGTGTGGAGGGGATGGGAGGAGGAGTAAAACACAGCTCCACTCTGAAAGAGGTCATGGTCTGCTTGTGAAGTTAGAAGGAAGAAGAAAAAACTGAGGAAAAAAGAGGTGTAAGTACCAAACACTCTGGGAGTTCAAAGTTTCTAGAAGAGTAGTGTTGAACTGTGAGTGGAATGATCAGCCTGGGATATCCAGAGAAGGTGACCTTGAGCTGGTTAGTGAAAAATAAATAGGATTTCAACGGGCAGAAGGAACTTGAACAAAATCATACAGGCATGCACAAACTTGGGAATTGCAGAAAATGTTAGATAGCCCAGTCTGTAAGGGGCGGGGATGGTAGGGAAGAGAAGTGACCAAATATTAGGAACCAGGAAATAAGCAGAAAGCAGTTTAGCTGCCATATCCTCATTAGGACTAGTGGCCAATTCTTTAAAGTAGAAGTTGTAAACTGGGAGCATGTTGACCAGGTCTGGCCTCTGGGTATATTAGGTTTGCACAATAATTTTTAAAAATTAGTAAATTTCACATAAAAATCTAGATTTATAACCTCCTTTAAAAACTAGAAGTCCAGGCTATACTGAGCCCTCCCTCCAACATGACAACAATTGGTCAGAACTGAGGAACAAGCTGCCAGTTTGCCACAGTCCTCACCATTCCCTAACCTATAACACCAACTGCTTCATTCTTCATTACTTGCCAGCAGACATCTGAGATTGTGACTCCTGATTTAACTTTTAATCTCTTATTACAAAAACAAAACAAAACACAGTCAATGTCACCACAGCCATAACCACAAAGGGGTGCTTGAGTATGCCACAGCATGACCTTTTCTTCAAGTCTGTGCTCAATTGTCCCCTCATCAGAGAGGGCTTCTATAAGCACCTTCTAAAACAGCACTTCCCCCAGCACTCTCTATCGGCTTGATTTTCCTCATAGACCCCATCATGACCTGACCTGTTACAGACATGTTTGTTTTTCTGTCTATTCTCTCTCCTGTTGCTAGACTGTGAACCCCATGGGGAGCAGGGACCTTCCACTCTCCTTTATATAGCTCTCTCCTGCAAATGGAACAGTGTGTAGTGCATAATTAGCACTCAGAGAAATCTGTTGAGTGAACAAATGACTGTGACTAGAATTTGACTCTAGGGAGTGAAATGCTTGGAGTCACTTTAACCTACCTGCTGTGCTCTGGCCCAGAATACATCTTCCAAGTGAGTGGCAAACCCTTCACTCAGCCACTCCTCCGTCCAGTCATGGGCCCCGATAGCTAGGCCAAACCAGGCGTGAGCAATTTCATGGCAGAGACGGGTCCCACAGAGATGGCTCATTCCTGTCAGGGTGCTCTGAGAGAGGAAGATGATGTGTGGGCTGTGAATAATGTGGGAGAAAACACACAGAGTCTTGTTAGAGCCTGTCCTCGTGGCTGCCCCACGGGGCGGCTTTCTCTGCCTGGCGAGCCTGTTATTATCATGTGCATGCTGGATCATGAACGAAAAGCTTGCAGCTTAGATGCTTTTAGAAATAAATAAAGTGGCAGTTTACGTTTCTGGCAGCGGTTCAGCATGCCGTTTCTGCCAAGCAATTGTCTCCGTCATCCAACAGCTATTACCTGTAATAAGTAACCTGCACCAAAGTTTTACACTGAAGAAATTACAAGGCAATGGAAGCATTTATTCTGAAATATGGACTGTAAAAGAAGAGCAGGTGTGAGAATGTGGAGCCCATGCTGTCAAGAAAATGATCAAAGAAGACCCTTCAGCCAAAAATCTGAGCAGCTTACAAACAAATTGAGAAGTCATGCAGAAGGATAGGAAAAGCCGAGAAGAATGGAACCAAAAATTTACCATTTCAGACTGGGGCTGGTTAGGGAGTTAACAAACTAACAGGTGCCATGGATGGGGGAGGTTTCCAAGAGCCTCAGATAAAGGCTGAGTCTCCATAAGGCAAAGATTTTCAATAGTATCATCTCCTATTTGTAGATGGTTATACATTTACATGACATAACAAAATTAGGGAGGGGGGAGGGGGGGAGAGGGTGAGGGAGAGAGAGAGATGGGAGTTAACCCACCCAGGTGTGCAAACAGCCCCAGGGCTGGCACCAGCCAGGGAGATTTATCTAATCTCATTTTCCATACCTTGTTTTAAAACCCAAAATACCATGATTAGAATTGCATAGAAGAAATGGAAGGAAGGGAAGCTGAAGAAAGAAGAGACAAATAGAATACCTCCTTATGCTTCCATTTATCGTTTATCCAGGACTTGTTTACAGTCTTATTAATGAAGAATTTGCTGTTAAAAAAAATCTCTCCTCCATCAGTTGAACAAAACCGGTTGTGAAACCTTCAAAACTAAGAAACTGTACACACTGGCTCCTTCCTGCGAAAGCCATTTGTTTGCTGTCAGGTCAGCTCTGCACAAGCCAGGACTGCCTGCAGGTCTGTCCTCTGCCCCACGGCCACCAGGAGAGAAAGCCCACCTGCAGTTCCCCGCACAGCATCACTCATTCAGCTCAGGCATGTGTGCCAACACAGACAGCTTTCATGTGACATAATAACAGGGCAGGAACGCAAATGAAAAAGTGTCTGCCAGGCTCTTGGCAGAGTCCACCAGCAACCTCGGGAATTAAAAGTGCAGTTGGGGCATCCAGGACATACAGAGCAATGCAACAGGCACCAACAGTGGTGCAGAGCTTTGCCTCAGGAAAAAAAAAAGAAAGGAAGGAGGGAGGGAGGGATGGAGGGAGGGAGGAAGGAAGGAAGGGAGGGAGGGAGGGAGGGAGGGAGGGAGGGAGGAAGGGAGGAAGGAAGGAAACAAGACAGGTAAGAAAGGAGGGAGGGAGGGACCTGAGAGGCACAGGAGCTAATCTTCCTCTTACTGAGAAAGTCACCCGTTGAGAAGACCAACTGTGGAACCTGGCATTTTCAAGTAAATGACCCCTTGCTCTGGCATGTGTGTGCTACAAAGAAAAGCCACAGAAATGTACCAAGTAAATAACATTCCAGACATACTGCTGGCAGCACTTCACCCTTTTGGCTAAAACAAAACAGAAGTAACTTCAGGCCTTGTAAACAGGCTTACAGACAAGCCTGCATCAGACAGGTCAGCGGGCCAGAGACACAGACAGCGCCCACGTAGTTACAGAGACTGTATGGCTGACCCATCAACTCAGCCCAGGAAGGTTACACAAGCTGATGACTGTGAAATCGCACCAACACTGTTCATGAAGAAAAAGCCTGCCCTGTCCGAGGTGACCGCTCACTGCAGTTCTCTCCCAGTGTGGAAGTCTATCTGATTGATGCCCATTTATGCAAATATCAAAGTCTGCGAGGGCCTGAAGGAATGCACAAAAGCAGCTGTGTGTGGGGGGGTGGCATTTCATCTCCCTGCCCTTTAATTTTTCACCTTCAACAGTCTTTGTCGTCTCCACCAGCCCTCCTTCCCCACCCGCCAGCACTTTGGACACTCCACCCTGGCCTTGGTGCCACTTGGTTGGGCTCAGGACAGACGCTGGCATTGCTGGAATCCCACCTAAATCCCCACTTCCCATCCTCAATCCTTTGTTCCCACTTGGGATAAATGTATTTCTTACTGTTCTCTGAGAAAGAGCAAAGAAAGGGCGTTTCACTTCTTATAAATGACCCTATTATCAGTGGAAAACATGATCTTCTCCCTGAAAAGTGATTTCCAGTTGAGAACCAGACCCAAACTCTCCTGCAGCGGAGCATGCCCTCTAAGGCTGGGGCTCACCTGTGGGGTGCTCTGGGCTTACATTTCCCTATGAAGGAAATGGCATCTTTCTTAAAACTAAATTAAAAACATGGAGTGAAGTTTTTTGATAGCCTTTCTCAAGGGTTGTTAAAATTCTTACATAAAAGGATCAATAGAATTTTCTTTCAAGGAGAATTTCTTCCTCTCCTTTTGACCCTAAATGTCTCAATTTCTCAGGTTAAATCGAATTTTTAAACTGATTTTTTTCAACAATGACTGAAGAAATTATAATGCTCTTAAGCTCACTTCAAGGAGTAATATTAAATATTCCTTTACCAACAAATAATCAATCTACTGCACACTACCTTCAAAACAGAATTAATGTCTAGAATTTTCTACTCCACCCTTAACCTTGATTTATAAGTTTCACCCCAGGGCTCCTCACACATTCCCTCTTCTCAGAATTGTATTCATGGTCCTAATCAGCCAGCAGGTCATCAGTCTTCACTCTGACAAGGCCCATTTGAAGACGGGTTTTCTTTTTTCTTCTTTTTCCCTGAAAGGGCCTGTGTCAACTACCTCTACAAATGCCAAATTCTCAATTCATCTTCACTACAGAGGATGGAAGATAATTACTTCAATGACATCTTCATCCTAAAAATGGTTCTTTTCTTTATTTTGAAATCACAGAGTTTATCATTTTTCCCAAATAAGATATGGGCGGGATAGTAATATTTTCAACTGTCAAAAAGCACAAGGCCTCTTGTTTGTGATCTCCCCCATAAATTCTCTCCTGCTACAAGTGGTTGAGGAGAACAGTGGGGCAGAGCACGGGGGCGGGCAGAGCAACAGTAGGACACGTGTTGTCCTCTCCCAGGAGACCACCCGCGGGGCTGCCTCCTGACAAAGGCCACATGGTACTGTATGTCTGCCGCCTTGCCACTCCAAGATTAAAAATATCATTTCTGTTCTGAAAACAGTTTCTCAAGACTGTTCCTAAAAGCCACCTCCTCACCCAGACTAGAAGGCTGTGTCCATTAATTTAAAACATGCTCCTAGCAAAGGCGGAAGGAGCGCCTTCATTGCTCTCAGGAGCCACTCCAATCCTTCAGGAGGAATTCAATTTGGAGCGGAAATGGAGAATTTATCAGGTCTTAAGTAGGGCTGGTGTGTGATTTACTTCTGCTCTGTCCAGGGAGCTGTGACCAGCGTGGCCCACCTTGCTGCCTGGGGAGAGGCACAGCACTCATTGGCTCTGGCCCTGTGCTGCTGCCTTGGTGGGCCAGAGCAGGCTGCGGGTGGGACTGAGAGGACAGGCAGTTGCTTTTGGTTAAGGACAAGAAGAGCCCAGGCCACCCCTCCGCTTATACTGAATCAGATCTCAATTCCCCTCAGGAGAAGCAGATTCACTTTTCAAACAGATCCTTGGGAGGTGTGTCCAGGAAACAGACATATATTCATCAAGCTTGAACTTATGGGCTCAAAGTTCTCACAATCCCAACAACATGTGGAGCCCAGTGTCCATTACAGACAGGAAGGAAGAACCAAGAAAGAGAAACAGGCTTCTCTCCCTCCAAAGTCAAACTGGATAGTCCTAAGGGTCTTATCATCACGTCAAAGCAACTTTTGCTTGCATGACTCAATTACTTGCTAAAATGTGGACAACTGAAAAGGAGACTCATAGCAACCTGGGGCAATCTGAAAGAAAGGATAAATCATAGTCATCCCTCCCTTAGATTCAGAACATGTTTTCTTTTTCCTCCAGCTCAAGCCCAGTGATGCAATGATCATTGCTTTCCCTGAAGCTCCATCTTCAGAGTCCACCCAAGGGAAGCCACCAGCCATGCCCTGGGACCTCTATTTCCTAAGTCTATGTCACAGGTAGAACTGGCCCAAGATTACCAAACTTTGTGATCAGCAAAGCTTCAGCCTCTTCTCTCTGAGAAGGAGGGAAGGAGAGGAAGGGAGAGGGGACAAAGTGAGGACAGCATCACTACTCCACTGCTGATGCCCTGAAAGAGCCCAAATTCCTGAACACAACACCTGGTTCTTCCTAACCCTGTCCTATGCCAGGAGTCCCTAGTGGGCCACTGCAAGGAGATGCTTAGACAAGCAGGTACAAGGGTGCTTAGGTCAGTCCCTAGTGTTGGATTCCAGGAGCCCAGCAAGGGCAACGTGCCAGACTGCCTAATGCCTTTCCCCAGCCTCTACCTCCCACCCATTTTTGCTACAGCCTGACTTTTCCTTTGACTAAATAAACTTTATATTTTAGAACAGTTTTAGGTTCACAGCAAAACTGAGCAGAAGGTACAGAGATTTCCCATATGTCCCCTGCCCTCATACAACCACAGCCTCCCTCACTATCAAGATCCCCCACTAGAGTGTGCATTTCTTATTACAACGGATGAACCTACACTGACACATCATTGTCACCCACAGTCCATCATTTACACTAGGGTTCACTCTTGGTATTGTACATTTTATGGGTTTGGACAAATCTATAACGACATGTATCCCCCATTATAGTATCATGTAGAGCAGTTTCACTGCCCTAAAAATTCTCTAATTTTTTTTCAAGAAGAGATGGTATAAAGCAGGTCACAAACTCCAAGAAGATCTCTAAGCCAAGTGGATAACAAAATGAGGGAAGTGGATAATGAGATGGGGGAAGTAGATAAAAAAGATGAGGGAAGTAGATAATGAGATGAGGGAAGTAGATAAGATGAGAGAAGCTGATTAAAAAAGGCAGGAAGTAGATAACAGAGGGACGTAGACAAGGACATGGGGGAAGCAGATAATGAGAGGTGGGAAACAGATAAAATGAGGGAAGCAAATAAAGGAAGGAAGCAGACAACCAGATGGGAAGTGGGAAACAAGATGAAGGAAGCAGCACTGAGATTAAGGACATGATAATACTATATGGAAATAGGTCACTACAGGAGGGAAGTAGACAACAATTTTAAAAAACACTACACCAAAGCAAACAAACCTATGGAAAGGAGCTACAGGTTATAATCTCTGGTTTAAAGCAGTTATCTGAGAAGAAGCTTATGGTTTCATTGCACACTGAGGTGTAATGACTGAGGCCTCCATGGATCCTAACAGGGTTCTGTATGGGTGCTCACGGAAAACAGGGAAAGGCTTAAAAGCAGAGCACAGAAGCAGTTGGGGGAGAGAGGGGGTCTCCTAGTGAGGCACAAGGAGGGAAAAATGGGTGGCACTGGGAATACCAAAACATTTTTGCCAGCTTCATAATTTTGTTTAGTGTTGTCCCTGGCCTATTGCTAATGGGAAAAATAATAGCACAGCAATGACAAAACACAGAGACCACCTCTGGCTCTAAAAAACACAGAGACCACCTTTGCAGAGTGCTTAGCTATCGATGGACACTTCACTTCTGTGCCGCTGGGCAACTGGTCCATAGAGCATGCTAAGTGGAGGCAGTGCTAGCACTCAATGACTAGGATTTGGCTTCACCTAACTCAGGCTACCCTACCTGAGGCAGGTGGCAGAGGTTGGTGGTTCAACTAAAAAGCTAAATAAAGCTGCAAGTGGATGTCTCAGGTTTTAAAGCTAAAGTATCAGAGATAAAACCAGTATTTGAATTTTCAAACTAGATTTTGGCTCCTTTCCTTCTGAATCTTAAGGTACATGTTCACCCTAAGAAGTCTCTGGCTTCTCATAAATGAGAATAAAGAAATAACTTTTTTTGAAGTTACTGAACACTCGTGTTTTGAACACCAGGGACACACCCATACCCAAACTATATGAACAATATTTATTGTAGTTGAACATGTCTTTTGAATCATCTCTAAATTACTTATGAACTGACAGCTGTGCATCTTCTACAGGATCTGGAGGACTCTTCTGGTAAGTAATTACCAATTAAAACATGTTGGCAGCCTCCATTGGTGCACATGGATGACAAAATGTGATTCTCTCCACCCCCTCATTCCCCCTACTCCTGTCCTCCCCAACCAGGGTGAGGATGTTTGTTCCCATAAAAAGAGCTAATAAAATTAGCCTCCACTGTGATACAGTGAAAATCTTTATTTAATAAAATAATGCATTTTGCTTCATTCCCAGAACAGCAATAAAATGACACAGCTGAGAACCATAATAGCTCATCCAGTTGGTTTTCGCTGTGTGGACAAGTCTGTCATTTGTGGCCATGTGGAAGCTTGGAAAGCTGCTTCATGAAGGGACACGTTCGGGCAGCTTGCACCACCCTCAGTAAGAACAGAGTGGTTACAGTTTCATTTGAAATACAGTGTGAGCACTCTTTAGAGCCACAAATCAAGTCTTCCCATGTTCCTTGTCTAGAGAAAGAAATTGTGGGGGTTTCCCAAAGAGCACTCACGAATTTAATTGGTGAGAGGGGCATCAGTTGCTTCCACAACTGAGAGCTAGCATCCATATCCCAGTCAGGTACTATAGGAATCTGAAAAACCAAGATGTAGTCAGAAATAATTCTCAGTGCTGTGCTGAGGGCTGAGGGAGGCACACACAAAGAGAAAGGCTGGTGTGTGCAGTGATAGGCCAGAATACGGCAGGGCCTGGCTGCTAGACTGTTAGAACGAGGCCTGGAAGCAGCTGCTGGTGTGGAAGAAAGCACGAGTTTCCCCTGCCAGACAGCCACACTGTCAACTAGTTTCCAAAGCAGCAGGTAACTGTGGTAGGAACAAGCACCAGAGCTACCTTAGGGTGCAGGGTATCACAATCAGTTCTGTAACTATATCAAAATTAGATCTAGGAAAAGAAAACTGAAGGAAGCTGAGTTCAAGTATGCACTGACAGTTGGGATATGGAGGTGGTGGTGGTGGAGAAAAATGAGAGGAAAAATAAAATAATGATGATGGTGAACTCTTAGACATTGCTTACTCTCTCCCAGGCACAGTTCTAAGTACTTTATGTTCACCAATTCATTCAATTCTAACAACAACCCTGTGAGGGAGATATTATTATTATCCCAATTTTACACGCAAGTAAATTAAGCCAGAGAAGTTACATGGCTTGTCCAAGATCCTACAGTTAGTATGTGTCAAAGCTGACTCAAACACAGGCAGCCTGGCTCCTATACATGTTTTGCTTGATCAACATCAGCATGTCTCAGAATCACCTAGAGGTAGGGTTGCTAAATAAATACAAGACACCAATTAAATCTGAATTTCAGACAAACAATGAATAATTCTTTAGTATATGTCCCATGCAATATTTGCTAAACCTGGCAATCCTACCCAGAGGGCTTGTTAAAAGAGATCACTGGGGGGTTGGCACCATAGTGTAGTAGTTACGTTTGGCACACTCTGCTTCAGCAGCCCAGGCACAGACCTATACCACTCATCAGGCCATGCTGTGGCAGCAACCCACATATAAAATAGAGGAAGACTGGCATGTATGTTAGCTCAGGGCCAATCTTCCTCACCAAACAAAACAAAAAACAGATTGCTGGGCCCCCACCTCCAAAGAATCTGATTCATAGGCCTGGGCAGGGCCTGAGAATCTGCATTGCTATGAAGTTCCCAGGTGATGCTCATGTTGCTAATCCAGGGACCACATTCGGAGGAGAGCCACCGATCTACACTGTGGCAGCTGCATAGCATTAACTTAAAAAAAATCCATTGCCAAAGTTTATAAGTGGGAAGACTTCACCTAGAAATTCAGATTTTCTAATTATACTGAAAATTTGAAAGATTTGGCCACACTAGGCCCACATTCCCATGTAGGAACTGCAGCTGAATAGGAGCTGGCCCTTTTAGAGGGGGCTTGGCTCCCCAGCTCCCCACCACTCCCTTCTGCCTCCCCACCACTGGCTGAGTCCACTTATCATTTATAATCATGTGTGTGTGCTTTTTTTCCCTTTCTTATAGTAGGATTAAGAGAAAAGTGAAATGTTTCTTCTATCCATGTTGCCATCAAAACTAGGCAGAGAAGACTAAGTGTTTCTTAGAGGATGCTCTGCCCATGTATTCATTTATATTTGCTGCCTGACTCCTTATAGGCAAGTGGATTTAACCTCCTGTTTAGTTTTTCTTATGAAAAATTCTACCATCAACCCTGTTTATGGCTATAAAATGGCTTAGCAAACTCTTGCTTTATGGAGAGGGCAAAGACACAAACTTCAGCCTACTTCAAGTCACTCACTATAAATTCTATATAACGAAGGGGGGGAATTAATTAGGTTTATTGTATTTTTGAAATCCAAACAGTTTCAACTATTACTAGTCACTAATGGCTTATAATGAAGGCAGAGCTTGTTAGCTAAGCAAACAACTGGCATGTTTGTTTAAAGTGTAAATAAAAGGAAAATTCATGAATTAAATGAATGAATTCGCTGATTGTTCTCCCTCAGCTATAAAGGAGCATTCAGCTGCCACAATATATATCACCACCTTTGTGAAAAGGATTAGCCTGCTCTAGTTATCTTTATCCAGTCAGAGATCTTAGTGGTCGCTGACAAAATAAATCTCTCTCTGAATTTTTGAAAGTACTCATCTGCATCAATAAGTGCCATTAAGGATAAGGGATCACCTGGCTATTGGGGGTTCATAAATAACAGCTTTTAAGAACAACAGCCATATTTCCTAATCTCAAACTGTGACTCCATGAATAGACCAACACGGCATATGCTTATGGAGACAAAGGCACAAGATGCCTCATATTTTCCAGGGTGGTCTTAGAAAGTATGGGATGGATGGTCATTCTCAGAGGTATTCGACTTAACAGCATTTCCCTTTAAAAGGCAATAAACCTCACCAGAAACAAAAATAGACAAATAAAAGGTTTCGCTCTCCAAAGCCTCCTGGTATTAACTAGTACCTTTTCATTTAAAATTACGAGCCCTGCATTTCTTCTCTCCAAATGGAATGTACCAGGTTTATTGGATATCTATAGCTAAATCCCCTTTCTCTGGGATGGTTCCTTTGATCCGTTGTTCCTTGGATGTGTTCACCATGGTGAAAGTGTAGGGGAGGATCACAGGAATTCATCTCCGTCTAAATAATTCTTAGTGCCCACATTCCCATTCCTGGGTAGTTGCCTTCTTGTGATTTGAAATGTACCTGGATGTGTTTGAAATGTATTCAGCTGCAAGTAACAGAAAAGACAACTAACACTGGCACACACAAGGAGAGGTTTTTTTCCTTTCCTGTAACAAGACCCCTGGAGGAGGGTGATTGTTGGGATTGGTTCAGTGACTCAGCAATGCAGTCAGAACTCTAGGTCTATTTTCCCACTCTGCCATCCTTACCATGTTCGCTCTTGTCCTCATGCTTGCCACCTCACGGTCACAAGTAGCTACCACAGCTCCAGGCATCACCTTCATCTTCAAGACAGAAAAAAAAAAAAAAAAGGCGGGGCGGGGGGATTGCTGTGCCAGCAACTTCTATCCCTTTCATCAGGAAAGCAAAACTTTTCCTAGAAAGCCTATAGCAGACTTCCACTCATTAGTTACCCCCAGCCATAAGGCAGCACAGGAAAGAGGATCTTTGACTTTTTCTGATTCTGTGGTGGAGGAGGGCAAGAAGAAAGGGTTTGCTTATGGGTGTTGGGTACATCAACCCACAGGGTCTGCTACAGCACTCTAGTGTAGTCCTCTTTCTCATAAACATCAGAGAGTCATTCCTTGGGTCTTCTTTTAGACTACAGATACTTTAGGAAGGGATAATACACTAAAATAATTCACAATGAACTGTTAGTAATATATCACATTATATCTTTCTCGACAAGAGGCATTCTGAACATGGGGACTACGGAATGGAGAAGTAAAGGTATGTCAAAGACACATCCCACCTATTTCCCAAGTTAAATTGATGCTGACTGGCATTTGGACTTTTATTTTGCCTTGGTACCCTCCAGAGAAGACTGAAAACCTATTAAAGCTAAAGGCAGTACTATATATTATGGTGTTTTTTTAAGAACTCAGGATTTGGAGACAGAGTCTGGGGTGTGATTCGTGGCCCTCTCACTTACCAGCTGCGTCACTATATCAGTTTTCTATTGCTGCTGTAACAAATTGCCACAAACTTAGTGGCTTAAAACAACGAAATTTATCATTTTACAGTTCTGCAGGTCAGAAGTCTGACACAGGTCTCAGTGGTTGAAAATCTATTCCATTAGAAGTCAGGACACTGGTACTTGTGTGTGTCAGGTGGGAGGTGACTTGAAGGGGGCACAGGGGTCTTCTGGGGTGTTGGTCCTGTTTCTTGATCAGGTGCTAGTTATAGAGGTGTGTTCTGTTTGTGAACATTTGATGAGCTGTACACTTAAGATGTGTGTGCACTTTTCAGCATGTATTGTACTTCAACAAAAAGTTAAAAACAGACAAACACACAAATATCTTGGAGGTCTCCACTTTCTCTTTGGAGAAATGAAGGCAAACATTAAGGCAAAGTGCCGTCAGCAGGGACTGAAATGAGACCAGAAATGAGAAATGCCCCTAGTCCTCCAAGCTGAATATACTCTAGCCGGTTCCCAATACTAATTATATATTTTTTAAATCTCTTGAGGAAAAGTTTTTCTTTTTAATTTACTTTTGCCACAGAGGCACATTTCTATTGCAAGTGAAAGGAACCTTGTATCCTTCAGATGCACCTGTGAAAACAGAACTGATACTGTCATGTATCCATGTCTGCTTCATTCTCTTTCAGACACAGTGGAAAATATGTCACAATAATAAGCCCCTTTTCCATCCTGGCCAGCTGGAAAATTATGTTATGATTGAAATGACATCATTCAGCTACGACATCAAGCCAGCAGCTACCCTGAGAAATCTGGGTGGGGCAGCGATAGCATGGATGTGAATGCCACTTGGCAAGGAAGCCAACCCTTTTTATTACCAAACGGCTTTTTCATTGCCATGACATTTTGAAAATGAAACTGCGGCAGCTACATCGTCTGAGGCCACGATCACCCAACATCCCTTCTCTCTGAAACTAACCACGTTGGCCACACAAGACAAGAATGGGAGTAGGGAGAGCCCATTTCAAATAACTAGTTCCAAAGGCGGAAGACCAGAGGCCAGGGCCAGAACCAGGGCAATGGTGACTCCCGGAGATGGTTTAGCGTTTCTTCTATCTCTATCAATTGTTTCTAAAGTGATCTCAAGTAATAGTAGTCACAATAAGAGCATAAGTACTAGCAGTAATAACAGTATCTATAATAATATTCTTTCATGTAGAATATTGATGTTCTGTAACATAATACTCTAAGCAAAGCCCAGCATGCTTATTAGGCAAATATAACATCAGGACAAGGCCCTGACCCTCCTCCATCTTTTCAACTTTTAGGATGAACCATATGAAACTACTGATATTTGACCATTTTCCAAAAATGAGCAGTTTCATAAGGCTTATCCTAAAAGATTTTCCCTCCCCCACCCAAGACCCTTCTCTGCAGAAAAGTCAGGAGCTGCCACAAGATCTAGGGAAATTCCCATACTTCTCAAGCAACAGAAAATTAGAAATGCTGCTGCATCCCACTGTGGAAAAGTGTAGATGACAGGTCCTGGGCAAATGACACTGTGCTGTCCTCAGAAGGAGCTGGACCCTAGGTCAGTGCCCAGATCAGTGCCCCCTCTGTCCTTTGCCTGCTCAGTGTGAAGCCATGTGCCTTAGGTTAGAAGCAGATCTTCAAGTCAACAGCAGAAGCAGGAGTGGCCAGAACAGGGAAACTGGAACAGCAATCACCCCCAAGCCTCAAGGGAGGCCAAGTGGATCTGCAGTTGATGTGCAGCGTGCTGCAAGGCCACCTAAGATCCATGTCTGTACCTGTAAGCCAGAGAGAACGAGGCTGGGATATCACTGCAGAGAAGCTGGAATCCCAACTGATTTCAGCCGACCAGCCTGTTGCAGATGCCTGACCCCTGCAATGAAGTCAACTCCCAATGAATTAAGGCGTTAAATGGTCTCAGGGCCCAGTGGGAGAGAGCCCACTATTTCATGGCTGCTCCCCACAAGGTGAACATGCATGCCATCTTAGTTTAGCCAGCTGCCAGGAAGGGCTCTGGGAAAGAGAACAAGTTCATTTTGATGGAGGACTGGAGGTGAGGAGCAAAGGTGAGAGTGTAGGGAGCACTATCAAGGAGAAGAAAATTAGTCCATGGTGGGGGGAAGAAGAGCAAATCTGGGGCAGGAACACACAGATTCCAAGGCCTGTGCAGAACCTGGCTCACAGCAATTCTGCCGCAGACAGAACAGCTGGGAGATGGCATAGGGTGGAGAGATGAGCAAGCAGTGAAGTTGGGGAAGGTGTGAGACTGATTCTAGAATCCTTGGGCACTCAATCCAGAAGGGATGTCAGAGGCCTGCCCCTCATATTCTACATATGAGAAAACAGAGACCCACAGAGCCAGTGTCCTTCATGCCATAGGGTGGGAGCTGCCTGCGTGCCACAGCTAATTCACGTCAGACTTAAGTCTTGCAAGGCATTTTATTCAAAACTGTTTTATAAAATCCCAGTCAAAGCAGAACCAACAGCGACCCCTTGCCTGAAACTGACGACTCACTCAAAGACAGAGCAGTGACTGAGGGCAGAAATCGGTATATGCCACGTTCACAAAATGCTTCTAAGATGGATGTCACACCAAGTAACAGCAGCTGATTACTAAGATGTTTACTCTGCTAAGACCTGGCCTTTTCTTCTGCTGACAAAGCACTACCATTCAGGAAAGGTTCAACCACATTGGTTTGTTGGTGTTCACTGGTTTCACGTGGGAGGAAAATAACAACAAACAAGAAAAAGAAAACATTTCATACTATTTTCTAAGTACAAAAAGCGTCATATTTTTCATAGTTGTGTAACTATAATGGTTTACCTAATTGTTTTCAAATTTTCTCTCTTGCTCTTTCATTCATTTTTTTTTTTAAGGCTCTGAAAATTCACCTTTGGGTTAAACACATCTGTGGAAAGCAAGCCTGGTATAAAGAAAAACTGGGTTATGCTGGAGCATTAATGCAGGTAACCTTAGCTATAGTGTCTGCACGAGCAAACACTATAATGTATGAAATAAAATACTAATAGCCATTACCTCAGTTCTTCTGAGAACAGACCTGAGTCACAGTTTTTGTGCGGTGTGATTTCCACACATGCGCCTCACTGTGAATACCGCTCACGTTACCGGGTGATGGAAGCCTCAAAGCAGGCGAGACCAAGCCACATCTGTTTTTATTCCGTAATGTCATGGGCAACATTGCTTACTTTGGCGACCAAGTTCAGTTCTCCTGAATTTACCACCTATTACACATTTTAAGATTAATCACCTAAACGTGTACTAGAAGGGTTGGCAAAATTATTTTTAACTTAGAAAGGAAAATATTGGAATAAGATTAACATCTCTGTTATTTATCAGTGGCTAGATCTGCAATCACTCAGCTGAACCCTCCGACATTCGAAGGCACCAAAAGGGCAAAATGTACGTGTTACTGGATGTACTTCCAATGCCTCATATTTGTGCACTACAAATGCACGTAATTAGATTTTTAAACTTTGCGCAGATGGTGTTAAGTATGCCAAAGACATTTAGCTTCCTGGGGGCCTCTGGTAAGTCTGGTTTCCCCTTCTTTCCTTCTTGTCCACCATCTTCTTGATAAGCTTTAGGTTCTTAGTGGCCTAGAAACCGTTTGACAGTTTTGTGTATGATAATTATACAGCTGAGTTAAATAAAGAATGAAAGTCAAGTGCCACCCCAGTCCTTGGCACACAGTAAACATGCCACAAATGTTACTCCCTCCTCTTACACTCTCTCTTAGACTGCTCAGTGCTTTCAAGTCTGTGTTTAGAATTGATTCTTCAAATCCCCCATGAGATAGTATAAAGTGAACATTCCACTTTTATTGGCAGGGGGCCGGGAGTGGCTAATTTACTCCTCCAGACGGGATCCTGGCACAGTCCGAGGCTGGACCGAAACTAGCTCTCTTGGCCACAGCTTAGCAGCAGGGCTCCTGAGCTAAATTGCTTCTTTAGGTGGCCTGCCACACTGAGATGTGTTTTTTAAATCTGTGCAATAAAATTTGGTGTGGTTGGAGAGGCGGCAGCAGACGGGAACCCACCCACAGGCAAATGACGTCAAAAAGCTAGAGGGAAATATTAGGCTTCTCTGTTCTCAAGAAGCTTCTGCTATGTTCAGCAACCTGAGAAGGAAGCTGACTTTCCATTAAAAAACAGCCGCTTTGGCAGTTGTCAGAGACAGCCTGGGGTCTTATACTTCCCCTCTCAGGAAAAGTAGGGAAAATAATTTCCATAAGTTAGAAAGGAAGAAACCTGGAGTTCAAAGAGTCTTAGAACTGGAAAGGCATTTGATGGTTATTTGGTGTAATCTCTACTTTCAAATAGCAAATAAGGAAAGTGAGGCTCAGAGCAGGTTGGGGACTGAACCTCAGCCCCTGGATTTCCAGGGCAGCCCACTCTCTATACCACGTTGCTGTCACAAAGCCAACTACCTGCACCTTTGTCAGCAGCTCAGAGGAGAAAGTACCTCGCATTCCAGTTTGCAGAGGGGTTGTTTCAACGGAGGTTCCCAGATGGATGAAGGGAGAATAGTCCTGTCCTGTTAATACCCTGAGGCCCAAGATCTTGCTTGGGAAGAAGCTCTGGAGAGGCTGTGTGTGTTTTTGTGTTTGTGTGAATGTATCAGGGGCACACAACCAGGAAGGCCCTTCCCTCTTACACCTTTGCCCACAGAAAACAATCTGATGTGTGGATTGAGCACACTTTGCGGTGGACGCTGCACCCTGGAACGCTGGGAAGCCACTCTGCATGGGGACTGGGGCCAACCACTAGATCTCTCAGTTCTTTAGCCTTCTCTTCTGCAGAAAGGACCCTGACGCAATAGCTAAGGGACAACTTGAGAAGCAGCGTGCTGAAGTCACAGAGCAGGACTCTCCACATGTTCCACACATGGCTGCAAGATTCAGCTCTTCCTCGTGTCTTCGGGAAACCAATTAAGCCTGACTTCAAAATACCATTATGTCACTCACAAACGTGTTTGTATTTTCCTTGGTAAATTAACTCTCCCATCAGTGACCTTCCAAAAGAGAAATCCTTCAATTAATAACGTGAATAGTAGTAGCTTTATAATTTTTAAAGACCCTTCATATTCATTTTTCTTTCTCTTTTTAATTGAACCTCAACAGCTTTGTGAAGGTTGCAGATTTTTTCCCTTAGGTGAGAAAATGGAGACTCAGAAAGAGGAAAAAACTGACCTGGAACAGCAAGCTCATGTGTGGCAGAGCTGGAACTCAAGCCCAGCTCTTCTTTCTACTACCACTCTGAACACAGGCGCAGGGGGACCAGCTTTGGTTCCGTGGTTCACAAAGTGATTTCACCCAGACAACATAAATTCTTGGTCCCAGATTGGGTTGGACAAACAGGATGTAGAAGGCAGATACTGATGCAGAACCATTCATTCGTTCAGCAAATACTGGATGCCTGTTAAGTGCCAGGCCCTGTGCTTGGTGCTTGGGATATATTTACTAACAAAAGAGACAGGGACTGGGGTCCTCGTGGAGATCGCAGTCTAGGAGGGGGAGACATTCAATAAGCAAAATCTTTACTTCTGTACTAAGTCATTCACTTCTCTCCCTCTCTTGGTTCCTGTGTTTCCACAAACTTCGTGTCATGTTTGGCTCTGCACCCCTCTGCTTTATGTTCTGCTCTTTATGTTATGCTCCCGGCCTCTGCAACCCCTCCCCCAAGAGGGCCCGCTCTCCACTCCCCACCAAAATGACACAGCTGATGGATGGTTCCACACAGTGCCTGACTGCTTTAGTCTAAGTGTTGGCAGTAGTTAGTGATGGGTGTTATTATCTGATCATTGATAGATTTCATTATTTGTAGCTTTCTATCATCGCTTTTACTGGAAGTCGTGTGTGTGTGTGTGTGTGCATGTGTGTATGCGTGTTGTGTGTGCGTGTGTTTCCCAAAGTATATTTTATGATGGGTTTTAACAGGGTTGGGGCAAAAGTGTGAGGTGAGCAGCTTTACAATAAGGGCTCAATGACATGTACAGGGGAGGTACATTTGAATGACAAGCCTGTCCCTCTAAATATAACTACATAAAAGAAATGACAGAAGAACATGTATTTCTACTATTTTGATTAAACTAGAATTTTAAATCAAATTTTCTTGTCTATATGCAACTTCTAGTTTCTTGACCCACAGACTGACTCCTCCATCTTATCTCTCTGTTATCTGGGAATTTGGGACAGTTATTTACTGCAATCCCTACACAATAACTGCTTTTATAATGTTTTAAAACCACCTTTCATAAACAATATGTAAGTGAAGGATAAAGAAACCAATATTTTAAATTTACTAAAAGATCAGGGATTGCTCTTGAGCTCGTCATTGAGATGAATGAAATGCATTCTTTAATCAGGAAAAAAAGGATGAGAGGAAGAAATTACATAAAAGCATAAGTAGCAACTCAAAAATTATTTTCTTGGTTTATTTTATGTTGCAGCTATATAAGCCATCCCTTTTTGTGTGTCCATCAATAAGATATCTGTTGTGCTTTTGTACAAAGAACAAAGATGCTTTTATCAATTCTCAAAAGTCTGTAGGAGAAACCATTCATGCTGTCAAACCCCCTAAAACCCTTTCAGCAAATAATGAAATCCATCAGTGACAAATGTCAACATACTAATTTGTTAAATGCAAAACAAAAGCAACATTCAGACAAGGCGCTTCATTTCATGTTATATCAGCACTCCAATTTGTACCAAATTTATGGCAACCCACAGATCATGCAATATTAAACAGGACTGTATTATAATGACTAAAACTGGAACAATAAACTCTCCTTAGCTAGAATGCTAATAGTGCAGCTGAAATACGTACTAAGATTCTAGTACATTCAACCCCTTCCCAACTACTAGAAATTCTGTGAAGACACCTATTTCTAATAAAAAGTGGTGATATAACCCAATTTATGGATTTCAGGTGGATAAGAAAAGAAACTTGAAAAATAAAGTTGAAGTCCTAGAGAAGACCTTAGAACTCACTTAGTCCAACAGGATCAATTACAGCAAAATAAAATTCTTAAAGGTATGAAATGCAGTGAAAAGATTTTCCTGATTTTATTGTTGGTCATAATAAAAGGGATATTTTAACTGAGACTGGCACATTCCACATTATGGTAGACTTTTTTAAAAAGCCTGAAGGAAACAAGAGGGTAGGTGATGCCGAGGCACAGGGTTCTATCTACATCGTGAGCTAGAGAGCCTCTCAACGTTTCCCTATATTTTAAAACATAGCTTCAAATGATGCCCAGTGCCCTAGATGACTTGCAGCACAAAGTCAGAGACCTGGTGGGTCTGGCACAGGCCAGACACACTTGAGTTCAAATCCTGGCTCAAGTGCATGATAATTGTGTGACTTCAGGCCAAGTTCTTTACCTCTCTGGTTTCCTCCCTCTAAAATGAACATTACAACAACTTTGCAGGGAAGCTACAAGGATCTCCAGTGCCGTGTAAATTTTTGATACATGAATGTCTTGGCCAGCCTTCCCTCAAATCATTCGATTTCACTTCCTTACTTTCGGAGAGATTAATTTAGTTGGGCTTGTGGACAGCTCAGCTGAAGATGCTGTAAAGAGCACCACTTCCGACGAAAAGAAGTCTAAATTGAGTAGTTATGGTGTGGAAGACAAATGGCAACAAATGGCAATTAAAAGTGTTTTAGGAGTATTTTTAAAAATCTATCTAGTGTGGATTTCCATGTATCTGCAACCAATGCAATTACCATAAAGAGAGGGTGAGGACAACACCTGCTAGGCATGACCACAGGCCCATTGGCTACTACTGTCCCCGTCATGGGGCCTGCTGCCCTGTTACCATCTTTAAAACAGAAGCAAAGAAGCAGAGCTACTTCAAGGAACCTGAAATGCAAAAAGTTATCACAGAAGATAAAAATGAGCTTCCAATTTTCTTCTTTAAATGGCACACACACAGAGACACATGTAAAGTATATTTCTTTCTAAGAAAATAGGAAACTGAGGGCCAGAAAATGTTCCTAAATTGTGGTAAAAGAGGTAGATAAACACATCTTTATAGAAGATAGGTCACACAAATCACACTGCTGATATCTTGGTAAATTCCCAATTGGGCAACTGCCACCTGCCTGTCTAGAATGCCACTCCTTGCAATTTCTTTTGCATACAATACATTCCCATGCTCCAGTCCCAAATGGGGGTGTGCTATTGGGGGAGACATTAAATACCTGCTGTGTTTCACCCCCAGAGTTATCTGTGCTTTAGCAGTTGACCCTGCTCACCCTACCCCCACTCTGGATGTGTTTCCTGAGCTGATTCAGCCAGCTTCATTATCTTTCTTTCTCACCTTCTAAACATCATTCACACTGAACCCTATTAACCCTTTTTCACCTCTTTCTATATATGTGTGTGCAAGAAATATTAAATGACATATTCACCAGGAAACTAAAGCATGTCTTTCTTACCTGCTTAAACACTCAGTCAATTAATAGCACACACAAGTCAACTCTAAGTTCTCGATACTCAAAGACCAGGACCACTGGCATCTCCTGGGAGCTTATTAGAAATGAAGAGTCTTGGCCCCATCTCAGAACTGTTGAATCAGATGGGGCCGGCCCTGTGGCCTAGTGGTTAAGTTTGGCATGCTCTACTTCAGCGGCCTGGGTTCGGCTCCCGAGCATGGACCTATATCACTCATTGGCGGCCATGCTGTGGCAGTGACCCACATATAAAACAGAGGAAGACTGGCACAGATGTTAGCTTGGGGCGAATCTTCCTCAGCCCAAAAAAAAAAAAAGAATTGCTAAATCAGAATCTGCATTTTACTAAGATCCCCAGTTGATTCATATTCATGTTCAAGTTTTAGAAGCACTTTCCTAAGTGAAAAGAACATGCATTTTAAGTGAAAGTGGTTGTGGAAGCTAGTTTTTGTTTCCTCTTGCGGACAGCAAAGGTGTGAGGAACACTAAGAAGCAAAGGGTAGTCCTAAGGATTCAGGGGTAAACCCCACATTTAACAACTAACAGATGAACACTGGCCATACGTGGAACATTGGGCCAACTGGAAGGGGTTTAAGTATGAATAAACACAGGGTTTGTCCTCCCATTTAAAATAGTCACTAGTCCCTCAACATAATAAAGGCCATATATGACAAGCCCACAGCTAATATCATACTCTACAGTGAAAAGCTGAAAGCTTTTCTTCTAACATCAGGAACAGGATAATGATGGGCACTCTCATTTTTATTCAGCATAGTATTGGAAATCATAGGCAAATCAATTAGGAAAGAAAAAGAAATAAAAGGCATTCAAACTGGAAAGAAAGACATAAATCCATCACTATTTGCAGATGACATGATATTATCTATAGAAAACCCTAAAGACTACATTAAAAAACTGATAGAACTAATAAATGAATTCAGTAAAGTTGCAGGACATAAAATTAATATACAAAAATCAGTTACATTTCTATACGCAATAACAAACTATCGGAACCAGAAATTAAGAAAACAATCCCATTTACAATTACATCAAAAAGAATAAAATACCTAGGAATACATTTAACAAAGGAGGTGAAAGATCTCTACACTGAAAACTATAAGACATTGATGAAAGAAATTGAAGAAGACACAAATAAATGGAAAGATATTCCATGCTCATGGATTGGAAGAATTAATACTGTTAAAATGTTCATACTACCCAAAACAATCTACAGATTCAGTGCAATCCCTATCAAAATTCCAGTGGCATTTTTCACAAAAATGAAACAAACAATCCTAAAATTCGTATGCAACCACAAAAGACCCTGAATAGCCAAAGCAATCTTGAGAAGGAAGAACAAAGCTAAAGGCATCATGCTTCCTGATTTCAAACTATGTTACAAAGCTACAGTAATCAAAATACCATGGTCCTGGTACAAAAACAGACCCATGGACCAATAGAACAGAACAGAGAGCCCAAAAATAAACCCACACATGTATGGTCAATTAATTTATGAACCAAGAATATACAATGGGGAAAGGACAGTCTCTTCAATAAATGGTGTTGGGAAAACTGAACAGCCACATGCAAAAGAATGAAACTGGACCACTATATTACACCATACACAAAAATTAACTCAAAATGGATTAAAGACTTGAATGTAAGACCTACAACCGTAAAACTCCTAGAAGAAAACATAGGTGATAAGCTCTTTGCTATTGGTCTTGGTGACGATTTTTTGGTTTTAACACCAAAAGCAAAGGCAACAAAAGCAAAAATAAACAAGTGGGACTACACCAAACTGAAAAGCTTCTGCACAGAAAAGGAATCTTCAACAAAATGAAGAAGGAACCTACCAAATGAGAGACAATATTTGCAAACCATATATCTGATAAGGGGTTAATATCCAAAATACAGAAAGAATTCATACAACTCAATAGCAAAAAACCCCAAACAATCCAATTAAAAAATGGGCAGATGATCTGAATGGACATTTTCCTAAAGAAGACATACAGATGGCCAACAGGTATATGAAAAGATGCTCAACATCACTAATCATCAGGGAAATGCAAATCAAAACCACAATGAGATACCATCTCACACCTGTTTAGAATGGCTATTATCAAAAAGACAAGAAATAACAAGTGTTGGTGAGGATGTGGAGAAAAGGGAACCCTTGTGCACTGTTGGAGGGAATGTAAATTGACGCAGCCACTATGGAAAACAGTATGGAGGCTCCTCCAAAAATCAAAAATACAACAACCATATGATACAGCAATTCCACTTCTGGGTATTTACTCAAAGAAAACAAAAACACCAACACAAAAAGTTATATGCACTCCCATGTTCACTGCAGCATTATTTACAATAGCCAAGACATGGAAACAACCTAAGTGCCCCTCAATGGATGAATGGATAAAGAAACTGTGGTATATATACACAATGGAATATTATTCAGTCATGAAAAGAAGAAAATCCTGCCATTGGCGACAACACAGATGGACCCTGAGAGCATTATGCTAAGTGAAATAAGTCAGAAAGACAAATACTGTATGATCTCACTTATATGTAGAATCTAAAACAAACAAACAAACAAACTCAGAGATAAAGAGAACAGATTGGTGGTTGCCACAGGGTGGAGGTGGACAAAATGGGT
Organism: Tapirus indicus; assembly: GCA_031878705.1. Classification (NCBI taxonomy): domain Eukaryota; kingdom Metazoa; phylum Chordata; class Mammalia; order Perissodactyla; family Tapiridae; genus Tapirus; species Tapirus indicus. The sequence goes on from CM062927.1 coordinate 40,651,960, forward strand.
GAAAGTGGTCAAAAGGTACAAATTTCCAGTTATAAAATGAATAAGTCCTAGGGATGTAGTGTACAGTATGGTGAGTATAGTTAATAATACTGTATTGTGTATTTGAAAGTTGCTATGAGAGTAAATCTTAAAAGTTCTCATTATAAGAAAAAAAAACTTGTAACTATGTGTGGTGATGGATGTTAACCAGATTTACTGTGGTGATCATTTCACAATATATACATATATTGAGTCATTATGGTGTACACCTGAAACTAATAATGTTAATTATATCTCAATTAAAAAAATGAAAAATAAAGCATTCACTATTTTATATTATACTATACTAGGTTAGGTTACTAAAATTGCTATAATGAAAGAATGTATTGAGGGGTATGGGACCACAGAGGAGAAGGCAATTAATTCTTTTTTAATTTGAGAAAATTTGAATACTCTATTTTTTGTCATTCCCCATTAAAAGGTAGGAGGTGCCATAAATATAAGTCAACTCCACGTGAGTCAGGGAAGATTATGAAATTTTGATTTCCTGTTTATTGACAGCAGGTACCAAATTCTACTTAATTGTTTTGATAATATCTCCCACTTAACCACTTACTGAAGTGATGTTTCATACTATTTACTCAACTTTGCATGAATTAGAAATAGAAATCCAAATGGTAACCACTTCTTGACACGAAGGAATACTGGAAAGGTCAGTTTTGCCAAGATCTAAGAGAAAGTGGGCTAATCCAAGCATGGAGTTACTGTAGGAAAGGTCTGAAAAATGGGGCGCCTGGAAAGCATCCCACTTAACTTGTGAGTCAGACCTATCCTCTGTGAAGCTTCCTGATTTTGTTTAAAGTCAGTTCCCAGAATCTCAGATATATCCAGAACACAAAGCTAAGTAGAAAATATACTCTGAAGCCAAATATAGATGACATTTGGATTATCTACACTCCTCACTCTCCTTGCTTAGGGGGAAACCTGAAAGTTGACTAAGATACAGATATGCAGAGAAAAACATTTCAAATAATTATTAGTATTGAGTACTATTCCAGAGATGATAGTTTTCTTCCCACTATATCTTCTACTCAAGCAGCACAAAACACTTTCCTAATGCAATCTGGGGCAGGAGCGGTGAGAAATAGGGAAGAAGATGATGATAATGCAAGAGATTCTCCCAAAAGAGGGAAACATAGGGAAGACCTGAAAGGCTTGGAAATAGAAAAAGCAGCTCTGTATCACCTCCATGAGGGGTGAAGAACCACCAGCTCTCCATAAAATATCATCAGGACCTGAGAATAATATTGCTTTGGTCCTTGAAAGTGTGATTTGAAGAATAATGTTTACATTAGCTGGCTACCGTGGTCATCATAATCCTTTTGGTGGCACTGAAAGTTTACAGATTATAATATTCATAAATGACAGAATTTGATAGCTAGAAGGGTCTTTTGCTACCACCTGTTACCCAATAGTTTCATTTTACAGAGGACAAAACTCAGGCTCAGAAAGGGTAAGGGATTTGCTAAAGTCCTACAGCGTGCAAGTTGGTGGTGGCCAGTAGTTAGCAGTGGCATTCATGCCCTGACTCTCTGTCCAGTGCTCTTCATATTATAACAGTGGTTCCTAACCTGGGTTCCCCTGACTCCTTCAAGTCCTCTAAGTCCATGGGAATCCATGAACTATGTTCAGTATTTTAAAAAGTTCAATTGAATCTCCAGGCATACCTAGTCTTATTGTGCTTTACTTTATTGTTCTTTGCAGATAATTGTGTTTTTTACAAATTGAAGGTTTGTGGCAACCCTGTGTGGAGCAGGTCTGTCAGCATCATTTGTCCAACATCATTTGCTCACTCTGTGTCTCATTTTGGTAACTCTCACAATATTTCAACCTTTTTCCTTATTATGATATTTGTTATGGTGTTCTGTGATCAGTGATCTTTTGTAATTGTACAAACTATTGTACAAAAACTACTGTAATTGTTTTGGGGTGCCATGAACTGTGTCCGTATAAGATGGCAAACTTAATCAACAAATGTTGTGTGTGTTCTGACTGCTCCACCGATCAGCTATTCCCCTGTCTTTCTCCCTCTCCTCGAGCCTCCCTGTTCCGAGACACAACAATATTTAAATTAGGCCAATTAATAACCCTACAATGACTTCTAAGTGTTCAATTGAAAGCAAGAGTCACATGCCTCTCACTTTAAATCAAAAGCTAGAAATGATTAAGCTTAGGGAGGAAGGCATGTTGAAAGTCAAGATAGGCCAAAAGCGAGGCCTCTTCTGCCAAATAACTAGCCAAGTTGCAAACACATAGGAAAAGTTCTTGAAAGAAATTAAAAGTGCTACTCCAGTGAACACATGAATGATCAGAAAGCAAAACAGCCTTATTGCTGATATAGAGAAAGTTTTAGTGGTCTGGATAGAACTTCAAACCAGCCACAACATTCCCTTAAGCCAAAGCCTCATCCAGAGCAAGGCCCCAATTCTCTTCAATTCTATGAAGTTTGAGAGGTGAGGAAGCTGCAGAAGAAAAGTCTGAAGCTGGCAGAGGTTGGTTCATGAGGTTTAAGGAAAGAAGCCATCTCCATAACATAAAAGTGCAAGGTGAAGCGGCAAGTGCTGATATAGAAGCTGCAGCAAGTTATCCAGAAGATCTAAGATAATTAATGAAGGTGGCTACATTAAACAACAGATTTTTTCAGTGTAGATGGCACAACCTTCTATTGGAAGAAGATGCCATCTAGGACTTTCATAGCTAGAGAGGAGAAGTCAGTGCCTGGCTTCAAAGCTTCAAAGGACAGGCTGACTCTCTCATTAGGGGCTAATGCAGCTGGTGACTTTCAGTTGAAGCCAATGTTCATTTACCATCTGAAAGTCCTAAGAATTATGCTAAATCTACTCTGCCTGTGCTCTATTAGTGGGACAACAAAGCCTGGATGACAGCACATCTGTTTACAACACGATTTACTGAATATTTTAAGCCCACTGTTGAGATCTGCTGCTAAGAAAAAAAGATTCCTTTCAAAATATTACTGCTTATTGACAATGCACCTGGTCACCCAAGAGCTCTGATGGGGATGTAGAATGAGATTAATGTTGTTTTCTTGCCTGGTAACACAGCATCCATTCTGCAGTCCATGGATCAAGGAGTCATTTTAACTTTCAAGTCTTATTATTTAAGAAATACATTTTGTAAGGCTATAGCTCCCGCAGAGAGTGATTCCTCTGATGGATCTGGGAAAAGTCAACTGAAAGACTTCTGGAAAGGATTCACCATTCTAGGTGCCATTAAGAACATTTGTGATTCATGGGAAGAGGTCAAAATATCAACATTAACAGGAGTTTGGAAGAAGTTGATTCCAGCCCTCATGGACGACTTTGAGGGGCTCAAGACTTCAGTGGAGGAAGTAACTGCAGATGTGGTGGAAACAGCAAGAGAACCAGAATTAGAAGTGGAGCCTGAAGATACGAGTGAATTGCTGCAATCTCATGACAAAACTTAATGGATGAGGGGTTGCTTCTTATGGAGGAGTAAAGAAAATGGTTTCTTGAGGTGGAATCTACTCCTGGTGAAGACTGTGGAAATGACAACACAGGATATAGCATATTACATAAACTTAGTTGATAAAGCAGCAGCAGGATTTGAGAAGATTGACTCCAATTTTGAAAGAAGCTCTACTGTGAGTGAAGTTTTATCAAACAGTATTTCATGCTACAGAGAAATCGTTTGTGAAAGGAAGAGTCAATCGATGCAGCAAACTTCGTTGTCTTATTTTAGGAAATTGCCACAGCCACCCAACCTTCAGCAACCACTGATCAGTCAGTAGCCAGCAACATGGAGGCAAGACCCTCCACCAGCAAAAAGATTACGACTCACTGAAGGCTCAGATGATGGTCAGCATTTTTTAGCAATAAAGTATTTTTAAATTAAGGTATGTACATTGTTTTTTTAGACAATGCTACTGCACACTGAATAGATTACAGTATAGTGTAAACATAAATCTTATATGCACTGGGAAACTGAAAAATTTGTGTAACTTGCTTTATCACAATATTTGCTTTATTGCAGTGGTCTAGAACTGAACTTGCAATATCTCTGAGGTGCGCTGTATATATTTGCTGGAAAAAAAGGCAACACATACTAAAGTCTGCACTTCTGGTTAAATTTACTTTAACTCAGTTCATTAATTCTAGTTAGAGACAGTAATTTGAGACTGAAGCAACGTAAGGTTTAAAATTTTGTAAAGCTTATTGAAAAGGTTGTATTTGTTCCTATTTTTTGTTTTTGTAATTTTAATAATTAATAAGGTAAGAAAAAAGTCTCAGTGTAAAAAATTAGCACATGAAGAGGAAAATTCTCTTCTCATCAGTCCTCCACTTGAGTCTTTCTTCTCCAAGATAACTACTATTAAAAGTTTATTATGAATCTTTCCAGAAAATATTTTCAGGTATATAGGACAAATGCATGATGGACATTGCATCTTGTTTTTGTAAGTTGACACTGTTATCTTGGAGTTTCTCCCATATGTAGTTTTGCCTTATTCCCTTTAAAGGCTGCAGAGAATTCCACTGAATGGTGTGGCAGGATGCATTTATCATGGCCCTTACTAGAGTTTTGTTTTCACCAACAATGCTGAAGGGAATATTCTTGCCCATTTACCCACCTATACTTTGCTGAAATTCCTAGCAGTGGAAGTGCTGAGTCAAAAAGAGTATGCTTTTGAAACTTTGGTAAATATTGACAAATTGCCCCCAAAGAAGTTATACCAATTTCTCTTCCCACAAAAAAAAAATAAGTGAGAACGCCAGGTTCATTTGCCCACTTTTTTGGGGGGGGGGTGTTATATTTTCATTTTGGAGAGAGATTTTTTTAAAAATATTTGTTAGGACACTTTATAAAATAAGGAAGTCAGCCCCTTATTTGTTCAGTCTTGCAAATATCCCCCCTCCACCATTTGTTTTCTTTCTTTTGGTCTTGTTTATGGCATTTATTTCAATAAAGAAGTTTAAAATTTTGATGTAAACATGTTCATCACTATTGTTCTTTATGGCTTCTGGGTTTTATTGTCTGACAGTAGAAAGTTTCCCATACTTTATTTATTTATTTATTTATTTTGTGTGAGGAAGACCAGCCCTGAGCTAACATCCACTGCCGATCCTCCTCTTTTTTTTTGCTGAGGAAGACTGGCCCTGGGCTAACATCTGTGCCCATCTTCCTCTACTTTATATGGGACGCTGCCACGGCAGGGCTGACAGGCAGTGCGTCGGCAGGCACCTGGGATCCGAACCCGTGAACCCTGGGCTGCCAAGCGCAAACTTAACTGCTGCGCCACCGGGCAGCCCCAGTTTCCCACGTTTTAAAAGCATAAATAAATTTATTCATGTTTGTTTACTACTGTGGTTTGATTTTTTTTTTTTGCATTTAATGTTTGATCTGGATTTTGTGAAAGAAATTTCCAAACTGCTTATCAGTTATTTCAATAATATGTTTTGATCAATCTATCTTTTCCTCATGGATTTGAAATGCCACCTTTATCATATAAAAAATTCTAAATGTATTTGAATCTATTTCTGAGTTCTATTCTGTTACATTTCAAGTGCTTAGTTCCTTTCCAGTAACAAACTGTTCTGATTAATGTATCTTTGTAACATGTTCTAATGTTTGATAGAACTAGAACCCTTTATTAATCTTAAAAAAAATTTTCCCATTCATTCTCAGGTTTAGTTTTTCAGATGACCTTTAGGATCTTTTTTTACTTTTCTAAAATATATATTTATATGTTTATGATCTGGGAAATTTATTGAGGCCAATCTATACCTTATTATATTTTACATTCTATTTGTATTCTTTTTTGTTTAAATATTTTACTTTAGAATAATTTTAGTTGTGAAGATAGTATACCCCACATCCAGTTTCTCCTATTGTTAACATCTTAGGTTAGTATGATACTTATGTCAAAATATACTCTACTAATAATACAATGAACCAACATTAATATGTTATTATTAAAGTCCATAGTTTATTCAGATTTCCTTAGTTTTGACCAAATATCCCTTTTCTGTCCCAGGATCCCATTCAGGACAACACGTTACATTTAGTCGTCGTGTCTCCTTAGCCTCCTCTTTGTTGTGACCGTTTCTCAGACTTTCCTTGTTTTTGATGTACTTGACAATTTTGAGGAGTACTGGTCAGCTATTTTACAGAATGTCCTTCAATTTGGGTTTGTGTGATGTTTTTCTCATAGTTAGATGGGTTAAATGTGTTTAGGAGGAAGACCACAGACATAAAGTACCATTCTCATCACATCACATCAAAGGATATGCTATTAACATGCCTTATCATTATTGATATTGACCTTGATCACGGGGCTGAGGTGGTGGTAGTGCTTGTCATGTTTCTCTATTGCAAAGTCACTCTTTTTCCCTCTTTCCATACCACTCCCTTTGGAAGGAAGTCACCATGCACAGCCCACACTTAAGGGGAGGGGCATTATGATCCACCTCCTTAATGGAGGAGTTTCTAAACACAGTATTTGGAATTCTGCACAAGATATTTCTCTGTTCTCCCCCATTTATTTATTTATTCAATCATTTATCTATCCAGTACAGACTCACAGGTTTCATTTTATGCTTGGGTTATAATCTAGTACTGCATTATTTGTTTATCACTCAGATTGTTCTAGGATTGGCCAGTGGGAACTCTTTCAGTTGGCTCCTGCATATCCACGTCACTGTCAGGGGGGGTTGTTGTTTTTAGTACCTCTTTGCTTTCTAGCATTACAGGATTCTATAGGCTTATCTTATATATTCCCTGCCCTGGTCCTAGAATCAGCCATTTCCCACAAGAAATCCTGGTTTCTTTTATTGGAAAATATTGGAAACCAAGATCTGGCTGCTGGGTGTGATCTTTGCTCTTGGGATTTCTTTGCTTCTAGGTCCTCTGAGCTGACAGAACAATGAAATATATGTGTGTATACTAACTGATGTATATACACATATTCGCACATACTTTTATATACATACACCTGTATTTATATTATTTAGTATCGTTTTTAAGTCCCTCCTCCCCCACCAAGGCAACCCATATCTTACTGATACTTTAAGTTGTATCAAGTTGAATTTACAGATTACTTGGGGTTGTTTTTTGTAAGAGCTTAATGTAAAATAAGTGATAATTAGCAATACTTTTATGTCTTTCTATCATTTTTCTTCTCATGATCCTCAAGAAAGTTTAGGTTTTCCTTCATATGTTTCTACACATATTTCTTAAGTTTATTCCAAGAAATAGTTTGTGTGTGTGCTTTTCTAAATGGGAGCTCTTCTTCCACTATAACTTTTTATTGTTTATAAAGTAGAAAATTAATACTTTTTAAAGAAATTTATTTTGTAACCATCCATCTTAGGTTTCCTATGTATCTTCTGCAAATAATGACAATTTTGCTTCCTCCTTGCAATAATCATCTCATATTTGTTTGTCTTGTCTATTTGTATTGTCTAGAACAGAGACAGGCAAACTTACAAAGGGCCAGATAGTAAATATCATGGGCTTTATCATATACAGCCTCTGTCACAACTAGTCAATTCTGCAATTGTAGTATGAAAGCAGCCATAGACAAAATGTTAATGAATGGGCAATACTGTGTTCTAAAAATACTTTACTTACAAAAACAGGCAGTTGGCCCACAGGTGGTATAGTTTATCGACCATTGGTCTAGAATCCAAATTACGTTACATAATGATGGTGATGGTGGGTACCTTGTCTTGTTTTAATCTTCATTTTAAACAGAATGTTCTTGTGTTTCACTATTAAGCATAATGCTAGCTTTCAATTACAAATAGACACACACAAACACATAGTTTAAATAATGTTAAAGAAAGATCCACCTTGTCCTATTTTCTCTAAAAGTAATTATTAGGAATATTGTCGAATTTTGCTGCCTTTTTTTGTGACTACTGAGCCTTGACATCTTTCACCTATAAATATAGTAAGTTATGTAAATACATTTCTCATGATGGAACCATTCTTATACTTTTGGTAGAAAACTCACCTGGTTTTGGTTTATGCTTTTATTATGTCATATATTACTGAATTATTTTTGTTAATAGTCTGTGTATGATTTTTACGTCAATATTCACAAATTGGAGTAGTTTGTACTATGTTATTATTTTAACTTGTCAGGTTATGTTATTAGCATATTGTTGTCTTCATAAATATAATTTGAAAGCCTTACTTTCTACAGAAATATTTTTATGATTAGGGCTTACCTGTTTATTAAAATTTTGAGCCAATTCACCAATGAAAAACCCACCCAGGTCTGGTGTCTTTCCAGGGAAAACTCTTTGACAACTTTCTCTATTTCTTTCATGGATATTGTTTATTTAGGTTGTCTAATAATAGTTCTTCTGGTATCAATTTTTGGTGATTCATATGTTCTTAGAAAATCATTTATTGCACCCAGTTTGTCAAAATTATTTGTTGAAAAGTTCACAAAGTGCTATTTATGATTCTTTTAATTTCCTCCGCATCTGTTGTTGTTTACCATTTTTCATTTCTAAACTTCTGTATTAGTGAGTTCTTCCCTTTCCCCTCTTAATTAAGCTAGCCAATGTCATCTCTGTTTTATTGGTTTGGGCAAAAAAATCAATTTTTGGATGCATTTATCAATTCTGGTTTTATTTTTCATGCTTTCTAATTAATTCATGTCTGCTTTGATCTTTACTTCCTCTGTGTTCTTAGGTTGATTTTATTGTTGTTTTCTGCACTCTTAGGAACTAATTAGGGCTATGAATTTTTCATCAGGAACAATTTTAGTGGTACCCCGTGGATTGAGCTATACAGCGTTTTCATTTATGTATTTTTCTAGATACTCTGTAGTTTAGGTTTAATTTCTTCTTTGATGCAAAGGTTAAGAGAGAAGGATTTTTGTTCCTCTTTTATTATTTCCTAATTTTATTTTATTGCATTGGGGTTAGAGATAATCTTATTTCTACTTTTGAGGAACTGATAACAGTTTTAGTAAGTCCTCAGATATGATTACTTCTATAAATGAACCATGAACATACCATGAACATTTTTAAATTTTCAAAGCAGACAATTACACATTTTACATTTTTCGTTCCAAGAACAGTATAAAGTTGCTTCTGCATTATTGGTTTCTTAAGAGCAGGCGATCTATGTTATTCATTTTGTATCTCTAATACCTAGTCTTGTGCTTGGTACACAGTTGTTGTTCAGTAAATGGCTGCTGAATGAATGAATGAGGGCATACTGCCTATATTCAATAGGTTTATTTTTCTGAGGTTAACTGGCTCTGGACATTGTCTCCTCACACCAGCACAAGACAGATGGACTACTAAGCCACTCATTTCATAGGGATCCATGGTAAAATGAGTCAATAAAAAAGTTAAAACAGGATTTGCAGGTTGTTAAAAATATGGTTTATATTCTTCTCTTTCCCAAATGTCTTCTCATCTGCTCAATTTATACTTATTTTTTAAGCCTCAAATTCTGACTCATCCATGAAACCAGGCCATTTGAGTTCACTAACTCCTTTTGTGACCTTCATTGACTAGACTCATTTTGGCATGTGATCTAAAGGGCCTTACATTGTTATCCAGCTGTTTTATGTGTCTCTTATCTTCCTGGTAAGACTATAAACTCCTTGAGAATCTTATATTCCTTTGTATCCTACAACACACCCAGAAGAGTGTTAAATAAATGCCCACTGTATCAACAAGAGAAACGAATACTTTGGTTGACATTCTACCACATCATGGTCTTGTGACCTTAGCTACGTAATTTCACATCTCTAGGCCTCAGTTTTTTATAAGGGCACACTAAAGCCCTTTGAAAGCTTAAGAAATGGAACAGTTTTTGTCATATATCTGATTCTACAAAGAGGAGAGAGAGGCAACCACATTAAGAAAACAGCATTAAACATATGTCCAGTCGGCCATGTGACAATAGCACTATCGTTCTACACAGAAGTCAGCAACCACCCTGCTCCAATAGTTTCTTTCTCTTCCACCCTTCAAATATGGCCATCCTCAGCTCTCACTCCTCTTTCTTGCTCCACTCACTCAGAGAACGCCAGCTGTCACTAACATGTCTCTCTCAAATCTGCTCTGTCTGGGCCCACCTCTCCCAAACAGCTGTACATAGTCAACCAACTATCCACCAGACATTGCACTTCTGGGTGTTGTGCTGGTTGTTCACATTCAATTCACTTAAGCTCATACCTTGACTCCCCTGCCCCCGCACCCACAACCAATTCCTCCCCTGACGTTCCTACTTGCATTAATGGCCCCGCCATTCTCCTCAGAGTCATTTTCAGTTCCATCCTCTCCCTCAACTCCCACATTCAATCAGTTGTCAAGTTATCAAGAATCTAGCTATCCACCATCTGGAATCCATTCTTTCTCTCCTATTCCCATTGTTACCACCCTACCAAGTTTTGCACCACCCCCTTCTTAGGACGACTCTAATTGCTTCACAACTAACCAGTTTCTATATGATCCAATCTATACTATACAACATTGCCAAATTAATCTTCCTACAATAGAGTTCAATAGTACAAGATTGATTAACTGCCTTTCATGTCTCTCTTGGCTTAATTAACCAATCAATCAATCAATCACAAGTAATTCTCCATGTCTTTTCCAAAACAATTTGATATAAGACTTAGAGAGAATCGTTGGGAGTGGCAGCAGAATTGTCTTCAGAACTGCTCTGGAGTGTAAGTGGACTTATTTTCCACCACTGTAATATACTACCAGTGTCCTTGGGCAAATTAGTTAACGATTCTCAGTTTCTTCAAGTGAAAAAAAAAGGGACAATAATAATGACTAACATTTAATGAGTACTTATTAATGTGAGGTACTATGCTAAGTGATTTATATGTATTAAACCACTTTAATCCTCAACCATCCCTATGGGGTAAATATTGCTTTGATTCTTATTTTTCAGATGAGGAAACTGAGGTTCAGAGAGGTTAAGTAACTTGCCCAAGGTGCCACAGCTAGTAAATGGTGAAGTTGAGGCCTAGAACTCAGGTTTCTCTGACATCAAAGATACTTGGTGAAGTTTTAATTTTTTTAATTAAATTCAGTTTTACATACAATAGAATGAACAGATTGTAAGGGCACAGTTTGATGGGTTTGACAATTGAATAGACGCAAGTGATTACCACCCAAATCAAGATATAGAACATTTCCATTAACCAGAAAGTTCCTTCATGCCTTGTTCCAGTCAATCCCCACCCAAAGACAACTGTTCTGAGTTCTAGCACATGGATTAATTTTGCCTGTTCTTGAATTTCATGTAAATGGAAACATATGGTTAGGTTGCTTCCAATTTGGGGCTTTTAAGAATTAGGATGCTATAAATATTTGTGTACAAGTCTTTTTGTAGATATATTTTCATCTCTTTTGGATGAATTCTTTGGAGTGGGATTGCTAGGTCATACGGTAGGCGTATTTTTAACTTTATAAGCAACTACCAAAAAGTTTTTCAAAGTGGCTGTACCATTTTACACTTCCATCAGCAATGGATAAGAGTTCCAGATGCTCCACATACTTGCTAACATTTGGTAAAATAAAATAATATTTTATTTTAGTCATTGTTACCCACCCATTAGCCACTCTTGTGGGTATAAATGGTATCACAGAGCAGTTTGAATTTGCATTTTCCTGATGATCGATGATTTTGAATATGTTTTCTTGTGCTTATTGACCATTTATAAATCTTTTTTTTTTTTGGTGAGGTGACTACTGAAGACTTTTACCATATTTTAAATTGGGTTATTTGTACTCTTTTTATATTCTGAATATAAGACTTTTGTAAAGTGAATATTTTGTCCTAGTCTGTGGTAACCTAGCTATTTTCAAAAACTCATAATCAGAATTTTTAAACATAAATTTTATCATTTATGGTTAATGGTTTTATGTCCTAAGAAATTACATACTCCAAGGTCAGGAAAATATTTTATATTTTTTTCTAGAACAGTTATGGTTCTAATTTTCATATCTAGATCTACAATCTATCTCAAACTAATTTTTGCTTATGGAGTGAGACGGGTTGAAGTTCATTTGTTTCCATAATGATACCTAGTTTTTTCAGCCCCACTTCCCCCACTGATTTCCCTTGGAATCTTTGTGAAAAACCAATTCACCACACGTATATGGGTCAATTTCTAGATTCTATATTCGGCTCCACTGATTTTTGTCATCCTTATGGCAATACCACCCTGTGTTTGGCTTCCATTGTTTCTGAGGAGAGGTCTGCCACCATTTCTAATGATGTTCCCCTGAATATAATGTGTCTTTTTAAGCTGGCTGCATTTTAGATTTTCTATTTATCTTTGATATTTAGCATTCTGACATAACATACTTAGGTGTAGTTTTGTTATCCTCCTTGGGGTTTGCTGAGCATTTTAGGTCTGTGGGCCAATTTCTTTGATAAAGTTTGTAAAATCCTTGGCTATCATCTCTGCGAATATTTTGGTTTTGCATTCTCTCTCTTTTCCTTCCGTGACTCTAACTACATATGTGTCAGACCATTTGATAATGTCCTACAGTTCCAAGATGTTCAGTGTTTTCATTCCTTTTGCTCTATATGCTTCATTTTATTTCAGATAAATTCTATTGACTTGTTTTCAAGTTCACTGATCCTTTCTTCTGTGTGTCTAGTCTGTTCTTTATCCCATTATATAAAATGTGTCTATGATATTTTTTATTTTTGGAATTTGTGTGTAGTTCTTTCTTACAGTTTTCTTTTTTTTGCTGATATTCCCCATCTATTCATATATGTTATTTACCTTTCCTATTAGATCCTTTGAAATATTTATCATAGTTATTTTAAAGTTCTTGTCTGCTAATTCCAACATTTTGAGTTTTTGGCGGTCTGCTTCTAGTAACCGATTTTTTTTCTTGATTTTGGGTCATGGGTTCCTGTTTCTTCACATGCCTGCTTGCCTTCCTTCCTTCATTCCTTTAATTTTGTTTTTTGCTGTATACTCAACTAAGGGTAAAAGAAAAGTAAAAACTAAAGTAGATAATATTTATCCCAGGAAAAGATACGCCCCTCCCTTTATCAGGCCAAGTCAATACAGGCATACCTTAGAGATATTGTGAGTTTAGTTCCAGACCACTCCAATAAAGCAAGTCACATGAATTTTTTGGTTTCCCACTACATATAAAAGTTATGTTTATACTATACTATAGTCTATTAAGTATGCAACAGCATTATGTCTAAAAAACAATGTACATACCTTAATTAAAAAATACTTCATTGCTAAAAAATGCTAACCATCACCTGAGCCTTCAGGAAATCATAAACTTTTTGCTGGTGGAGGGTCTTACAAAAAAAAGCAATATCTGAGAAGCATAATAAAGCAAAGCGCAATAAAATGAGGTATGCCTGTATAACCTGTAGTCAAACTGTGGCTAGGTTTTGTTGCAGTTTTAGTTTGATTCAGTTCACCACTGGCTTCAAAAAGTTTTGAGGTTAGAATCATTAATTTTTATTCAGCAGAGCCAATTCCAAGAAGAATCAGACACTAGAATTATCTCACAAGCATTTTAAAGCAGCGGTCATAAAAAAAATGCTTGAAAATCTATTAAAAATTCTCTTGAAGCGGGGCCGGCCCAGTGGCGCAGCGGTTTAGTCCACGCTTGGCAGCCCGGGGTTCGCTGGTTCGGATCCCGGGCGCCCGCCGACGCACTGCCTGTCAGCCATGCTGTGGCGGCGTCCCATATAAAGTGGAGGAAGATGGGCACGGATGTTAGCCCAGGGCCAGTCTTCCTCAGCAAAAAAAAGAGGAGGATTAGCAACGGATGTTAGCTCAGGGCTGGTCTTCCTCACCAAAAAAAAAAAAATTCTCTTGAAGCAAATGAAAAAGTAGAAAAGCTGAGTAAATAAAAAGACGTTATGGGGCCGGCCTGGTGGCGTAGCAGTTGAGTTCACACGTTCTGCTTCAGCGGCCCAGGGTTCACCAGTTCGGATCCTGGGCACGGACCTACTCACTGCTCATCAAGCCATGTGGAAGAGATGTCCCATATAGGAGCTACAGCTCTACAACTATGATACACAACTATGTACTGGAACTTTGGGGAGAAAAAAGAAAAAAGAGGACAATTGGCAACAGATGTTAGCTCAGGGCCAATCTTCCTCACCAAAAAAACAAAAACACCTCACTGGATGGACTTGACAATAGAGTGAAGATAACGGAGGATAGAAACATTGAACTTGAAGGCAGATCAACAAAATTTACTCAATTTGAACAACAGCAAGAAAGTAGATTTAAAAATAAACAAAGCTTCTGGGTTCTTTGGGAAAATAAGAAAAGATCTAATATTCATATCATCAAAGTCTCAGAAAGAGAAGAGGAAGAGTGTGGTACTGAAAAAGTATTCAAAGAAATAATGACTGACAAATCCCCAAATTTGGCAGAATACATAAACCTACAGTTTGAAGAAGTTGAGCAAATCCCCAAAAGGATAAACCCAAAGAAATCCACATCAAGACACATCATAATTAAACTTCCAAAAACCAAAGAGAAAGAAAAAAATCTTAACAACAGAGAGAAATGACACATTATCTATAAGGAACACCAATTCAAATGGCAGTGGTTTTCTCATGTGAAATCACGGAAGCCAAAAGTAAGTGGCACAACATTTTTCAAGTGCTCAAAGAAATGTCAACCCTGAATCCTATATATAGTGAAACTATCTTTCAGGAATAAAGGGGAAATAAAGACATTCTCAGGTAAAAGAAAATCAAGAGAATCTGTTGCTAGCACACCTACTCTTAAAAGATGACTAACAAAAACTCTTGCAACAAAAAGAAAATGATAACAGAAAAAGGTTGGGAAACTCAGAAAGGAAAGAAGAACAGAATGGGCAAAAATAGAATTAAACATAATGGACTGTCCTTCACTTCATGGGTTTCTCTAATTATATTTTATGGTTGGAGCAAAAATTATACCACCACCTGATGTGGTACTCAAGGTATGTAGAGGAAATACTTAAGATGAAATATATTTTAAAAGTGGGCAAGGTAAAAGGACCTAAATGTAAGGTTTCTCCACTTCAGTTGAAGGAGTAAAACATCAACAACAGTAGGCTTGATAAATTACATATGCAAATGGTATCACCTAGAGAACCCACTAAGAAAACTATAAAAAATGGTACACTCAAAAACATTATAAATCAAAACAGAAGGCAAGAAAAAAGAAACAGAGGAATGACAGAGGAACAAACATAAAACAAATAATAAAACAGCAGACTTAGGCCCTGATATGTCAATAATTACATTAGATGTAAATGGTCTAAACATACCACTTAAAGACAAAGCCCAACTCAACTACAGAAGAAACTGTCTACAAAAAACTCACTTCACACATAACAATATAGGTAGGTTGAAAATAAAAGGCTAGATAAAAGATATATCATGCAAACATGAATTTAAAAAGCAGGAGTGACTATATTAATAATATCTGCTAAAGTAGACTTCAGAGCAAAGAAAAGTACAAGGGACAAGACTATTAATGTACCAAGAAGATATAGCCATCCTAAATGTGTATGCACCAAACAACAGAGCTTAAAATTAAAGTACATGAAGCAAAACTTGATAAAAGTTGAAAGGAGAAATAGGTAAATCCACAATCGTAGTTGGTGACTTCAACAACCCACTTTCAGCAATTGATAGAATTACTAGATAGAAAATCAGCAAAAATCTAGAAGAACTGAACACCATCAACCAACAAGATCTTATCTGACACTTATAAAACACTTTACTCAACAAGAGCAGAATACATATTCTTTTCAAACACCCATGGAACATTCCACAATGGACTCTGGGTCACAAAACAAATATTAACAAATTTAAAAGAATCAAAATCATACAGAGTATATCCTCTGACCATAATGGAATAAAACTAGAAATCAACAAGAGAAACTCTCCAAACACTTGGAAATTATACAACACCCTTCTATATAATCCATGGGTCAAAGAGGAAGTCTCAAAGGAAATTAAAAAAATAAAAAGAACTGAATGAAAATGAAAATATCAAAGTTTGTGGGATATAGCTAAAGCAGTGGCTGAGAGGCAAATATATAGCACTAACTGCTTATATTAGAAAGGAGGAAAGATCTCAAATCAATAATCTAAGTCCCTACTTCAAGAAACTAGAAAAAGAAGAGCAAAATAAACTCGCAACATACAGAGGGAAGGAAATATTAAATATAAGAGCATAAATCAATGAAACTGAAAACTGTCAAAACTCAACATTAAAAATCAAATAATCCAAATAGAAAATAGGCAAAAGACATGCCCTGACATTTCATTGAAGAGAATAGATATACAGATGGCAAATAAGCACATGGAAAGATATTCAACATCATTAGCCATTACAGAAATGCAAATTAAAACTACAATGCTATATCACTATATACCTGAGATTGGCTAAAATAAAAAATAGTGCTAACGCTAAATGCTGGTGAGGAGGTAGAAAAACTTGATGCCTCAAATATTGCTGGTAGGAATACAAAATGGTATAGCCTCCTGGGAAATAATTTGGCAGATCCCCTGTAAAACTAAAAATGTACTTACCATATGACCTGACAATTGTACTGCCTTCTACATTTATCTAGAGAAATGAAAACTTATTTTCATACAGAAACTTATAAATGAATGTTCAGAGCAGCTTTATTTGTAATAGCCAAATAGTGGAAACTACCCAAATGCCTTTCAGTGGTGAACGGTTAAACAAACTATGGTACATCCATACCATGGAATTCTATTCAGCCATAAGAATGAACAAACTATTGATACAACAAATTGGATGACTCTTAAGGAAATTATACTGAATGGAAAAAGCTGATTTTAAAATGACACATGTTGTCTAATACAATTTATATGACACTTGTGAAATAATATAATTATAGAAAATGAGAACATATTAGTGGTTGTCCGAGGTTAGGGATGGGGGGAGGAGCAGGTATAGCTTTAAAGAGGTAGCATGAGGGAGCCTTGTCATGATGGTATAGTTAAGTATCTTAATCGTGGCAGTGGCTACATGTGGTTGTGGAAGCTACGCACAGAATTAAATTGCATAGAGCTACACATACACATGTGCACAGAGAAATGAATGCATGTATAACTGGTGAAATCTGAATAAACTGAGGATTGTACCAATGTCAGTTTCCTGGTTTTGATATGGTACTACACTTATGCAAGACGTTAACACTGGGGGAGGGTGGGTGATGGGTACATGGGACCTCCCTGTACATTTCTTTGCAGTGTCCTGTGACTCTGTGACTATTCTGAAATAAAAAGTAAACACACACATACACACACATGCACGGTCTCTATTCTATGATGGATTAATATTATATGAGCACTATGGCCAAAAATGTTTAAAATCTCACTTTATGGAGAAGGAAATAAAATTCTAATTGGTTGATACTGTCACCTCAGCTATTACGGATAGATTTTCTTGCTTATTTTCATTTGTACTCCTTTCCTTGTCATTAAATTATTTATGTGTTACTGTAATTAAAATAATCCCCTTTCTAAGATGTAATATTGGGAAAAAGGTGAAAGTTTGGTGAACAGACATATTTTCAATAGTCAAAGCAAACAAAGACCTTATAATTAGAAAACTTTCAGCATGACAAATCTGTTCCCAGTAAAACCCACTGCTCGCCGCCTAATGAGAGAAACTTCCAGTGTTTTCACTGGATTTCTCTGTGGGCTTATTTCATTTAAACACGCACAGCGCTAGCTTCTGCACAGGCTGAAGTTCAAGAAAAGAGCCTCGTATGCCTTCAATACTTCAGATACGCTAACACTGCTCTGTGCATAAGTCCCTCTGAGTGTGTTTGCCCATGGGCAGGAAACAGGACTGAACTACCTCACTGATTTAGTCATTCTATGTAACTTCCAGCAGAAACTCACAAAAAGTCAATAGCGATAGAACTGACATGGTGCCTGCCCTCCTGACACTCTCAATCTAGTGGGGATCTCTGGATATGTTTAGCACGTTAGAATTTACATTTTATTTAATCTTTAATACCATTTATGAAGTAAGTAGTATAAGCCTCATCTTACAGGCAATAGAGGTAAGGCTTGGAAAGATCAAATGACTTGCCTAAGGTCATAAAATACCAGGACTTCCAACTCAAGTCCAGGGCTTGTTCCTCTATACCATGGAATTCTATCTCATGTGGATTTAACTTACATGAATTAAACCATATCCACTCATAATAAAAAAACCAGACCCTAATAATTTAAATAGTACCCTGAGACAACACTTTCATGTATATTTCATCATTGACAGTACATTAATCTGTATTATACATTCATATTACATGATAGATTATATAAACATATCCACATATAGTATATTTTTGTGGGTGCTTTAAGGGATTTTAAAGATAACTGCAACTACTGAGATTTTAGACTTATGAACTTAATTTAAAAAGTTGTATAAACCCTGTGTAAAACTGACTCTACTGTCCCACAACAGTTCAAAAATACTAAGGAACAAAGAACTATCCCACTGTAGAAAATCAGTCGAAACCCCTTTTCTAAGAAAATCTTGCATAATATCATCTTCTTTTAACTTCTCTTAATTCTAAAAGTAATATATTTATTGTAGAAAATTTGAAAAGAAAAAAAAGTTAGCCCATTTCTCTTCTGGATTTTTAAAATTATCAAAAGTTTGCTTTCTTAAACATGTAACATAAACTGGTAGGATAATCTACTTCAAGAAAATTAGTAAATGACTTGGCTTATAGACCACATGAATAAAATAGATTTTTAGCCTTTTCTGTAGGGTTCATTACATAGGTATCTTTTCTAAAGCATTAAAGTTGGATTTTTACAAATTCAGTTTACAGACATCTTCTCAGGAGTGTTTACACATCCAGCAAAGCACATCTGGCCCCTGGCTATATTTTGTGTACTTTAAAAAGTACCAAGGAAACTCCATTCCCCACCACCTGTCAGATGCACATTACTTCTGCTTTTCCTTTTAGGTTAGCTTTTTCATCAGACAATTTTCTGTTGCTCTGACCCTTGTGTTCCATCCAGACCTCTCAAGTTCCCACAAAGCTTTGTGGTTTTAACTTTCACCAACACTTTTTGGTTTCAACTGTACTAACCTCAGGTTGTACTGACACTGACCCTGGCCGCTGAGCTAACAGAGTGAATGTGGATTTTATAAGGATGGGTCAGTTGTTTGTTACTGAATAGAGAATGTGTTTCAGATCTGGCACTGCCCTGATTTTATACAATGATAGCCTTTTCAATAAGAGTAACTCTTTGAATATACAACCAAATTAATTTAATTTTTATGATTTTGTAAGACTTTTCACACAAATAGCTTTCACAAATCAGAAAAAAAATTTCAGGCCACATATTCCAATGTTCGGTTAGTAAAATATGATTACTGCACATGTCTGTTACCCACTTGATCTCTTAGAAGAGAGAAACAGCTAGGCGATTATCAATGGGTTTTAAGATTGACAGAGACTTCTACTCAGCAAAATCCACATTCTCCTCTTGTTCCTGGATTCCCAATGTTAGTCTATATTTGCCAGCTTCCCTTGCAGTTAGGTGTGGCCACAAGACTGAATTCTAAGCCAATGGAATGTGAGTAGGAGTGATGTTACCCACGACCAGGCCCGGCTCATAAAAACTTCTACGTGTACTCCTCCATGCTTTTTCCCCTTCAACCATTTGAATGTCAGCAGATAACTAATACAAGATATTTTTACATTTTTTAGTACAATATAATAATAATAATGATGATGACAGTAACAAAGATTAATACAGCATCTACTTTGTGCCAGTCCCTGATTTAAGAGCCATACATGCATTAACTCATTTCATCTTAACAACCCTGTGAGACAGATACTATAGTAATATTGTATCCACTTTTCAGATGAGGAGACTGAAGTGCAGGGAGGTTGAGCAACTTCTACAAGATCACACATCTCACAAGTGGCAGGGCTGGGGTTAGCACCCTGCTGTCCCAACTCCAATGTCTGTTCTCTGTGCTATACTGCCTCCATCATACTCTAATTCTTTTCAGATTGGTAACATGTGTTTCATATTTTGTGATAAGTCTAAGGTAGCTTAAATATGTGTTCAGTCAGAAAGTCCTTACTGGCTAACAGAATCCCATCTTCAGCTTTCCTAGCAGTTGAGTTTGGATACCACAGTCAACTCCTTATAAATTCATTCTTTAGCTGGTAGAACAGCTAAATCTTGAATTTGGATTTCACAGCCTCACTGAAGCATCCTTAATTGTTCTTCATTAACAATTTTACCTAATACTTGCTAATATTTGGGGGCAATCCAAGACAAAGGAAGAAGTAAACAGCATTATTAAAAGTTATTTCATGGTTTCTTCCTCTCCCCATCTCTCTCCGGACCAAGAGGAGAAGGGCTTTTCTCTTAGCTCGTGGCTTGCTTGGTGCTGATGAAGACAGAGGCCCATAGAGAAGATCCAATGAGCTATTTGTATTCCAAAGCAGATGAGCAATTCCAAATTAGAGGCACTCCAGGAAGTGACTCCATCTTAGGATGTAGTCCTGAGGAATGAAGTGGCCAGAAGTCAGCCCTAGGTCCTAGCTTTCAGAACCTCTGCCTGGGATGGAGGGCCCCAAATACCCATCATTCTGTGGGGTCTTCTCTCTTACCATCTCCATATGGTCTTTAGTATGTCAGGTAATATTTGTCTGATCTCTGTCTCAACCCTCAACTCATGTTTAACATTTTTAACTAACGTTTTCTGCTATAAACTCAAATTATTTCATAGGAGTACACTTATGCCAGATAGATAGATGAGAGAGAGAAACATTTTTCTGATACTTAGAAGTAATTATCTTATTCCTATAACATTATTATTCTCATACATAATGATCTGTACTCATAAACAGTATTTTCACACCATTCTTGAACTGGAAGTGGGGTAATTAAAGAGCATGTGGGTGAAAAAATATGGCCCTTGAGTTGAAAAAACATCCCCCAACACAGTTCTCTACCTTAACAACTCAAAGGGTAGCCAGAAAGGCCAGTGAACTTTACCTACCAATGGAAATCAGTAAGACAATAAAGTTTAGTCTTGAGACTATTAATCACACAAAATCTTAACGAATACTTCATAAAACTTCTAATTACTGGCAGCCTATTTTCCTATCCTTGGTCTGGGAAATATTTACAGACAAATTCTTTGGCCAAGAATTCATTCTTGATCCTCTTTCCCTACACAGGTGAAAGGAATAAATTCATGTTTGGCAGGGATAATATAAATAACATAGTCACCCTGTTAAAAAATAAATACGAAAAATAGTGATTAAAATGTCAATTTGGCAAAGCAAGCCTGCATTCTGTATCTTGGAATAATTTAGGGCTTAAAATCTTCTGAATGCCTTTCTGGACCCTTCAAAAATATGTAGAGATTTCCATCTCTGGTTTTTAAGTTGTAGCATGTGTTACTGAGAATTTGAAGAGCTTTTCCATGGCTTCTTTCTTCATCACACTGAGTTCTTAGTGGGTTGGGACCAAGCCATATTTCTTCTGGCCTTTAACAAATAAAAAAAAAGAAAGAAAGAAAAAGAAAAAAAAAAAAGAAGGAAGAAAGATAAGGAAACAAAGAGAGAAGAGAGTCCACATGTCTCAGGACACAGTGAGTTCTTTGAAATCAAATGGAAGCAGAATTACTGCCCAATCTTCTACGTGTGTCATAGACTGATGAGTCAACATTTGAAAAGTGCTTGAAAGTTCTTAAATGAAAGACCACAGATCTGTAGTATAAAGTATTATCATTATAAAAATAACTCAATTTTCCTGTGGTTTTTTTAAAAAAAGAAATGATTTTTTTGTTGTTGTTTGTAACCTATTTAAAAAAAAAATACACCAAAAGTGGGATATTCTTGTAGAAGAACATTAAATCATCAGTACTTTTCTGGGATTAAAAAAAGGGAGCATATCTTTGAGAATGCTCCAGATGCTGCCTTGATGGTAATATTGGAGAACTGCATAATGCACTTAAAAAAAATTTTTTTTTTCAGGGGAAGATTCACCCTACACTAACATTTGTGCCAATCTTCCTCCTTTTTTCTTCCCCCTCAGAGGCCCAGTAGATAGTTGTGCATAGTTGTAATTTCTTCTAGTTCTTCTATGTGAGCTGCCACCACAACGTGGCTACTGACAGACGAGTAGTGTGGTTCCATGCCCAAGAACCAAACCCCGGCCATGGAGGCAGAGTGCGCTGAACTTTAACTGCTAGACCATCAGAGCTGGCTCAAAAAATTTTTTTAAATCACATTTAATGACCTATAACAAGAAAATTTCTAATCACAATTTTTCACTTTTTTCTATTCAGTTTTAAGGAGAACTCATATTTCTCCATTATCACAAAATAAAACATAATTCTCTCATATCCTTTACATGCTCCAGGTCATTCCTCTTTTTTTTGAAGAGAAGCTGCATTCCACATCCAGGCTGCATGCAAGAAGGAATGTACTCAATCAACTACTAACAGTTTACCCTTCCTCCATTGAGAGTAGGATGTATGATCTTCTCACTTCACTGAGCACAGTGGCTGTGATTAGACTGAATTATGTTGGGAATAT
The DNA here is from genome assembly GCA_031878705.1 of Tapirus indicus. NCBI lineage: Eukaryota > Metazoa > Chordata > Mammalia > Perissodactyla > Tapiridae > Tapirus > Tapirus indicus. The sequence continues at coordinate 40,674,585 of CM062927.1, forward strand.
ATTATTTACTACCTAAAACTTTTTATAGTATGTTGATGAAACAGAGAATAAGATATTACTGTTTCAAAGAAGTTGTTTGAAAAAATTATACTAAGCATTTTCTTGCCCTTTATTAAGTCAATGTATTAAATATGTAAGTATAATAAACAGAATAAAGAAAATTAGTTTTTTTCTTTATGGGCCACAAATAAGTGCTCAGATTCTCCAAGTGGATGAATTCTTGTGAACAAACCAGATATGAAGGGAGAGAAAAGTGAAATGGAGAGCAGCGATCTCCCCTCTTCTTTGTTCCTTCTTCCAACTTGGCCAACGTCCCGAGCTTCTTCTCAGGGTTATCTCCTAACTGCCCAGGCAACTGTAATTTATTAAGTTATACTCTGGCCCCAAAGACATCAGGTGTTTCCCAAAGCGATGAGATAAAGACCACACCACACATATGTTAATTCCAAAGAATTCTAGAATCAGAGCTTTAAAATTATATTTTGGTCAAAAGGTATAATGCCTTTTTTCATATTCTTTCAAATAACAGAAATAAAAGCAAAGGTTTGAGGAAAGCATCCAAGTATTTTAACAGGGAGTTTTCTCCTAAGTTTCCTTTGGCCACCAAGCCAAAGCATTTCTGACAGATAATTGGACTAGAAATAGTGCCCCTGGAAACCATCAGCCAGCATTCCCACCCATTAATTAGGTGATTCATTTTCATCTTGTTTCCTCCCCATTTTTCCCCCGTTTCCTTTTCCCACCCTTTCCTTGTTGATTTTTCTTTGGATCATCTATACCTCTGCTATCCTCCTCCATCTATTTATTTGTGTTATAACTCACTGTGCCTGGATATTTTTTCTGTTCTTATTGCCTCTTGTGGCCTCTGGGTTCCTCTTTGACAAATCCTCCTGACTTGCTACTTAACCTCCCTATAGAGACCTTAACCATTTTGCAAGTGAGAAACCTCTCTGGAAGACTCCCCTGACTGCTCCAACTTCCAGTGATTTCTATTTCCCTTAAAGTTTCATGGCACCAATGATTGGTACCACACAATTAGCATTTTATTACTGCTAGATAATCTTTCATGTATTTTCTTTCCAATCGAGTAGGTAGCTACTAAAGGACAGGGAATATTATATCTAAGTCTTGAAAAACATTCCATATAAACTTAACAAATAGTTACTGATTGAGTAGGATGCTGGACATATCTCATGGAAATAAGTTATAGCCTCATTTGGGGATAACAGGATTAGAAGTTAAATGAGTTTTAGATATTTAAGCTCTTTTACTCAAGAATATAGGAGACACATGGGTATAATAAGAGGCTAACTAATGGGATATCAAACTTTTGCCTCAAAGAGGCATTTCCATTGCTTCATCAGTTAGTGACCCAATGTTCTGTGGATATGAGGTTTCAAAATTCCTCCTAGAGGTTCTGAGTATATGAACTCATGAGCCCTGAGTTTGAATCCATCCTTGCCATGAATTATCTGAGTAACCATGAGTAGGTCAACCTTTCTTGGCTTCAGTATACTCTTCTGTAAAATGAGGGGGTTGGATAGGTGACCTTTAAAAACCAAACAAACAAAATAAAAGCAAGACTAAAGAATGATTAGTACCCTCATTTAGATCTTTACCAGAAAGTGTGATTGTTTACCCTGCCATCAATCCATTTTAAATACATGCCCACTTGGAGGATCATTTATTCAAATATCCAGAGGAAATGTCATCTAAATAAGACCTAGAGAAGAAAAGAAAAGTGATACGGAAATTCTAGGTACTACTTTTATTGTCACCAGAACCATTTACTTCCTAAGGATATCTTGTTGGACTATAAAAAACTAGTAAGAAAAATCTTCACCCTGTCATATTTCTTATTACTCTATGAGATACAAGACAGGAAAAAAAAAAACAACTTAACTGATCTTCAGTACCAGCAAAAATCAAATAGGCAAAATACTTTTAAGTCTGAAATAATCAGGTTGATAAGGGGTTGCAGAAATTCAAGTGTACTGGAATGCCAACTTGACACTCCAATGTTAGTAAAAACAGTACATGCCAGAGCTACTTTCTTAAATCAAGCAATCTCTGTGGTAAAGGAAAAGGGATCAAAATATCATGGCGAGCATGCCATTGGCTTGAGGTATGTGTCAGATTTATTGTGGTAGAGAAGATTAAAATCAGCCAGCATTAAGGAGGGTGTGTATGTGCAGCATTCAGATGTCAGGAAGTCTGAAAATCATGCCATCAATCCAGAATGATTCCTGGGTAGACGATAAATAAAGGACACATTTAAAACAGAAAGGATGAAAAGCAGCCAAGGCCTGGAGATAAAGTGATCACTTGAGTGGTGGCATTACCTATGCCTATGGTTAAGAGAGCAAAGCTAAAGATAGCAAGATGAATCAAGGTCATATGAAAGGAGTATAATGAGAGTGAGTAGAAAGGTTGCTGACACAGGCTCAAAAATATGGTGCCAGGGTGGGGCATCAGAATGCACTCCAGAGTACAGACCTTTTTAGAGAATGGAATTGGGAGTTACGCCCATGTTTCAGAAGAGCTGGGGCAGAAGGCCAAGAGAGGGATGGAGAGAAAGAGGAATGGCTGACCACGTGCACTGAGAAAGAACACTACTTAACTGCTGGAGCAGTGGACTCTGGCCTAACCCAATCCAAGCAGAAAGAGGTGGGTGATGGCCCGACCACCTTCAGAAGGGCAGCCAGCCACAGACAGACGTCAAGTAGGGCAGTGATCCTTTGAGGCCAAAGGCGAGTCTGTAAAAACCCAAATCATAGTGACTTTTTAGTTTTTCTGGCTCTTCCTTAGAAACCACATAACCACTAACATTCTACTTCTTTTCCCACTGAGCTGACCCACATCCAATTTATATATTCTCTATCCACAAAAGTCACAGTATACATCCAGTCACCCACTGTGCCAGGCATCAGTGGTGATTCTAGCCTAAGGCAAGGCTGGGTTGCTGGCTAAACTGTGGCATCAGCAAGCCTGGTTTACTGGAGTGTGGAAAGAGTCCTGCCTCTGTGGCCACATCAGGGTCCAATTCCCAGCCCTCCAATACCCTGAGGGAACTGTCATAACGTCTTTGAACTTTTCTCATCTTTAAAAGGATAAAACAAACATCTATTCTGCAGGGTTGTTGTGAGGATTGAATGGGATTTGAATGTATGTAAAATACTTAGCATGTGCTGGGCATGTGACTGGTATTCTAGAAATGGATTACTGATTATTGATTATTATTAAGTGATTATTAATTATCTGTGCTCTTCTTCAAAATATGAATCAAGTTTTGACCATTCCCTAAAATTCATGGTCTCAGTCCCTTCCCCTGCCCAAGTGCCAACTGCCTTTATCGTGTCCCATCTTTCCTATTAGGAGAGAAGTCAATTGGATAATGTCACTCATATCAAAGGGTAACACTTAATACTACAGACTCAAAAAGCCATGCATACAATGAGATTGGGCAGTGATTACATAAAAGAATAATTTGTGGAGAGGTATTCACAGCAGATAGGCTGTCCCCAAATGACATTCTATAGATGAGTAATCATTCTGCTTTGGGGATGAGCCTTATCTGGTTTTGATTCTACATCTCAATGTAGAATCAATTCAATGTAATTTGAAGGTAAATGGTGTAACCAAAAAAAATTACCCACTTCATTCTACATTCCACAGCAAATTCTTCATTCCACAGCAAATGATTGCCAAGAGACACTAGTTAACTTTTCCCACACATATTTTGCCCAGACAATGGGCTAAATGGAAACAAAATGAAACAGATAAGGGGTGATGACTCAAGTCTTCAAACAAATTTTTGGTTAAATAAGGCCTCAAAGGTTAATCACTAGACTCAATCCACCCAAGCTAGAAATAGGGCATTCACTAACAATCAACAACTCTCTACAGGATCAAAAACTTGGAACTTCAGAAACATACTGGACACAAAGGCTACTGCCACAGCAACGTGGACAAGTTTCAAAAACATACGATTGAAAGTAAAAAACAAGCTGTCAGATCTGTACTGAACGATACTTCACATTGAGTTTTAAAACATGACAAGCAATACTAAATACATGTTTTAAAAGTACATATGTGGGAAGTAAAATAAGAAATGTATGCAGAAGAATGAAAAATAATAGCAATTGCTGAAGGGAGGGGCAGAGAGAGGAATGAAATTGGGGAAGGAAACACGGGGAATTTCCGTTGTATTTGTAATGTTTTAGGTCTTATTTAGATGATGGGTACCCAGATACTTATTATGTAATTCTCTAAATTTTCTTGTTTCTGAAATATTTCATACTGAAAAATATAAAAAAATAAAAATAATTCTATGACTGAAACCTGTTGACCTGTGAGAGAGAAACAAAGTTAGTTTGATGATATTTGTGAGCAGTAATAAGACAATGAATCCCAGCAACCCTTATGGGCTGGGGAGTGGGGGGGAAGACTGGGGGTAGGTTAAATAAGAGGGAGCTGAGCTAAAGGGAAGAAGGCCCCCCCTTGAGGCACCACATTTGTAGGGGCAGAGGGACTTAGCAAGGGCAACCTGGGTCAGGGCAGAGCATCAACCTCTGGCTCATTTCTGTTCTCAAGACCTTCCCAGCAGGCAAAACTAGATGCGACAGGTGAAACATGAAGCCCTACCATTTTAGGATCTTAGCCTACTCTGGAAGTCAGCTAAAGTACAGGAGACTCAGGGCCAACTTCACAGGCATGTGACCTGTGTAGTCACACAGGGCTTCCCACTCCCAATGCTTGGTTTAAAGTCCAGCTATCACTGTCTTAAAATTCTTAATAATGTTATCCTTGAACTAATGTTTTGTAAGTGAACACCAATGGGAGAATGAAGCACGTGCATGAACAGAGGAGCTACATGCATTATGTGTGTCTGCCACTATTCCTTGCTACTCCATCCACATATAGAAGTTGCAGTGCCCATGAACAAAGAATTCTGGTGGAATATATACTTCCTTTCCTAATGTTATTTGGCAATGTTAATCACATTCTCTTCTGAAACCACCTTTTCCCCAAATATCAATAAGTAGATACAGTTATACTTTTTGGTGGAGGTACCTTGAATACCTTTGAAAGAGTGTGTGTGTGTGTGTCTGCGTGCACTACACACTCAACATAGAGGAGCTTAGAATAGAACCACAGCTCCCTCTGAAGCTTCGTACTGGGCTTTTGGTAACTCCCTAGGGCTCCTCATCGGATTCCCAGTTAGGAACCAGGGTCTCTGGTTTTACCTTTATTTATCCTACTTAAGGTATTTCACAAACATTCCCGGAATGGCTCAAAAGCCTAAGAGACATGTGATGTTTAACTGTAATGACTGAAAAATCAATGTTTTGAAACGGATTTTCTCCAAGGTCAGAAAGCACGGTCCTGGAGATCAAGGGACTCACAGGCATTCTTATTCCCAGCTGACTGCCCTCCCCACACTGACAAATCGTGGTACCTCTGGGATATCTAGGTCTGGAAAGAAGATGAAGTCTACCTGGGGCCTCTAAACTGCTTTCCTGCAGAATGAGTGACACAAGGCGTGCCTGTCCTAGTTGTTACAGTAATTAATGCTAATGGATCTTGGGAATTACTGATTTTGGTCAACTGTTTTACCTAGCACTGGGTTTGTTTACTTGAGATTTGCAATTTTCCTTAATAAATAATCAACAAATCCTTAAATTGGTGGCCATTGTCTAGAGGCAAATCTCCAGAGTGTTCTGACTGTCAGAATGGAAAACAGCCAGGGGAGCAAGGGTTGAGCAAACAGGAAGGATTTATATTATAAACATGTAGTATCCAGCCTCTCATTTTCCTGGCTAGTCTGATATTATAGCTTTATTTGATACTTTGACACGGTTGAAACGAAAGGCAACTGGCTTAAATTACCCAGCTACAGGGAAGTCAATGGACTAGTACATAAGAAGCCAGGTTAATTCACCAAGAGAATGCTCGTTGATGTTCTGAGTCAGAACAGATCCTATCAGAGCTGGAAAGACTCTGGTGAGGATGATAAGGGGTGCTGACCTAGTGTCATTCCTAACTTCAGGCTGAGGTGAGGTGTTTGGAAAGGGAGCATTCAGCCATCCAGGCTAAAAGGCCAGGTGCTTCCCATGCAGCAAAAGAGTCAGACGGAATACGAAATGGAATAGAAAAATAAACCCATTCTTTAGAAGATGAGGTGAATTTTATCACTGTTTTAATGTATATTCAAAGAATTTAGGCTAAGGAAAGAAAGTAGGGAGGATGCCATGGATGAAATATTTTTTTGCCAATCACATGGAACAGGCAGACATATGTGCGGACTCACTGCTGAAGCTGACATTGAAGTGACCTCTGAAAGCAAATACCCCAGTGAAACTGTTACATAAACTGAAATGACTACACATTCCAGGCCACCGCAGCATAGGGCAGGCAGTGTTAATGACAGCCCGCCACTTGTAAATAGCAAGTATTTTTGAACAGAAAGGGGATGGATACAAATATCCTCTCTGATTTTATATTAGATATAAAATTTTACATTGGATAAAATTGTGTAAGTAATGGAGATCTAAAATTTTAGAGAAAGGCTTTATAACCTTGATAGGTAGCAATAGGAAGACTTTACTGTTTCAAATCTGAATGGTAGGAACTAAATTTAATCAAAACGGCAGGCTGCAGACTGAAAAGTATATAATATAATATAGACTAATGTGTTATTACCTCATGTTCACTACAATGAAATTAACTCCCAACAGCAGCATAATCAGATCTTGATATTTTGCTGGGTTAAATCTATGTCCAAAGGACATATAGCCAGACATAAGTTTGATGCATTTCACACCAAAAAACTTGACTTATTTAAGTAAAATTGCTTTTAAAAAAATCCTTAATTTTATAAACTGATTATGAGTCACCAAACCCTTCGAAACTCCTTAAAAAAGTCTAAAAAAGTCCTTTTGAACAGCAATTACATTAATGTTGCTTGTATTTTTAATCAACCAACGAGGTTTATTTGCAAAACCAAAGATTTGGTTTAAAAAAAGCCATATATTTGATGTGCTTCACACCAAAAATCTGCAAATTCAAGTAAATTGCTTTTTTAAAAAAATCCTCAAATTCCATAAACTCATTGAAGGCATCAATCTCGCTCGTCTAAGTAAACAATCTAAAATATTCTTTTTGAAAAGTGGCTTCACTGATGCTTGCTATATTTTTAATCAACCAATAAGCTTTATTTGTAAAATTTAAGACTTGGTTTACAAATGCCATGAGGCCTGGGCAGAATCATCAGAGACAAGCCCTGCATTTCCTTTGTGCAGGAGAGTTAATAGGATTAGGCTTGAAGAATTGAATACAACCCTGAGCTGGTTAAGATGGATGTATCACATTTCAGGGGTCCCATTTCATAAGTGGCATGCCCCACATTGCGTAAAATAAAACATGCTGGTGAGCTTATTTAAATGGTTCTTCAAGAATACCTTGATTTCAGAAACTTTCAAAGGGAACTTGTGTCCATTTCCTCTCTTCAGTCACATGACTTTGTGTGCACTCAGCCTGCCTGGTTTTAAGCTTGCTCCCACTTTGTAGTCAGCAATTCTCTGCTATGGTGCAGTTACACGGAGAAGAGAGCATACATTTTTGTGCTCAGAGAATTTTTGTATATGAATTAATAGTTTCTAACTTTCACAGTGATGCAATTTGCGCTGGCCTGAATCATCTGTAAATATAGCAAATCTAAGCTAAAATGCCAAAGACCTGTTATCTTCCTCCAGATCCTGTAATGGAACTGAGGGTCTGCAGCTTTCTGCTATCAAGGTGGTTATTATCAAGTATAATTTGTGGTTGGAAATGTTTGGCATTCCTGTCTAGCAGTAGTCCAGAATGTTTAGAATAGATTTTTACATAGGAGTTTAAACATCTGTCCGTTTTAGGTCAAATTTCTGTGAGAACTTATGCATATAGTCTCTAAACATATGCAGCTGTCCCAGATTAAATGGGAATGGTTTCTCGCATTACAATGATAAAAAGGGTCAAGTTTAAAAATAAGAATATAAGAATAAAGCTAAGAATGGTAAACAAAATGTATTCCTATTCTATAAAATGCCAGATAATGTTACCAATTAAGAGTTGGGCTTGAAAGCTATTTAAGCACTATTCTAGCAAAAGACTTATTATTAGCAGTTTATAACACTAATTTGCCTATGGACTAATATGCAGCATAACAATTTCATTATAGATTCCTTTCATTTACAATTCCTCTGTTATAGGAATCCAGTTCATTTGAAGTGAAAAGTTCCTATTAAATGAAGCTGTATTTAAAACTGCAAAGAAACATAACGTCAAATTTTGGAAAGGAAGTTAAAAAAGAATTAAAACAAGCTGTGATGATCTTAACAAAGACACACAAAACCTGTTACTGGGAAGAGTTGTTTGGTCAAATTTCCTGTTTTTTCCTAAGTCCTGGTTTGTTTTAAACATGTCGTCAGCGCACAGTTTATTGCTGTTGATTAACGTTCCTACATGTAAAGCCCAGAACTGTTCTCCAGGACGTCTTATTTAAAGATATTCTAAACAATGTGGATTTTCTCTTTCTTCTCCAGATGTGGTCTTCACCATAATTAAGAGATGATAACCTATGGCTTGAAATAGCTGAAAACTAATTTTAGAAACTAGGAAGTTACTAAAGTATGGGTTAATGAAAGAGTCATAATGTGAAAATTTCATAAAATATCTCTGTAACCTTAAGCAATTTTACTACAAGATTCCAGAAATCAACTTGGACTGCTACAAAGCACACTAAATCAAAGCCACACAAGTGTCGCTGATGGCTCTTTGTTTTGTTTTATTCACTTAAAAAATTCTCCTCTGCAAAGACATATCTGACTCTGATGGCAACCTGTTATAAAATTTAAATAACTGAATCATACCATTGTGTGTGCAACATTGGGAAATAAAAATTTCTCCCTTGGGAAAAAAGTATAAAACATTAACATTTTTCTAAGTATTTTATAAATTACGCAGTTTTATTAAACACATACTATTAGACGTTTCTTCTGTTACTGACAACACTTTTCTTAATGGTCTTTACATGTTTAAATAAATGGCTCCTGAAAATGTGCATTTATATTATATAAATAAAGCCTTAATTAATATAAACATACCCAGATATAAACTTTTTAGAAACGTCAGCTTAAAACTTTCCAGTCTAAATAAATCCTCTTATGAATGGTCCAGTAAAGCCATTTTTATCGCATTTTTTTACCCTAAAAAGCTCATAGAGATTTACAGGCACAATCCAAAAGAGAAACCAAAATAGCTTTGAAGAAGACTGAATGTTTCATTCACGTAATAAACTCTAAGCATATCCCATAGATGGAGAGTTTTTGAAACCAATGAAGGCCATGTGATTTTATTTTCTTTTTAGTAATTACTATTATCTCATATTATCTTGTTCACTTATTTGTTCTCCTGTTTATTGTTGTCTCCCCCACTTGAACTGTAAGCTTTCTGAGAGTAGAGACTACATCTGTCTTGTTCTTTGCTCTAACACTTAGCACAGTGCCAGGTACACAGTAAACACAAAGAGTGGCTCACTGAAGAATTCATGAATGGTCTGATGAGACAAAGCTAAAAAGACTCAGTAATTTCAATGTACCTCACTTTATCTAATTTATCCCATGTGTCCGAAAATCTGTTTTCCCTCTTCTTCCTTAGTACTCCCAAGTTTCCACTGAATACGTGGCCACCTAGAATAAAGACTACATTTTTCAGCCTCCCTTGCAGCTAGCTGTCACTAGGTGTGAATAAATAAGATGCAAACAAAAGCATTCTGCATCAGCTTCTGCAAAACTCCTTGAAAGACAGCTGGTGTGAGCCCTTTGTGCCTTTTCTTCTTCCTCCCTCTCTCCTTCCTGCTGCCTAGAATGTACATGTAATGGCTGGAGCTTAAATAGTCCTTGCAGACAACGAGTTGACCTTGAGAATAAACATCATGTTAGGATGGTAGAGCAGCAAGAGAGAAGAAGACTAGGTTCCTGCCCTGCAGAGTTCCACTCCACTCTGGACTCTTTACCTCCACCCTTCTTTTACATGGAGAAAGAAATAAACTTCTATGTTACTTAAGTTATTGTTTTCTTGAGTTTTCTATCATAGGCAGCCATATCAAATCTTAGTGATATTATTTTGAAAACAATTTTAAAAACAGGCACAAGTAGACTTCATGTGTGCCTTTTTTAAATCTATTATTTGCTAAACACACAGCAAACTCTTTCCAATAAGTAGGCAAGCATTTGTGAGCACATATTTTGTCCTCAGAATTAAGCCTGATACTATGAAAGAATATAGAGAAATTCAAGACTGAGTTCTTATCCTTAAGAAGTTAATGATTTAGCCAGTGAAAAAGAACACGCATGAACTGCCCATCCCTCTTTCCCAACACACTCACCCAGAGAAAACAACGAGGAAACAATATACAGCAGCAAAGAACAAAGAATGAAATTGTGCAGTGAGACAGCAATTGTGAGAGAAATTCAGAAACCAAAGGGCCAGTGAGGACTGGGGTTCTCATGGAAGGTTCTAGGGAGGAGGTGGCCCTTGAGGCGAGCCTTGCAGGAAGGGCAAAACCTGGATAGGCAGTGGAAACTGGCTGGGTGTCCCCAGGGTGGGGACCAATATCAGGGAAACCACTGTTTCAGTAATGAGCACAGCATGTTCAAGGAGACTGGAAGGAGGTCAGCCAGATGTGCGGCCTCTGGAAACAGAGCCCTCCCTTTTCTCAGAATGTGGTCTCTCAGCCTGGAAGAGAGTCCTCATAAAGGATGGTTACCTCACCATTCACCCCGCATTTAGGAGATGAATCTCGGCTCCAGATTCTTCCTGCCTTGCAAATAACACATGCCTGATATTACTTTTGACTCCCTCGAGTCTACTCTGCAGTATGTCCTAGGCCCCAAGTCCCAGCTTTTCTTTAGGGATCCTGCTCAGTCCTCAGCCACGACTGGTAGTGACTTCTTGAAAAATGTGCTTCCTACTATGCAACAGGCACATCTGAAGTCTTGCTTACATCCTCTGATGAGATGTCTTAAATTAAATTATTAGGGAGACACACAGTGCTCTGCTTTCTATGATGTGAAATAACAATAAAGGCACACACTGACCAGTCATTGCTTCCAAAGTAAAGGCCAGGGAATTCGATTACTCACAAACTAACCACAATCACAGGATAAAGCAGCAACTTTCCTAATGAGTTCCCTTTCAGCCGCTCCTCATAAACAAAGCCATTGTTCAGTTTTTAAAAATCAACCAACTGACACCTTTGAGGAAAAGAAGAGCACTGTTCTAATCTAATGAAAGACTTAGGCACAACCTTCAATCACAGGATGTGTTTCAGAAGAGCAAGAGCTGTTATGACCACTGAGGAGCCCAGATGAAGTCCGTTAAATAGAAGGATCCCTGTGGAATCAAGGCCCAGCCAGATTTACTATTGAGTAATAAAGCCCTGACTGAAGATAGGGCCCAAAGTGTAACAAATCATACAACGTGTTTTTATATCTGGAGCTTAAGAAGAGTGAATAATCTCTCTGAGGTCTTGTCTAAGGCAAATGAAACCAAACTTGACCCTTTTTCCAAAACTGGGCCTAAAACGGCTCCCAGGAATCATCCCTGGCAGTCTGCTAGAGCAGGAAAGCAGGCGAGCATGGCCAGGTGTGAGGAGACTTGAGTGCTGGTTTGGCTCCACCGCCGGGGAACTTGCTGACTTTGGTATTTTTATCTGTAAACGGAGTTGGACTGGAGATGATCTATTCCTGATACGCACTCTGGCCCCAACAACAACTCTATGCCAATAACAGATGAGTGCAAAGGAAAGAAGGAAATATGATTTTCTCTCTTCATCTTCTTTTCTGCCCCCATCACCATTTCTCCATAAGCCCCAAATCACATTAATTCGCCAATTAATAAACAGCCACCCTCAGGTGCAATCTCCTCTGCAGCTCGGTGAATTTCATGCTTATTTGGTGACAGTGGCAACTGCTGCTCTCCTCAAACCACATCCTTCCCCTTCGTCATGAGTCCTCCTTGCTAGCCACAGTTTGCCTTGGCCAGAGCTCCCTCTGCGTCAGCTTCTACCAGAAACTGCCACCCATATGCAGAGTTCTAGTTCATCAGCCTCTCTGAAGCAGATCTGAAGCCAAAGTAGCATTCCAGGTGGTCAAGACCAAAGAATTTCATAGCCTTGCAGGCATATTAAAGCTGAAAGGGACCACAAAACACATCTAGATTGCTGCCTCCATTTTATCAATGAGGACACTGATGCTCAGAGGGGTTCACTTACCTAAAGTGGCCTAGCCAGAGCTAGAACCTAAATCTATTGATTCAAAGGCCAGTTATGATTTTGAAATGACTGATTGAAATAAAAGGTACTATTTATGGTGTGTTCCATGCCAGGCCCTGTGCCAAGTGACTTCTTAAAGGTTAACATATACAAACTTTGAACTCAGAATCTTCTCTCCAAATCTGCTCCTCCTCTTGTCCTCCTACCTTCATCAGTGGCACCCCCTACCAATCTAGCTGCTTTTGCCAGGAACTTGGGAGTCATCCTTGACACCTCCCTCTTCCTCATGACTCCCCCACAAAAAACTCTCAAGTCCTGTCATTTCTCCAGTGCATACCTTGTATCTCTCCAATTTTCTCCACCATCACTATCTCCACCCTGGTCCAAGTCACCTTTACCTGTTGCCTTAACTATGGCCACACTTCTGATCTCACTATCCCACTGCCACCACTCCTGTCCCTGTCAATACATTCTCCAACCAGAAGCCAGAGTAATTCTGTAAAAATGTAAACCAGATCATGTCATGTCCACCCCTATTCTCACCCTGCCACTGCTTAAACCCAAAGTCTTCCCAATATAGTTAGGATGAAGCTCAATTTCTATAAGGCCCTGCCTAGTCTGACCCCTGATGACACCCCCAAACTCATTTCACCCCAATCTTCCCACAGCTCCCTAGGTTCTACTAAACCTTCTTTCAGTTCCTTCAAAGTTCCAAGTTCCTTCCAACCATAGGCTGTCCGTCTGCATGAAAAGCTCTTCTTTCTACTCCTGGCCTGGCTCACTTGTCACTGTCCTTCAGATTTTGGCTTAAACATTACTTCCTCAGATGGAAGACCCTGCCGGGAGCCACTTCTTCTGCATAGCATTTATCCGTCTGTGGTATTATGTTTTTGAGAGTATTTGTTTAATGTCCATCTCCCCAACCAGACTATAAGCCCCATGAAGACAGAGACCATATCTATTTGTTGGTCATTGTAGCCACAGAATTTAGTGGCAGGCACATAGTAGGTCCTAAATAAATATTTGTTGAATTAATTGATGTATGCTCTTAACACTCACTAGATCACATCAGGAGAGAGAAGATATGGGAGACAGTGAGCCTTGATGTTTACTGATTCATTTAGAACAAATGGAGTCTGTGATAAGCTAAAAAATGGCCCCCAAAAGATATCCTCATCCTAATTCCTGAAACTTGTGAATGTTACTGTATACGGCAAAAAAAGAGGCGGGGGGAGGTCTTTGCAGAGGTGATTAAGAATCTTGAGATAGGGAAATTATCCTGGATTATCCAGGTTAGCCCTAAATGTAATCACAAGTATCCTTAAAAGAGAGAGGTAGAGGGAGATCCGACACACAGAGAAAACAGGGATATGAAAACAGAGTAGAGAGGGATTTGAAGATGCTGGCCTTGAAGATTAGAGTGATGCAGCCACAAGTCAAGGAATATTGGCAGCTACCAGAAATTAGAAAAGGCAAGGAACAGATTCTCCCCTCTAGCCTTGGGAGGGAGGGCGCCCCTGCCAATACCTTGATTTCAGCTTAGTCATACTGATTTCAGACTTCTGGCCTTCAGAACTGTGAGAGAATCAATTTCCGTTGTTTTAAGCCACCAAGTTTGTGGTAATTTGTTACAGCAGACATAGGAAACTAATACAGAGTCCATAACATTATTTAACTAGAACATAGAGGTTTACATCTGGAAAGGTTTTACTCATTCCCTACGGCCCCCATCTGTACTGCCACATACACTGTTCAGCCACAGATAAACATGGCACCTCCATTCTTAGGACCATCTCTTCTATACATTCCCTAAGTCAAGAGTTAGCAATGAGGAATAAAAAATTATAAGGCAAAACAAAATAAACAACTGATTGCTAGGTGTAAAAATGCGTCAAAGCTCAGGACTCATGTGAAAATCAAAGTAAACAATGTCTTTATATTACTTCCAAAATGTTTTTGGATCCATAGAGATCTTCTGTTTTCACTTTCACAATACAGTAAATAATTTATAATACATAAACAACTGCTTTAGAATAGCTAAAGAATCATATTCCATGAAATTAAAGGCTTTCAAGTTCTTCTTTCAGCTTACCTTTGGCTCATAGTTTTGCCTCGTATATTAAAAGTTTGGATTTGGCATACTGATAACGCACCATGCTTTAAGACAATCTATAATTTTATAAGACAAAATGCCTAGAAATATAAATTTTCAATGACTCACTTTAACATCTTGAGAAGTCAAATAATATTTATGAGGTGGGACACACTGTGAAGAAATACATTTTAACACACTCTCAATATTCCCACCCAGAGGACAGGGATAATTGCCCTCTTGCCAGAGCAGCCATCTTGCTATTATTTTACTCAGAGCTTCCAGATGGGAAAAGGATATTAAGTTGTTGCAAATTAATCCTGCCAAAGGAAATTGGAAATTTTCAAAGCTTTTGTCAATATGGCTCTGAACATACATGAGGTGAATTCACAGCAGTTAAAATCTGGTTGAAGAAATGACTATCATAAGAACTGCTTTAAGAGAGCATAAAGAGACTCTAGATGATGAGAGGGAAAGAGAAAATATGGTTGAGAGAATTAGGTGAGGTGACTGAAGGTTGTTGAGTCTTGCCAGAGGGCAAGGCAAGAAGGTGAGGCTATTTCAATGCAAGGAAATCTCCTGAGCAAAGATGCTTCTCAGAGATCCCAGAGCATATTTAGGAAGCAGTTAGAGACACTAAAAAGTACTTCACTTATCATAATATTGTGAGAGTAGGAAAGAACTTTGGAGATTGTTTAGCTCAACTGCCCCATTTTATAGACGAGAAACGGAGACCAAGAAGGGTTAGGTCACTTTCCCAAGGACAAGCAGCTGTCAAGCGGCCAAGCTGGGACTCAAACTCAAGTCTGTTAGACCCTCCTCTAACACTCTGTGCTGCGCTTCTCCACATTTATTTCAGACATTAGCGTGTGTCTACCAGCTTAAATAATGACAAATTATCTTTTATTTCTTAGAGGGGAATTAATTTTTAAGCAGTCAGTCTTTTCTATAATGAGCTATTTTAAGCTGATTGCTTTTTATCAATTTTTTTTCAATGACATTTAAACAGATGTAGCACCTCATCATCTTCCTGCCCCTTCCTTTACTCTTTGCCTCCCCTGAATCTCCTTGGTGGTAGATAGTTATTTGGTCAAATAATTTATTTGTTTTCATTAAGACTGTGCAGTTTTTACACCTGAGCCATTACCAGCTACCCTGAAGACAAGAGCCTGTGTTGGCACTGCATTTTGCTGAGCACAGGCACTGGTCGGAGAGCACATGGCCTGAGCTGAACGCACCACATCAGGCATGCATGTAACCAGCCATGGTGCTCAGGGATGTTAACCTTTCTGCTGCTGTGCCCCCACCCTAGAGCTGGGGTGGATAATACAGCCCAGAGTTGTTGGCTTCCCCAGTGAGAGCTTGCTTCTTGGCCTTTGGTAGATGGAACTCAGGATGTGAGTAACCCTACGGAATAAACCCAGGGAATACATCCATTTGCCGGGTTCTTATTCTAATGCTTCCTCGGTGGCGACTCATGCACATCTGATGACAGGAGCAGCCTCTCCTTCATCATGTATTCTTTGAGTCTCATCCCTGAATCCAAGAAGAGGACACCTATGCCTTTGTATAATGTAGTTATTATAAGGATAATCTGCAAATATATTTTGTCTATCTCTAGGCCATTATTTATCAAACCTAATGGGCATTTGACCCACATGCCAACCACCACTTCTAGGCAAATTAAAGATAAGATTCCTCACAATTTTTAAAGGATAAACTAATACATGATATTACAAAATTATTATTTTAAATAATAAGTTCATATCAGTGAGAAGGATGATATGGTTTATAATATTTAGCTATTTGTCAATTTACATATAATGTCTGTCTTCTAGGTAGTTTCTTTTCTTACTCTTTATTTCTACTAAATTAGGACCCTTACCTATAGAGATTGTCAGAGAGGGCTATAAGCGTTTAGTGGCTCTGTCAGACACATTTGAATGTTCAGATTCAGCACAGTCCTAGAAATTATGGGATGATTTCTTACCAATGACTTCTTTCAGGGCTCAGTAAACATAAACTGATGAGCACATTAGATTCAAGAACTAGAAGATGGGGCTGAATGTTCCATCAAGGAAGAGAAACAAATAGATGCCTAATCTACTTTTTGGTTGCATCTGGTGAGCATGTTGTAGCATTTGGATGTGGTTTTAAAACATAACCTGTAATATCCTATTACTTCTTTCTCTGACTAATGAATGAAGATCCATTCATTCAGCAAATATTTATTGAGCTACTGCAGACAATGCTAAGCGCTAGGGATACAGTAGGAAACAAGACAAGGTCTTTGTCCTCACAGACCTATAAGATAATAGGATTTCTCATACTTAATAATAAATATCTCAATGTTCAGCCCCAAAATAGCATATCACTTGAGAAAGCTACCTAAATAACAGACACGGCCTTTACAGACACTAATCATATCACGTTCCAAGATCTTTTGTGAGGCACCTTCGCCTCCAGTAAGCTACTTGTTGCCCATTTTCCTCATTTTATGAGAAATTGTCACACTTTTCACTACTTTTTTCAACTATAATCAGGATCAAGAGGCAGAGTGCAGACCACCAGCTGTCCTCTGAGAATAAAATAATGTTATTCACATTCTAGTGTAACTTTTTTATTCACATAGTAATATCCTTTCTCCTTCCTTACCTGTCACTACTGATCCCAACTTACCTTTTTCATTCTTGTTCATGGCTCAAAATATAATCATTAACAAAACCAAACCAAACATTCTTCTCTTATGACAAGGCTTTACATTGAACAAAAACTCATCAAGCAATTCTCTTTCATATAAGTACTGCACATATGCCAAGAGTTGATTCATAATCTGCACATCACTGGTTTTGTCCAAATGTGAAGTAAAAGATCTTCTAGCTTGTACATACGATATTAACTGCTTTTCCATACTTGTAACATGGATATTATGCAAATCCATTTGATGAAAGAAGTTTGCCAAATACCCTATCCTGCTTTCTTTGAGAATTATACTTGTCAATACCTTTGGAGACGATCTTATGAGCTTTTCAACAGTAGTGTGACCTGTGCCTGGTTTTCTCTACATGGAGTATAGCACTGAATATTGTTTTAGTCATTTTGACTTCTTCTCTGATTTCATTGTAGAACCCATCAGTCTCATTTTAAAAAGCACAATTTGGGATATGTCTTCGAAAAACTTAATAGATTTATCTCTTTTGTGTTTAAAAGTGACAGAAAAGCTTCAATGACTTCTTGTCACTATTTGAGAAAAGGGCACAGTGAAGTGGGGTTGAATGGACTGTGGGTTCAATAAAATCGAGTTTCAGATTTTATCATCATTCTTTTTCCTTTTTTCGCCACTCATGTTAAATCATCTTACTCAAGGAATCATTTGTCCCATCAGCTACAAATATATATTCTATCTTTGCAATGGTATCCTGTTCACTATTTATAGTTCTAATATTATTTTGAGTGCTAATATTTACCTGACTCATTCCATTCTACTTTTGCCCTTCACCACTGATCCATTTTTTTAATTGCCATATAATAACTGTAAAAAAATGAAAATTTATGTGAACAATAATGGCAAATGATGTAAAAATATGTCAGCTGAAATGAACTTCATTTAGCTGACCAAGTATTAGCCAAGACAAAGTGAATGACAGTCTTTCTAGCACATATACAATTTTAAGAGGATAAAGATTATTAAGAACAGGATTCCTGTGAAAATAATAATGTTATTTCTCATTATTAAAATGTGTGTGAATAAAATGACTTCACCAATTTATCCTCCAAAACTGCCAAAGCTCCTGCAGACCACCTGATAGAATAGAGTGGGGGTAGGGGATATCCAGTGGGCCACATTGAGAAATTGCTCTCAGCTTTCCAGCTTGACTTAGGTCTGTGTAACACTCAGCCAAAAATTGTCATGGATTTCAGACCCCACTATCAACTCAAACTAAACCTCATGAAGAAGTGTTTATCTTCTCACCTCTATCCTTACCCTATGCCCAACTTCCACCCAGCCCTCCCACCACCCCTGGTCTATGCAAACTTCTCAACATCTCAAGTCAGGAAGCTTGGGATAATCTCTGCTTGATTTCTAATACTGAAGTAGGCTCAAATTCTACTGCTATTCTAAGGCAGTAGTTCTCAACCTTGGCAACTCATTAGAATCACCTGGAGAGCTTTAAAAAAAAAAAAGGACCATTGCCTAGACTCCACCCAGATCAATTTAATCATAATCTCTGGGATGGAGTTCAAGTACTTAAGTTTTTAAAATGTTTCCCCAGTGATTCTAATGTGTAAGCAGGATGAAAATCATCGCCATAAGGTCGTGCTGCCATAAGGTATCTCCCATAGTAGCCCTTCAATTATTATGCTCACTGATCCCATCCACTTGCTAGGATCATTATCTCTCATCAAGGCTACTGTGACACGCTCCCTGCTGGATTCTCTGGATCCAGTGGATCTACTAATGCTAGTGCCTTTTACATCTACTGTCATCACAGTTCTTAAAATAGTCTCCACCATCTTTCCCTCTGGTTACAGTTATGGAGAACCCAGGACAGTGGTTCTCAACTTGACTGCACTTTGGAATCACTGCGGCCTTTAAAGTACCACTGTCCAGGCTGCATTGCACACCAAATAAATCATCACCTCTGGGGATGGGAACCAGGCAGGAGTGTTGCTAAAACTCAGCCAAGATTGAGAATCAATACTCTAAGACCGCAATATCTTTCTCCAATCACCACATCTAGGTTAATTTAGGTACCACTATTGAGCTTGGTTCTGAGCTTCCTGACAGCCATTCTCAACAAGGAACGTTTTTCACTCAAGAGCTTATAATCCACTGGCAGAGAGAGACTTGAAAATGCAATCTTTAAATCACAGTGATATAAGTGCTATAATAGAAATATTAAAAATCTTCTATAGGACACAAAGGAGGGAGCAATTAATGCCCTGTGAAGTTGAGGAAGGCTTCTCAGAGAAAATTATACTTGAATGGGGTCTTGAGGGTCATCAGACCCAAAGAGAATGGGGTAAAAGATGTTTTCTTAAAACATACATCTACCTTTTAAAATAGTTTTATCATTGACACACAATGACACATACCTTCTATTATGAATTTTTGATGTTAGGACAGTATTTGCCTATCTTTTTTTTTCATCAATATATTTAGTTGTCACAGCCATAGGTACATTTTTTAATCTTACCTGTATTTTTGTGTGTGTTTACTTTGATTTTTTTAAATAGACTTTATTTTTCAGAGTAGTTTTAGGTTCAGAGCAACACTGAGTAGAAAGTATAGAGATTTCCCATCTATCCCCTGCCCCTAGACATGCATAGCCTCTCCCACTATCAACATCCCCCACCAGAGTGGTTACAATCAATGAACCTACATGAACACATCATTATCTCCCAAAGTCTATAGTTTCCATCAGAGTTCACTCTTGGTTTTGTGCATTTTATGGGTTTGGACAAATGTATAATGACATGTATCCACCGCCTCCTCTGTGCTCTATCTATTCACCCTTCCCCACCCCACAATCCCTGGCAACCACTGATCTTTTTACTCTCTCCAGAGTTTTGCCTTTTCCAGATGTCATATAGTTGGAATCATACAGTACTTAGTCTTTTCAGATTGGCTTCTTTCACTTAGGAATATGCATTTAAGGTTCCTCCATGTCTTTTCACGGTTGGGTAGTTCATTTATTTTTAACGCTGAATAATATTCCATTGTCTGGATGTACCACAGTTTATTTATCCATTCACCTACTAAAGGACATTTTGGTTGCCTCATACTAGTACCTCATTGTTTTAATTTACATTTCCCTGATGGCATATGATATGGAGCATCTTTTCATCTTCCCAATCTTTTTAATGTCATGATACACATAGAAAATATTTGTAAATTATCTGAATTAAACACCAAAGCTGCTCATGGCTGGAGGTAACAGGCCTGGCACTCTGGCTGCACCTGGTCCCTCCTGGCCACCTGAGAGCTGAGGGCATCTCTATCTCAGCATATCTGTAACACATTTGGAGAACACCAACATGCCAAGGCACACCTGTGGGGATGCTCCAAATTATGATATCTTTAGCTACCAGTAACAGAAAGCCCAATTCAAACTGCCCTAAACAATGAGGGGTCCTATTCTCTCATATAACAAGTGCAAGGGCTGAGCACCTTCGGGTATAAATGTCAGGCCCTGCTCTGCTTCTCTGCCATTTGCTTTGCTTTGCCTTAATCTGGGTATTGGCTTCCTCTTTAGACTAGTGGCAAGATGGCTGCCACATTGCTAGGCATCACATTCAGATGTGATCAGGGGAAGAAAAGAAGTGTTCTTCCTTATGTGTCTATTTCCCTCAGTGGAGAAATCTTTCTCAGAAGCCCACAGAAAGTTACCCCTCATATTCCCTCAGCCAGAATCTTGTCAAATGTCCTTGCCCAATCGATTCTTGGCAAGGGGAAATGGGACACCATGATCAGCTTAGATGAACCAGGATTAACTCATGGAAATGTGGACAGGATTCACCTTCTCTGAGACATACAGAGAGAGGTAAACAACCAAACAAAAGCAAGGCTCTTCCAGCAAGGAAGAAAGTGGGACTGGGTTTTAGGCAGGACCAATAGGGTCTGCTTCGGTTTACATCATATTAGAAACAGGCTATAGAGCATAGTGGTTAAGGGCATGCACTCTAGAGTCAGGTAGTGGGCTCAAATCCCACTGTACTATTTACTAACTGGGTCTGTGGGCTTCAGTTTTCTCCTTTCTGAAAAAGAAATAATAAGAGTTTCTAACTCAGAGGGTTGATGGGAGGATTAAATGTATAGCGCTTAAAATAGACTCTGGCACATATTAGTGGTCATCTCCATAGCATCTGTCACAGATTAAAACAGCTAACAGACCAGATCTGTGGGGAATAAAGGTTCTCTCTGATTACCACTGAGCACAGCACCATGCTCAGTTAGGGGTTCAGTAAGTTCATTTGGGTTTTCTGCATATTAATAACTTAATTAAAAGGTCCATTTCTTCTTATTGCTAGCAAAAAGATGTTACTGACTAAAAGGTAACATTTTATCACTGGAAATGCTTCAAAAAATCTATTGCTCCCTGGAGAATATATTAAGAGAAATTTAATAATAATTATTATTATTTACAATGAATACTTATTGAGCCTTTACTATTTGCTGGAGACTGTTATAAATATCTTACATGCATTATCTCATTTAATCCTAAAACCAGTCTATGGAGTCAGGTTTATCAGTAACACACTCTTAAAACTAACCTCAAACAAAATATACGTTTGTCTTTAAAGTGTAAACATTTCCACAACACAATGTCACATGAAAATCTGAGCTACTTAACTTCCAGTTCTAAGACACGTTTCCCCCACTTCCTATCTCCTCTACCCCTATTTTAACATTGCTGAAATCAGGATGCAACTTACACTCAATGTTTATGTTTACTATAAGAATGCGTGTGTGTGTGTGTGTGTGTGTGTGTGTGTGTCCCATTGTTATTAACTTGGTGATTAACTTCACAAAAGGGAGGAAGCTCAGCAGTTACACTCAGCACTGAGTCAGGCTCCATGTTTTCCTCATTAACCCTCATTAACCAAATGTATGCTAATTAGATGCTCTCTTCTACAGAAGGCCTTAAAATGGGAACTGAATGACTAATTGCAGTATTATGTTTCCCCTGGAGCCAGTAGCCAAATAATTCCCACTTTAAATTGCAGAAATTATGTGAAGCAGTTAGGGCCTGAACGTTAAAGACTAAGTGATATGACCCCAATCCCGCAGGTGGTTTATAGTCAAGATTTATCACTTTGCTTGAGATCAGGGACCAAATAAAGAACTAGAAATTCAAGGACACCATTTAAATCCTGGATTTATCATTAATTTGCTGGGTGCTACGGGCAGTTACTGAAATGTCCTGGGCTCTCATTCTTCATTTGTTAAAGGATATCAACTGTCCCTACAGAATGTCTAAGGATATTAAGAGTAACTAATGAGATTGTTTCGGTTCCAACATAACTCACATTTTCTCCCACTCATATCTGTTTCCTCTTCACCGCAAATGAAGGCCCCAATCTCCCACTCCATTAATGATTCAACCTATTAAGGAAATCAGCTACTTGTCTGGCAGCTAACAAAGTTCTGCTTCATTACTTTTTGAATGAATTTCATTTTCTTCAATCTCCTATAAGAATCTATTCAATTTCAAAAAGGTAGGCATTAACAAGAAATCAACAGCATAAAGAAACAAAGAGAGATGTCACCTGGTCCATAGCAATAGCCTCTGACTGTCCTCCTGCCCTCAGGCTTTCTCTACCCAGTCTAGGTCCACTCAGCCACTGGAGTTCTTGCATGGGAAACAGAAGCAATCAACACAGAACTCCCTAACTCTTCCATTACCAAATCCACCACCCTACCTGCACCCACCTCTACGTGTGCCTCCCGTTCTTTGACAGTGGGTGAATCTTTTGTGTACCCATCAAAGACCCACTATACTCTTACTCTAGATCCCCATCCCTCTTGCCATGACAATGCATATAGTTGCTGCCATCATCGCCTATTCTCTCATTCTCTCCTTTCTCATCAATTTCTTCCTCTTTACTCTGATCATTCTCACCAGCATACACATTTGTCTGATATAGTCTCTCTTTAAAACATCCTCACTTGACTTCACATCCTTCTCCAGCAACTTCCCTATTCCTCTGCTCTCCTCTACAGTAGGACTCATTGAAAAAGCTTCCTGCACTTGATATCTCAACTTTCTTGCCCCCCACTCTCCTTAACTCACTCCAGTGAAGCTTTCTTTCCCACCATTCTATGACCATTGCTCTTTTCAAGGTCACCAGTGACCTCCACTAGACCAAATTCCATTCTCAGTCCTCATATATCCCACTTCTCAGTGGCTGACGCACCTGACCACCACATCTCAGTCCTCATACCTCTTTTCTTCTCTTTCTACCTCCTTCCTGGGGGATGTGCTCCCCCAGTTCCATGACTTTAATTACCTTCTGTATCCTAAAGGCTCCCCAAATGTATATCTCTAGCCATGGGCTTCCCTTTGAATTCCAGGTACATTTCCACTTAGAACTTCAAACTCAACAAATTTAAAACCAGCCTTGATTTTCTCCTACAAGCTTATTCTTTCCCTGCTGTTTCTATCTCAATAAAATGACACCAACATTTTCTTCAGGCCCCAAATCTTTAAGTTGTCCCTGACTCCTCTTTTTCTCACATCTTACATACAATCCCCTCCAAAATCTAGTCAGCTCTATCTTCAAAATATCCCAAATCTGAACAATTCTTACCTCAATCACTGCTACCACCATAGTCCAAGCTACCATTAACTCTCACATGAATTTCTCTACTAGCTTTCTAATTTGTATGCCTGCTTCTACTCTTAACTACCCCATCACCCAACCCAAAATATGAGGCACCCATCCAGAATGATTTTTTTTTCAAGGTATAAATCAAATCATGTTACTCACACAAAAACTTCACGTGGCTCCCACATATCACTCAGAATAAAAGACCTAGAAGGCCCTACACCATTGGATCCTCAGCAACTTCTCAACTGCACTTCCTACCACTCTTTCCCTTGATCATTCAACACCAGCAGCCTGGCCTTCCTGCAGCTTTTCCAACTTGCTAACTACATTCTTAACTCAGGGACTCTGCCTCACCCAGTCCTCACCCAGCTTCATTCAGGTCTGTGCTCAAATATCACATTATCAGAAAGTCTCATTTGAACTCGCCATATAAAACAGCAAGTTTCCTTACTCTCTGTTCCCTTACCCTGCTTTATTCTACACAGCACTCTCATCACCTGACTACATAGCACATATCCATTCTTTTGTTTATCATTTGTCTCCCCCAACAGAACTTATGCTCCATGATGGAACAGACTTTGTTCTGAGCACCTGGAATTGTACTTGGCACATAGTGTTCAGTAAATATCTGTTAATTGACAGATTGCATGTATGATTAAATTCTTGGGCTTCTTTACTTTTTCCTGAAATGGACACTTTTTTATTTCCACAAGGCACTTACTCACTGGCTCAGGTAACTTATGCTCTAGCCTAACAGGCTTCACATCTTGCCACCTGAACTCCACTTCCATGGGCAGCCCCCACATGGCCTGTTCTGGCTTCACAGACAGCCCACAGAGCAGGCTCATCTGCCCCCCTGAGACCCCGAGTTCTTCCAAGGTACAGATTTCGGATTTATCTTGCATCCTCAGTGCTAAGGGTTTCTGGCACAATGCAGCTGTTTCTTATGTGTTTGTAGATTTAAATAATATGCCAGGTATGACTGAGCAACTCCATGGAGAAAACAAATGGCCCAGATATTGTTCGATGAAGCATAACTGTACCTAGATTTATCCAGGCTTTATTTTCCATAGCACAGATCTTACCAACAATGAGAAGGCAATAATTGAAAAAATAACACTGAGACATATATAAAAAGATGGGAAGGTATACTGGAGGGAAACAAAAAGCCAAGTGTAAATACTATAGTTTGGATGATGAGAGAAAAAAACTATGAAACAATTTAATCTTTCCCTTTCTGAAAAGTAATAGAATTTTCAAGAGCCATAATCATTACAGTAATACTAGGCAAGACAAAAATAGAGTCCTGGTTAAACTAAATGAGTTTTATCCATAATTTCCAAAAAATACCCCTCGGTTTTAAAGGCTCACGGGCATTCTATGTCTGGTACTCAACTTACCCAGTAGGCTGAAGGAGCAAGAATGGTGGTAATAACAAACTAGCCATTCACTCACTGGTTGAAACTCTTCTGGATGCCAGACACTATTCCAGGCACAGGGAACATAAGGTCGAATAAGACACAGTAGACTGTGAGCCCCTTGAGAACTGAGGCTAAGAGGAGACATGGACACAGACCACCACAAAAGAATATGAAAAGTACAATAATAAAAACATATGGAATGTATAATGGGAAAAGAGGAAGCTGGAATGAACTCATTCGGGGGGATCAAAGATGGACCACTGAGGATGAAAGTTCCTGAAGTGGGTTTTTAAGGATGACTAAGAAGCTTGCCAAGCAGCAGGAGAGTAGGGTGGGGAAACAGGAAGGGCAAGCCAGGCAAAGGGAACAAGACATGAAAAGGTTCAGAGGCACAAAAAATCTCAGATCTGGACAGAAGAGATCCACGTTTCTGTTGAGTGCTGTGCTGAGACACAGGCAGAGGCAGGCAGGGAAAAGCCTTATGCTAAGGTGGTAAGCAGTCAATTCTAGTCACTTTTCAGGGAGGTTGGATAATCCAATTTGCATTTTAGGAGGATGATGCTGACAGTAGTGCAAAGAATGGATTTGAGAGGAGCAGGGCCAGAGGCGGGGCACCCAGGAGGAGGCTTCCACAAAAGCCCAACTGAGATGACCGGGGCTCTAACCAGGAAGCACCCACATGAGGGAGATGAGAGGGCTGATTTCAGAGATACTTTGTAGGATAAACAGACAGTGCTTGGTGACTGATTGATGTAGTGAATGGGAGGACAGCAATAGTTCAGGCTGACTTGGAGGTTTGTGTCTAAGTCACTGAATGGATGGGAGTATCACTAACCAAGATAGAAGAGGAGAAGTGGGGAAGGAAGTAGGTGACAGCTATTAAAGAGATGGTTGCATCCCTGTCTGCTCACCTCGGGCCAAATGTGGTGATGGGGCTCCATTATTGTTCTCTGGAGCTTCCAGAACCAGCCTGAGGAGAAAGTAGGTGCAAATACCTTGGTCTCTGGCCTCTGTGGAGAGATCTAGTGTCGCAGGGGCAGAGGCACCACTTCTCACACTTGTTGCACCACACAAAGGCCACATTAAATAAAGAAGAGGTGACAAAGTCAACCCCACCTGCTGACAGAAACTGAAGAACCACAGGGCCTCACATCCCACGGCCTTCAAATATTACAACAAGTTTACTGGCACATGAACAAGTTTTTGGTGGGCAAGCACGGGATTTTTGAAGACTTCAACATTTTCTTATCTATGTTTGTTTTCTTCTTAAGTATTATTATTTCCATATAAGACAAACACTCCAGTTATAGTATAAAAATATTTTTGAATTTTATTCAGTTTTGGTGAATAAAAATGGATAAGTTTTTATCTTCTAAACTGCCACTACCATAATCAATTTCAATAAGTTCTTATTAGTGTCATTGCAATGCAGACTACAAGCAAAAATGAAGAGTAAGTACCATAAAGTCCTTTGAGAAAAATTCTTGGTCCATGCAGGATCCCCAAATGTCAATTAAAAGAATATAGATCCATGGGAGTTCTGGTTTCAAGTAAGATGGAATAAGCCTACTTCACCCTCTCTCTCCCAATGAATGCAAATCTAACACATTGACAGAATGCATGGGACAGCTATTTGAAGACTGAAAAATAAAAAGTCGCAGGAGAGTTAGAGATGAAGACCAGAATTCAAAATACTATTGAACCAGTGGTGAAATCCCCGTTTTTCCTGCAGTATTCCCCAGATTGGACTCAAAGCAGCCTGAAACCCAATGATAGGCACCAAGGCAAGGACAGAGAAAACTCCAGGAGAAATCCTCTAATTCGAAGGGAGGAAGAACATCTAAAGCTCAGAGGGAGAGAGAGCGAAAAAAAAAACCCACTTCCTCTTCTTTTCTTTTCTCTGTTTGCTCAAACCCCAGCTCCTGAGTGGCTGTGGTAACAGGCAGTGGAGACAGCAGGGTGGAAAGCACCTAAAACTGAGAAGGAGAACCTTCCTTTATGTCTGGAGAAGCTGTAGTCCCAAGAGGCTGGGGCAAATACCCATGGCTTTTTCTCTATCAATACTCTTGCTATTTGGCCCTAGACAAGGGCATAGTCATGGGCAGTGTGTGACAGAAAGGGTAACTAAAGCCCCAGTTATCTGGCCAGAAGACCTAAAAAAGGAGGCCCAGGGAACCAGAAAGTACCAGGAAGACCGCAGAGAGGGAGAGGCTCAGATCCCCATAAAGTTATTTATAAACTTCTGAGCCTACCCCCAAGCCATGTATGTGGGGATCTGATTGTAAACTGCATATCAAAGGCTTTGAGAACTGCACTAAGGGCAAGACCACCTCCCAGATCCCAGGTTGGCCACTGGGTGGTAAGCATGAGGGAGCAATCCAAACAGAACTGCAAAGACTTCTTAAAACAGAGCAGACATTGAAACTATAATCTACAGAAGGCTGGTCAGAACTTCTAGTCTAAATGCAACTGCATCAATTACCTACTTTAAAAAAAATCAACATTATCTATAGATTTCCACAAGACCTAAAATCTCATAATATTCAAAATATCTAGGATACAATCCAAAATTACTTGGCATATGAAGACTCAAGAAAATCTCAATCACATGGGAAAAGACAGTCAACAGATGACAATGTGGAGATAACAGAGATGTTGAAATTATCTGACAAAGACTTTAAAGTAGTTACTATAAAAAATGCCCAAAAAAGTAAGAGTGAACACTCTTGAAATGAATAAAAAGATAGAAAGTCTCAGCAAATAAGTAGAAGATATAAAGCAGAACCAAATGAAAATTTTAAAACTGAAAAATATAATAATCAAGACTTTTAAAAAACACCTCTCTGAACAGGTTCAATAGCAGATTAGAAGTGACAGAGGAAACAAACAGTAAACATGAAGATATAGCAACAGAATTCAAGCTGAACAACAGAGAGAATAAATTTTTTTAAAAATGCTCAAAGCCTCAGGGACCTGTGGAACAACACAAAAAGGGCTATTATTTGTGTCATGAAAGTCCAGAGAGAGAAGAGAAAGCCTGGAGTGCATAAAAAATATTTGAAGACACAATGGCTGATGCCACAAATTTGACAAAAGACATAAACCTACAGATTTAAAAAAATGAGCAAAGCTTAAACAAAATAAACGGAAAGAAATCAATTCCAAGACATAATCATAACTAAACTGCTGAAAACTAAAGACAAAGAAAAAACTCTTGAAAGCAACTAGAGAAATTACTTATAAGGGAACAATGATTTAAATGACTGTGGATTTCTCATCAGAAACTATGGAGGCCAGAAGGAAGTAACACAGCATTTTAAGGAAGTGTTGAAGGAAAAGAACTATCTACCCAGAATTCTTATGAAAAATCCTTCAAGGGGCCGCCCGGTGGCGCAGCGGTTTAGTCCGCGCTTGGCAGCCCAGGGTTCGCAGGTTCGGATCCCGGGCGCCCGCCGACGCACTGCCTGTCAGCCACGCCGGGGCGGCGTCCCATATAAAGTAGAGGAAGATGGGCACGATGTTAGCCCAGGGCCAGTCTTCCTCAGCAAAAAGAGGAGGATTAGCAACGGATGTTAGCTCAGGGCTGGTCTTCCTCACAAAAAAAAAAAAAAAAAAAAATCCTTCAAGAATGAAGGTGAAATAACGACATTCTCAAATAAAGGTAAATTAAGACAATTTCTTGTCAGCAGATCTGCTCTAAAAGAATTGCTAAAGGAAGCTTTTCAAACACAAAGAAAATGAAACCAGAAAGAAACTTGGAACATTAAGAAAGAAGGAAGAACAAGAGAAATGGTAAATATCTGTGTAAATTTAACAGACTAATCTCTTATTGAATTCTTTAAACTATATTTGACAATTGAAAGTAAATATAAGACTGTCTGATGAGATTTTCAGTCTTTGTAGATGTAAGATACAAGATAACTACAACATAAGAGGGAAAGATAAAGGGATTCTTGGATAGACAACTCCACCCAATAATAACAGAATAGAAACTCTTTTAAAGTATATATGAAACATTCACCAAGATACAACATATTCTGGGTCACAAAAATCTTAACTTAAAAAAAAAAAAATTGAGGGGCCAGCCCCATGGCGTAGCTGTTAAGTTCATGCATTCCACTTCGGCAGCCCAGGCTTCACAGGTTCAGATCCTAGGCGTGGACCAACGCACCACCTGTCAATCCATGCTGTGGCAGCATCTCATATAAAGCAGAGGAAGATGGGCATGGATGTTAGCCCAGAGCCAATCTTCTTCAGCAAAAAGAGGCGGATTGGCAATGGATGTTAGCTGAAGGCTAATTTCCTCAAAAAAAAAAAAATTGAAACCACAAAAAATGTACTTTCTGACAAAAGCAGAATTAACTAGAAATCAATAATAATAAAAGAATCTCCAAACAACTGGAAAAAAAAAAGACACACTTCTAGACAACTCATTAGCCAAAGAGAAAGTCTCAAAGGAAATTAGAAAATATAGAAGTGAACAAAAATGAAAACATAATATATCAAGCTGTGTGGCATACAGTTAAAGCAGTGCTTAAGGGAAATTTATGCCATTAAATGCTTATATGAGAAAAGAAGAAAGGTCTCAAATTAATAGGCTACGGTTTTACCTTAAGAAACTAGAAAAAGAAGAGCAAAATAAATTCAAAGCAAACAGAAGAAAGAAATAATAAAAATAAAAGCAGAAATCTATTAAACTGTAAACAGAAAAAACAGAGAAAAATCAAAGAAAACAAAAGTTGGTTCTTGGAAAAGATCAATAAAAGTGATAAATATCTAGCCAGATGGACAAAGAAACAAAGAGAAAAGAAGCAAATCACCAATATCAGGAATAAAATTATCACTACATATTCTGCAGACATTAAAAGGATAATAAGGGAATACTATAAACAACTCTATACATAAAAATTTGACAATTTAGAGAAAAGAAAACAATTACATGAAAACTACAAACTACCAAAACTCTGCCAAGATGAACTTGATACCCTGAGTAGTACTATAACTTTAATGAAGTTGAATTTGTAGTTAGAAACCTTCTGAAAAGGAAATTCTCCAGGCCCAGATGGTTTCACTGGTGATTTCTACCAAACATTTAAAGAATAAATAACACTAATTCTACACAATCTCTTCCAGAAAACAGAAGAGGAAGGAACAATTCCCAACTCAGTTTGATGAGGCCAGAATTATCCTGATATCAAAACTAGTTAAAGACAGCATAAGAAAAGAAAACTGTAAGCCAATATCCCTCATGAACATAGATGCAAAAGTTCTCAACAAAATACTAGCAAATTGAATCCAGCAACATAGAAAAAGAATAATACACCATAACCAAGTGTGGTTTATCCTGAAAAGGCAAAGTTGATTCAATCTTTGAAAATCAATCAATGTAATCCACATATTGATAATTAAAGAAGAAAATGCACATAATCACACCAATTAATACAGGGAATCAGCATCTGACAAAGTTTAATATCCATTCATGTTACGATTTCTAAGCAAACTAGGAATATAAGAGAGTGTCCTCAACCTGGAAAAGACATTTACAAAAATTCCACAGCTGACTTCGTACTTAATGGTGAAAGACTGAATGCTTTTTCCTTAAGACCAGGAACAAAGCAAAGACATCTACTCATATCACTCTTTTTCAATATCAAACTGGAAGTCCTAAGAGTATAGTAAGGCAAGAAAAAGAAGGAAAAGCCATATAAATTAAAAAAAAAAACTACCCCTAATTTCTGACTCTTAGAACTAATAAATGAGAGATAAGATCACGATATAGAAAGTCAACCACAAAAATGAATCACATGTCTATATACAGTCATGCACCACATAATGAGGTTTTAGCCAACAATGGACCGCATATATGATGGTGGTCCTGTGAAGTTAGTACCATCTAGCCTAAGTTGTAGTAGGCTATACCATTTAGGTTTGTGTAAGTATATTCTATTGTTGTTCACACAATGATGAAATTGCCTAATGATGCACTTCTCATAACATATCCCCATTGTTAAGTGACACATGACTGTACTAGCTATGAAAACCAGAAACTAAAATTTAAAAAGAATAGCAGTTATAGTAACTCCAAAAAAGTGAAATGCTTTTCTTGATCTAATAAAACATGTAGAGGATCTGTATGCTGTAAACTACAAAACATGGATGAAAAAAATCAAAGAAGACCTAAATAAATGGAGAGACACACCATGTTCATGGATTGGAAGAATCAAAGTAATGACTCACAGTAAAGATCTCAACTCTTTCTAAATTTATCTCTAGATCTACTGCAAATCTGATCCAAATACCAGCTTATTTTTTTGTAGATATAGATAAGTTAATTTTAAAATTTATATGGAAAAGCAAAAGAATTAGACGAGTCAAAATTTTTAAAAAGAATAAAGTTGGAGGAATCATATCACTCAATTTTAAGAATTATAAAGCTTCAGTAATCAAGACAGGTATGCTACTAGAGAAGGGAGAGACATATAGATCAATGGAAGAGATTATAAAGTCCGGGAAGAGACCCACACAGATATGATTAGTGATTTTTGACAAAGATGCAACAGCAATTCAAAGAAGAAAGGGTACTATTTCAACAAATGATGTTAAAACATCATTAGACGAATATAGGCAAAAAATTAACCTTGACCTAAACCTCACACCTTAACAAAAAATATTCTCTAACAGATCACAGATCTAAATATAAAACATAAAACTATAACTTTTTTAAAAAACACAGAAAATCTCCATGATCTAGAGTTAGGCAGACAATTCCTAGACATGACACCAAAAACACAATCTATAAAAGAAAAGATTGATAAATTGGACTCCATCAAAATTAAAATAATTTTTTCTGTGAAAGATACTGTTAAGGGAATGAAAAGACAAGCTATAGACTGGGAGAAAATATTTGCAAATCACATATCTGATTAAAAAAACCTGTATCCAAAATAAATAATGAACTCTCAGAACTCAACAGTCAGAAAACAAACAACCCAATTAATAATAGGCAAAATATCTGAAAAGATATTACACCAAAGAAAATAAGCATATGAAAAAATGTTCAACAACATTAACTACAGGAAAATGCAAAGAGAAGCCATCACAATGAGATACCACTATGTGCCCAATAGAATGACTAAAATTTTTAAAACTGACAATACCAAGTGTTGATCAGGATGCAGAGCAAGGGGAAGTCTTGTTCACCACTGACCAAAATATAATATTGTAAAGTCACTTTGCAAAATAGTTAGGGATTTTCTTATAAACTTAAACATACACTTACCACATGACCCAGCACTCTCTCCTAGATATTTACCCTAGAGAAATGAAAACTTGTCTTCACAACAAAAACCTGTACCTGAATTTTTATAGGAGCTCTGTGCATGTCTTAAATTACGTGGCAATTACATTTTCCTTGGAAAAGGTGCATGTACATGTGTGCATGGGCATGTGTGCATGTGTAAATGAACACACACACACAACCCAGCAGGAGAAAAAGTCAACCAAATGCACACAATCTCATCAAAGCTCTCTCTCTTATAGATAAACATGCCTAGCTGCGTACCACCCTGCACCACTCTCTCTCTTACTTCAAAATTCCCTGCTCTGGGATTGACTGATTTGGTAGGGGAAAAGAGACAAAACAAAGACAAAAACTAAGAATGGTAGAAGAATCCAGAAAAACCCACTGAAATATCAATCAATTGATCAAAGGAGTCTCTGAACTCATAGCCTGGAAGAGACACTGGGAATAGCCATAAATAAAGAATTGCCTTGGCACTCTACTCCCTCCATTCATCGACTCTTTGGAATTTTACACAGATACTGTTTCAACTGAAGCAAAGAGAAAAAAAGTTTAAGCACTCGCCTACAAACTCTGTGTTAAAGTCTTTGATCTTGTCTAGTTTAAAGAGAAAGAAATAGAGCAAAATTTTAATATAAACAGGAGTCTCAACACATTTCTTAGAGAGGCCTTGCACATCTAACTTAAGTCACTGAGAAATGCAGGAAACCGAGTTAGAGACCGTAAGAGCAAGTCAGACTTCCTTTAATGGAGAAAAAAGAGAGGCTTATGCGACGGTGGAAAATTTTCTGTGCCCTCTTCCATCAATCACCAGATTCTCCCCAGTGCCCTGGTTGTTTCTAGTGATGTACAGCCTGAAGAAAAATACTGGTCAAGGTTAGGAAGGCACAGACCAAGGGTGACCACAGGGTAAGCAATAACTGAACCTAAGCAAAACCCTGACTAAATCAACCCTTAGTAAAGAGTCAAGGTAGGGGGGGCCAGCAGGGTGGCGCAGTGGTTTAGGTCGCACTTTGGCAGCCTGGGGTTCGCAGGTTCGGATCCTGGGAGTGGACCAACGCACTGCCTGTCAAGCCACACTGTGGTGGCGTCCCACATAAAGTAGAGGAAGATGGGCACAGATGTTAGCCCAGGGCCAGTCTTCCTCAGCAAAAGAGGAGGATTGGCAATGGATATTAGCTCAGGGCTGGTCTTCCTCACACACAAAAAAAAGTTAAAGTAGACATTGTTGGGGAAAAAAAATCACTCCTGTATGTCCTGTGGTGACACTCCCCTAGCTGGACTCTTGTCCATCCAATCTATTCTGCTCACTCATTCACTACAATAAAATGCACTAGTTTAAAGGGTACATTTTGATGAGTTTTAACAAATCTGTATACCCAAGTAACCACCATGACAGTCAAGATATAGAATATTTTCCATCTTGCCAAAAAGTCCATTTGTGCCCCATCCCAGTTAATATGATCTGCTGTCTGTCACTAAAGATTTATCTTTTCTAGAGTTTCATGTGAATGGAATTATACCATATGTATACTTTCACATCTGGCTTCTTTCAGCATACTTCTGAGATTCAACTATGTTGCTGGGTGTATCATCTCTTTTTATTGTTTGTAGGAGTAGGATTCCGTTATATGGATACTATGGATATGCCATAATGTGTTTATCCATTCACCTAGTGGTGGACATCTGGTTGTTTCCAGTTTAAGCAGCAATGAACATTGGTGTATAAGTCTTTGTATGGAAACATACACACAATTTTCATTTAGTTTTAATTTCTCTTGGGAAACTACCTAGGAGTGAAATTGTTGAGTCATTAATTTTAAGCCAGCAAACTGTTTTCCAAAGCTGTTGTATTATTTTGCATTCCCACCAGCAATGTGTCAGTGTTTCAGTTGCTCCAGGTCCTTGCCAATACATGATACTGTCAGTCAGTCTTTTAAATTTTATCCATTCTAATATGGAGAGGTCAACTGAGGTGTCACTGAAGGTCAATTTGCATTTCCCTGATGACAAATGATGCTGAGCACCTTTTCAAGTGTTTGTTGGCAATTTGTACATCTACTTTTCTAAAATATCTGTTAAAAAACCCTTTGTCAATTGTCTTCTTCTTATTGCATTATAAGAGTTATTTATTACGGATAAAAGTGCTTTGTCAGATATACGTATTGTGAATATTTTCTCCCAATCTGTTGGCTTACCTTTTCAATTTTCTTAACTATGTCTTCCGAACAGCAGAAGTTTTATATTTTGATGAAGTCCAATTTATCAATGTTTTTCTTCTATGGTTCATGTATTTTGCTTCCTAAGAAATCTTTTCCTATCCTAAGATCATGAAGATTTTCTCTTATGTTTTCCTATAGAAGTTTTATGTCACCTTTTACTTTAGGTTTATGATCCACTTTGAGTAAATATTTATGTATTGCATGAGGTAAGGGTCAATATTCATTTTTAATATGGCTATCTAGTTATTTCAGAACTATTTGTTGAAAAGACTGTCCTTTCCCCCCATGAACTAACCTGGTATCTCTGTCGAAAATGAATTGACCATATACGTATGAGTCTACTTCTAGACTCCCTATCCTTTATCATGCCTCTTTCTTTCTCAAGAACCTATAATGACTCCTCACTGTCCATCAGATCAAGTATAAATTTCCCATTCTGACATCGAAGTACTTAAATCCAACAACTTTCTGGTTCAGCCAGACCTCCCTCTCCCTCAACTCCCACCCCCATTCCCTGAATACACCACTAATCACTGCTGCCCTATCACTCCCATTCATGCAATTCTTCCTGTCATCCTTGGATGCTCTTCTTACCATCCTTAAAATGTTTCCTATCCTTCCTCATCCATGAAGCACTCCTGATAACTGTATGTGACAAAAATCTCCCACTGCCTATAGTTCCTATTATACTTACAACACATGCCAATACCACACCCTTTCATCCTTACATGTAATTCAATATTTATTCAACAGTTACTGGCAAGGCATGGTGGTAGGCACTGGAGATAGAGAAATGAAAATAAAGGGCCACTGCCCAGAGACTTACAGACTAACAAGGAAAGAATCAAGTAAACAGACAAAAATAATTCAGTATATGTTCTCTTATACTGTTCACTATTTCATATTATAATTGTTTCATGATGTACATTTTGTATCCCCAAATAAATATTTCAGCATATAGCTCTAAAAGGACTCTTTTTTTTTTTTTTTTTTTTAAACAAACCCACTCTATCATAGCTTCTTTGCTTTCAGGTATGACATGAAACTCCAGGCACAAGTATACCTTTCCTGCCTCAAATTTGGAAACAATTATTTCTACAAGGAGACCTATTTCCTTTTAGTGAGAAATGGTATTTAGAAACCACAAACTGTGTACTAGGGATGCTAATTGCTACTGGGCTGAACACCATTCCTCCGCCTGACAGTTGCCCCAGCTAGGAAATATTTTCTCTCAAGATGAACTACATGAAAAGTTCACACAAACACTTTCAATTCAAATTCATGACTATAGAGTTTTTATTTAACCTCATCAATTTTAAATCTGGATCTTCTTTCTCTCATTTCTTAAATCTCAGTTCTCAAAGACGTCAATATAATTACTTATTTGCTTTATCCTACAATGGACAACAGCCTCAAAATAGCAATATCATCACTACCACTCATGACAGATAGACCAGAGTAATCCCACGATGAATATTCAATCAAATTAGTGTACCTTAAAGTCACTTGGAATAGTTACTCTATGCAGTTATGCCACCAACCCAAAACATAGATAAGTTCATTTGCTTTGTTTTAAATTTTTAAAAAAATTTTATTCATTTATTTAAACTAAAAAAAGAAAAAACCACACAGTTCATTCATTTCTCCCACTCTCACCTCCACCTCTTGCAACCACCGATCTGTGTTCTGTATGTATGTATCCATTATTTTATTTATTTAGATTCCATATATAAGAGAGATCATAAGGTATTTGTCTTTCTCTGCCTGACTTATTTCATGTAGCATAATGCCCTCAAGGTCCATCTATGTTGTCACAAATGGTGGGATTTCTGTCTTATTTATGGCTGAATAATATTCTGTTGTGTGTACACACACACACACACACATATATATATATATATATATATATATATATATGGTATATGGTGTATATATATGTGGTATATATATATATACCACAATTTCTTTATCTATTCATCCATCAATTGACACAAGTTGTTTCCATATCTTGGCTACGGTAAATAATGCTGCCGTGAACATGGGGGTGCATATATCTTTTTCAATTAGTGTTTTTGTTTTCTTTGGATAAATACCCAGGAGTGAAATGGCTGGATCATACAGTAGTTCTATTTTTAATTTTTGAGGAACTTCCATACTGTTTTCCATAGTGCCTGCACCAATTAAAATCCCACCAACAACAGTACACAAAGGTTCCCTTTACTCCACATCCTCACCAACACTTGATATTTCTAGTCTTTTTGATAACAACCATTCTAACAGGTGTGAGGTGATATTTCATTGTGGTTTTGATTTGCATTTCCATGATGATTAACAATGTACAGCATCTTTTCATGTACCTGCTGATGTACATCTTCTTTGGAAAAATGTCAATTCAGATCTTCTGCCCATTTTTTAATTGGATTGGTCGGGGGTTTTTTTGCTATTAAGTTGTATGAGTTCTTTGTATATTTGGATATTAGCCCCTTATCAGATATATGACTTGCAATTATTTTCTCCCATTCAGTAGGTTGCTTTTTCATTTTGTTGATGGTTTCTTTTTGCTGTGCAGAAGCTTTTTAGTTTGATGTAGTCTCACTTGTTTATTTTTGCTTTTGTTGCTAGATTCAAAAAATCATTGCCACAACCTATGTCAAGGAGCTTACTGCCCATGTTTCTTCTAGGAGTTTTAGGGTTTCACATCTTACATTTGAGTCTTTAATCCATTTGGATTAATTTTTGTGTATGGTGTAAGACAGTGATTCAGTTTCATTCTTTTTCATGTGGCTGTCCAATTTCCCAACACCATTTACTGAAGACAGTCCTTTCCCCATTGTATATTCTTGGCTCCTTTGTAGTAAATTAATTGACCATATATGTGTGGGTTTGTTTCTGGGCTTTCTATTCTGTTACATTAAGCTACATATCTCTTTTTATGCCAATACTATACTGTTTTAATTACTATAGCTTTGTAATATAGTTTGAAATCAGGGAGCATGATGCCTTCAGCTTTGTTATTCTTTCTTAAGATTGTTTTGACTGTTTGGGTCTTTTGCGGTTCCATACAAATTTTAAGATTTTTGGTTCCATTTCTGTGAAAAATGCCACTGGAATTTTGATAGGGATTGCATTGAATGTGCATATTGCTTTGGGTAGTATGGACGTTTTAAGAACATTAATTCTTCCCATCAATGAGCATGGGCTATCTTTCCATTTATTTGTCTTCTTTTTTTCAGGAAGATTGGCCCTGTGCTAACATCTGTTGCCAATCTGTCTCTTTTTCTTTTTTCTCCCGAAAGCCCCAGTACATAGTTGTATATCACAGTTGTAGAGTTGTACCTCTTCTATGTGGGACACTGCCTCAGCATGGCTTGATGAGCAGTGAGTAGGTCTGCGCCCAGGATCCAAACCAGCCAACCCCAGGCCGCCAAAGCAGAATGTGCGAACTTAACCGCTACACCAACAGGCCAGCCCCCATTTGTGTCTTCTTCAATTTCTCTTATTAATGTCTTATAGTTTTCAATATACAGATCTTTCATCTCCTTGGTTAAATTTATTCCTAGGTGTTTTATTCTCACTGTAAATGGGATTGTTTTCTTAATTTCTCTTTCTGATAGTTCATCATTAGTGTAAAGAAATGCAACAGATTTTTGTGTATTGATTTTGTATCATGCAATTTACTGAATTCGTTTACCAATTCTAACAGTTTTTTGATGGAATTTTTAGGGTTTTCTGTATATAATATCATGTCATCTGCAAATAATGACAGTTTTACTTCTTCCTTTCTAATGTGGATGCCTTTTACTTCTTTTTTTTTTTTTTTTTGCCTAACTGCCCTGGCTAGGACTGTCAATACCACGTTGAATAAAATTGGTGAGAGTGGACATCCTTGTCTTTTTCCTGATCTTAGAGGGAAAGGCTTTCAGCTTTTCATCATTGAGTATGATGTTAGCTGTGGGCTTATCACATACGGCCTTTATTATGTTGAGGTTCATTCCCTCTATATCCACTTTGTTGAGAGTTTTATCATAAATGGATGCTGAATTTTGTCAAACGCTTTTTCTGCATCTACTGAGATGATGATGTGACTTTTATCATTCATTTTGTTAATGTGGTGTATCACATTGACTCATTTGCAGATGTTGAACCATCCTCACACCCCCTGGAACAAAACCCACTTGATCATAGTATATGATCCCTTTATATATTGTTGAATTCAGTTTGCTAATATTTTGTTGAGGATTTTTGCATCAGGGATATTGGCCTGTAATTTTCTTTCTTTTATTTTTGTTTTGGTGAGGAAGATTAGCTCTGAGCTAACATCTGTTACCAATCCTCTTCTTTTTTGTTGAGGAAGATTGGCCCTGGGCTAACATCTGTGCCCATCCTCCTGGACTTTATATGTGGAACCTATTTCATCAAAATCCAGTCTTGGTAGGGTATATTTCCTAGGAATTTATCCATTTCTTCTAGGTTGTCCAATTTGTTAGCGTATAATCACTCATAGTAGTTTCTTATGATCTTTCATATTTCTGTGGTATCAGTTGTAGTAACATCTCCTCTTTCATTTTTTATTTTATTTATATGAGTCCTCTCTTTTTTTCTTGGTGAGTCTAACTAAAGGTTTGTCAATTTTGTTTATCTTTTCAAAGAACCAGCTCTTAGTTTCATTGATCTTTTCTACTGTCTTTTTAGTCTCTATTTCATTTATTTCTGCTCTAATCTTTGTTATTTTCTTCCTTCTACTAACTTTGGGCTTCATTTGCTCTTCTTTTTCTAGTTCCTTAAGGTGTAAAGTCAGGTTGTTTATCTGAGACTTTTCTTGTTTCTTGAGGCAGGTATTGATTGCTATGAACTTCCCTCCTAAAACTGCTTTTGCTGCATCCCATAAATTTTGGTATGTTACATTTCCATTTTCATTTGTCTCAAGGTACTTTTTGATTTCTCATTGACTCATTGGTTATTCAGTAGCATGTTGTTTAATCTCCAAATATTTGTAAATTTTCCAGTTTCCTTCATGTTATTAATTTCTAGTTTCATACTACTGTGGTTGAAAAAGATGCTTGATATGATTTCAGTCCTCTGAAATTTATTAAGACTTGTTCTGTGGCCTAACATATGATCTATCTTGGAAAATGTTCCATGTGCACTTGAGAAAAATGTGTATTTTGTTCCTTTTTTGATGGAATGTTCTGTAAATATCTGTTGAGTCCAACTGGTCTAACATGTCATTCAAGGCCAATGTTTCCTTATTGATTTTCTGTATGGATAATCTATCCATCAATATAAGTGAGATATTAAAGTCCCTTACTATTATTATATTGCTGTCTATTTCCCCGTTTAGGTCTGTTAATATTTCCTTTATATATGTAGGTGCTCCTATGTTGGAAGCTATATGTTATATTCCTTTATGGATTGATCCCTTCATCATTATGTAATGCTCTTCTTTGTCTCTTCTTACAGTCTTTGTTTTAGAGTCTATTTTGTCTGATATAAGTATAGCTACTCCAGCTTTCTTTTTATTTCCACTTGCATGAATATCTTTTTCCATCCCTTCACTTTTAGTCAGTGTGTGTCCTTATATATAAAGTGTACCCCTTGTGGACAGCAAAAAGATAGCATTTTGAGGGCCAGCCCAGTGATGTAGTGGTTAAGTTCACACGCTCCACTTCAGCAGCCTGGGGTTTGCAGGCTCAGATCCCAGGCGTGGACCTACACACTGCTCATCAAGTCATGCTGTGGCAACATCCCATATACAAAATAGAGGAGGTTGGGCACAGATGTTAGCTCAGGGCTTATCTTCCTCAGCAAAAAGAGGAAGATTGGAAACAGATGTTAGTTCAGAGTCAGTCTTCCTCACCAAAAAAAACTAAACGGAACAAAACAAAAACACGATGGCATTTTGCTTTTAATTTTTAGGGACTGCTTAAAGAATAACTAATTTTATAATAATGTACAATATTTAGTTGGTTCCAAAGTCAAATCTACAAAACAAGGTATATTCAAGAGAAGTCTAGCTCCTATCCCTATCCCTGCCACCCTGTTCCCTCCTTCTACCATAGGTAACCACTTTTAAACATTTTATCATTTATATTTCCATTGTTTTTGTTAAATACCAATGGGATTGATATTTGTTAAATACCAATGGGAACTACACACACGTTCTCCACTTTGCTCTTTTCACTTAACAATATATCCTAAAGATTACCACATGGCTTTAAAGATAGTCCACATTCCTTTTTACAGCTACATAGTGCTCCCTTGTGTGGATGTACCAGTTGTTTTAAATTGGCCCAAACTGATGAGCATTTGGGATTTGAGCTGTTTCCAGTCTTCTGCTGTGCTAGTAAATAACCACATACATGAGTATTTCCTTATTTTTGCCAGTGTATCTTTAGGATAATTTCTAAAGAGGAAAGACTTGAAGTTGGACTACTGAATCAAAGGCCTATCTAATTTTGCTAGATACTGTCAATTCCCCTCCAAGGAGGTTAAACTGTTCTGCATGTCTACCAGTAATGTAGATTGCCTGTTTCCCTACAGCTCCACCAACAGAGAATGTTGTCAAACTCTTGAACCTTTGCTATCATAGGTAAGAAATGATAGCTCAGTGTAGTTTTATTTTGCATTTCTCCTATGATGAGCAAAGTTGAGCATCTTTTCACAGGCTTAAGAAATATTTTCATTTCTTTTCTGTGAATTGCTTGTTTATATCTCTAGCTCCTTTTTCTATATGATTTTGGGGTTTTTTTTCTATTCTGCTTTTAGAAGCTCATTACTTATTTGTCTGTTGCATAAATTGCAGATATTTTTTCCCAATGAGTCATTTGCTTTGCTTTTTTTTTAATGCAAAAGTATTTTGTCTTCATGTGGTCTAATTTATCAATCTTTCATTTTATTGGTTCTGGATTTTGAAACCAGGAGTTTTCTCCACTTTCAGGTTAAAAAAGGAATTCACTCATGTTTTCTTCTAGGATTCAACACAACATTTTTAATGATCATCACCTTTCCCCCCTCAGTCCCTTAGAGAATGTACTAAAGTAGTCTTACGTCCAGTCAGTTCACATGTTGGAAGTAGCTCACTTCTCATTTTAAAAGTCAAACAATTGATGTAGTTCATGCAGTCACCTTCCTAACACTGCTCTTTCACACACTCTTGGATTGTGTGGGCAAAGCACAGACACATACATGAGAGTATGTAATTGTATTTCCCCTTTACAGGGCTCCCCTGTGCCATCTGCATTCATGAAGTCAGATGGTATCCAAATCACCAAGTGCCCTGAATGCCAAGACAGAGCTAAACTCAAGGCATTTTGTTCCCTCTCTATTAAGAGAATGACTAGCAAAGGAAATTTAGATGCAAGGGGGTAATGGATTCTCCCTAGAGCCAGTCAGCATCTGCCAAGTGTCCAGCGTGAGTAGGGGGTACTGACACAGATGTTTTGTGGGCGTTTTTATGGAAGAGCAAAGAATTTTGGTAGAAAGAGCAGCTGCATCCAGCTGCTCAGGGAAACTCTGCCCAGTGCCCTGGCATCATGGGCATGGCCTATTTTGTGAAGTGCATCCAGTGTAGAACTAGGGGAACCGTTTATTACTTCTCTTTCCAGAGATATATCATGTTTCCCATCTAAAATATTTCTTCATCAACAGGCTTTGGAAGAAGGACTTCCACAACTGCAGTCTGGTATGTGGTTAGACAATGGCCTCACTTCTTTGTATTTCAAAATAAGGCCACAGAAAAGGTCTGATTTCTTCCATGTTGAAAAATATAAATCAGTGATACTCAGATACTTGATAATGATCTAAGAGGAAACAATAACCAGGCCTACCTAGCTTTCAATATATAAAGCAGTGATTCTCATACTTGAGTTACATAAGAATCATATATATAGAAAAATATCAGTCTGTTTTCTTTCTTAACAAGCAACCCAGGTAATACTAATGCAGGTTTCCTTGTATTACACTTTGAAAAAAATCTGTTCAAGAGTCTAAACACTCCAAAAGTCTACCTTACCTCCCAAATTTCTTGAATTGCTTCTTTGTCCCCAGGTTCTGAAACATTCAGACACTGATGACTATTTTGGTGACAGTTCTATCCCTGGCATCTGGCACAATGCCTGGCACACAGTGTGTATGTCATACATATTTGTTGAATTAAGGAATAAAAATCTGAGACAAGTGGATATTCATATGCAAAAGGATGAAGTCCTCATACTACACACAAAAATCAACTCAAAATAGATTAAAGACCTAAACGTAAGAGCTAAAATCATAAAACTCTTAAAAGAAAACATAGGTATAAGTTTTCATAATCTTGGATCAGGCAAAGGATTCTTAGATATGACAACAAAACACAAGCAGCCAAAGAAAAAATAGATGAATTGGACTTCATCAAATATAAAGACGTTTGTGCTTCAAAGGACACTATCAAGAAAGTGAGAAGACAATCCACAGAATAGGAATGATAAACATTTATCTCAGCATCTACCTCCATGCTTCCTTTAACAATATTCCCCAGCACCAACTCCAAAACCACTGCTCTTCACCTTTCCTTTTCTTACTTTCTGTCTCTGGTTCTTTCTCTTCCTTTTCTTCTCATCTTCTTTCTTTTCTTTTTGTTCCTACTCTGTTTCTCCTTCATTTTCTCATTCTGTGTCTAGGGAATGCAATTTATATTTTTATTTTTATAAATGAGATTCCAGTTTTTTGTTTTTGCTTTTTTTTTTTTTTAACATCACCAGGGAATTTGTTTGAGGGTTAAAGAGCCTGGGTATCACAGAGTCTTTACTATACTACAGGTGGCCCGCTTCTGTATACTTATCCAAGGCTTATGAACAGACACACACAAAGTAGGCCTTTGATCCTGAAAACCTGGGGATCCCACTGGGATGAGGATAAATATTTATCTCTATGTGCTTTTTTCTGTTGGGGCCTGGTTTCTGGCTTGCTCAACGTCCTATTTGGCCAAAGACCAGCCAGGTCAGGAAAAGATCACTCCACAGTTCCAGCCTTAAAAACATGCGGGAAGAGCCTCCAAACAGTTCCCATATGAATTTTAAAAGGGTCATCTGAGTACACTATGAGTATAAGGAAATATGTAGGAAGAAAAGACATTCTCTGCCCTCATGCTAAGTTAGAGAAGAAAACCAAATACAGAATATTCTCTTATGAATTTCTTTCCATACTTTTACCTAAGTAAAGATAAGAAACATTCTAGAATGTTCTAGGAGGGCCAAAATAGCTATCTGGTGGCTACAGTGGAGGAAGGAGTAAAAAGTTTGAGGTCACATAGACCATGGTTTTCAAATCCTAGTTTTGCTACCTATG
This sequence comes from Tapirus indicus, assembly GCA_031878705.1. Classification (NCBI taxonomy): domain Eukaryota; kingdom Metazoa; phylum Chordata; class Mammalia; order Perissodactyla; family Tapiridae; genus Tapirus; species Tapirus indicus. The sequence continues at coordinate 40,718,590 of CM062927.1, forward strand.
AGCCAAGTCTCACTTTCCTAATATGTAAAACCAAGATAATAAAAACCTACTTTACAGAGTTGTTGAAAGGATTTATAGATGTCATGTATGTAAAGCACAGGACATGGTTCCTGGGACACAGTAGCAGTTCAATTTTGGTAGAAATACTAGATATGTCCCACTCTCTCTCTACTTAACAGCTTTGGGGTTCCAGAGCTTTAGGTCACGTTGTTCCTAGATCCTAAACTGGAAGCCATAGAAAAGAAGACAGGTTGTTCTCTGGCTTTAATATGGAGACCTGCCTCTGAAAAAGGGTCATGGTACCCATCTCTCTCACAAACCAAACTCACTGTTCAATGGAAGGCAAGATCTACCAAAAGCCAGTTGTTAGCTCCACCAGGCATACTGTATGTAGAGAAGGGACAACAAGCCAATTCCCTAAGCCACTGCTTCTGCAAACATGAAGAATGGCTTCTGCAAACAGCCTGGGCAGGCAGAAGTTTGTAGCTCCCACTGTTGCCATCATCACCATCACTATCCACCACCACTGTTACCTCTTCAACTTCCACTGTTGGTACTGCCATGACCACCACTGCGGCCATCACCATCTTCTACAAGTAACATCACCATGACCACACTACCTTTTCTCTTTCCCCCATCACAACCATCACCACCATCATTATCATCACATATCATTAATCAAGACCCTGACTGCTAGAAAAAGAACAGCTAAAGGTAAGCCTGCCTAGCATGAAGCCTTAAAGAAGGTTCTATTTGGAGAACTTTTGAATTAGCCATGCAAAATGTGCTACACCCATCTCTCAGCATGTATAAAAATGGCCCCACCTAAAGCCACTTGCTGCAACAAATGCCACTGAACTGAAGAGAGACTCCTCTCCCACCCACGTGGACCAGGAGAAAGGATGCAGAGCAAGAGCTGGGAGAAAGCTTCCCACACCCCAGTGGGCCTCTAACATGGCTTTGTCCCTAGGCTACCTACCGTGTCCCAACATGCAGGGCCCAGAAGGTTAGGGCTGAGTGAGATAGGGGAGTAGCCATGGCCTCATAACCGGAAGGGCCGGCCATATTTCCATCTACCAGGAGGAGGCTGCTGTGCACTCCTTGGCCAGAAGTTTTGTTACGATGAACTTGAAGCCCACTGACAAAACAGCTTTGCCAGTAGTCCTTTGGGAGGCTCATGTCCTGGGAGAACAAGGGGGGGATTTACTAGGACCCTGCCTGGTGCCATGAGGAAAACTGAAACAATATCCTTTCAAAATACCTTTCACAGAGATTTTGCAGTATTTTCCTTTGAAGATATAAAAAACATCAAATAACCTTGTCTACATAAAAAAATAGGTCACAAGTTTTTGCTAAAAAAACAAAAAGAAGCTATTTTTATTTCCTCACAAGCTTGTAACTTAACAATTATAAACAGCTAAACTGAATTTTTAATTATCTTTTTTAAAAAGTAAAGGTTATTCCTAGGCTGATACTGAATATGCCAGGTCCGTGGTTAGAAGCAAATTTTTATAGCTAGTTATAAACCTCTGAAATATGAGTTCATATTGGAAAAGCTGAAGCAACCTTAACTCTAACCATGCCATGGGCGCCACTTTAATTACAGTCCCAGAATCAAATAAAACACAGTCTCCCTTCTACAGTAGCATCACAAAGAACCCCATTAACTCTCCACTTACTAAATGAGGAAAGAACATTCTCTAGAACCCAAGCCAAGGAAAAAAGAACACTGCATGTTCCAACATAAAACCTTAAAACTGGGCTTCAGTGTTACAGTCTGCCTAAGCAGGTGCTCCTCTGCACGGTAATATTTACTTCACTTACTTAAAATCAGTGAATGTCTTTGCCAGGGCTCACATGAGACTATTTGTTTAACAAATAAAGATGTATGTTTCCTGGAGTGTTTCTAATTGGGATCTGAAATCCCACTTCCTAAGAAATTCTAGGTTTGGATACCACCTGCACAATGCCTTAGACAATGTGAGTATCCTATATTGAGGGGAGGGGAGGGTCTGGTGTTCATAACGGAGCATGCACACGGCAAAATCTACGGAACAAATGGTTTGTCTCCACCAACGCATCCATCACGCTTTCAACAGGAAAGAAAACTGGGGAAGGTCAAAACGATATCCAGTAGGATTTATAAATTGAGCTATTTAGTAGGCAAGCAAACTTTAAAAATAGTAACTTGGGGGAGGCCAATGTCCCTCATCTCCTCTGTTCTCTCACTCCGCCCTCCCCAGTCTGCCCTGCTCCCCCTGCTGTCTTTGCAACAGCAGTTAAATAGCCCTGTTTTCAAAGCCATGCTAATATCTCAGGAATGCCAGGGCAAAAATCAAAGATTCTTTGGCTGGGTGTGTAATATAAAACTTGAAGTTGTTCCTGTTAAATAAAAACAGCCATGTTAATTTTAGTGCCATTGAAAACACAGGAAAACGCTGTTGCCAAATGGAAATGGGGTGGGGGGGGGACGGGACGGGACGGGACGGGACACACACGCTTACCAAAGGGGAAGCTGTTGTATTTTCAAGAATTGAGAAGGGTATTACAAAAACTAGAGAGGAAAACTGAAAGAGGAAAAAGAAATGTAAAAGAATGGTTGTTTACTTAATTCTTTTACTCCATCAAGGGAAAGGAATGCATCCATAATTCCCTTGAGGAGACAGGGAATTCAAGTCTCAGGGGTTTCACTCCCTTGCTCTGTAAATAATGAAACATTTTCTTGCTCAGGCCATGAGCTCCTGGTTCCACCCTTCTGCAAACGCTCTCAATAACACACTCCCATGGTTTACAGATTAACTGAGCTACGCAGCAACCAGAAAAAATATTCTGTACTCAAGATCCTGTTTTGAGCTGAATTTGACAAATGGTTGGAAGAGTATAATTGTAAAGGCAGAAATTATTTTCTGGATCCACCTGGAAGTTAAGGACTATTCCCAGCAGTGTTTCCAAGTACTTCTGAGTTCTTAAGTATAGTAGATGTCAAGCTATACTTGTAACGATGGGTATAATCACAAGTGATTTGCAGGTGACCATACTTGGCTGATTTTAACATCTTTGGGCAAGAAACCAGAAAGGGAGAGAAGGAAAGGAAAGCTAAAGACTGAAGCCTCTTGAAATCCTCTTTTTAGGGACTTGAAGAGATTCTGGAACACTGATCTTTTTTTGTTTGCTTGTTATTCCTAAAAAATGTGTTGTGAGAGAATATTTTTTACTTTAATTTTAATTTCAAGGATAATTGTAATGGTGAGTCCTGTCTTACTCTCCTCTGCCTAAACTGGTGTCCATACACTGGGGAAATCACACTAGGTATCTTTGGCAAAAAGTAAAATTACTTTCATCACCACTGGTAGTCCCACACGCATTCTTTCCCTCACTTTATAAAGAGCATCTGAATGTCATCCACAGGCCTAGTACTGTGTAGTATGCTGGTTGTGATACAATTCAGCATCAGGTGAATATTCTTCATAGATGGTGTTTTTTCATTCCAAAGGTATGGTTTCCACAAACTGACATCTTGGCAGTGTTCCAGAGTCTCAGTGACAGCAATAAGTAAATGATAACCCTGACCTTGAAACAAAATCCAAGTTAGATTTCCCTAGTTCTGAAGTCATTGTGCAATTCTGATGAATCCTCCAATTTTGAATAAAAAGATAGTACCTAAAAATTCACTGCCACTGATGGCCAACACTGTTGCTCACTCTACACCTCGTTCCATTCAGTCTGCCATGGAAACCCAAGAGGCCAGGGTAGGTGTAGGGGATGACATTGGGTAGGGCACTGGGGGTTAGACTCCCTGGTCACCAGTTAAGAGACTTCATTAGATCCTCCAGGGAATCAGTCTAAGGGGGGTTAACAGCCTCTTGAAGGGCTGAATTAGAATCCAATGAGAATCAAAGAACTTGGAAAAGTGGTTAAATAAAATGAATTTCTAGGAACACGTGCAGACCAGTCTGAAGTAAGGAATGACTGACCATGTGTTAATAAAGTAGTAAAAGGGAACTGTAATGATCTTTAAATGGAAAGCAAGTCAGCTGCCCAGCAAAGGTGTTAGAGTTAAATACAAGATTCTGGGATTGATGAATGAAATCATGGCGCTGGGGAGAAGTGGTTCAGACTGCAGGCTCCACAGTCAGAGACCCGGGTTGGGTTTCAGCTGCGTCACTTGAGAGATGGGCAAGACACAGAACTATTATTTTTTTCAGTTTCCTCATCTACAAAATGCCAGTAAAATAGCCTCTACCTGCAGAGGTTGTAAGGCTTAAATGGGACAACACATGAAATGTGCTCAGCACAATGCTGGGCTTGGAGTTAAGAGCTCTGTAAATGGATTCTATAGTCACCACGGAGACAACTTTGCAGCTTCCTGTGCCTGGTTTTGGACTTCTCAACTTCTGAGCAATGAAGAGAACTAGAAAGTGATCCAGAAGAAAGCAAGTGAGGTGATTAAAGAAAAAAGAAACCATAAAAAGGAACCCAACACTGTTGGGATTATCTAGCCTAGAAAAGCAAAAGCTGGAAGGTTAGTAACAAAGTAAATAAGTAATAAAGCACCCCATTATTCAGCATGGGGTGACCAGCGCGTCTGCTGCTGGAGTTAGGCTGTGAGGGAAGGTGTGTTGTTACAGAAAGAGGAGCATAGTTACCTATAAAAAAGGACTTCCTTGTAATTTTTTTTTTAGGAAGAGTCATTTCCCTTGGCCTGGGAGACCAGACAAGCACAAGCCTATTTCCCATCAGATTAGGCATCCATTTGAAAGCACAAAAAAATGACCCTTCAACTGCTGCTTCAGCTTCATCACATCCTTAAGGGGTCCAAGGGCCCTGCCAGGTGGGGGAGGTGACACAAATGATCAGCAGCTCCCCTCACTGCACTCTCTGTGATAGTTCTCTTTGTCTGTTCCCCCTAAGTGATGACTGTCCTGACAAAGCAGCATGGGGATCACTGAATTCTGTGTGTGCATCTATAGGAAATAACTACCAGGGAGGTCAATAGGCTGAATACTTGTGTGTGTGTGTCTGTGTGTGTGTGTGTGTGTGTGTTTGCACATACACACTGCAGGGGCCTAGAGCTTATATTAATTTTGTATTCACTAAAATGGTTGCCCTTTAGAGATTTAAAAAAATAATTTGTCATGCTGGTAAAGAACATTTTCCGAACTTGTTCTTTAGTGTCATGCCTTATTAAGGCTGAGATAAATCACATCCATTGCTTGCCTCCCCTTGATGTCACCGAAAAAAATTAGATTATTCGGGCCAACATGAAACCATAATGAGGTAGCAGCCTAGGCTCTGCCTACTATATAAAATTGAGTTTGGGGTAATATGCTCTAGAATTATGGGGGGGGGGGTGGCATACGGACATTCAACTGAGCTTTAAAAAACGTTTCAGCAACTCTGCCACAACTCAACCCATTCCTTGAGGAGCCTGGAAATTCAGACACATTTAGTTGTTTCCATAACCCACAACTTTCCACTTCCCTTTCTGGCATTTCATTCCACTTTTTCTGTATTCAGATCATGCTTGGCATTCTGCCCAAGTCTGAAGATTAAAACCATTAAAAATCTCTATCTTCTCAACATCCTCCTATTAAAAAAGAGACAGCATTAGCCTTCCCCTTCATTTTTTCCTCAATGTGGTTAAAGAATATTTTCCCTTTTCCTCCTTCAAATTTTCTGATTTGAAATCTACACAGCAGCATTACTTTATAAGACTGGTCGCTGGCATTTCAGCTTGGGCTCAGTGCAGCCTCTTGCCTGCTCACCTCCAAGTCTCTGGAGTAAGTACTCCAAGGCTCTGCTCCTGGAAGCCCAGCTGCGGGTCCCCACACCAGGTAGTATCACTCACTCAACACCAGGGTGCAACCCAAATAAATAAAAATCAACAGCCCAAATTGTATAAATAATATCTAGTTCTCTTAACCAGAAAAATAAATGGCATTTCTTAATGCTATTTAAGAATGTAAAATACGTAGGTTCATTTTTTAAAAAGAGATTCTCTTTAAATTTCCAAAGTTACTGAGAAAAGGATGAACACAACTTTAGAGTTGTTAAAAGTAATGAAATCTAAAGAACAACATCATTACAAAACTGCTGAAAGGGGATCATCATGGCTTCCACTCAGTTTATGAAATGAGGACTGGGGCCTAAATGAGCAAGAGCGTCACAAGACACATTAGGTTGGGGGTGAGAGACTTATAATTCTTATTTCCATCCCTGCTTTACTGCATGAAGATTCCTCCAAGTCTTGGTGAACCACACAAAAGTACAGATATTCAACTGTTTTTGAAATTTCCAAAACCAGAAATTTCATCTGTTTCCACCTATTGTTATAGCACTAGTGGGGGACAAATAAGATGCAGGCACATCCCTATTTCCCACAACATGGCAGGACTAGTAACAGAATCTTTGCACACTTATTGATTATTTAAAATGTACCAGGTGCACAATGCAGCATTGTTTACAACAGTAAAATACTGGGAAACACTCAAAGATCCATATTTTGGAAAAAATAAACTGAGAACGTCCATAGAATAGAATACCATGCAGCTAAAAAAAAATTAGAAAACTCTCTAAGGCCTAATAATAGAAAGAAATCCAGGATATAATGTAAAGTGATAAAAGCACAGTGTAAACAGGTGTGTGCTCTGCCTCCTTTTGCATAAGAAAAGGGAGGAGGGATGATAATCTATACAGTTATTATTGCATCTGCATGAAGAGACACAGGAGGTCATACAAAACGCTAATAAAAGTACCTAAGGAATAAGAGGAATGGGTGGATGGGAACAGAAGTGGGGAACACAAATAGAAAATTTCACTTAAAGGCACTTACTATTCAAAAGCCTTTTAAGGTTAATTCTTTCATAAAAGTATCTTGAGCCATTTCTAGTCTGGCCCACAGGATTATCTCGACCAGACAGGTACTATTTACAAGATTCTGTGTGTGCTTCTGGGACAGGGACCTTGGGAAGGCAGCCTGAGCGGGGCCAGTATTCAAAGAAAGCGGTACAGGAGGTCACCCCACCCCTGCAGCAACTTGCCCCCTCCATCCTGGCCTTTTTTCTGACTCAGAGTCTCTCTGGCTCCATTCGGAAGCGGCAGGTGTGGCAACACAGGCTTCTTTAGGAAGTTTCCATCATGCACTCCTTTCAAGTACAGGTCAGCTAATGCCTCTGATATCCCCATGAACAGACCAGAGACAGCTGCTTCGGGAGCAGACAGGGCTCGATCTCTGATCCAAAAGTGACGGGAAAAAAGGTCAAGGACGCAGAGCTTTGTTCAACTGGTGGATCCAGAGCCCCAGGGGGGCTCAAACTGTCCAGTTGAGTCCAGGTGGGGTCCCAAATCCTCAGAAGATCAGCAATTCTTTTCATTTATTATTAGATGTGGAAAAAGAACTAAGAAATGCATTCGACTTGAACCAAAAATGTCAGTGGTTTTATTGTGCTGCGTTCTTCAACTTTCTTTTTGATGGAAGAAAAGTTAACATGTATGTTTAAACTACTACAGTTCAAGCTACATCCTTGAAGGAAGGCCTAACAAGAATGTAGATGCTACTCCAAAATGCTCCTTCAGTGAACTGAGAAATTCCATTTGTACAATTTGACTAATCTAGACCCAATAACTCTTTGTAACAAACTGCTCCTGTTTTCATACTAACATGGTAACTTGTCACCCTATTTTTATTTTCTCCCTGGAGCTATTATTTCAGAGAATCGTGGACATTTTGGGTTGGTAAGGACCTTAAAGTTTGTGATGCACACTAATAAGCAACAAATCTTAGGTGTTTTTTGACCCACAAAACTTACTAAGTTTGCCCAAGCCTACTGAAGCAAGGAACCGATATTTGCCGATGACCTACTACGTGCCAAACATCTTACACATGATCTTATCTAATGTGCACAAGAGTCCCGGAGGTGAGCAGTCATAGAATTTTACAAATGAGTAACTGGGCTGGGCTTCACAGCAGTCAACGGCACAGCTACACTGGTACAGCTACACTGGCACCAGTCTTTCTGACTCCAAAGTCAGTGCTGTCTTTCCACCACCTCACACAGCGCTCCCAGGGGCAGAAGGACAAACAGGTTCTGAAGAAACCTGCAGTAAGAGCACAGCAGTTCAAAAGGCTAACCAAGGAGAAATAAATGAAATGAGAGGGCTCTAAGTGCACTTGGTTGCCTGGGGCTTGCCTTTGCTTAGCTCAGAACCCAGGCATGGGTCTACAGGTTTATACCACTCAGCTCAAGCAAACAACCCATCATTAGGATCCACTTGCCCTATGCCTCAGAGGCCGAGTCACAGAAGCCTAGGCCCTGATCCTGGCTGTCAGCACCTACTGGGACTCATCACCCCACAAAATAAACTACTCACTGAGCAGAAAGCAGAGCGTGCCCTGCCTGGTAGATGGAACATCATGGGAGGGGCTGGGCAGAGAGACCTTTCTGAGCAGCAGGGATTCCAGGTCTCGGAGAAGGCTAGAGAGAGCCATGACAGGGCTGGTCTTCAAGGAAGTTGTGAGGAGCCTGTGACAGCTGGGCCATGGAAAGGCCAAGAGCTTGTTTGTGAGGATCAAATGAGAGAATATATATATATGAGGACAGTCCACAAGCTGTAAAAAGTTAGTTAGGTGCTATCGTCATGAAAGAATCTGAAGTCTAGAAGGGAAGGGATCCAGAGCTGCGCAAAGCCACCGACTCCTTTTTCCAGTCATAAGGTCTAATGGTGCTTTTATTTGTAGAAGCAAAAGAGGAAGTAGTTCTTGTAAATTAGTCAGGGCCCTGGGTTGTAAATGACTGAAACCCAACTCAACCAGCTAAACAAAATAGAGCCCTTGTTTGAAGGCTCACAGACCCATGGGAAGAGCAGACACACAAGCGAATGCTATTTCTCATCCATATTTCTGCTTCTCTTACATTCTCTGAGACCAGGTTCCTCCTGGTGATTGGAAACACTGCCCAGTCACTCTCACACCACACACTTCTCAGACTCCTCTACTCTTCATTCCAACTGGGAAATCCTAGGTAAGGACTTGGACCAAAAGTTAACTAATAAGATTACAATACAGAAGTGCCCCCAGGGCAGAGGGGATGAAGAATAAGTGGTTTGCATCCCCTGGAGGGAGACAGTGTGATGCACTGCCAGGGCCTAGAGCTGGTCTTCCTCTCAGATCCTGAGTCAAATCTCGGCAAGGTATCTAGAGGACCAGGTAGAGTCCGTCTCCTCAAGCCACCTCCATCAGCTGACTGAATGGTAGAACACCTTCTGGTGGTGCCAACATCAGAGAGGTAAATATCTACATCTGGGCCTATTTCTTTTAGACTTTGGAAGAAGTATTACAGAATGATAAGATATACATTCGGTCTTGAGAACAAGCACCTTCTCACTCACCTCTACCTTTAGAACTATAGTACCGATTTCCTTCAACAACTCGGGGCTTTAGACTCGGAAGCCAAGAAAGAGGGGTTTCCTGGATAAAGAGCCATCATCTGTATCCTCAAATAACTTGAAACTATCCAAGCGTCGGTAGACACGAGGCTGAATCCAATGGGCTCCTTTCATTTGGTCATTTACTCTCCTCACCCCAATTTCTGGGCACCAGCTTGTATGGCCTCAGAAGGCAGAGGAGATACTCAGAGTTTAAAAAGATAAAATTCAAACACATGCAAAAGAGGTGACCCTAGACCACATAGGAAAGGTCAGAATCATTTCCAAAAAGGGCCCCTCAACCCACCGCTCCCCGCCCAGGGAGCTGGTTACTAGAACAAGCACAGGGACTGGGGTGGAAGGTCCTGGAAGCTGGCAGGCTTTATTTCCTGGGTGATCTGAGGACTGGGGCCTGAGCCCCCTACCAGGCAGTATGCCATGCTGAGCTCTAGGGCCTATAATCTCCTGATTGCTTGCAGCTCTACAAGGAGATATCAAAGCCAGGAAGAAATGGTTTGAAGTCAAACAGAAGGGGTGAGAGAGCAGGGAAGGCTGACTGCAGGTAAAGGGAGTCTAGAGGAGGTTGGGGAAGGGCCTGGAGGCAGGGAGCGTTAGGCCAAGGGAGAAGAGAAATCAGAATTAAATGAAAACAGCATCTGTAGCTGGGCCCCTCTTAGTAAAGTCCTGCCACGCATGCATTAACCCTCCATCGATGAAAACAAAATCCTAGCCTGCCTGCTAGGGCACACAGAGCTTAGGGGATATAATATCTTCCAGGTGGGTGTGCCCAGAAGCACAAAAAGGTACTTGACAGGTCATTTAAAACTGACTGTCAAGGTCAAAACAACACCACCTGCAGGTACAACTGAAATGTCTTCATCCATCCGCCACTCTGGGTTCTCTGTTGTTGTTTGTTTTAAACCAAAGCACAGTTTGAGCGGCAGACAAGCCCGACAACTGTTCAAACATATGTACGTGCAACTTATTCGTTTGCAAATGGAGATATCTGGAGGCTAAAATGGGGAGGCAAGTTAGCTGTTAACTCCGAGGGGGTGGGGGAGGGGGTCTGAAAGGTAAATTGCCAGGCTGAAGGAAAAAGGTCTTCATCCATGAAGCACTCTTTTGCACTGATGGTGCACAGAGCAGAGGCGGTTATTATGAAAGGAAGCGGCCCTTGCCCTTGAGATCTGTTTATTTTGCAATTAACTAGGGGTAAGAGAGGCCCCTTCTGAACCTTCTGCTTGCTGGCCTAAAATTTAAACCGCCTACTGCTGCCCGGGTGCCTGAGGAGTATAAGAAAATCCCAGGCTTATGATCTAACTAGCTCTTACATCAAAAAGAAAATATATGTGTATGTAAATTGCTGAACAAAATTGAATCACCCCTACCCCTGTCCAAAATACTCAAACCTAATTAAATCAAAGAATGTTAGGGCTCTAAGACGCTCTACAGGAGATTCTAAATTAGCCCCTTACTTTTCCAGAGACAAAAACTAGCAAGGAAGCCCCGTGACTTGCTGGGTATCTCAGCCTGTCCCTGGGCCCAGCTCCTCGGGAACACACCTTCCTTACAAGTAACAGAGAAGCAGGGATAGTACCAGGGCGCTCATCCACCATCCTCTTTCCTCAGTCTGACATTCTCACCTGGGAGAAGACGAGAAGATGGCAGGGTACAGAGTCTGTGAAAGTTTCCCAAGACATACTTACCTGTCCAGAGACGTGCAACACAGTCCCCACCAAACACACTCTGCTCTCTAACACCTGCAGCAGAATCACCCGGGCAGAAGTGTTAACACTGCAGATGCCAAGACTCCACCTCAAACCCACTGAATCAGAGTCTCTGTGGTGGGGCCCAGGTGACTGCAGGGATCCCAGGGCCCTAGCCAATCCATTAGGGTGCAGGGAGAAATGGCAGAACTTCCTTTTATAACTGTTTTTTTTTTGTTTTTTTTGTTTGTTTGTTTTTGTTTTTGGTGAGGAAGACCAGCCCTGAGCTAACATCTGTTGCTAATCCTCCTCTTTTTGCTGAGGAAGACTGGCCCTGGGCTAACATCGTGCCTATCTTCCTCTACTTTATATGGGACGCCGCCACGGCATGGCTGACAGGCAGTGCATCCGCGGGCGCCCGGGATCCGAACCCGCGAACCCCGAGCTGCCAAGCGCGGACGAAACCGCTGCGCCACCGAGCCGGCCCCTTTTTATAACTGTTTTTTTTCTCATCCTTTTAAATTTCTATTTTTGTGTGTATTTTATAGCGTACCTAATATATTAACACTGTCCTACATGTATATAACTTATAAATAAGTATAAATATATGGAGGGGGTAATTGTTCAAAGAGATTACATGTCAATAAAAAAATTAAATTAAAAAAGGAGAAGTTGGGGCCGGCCGGGTGGCGTAGCGGTTAAGTTCGCGCTCTCTGCTTCAGTGGCACAGGATTTCGCAGGTTCAGATCCCAGGCGCGGACAGATGCACCGCTTGTCAAGCCATGCTGTGGTGGCATCCCATATAAAGTAGAGGAAGATGGGCACGGATGTTAGCCCAGGGCCAGTCTTCCTCAGCAAAAAAGAGGTGGATTGGCAATGGATGTTAGCTCAGGGCTGGTCTTCCTCACACAAAAAAGAGATGTGTAATCAGAAAAGTGTGGGGCCTCCGGCACTAAACTGTCAGCCCATCTTCCTCAGTGCAATAAAGCAAGGCCCTCGCCCAGAGTGTGACACATGGCAGGTCCTCAACTGCCACTGATAGAATAAAAGTTGGATTCCACAGCCAGCTGTGCAATGGACTCCAAGATATTTCTGAATAGAATCATTTCCCAAAGTGTGTTTTAAGCAGGTGGTTTTTTTGAGACCACAATGGTCCCATGAAATGCACACTGTAAAGGAGGATCCCTGGGTACAACATTTGGGGAATATTCTGGCCCTGACTTTGGAAGGCACATATATGCCAGGGTATTAAATCAGGATAATAAGGACATTAAAGGCTTTCTTAGAAGCCCTCCAGTAAAGACTCCATTTTAACTTTGTTTAATTCATTCATTTCCTAAACTAATTAACCCACAGTTCCTTTTCCCACATTGTTAACATTCCACAAAACTAGTCTTCCTTGGAACCTAGTGTAGAAAACCCTGATTTTGGCTAAAGGTCTTATATTTCCTTGTAGCCACAGAATCATCAGCATTTATCACACCTGTCTGTTGACATATGTCTATTGAATGAACTCTTGGCTTTGCCCATCCATCCTTTTCCAACCGCCTGCTTTCAACAGGAGGTTCAGAAATCGCACACGTATGATAAAAGCCAGAAACTGCAGCTGACTCAGTCTCACAGTAGGTTCTCAGAGCCTCCTCTTAGAGAAGACCAACTCAGAAACTAGGATCTGCCAACCACAGTCCCCACAACTCAGCAAGCTGGCCTCTAAGGAACAAAGGCCTGATGGGGGGTCACCAGGCTCACAAGAGCACACCCTCCTCCTTGCCCATCCCAAGTCCTGGCTGGGAGCCCAAGTATCATTCACAGTCTCCTGAAATGGAGTTCCAAGATTTCCATTTTATGGTGAAAATGGGAGGTAGTTATTTTCAGCAAGCTAACTGGGAAGGTGAAGGACAGATTTGGCATTCTGTCTTCCTAGAACAATGTCTAGACTTTCTGAGGAGTCACCTCTATAAATAGCATGGTTAGTTAACCAAGAAATGTAACATATTCTACTCCAAGCTTCACTTGGGTTAAATCAGGGTGGACCTTTGCATTGTACCCACAAATCCCAGAAACTAATCAATTTTTTAAAAAGTAATCCATTTTTTAAAGGAGCATTTCTTCACAACTTTGGCCTTCTAAAGTGAACACTTCTTTATAAGAAAAGGTAGCTGGGATACTCTTCCAAATACGTTTTAGGAGTGGAGTAAAGCGACAAGGCAATTTCTTACTCACTTTATGCAAACAGGCCTTTGTGGCTCACATGTCAGTGGGTTCCAGCTGCAAACTGGCTGTAATACAACAGAGGCAATGTTCCCCATGAGCAAAGTTATTCATACATTGTGCCTTACTTGAGGACTGTTTCCGGAGTTGGTGTTCTCCCCAAAAGGAGTCTAGCATTAAAAGAAATACAGACCCAGCTCCACGCCCACATACATACATAACACAGTCAAAAAGTCAGTAGCACTGGGTCACTCTGTGTAGTGGTCTGAGGAGTGAGAACCTGTAAGATTGGGAATATTCCAACTCAGGTAACTTTGCACATTGAATTCCATTGTTCTTTTTCACCCAGGGAGTGTATGATCTATTCAGTAATGGTGCTTCTGTAGAGATATAAGTGGGAGAGGGGAAAAAATAAAAGCCTTTTCTTTGCAATGGAAAGGTAGTGCTGACCGGCCGTCTCAGGCGCAAGGGCTGGAAGAGATTAGGGGCCTATGATGACATCAGTAGAGAGAGAGAAGATTACAAATGTAGGTAGAGGGATGATTGCTTCAGAAAGGCCTTTCAAAGGCCTGACAAATTCTCTTGAAGGATGGCCCCAGCAGTGTTCTCTGAAGGTAGGACTGTCAATCTATGTGTATGGAGAACAGTTCAAAGAAAACAAAACACTTAAGTAAAATCTTTCAGAGGGTGAGGAATCATGGCATAATGATGATAAAATGCTACTCCTGGATCTGACTAGCAGCACAGCTGTTTGATGGCAAGAAGAAGATTCTGGCTAAGCCAAAAGCTGTGAGTTCACTCTGCCTGTTGTTTCAACAGAAGAGAGAGAGCCTAGCCCCAACATACTCACGTGAACCAGGAATTTACCTGGTACCCAGATTCTATGGCTGCCTCAAAATGAGCCCACAGTGAATGCTGATCTTCAGGTAGACTCCATAACAGTACCATTTCCACAGGGAGACCCTAAAGCAAATATATACTCCTCAGAGGCTTACAGAAAACTCTGGCCTAAGTCTGAACCCCAGGCTCTGACAGCCATCCCAGGATAAAGTGCTTTTATTTCTCTCCCTGACTTCCTGGCTCTAAGAGACTTGGGGACATCATATGTCCTCCTACACCTGTGCTGTGAAAACAGCATACACACATCTTCTCCCTACTGCCTCACTCAGTACAAACTGGTATTGTCAAGACTAACCAAATAATCACAGCCAAGGGCTTTCAGAGTCCCAGAAGAACATCACCTTATGAATACCAGTTTCTATTTTAAGAAACAAAAATGAAAGAACTAGAACACATTAAAAGAGGAAAGCCCTTCCTTATAAGATGGGAGGGAAACAAAGTCAAATAATTTTCTCAAGAAGAAAAATAGAAATAGAAAACAACATGGAGAAATGAACACAAAGAAAGCAACAAAGGAGATGCGCCTGAGGGGGCACCTTGCATGGACCTCGCTACTCACGACACACTGTTCATCACTACAGCAATGGCAGGGGTGCCAGTAAACAAAAAAATTACATTTTTAGAGGAAAAGGAAAGGAAGCTATGAGCTGCTTTCTATCATTCACACCTAGCTGTTCAAAAAAACAGAGAAGAGTTATACTGGAAAACAGGAGAAAGAAATGCCTCTTCAAAATATTTTTAAAAGCAATCCATGCGGAAAGAAATTTGAGAATTTATTAAAGTCTGGGAAACAAACAACAACAATAACAAAGAAACAAAACCCACACACAGACCCCCAAATCCTCAGCATATCAGAGCTAGCACAGTTGCTGGCAACCTTGGTGAACTAAAAGGTGCACTAATTTGCAGCTCAAATCAGATTCCCAAAGGAAAGAACCACTATGGTTCCATCCTGCCTTGAAACCGTGGGGAGTTACATCCCCTGAAATTGAAAGGATTGTTTAAAAGTATGGTGCTTTTGGTTTGGGGGATCAAAAAATTCAAGTAGAATAACAAAGAACAAGCAAAGAAAAATTCCCAAAGCTGTGAAACCTTGCTACTTAAGATAATGACAGAAATTTATGACTGCTTCCTTCCCCAGCAGAAAGGAGCACAATTAGAAGGCTGAAAACAACAGGCCCTTTGTACCAGCATGTTATGTTTTGCTGATTCTATTACACATTGGCTGGAAGATAAGAATAAACAGGACAACACCCTGTCTAACCCCAGGAGGAGGGGGTGGAGGGAAAGCTGGTTACGTTCATTCCTGGGCATGTATGTGCACACTGTTTCTTTGCAAATTGAGGTACTTAAGAAAATTGTGCACGCAATAGTCAGGAAGTAGTATAAGCATTCAGAAGCCTTTTATTGCACAATCAAATCTTTTAAGAACAAGACATATGTAATAAGGAGCTACATATGTAATCAGATGCTAAGCCAAGTTAGGTTCTAACTAGCTGGTCACGGGATAGTATGGCACTGTTGGTCTACAGAAAACCGAGAAAAGATCTGATCTCTCTTGAGACTCTCTCTGCGTACACCTGACTGCCTGGAACCATCAATCTCCACTCAACCTCTGCCATTTCTTAGTGGCTCTCCCTTGCTCTTCCCATTCTATTGTGTGGGTGGCTCAGGTAACCCAAGCCCTGAGGGACCATGGCATCTCCTGATGTTCAAAATAAGTTTAAGGAAAGCCATTCTAAAAACTCATTGCCCTCCAGTCACACTGGCCTTCTTTCTGCTCCTCCAGCCCATTACAATGGTTCCCACCTTGGGCCTTTGGATTTGAACTTCCTCAGCCTGGAATGCTTTTCCACCAGATTATCACAGGCTGGCTCCTTCTCGTTATTCAGTATCATCACAAATGTCACTCTTTAAAGAAGCCTTTCCCTTCCAGCCCTAACAATGTTACCTATCCCTAGTCCCTCTGTCTTACTCAGTTTTATTTTCTTCATAGTACACATCTTAATTATTTGTTTTTCATGTATACTATTTTCTCCACTGACTAGAATGTAAGTTCCATGAGGACAGAGACCTCATCAATCTTGCTCACTCTTGTAGACTCAGCATCTTAAATTCTCCCTGGCACACATGCTTAATAGAAGTTTATTGCAAGAATGAATAAACAAACAATGAACAGATGAACAAGACAATCTGGGATGGAACCAGTGGAAAAAAAGGTCAAAGCAGAATTTGTCACCTATCATCAACCACACTGCTGCCATTTTTTTTTTTTTCAACTTTCCCGGTGGCACCAGGGGTGAAGCTATATGTGAATGGTAAAGCTGGGAAGCAGAGCCAGAGAAGACACGGCTTTTTTATTTGGTGCTCTAAACATAAAACCACTCTGAAATGATTTGCAGGAGATTCTTGAAATTCAAATAGAGAAAAAAAAAGAATGTATATCAGCAAGGTAGTTCTGCCAACCTAATTATGCCCCATGACATGTAATTGTGAACTGCTGACAGACAAATGGTGAAGCAAAAGAGTTATTATAAACACACACACAGGTAAGACTGAGGTGTTAATTTTTAAGCAACTGTCATAAATCTGGTTTCAGGATATTATTCCATTAACATTATTATTATTATAACAAAGAATTTAAGCATGCTGATGAGTTCCTTTCACGTATTTCTCAATACCTAGGAAATTAGGCTCACTAGTCAATCCCTAGCTGAGACACCTGAGAAAAGAAGAACACCAGTTATAACACTATGAAGAGAGCTTTCCTATACATTGGAGATTCATTTAAAATCTATTCAGATCTTCCTATAGACATCATATTACAGAACCCAAGAAACGTATACTCCATAGCTCCTTATGTGACAGATTCAGCCCCTATGGAGGCAAAAATAAAATGAAACAGAACAGAAACCCCACACCTACTAAATGAGAATAGTATGGGAATGGAACTGTCAATAGTGTCTTAAAGACAAACTAGTGATTTTTCTCAGAATCAGAATGGAATGAAAGCATCTGTCTACTGGAACAGGGATTCAGAAAAGTATGGGGGGGGTGGTCAATAAGTAACAGCTCCTATTATATTAATAGGTGACAAAAATCATGAAGCACAGTATTGATAAATGTTCTAGTTACTGCTATGTTTGAAAAGCATTTCAAATTCTAAAATGTTGTTTATGTATTATTTACCTTTTTATAAATTGATTTGTCATTATACATTCAAGTTGTACAAATATGTTTTTTCCCACTTCACTGAAATATCAGAGTCAGGCTCAAAAACAGACTCAGAGATTAGAGTTTTAAGATTATTCATACAAACTATGATATGTAATATTTAAAATACAGTGAAATGGTTATGGATATCATCCAAAATTTTAAAAAACTCTTTAAAATAGTTAATAATTTACTCATTTTAGTTCATGTGGGAATGTTTGATGTCATTTGCCAAAAAAGAATACTAAAGTGGTATTCATTATGATTAAGACCTAATCACTATAGAAATCCAGAGGTATGGAATTTATAATCTTGCATATATGTTTGTAAAATGTGGACTCGAGAAAGAACCATTTCATTTACCAAGAAATCCTTTGATCTCTCATGCATTATAACTAACAGAACAATGGCAAGTTTCAGTGTGGAGGTCTTTTGGGATGGCTCCTACTAGCCTTGGGATTTCTCTATTCCTGTTTAGGGTACAGAGTTGACCTACAAGACTGTCGTTTTTGTTCTAGCTTTGCTTTACAGAGCCCCAAGCAAAACTCTGACCATAAATAAGGCAGAAGGACCCAGGGAGCCAGCTGAGTCATAAACCCCACTCAGTCGCATGTGGCTCAAGGTGTTGGGAACTCAAGAGAGTCAAGCCAAGCAAGTGGAATCAATTTAGGTCAGAGTCAGGAAAAGAATGCTTCCTCCCACCCCCCAACTGGCAGTGAAAGATACCACAATCCCCCTCCACAGCTCAAATACAGAGAACGGTAACTAAGCCCAGGAAAACATCTAGGCCAGGGCAGACTATTTCCTCAGTCTAAAAAGAAAGGAAAAAATGGGGAAAAAAATGATATTTGACAACCAACCACAAATTTTTAAATGTACAGTTCTCCTGGTTTTAAACATAAAAGTAGTCTGGTTACTGCTAAGTAACCATCACATTTTTTTGACATTTGTGCCCAGTACTACTTGGCCTTAAGGTACCTAGGCTTATTGCTTTAATACAGAGTTAAGCATGTTTAAATCACTTTAAATATCTCAAAAAGCAGCAAACACACATCCTACCTGCTTGGGCATGCAACCTTGAAAAGAGAAGCTTTACAGAATGACCTGCAGGTCAACAAATTCTGGTTTTGGCAGACTGATGTCAGGAAGGAGCTACAGAAAATAAGGTCCTCTGTATTAAAAAATACTCTGCCTTTGGTTCCTTCAGGTCAGAACTTGGAACTGTTAGCAAACATGCCCTGAAAAATGGCAACTCTCATAAAGTGCTAAAAACTCCCACACAAATATGGCCCCTCAAAACTGTGTACAAATGAGAAACATTTAATGAACAACCCTTTCTTTGCCAATAATTCTGCTTAAATTAAGTCCAGCAGACTCTTCAAAGGGATCAAAGAAGCCCCCTTGTTAAGACAAATTCTATATATAGACATCCAAGACAATTATATGATGCACAAACCAAATATATATAATTAGCCTAGTTTCTACAATCCCATTATCTTCATAAATATAGGCTAAAAATCAGTCTAAATGACTTTCTCAGACCTCCTCAAGGATTAAGACTAGCCAGCCAGCTTTTAAAAAGTATACATATACAGTAAAGATCAAAAGCTAATGTTCTGGTCAGTTCTTTTCTACTCAAGGGTTTTACTAAGAATGTGAGCAGTTTTCAGGGAAAATACCACAAATGACAGCTGTTCAGAAGCATGGAAATTAATTGGCAGCATGAATTTCCTTGACTAATAAGGAAAAACTTAAAGTCACATGTTATGATGAGCTTATTTTTCCCATCCTTAGTCAAGCATATTCATTGTTAAATGATTTAGATTTTCGAATAGAAATATAACCAAGTAAAATCCTGAGTACATAGCCAAGTAAAATGCTATGTGAAACACAGCTACCTTTTACTGAACAAACAATGGCATTAACGAATGAAGTTTAGGTGTAAATAACACATACAGAAAGGTTCAACTTGTAGGTCTTGGTTTTCTATAGGTAGGAACTAAACTGAGACAACAACAAGAATAATACATTTACTGTATTAAAAAGTAGTAGTAAGACAAATGACTCTCCCTCAATCCTCCTCAGTTAGCCATCTGGTTTGAGCTATTTTTCTAGCAGTGGTGATAGATTTACACTAATCCATCCACAGTCTCTCTGATAAAGGGACTCTCAAGTCGTCGCCCTTGTGACCAATGGCGAGAATGGATGAGACAGCTGGTCAGGATTAGGCAAGCAGCCTGTGGCCCTGGAAGCAAGTTGCGTTACTCTGCCAGAGCTATGACCTTGGCTTATTAGCATTATGCTCTCACCACCTAAGCTAACCAGCCCCTGACCAGCCATGATCCAACATATATCACTCTGGGGGCACAACGTGTCCTCAATCCCAGCAAAAATGTGATTTTATTTCAAAGCATTTGGATTGAGTCCAAGACACTCAAAGGCTCATGCATGGTGGAATCTACACACAAACTGTCCCTCAAGGCAGCAATGAGATGTCCAAGCATGAGTAATCATGGCCCTTCCATCCTAATCAAATGACACCTCTGACAGAGCTCTGGGAAAGCAAGAAACAGTCAAAGAATTTCCAAAGCAATGTTCTCCAAGTGCCACAGTGGAACAACATACCTGGCCATCCCCAGACTTGGAAAGTTGGCAGGGACAATGAGTACATCCAGCCTGGAGAACGGGTGTGTTCCCAGGACAGAGTGTGCTGCTGAGAGGCAAGAAGGGATCAGCCGCAGAAGGGTATCTTGGCAGGCACCCTTGAGGCAAATCGGGGCAAAAACCCGATGCGGAATGATCTCCTGGCTGGTGGCAGAAGCATTCTGGAAGCGGCAGGGGTATTCCATATGACCACAAACGCCAACATACCTGGGAACAACACAAAATAAACAGACGCAGGTCATGGTAAACCAGGCTGATTCTTCTTGCTGTGAAGGTGCGGAAGTCTCACAGACATAGACAACTTCTAAGAGACAGCGGTTCAGACAGGCTCACAAGCAAAGACGGTTCATTTGAGTTCTTGGGCTTGTCTGTTTCTGTGCAGCGGTGAAAAATTACAGGCCAAAGTACTTATTGATGTGCTCGATCAGCTGAGTAGTTTCAATCTAAGCTAAGTGAAAGTAGTAAAATCTTGCTTTAGAATAAACAGGGGAAAAACCCCCAACACTCAAAACAACAAAACAAACCCCCACCAAAATACAAATCAATTTCTGCGCTCAGAAATGTGTTTTTTCAAATATCACCATAGGAAAAATCTTCTCCAAATGAGAGACAATTCCTAACTCAGAGAGGAAGGGACAGTGCAACCAAATTAAAGATCCCATTCTAGAATTTCCTAAAATAAAAGATGTGAACAATGAACCAAATGACAGTATAGGTTCCAACTTTTCAAAAGAACACAATCCATTTTACTGAAAAGTAAGGAGGTGTTCTTTACAAAAGCCATCAAAAGTTGCGCTGTTAGGGAATACAGAGGCACTTTTGATACGATATTTTCTCCAATCCACTTTCAATACAAATTGAACTGAATCCTTTTCCTTTTAAGGAAACGGATCAGAGCCCAGCCTATCTGACCACTGCCAGTTATTCCGTCAAAAGTGGAGCTAAAAAGGAATTCCTAGAGCCTGACTCCCAGGCCTCAAGAGAACTTACCTACCGGAAGAAATCGACATCAAAGGGAACTCTATTTTTTCACCTATTAACATGTCCTTTATTCAAACACAACAGAAAGCCCCCTAATTTTAATTTACAGATTATAATTCTAACTATAAGTACTTATTAGATTCACAGTGAATAGTGAAAAACCTTAAAATGCTGGCACGTCCCAATGTGAGCAGACTGCACCAATAATTCCTCTCCACATTTTTGAAGTGACTTTCACCCATTCCAAGCCAGCACTGCCCAGGGAGATCCACACAGCTGTGGAGAAAGTCTCATCCTCCACCAGCGTGGGACATAGAACACAGCTTCCAGCACTTTCACCAGTTTCACCACAGTTGAGGGTAAGAAAACTGGATGGAGACTCATAAAAACTTCTGCCGGCATAAGATGACAGGAAGAATATAATTATTGACATTGAACACTACCTTGCTTTATGGAGAAAGTGAGTAAAGGTGCCTGTTGGTAAAGATTTAACTGAAAAGGCTGCAGTGTCCACATAATGACAAGTACTCTACTGGTGCATCAATTCAAAGGTCTCGGGAAGTGAAAAAAGCCCTTTATTGAATAAAACACCACAAAATCTTTTCCTGATATATTTACATAGGTATATTAAAGTGCTATAGTAATTTAAGCTTGCACTGTCTATTGAAAAGCTTTCAGAGCATGTTAAATAATGGAGAAATTGGAGGTGAAGAGGCATATTCAGGACAAAGTTAGGGCGTAAGTTTAAATTTTATCTATCAAAGCACTATTTTGCAAAGAGGTATTCTATTGGCCTATCTAGAAACACACCATGAGGCAAGACTATTTCTTGCAGCCAAGAACCCCAAAGGTTAGAGAATAGTTTGAGGTAGCCAACGATATACCAAGAAAAAGCCAATTTCTTCAGGAGAAAAGGTGAGTTAAATTCTCTCTGCACATGAATAGCAGGGTAATGAAGTCTGGGTAATAAGGTTATTCCAGTTGTGTGAATTAGCATCATTTTTCATAATCAAAGGCAGGGAGAAAATGCAGGACTTTAAGGTAATCAAGCTATGGGTAAGTGAGACCATTAAGGTTCCCAGTAAAAATGGAAATGGCATCAGGGAGGCCACAAGGGGGTTCCAACATGGACATCAGGAAACCTGGGCTTCAGTGGCTGTTCTCAGACTGGATAACTGTGACCTGATCAAGTGACTCAGTATCTGGGGCCTCTTTTCCCTCATCTCTAACATAGTTTCACAAAAGTGGCTGCTGCGGAAGGGGAGGAATTGACTGGAATGGGGGGTGAGGGAACTTAGTGGGGTGAGAGAATGTTCTCTATCTGGTTTAGGGTGTACACAATCATTAAAAATTCATCAAGCCAAACACTTAATATATGTGCATTTTGTTGAATGTTACGTATACTTTAATTAAAAACAAACAAAAACCTTAAAATGATTTCTAAGGTTTCTTACAGCATTATGATTCTGACAACTCACCACATGAGCCCCTCTTCATACAAAAGCCATGTTCCTAAAGCAGTGAGGGAATATTGTACTTTTATAAAGACATGAAGAGTCTTCCACAGAACCAGTATTAACTCAAAAATGCTGTATCCTCCTTTCACACTAGCCTTCAGTTGTTCATCTCTGTATATGTGCTCTCTCCAATACACTCTCAATATCCTCAACAAATCAAGCATTTGTAAATAGCTATTCCTTGTGCTCAGACTTGTAATTAAACATTTTAATAGTAAAGATTAGTAATAACACTTGCTTGTTCATTATTAATAATCTGTAATACCAATGATCATAAGAATAATAAATAACAACTCCTACCACAACTGCTGTTGAACAGTTACTCCATGCCAAGCACTGTTCTGAGCACTTTATATGCATTATCCCAATTAATCCATACAACATTCCTAAAGATTAAGAACTGCTCTTTTTATCACATCATGAGTCATCATGAGCTCCTCTCTCCCGACCCTGCTTCCCCATATACTTCATTATGCTTCTTGAGTAAATTTGGATACTGGATTTTTTCAAGGCTGAGCTCAGCTGCTCTGCGGTTCTCCAGTTTCCTGCTGCTCCTTGTCAATATTGCCCATTAATACTGCCAAAAGTGGAAAGAACTAGTGAAATATATGTTAAGCTGGTACATGATGGGAACTAGACTCTTGATTCCCTCTTATACAATTGCTGGGCTGAAATTATTTTACAAGAGGTCTTTCTAAGTAGTAAGAGTGACCATGTTTTACTCAGAATCACAAGATTAGAAACTACCTCAAGAGTTTCTACTCCAGCCATCTTCTTGTTTCAGGAAGGTGCTGTATTGAAACCACCTAACACAAATGTTTTCCTGTCATAGGTTCAAAAGAAATCACTAGAAAAAGTCTCCCTTGGGAATGCACATCCTTTTTTCACGACCCCTTCCTTGGTTCAACCTGACAATTTAGTAAATATTTCCTGCATTCCTGCTGTATTCAAGGCACCAGGCAGGGTGCTACAGTGTACACACATATTGAGGCGTTTACAGTTTTGTTGGGAGAAAAAATTTAAAATTCTGATAAATACAGTGACACGGTAAAATGTTTACATAATTTATTAACATAGTTTAGCAAGAAGAGTAGATGCTTGCTAAAAATCATAAGTGTTGAAAATGCCACCACCAGCCCCCGATGTGTTGTTGACAATGATGTCAATATATATGATGGTGTAATAGTGTCGAAAAGCTGGAAGCGTTTTCTCAGGGCATTCAGTATATTACAAAGCAAAATGAGATATGTGCAATAGGAGACAGAAAGCTGAAATACCCTGGGGGCATAAGGGCTGGAGAAATCAAACCAAGCCAGGAAAGATTTCTCTCATTGTGAAGGGTATACTAGACATTGGCATTTTTTCATATACATATTTCCTCTCTCTATATACATCATATATGTATATCATATGTATATCATATATCATATATATATGAGATATAGATAGATAGATAGATATAAAATTTCTTCTTTTCTAGCTTTTCAAAGACACAGAACAAAGGGCCTCATCCTCCAAGGTTCACAAGGCAACTTTTCATAGACTTTACAACTCTAAAGAAAACCTCTTCCCCCATCAAGTCTTCCCTTCTTTAGGAAGAACAACCTCAATGCCTTTTCTTTTTCCTGGTGCCTATTTTCCTGGCTTTTAATCATTTTTGCTGAGGTCATCTGAATTTTATCCAAGTTTCTGCATTGTGCTTAAACTGTACGGCCCCAAAGTAAAGACAATGTTTTAACAAAGGCCCTGACAGGCCCTGTTAAACATAATACAAAGATTCCCCTGTGGCTGGAGAAGGTTATGCTGCAGCTAAATAAAATTAATAAACTTTCAACAGTTTACCTAGTACCTTATAACTAATGGGTTTACTAAAATGCTCATTCTAGGCAGACTGGAGTGTGTGTAGAACTGGAGCTGGAAGAGCAAATGTTCTTCCTATAATTTAGCTACATGAACAGTGATGAAAAGTTCAGTGACCAACACTTTGGCACCCAGATAAACAAACACTTTAGGCAAGTGAAAGCCTGTGGTATGTAAGGCCCTTATAAAAGTTACATGTACATGAATTGAACTGGTGGTCTTAGGAAGGTTTGAGATAGAAAGGGGGTTGGGGAAGGCAAGGGCACCAGATGTTAGCATAACCAAAAACAGCACTGCAGTTGGCACTTCAGAGCACCTTTGCTGGCAAACTTAGCATGGAGCCAGAGATGTAATGGATAAAAACACAAAGCCACCTTCTGATGACTAAAGACAGCATACATGAAGCACGCAGCCAGGGAAGGATTAAGCAAATGTAAGCTATTATTTTATCAGCAGTACATTTTTTGATGGACAAGCACAGTGATAAATGATGGGAAAACTTAGTCATAGCAGGTCAGACATGGAAGGGAGTGTGGGAGGGACTCCATTCCCCAGGCCTTGCATTTCCATACAAGGACGTGCTTCCCTGGAAAGGCACCCTTGACCTCTCTCCCAAGCTGATCTGACTGGCTCGGCCACTCTGGGCTTTCTCTTTTTGAATCTGCTTGCCCAAGAGGGGGTACTTTTTGGCCATGAGGCAGGCTGTGCACATCTGTGTTGTGGAGGCTGGCGGCGGTCCAGCTGGGTGGGTAACTGGTGGGTAAATTTGTCTAATTTGGAAATGGGGTATTAGAAAGTCCACTGAGACTGTGCACCTGAGCATTCCCTCAGTCCAGCTTCTGTCAATAATACAGCCTTTATTTTCTTCTCTGCCTGTCTGTTTCTCAATTTGTTCTGAACTCAGGAGGACAAGAGAGGAGTCATATTTACCACTTCCCCTAAATCCCAACAGAAATTTCAGATAGCATCTCTTCCCAGAATCCCCACTCGATGTGGCCATGTCCTCCTCCCTTCACAATTATGGATGCAAGAAAAGTGATTTCAGCTGCTTCTGGGCAGCAGCGAGAACACACAGGAAATGGCTGCTGCCCACTCTTCCATCTCGTATCTCTGGGAAGATGGCTAGAAGGATAAAATAACACATTTCTTTCTCTGCCTTCCCTAGCCTGCCTAAGTCACACATTTTCCAACTGCACACATCCTCCACCAGTCAATCAGCCCAGAGGGTGTAGGTGAAGAGCAGAGTGCTTCTTCACCATGAAGAATTTGAGAACCCTGAGCAAAATCTTTATTCTACAGGGAAGGAAAGTATGTCTTTGCCCAAAGAGACATACCCAAATGGTAGGGATGGTACCTTCAGGCTCAAAGGCAGTGCTCTTGACTTCTGGTTTTTGTTGCAACATGACATACTCCAGTCAAAAACAGTGGCTCAATCATGGCGCAAACTCTCCAGATGGGAAGGTGGATCAGACTCCAGGGGAGGTGTGCATGTTATGTACAGATTTTTAAAGTCCCCAGGTAAAATTCTGAATCACCTCTCTAGGGGGTTGAGCCCGGATGTGAATCCAGGGATTCACTCAGTAGAAATATGAACCTGAACAAGTTGCTATCTGAAGCTTCAATATCTTTATCTATGAAATGGTGATAATAAAGCCTATCTATCTTACAGGCTTATCCTCAGGACTAACTGAGATGACATTTAGATCAAGACTTTCCCTGACTTCAAACATACACTGGTTTCTGTATCAATTCAGGATAGGCTAGGATATGCTGCAGGAACAAACAATCCCAGTGTTTCAATGGCTTAATACAAAAAAGTTTATTTCTCACTCATACCAGGTCTACTGTGGATCCAAATGACTCTCCAAGACTCCTGTCCTTCCCATTCAGAAATTTGGGCTGCTCACAATAGCAAAATGAGGCCTATTCTGTGATCTCAGTAGCAGGAGAAGAGAATGCTAGAGGGTCTCACATGCAATGAAATGTTCCCCTGTGAAAGTAACATGTCACTTCTGTCCACAATTCTCTTCTTCCCTTGAGAGTACATAAGTAAAATCTAATAAGCAATGGAGGATACTCTATATAGCTCAGGGAAGACAGTTCAAAATAGTCAAGTTACTGAACAGGAAGTAGAAATTACCTCCCTTCCTCCAAAAAGCAAAATGGGGCAGTAAGACATGCCTGTCATAAGAAAGGGCTCAATGGCTTTACCTCCTAACAATACCAACCATTACAGTCGTTGCAGTAAAAGCAAAAGCAACATGGCAAAATAAAACCAACACAAAAGAAATCTGCACTAAGAGCATATCTTAGTTGGTTTTCAAGGATGAACTAACCATCTGTACCATTACTCCGGGCTTTCTCCATTGGAAGGTACTGACTTAGTGATTTTCTGTAAATAGGAAAAATTATTAAATTGAACTTGGATGTAAAAGTCTTAGGAATGATGCAACGACACGGGATTAGCACACTTCTGTGCCTCTTATGTGCATTCCCCTTCTCCCTTTTGGCTCTCAAAGCTAGAAATAGCCTCTGGGGAGGCTGCAAATGAATATCCAATGGCCTATACCAATTTTTAAAAACTTTAAACTAGGGCTGGCCCGGTGGCATAACAGTTAAGTTTGCATGCTCCACTTCAGCAGCCCAGGGTTTGCAGGTTCAGATCCCGGGCACAGACCTACACACTGCTTGTGGCAGCATCCCACATACAAAATAAAGGAAGATTGGCATAGACGTTAGCTCAAGGACAATCTTCCTCAAGCAAAAACAGGAAGATTGGCAACAGATGTTAGCTCAGGGCCAGTCTTCCTCACCAAAAAATTAAACTGATTTTCTCTGACCCACTCTGAACAAGAAGAAATTGCTACTGAAGTTAACAGAGCCCTGACCTAACAGGATTCTCTACACCCAATGGCCTTGTGACAGCTTCCTTGTGTCCTGTGCTCCTAAGGAGGCTGAACAGCCCACTAAGGGAGGGCTGCCCCTACCAACGCACTGCTAACAGCAGCCACTGGAAGCAAATCAGCAGAGTGGCATACAAAGTAATCTATCACACAAGGAACTTCCTTTATTAAGTTGTGTTTTTTACCAAATAAGCACTGAAAACCAAAGTTAAAAGGTGTAGAAGGAGGGAAAGTGTTGAATCTGAGGATTCTGTTGACTCAACCAAACACATAAAAATATTTCACTTGACTTCAGAGAGGATTTCACATATACTTCTTTTCTGTTCTCTTTCTTTCGGCATAAACAATATGTCCACATTTCTGCCTCTCAACAACATTTCCCTCCCAGTAGGGCTCTTCCTGCTTTGATTAATCATATTTTGGTTTAGTTTCTCAGCAGGGATGACTCACATTCCCAGTACTTGGAACAAATGCATCATACTGCTTCCTCAAGTGTTTGTTTTTCAGCAAGTTCCCAAATACAAACCTGAAGTCAGCCTCAGAAGGTGAGAAGGATCTCTCTGTTAACAGATCATGTGACGAGCAAGTCTCTGGTTTCATTTCTGCCCAGGATCCCACTGCAATGGTGAAGGTGGAGGCTGGCATTGGCATGGTTACATAGTAATGCCAGCTTGAGCACCCTATAAACAGAAAGGAAAAACCCATAATGAGGCCAATGAATGATTCTGAACCTCACTCTGTAGTTCTTCTCTTTAGGCACTTGACGAGCTTATGTGATACGAGGTATGAGCTAATTCTTGGAGTTGGGTCACATCATCTGAAGGAGCATTATTACAGGTCTCAGAGGAAGCATAAGAGGAATGATGGTTTCAGGGTAGCCAAGGAGGTTTGGATCTCCTTGAAGATCAGAGATCAGTTTGAAGCCCTTCAAATGAGAATATAAATAAAGGGTGGTGGTTGATGTGATCACTAATAGCTATAAACACAGAAGGGCACAGGTTGTATGCAAGAACTTGTCTTATTCATCCTTATTTGCCTAGCACAGTATTTGGCATAAAAAAAGATGCTCTATCGAATGAATGGATAAATGAACAAATGAATGATCACTTCTGTGCTGCTAAACTATTTCATCTAAATTCAATTTAAGTCAAACTAAAATGGATATAGAAGAAAACAATGAGACTAGGGAAGGGAGATACCTGTGTTTTAGTTCCAACTCTGAAACTAATTAGCTGGGGAGTTCAAGTGTTATTCCTCATCCTTTTTACCAGTTAATGTATTGGGCTGGTCCCCCATTCTTCATTGAGCAGGTGAAAAACAGGCCTAGAGAGGTTCAATGAAGCCAAGGACTGCAAGCTAGTTTGTAACAGGGCTGGAATTATAGCTGGGGCTCCCCACCCTAGCCAAGGGTGTGCCTTCACTTAGTCCAAACCCAAGAGAAAGGTTTTACCAAAGGAACAAATGATTGATAACTTATAAAACTATATTTCCTTACTTCTAAGGTAAGAAAATGATTCTAATGTTTCTGAAATCTGAATGTGTCACACAACCTGATTTAATATAGTGTTTTTTTCTGAGCATCTGCTATAAATCAATGGTCTGTCTTAAGGGGAATTGATGTCACCTCATATTATGAAACACAGTTCTCCACTCCTCATGTTTGCATGGTGGGGTACTTCTATTAGAGGAACACCTCTAGTCTCTCTGTCAGCCCCTTACTAACTCCTTTGCAGGAGATATTCTTCTCTTTCTTGTTTTAAATTTTGGAGGATTAGACACTCATGGAGTGGCCTGTGGTTGTCCAACTTGGTCACTGAGTGGATAAGATGTCAAATTCAGGGTCAAAATATTAATATGCCCATATTGGCCAGCAGACCTAACATAACATTTTTCAAAGAGCTTTACCAGTAAAAATCAATAATAAGGGTTAGATTTTGATCTCCACATGCTTAGCTTCTTTGTCTCTCAACTAACTCTGAACTCAGGAAGGTAGAGGGGTCATTATTTATTACCCTCTGAAACTCTGCCAACTGAGATCCAAAGGAAGACATTACAGAACTCCTCTCATGGCAAAAAATCTTTAATAGGAAAAAAAGACTTAAACTTAAGGAAAAAATAAATATGATATCAAGTTTGAATAAATATGATATGATATCAAGTTTGGAAGTCATTGAAGGAGAAATATTGAAAGGCATGCTCAAAACTCCTGGAAACCCAACACAGAGGCAGCCTTTCTCTCAAACTTGCTTAAGTTTCATCCTGCTTCTGGAATCAGAATGGCCACTCGTGAGATCACTGTCTCCACAGCTGACTAAGAAGCTGAAGGCATGCTCCTCTTCAAAGAGACAACCAAATCCAGTGATGTTGGAGCCAATCTGGTAAAGTGTGTACCTTCTAGTGGGCCTGAAGGAAAACCACAGCTTTAAAGAGAATCACTGCTCTGATCCCACGCCAGTAAGAAAAGGGTAGAGACAGTCACAAAAGTCTTGATAAAAGCATGACATAGATCTGACATGACATGCTGTACTGCGCCCACCTCCCTCATTTTTCTACCTGCCCACAACTACCTCATTCTCTGCAACCTGATGCCTCCTTGCGGTTGCTCCATGAAGAACTTCAGTTTGGACTGGACAACACAAGGAGAGCTGGCCCAATTTGGAGGGAGAGTGGAGATGGAGGAAGAGGAAATAAGCTGTAGGTGAGGACTAAGTCTTTTGAACAGTGTTGGTTTAAAAGAAAAATCTCGAATAACTGAATTCTCTTAATCAAAGGGCTGTGGTCTGGCCATTCTTTCTCTGAAGTATATTTTGGAGTGTTTAGCATGGGCCATTGAATTTTCCTGTTAAAAACTTCAGACCCTTGGGAGTTCAGTAAATAAACAGCAATGGTGAGGCTTTCGGGTGAAAACGGAAGATTAAACACATAAGCCTACCTTTGCTTCCCCCCAAAACCCAATTAAAGGACAGTAAAAGGATTTTTTAAGTCAAAAACTAACAAGAAGAGGGTGAATAAAATAGGAGACAATAGCTGCAAAATATTGGAAGCGAGAATACAGATGGAAGAGTGAAGAATGACACGGCAGATCTGAATCCTACGTTAGCAGTGAGAAAAGACAAGAATCCACCTCATTTTATCCCCTAAAAGCCCCAAAAGGCTGGGGGTGGAGGAAGTACTAAACTAAGCAGGACCGGCTGAAAGACTATCTAAGAAGGGCTTAGATCCCTGGATGGCCTCCCCAACTCTGCACACCTGGGCTATTTGCCCATCCCCCACACACCCTAGCAAACACCTGGAGGTTTATCTTCTATAGAGAGTAAAGGAGAGGGACTCTGGACTAGGGGGTGGTGGAGGAGAATGACACAGCTGAAGGCAAATGAATGGGATTAGAGGAACATATGGATATCAGATGCTGAGACCATCAGCCATCTTCCCTTATTTGGTTCCCAGAATGCTGGCAACCAGGCTTTTACCCTCCAGGCAGGAGAATGAAAGAAGCTGTTGTCCAAGAGAAGGCAACCGAGGCTACTGACACTGGAGGTTTCCTATGATCAGCCTACGCTGAAGGTCACAGTTAAGCAAGCCCCATGCATGCACTCAGAGCTTCCAATCAGCATTTTAGTCGCCTACTCCTAAATGCCTGCAGACAAATCAAGGAACTCCAGGCATCTCTAAAAAGCCCCTGACGTAAAACTGAGAGACCAAAACCAACAGAAACAAACAACTGGGAGGACAGTAACCATGCAAGGAGAAGAAAATTTCAAAAAGCACCAAACATATACACATTAAGAGTTAAGAGAATTGATTGCAGTGCTGAAACAAGAACAATATAATATTAAAAAGGAGCATTCCAAAAAAAAGAGAACCAAAAACATGATAGAAGAAAGAAAAACTCAATAAAAGGGGTGAGATGGACTATAAAGCCGAGGAACTCTCCCAGAAAGTAGATGGGGGAAATAAAAAAGATGAGGGGGAAAATAGAAATCAGTTCAGGAGGTCCAATATCCTAGTAATAGAAGCTCCAGAAGAAGATAACAGAGAAAATAGAAGGGAGAAAATCATCAGTTAAAAAAATTCAAGAAAATTTACCCAAATTTAAGGAGCCATGAGTTTCCAGACTGAAAGGGCACACAATACCCAGGACACTGGATACAAAATGACCTGTGTCAAGATACATCATTTTGAAATGGAGAGCCCTGGGGACAAAGACAAGATCCTACAAGCTTCCAGAAAGAGAGAAGGGGGGAAAAATCACATATAATAAGGACATTTTCAGACATGAAGAGTTTCAAAAAAAATTCACCTCCCACACCTCCCATCTTCCTATTCTCTGGAAGCTACTAGAGTATGTAAAGTATGCTTCAAAAAGAGGTAGTAAATGAAGAAAGAGGAAGACAGAGGAGCCAATACAAAAGAAAAGCAAAGAAAACTTGTAGAATGATTGAGAAGGGCAATCCCAGGAGCCAGCTGTGCACCCAGTAGAGAGGGTAACTCATGCCCATTGGAGCAGGTTATAGGGCGCCGGGAAAGACTCCTTCAGGAAGGTGAAATTGAGAGAAAACCTGATGTATCTGAGCACCTTGAAAGATTTAAACAACTTTCAGAGAGTCTGGGGTTGGTAAATACATAGCAAACCGAGCAAATGAGAAAAACAAACAAGACAGTTAATAACTCCATGAAAAACATGTTGTACAGAAATAATAACGAACCAAAGTCTTTTACTACAAGCCTCAGCTCTTAATAACATAGACATAATAATATAAATGAAGAACATTGATCTAACCAAAGTTATTGCATTAATTTTACTGGGAAGATGGGATTTGGGGAAGGGAGCATGTGCATGATGGGAGGGGGAAGAGCGCTAAATCCTTATCTGTCATAGTGGGAAGACCAGCTCTGAACAATCAAGCATCTTATTGAATGACACAGATGTAAATATCAAATAATCAGCTAAAAGAAGTGAAAATGGTTACTTCTAAAGCAGGAAAAAATAGGATAGAGGTACTGAGGACTGCTATTTTGGACAGGGAGTATAACAAACCTAATAGAACTATTTGACTCTTTAAATATGTGCATTTTTCATATAAAAATTAAACTAATCAGTCAATTAGTTAAAAGGTACTCTTAACAGAAAAAGAATATTTTTGGTTCTGAGATACCAATAAAATGATAAAATATAACTCAGAAGGAAGAAGCAACTTAGAGATAAGGAGTAGGCACTAACCTATTAAGAAATCCTTTTAAGAATGAAACCATGTCAGTGATTTTTTGGATATGACACAAAAAACAAAAGCAACAAAAGCAAAAATAAATAAGTAGGACTACATCAAACTAAAAAGCTTCTGCACAGCAGAAGAAACTATCAACAAAATGAAAAGGCAAGCTATGAAATAGGAGAAAATATTTGCAAACCACATATCTGATAGGAATTAATATCCAACTTATATAAGGAACTCATACAATTCAATAGCAATAAAACAAATAATTCAATTAAAAATAGGTAAAGGACCTGAATAGACATTTTTCCAAAGAAGATATTCAAATGGCCAACAGGTACATGAAAAGGTGCCCAACATCACTAATCATGAGGGAAATGCAAATCAAAATCACAATGAGATATCACCTCACACCTGTTAGAATGGCTATTATCAAAAAGACAAGAAATAACAAGTGTTGCCAAGGATATGGAGAAAAGGGAATCTTGATGCACTGTTGGTGGGAATGGAAATTGGCACAGCCACTATGGAAAACGGTATAGAGGTTCCTCAAAAAATTAAAAATAGTACTACCAAATTATTCAGCCACTGCACTTCTGGGTATATACCTAAAGGAAATGAAATCACTATCTCAAAGAGATATCTACATTCCTATGTTCACTGCAGCACTATTTATAATAGCAAGTCATGGAAACAACCTAAGTGTCCACCAATAGCTGAATGGATAAAGAAAATGTGGTATATTTATACACATACACACACATATATACATATAGAGTAGAATATTATGCAGCCATAAAAAAGAAGGAAATTCTGCCATTTAAGACAACATGAATGGACCTTGAGGGCATCATGCTAATTGAAATAAGACAGAAAGAGAAAGACAAATACTACATGATCTCACTTATATGTGGAATCTAAAAAAAATCAAACTCATAGAAACAGAGAGTAGACTGGTGGCTTCCAGGGGTGGAGAGCCGGGGGAGTTGGGGGGGGGGGGAAATAGGTGAAAGTATTCAAAGGGTACAAACTTCCAGTTATAAGATGAATAAGTCCTGGGGATGTAACATACAGCATGGTGACTATAGTTAACAATACTGTACTGTATATTTGAAAGTTGCTAAGAGAGTAGATCTTAAAAGTTCTCACCATACATGCAAAAAATTGTAACTATGTGAGGTGATGGATGTGTTAACTAAGCTTATTGTGGTAATAATTTCATACATATATCAAATCATCACGTTGTATACCTTCAACAATGTTATTTGTTAATCATATCTCAATAAAGCTGGGGTGGGGGAAGAATGAAACACTATGCACAAGAGACTTTCTCCCTATGTTCTGCATTGAATTTTTGACTGATTTTTTTTGCTGCCCCTCTGGTTCTTGTACCATCCATCTAGCACATGGGCAAGATGAGAATTGTGAAAACAGCAGGAACTGAAACTGCTTTCAAGAGAGATCATCGACAATGGAGTAAGAGGATTCTATTTGATGCCTGCACAAGGTCATGGAGAAGTCACACAGACTACCCAATCACATCATGTCCCAGCACCTTTATTAGAATGTCTGTACCCTCAAGGTCATGTAGCAAGGACATTGGAAGCCATAAAGTGATGTGGCAGGGGAGAGGAATGAGATTAGCAATTTTTTTTAAAAGTCAGAAACCTTATATGACCTGAAGGTTGGCAGTGAGACAGCAAAAGTGATAACAGAACCTGAGTCAAGTCCAGCAAAAATATTTTAGAACTGTCTTTGCTCCCTCACAGTCTTCTCTGAAGTGAAATAATGGAAAGAAAGAGTTTTTTAGGAAATGTATGGAAAACATCACCCAAACCCATATTTTATATGCTCAAGATGATTTTCTCCGAAACAGCCCTCAAGATTTTTAATTTTAGATTCCTAAAGTTCTTCTACTTAGTAGAGCTCATTTGGAATAAACTATTTCATACTTCAAGCTTTTAAAGCAAAAAAGGTTTCTAGGCTGCCAAGCTACAGTCAGATTAACGGCAGATCAATAGGCTGGGCCAAATAAGAATTGGCCAGGAACCCACTTCCCAAAGACCCTGATGGGACTCTTCACAGAAGCTTCTCAAAAGTGTCCAGCCATGGGCATCCTGCCTGACCCTGGGTGAGTGCTGGAGCCAGTTCTGTGACAACTGCTACTGGCTGTGACAATGCCTCCAGTGCCCTGGGGGAGGCTTGTATTAGTTCATTACCATGAGGGCATGTCTAGTATCCTCATTTGGTAGAAAAGTCTCTTTCGGGTTGTCTGCTCATGGATTATTCCACTGAGCCCAATCATGCATGAAGATTGCCCACTGCCACAGGGAGCAAGCTACTCAGGGAATACCTGACCTCATCTTCAAACCAGATTGCAAAAAATGCAAATAACGAGGTAGAAATACTCCCCAGAAAGCAGAGCATGCATTCTAAAAACAAAGAGAAATGATTTCTGGATTATGTATTGTTTGCGATGAGCCTACTTTGCAATGAGAATTGATGAGAGTTTATTTCTCTCGAATATGTCCATTGATTGAGTTCCAGCTCTGGAATCTGACTTTGGGGGTTCAATTCCCTGCTCCACACTTACCAGTTTGGGTACATTACTCAATCTCTCTATGCATTAATTTCCTCATCTATAACAAGGGAACAATCATAGTATCTACCTCATAGGATTATGTAAGGACTAAGTTATACAATATATAGAGACATCACTAGGATAGTAATTGGTACATAGTAAGTGTTGAAGAAATGTTAACTGCTGTCTGTTCTTTATAGCTGCCTCCCTCTGTGGCTTGGGCTGAATTTCTGGAGGCAGAGACGAAGAATGTTGAAGGTATGGCTGCCACATGTGCACCGAAGCCTGTGGCCTGATGAGGCCCACATAAGGGGTTTAAGGTTGAATGGCATTAAAACACAGTGCACACAAAGTGATCCATTTAAAGGAGAATGACAGCCCAAAGGGGGCATCCTGTATGACTTCATATAGAATGGACCATTTGGAGACTATTTAAATGGTGTTTACTTTAAATGAGCCATCCTCGATGAAACAGACAGTGAATGCCTTCATTTTCCTTTTTGATTCAATCCACTTGCCCTCGACTCCCTCACTACGCCAGCTGCAAAACAAAGAGAACATGCTGTACTTGAATTAACCCAGAGTGTTTCCTCTGCAGAGGCCAGAAGCCCATCACACCACTGGATGATTTCACGCCAGACCAGCATTCATTAGCAAGACTAACAGGGAGGGGGCAGTAGGAAGGGGCCCGGAGGAAGTGGCACTCCCTAACTGCAGGCTTGAGCAGCCACCCAGCTCGCCTCCCTTCAGGACAGAGCCAGTAAAGCTGGGCCTCCTCAGAAAGTTCCCAGAAGCCCCTGCACCACCTTCTCAAGTTGGAACTTATTTAGGGGGGAAAATCTTTATTCTTCAATTGTCACATGAGTAAGACAGATATATCATATCAGATATTGTTCTTATAATCATGCTAGCAGCTGCTACAAAACCAAAATAGACCTTTTCTTCTCCGAAACAAGATTGAAATTTTCCTTAAAGATGACTGTTTTTTCTAGGTATGATAAGAATTTCAAATGGGTCCTTTTTCAAATCATAAGAGGCAGTTTAAAATTTAGTTTGAAAATACTTATAACTAGAGAGTGTTAAAACAATTACCTTAATTATTTTTTTCATTTCCTACTCTAACAAACTGCCCTACGAATAGTTATGAAGATTCTCTCTTCCAGCGGAGGAAGAGTAATTACCAGTGAAGAGGAAAAAAGGAAGAACATGATGGAATAGTCAATTCATGGGGGGAGGGAGAACTTTTTATGCTAAAGCTGTGAAAAACTCTGCTAATTATTTGAGAAAATCATTTTTATAAAAAGAAAAAAGTTTTAAAAGAAAAAATGTCAAGATACTGCAGTCATTTTTTACATAGCGATCACACCCACTAATAGTAAATTAAATACAAAATTTCTGGAAAAGCATTGTCCTATTCTCAGAGGAGTCTTGGATAAACTCACTCAACACACACCAAAGGCACAGCCACACCACACACAACCACTCTGCTTCCACAGAGACAAAAGCAGCTGATTTCTCTGTGCATTAACTATCTTTGAGTTAAGTATCTCATAGAATTTCTTGTATTTAAAGAGTTATTGTTTTCACTGAAAATTAAAACAAGCACTTAACTTCTTCCTGTTAAAAGCATTCACTTTATCTTTTAAACTTTTCCACTGTAGGTTAGACAAACAGCATGAAGCATTTGGAAACATCAAATTGATACATGCTTTTATTTAACATATCATATTTCTTTAATCAATTCTTCTGTAGCTCCTGCTTCTTTCCTACCTCAAGACTGTTTCTTTCTCTGGCCACTATTCTTAATTTCAGAACTTCCTGCCCAAACTATTCCACATGTCAAGCTATTTTACTATTTTGAAACATCTTTGTATCACAAAGTAAAGATGCTTGACAATACGTACAGGAATATGTAATATAAAGGCATGTGTGTATTTGTAAGTGTATTCAGACACACTATATATAATTTATATATTATATATATTTTGTATATTTATTATAATAAATATAATAGATACATAAAAAGGAGGGAAATCTCCCAGTTTTGGTTGCTCTTTCTTTCTTGGCTTCCTTCTCCAGGTCTTTCAGCAAACCCCAGCTCTTTTCCTTTCACTACTTTTCAGATGCCCAGTCTACACATTCTGGTTTTATGAGCTAGTGACACCCTCTTGAATACTCATGGCGTGACTCTCTTTCATTAGTTCTTCTCCACTGTTGCTCAAGGGCGGAAACTGGCACCAGAACAAAGGAGACAGTAAGAACGCCCTGGGCTGGTATGCACAGGCACTGCCTAACCAGGGCATGTGCCAGGTCATGCCACCACTTCTCAAGCACTGATGCCACCCAGCAAGGCTTCAGGTTTCCCTCCCTGCAACATGGTACCGCCCAAGGCACAGGAGACCCATGAGAGAACGACCTGCAAGATCATCCTTGTGAATCAAGTAAAAGAGTGCCACCTACTGAACCAAGAACACAAGCACCTCCTATAGGTTTTGAAGTTTTCCCTTGTGGCTAATAAATACCTAAAGGAATACGTTGTACCAGGCTTGTTATTCCAAGTCTCAACCACCATTCTGACCTATGACACAGATAACCTAGTTCCCCTTAAACGTAAGTACAAAACGGATCAGCAAACTGAACACCAAATCATACTACTCCAGATGGTCACTGGTACACTTTAGAACTTGACTCACGTAAGAAAATTCATGACTGTCTTGTCTAAGACAAAAATCCAGAGCAAGAAGAATTGGTAGTAAACATGCCTGCTGGAATCATCATTATCCAAAAGAAATCACGATGACTTCCCTGTATAGCAAGTATGGTAAGTGCAGCACTAGGAGGGCAAGCAAGAACTAGTCAAAAGCAAACCAAAAACCACAGAATGAACTGACAAAGATTCAGAAAATGCAAGGCCTTATGTGAGCCCTTATGAGGGATGTAACAGAGCAGAGCACAGTCCTCAATCACCAAGAGGTTTCCAGAGAGAAAAGATGAACGCATTCACTCTGTACTCCAACCCCTTGAAACATATGTACGTGCATTAGCCCAGAATAAAGTTTCCTCAGTTCTAGAAATAAGGAGCTTTCTCTGCTTTGCATTCTCTCTTTGTAGTGAAAACACTTAATCATAACCATTCCTAAATGTCTTTTAATTTACCATTTCCTTATACGTAATTCCTGGTTGCATACTGTGGGAGCAGTCTAAATAGTATTGCTCATTTTAAGCCATCAAGAGGGAACAATGTTGGCTTTCAATTGCACACAGGAGGGTCTGGACCCTGAAATCTTGGCTCTTCCCTGGAATTTCCCACACAAAGTCAAGCGAGAGAATATCAGAGCTGGTCTATTGGGCAGGCCAGAGAGTAGCATTTTGCCCAGGATGAAGTAATGTCTACAGTCTCCTACTTTTGCATAGAAAGATGAAATCAGATCCTATGCGAGGGCACATATAGTTTTTAACACCTTCCACTTGTTCATATGCTTTTTCTCCTACATTTGGAAGGAGCTTAAATTAGTCAGTCTTGTTCATTTACTTGAGGCTTCCCATGAAAAATGCAAGTGGAATATTTTATTCTTCTAGGAAGTAGGAATAGACAAAATTAGACTCTACAAAAATAAAACAAAACTAAGCAAAAAAAATTACCAAACAGGGGAAAATAAGAAGGTACTACATCAATTTTTTTTCTTTTAAAATCTATTGAGGGGCCGGCCCGGTGGCGCAGCGGTTTAGTCCGCGCTTGGCAGCCCGGGGTTCGCGAGTTCGGATCCCGGGCGCCCGCCGACGCACTGCCTGTCAGCCATGCCGTGGCGGCGTCCCATATAAAGTAGAGGAAGATGAGCACGATGTTAGCCCAGGGCCAGTCTTCCTCCTCAGCAAAAAGGGGAAGATTGGCAATAGATGTTAGCTCAGGGGCTGGTCTTCCCCACCAAAAAATAAAAATAAAAAAAAAATAATAAAATAAAATCTATTGAGCCTGGAAAAAAGGTATAAATTTTAATCAGAAGTATAACTAAAGAAATGACCATGAAATCACTTTTGTCACTATTGTCACCGCCAGTAGTGATTTTAAATGCTTCTTCCATGAAGGTATTACTTCTGTCTGATTACACAGAACAAATAAGTACTGAGCACCTATTATATACAAAGCACTGTATCAGGCATTGGGTCTCTGCGCTTAATAGCTTAGCTACACTTTGGCAGGGAATACAGGCCGACAATAACACAGGCAAACATTTCTGTCTGCCCAAATAACACTACGCTGAGGAAGTTCAATAATAAAGGAGCCAAGCAAGTCAATTTCAATCTACGACCTTGACTTAGCCTTCTGAAAAAAAGGACAATGACTTCTCAGCTAATAAAATTCTTAGGGTAGTCATCACCCTACAGTCTAAACCATTAGCCTTTCTTTTTAAAAACAGCTAGGAGAAATGATTTCCTTCATGAAGCAAGGACTCAGAGATCCGTCTTCTGATTTCCACGCCCTGCCCAATGGCTGCTGTCATTCCTGTTGCTGTTATCTGCCTCATTACATTATGCTGCTCCCAGGTGCTTTGCCTCTTTTGGGAAATCAGCTGGTGCCTGGCAAATGTGCTAATCAGGTTGATGTGTCACTGTGATGGAAACCGTGACTGCGGCCAGGTTTACTGCTCATGTTTTCAAGGAGAGCTCACAGTTTTAAAGGGCATGTGCACAACAGAGTGCAGGTCCTATGAGACCAATCTACCAATCTAGAAAACATGACTTGGAAAGGAAGTAGCATCATCTTGTATCCACATATCCTTTTTCTCCGATGAGTGCAGAGACATTTGGAGACATTATTCCATCCTCAGAACAGCCATTTTGGGTCTAGCAAAGAGCTCTGTTAGCACTCTTTCCCGGCCGTCCTCTGATAAACCTCAGCTGTGGGCTGCAGGGGGAACTGCAGTATTAGGCATAGAGTTCTTTCTCTTTGTCTAACTCAATCCTCCCTCAGTTTGAATTGGTAAAGTCTGCTCTGTGATGTAATATAAGGTATAAGTGGTATGAACATAAGCAAATCCCAATGAGCATCAACTTTATTAAACTCTGCCCTGAGCTAGTAATTCTGAAAAAAAAAAAAAAAAAATGGTCCACAGACATATTCCTGGAGGTATGAAAATTTTTCACAAAAATTTTAAAGTCATTTCTTGTTTTAATTTTTAATGATAATCTTCCAATAGATAGTCATACAATGACAGACAGATATTGAAGGGGTCAGAACACTTTTTTCTATAACGGGCTAGTTAGTAAATATTTTAGGCTTTGCGGGCCAGAGTCTTTGTTGCAACTGTTCAACTCTGCCATTGCAGCACCAAAGCAGCCACAGACAACGGCCATGTGCCAATAAAACTTTATTTACAAAAACAGGCAGTGGGCTGGATTGGGCCAGTGGGCTGGATCAAGCAGATATAACTGAGTACCACCAACAATTTCAGAGTTTACATCTGCATTAATGTATATGATTGCATAGGGACATGTAGCACTGCTGTAATTATTGAGAGATAATGGGGAAAGAACATAAGGATGATGCTTTTGGTGAGGAAAGTCTAAATGACATCACAGCATGCTGTGTAAGCCTTTATAGTGTATGGAAGAAAAGTGGTGGATAACAAGATCATTGTATGGCTCCCAGCGTAGAAGGCACAACAGTCTCAAAAGAACCTTATGGAGCTGTTCATATTTTGAGGGGCTATTTCATTTCAGTAAAATATTAATCTTAACGTTAAATTTAAGTTGTTCATTTGAATTTTATTGATTTAATAGTTTGATCTGTGTTTAATTTATACTTTTATTTTGGCTTTATAGATGGATAAGAGTTATAAGCATACAGAGTTTATACCTAGTCTTATGTTTATAGTTTTTAAAATATCATTCTAATGCAAATAATTTAAGTCAATCCTGGTGAACCATGAGTTTTGGGGGTTTTTTCCTTTTAAAAAGAAAAATAGGGTGCCGCCTGGTGGCGCAGCGGTTTAGTCCGCGCTTGGGAGCCCGGGGTTCGCGAGTTCGGATCCCGGGCGCCCGCCGACGCACTGCCTGTCAGCCATGCCGTGGCGGGGTCCCACATAAAGTGGAGGGAGATGGGCACGGATGTTAGCCCAGGGCCAGTCTTCCTCAGCAAAAAGGGGAGGATTGGCAACAGATGTTAGCTCAGGGCTGGTCTTCCCCACAAAAAAAAAAGAAAAATAATGCTCAAGTTTGAGAAACACTGCCAAACACAAGCCTTTACACTTGAACTGCAGGGCTAAACCCCAAACGAAAGTAGGTAGGCTTGGTGAGGTGGGGGTAGCGAGATCCACACAGCATCTTGGGAGGTATAGTTATCACAAGGACACCATCGTAGGCAGAAATGGAGACTAGAGAAGTCCAGGTATCAGTGCCTGCTTGAGACTGCAACGTTTCATGTACTTAATCAATTCAGCATGTCAGGGAACCAAGCAGAGAGGGCAGAAAAAGATCTTATGTGAGTCCAGCAGAACTTCACTACACAACTGTCAAC
This sequence comes from Tapirus indicus, assembly GCA_031878705.1. NCBI lineage: Eukaryota > Metazoa > Chordata > Mammalia > Perissodactyla > Tapiridae > Tapirus > Tapirus indicus. The sequence continues at coordinate 40,760,279 of CM062927.1, forward strand.
AAGACACCACAGCCTGGATAAAGGAGCTGTGTGCATCAGGAACCTCTCATCTGTTGAACTGAGAGGGGGTTTCAGGCAGCACACAAGTGGACAGTGAATGGAGTGAAGGGAAACCCACAAACTTTATCCTAGCTGTGGGTACACACCCAAGAGGAAAGCCATGAGCACTATGGGAAAAAATACTGCAGAATAAATGTAAAAGAAAACATCATTCTAAGGACTAAGAGGAAGAACAAGCCTCGGAAATCAATTTACTACAGAAACCAAAACCAGTTTAGGAAACTGGCATTCCCATTTTGATACAAGAAGATATAACCTCTATGAAAAAATTGTAAAAAGCCATGAGAAGACAATAGGCTGAAACAGTGGAAGAGAGTAAGATCAAAAGACAACAAAATAACAAATGAAAAAGAATAACAAAGGATTGCAAGGAAACTGTTACAATAACTATCTAAATCTGTAATGGAATTACTAAAGAACAAAATGCCTCTATGGAAAATAGGTGGCATAGAGTGTAAATAAAGAATGAAAAGGCAAGCTGTACAGGCTGGGACAATACATTTGCAATACATATATCTGACAAAGGCTTGTATTTAAAGTATACAATGTATTCTTACAATCTAACAATAAAACAACCAAAAAACCTACATTAAATAAATAGGCAAATGATATGAAAAGATGCTTTTCAAAAGAAGACATAAGAATGTACACTAAGTACATGAAAAGTTGCTCACCATCATTAGTCATCAGAGAAATGCAAATTAAAACTACAACAAGATAGCATTTCACACCCAGTTGGAGGACTAAAATTAAAAGGACTGACAGCACTGAGTGTTTGCAAGGATGAACAGCAACTGGACTCTCATACATTGCTGGTGGAATATAAAATGATTTCAAACACTTTGGAAAACCTATGTCCACCGAAAGACTTATACATGAATGTTTGCAGCATATTTTTCATAATGGCCAAAAACAATTCAAATGTCCATCAACAGTGAGAAGATAAACAAACTGTAGTTTATTTGTATAATGGACTACTATTCATCAAATTTTTTAAAAAGAATAAACTATTGACACCTACAACAATATGGATGCATCTCACAAACATGCTGAGCAAAAGAAGCCAGACACAAAAAAGAGTACACAGAGACTGACTCCATTTATATGAACTTTTAGGAGAGGTAAAACTACTCTATAGATATGGAAATCAGATCAATGGCTGACTGGAGTGGGGCTAGGAGGGAATAACTTAAGGAAGGATGGCAAAGGCACAAGGGAATTTCTAGAGGAATGGAAATGTTCTACATCTTCATAGGGGTGCTGATTGATTACATAGGTGTACGCATTTGTCAAACCTCATTGAACAAGACTTAAACTGTACACATTTTCTTATATGTAAATTATACTTTCATAAAGTTGATTAAAAATAAAGGTACCACAACTAGCTTCATTCTAGAAAGTTCTGAATTACATAAATTAAAAAAAAGAAAATTCTATGAAACTCCCTCCAGGCAGGAAAATCCAACTACTTTCAAAGAACTAAAAAAAAAAAAAAAAATTGAGATCTGATTTCTCCTCAGAAATACTAAGTAAGAGACGATAACGAAAACATTTACCTGTAGTCGTTTAAGAGGAAAAAGAAGTACTAAAAATTTTATAACTAGCCAAGGACTGTTCATAAGTAAATAAAACAAAAAGCCAACCTAAATATAGGAGGGCTCTGAATATATACCACATATTTACCTTTCAAGAAAAAAAAATATAGAAGCTATTTCCCAGCTGACTTGAGAGATGCTTCAACTTAAGAGTTAAGAATAAAGTCTAAATACTTGCGAATATGATTTGAAACTGGATGAAAATGTAAAACAATAATTGTAATTCCTAGAAAAGAAGATATAATACAAAAACAAGATATGGAGATAATATAAGTCCCAAACCCCAAATTATATTAATTAAAACTGGGGAATGGGGGTGAGAGAAGATGACAGAAGTAAATGTCCATTAAATTTCTTATTTGATACAGAGTGAAGTCAAGAGCTATTGGTTAACTAAATTGCAAAACATCCATTTTTTGGAATACTCTGTAGTCATAAAAATAATGAGGAAGCTCTATGTTTAGATATGATATTACCTATAAGATAAATTTATTCTAAAGGGGAAGCACAATACAGAAACGTGTATAGCATGCTATGATTTGTGCAACAGAAGAGGAAAAAATATACTAAACAAAGGAAATTGGTAACCTTGGTTGCCTTCGGGGAGGGTTGCTGGGTAGTTGGAAATTAGGAGTAAAAAGGAGACTTTATCACAAATTTTTTGTCCTTTTCCTATTTGTAAATGAATCATGTCAATGTGACCTATTTTTAAAAATAAAATGTATTATACATTTTGTTTTGACTTTGAGAACCAAGTAAACACTCACTGAAGACTCTGGTACATGTGTAAATATAGTTTATGATAAAGGAGATATCACAAATAGAAAAGATTCAACAAATGACCTTGGAGCAACTGATTTCCTCTTTGGAAAAAAAATAATGTTTAGTCCTCATTTCACAACCCTGACCAGAATAAACTACAAACAGATTAAAGAGTTAAATTACAAAATTAAACTAAAAATTTTAAATTATATAAAAATTTTAGAACAAAACAGGTGAATCTCAAAGCAAAGAAAGAAAGCCTCCAAGAGAAATCTACAGATTTGACTCATAAAAATTAAAATCTCCTCTAGATCAGAAACATTATATAAAATTAAAAGGCATACTAAAAACTGGGAAAAATACTTTTCACAAATATGATGAGATTAATATCTTTATTTTATTTTGTTTTAAATAGGAGAATAGCTTAGAGATTTATTTAATGCAAGTCCTGTGTGACATGGGAGCCTCCATAAGGAAATGAAGACCTGAAGAAACAGACTTGTGTACTTTTCTGCTAGGTTTGATGAAGAGTGGACAGTCAACTCAGGAACAGCCAGCTGGAAGAGATATACAGGGCAAGGTCTGTGGGAAGGGGCACAGAGCTTCCACACCCTCTCCAGGTACACCATTCACCCTGCATCTCCACGTGTTCACCAACCCAGAAGCTCCAATATCTTTACTTTTTAAAGAGCCAATCAAATTAGAAAACAAAACAAATTTTTGAAAACCTAAGGCCTCAGTATAAAAATGGGCAAAGGAAATGAACAGATAGGAAATGAAATTGGTTAAGAAACAAATAACGACACGTGACCTCATTGCTAATCAAAGTAATCCAAATTAAAGAGGGACCTTCTATTGCCCATCAGATGGGTGAAGCTCCAGGGAAACAGGGACCCTCATAACTACTGATGGGTGTGTAAACAGGTACAACCCTTCTAGAAAACAACTTGAGATAGGTACCAATGGCCTTAAACATGTTCAAAACTTTTGATTCAATAATTCTAATTTTATACAAACTATCTCCTCAGGAATTTAAGGCAACTTTATTTATAATAGGAAAAAAGCCCTGGAAACAATAAAAATGTCTAATAATATGGAAATGTTAAATAAAATCTGACATATTCATATAACAAAATATTATGCAAACATTAAAATCATATTTTTGAAAAATACTTAATGACCTGAAAAACATTCAAGATACACTATAAGTGAAAAAAGGGGATTACAAAACTATTATAAGACAACAATTTTGAAATGATAATACATACTATACATATAGATTTTACATACTGAAGGGAAATGCAACAAAATGATATCAACCATTTTCTCTAAAATTATTTAATTGTATTATTTTAACTTTTCTGTAAATTTTAAAGTTTCTATATAACAAGTATGTGGAAGAGAGACATCATATTTTAAATAAAGAATATTACAATTACAAAAATTTTACCTGACACCAACATGCTCAGGATGTCAACTGAAAGAGTTAATTATTGCCATAAGCAAGTAATTCACAGACAAATGCATTAGCACTTGACTTCCATCTTTCTCACACACTTTTGGTTCAGAACTCATGGGCAAACAGTGTGTAGAACAGATGCTTTACCAAGACAACTCCTGGTAACTGTGGGCTGGCCAACAAGAGCACTATTGCCCAGTATAATGAAGAACCTTGGCTCCATGACCAAACCACAGACAACTCAACTGTAACAGTGTTTCCATGACATCTGCCTACCCAGAAAGTTCAACCAAGACCACCCACTTATGGCCCACAAACCACCAGGTGAAAGCAACTGCTGAAATAATCTAGGAATCGATAACTCTGGCATGAAGAGCCCCACATCCCACGCCCAGTCTTCCCAATGTCCCTCCCCATCCCCTGCTGTTTTCTCTGGCAGGATGTTTTACAGTGCGTTCATTCCAACTCGACTAATAAAGAAGCTCTTTAAAGTTAAGAAAAACACTACGTATTGGGTTCCTGGGTCCAGCATATGTGCAATACATAAAGAAGCACAGAACACATGTACAGTACCTTCCTGAAGCTGTGTTGGCTTGGCAGAATTTTCCCCACTCATTAAAACAACAAAAGATGCAGCTGCTCGAACTGTAGCCTGCCATGTTGACATGGCAACGGGTGGCTCCTGGCATGGAAAAAGAGCCCTGTTGTTTATGGGAGATCCCATAGTATAAACACATGGCCTGCAGAAGAAAGACAAAGAAACAAAGGAGGAGAATCTTTAAAATGAGTTGTCACTTTTCTCACCACCATGGCAGCGAAGGTTAAGTTGAGCTTTCAAAGAGAAAACATTTGAGGCTTTGTAGTCAACTGGTTTCAAAGCATTTTGAACTGAAACCACCAAGGGCTGGCTACGTGAATAGCCGAGTGGTAATTTCTCCCAAATGAATTACTTAAATATGTAAAGAGAGATTTTTTTTTTAAGGGGAAAAATATTTTTTGGATAAAGTTTTAAATACTAGTCTGCCAAGTTAAAATTTATATTACCCTTGCTCCTCCTCTTAGGCCCTGACGCCTTCAAAAGGAAAAGGTTCAGAGACATTCTTAGAGATCTTTTGGAAAATATTCTGGAAAAGAAAATATGTTTGGAGATCACTGAGATATTAATGCTTGGAAAAACAAGCTGGTGGTCTCAAATCCAGTGCTGGCGGGCAGATACCCCCAATCTTGGAAACCACCATCTCAAATGGAATCCTTGTGGGAATCCTTGTGTGGAGGCCAAGAACAGGGGTTGGCATACAAACAGGACTGTAGGTCACAACAATCAGGCTTGTGATGGGAAGGCCAAGTGTAGAGTCGTTACCTCAGTGAGTGTAGGAAACCAATGGCATGATGTTAGGGCTCGTTCTGCTACAATTAAAAATTACAAACTCACCCACACCGAGAACAATCCCTTCCATGATTAAGTCACAGTGACAGAGATGGAAAAGACCTATGAAATCAAAGGAATCCATTCTTCTGACACCACACAGGAAAGGCACAAGACCGACCCTTAGGAAAATGTTTCCAGTTTTTGCTTTTCAGGAGTTACGACAAATATGATGCCGTTTTAACCAGCTTGATTTGTGGAGTAAATGAATAGAGCAGAGCACTACCTCTCTCAGATAAACTAGTTTTCCTTTTTCGTTAACATCATTATGACTTAACATTCATTGTATTCCTACAATGCGCAAGGACACACAGAATGATGGTCCAACTTCATCAGCCAGGGTCCAGTAAGGAAAAGAGGAAGTAGTCTAGGTCTCAACAAACAGAGGTAATTTAATACAGGGAATTGGTTATACAAGGGATAGAATAGATGAGAAGCACAACAGGGGACAGTGAGGTAACCCAAATATTAGTCACAGTGGTAAGTAGCTGCAACTCCTTGGGTTGGAGAAGCTGGTATTATTGGGTGTTACAGAATTACAGCAGCAGGCGCCATCTGGCAGAAGCCAGAGTCACAGTGGGTACTGTCCAATGGATGCTGGGGCCAGAGGAGCCTCAATCATTGCTGGCAATGCCAAAAGAAGCAGAGAGGGAAGAAGAAATACCTTGTTTCTTGCCAACCCCTGCTCTCAAACTTTCCACGAGTGTCCCCCATCAGCCAAACCCAGCAGAAAGCAGAAGACAAGGGAGCTTGGGAAATGAGTTTCCTCATCATTCAGAGAAGATCATAGTAAATGCAGAAAATGGACCTTAGACCAAACAGGCAGTTGCTGTCGACCTATCCTAGAAGTGTACATGCCATGATAACTCACAGGTTCAACACGGGGAAAGGAAAGAAGGTCAAAATTCAGAAGATTTTAGTCCTGGCTGGGTTACCAACTTATTAAATGACTGTGGTCCTTGACCTCTCTGAGTCACATGTAAAATGGAGTAATGGACAGGTAGGTGACTTCTACTGTCTGTTCTAGTCCATAAACCTATCATTCTGTATCCCAACTTTATAGACCCAAGAACAAAGGCAAATTTTCATGGAAGGCCCAGAATCTCTCATCAATTTCAACGAGTTCTGAGCACCCAACCTGGTCCTTGGGGTCCTTGGTCAACTGACTTAACCTTAGTTAAATGTCCAGCCTCAGGCTGTATAAGAACCTAATGAGGAAGCCTAGTAGAGCTGCCTCCACCCAGGTGGAGCTGGTGGTGGTGGGTGCATGGTAGGAGGGATGCTGTAGCAGCTCAAATAGCTCAGGAAGGTGGGGTCAAGGCACGAGTAGTTCTGAAAATTCTACCTATTAAATGTTTTGTTTTCCCCAAAAAGCCCCTCTTAGAGACCCAAGAACAAAGGCAAATATGTTTTTTGTCAATAAGGAAAAGTGAGTATCATCAGTGGAAACAGAGTATATTCCCACTGGCCAGATGGCAGGTATAACTTCTGCTGCCTTTGACAACAGCAGACATTGAGAATCAGGGCTTTCTTTCTCACTGAAGCAGAATAGACTCCACAGTTTTTCTCAGTTCCAGAGCTCTAGAAAGCCACTTTTAATCTCAGTAGACTTGTGGAGTTAGGCCTATTTGTGATGCTTACAGGAAGCGGCAGGCCCTTACCTAGAGATCTCCTAAGACTTTCTCTATCTCACGGAAAGGGGGACCTGACCCCATTTTATGGTCTTCAATCCTAGGGTGCTTAGGCCAAGTCTGAAAGTATGCTCTCTCACTCTTGTGCTCAGCACCTCATTTCCCTAGGGCGACTCTGTTACAGTTTTCCCTTCCCTGAACAGGGAATAAATCCTCTCCAAAAGATGGGCTTGTCAAGACGTTTGTGCTCCTTCTCCTTATGAGGTTGGGTTGGAGGCCATGCTAGCATATTACAATGCATTCTGCCTGTGACCTTAAGTATGTGGTCCCCAAGGCTGCCTCCAAGAGCCTCCACACTTCTTCCCTGAAGAAACAATCAGATATAAGGACATCATGTCTAAGAAACTCTGCAGAGGAAAAATCAGAAAGACTTAGTGATTTGCTGAAGGAGAGGGTGAAGGAAAGGAAGGCCTAAGGTAGCCAGCTTCCAACTTGGCCCCCAATGACCCCTGCCCCTGGTATTCACACCCTTGTGCAGTCCCCTCCGAAACTGTACCAGGCTTGGTCTGTGTGACCAATAGGATATGGCAGGAGTGATGTGACTTCTGAGATTAGATTATTTAAAAATCTGTGGCTTTCATTTACAGGGTTCTTTTCTCTTTCTCTCTCATCACTTGCTCTGGGGGGAATCCAGCTGCCATGGCATGAGGACACTCAGGGAGCCGATGGAGGGGCCCATGGGGTAAAATGGAGACCTCTGGCCCACAGTCAGTGAGGACCTGAGGCCAGCCAACATCCACGCAAGTGAGTGTGGAAGATGATCTTCCGGCTCCAGTCAAGCCTTGAGATGCCAATGGCCCCTGCAGACAGCTGACTGCAACCCTGTAGGACACCTGAACCAGAATCACCCAGTTAAGCTGCTCCCGGATTCCTGACCCTCAGAAACGGTGTGAGATAATAAATGTTTTTCTTTTAAGCTGTTCAGTTTCGGAGTAATTTGTTATACAGCAATAGATATTTTCTCAGGTTTCTGGCTCAAGTGTTAAGATGAATCATGAAGCTATTAAACAAGAAAGGAAACTCAGGATGACAGGCAAGGTCATAGGAAGGGACGAGTGAGAAGGAGAGTTCCTACCTGTTTAACTTGCAGATAAAGGACTTTACACACCATATGGTAGAGGACACTTGTATGGACACAGAGATCATGATTTCCTAACCCCAAACGGTACAGTGTCCAACAACAGGACTGAGTATCTGAAATCAGACCGATCTCAGAAAATGTAGAATGATGATTTTATGAAGTTGTAAGTATTGATGTTGCAAGCAGATTTGAGTCTGAGCACCACACAAAAATTCAGGGGTGAGGGGGAATCTTTCCATCAACCGGATTTTAAAAAAGCATGTTATCACCATCCTTTCCTCCCCAATTCTCTATTATTTCCCCTCTAAATGGACTAGTTCTAGATATTTTGTTCTAGAGTTTTGTCCTGATCCCTCTGTCATCCTCTTGAAGGCTCTTTCTGCTATATTGTGCCTGGGCACCTGAACTCTCCCACCAAGGGGATTAGTTACCTGGCCAGGCCCCCAGAAAGCTCTCACCTCCAACCTCCCCACTGTCCTCACAATTCTCTTTTCCTACCCTCCTCTTTACATGGCTGAGGCATCCTTTCTGCTAAAAGCTATGTGTTTTCTTTCTAGCTTTCCACTTGGTCTCCAGAGCTATAACTCTGAAAGTATAGATCAAGTCATCTATCTAAAAGCCATACCCATAAATATACCCACGTCTGATATAAGATTCAATTGTTTTCTTACTGGAATGTTTTCATAAATGGGAAAACAATCACAGAAGAGGAGGTCCTAGGCAAAATTTTTTGAAAAGCAGATTCTCTTTGTGCTCCCAATCTATTCCTTTCTTGGCCTTTTCCTCTTTCTCAGTTGCAGCTTCACTCCTCCTGTTCCAACACCCCCAAACCAAGTGCCAATCACTTTAGAGCCAATACCCATTTGAGCTTTTACAACCTGATATCCTTATGCACATCATAGTGCAAATATCTAAAACAACTTATAAGTAACTATATTTTAACAGGAGGTGAAAGCTTTAACCTCTGGATAAAGCTCCAGTGGTAGAATTTTGGGCATCTGACAGTAAGCGGAGAATGGGTCAATGTGGGGTCTTCACAGAGTCATGAAAATCGCACTCCCTCTACATGGTGACTCAAGAGTAAAGATGGCTCCCATCATGCATACATTCAAATGAGAACTATCTGGAGGGCTGATTTCCTGCCCCCACCCCCGTGCCCCAAGAGGGGAGAAAAATCTATGTGCATTTATAAACACTCTGCAGTTATCTGGATGTGTAATCACTGAAATAAATGCAGCTGTGTTTATTCGACAGGCACAGCCTTGCACCTTGGCCATATTGCTAAAATGCTCCTGGGATAGACGTGCAAGCACCAGCCTGAAATTCTCTGATGCTTATAACTTCATTATTTCCAGACTGAATAATTCCTTCCAGCACACAAAGGAAAACTCTCACGCCAGGGCTAATTTCATATGCCCTGGGATACGCACTTGCATGGGAGACTCCTTGGGGAGCCCAGTTAACCACAGAGGAGTTGTGGGAGTGGGAGGAGGGTGCTGAAAATCAGAAAGAAAACAGGTAACCTCTCTTGGGTGAGAGGCAGGCCCAAGGCTTGCTGCCATTAAAGAACTTCTAAACTGAGGAAGAACCTGTCAGAATAACAATTACTTCAGCTTCTTGTTACATGCGTGTTCGCAGAGTGATCAAACCAGGACGAGACACATTATGCTGCTATGGTCTGAATATGTCCCCCCGAAATTCTTACATTGAAAACCCAATGTCCAATGTGATGGTTTTAGGAGGTGGGGCCTTTGGGAGGTCTTAGGTCATGAGGGCAGGGACCTCATGAATGAGATTAATGCCCTTATAAAAGAGGACTGACAGAGTTCCCCAGCCCCTTCCACAATGTAAGGACACCAGAAGAGGGCCTTCACCAGAACTTGATCATACTGGTACCCTGATCTTGGACTTCCAGTCTCCAGAACCGTGAGAAATAAGTTTCTGTTGTTTATAAGCCATTCAGTCTGTGGTATTGTTACAGCAGCCCAACAGGACTAAGACCCACGCCTTCCAAGGTAGGAGGTCAACTAATACTAATGTGCTTGCTGTCTTCTTAAGGAGGAACCATCTATAAAGGAAAACTTGTGGGACTGCTTCGAACCATATATTTCCTTTCTCTTCAGTTGACTACTATATGCACTTGTCTTTTTGTAGTCGGGGTGAAAAGGAGGTTATTTTTAGTTTAAAATGTTTTTAAAAAGTTCCAATACTTTCCATAAAATCACCCATTTTCAGAGACCTGGTTATCACCATTCAGTGACTGGGGAGAAGGCTGCTTCAGGACAAGTGGGTAGGACGTAATGAGCCTGGAGTTGTCATGGGTGTAGCTTGATGGGGTGTTTTTCCACAATGAGGCACGGATCTGGTCACTGGAGGCCAGGGAACCAGGATGTGACAGTTTAGTGCGTCCCATTCTTTTATAAGATTCCCAGGGTCACAAAGTCTTCAGGCCTCCTTCAATTCCTTTCCATTTATTCTCCTTCCTGCACCTGATCTTTATGACTCCATGTTCTCATTAAACCCAACTTACAGTCTCCACTGCAGGTGAGCAACCCTCTTGCTTTCTTGTGCCACAAAAACCAAGAGCCAGACTACTAAAATAGGAAGTGTCAACTGTGATTCACTGTCTCTCTCCGCTACATACACACATACACACCTTCCTGATTATATTCTACTTCACGGCACAATTACCAAAACCAAGATTCATCAGTCATACTGAACATACGGCAGACCCATGGAGAATGCTGCTTTGACTCAGACAAATTTTGTGTACAGTCAAAATGGACTGGACTGAAGGAAAGTAAGTTTGACTCACAAATTCACCACTTTTCACCAGAGGTGTTTTGGGTACAAAACAATACTTCTCACCTGGAAGTTCCTTGTGAATATAGGATTTTATATGTGGAAAACATTTGGAGATCCTCAGATGGAATCTACTTATTTTACACAGGAGAAAATTAAGCTCCAGAGATGTGAAATGACTTATCTGAAGTCACACAGCTAGTTGGCACACAGCTCTGACAAGTACTCAGGTCTCTCGGCTCTCACTTTCCAGGTTCTTTTCAACACACTATGCTCTTGGCTTTAGGTCGTTGCGATTTGTTATTTCCTGTTGATGTTTCATTATTCGTTTATTTTGTTTGGTTGGTTATTTTGATTACTTGTTTAAATTAAGGTAGTCCATCATTGTCTTTTCTCCCATGACTTGACTGGTATTCCTGATAAATCTAGAATGTGCAGCAAGGGGAAAACAGGCTAAAAAAGAAACTTTCCAAACATTTTCAAGTTTGGGATTATCAATTCTTCCTTTGCAATTATACAATGATATCACAGAATTAATGTATTAATCTATTTCCACTTCATTTCTCATAAATTTTGTAGTGGTTTCTTCTTTTTTGTGTGTGTGTGTGAGGAAGACTAGACCTAAGCTACCATCCGTTGCCAATCCTCCTCTTTTTGCTGAGGAAGACTGGCCCTCGGCTAACATTTGTGCCCATCTTCCCCTACTTTATACAGGACACCGCCACAGCATGGCTCGACAAGTGATGTGTCTGTCCGCACCTGGGATCCGAACCTGCAAAACCCCGGGCCGACAAAGAGCACGAACTTAACTGCTGTGCCACCGGTCCAGCCCCTGTACTGGTTTCTTGAAGCAAGTAAAGAAAAAAAAGGTATTAATTGTAGAAATGTTCCCCTTAGATCTAAAATCTCTTCTGAAAGATCTTCTGCTCATTCTTTTAATCTTAAAACTTCCCTTTAAGTGAGACATAAAACAACGAAACTATTTTATAGTGGGGGAAAAAACACGTCATAACATCTGGTTTTGATGTCAAGCTAAAAATACTCCAGAAGTCTATATCTTCCTTGGTCCAATAGCTGAACAATAAATATAATAGAAAAAAATCGTTCTCCTTGGTATTTTGCAAACTTCCTCCTGGTCTTGTCTAAAACAAAGAAACATCATAGTGATTTAGGAAATTTTAAATTTTAATATTACTTCAAATTATAACATATTTTCCTAGTCAGTTTATCTTTAACAATGATCCAAATAATTATAGTTTTTAAAGTAAATTTCCCATATTTAACCGAATTTCCTCTCCATTCAATTCACATTCAGTAATATCATCAGCTTAAGCCCAGATCTACTAGACCTCTTGGCTGGTTCCACAACTATTTTAATGATCCAAAGGGAAAAGGGAACGGATTACCAGAGAGACTGCCTTGGTTTTAAATAACATTTTATTCAGTGGAATGGAAAAAAATGCAAGAAAATGTAGAAAGTGCACAAACTTTGAATAAAGATTTCCATGTTTAAGTCTTTTTTTCTTAAGTATGTTGAGGATCTAAAATCAAAAAGATAGTGTCTCCCTCCTTTCTAGCTTAGCAAGAACACCATTACACATTCTTGACCCAGTCCCTGTTCTCATCAAAATATTTTCAAAGGCACACACACTCACACACCACACAAAAGTAAACATCTTTTCCAAGAAGCATGTTGTATCAGATTGTTATCTATGTATTTGTTTCATCAGTCATTTTTTAAAGTCACTTAAAATCTAGTATCTGAATGATGGAGGCAAGAAAGAGAATTTAGGTTAAAGAGCTGCCACAACCCCATAATGGCTACACCAAGATAGGAAAATGTAATTTTTATATTTCCAGATATTTTATTTTAGAATTAGAATCATGGTGGGGAAGAAAAAAATATTGACAATTATTGAAAGAAATACTCTTGTATAGCTTCAAATATATTTTTAGTTCTTCTCCAGAGAATATTGCCATTTGGTAAAAATGGGAGGACAGGACAGCCCTTACCAAAAGGGGATTTCAGGGTAGAAAGATGGTGACTTATTTCCAAATTTGAAGTTTATTTTTTTAAATAAACTTCATTTTAGATCAGTTTTAGATTTATTTTTAAGAGTGCAAAGATAATACACAGAGTTCCCATATAACGTCATACCCAGTTTTCCCTATTATACATCTTACATTAGTATATTTGTCACAACTGATAAACCAATACTGACACATTAACCCAAGTCTACTTAGATTTTTCCTAATGTCCTTCTTCTGTTCTAGGATACTACATTACTTTTAATCATCATGTCTTCTTAGGCTTCTCTTGACAGGTTAAGACTTTCTTTGGTTATGTTGACCGTGAGAGCTTTGAGGAATACTGGTCAGGTATTTTGCTGAATGTCCCTCAGTTGGGATTTATCTGATGTTTTTCTCTTAGTTAGACTGGGGTTATGCGCTTTGGGGAGGAAGATCACAAAGGTGCCATTTTCATACCAAATGTACACACTATCAACATGACTCATCCCTTTTGATGTTAACTTTGATATCCTTGCTGAGGTTTGTCAGGTTTCTCCCGACAACTGGACAAATGACAACAGGTTTCTCCTGACAACTGTTTGTCAGGTTTCTCCAGTGTCAAGTTACTCGGTTTTCTCTCTTTGGAAGGAAGTCACGATGTCTGGTCCACACTTAAGGAGTGAGGAGTTACGCTCCACCTCCTTGACGACAGAGTATCTACATAACTTGGACTTATTTTACACCATAGATTTGTCCATTCTCCTCCATTTGTTTATTTATTTAACCATTTATTTATATCAGTATTGACTCATGGATACTTATTTTACACTTTGGGTTATCATGCAAAACTATTTTCTTCATTTTGTTGCTCAGCTTTGGCCTATAGGAGTTCTTTCAGATGGTTCCTTGGACCTTTGACACATACCCACAATTGCAGGTTGTTGGTACCGTTGTTTGAGCCTTTCCTTATTTCCAGGCACTACAAGATGCTCCAGGCTCATTATGTATACTACATGTCCCAGTCCTAGCCATCTCTCCAAGACGCCCAGGTTCCTTTATTGTAGGATGGTACTAGAAACCAAGATCCAGGCCCTAGGGTGTGTTCACTGCTTCTAAACCCTCTCAGCTGATAAGTAAGGAAATATGTGTATGTTAAGCCCTGGAAACACTCATATCTATAATTATTTCTATATGCAACTATCTATATCTATATTAAGCTAAACACGAGTTCATAGTGATGTCTCCAACTCTAATCCATTACCACATGGATCATTCTCGCCTCTTCCTCTCGCTTCTGTGTAACCTACCACTTCAACAGTGAGAAACCTGCCTCCCACAATCTGCCATCCATTCACTTAATTGCTCAGTTCTAGTATAAATGTATAGTGGTACCAGACTTGTTAACCTGCATTCCCATGGGAAACAAGCATATCAACCACTGTACAATATTCATGTACAGTTCTTTTCGCCTTTAGTTTTACAGACTCGACTCATTTCCAAAGGTCAGCACCTCTTCCCCGACCCCTTTAGCAAGGTTGTTTCATACATTCTTAATACAGTTGGATTGCTCTGTCACACTTTGCATTCCATCCTGGGATCCTCTGACCTCCTAAATGATTATCTATCTATATATTAGCAAACAAAATAACTTAAGCTTTATTCTTGACAAGGGGTAGAGTGAGGGTTGGAAGGGGAGAAATCACTGATGGAACTGGAAAGGAAAGGTACCAATTTAGAAGTTCTCAAGTTTCTAATATCTGCTTAAAAATAGAAATTTATTGAAAGCTAATATAATTCATTTTTTTAAATGCATTTGAAATCTTTGCATACAGTAAGGGACATGGTAAAGATCAAAAGTAAGAAAAGTAGCTCCCTTCCACAACTGAGACACAGGTTTTTCTAAGAGCCTCCAATAACTTTATTTAATTTTCCTACTTATAAAATAACAATAAAAAGTTTCTCACCCAGGACTAAGAATTTATGGTAGGTAAACTGATAGTATTTTGCCATTCAAGGGTAAAAATATAACAACTATTTTAGTTTTAATAAATGTAAACTCTATGCCTTGGAGGAAATAAGCTCTACCCAGTTATATTTTTCATACAATTGTGAAATTTTATATTCTCACACAATTACATTCAAAAAGCATTGTAACCCTGACGATTACTATTCACTCATATCACTAAGGAAATATTTCTGTCTAGCAATCTGGATCCTTGGGCATTTTAAAATCCTTAAAGTATCCAAACAGTTATCAGTATATACCTAAATTTACTCTTAAGCATGTGGGAAAGTTTACAGAAATTTGGTGGCCATTCATGGAAGATTATCTTGATTGTAATAAAATTCCCCCTAAAAAAAGAAAAACGGGGAGAGAAAACATCTTTTGAGCATTTCTTTTTAAAACAACATTTATTATCCTTGTAAGACTGCATAAATGCCATTTATTTACTAACATAACACAAACTTCCAAGGACAAAGTTTAAACTCCTGCTGTGAACATGAATTTTACTGAATTATCAGAAAAGGAGAGGGGCCAGCCTGGTGTCGTAGCAGTTAAGTTTGCTTATTCCACTTCGGCAGCCCGGGTTCGCAGGTTCGGATCCCAGGCGCAGACTGACGCACCGCTTATCAAGCCATGCTGTGGTGGCATCCCATATAAAGTAGAGGAAGATGGGTACAAATGTTAGCCCAGGGCCAATCTTCCTCAGCAAAAAAGAGGAGTATTGGCAACGGATGTTAGCTCAGGGCTAGTCTTCCTCACAAAAAAAAAAGAAGAAAAGGAGATACCAAGAGTAAATTCTCCAAGTCAACCTTTGCAGGAGCAAGATGTGCCCAAGGACCTCTTTAGTTTCTTTATGGAAATCAGCATTTATCTATAACTCGTTCCTACTCAACATTTTACATGTAATGTAATTCACAAGTCCAGTCTTTCTTTGTAGTGAGCACAGAGAAGAAAGCCATGTTTGAGGCCATTGATGAGTATTTCTTCCAAACACTGCCAAGAGTTTCTTCTTCCCCATTATTCTAATTCAAAAGTAAAATATCTGAGAGTATAAAAACTATGACTTCTAGTTCAATATTCAGAGACAGTATATTGTTAAATGTTATTGAACACCCCCTCTTTAATAATTTCAAAAAAATTTTGAAGATACAATAAGAACACCTGTGTCTTTCCGTCATGGTCTCCCAAGAGTAGACAGTAAATAAATAAATCACTATGCTTTTGTACTGATGTAAGTTTGTACCAATCCTGCAGTTTCCCAAAGGCTGCCTCAGATTTTAGAAGAAATAAGACAGGAAGTGAACTCATTCCAAGTGGGGCTGGAGACCAGAGCAGGAGGTTAAGATTAGAGGCAAGGAATGGGATAATTTGAGCTCAAAGTCAAAGTGATGCTTTAAAAAAAAACGTGAAATGAGTTTTGGGGGTGGGTTGGGGGAGACCACTGCCTCCATTAAGGGAGTCCAATGCTATAAAAGAAGGCGCTCAAAACAAGCTCGCAGAGATCAGCATTCCTCTAGCCAAGCTCTGCAATCATTACCGTATTGATTTGCAGTACATTAGCACAAAGAAATAGGTAAAATAATGAGGAATCAATAAAGTTTGATTTAAAAGTTCACAAATTCTAAAACCCCTGAACAACTGTTGGAGGAAGGGCAAGAAGAAAAGAACAAATGGCTGCCTGGAAATCAACACCTCATCAATTCCTTCTCCCCACGCTAAAAACCAGGAGTCTCCCTGGTGTCAAATACGAAGAATCACAGCCAAAGAAGCAAGTGTGGACTCAAAAGGACTGACTGTCACACTCCTCAGAAACATCTTTCCAGTGCTTTCGGGGCGCACATTATATGACAACTGACAAAGTCCAGGGAGGCAGAGCTGCCAAGAGACAGGAACAGTAAGGAAGTCACAGAGCAGTGCCCACTTTATTTGGAAGCACTTGACCAGACTTCACACCTACCCAACTTGGCAGCAGTTTACTCCCTCATAGGGAGTCTGAGGAAACTTTGAGGAAGTATTCACTCAGGGACACATATCACTCCATCCACAGCACTGGAAGGTGCTAGCAGAGATCTCAATGGAGAGCTGGGCTCAGGATTTAATCTTAGGCTTGCCTTTCAATCTCCTAACTCAGAAATACAGAGGCTTAAGAAAGTAATCTTTTCATCCTGACTTAAGGGAAATAATCCTATTAAGAGTTCAGTACACCTAGAAATCTACCTGCTTCACTGTGGGTCTCAGGATTTGAGGCTAGATGGGTAATATCACAGAATAAAGGGGTGCATCTTTGCAGAGTTGGTCCCCTGTCTGAGAGCATCCCTGCAAAGGCTCATCTCCCAGTGTGTGAGACTGATGGGCAGAGGGCTGCAGAGGGCCCAGATAACCTACCTGCCACTCTGGTCTGAGGTCCATGTAACTGATCGCCCCTGGGCTTTGGTTCTGTACCGTATCCTTATGGCGTGAGGAAAGTCAGCAGCTGTCTGAGCCCCTGTCTTCCTGATCTGTAAGCTCCAAGTGTCAGTGTCAAACAGGAGGTCCCCACAGCCAGGAGCCTGGCTGCAGCGAGCATAATAGTCTAACTGCTCCCTCCAACGATCTGCAGGCAGAGTCACAAGTTCATGTATAATCTGATTCCTGAGCTTCTCAGAAACAACCGTGAGCTTGGGAGACCTTGTAAATTTTTCAATACCTGGCACAGCGGCAACATCCACCTCCTCAACCTTTAACACAGATAAATCACAGCAGTCCAACACTAGCAGAAAATCCTCACTCCCATGATTCCCTGTGTCACAGCAGTACTTTGAGCTAGAAATCCCAGAAGCCTGTTCCCGGTTGTCATGGTTACCATCTTTACCAGAAGTATCTTTTTCACCTTTACTACAGACTGCAAAATCATTATATCCCATTTTAGATGAGAAGGTCCTTATATCTGTCACAGGAATATGGCAGTGTTCAGCCATCCTAAATTTGCAGGCTTCATTTGACTCTGATAGGCAGGTTTCCTCGGTGGAACTACTCTGTTTCTTGAATCTGCTTCCAGACTCAAAGAAAAGCACTATGGTGCCCTCAATGATTTGACTTTTGAAATCCACATCTAAATCCAGGACATAGTGCTTCACAAGTATGTGGCTGGTGTTGGCCATGAGAGGCAGGTCATCTTGGGAAGGGTCCAGCTTTATGTCCATGGTGTAGGTTGTTCAAGAGCTCTGTTAAAATCTCAGAAGGAGCTTCCCATCTGCCTTAATCTTCCGGAATCATAAATGGCTGCTTACCAAAGTGTCACCAGGTGTCACAAATTACGGTTCCACAACTGTCACTTCCTTGGCAAAGAAGAAAAACACAATTAGACAAAATTCCAAATAAGACCCTAAATGCTCCTGCAATTGCTGCTCCTGCAAGTTGACAACCTCCTTAAATAATCCCCCAGTGTGGTGGAAGCTCATGGCTAGAAGGCAGACTAATCTTTTTGACTGACATCAAAGAAAGCTGCATTAGGAGTTTCTAAAAATATTTCAATTACCAGTGGAATGAAAGGGGCCTCCACAAAGCCAGAAGAATCCTGTTCCTAACTAGACAGTCCTTGTTTTGGAAAAGAACAATCGTTATGCAAAAGCGTAACTGAGCATCACTGTGCCTCTTGTTTTAAAAGATACTAAATGTATCACTTCTAATTTTGTGCATCAAAAGATAAGTGATTGTTTCTCTACTGTGATTCTAAGTAACAAATGCGAATGAAGGCTAAATGGCCTCATATGTTTTATTCTTTGAGGGTAATAATTTAATACATACAATGTAACTCCAGGGATTAATGTACTTTTCACATTAGGATTGCTCTCATATCAGCACTTCCAGTAAATTACAGGAAAATGAGCCAATTTACCAGGAGTGCATTCTAAGTATTCCTTTGAGATTGTTCATGGAGATTTTTCAAATTTATAGTTAAATACTCAAGGTATATCATTACATCTTAATAGCTGAAAACCCATTAACATTCTGGATAATAGCCTTCTTGTGGCAAACAAAAAGGTCTTCTCATGTGAAAAAAAAAGTATGCAAATACCTGTATAAGGAAGGAGAAATTAAAATGTAGAAACAGATGTTGTAATAAAATGTCCAAGTTCTTCCTAAAAGTTCTGAATCAAAATGTATTCTTATTTTATAATAGCAATCCAGCTAAAAGAAAAATTATTAGAAATTATTTCAGTCCCTGTTGTGTATCTCACTTCTTTCAGGGTATACTCTTTTTTTTATTATTATTCTTTTACCAAAAATGAAAAAGAAATGGCAAGGGAAAAGAAATAAAAACTCTGACAGAGTAGATATATTTTAAATAATTTTTGCATTTCTAAATATCAGGGGTATTCTTTTATCAACTACAAAACATTCCTTGCTTGACTTTTCAAGTCAAATTGAGCCCTTCTTTTCTATTGCTGAACTCCTCCTCACTTCCCTTCCTACTTCATCTGCCTGTCTTCCTTCTAGAATCTCATTCCAGCAATCAAACCTATTGAATTTTCATTTTCTGCCTCTCCACAGGCTATTTCCTCATCAAAATCTCACCTAGCCTAAAAAAAAACCTGGCTTTCTGCAGCCTTGTACGATCTGGTTTCATGCCATTTCCTGGGCACAGAGACCACACTTCCTTTGCATCGTTGTCCTCTAGCCAAAGGGCCTGCTCAGCACACTGCTCCCTGAAGATGACCTGACACCAGGCCCCCTTGTTTTTTGAACTAAGACGTGTGCCATACCTGGAGTGCTCCTGGCTCCCACCTCCCACATCCTGGGTCCCTGGAGTGCTCCTGCTTCCTACCTCCTACATCCACCTGACAAATTCTATTTTCCCTCTACACCCAGTTCAAGTGCAATCGTATCCCAAAATCCTTCCCTGCTCCCCACTCTCCTTTCCCCACCAAATTGTATGTGGTAATATATACTTTGACTTTAAGAGTAATAGGAATTGAGAGAAATCAGGAATGCAAAGAACAGTTTGAGATTACTGTATAGAGAAGCTGGTACTCCTCTTGGTCCTAGAAAAGTCTATGGGTAAAGGGAATAAGCCAGGGTATTTTCTTTTCTTCATGACAGCGACTGAACTTGTCATGCAATGAATAATAACCTTCAACAAAGCCATTGGCTATATCTATGCAATGAGAAACAACAGATGTTAAAACTTCATCCTGCTGGTGTCTGGGCTGCTAACATGCAGTATTTTGTTGACTGGGTCTTTAAAAAAACTTGTTTAACAAAAAAAAACCCTGAATACACACACATACAGATAAGAGGAAAATGCGAATCAACTGAGACGAGGGTTAACTTGTTGGCTGTCTAAACTATCATATTTGAAGAATAGTTTACCATTTGTAATGATACAGAAATAACCATTCATTGTCTAACCCTAATAGATTCCTTCATTTACTTGTGAAAATTAATGTAACTTAAGAATAAAATATATTCTGTAGGGCAGTTTTCACCACTTTGTCCCTGGTGGCAGAGAACAGGCTGCCTTAGAGCCCTACCCATCCAAGCCTGTTAACGTTATGATGCTTGTCACCCTAACAGGCAATTCTTTGGTCCTCTTCAGTGGATTCTTTAGTATACTCCCCATAGAGGCAATTCTAAACCTTTTCTTCTGTTAACTTTCCAATTTCATGCCTGCTGACTCATTCTCAGCTGATTATTTGGACTCCTACTTTACTGAGATGATTTTGAATCTCTGAAACTCCAACATACCTCAAGGATCTCTAGTTCTTCCCAACTACTGCCTTCTCCTGATTCAGAAGAAACAATATTCCTTCTCACCAAAGCTAATCCCTTCCCCCTGCATCTCAGCTTTTGGGGTCTGAGAGAGCCAAATAAATAGCGCTCTTCTTGCCTATCTAAATTATGAACACACTGAGAAATAAGATGAGGATATGACAGACAGAGACCAAAAATATCAACATTATTACTGATGAAGGCTAAACTGCCGAATATGGCTTAGTGTGGGAGCCGTAGTGTGGGAGCCAAAGGTACCTGAAAGCCAAATCCCAAAATTCAACAGATTTACCCATAGGGTCACCGGCAATGCTGAATCAGGTCAAAGCTCCCAGAAAAGGAGGTGCCCTCCCCAGGTAAGACTTAGGGCCTGAAGAAGAAGAACAGCCCTCAGAGGTCAGGATTGCTGCCCAAAAGCAAAAGGGAGGAGCTGAGCTGAACAGAGCACACCCAGTTTCTTCTTCCCAAATTTACCAGAATAAATCACTCCACCTCCCTTAGGGTAGAAGAAGTAAAGTAACCAGGAATGTTACAGTGATTAAGCTCCCTCCACAAGAAAGGAAACATCAGAAATGGGAAAGAAGCATTTCCCCCAATACCATCCCCTCCCACTAATCTGGAATCTTATTTCATTTTGACATTTTTCTCTTGTCAACAATTTCTCCTTCTCAATGTCTCCATCCTATTCCCAATGTTTCAAACACCCCTAGGGCTGCCATCTTTAAAAAGAAACATCACAATATGCATACCAAATCATTATGTTGTACAGTTTAAACTAATAAATGTTGTGTGTCAATTATATCTCAATGAAACTGGAAAAAAAATTTTTTAATAAAACCAAAAAATACATTTGGCCCTGTTGCTCATTTTAACTAGTCTTTATTTTATTGAATTTTGGAGCTGAAAAATTCCTTAGGGCTCACTTAGTCCAACTCTCTGGTTTTACAAATGAAGAGAATGAGGCCCAGAGAGGTAAAGAAATTTGCCTGAGGTCACCCATTCCTGATGCTTTTCCTTGGAATTCTCATCCTCCAGCTCTCAAGGTCATTTCCTCCATATTGTCCACATCATAAATCAAATGCTATTGCCTAAGCCTCTCTTCCATATCCCCATTCTACCTTTTTTATCTTCTTCAAGTTGTGTGGACTAGAATCAATTCATACTGTAATACCTTTGGGGAAAAAAGGAGAAGATTCTGAAAAATCAGAAGATTCAGAAGTCTACCGCCACCTTTGCATGGTTTCCAACCTAAGTTATGCATGACATGTAAGTCTATTATAACTTGTTGCTTATTACACCTATTTCCCACTTGCCTTGGATTCACGGATGACCTAAATCTCCTTTCTCTACAAGTACATGACTCTCACTGACATCAATCATGGTCACAGTCCCATGTATAGGGAAGAACTCAACTGACTGTGGTTGCAAACGCGTGTATGTGGCTACCTTGAAAGGCCTCTCTCAGCAAATAGTAACCATATTTCTACGCAGTCTGTTGACTTCAGCAATTTTTTCTATTATTGTGTTCCAATTTAAAATGCCAACCCATCTCATTGAAGCATTTTTCCATTCTCTGTCATAAGCCATAACATATAAAATTCCCCCCTTTATCAAACCCAATGGTTAGATTCCAGTGGCTAACCACTGCTGCCTCTAAAATAAGTATACAATGTACTGTGCATTTTCACTGCTTAATGATTGTCTCAGCAACACTGTTAATGGCTTTGGAAGGATTAATGTACAGCAGTATTTTTCTTAAGAAAGGCAGGGGGGTGAGGGTGGGGGTGGGATCAAATACTAAACAGAGCTATGGCACAGCAAAGAAACTGCCCTGCCACTTTCAATCACCCAGACAGAAATGCACACATTTACAAATAGGTGAAACAGCCTCTGTATAGCCTAGAAAATAATTTCATTCTCCTTTCAAGCTACAGAGCCATGCGTAACACTCTCCTGGCCCTTAACTTATCCTGCCTCGTTTTATAGTTACCTCCATCTTCCAATGGTTTATAAACAATTTGGGATTCCTAATTCATCTGTGCGTTTATAACCATATTATGTAGAGTACTCTGTACATAGTAGGTTCTCAATTAATACTTGTGGAATTGACATCTGAGGGCATTTGTGATTTCAATATCTAATTATTCACAGAACAGGGATTCTGGCTTGACTAGGTTCTAGTAGAAAGTTATTACTTAACAAACATCTTCCTCCAAGACAGCTCATTTTTTCTTCTCAGGACACACCTGTTACTCTTTAGGCCACATCTCTCTTTTTGTGTGTGTGTGGTGAGGAACACCAGCCCTGAGCTAACATCCCTTGCCAATCCTTGTCTTTTTGCTGAGGAAGACCGGCCCTGGGCTAACATCCATGCCCATCTTCCTCTACTTTATATGGGATGCCGCCACAGCATGGCTGACAAGCAGTGCATCGGCCGGCACCCGGGCTGCCAAAGAGCAAACTAAACCACTGGGCCACCGGGCCAGCCCCCACATCTCTTTTCTTGTAAGCAACTCAGGGGAAAAGGAGAAATTTATGCCCATATGCTTATTATATAGTATTGAGCACACTATTGAGTAGTTACAAAATATTTAATTCTACAGATTGTTTTCTGCTATTCCGAAAGTGTTCTTTCTTTAGGATACAGTAATTGCTCTTAATGACAGCCAATTTACTTGCTGAAGTATGATGTTTCTGGACACAGTTCCTCAGACACTCAAATGCCTATAGTCATAGGAACACAGCTTATTGCTTGAAATTCAATAAAAATAATTTCAGAATTAGAAGGAATCTTAGAAGTACAAGTGTATTATTTTTTGTTTAGAAATGCCACACTGACATATTATTCTGTAACATTTCTTTCACTCAGTAATTTTGAAATGTAGCCATGTAAATGCACACAGATCTAGCTTATTTCTTGTAACTGCTGGCTGGTGTTCCTATATGAATATTCCACAATTTATGTATACATTTCCCTACTGATAGATATTTAACTTCTTTTAAAATTTTCATTGTTACAAACAATGCCACAATGAACATCCTTGTATATGTCTCCCGGTGCACATGTGCAAGATCTTTCCTGGGTAAAATACCTAGAAATTCCATTTTGCCTGATATTAATATTGTCATACCTGCTTTCTTGTGATTTGTTTTTTCCTAAAATATCTTTTCTATTCTCTTTATTTTTAACTGCTCTGGGTTGTTTTGCCTTGAGTGTCTTTTTTAAGCAACACTTGACTGCATTTTTAAAAATATAATTATCATTTTTAAGAAGTGAAATTAATTTATTTACATTTATCATGATTACTGTTGTAACAGCACTGATCTGAGCCAATTTATGTTTTCTATCTACCATGATTTTCTTTGCTCCTTAGCTTTTACTTTTCTACTTTTTTTTGAATTTTTTCTAAATTCTCTTTTTTCCCTCTAATGTTTCATAAGTTATACATTCTATTTATTTTCTTTAATATGGCTACTTAAAGTCAATCTCTAGTAGTCTTCTGAACAATACAAGGACCCGAGAACGTTTTATCATCAGTCTCTCCTCTTCCCCACTCTATACCAGCTTCCATATCATTGTTGCTAATATCTTAGTATCACATTGTTTTTAACAACCCTCATCCAACTTACAAAAAAAAAAGGCAATATTTATTTGTATTTGTTCACCAGCTTCCTTACTCACAACTGATTCATACATTCCACTCCTTCCCTCAGGGTTCAATTTTGTTCCAGTTACTATTACTACTTGACAGATTAACCCAAAACTTTGTGGCTTCAAACAGCAACCATTTTACCATATTCTGTAGGTCAGGAATTTGGGTAACACTCAGCTGGGCCATTCTTCTGCATCTTATGAATTTGACTATGGCACTCAGTGGTACTCAGCTAAAGGATGGGCTTGTCTGGGGGTTCTGATGTCCAGGGTGGCTACACAAAGCTTCTCTAACATGGAGGTCTTAGAATAGGTGGACATCTTATATGGCAGCTGGAAGCCCCCAGAACAAGTGTTCCAAAGAACCAGTCGAAAGCCGAATGACCTTTTCTGATGTAATCTCGAAAGTCAATGTGGTATCACTTCCACTGCATTCTCTTGGTTTCAAAAGAGAGTCATATGGCTAGTCTGGATTCAAAAACAGGGAATTCAATTCCATCTTTTGAGGGAGGACTGGCTAGGTCACACTGGAGAAGAGCATGTGAGATGGTAGATGTTGTTATGGCCATTTTTGGAAAATACAATCTGCCACAATTTCCTTTTTACTTAAGTATATCTTTAATAATTCTTTCAGGAGGAGTTCATAAGTGGTAAACTCTTTCAACACTTGTATGTTTGAAAATGTCTTTATCCTTACTGTTGAAGGATCGCTTAACCAACTGTAGACTTTTAGACCAACAGTTATTTTCACTTAGTACTTTGAATCTATTACTCTACTATATTCTGACATCTTTTTTTTTGCTGATAAGAAGTTTGTTATTAATCTGCATTTCTCGATACGTGTCTGTTTTTTCTCCCTGGTGGCTTTTATATTTTTTTCGTTATCTTTGATGTTCAATTGTTTCACCCAATCTGTCTAAATGTGGATTTATTTTTATTTGGCCTGCTCAAGATTCAGTGTGCTCTTTTAGTCTGAGGACTCAGGAATTCTTTCCATGTATAGCCCTGAATAGATAGCAGATTTCCTTGCCTCTCTACTGGCACAGTGTATGGAGTTTTCTTTCTCCATTTAACATAGGGATCACCCCCCAAGGCTTCTAGCTTTACGCAGATAACTCAGTTTCAGTTCTCCACATGTACTGGATCTATGGATGGGTACCCCTTCCTTGGTGGAGATCAGGGCCCCAAGCTCTCCTCTACCCCAGCTATCAAGGCCTACACTTATTCCTCTGTGAGAGCCTCTCAGGTCAGGTTCCTGTTCATCATACTGATTTTACTTTCCCTCTCCATTTTGGTCAACTACGATAACCCTTTCTTGGTTTAGAATTTGTGTGTATATGTATATATGGATGGATGGATGTTATTATATTTTATCCAGCACTTCTAAATACTTAAAGTGGGAGGGGGGATTTCCTTAAATTCAGATGATCATATTGACCAGAAGTCCACAGACTCTACTATACCACTTAAATGGTCCCTACCCACAAGTCCTTTGGCTCAAGAAATTTTCATACAGGACATGCTTCATTGTATAACATTATAGGCACCATACTATATAGCTCTCTTTCATCAACACAGAAACCTAGAGAGATGATTAAAAATTGAAAGGATAAGAATATGTGCCAAAAAAGAAGCCAAGATGCAGAAAAGGCTGAATTATATTATTTACTCGTTCAATCAATATGTGGAATCCTCTTCTATTCTCCCTTTGTCTATTAACTCTCTCCCTCTCCCCACCATGTCCTCAAGGAAAACTTTCCTGACCTCAATGATTAAGCCAAATTCCCCTATTATTAGATCTTATAGCACTGTGTACTTCTTCAAAGCACAATACAGTTTTGGTTTTACATTTGTTTGATTATTTAATTAATATTATCCTTCCCCTTAAATGAAAGAGAGTACCACTTCTGGTAACCATGTAGTAGTTTATATCAGACCAACCTTCCCACTGATAGCACTTATAAACTCCAGACAACAACGACAAAAATCTGAAGGAACATGACAGTGAGCAAAAAGTTGATGAAACTGTAGGGAGTTGAGACCTGGGAGAAGGGAAAGGCACTGAGTTTCCCGTTTTATAGTTTTTCATCTGAAGGTAGGCCCTAGTTGGTGCTATGCAGAGCAGCTAAAATTCAAACTGAAACCTGCAGTCTTACTGGGTGGAGAATCAGGGAACAGAGTTCAGGACTGACTCTAGCTGGAAAGTAAAGAAGGAAAACTTCAGGGAAGTCAAAAACCCCATATTCTGTGTATAAACTGCCTAATTCTCTAACTGACCCCTGAACCATGCATGTATGCAGACCAAATAGTCCATTCATGGCTAAATAAACTGAGATTTCTGCTGCTGCTCTCTGCAGGGAAGGCAAAGTTGGAAGTCTGAGTTCAGCCAAGTTAATTGCCTGCTACTACAAAACATTAATACTCTTCAGAAGAACATAAGGAATCCAGAGTTTCTATAAAGTCTCAATCACAATGTCCAAAATAAAATCCAAAATTATTAGATATAAAAAGAAACAAGAAAATATGACTTGTACTCAAAGAAAAAGCAATCATTGGAAACTGACTTGAGTAGACTCAAATATTAGAATTAGCAGACAAGGACTTTAAAGCAGCTATTAGTATTATAATTAAGAACATAAATGGTGAAATAAATGAACTAAAAGGAAAACTCACCAGAGAAATAGCAGTTACTGAAAAAAAGAAAGAAAGAAATTCTAAAACTAAAGAATACTATATGTGAAATTAAAAGTTCACTGAATGGGGTTTAATAGTATATTAGAGATTATAGAAGAAAGAGTAAGTGAATTTGAAAATATTTATATAGAAATTATACAATCTTAAGAACAGAGAGAAAAAAATGTTGAAAATAATTAACAAAGCCCCAGGCACCTTTGGGACAAAATCAAAAGGTTTAACACATATAACTGAAGTACAAGAAGGACAGGTGAAAATGAATGCTATGCAAAAAATACTTTAAAAAATAATGAGCAGTGAGAACAACCAGCACCCAGATCATAGTTTCTAAGTTTTCCCCATTGTTCACGCTTTTTATTTTTCTTTGACTTTGAATAAAAATACAGTGTTAAAACAAAATTAAGCTACATGTTTTAACGGAACAAGTACCAGGATATTCAGAATTTAAATTCCCTCTGGCACCATAACTCTAACAACCCGCCCCCCCATATAAATATATACTACAATAGGGTCTTTCAAGGCAAAATTCATACCAGCGAGGCAATGTCATTCATTTATCACTGAGTAAATAATGCAAGATAACATAATGAAAAGGGGATTTTGCTTTATTCCCTTAACTATAAATAAAAATATGTAGCACCCTGCAGGATTACCACATGTGGTATAACAGTAACTTAAATACCAATCTTTAGGCCAACCTGTAAATAAAATAAACTGTGCTCTCTGGTCTCAAGTTTTAAATAGTCTCTCTTTTCTTTAAATTTACTGCTTTCATGAAGCACGTAAGAGTGACTGCATATAATTTGTGATCATGTAATGAAAGACCCTATTGTGATATGTATATGCCAAAAAAACAAAAAACAACTGGAGTTAATGTTGTTGTGGGAATTATAAAAAGTGCTTGTGATGATCAATGTGGTGAAGCCAAGTCAGAATCAGAGTCAAAAATCTTTTCCTGGATAAAGAAAGCAAATGACTGTCAGCTGTGACTTGATTTATATATTATAACCAGTCCAGGGGGAAAGGAGAGAGATGTTTAAAATGTGAACACTGAAAACAAAAACTGACTTTACTCACATCAGTATATTCAGTACACTGAATTACGCTTCAACATGATGTGATATGATGGAACTCAGCTTCTCTGATGGCAGCCTGTGTTTATTCTGGCTACCCTCATCACGTCTTAGCATCCAGATGCATTCCTCTTTGGTGCCTAATGTGTTTAGGCTCACATTATCAGCAAGCATTCGGTTGCAAAGATCAGATTGGAAGTGATTTCACTCTATTTTCAAAGAGAAGAGAATTTATCCCTTTGATTGCTACTTGCTTGCAAAGTAGAGCTTGTTTCAGTTTTTTAAAGAGTGCCACTTAAGCTAAATTATAGCAGAGTGATCAGGAAAGGATTCAAGGGAGAATTCACTACAGTTATGGAGAAAAAGAGATTTCACTTTTCTACACCTTTTTCAAGAAGTCATACGTGCCCATGGAGGCTGACCAAGAAGGCACTGGAAAGGTTTTTTGTATACTGACCTGAAACATCTGATTCCTCCTTTGGAGATGTGTCTAAATCAACACTGATTTGTCTCCTAGCACTATCAACAATTAAAACATTTCATAGAAAATGTTTAAATTTTAGAACTAGAAAATAGCCTTTCTGTGTCAAAACTGTTAAAGACATGTCAACAGAACACAACCAAGAGCGAGTCAGCCACAGCACAGCCTGTTGCAGGTACACCTCTCCTGTCAAGTTTGACTTGGGCCTCGCAGAATCACTTTACCATTCCCTCTTCCCTTGGCCTTTGTCAGCCTGCTCAAGTTTGCATATCCAGAAAACTCTCCGTTATTTGGGGGCAAAGAACTTGATTTGTCAGGTTTTTTTAAAGGTGCATTTATGAAAAACTTAAAACTAGTGAAAACATCTATTAGAGATAATCTACTTAGAAGAAACAATTGATATTTACCGAGTGCTTACTATGTATCTGACACTCGCCTAATCTCTTGCGATCCTTTTTATTCCTACTATCCCCTTTTACAGATGAGGAAATGATGCTCAGAGAGGCTATGTGCCCAAGAGTACCAAGATTTGAACTCAAGCAGTTGGACTCCAGAGTGTTCCTAACCACTATATCAATGGCCTCTACTGCATGGCAATCCTACAGAGTAACAACGACCTGCCACCTTGTATCAATGTCATTTGGAAAACCGAATGGAGGCCCATCACCGACAACAGCAAAGGTAAGCAGACTCCTGAGGGCTGGGTTCAGGGCTGTGACGGGAGAATAATTAGGTCAGGGAAGGGAGGGGTGGACACAAACAACAGACACTGCATCTTTGCCCAGCTCCTACCCCATTCTAATACTTAAAGGAAGAGAGAGCTCAACGAAAATGAGAGATCACTAACAGATTACTTTGACAGGTAAGAGTTTTGAGCGCTTTTCAAACTTACAATGTTTAGAGAGCACCTAAAACTTCCTACTTTTATTCTTTTCATACTTTTGATGAATAATGATGGTGTTTCTAAATATTAGATATAAGTTGAAATAATTTTATCCTAAATCTATTTTGTACCATATTTTTTATTTTTCTTTTAATCATGATTGGGGATTAATTAACCCCACTACATTCCTCTCCTTACTTTATTATTCAATACTCATATTTACTGAGCACTGATTAGAGTAAGAAGTTGAATTTCCTGGGCTGCACCCTTGGTCACAATTTTGAGTCATTTCATTGATGCTCTCACTAGGGCTTCTATGTCCCCACTCACTTAACTGTGACCACACCCACCACCATCAATGCTCAACCTCTGTAAAGCCCACCTTGTATTTTCCCCTGTTTGAGTCTGCTGAGACGTGCAGATTCCCAGTTTCCCCTTCTAACCATCCTCAGTGTGCCACCTATCAGTAGTTATCTGGGTGATCGCACCATTCCTCTTCAATCCACCCCCATTTCCACCTGCCACGTTCAGTCCCATGGCCTCTGTTCTCCACTCCTGCTTTTGGTCATGGAACACTGCCGCCTCCTTCCTTCCCACATCTACTTTCCCACCTCTCAGCTGATAGGAGCCTTTAGAGTTGCTCAGATTTTCCTACTGGAAAAAACAAGAACAAAATGTGCTTTCCCTGGCCTGGCCCAACAGCCTCCATTCTAGTTCTTGACTTTATTTTGCTATCAAACTTTTCCAACCAGTAGTTTATACTCTTTTTTATTTTATGACCACACATTTCTCATAACTGTTGAAATCTGGCATCTGACCACACCACTTCACTAAAAGTTTACTTTTAAACATTCACAATGCAAGACTTACCTCTTACCAATCTGGCTTGATCTCAGTCCTTACTCTCCTTGACTGTGGCATCTGACACTACTAATCTCCCACCACCTCCGATGATTCCTGGGACACTGTACTGTTTGTATTTCCTTTTGTACCTCTGCCCCAGAATACTGCGTGTCCCTCAAGGCTCAGTCCTGGAGCCTCTTCTCATTCTGGAGTCTTTCTTCTACTCACATCTCAGGTACTCAACCAATCATTCTATGGAAAGGACTCCTCATCACCAGCTCTGATCTTTAAGTCCCTGCCACCTATCTCCAAAGCAATAGTTCTCAAACTACCTGTGGTGAAGGGCTAGTTATTTTTTCCCCTGTTACAGGTCAATACTTCTGTAAAATATAATAAAAACAAACTACAAAAAAGAAGAAAGACATACAAAATATAAGTCCTAACTTTTTTTATTATTAGACTTAACATAATCAGAACAAACCACAGCATAGGAAAAAAGAATTACTATAAACGTTTCTAAATGATTACCCTCTGTTTATGTACTTATCTCCTTGCAGACCAACTATAGTTTGTGGGTCAGCAGGGATCGGTGGCCTACTCTTCAAGGAGCACAGCTCTAGAGGCCTGCAGGGCATCCAACTGGTCTCCTACCATTCCCTAACACACACCAACTTCCATATTTCTATCTGGTATGGCAGCAGCATCTTCCACTGGGTCCAGAAGTTTTGCCTCATCTTGACTCCTCTCTCCTTTGTAATTCTATCCAATCAATCATCAACTTTTAAATTTTATTCCTTCAAATTCTTTGTTTTATCCAACTCTTCTCCACATTGACTGCAACAATCTGATCCAGAAGCTAAGATCACCTACTCGAACCATTATACAATCACCTTCTAAATGAGTCTCCCTGTGTGGCGAGCAGTCAGTAGTAGTGGTATTTATGAATATTTCCAGTTCTTCCTCCCCGGCCCCTCCCCTCAAACATAGAAGGATGGCAATTTCTGGAACCTTGTAAGTTAGTGACTGCCATGTGACTTCTAGCCAATGAGTTGTAAATGGAAGTGTGAGTGTCACTTCCAGGCCTAGTATTTAATTGCTGGTGCATCATCCTCCAGAGTGTTCTCTTCCCTCTCTTAAGGCAAACAAAATATGAGATGTTGACTATTCTATCAGCCTGGGTATCTGAATGATTGTGATAAGCAGAGACCCCAGTTGAGCTGTGATGGAAATGCAGCATAAGCAAGAAACATATCTTTATTTTTTTAAACCGCAAAGATTTTAGAGTTGTATGTAAGTACTGCTAACTAAATCTATCCTAATTTATACACTCTCTCCAAAACCATACTACCAAGACTAAGGTTCCTGAAGCACTAATTTAATGTCATGTCCCTGCTTTAAAAAAAAAAAAAAAAAAACCCTCAAAAGTTTTTCTATGGTTTAAAGAAAAAATGCAAACTCCTTAGAATTCAAAGCTCTCACCAACCTATTTTTTCAAACTTATCCTACCAGACCTACCTCTTTTACCTGAATTTGCCAAGCTCCTTTCCAGCCACCACCCCATTCTCCCTGCCACCCCAACAAAGGAACACATCCTCTCTCTCTTCTCCTTAAAAATCAATTCTATCCACTCCATTAAACCTTCCTCCACAGTCCTAATAACAGCTAATACTTACTGAAAACTTAGTGCTAGGCTTTGTCCTAAGCATTTTCAATGTATTAACTGATTTAGTCTCACAATAACTCTATGAGGTATTATTAAACTCATTTTACAGATGAGGAAACTAAAACACAGGGATTAAATAACTCATTCAAGGTTACACAGCTAACACGATGAAGGCAGATGAACCCAGCAGTCTGATCTCAAAGACTGTTCTTTTAACCACTGCCCTCTATTGCTTCTAGGACACTGCAATCTCCCCTTTCACTGAACTTCCATTACACTGTTAGGATCTTTCTGGAAAATAATTTGTGCCCTTCATAATTAGTCACTGTTTCACGTGTGCAGGCTTTATCTACTAAGCTAGACTATAAACTCCTGGGGTACAGGGAGCCACTTTATCATTCTTTGTATCATTCAACAAGAAAATGCCCCCCAAAGAATCACCTCTGTGATAAGCACAGTTCTACTGGAAAGGGTGTGTATTAATCATGTTTTTTATTTTCTGCATTTTATGACACTTCAACATCTTGGGACCTTGCTGATCCTGGAGAGACAATCCCTTCCAGAGCTAGCTAATATGCAAACCAACCAATCCAGAGTCCATACCCTTAAACACCTCCTTTATCTAACTCTCACATGCCAAGCCAATACTCTCCCATCCTAAATCACCCAAGGCAAGATACCAGACAACCAGGGAACACTCCCAAAGCCCAGAGCCCTCCGAAATGATTCAAACTAGCCAATCCTAAGTCTGCTTACCCTGCCCTGCCTTGCCTTTTCTCCAGAAACCACAATAAAGGCTCATGCCCATGCTTTCCCCTTGTTCCTTCTGCCTCCTGACCAACCCTGGTGTTTTCCACATGTGGCTCTGCAAGGCATGCTCCCTTGTTTTGGGAATTGTTAAATAATAAACATTTCTTGCAAAGGTAGTTTCTTCAAAGGTAGTTTGGCTCCATGTCTGTCATTTTATCATATCTGATTAAAATAAAATCCTGGTTATATTTTAAAACAGAGTATCATCCTATCTGAAGGTCCCTGGAAATACGAACTGCACACTTGAGACCAGGGAGGATTCTTATGGCTCTTTCTTGATTTCATCGATCTCCATTGGTGCTGGAAAGAAGGACTTTCTGGGGGGACAGAGGAGACAGAGGAGCAGCACATAGAATAGAATAGATTTGATGAGCTTCGTGCTCAGCATAAGGAAGACAGAAGCCCACCTTATCTTCCAGTTTCAATTTTAGCAGTTAATATCTTAGCACTGAATTGGTACCTATAATTGTAAAAACTACAAATCTTTAAACAACCCTACATTTGTTAGGCCTTTTCTATTTTATTCATAAGGATTAGAAGTAAAATCCCTATCCTCAAAAGAGTCTGAAGACAACCATAGGGGCAATAAATAAAGGTGAAAGCTAAGAAAGTGTGGCCAATCTGTAGCCAGTCTTGGGAAAAATAAAATCCCAGGAAAGGAGCAGGTGGAGGCAGTTTTGAGAAGAGAGAAAACCAGGATGAGCCCCTTCAACCTGCCAAGAGGAAAAGAGCATGAAGAACCCAACCAGGATTTGAGATGCAGTCTTAGTAATTAAACTCAAGGGGTTTCCTGACACACTGTCCTGGATGAAGCTAACCAGTATGAATAAATGCTTAACAGACACTTGTTGAATGGATACCTCAATCATATAAAATTGAATATAGTTTTATGATACTCATGGGGATTTAGATGTAGTCCACTTTGTCATCCCGTTAATTTAAAATCTTTTCTCTTGTCCTTTTCTATATCTCTCTTGAGACAAAGGTACTTCTTTTCTCCTACAGCATAAGGGTGGTGTAATTTTTCACAGCGCTCTGATGTTCCAGTGTTCCTATGGAATATCTGCACATTTGGCCATGCTCCTTTGAAAAAATGCCAGAGACCTCCCACTCCACAAACACTTCACTTTCCAGAGGTTCAGGGACCAAGACGGGGAACAGATACAGACAATGGCAGGCCAGGAGAATCCCATTCATCCAAAACTTCCCTAGAATGCATTGGTCCCAAGCAAGCACCATGCGTCTAGAATACATCAGAGAAACCAGGTAGACCAGAATCTTTCCCCTTTGGGAATTCAGTCAATTCAGAACTCCTCTGGACTACACAGAAATCTTTGAGAAGGCACTTGACCTTTATACACTAGTATTAGCAACAATCAGCAACTGCATCTAACATCGGTTGGGTGCTTGCTAGGAGACAGGCTAGGCACATGAAGTCATCATTGCATTTACTCCTCACTACCCAATAAGGTAGGTCCATCATTTCCATTTTACAGATGAGGAAATTGAGGCCCAGAGAGGTTAAGATACTTCCCTAAGTTCACAGTTATTAGATGGCAGAGTGAAATTTAGATTCCTGTGGTCTGGCTCCAGATCCCAGACTCTTAGGACTACACTCTATTGCTGAAGCACATTCAATACTAGAAGAAAAACTGCCCATTAAAAGCACAGCAAAGTGCATTAGATCCTAAACCCATAAGCTGAACAAGACAGTTCCATTCTAGCAATTTTTATGAATCATGTATTTCTTGGATAGTGTTGTTAGATAAAATACACAATGCCAAGTTAAATTTGAATTTCAGATAAACAAATAATACTTTAGTATGCCTCCAATACTGCATGGGACATACTTATTTTTATTTGTTAAATCTGGCAACCTTATTCTTGGGTCTATGTGGTGCATATAATTCCAACAGTTACATTAGTTGTTGAATTAAAGGGCTAGTTTCCATATTTAGTCGGTTTAATTATTCTGTAAAGCCCCATTCAACTCTGCCCTTCACTAGAACACTGAACTAAAAAAGGCCCAACTTTACTCAAAAATACCACACTGTGTATAGAATACCAGTATTTTCAAATCTTTTTATTTTAAGCAAAATAACATACACATTGCTAAAATAAAATCAAATAGTACTAAAAGGCTGATAATTAAAAAACAGCTCATTTCTGCCACACCTTCTCCTGAACCCTAGATCCACTTAGGGCCAATAGAAAGAGAGACCACCAGCCCTGTCACTAACTTCATTTACTAAAAATAGCCTTGTGCTGTTATTTCTTGAGTTATCCATTTGGGGCATTATATATTGAGTTTCTTTTGATAGATGGAGATTTAGTTTCTTTTCCACTATTCTTATCCTCCCTTTCTAGTTGTAATACTACTTTTAGGGAAATCAATATATGTTAGTACCATGGGGGGTTTGAAACAGCTTCCTAAGAGGAGCTTACCCCGACTCCTGATGGGTGATGAACCCTCCCCTCAAAAAAAATCACAGTGAAGACTCCGGAATATTTAATCACCCTCTTTTTTACTCCCTTGTCCCACTGCAAAGAGGGAACAACCACCTTTGTTGGTAGTTATCCATCCTAAGTAGGTGAAACAAGAACATGTCACTGTCTGTATTCTTATCCATTTCAAGAAGCCCTGACTGAATCCTTGAATAGCGAGGCATAAAGAAAAACAGTAATTGGAGGATCTCTCCAAAGAAAACAGAAAAAAAAAGAGAAAAATGCTTCCTGCCCTATTCTGGTTCATTAATCATTTTTCTGAAAGCTAGATATAAGAATTTTTTTATAGTTCTATGCAGGAAAAAAGTCAAAAATCATTTCAGATAAATCTACTCCTGCCCCTGACAGTGAACTTAGGGTACTAGCCTGTGGGCTCATGGACATAGTATTTTCCTAACATTCTTGATGCCTTTTAGGCACATGGCTTAGAGACTGTGAAAAGATATACTTTCTCTGTATTTTCTCAAGTTAATTATTCTTTGACTGTGTGAAGCTTTAATATGTAGCCCCATAACTGCAAAGGTAGGCTTCCTAAAGATCATTCAGAAAATGTTAACTATAGAACTACAAAATTTTTAAGTCTGATTGGTTTTGTTTTTTTTTTTTTTTTTTTTTGTGAGGAAGACCAGCCCTGAGCTAACATCCGTCCAATCCTCCTCTTTTTGCTGAGGAAGACTGGCCCTGGGCTAACATTGTACCCATCTTCCTCTACTTTATATGGGACGCCGCCACGGCGTGGCTGACAGGCAGTGCATCGGCGGGCGCCCGGGATCCGAACCTGCGAACCCCGGGCTGCCAAGCGCGGACTAAACCGCTGCGCCACCAGGCGGCCCCCAAGGTTTTTGTGTTATAATATTATACTGTCAAAGTAGTCTTCAGGGGCATTTTTAACCTAGGGAGACTACTCATGATTTCTCAAAGAATTTTATCCCAAGCATCTCTGTACAACTTCCCAGAGAATATTAGACATTCAGGCAGCTTCACAGCTACTAGCAATGTGTTAGTGTCTAGCACAGTGTTTCTCAAAGTGTAGTGTGAGGACCACGCGCACTGGAATCAACTGGGCAAGGGCAGGCTGATGGGAGCGATGCTTGTTAAAAGTGCAAATTCTTGGATACTATGTCAGATCTATGAAATCAGAATCTCCAGGGATGGAGGCCCCAAATCCACATTTTAAATGATGTCCAGGTAATTCTTATGTACCCCACTGCTTCTGAGTCACTTAGCTACTTGAACCAACTCTTGCTATGACAAAGCCACAAAAACAGGATTCTCACAGGTCATTGCATATATGAAGTACCAAAAAAAAAAAAAAAAAAAGAACCAAGGAAGAAATATTTAAAATGGAAAAGGAGGCAAGGTGAAAAGCTCTCTTCTGTTGCAATCTGGTAGAATTTAAATTCTGGTGTGAACTGCAGCCATGAATAGAGGGTATTCTCTGTCTATAAGACAAGTGTTACCTGTTACTCATATCTTTAATGAAGACACCAGTAGCTCTTCTGTCCTTCAACTTGAAACACAGCATAATCTGTAAGAGGAATGCCATCCCTACGTAAAGATTAAAGGATGTCCTAGCATGCAATGAAGTTTTTACTCATTCCTTCTCAACATTGTGACTTTGCCACCACAATTTAGGCAAAGTGGCTCTCAACCACTTTGAATTTCCTGTGCCAGTGGTTTTCAAACTTGATGTACATTTAGAATCATCTGAAGATCTTGTTAAAACACAGACTACTGGGCTCCAAGAATTTGCATTTCTAACAAGTTCCAGGTGATACTAACGCTGCTGATCCAGAGGCCAGATTTTGAGAACCATTGGCTTGATCTAACTCTGGTCTCCTCCCAACCAGCACTATTTAGTATTCACTGTGGAGTTCAATGATGCTAAAAAATGGCTCCTTCTGGCAAATGCTCTAACCACTTGCTGCAGGGCTTCTTGTGTAGGGCTCTTGCTGCTCAGTATCTTCAGAAAGTTCCCATCATTCAAAACTTGTAGCATGGGTGATAAGCTTGGCCTTTCTTTGTAACTCTAGCGATTAACACCTTCCTATCCCTCCCCCAACTCCTAGTCTCTGTCTGATCCTACAGCCCCCACTTCCTACCCTACACCAAAAGTCTTTCTGTCCCCTATAGGAAACTATGCTTCCTATAGCAAGAAAGCTGTAGGAAGGCCAAGAGATCCCTCTCCTCCTGTCTTAGGGAACTACACTTCCTTTAGCCAGAAATCAAGACAGGTTCCCTCCATTTAGTGATTTATTTGGTGATTGTCACAGGGCTACAACTGTACAGACAACTCAGTAAGGAGTACTGCATCTAGAGGCACAATTAGGTCAAGTATAAACTCAAAGATTCTCATATCTCAATATTTACATTCTGGTCCTTTGTGGGAATATTCCCAGCATCAGGTTCTAAATGGTGAAATGAACATGTATTCAGTTCATCCTCCCCAAGAAAAGAGATTTCAACAAATTCCTAGAAATTGAAAAGCATTTGGGAACAAGATAAGAAAATGCATTTGAAATAGCTTAAATATCTTTAGAAGATCTTCAGGAGTTCAACTGGCTTTTAAATTTGAACATATAACTAATTGGGGGGCCATGTTAAAACTAATTAGGAAGTTTTAAAGGAAAGATGAAATAGTTTGTTTTTCTTTGAGACTTTGATAACATGCTTAAGGACAAAGTGTAAGCCTGGAGAACAAATACAGAACTATACCAGTGGGGAAGGATATTTTTAAAGTGTTGGCCATGACCTAGTTAAATGTTGCAAATGCTGCATAACGTTAATAATTTACCAGGTACTGTAAAAAAATATGATTTTCTTAAATCATTATAAGCAAATGACTAAACATATTTATACTGTAACCGTGGTATTAGCAGAACCTAAAACACTCTCCTTATTAGAGAAGACTTAAGCCATGTTCCAAATCAAAAAGATTTGTTATAAACAATAGTCGAAGTCCTGGGGCATCCATTTGCTCCAGCGTGACCGCTGAAGAATCTTTGATCTGTCCAAGTACTGAGTGTGGTTGCAGAATGAGCACAGAAATCATTTAGTGTCATCTGCCATGAGAGAGCAACTGACCTGATGTAATGCTCATGCTGCTTTTTAAAGCACAACTTCTTTGACAAAATGTCTTCTGGCATGCTTTTTATACTTAGTATGAATGTCCATTCTCATGGTTTAGAGAGAGCAACCCATTTCTCCTCTGAGGTGCTAGATCCTAAACACCAAAACAAATCAGGTCCATATGAAAAATTGGTTATCATTCTTTATTGAGGTAATAAATTAATCTTTTTCTTAGAAATCCTCATACGTAAGTATGGAAATAAGGTCAAAGAATATCATTTTTAATCACCAATAGATAGAAGCTGCTTTTTATACTATATCAAATAGATCAGCCTCCACAAAAAATAATTTGTATGAGAATCAAGTGAAAATGTCAAGGCTTTTAATGCCACCTACTTACTTCCTATTTTGCAATGACAGCACTTGTGATATAATAATAAAACCTAGGTCAGCTTGCATCTGTGGATAAGATTTTTTTTTTTAACGCTTTGTAAAAGATGTGGGAGTTAGTACCCATTCTTTCTTGATGAATAATGCAGGGTAAGTTCATTAAGATAAGGTAAAAAAACAAGTTCCACTGGAAGTATGAATTTGCTGAACATAGGAAAGAGCATTTAAAGGCATAATCTACAAGTAGTTTATGTCCTGCTTACTGAGTCCACTGTAATTACCTCTCAATCAACATTGTACATACATATAATTATATATTAAAAATAAATACGAAACAGGAGCAAAAGAAAACAAACCAGGGGGGCTGGAGGGAAAAGAAGAACACTTCTAGGAGGTTATAAGATTTAAGGTTGTGTTGCCATTTCTTCTGCCAAAGAGAGCAGACTTCATAAATGAGATACCCAATGCAAAAGAAATGCTGTGAAACTAGGTCACACAGCACAGAACCAGTCATTTGAAAAGTAGTATACTTTGAGGTAAAGGATCATAAAATCAGATCAAGAAAATACTGAAGAAGAAACAAAAAAGAACTACTCACCTAAAAAATAAGCTGGAAAAATTCCATGACTTTTAAAAACACTACAGGAGGGAGGTACAAGTTCAGAGAATTGATAATGTTAGAAAAAGAGTTGAGAAACAATTAATGGAGAGAGTAAGGAAACAAACAACCAGAAAGTCTTAGTTCTGTTCTCATTTCAGAAACTCTCAGGCTGTCCCACGGCTGCTTTTCCAACTTGCTCCGTAACTCTAGGCTGGCTACTTTCTCTCTCTCCCAAAATTACCTACTCAGTGCCAACAACCTTCGCCTTCACTCTACTCAGCAAACCAATGATCCATTCTTGACATTTTCATTACTTGGAACAGCTACACCTCTGAAATAGTTAATTTACACAGTTTAATCTCAGAACACGACCTCCTATTCTCCCTACTCTTTCTCTTGCTTACTTGCCAATTCTTCTACTTATTTCGTTGAGACTCCAGTCCCTCGGCTTTTCCGTTATCTCCAATCCATCTGCTCCTTCTGACTCTAGGCAGTGGTTCCAATCAGGGGTGATTTTGCCCCTCAGAGGACATTTGGAAATGTCTGGAGGCATTTCTGATTGTCACAACTGAGGGAGCTGCTACTGGCATCTAGTAAGTAGAGGCCAGGGATGCTAAACATCCTACAATGCACAGGACAGTTCCTACAAAAGAGAATTATAAATGTTTCTGAAGTTGGGAATCTATGTCCCTCTTTAGATAACGTGGTCCGTTTCTTTAATCACTCTTAGAACATTTTAACCTCAATTCTCTCATCCTTTCACCCTTCTGATATACCTGTTCTAAAAAACCTAACCCTCAACCAACTGAATCATCCAAATTTTCTACTTCTAAACTCGGTGTACTGAGCTCAACAAAAGCAAAACAAACAAATAAATAAATATCACACAAGCACCAAAATGGCTGACACTACACACGGTCACAGATTCCAACCTCAGCAGGACCCCCGGCATTACCAAGCAGGCAACGCTTCACGTCTCTTTTTAGTCACCCCCTCAACTCCTGTCTTTTCCCCTCAGTGACTATGCTAAACTTCCACCATTCCCCTCAATTCCCTCTTCACCAAATCAACCCTCAATATCAGCAAACTTACCTGCTTCACTTCAGACATTTTACTACCATCAGACAAGAACTTCCACATACTCCTTCCCGTCCTATGAACTTCTTTACATCTATCCCCACCCTTCTCCCCAGCCCTCCTAGGACAGTAGAAGTGTCCCTCCTGTCCCAGCACACCCTGATCATGGCCTATGCTCTGGATATTGTCTCTCGCTGGCCTCCTCTGCGACCCTGCTTCCTCAATCATCCAGCCCCCAAAATCCTCTACACCTCAGCTTCTTCCTCTTTCTCAGTCCTTTTCACCTCAGAAATAAATGTCCCAATCTCTTCTTAGAGAAAAAAAAATAACACAAGTGAACAAAAACCCTTCCTTCCTTCCACATCTCCCTCTAACTCAGTTCTCTCTCCTCACAGCCAAATTCCTTAGAAGAACAGACTTCACTCCCTATCCCTGTTACTCCATCTCCCTTTTAGTCCACTACTCATGGCTCACATCCCTCGTATGCCACTAAAAGTCCTGGTGGAGGCAAATGACTTCCTAGTTATCAACTTCAGTGGGTTCTTTCAGCCCTTAATTTTGGAGCATTAACACAAATTACCATGCCCTCCTTTAAATTCTCTCCTCTTTACCATTCTCTCCGCTGTATCTTCCTACCTCTTTGGCCCTTCCTTATCCCACTTCTTAGATGTTGGTGTGTCCCGTAGCTCTAGCTTCAATCTTTCTCACTTGGTTATGCAATCCATGCTCTACTCACTCCAAATCATATATCCAGCTCTGATCTCTTCTAAGTTTTCCTAGTGAATGACACCACCATCTACCCAGTTACCCAACCTAGAATCCTGGGGATCATCTCAGATTTCTGACTCTCACCTACACATAAACAATTGCAAAATCCTATAAATTTAATGTAAGTATCTCT
This sequence comes from Tapirus indicus, assembly GCA_031878705.1. NCBI lineage: Eukaryota > Metazoa > Chordata > Mammalia > Perissodactyla > Tapiridae > Tapirus > Tapirus indicus. The sequence continues at coordinate 40,801,563 of CM062927.1, forward strand.
TAGATCCATCATATCAGTTCATTCTCTCTGCAACCTGTCTAGTTCAGGTCATTATTCTCACTCAGAACATATTAAAAGAAGAATGATAATTAAGTACATATGAGTAAAAAAACTTAGGAGTCTCCTCTTACAAGTAAGGATGCTACACAAACACGATGAGGTATGATTCAAAAGAACACAGAACATTGGTATTCTTTGTAAAAAATGGATTCTAATACTGTATGAATATAGGCAAATCATTTAATCATCCCAGGTTTCAGATTCCCAACTGCTGAATGAAGGGTAAAAGTGATATATCTAAGAACCCTTTGAACTCTTTTCATTCTATAGTTCTATTTCTACCAGATGTTATTCAGACAGCTCATACCTCCAAGTATGCACCATACTTGCTATGTACACAAGATATTATTGGTGCCAAAAGAAACAGGCTGATATGTCTCCTTTGCTGCCAAAATATATCAAGCATAACCTGATTCCCATCAGTTTCAAAAACTAAACCTTAAATTCCAAGTGTCAAAGAAATAAAATGTAAGCAAAAGCCAAGAAAAAATTATAATGAAATTGATTATGTATATAAAACGCTATTTCAAAATAATTTCTTCAGGAATCAAGCAACACAGAGTAATGAGTTAGCAACAAAATGAGTGTGCCATAAACCACTGTGACAGTCAATAACAACATTATGAACAAAAAGCTCTAACCACAGAACAGTAGTGTGGGAAATGTACAACATCTGAAGTCAAACACCAACACAATATATGTACAATAGGAGATCATAAAAAGTTTCAGGATCTGCTTTTCAAAGACAAGGCTCTCAGAGAAAGATAATATCAACTAAACTGTGAAAATGCAGTCTGAATTCCATAAAATGCCATCAGTCCAATCAAATGAGAGGGACCTGTTACCCTTTTGACAGTTTGGGTTCAGTTGCTTTTCCACTGCCTACTAAGCTCAGAAGTAAGGCTCTGTTTTAAAAATTGTGTAAAAGGAGAGGGTACAAGAAGAGTGTGGCAAGCAAAACAATTCACACTGCAAGGCTAATACTGACCTAAAGTCATCTCAAAACTTAGGATAAATCATCTCTGGAGCCTCAGAGCCTGGGTTCAAATCCCAATTTCACCACCAACCAGCCTCGTGATTTTAGCATTTCATTTAATTTCTCTGTGCCTCAGTTTCTTCATCTGTAAAACAGAACAATGATAGAATCTGCTTCATAGGTAAAGTGCTTGGAACAATGCCTGACATACATAAACACTATAGAAATACTATGCAATGTTATCATTATTATTATTTTCCTTACTATTTTTAGACTAAATATTAGGTGAGAAGAAAAATAACATTGTAATGTATGCTCAAGCTCCAGTTTAACAGTTTTACCAGGTATTTTATTCACAATTCAGTAACAATGTTATTTCTGTTGATATCTTCATCCCTATCCTCTAGGAGCTCACATTCAAAGCAAATCGCCAAGTATTACGTTCATACCACATGAATGAAAAGTATGAAGAGGAATAATTCACATAAAAACAGACATACAGATCAATGGAACAAAATAGAGAGCTCAGAAATAAACCCACACATATATGGCCAATTAATAATGACAAAGGAGCCAAGCCTATACAATGGGGAAAGGACAGTCTCTTCAATAAGTGGTGTGGGCAAATCCGGACAGCCATATGCAAAAGAATGAAACTGGACCACTATATTACACCACACAAAAAGTTAACTCAAAATGGATTAAAGACTTGAACGTAAGACCTGAAACCCTAAAACTCCTAAAAGAAAATACAGGCAGCAAGCTCCTTGACATTGGTCTTAGCAATGATTTTTTTTAATCTGACACCAAAATCAAAAGCAATAAAAGCAAAAATAAACAAGTGAGACTACATCAAACTAAAAAGCTCCTGCAGGGCAAAGGAAACCACCAACAAAATGAAAAGGCGACCTACTGAGTGGGAGGAAATCTTTGCAAATCATGTATCTGATAAGTGGCTAACATCCAAAATATATAAAGAACTCATACAAATCAATAGCAAGAAAACAATCTGATTAAAAAATGAGCAGATCTGAATTGACATTTTTCCAAAGAAGACATACAGACAGCTAACAGGTATATGAAAAAGTGTTCAACATCATTAATCATCAGGGAAATGCAAATCAAAACCACAAGGAGACATCACCTCACATCTGTTAGAATGGCTATTATCAAAAAGACTAAAATAACAAATGTTGGCGAGGATGTGGAGAAAAGAGAACTGTTGTGCACTGTTGGTGGGAATGTAAATTGGTGCAACCACTATGGAAAACAGTATGGAGGTTCCTCAAAAAATTAAAAATATAACAACCACAAGATTCAACTATTCCACTTCTGGGTATTTACCTGAAGAAAATGAAAACACTAACTCGAAAAGTTATACGCACTCCCATGTTCACTGCAGCATTATTTACAATAGCCAAGACTTGGAAATAACCTAAATGTCCATCGATGGATGAATGGATAAAGAAATTGTGGTATATATCTAGATCTATTATATAGATATAGATGTGTGTTTTGTTCCCATAACATGCTGAGAAGATACATTTACATGTGGCCACTATACATATATATAAATTATACATTATATATATATATACACACACACACACACACATTATATATACACATATATAATGGAATATTACTCAGCCATAAAAAAATAATGAAATCAGACCACTTCTCACAACATAGATGGACCTCAAGGGCATTATGCTAAGTGAAATAAGTCAGAGAAAGACAAATACCTTATGATCTCTCTTACATGTGGAATCTAAAAGAATATACAGAAAAAAAGAAAACCAAGCTCATAGATACAGAGAACAGACTGGCAATTGTCAGTGGCAGGGTGTGGGGAGTGGGAGAAATGGGTGAACTGGTTTTGTTTAAGCTTAAATAAATTTTTTTAAGAAATAAATAAATAATGGAAAATTTTTGAAAAGTATAATTCAATATGCATCAAAAGTATACCATAATGGGGGCTGCCCGGTGGCGCAGCGGTTTAGTCCGCGCTTGGCAGCCCGGGGTTCGCGAGTTCGGATCCCGGGCGCCCGCTGACGCACTGCCTGTCAGCCATGCCGTGGCGGCGTCCCATATAAAGTGGAGGAAGATGGGCACGGATGTTAGCCCAGGGCCAGTCTTCCTCGGCAAAAAGGGGAGGAGTGGCAACAGATGTTAGCTCAGGGCTGGTCTTCCCCACAAAAAAAAAAAAAAAAAAGTATACCATTATGGTATACACATGCAATAGAATATTATTCAGCCATAAAAAGGAATGAAATTCTGATACATACTACAACATGGATGAACCCTGAAAACATGCTAAGTGAAATAAACCAGACACAAAGGATAAATAGTGTATGATTCCACCTATATAAGGTACCTAGAATAGGCAAATTCATAGAGATAGAAAGTAGAATAAAGGTTACCAGGGGCTGGAGGGCAGGGAGGGGGGAAAGGGAGAAGGAGGGGAAAGGGCAGTTACTGTTAATGGGTACAGAGTTTCTGTTTGAGATGATGAAAATATTCTGGAAATGAATAATGGTGATAACTAAACAACATTGTGAATGTGCTTAATGCCAATGAACTGTACACTTAAAAATGGATGAAATAGTAGATTTTATGTTATGTATATTTTATGGCAATAAAAAAATTTTTTTCAATATAGCCTATATTTTCAACAGAAACCTTTAACATGAATATCACTCTTAATGGTATTAGAATAAAGGATAGATCACTTAGCCTCAAGTTCCTAACTATAGACAAAAGAGTCAATATTTAAAATTATTTAAAAAAATCAATTACTTAAAATACACACCTGAAAATGGATACATATCTTGCAAATTTCATAAAGGATATTATTTAACTTTGTTGATAGAGTCAATTTTTTTAGCTCCTTGAAGAGAGAGAGAAGGAAAGAGAACTATGCTGGGAAGATATATAATGCATAATGGTGGTCTTATAAGGAGGCACTTATCCACATAGAATCACAACACGAGTGCAATAATACACCTGTGCAGGGCACCACAAATGGATGTGCAAATCAACCAATATTCAATTCAAAAGTAAAGACGGTTCCCACGTACTGGTAAACCATAATCTAAACCAATGAAATATCCCCCAAATTCAAAACAGAAATTAAAAGTCCATTATTTTGATATACATAATAAAGAAAAATATTTGAAATCTCTACTCCAAAAACCCCAAGAAAAAGGCATATTGCATTACACAGACACAATGAAAGTGAATTTAATAAATTAATGTTTTCCCAGAATGGCTTAGGATACGGGATTCTAGTTAGGTTAATTTAATTCTCTAGTAAACTCACAATTACCATGTATCAAATATCATTCAAGGAATAACAATTTTCAAAGAACTAGAATGCGATTTTCAAAGAACCTAACACCAAAACCAGACTAATAACAATATTACCAAACACTCATATGGCTCTTACAATACGCTTGGTTTGTTCTAAGCTCTTTACATATACTAACTCATTTTATCCTCACATCAATCTTCTGAGAAAAGTATTTTTATTTTTCCCATTTCACAAATGAGGAAACTGAGGGGTACAGGGGTCAACTCTCTTGTCTGGGCTCACTGTGCTGCTAGTAAATGGCAGAGCTAGGACTTGAATCCTGGAAGTGTGGTTTCCTGGTCCTTCCTTTTAATCACTATGGTTTACCATCTCTCGGTAACATTAAGAAATGGACTACATAAAGTACAAACTCAAAATGCAAAGCAGTTTGGGGGTCAGATATAATAAAAGCTCTGAGGAAATCATATTACAACACAGGACAATAAATGATATTCATAATGACTGCTCTGAGACATAACGGAAGGTTAAAATATGTTCAGTATACTTAGTGTTTAGGAAGGCAAGGAATTGTTTAGTGCATTTTAAAATTTTCCATCCAAAACAGTCAACATGACTTTTATTTCTAAAGGGGTAAAACTTTCAACTATCCAAAATTACTCATTCCCTGAGGGCTCCCAACAGAAAGGTTGTACTGAGCAATCTTATTTGCCATATATCTCATTCTAAAAGATAAGGATTGGGGGTGTGTGTGTGTGTGTGTGTGTGTGTGTGTGTGTGTGTGTGTGTGTGTGTGTGTGTGTGTGTGTGTGTGTGTGTGTGTGTGTGTGTGTGTGTGTGTGTGTGTGTGTGTGTGTGTGTGTCATAAATTAAGCTTTAATTCCAGGTATATGAGAACTTAACATTAAAGATATTAGGAAGTGTCAAATCATTTGAATAGATGAGTGAACAAACTCACAGAATTACTGTGTGTGACTATTGTAAAAAGCCTAGTATTTGATCAATAATAGTAGATTTATTTTATAAAAAAAAAGAAGTACAGGCTTTGAAGTCATACAGAGACCTGAACTTAAAGCCTGGCTCCACCATTTAGTTACTATGAATTTTTGGCAAGCTAATTTCACATAATTGAGCCTCAGTTTCCCTCTCTGTAAACTGAGAAGTGTCCACTGACAGATGAATGGATGAAGAAAATGTGGTATACATACACAATGGAATGTTATTCAGCCATAAAAAAGAATGAAATCTTGCCATTTGTGACAACATGGATGGACCTTGAGGGCATTATGCTAAGTGAAATAGGTCAGACAAAGAAATACTGTAAGATCACACTCATATGTGGGAGCGAAAAAGAACTGATCTCATGGATACAGAGAAGAGATTGGTGGTTGCCAGAGTTGGGGGGGTGGGAGATGGGTGAAAGGCGTCAAAAGGTAAAAACTTCTAGTTATAAAATAAATACACCATGGGATCTAATGTACATCATGGTGACTATAGTGAATAAAACTATATTGTATACTGGAAAGTTGCTGAGAGAGTAGATCTTAAAAGTTCTCATCACAAGAAAAAAATTTTGTAGCTATATATTGTGACTTGTGTTAACTAGACTTAAGGTGGTGATCATTTCACAATATATAAAAACATCGAATCATTACATTGTATCCCTGAAACTAATATAATGTTATATATCAATTACACCTCAATAAAAATACTTTAATTTGTAAAAATAAAATAAAATAATAATTATTATTATTCCTAACTCACAAGGTTGGTGTGTAAGCTAAGGAGAAAAACATATGCAAAGTGTTGCACACAGTCCTTGGGATACAGCAGATGGTCAACAATGAGCGACTACTGTTACTCCCTAACCTTACACTTTGTCCCCCAAATATAAGAACCTAATCTTACCAATCAGCAAATCATTCACAAGCTTCTCAGAATTATATGAAGTACAATATGTACTATTCAAAAATAGAACATACTAAAAGTACAAAAAAAATACAAAACCAAACCATCGATCACATCAAAGATTTCAGAATCCTGCTTCTCCTCCCATATCTATTCTAGTTGGTTTTGTAATAATCTGTATTCCTTTGTCAACAATATGAATCCTATTATTTTTTTGGCGGTCTAAACATTCTTGTGGGGTTCTGTTGCTTATCTCTTTTGATGACTAACTGTGCAAGGGTAATTATTGTCATAGCTTGAAAACCAAAAAGAAATCCAAGAACAAGGAACATTTTAATGAAATGCTACAACTGTTCCACCCATCTCATTATCCAAGACTCTATGTGGATCATTTATTATCAAAATAGATATTACTGCGCCTCCACCTTCCCCAAAAATACATGCGTTAATGAGCGAAACTCCAGACTGACCGAGAATGAATATTCTTTAGGGACACCAAAACTCAAAATTTGGTGCTCCCAGTAAGGATCCTCGCGGGGAGGGGAGGTGGATGGGTTTCAATGCCAGTGAAAATGAACAGAATCGGAAACTGTTCTCTCCTTAAACAAGCCCAGAGAGGAGCCCTGTGGGGCTAGGAGCGGAGACGGGCGGGTGAGGCAGGCCGGGAAGCAAGAGAAGGAGGCGGCAACTGCAGGCTGAGGAAGGGTCTGTGCCACCGGGGAGAGGAGAGTCAGAGCCCAACGCCACCCCGAGAGGTGAGGCGGAGAGAAGCGGCCAATCAGCCAAGTCCCCAGGACCGGTTTAGCCTCAGGAGTCTGGATGGACTGAGAGGGAATGTGTACCCGGCTGACCGAAGAAAGATGCGGGTATGGCGGGTTCTCGGTCGCCTTCAGAACAGGATGCTGCTGTCCCCGCAGGATCCTGGCGCCGGAGGATAGGAAGGCAGGGACCCAACAGGGAGCGCACAGGTTACCTGTCTCAGCCGCCTGCACACCGGTCTCCACTTCCGCAGACTCGGGGTTACCACAGGCTCCCCGGGCACGCGCCGAGTGACGTCATCCACACGCGTCCGGGCCGCAGTCCGCCCGGCCCGCCCCCTTGGGAAGAGCAGGGCCGGGTCGCTGGGGGGAGGTCTGCGCAGGCGCGAAACTGCCGAGGGCCTGGGATGGCGCAAACGTTTCAGTTTGTTTGGGGTCTTGTAGTGTTGCTCTGTTACCGAACAAACTACTCTTAATTGGAAAATCTTATGGGCAGTTGAGAAAAAGAACGTTATTGAAATACAAAAGTGCACTTTTTTATTCCTTATTTACTCCGCCTCTGCTGTATATGACTTGTTCACATATTCATTCCACCACGGTTTAGTAAAGTCGTACTATATGCCTGGCAAGCACTGTTACAGAATCTGTGCAGCAGTGAACAAAACAGACATTGTGCTTAATTTCATGGAGATTACTTTCTAGTTGGAAAAGCAAACACTGAATAAGAACAAATACATATGCATTCGTAGAGATCACAAGTGTGTGGAAGGAAAAGAATAAGTTGCTCAGAAACTAAAGGAGGGAGAGTGCTCCTTTAGTGTGAGATGTCAAGAAAGTGCCCCCAAAGAGGATCATTGAACTGAGAAGAAAAGACAGCTTTGTGAAGATCTGGAGCAAGAGCAACCAAGAGAAGGATCAACATGTTGGAAAGCTGTGGGGAGGGGACAGAATGTGATGGCGCCCTTGAGAAAGTAGGCTAGAGGAAGAATAGACTATGAGATCGACAAGGCACGGAGAGTCCTGATCCTGCCTAACCTTTCTGGGTCATTGTAAGAGGCGTGGATTTTAAGTGTAATGGGAAGTCATTGAAGAGTGTTAAACACGTGAGGATCTGGTTTTATAAGATCATGCCAGCTACTGTGTATACAATGAACTATTGGAAGGCAAGAAAGGATGTAGGAAGAACAATTGTTTTTGCAATGATCAGGTAAGAAATGATGGAGAGAAATGGACAAATTAAGACATAATTTGGAGGTATATATGACAGACTTGGAGATGGATTAGATAAGGGTGATAAGGAAAAGAAAGTTGTCAAAAATAACTCCTATATTTTGCACCTGAGTAAACAATGCAATAATACTGTGTCAACCTTAAAAATAAAACAGCAAGTTATTTTACCAGTGAAACAAGTTTGTTCAGGAATAACCAAAGAACTGCAATTCCGGGGGCTGGCCTGGTGGCATAGTGGTTAAGTTTGTATGCTCCACTTCAGCAGCCTGGGGTTCACAGGTTCAGATCCCGGGCATGGACCTACACACTGCTCTTCAAGCCATGCTGGGGCAGAGTCCCACATACAAAATAGAGGAAGATTGGCACAGGTGTTAGCTCAGGAACAATCTTCCTCAAAAAGAGGAAGATTAGCAACATATGTTAGGTCAGGGCCAATCTTCCACACCAAAAAAAAGAACTGCAATTCCGGATATGCATACTATGGCAGACCACATGCAAATCCAACAATCGAAGGAGAGGAATGTTATTCAATAGGGAAAAAGAAGACTATTGGGAGGCATTGTTTTGAATGAAAGTCCACTGGAGAAAAATAAGAGTTCAGGGTGGTAATGGGTTTCTCATTGGCTGGGTTGCTGGGGTAGTCAATTTCTGTTTGGGATGCAATGTACATTTCTTCCTGTAATTGAGGATTCTTTCCTGTTGACTTCTTTCTGTTGGGGTCTGTTAATTGACTATATTTCCTGTAATTGACCTTAAGTGGTGCTGCATTGGAGGACCCCTCTGGCTTCCCGACTCCATTTTAAATGAGGTTTCCCTTTATTAATTTTCACATTTTCCCCTTTTGATCAAGATCTTTTTCCAAAAACATTGCTGATTAAGAGTCAGGTTCTCTGCTCATAGTGGTTTTGTCCCTGGGTCCCAGGAACCTTTCCTGGTTGTCACACCCCCACATTGGAGGGAGAGTGCTAGTGGTTGGAGACCATTTAAGCCACATTTGAGTAACAAGGCAGGCCAGGAGGGAGAACTCTCAGGCACCTTTTATTCAAAGTCTAGCTGTTTGATGTTGTAAGCATCAGAAATCATTTCAAATTGTTGAGCTAACATCACCTTATTAGGTACATCATGTGCACAAATGTTCAACAGGTCATAGGTACAGAATTAAACAACAAGTACACAAAGCAGTATTAAGAACAATACAACAAGCCCAGTTTTTATGATAGTTCTAAACCAGGGGTCGGTGCCTGAGGGTAACCAGCTGAATAGATCAAAAGACAATGGGTTATTGGATGAAATTTATTGCAGCCAATGTGCTTGCTCTCTAATTCTATGTAATTGGGTCTCTATTTCCCCAGAGGTGTTTAACCATGTGCAACAGGAGATGTTTGTTACTGCACAGACAACTCCCTGCTCAGCAAGTAGGTAATTAAGAGCTATATGGTTACCTAAAACTACCCTGGCCAATGAGTTAAGTGACTGTTGTTTGGTGGCAACTGCTTTGGCAGTGGAATAAGCCAACTCTTTTAGTGTTAGGGAGAGATTCTTTTTTTTTTTTTGTAAGGAAGACCAGCCCTGAGCTAACATCTGTTGCGAATCCTCCCCTTTTTGCTGAGGAAGACTGGCCCTGGGCTAACATCCGTGCCCATCTTTCTCTACTTTATACGGGACGCCACCACAGCATGGCTGACAGGCAGTGCGTCAGCGGGCGCCCGGGATCCGAACTGGCGAACCCCGGGCTGCCAAGCACGGACTAAACTGCTGTGCCACCGGGCGGCCCCTGGGGAGAGATTCTTGATCATTTGTTCATTGACACTTACTCCAATCCATGAGAAGAAAGCTTTCCCAGGGAAGGCAAACCCAGAATCATACATGCCTCCTGGAAGTTCTCATTTGAGACAATTATAGGAATTTAGTGGAACTGAGCAATGAGAAGCTTCTGGTTGGTTATGCAGGGAGAACAGGGTGGTGAATATGTTAAGGGCACCCTGTCCTTGTACTCTCCAGCTGTCAAGGCAATGAGATGTCCAAGCATACAGGATATTGTCAGAGCCTCCACATATGAAAACATAATCGGGGGTGTAAGTCTCCTGCATAAGTAACAGGATCTGTGGACCTCTTCACTGGCATTGAGGCATTACCACCATTTAACCAAGGCTCAGACATTATGATACATATTGTGAGGTTGCCTAAATACATGGGTCTATCAATAAGTGTACAAATGATCCAATTTACATTGGCCATGCTACAGAATTTATCATACAAATATTCACAAAATCTTGCTTTCCCTCCCAAGGTTGGGTTGAATTAAAGCAAGGAACAAAATTAGGTGAGCTTAGTACCCTGACTTTATAAAATGGTCCTGCAGAACAATTTAAACATAAAATGGCATCTGAAATTCCAGTGAAATTACTTGTAAGGTGAACTAGGGGGCCACTATTGTCCTGAACAGATTGAGATTTCTGATGGCAAATCCAGCAATCAGAGAGGTTTCCCCCTTTTGCAAGGGATTGGGAAATGCAGAGAAGGATGTTATCCTTCCATAGAAGGGAGGGAGGAAACAAAGTGAGAGATAGCAGTGAAAGAAAAGTACACAGGCCTGGTCCACACATTTTGGGAAGCTGTCTACCTCAGGTGTCAATTGTTTCTCTTCCTAGTCAATTTGATTTGGAGGCCCCCAGCGTTTGTACAGGACTAGATGTCAGGTGGAGCCTTGTTTAGCTGTGAGATGTGTATGCAAGGATCGAGTCTGTGAAGTTTGGCTGCCATCTGGGTGATGAGGAGGGCCTAGTATAGTGCCTTCCAAGGAGATTTCAAGGGCAGCAAAAATGGGAAATATTCGTTTGGAGTATCATAGCCAGACATTTAAGAAAACTAGAAGAATTTAGGATGCATTCCGGCTTACAGATATACAAGAAAACCTTACAGACAATTAATCGGACTAAAATTTAATATCTACAAAGGTGAAAACATAATTTCTCTCTCCACAATTGCCTCCATTTTTATTAATCATAGTAAAACTAATTTGTTTGTATTAAACTTGGCCTGATTATTTATATAAATGCAGCAAAAATAGTGATTGACCATATAAGCTTTTTTTAAGATTGCCTTGCTGAAATCTTGTAATCAAGGTACTAGGCCAAGTTTTCCAAGCAGTTCCTTAAAGCTGTCTGGTCATTTCTGCATCTATGTACATCTTTCTTAAACATGACATTCTAGTCAAAGCCTTGGTAATGTAGCAAATATTTCCAACTGTGTCCTATTATAAGAAGAACATTGAATTTATGCAAATACATATATTGTCATGAAAAGAATACTTAAGAGTTTCCAAATTCTGGAGGGATCAGAAAGGGAGAAAAAGATAAATGTTTAATCATTGTTGTAAAGATACATTTTCTCAAAGGACGGGAGAAAAGGGGCCCTTTAAATCCAGTTCAGTGTAATAATCTTAAAGTTATCAAACACTTGCATTTTACAGTATTTGTCAAGATCTTTTCCATGAGTTTCTCTGAAGATAAAATATATTCACAAAAGCACTGGAGTAAAACAATAACTGTCTGTAAATGACCAAAGACTTAAAAATAGCAATGGCTAAAGATCTGATGAAGATTCATGTAATTGTAATTGACAAGTAAATTTGGTCATTTTGTCACACATATCTTAAAATTATGACTGATAAAACTATACCAGGATATATCAGAATTTAAGGAATTTTCATAAAGTCTCTAGATTTATTTTAATAACATTCACCTATATAAATATAACCTAAGTAGGTTTGTTATCATTTATTTGACAATGCTTCCTGGGTAATTTGACATATGAAAGAATCCTAATTAGTTTAACATCTTCCTTTTTATAAAAAGAAAGAACAGATCCTTTGAGAAGTCCCAGGGGCCCTCTGGAAGTTACCAAAGTTACTTTCAGGTCAAAAAGACTTTATTTAGAATTTGATTTTTGGGAATTTGTAAAAAATATCAAAGGTTTGGACTCTTGACCAAATAGGACCACAGAGAATTATGAAACAATACTTAATTATCCATTTAACCAAAGTGACAAAAAGATTTCAAAGATAAATATAGAAGGTTACATGGCTGTAAAAAGCCTTAGCTCTTCTTAATAGAAAAGTCTCAGCTTTTAACAGAAAGTACAGGAAATAATTTTGATAAAGCATAAAATCTGTGTTTTCTAGGCGTATTGCTTCAAGGTAAAGAAGGTTTCACAATCTGTTACCAAAAGCAGACTAAGAAAACCTTGTCCTTCCAACAGAAAAGAAAGCCAAATTTTAATTTTGCATCAGCTTATTTTGGTATTAAAACTCATTTTAATAAATTCATTTTAATCTTAGCCAGCTTGACCGCACATTAAAATTCCTTTTCCAAGATTCTTTTCCACAAACCTTCTACACTTTCTTTTTATATTTAGATTTTGTCCTATGTTTTCCTCTTTCCCATTTCATAATAACTAGCCTCTCTTTACGACAAAATTATTTTCTTTTCCATCAACCAAATGCATTTTCATTCCTTATACCTTCTTTTATCAAAACACACATCCTATTTTCCTTGCATATGGAGATATTTCCTTTATTGTTACATCTATTGATTAGAATTCTTAATCCATAGAATCCTTAATTCCTAGTGAAAAACTAAGAAGTAAGCAATTGTGAACTATATTAGCATGTTGTGGCTTGAAGAACTTATAAATACCTTTTACAAATTTCTAGAAACATGAGCCTTTTTTCATAGAAAATTTCTCAGCATGGCATAAAACGTGTTCACTAATAGACTCAAATATCTTTAGTTTCTCTGCAATAGGAAACCAAAAGTAGATAAATCTATGTTCAGTAATTAATGTTCATCTTATTTGGAAGTGATTTAGATATTCAATGACCATCCATTATTTAGTTTAACTTAGTGTAAACTTTGACCTTGTTCATATTTATTTAAATTACTTGCTTTTAATAATCATGCTTGGATTTAATATTAAATAGCCAACCATCATCTTAAGTTGCTTTCTTGTTAATGAATTTTGTAACAGAGATAACATGAGCTTAATAAACTCAGGTGGAATGAAAGTTGTATGTCTGCATTATATTCAGAATTGATAACTCTGAAGACATACCTGTTTCAATTAAACCAACAAGGTTAAACTAGCTTTTATTTACTAAATATTAGTCCTAGATCACATAAACTTGAAAACAATTGGGTTGATTTCCATTATATTTCTGAAGTTTAGGAATACTTAATTTATAAGTGCTTAATTTCAAGCCAATTAAATAGAGCTCTTTTACAAATCAATCTTAGCAATACCATCCAAAGGTGGAAGAATACCACATACGTATACATAGATATACATAACATATAGAGAGACACAGAGACCTTATAGCTTTTGTTTTAAAATTTTCAGCCATATTTCAGGTACAAAGTTCAAAGGAATAACTGGGTCCAAATTGTGTTTCTGGCAGATGGACTAAGTTAAGGTTACCTGCTCAGATGGCCAAAATTTCAGCACTAGAGGTAGTAGAGAAGGGAAGGAAGAAGATGGCACCAGAGTTGGGGCCTGAGGATAAGACAAAGAAAACAGGGGAAGGGAAAGAGAGGCCTCAGATACCATTTTGATGTCCTTCAGTTTTTCAGTTGTTTCAGCTAGTTTAGACATATCTTGTAGTGAGTTGATCTTAGAGTTTTGTGCACGTTTGGAAACCTTCAGGTACCAATTAAAATAAACAAACCATCCATTTTGCTTAATTTAAGAGCCATGGTCTACCAATTTGGTTTTAAGAAAAGTGAGTTTGGGGAAATCAAAAGTTCTCCATAATGGCCATTGTAATTCCAGACCACTCTTGATTAGTTTGGCCCACTCAGTTAAAAATGAGCATATAGGGGGCTCAAACATAAACCTGACCAGGGTCAAGAGAGTTTCCCTCAGAACGTTTAGGTGACTGGGTTGCATTTCTGAAATTTCCCCTGAAAACCCAAGAAAGTTGCTAGAGTCCTAGCCCTGATCCCTGAAGGAATCTAAAAACAAAAGAAAGTAGCTGGATTCCCAGCCCTGATTCTAAAAGGATTCTGAAAACCAAATAAGGGTACTGGATTTTCAGCAAGCCCAAGCCCCAAAAGAAACTGCTACCTTCAGAAAACAACTGAGCACTCATCTCATAAAGGATGATGCCTTGAACACAAGGACAGAGCCCTGAACTCGGAGCACAAAGTCCCTTCCTCAAACAACAACAACACAAACACATAGAAACAGAAATTAGATTGGTAGTTACCAGAGGGGAAGGGTGGAGGGAGGAGGTGAAAGAGATGACAGGGCACATGTGTGGGGTGATGGATGGTAATTAGTCTTTGGATGGTGAACAGGATGTAGTCTACACAGAAATTGAAATATAACGATGTACACCTGAAATTTATATAATGTTATAAACCAATGTTACCTCAATAATAAAAAAAAAAGTCCCTCCCTCAAGAGGACAAAGCCACTCCTGATCCTGAGTAAAGCCAAAGAGCTCAGAACACAAAAGAAGCAGCGCTTGAAACCTGAGAGGAGATTCACCAAACTGAAAGTAGGTAACAACTCATGGAAGCAATGAGTACAAGGGGTTCAGGGCAGGTACCTCGCTCAGTTCTGGGAGCTGTCATCTCTCAGGGGTTGCCTCCTTTGAATTCCACATTCTGACATCACATATGTCAACCTCAAAAATAAAACAGCCAGTTATTTTACCAGTGAAATGAGTTTATTCAGGAATAGCCAAAGAATTGCACTTCTGGATATGCATGCTACGGCAGACCATAAGCAAATCCAACAATCAAAGGTGAGGAACGTTATTTAACAGGGAAAAAGGAGGAAATTGGGAGGCATTATTTTGAATGAAAGTCCATTGGGGAAAAACAAGAGTTCAGGATGATGATGGTTTCTCATTGGCTGAGTTACTGGGGTAGTTGATTTCTGTTTGGGATGCAATGTACATTTCTTCTTGTAATTGAGGATTCTTTCCTATTGATTTCTTTCTGTTGGGGTCTTTAATGGACTACCTTCCTGTTGAAGACTTCTTTCTCTTGGGGTCTATAATTGGCTATCTTTCCTTAATTGACCTTCAGTGGTACTGCATGGGAGCTTCCCCTTCTGGCCTCCCAACTCCATTTTAAATGAGGTTTCTCTTCATTAATTTTTACAACAGCTAAAACAATGTCTAATATTTCACAACATTTGCTCCTCCTCCTTTCAACCCTGATCCCTTTGCTTCTTTGTTACCAAGCCCTCTTGCTTCTCATCTTACCACTCTGACAATCTCCCCTCAGTTTCCATCAAGGGGTTTCTCTTCCTTTTCTTTTCCCTTAGCTCTTTCCCCTTTGATCTTCTTACGCTGTATCAGAGGCTGCAAACCCAAAGGCCTACAGTGCCCAGGCAATGAACACAAAGGAATGAGGCTCAAGGATAGAGACTATGGAGAACTAGAGTTCATGGTCCCTACTCAACTGTCGTTCATTTTTGCCAACTAGGAATGCCAGCCCAGTGATGTCAGATCCTTTTGTTTTTAAAGAGAAATCAACATACAGATACTCACATGAAATATCCCAAATTTTAAATTTTGGTCACTAATTCAGATTTTGTTAAACTTTTATTTCAGACCAAACAAAACACATCTGCAGGCCACAACTTTGCCTCTTCAGTGGATATTTTCCCAGGGTGGTGACTTTGTCCACTCTCATATGACTACCACCTGTAAGCTGATAACTCCCAAGTCTACCTCTCCACTCAAACCTTTAAAATTTTTCTTATTGAAGTACTCAAATTCCAGTTAGATGTCCAGTTGGCATCTCAAACTTGACATTTAAAACTGAACTCATTATCTAGCCCCACCCCCAAACCCAACCTACTCAAGTGTTTTCTGTCTTAGTTAACAGCATCATCATCCACCCAGTCACCCAAGCCTAAAATCCAGGATCCTCCCAGACTTATCTCTCTCCTTCATCCAACCAAACACGTCCTGACCTTAACCTCCTCAATATTTATCACGTCTGCCCATCACTTCCATCCTAACTCATCACTGCCTTTGCTCAAGCCTTACCCATCTCTCTTTGGGCAAGTCACTTCACCTCTGTGCTCCTCACTTTTCTCACTTGTAAAACAAGAGGATTGAACTAGGTGATTCCAAAGATCGGTTTTATTTGTAAAATTCTGTTTTATAAAGCCACCATACATATCAGAATAGTTGTCTAGAAATTTGGGGGATATTTTTGCCTATTTTAATACCAAAGATATTGTTACCAAGTTGACAGGAAAAACTAGACTTGATAGAAATAGTCAATAAAAAATGAAATTGACAGTGGTCAAAACTGGAAACAGTTTTGTTATGTAATAAAACCTGACTGAAAAATAACTACTAATTGGTAACATTGAAAACTGGAAGAATTGATAAAAACAGACATGGTAAAATTTGTCATTTATTAAAAGTTGATGGGGCCTGCCCGGTGGCGCAGCGGTTTAGTCCGCGCTTGGCAGCCTGGGGTTCGCAGGTTCGGATCCCGGGCGCCCGCCGACGCACTGCTCGTCAGCCATGCCGTGGCGGCGTCCCATATAAAGTAGAGGAGGATGGGCACGGATGTTAGCCCAGGGCCGGTCTTCCTCAGCAAAAAGAGGAGGATTGGACGGATGTTAGCTCAGGGCTGGTCTTCCTCACAAAAAAAAAAAAAAAAAAAGTTGATGGAAAAATCAAATTTTCTTGACAAAATTTAGTTCTACAAAATTTGTGCAGAAAAAATACTGGTCTTGGTTAACTAACCACAAAAGAAAGCTCATGATGTCAAAAGCTTTAATGGCTATAACTTTTCATGAAGAGAAAAATATAATACTGAACTATAACTTTAGCACAAGGTTTACATATAAAAGAACTAGAATTGATTCAAGTGAAAATAATTTTAGTAAAATGGAAAAACAAGAAACAATTTAATTGTAATATAAAATTGATCAGGGCATTACATTGGCATAATAAAACTTGCTGCAGAAAATTTATCTTTTATATATTAAAGAGTTTAATATAGTATTTTAAAGATTTCAAGTAGAATTTTAAAACTTGGATTGAAGTCAAGAGCATGGTAATTTCTGATATTAACAAGTTATAAAAAGTTGGTTTACATGCAAGAGTTTTCTCATTTTGCTGATTCAGGGTAAAAAGGACTCAGAAAAAATGTACACTTAAAATTCTGTATATGGGAGTTAAACAACTAGAACCAAGACAAGAAGTTACTTTATATAAGCTATCTTGTTTTTCTGAGTCATTTGTAGAGGACAAATCATTACCATGCTTCAGCTGACACTTTTTATTGTTTTGTTTGGACTCATAAGAGTAAAGATGACTTTCTATTGTCTTTTTTTCTTTCCACCTGTTTCTCATGGTTGTGTAGGAAAAGTTACATTTTACAAAGTAAATTATTAAGAAAACGTGTAATTTTTTTAAAGAAATTGATTTCTAGGATTTTACTCTTGTTTTTATCAGACATGGTGTGTGTTCTGTGAAGGTTTTTTGCACAAAAATTAAAGCTATAATTACATAAGTGGCTTCTTTCCTACAGAGAAGATGCTTTGGTTTAAGTCTGAAAAATTAAAAAATCCTGATATTTTTATGTCAGTTTCTCATACCTCAAAAATAAATTTAAAAAGGTAAATCTTAAGTCATTTTGTATCCTTGATACACAAACACAGCAATGTCATAAATATTCCATTTTCAAACATGATTTAGTAAATGTCAACAAACTTTCACTTTTCATGGAAAAATAGGTTAAAAATAAAAATTTAAAGAATCAAAAATCTCCCTTGTTTTTTACTCTGTATCTCTAGTTCTGCTTTCATAGCTTCCATCTTCAGACACTTTTAAATACAGAATTTATCTTTAGATGGAAAAGAATCCACCAACTTGTAAATGTGAAATATCCAGGCCAGCAAACTGGATATAAAGTCCACCCCAGCCCTGTTTTTGGCTTATCTTAATTTGTGTATTATCTTTTAAAGATAAATTTCAAACATCTATCAAGAAATTTCTCACAGAAGAAATATACTTTGATTGGATCCCAAAAGTGTTCAGAAAGTTTTATTTCTAATGCTACCATAATCCATTTAAAAAATAGTTTTCTATCCCGAAATCAACAATCCAAAGAGGCTTGTGCACTCCTATGTTCATTGCAGCATTATTCACTATAGCCAAGAAGTGGAAGAAACCTAAGTGTTCCTCAACTGATGATTGGATAAAGAAAATGTGGTATATATACATATACAATGGAATATTACTCAGCCATAAAAAAGACAAAATCGTCCCATTTACAACAAGATGCATGGACCTGGAGGGTATGATGTTAAGTGAAATAAGCCAGAGAAAGACAAACACTACATAATTTCACTCATATGTGGAAGATAAACTAACACATGGACAGAGAGAACAGTTTGGTGGTTACCAGGAGGAAGGGAGTTGGGGGATGGGCACAAGGGGTGAAGGAACACATTTATATGGTGACTGACAACCAATAACGTACAACTAAAATTTCACAATGTGATAAACTATTATGACATCAATTAAAAAAAAGAAAAAGTTTTCTAGAAAATATCTTTTTTGATGAAAATTATTGATGTAAGTATAATTTTGATGTAAATGTTTATGTTCAATACACAAAATCAACATTTCACAGAATCAGTGATATAGTTAACATCTTGTTTTCATTCAATAGCTCCTGAAAATTCTTAGCTAGTCTTTCAATTCTAAAATTCATATTTATGAGCATTTATTCATGCCACAAGCAGATGTATTTTCCTAAGGTCTGCGTAATTGGAGTACGTATAGCCTGGTTTCAGATATGCTTTTCATTAATGACTATTTTTCCCTCTGATGCTATCAGCTCCATGAAATTGTGCATATCCCACTGAGATTTAGTGCATTGGATTCAATTTCAAAAGAATTTCTGACTTGGCTCAGTTGAACTAAGTGCAGTAGAAGAGGGGAAGACAGACTGCAGACTGTCCCTCAATATCCAGGCTATTTTCTTCATAGTAATAGAACCCTCACATTTTGGATAACAGAATATCCTGTCTTAGCTGGACACATGGCCAATCAGAATAAAGATAATATTTTTCTGCGTCTCTTGCCACTAGATGTGGCCCTGTGACTAAGTTCTGGTTAATTGCAGTAAGAGCAGGTACAATGTAGAATGATCCTTATGAAACATGTGGGACATAAATTTGTCTTCTTCCCATCCTCCTTTTTGTTGACTGGAATGCAGATGTGTTGGCTACTCCTAGAGCAAACCTCTTGGGTCATAATTCAACCTTCAGAGCCTTATGGGAAGGCAACAGCCAGAAAGAGTCTGGATGCCTGTGGACTCTGTGGACTGCCACCACACCAGCTCTGCACTATCTACCCCTGCACTTGCTCCAAGAGAAACAGCTGTTCTCTTTTTCAAGTCACTTCATTTTCAGTCTGTTTCTTCTACCAAACCTAACTGCTTTAAGGCCTAGGAGTAAAAAGAAAAACAGGTAGTAAAGGAATTTTCAGATTTCATCCAGACCTGAATAGCAAACACAAAAATCCTCTGGGAGGAACTGGAGGCTCCCTTTGGTAACCCCACACCATTGAGACCAGAAAACAAAGGCCTGTAAGAGATGCTGTCTGAAGGCAAGAACTCCTCAATTCAGTTTCTTAATAAAGCAAGTACTTCGCGTTGTAGCCTCACTCACAAGTGGCATGATTTCATCTTTTTTATGGTTGTGTAGTATTCCACTGTGTATATATACACACTGTGGAAGAAAATCCATTGACCTCAGAGAAGGTCAATGGTCTTTACCCATTCATCCATCTATGGGCACTTAGGTTGTTTCCAAGCCCCAGCTATTGTGAATAATGCTGCAGTGAACATAGAGGTGCTTATGTCTTTTCAAATTAGCGTTTTCATGTTCTTCAGATAAATACCCAAAAGTGGAATAGCTGGATCATATGGTGTTTCTATTTTTAATTTTTTGAGAAATCTCCATACTGTTTTCCATAGTGGCTGCACCAATTTACATTCCCACCAGCAGTGTATGAGGTTTCCTTTTTCTCCATATCTTCTCCAACACTTCTTTTTTCTTGTCTTTTTAATAAGCCATTCTGATGGGTTTTGAGGTGATATCTCATCGTAGTTTTTGTTGTTGTTGATGTTATAATAGTTTATAGCATTGTGAAATTTCAGTTGTGCATTATTATTTGTCAGTCACCATATAATGTGCCCCTTCACTCCTTGTGCCCACCCCCCCAACCCTCTACCCCGTGGTAACCACCAAATTCTCTGTCTCTCTGCCTGTGTGTTAGTTTATCTTCCATGTATGAGTGAAACCATGTGGTATTTGTCTTTCTCTGTCTGGCTTATTTCGCTTAACATAATATCCTCCAGGTCCATCCATGTTGTTGCAAATGGGAGGATTTTTTTTATGGTTGAGTAGTATTCCATTGTATATATATATATACCACATCTTCTTTATCCAATCATCTGTCAACGGACACTTGGGTTGCTTTCACTTCTTGGCTATAGTGAATAATGCTGCAATGAACATAGGGGTGCATAAGCCTCTTTGGATTGTTGATTTCAAGTTCTTTGGATAAATACCCAGTAGTGGGATAGCTGGATCACAAGGTATTTCTATTTTTAATTTTTTGAGGAATCTCCATACTGTTTTCTAGAGGCTGCACCAGTTTGCATTCCCACCAGCAGTGAATAAGGGTTCCCTTTTCTTCACAACCTCTCCAATATTTGTTATTTTTTGCCTTGGTGATTATAGCCATTCTAACAGGTATAAGGTAATATCTTGGTGTTGTTTTGATTTGCATTTCTCTAATAATTAGTGATGAACGTCTTTTCATATATCTGTTGGCCATCCAAATATCTTCTTTGGAAACATGTCTGTTCAGATGTTCTCTCTATTTTTTTGATCAGGTTGTGTTTTTGTTGTTGAGTTGTATGAGTTCTTTATATATTTTGGATATTAACCCCTTATCAGATATATGATTTGCAAGTATTTTGTCCCAGTTGGTGGGCTGTCTTTTCGTTTTGTTGATAGTTTCCTTTGCTGTGCAGAAGATTTTTAGTTTGATGTAGTCCCACTTGTTTATTTTTTCTTTTGTTTCCCTTGCCTGAGGAGACATGATATTCAAAAAGATACTGCTAAAACTGATGGCAAAGAGCATATTGCTGTACTGCCTATGTTTTCTTCTAGAAGTTTTATGGTTTCAGGTCTTACATTCAAGTCTTTATTCTGTTTTGAGTTAATTTTTGTGTACAGTGTGAGATAATGGTCTACTTTCATTCTTTTGTATGTGGCTGTTCAGTTTTCCTGACATCATTCATTGAAGAAATTTTCCTTTCTCCATTGTATGTTCTTGGCTCCTTTGTCAAAAATTAGCTATCCGTAGATGTGTGGGTTTATTTCTGGACTCTCAGTTCTGTTTCATTGACGTGTGTGTGTGTTTTTCTGTTAGTACCATGCTGTTTTAACTACTATAACTTTGTAGTATATTTTGAAATCAGGGACTGTGATGCCTCCAGTTTTGTTCTTTTTTCTTGGGATTGCTTTGGCTCTTCAGGGTCTTTGGTTGTTCCATATAAATTTTAGAATTCTTTGTTCTATTTCAGTGAAGAATGTCATTGGGATTCTGATTGGAATTGCATTGAATCTGTAGATTGCTTTAGGTAATATGGACACTTTAACTATGGCAATTCTTTTAATCCATGAACACAGAATATCTTTCCATTTCTTTATGTCTTCTTAAATTTCTTTCAATAATTTCTTACAGTTTTAAGTGTATAGGTCTTTCACCTCCTTGGTTAAATTTATTCCTAGGTATTTTATTCTTGTTGCCATTGTAAATGGGCTTGTGTTCTTGATTCTCTTTCTGATAGTTCATTGTTAGTGTATAGATGCAACTGATTTTTGTATGTTGATTTAGTACCCTGCAACTTTACTGTATTTGTTAATTATTTCTTATAGGTTTTTTTTTTGTGTGGATTCTTTAGGGTTTTGTATATATAGAATCATGTCATCCACAAATAGTGGAAGTTTTAATTCTTCCTCTCCAATCTGGATTCCTTTTATTTCTTTTTCTTGCCTAATTGCTCTGGCTAGGACTTCCAGTACTATGTTGAGTAAGAGTGGTGAGAGTGTGCATCCCTGTCTTGTTCCTGTTCTTAGAGGATAGCTTTTAGTTTTTCACTGTTGAGTATGATGTTGGCTGTGGATTTGTCATGTATGGTCTTTATTATGTTGAGGTACTTTCCTTCTTTTAATTGAGTTTTTATGATAAATGGATGTTGAATCTTGTCAAATGCTTTCTCTGCATATATTGAGATGACCATATGATTTTTATTCTTCATTTGGTTCTTTGGTTTTGTTAATTTGTTCATTTTTTAATGTGGTGTATCACATTTATTGATTTGTGGATGTTGAACCATCCCTGCATCCTTGGAATAAATCCCACCTGACCATGGTGTATGATCCTTTTAATATATTGTTGCATTTAGTTTGCTAATATTTTGTTGAGGATTTTTGCATCTAATTTCATCAGTAATATTGGCCTATAATTTTCCTTTTCTGTGTTGTCCTTGTCTGGTTTTGGTATCAGGGTAATGTTGGTCTCTTAAAATGAGTTAGGAAGCATCCAGTCCCCTTCAATTTTTTTGGAAGAATTTGAGAAGCATAGGTATTAACTCTTTCTTGAATGTTTGGTAGAATTCACCAGAGAAGCCATCTGGTCCTGGGCTTTTGTTTTTTGGGAGATTTTTGATTACTGTTTCAATCTCTTTACTTGTGATTGTTCTATTCAGATTCTCTGTTTCTTCTTGATTCAGTTTTAAGAAGTTATATAAGTCTAAGAATTTATCCATTTCTTCTAGGTTATCCAATTTTTTGGTATATGGCTTTTCATAGTATTCTCATATAATCCTTTGTACTTCTGTGGTAAACATTGTAATTTCTCCTCTTTCATTTCTGATTTTATTTATTTGAGACTTCTCTCTTTTTTTCTTAATGAGGCTAGCTAAGTGTTGGTCAATTTTGTTTATCATCTCAAAGAACCAACTCTTAGTTTCATTGATCCTTTCTATTGTCTTTTTAGTCTCTATTTCATTTATTTTCACTGTGATTTTATTATTTCCTTCCTTCTACTAACTTTGGGCTTTGTTTATTCTTCTTTTTCTAGTTCTTTTAGGTATAGTGTTAGATTGTTTAGTTGAGATTTTTCTTGTTTGTTGAGGTAGTCCTGTATTGCTATATACTTCCCTCTTAATACTGCTTTTGCTACATCCCATAAGTTTTGGTATGTTGCGTTTTCATTTTCTTGTGTCTCCAAGTATTTTTTTTTAATTTATCCTGAGATTTTTCATTGATCCAATAGTTATTCAGTAGCATATGGTTTAGTCTTCACATATTTGTGACTTTTCCAGCTTTCTTTTTGTACTTGATTTCCAGTTTCATACCATTGTGGTCAGAAAAGATTCTTGATATGATTTCAAACTTCTTAAATTTATTGAGGCTTGTTTTGTTTCCCTACATATGGTCTATCCTTGAGAATGTTCCATGTGCACTTGAGAAGAATAGGTATTCTGCTGGTTTTGGATGGAATATTCTATATATATATCTATTAAGTCCATCTGATATAGTGTTTCACTTAAGGCCACTGTTTCCTTGTTGACTGTCTGTCTGGTTGATCTTTTCATTGACATAAGTGGGGTGTTAAAGTCCCCTACTCTTATTGTGTTGCTGTCAATTTCTTCCTTTAGGTCTGTTAATAATTGCTTCATATACTTTGGTGCTCCTATGTTAGGTGCAAATATATTTATAAGTGTTATGTCTTCTTAGTGGAATGTCCCTTTTATCATTATATAATGTCCATTTTCATCTCTTATTTTCTTTTTGGCTTGAAGTCTACTTTGTCTGATATAAGTATGGCTATACTCACTTTCTTTTAGTTGCCATTTGCTTGGAGTATCATCTTCCATCCCTTCGTTCTGAGCTTGTTTGTCTTTAGAGTTCAGATGGGTTTCTTGGAGGCAGCATATTGTTGGGTCTTATTTTTTAACCCATCCAGCCACTCTGTGTCTCTTGATTGGTGAATTCAATCCATTTACATTTAGAGTGATTATTGATATATGAGGGCTTAATACTGCCATTTTGTCTTTTGTTTTCTGTGTTCTATATTTCCATTGTTTCCTTTTCCTTGTATTTCTGTCTGCCGATTCAGTTTGGTGCTTTTCTGTGATGTATTTCTCAGTTTCCTCTTTTTTCATATTTTGTGACTCTTCTCTGATTTTTTGTTTTGTGGTTACAGTGAGGTTTGTGTAAAAGATCTCATAGATGAGACAGTCCTTTTTCTGCTGATAGCATATTATCTCCATTAGCCTATACAGGTTTCATCCTTTTCCTCTTTCCCTTCTGTTTTTGTTGTCACAAATTATCCTTTTTTTGTATTGTGTGTTTGTGACCAAATTGAAGTGGTTATAGCTATTTTTGATGCTTTCTTTATCTTTTGACTTTATGTTATAAATTAAGTGTTTACTAATCTATTCTGATATGAAGTTGCAATTTTCTGATTCTATCTGTCTGTTTATCACCTTGCTCAAAGCTTTGTATACCTTTGCCTTTTTGTTTCAGGTAGGAGGGCTCCTTTCAACATTTCTTGTAAGGCAGGTCTAGTGGCAATGAACTCCTTCAGCTTTTGTTTGTCCGGGAAAGCCTTTATTTCTACTTCATATCTGAAGGATAACTTTGCTGGATAGAGTATTCTTGGCTGACAGTTTTTGTCTTTCATTATTTTGAATATATCATTCCCCTCTCTCCTAGCCTGTAGAGTTTCTGTGGAGAAAACCGCTGATAGCCTGATGGGAGTTCCTTTGCAAGTAATTTTCTTCTCTCTGGCCACTCCTAATATTTTTTCTTTGTCATTGACTTTTGACAGTTTTAATATAATGTGCCTTGGAGAAGGTCTTTTTGCATTGAGATAATTAGGAGTTCTATTAGCTTCATATACTTGTATATCTAGTTCCTTCCCCAGGTTTGGGAAGTTCTCACCTATTATTTATTTAAATATACTCTCTGCTCCTTTCTCCCTCTCTTCTCCTTCTGGGATACCCATTTTCCTTATGTTGCTTTTCCTAATTGAGTCAGATATTTCTGATAGAATTTCTTCATTTTAAAAAAATCTTAATTCTCTCTTCTCTTCCACTTGAGTCATTTCTAGATTTCTATCTTTGAAATAATTAATTCTCTCTTTCATATTATTATCTTCTCTATTTCCAATGCTTTCTACTTTATTTTTCATCTTATTAATTGTGTTCTTCATCTCTAGAATTTCTATTTGGTTTTTTTTTTTAGAGTTCCAATCTCTTTGATGAAGTACTCTTTCTGTTCATTAATTTTATTCCTGTGCTCATTGAATTGTATTTCTGAGTTTTCTTGTAACTCATTGAGTTTCTTCATGACAGCTATTTTGAATTCTCTCTCAGATTGTAATCTTCTGTGACTTCAAGGTTGGTTTCTGGAGAGCTGTCATTCTCTTTCTGTTCTGCCATGTTATTCTAGTTCCTCGTGGTACTTGATGAGTTGTTCCTCTGCTGGCACATTTGTGGTAGCAAGCACCTTTCTTATTTGGGTACAGATTTGGTTACTTTGGTTCTGAGCTGCTTCTGGTTGTATTTGAGAGCCTGCACTTTCCACCCTCCACTGCCTCTGTCAGAAGCATCATCAGTGCCCTCCTTGTGCTGCTTGTGACTTTGAGGTTGCTGGTGCCTTGCTGCTTATGATATTGCTGCAGTCACATGTGTCACCACTGGGGTCACCAGGCTGTGAGCATCTCTGCTGCTTCTGGGGTACCATGGGTCTTGTGTTACCCCACTGGCTCTCCATGGACTCTCCAGGGGCTTGAGTGCTGCTGCCACGTGCACAGCTGCACTGCTGCTCCTGAGTTATCTGTGCTGGCAGTGCCACTGCTGGGGATGCTGGGTTCATGGGTACTGCTGCTGCTGCCAGGGGTCTGGGGTCTTGTATGCAGCCCTCACTACTGGTAGAAATGGTATCAGGGGTGCAGCCACAGGTGGCTGAGTCATGGGCTCTGCTGTGGCTCCTGAAGCCTCAGGTCACTGGTGCCACACACCACTGCTGGGGGAGGGACAGGGGTTGAACCACGAGTGCTGTTGCTGCTCTTGAAGCCTCTGGTCTTCAGCACCAGTGCACTTTTTGAAACCTCAGGTCACAGGCCCCACTGCCACTGCCAGGGGTATATGTGTTTTGGATGCAGTCTTCACTGCTGGAGGGACCAGTATCATAGTTACTGCTACTGAGAGAGGGAGGGGGGCTGCTCCCCTAATTCCACTGCCTCCTGGAGGTCCAGTCCACCCGC
Source organism: Tapirus indicus (assembly GCA_031878705.1). Lineage (NCBI taxonomy): Eukaryota > Metazoa > Chordata > Mammalia > Perissodactyla > Tapiridae > Tapirus > Tapirus indicus. The sequence continues at coordinate 40,828,205 of CM062927.1, forward strand.
CTTCAGATGTATAGATGCATGGATCTCTCAGACATTCTGTTGTGCTGTGCAGAAGAGCTGTTGTTGGCCAATGGATGTCCTCTAGTTGTAACTTAGAGGGGAGAGACAAGGGGAACAACTCACTCTGCCATGGTGCTGACGTTACCCTGTAAATTTCTTCTTTTCTAACTTTACCTAGATGCCAAATATAGTTACATAAACCTGTAGGCTCTTAATGGAATTTCCTTAAGAAGATGGAAATTAGCCTAAAGTCTGCCTGCCATGTCTCTCACCCATTTAATGTCACCATAGCCCACCCACATGTCACACCAAAGAGAGATGAGTGTGTTAGAGCCCAGGTTGGGTTTGCATGTCATCATCTCCTAAGGCAGGAGTTGTGGCAAAAGAAATTCTTTCTAAAACTCACTGTGGGTTATTGAGAGACAGGTGGGATAAATGTGTCAAAATATAAATGCAGAATTTGAAATATCTGCAAGTTGCCAGGAGAAAAATCACACTAGAATAAGATGGGTGGTAAATGAAAGTTGAATATAATGATTGGCCTGACAGCCATGAGCTGCAATTCATCTCAGTGACTTGATCAATAAGGGTTGAAAAGATTACTGTAGATTTTATATATAGCCATATAGCAGTTTGGGCCACAGAGACTTTTGCTACAGAGAGCACCAGTGGCAGATGCCAGAACTATGCAGGGAGGAAAGATTGTGGCTTGAAGGGACAGGGTCATTTCCAAGGGCACTGAGACTGAAAATGATGCTCTTTTTCCTAAAACTTTTTTAAAAAGGCATTGGCAGGTATCAAGGTATTGTTGCCAAGGAGGATGGAGTATGGTGATTTCTAGAAAGAAAGAGAGTGGCATTCATGAGGAAATATTCATTTTTACTGGAGAAGGAGACAACTTTTTTCAAGGGATACCAATGAAAGTAAGCACAGAGCATCTGGCTTCTAGAAAATAGGGTCCCTCCACCCTCATTTTTGTCTCTCTTTTCTTCTCTGATGCTGGAGCACATTCAGTGGGAAAGGGGGTGTGCGAGACATAGCATGGGTACATTCCTGCTAATTGATTTTGTATCACATAGTCACATTCATTTTTTTCTTTCAGCTACATTTCCTGAGTGCTGCCATGTATTAGGTACATTTCTGGGCTCTGAGGATACAAAGATGAAAAAATATATCCCTAACATTAAAGAACTACTGGGTACTGTGGAGATACAAGTGGTTTACTACATTAGAGGTCATAGCTCTGGACTTGTGTCCTAGGGGGGTTCAAATAGCAAAGCCAGGAGAGAGTGATGTCAGCAACATGGCAGAGTGAGCTGTTCCCTTTGTTTCTCCCCCTTCAAACTACAACTAAATGGACAGTCAATGATCAATGGAGGACACCCACATGGCACATCAGGACGCCTGAGAAACTTGCAGCTACACATCTGAACGTGGATGGACTCCCCCTGGGGAGGTGGTGGAGATAGGTGAGCACTCTCTGGCCCCCTAGCAGCCCTGTGCACATGCACATCCCCCAGCTGGCATGAAAGTCCATAGCACTGCTGTAGCCTCAAGGGTGGGAGCATGCCTCACTGTGACTGTGAGAACAGGTGATGGCAGCCTTGAGCCCCTGCATGATAGCTTTCCCATCTGGTGGGGGAGCCCACAGTGCTGCCACAGTCCCAGGGAGTGGCCCAGGCTCAGAGCTGTGGGGAGGCCCAGCCCACCACACAAAATGGCTGGTGTGACCTAGGAAGAGGCATTGGCAGGTCTGCATAGCTGGGCAAATGATTTACCAGCTGCTGTGAGCACCCATAGCACCACTGTGGCCCCAAAGGTGGGAGTGCATCTTGGCAGGACTGTGAGAGCAGGTGGCAGCAGCCCTGACCCCCCTCATGATCACTTTCCTGTATGGTGGGAAGTCCCAAAGTGCTGCTTTGGTCCCAAGGAGTGGCCAAGGCTTGGGCAGGCACAGCTGCCAGGGATCGCAGTGGGCTCAAAGTACAGAGCTCCTGCCCACTCCCCAGTAGCAGCAGGTGGAATCTGTGACCAAACACTACCACTATGCAAGGGCACAAATCCACCCCATCAAATAGTATGAAGAGGTATACTAATACTCCAGACAAGAAGGAAAAAGACAAACACCCAGAAATCAATCCTGAAGGCACAGAAATTTACAATCTAAATGAATTCAAAGTAACTATCACTAAAACAATTCAACAAGTTACAAGAAAACTCAGAAAGACAATTCAATGAAATCAGGAATAAAATTACTGAACAGAGGGAATTCTTCCCAAAAGAGATAGAAACTATAAGGAAAAACTTTTTTTTTTTTTTGTGAGGAAGACCAACCCTGAGCTAACATCCGTTGCTAATCCTCCTCTTTTTGCTGAGGAAGACTGGCCCTGGGCTAACATCCGTGCCCATCTTCCTCTACTTTATATGGGACGCCGCCACGGCGTGGCTGACAGGCAGTGCGTCAGTGGGCACTCAGGATCCGAACCCGTGAACCCCAGGCTGCCAAGCGCGGACTAAACTGCTGCGCCACTGGTGGAAAAACTGATCAGAAATGTTGGAGATGAAGAACACAGTGAATGAGATAAAGAAAAACCTGGAGTCCTTAAATAACAGAGCTGATATTATAAAGGACAGAATTATCAATTTAGAGGACAGAAATATAGAAATGCTTCAGATGGAGGAGGAGAGAGAACTAAGACTAAAAAGAAATGAAGAAATTCTCCATGAAATATCCAACTCAATTAGGAAATGCAATGTATTCCAGAGGGAGAAGAGAAGGAGGATGGAGTAGAGAGCTTGTTCAAAGATCAAGAAGTGGGAATAGCTGGGAACTTCCCAAACCTGCAGAAGGAGCTGGAATTACAAGTAAAAGAAGCTAATAGAACTCCTAATTACTTCAATGTAAAAAGACCTTCTCCAAGGCATATAGTAGTAAACCTGGCAAAAGTCAATGACAAAGAAAAAATACTAAGGGCAGCAAGGCAGAAGAAAATAACCTATAAAGGAACCCCTTTCAGGCATTCAGAGATTTCTCAGCAGAAACTTGACAGTCTAGGAGAGAGTGGAATGATTTATTCAAAATTCTGAAAGACAAAACTTTCAATCAAGAATACTCTATTCAGTGAAAATATCCTTCAGATATGATGGAGAAATAATAACTTTCCCAGATAAACAAAACCTGAGGGAGTTCATTGCCACAAGATCCCCCTGCCCCCACCTCCAAGAAATGATCAAGAAGGCCCTCATAACTGAAAAGAAAAAAGAGTTTACAAAGCCTTGAGCAAGGAGATAAATAGGTAGACAAAATGAGAAAATTGTAGCTCTCTATCAGAACAGGTTAGCAAACACTTAATTATAACATTAAGGATAAAGGGAAGGAAAACATCAAGAATAACTATAACCACATCATTTTAACCACAAACTCACAATACAAAATGGGATAAGTTGTGACAACAGTAACATAGAAGGGGAAGAGGAAGGGATGAAAACTGCTTAGACTAAGGAAATAAGAGGCTATCAGAAAATGGTCTATGTCATCTACGAGATCTTTTATACAAACCTCACAGTAACCACTAAGCAAAAAATAAGAACAGAGACACAAATGATAAATAAAGAGAAAACCATCACAGAGAACCACCAAACTGAATTGGCAGTCTGAAATTCATGGGATGAGAAACAAGGGAAATACAGAACAACTGGAAAACAAGTGATAAAATGGTAGCATTAAGCCCTCATATATCAATAATCACTCTAAATGTAAATGAACTGAATTCTCCAATCAAAAGACACAGAGTGGCTTGATGGATTAAAAAACAAGACCCAACAATATGCTGCCTCCAGGAAACACATCTCAGCTCTAAAGACAAACACAGGCTCAGAGTGAAGGGATGGAAGATGACACTCCAAGCTAATGGCAAACGAAATAAAGCAGGTGTTGCCATACTTAAATCAGACAAAGTAGACTTCAAGAAAAAGAGGCAATGAGAGACAAAGAGTATATAATGATAAAAAGGACACTCCACCAAGAGGCCATAACACATAAATATATATGCACCTAACACAGGAGCACCAAACTACATAAAGCAACTATTAACAGACCTAACAGGAGATATTAACAGCAACACAATAATAGTAGGGGACCTCAACACCCCACTTACATCAATGGACAGATCACCCAGACAGAAAATCAACAAGAAAATAGTGGAATTAAATGAAAAAATAGACCAGATGGACTTAATAGATATATATAGAACACTCCATCCAAAGATAGCAGAATATACATTCTTCTCAAGTTCACGTGGAACATTCTCAAAGGTAGACCATATGTTGGGAAACAAGGCAAGCCTCAATAAATTTAAGAAGATTGAAATCATATCAAGCATCTTTTCCAACCATAAGGCTATGAAACTAGAAATCAACTACAAGAAAAAAGCTGGGAAAGTGACATATAGCAAAGCCAGGATGGCAAGAAAAGACAAACCATGAAATAAGGATAAAATTGGTGAGGGGAGATTGACGTTGAAAAATCAAAAGAGCTGAAGATAAGGTAGAGTGGATGAGGTCAAAGGGAGATGGCCTGGGGTATCCCTAGGATGGTCTTTCTGGTTGACAGAATGTGAGAGCCTAAGTGGTCTGCCAGCCTGAGGTTAGCGTAGGCAGCGGGTCTCAACAATTAGATCTGACTGTCCAAGAAAGTCCTCAGTACATATTTATTTATTTATGAAAGAAATGGGTCAATGAAAGACAAGACTCTTATATGACTTTTGGACCCATGTTTTGGGGAGGTAGGAAAGTAAACACATGAAAAGAGAAATATTCTGTATGGATAGGACTGAGGGGAAGTATATTTTATCTACACCCAGACACTGAGCCAACACAGCACAATGTAATACTTGACCCAAGCACACACCCAACAGCATAGCTTTAGGAAAACACCCACAAAGCTCTCTCTGATGGGGCACCGTCACCAGGCAATCACCCTGTAGGAACACTCCTCCTACCAGTCATGTTTATGCAGATGGGAGCAAGTTGCACTTATCACCAATGATAGTGTTGGAAACAGGCAGACTTGGGGTCCATTTGTCCACCAAAAAAACATTGATTTCATAAGCAGTAGCAAAAACTTGCCATTTGTCTCAACCTAGAGAGAAATATTTCTAAGAATCTGTGGGATTCAACTTGATTGAAGGCCTTTCAAAAGTCACCAATTTTTCTAATTCCATCACTGCCAGTAATAACAATGTTTTAAGGATTCTGATTTTAAAACCCACTTGAGATACAAACACTTCCATAAAATGGTTGATAGACACTAATCTCTTGTCTCCTAACAAAAGGTTACCACTGGCTGGATGCTTGTATTAATTGGGACTCTGGTTTCAAGTATCATGTAAGGGAATTTATTATAAACATACAGTAGTGAATCACAGAACCCAAGGGCAGAACCCATGGGAAGCCTGCAGAAGTCTCTCTTCCCTGCTCTCTTGTTTTCAAGCATTTCTACTTCATTCTTGTCTCTCTTCCTATATCTACTTTCTCTGAATCTCTAGCCATGCAATAGGCAAAGCGGTCATCTCAGAATATTCAAGTTTATATCTCCTCCTTTTAAGAGATAGCAGATCTCTCAATTCCAATTGCAAATCACTAAGAGAAAGAATATGATTAAGATCATTTTAGGTCAAGCATCCACCCCTAATTCAGTCACCTCCAGCCAGGGGGCAAGTCACGTGACACAAACATGGCTGCTGAGTATCCTTTCTCTGGAAGGGGGTGCAGGGAGAGTGATTCCCAAGTCTAATGTTTTACTGCTAGGAGTGTGAAAATACCCTACCCAGCAGATAAAGCAAATTTCTATGCTAATCATGCAAAAATTTCTAGACACCTGGCTCTGGGTAGTTGTTGGCCTATCATGGCAATATGAGAATGCTGACTTACAGAGAGGACAAAGATAAATCTTGGCAACTCGACAGTATTGCTACCTTTACCCTCTTCTGCAGCCCTGGAAATGCTTAATTAAAATCTGCAGATCACCAGATGAGATCCCAAGGTAAATGCCTGCATACGCCTTGGGTGTGTACACCTGTGGCATTTGGTGTAAGTAAGAACGGCCTTAGCAAAACAGTTCAGTAGGGTTTCTTGCACTGAGAACTATTTTACTACTGCTGCCAGAAAGCTAATGTGATTAATTACATTACGGAGATCCATTGAGATTATACAGTCTGGGCTATTTTTATGTTCTTTCTCATGAACTTCAGTCTCTTTTAAGTTATTAAAACCTAATTTGAGGGAAAACATTTCTTTTTATTCTCAAGAACTGAAAAGATAGAATCAGTTGAGGAGACTCATAACATAAATCTCTCTTTCTCTATCTACCTTTAGCCTTTTCAGAGGAAGGACGCCTATTTTAAAGTTGCACATGGGACAACATGAACATTGCTCAGTGTTCTGATCACCAGTGTTTATATATTAAAAAATAATCACGTAGCTTCTTGCCAACTGAGTTTTAGAGAGCAGGAGGTGGGGTGAAGTCATGCTGCAGAGACTCTTGGGAGATTATTTTGAATACTGTTTTCCATCACTGTTTTTGGTTTTCCTTCAGAGAAACTGATAGTCCAATATTTTCCTCTGGATGAATTAAAAGAAAAGCAGACATTAGTAAATAGTTGCATTGACTGAAATGTACTCAGAAAAGGCCTGAGGTCAAAGCAGCTGGTGACTGGGAAGTTCTTCATTGAAGGGAAGTGTAGTAATATTTTGCAAAGATAATACATAAATAAGGGGAATTTCAAGCATTAAACAAGTTTTTCCCACATTAATAATGAATGAGTATGGATAAGCTAAGGAACCAGCTTTTGATGACATAATTCTGGTGGGATATTAATGTGTGGTTTGTTATTAGTGCAGTAGGAGTGAATGAGGATGTCTTTCCCCATTCTGAGAAGTCTTTGCATTCTGCATTTTACCTCTCTCGCCTAGGAATGACTGTTTTGTTGGGAAGCCGAAGTTTAAGGCACCTGGATATCAACTCCCTGCCATCCAGGGAAGATAATGGGTGATGGGAGAGTAGGAGTAGTAGTGGTTGAGGCAGAGCTGGCCCAAGGAAGGAGAAGAGTGGGACCCTTACCCTAAAGATGGGAGATCCCAGTGGTGGAAAGTCAGGTTAGCCTGTGCAAGTGAGGGATGAGGAGCATTCTAGGAGGAATAGCATATGCAAAGATCCTGTGGCAGATTGATAATACATCCAAGGATCTTGCAGAAGAGAGGAGGAGCAAAATAGGAAAGAAGGTTTGAGTAATAGGAAGGGGCCGGGGTCTTGCACCTTGTGTTAAAAGATGTTGGTCTTTTTCCTGACAGAAATGGAAGAAGATTTTTAAGCAGGGGAGTGATGCATCACACTTACCTTACAGGCATTTTATCCTTACAGCCGTTCTATAAGGTGAGTACGAGGCAGCATCATGGAACTAGATTGGGGGAAGTTTAGCAACCCTGGAATCTCCATCAGACTCCCCAAATAAACATGCATTCTTCTGAGACAACAGTGCACTTACTATGGAAATGCAGCTTCTAGCCAAGTCCTTAAGCACTCATCCCTAACACCCCTGGATATGGAACTGCCAGTAGGTGTGTACTTTTATTATTGTTCTCTCAGATGAAGAAATTAAGGCTTGGGGAGATTAACTTGTCCAAGCCCAAACAGCTAGTAAGTTTCAGGGTGAGGATTTGAATCAAGGTCTGCCTGACCAGAGTTCTTGCGGCAGCTGCAGTTAGTGCCTCACCCACACCTCCTTGACCCACCCAGGAGGTCCCCTGCAGATAAACCCCCTACATGCCTACCTGGGAAGTCACCTACAGACAGCCCCCCTATATGCCTGCCCAGGAGGCCACCTGCAGATAGTTTCCTGTATGCCCATATGCTTCTTGCATATCTCTGCATTAGGGCCTTCTCTGGCCACTGGCATCTGTTTGACCTGTGCATAGGGATTTAACCTCATAGAAGTGACACTCAGCCAGTGAAGACAGGAGTGGGTAATGAAGAGCCCGGCTTCCTCACTCCTTACTCACATGATTCTGACGTATGCTCCACAAGGTCTCTCAGAGGATCTCCAGTGGGAATGAGCCTCAGTTGCCCACAGAAGTACCTTGATCATTAATTTACCCATTATTGGGTTTCTTCCCTTCTCAATCTCCCTTCCCTAACTCCCCCTCAGTGTTTCCTGGGATCAACTTCTATATAAATTAACTGCACCTAAATCCTTGCCTCAGGGTCTGTTTTGCGGGAACCCAAACTCAGAGAGCTCTTAACCAGTACAGTCTGCTGCCTCTCTTAACAGCAGCCAGGGATTTCCAAAAATTTCCCTTATGAAATCAATTTAATGAGCATTTAATGGGTACATGGCCCTGTACCAGTGGGTACAAAGGAGCCATTTATGACACCTATTTGGTTCCTTACTTTGGGCAGAAGGTGACAGTTTCAAAGAGGGAAGCAGGAATAAATGACAGAAAGAGAAAGATGTCAATTTTGAATATAGGTGGCCCTATGCGGGGGTATGGTAGAGCAGTAGCAGTTATTTCTTAGTATATTACTGTTTGCTCTGATTCCAGGATATTAAATGTCTCCATGGGACAGTTATGTCATGCCATTAAGAATTAATAATATACACTCTTGGATGACACTACCCTATTAATTCTAGTTCTGTCTCAGTTGATCACAAATGCTGTTCAGTGTTTGGATGATTTATCAAGGTATAAAATAAAGCTTGCCAAATCCCTAGCTACAGTCATAAATAATTTCACCATATTTTATTTCACATTTTCATTTTAAAAGGCCATAGTATTGGCGAACTTGTCATGGATGGACTTTTATGCCTCAAATTATATTTTGAGCACGAATTCTAATTTTTAAAAATGACATACATTTCATGGCTTTTTTAAAAGTATAAGTTTAACTATGTGACAAAGAATCTTACCTGAATCTTTCATAAGGTTTGCAAATCTACTTTACTTTTCTAGACACAGTGAGTGTGGCTTTAGCTGTCCTAAGAGGGAACACCAGATGTCTTGGCTTGAGCCATGCCAGCTTCTAGAAAGGAGTAGAGTTTATTTCACAGTTGATTGGAGATACCGACTATTCCAGTCCTGGATTTCTACTAATTTCTGAGCTTTGTTAAAACAAACCCCATAGCTTTAATTAAAACAACATTTGTGTAAGTCTGTCTGTGTATGAACACACAGAACTTTGAATGTCCTGGCATATTGTCACCATTTCTAGTGTGCTGAGCTAGAACCTAGGGTTCTGAGGAGCTGACATGCAAGCCAAGGAGTTCAACTTGCTGGAATTCTCTGGATGTGGGGCAGGTTTTCTGAGGTACCCAGAAGCAGAAGAAAACTGCTGTCACCTCAAGATATCCCAAAATAGCAATGGTAAGAGGGTCTTTGGAATGTTTAGTGTCCCATGAGCATCCAGATCATTTGCAATCACACTGGGAGACTTTTTCTGGAATGACTTTATACTGCAGCAAACCTAGGGTTAAACTAGATATTCTGGAGTCACAACAAAAGCATAGCATGAAAGGTGGGGTGGGATGAGGACACAAGGTCCCAGGTTCAGTGGTTCTGAACCATTCTATCTAACTTCTGCTAGATATTCCAAATCATTTGAGGCAAGAGGTAATGGTGGGAAAGAAGAGAGACAGAGACAATTCATGGAGATGATTGAGAGGTAGAGGCATTGAGAGACTGCAAGGAAGAATTCTCTGTTGACATCATATTCAACTGATCAACATTTCCAAGAAAGAAACTACAACTGTTCATAGTTCAAATTTCAGAACAATTGAAGAGGAATGAAAAACTGTGTAGATGACAGCATGCACTAGCAAATCAACACAAAAGGAGGAGTGGAACAGGGGCTAGACAGACAGCAAGACTGTCATCACTTATGGAACACATGATCAGCTCGCAGCTTTATTTTTCTAGCTTGATGAAAAATTAGCAATTTTTGCATTTTTGCAGATGACATCAATCAGCAACTAACATTCCTCAATTTGCATTGCCCTTTCCATGAACTTTTTTTGGTATTTAATTTTTTTGATAATACCATCATACTTCTAATAGATACTAAAACAATCTCCCCTCTGCTGTGAAGCTGCATAAGAGAAGCAGCCTCCTTCCCTTCCCCTCAACCCAATGACACCATGCTTATCAGTCACTATTTACTTTTTAAAAGCTTTATCAAGGCATAATTGACATACAATAAACTGCACATGTTAAAGTGTAAAATTCAGTATTTTTTGACATTGTATACACCTGTGACATCCTACTATCACTCCAGAAAGGTTTTTTGGGGGGGTGAGGAAGACTGGTCCTGAGCTAACATCTGTTGCCAATCTTCCGCCTTTTGCTTGAGGACGATTGTCTATGAGCTAACATCTGTGCCAGTCTTCCTCTATTTTGTATGTGGGAAACCGCCACAGTGTGACTTGATGAGCTGTGCGTATGTCTACACTGGGGATGCGAACCCGTGAACCCCGGGCCACTGAAGCGGAGTGTGCGAACTTAACCACTACGCCACCAGCCTGGCCCCCAGAGAGTTTTTTCTTGTCCCTTTGTAATCCTTCTCTCACATTCCTCCTCACTAGGCAACCACTGATCTTTTTCTGTCACTATAGTTTAGCAAGGATTTTTGAGAATTTTATATAAACGGAAGCCTACAGTATGAACTCTTTCTTGGTCTGGCTTCTTTGACAGCCTAATTATTTTGAGATTCATCCATGTTGTAATGTGTATCAGTAGTTCATTCCTTTTTATGGCTGAGTGGAATTCCATTGTATGGGTATACCACAATCTGTTTATTCATTCACCTATTGATGGACATTTGGGTTGTTTTCAGTTTTTGGTTGTTACAAATAAGGCTGTTACATTCATGTCCAAGTCCTTGTGTGAACATATGCTTTCATTTCTCTTGAGGAAATACCTAAGAATGGAATGGATCCTTACTATTGGCCCTAGGAAGTGAGTGGCTCTAGGGTACAGGAGAGGGCGTGGCAGAAGCCAGCTGTTTTTTTATCAGCCTTTTAGAACTGTTTGATTTTATTTTAACAATGTGTATGTTATTTTGCTTAAAATAGAAAATAATTATGTTTGCATATGCAGGTGTTCTGTACAGAGCTTGGTATTTCTGAGTGAAGTTGAGCCTTTTTTAGTTCAATGTTCTAGTGAAGGGCAGAGTTGAATGAGGCTTTTCAAGATAATTAAACCAACTAAATATGGAAAATAGCCCTTTAATTAATTAATCAACTAAGCTAACTGTTGGGATTATATGTACCACATAGGCCCAAGAATAAGGTTGCCAAACTTAGCAAATAAAAATAAGTATGCAGTATTTGAGATATACTTATACCAAAGTGTTATTTGTTATTTATCTGAAATTCAAATTTAACTTGGCATTATGTATTTTATCTATCAACCCTATCCAAGAAATACACGATCCATGAAAATTGCTAGAATGGAACACAGTAGGGGTGAGAGATGGAAGATTTTTCATTTACCCATTCTGGATGGATGTGGCCCAGAATCAAATTCAGGGTATTTCTGGGGTGAGATCCTGGTGTTATGGTACATTCTTTTTCTTTGTCCACTCCAGTCGTCTAAGTCTGCCATAAACAGTTATAGCAAATGCACTTATAATATGAAGTGGTCAGGTTGCTATCCTTGAAAATGAATCTTGGCTCCCAGAAGATAACAAACAATTTCAAGGGCTAAGAAATAGAGTGGTCAGGAATGGAGCAAGTGTGCATTTCTGTTACTTTACTTCATCCCAAATATGCAATGTTGTGGGCACTCTGAGCAGGAGAAACTTAAGTCTCTGGTTTTATGCTTATTGTCCAGTTTTGAGCCTCACATCAGATTCTCTTCTGTAAACGTACATAAAATTTTAAAATTATTCTTATGTAAAATTTAAAACATATGCAAAATTAGAGGGAATAGTTCAATGAACCCCCATGTATCCATCACCCCAACAATGATCCACTCATAGCTGGTCTTGTCTCGTGTAAATTCCTACTCTTCATCCCTCCCCAATTATTGTGAAGCAAATTCCAGACATCATCTAATTTCATCTCTAAATATTTCAATATGTATTTCTGACATACAAGGACTCTCCCTTTTAAACATAACCGCAACACCCTCATCATACACACTCCAAAGTCAACGATAATTCCAAAAAAGCCATTTTAAATAAAATTTGCTAGATGAAACAGAAATGCTGTTCCAGGATTTTAGCCAACACAAACCTTTCTGGTATTAATTAAACAATCCGGGCAAGTTTAAATACCATTCTGGCACCACTTCAGAGGAGGTAAATTCAAACACTCCAATCGGGTATTAAAATAGCTCTCTATTTTTCAAAGAAATATTACTATTGTTCATTCATTCATTCATTGATCCAACAGATATTTATTGAACACCTATCTTGCTAAGCACAGGATACAGAGATCAACAAGATCTGCGCTTTGCCCCTGAGGCATCGTGGAATGAGGAGGTTTACATCTCAGTACCTGTGACTCAAAGCAGAAGGAATGAGCCTGGAGTAAGGGCACAAGGCGATTGAAAAGCATTCTAAAGGCTGCGTGTCTCTCCTGAAGCAGCGGAGGAGGGTTTTTCACTGGAGGAATCAGCACAAAGGCATGAAGAAGACAAAATCTCCTAAACTATTTATTCTTCAATAGCAAAGACTAGGCCTTCCGTATCTGCGAATGTCCCGTCCTGGCCTGGGACACCTAGCCCAGCGCTTGACACACAGCGGCCATTCGATTTACTCTTATTGAAGAAATAAATGTGAAATTCACTCAACCCAAGTGATTATTTGTATTAATTCTCATCCAGTCCTAAAATCCCTATGTTGTACTGCATTGTTTTCATACACAAAGACTGCCACAGAACCCCTGCAACCTGCAGCAGGAAGAGGTAAACATTTTACAATGAGGGATCGATTGTGCTGAACATTTTCAGAAAGATGCTGCTTCCCTTATGCTCTAGTTTTTTTCATCCACCTAAGCAGTTAGTTGGTGAATTTTTGCTGATCTCCTTTATCAGTTTAAAAGATGATCAAACCATCTGTGGTCCCCCAGTTATCATGATCTGCCCATTGGCCTTCTAATGAGCACATACGAAATTTGCTTCACTGACAATTTTCTCTGAAAATAAAAGCCAGAGTGAAGCTTTGCTAACCACATGATTGAAATTTATTGCCACCGAAAGGATTTGGGTGTGTGTGTGTGTTTAGGGTTTGGATGGGGCTCTAAATTAAAACTTGAATAGCTCTCTGTAATCATTACACGGAGTATGTCCTGAGTAAGATTTAATCCTATCTGTTCCATAGAAGAGAGGGTCTGCGTATTGACCAGCTGGCCAGCTGTGTGGTAAATTTATATGGAGTTATTTTCCATATCATTTTGTTTATTTATATAGGTCCGATTAGACCCTTTTAAAGGCTCAGCTTAGTGTGGCTGCTGCAGACAGCTAGTTTACACCAAGTCCTTCTTGGCAAGACTTGAAAGCACATGGTAAACGGGGTAAATAATTGTATGTGATTATACACTGCTAAATAATGTGCATCTGGGAAGACAAACAAAACTTATTAAACAGACAACAAATAGACGAGGTAAATATCAAATATGTTAACTCTACAAAGTACAGGGCTGGATCTCATCAAAGTCTTGTTAACTCAGCACAGCTGAATTAAAATAAAAAGAGCCATTTAGACTTAAAAGCAAAGGATCCCCAGTTAGAAAGTCTGGATTCTGTTCCTGTCTCCATCACTAATTCACTAAGTGACATTGATTATTACTTTGATTTTTGTTTGAGTTTTCCCATCAATGGCAAGGGAATTTCAGGGCTGTTCCTGAGAGCATAGGAGAATGGTCGCCATATGCCTTCCTGGAAGGGAACAGAGGAGAACTGCTGCCTGGCCACCTCCCAATTTACCCTGCAATCTTCAAGACCTTGATGCTCCCTGGAAATCAAGTTGGCCTAGGCAAAAATTGGTGAAGGAGATGACACTTGCAAGATAGGTCACCACTGTGACCTTGACAGGGTTTGGGGGCTGGATAACAGTATGGGGACATAGTTATTGATGACCACTTCTGCTTCTGAGTAAATACGAGAGAGGGAAGCACAAAGAGTGGGAGACCACGGCAGCCCCAAAGTCTGTAGTCATGCAGGACACTTGTCCTACCACTCTAGAATCTGAGACATTTGGAACCATACATGTTTATGGCCATCTTTGAGTGTTTTTTAATTGAAATTGCTTTAAAAGCAAAGCATTGTCAATGAGTTCTTGGATCTCATTTTATCTACCCTTGTTTGTTTCTGCCTCATGCCCTGAAATGTCATCTACCTCACATCCCAGGCTCCCCACTATTCTCTAGATCAGAAATGTTCAACTTGGCTGTACATAAGAATCATCCAAGGAGATTTAAAAAATCCTGATGTCTAGGCTTGCACTCCTAGAATCTCTGAGGTTGGGACCAAAGCATCACTATTTCTTAAGTCCCCTAGGTGGTTGCAAAGTGCAGCCACGTTGAGAAGCACTGAACTAATGGTCCAAATGGCTGATCACAATTTACAGTAGCAGTGCTCTTAAATCTGGGAGATTCACTTGAGTCATCTGTGGTGGTTTTAAAGGTCACATTTGCCTGGACCCCACTGTCTGAAGAGATCCCAAATGCAGCACTCCCCTTCTTTACTGCTTCCATCTTAATTCAGGCCACTAGCCTCTGTCTTCTCTACTTCTGCGACAGAGTCTGTTTCCACGGCACCTAGAGTAAGCCTTTGAAGCATAAATCTAATCATTTATCATCCTGCTCACAATCCTTCACACTTAGAATAAAATCCAAGGTCTGATCATGGCTAATTGGCCCTAAATGACAAATCTCTACCTCTTTCTCTCTAGCCTCATTGCCTCCCACTCTACAGTTTACCCAGCAGCCTCTAGCCTCCGTACTGCACCTCTGACATGCCAGCATGTTCTCATCTCTGGGCATTTGCACTTGCTATTCCCTCTGCCTAGCATCTTTCCTCCCAGATATATAGCGTTGTTCCTTTACTTCATTCAGGATTTCACTCCTCACCAGATTCCTTCCCTTGACATATCTATCTCAAATAACACCTCCCTTTGTTTTGTCCCCTTACCCTGCTATATTCTCTTTCACAGCTTTTACCACTACCAGAAACCATATTATTTGCCAGGTTATCTATTTACTGCCCCTTTCTCCCCTAGAAAATGTAAACTCTATGAGGGCTAGGACTTTGTTTTGTTTGGCTGTTACCCAATATCTGAATAGCGCCTGGAACATGGAAGGCACTCGATACACAGTGAATGAATGAAGGAAGGAAGGAAGGAGGAAATGTCCCCTACTTTCATGTCACTCTCACACTCAGATATATCATAATTATGAAGCTATTTCAGAAAGAGCCTATTTACATCAACCAGGTTTCTCAAATAAAGCAACATGTGAATGCATATTTGCTCAAATTTATTTTACTTCCTTTAATTTGAAACCAGAGTTTTCCTAGATCTCACCAGCCCATAAATACATTGGGTCACATAAAACATCAATAAAAATCTATTTTTATTGGAAAACGTGATTGCTCTAGATTAGGGCTGTCAGATTTAGCAAATAAAAATATAAGCTGTACAGTTAAATTTGAATTTCAGAAAAACAACAAATAATTTTTTTAGTATCAGTATGTCCCACACAGTTGGGACATGCACTAAAAAATTATTCATTGCTTACCTGAAATTTAAATTTGATTGGGTGCCCTGTATTTCATCTGACAAACTTAATCCAAAATGCTATAGAATTGGTTTTAATACAGGAGCAAGTGTGGAATCAGATAACCTGGGTTTGACTCTTAGCTCAGCCACTTATTGGCTATGTGAATTTGGGTTTTTCTATTTCTAAAAAGGGGATAATAATACCAACTTTGTATGCTTATAGTGAAGATTAAATATAAAAACTATCTAAACCACTTAGTATAATGCCTGGTCCATAATGAGCACAAATAATATTACTCTCATCATTGTTACCATATGTAGGGTGATCAGCTATCTCCAGTTTGTCCAGGGCTGAGGGGTCTCCTGGGATAAGGGACTTTTGGTGCTAAAACTGGGAAAGTTCCAGGCAAACTGGGACAGTTGGTCATCTTAGTAGCTCTTTAGAAAAAGTTTGTTACTGCTGTACTAGTGCACAACTTTAAGCTGTAAGTCATATATGAAGACTGCTTTCTATCAATTAGCAAGAAATGTCTGGTTGCAATGGAAATTTTTCCAGCTTATATTTCAAAAAACAAACATTCCTATTAACCCTAGTCACATTTAGATCTCCATTACTGGAAAGAGGTGAGTCTGAGTTCTATATATTTAGAAAAGCATTCAAGTGCTCCATGAAATGTTGATTAATACATTTTTAAACATTAACAATCACAGTGGGGCATTTGACTGCCATATAGTTAGTTCCATGCATTTGTAGTTCAGCCCTTTGTTCTCTGCATCAAAAAAAGGCTGTTAAGGAACAATTTATTTCACAGATAAAATGGTACTAATTTATGCAAATACAGTGATTGAAGCAGCAAGGTTCAAAGAGGTTATGTCTTCAACCTCTTAGACAGGGGAAATGAATAGGATGCTATCCAAAACCCTCTGTTTGGATCATGTCTCTCAATCAAATGGGTGCCTCTGTGAGCTGGTGCTTGATAATTTGGAGAAGAATACATCTGTTTGGCAGTGACCAAGAGTAACAGAATTACACAGCCTCTGTGTGTTGGATTTCCACTTTCAGAGCTAGTCTCAGTAGACAAAGCACAGACAACTTGGTTGGGGTTTAGCCAGCACCTTAGTGATATAATGGTAAGGGTGAAACCAACACAAGGTGGGGAGCAAGAAAGGGGGAGACAAGGAGGAGACAGGCCCCAATTAGGCAACATCCTCATCTTATAAGGGGGGGAGTTGCTGGAAGAAAAACTAGAGATTCAAGCATATTATTTATAATTTCATAATAGTGTTTAAGTATAGTATATTATTTACAGTTACAAAGATAATCTATAGAAGATCTAGTAATTATCACCTAACTTTCAAGCTCTAGAAGAAGTGGGAGGAAGAGATGGGATAGACAAAGGTAAACTGAAACATCATCCTTCTTACCAGATGTAGTAAATAGTCTAGAGTCAAGTCAAGAAATTGAGAAATAAGCATAAAATATAGAGATGAGAGGGAAATCACCAGAAGAACTAAACACAGAAATCTTATTTTGTTTTTTAATGACGAGATCTGAGTAGAGAGGCTGAGGTGAAAACTGCTGATTTCCAGGACCTGTTCTGCTTGACTTACTGTCATGTGCACAGATTACTGCAATTAAAAAATCAATAAAAAGATGGTGCTATTGTGGCACAAAGATGTGGTCATACTGTTGTTTTTAGGCAAAAATGAGCAATATTCTCAGTATTATTTGTTTGGTGAGCTTTCAGGACATTGAGTTAGAGTTGTTTACACTGATTTTGTGCTTCAAAGACCTTAGAAACTACTTGGCAAAATTCAAAATACTGAGCAAACAGATATTTTAGAAGAGGGAATGAAGGGAAGAGAGAGAAAAAAGAAAAGAAGTCCAAGATAGCATCCTTGATGCCATCAGTAGCACTTAGTAGCTTTAAACACCAAGAACCTTAAGCCGCCCTAAACACTGGTCACATACAGAGAAAAACGTCCTATCACCTCCCACACCCATCCTGGTCCTCCTGGCCTCCTTTTGTTCCCCTTCTCTGCCTCTCTCTACATTCTACACTAAGCAATTTACCGTTTTTCGTTTCTCTTCACTTTCCATCTGCATTACATTTTTTCAGACATGCAATATTATCTTCAATGTGTCCTTTATAGGCTACTACAATTAAGAAGGGTGTGCCAGGGACCGGCCCGGCAGCATAGTGATTAAGTTCGCTCACTACTCTTCAGCAGCCCAGGGTTCGCAGGCCTGGTGTGGACCTAGGCACTGCTCATCAAGCCATACTGTGGCAGGCATCCCACATAAGATAGAGGAAGATGGGCATGGATGTTAGCTCAGGGCCAATCTTCCTCGGCAAAAAGAGGAGGATTGGCAACAGATTAGCTCAGGGGTAATCTTCCTCACCAAAAAAAAAAAAAAGAGAGAGAGAGACAGAGAGAAGGGTGTGCCATCTGCATGAGGGAGATGATTTTTTTTTAAAACCAGGAGCCTTTGGTCTTAGCATCAAATCATCGTTCCTCATTCTGGGTAGGTTCACTGCCAGAGAGGATCCGAGTAAATCCCTCTTGGTCCAGCTGTGCATTGAGTACAAATAAACACGACTTGGGAGTGGAAGACTTCTGCTTTGCTCTCTGTTTTTCTTTCTGACTTGAATTTGCATTTTCTTCCCAGTCAAGAGCTGTTATGGCCCAGCCTGCTGATGGGAATTAAAAGCCTTTCAAGCATAATGGAGTCCTTCTTAGGGTTAGAGAATCATGTCAAGCTCAGATGCACTTTATAAGGTACATGTCTCCAATCACTTGTCAAATCGTCTCCTTTTGAATTCACTCTCTTTCCTTCAGCTCACCCTTCTCATTCAAGGATCTCCTCCTATCATCGCCTAGTTTCACACCATCCCAGGACTGCATTCATTTGCAAAGGTGCTGGCCCAGGGGCAGAGAAGTAAGGGTTGGGGGAAAGAGTGAGCCTCTGAAGTAGGAAGCCAGGTGGGGGACACCTGTCTCTCTCCCCCACCCCAGAAACTTTGAGCAACACAGACACTAAGCCCTCACAATTGTTGCTGTGGCATTGAACTGTGGTGGCAATGACAGTTGTGACTTCATTGAAGAAAGCAAAACAGCTGGCAAAGGCCTGGTGGGTGTGCTCCTAATTTGTGCACAGACAGCTTTGTAGTTCACAGTGGGTTCCCCCTGCAGTGACTGGAGCCAGACAAAAAAAAAGCCTTTCTATTGAAAATGTGGCTTCCTTCTCCTCATTGAAGTCAATGTCAAAGTTTGCTTTTGTGAGGACCAAAGGGTTGAGTCCAAGAGTCTGATAAAAGGAACACACACACAAAAAGGCAGTCTTCAAGGCTGACCACACTTTTCTCATGAATTCTGAATGCCTACTGTCTTCTCTGGGCTGGTCAGCGTGCAGAATAAACTTGGAATCTGATTTCTGAAAAAAGGAACTTGTCGATGCAAATAATCCATAGCCAATCTATAAATCAAAATTGGGGTGAGTTTATTATGAGCCAAATTTGAGGACCATATAGCATGGGGCCTTCCTTCCCCAAAGAAGGAAGGGCACTGAAGAAGTGGGGTGTAGAGAGTGGTTATATACCATCAAAGAGAATATATCACATATGATTGCAGTGTCCGTTTTACAATAGTCATGAGATTGCCCTGTCTGCACAGCCACTGATGGGCACAGCAGGTAGCAGGTCTGTTGTCTCGAGTTGGGTGGTCACAGGATGAGCACAGCAATCAAATCCTAGCCTAGGGAGAAATGCTTATCTTTAAGGAAATGCCAATCTGGGGGAAGTTGCATCCTTATCTTAAGGGCACTTGTTCTTGTTTCTGGGACATGGTAAATGCTCAAATCAGATATACAATGCATGTTCAAAGGCCAAGTCAGGCCCTTTTGGAAAAACAAGGTCAGGCCAAATTAGTTTTACACCAAATGACTTCCTCATATACTCCAATATATCCTATTGATTGACATTTATTTATCAAACTGATTTCTGAAAAATGCTGGCTTCTGTATAAAGATAATTCCTTTATTTCTGAATAAAAATTTAAGAATTCTTTCTATTTGGGAAATCACCCTTGGGTCTATGTGGAACAAGATTATGCCTTTCTAAGACTTTCTGAAATAAGAGGAGCAAGGTGTGTGCTCACAGGGCCAGGTGCTGGTGGGAGAGGTAACTAGGTAGTTAGTTCACACCTCTTCAACTTCATAGCTTGATAAACTGGTCTAGCCTGTCACACAACCTTTCCTTTATCATGTTATTCCCTTTAAGTGGACTTTTGTCACTTTTTGGTCACCCAGTGACCATTCTCCCTTCCTAACAGGACTTGATATTCCCTTAGGAAATTTCTCTTTCTGCATTCTGAACCCTGTGGTTTGGGAGGGATTGACCCTACCTCTTGCTCTAGGCGTGGACTCTGGTTAGCTTAAATTACCTATTCACCTCCTCCACTGGTTCCCAGATAAGCCAGTAACCTAACCAGATGCATCAAAACACAAGGAGATATTTGAATCCTCTCATAAAGACAAGCTTCCTCTTTCTTCGACAAGTGCTACTGGAAAAGATGCTCTCTCTTCCTCTTGGAAGGTGTGGGAGGAGATCTGAGGTCTAGAGCTGCTGCAACCATTTTGCTACCACAAGTGGAGTGCCTGGAGCGGCCTGTGAGGAGGATGGGATGGGAAAGAGGGACAATACAGTATCTGAGGATGAAGCTGAGAAAGTAGGGAGCCAGTCCCCTGGTGTTCTTATTGGGACTGCTAGATCAAGCTTTATCTGAAGCCAATAGTCCCTGTGGACATTTGCTTTATATAAGCCAAGAAATTCACTTTATCATTTAAGCCTGGTCAAGTTGGCTTCTCTGTTGCTTATTATAAAATAGTCCCAAATGATATAAGTTCCTTGTTAAGAACAATGTATATTTCCCCACTGTCTATAAAAATAGCTTAAATTTTTTAGTTTAGCATTTGAGACAGTCCACAAGTAGAACACAGCCAACCTTTTTATTCTAGTCAAACCAGTCTTATAGCAGGTCCCACTTGTCCCTTTTCTCTGCTTATCCCTCCCTAAACGTCAGTGCCCTTAAATTTTAGATCTTCCCAAGCTGTACTTATCTCTCTTGATCTCTGTTTTCTCTCACATTCTTCTAATTATTATTGAAACAACTGTATTTTCTTTGCCCTTTTCATAGGCTGTCTTATGTTGTTAAACATATTAATGTGTGTTTAGCTTACTTCTTGAGGGCAGGTACTACAGCTTTCTGGTCAATATCTATCTCTTAGCACCTAGAACCATGCCCTACATATAGTAGATATTAGTAACATGTGCAAGATAGTTGGCGATAGTCAGGTTTTTTGATCAACACCACCACAAATGGTTACGTCTAGGTAAGGCTAAGGACTCAAATATTACCTAGACACATGAAAACAATAAAACCAGAGGAGTCTGGCTAAATAATTTTCACTTGAGAATGAAATGGGCATACTCCATTTTAAGAAAACCATTTGTATGAAACAAGCTTGGTTAGCGAACTATAACCTCTTAGCTCTTCAAATCATAGGGCTCATGAAAACAAATGAGGTAAACTGGTTTGACTAATACATCTCTATTACGAAAGCCCACTGGAACTTGCTCAATTATAATATTGTGTAATGTAATGTAATATAATATAATATAATGTAATATAATATAATACAGCCCTATAACTCAAAGCTCCTGCCTGTGGTCAAACATGTCTGCCAAGAAGGTGTGCAATTTAGCAGTCCCAATTCCCAGTTCTGGGTGAAGCCTCTGAGTGATGACCGGTCATTCAAGAGGCCCCCAGACCAAAAAGTCTGCAGAGTGGCCATGTGAGGCTGTTCACCTCATCATTTCCCACGTCGCTTCCACCCACATTCACCCTGGCTTCACAGAGTCTATTTACAGAGGGAAGTAAATGCCCATATTCTGCTTGGTTTTAGTGTAACTCTTTAAAGCTTTATGACATTCTGGGGTGTATTTCTCTAGCATTCCAGAATGACCCACAGTACAGTGGAAACAGGCTGTCCTTAGCACTTCATAGCCTGAGTATTTAATGACATCATTCTGTGAGATGAAGGGAAAGCTGTAAGAAAAAACCTATTTGGCCTGCTCTAGCCATAGTTGTCTTAATTAGCCTCCATTTTTAATGTAATGAAAGGACTAAACCTAAAGATGGCTGGCCAGGAAAATAATGAGCTTTCAGGTACACTTGGTTACTATAATTTTTCTGCTGATAGAAAATATTATTAAGCCATGGATTTGTTCTCCATCTTGAGAACACAGACTAAAAGGAGAAAGAAAGTACACACATACATTTTTTAAAATGCATTAAGGTGCGCTGTCTGGTACCATCACCATCTTGGCATCTGATTCTTTCCAGAAAGCATAAGCACTTTCTCTTTGTATTGGTTCCTCCCTCTTTTTGTGAACCTTGTAATTTTGTGAAACATAAATATGTAATATTGAGCTGGATTGGATCCACCCTTCACTATAAAGCTGTATACTGTCTACATTGGCATCCCCTTGGAGTAATCTTTAAGTAAAGAAGCATTTGGAACATCAGATAGAATAAGGCACATTTTCTCCTAAGTGTGGGCTTTATTCTTCTGAGTAAATAGATGCTTTAAAAGCAGCCAAGTCTCCATTTGGTGTATCCGAGTAGGAGTTTGATATTTGCACTGAGAAATACTGAATTCCTGAAACACTAAGAGGCAATTCAAGAATTTTCTTACAAGTCAGTTAGACTTTAAATCAACAATTTGCATATTCATGAGCAGATATATTTTTTCTAGTACACTCTAAGCATGAAGAAAAAGAGCATCAACCATCAACTCTACATTTTCTGCGGTCATGTCTTGTGTTACCCAAGAATCAGGTGATAAGGTTAAAAAAGTAGATTAGACAGAAGGCCCTCAGGGCCACTCACTCCCCAGACCTGTAATATCTGAGGAATTAGAACAGTCACAGTCTTGCTAAGGTCTCTGATATGTTGTGATCTGTGGATTTGAATCATATACTTTAGGTCAGCAAGGTACTTGCTGGTTGGTGGGCCTAGCCTGTCACCAGCATCCACTCCCAAAGCAGCTTTATTGCTCTCTCCCTCAGGTGGGATAGGGAGTAACTCTGATGACTTGTTAAAAGTGTTTGTCTAGAAAAATGGCAACTTCTCTCCTCTCTCACTACACCCCCCAATCCCCATAAAGACAATAAATGCTGCCTGGAAGTGAAGAGAAAGGGAAAAGATTTAACAAAGAGGTAGTATTTATGATCAATCCCTCTTGAATATCCAGGCCACTGTGGCTGTGGGGCTTTGGGCCAGCCACCTTACCTCTCTGAGCCTTCCTCTTTCCCTCCTTCCCTCATTCCTTCATTTCTTCATCCCCTCATTTATTAAATAAATATTTACAGATTACCTACTATCTGTCAGGGACTGGTCTAGGCACCAGGAAATTAATGGAGAAGTAAACAAAGTCACTGGCCTCATGGAGCTTATATTCTGATGCGGGGAGGGCAGGAGAAGACAGACGATGAGCTGTAACAGCTGATCATTTTTAGTCAGTTCACTGGGACCAATGAAGCAACTTGATTCTGATTCTGCCAGCAAGACTTTATATTTAATTATTTTAAAATAGGGACTCTGCCTTTTAATTAATCTTTATAAAATATCCTGAAGGGCCTATTCTGGTGCTTTTCTTAGGGCAACATTCAATATGAACTAGAGGCAGAAGAGGAAAAGAGTCAGGGCTTCTTGTGCTCACTAACTGTATTACTTGCAGAGTTCATTAACCTCTTAAACTCTCCAGTGTGACAATAATACTCTCCCTAATCACTTCCTGGGTTAATCTAAGAAGCAAATGGGTGAGCTCTGGGACAGAGCACTGGGAAATACAAATACAAATGGGAATGATGCAAGAGGGGAAGTGTAAGGTCATTTCTTCCTGAGTTTCTTTTTGGCTTCTGAATTCACATGCTACCATTGACAATTGTAGAGAATGTGTTGGACACTTGCTTTATTAAACCTGTAGATTGTGGACAGACACTGTTCTCTATGGGCTCATTCATTTCCTTGTGGGGCATGTCACCTCCAGCAGGGAGCATTACCCGACCAAATTGACCAATTTGAAGAAACCCCACCTCGCCTGCACCTCTACAGGAATTTTTACTCAATTTGGGCTCTGAACGTTGTTGCATTTGCCTTGTGTTCTTTAGCACCAATATTAATATTTAAAGACATATAAATGATTGCCATTAGTGAAAATTGAACAGACTATTGGTGAAATAAAACTGTGAATAGGACGTGTCTTTCTTGATTCTCAATCTGTTTTGGATTGAAGACAAGAAAAGACCGTATTAGCAGAAGAAAAATTGGCCTAAATGTGAGAACAGTTGGCTTTAAAAAATATATATATATAGTTAAGTATTTACAGAATGGCAAGAAGCCAGGAAAGCACTCAGTGGAGTTTTCCATTCCACTCCCCATGTCCTGTTTGCAGAGTGTGTACTTTTTGTCTTAAAGTGCCACACTCCCAAGTTGAGAGAGGTAGTCTGTCTTTCTTATTTCCATGTAAATAAAACAGTTACATATGAAACAAGCAGGATTTTGATTTGAAGAACAGACAAATAGATTAATAAATGTTAGGCTAACAGAACCCTTTCCCCTCGAAGACCTTGTCCCCGTCAGGGATGACAGTCTGGTCCTAACCCCATGCAGCTGAAAGCTAACTGGCTTTATAATTCCCCAAGCACGGGAGTGAGGGATGGAATGGTTCTATATTGTTTCTGCTCTAAATGTGAGATTAAAAAATTCCTTTTGACCTAAAAAAGATGTATGGCATGACACAGCAATAAAAAATGAGGAACTACTGATACAAGCAACGACACGACGGAATCTCAAAAGAAGTCGCAAAAGAGCATGTTCTGTATGATTCCATTTATACGAAGTTCAAGAACAGGGAAAATGAATCTATGGAGAGTTCAGAACGGTGGTTGCCTCTAGGGTGGTATTGACTGGAAAGGGGCAAGACGGAACTCTCTGGGGTGATGAGAGCATCTTATATATTGGTCTGGGTGGTAGTTAGAGAGGTGTACACATATGTGAAAAGTCATTGAGCTGCACCTTAAGATTTGTGCACTTTACTGCATGTAAGGTATAGCTCATTTATTTTTTAAAAGGGCATCACAGTCAGGAGCCACCTGAGGATACGTTTGTAAGAATAACAATGATTGATATATTTACAACATTTGCCAGTCTGCAAAAGACTTTCATATGCATTATCTCTTGGTTCTTGCAAGCATCTTTGAGATTAGATGAGGAAGGTGAGGTTCTTTGGAGCTGGAAGTTGGGAGGACATCCCTCTCTCCCCATTCTAACAGCCCAGGGACACCAGACTGCCTTGGTAACATTGACAGGGACATTGATGGCATTTGGTCAGGACATGTCTTCATTATGTGGGTCTGTTCCATGAACTGCAGAACCTGTGCCATCTCTGGCAAATGTCCTTCCCTAAAGGTCAGTGGGCTGACCAGAAACACCTTTGCACATTTTCAGATGCCCCCAGGAGCACACTACAGACCCTGGTTGAGAACTCTTGTGCTTACTGCATCTCTGGATAATGGGGCTTGAGTGCCAGTTAATTCCTACCTCATATAGAAACTGGAGCCCTGAGGACAAGAGGTGCCTTTGTTTGGGCACTGGTGCAGAATGGGGTGTTAGGCTGGGTCCTCTGGTTGAGCCACTGTTCCTGCATTGGCTTGAGGTCCACCGCAGGTCCCATTGCTTTATCCATAGGCCCAGCATCACACATCCATAAGTGTGGTGCTGGAGTAGGGCTTGAGCTCACAGCCTGTTCCCTGGAGGTCCAGTCATCTAACTATGTTCCCTTCCTCTGTTCCTCCACTGGGATCAAGTATCTGAAACTCCTTTTGGCCCTGGAACACAGGAGGTAATCCAAGATCCTTATCTCTGCCCTGCACCCTCAGAAGTGGAGCCTCCCTTATTGTAGAACCTCCAGCAGGGCCTTCTGCAATAGATGAGACTGCATAAGGTTGTATGAAAATAAGTGACCAAGTAAGTGCTTGAGCCCACTCTCCTTACCTCAAATCTTGCTCTCAATCCACTACACCCTGGGTTGGCAAGTCACGGCCCATGGTCCAAATCTGGCCTACTGCTTGCCAGCCCAAGGATGTTTTTTAAAATGTTTAAGTGGTTACATTTAAAATGGTTATATAAGGATCTACACAAAATATCCTCAATTTTGCTTCTTGGCCTACAGAGTCTGAAATATTTACTAGCTGGCCCTTTACAGAAAAATTTTGCTGACCCTACACTGCCATTATGCTTTATTCCAGTGTATATCCAGTAGAATTCTGACAGGGTTTATGAACAAAAGCTCCCCTGTTGGCAGCAATTACTATTGCTTTTATACTACAAGAACTAGAGAAGGGACAAGAAAGAAGAGATCAGCTTTATTAAGACATCAACCAAGCCTATTAGGGAACAAGATGAGTTAAATGAGAGTATAGAGACTATCAATCACATATCCTGTCCCATTATTTTAAATCAAATAGTTGTATTTGATCATCTTCTCACCTGTGCCCCTCTCCCCTGTGACAGCTTGATGACCAGCTCCTACATTGAGCTGGTTGACATTAAGAAAATCACTCAAAAAATGGCAGAGGAGCACTGATGTAAAACTTTAGCGATCTGCTTAATTGACTGGATTTTTGCCTTGGGGTTCTTAGGGCCACAGACCATTCATTCATCCATCAACAGACAGGAGGATTCAGAGATAGAGGAAAGAAGAGTGTCCTCTCCTGAGAAACTTACTGACAAGTAAATAGATGTTTGCCCAGAAATTGAGACAGGAGCAAGAGAAGAGGCATGTGACCTTGCTGGAATGGAAAGGGTGAAGCCCAGTCTACATCTTGAAGGATGATTTTACCTGCCAGGCAAGCAAGATTCAGGGGAAGGGCATTTTAGGTGGAGAAGAGCAGGAACATCTACTGTATAGCATCTATTGTGTAATTTTTTTTCTTCATATATAAAAAATAAAGTAAATAAAGGCATAGAAGCAAGATAGAACATTGGGTGTTAGAAAAGTGAGGATTCTGGTAGAGCAGGCACCACAGGTGAATGTAAGCTCAAGTGATGCCCCTAGAGATAGTCAGGGGCCAGATCCTGAAGGCTCTTGTCGGCCCTTCTTTTAGGTTGGGTTCTTCCAGAAGCAGACCCTGAGACAAAGTGAGGAAGAATAGAGATGAGATGGCCATAACTCTGCTACTTCTCCCATTAAGAGGTGGAGTCTATTCCTGACCCCTTGAATGTGGGCTGAACTTAGTGACCTGCTTGACCAGTAGAATGTGGTAGAAGGGACATTCTGGGACTTCTGAGACTAAGTCACAAGAAGCCTTGCAGCATCTGCCTGGGTCTCTTGAAACACTCTGTCTCTGGGAGCTCTGAGCTGCCGCATAAGAACTTTGATGACCCTAAAACTGCCATGTTGGAGAGACCACGTGCAGGCCCTCTGGACAGTGGTCCCAGCTAAGTCAAACCATCCCTTAAATCTCTGCCAAAGTGCCAGACACATGAACAAAACTGTCTTGGATGCCCTGGACTTGCACAATTGTCAATTGAATACCAATGAGTAACATCAGTTGACACCACATGGGACAGAAGACTTGCCCTGCTGAGCCCTGCAAAAATTCCTGACCCAGAGAGTTATGAGATAAAAAAAAAATGGTTGTTTTTATCACTTAAGTTTGAGGCAGTTGTTACGGATGGCAATAGATAACTGTGTTAGTTTCCTAGTGCTGCCCTAACAAAGTATCACAGACTAGGCTGCTGAAAACAACAGACAGGTATCCTCTCACAGTTCTAGAGGCCAGAAGTCCAAAACCAAGGTGTTGGCAGGGACAGGCTCTCTCTGAAGGCTCTGTTCCATGCTTTTCTCTTAGCTTTTGGTGTTGCTGGCCATCCTTGGAATTCCTTGGCTTGTACATGTATCACTCCAGTCTCTACCTCTGTCATCACATGGCCTTCTCCCCCTGTGTGTCTCTCTCTTCTCTTCTTATACAGACACAAATCATATCAGGTTAGGGCCCACCCTAATCCAATGTGACCTTATCTTGACTTCATTACATCTGTAAAGACCCTCTTCCAAATAAGGTCACATACACAAATACTAGGGTTAGAAATTCAACATATCTTTTGGGGGGACAAAATTCAACCTACAAAAATAGCCAAAACATAAAAATTTGAGTACAAGTAGTTTATTTGGGGGATGATTCTAGAAAGCACTGATGGAAGAGTGGGGAAGTCAGATAGGGAATGAAAGGAAGCCAAAATAATGTACATTATGAGGCAGATTGCTACTGTGGGCAGTTGGAGTCAATTCCACTGGGAAAATCTGGGAGATAGTCTGCAAAACATCTCAGAGTTATTCTCTCTCTATCCCCTCCCATCCCCACCCCAGGGGCCAGGAAAATGGAGAATTTATCCTTCAATTCCCATCCATCACTGGCTGAGGGTTGCTCCCCAGGAACATTAATTTCCTGGCACTTACGGCCTGTTGCCCGCAACTGAGAGAAATCCTTCAAGCAAAGAGCAGCAGGTGCTCATGATAGGATGCTGTGGGCACGTTCTGGAACAGTGAGTGCTAGGGTTTGTGAGTGGGGCACCGCTACAGCTGTGCTAAGGAGGCTGAATTTTATTCTGAAGGTTATGGAGGCTGAAGGGAGGGGGAATTGGATTATTTCATGCAGCAGAGTAATGTGTTTAGATTTGAATTATAAATCACTCTGATGGGAGCTGAAGGGGCTGGACTCTCCAGTTAGGAAGCTGTGTCTGTAGTCCAGGGGAGAAATCATGAATGTACAAGCAAGGGCAATGGGAGGTCAGACGGAGAGGAAGGGATGGACTCAAGATACCTTAGAAGGTGGAATCAACAGGATATACAAAAGGAAGGGAAGGATAGGTCTGAGGAACTTCTGGGACCCTAAAGGAACTCTGGACATGGAGCAAAGCTAAAGGTGAAATCTTTTCTTTCACAAATAAGAAAAGTTACAGACAGGATAGCAACCTGCCTCAGGGCCCTTGCACAGGATGTTTCCTCTGCCCATAACGTTTGTCCCCACACAGTCACATAATACATGCCCAGGCATGTTGCAGGTCTCTGCTAAAACAGCCCCTTCTCAAAGAAGCCTGCTCTGACTACTTAATTTAAAATTGCAAGCTACTTCCCCTTTGTCATTTCTCCCTATTGTCCTATTCTGCTTTGTCTTTCTCCAAGTGTCATATTCTGACATCTATTCATTTTAATTATGCTTTTGCTTATCATCTGCTTTCCCCCTCTTTAGAATACGAGTTCCACAATGGCGGGGTTTCTGTCTGTTGTGGCCACATTCCAGCATCTAGCATAGGGCCTGGCACATTGAAAGAAGTCAGTACGTATTTGTTGAATCAAAGAAGGAACAATTCAAAAAGTTGTTGTCAAATACAAATGGACTATAGCTGCTTCTGTCTTCAAAGGAGGAGAGATGGTGATGACACAATTTATACTGCAGGAGAAATAAAATTTCTATGTCACTCTCTTTCCCCTACAAAGCCTGGGGGAGGAAGAAGAAAGGGAGACACCTGGTGAGGGTACCTTGCTTGGGCAGAGTGCAGGTAGCACTTTTAAATATGCAAAGGGATGCCTGTTAGACAGGGCATGTAGCAAGAGAAAGGGAGAGTGCAGGCATGCAGGAAGTGTCAGTTTTGAGAAGGAAATAGTTCAGATTGAGCAGCGAGGGGATCTTCACTCAGAATGGTAGAACAGTCAAAGGACGTTTCCAAGCAGGTGAGTCTCAGACTCGGTTTCACAGTATTTGGAGTTTCTGCCATATAAACCCACTCTGTCACCTCAAAAACCTTCGTAAAGTCTGCTGCAAGCACAGGCCTTGTGTCAAGTTTTGGGGGGAAATTGAGGAAAGGACCTGAATTCCACATCTGGATTGACACATTATGGAGCAGGGACAGTAAGTAGAGAAGCAGAGATGATACAGGAATGGGATTCAGAGAAAGCAGAAAGATAGAGACAGGGATGACCCTGAGAATACTGGGCCCCAATAATTAGTGGAAATTTGGGAAATGCTTTGGAGTGAACACAGTCACTTATCAGACCAGTCACTTGGATTGCCATGATATAGTACATTCATATGGCACATTTAATTCACAGAACATTGTCATAGGCATTATGTCATTTTTGTCTTCACCCTGTACAACAGAGAGGTTGGGTAATTTACCCAAGACCACATGAGTGTCAGAGCTAGAGCTGAACTTTGGATCTTTGGACTGGAAGTCAAATACCTTATTGACTAGTCTCATCTTTTGCAGATTCAATATTTGAGCTTTCAGCTATTTGAGAAGTTCAAGTGATGCAGTAACTTGATACTTGTGCTGCAGCACAGCCTGGAATCCTCTGTTCTGGGAGGCTGGTCTGCAGGAGGGAACCCGCAAGCTAGTGAGTGAGGCTGGCCACTTGTTCAGTAACCACAGCCCAACTCAGCTCTGTTGTTCCATCCTGTGGTATATGGTGGAGGGTTGGTAGAGTTGGAAGGTCTTGGAATCTATCTATGACAAAGTGTAAAGGGCTCAAACTTTTCTAACATGTTTCCAGGAGGGGAACTTAGGGGGTGCTTTTAAAAAAAAATTTTCAATCTCTCATGCCATATTTGGGTCTTTCGTGGTTAAAAGCATGAATGGAGCATAAGGCTGGGTTTGGAAAGTTTGGGAAGATATAGTTCCACAATCCTTTCTCAGTTTAAGCTGTTGCTATGACATCTTAGCCAAAGTATCCTGACTCTTTTCCCAAGAGATTGCTCTTATGGGAAAAAATGCAATGATACTCAAGTTAGAAATGGAGCATGCCACAAATTACTCTTAACTCTGCTTCTTTTGGTTGAGGAGGGGAAGTGCTTGTAGTTGTGATTGTAATTGGAGCAAAAATATTTTATATGGACCCTAATTAAAATGAGGGAGAAATGCCACTTGAAATTTTCTTTAACATATATGCTTATGAATCAGGTTTGTGAAAAGGGACATAAACAAACCTATTTTCTTTTTTTTTTTTGCTTGAGAAAGATTAGCCCTAAGATAACATCTGCGCCAATCTTCCTCTCCTTTATGTGTGGGACACCTCCATAGTATGGCTGGTGAGTGGAGTAGGTTTGCGCCCGGGATTCGAACCTGTGAATCTGTGCTGCCGAAGTGGAGTGCATGGAACTTTAATCACTTGGCCACGGGGCTGGGCCCTAAACACACCTATTTTTTTTTTTTATTGATGTCTTAATAGTTTATAGCATTGTGGGGTTTTAGTTGTACATTATTATTTGTCCGTCACCATGTGGATGCATCTCTTCACCCCTTGTGCCCACCCCCCACCCCCCTTCCCCTTGGTAACCACCAATCAGTTCTCTCTGTCCGTGTGTTCATTTATATTCCATATATGAGTGAGTTCATGCAGTGTCTGTCCTTCTCCCTCTGGCTTATTTCACTTAACATAATACCCTCTAGGTCCATCCACGTTGTTGCAAATGGGACAATTCTGTCTTTTCTTATGGCTGAGTGGTATTCCATTGTATGTATATACCACATCTTCTTTAACCAATGATCAGTCAAGGGACACTTGGGTTGCTTCCACTTCTTGGCTATAGGGAATAATGCTACAATGAACATAGGGGTGCATAAGCCTCTTGTGATGGTTGATTTCATGCCCATTGGGTAGATGCCCAAGAGTGGCATTGCTGGATCATAAGGTATTTCTATTTTTAATTTTTTGAGGAATCTCCATACTGTTTTCCATAGAGACTGCAGCAGTTTGCATTCCCACCAGCAGTGAATTAGGTTTCCTGTTTCTCCACAACCTCTCCAACATTTGTTGTTTTTTTGTCTTGGTGATTATAGCCATTCTAACGGGTGTCAGGTGATATCTTAGTGTAGTTTTGATTTGCATTTCCCTGGTGATTAGTGATGTTGAACATCTTTTCATGTGTCTATTGGCCATCTGTATCTCTTCCTTGGAAAAATGTCTGTTCACATCCCCTGCCCATTTTTTGATCAGGTTGTTTGTTTTTTTGTTGCTCAGTTGTATGAGTTCTTTATATAGTACAGAGATTAATCCCTTGTCAGATAAATGATTTGCAAATATTTTCTCCCAGCTGGTGGGTTGTCTATTCATTTTGATCCTGGTTTCATTTGCCTTGTAGAAGCTCTGTAGTCTGATGAAGTCCCACTTGTTTATTTTTTCTTTTGTTTCCCTTGTCCGAGTAGACATGGAATCTGAAAGGATCCCTTCATGACCAGTGTCAATTAGTGTACTGCCTATATTTTCTTCCAGGAGTTTTATAGTTTCAGGTCTCACTTTCAGGTCCTTAATCCAGTTTGAATTGATTTTTGTATATGGCAATAGGAGATGGTCTACTTTCATTCTTTTGCATGTTGCTGTCCAATTTTCCCAGCACCATTTATTGAAGAGACTTTCCTCTCTCCATTGTATGTTCTTTGCTCCTTTGTCGAAGATTAGCTGTTCATAGGTGTGTGGTTTTATTTCTGGACTTTTAACTCTGTTCCATTGATCTGTGTGTCTATTTTTGTACTAGTACCATGCTGTTTTGATTACTATAGCTCTATAGTATATTTTGAAATCAGGGATGCCTCCAGCTTTGTTCTTTTTGTTCAGGATTGCTTTAGCTATTCGGGGTCTTTTGTTGCCCCATACGAATTTCAGTATTTTTTGTTCTATTTCCGTGAAGAATGACATTGGGATTGCATTGGATCTGTAGATTGCTTTAGGTAGAATGGACATTTTAACTATGTTTATTCTTCTAATCCATGTGCATGGAATATTTTTCCATTTCTTTATGTCTTCCTTGATTTCTCTCAATAGTGTCTTATAGTTTCCATTGTATGGGTCTTTCACCTCCTTGGTTAAATGTATTCCCAGATATTTTATTCTTTTTGTTGCAATTGTAAATGGGATTGTCTTTTGAATTCTCTTTCTGTTAGTTCATCATTAGTGTATAGAAATGCAACTGATTTTTGTAAGTTGATTTTATACCCCGCCACTTTACTGTAGTTGTTGATTATTACTAGTATTTTTCCAATGGAATTTTTTGGGTTTTCTATGTATAAGATCATGTCGTCTGCAAATAGTGAGAGTTTCACTTCTTCATTGCCTATTTGGAGTCCTTTTATTCCTTTTTCTTGCCTAATTGCTCTGGCCAGAACTTCCAGTACTATGTTGAATAAGAGCGGTGAGAGTGGGCACCCTTGTCTTGTTCCTGTCCTCAAAGGAATGGCTTTCAGTTTTTCCCCATTGAGTAGGATGTCAGCTGTAGGTTTGTCATATACGGCCCTTATTATGTTGAGGTACTTTCCTTCTATACCCATTTTGTTGAGAGTTTTTATCATAAAAGATGTTGGATCTTGTCGAATGCCTTCTCTGCATCGACTGAGATGATCATGTGGTTTTTATTCTTCATTTTGCTAATGTGGTGTATTATGTTGACTGATTTGCGGATGTTGAACCATCCCTGTGTCCCTGGCATAAATGCCACTGGATCATGGTGTATGATCTTTTTGATGTATTGCTGTATTTGGTTTGCCAATATTTTGTTGAGGATTTTTGCATCTATGTTCATGAGTGATATTGGCCTGTAGTTTTCCTTCTTTGTATTGTCCTTGTCTGGCTTTGGTATCAGGATGATATTGGCCTCATAGAATGTGTTAGGAAGTATTCCATCTTCCTCTATTTTTTGGAATAGTTTGAGAAGGATAGGTGCTACATCTTCTTTGAATGTTTGGTAAAATTCTCCAGGGAAGCCATCTGGTCCTGGGCTTTTATTTTCTGGGAGATTTTTGATTACTGTTTCAATCTCTTTACTTGTGATTGGTCTATTCAGATTCTCTATTTCTTCTTGATTCAGTTTTGGGAGGTTGTACATGTCCAAGAATTTGTCCATTTCCTTTAGGTTGTCCAACTTGTTGGCGTAAAGTTTTTCATAGTCTTCCCTAATAATCCCTTGTATTTCTGTGGTCTCTGTTGTAATTTCTCCTCTTTCATTTCTAATTTTATTTATTTGAGTCTTCTCCCTTTTTTCCTTAGTGAGTCTGGCTAAGGGTTTGTCAATTTTATTCATCTTCTCAAAGAACCAGCTCTTTGTTTCATTGATCCTTTCTACTGTTTTTTTTTGTTTCAATTTCATTTATTTCTGCTCTGATTTTTATTATTTCCCTCCTTCTGCTGATTCAGGGCTTTGTCTGTTCTTCTTTTTCTAATTCTGTTAGGTGCAGTTTAAGGTTACTTATTTGGGATTTTTCTTGTTTGTTAAGGTGGGCTTGTATTGTTATGAATTTCCTTCTCAGGACAGCTTTTGCTGTGTCCCAGATGAGTTGGTATGGTGTATTTTCCTTTTCATCTGTCTCCAGATAGCTTTTGATTTCTCCTTTAATTTCACCAATGACCCATTGGTTGTTCAGTAGCATGTTGTTTAGTCTCCATATCTATGTCCCTTTCCCAGTTTTTTCCTTGCAGTTGCTTTCTAGTTTCACAGCATTATGATCAGAAAAGATGCTTGTAATGATTTCAATCTTCTTAAATTTATAGAGCCTTGTTTCCTAATATATGGTCTATCCTTGAGAACATTCCTTGCACACTTGAGAAGAATGTGTACTCTGCTGGTTTTGGGTGGAGTGCTCTGTATATATCTATTAAGTCCATCACGTCTAGTTTTTCTTTTAAATCCATCATTTCCTTATTTACTTTTTGTCTGGATGATCTATCCATTGATGTAAGGGGGTGTTAAGATCCCCTACTATTATTGTGTTATTGTTAATATCTCCTTTTAGGTTTTTTAGCAGTTGCTTTATATACTTTGGTGCTCCTGTGTTGGGTGCATAGATATTTATAATTGTTATGTCTTCTTGGTGAAGTGTCCCTTTTATCATTATATATTGCCCTTCTTTGTCTCTCATTACCTTTTTTATCTTGAAGTCTACTTTGTCTGATATAAGTATGGCAACTCCTGCTTTCTTTTGTTTGCCATTAGCTTGGAGTATCGTTCTGCATCCTTTTATTTTGAGTCTGTGTTTGTCTTTAGAGCTGAGATATGTTTCCTGGAGGCAGCAAATTGTTGGACCTTGTTTTTTTTTTTGTGAGGAAGACCAGCCCTGAGCTAACATCTATTGCTAATCCTCCTCTTTTTGCTGAGGAAGACTGGCCCTGGGCTAACATCCGTGCCCATCTTCTTCTACTTTATATGGGAAGCCGCCACAGCATGGCTGACAATCAGTGCGTCGGCAGGCGCCCAGGATCCGAACCTGCGAACCCCGAGCTGCCATGCGCGAACTAAACCGCTGCGCCACCGGGCAGGCCCCTGGACCTTGGTTTTTAATCCATCCCATCACTCTGTGTCTTTTGATTGGAGAATTCAATCCGTTTACATTTAGAGTGATTATTGATATATGAGGGTTTAATGTTGCTATTTTATTGTTCATTTTCTGGTTCTTTTGCATTTCCTTCGTTTCTTGTCGCATGTGTTTTGGACTGCAAATTCGGTTTGGTATTTCTGCATGCTGATTCTCTTAGTTTTCTCTTTATTTGTCATGTGTGGTTCTCTTTTGGTTATTTGTTTCGTGGTTACTGTGAGGTTTATATAAAAGATCTCCTGGATAAGATAGTATATTTTCAGATGCCTTCTGTTTCCTTAGGCTGAGTTGATTCAATCCCTTTCATCTTCCCCTCCTTATTTGTTGTTGTCACTACTTATTCCACCTTGTGTCATGAGTGTGTGTTTACAGTGATGAGCTTGAATTAATTTTTTATGTTATCCAACTGTAGTTTGTTCTGGTTTAGTCTCCTTGCTGAAATCTTTGTATCCCCTTTCTCATTTGTTTTTTTTTTCAGGCCTAAGGGCCTTCTTGAGCATTTCTTGTAGTGGGGGGTCTTGTGGTGATGAACTCTCTTAGCTTTTGTTTATCAGGGAGAGTTATTATTTCTCCTTCATATTTGAAGGATATTTTTGCTGGATAAAGTATTCTTGGCTGAAGGTTTTTGTCTTTCATGATTTTGAGTATATCATTCCAGTCTCTCCTAGCCTGTAGAGTTTCTGTTGAGAAATCAGCTGACAGCCTGATGGGGTTTCCTTTGTATGTTATTTTGTTTTTTTGTTTAGCTGCCCTTAATATTGTTTCCTTGTCACTGAGTCTTGTCAACTTAGCTACTATGTGGTGTGATGATTGTTTATTCCTCTATATATATTTAGGTGATCTATTGATTTCATTCACTGTTATTTCCATCTCATTCCCTGGGTTAGGGAAGTTCTCAGCTATTATTTCTTTGAACAAACTCTCTGCTCCTTTTTCTCTTTCTTCTCCTTCTGGAATACCTATTATCCTTATGTTGCTTTTCCTCATTGAGTCTGATATTTCTTCAAGAATTTCTTCATTTCTTTTTAGTCTTAGCTCTCTCTCCTCCTGTATCTGGAGTGTTTCTGCATGGCTATCCTCAATAATGCTAATTCATTCCTCTATATTGTCAGTTCTGCTCTTTAAAGACTCTATTTTTTCCATTATCTTGTTCATTTTGTTTTTCATCTCCAATAATTCTGATCGGTTTTTCTTTATGGTTTCAATATCTTTTGTGATGAAATCCCTGAATTCGTTGATTTGTTTCTGTGTGTTCTCTTGTATTTCGTTGACTTTGTTTATGATAGCTATTTTGAATTCTCTGTAGTTCAGGTTATAGATTTCTGTGCCTTTAGGGTTGGTTTCTGGGTGTTTGTCATTTTCCTTTTGATCTGTAGACATAATTAACCATTGCATAGATCCCACGGCTTTACCTTTTCTTTTCATCTTGAAGTTGGTCCTGCAGTTTCCACCTGCTGCCACTGGATGGAGATCACGAGCAGTGCACCCTGAGCCCCCTGCAGTCCCTGGAGGGATTATGCTGAAGCACAGGGCGTGTGGGGTGAGGGGTTCTCTCTTTCTCCTGCTCAACCCGGGGGTTTCCTTTCTGGCTCTCTTGGGGCGTTTACCACACCCCCGAATCAGTCCGTCGTCACTTCCTGGTGGGGATCTCTCTACAGTCTGTGAGAACACCTGGAGGGCGATAGTTTTTCCCACAGAGGGCCGCCCCTCCCCCCTCTGTCTGTGAGTCACGCTGTCTATCTTTGCTGATCGATTGGGGAGGGGGAGTAAAACTCCTTACCTCTCCACATGTCCTTTGGGGCTTCCCGTGCCTCCACCATCTGATGTATGGCAGCAGGGGTTTCTTAGAAGTCCTTTGTAGTGTTTGATTGACCTCTATTGGTATGCAAATGATGTTTTTGTTGTAAACACACCTATTTTTTTTTTTTTTGTGAACACACCTATTTTTAATCCAAAAACTAATCCACACGCAGAACCCAGGGTGGCAGTGGCATGAAATTAATTGTTTACCCATATCCATGATAACTGTTTTCTCCTCCTTTCTGTGAATGGCTTTAGTGTGCCCTGAACCCCAAAGGTAAATTTGTAGAAAATTAGCACTAAATCTATTTCTGGTTAGTGAGACTGAGTAAGTGGGATTTGGGGTCATTTCTTTGCTTTCTTCCTTGTGCTTTTCTGTATTGCCTGATTTTTAAAATTATAAGTATGTATTAAATTTCAAAACAATAAAGCTATTACAAATTAAATTGTTACTGTTCCTGTCAGGATGCAGTCTGGAAGGCAGAACAACTATGAATTATGGAATGTGGTTCTATTACTGGAAGTAGACTTTACACAATGGCAGGAGGTACTGGGGAAGTGAAGACTTGAAAGGAAGATTGGGGGATCAGAGGAGCCAGCGTCCAGTCAATCCTAGAAGCCAAGCACATCCAGTCCCCAAGGTGGGACTACCACGAAGCAGCTGGGGGAGAAGATGTTGTCTTTGGGGCTCCACAGTCTGGCATCTGGTGATGGGCCAGAAGTAAGGAAGAAGAGTGAGACATGGAGCACAGGAGACAGAACAAGCTGGAACCCTCCAGCACCTCTAGGATCGTCTGTCACTATATCTAACTGTGATGACCTTCCATAAGTTATGGCTATTGTGTCACTTCCTCATGCAAATTCCTCTTCTGGACAATTCTAACCTGGAACCACAAAGGGAGGAGATTCTAGGAAACAAGTTTCCATCTTAACCAAGTTGACATCGGACATCACAGATACCATGAAGCACCATATGTATTTGATTCTGATCAAGGTCTTTAATTAAATGAAGTTGGGAATAAGAAATACCATATATAATCAGTTTACCCCATTTCTTTATAAATTTAAACCTCTGGCACAGCTTGTGTGCCTACATCTTGTCTTGTCATAACTTGGGTCACAATTGGAAAAAGCTAGTTATTGGAGAGTGGCTGTTTGTACTGTGGAAATATCAGTATTTTCTCTCCCTTGTGTGCAGATGAGGAAAATCTAAACTGATGTGCTCATGTTTTTACCCCTCTTAATGCCGTAGAGTCAAAATCTCATGAACTCCAAAGTGGTTTCTGTTCTGTTCATACACCATCGACCAATCAGTGTCAGATCACAGAAATTTCATTGTAAGATGTACAGTGCAAACAGCCAGAAGAGTGTTTAACTACAGCTTTATTTTCATCCCAGTGTTTAGCACAGTGGTTACCCAAATGTCTGATTCAAAGATGTTGGTCTTCCAACATCACTCGTTTGTTCTATGTTTATTAAGCTTCTACTAGGTTCCATGCAAGTGTGTGCATTTAGGATTAAAGAATCCACAATAAGGGAAAACTTTCAACAATGATTCCAGAACACAAAAGAAGAGAAAACCCCACAGATTCAACTTGGTTGTGTATAAAAGTGATTCCCATCACAGAGTTTTCAGAAATCACCAAACGTTGAGACTATTATCACCCTCTGATATGATTAGGAGTGGCAGTATATGTACCAGATTAATTTTGATCATGTTTTGTTTAGTTCCCTGCTTACACCAACTTTGTGCTTTATCAATTCTTGCTTGAGGAAGTGTTGGTATGTGCTTAGGATTTTAAAAATTTTAGGGAATTCTGCGTGTTGCCATGAGGAGGGACTGGCCTTTGTTCATCACTCTATGAAGAGTCTTATTATTTCATAATCACATAATGAGTTTTTGGAACATTCTCTTTAAAAGGATAGATGCAGGATTGCAACAAAATAATGTTATTAAAATTTGATAACGTTAAAAGACCCGTTTGTGGTTCTTTCACTACTTAGGGCTCCTTCAAGATAGTACTTGCAGTTCTCTTAAAGTGCACTACTTATGCCTATAAAGGAAGAGTAAAGAACTGTAAGTTAGCAAAAGAAATATTGACCAGTACAATACAAACAATGTGATTGCTTATGACTTTTCCTAAGCTTAACCTTCTTTCTAGCCCTATAATATAGCGGAAAGAGGATGCGCTTTGGAGTCTACCACATTTGGGTTCAAAACTTCCTACTCCATTATTTTCCAGCCAAATGACTAATGGCAGGATATTTATCCACTCGGAGGCTCAGGTACTTTATGTATAAAATGGGAATGATAATTTTTAGTCTGAGCCAAATGATGTTCCTGCTACTCAATCATTTCTGACTTACAAAAATGACAGTTTTATGTGGTTCAGCCTAGTATATACATCACAGGTTGGTAGGGAATGTTCCTGAAGATGAAGCACTTGGCTTGCCACCTGCAACATTGTCAGCGTTCAGTGGCTTCTAATTCTACTAATGCTGCCTTTTAACAGGTTGCATTTTGGGTGCATTTATTTGGGTGTCCATACCTATTTTCTTCAGGTTGTACCTTCTCTCACCTTCTTGTTCTTCTGAGCCTTTCATTTTTTTTTTTTTTTCGGTGAGGAAGATTAGCCCCGTGCTAAT
Organism: Tapirus indicus; assembly: GCA_031878705.1. Classification (NCBI taxonomy): domain Eukaryota; kingdom Metazoa; phylum Chordata; class Mammalia; order Perissodactyla; family Tapiridae; genus Tapirus; species Tapirus indicus. The sequence goes on from CM062927.1 coordinate 40,867,908, forward strand.
ATCCGTTACCAATCCTCCTCTTTTTGCTGAGGAATATTGGCCCTGGGATAACATTCATGCCCACCTTCCTCTACTTTATATGTGGGATGCCTGTCACAGCATGGCTTGATAAGTGGTGCGTAGGTTCGCACCCAGGATCTGAATCTGCAAACCCCGGGCTGCCGAACCGGAGCCCGCAAACTTAACTGCTACACTGCTGGGCCAGCCCCGCTCTGAGCCTTTCTTTTACATCTTTCTAGTCTATTAAGGCTCTTGATGCAGAACTTTAAATCATCATCTTGAACCAACCTTGCTAAACCTACAATCAGTTTCATTCCAAAACCCAAATCACAAGTTATAGGACCAAAAAAAACAGAATATCAAACTGGTGAGAATAGCTACACAGTCTTGACCTCAAAAATCTGTATAGCATAGAAGATGTAGGAGCATCAGTAAAATCTAAATACAGTAACCCCCACCACACGCTCTAAGTGTGAACTGAAACGTTTGGTTGTGTAGAATGCAGGCTGTATTATTCGGAGGTCAGCAAAGTGAAATCGTCTGTGCAAGATCGGAGCTGCTCCCCAATCCTCCCCCATCCTCACTTGCATTCTGTCCACATGCTCTTACGAGGAGGGTGTCATCATGGGGTTCACTTCTTGGGGTGTCCTAGAGAAACCCTCGATAAGAACTCTGGCCTGGGAGAGGAGACCTGGGCCCGCGTACGTCATCTGCTTCTCAACCAGCTGTGGGAGGGGGCTTCCAATTCCTTATCTGTAAAGTATTGGGAGTTAGAGAATCTCTTAGCCCCTTCCAGGGCTAACTTCTTTGGTTCTATAATTCCATATTCACTGACATTGATTGAATTATGGAGTGCAAACTGTTCCTGACTGAATTATGTGATTTTTGATTGGTTTAAGACGTGAGCAAGTATTTGGGGCCTCCTCCCCACAAACCTGGGTTTTATAGTTCATTATGGTTGGTGTGTGTTTTGCTGAAACAATGCAGCAGTCCTAACAGTCATTCTGGAAGGTGGTAAGTAGGCTCAAATGTGCTTCATGAAATCATAAGTGGTTGGGAAAGGCTGGGCACTGCCAGCATTTATCCATTCACTCAATGAAATGTTTGTGTGCCTGTTATTTGCCAGCCACTGTTCTTGGGACATGTGAAAGTGAACAAAACTCCCTGCTCTTTATATTTGGGGGGTAGAGAGAAAGATAGATGGTAAGTAAGAAATAAACCTAACAAACAAGGGAAAAATATGTTAGAAGGCATTGGGTACTGTGGCAACAACAGAGCAGGGTAAGGGGCTGGAAGGCCAGCAGGGACCCACACATTTCCACTCACTTCTTGTAACATTCCCAAGGCAGGTCCTGGTCCTCACTGAGTTTCCCTTCTGGTCTTCGAGGGGACCCTGCAGGCCACACCGATCCCTCTGTGCATCTAGCAGCCACTAGCCTCGGTGGCAGCCATGGTGAGTGGGCTACAGCAGGCACCACAAGGCAGAAAACACTCACTCGTGCCAACTACACACCCACCAGAAACGACTGATCCGTAAGACAGTTACCCACGTGGCCACATGTAGGCAGTGAGCACACATGCAGGATAAAGACTAGAACAGCATTTCCTAATTTTTTAAAAAGAATTTCCTTAATTTTGTGTTTAAAAGTAGCTTAGGAAATTCCAAGAATTGTAGAAGACTTCAGAAGTACTAAATTCTCTTACCCCTGCTCTAGCCAGTGGCTCTCAAAGTGTCCTCCGTACAAGGAGCATCAGCATTGCCCGGAAATTTGTTTGGACTGCAAATTCTCCGGCCTGTCCCAGACTTACTGAATCGGAAACTTTGGGGTGGGGCCCAGCAATCCACGGTTTAACAAGCTGTCCAGGTGATTCTGATCCAAGATAACATATAAGAATCACCGCTAGACCATACTTATGAAAATAATTGATAATTAAAATAATATTTTACAGTTTTAATAGTCATTTTCTCATTAGAGCTGTGCTACGACAGTGCAGAATCAGCATAGCAGATATTATGCCCATGAAAAAAATAAAAGCAAAACAAATGAGGATATTAGGCCCAGAGAGATTGAGTATCCTAGGATTACAGTTAGTGAGCATTGAAGAGGCTCTTTCCTCCCAAGCTCTTTCTATTTCATTCTTTCTCAGCCCTCCCTTCTTTTATCCACAATAGTGGAACTGAGATATCTGCCTTAAATCCTCAAGTCAGTAGGAGACAGAATATAGATATTATAGTTGATACATCGAAACATTGGTGACAAAAATCTCCAGTGTCTGAACTGTAACTTTCTTCAAGTGAAAGGCTTAGAGTTGCAGTTCAAAGTTTCTCTCTTTAACAAGAAGAAAGGACCTTACAAAGTTGGAAAATTTTCACTCCAAGTGGCCTCTCAGGCTACTTAGTGGTCTGACTGCTGTTTCCAGGATCCTTCACAAAGGCCCTGGAGCCTGGTGCCTGCCATTGTACTAGAAGGAGTCACAGGCTGGTGAAGTGGCCATGTGTGGATGGTGTGGTTTTATGATCCACACTGCCATCTTCTGGGGATCTCACCCATAGCCAGCCATTCTATTGTTAGTGCCAATGTTCCAAATCAAAGATGGGTCTACTTATCATCTCAACTGGACCTATTCCAATGAGCTGAAATGATAACGATGATGATGATGATGATGACAATGATAAAACACAGAGGATGCTGGGGTTTACAGCTGTTCTCACCATTTTAAAAGCATAACCCATAAAAAGTACAGCTGATCAAACAAAAGAGAAGAAAATACACAGGAGTGTTGCTGCTATTTTTAAACAGTGGAAGTGGATGGAATGGCCGTGGGGAGGAAATGAGGAAAACTTGAAAATACACGATCCACAGTGCCTGGCTCTGGAATGTGGGATCCTGAGCACTTTTTAAATTCTCTTCTTTGTCTTCCAAAATTTCTCCAGTAAACAGGTTGTAGGCTATAGCATGGGCTGTATTTATCTTCTGCGGTTGCTGTAACAAAGTACCTCACAATGGGTGGCTTAAAACAACAGAAATTTATTGTCTCATAGTTCTGGAGGCCGGAAGTCCAAAAGCAAGTTGTCAATAGGGCCACGCTCTCTCTGAAGGCTCTAGGGGAGAGTCTTTCCTGTCTTTCTCTTGGCTTCAGGGGTTGCTGGCCGTCCTCCTCACCCCAGGTTCCACGTCTTCTGTCCTCGTGTGGCGTTCTCCCTGAACACCCTCTCTGTGTGGGGCTCACCTTGCTCCACTATGACCTCATCTTAACAATTGCACTTGTGATGATCCTATTTCCAAATAAGGTCACATTCTGAGGTTCTGGGAAGTACATGAATTTTGGGGGGATGCTATCCAACCCAGCATAAGGGTGTTGAGTTCCGATCTCGGCTCAGCTACTAATTAGCTGTTTAATCTTGAGCCTCTTTCTGAGCATCCATTTTCTCATCTATAAAGTGAGGACAAGAATACCATCCCACAGGCCTTTTATAAGGATGGATGTTAAGGGCTTGGCATGAGCCTGGTGCAGAGTACGTCCTCAGCAGGAGAGGTATTACTTTTGCTTTCACTATCAGAAAAAAATAATGCTTAACAAATTTGAAGAGAGGGGAAAAAGAGTTTCACACAGTCTCTGGATCAAAACATGCCGTTTAAATCAAGAGAACTTTGGGAGCACAACTTCTACCTGACTTTCTTTTCCCTCTCACATTATATTTAGTACCAGTGAAAAAGCGAACATAGCTCGGGAGACACTGGGTTGTAGTTAACCGATTGTTTCTGGTGCACCAGATTACATTTGGGTCTCTTTCAGTCTCATGCCGGAGGCTCAGAAGAGAGACACTGTTTTAAATCTAAGGGTGCCTACTCCTTCTCCCCAGCCCCCACTCCTGCTCTGTACAGGCCTGACTTTCCAGGGCGAGGTTCATTTTAACTTGACTCCAAGTATGTCCAAGACCCTTGGTGTTAACAGAGGGGAGCTGTAAGATCTACTTGGCAGAAAGTAGTTGCCTCATCAACTTGATTAAACTCTTCCTTAGGGTTGGTATGGGGGATTTAAAGTTACGTTATTTGGGAAGGCCATGATATTGACTTATTAGAAATCACTACCATTTTCAGATGCATTAGTTTTCCAGTAAGTTAGAAACTCAAGGGGGCAGGACATTCTGAGAGGACGAAGGAGATTGAGAAAATTCCAGAGGCTGACTGGCCGCAGGATACATTTTTACCTGAGGAAATGTAGTCACTGAGAGCCTCTGAGCAGTAATTGATTTGCCACCTGAGAAAAGAGCCCCCGAGGCATCAACTGTGGTATTGACATGTGCAAAATGTTCCATGTACTCCTCTAAAAATGTCCATGTGGCTCTGTGTATACATGTGTTTACAGAATGTGTAAATAAATACGAGTAGAATATGAAACACATGCGCGTGTGTTTATAAAATATGCATCCACTTATGCTAATAGAATTACTTCCATCTGAGAACAAACGGTCATTATCTACGGAAGTGCTGTGAATTAGGGAGATTACTGGAATTTTTCACCTCACGCTTGGAGAAACTGAGTCATTAAAGTAATGTTTTTGTCATAAAAGGCAGGAAACGTGGCTTATGTCAACATTGAAAACTTTATCGCTTTAAGGAGCATATAAGTTGGAAAGAAAGCCGCCCTTAGAAATCCTATTTTCACAACAGAGGAATTTTAAACTCAAATTCTTTTCCATTGTTTGTTGCAATTGACATCCCACATATTCATGCACCCAATTTTAGCAAATTTCTCCAAGCCTCCCAATAATTTCGTGTGCGAAAAAATCTCGGGGGGGCTTATTTAAAATGCATATATCTGAACCCACATTTAAAGAGTCTAAGTAAGTCTCAGTGAGTACCAGGAACCTGCATTCTTAGCCAGCATCCTAAGTGACACAGAGAGGTTGGGGACCACACTTTGAGAAACACTGCTCTAATGTCCAAGTGGTGGAAGGAGGAGCAATTGTCTTGTTTTGTTAATGAGTGTGGGACAGGGTAGGGACATTTAGAGGATGACACACATCCACAATGGAACAAAAGTCTGTCTGCTTGATACAACCCCTGACACCCAACTCCATGGTGAGCTACCAGGAGTTCAAGTTCTCGAGTTCCAGCAGCTCACATAGAGGTCTGCACAGGCTGATGGACCACTTCAGACAAACCCACTCATGGAGCCACTGCTGCCTGCTGAGTCAATGCCCATCCTCGGTGAAATAGGGCCTGATGTTTAAACTATGGTTGTGACCTCATGATATCAATTTAATGAGTCTTGAGCAACATTTTAAAAACTTTTGTTTTGAAACAGAGATGCACAAGAAGTTGCAAAAATCCTTCAGAAAGGTCCCAGGTACCCATCACCTGGATTGCCCCAATGGCAGCATCTTACATAACTATAAGACACGATCAAAACCAGGAAATGGATATCGACACCTGCATTTAACTACCACAGATGATCTACTTTACTCGGATTCCATCAGATTTTACGTGCAGACCTTTATGTGTGTGTGTATAATTCTATCACATATATAGATTTGTATAACCACCACTACCATAATCAAAACAGAACTGCTCCTTCACCACCAAAGTTGTTACCCTTTCTTAGTCACCCTCTTTCTCCCCCCCGCCCCAACTTTTTCCTAACTCCTGGAAACCACTGATCTGTTCTCCATATGAGCAACATTTTAAAAAATGAGATAGAATAGGACAGAATGGAAAATAAGAGAAGAGAAAATATCCGAGCACATCTCAAAGGGGAGGGGGAGGTATTGATTTGGAAAATTTTTCTTTCCTTTGTATGTGTACACGTATGTATGAAGATGTATTGGGTTGTGTTAAAAAATATATTTCTTACAGAGAATTGCAGGCAAAAAAACCCAAACAAATGAAAACTGAGAAATGCTGTGATATTAGACAGCCCGCAGCGTCAGTAGACCCTTCCTGCTGCCCCAGGGCTCACAGTCATCGAGTGGAGACCTTTTCTGTTGCCTGATGGCTGCTATTGTCCTCCAGGCCTTTAATTAATGACTCTGCTTCACATTTGGATGGAAATTCACCATCTGGACCCTAAGTGTTTGGATATTCCTGCTCAGACCTGCAGAGCAGAGGATAAAAGGAACAGAAACAGGTAAAGGGACCAGGAGGGGCCCAAGGACCATACAGGTTCTAGGCTTCGGCCCAGCCCCGCCTTCCCTGAGGCCTAGAAGCTAACAGAAGCCAGGAAATAAGCCCCTCAACTCTACTGACTTCCCAAAGGCTGTTCAAAGGAGCAGCTAAGGGTGTTCCCGGAACATTTTTTCATTTATGAGCCATTTAATGGTGTGTGGTACACACTCAGGCGATTTCAGGAAAACTTAAAAGATTCATCACAATTTTAAATAAAAAACATACTAACATTATAAATAATATATTTCATATTAATGATGGGGGTAATATTTTTGTAATATTTCACCAAAAAATAGATATCTGGCTAGAAGGTAAATGGATCAATGAACTGATGAAGCTCTCCATTTGTTTTCTTCTTATTCCTTATTTCTAATAGATTAGCACATTCTACCGCAAAGGCATAGGTCACTGTAACTGGCAAGTGTTTGGTGACTTTATCAAATATGTTCAGAAACCATGGGGAGATTTCTCCTGAGGGCACCTCTGAGCACCCTGTGGTTGTAATGTTGGTGGTCTGATCCTGCTCAAAAGCTGAAAGACAGACTGTTTCAGCTTGGGAGATGGCAGTGAATGGATGGGTGCCTAATCCATTCTTGGGTTGCATATATCCCTAGAAATAATTTCTTTACATTCTGTTGCAACATTTGGGCTTGAGTTTTTAAATATGCCCAACAATACGTCATCCATCTACTTCACCAATGAGCTAAGGAAATCACCTAGAGCTGGGAAGAGTCCAACTCTCAGGCGCTGAGCTGTTTGCAATACAGCTTGATTGTCTTATGAAGTCCGGATAGCCTATTCTCAGTGCTAAGAATTTTTGTAGTTCAGGCCTGAAGTGATTGATTCAGGTCTTTTAACGTACTGAAAATTTTGCTGCCAGATGTTACTTGAACAAACTTCCTGAAATCACAGAAACGATCTTTACTGAAATAATCATTCTTCACTTCAAAGCCTCACGTGAGCATTCTTTACTTTGACAGCTGTCATAATTCATTTTGGAAAAGCAATGTCTTGTACTTGCTGCTTATTTCTTGCCACAACTAAAATTGCACCTATAATCCAAATGTGTGTACTTTTTTCAGTACATGCATTTGAATTATAGGTGCAATTTTTCTCCATTTTCTTAAATACCGACTCAAGATCAGGAGCATGCTATCGACCATTGGCTATTCTCTGGGGATAACCTGAGTGTGCATTGATGTTCAGATGTAGCCTCTTTTCTCTACCTGGCAACCTCCTCTTGTGGACACAGAGCTCACATCCCATCAGCATCAATTCCACAGCAGCTCTTCCAGGTCACATCACGTCTCCAGGTTATTTAGTCAAACACACACACACGTCATTTTCCCATAGCATGGGTTCTCATTGGTAATCAGCAATGACAAAGCATTAATTCTTCTCCCTCATACAGTACTGTGGCAGGAACAATGGTATGCCGTCCCCACATTGTTTCCTCCTGGCGTTTCCCAGTGTGTCATCTCCATGTCAAAGTATTTAAGAGCCTGTGTGCCTCCTCACCTCTTCCCATACTACAGTGATCTTGGAAGATCCTTGCCCTACATGGCCCAGGTACGATATGGATGGGGATCACCCAGCTCCATCAAACTTTATAAAGGCATGGTTTCAGGATTTATTTGTAGCTCCATGTAGTCCAGACTAACTTGACTTGTACATAGGCCAACCGTTGATTCATACTTTGGACATGGGCATTTTTATCCAGCTACAAGTTAGAATATTTGCTCACACATATGATAGCAATGGCTTTTCCACATTTTATGCCATTGAATTTTATGTGATGTTCACAGAGATGTTTTATACAGGAATTTTGTGAATAAATTTCTCTGCTTTTTCTCCTGGCATAACATTTGTAAATTTGGGACTGGTTTTATAAGATTCTTGGTAGCAAAGTAAACTACTTGTTTTTACTAAAAGGAATGGGAGTTCGAATGATGTCTCTATGGTATTGGTCTCTTCTTTGGCCTTAGCAACAAAATTGCATACTGCAAAGCTTTATCTTGTATTGTCCTAGAAAAACTCAGTGGTTCTACTAGAGAGTTCAGAGTGTTTTGTGTGAAAATAAAGCAAAAGCTTGACAAAGTTTCATAGAAGATGGTACATGTTCAACCTGACTTTTCTTTTTCTGTTTCTTATGTGAACTCATCACTCGTTTGATCCACACAGACTCATATTCCATATTCACAAGAGGTTCCTGCCTGCTGCTTATATTTGGGTGCTTTTCTGAGTTATGGTTTATGTTTATGTTTATGCTAGTTACTCTCTTTGTGCCTCACTGAACCATTTTTTTTTATTTTTTTTGGTGAGGAAGACCAGCCCTGAGCTAACATCTGTTGCTAATCTTCCCCTTTTTGCTGAGGAAGACTGGCCCTGGGCTAACATCCGTGCCCACCTTCCTCCACTTTATGTGGGACGCCGCCACGTCATGGCTGACAAGCAGCGCGTCGGCGGGCGCCGGGGATCCGAACTCGCGAACCCCAGGCTGCCAAACGCGGACTAAACCGCTGCGCCACCAGGCCGGCCCCCTCACTGAACCATTTTTAAAACAGTAATACAATTTCGTAATTGGGAATATAAAATAATTGTCTTATTCTGGGTCCTCAAGAAAGCAGAGCCTGAGGCAAGGATTAAAATACTGATATTTTATTTGGGAGGTGCAAACCTAGGGCAGTGAGGGTGAGGGAAAAGTGGGTGATGAGGCAAGAAAGATGCGAATCAATGTGACCCACTACACTACTGCACTGGCCACAGCATCGCAACAGCCACGAAGAGAAACAGCAGACAGTGCGGCATCACGTCCATTACCCCAGGGAGACTTCTCTGGAAGGGTTACAACTTAATGGAAGAGGTGGAATTTATCTGCCCAACTCCTTCCTGTCTCCTGTATCCCAGTGGTCAATGTACACCCCCCAGATGGCCAAATGCCTATCACTTCTGGGTTGTGCCATTTAGCCCCTTGGTGGCTTCTAAGTCCTCTGTCAAATGAAGACAATTATATGACCTCCTTACGAGATGTTTTGAAGATTAAACAGGATAATGAATTTAAAACCTTAGCAACTGCAGGTATTCAAATAAGTGATTGCTAAAGGAAAAGATGATAGGAACTCCTAGGTGTTCAGTCATTGACCAGAGAGTTCCTATTTGTCTATGAAATGATGAGAAACATGATCAGCCAGCCACAAAGGAACAGTGGAGACAGCTGGGTGTGGTGACAGACTTGGAACCTGGTCCAACAGTGATGTGCAGCTATTTTGACCATATTCATGAGAGTGGAGAGAAAGGACAGGATCCAAACATGTTTCTGCAGGAATAATAATAAGCAAAAATTAAATAACCGGATGGAAAAGACCTGCTCTGCAATGGCCAAACACAATAGCTTATAATGGCTTCCTCAGGAAAATGTCTATTTCAACACTGTTCCAGGAATTCAGAAAATGCTGGAAATAATTTATTCCACCTTGTTTCTGATTTCTTTTGGTAAATATCATGTAGACCAAGAGCAAAAGTTCACATCTCTGTCTGTTGTCTCACTGGGACAGGGTTGTTCCTTTAAATCTGGGAGGTAAGAAAATCAAAGTTCCCAGAGCTGGCTCTCGACATTCCTCCCACATGGAATTCACTTATTTTGTATGGCATAGTTACAGGTTTCACTACAGAGCGGCAACCCCGCTGTATTTCAGCCAAGAAACGCACGCCTAAGAAAAAATATTCCAAGTCCTGCTGAAAACAGATACAGTGCTAATATGGCCAAATTAAACCCTGAAGCCAAGCCATCTAAAAATTGATATTATCATGTAGCTTGTTACTTCTTTACATGGCGTACAACTGAATACCTTAATTCTCTGTTGAGTCCGTTAAGGACACATCTTCTCATTCAGCAAATACTCTGAGATTTGGGATGGGACTATGGACATTAATATGCAAACGTTGCATGAGCTTCCCACACTCAAGGAGCTTACAATTTCGTTGAAAATATGTGACAATTAACTAATGCAGTGGTGAAAACGATGTTATAAGGCAATACGAGATTCTGGACTAATGAGTGATAAAGATAACGAAGAACTCGACAAATCAATGGAGATGTAGACTTGGAGCAATTTTGAAAGGATGGAAAGGGCTTGACTGGAGACAAGGGGCTGAAGGGAGCATATGGTCTAGGCTAGGGGGAAGTTATGTGTTCAGGTCTAGATGGGAAATGTGCATGCCGTAGTCAAGGGGCAAAGTGGGAAATAACAACAGTGTTTGTTGAGCATCAACTGTTCATTTGGTTGTGCTAAGCCCTTCAAAGTTTGTTCTCATTTAATCCTCTCAGTAGCTCCACAAAATAGGTGCTCTTATCATCTCATTTTACAGAGGTGGAAACTGAACTTGGAAAGGCTGAGTGATTGCCCAAGGTCAAAGTGTTACTTACTGGCAGGCAGGGATTTGAACTCAGGACGAGGATTCAGGTCAGACTGTGGGGAGCCTTACATGTTAGGTCTGTGTGGGTTAATGGGTGAGGCAGAAAGAATACAGTGAGGAATGAGCCTTGGTCCTCAGACTCACAGTCTAGTTGGGAAGAAAGGCAAGATTGCTAATCAACAGAACAGCGGTGTGAAGGATGGACTGGAGCAGGGAATGCTGGGCCAGCCATGGGGTTAGAAATGTAAATTCTCAGGCTGCACACAAGACGTAGCAAGTCAGAAACTCTGGGAGTGGAGCCTAGCAATCTGTGTTTTAACAGGCCTTCCAGGTGATGCTTGTCATCTAAAGCCTGAGAACCATCTAGCAATGGCTTTAGGAATGGAAATGACCAACTGGTGAAATGTCGCAAAGGAAGAGTTAACAGAAGACCCTTATCAGTGGTAGCCTTCTATCAACTCAGTCCTCGGGCTCACATAGTCTGCCCCTTGGTGACTAACTGACTGTGTAGGAATAGAAGAAAGGGAGGAGTTAACGTTTCCTCAGAGGTTTCAGGTTGAGGGCAATGAGAATACTGGTGGTCAGATTTGGACCTCTTTGAGTCTCACCTCTTTGAGTCTCAGTTTCCTCATGTATAAAATGGAAACAGCAATAAGAACAACCTCACAAGTGAAAGGAGATCATGTGGGAATACATGCTAAACTATCAAAAGTTGTGAAAATATAGGCTGTTATTACTGACAGACATAGAGAGGTATAGAGGGACTATGTTCACGACTTGGTTTATAAAATAGGAAGTAAATATATGTATAGATAAAGTGATAGTAGAATAGTTAACTGTGAATTCCCCCGTGGACAGCTCAAGACCCCAAGGTCAGGGATGGAAATATAGATATAGGAATCATCAGCAGATGATCCAAGTGCGGGGTTGCTGCTTTTTTGTCAGAAAGAGGGTTAAAAATAGAGAGTCTATATTCATATAAAATGCCACACTCCACAAAGTTCAGAATTGTGGGAATACAAGGCACATGGCACCCCTAGAGGTGCTCTTGGCACAGCCTAGGGAGCCTCAGATGGATATGGGTGGGGAGAGAGTGGTCGACACATGAACTCTGAGGATGGGCAGTGCTGCTGAGACCATTGGGAGGGCAAGTTTAAACTGAAATGGGGGATGTAGTAGAGTGTTGAGGCTACAAACTCAGGTTTGCAAGAATATAACATAATTAATTAATTAATTTTTTGCTTTTGTAGTTTATTTACTATTAGTGCTTGATTTGAGAAGTGTTTTTGGAAGAGTAATTGAAATATGATTGCATACAATAAAATTCACCATTTTAAAGTGTACAATTAGGAGATTTTTAGTGTATTCACAAAGTTATGCAACCATTATTACTATCTAATTCCTGAACATTTTCATCACTCCGAAGAGAAATCCCATACCCATTAGCAGTCACTCCATTCCTTCTACCCTCGGCACCTGGCAACTACTAATCGACTTTGTCTCTATGGATTTGCCTATTCTTGACATTTCATTTAAGTGGAATCATACAATATGTGGCCTTCTGTGACTGGCTTCTTTCTCTTAACATAGTGTTTTCAAGCTTTCTCCAAATCATTGCATGAGTCCGTACTTCATTCCTTTTTATTGCTGAGTAATATTTCATTGTATGGATACATCACATTTATTTATCCATTTGTTAACTCATGGACATTTGGATTGCTCACACTCTTTGGCTATTTACAAAAATTCTGCAATGAACATTTGTGTATAACTTTTTGAGTGGACATATGTTTTCAGTTCTCTTGGGTATATACCTAGGAGTGGAATTACTGGGTCATATGGTAAATCTGCGTAACTTTTTGAGTAATTGCCATACTGTTTTCAAAAGTGACCACACCATTTTACATACTCAACAGTACTGTATGAGGGTTCCAATTTCTCCATATCCTTGCCAACACTTATTACTGTCAGTCTTTTTTCTTATTATAATTATCCTAATATGTGTGAAGTGGTATCTCATTGTGGTTTTGATTTTGCCATTTCTCTAGTGACTAGTAATGTTGAACATCTTTTCTTGTGCTTGTTGACCATTTGTATGTCTTCTTGGTGAAATGTCTTTCAAATTGTTTGCCTATTTTTTATTGGGGTTATTTGTCTTTTTACTACTGAGTTGGAAGAGTTGTTTTATATACTCTTGATACAAGTCTCTTATAGAATCAATGATTTGCAAATATTTTTCTCCCATTCTGTGCAATGCCTTCTCACTTTTTAAATAATGTCCTTTACAGAAAAAAGTTTTTAAATTTTGATGAAGTCTAATTTTTTTTACTTGCTTGTGTTTTGGTATAATAGCAAATAAACCATTGCTTAATTTGTAATCATGAAGATTTACACCTATATTTTCTAAGAGTTTTATAGTTTTAGCTCTTACATAGAGGCCTTTGATCCATTTGGAATTAGTTTTCATATGTGGTATGAGGTAGGGGTTCAACTTCATTCTTTTGCATGTGGATATCTGGTTGTCCCAACATCATTTGTTGAAAAGACTCTTCTTTTCTTATTGAATTGAATTGTCACTTGTTGAAAATCAATTAGCCATAAATGTAATGGTTTATTTCTGGACTCTCGATTCTATTCTGTTGATCTGTATGTCTATCCTTATGCCAGTACCACACTGTCTTGATTACTGTAGCTTCATAGTGGAAGTGCGAGTTCCTCTACTTTGTTCTTTTTCAGGCTTGTTTTGACTGTTCTGGGTCTCTTGTATTTCTATATGAACTTTAGAATTAACTTTTCAATTTCTGCAAAAAGGGCAGCTGAAGTTTTGATAGGAATTGTGTTGAGTCTGTAGAACAATTTGAGGAGAATTACCATCTTAACAGCATTAAGTCTTCCAATCCATGAACATGGGATGTATTTCTATTTATTTAGGTCTTCTTTAATTTCTTTCAACAATATTTTATAGTTTTTAGTATACAAGTCTTGCATTTCTTTTGTTAAATTTATTTCTAAATATCTTAGTCTTTGTGATGCTGTTGTGAATTGAATTGTTTTCTTAATTAATTTTTAGATTATTACTAGTGTTTAGAAAGACAGCTGAGTTTTGTATTTTGATCCTATATCCTACCAGCTTGCTGTACTTGTTTATCAATTCTAACATGTTTTTTTTGGTGTACATGTAGGTGTGTGTTCCTTAGAATCTTCTGTATACAACATCATGTCATCCATGAGGACAGATAGTTTTATTTCTTCCTTACCTATCTGGATCCCTTTTATTTCTTTTTCTTGTCTAATTGTCCTGGATTTATTTTTTTTAAACAATAATTTCCTGTTAAGTTCCTATGCTACCAATCCACGGAATTATAATTATCGGTCAATTTGAATTTGCCCTGCATTTTCTGGACGTGTGTCTAATTCCTTAGGGGCTCACACAGAATCAATGGGGGAGGGCAGTTTCTGGTCCTTGGTGCCGTCATCATTCTTGTTTTCATCCAATGTTTAGATGTTGATGCATGCAGATCACTGCAACATCATTCCTGGCTTGAGCTGCGGCCTCCTCAGACCTCTAGCTCTCTTGTGCCATGTTGTCACAGCCCTGGGGTGCTCACAAAACATTCAGTAGCTCCCAGCTTTCTCTGGGCTACAGGAAGCTCTGTTGAGGCTGCCTTGGATCTGTCTGTCTAGACACAGCATTGCTCTCCCTGATGGGCACGGGAGAATATGTACCCTGGGCTCTCCCTGGGCATGGGGAGTGTGGGTTTCTTCTGCTTGGAATCCCCAACCAACATGGAGCCTTGCTTATTTGACTCTGAACCTCAGGGTTTGGCTGTGGGTTGGGGGCCGTCTATGGAGCCTGTCTTATGGGCATCTCATCCCATCATCTCACTCTGTTTTCCTCTCTCACTCTCTTAATTTCCCATCTAGAGGATTTCCATGTGGTTGGAGCAGTTTACAATGGCCCTTTACTTATTCTTCTAAATTGGTGGTTTTCGGTTCGGGCAGTTTTACCTCCCAGGGGTTGTTTGGCAATGTCTGAAGACAGTTTGGGTTGTACAAGCAGGGGTGGAGTGGGTGCTACTGGCATCTAGTAGATAGAGGCGAGGGATGCTGGTAAACTTCTTACAAGGCACTGGACAGCTTCCACCACAAAGAATTATCTGGGCCAAAATGTCAATAGGACGGAGGCAGAGAAATCCTGTAATAAATCTATTGTTTAAGCTTTAAATCCTTGAGGATCTGAGCTTTTGAAATAATAATTTAAAAAAAACACTTTAATTTGATTTTCTGTTGCTGCATTGCCGTCCCTGGGGCATGGAGTTGGAAGGTCTATTTGATCAGGGAAGAATGGGGAGCAGGAAGAAATAACAAAATACACATTAGTTGAATACCACATAGCAACAAAAATGAATGAGCCATAGATATGCACAAACACAGAAGAAAATAATGTTGAATAAAAGAATATATACAGTATGATTCCAATATATAAAGTTCAAAAACAGGTAAAACTGCTTTATTGGGATATTCCTAGCTGGATGGTAACACTATAAAGAAAAGCAAGGATATGATTGCCATAAAAGTCAGGGTGATAATTATCTCTGGGGTAGGAGGTGGAAGATGTATTGGAAAAAGGATACAATGCAAGATTCTAGGGTATTGGAGATGCTCTGTTTCTTGTTTCCTTTAAACAGTACATTTTTATTTTATAAACTTCTATGTATGCTTCACAATTAAAAAGTAAAAAAAAAAAAAAAAAGAACACCCAACCACATTAGTCAACATTCAAAAATATCATCCTCCTGGAGAAAAAGTACATAAATGGAAGAGTAGGTGAATTTCAAATAAAATCCAGGTTTAGCTAATAGTACTGTACCAATGTCAACCTCATAGCTTTGATGCATGTACTAGGGTATATGGTATATGTCAGTGATAGCAGAAACTGGGTGAGGGATACATGGGGTTTCTCTGAACTCTCTGCAACTTTTCTATAAATCTGAAATGAGTTCAAAATAAAAAGTTTATTTAAAACAAATCTCATCCTAATGTTTATAAATGCTTTCCTCTATTCTTTGGTCTTTTTCTCAGTTTTTACTTGATTTTTCTTTTTTTTTTTTTTTTTTTTTTGCTGAGGAAGACTGGCCCTGAGCTAACATCCGTTGCCAATCTTCCTCTTTTTTGCTGAGGAAGACTGGCCCTGGGCTAACATCCGTGCCCATCTTCCTCTACTTTATATGGGACGCCGCCACAGCATGGTGGACAAGCAGTGTGTTGGCAGGCGCCTAGGATCTGAACCCGCGAACCCTGGGCTGCCAAGCGTGAACTAAACCGCTGCGCCACCAGGTGGCCCCTGATTTTTCTTTTGATGATATGAGATTTCAATAAAAATGAAAATAGCAATAGCTAATACTTGCAAAGCACTTATTTCGTGCAAGGCTCTGCTCTAAGCACTTAGTAAATGTTCCTTCATTTCGTCCTAACAGAACTCCATGGGTTAGATGTTGGTACTAGCCCCATTTCACCCATGAGGAAAAAGAGGCACAGAGATGTGTGTGTGATGATCAGCCCGGCTGGTAGGTGGCAAAGGGTGAACCACTAGCATGGCAGCAGTCCGCTCCAGCCTGAGCTCAGAGTATGTGGTCCTTCTTGAGGGTCTGGGAAGTACAGAGAAGTGAAGAAACAGTCCCTCAGCTGCAGCCACTGTTTTCACTGCAGCGCGTCTCCTTCCTGTCTTGTTTTCTCCATCTGTTTTAATTTGGTATACTCCAATTTGTAGCCTGATTTTCTTTTTACTCTAAACATCACGTCATAAGCATTTTTCATGCCACTAAAAATCTAAACAAAGTATTAAACTCTACACAATATTCTGTGTATAGATATGCCACGCTTGACATGCCTGTATCTAGAATGCTGGGCATTTAGGTTGTTTCCAATTTTTTTTGTCATTATGTACAAAGCTGCTGTGAACATCTCATTCTTAATTTGTCTACTTTTTTGAATATTTGCTCAATTTCTTCTTTTTTGTCACACTTTTCTCTGTGTTTCTTATAATAATTTACTATGCCAAGCAGTTCTATAAATTCACAGGGTACCCTTTAGTATAAAACTTTGCAAGCTTTTGAAATTCTCTATGTCACACCATTCACTATTTCCCCCGTCCTTCAAGAGTGAAGGGCAGATTTTCCACGCTTTGGAAACGAGGGAAGCAATTTAGAGTAAATTCCTTCACACCTGATAAAAGAGTTGCCCGCGCAGGTGACGCTTGACTGAGGTGGTGATGGTGGTAATTATGCCGAGGAGACAACACTTCAAAGCTTCTGGGAATATACCAAGTGCTCTTGGCGTGCGGCATTTCACTTGTTCCTCCGACCAGTGCTATAGGTAGGTATTTCCCCTCCATTTTCTTGATGAAGAAACTGAGGCCCAAACCCAGAGGAGAGAGTGGGAGAGGAAATAGGGATGGTGGGGAGGGGGACAAACTGTACAGACCAGACCCTGTGGGATATGTGCCTCCGAGCACATATTTCCTGAGAAAAACTCACAAAACCCCAAATCCCTCAACCCCTTATCTTCAGGGTCAGGATCCACAATTTATGACCTTCTACTCTAAACATTTGCATTTAATTCAGTCTGGTTGGGGAGAGGCTGGGGTGGGAGTGTGGCGCATGCAGATCTAGACTTTGCTACTCAAAGGGTGGTCTGCAGAGCAGCAGCGGCAGCACCTGAGCTGGTCAGACACGCGGAATCTCAGCCCACCCCAGACGCGTGGATCAGGATCTGCATTTTAACAAGGTCCCAGGGCAACCATGTGAACATTGGAGTCTGAGAAGCACTGCTCTGAGAGTTTCCCAAGAAGCAGAATTCCTCACCTGTGTCTAAGCCCAGTGAGGTGCCCATGAGCCATGGAACAGGTTGTCCAGCTCAGTTAGGTTCACAGAGTGGCTCAGGGAATATTGGCCGACAGCAGAGGCTGTCTCGGGATTCTTTTGGAAATTCAGATGTGGGATCAGAGAACTTCAGCTCTGCCAACCTTCCTTCTACCCTATTCTTACTTCTAACTGCAGTCAGTTCTGATGTATTCTCATGTTCCAAGGTGGGGTGGGGTAGGGGCAGCTGGACGAATCCTGTAAACAGAAAATAGCTGAGATCCATCTGCCACTGTAAGCTTCCAAGAAAGGACAGTGACCATCAAGACAAAACAATGCTACCTCTGGGAGGTAAGGGGCAGGAGGATGGTGCCAGGAGATGGCCTCTCCTCATGCTTTTTACAGAAGGGTTTGTTTCAAGAGCTGACGAGGTCCTTAGACAGGGTGTAGTCCAGCCTCCTTGTTTTACATGTGAGGGAACCAAGAGCTTTTACTGCAGTCAAGCAGCTACTAGTAAGGGCAGACTTAGTGGTCACATTTGGCTCTGTAGCTTCCAAGCCCAGGCCTGCCCCAAACCTGTGTGATGCTAGGATGGGTTGGTACTCAACATCCATTTCTGGCTCCTTCTAGATTGCCTTCCTGCACCTCCTTCAGAAGTAAGAAAGCTCCTTTCCAGGCTCTCCTAGAGTTGGGTTCTGGGTATGATTTAGGTTTCTCCAATTAGATGCGCTCCCAAATTGTCTGAAGGTAGAAGTTAGTTCAGGGCATCTTTCTGCTGGCAAACTCGGTGACAGAGGCGGGATTGTCTGCAGCACAGCTGCCTGGGGGTCAAGAGGCTTGGAAGGACCCTTGTTTTTGCCACTGCAGATCCAAGACAAGAGATGTGGTTCTGAGGGGCACCTGAGACCATGTGGCTTTCTGATCCTTGACTTGCATCCAAGGTGTCCCCGAAGGCAACACTTTTGGGGCAGCTTCTTCATTCCCCACCCTCTGACGATGGTGAGGCAGCAGCTCCTGGAGGGCTGTTCCTCCAACCTTCTGATGATTTTGTAAGCATATAACTCACAGTATTAAATCCCTTTCTGCTTGAAGTACCTAGGGCACTTCTATTTCCTGCTGCTGGACCCTGACTGGTACATTTCATTCTCCTAAGTGTGAGGCATAAATTTGCAATAAATTAAATTCAGAAGGAGCTCTGCAAAGAGACTCATTTTCCTTCTCTCTCTGAATACTCATGCACATTATTTGAACTACAAATATTTGTCACAACATAATGTTATTTTGGAATTTGTGTTACATCATCATCGAACTTCCTGGAACTGTAGGATATTGGAATAGAAACATTGTCATATCTCAAAACTCTAGGCTTCAGGAAAAATGCCAGAGGTTTCATTCAATTTGAAATGCGGGTGCTTGCTGAAAGAACAAATCTGACTCAACAAGAGTTACTGGGGATAGGAAAATTTTAACTTTTCGTCTTAACATTTGTATGCAATATTTCTAATGCTGAGTACTTTCAGTATTAATATGGCACATTTGGTCCAGAAGGTGGTATATATTAAAGCCCATACAAAGGTTTGAAATTAATCATTTAGAGAAAAAATTTGCCTCAAAATTCTAGCTTATTTTAATCATCATCATCATCATAGTTGCTATTTATTAAGATCTCTCTGCTCCAATCACTGTGCTAAGTACATTTTATCTGATGTGCATTATTGCATTGAATGTTCCCATAAGGAAGATGTTATTATTTCCATTTGACAGATAATGAAACAGATTCAATGAGATTAAACATCCTGCTCAAGGTCACACAACTAGTAATTGACAAAGCTGGCATTTGAACCTAGACTTTTTGACTCCAAAGCTCATAACCATTCCCCCTTCGTCTCCCAAAATAGCATCCACCTGAGAGAATAGGACATTTAGGGTTTCATGTAGTTTTAAGAAGTTCAGGATGTCTGCTGCAAATTCTAATGTAACTAAAGGATGCTAACGGGACGGGGTTGTTTTTTTTTTTTTTTTTTCCAAATCTTATTTCCTTTCCTGGGGAAAATTTGGTCATGTAAAATTTTTATATATGTCTTAATTCATGGCGTTCTAAGGAAAGGAGCCAGTGATGGGTACTTGTGAAAAGGTAAATTAGACCAAGGTGGGAGGACAGGAAATGTTCCTTTTTGTTTCTCCCTCTTGACTACCTGAGAATTCTGTGCCATCCACGTTTTGGCTAAGGTTCATAAGGATCTGACGCTTGCTGGATCTCATGCCTGGTGTGAACAAAACTCATACACAGAGAGGTGTATGGTACAAACTCAGCAGCCATCGGGAAAAGCCCTCCTCCTCACCTCTACCCCCACGAAGTAGCTCTGTGCCCTTCTCTGGGGTCCCCCTGGTTTTCAGTGCTCTGCTAGGAAATGCATCCGAGTCTCCCTTGTCTGTTCAAATAATCTTTGCTGTTTGCTCGACGTTTACGACAAAATAGATGGGAAGGCAAAATTACCACCCAGAGCAGGGTGTTTTATTAGCTTGGCCCTGGAGTGCAGGCCTTGGCAACTGGGTGCTCAAAGACCTGGGCTAGGTTTAACTTTGACTGTTGCACAATACCCAGGCCAAGCAGTCACCTGGCTGCAAACAAACACTGGCTTCCCTTCCCTGAGTATGAACCTCCCGGAGGGGTCAGGGGTCCAGGTTGTTCAATGGTTGCGTCATCAGCTGTTCGCAAGAACCCCTGACACCAGCAGCTATTTTCCAGTGTGCAGACTCCTGGGCCCCGAAGCTGCTGGTGCCTCCAGCAGCTCCACTCACATCTGGACCTTGTGCTCCAAATCAAACACAACCCACTGCGTAGCGCAGGAATAAGCCGATTCAGCTTTTGTTGACTCTTCAGACTCGACCTTTCTCCTGTAACCTCTAAGCTTGTTTTTAATAAATGTTTAACTTCTTGATTAATTTCCTTGATTTCTGAGGGTAATTTTTCACAACTCAGATAATGCGTTCTAAATGCTTGCTGAGCTGTTGGCTCACTCAGCACTGTAAACACTTCAGACTGCTTTTTGTCTCCCTAATACTCTCCCTTATTACATGGGCTTGCATCGTCAGTGAAATTAAGTCTTTATTCTTCCTGCCATCTGCATAATTGCCAGCGTTTAAAGATGCTTGCTTCTCCCTTTCTTTGCCACTGGGAAAAGAATTGTTTGTTCAACCTTCACCAAATTAGTCTTTTTCTGGCTTCTTTATCTCTCATTTCTTGAAGAGTGGT
The DNA here is from genome assembly GCA_031878705.1 of Tapirus indicus. Taxonomy (NCBI): domain Eukaryota; kingdom Metazoa; phylum Chordata; class Mammalia; order Perissodactyla; family Tapiridae; genus Tapirus; species Tapirus indicus. The sequence continues at coordinate 40,888,610 of CM062927.1, forward strand.
ATATAATTAACTCTGAAATGTTGATGGTTTTCACTTTCCTGCATTTTCTTTGGCAATTCACCTGCTTTCTACTTTCTTCCTCCTCATCTGCTTATCCCAGAGAGGAGGGCTTCTCGCCCACATCTTTATTCCATTTGCTTTTTAAAAGGCTTTGTGGTTCTTTGGAAGAAGAAAATGTTATCTGCTGCCATAGAGCCCGACCGGCTCCTCTGTTGCTTTGCCTGAGCTCCCTGGTCGCGTCCCCCACCCCCGGTACTCCAGTATTGGACTTGGAGGCGCCGCATAATCCCATAATGGAACCACATTTAGAAGCCTGATGGATTCCTCAGAGTCCTATTGCTCTAATATGTTCCCATTACCGGCGTTTGTCGATATGGGACTGAGACAGCAAAGCTACTGGGAGCATACTTGAAAATGAGAGAGGAGACCTGGACGATGTGGATCTTGGCAGATTTTTTTCGAGTGTTTCTTTCCCCTCCTGCCATATCACAAACAGACTTCCTTACTTTATTTTTTTTTCCCTCTCTCTCCTTATTTTGTTGCCTTTTCTTATAATAGTAAATGATTTAAGCTAGAAGTCCTGTGATAGGATTTTTCAATCACTTATACATAGTGTTTCTTAAACACAAACTGAAGAATGCTGTACATACTGTGGTGCCTCTTACTTTTCTCATTTAGACCTGTAACTTGAGGATATTTCAATCCTTCTCTCTGTCTCTGTTCTTTTCTTTTACAAAAATAGCGTCAGATAGTGCATTACTGTTTTTGCTTAGCAACGTACAGCCATCATCTGTCTGTGCTTCTAAATATCTCCTTCCACTCGTTTGTAAGGGGTCTGATTTTCCATTTTAAGAACTTGTCTTAGGTATCAGTAACCCCTCTCATCCAGTTACAAGTGCTCCGTCAACATTTGGGGACTGGACTTGATGCATTTTATGGAAAAAGTTAGATGGTTGATTGGAGTAGTCAGAGGGGCATTTAGGGAGACTAGCTTCTGAGCATCCAAGGGTTTTTACTTTCTTGGGTTTTTTTTGTCTAATTTCTTTAGAACACCCAGAATTATTTTCAAACCTCTCATCAGAGTGGTGGTGAGCGTTCTTGTCATACCGAGAAAGATAGAGAACTGGTCCTCAGGGTCAGCACTGACATGTAATTTAGATTTTCTCTCTGTGAGATGACTGAGGTGTAGACTTGCCTGGAAGTCTGCAGGTTGGACTGGACGCTCTCTTGAGACCTTCGCCAACCCTGTGGTTTTATAATTCCATGAGAAAATGTTAGAATGACTAACTCACATTTGTTTTAAGATAAAATTCAGAAGATAGTGGAGATATGGAGGGAAGTTACCCTGGGTGACCCTAAAAGTTCACAATTTGACTTTCTTTTACAAGTGGATAAGAATATTCCTTTAGTATGGTATTTTAATAGTTCAAAGATTATAATTTTTGAAGGGTAAATCAGATCTATCACTCCCCATTCATGATGTTCCCATGCCTTCTCCTTGCAAATAGGATAAAATCTAAAACCTTTATTGTGGCTCTACATTGGTGCTTCCTCATCCCACGGCTCTGTTCATCCTGGTCTCTGTCTACTCATCTTCAGTGCACTACAGAATTCCCTAAAGCAGTCGCTGTCATCTGGAAGTGTGCCTTAAAATCACGTGGACTGACGTTTGGAAATATGATTCCCACCTGCTCTTTCCCTCCGCCACCTTCTGAAATAGAACTTCTGTGGGGGTGGGATCCCTCAGCATGAGTAATATTTTAAAGTTTCCATGGGATTCTAATACACACCCAAATTTAGGACCTACTGCCTCACGGGGAAGCCTCTGGACCTAGCTGCTAGTCTGCCACCACATGGGGACCATTTTCCCCTGTCACTCAGAAATGCTGTCAACTGGGCTAACTCCTCAAAATCCAGGCCAAGGAAAAGAAGACACACAGAGAGAGGACCTTTCTCTCCAGACTACCTGGGGCCTGCCACTTGACTTCCTGCTGCCTGTCTGAGGATTGCCTCTTCACCCAATATTCAATCCCAGATATGGACTCATCTTCAGGAGAGACCTCCTCCCCACCCACAACTGTGCCTGAACCTGAAGGGCTCAGTGGGGCAACCACACTGGCATATGACAAAACACAGTCCAGTGTGTCCAGCTGCCCCCAATAAGGTCGGAGTATCTGAGGGTTATTTCGAGTTTCTAAGGAAGCTGCTGGTCTTCGTGTTTCATTATATATATTATTGTATATGTTAAGCATCCCCATCTGCACAGCTCCCTGTGGATCAATACCCCGCCCGCCCTCCCACCCCATTGCTTCTCTGACCTTGCTGGTTCTTACAGTAATTGTGGAACCCCCCACCCCCACCTCTGGCAGTTAAGCACCAACATCCGGCCTCTATTGCTTCAAGACCCTGTCATCCCCACTGCTCTCAGAGAGCCAAGTTCTGTGACTTCCTCCCCTACTCTCTGCCCTGAATGCAGAAGTGACCACATAGAACTTTCTAGTGATGCTGGTGTTCCCTTGCCAGCCCATTCCTGACTTGAAGTGTGGGTCCCCTAGGATCTCCCGTGGAACACTATCCTCTGGGGGCTTTCAGGGCCTCACATCCATTCTAGCACCCACTTCCCTGCCTTTCCTTCTTTAGTGGAAATTCACATAACATAAAATTCACCATTTTAAAGTAAACAATTCAGTGTCATTTAGTAAATTCACAATGTTGTGTAACCACCATCTCTATTTAGTTCCAAAACATTTTCATCACCCCAAAAGAAATCCTACATCCGTTAAGCAATCTCTCCGCATCCCCTCTCCCCGCAGCCCCTGGCAACCACCAATCTGATTTCTGTCTCATGGATTTACCTCTTCTGGACATTTCACAGAGAGTGCAGGAATTGCTCTGGCTCAATTTATACACTGCTTTGCAGGAGACCATACTAAGTCACTGCTCAGTTTTACTTGAGTCTGTTCAAGGCCGACTTTTGGTTATATGCACCCTGAACCAATAAACTGTGGTTAGGGGAGACAGGGTCACAGGGCTCCTAGGCAGCAGGGGCTGTTGACTGTGTGATTTCTCTCGGATGGAAGTGTAAGGAAGCATGCAAACATGATATCCTTAGAATAGTACTGGAAAATAATTTACAAAAGTCTGCTTTGCTAGGGGAGAACTGAGAAACCCGAGGGCTCGAGTAGAGAAAGAACGAAGAGTAGGAATACAAAAGAGAGTAGTTTTACAACGTAATAATTTTCCAAGTGCCTGCACTTGGTGATCCACAAGACGTCTCTAAAGTCGAGGCTTCTAAACTTTGGTATACATCAGGATCTCCTGTAGAGTGGCTTAAAAAAACCCACAGATTTACTGGATTCTGACTCATTGTGTTGGAGAGAGAGTGTGTTAGGAATCTATATTTTAAAAATATGTTCCTCTGAGGATTCTGATGTACACCAGAATTTGAGAAAAAACACCCTATAGGATTTTCAGTAAAAGGAGAATTAAAACAATGGAAATCAAGCCTCTTTCCTGGTCAGAAAATTCCTTCTCAACTGCCTGCCATCTGCCTTGACTCTGGGGGGTAATTACAGCAAATGAGAAATTAGGATGCATTTGAAAGCTTAATAATGATAATGGTAATAATAATATTATTATTATATAAGAGCAGTCAGGTGCCAGGAATGGAAAGGGAGACATTAATTTGGAAAAAAAGAATCCAAGTTCTAATTAGGAATTTTCAAAGAGAGTCTTGGGATTTTCAAGCCAGTAGGGCGAATCAGGGACTGAGTTTACCCTCTCACCTGGAATACCTGGAAAAAACAGGACAAAATAAAAAGGTGGCAGGATATAAGATCAATATAAAACCCCAGTTTCTCTATATACTAACAGTGAACCATCAGAGGTTGAAATTTTAAAAAAGACTACTTACTATAGCATCAAAATGAAATACTGAGGAATAAATATGACAAAAGATGAGCAAGACAGGTACCTTTGAAAAATACAAAGCATTGCTGAGAGAAATTAAAGAGTTTCTAAATAAATTGAGAGTTTTACTGTATTCATGGGTCAAAATGTCAATCAAAATTCTTGCAGGATTTAATAAGAATTGACAAGCTGACTCTAAAATTCTTATGGAAATGCAAGAAACTAGAATAGCCAAAACAACTTTTAAAAAGAAGAACAAAGTTGGAGGACTAACACTACCTGATTTCAAGACTTATTTTAAAGCTACAACAATCAAAACATATGGTATTGGTGTAAGATACACAAATAGTTCAATAGGAAGATCTATTCCTAGAACAGGAAGTCTAGAAATGAGATACACACATATGTGGACAACTGATTTTTAACAAAGATGCAAAGGCAATTCAGTGGAGAAAGGATGGCCCTGAACAACTGGACATCCATATGCAAAAAATTGAACTTCGATCCATACATTGAACCTTATATAAAATTTAACTCAAAATATGTTATAAACCTAATGGTAAACCTAAAACTGTAAAACATGTAGATGAAAATATAGGAGAAAATTTTGTGAACTTGGGCTAGGTAAAGATTTTTTTAGCCATGACTCCAAAACACAATCCATAAAAGAAAAAGTTGGTTAATAGAATTTCGTCAATATTAAGAACTGCAGCTCTTCAAAAGACCCTGTTAATATCCTACAAAGCTGTGGTAATTAAAACAGCATGGTACTGGCGGAATAACAGATACACAGATCAATGGAACAGAACTGAGAGCCCAGCAATAAACCCACATATTTATGGACAGCTAATTTTTGACAAAGGAGCCAAGAACAAACAATGGAGAAAGAAAAGTCTCTTCAATAAATAGTATTGGGAAAACTGGACAGCCACATGCAGAAGAATGAAAGTAGGACATTATCTTACACCATACACAAAAATTTAGTCAAAATGGATTAAAGACTTGAATGTAAGACTTGAAACCATAAAACTCCTAGAAGAAAACATAGGCAGTATGCTCTTTGACAATGGTCTTAGCAGTATCTTTTTGAATACGTCTCCTCAGGCAAGGGAAACAAGGGAAAAAATAAATAAATGGGACTACATCAAACTAAAAATCTTCTGCATGGCAAAAGAAACCATCAACAAAATGAAAAGACAACCTACCTCTTGGGAGAAAACATTTGCAAATCATATATCCGATAAGGAGTTAATATCCAAAATATATAAAGAACACATACAACTCAACATCAAAAAAACAATCTGATTAAAAAATAGGGAGAAGATCTGAATAGACATTTTTTCAGAGAAGATATACTGATGGCCAACAGGCACATGAAAAGATGCTCAGCATCACTAATTATTGGAGAAATGAAAATCAAAACCACAATGAGATACCACCTCACACACATCAGAATGGCTATTATTAAAACGACAAGAAATAACAAACGTTGGAGAGGATGTGGAGAAAAGGGAACCCTCATACACTGCTGGTAGGAATGCAAACTGGTGTGGCCGCTATGGAAAACCGTTGGAAGATTTCTCAAAAAATTAAAAATAGACTTTCCATATGATCCAGTGATTCCACTTCTGGGTATTTATCCAAAAAGCATGAAAACACTGATTCCAAAAGATATCTGCACCCCTATGTTCATTGCAGCATTATTCACAATAGCCAAGAGTTGGAAACAACCTAACTGTGCATCAACAGATGAATGGATAAAGAAAATGTAGTATATGTATACAATGGAATGCTACTCAGTCATAAGAGAAGATGAAATCTTGCCATTTCCGACAATATGGATGAAACTTGAGTTATGCTAAGTGAAATAAGTCAGACAGAGAAAGCCAAATACCATATGTTTTCACTCATGTGTGGAGGATGAAAACAACAACAATAACAAACAAACACATAGATACAGAGATTAGATTGGTGGTTACCAGAGGGGAAGGGGGCTGAGGGGAGGGCCAAAGGGGTAAAGGGGCACATGTGTATGGTGACAGATGGCAACCAGACTTTTGGCGGTGAATATGATGCAGTCTATACAGAAGTTGAAATATAATGATGTACACCTGAAATTTATATAATGTTATAAACCAATGTTACCTCAATAATAATAATTTAAAAAGACACTGTTAAGAGAATGAAAAGATAAGCCACAGTCTGGGAGAAAATATTTATAAATTACATATTTGATAAAAGACTTGTATGTGTAATATGTAAAGAACTTTCAAAACTCAGTAAGAGAACAACCAACCCAATTTTAAAAATGAGCAAAAGATTTGAACAGACACTTTTCTTAGGAAGATATACAGTTGGCAAATAAGCATATGAAAAGAGACTCAACATCATTATTATTTTGGAAATGCAAATTCATTACAAGATACCAATACACACCTATTAGAATGGCTAAAATGAAAATGACTAACCATTCCAAGTGCTGACGAGGATGTAGATCAACTGGAACTTTCATATACTGTTGATGGGACTGTAAGATGGTACAGTAGCTTTGGAAAACAGTTTGGCAGTTTCTGAGAACGTTAACCATACCTCAGCCATATGATCCGACCATTCCATTACTGGTATTTTCCCAAGAGAAATGAGAGCGCGTACATTTTGCAGCACTTTATTTGTAACAGCCCCACTGGGAACAGCCCGCATCTCTCAACAGCTGCGTAAATAGACAGATTGTGGTATATCCATACACTGGAATGCTACTGAACTATAAAAAGGGATTAATTATTGACACCAGCAACAATGTAGATAAATCTCAAAATAATTACACTATGTGAAAGAACAAAACAAGAGTACATATTATGTGATTTCGTTTATATGAAATCCTAGAAAACACAAACTGATCTATAGTGACAAACACGGGACCAGGCATTGCCTGAGTTTGTGTGGGGTGGGGGAGGAGAGATTATAAAGGGGCATGAGGAAATTTGGGGGAACAGTGGATATATTGGTTAGTTTGATTGTGATGGTAGTTCCACAGGTATATACATATGTCAAAACAGCAAACTGCATATATAAATATGTGCGGTTTGTTAATTATATCTCAACAAAGCTGTTTCTACAAAAAGAAAATCTTGTTAGGATTCCTCACTTCCTGTGACTCTGCTCTGGCAGCTGGCAGAATGGTTCTAGAGCAGAATCTGCAACAAAGCAGCCTTGGCTCACTCAGCTGGCCACACATATCACTGGGAGCATCTCTCAGGGATCCAATCACCTCCAGTGCCCGTTGAGGCAAGAAAATGTCCCAAAGGATGGCTCTGGCTGTATCCGGATTATAATTAAAGCTGCAAATAACCCAAAATGGATTAAGCCTCCCCAGCTAATGTATCATTCCTAATTTAATCTAATTGGCCTCTGAATGAGGGCCTCAGCCTGCCTCAGAGGCAAAATTTTCCAAATGAAGTGAATTTAAACTGCTAAGTAATTGCAAACTGGGGGGCTTTATCCCAAGAACAATTGCTATTGTTCTTTGATTACTTGCTCAACTGGATTATTCACTCATTACCATTAGAACCACTGGGACTTTGTTGTGGCACCCCTTGCAGCACATAAAGTACGAGACAGACCTAAACTTGGGAGAGCTGTTGATTGTCTTGACATTCTGAGTGTTTGGAGAATCTTAAAGCATATTTCGTAAACAAATGAACAGCCTGTACCACTCAGTCAAATAACTTACAGCTCTCTATTCCCGTGTTTGGAGACCTCAATTTTTATTTAGCCCCAGGATTTAGGTTATGAGCTTTGAGGTCATCCCATTGAAACAATCTCTTTATTGTTCGACAATTTTGACCTTGAGATGCAGCCTGCTGTACCTGGGCAGATTCCTGGAGCCAAAATGGGGAGGAAAAAAAGGCCTGTAGTCTAGATTGTTTCTCATCAGCTGTGTGATGTGGACATGTTGCTGGACCTCTCTGAGCCACTGGCAGAGAGATTCGGTGGGAAAAGTATGAGATTTGCAAGAAGAATCCACCTGCTGCTACTAGGCTCAGCTACCTATTCTCAGGCGAATCATTGAACAACTTTGGTTTCAGTTCTCTCCTCTTGAGCAGTAACTGCTACCTCATGGAAGTTGCCATGAAGATTGAAGATGATCACCTGTGTGAAAACATTTCATACTTGCTAAAGCTGTTATTTTTTCATCTGTAAAATAAAGGAATTCAGTCAGGGGATTTGAATAGTCCCTGTATTAGTTTCCTGTGGCTCTCATAACAAAGTACCACAAACTGGGTGACTTAAAATAACAGAAATGTATGCTATCATATTTCTGGAGGCCGAATCTGAAATCAAGATGTCAGCAGGGCTGCCTTCTGCTGGCTCCCAGCATTCCTTGGCTTCTGGCTTCATCATCCTAGCCTCTGCCTCCTTCTTCATATCACCTTCTCCTCTGTATGTCTCAAATCTCTCTCTGTCTTTCTCTTATAAGGTTGTTTGTCATTGGATTTAGGGCCCACCAGGGCAATCGTGGATGATCTGATCTCAAGATCCTTAGCCTGATTACATCTGTAGAGACACTTTTTCCAAATAAGGCCACATTTAGAGATCCTGGGTGGGCTTATCTTTTGGAGGCAACCATCATTCAACCCACTACAGTCCTCTTTAGCTCTGTTGTCCTAATATTTTGTTCTGGATGTCAACATTTGATCTAAACTTAAACCAGTTTGAGTTGTGTATTGAGTGATATAAAGGCAATGACTAAATTTGAGATTCTCATATTGTCTGAGAATATATATATTTTCAATTTCTATATAAAAAATACATCCAGTACTTGGCAGTGGGAACAGGGGCCATATATAGGACAAAAACTTATTGATGACAAACTTATGCAAACTAGACAAAGAAATAAAAATTTCAAGCAGCCTGTGGTACCATAACAAGAAAAAAGTCTGGTCAGCAGGGAGTTGGATTTAATTAAGAAAGTTGGAGGAGTGACTGTTACCACTGAGCCAAGTTTGCTAGAATTGGTACCCTTGAGTCAGTGACTTTTGGATTTCTAATTCGGCTGGCAGATGTCTGCTAGTCTAAAAAGCTTCAGTTGAGGGTAGAAAGAGGAAGATGTTAGAAAGAATGCTCCTAATACACAATAGCAGCTCACTGTACTTCCCTTGCAGATAGTCATTAGAATTATGCAAGTATGTCCCCATGTTCTCTGACCCTCATTTTAGAAAGCGAGCCACTGAGGAACTCTAAGGACATGGGATGTGTCATCGGAGCCAGAGCCACCAGATTTAATTTAGGGTGAAGTGGACATGAGGTGAGCTAGCCTATTCTCAGGCAATCTGTTTTAAAGTATAAAATTGGGTCCATAACATGAGTCATCAAAGTGGCTGGATTTCACATGACCTCCAGCTGTGGACTAATAAGGTCAGGGCAGACTCTTCCTCCCTCCGTTACTCTGGACCCTCTAAGGCATAGATAATGGGAAGTTGCTAGGTTGGTGACCACCCTGATATGTCCTCTCTCTACTTCCTACCCTGGACCACTGCCCAAGCTGTCCCAGCCAATCACTCAGTTTCAGAACATCTACTCCTCAGTACTTGGCTGGGAGGAGAACCCTAACTTCTCTGATCTCTGTTCTGAGGAGGTGGTACATGCATAGCCAGTCTGCACTCTCTGAGGGGTATGGAAGTGGCAGCCTGGACCTTGGAGAGGAGAGCTCTGGCTCTAAGGGCTGTGCTCTCGGGACTGTATCATTAGTTTGCACCTCCAGCTCCACTCTCCATCCTTCTCCACCTGCTGTAGGTCCTAGGAGGCTGACCTGTGTAGGATGGCATCAAGGGTTCCCTTGCTCTCTGGTTACCAGTTGGGTCTGGCCAATGTAGCAGCTCAAAGTGAGGTTGGGGCATTTTATTCATGTTCCTCCAGGGTCACCATGGGGAGGCCACATCCCTCAACCCAAGCCCTCAGCTCCTGACTGGCAGCCCCCTCCACCCTGCCCTCTTTGTGTGTGGGTTCTGGTAATCTTCAGGCCGAGGGGGAATAATGAAGTCCTCCCAGTCCTTACTCACTCTGAGATATTGTATCCTCTCTCATGTCTTACTTGCCCCCTGCCCACAGCCTTGTCAACAGTCCCTTCATGCAAATCATCCTACACTGAGTGTGCCATCTGTTTCCCATAGAGACCTTGACTGATGCAGCTCCTCCATTCATAAAAATTGAAAAATAATGCCCATCTCATGGTGTCTTCAGGATTAAATGGGATAATACATGAAAAGCACTCAGCATAATAATGAGCACATAGTTTTGTGCTCAGTAAATGATAGCTCAAGATGTATTTCAGAGTGAAGCTGGTATGGCACACCAATTCAATTCAGTCCTACCAACATTTGTTAAGTCCCCACTAGGTGCAAGGCATGGAGCCAGCCATTTCCCAGGTTACAAAGATGTATTAGCAAATTCATCAGAGTCTACTCCTTCAGAAAACTCAACACCAGCAGCTTCATTTCCCTCTCTCTTTTCCCCCCACATCCAATCATCATTTGCTGAATATTTATTGAGAGCTTACAGTCTTCTGGGTCCCATCTTAATAATACTTGGGGATAAAACAGTGAGTATAATAGATGAACTCCTGCTCTCAGAGAGTAAACAATCCGGTTGGAGGAGAGAGGCATCAATCATATAATTACATCAGTGTGTCTGTGTTACACACTGATATAAGGGCTCTGAAGGGACAAAACTTGTTTCTGTAATGTGTAAAACCTGGCCTGGACCAAGGTCCGGGATTGCTGATGACGTGTATTGCCTGAGACAAAAGGATGAGTATGACTGAGCTGGGCAAAGAGCAGGTGGAGAAGGGTGTCCCACTCACAAGAAGTGTGTAAAGGTCCCGTGGAGGGAGGGCGCACCATTTATCTGAACTAGAAAGTGGGAAGGAAGGGCTAGTGGTGCAATATAAGAGATGAGAGTGGAGAGATGGGCTGGGCAGATGGCCAGGCTCTGTAGGCCGGGATTAACATTTGGTCTTTATTTAAAACAAACAAAGCCATGGGAATATTTTAAACATGGAGGTTTCATTATCATTTCAAGGTTCTGAAAACATTGCTTTGATTGCAACAAGGAGAATGGGGTGGATATGAGAAGACCAATTACGAGGCTTTTGCCATAGTCTGGGTGAAAGATGATAGCTTGCGCTAGCATGGTATCAGAGGAATTGAAAAGGACTGGACCAATCCATAAGACATTAAGAAGACAAAATGAACAAGGAAGTTGGGAGTGGGTTGAATATAGAGAATGAGGGAGGCGGAGTATCAAAGAAGAATCCTAGAGATTGTCATCACCCAAGAGATGAAATATTGGATAAAGATTTGGTTTGGTGTGGAGGGTGTGGGAAGACCATGAGTACAGTCTTGAGTTTGACATGCCTTTTGAGACATCTAGATGGAGAAGTCAAGAAGCAATTGGAACTGACAACACCAAATGCTGACAAGATGTGGAGCAACAAGAACTCTTATACATTTCTGGAGGGAATGCAAAATGGTACAGCCACTTTGGAAGGCAGTTTGGTGATTTCTTGCCATACTAAACATACTCTTACCATAAAATCCAGCAGTTACACTCCTTGGTATTTACTCAAAGGAGTTGAAAACTTATCTCTACACAAAAACCTGCAGAAGGATGTCATAGCAAGTTTATTCATAATTGCCAAAATTTGGAAGCAACGAAGATGTCCTTCAGTTAGGTGAATGGTTAAATAAACTCGTACTTCCAGACAATGGAATTCTGTTCAGCACTAAAAAGAAAAGAGATATCAAGCCATGAAAAGATATGAGGGAAACTTAGATGCATATTACTAAGTGAAAGAAGCCAATCCACAAATGCTACATCATGTAGGGCTCCAACTATATGACATTCTGGAAAAGGTAAAACTATGGAGGAAGTAAAAAGACCAGTTGTTGCCAAGGGTGGGGTGGGGGAAGGATGAATAGGCAGAGCACAGAGGACTTTTAAGGCAGTGAGAACATTCTGTATGATATTGTAATGATGACTATACGTCATTATACATTTGTCCATACCCATAGAATGTAGAACAGCAAGAGTGAATCTTAGTGTAAACTATGGACTTTGAGTGATGATATGTCAATTTAGGTTCATCCTTGGTAATAAATGTACCATTCTGGTGAGTGATGTTGATAAAGGTGTAGGCTATGCATGTGTGGGGCAGCGGGTATATGGGGAATCTCCACACCTCCCTCTCAATTTTGTTGTGAACCTAATACTGCTCTAGAAAAATAAAGTCTTTCAAATAATGAAGCAATCTGGAGCTCCAAGGGGGGATCTGAGATGGAGATTTGTGCTTAGCAGCCATTAGAAAACAGATGGTAATTAAAGCCATGGGCTGGCCCTGGGAGCCTACTTACTGAGAGGGTCCATGAAGGACTCCGGAGTGGTGAAAGGCAAAGCAGGAGGGTGTGTGACAGAGAAAAAGAGAGTGTTGCAAGAAAAAGGGAGCAGTCAACAATGCCTAATGTTCCTGAGAAGTCAAGAGGGGAACTGAAAAATGTCGTTGAGTTTAGCAACATGGAGTCATCAGTGACCCTGGCAAGAGTTCTTTCAATGGGCAAATGAAAGCAAAACTAACCAGCAGTACGGTGAGAAAATAGAGTTTTTAGGCTCATTGATTCTTCTTCCATTTTCTCAAGAGATTTGACTGTGAAATGGTAGCTGGAGAGGAGTAAGGGGATCAAGGGAAGGATTTTGTTTGTTTTCCTTTCAATATGTGAGGGATTTGAACATATTTAACTGGTAATGAGACAGATTCAGTTGAGAGGAGGTAGTTGAATATGCAGGAAGGAGACAGGTCAACAGTGGCACAGGTTTGCAGAGAAGGCAAGTGGATGGGCCCCAAGGAAGGGAGGAGGATCAGATGGGGACAGATGGAGTTAGACTTCCAGCTTAGAGAGAAGGGGAAGAGCTCCTACCTGAAGCTCGTATGTAATCAGTGAAGTTGGAGGTGAGGGCTGGAGCTTTGAGAATAGGTGAGTGAATTGACTGGAGAAATGTGTCCCACAGTGTTGAGGGCAAATCACGGCTTTATGAATCTGTGGTGAGCCCCATGTATCCAGTTGGTGTGGCTTTCTCCAGCAGTGCCCAGTGGAGAGAGCAGATAGTTGGGTTTATCCAGGGAGAGGTGATGAAACAACGGGAAGGCAAGGAGTCTGGAGTGTTGCCAAGAATATCTTTGAAATGATGCCGTGTGGAATCTATGCTGAAAAACACAGGCTGGAAGAAAGAGGGCAGTGGATTAGGAAAAAGTGAAGGATGGCTACCAAACCTGAGTTCCTCCCCTCACTTCCTCTGTGAGTGCTCCGCCAGGTATCTTGGGGAGAGGTGATTCTGCCTTCCTCCTGGTTCCTGAGGCATCCATGCACATATCATCCCCGACCTGATGCAACACTTATTTGTGTTTATGACACTCAATAAATATCTATTGAACCTGATACGTGCTGTCAAAGAATAAAACCAAGACCAGCAGAGCCACACATTAAAATAATAATAATAATGCTGAGTTTATTTACTTGCCAGGCAAGGGAACACACCAGCGAAGAAATTCGCCAAAATGTTTTCTGGGAGGAGAAAACTCAGGGCTTTTGTTTTAAGAATGAGGGAGAATAGGCTTCAGTGTGGCTATGGTAATTCAAGACTGACAACAAGCTTCCTGGATAGGCTGGTCTAGAAGAAGTCTCATGGTTCATTGGTCACAAAGGAGTCTTCAGTGAGTTGCAGTCTGGGTTCTAGCATCCTGGGTCTCTTCAGCCGCTTAGGACCAGTTGAGGAGAAGCAGCATTCTGTTTTGGTATCTCCTTAGCACGTGCTGCTCCAAGTGGAAACATCTTCCTTTCACAGTACCCTGTGCTGTTCTATGCCTGGGGGAAGCAGGAGGGGTTCCTGCCTTCCTTTGAGCTTACAGCCCAGGGTGGAGGGCAGAAAAGCAATCGGGAAGGTACAGAGCGGTGTATTAAGTAGAGGAGGTCCAGGGGCAGTGAGGGCCACAGGAGGGGAGCTGACCCAGCCTCAGGGAGCCAGACCTCGGAGACCTGCTCGGTGGCCAGGAATTACCCAGAAAGAATGAGCGGGAGACGGGTGGACGGTTTCACGTGAGGAAAGAGCAGGTGGCCCAGCCTTGAGGCTGGAGACAGTTGGGCCTCACGTAAGACCTGAACTCAGGGATCCTGGAAGCCAGACAGGCTAAGAGCATGGACTCCGGGTCGGCTTCTCTGAGTGAGAAGCTTGTTCCCCTGCTTATTAGCTGTGCGACTGTGGGAGAGTTGCCTCACTTCTCCACACCATAGCTTTCTCATTTGTCAAAGGGGAATCCCAGCTGCACTTGCTTGTAAGGGTGTGTGGGATCAAATGAGATAATTAGATTAAAAGCACATTTAGCATGATGCTAGACCTGGAATAAGCACTCAGTAAACATCAGCTATTATTACTCAGAGTCAAAGAATGTAAGAGAAGGGAGGAATTCTGCAAAAATGTTTAGTTTCACCTTATTTTACAAATGAGGAAGCTCAGCCCAAAGAGATTAAGCGACATTCCTAAAATGAGCTGGTTTCTAGCAGAGGCAGTCCTGGAATCTGGGTGTTGTCTTTCTTGGTCTCATCTGACGATAAAGAAGCAATATGCTCAGTGCCTGAGTTCAGGTGCCCGCTCTGCTACTAACTGCTGTACGGCCTTAGGCACAAGAGTAACCTGTCTAAGCTTTGGTTTGCTCTGCTGTAAATGGAGCTAAAAACCTCAGTAGATTGTCATGGGGATTAAATCAGGTGACAGGCAGCGAGCACAAATTTGAGAAACCCAGCCTCTGGTAGATCCATTATGTCCTCTTTCTGACCTTCCTCTCATTTGCTAAGACTGACTCTCAAAATGAAGGCATCAGTGGACGCTGGGCCACAGGTGGGCACCAGGCCCGATAGTGAAATGGTCCAGATTTCCCTATGCATCCTTTGGTTCAGGGCAGTGCTCTCTGAGAGTCTGTCTGACTCAGTAGGTACAAACTCATTGTCACAGAGTGAGCTGTAGGAGGAAAGGCAGGGGGCTGTTTTGAAACAGTGAGCAGGGCAGCTGGAGCATGGGAGAGGGAGAATGGGCAGTTCTGGATGAAACATGGGGTTTGGTGACATGCAGTGGTGGTCTGAAACGTCCTGCTCAAGAGTTGGATGTTTTCCCCCAGACAATGGGGAGCCATGAGAGCCCTTGGAGTGAGGGAGCAGCAAGATCTGAGTGCCTTCAGGAGAGATAATGCATTGAGGGCAGAGATGGAAGACTAGGGGAAGGAGACAGGAAGGGGGAGACGGGAGAGCTGTTTCTGAAACAGAATGAACATGGCCTGATCGGATGTGAGGGCCCAAGAATGCAGCAAGGCCAAGATCATAGGTCTGCATGTCAGACAGGTGGCAATGTCACCTTGCCCAAACACAGCGCTCAGAGTCCCAGATTTATTCTATCTGGTGTCTGAAGAGTGGGGGCCTCTGAACAGATCAGGACCTACATGCCCAGCTCATTCTAATTCTCCTTACACAGCAAAGACCTTATGTAGTCAAGACCGTGGGAGAGAAGCAGCCCCTGCCCTGATTCCTTCCTTCTCAAGATATTCGCTCCCACCAGCCTTTATTGACTCTCACCCAGACAGTCATGGGAGCCCCTACTTGGTGTCTCTCCCTCCATTTTCTCTCCACTTCAATGTACCCTAAGTGTTATCTCTAGGAAAAGTCAAATCCTGTAACATGTCATTTGTCATAAAACTTTGATGGCCCTCTGACGTCCTCAGTGGTGCTTCTCAAACTATCTGTGGTGAACGACCAGTTTTAAAAAAACATTTCCAATCCATCATGGGTCATGGCTTCTATAGGACACAATAAAAATAAATTACTAGAAAAAATAAAAAAGACATAAAATATAGGTCCCAATTTTTTATTATTAGATTCAATAGACATTCACTTGTTCTGTCAAATTGCTATAACTTTTACTATGAATTTCTGCATTTATTGTGGACAGGTAACAAACCCTGCAGACCACGCCCCACCTGGAGTAGCAATGGCCTACAGGACAACATTCAAACTGCTTACTCCACGTTCAAACCCTCCACGGTCTCAACCAATCTACTCTCCAGGCTTGCTGACTATTCTTCTCTCCACGTTGTCAACCTGGTTTACTCACTGCTCCTCAAACTCACCTTTAGCTTTCTCCTGCTATTTCATGTTCCTACTGGTTCCAGAATGTTCCATCCTGGCTACCAACCCTTGATACCTATCTAAATCCTAACAACAACAGCAACAGCAGCTGTAGATTGAACATCTACTGATTTCTAGGCACTGGCTTTTATTCATGATTTCATTGAATCTGTGTAACGGGTAAAGTTCTAACATTTATAATTATTTACATCTTTTATAAATTAGAGCAGATCCATTGTTATCCCCGAAACAACAATCATTGGCTGAGCAATGGTCACCTATCTGGGCCAGTAAGAGTTCAACACTGGATTTTTTGCTGGAACCAGGGGGGAAAAGCTGAGCTGGTGGAACATAGGTCTGAGAATGCCTGTGGTCATACCTGCTACTTCAAGGGGAGAGATATCTGAGAGTGATGACACACAGAGGAAAGGAAAGCCGAGAGATGCAGAGACAGATCTCTGCCTCTTGCCCCACTTCTAGTCTTCTTTGCTTATTATCGTGGATGCTGTGATATGCCACCCAGCTCCTCACTGAGGACAGAGAACTTGTTCCCCAGCCCCTGGGACTGTTGCCTCAGCAGAAGAGAGCCACGTCTCCCGTGTCATGCCCTTTCCCAGGGCAGCCTACAGCCAATGACAGGGTGACTTGGGGATATAAGTCCTGGCCCCCTTGCCCTAACTCAGGACAACTCTGAAGGGTCATCCCAGCCTCAGGGCTCCCCACAGGGCTGGCTGAGCCCTTTACTGCAGCTGCACCATAGCTCAGCTTCTCCCTCTTTCCCATCCTGCTGCTGCGCTAATCAGCAGGGGTACAAAAAGAAAGCTAATGTTTTAGATAGGAGAATACAGCACTGCTGTGTGGGGTAGAGCAGATGGGAGAAGGGAAATCACAGAAATAGAGCTGGTGTGGGAAGGAGCTTCAAGAAGTCAATGGGTCCAAAGCAGGATGGAAGGAACTTTAAAACCTTGCCATCTGAGGAAAGTTAAAAGAACTGAAAATATTTAGTGGAGAAATAGAGATTTATGAGGCAGATGACAGCAGTCTTCACATGTTTGACAGGCTGGATCAGACTCATTCTGCTGGGTCCCCCACTTCTGCTGTGACCTTCTACAGTCCATTCTCACACATTCAGGTCAGGACATACTACTCTTCAGCTTCACATCCTCCAGTGGCTTCTCACCACACTGTGAATTGAGCTCTAGTGTCTTGCTATGACCTGAGAGGTCTTTCGTAATCTGGTCCTTGCTTTCCTTTCCAACCTTATCTTCTAGAGCTCTTCCCCTCACCCACCCTTCTAGCTGCAGTGGCCTTCTTCTTGCTGTTCCTTGAATACACCAGCCCATTTCTAGCTCAGGGCTTTTGCACCTGCTGCTCTCTCTGCTTCTCTTCTACAAGCTCTTCATTTGCCCCATTCCTTTTGTTGTTCGGTCTTGAATCAAAAGTCATTTCCTAAGAAATCTTACCCTAGTTTGTTTCTGCCATGTTTTATGTTTTTCATAGCACTCTTTGCTCCCTGAAATGGGTTTGTATTTTTATTATGTAATTCTGTTTCCTGACTATCTCCCCCACAAAGAATGTAAGTCTCATATGGACAGAGATGTGCCTGTCCTGTTCACCCCTATAACCTTAGCACATGGTACAGTTTTGGCACACAGCAGGTGCTCAATAACTATTTGAGCAGTTGAGTAAAGAATGAATGAGCACAGGACTAAGAAGTAGCTCTAGAGCTAATGGGTGGGCAATTTGGAGAGCAGACTTTTGAAGCTGCAGTAGGCAGGCTCACCCTCACCATGGAGGCGACTGCATATGGCAGGGAATCAGCAGACCAGTGGGAATGTGGGGTTTGCAATCAGACAGACCAGGGTTTGAGTCTCGGCTCTGCCACTTCCAGGCTGGCCACAGGCCTAGGACAAGTTCTTTGACCTTGAAAACTCTCAGTTCCCTCATCTGTAAAGAGAGGAGTATGAGTAGAAGCCACCGCATAGGGTGTTGGGTTGGTGAAAGGTTGTGTCTGCAGCGCTCTGAGAGTGCTGGGCATTTAACAAATGCTACATAGATATTAGCTCCATAGCTTGGCTGTTTAGTTTCTGTTGTTCCAGAGGTTACAGGTCCTATCTCCATTACCTGCATGAGGCCACTGAGGCCACAGGAGCTGGGGCACTCACCTAAGGAGGGGCCACACTGCTACAATCCCTCTCTCGCAAGCAACCACTTGGTATTTCTTTCCTTGTCACTGTCACTAACTGCCCTCCTGGGGAAAAGTAAGCAGAAGTGCACTGGGTTCAGGGGTGGGTGGTGGGGGCGGTGAGTAATCGTCCAGACTGTTACTTGTCAAATTCCTGTCTCTGACACAGAGCTGACCTCCTGGGGCTGGAGGCTGGTGAGGAAATGGGTGGTCCCTGTTTCTGCACAGGACTCACAGCCATTACAAAATTGGTAATACCGCATACACTACTCAAATCTGCAGTATTATGTGATTTGGAGTATGTTTTGTGATGAGAGAGGAGGAGAAGTCATTGCAGCCAGCAAGGAACAGCTTTGCAACTCGGTGGGTGAGGGCGGGAGGGAGAAATCCTGCCTGTGGAGCACCATGTACGGGTGCATGCCGTCCGCTGCTCCAGCAATGACCTCGGTCTCTGGCTAACACCCAGGTGATGGGTTTATGCATCCTGACCCAGAAAAGAGCTCGTCAGAGTCAACCAACATGATGGAAGGGATGTAACTGCACAACAGGTAAATACAGGCTGAGGCTGTCCATTCTCATGTCCCTTCAGACCCTTCTGATGGCAAGGAAACCTGCTTTCTTCTGTGCAGATGAAACAACAGCTGACACTATCCACATAATGAAGGAAACACTTCCGTAGCACAGACTTACTACAGGTTGGGCACGGTTTGTCAACACTTCACCTGCATCACTTGTAGAATCCCACGAGGTGGCCCAATCATTAGCCCCAAATTACAGATGAACAAAGTGTTGCTCAGAGAGATCAGTATCTCGCACAGGCTCTCACCACTAGTAAGGGGCAAGGCCAGGACTCGGGCCCAGGCTGTCCAGGTCCCAAGTCTGTGCATCTGACCACCACGCAGAGTGGCCTGTCCCTAAGGGGGTGTTTGCCTTGTAGGTGCTGGGCTTCCCATTATTGCGGGTGACAGGGATCAATAACTGAGCTGGACAGAGGTCTCATCCACGTATTCAGTGTGGCCTCTGTGTCCAGCTTGGAGCTGAGCACTCTGCCAATGTCATCTCGTGTCATGCTCGTGACACTCCTGCCAGCTCGAGCAATCATCCCACTTCACAGACGAATAAACTAGGATTAGAGAGATTGGGTACCAGGCTGTGAGGGCTGGAGCTGGGAATCCAGCAGGGCTGCCCAACTCCCATCCTCAGCTCTTCACCTCTTTCTAGGGACAGTTGCCAAGGGATTAAACTTCAGGAGGGCTGGGTTGGACTAGATGACTTCACAGTCCTAGCCACCTGAGACCTGCGGACTAAAACATCTGACAAACCCTTGAACAGAGCTGCTGTACCTAGTTGCTAGGCCAAAAATATTAGTCATCATATTCAGATTTTATATTTAAGGAAATATCTCTCTTCCAAGGTGTCTTTTTTCCTTGTAACACTCTGCAGTGTTTCTCTTGAAAAGTTGCCCAAGGAGCAAAGAGTTAAGTAGACCCTCAAAGGGTCTGCTGTCTCTGCGGTGGTATCAATGTCCTCTTGAGCTAAGAGGAGACAGTAACCATCTTTCCCGGTGGTATGACTTCTTCCCTCATCCTGTGCTCCCCCATCTGACAACTCTGGGCACAAGCATCAGCACGCCAGGTCCCCACAATTGAATCCAGTGGTCAGTTTTCAGATCTCATTCTGCTGGACCTGTCTGCAGCGTTTGGCATATGGGTCAACCCTGCTCCTTGATTCACATTCTTCACTTGGCTTCCTGGATGCCACACATCTTTGCTTTCAGCAGACCCCTTCCTTGGCAATCCCTTCCAGTGTCATGGCTCCAAACACCATTCATCAGCGAGGTTTTCCAACTTATAACTTCAGCATAGACTTCTCATCTGAACTGCAGACTCATCAATCCGACTGTCTACTTGACATTCCCTTGGATGTCTAATAGGCATTTCAAATCTAGTGTATCCCATAATTAATTCCTAATCTTCAACCCCACCCACAACGTACTCCCCTCCTTGTCTTCCTAGTGGAGGGCCACTCCATCCTTCCAGTTGCTCAGGCTCCATCCCGAACTGCCCTTTCTCACATCTCATCTGTAAACAAACCCGTCAACTCTACCTTCAATCCAGAATCCAGGTCATCACGCCCACTGCTGCCTCCTTGGATCACCATCTCTCAGTAACCTCACAAGCCTCTGTCTTCTCGCTTAGATCTAATCTTAACACAGCAGCAGAATAGGAAAACAAAGGGCAGATCATCCCTCTCCTCTAGTGGTTTTCCTCTGAGTCAACGTCAAACCTCACTTGGCCCTCCAGGCCTCACACCTCCAGTGGACCCTCCCCTCTTGGACTTTATCTTCTCTCCCTCACCCCTGGCTAGCTCTACTCAGTTCCATTGGTCTCCAGGCCATTCCTCAAATACGCCACACACCCTTGCACCTCAGGGCCTTTGCACTTGCCTTTCTTTCTGTGGAAAACACGCCTCCACCATGTTTCGCAGTTCCTCCCTCATATCCTTCCGCTCTTTGCTCAAAAGTCACCTCCTCAGTGAACTTCTTCCTCACTACTCTATTCAACCTCTCCCCCCCAACATTCCCTGTCTCCATTCCCTATTTCATTTTTCTCTATAGCACTTCTGGCTCATCTAACATACTAATCTAGTGTTTGTTTCTTTTTTACTGTCTCTCTGTTAAAATGTAAGGTGGAGAAGGTAGTTTTCTCTGCTTTGTTCAGGCTCTATCCCAGTGCATAGGGCAGTGCCTGGGACATGGGAGGTGCTCCATACATGTTGTTCTCTGGATCAGCGGATGAACGCCTAAGGACAGCAGCGTGGTGGCTACACAGCGGTCAGGATGTAGGCTGGGAGACTTCGGGCCTCAGTGGGGTACCCAGGAAACACTTCTCTGTGTCTGCAACTGTTTCCTTTGCAAAACGCAGATATTGGAAACTAAGGTTCCCAACAGCTCTGGAATTATAGGGATCTTGAAAAGAGGCCTGGATTAGAGGGATCCAGACTTGGGCCATCAGACAGGTGAGGGACAGGGGAATCCACGTCTCCTGAGGTTGGCCGGAAGAGCCGGGTGACAGGCCAAGCAGGGGTGGACAGACGGCGGGGAGCAGGGGCAGGTGGCGACGACGGGGGCGGGACGGCAGCGCTTAGACCCATGTGCGGAGACCCGCCCGCGCTGGGCGGGAGCGCCCGCGTCCTCCCTGACTAGCTGCGCCACGTCCCGAGCGTTTCTTAACCTTCCGAACTGCCGGTTCACGTCTTGGCGGGAAATCCTGACTGCACCTGCGCGGCAGGGTCGCCGTGGGGACTGAAGGAGATAACGCAGGTGACCCAGAGCGACGCTCCATGGCGCCAGCGGCTGTCCAGCGGCGCGGGGGCCAGGGCGGAGGAAGCAGAGGGGGCGGGGGCGGCGACCAATGTCCCCGACGTCACCAGGGATCGGAGGGGCGGGGCGGCAGTCGAGGGGCGGGGGCCTGGGCGGAGGTGTTCCTGGGGGCGGGGGCGGTGGCCCGGCGCCTATAGGCTCCCCCGGGACACGGCGGCGGGGACCTGGCCTGGGCCACTTAGGCTCCGAGCGGTGCAGACACTCGGCCGTCGCTCCGTCCTCCGCCGCGTCCCGCCGCCCGCACCTGCCGCCCCGCGCAGCAGCCCGGCCCCAGCATGACGGACCAGGCGGCCTTCGACACGGATATCGTCACCCTGACCCGCTTCGTCATGGAGGAGGGCAGGAAGGCCCGCGGCACAGGCGAGATGACCCAGCTGCTCAACTCGCTCTGCACCGCGGTCAAAGCCATCTCCACGGCCGTGCGCAAGGCGGGCATCGCGCACCTGTGAGTCAGGCCTGCGGCCACCCCGGCTGCATCCTGTCTGTCCCACTGGCAGGCAGGGTGTCTGGTCGTCTGGCCCTCCTGCTGTCAGCCTGTCTGTCTAACAGCTGGGGGTCTTTCTCTCTGGTAGTCCCTCTCTTCAGAAGCTTGCCCAGCCACACTCAAGCCCTGGTTCCTGCTCTCTTGAGCTTGGGGGTGCCTCCGCGCCTGTCTCCCAGTCCACACCTGCCTCCATCCTGCAGCCCTCTCCCCTGGGCTGAGCAGCCTGCCTTGGCACCCTTTCACCTTCCTCCTGGTGAAGCTGGTTGGCTGGGGTGGGTATCTGGCCTGCCTGCCATACCCATCAAGCTTCATACAGGAAAGTTGTGGGGCGGGTGCCTTCCTTTCCTTTTCTCTTCTTTGACCTCCTTCACTCCCTTTGGCTTTGGGATCCAAAGTCAGGTTTCTAATCCAATATCTCCTTGGCTCTACAAGTTCTTTTAGGAGCAAGGGACCCCCCCCCCCCAGGCAGGCTGGGAGGGAGCCTGCAGGCCCAGAGCTCTCAATGCTGGAGCAGCAATGCTGCTGTGCAAACGGCTACAGTAGGTGTGGGGTGGGGCCTGAGGTTCTGCATTTCTAAGAAGTTCTTCTGTGGTAGGTGGTGCTGACGCTGCTGGTCTGCAGATCAACACTGTGTGTAGCAAAGGAATCAGGGGACATGGGAATGCAAAGGGCATCTTCTTGTGAGGCTTTTCGTAAGTAACACAATAGCCTTTGGGTTATTCTGGTGTGCACAAGTGTTTCGTATTTAGACTGGTCCTCACTGTGACTGAAGGGTACCTGGGTTTTCAGATTGCCCACACTCCTTCCTAACATTTCCCACACTTAGGAACACTATAAAAATTGTGCATGATACTCATAGCTGATCTGAAAAAGTATAACCCCTGCAGCCTGGATTCCGTTTCTGGTAAGCTGGTGTGGCTTTGGTCCCACAGTTTGGGTTGGTGGAGCTAACTCTTAAGAAAGCAGTATGATCACATTTATTTTCAGATGTCAAGCAGGTGCGGGCCTTGCTGGAGAGAGACTGGGACAGGAAAGTTAGGAAGGTGGTGACTCCATCACTATTTCACCCATGGTGCCTCTTAATAGTACATTTCTAAGAAGCCTTTGCTTTAGGAAACACACTCAGTTAAAATCTCACTTCAGATTTAATCTACAACAAGTATAGGTGTCCTCACAGCCTTACCTGTTTTTGAGGACCAGAGGTTTTTTGAAAAAGAATGCTTGTCATTTCTTGTATTATTTTTAACATGTGTCAGTACCTTTCACAACCCCAAGAGACTCAGAAACACAAGATCTGCTTTGAACTGTATCTTTCCCGCCTTTTAAGTAACCTCACATAGTGGGAACTCAGATAGTGGGATCTGGACAAAGAGTGCTGATTTTGGCTGTGTAAAATATGTATATTTTTAGACTAGATAGTTGTAAATACAGGTTTTAAAAAATATTAAAACCAGTTAATAAGTTGCACCCATTGACAAAAATTCAAACCACTCGAAAGAACACAAAGGGAAAAGTGAAACCCACCTCATATCCATTTCTTGGGTTAGCCACTATTAATAATTTACTGGTTATTTTCCCAGATACTTCTTTATACTCATTTAAATTACACATGGATATGTATTTACATAGGCATATTTGTAAATAGCAGACAACATGGGGTCACACTTAGCATATTCTTCTGCAGTTTGCATTCATCATTCAAGAATGTAGAATGAACACCCTTCAATGTCAGGACATATAAATCCACCTCTTTCTTTTTAACTGTTGCGTAGTCTTCCACTGCAAGGACACATCACGAGCTATTTAACTCTTCCCCCATGTTTGGGCATTTCACAGGTCTTTGACTATTTCAAACAGGTAACAGGTAAACAGGTGTTGTAAACGGGTGTTGATGCCTGGTCACGTAGGTAGTTGACAGGGGCAGACCAGAACGTGGACACTTAAGTACCCCTGTGGGAAAGTAAGAGTTTGGCTGTCTCAGGATGACATGTAGTCAGTCTGGCAAGCAGCAGTAAGACAAGATCTCAAGTCAGGCCTCTAAATTACATTCATTATTGGCTTTGATATCCTAGATGAAAAGGCCAGCCTGCCTGCAAATACCTGGTTAATGCTGAAGGCTTGCTCTAGATGGGCATGTACCCAGAGGGACAAGATGATTGCGGATTTGCAGGAACCTCACAGGAACCATTTATGGAGCTCAGCTGTGACTTCTCATCAGGGACACATCAGGAGTTTAAGTAGAGGGCCTGGGGCTCTCTCTCTCCCTCTTTGTCAACCAACAGTTTCTATTGTAGCCAGCTTCATTGCTCCCAATAAGATGTTCACAGAATCATGAAATTTTAAGCTGAAAGATTCAGAAGTCACCTAGTCCAGCCCCTCTTTGTGCAGATGAGGACTCTGATGCCAGGGAGGCTGAGGTGACCTGGCCTGTGGCCCAGGTTGGGGCTCCTTTCACCATACCACACATCTCTTCCTTTATTTTTTGGAAATCAGTTAAAGCTCACCACACTCTAAATCGTATCTATTAATTACATTTTTGATATGAATTAAGAATTGTATCCCAAGAAGCTATCGCCTTTTAGCAAACCTGTTCTTGAAGCCGTCTCTGTGTGCTTCTGGCTCTCCTTCACCCACTCTTGGGAGAGAAGCGATGATGGTCCAGACAGGGGCGACCAGCCTTCTGTTCTCTCATGAGAACAGTTAGCAGCCTGCAAGTGGATCTAATGACTTCATGGTTCAAATTCAAGTGCTCCCCATTTATTTTTATTCCTTTGGGAGAAAGTGCTCCTCCAGCTTAGGCTTCTGCTTTAGACAAGTGGAGTTGACTTCCCTTTGTACATATTTCCAAATCATTTTCTGAAGAATGCACTGGTTCCATTCAATTCAACAAAATGTTATTGCACACCCACAATATACAAAGTTCTAGAAGAGACAGAGAGATGAGAATGACACAGAACTTATGCTGTAGGAAAAATAAAACAAGTACAGAATTAGTTATAAAACACAACAGAGATTCTGATAGATGCTTTCTTAGAGGTGCCAAAAATACGATGTGGATGCAAAGGATTGTGGGACATCAAGATGGGCATTTGCAATGGGCAGTCAAAGATGGTCATAAGGCCTGATAGCTGGAGAGCATTTTGAGCTGGGCTGTTGTGTGAGGAAAGGTATGAAGTGGGAAAATGTTTCTGGGAAGTTTGCTCTTTTATTTTGATGGAGCACACGTAGTGGGGCATTTGTGCATGTTAAATTGTGGGTGCATTGGGGAGCATCAAATGGCAAGGGTGAATACTCTGTATTCCGGGGGGTATGCAAAGGGGAGAGAGTACATATTTTTGAATGGGGCAGTGGCATGATTATAGATTAATCTGGGAAAGATATGGCTGGAAGTATAGAGTTGGAAGAGGGAAAGCTGAAACATGGGGAAAACAGCTGAAAGGGGAAGGGTGAGGAAAGGGGCTACCAGCGCTAGACCTAGGGCAGAGGGGAGGACTGGAAGAAGTCTGAGTGTGGACCGGGTGGGAAGGGCAGCAAGGGAGGTCACCCAGTTGAGAGCAGCCGTGCCATCAACAAACACAAGAAAGCAAAACAACAGAATTCCAAAGGTGGAGCTGGGCTTTAGAGACTGGGGAAGGGTGAGAAGATGGTTCCAACATTTTGGAAGCGTTGAACTTGAGGTGTTAAAGGGCTATCAGCTGGAGACATTGTCCAGCCTGCAGTTGAACGCCACAGTCCGGAACGCAGGCATGAAGCACGGACTACAGATTTGGCCCTGGGATTTTGGTACATTGGCCTTGCGGTAGAGAGGAAGGGGAGAAGAAAATCAGGACCAGACTTAGCAGAACAGGACCATGCAGGGCTTAAGAGCACATTTTGGAGAGAGATGCGGCTGGGCTCAAATTCCTGGCTTTGCCATTCAATTTCTGTGAGGATTTGGGCAATTAATGTAACAGCTCTGAGCCTCAGATTCCCCACTTGTAAGAGGGAGACAACTGTTTTTTTCAACCTTGAAGACTTGTGTGAAGATGAACTGAATTCCTTAGATGGGTACCAATATCATTGTTTTCCCAGGCTGAAGATTATTTTTTTATAGACTGATATCTTTATATTTTGCTTTTTAATCCTTAGGAGTTGTCCATATGTGTATCAGCTGGCATATATTCCAGGCTAGAACATCATCTATTAAAACAATGTTGCACCGTCAGATTAGGTACAGGAAACCTTCTCCCATAATGTTCACGTGGTATCCAGAAAAGTTGCTTTTATATGTGGGGTCCTCTCAGTTATTTGATGGAAGAAAATAATAAATAACTTCAGTTTTCATTTTGGAATTACAGGCCAGTTAATACATGCTTAAGTTTATCTTCAGATTTGCAGAGTTTATGAAATTAAACTTTTGGAAACTTTACCAGATTTATTTTATAGTTCTTGAACTATCTTCTCCATATTTCCAAAAGTGAATTGTAACTTCCTTTCCACACCAGAAGCACAGCCAGCCACACACCATCCTACTTGTCAGTTTTTGGCTGGCATGGACCCAAGTGAAGGTTGGAGTTTGTGGCCTTTGAAAGCTGCTCTGGCTGACGCCTCTCCTTCCACGTCTTTCTGTTCTGACCTTTGGACGTTCCCGGCTGGGTGACTGGGTGAACAGTTGGTCACTTACCTCCGAATCAATCAATAACAAGTCAGTGTTACCTTCGACTTTAGTGATAAGGATTAAATAGCAATCTGCCTTTCTTTGTCTTCAGTCGGGTGTTCTGAAAACGAGCTTTCCCACCCGGTTCTCTCATGTGCAGTCTAGAGTGCTGCCTGCTCCGCGCTGTCATGTTGACGGCAGGAGGAAAAGGTCTGAAGTGAGGGAGCAAATCAAGGAGGTCATCGAGAGTTCCTCCCTCAGTGTGGCCCTGGCTCCCGTCCTTGTGTTGTTAAAGGCGGCTTTCCCCTGGTGATCCTAAATCACAGACTTTATGGCTGTGAAATGGCTCGTTCCATTCTAGAATGGAAACCATATGCAAATTTGAAAAACCATGCTAATATTTAATCCAAATTTCTAAGGATTTTAAAATGCTGGCCAAATTAACCTATCCTTCTGAGGAGTTGTCCATCATATGAATTAAAATGACTTTTGGCTTTTCCAAATTCTCAATGAGGTTTACAGTAAAAGTAAAAGAAGAGATATTACAGACAGCAGCTTCTCAAGTTGATTTTTTGCTCCCCCAACTCCAGAAAGAGAACTTTTGTGTCTCTGGGGTTTAAAAAAGAACAGCCATAGGGGCTTAAACCCTGACAAGGGGGGCATGCTTCCACCCCTTGAACTACTTGGGCTGCAAAGCCAACTAATTTGAATAAAATTGAAGTGAAATGTCATAAGCATCTCAAATGGAATAATATCCCCAGTGAGACTTTAGTCAAATGTAAACTCTGAGCACTTTCTTTTGTTGCCAGTTACCTGTGACATAGTTCGCCCCTGGCTGTCTTCCCGGGAGTTGCCTGCAAAACTGGTTTGGAGGTCGTGGTTCCCCTCCACCTCCTCAGCCCGCATTTACTTGGGGGATGCCTGTGGGGCTCATTAAGGACAATGATGGCAGCTGTGGCTGCCGTGAACCAGGTGCATCACGTGGATTAGCCCTCGTCCTTACAGAACCTGAAACAGAAACAGTCCGCCAGGGAGTTGAGACAACTAGTACATAATCAGTAAGAGGGAAAGGCAGAATTTGGACCCAGGTCTCTGGTGCTGGGTTCTCGCCAGGATGCACCTTGCTTCTCAGCATGGTTGTATTACCGTGAGGGAGGTTAGAGACGGGGCTGAAGTGATACCATTTCTTGCTCACTTGCCTGTGTGCCAGGCTCTGTTCTAAACCCTTTACCTGTATCAACTCATTTACTCCCCCTCTCTACATACTACAATGTAGACATACTAAATTCCTATTTAACAGATGAAGAACCAAATGTCAGTGATGCTAAGTGACTTGCCCAGAGTTGCTTAGCAGGTGGCAGAGCTGGGATTTGAACCCCAGTGGCCTAGAATCCCAGCCCGTGGAGAAAAGCCCGTGATGTTGCCTTTCCCCTTTGTGATAACTTGCATTTAGGAAAAACATCCTGGGCAGATCAGGTCACTGGCTTATTCAGAACTAATGTCCGTGTCCCTGCCCCAACTGCTGCTGATTCCTCTTCTGGGTGGGGTGGGGAGGGAGCTAAGCTGAGAGGCTAACAACTTGCTCACATCAGCTGGTGTCTTGGTCTTCCAGCTCGTCTCTCTTTCTCCATTGACTGTCAGACACGGTAGGCCCCTGCGGGGCTCTTATTGTCAGGGTTGTATGATGGTTCCCCACATCCCTGCAGCCTCATCTGCTGCCTGATTCTGGCCCCAGGAAGCAGCAAATTGGGATCTAAGAAAGAGCCAGGTGGTGTGTGACAGGCATTGCTCAAGTCCCATCGAGGGTGGTTGGTGCCTTCCCCTCCTGTTCACAGCAGCTGGCACGGGAGCTCCTTCCAAACCAGGCCGGGTTTCCGCCCCCTGCTGGGCTCTCTGGGAGCCTGCCTAGAACTCAGTTGATTCATTTTCCAAGCCCTAGTTCACCAGGCCAAGCAAAAGACTCGATTCTGTAGGTGGGTTCCACGGCTCTCTCCTCGTGGCCATCAGAAAGTGTACTAAAGGCTCTTATTCATCTGTCCTTCGGGGCCTTTGAGGAATGATGACTGATCAGAATGCAGAAATTTATTGTTTCTAAAGGGGGTTTCTGAAAACTTGTGGAGAAAATCAACTCCATGTGTTCTTCAGCTAATTAGATCCTTGAGGATATTTCTGATGGCTTTTTACCTCTGTTGAAGCTGCAGAAGCCTTACCTGCTTCCGGCTTTTCATTGACCTGTGGAAACCTGTTCCCTGGGGACATTTTGCTGCCCTGTGAGGGCCCCTCCTGTAGGCGTGTTGGGAGAAGCCTGACTGAGCATTCACTTCGCCCGACTCGCCATCCCTGAGCAGGGCGGCGTGGGGAACACAGGTCACGGCTAACATCACATGCTAAGATGCAACGCAAAGAATACCCGGTGACATGATGGAAGCTCGGGTATCACTGCCGTCGACCTGGCAGCCCGGGAGCTCATTGTCCCGGACCCTGTTTTGACCATAGCATCACTTTTTTGTGCTTTCTCAAAGAAATTCTTAACACTAGGACTCGCCAGGGGAAACTCTCCCACAAGATGTCCTAAAAAAGTTATAAAGTGCCTGACTTTTGGGTTTGTGGGGCCTAGAATAATCTATCTCCATAAGTTTTTTATGCTTTACAAGCAACTAGAGGATAGTTGGAGAAAAGTCCTTCTGGTTAGTACAGAGGAGGGACCCTCAGTGGGGTAAAGAGGAGGAAGGGAGAGGTACCAGACAACCCTGCAGGAGGCAGAGCCAGAGGAACGGCCAGTTGTCTGCGATGGTTTGGCAGTGAAGACAGTCATTTCGGTGCCGGGCATGGTGAGTGTCCCCAGTGTTCATCCTGCAGTGTGTTATTTGGCTCCACCTGACTCC
Organism: Tapirus indicus; assembly: GCA_031878705.1. NCBI lineage: Eukaryota > Metazoa > Chordata > Mammalia > Perissodactyla > Tapiridae > Tapirus > Tapirus indicus. Next base: position 40,918,312 of record CM062927.1, read on the forward strand.
CATCACGGACAGGTGGTGCCCCTGTGTGTGACCCACCTTAGAGTCCTGGAGCAGCAGTGAGGAGCCTGGCTGGTGGTCTTGGCTGGACAAGTCAGCCGCCCTGACCCTGATTGTGACCTCCTGTAGCCCATGGCGTGATCTGGGGCTGCAGCGGTTGCGTCTCACTTCTGTTTGGCCAGCTGCTGAGTCTGCAATCTCAGAAAGTGCAGCCCAGAGCGTCAGGAGCTCTCCTACTTCCACTCAGTCCCACTGCACAAATGATGGAGGCTCAGTGTTTGTGACACAGTCACAGGGAAGCTAGTCTGCCCTTGGCCAGCGGGGCGGGCCCAGGAGCACCGCAAACCAGAGCTGGCCTCCTCTGTCTCCTCTCCCCACATTCTGGAGCTCCCCGGATCCGCGTGTCACAGGAAAAAGACCTCGAGTTTTAGAAGGTTACTTATAAAAATGTGCACGGAGTAGCCCCCTCCCATCTGGAAATATGTGAAAATCAAACTCCCTGTTGTCTTTGGATAAATGACTGATCTGGAGCTCTTGTTTGGAGCCGTTACTGGCTGACTTATATGGGTTCTTTTAGGGCTTTTTCATAGCCTACCTTTCCTATGAAAAACAGTCAAGATATTGTTCAGCTTGAATAGCCCCTTTGCAGTGAGACCTTCCTTGACCTTCAAAACCCCTCGCTCTGCCCTCTCCTGGCATTTTGTTTCATTTTATTTGAGCACCTGTCACTCCAACTTATTCATCCAAAGCACTTTGTTTCTTGTTTGTCTCCCTCTCTAGAATATTAGTCTACGAGCCAGTGATCTCATCTGTCCCGTTCAGCACTGTGACCCCAGGACTCAGAACAGGTCCTGGGGTGCAGTGGGCACGCAGTAAATATTTGTGGAATAATGAACCCTCATGCCGGCCTCTAGGGAGGTTTTGATTAGAAGAGACCTCGGCTTGGCCGCTCTTCTCCTGTCTCCCTGAGCGAGGCACCTGAGCAGGTACAACGAGGGCCGTGCTGTGAAACAGGCCTTTCCCATGGCTGCCTTGGTGCCTCGTGCAAATGCCCCAGCCTCTCAGGCCTCCGTGGAGCTGTCACACTGGTGTGCCCCTCTGGAGACTGGGCAAGTGGCTTCCCCTGGCCCTCCAACTTGTGGAGCGACCTTAGAAGTTGATCGCTCCTGTGCTCACTCCTTCAGGCTCAGGTCTCTGTTCTCCTCAGGGAGTGCCATTCACTCATCCAGCAAGCATTCACTGAAGGCCTACTAAGTGCTGGAAGCCAGGACACAATGGGGAAACACGTACCCTCTGTCCTCATCCTCACAGAAGTAAAGGATAAACAACCATGCCAGCTGGTGGTGGATGGGGCCTGGGGGACCTCCGGGGCCCTGCCTCCCTCCCACAGCATGTGCGGATCCTTGGTGCGCGCTCCCTCTAGAGAGCAAACAAGGGAATTAACATTTTTCTCTCACCTTTTGGGCGCCAAGGGCTGTGGTAAGCCCTTTGTGTACCTTATTGTATGTAATCCTCCAACAGCACCACAGACCATTGCCCTCCGGGAACACGGGCAAAAAGGCAGGCTCTGAGAGGGCAAGACTTGTGCAGCTGAGGTCTGAGCCGGGTCCCTGTCAGGAAGCCCGTGTTCTTTTCCATCAACGCTATTCATCTGCCTGAGCTGGTAGTGACTTTAATGGCTGGGAAGGAGAGACAATTGGTGCAGTGGCAGTGAGGGATGTGCACTGACTTGGTGAGCCCTGCCAAGCCCCTCTAGTTCCACCCAGAATTTGGCTGCCTTCTGTCTCCACCAGCATCGGCCTCACAATTGAGGTGAGAAAGAGATTATGTGGAGAGAGAAGCAAAAGCCCAGAGACACGGGTTATAGCTGCAAGTCTTTTCTTCATGAAGCAGGAGTCACGGGATGAAGAGAAGCGGGAGGAGGGCCGGAGGGATGAGACGCTGTTCTCCAGGTGGGCAAGGGATGCGGAAGCAGTGACACTGGAAAATGGACTTGATGAGACAGCTGGGGTGCTTCCTGGAGTGTCAGGCCAGATGAGGCATTTGGACTTGGACAGTGTCTGGTGTGGGCTCAGTTTTGTCCAGCCGGAGTCATGCAGTTAGGTTTAGAGCAAATGCATTTTCAGGAGTTGAAGCGGTGGATGCCGTGACAGCCAGTCCCGGGCAAGTGCTCCCGGCCATCTCAGCCACGAGGCAGGTGTCCCCTCATCACCCACCTGCAGCTGTGTGGCGGTGTCTCCAACGCTCCGACTCTGTCCCTTCCCACGTCCAGTCTTGTCTTGTTCTGTGCATCCTTCCTCCATGCCATTCCCCTCACAGTTTTCCTGTCCCCGCCAAGCTACGACAGCCTGCCTCTGCCTCGTTCTAACACACGAGGCTGCATTTTGGACAAGCTCTTTGGATTCTGGGAATTCCACAATTACTGACTTGCAGGTACCTTGAAAACAGAGGAAAAACTCCAGACTTCCCATGTGCTCCAGCCCCTAGGACACCTTCCTGGGGCAGCAGGGTGTGCCCCAGAGAGGCTGGGCCTGGGAGTCAGGGTGAGCCGCTCACCCCCACTCTGCCGCTGTGGCTCAGACAAGCCCACTGGTGCCTTGGAGTGAGCTCCCTCCTCTACCAGGTGAGGCAAGGGACCAGTCAAAATTTCTCTTCTTTTGGGATCTTGTTAGCTGTGAAACCATAGAATCCCTTGGCTTAGCTCACATCCCAGAAGGCTTCCTTTTTCACTGTGTCTCTCATCTGATTCATTATGCAGCAACTCATGAATCTGAGGGTAAAATTTGGTTCTTGGGGGAGGTGGGAAAAATCAGTTTTTCTGTGTATAAAACACAGGTATACATACAGTGCATAAACAGATATACTCTATATCCATAGTATTCAAATTAAAATTCCATGAGGGAGTGTGATTAGGGGGAAAAAAGTCTAAAAAGCCTCCAGAGGGGCCATAATGAAGAAAAAGGTAGAGGAACACTGATTTAAACCCAAAGGTGTGCTGTGTACCATGACAGGTCCTGGACAGATGAATGACACTATTTCCTTCCCTCCAGCAGTCAATCCAGAGGGATGACCATCCTTCTTGCTCTGTTTCTCCCAAACCACGTGTCTTCTTTACTTTCTTCTAACTCCCGCTAAATGTCTCGGTGGGTTTGTAGGCGCATCGACATATTCCGGTGGTCATGGCTTATATTTTTGTGGCTTTTCTTCCCTCTAGCTATGGAATTGCTGGCTCCACCAATGTGACGGGTGATCAGGTGAAGAAGCTGGATGTCCTCTCCAATGACCTGGTTGTTAACGTGTTAAAGTCATCCTTTGCCACCTGTGTTCTTGTGTCAGAAGAAGACAAACATGCCATAATAGTAGAACCTGAGAAAAGGGTGGGTCTGCACTTCCACTGTCGAGGGTGTTGAATGTGACCGTTTTTCTTCCTAGCTTCATTAGTGAGTCCACTTGTTCAGCCAAGCTGGACTTCTAGGAGTCACCTGAGATCATTCCTGAAGCATGTCATCATTTCACAGATTCCACTGTCCTCCCCCATCCACACCACCACTGTTACCACCTCTCTCAGGTTCTCACATGTGGGAGAGGCTCATAGATACACTCATCTCCATGCCTAACTTTTTATTGTCATGTTCAAGACTCTTCAAAGTCTGGCTTCTATTAACTACCTCTTTTGCTTCATCTCCGTCCACCAGATTCCCAACCTTCACACCCAACTCTCCTGCCAGTCTAAATTGCTCACAATTCCTATCACTGATTCATGCACTGGAATCCATTGGAATCCCATTAATCTGATTGCTCTTTGAGGACAGAGAACAAATTATATTCTTCTCTGTATCCGGGCACCCAGTACAATACCTGGTGCATTGTAGGGGCTCAACAATAAATTATTGTTTAAAAAATGAATGAAAGAGTACAGCCAGCTTTATAGAATAACAATTATATAACAATAAAAACACTGTTGAGATGAGAAGAACAGTTATATGGGCTTACAATCTTTCTCTGTTTGAGATGAATTGGGGACATGAAGAAGTAGAATTAGAAAAAAGTACTCAGAAGATGAATTTAAAGAGGCTGCCTGATACCCAGTCTTGACCTTTCTAAGAGGGTTGGGGAACCACATCCTATTAACTTGTTTTACGTCATTCCTACGATACTACTACATGTCAGATTCAAAGTCCATGCTGTTTTCTGTTGGGCTTCTGAAGGTACTTGGCAGTTTTAGGCATGTGGGTTGAATTTGCTGTTTAATATACTCTATCAGTCAGCCCAGACCTCTCTCACTACAGTGCACTTTCGTGACATGTCCCCGTTTTCCAGATGACAGTTTCTCCTGCATCAGCCAGGGTGATTTGTTAAGAGCAAGAGGTCAGGGAATCAGAGAATTATCTTAATTTGACACAGAAATATAAAAACCACATCTTAAAGTGGCTAATTTGGAGATGAAAAATCCCCAATGGTGTATTGGTAAACTGGCTCTCTCTTAAAAAAAAATCTCTGATTTGTAGCACTTGCCAATTTCAACTGTGTAAATTCTCCCCCACAGTTGACGTTAAGCTGCCAACACGACATCCCTGGAAGCAGAGTTGGGAAGAGACATACACAATTAGCTCTTGAGAACCAAGACCAGCCAGCCCCAGCACACCACTGAAAAGAAAATCCATTCAAAGAATGAGTCTGTGGTGGTCCCACTACAATAGAGGGCTATTTCCCTTGGGAATTACAGTAGGGATAGTGTTGAAAAATCTGTGTACTGCAACCCCAGGTGTCATCTATAAGACCTGCATGAGAAGTTTCTTATAGATCTTAATGTTGTCTTTGCTTCACCTAAGGAATTGTTATGTTTTCTTCCCTTATGAATAAAGAGAAATATGTGACTAACTTTGTTTCTCTTCTTCCTTTGCCTGCCAGGAAACTCAAACCAAAATTGTGATTCATCTATATCAATGATGTAGGAAGTGATGACTTATTTATCTGTATTCCATCACCTTCATCTATACCTCCTATCCTAAGTTGTGTTTTCTCTGCCTAATGGTCTTTTGGTGTGTGTGTACACACACACACACACACACATTCCATATGCCACCTCATACCTTCCATGACAGAATATAAATAAGACTCACATTTCTTGAACTTTCCCCTAGATTCTCTTTTTGACTCCCTTAGTATATGTTTTCTATTTTGTTATAATGTGTTTATTTTTAAAGTAAAGTTGTATTTTTCTTTTTGCTCAGGGTAAATATGTGGTCTGTTTTGATCCCCTTGATGGATCTTCCAACATCGACTGCCTTGCATCCATTGGAACCATTTTTGGCATCTACAGAAAGGTAAAGCCCCTGGTTTGGGATCAAAGGAAAGTTAAGGTTGAGCATCCAGTCCTGTTTCACTATTGGAGGACGAGCCAGAATGTGTATCATGAAACTCTGTGAGGCTTGAAATAGGTTTATACTTCAAGATCTGACTTTTCCAGCATAATGAAGATCCATTACATTGTTAAAAGAAAATATAGTAAAACGTGAGTGGAAAGAGAAAGATATTTCACTCTTTTAACTATGTCTTGCTTTCTTTTATGATAGAAAATGAAATTAAAATAGGGGCCAGCCTGGTGGCGTAGTGGTTAAATTCACAGACTCTGCTTTGGTGGTTCGGGGTTCCCAGGTTCGGATCCTGGGTGTGGACCCACGCTCTGCTTGTCAAGCCATGCTGTGGCGGCGTCCCACATATAAAGTAAAGGAAGATGGCCACAATGTTAGCCCAAGGCCAATCTTCCTCAGCAAAAAGAGGAGGATTGGCAATGGATGTTAGCTCAGGGCTAGACTTCCTCACAAAAAATAAAATAAAATAAAAGAGACAGTATAGGGCAGTTATAGTGATGATACCATGTGAACTGAGAATTGTGAGAGTATGACAACAGTAGAGATGATTTATGCCAAAATTGTCCTTTAAGTCTTCTGTATCATGGATCTGCAAACTATGACCCCCAGGCCAAATCCAGCCCATTGCCTGATTTGCATGGCCTGTGAGCAAAAAATAACCCTTTTGTATTTTTATATGGATAAAAAAAATCTAAAGAATAATATTCCATGGCCCGTGACATTTATATGAAATTTAATTTTCACTGTCCATAAATTAAGTTTTAATGGTATGTGGTAAACTGATTTGTTTACATGTTGCCTGTGGCTGATTTCACACTGCACTGGCAGGGTTAAGTAGTTGTGATAGAGACTGTGTGATGGTAAAGCCCAGAATGTTGACTCTCTGTTTTTGGAGTTTGCTGCACACTAGTGCAGTGTGGGGACCCCAACTCCTGCCCTGGGTCTTCCACCTGTGCGACCTGGGCAGGTAACCCTACCTCCAAAGTCTCTCTTTCCTTCTTTTCCCTTAAGCATATGTGTATGTTTGTGGGTGTGGGTAGTAGTGGTGGAAGAGCGCTCAAGTACACAGACAAGTGGAAAACAGAGGGAATGCCCGTGGGCCCAGCGTAAAACAGTATGACATCTAAACTGTGTCATCTTGGCTTTAGCCCTTCTTGTTTATTTAGAAGTAAAACCTCACAGATGCTGTCGAGGCTGAGCCTGTTTCCTCATCTTAAGGGACAAGGCAGTTAGTTCAGCTGACCTCCGAGGTACCTCCCCACTCTCCTCTTCTGAATACAGAGGCCAGAACTGAAGTGAGACCGCAATTTGCACTTTATTTTTCCAAGTGACTTGTCTAGTATCGCACCTAATCTCCTTCAAACATGTGGAAAGTAGGACCACCATGGGACAGTTCTCTGCCATCACTGGGATGTGTTTTGCTTTTGTCTTGGCTGTGAGGCAGATCCACATCCAAATCAGTTTGAGTCATAGAAGGTTCTAATGTTCATACCAGAAAGGCAAAGGCAACAGTTCATTTATTTGCCAAGTCATACCATGAAACGTACATTCCTGTTATAGACATGGAGGGATGTAATGTTCCCTGCAAAGTGTCAGATCTACAGTACAGCAAGAGAGCTTTGTAGCAAAATTCTTCACGTGGACAAAGACCTCTGGTTAATAACGCAGCCAAACTAAAGCAGTGCTCATGTTTGCCGGCCCATCTCCACCTCAACACCCCAAATAGAGACCTTTCCTAGGGGAAAAAACTCTAGAAAACTGAGTCACTTGCTCTTAACTGAAAAAAAAAAATCAAACCAGCTTGCAACAGCAGCTTGTATTACGAATACTAGAACAATCAACAGTGAGTCTCCACACTCTTAAAAGACTGAAAAGAAAAAAGATGATGAGTGTGACACCCACTTTTATTACTTCAGTTTTAAAAGTCTTATTGATTGTTTGAAACCATTTGAGGGCCTGTGGGGCGTAAACATCAATGTGTCTGATGCTTTGAAGGAGATCTTTCCTGTTTCCTGTAGACATGGTTCTGGGCTAGAATTCAGCTCCCTGGTGTACCTGCTCAGTCACACAGCATCAGTGATTGGAACCTGGCAACTGATCAGGCCTCACCCACGTGATGCCTGGAAACAGGCTCCAAAGGGACCTCAAAGGTCATGTGGTCCAGTGTTCTACAAAGTTCCTGCTGAGGCACCTCCTGAGGGGTCACCCAGCCTCTGGGTGGAGACATCCAGAAGGGGTAGAATTGTCCTGAGGTATTGAGTGACCATCATGGTTAGAATGTTTGTCCAGACATTGAGTCAGAGTCTGTCTCCCTATTCCTCATTTGGCCTTTTAGAACATCAGAAAATAAGATTTTTTTTTTTTACATGTTTGGAAATGGCTTTCCTGCCCTCTCCTCCCCACTTTTTAAGTCTTCTTTAAGCTAAACATCTTCATATGAGATGATTTTTAGACTTCTCTCTAGCGTGGTCACCCTCTGCTGGACATATTCTAATTTACAATGTCTTTTAAATATATCCAGTTCCCACAACCAAAGCAGTTTCAAAAGTGCTCTAGCAGCTTCAGAATCCATTTCACTTCTCTGGACTGAGCACAGGGAGACTTATTAATAATAGCCGTATGGAATGTAGCTTCCTGACGTTGACACTTACTAGCTCTATGGGACCTTGGGCCTGGTAACCTCTCTATGCCTCTTGTGTCCTTATTGGTAAAGTGGAGATACTGAAAATTAAGTATATGGGGCTGCCCGGTGGCGCAGCGGTTTAGTCCGCGCTTGGCAGCCTGGGGTTCACAGGTTCAGATCCCGGTCGCCCGCCGATGCCCTGCCTGTCAGCCACGCTGTGGCGGCGTCCCATATAAAAAATAGAGGAAAGATGGGCACGGATGTTAGCCCAGGGCCAGTCTTCCTCAGCAAAAAAGAGGAGGATTGGCAGCGGATGTTAGCTCAGGGCTGGTCTTCCTCACAAAAAAAAAAGAAAATTAAGTATAACACGCTGCAAGTAGTGCCTGTCACACAAAAAGCACTCAATAAATGGCAGCTATTAATATTACTTGCCTTGTTTTGTGTATTAAGATTCAATGGACAGTATCACAACTCACACTAACTTAAGAAAGGGTGAAGGGGAGGGAGGATGGGAGGGAGGAAAAAGAAAATTATTGGCTCACATAACTGGAAGGGGCAGAGGTAGTCTGCTTCAGGTGCAGCTGCATTCAGAGACTCAGACTGTGTAATCAGGACACACTTCCTCTCCATCTCCATCGCTTCCCTCCTCTCTGGTGGCACAATGGCTCCCAGCAGGTCCAGGCTCACATGCAATCCTCTCAGCAACCCAAGCAGAAAATATAAGCCTCTTTTCCAGCAATTCCAACAAGAACATCATCTCATTGGCTCTGATTGGCTTGGCTTAGGTCATGTGCCCATCCTTCCACTAATCACTATGGCTTGAGGCATGCAATGATCTAGTTGGCTGGGCCAGGGTCATGTGCCCATCCCTGGAGCTGAGGGCCAGGGAGGCAGTATCTTAAGGAGGATTAAAGTGCAGTTATCAGCAGAAGAGTGATGGATGCTGGCCAGGCAAAATCAACCGAGGTTCACGGCAGATTACAAACTCCTTGAGGGCAGGGATCTCATCTTATATATTTTTCATCTGCTAAATTGCCTGGTGCAATAGTAGGTGAACAATATTGGCTGAGTTACGGGGCACCCTGTCAAATGCCCTGTGAGATCTTCTAAGGAGGGTTTGGCTGCCGCTCTGAGAGACGATCTTCTGGTGACATGACAGCCCTCTCCCACTTCTGACTGACTTTCTCCTCCACCACTTCAAGTCTCTAGAATCCATGATGTCTTCTTCTATACTCCTTGTAGGGTGGTGTGAATTAAAGCAAACCAGGTGGTGGCCTGGGACAGGTAGAGAAAGGTAGAGTCCACAGGCTTTCTAATTTTGCCAAGTGCTTTGTGCCCATTGATCTGTGAACATCCAGATGAAAATATAATGGATTCCTTCAGAGCAAAGGTATTCATTGCTGGGGGTTCAGAGGAGGGAATTCATTCACTGGAAAGGGGGTCAGACTAGAAAAGAATTCCTCCAAATCCATGATTCCATGTCATTATTTTCTCTTTCTTTTGAGCGTGTAGATCATACATTATGTTACCATTTCTTATTCTATGCAAGGAAGGCGAAGGGTAAGATTATTTGGTGACAGTATTTCAGGGAAAGGCTGTTTACTCTTGCACCTTTGCCACAGGGCAGGCTTGGATTGTCCTGGGCGAGGTGAATCTCTGGGTGACTTTTCTTAGTTGGAGAACTAATTACTCCAAGCCTCTAGTGGCTGCCAGTCAACTCACTGGTTTACACATCACCTTTGTCTACACTGGCAGGGTTAAGTGGTTGTGATAGAGGATAGTTAGAGGCCTGAGTCCATCCACTGTGTCACTGGCTTTGAAGGAAGCTCGTTCCTTTTTCAAGGCTGTGCACTGGCAAAATTTGGAGTATGGGAAAACAACTTAAATTTTTGATACTGTGAGTAGTCTGCGTTTAGCTGCACTGCACTATCCTGTGAATACAAAGCAAACTAAATCAAATAACTTGACTCAACCCAACCAACCAACCACCCAACCAACCACCTAGATGAAAACCATTTATTAAACAGAAGGAGTGAAGATGAGGGGAAAAAAGGAGAGAAATTGTTTTTGTGACTCTTCTTTTTGTAAGAGTAGTTCTTAAACTTCAGTGCAAGAGCCACCTAGTGCATGATTCCCAGGACCCTTAGAAAGTCTGACTTAGTAAGTCTAGGTTGTAGCCCCAGAATATGCATTTCTAATAAGCATCCGAAGTGATTCTGATGCAGATGGTCTTTGGACCACACTTTCAAAAATTATAGGAAGAAAGTACCAGGAATGTTTTTGCTGGGATGACCTCCATCTCCAGCGTCATGGTATAGATGCCCTTACTTACTCTCAGCTACTGGAATCTCTGGTTGGGGAAGAAATAAATGAAATTGGCAGAAATTGCCCATTTTCATTTCTGTTCAAATTCAAATAGAGAATATTTGAGCTGAAAGATTTGTTTGGGGCTCTTTTGAGGACTGAAGAAGCCAATCAAGTGTTAATGAAGATAATTATCAATTAGCGATCATTGGTTAGGAGCCATCCCCTTCAGGTGTTCCCTTCCTTAGTATTAGGCAAACTGTGGGTCACATGATCCAGTGGCCTGTGTTTTTAATGGGAAAAAAAAAAACCCAGAGAAGATTAGAGTGCAAGTCATGTTCTAAGTGTAAGTATTGTTTCATTAAATTTTTGTAGTTGTGTCTGCATGTGCGCGTGTGTTGGTACTGGTTTGTGTTGTAAAATTATATTTTTTACTGTGTGTCATGGTCAAAAAAATGGAAAGTATCTGCCCTACCCTGTAATGACTCTGTTGAGATGCTCTAAATTCCTGTATTGCTGAGAATTTCTTTGATGCATGAGTGATGTGGCCCACACTGCTCAGTGGGGTATGTGCTGCAACTGGCAAGAGCTCTTGAAATTGATTTCCTCCCCAGATGCACAGCCCTGCAGCCCAGACTTAATTTGTTTAAATAAAGATGGAGTAGGCAGGTGAAAGACATTGATGCCCATAATAAGATTAAATTAGTGGGAGCTGGCAAGAAGGCATGGTCTTTTTTGAAAGTGATAATGGAGAAATGAGGGAATATCAAATTAGTAAAATTGGAGGAGGACTCTGATTGGAAAGAAGCTTCCAGAAGCAGGAAATTTGGGGTATGGTGGGAAGGCTGCTGTGGTAATATAATCAGGATATTACTGATGTGTGGAGGAAGGCCCTCTGGGAAGATGCCCTATTTCATTAGGAGAGCACCTTGATAATGCATCTTGCTAATGGTTGGACTGGAAAAAAGAACTACAAAACAAAACAAAAACATATTTTGTTTTCTTTCTTGTCCTAGAATTCGACTGATGAGCCTTCTGAGAAGGATGCTCTGCAGCCAGGCCGGAACCTGGTGGCTGCTGGCTATGCCCTCTATGGCAGTGCCACCATGTTGGTCCTGGCCATGGTGAATGGTGTCAACTGCTTCATGCTGGATCCGGTGAGAGACCCCATCCATGGGAGGTTAGGTCCTTGACTGGTGGCAGTGAGTGAGCGTCTGTTGTGTGTGTGTGGGGATGGGAGGGAGTACACAGAAGTGGGAGATGTGGCCCATGGAGGGACAGGGATGATGAGGTGGGGAAGGGGGTGAGGGAGATGGAGGGACAATGTGTGCATCGTGAGAAGATTATCGAGGTGAGAAATATCTTTCCAGAGCACAAGAAGGAGTCTTTGTTCCAAGATTAATTCTTTAGAATGGACATTACTCAACTGACTCAAATGCCCACCGAGGCCAGGCAGGCTATATAAGTGAGTGAAGTGTGATGGGGGAGGAAGGCCAGGGCAATGGTGGGGACTGCGGAGAACTGGAGAGGCCCAGCGGTTACTAGTCAGGAATAGGGGCCCAGTCTTGCCAAGGCCTCCAGTGTTTCAAGAAACACTGGCTTTCTTTTAAAAAATGTGATGTTTCTGGATTTGTAAAACACTGTGCTAGCCAACTAAATCACATTCACTAACCAGATGGGGCCTGTAGATTTGCCACCCACTGTATCCATTACTGGCTTATTTTCCTGAGGTGAACGGGCTTCCCAGCTAAAGCAGTGGATTGCACTGTTTCTTCAAAAATAGCTCCCCAATTTATTCGATGTTGTGCATATGCACGCAAATCTTCAGTTAACCCGTGCAGCTTTGATAAGGCTTTACTGAACTCAAGGAAGTGAAAATAAAGAAGGAAATGAGGATAATTCCTTAGTCCACCTTATAGAGAAAAGATGCCTTATGGAGAGGAGCCCAAGGTGCTGTGAAAAATTGTCACTAATGGTTTTAGATTGTGGATAATTTCTTCCACCTGTCTATTAATTGGAGTTGTTTATTCAGTTAGATGACAGTTTCAACAGAGCAGATAAATTGGGGAAAGAAATCTCTTTAAATATTTGGTGCAACTAAACCCACCACTGAATGTAGACTCTACGGGATAATCCTCAGCTGGCCAGCGTGTTCATTTTGCGTTTGGTCCAGTGTCCCAAGGGTTTCAAAAGAATTGGGTTTATAAATACCTTTTAGTTTTAGAAATGTCCTCATATGAAATTAATGAAACCCTTTATTTATTCGGTGCTTTTTGCTGACAAAGTGAACACCAGGTACAAGTAGCCGCTGGAATCGTGTGAGGCGTGGTGAGCGCGGCAGGTCATATAAATCGGAACTGCCTTTGTCCCCTGTGCTCTTATGCAACCGGACTTCACCTCCTTGGAAGTACAGGCGCTTAATAAATACACAGGGCGGGGAGCAGCGCTAGGTGCAGCCTCCACGTGAGCGACCGCAGGGGAAAATAGTGGCAGAACCAGAGCAAAGTTCGCTCTGAGCGCAGGGTCCAGTTTCCAAAACCACTGATGTTTGCGAATTCTCGTCTCGCCGGACATTTACTGCTTCCCCAGACTTTCTTCTGGTGACTTCTCTGTTACCTTTGAGTTGATGGATGTGTAGAAAAAAATTAAATCTCTTCTTGTTTCCAGACTGCAGACTGGTGTCTCCAGGGGTAAATTTCTGTGTGCTTGATAGTCTTTTGCCCTCCTCAGACCTAGTGGCCACTCAGTGTCTGGAAGAACAGTGCAGGTCCCCCACCCTGCTGGCTGCCCTCTGCTCCCCGATGCCTGCGGGCGGGCCTCAGCCAGCTTAGTGCTCTTTTCATCTTGGCTCCTACAAGGACAGGTGATGGTTTCTGCTGAAAGGACTGCACAGCTGTATTGGCGTTTCTAGCAGGCGTGAACTTTCAAAAGGCTTCTCAGTCTCTTGTCTCCACGTCTGAGAGACTTCTCTCCACACCTAGGATGCTCTGGCAGGGTGTCTGCGAGCATGGCTTCATGAGCTCGGCAGCACCTGCTGTGTGAGGGCTTCATTTTCCAGACTTTCTTTGTAAAGACATTATCTATCTGTTTATTTACTTTGCGTTACTGATCATAAAAGAATATCTCTACATATTTGTGGTCAAAAGTTTTGGAAATACAAAACAAGCAAAAAAGAAAAAAGATACCTTTCAATGACCACTGTTAATTCTAGTGTCTTTTCTCTCCCTTCCCTCCTCCTTCCTCCTTTCCTTCCTCATCTTCCTCCGCCTCTCCGTCCCACCCTCCCTCCGTTCTTCCCTTTCGAGGGCAAACATACTCCGTATCTGCAGGAACCAGTCTTTGCTCTGGGGATAAATGGCTGGGAGACACGTGCTGACAGGCCTCCCTTCTTCTTAACTCTTGCCTCAATGAAGCAACCTCCCTCCCCAGATGGGCAGAGCCTCAGTCACGCTCTCATCAGCGACACATAGGCCCTGACAGCCCTGTCCACGGCGATAGGAGTTGTATGACACGCCCAAATCCGAGTCTGCTTTCAAGAACAAGAGCCCTAAAGGCCTCAGCTCAGCACTGGGCTGCGGGGGGCGAGTTCTGAGATCGGGAGCAAAGGCGCCTGAAGTTACACATGCTGTCACTCAACACTCGGCTTCAGCTCTTTTCTGTGGCAACACCCCAAAGGGGAACGTCATCAGGGTAGACAAGGGAGGCTGGGAGCAGCCTGAGCACGTCGGAGCAACTCAGCTGCCCCTCCTCCTGACATCCCACCTCCCGTCTGCACCAACTTTTTTTTCTTTTGCAAAGGCATACACATCGTCCATCGCCTTGGACGTGCAATGCTTATTCCGCCTCAGGTTTTGCTGCTGTCTTACATATGTCTGCCCTCCTTGTGTTTGTATGACGTCTTTCCTGTTTTACTGAAACCATTTGAAAACAAAGTCAGAAGTCTCCTCTATCCCTGAGAACGTCTGCATCACCCGCTCATCCTCCCTCGTGTCCTTTCCGCTCCCCCTCACTGCTGACTCTTCCCTTGCCCCGTCCACAGTTCTTGGAGAGGTGGCAGGAGGCACGGGTGTCCCAGGGCCAGGAGAGGCTCCCTGTGCTAAAGCTTAGGGGTGACCGCAGGCCTCCCGCCCCCAGCCCAGCCCACCTCCTTCACCCAGGCCCCAAGGAGGCGGCTCGTCACCACCCCCTTCCTTCCTGTTTCCCAGGCCATTGGAGAGTTCATTTTGGTGGACAGGGATGTGAAGATCAAAAAGAAAGGGAGCATCTACAGCCTCAATGAGGGCTACGCCAAGGACTTCGACCCTGCCGTCACTGAGTACGTCCAGAGGAAGAAGTTCCCCCCAGTAAGTGAGGGCTCCTGGGGTGGGGGAGGGCCCCTGGGCGGTGCAGAAATCTGTTGGTTTATGATTTACCCTGGAGGTGAAAGGCAGCAGGGATGGAGGTGGCTGGGATTCCCCTGTGCCCTGACCCTGTGAGTAAGTTTCTACCCGGCACCCCTGCTCTGAGACGTCAAAATCTGAGGGTCCATTTCAGCCTTTGCCACTTTCTCTTGGCAGAAGAAAATCAGTATAATAAATCAGCCAAATGAATGAGTTCATGGCAATAAAACATGTTTCACTTCTGGGGTCCCTGATCCCAGATGGTACAAACTGTGGTTCTCACGCCCAGGCACCTGCCCTGCGGCGTCTGGCGGATTTCTACAGTCGGCTCAAGATGGAGAGTGTCCATCTTGATGTCTCTCTAAAGAGGTTACAAGTTACTGAATACAAAGAGAAGAAATGGCTGTTTGTAGAGCTGGTTCTATGGGGGAATATCCGATTTTGTCATACTCTTGCTTACACACCGTGGAAGGCTGCTGTGTTGTGAGGAAGAAGCCCACAGGTTGCCAGCATGACATTCAGGGCCGGCCCCAGGCTCTGCCTCCACCTTACCCTAGACCCCCTCCCGCCCCGCACCCAGCTCAGGTACTCTTGCTCACAGGCTCCTCTCCAGGCCCAGGGTGACAGCATGTGCTTCTCTGTGATGCCAAGCCTTTGCGTGGGCGGTTCCCTCTCCCACGAGATGAAAACCCCAACCTTGCCCAGCTCCTTAGCCTGACAAAATCATCTCAATCTGCAATGTCTTGCTAAGTGGTACAATTTCTGTGATGCCTGCCCCAACTCCATAGCCAGAATCAGCCACGCCCTCCTCGGGCTTCTGCAGGTAATTTGACCTGTTGTAAGATGTATAAAGGCTGTCTCCATTGTTCCATTTTCTGCTCCTTAGCAACAAGATTTTCTTTTTTTTCAGATAAAAAATATTTTATTATGGGGTTTAGGACATATGTAGAAGTAAAATAATTTGACAGTAGAACAGTGGTGTTTTAAAAATATGTTTAACAATTATTTGACACTTCCTTTTTCAGACTAATTCTCCTCTTTGGTGGTTTGTTTCTTTCTTTAAATTTATTTTTATTTTTATTTTTTGGTGCCATAAGTGTTTTTTTTTTATTGCGGTAACATTGGTTTATAACATTATATAAATTTCAGGTGTACATTATTATACTTCTATTTCTGCATAGATTACATCATGTTCACCACCCAAAGACTAATTACATTCCATCACCACACATGTGCCCAATCATCCCTTTCACCCTCCTCCTTCCCCCCTTCCCCTCCGGTAACCACCAATCCAATCTCTGTCTCTACATGTTTGTCTGTTGTTGTTTTTATCTTCTACTTATGAACGAGATCATACAGTTTTTGACCTTCTCCCTCTGAATTATTTTGTGTAGCATAATACTCTCAATGTCCATCCATGTTGTCACAAATGGGTGGATTTCATCGTATCTTATGGCTGGGTAGTATTCCATTGTGTATATATACCACATCTTCTTTATCCATTTGTCCCTTGATGGGCACTTAGGTTGCTTCCAAGTCTTGGCTATTGTGAACAATGCTGCAGTGAACATAGAGGTGCATGTATCTTTACGTGTTGGTGTTTTCATGTTCTTTGGATAAATACCCAGCAGCGGAATAGCTGGGTCATATGGTAGTTCTATTCTTAATTTTTTGAGGAATCTCCATACTGTTTCCATAGTGGCTGCATCAATTTGCACTCCCACTAGCAGTGTATGAGAAGGAACAAGATTTTCATCACACTTCCTAGCACAGCCCAAACACATACCTTGTAGGTGCTTGGTGAATGATTGTTGAATCAAGTAAGTGTAGAGATCACAGAGAGAACTAACTACCTTTCTTTCTTTTCAGCAACCCTAACTATTGCTGGTCTTAACCTTGCAGGATAACTCGGCCCCCTACGGCGCAAGGTACGTGGGCTCCATGGTGGCTGATGTCCACCGCACCCTGGTCTATGGAGGAATCTTTATGTACCCAGCGAACAAGAAGAGCCCCAACGGGAAGGTAAACAAATCCCCTGAAGGGTGGTTGAGGAGCAGTGAGTTTCATCGGCAGCCTGGGGGATTTGACTTGGGAAGAAAGAAAGGCTGTGATAGATGATGTACTCAGCAGTAGGGTGCTAAGGATGTCTATGGCATATTCTTGTCTAGATTAAAGGTTGTCCTGGTTAAAGCCAGGCTATATCAGCTAAAAATGGTCTCTTGAGAGCCCTTTCATTGCTAAACATAGGTAATGGTGTTGTGTCAGGAGGGGACTAAAAGTGCTTAGAGCTTCCAGTGGGTGCACGGTTTGGCTTGGGCAAAATGAATTCCATTCATAAAGCGAAATGAAACAGTCCAGCCTCATTACCAAGGCAATAAATCAAATATGTATTCCAAACAGAGGTTTTCTTTGATTGCTTTCAAAAGGCATAAAATTGAAATAACTAGGGAGCTGCTTTCCAAGCAGACATTTGCTGCTTGGAAAATGATACCTTTCTAGGGAAGGAAGGAACCTCTGGGGAAACCTGGAGCTTTCGGGTACGCTGTTACTGACTAATGCCAGTCTAACACCCATGGCGCTCCTGAAAGCCATGGGTGGGGCTGTGCTTTATGCTGGCTAAGGGATGCCCCATTTTTCTTCTACGTAGAGGAACAGTGTGTTTCCCTCACGAGTATTGTCCCCTGGTTTTTCCCAAGAAGCAGGTTGTCTTTTTTTTCTTTTTTAATGTGAGAGAAGGAATAGGAACAATAATCCCCTTAAGACAGTTGGAAATTGATATAGTTCAGGTCTGTTCAGACCTCTGTTTATGGCATGTGGTGTGCGGTTCCCAAAGGCATTCTTATTAGTTTAGACCACACTCTTGCCGTAGCTGCCTCAGACATCCCGACCTATGTGACTAGCCAGCTTTACAGCACTTTTCTCTAATGCCTCAAAACACTGTTCCTTAACACAAAGATTGAGCTTCCTCCCTTTTTTCAGTTTTGCAAATCTGGCCATGACACCTGTATGGAAATAGAGTCAGGAAACACCTGCAAAAAGCTGTCTGCTCAGTAGTCAGACTGCATGAAAAAGCATACAATAAAAAGTTAATATTTAAAAGTAAATGCCAAGATGCATAATATACTCAATCCAACCCTCAAGCCTTAGGAGAATTGTGAAAGGAATGTGTACAGAGTTACAAACAATATTATACTGTTTGGAGGAGCTAGTCTGCTTTCCAGATGTCTGCAGCCAGACACTACCAGGGATTTTTTTATGATCTTAGAATAGGCAAAGCTCAATCCAAAACACACAGAATCACTCATTAGGTCCAGTCTCTGTGCTATAAAGAGAAGGGAACCATCAGTTCTGCCAAAAGGTCATTCAGTCTTGAGTCCAGGTGGTCTGCCTCACATTTGCATCAGGCAATCTGTTGCTGGCTCTGGCTTGATGAATGGCTTAATTTAAGCAAATAGTTAAATTAACCATTTGGTCTTAGATACCACCTTGGGGGGAACTATTACAACCTCCTAGAAGGAAAGGGAGAGTATCAGTTACTACTTTAGAAACTCCCACTAGCTCTGCACTATTTTACTATGGAACAAATCCCTTTTCTGTGTAATACCTTCTGGCGTGAGGACGCTGGTCTTGGCTCTTGTTTTCCAGTTGAGACTACTATATGAATGTAACCCAATGGCCTACGTCATGGAGAAGGCGGGAGGATTGGCTACCACTGGGAAGGAAGCTGTACTGGACATCGTTCCCACTGACATCCACCAGAGGGCGCCAGTCATCCTGGGGTCCCCTGAAGACGTGACCGAGTTCCTGGAGATATATAAGAAGCATGCTGCCAAATGAAGAGCTGCCCTTGCCCACACCCAAAAAGAAGTGCCATTTATTTGGACCTTTTATCTCACATGGTGCTACCCGATTCTGACTATGCATCATATATTCCTAGACAGCAAAAATAAAAAGCATGGATATTTTCACCATCAAATGCTGTGTAATGCCTGGCACTGCCTACCCAAATGCTATCTCGATAATGCCACTGATGGTCAAGGTATATTTTGAGTGGATAGAGGAGAAATAAACATATTCTTCCTTTTTCTAAAAAAAAGTCTTCATTGCTTTGTGTCAAATAGTAATAATAACGGTAATAGTTAATTCAAATAACATTAGATAACTCATGTAATCTTCACAGTAACCTAATGAATTAGGTACTATGAATAACTCATTTCACGGATGACAAAATAGAGGAGAGAGATGAAGTGGTCTGCCCAAGATCTCCAGCCAATGGGGACAGAGCTCAGATGTGAACCCAGGCAGTCTGGACACTCAGCTTGGAGCTAACGTATCACCTCTCCTACGTGTTGTGTGTTCAGGTCTGGCTGCGCAGAACTAATCTGAGCAGGGCTGCGTGTGCCCTCCCAGGAGCTGGAGAGGTGGCAAGTTAGTGGTGGTACCCTTCTATGACCTCTTGGCCTCCCAAACATGGATGTAACCATCTCAGTCACAAACGAAGGCTTACGTTGTTACTCAATGTTGTCTTTTCTATAAATACATAACACTTTATTGAACTAACAAAGCCTAACAATTCCTAAGGTCTAATTACCATAAGGAAAAGGATTCTTCATCAGAACAAGATTTAAGGAAATACAACTTGTTGCAGGCAAGCATATTTCTTACTAGGCTCTCTACATAAAACAGTTTCTCCCTTAGCTGACCCTGGTTCTTTCTGGACTGGAATTGCAAGGTCATGGCAAGTTATATCAGATGTTAAGAAACATCTTAACATCTTGAGCTCTAGATTTAAAATATATGTATATATATATATTTTTTTTCTACTTGTGAACTTAAAACAGGTGTGTCTGTGTAAACCCTGACTTTTCCCTCCAAACACTCATTAATTCCACGTTTTTCCAAGAGGAAACTTAGTTTTAAGCATTGGATCTGCATTTGTCCACTGACTGGACACAGAGCCAGTATTTCTCCCACTCCAGCTGTGACTGGCCCTTTCAGGAAAGTCCCCTGACTCACAAAACACCTTTTGATTTTTAACCATCTTGTAACTCAGTTCTTGTAACTTCTGGTTCTCTAAGCACTGAGGGGATGTGGCGGTCTGGGAGCCATTTCCTGTTATTAATGCAGCTGGATGGGAAGAGCTACTCCTCTACTCTGGTGCCATGATGAAACTAAGCAAAATCACAAAAAGATCCCTCACCTCTGCTTTTGTTTGTAGGTTCTGTGTGGTGTCTCTTGATTGAGCCATTGGTTTATTTAACTGAGAGTTTTCAGCTGGTACTTGTTTGCATTCTACAGTGGATGCACCCAGTCTTATGTGTCTCTTTCTCTGAGAAAAGAAGATAGACACAGACCCCGAGAAACAGCAGCACAATGATTCTCCTCTGATGATTCTTGGAATCTCAAAGTTGGGTTTGACCTTGGAGATCCCTGGATGCCCTTCACTGATGAGGGTGAGGGGATGGCATTTGCTGAGCATTACGTAGAGACTTGGAAGGAACTCAGGTCTGCTGATTGTCAGGCCCTGCAATGTCACACAATGTCCCCATGCCTCCCTGTTATGACTTTTGCTCTTAGAGGCTCCACACTGTACCCTGCACCTTCCAAATTAAAACCATGCTTGGCCATAAGCCTAAATTCTAAATATTTTAAAGCAAATCTGTAGAGGAGTTTCTCCACAATGGTGTATTTGATGCTTTGTGTCCTTCATCAAAAGAAAGCATCCTTCCAGTTTGACTCCAGGGCACTCATCTGCCCTGGCTTTGCCACCACAGCTATGCCACTGGGCATTTGACGGAACACTCCGTGACCAGGACTGGGGAGGAAGCTCCACATGGGCATCAGTGGTTCTCAAAATCCTCAGAGTGACTGTGGCCTGGGCCCAAACTTCAGAACTGGGAATAATTTTGAGATGTCTATGGTGGGTTGAAGGGTGGCCTTCCAAAAGACATGTCCATGTACAAACCCCTGGAACCTGTGAATGTAACCTTATTTGAAAAAAGGATCTCTGCAGATGTAATGAAGGATTTTGAGATGAGATCATATTGAATTACCCAAGTGGGTCCTAAAACCAATGACAAGTGTCCTTACAAGAGACACAGAGAAGGTGATGTGATGATGGAGGCAGAGACTAGAGTGATGTGGCCACAAGTCAAGGAAACCAAGGAATGCTGACAGCCACCAGAAGCTGAAAGAGCCAAAGAAGGATTCTTCCCCTAGAGCCTCCAGAAGTAGTACGGCCCTGCTGGCACCTTGACTTCTGACTTCTGGCCTTCAGAACTGTGAAAAAATAAATTTTTGCTGTTTTAAGCCACCCAGTTTGAGAATTAGTTGCAGCAGCCCTGTGAAACTAATACAAGGCCCTTCCTGAAACAGTGGTGGCTTTGTGTGTGTTCATTAATCATGTAATTCAAGATCGTTCATGCAACAGAGCCTAGAGGACATCTCTTCCTTCACATGACTATTCCCACCAAACAGGTGCTTGGACACACACAGGCCATTGACAACACAATTCTGGGGATTTGAAGGATTAAACCCAAAGTGGCCCTGCTTTTTTATTGAGATGCAACTTTTGGTTTCCCTGAAGTTCTGAGATGCTGCTCCTACGGTGCAGGTGCACGTGACTTCCAGGAGCTGGGGAGGAGCAGGGCAGAAATGATGGTGAAGCGTGGAGGAGCACACCTTTGCCTGTTGAATCTCGGTAAGCTGCAGAGAAGGCAGTGTGGCAATAGCAACTGACTTTGAGATGCCATATGCTGGAGTCAGGTTGACCTGAGGCCAAGTCCTGCCTCTGCCACTTACCAGCTGTGTGAGTCTGGTGGAGTCCAACTAAATGCTCACCACACCACTTTCTCTTCCTGGACTCACAGGAAAACTACATTTCCCAGCGTCCTTTGCATTTAGGTGAGAGCCATGTGACTGGATTTTGGCCAATGGTATGTGGGTGGAAATGATATATACTACTTCTAGGTTGAAAATCCAATGCTTAATCCTTCATCTTCTCTCTTCCCTTCCATGCAACCTCTGAAGCCTTTCATTTAATGACAGTATCACATTTTAATGATAGTATCACAGTATGGCAGGAGCCTCAGTGCCTGAGCCACCACACTGTCTACATCAGATTGTGATGTGAAGGAGAAATAAACCTTTGTTGTACTAAGCTACTGGGATTTGGGGCTTATTTGTTACTGCAACATAACCTAGGCCATCCTAGGACTGAACTTGGGGAACTTTTTTTTAACTGCTCTGAACCTCAGTTTCTTCCTTTGTAAAATGTTAATTGTTATACCTATTGTTGTAGCCAAGGTCATTTTCACTATAAGTAACAGAAACCCACTCATTCTAGTTAAATCAGAAAGGGAATTTGCTGGAAAATTTCCAGGAGATCTCATGCAACCTGGTACCCATTTGTAGAAGACAGCTTGCCAGAGGATACACCCCTCTTAGTTCCAGCATTATCATCCAATTCACTAGTGTCTCAAGCTAAGTTCTCATGACAGAAAATCTGATTGGCTTACCTGTGTCAAGTGTCTACATCTGGTCCAATTAGCTGCAGCCAGACACCACGGTCACATAAGACAAACATGCTTCAAGTCTTCCTCTTATGGGCAGGATGCAATTTTCTCCAGAATGGGGACGATGGGCTGAGCGGATTCCCCAAAGATGTCTGCCATGCTACACACACGGATCTTGAGATTACATGAAAAAGCACATGTTGGGCTGGTTCCACGTGTAAGGAACTTGGAAGTCACCACTCCATCTTAGCAATAAGCAAAAAGTTGAACAGATTGAAAAATCAACAACTCTTCTTGAGTCCATAAGAGAAGGGAAAACACAAAGCAAACCTCTGCCCCCAAGATTGGAGAGACCAACAGGTGAATACAGAGAGTCACAGCTTACTGGAGCAGACTCGCAAGGGGAAACCACCATGCAAACCAGTGCCAGGTAGTTTCAATTACCTAACTGGTAATTGACAAATTGCTGGAGGCTTAGTGTGGACAAGTCTGAGAGTTAAAAACTCCAGGGGACCCAGTCATAGGGGAGGCCCCACAATATCGTGAGATTTACCTCCAGAAGCTCAACCAGATTCCCATAGTAAATATCAGAGAAAAAAATCCCCTGAGGCAGGAGAAGCATAAAAGGAACCATTTTAAAATACACCATAGCACTCTGCTCTCAACAAGGGCTGCCCTCAGGGGAAATGAGTTAACCAGGGCCTAACCTGCAGGTGTATTATCAGAGCCTAACTGACCTGGGGAAAGGAAGTAACCAACTCCAGCAGCTCTAGCCATCCTGTCCCACCTAAGGGGGAGAAAAAGACTGAGAAGCACTTGTGAAGTTCACAGTCCAGAGGCACAGGCTCAGTAAAGACTGAGACCTAACCATAGGACAGTAGAACACTTCCCCTCCCCACACCTCAACATTGCATTACCCAAAGTTTATTTACAGCAATTCCTTTTACCCAGTACCTCATGACCAGCTAGAAAGAAAAAATTACAAGGCATGCCAAAAGGCAAAAAACACAAAATGAAGAGACAGAGGAAGCATCAGAACCATGCAAACAGAGATGTTGGAATTATCAAACCAGTAATTTAAAACAACCATGATTAATATGCTAAGGGCTCTAGTGGATAAAGTAGACAGCACGCAAGAATGGATGGGCAGTGTAAGCAGAGAGACAGAAACCCTAAGAAAAAATAAAAAAGAAATATTGGAGATTTAAAAACACTGTAACAGAAATGAAGAATGGGCTTTGATGGCTTATTAGTAGACTGGACACAGCTGAGGAAAGAATCTCTGAGCTAGAGGATATATCAATAGAATCCCTGAAAACTGAAAAGCAAAGAGAACAAAGACTGGAAAAAAAAAAGAACAGAATATCCGAGGAATGTGGGACAACTATAAAAGGTGTAACATATGCATAATGGGAATACTAGAAGGAGAAGAAAGACAGAAAGGAATAGAAGAAATATTTGCAACAATAATGACTGAGAATTTCCCCCAAATTAATGTCAGACACCAAACCACAAATCCAGGAAGTTCAGAGAATATCAAGAAGAATAAATGCCAAAAAAACTACACCTAGGCAAAACATTTTCAAACTACAGAAAAATCAAAGATAAAGAAAAAATTCTGAAAGAAGTCAGAGGAAATAAAAACCTTAACTATAGAGGAACAAAGATAAGATTATAGCAGACTTCTCAGAAACCATGCAAACAAGAAAACAGTGGAGTGAAATATTTAAATTGTTGAGAGGAAAAAATTCTGTATCCTGTGAAATTATCCTTCAAGAGTGAAAAGAAATAAAGACTTTCTCAGACAAACAGAAATTGAGGGAATTTGTTGCCAGTAGACCTGCCTTGCAAGAAATGTTAAAAGAAATTCTTTAGAGAGAAGAAAAATAATATAGGTCAGAAATTTGGATCTACATAAAGAAAGGAAGAACACTGAAAAGTAATAAGTGAAGGTAAAATAAAAGCTTTTAACTTTCTTATTCTTAATTTCCTGAACAGATAACAGTTTGTTCAAAATAATAATAGCGACAATGTATTTGATTATGTCTGCTTTTGTATATATCTTATTATATATGCTTGTATATAAGTGAAATGAAAGACAGCAGATACAAGGAATAGGAAGAAGGAAGAAGAAGGATTATTTGTTATAAGGTACTCACACTACCTATAAATAGTATAGTATTATTTGAAAGTGGGCTTGGATTAATTATAAATGCATATTGCAAACTCTAGGACAATCACTAAAAAAATAAATTTAGGTGATATGCTAAGAAAGGAGAGAAAATGGAATTATATCAAATGCTCAGCTAAAACCATAAAATGCAGAAAAAGGGTGGAAGACAAAAATAAAAACAAAGAACAAGGGCAACTAACAGAAAACAGTAACAAATATGGTAAGTATTTATCCAACTATATCAATAATCACTTTGAACGTCAATGGTCTAAATTTACCAATTAAAAGACAGATTGTTCAAGTGGGTCAAAAAAACATGACCCAACTGTATGTCATCTACAAGAAACCCACCTTAAATGCAAAGACACATACAGATTAAAAGTAAATAGATGGAGAAAAATATACTATGCTAACACTAACCCAAAGAAAGGCGGGGTAGCTGTACTGATTCCAGACAGAGTGGACTTCAAAGTAAGGAAAGTTATTAGGGATAAAAAAAGGGCATTATACAATGTTAAAGTGGTAAATTCTCCAAGAAGACATAATAATCTTTAACATGTATATGCCTAACAACAGAGAGTCAAACTACATGAGTCAAAACTGATAGAAATGCAAGGAGAAGTAGATGAAACCACTATTATAGTTGGAGACTTCAACATTCCTCTCTCAGCAGGCAGAAAATCAGTGAGGATATAGCTGAATTTAACAAAACCATCAATCAATAAGATATAATTGACATCTATAGACTACTTCATTTAACAATGGCAGAATATACATTCTCCTCAAGCTCACATGGAACATTCACCAAGATAGACCACATTCTGGATGATAAAACACACCTTAACAAATTTAAAAGAGTAGAATTATACAATGTCTGCTCTCAGACCACAATGGAAATAAACTAGAAATCAATAACAGAAAAATAACTGGAAAATACCAAAATACATGGAGATTCAACAGCACACTTTTAAATAACATATGGATGAAAGAAGAAATCTCAAGAGAAATTTAAAAATATTTTGAACTAATTGAAAATAAAAACACAACTTATCAAAATTTGTGGGATGCAGTGAAAGCAGCGCTCAAAGGGAAATTCATAGCATTGAAGGCATATATCAGAAAAGTACAAAGATCTAAAACCAATCATCTAAGTTTCCACTGTAGGAAACTAGGAAAAGAAGAGCAAATTAGGGTCCAGCCTGGTGGCATAGTGGTTAAGTTCGTGCATTCCACTTTGGCAGCCGGGGGTTTGCGGGTTCAGATCCTAGGCATGGACCTACTCACTGCTCATCAAGCCATGCTGAGGTGATGTCCCATACAGAAGAGCAACAATTATACAACTATGATACATAACTATGTACTGGGGCTTTGGGGAGAAATAAGAAAAAAAAGAGGAAGATTGGCAACAGATGTTAGCAGAGGGCCAATCTTCCTCAAAAAAAAAGAAAGAAAAAAAGAAGAGCAAGTTAAATCCAAAGTAAGCAGAAGAAAAGAAATAAGAATTAGATTAGAAATCAATGAGATTGAAAGCTGGAAATCAATAGAGAAAATCAATGAAACCAAACCTGGTTCTTTAAAAAGATCAATAAAATTGATAAGCCTCTAGCCAGGCTTCCCTGAAAGACACAATCTGTCAAAACTCACATAAGAAGAAATGGGCAATATAAACAGGCCTATATCTATTACAGAAATTGAATCAATAATTAATAACCTTCCAAAACAGAAAGCACAAGTCCAAGATAGGTTCCAGTACATTCTATCAAACATTTAAGGAAGAAATAATATCAAATCTTTAAAATCTCTTTCAGAGGATAGAAGCTGAGGAAATACTTCTTAATTCATTCAATGAAGCCAGTATTACCCTGATACCAAACCTAGACAAAGACATTACAAAAAAAGAAAACTGTAGACCAATATCTCATGAACATAGTTGCAAAAATCCTCAACAAGATATTGTAAATCAAATCCCCAAAAGTATAAAAAGAATTATATACCACAAACAAGCGGGATTTATCCAGATATGCAAGGCTTGTTCAACATTTGAAAACCAATTAATGTAATCCGTTACATCAACAGACTTAAAGAAAAATCAATGATCATATCAATATTGATGCACAAAAAACACTTGACACAATCTATTCATGATACAAATGCTCAGTAAACTAGGAATAGAGGGGAACTTTCTCAACTGGATAAGGACTAGCTACAAAAAACATACACATAATATCATACTTAATGGTGAGAAACTCAAAGTTTCCTTCTAAGACAAGGATATTCCCCTCTCACCACTCCTTTTCAATGTCCTTCTAGAAGTCCTTGCTAATGCAAAAAGGCAAGAAAAGGAAACAAAAGGTATACAGATTGGGAAGGAAGAAATAAAACTGTCTTTGTTCCCAGATGACACCATTGTCTATGTGGAAAACCCAATGGAACCGACAAAAAAACTCCTAAAATGAATAAGAGATTACTGCAAGTTTGCAAGATTCAAGGTTAATATACAAAAGTCAGTTGCTTTCCTATATGTCAACAAGTGGAATTTGAAATGAAAAACACAATACCATTTACATTAGCACCCAACAAAATGAAATACTTAGGTATAAATTTAACAAAATATGTACAAGACCTATATGAGGAAACTACAAAATTCTGATGAGTGAAAATAAAGAACTAAATCAATGGAGAGTTATTCTATGTTCATGGACAGGAACAGTCAATATTGTCAAGATGTCAGTTCTGCCCAACTTGATCTACTGATTCAATTCAATCGAAATCCCACCAAGTTATTTTATGGATATCGACAAACTGATTTTAAAATGTATATGGAGAAGCAGTAGACCCAGAATAGCCAACACAATATTGAAGGAGAAGAACAAAGTTGGAGGACTGATGCTACCAACTTCAAGATTTACTCCGAAGCTACAGTAATTAAGACAGTATGATATTGGCAAAAGAATAGACAGATCAATGGAACAGAATAGAGAGCCCAGAAATAGACCCCCATAAATATAGTCAACAGATCTTTGACAAAGGAGCAAAGGTAATACAAAGAAGCAAAAATAGTCTCTTGAAAAATGGAGCTGGAACAACTGGACATCCACTTGCAAAAAATTGAATTTACACACAGACCTTACACCATTCACAAAAATTAACTCAAAATGGATCATAGACCTAAATGCGAAATGCAAAACTATAAAACTCCTAGAAGATAACATAGGAGAAAACCTAGACGACCTTGGGTATGGTGATGCATTTTTAAATACAACACCAAAGACACAATCTATGACAGAAAGAACTGATAAGCTGGATTTCATTAAAATTAAAAACTTCTGCTCTGGGAAGGACAATATCAAGAGAATGAGGAGACAAGCCACAGACTGGGAGAAAATATTTGCAAGACACATTTGATAAAGAACTGTTACCCAAAATAATAAGAAAATAACCCGATTAAAAAATGGACCCAAAATCTTAACAAACATCTCACCAAAGAGGTGGCAAATAAACATACGAAAAGACACTCCAAATCACATGTCATCAGGGAAATGCAAACTAAAACAACAATGAGCTATCACTACATGCTTGTTAGAATGGTGAAAATCCAAAATACTGACAACACCAAATTCTGACAAGGATGTGAAGCAATAGGAATTCTCATTCGTTGCTCATAAGAATGCAAAATGGTTCGGCCACTTTGGAAGACAGTTACAGGTTTCTTACAAAACTAAACATACTCTCACCATATGATCCAGCAGTCACACTATTTAGTATTTACCCAAAGGAGTTGAAAACTTACATCCACACAAAAACCTGCAGAAGGATGTTTATAGCAGCTTTGTTGCCAAAACTTGGAAGCAACCAAGATGTCCCTCAGTAGGTGAATGGATAAATAAACTGCGGTCCATCCAGACAGTGGAATACTATTCAGTGCTAAAAGACCTGAGCTATCAAGCCATGGAAAGACACGGAGGAACCTAAAATGCATATTACTAAGTGAAGAGCCAATCTGAAAAGGCTACATGATTCCGACTATATGACATTCTGGAAAAGGCAAAACTATAAAGACAATAAAAAGATCAGTGGTTGCCAGAGGTAAGGTAGGGAGGGGAGAGATGACTAGGTGGAGCACAGAGGATTTTTAGGGCAGTGAAAATACTCTTTATGATATAATGATGGATATATATCATTATACATTTGTCCAAATCCATAGAATGTACAACACCAAGATTGAACCCTAATGTAAATGGTGGACTTTGGGTGATAATGATGTAGGTTCATCGTTTGGT
The DNA here is from genome assembly GCA_031878705.1 of Tapirus indicus. Classification (NCBI taxonomy): domain Eukaryota; kingdom Metazoa; phylum Chordata; class Mammalia; order Perissodactyla; family Tapiridae; genus Tapirus; species Tapirus indicus. The sequence goes on from CM062927.1 coordinate 40,946,957, forward strand.
AAATGATGGTAAAAAAAATATACCATTCTGGTGAGTGATGTTGATAACAGGAGAGGCTCTGCATGTGAAGGTGCAGGGGAAAATGGGAAATCTCTGTACCTCCCCTCAACTTTGTTGTAAACCTAAACTGCTCTAAAAAATAAAATCTTTAAAAAATTAAAAAGAAAAAAGCATAGAATGGTGAGAATATAAATAAAAGGCACAATGGGTAAGACAGAATTAAAATATAGGTCTACCAAATGCCAGTCCCACCTGAACTCTGTTTTTGCATTTGAAGAATGTGTGTAGCACTTTCCTATATATTTTTCACATATTAAAAGCTGAACTTGGTATAATTATGTTATAGGAAAGTAGAAATTGTATTGTTTACCTTCCGTCTTTGTTTTCTGTTATCCTACAAAGTTACTGCTTAAGCATCAGACTAATTTCGTTGGTGCATGAGAAAGAGTGGACATGATCTGCAAGGCCTCAGATTCCCACCTGAAGCAGTAAAATGGCATTCAACGTTCAGTGCGCAGGTAGTCCTATGGGGGCACATGTGCAGATATTTTTTTTAACATTTTGCTATAACTGCATAATTTTTTGCATTTTTACCTGATAGCATTGTTTCTTATAATAAACCTTTTTCTGATTGAAAACTTTAAAAAAGCATATACTGAGATGACATAAGAGTGAATGTAAAACATCTGAGCAGTTTTGCTAACAAAGAATTGTCCCTCAGGTGATCGTCTAGAGTCACATTCTGGATCCCTGCCTTCGGGTGGAGGGCCCTGACGCGTGAGCAGGATTGTCTCAGCCTTTGGGAGAGTCTGCTTGTCCTTATCTCCTTAGACTCAGGTCTGTGAGCATCTTTCATCAGCCCGGCAAGGCCATAGATGACTTCGTGGCCACCGTGTATCAGTGGCTCCGAAATAAATGTGAGCTGGTCCCTCCTCCCCCTTCCTCTGGGCTTGCACACAGCGGCTCTGTTACTTTCCACCCTGTTGTGGGCCCTGAAAGAACTCTGGCATTTGCTGAAAGGTCATCAGCTGCAATTTTAGACCATTGGGTAACTCGAACTTCTAACATTTAAACATAGCTGCAAAGGGGTGTGATGGCTGCACGCAGATGTCAGCCAGGGCTGGATGGTGGCAGAAATAGCAGACCCTCCCTCGGATCCCTTCATGGAAGAGTACTTGACTGATTATAAATGACACTAGTCAATACTTCTCCCTCCTCATCCCCAAATTATCCAGTCTTTTGCTCACTCTTAACATCCACAGAGTGCTGGGCATCAGAGCTTCTCCCGGGGGTTGTTTTGAAGCCCTGGTTTGTTAGTCTATTTCACTTCCAATCTGTTGTGAACCGATATTTTTATAAAACTTAATAAAAGAATTACTGGTAAGGCCAATGACCACATGAAAAGATGCTCAACATCACTAATTATTAGAGAAATGCCAATCAAAGCCACAATGAGATATCATTTCACATTCATTAGGATGGCTATTATCAACAAAACAGGAAATAACAACTGTTGGCAAGGATGTGGAGATATTGGAACCCTTGCGTGCTGCTGATGGAAACATAAAATGGTGCAGCCATTGTGGAAAAGGTGTAGTGGTACCTAAAGAAATTAAACATAGAGTTACCATACGATCCAGCAATTCTACTTCTGGGTATATACCCTAAAAGAATTGAAAGCAGGAACTTGAACGGATATTTGTCCAACCATGTTCATGGAAGCATTATTCCAATAGCCCACAGGTAGAAGCAACCCAGGTGTCCACTGATGGATGGATGGATACACAAAATGTGGTGTATATATATATATAGAATGGAATAGTATTCAGCCTTAAAAAGGAAGGAAATCTGGACACATGATACAACATGGATGAACCTTGAAGACATTTGCTAAGTGAAATAAGCCAGCTACAAAAGGACAAATATTGTATGAGTCCGCTTATACAAAGTACCTAGAACAGTCAACTTCATAGAGACAGAAAGTAGTATGGTGGCTTCCAGGGGCTAGGGATTGAGCGGGAATGGAGAATTATTGTTTAATGGGTACAGAGTTTCACTTTGGGAAGATAAAAAAGTTCTGGAGATGGATGGTGGTGATGGTTGTACAACTGTGTGAATGTACTTAAAGCCACTGAAATGTACACTTGGTAAAAATGGTAAAAAAAATTAGTGGAAAAATGAAACAAAAACCAAATAATTACAAAATATAGCCCCCAATTGATTCATATTAGATTTTAATTTCATTTCAATTTAAATTATATTTTTTGTTAAATGTAAATTGCATTTTAATAAACATAATCAGAACAAACATAACATAGAAAAATTGCTATAGAAATTTCTAAACACTTTCAGTTTTTCTATTTACCTTGTTGTGGACCAGTACAGTTTGCAGACTGTCCATGATCCTCTTTGTATTTTGTTTTACAGTAAAATGACTTTAAAAATGTACAGTTCTATGAATTATAACACATATAGATTCAAGTTGCCATCCCCATAATCAGGGTATAGAACAGTTCCATCAGGCAAAATACTCCCTTTTCCTGTCTCCCCCCCACACCCCAAGCCCCTGGCAACCATGGAGTTGTTCTCTGTCTCTGTAAGACTATGAGGCTGGCTTCTTTCACAGCACAATGCCTTTGAGATTCAGCCCAGTGCTACATGTAACAACAGTTTGTTCCTTTTTATTGCTGAACAGTATTCCATTTTATGGATCTACTACAGTTTGTTTATCCATTCACTGGGGAAGAGCATTTGGGTGTTTGCAGTTTCTGACAATTATAAATAGAGCTGCTATCAATATTTATGAATGGGATTTTGCATGAATGTACATATTCATTTCTCCAGGGAGGATGTGAAGCCCACTTAGAGTGGCGTTGTTTTGCACCATCAGGTGGGAGAACCTTAGTCAGATGACAATGTTAGACTCGAAAGGAAACCTGGAAACCAGTCAACCGGGCACTCTCTTCGTCTTACAGTCACTTGCTGGGCCAGAACTAGTATCCAGCCACTGCTCTCTCTGTAATTATGTCCCACGAATCATGGTTGATCTCCCATGTGAAACACAAAACTTAGTTATTTGTTAATGGCAACATGACACGTCAGGATCAAAAAAAGTTCCATTCTATAGACCTCCCAATCCCCAGAAGCTCTTGGAAAAGAAAAAGACAGTTTTCCGATTTGGATCCTGGTGATGTCAAAATTAAACTGTCCCGATACAGCAGTTCCTCTTCCAGAGCTGTATCTTATGGAGGCCCTCGCACAAGTACACACAGAAAGAGAAGGAAGCTTGTTGCAGCGTGGTTTGAAGAGCAAATGTTTCCAAAACCATTGAACTGTCCACACATTGGAACGCAGGATGTCTCTGTGCTGACGTGAACGTATTTCCAATGTATTTTGCTATGGCAGACACTTGAGATGGTTGATCCAATACCAGTGCCCAGCTCTTGCAGCAAGAGATGACCACATGACACAGGGCCGGCTGTGCTACATAAGTGGAAGTCTACTGAGAAGCGGGAAGAAGGCGTGTTTCTGGAGAAATTCTTCTTTCCTAATAAAAGGGAACTGATGTGGTTGGAGCTGCCCTTCTCTCCTCTTTGGGTCTTCAATGTGGGCGAGATGTTCAGAGCTGTGGTGACAATTTCGTGCCCATGAGGTGACAAGCTTGGAGGCAAAAGCCAGCTGACCAAGGATTACCAAGAAAAGATAGAGAGAGGTCCTTGAAGGAACAGCTCAGTGCATGCCAGCAGCCACCTCCTAGTGAATTCATGAGAAAATAATGAGGAAAATAACCCCCAGATTGAAATCGCTCAGAGTTTTCTATTACTAGCAGCTAGACACATTCTCACTGCAATAACTGTCAAAGGAAAAATCAAACTGCAGAGCAATGAGCACATCCTGCCATTTCATAAAATGGAATTACATGTGTACACACAATAGTTGTAAACACATCAGACTAGGAAGGGGGATAATAGCTGACAAGCACTGAGCGCCTACTCTGTGCCAGGCACATCTTACCGCTTTTCATCCTCACAACCATCCGTAAGGTAGATGTTTCATTGTTATCCCCAATTACAAGTGGGAAAACTGAGGCTTCAGGAACTTTTCCAGGTCGTACAACTAGCAGGTGACTAGCTTGGGACTCAGATCCAGGTCTGTCTGCCCCCAGAGAAACTGCTTGGACCACCCTATACAGACCCCCTCCAGTGCCTGTTACCAGTACAGCCCCCAGCCCCAGCTCTAGTGGCGGCTATTTCTAGGGAGTGGGTTGGGGGATGGACAGGTGGCGAGGACTTTCACTTTTTCTTTACGTACTTCTGTAGTATTTCCTTTTAAATATGCAAGTATTATTTTTGCTATAAAATTGCAGATGTAGAGAAACTGATAAAATAACTCTGGTGCTAGGCACCGTGCTAGCAATATAATTTTTTCTTCCAGATTTGGAAATCTAATATGGATATCCATTCAGTCATGCATGCTTTCTGGAAATAAAAAGCATCCTTTTCAAACTATGTGAGAGAATCCTGGATAAAAGTTCCCAGGATTGCCACTGTTTATTAAGTGACCCTTATCCCAGATAAGATATCTGCCAATCTGCCTCCTAGTCAACAGGGGGATCCGGTTCCACAGTAGATACATGTGAAGAATCCTTTTGAGTCCTTGAATAAGAGCGTTTTCTGGATCATTTTTTTAGTGGCCAGATTTCTCATCTCCCACCTGTTACTAAATGGTTGCCTCTCAGGATCTTGAAAGAAAAAGGTTCAGCAAGAGAATGTAGATCAGTGTTTCTGGGCTGCCCCGTTCTATTTACAGCGTGCTTATGGCCTCGGCAGCCTTCAGAACCAGCCTGGCCAGAGAGATTTCCTTGAGGCCTCGCCCAGTTATCTCAACCACGTGGGCTGGGGCACTTTTCCTTAAAGGTCCTGGCACGGCCAGCACAGACTTCTAGTCAGCTCTGATATCGCGGAGCCACAGCCCTTAGAGATAAACAAGGCTTTCTGCAGGGAGGAAAGAAGGATTTGAAAATTCCCCGCCACAATGACGGACAGAAGCCCCTTCGAAACGGACATGCTCACCCTGACCCGCTACGTGATGGAAAAGGGGCGCCAGGCCAAAGGGACGGGGGAGCTCACGCAGCTGCTGAACTCCATGCTGACCGCCATCAAAGCCATCTCCTCGGCCGTGCGCAAGGCCGGCCTGGCCAACCTGTGAGTCTGGGGCGCGCAGACCTCCCCTGAGGCGCAGGAATCCCGGCCCCGGGGTGGGTGTGGGCAGAGGCGCAGGTGCTTCAACAGGAAACCGGGTTCAAAAGCTATTTGTCTATGCGCCCTGGAGGGAAGTTGTGTTTAAAGGTTCTGTCACGTGCGCTTTGATGAAGGGGCGTTTGACTTATTTAAAGAAAGGAACAAAATACTTGGAGACACGCTATGGAGAAAAAATATATATAATTTTTCCAGTTGCCGTGTATTGTAATGATAACACGCTCGGTGGCTTGTTACATTAAAACACGCATTGAATTATCGTGACTCGCATTTACTTTCTCACTGGCACAAAGCAGCAGCAAAGACACTTGAGACGTCTCTTTATGCCCTTTGCGGATATGAGCATTTTGTAGTGAGGACCTTTGCCAATACGTTAGGAGCTGGGAATCATTTACAAAATAGATGACTTCCCAGGGCTGGTCCTACCTCTCCTCTCTAACCATCGAAAGGAGTCTTCTGCTGGCCACTTTAAAAAATTTCTTTTCTGTGTCTTTACCTTCTCCACTTGGTGAGCAGGAAACTGGGAGGGGCTGGGCCTGGCAGGAGGGAATGAAAAGCGTTCCTCCACTTGAATGAGGACAGATTCATGCTACCACTGCTGGTCATCATAGCCAAGTGTGCAATTTAAGTTTGTGATAAAAAGAAGTGCTTTCTTCGGGCTTCCATTTCATTGCAGTGATTCCAGTGGAGGTCCTCTCAGAGGTTGAAGGGACCTGTTATTATTATTGTTGTTATTATTGCTCCCAAATGCAGAAATAACAGTCCAATAATTTAAGATATTTTTTCTTAACAGTTTAGTGTTTTTAACATAAAAATGTGATAGCATTATATCACAAGATGTAATTATCACAGGATAATTACAGAATATATTGATGTAAGGTTTTGTGATCCAGTAATGGGATCCAGGTTACAGATGCATTATGACTGGCTTTTCCCCCTCCGTGTGTTGCTAGAACTGTAGTGCTACCTCATTTGGCAATAAAGGCCAAGTTCTACATTTAGGGACCTTCATGAATGTGAGGTGCAGCCATTTGCCTCTGTCCTGCTCCTGCCAGGTGATGGGTCCTGCTGAGGGACACTAAGTAGTGACTTTGCTCCCCCTGTACGTGGGCCCTGCTATGCTTAGAGCCAGTTCCTGGGCATCCCTGCTGCTTGCTGACCTCTCAGTATCATCACCCACCCTGATGGGTGCCTCCTCTGTGCAGGATGCTCGGCTAGGCAGCAGCTCCTGTGGTAGGGTTGTACCAATTGGCGGCAGAACTCTGACTTTGTGGCCGTTAGTGTCCAAGTGAACTGGACTCAGGAACTGGGTAATTAAGGTGCTTATCTGACTTGGCTTTTCCTACCTTGTGATCATGGGTAATGACCTAATCTTGCTAGGACTTCGTCTTCCCCATTTGTAAAATGGAGAGGACACTAGCCTGTAACTCATAGGGTTGTTGTAAGGCTTAGTAAGTCCATGTGATAATGATTTCCACAGTGTCAGCCCTGTAATAAATGCTCAGTAAATGCTCATGATTGCCATGGTTCCAAGCCCAGACCTGGGGAAATTTGCCCGCTGGCCAGTCGATGCTGCCAACTGACCACTAGGTGGCAGGCACAGCACATAGAAACGAGGTTAGGCGCCCACATGTTCTGCCAATTCAGATGGCATCTGCCCCCTGGCTCCTTGGTAACAGATGCCCAAAGTGGCAGCGGCAGCAGCCTATTGGCTGGAAATTCTGTTTTTCTAACGAGATGCTGAGATTATTTTAAGAGGACCTGGGACTGCTTCTCAGATTGCTAAAAGGTTGCACTCTGTCTTGGAGCAATTCTGCTCGTGAGAATGGGACTTTCCCGAGTTCCTGCCACTTTCCCATTTAGGGGTGGGGGGCCTCAAGCCTCTCATTCCTTTTCTTCCAATTTTTTGGGGAAGACATTTCTAGACAGAGGCTCGATGAATGCAAAAGTGATCAGCAATTCTCACGTTTTTCCTCCACTCCTTGCTGTAGAAAGAAGGGAATGCTAGAATGCCCCCCTCCCCGAAGCCTCTCTATGGCTTTATACTGTCAAAAGGGTGGAACATGCCACTTAAAAATTGTCAGTAAAGCTTTAATGTTAGTTAAAATGGTGAAAGACGTTGTCCTGTACTGGGTTATAAAGCAAGCTTTCACCCATGATCTAACTTAGCAGTTGTCAGGCAATCAGATCTCATTGTGAATGAGCTTCCCTTCTTTCTGGAAGGAGGGTTGTTGATGGGGGGGCAGAGGCAGCAGAACACCCAGCACCTGGAGGAGGGTGCAGAGGGCCAGTTGGGAGGTGGGGTAGGGTTGGGGGGGTGGGGGTGGCTGCAAAGCACAGGACAGAGAGCCTCTTTCTCAGCTCTCTGCAGGCCTCGGTCACCCCAGCTCTTCATTCTCCAGCGGCAGCTGCATCAAGATTCCATATCAAACAAGAGGATAGGGTTTGTGGTCCCTTTAGACTCCGATACAAAATAACCCAGTTTTGTTGTTGTTGTTGTTTGCTTTTATTTTTGACCCAGAAGGTACAATCTTTGAGGCCAGTCTACCTGTACTGTCTTCCAAGGCAGCTGGCTTAGCACAGCACAGTGCATCGTGTCAGACACCAAGTGATGGCGTGGGGGTGGGGGGGCGGCATAGGAAGTGAGTTCCCTGCTTAGTGTAGCTCAGAGGTTCTCAACCCCACTGCCTGTTAGAATCATCTGTGGATTCCTTCAACAAGTAAATGGTGTTGAAAAAGGGAGTGGAAGGGAAATTACTCTCCTGCCATCCTTTCTTCATAATTCAGTGAACATGCACTGAGCATCCACTCCGTCCTTGGGCACTGTGGAAACAAATCCAGTAAGCCACAGTTCTTGCCCTCAGCAAGCAGATAATCCAGCAGGAAAGACATTCCCATGAACAGATTCTGAGCCGCTGTGGAAGGGATGGCAGGGGTATGCCTGGGGTGTGGTGGAAATGTAAAGGAGGACCAGAAGCTTCCAGAGGGGCTAGGAAAGTGAGTAGGAAAAAGCTGATGGTGGGCAGAGAGCGTTCCCCTGGCGAAATGCCATGAGTGAAGGTGAAAATAGAAGAGCAGCTTGCTGGGTGCTGGTGGCCACAGGACCTTTGTGGCTGTTGGAATGCAAAAGGCTTGAGTGGGGTGATAGCCATGTGGCTTTTGGAGGGAAGAGCGTAGGGAGTGGGGGCAGCAAACCCAGGGGTTGGTGGTAAGGCAGGTGTGTGCCCGGTGGGTTCCAGAGACTGAGACTGGCCAGGTGAGGGTGAGAGGGACGAGAGGCAGTGTGGGTGGGAGAACAGGGAGGCTCACTGTGGGGAACTTGGGAACTCGGTGAGACGAGAGCGGTCTGACCCACATTCGAGAAGGATCCCCACACGGGGGTGGAAGCAGAGACCTTTGCTTGTTAATACTCTAAAACAGAAAAGAATTTTATACTGGTGCTGTTTCTTACATGGCTTGGACTGGTAGTGAAGAGCTAAATTAAATTAGTTGTCTGTCCTCAAATTTCCTTCTTATTCAAGTAACACCAAACTACAGCAGGGCAATTTGTAATTTGGCCCCTCAGGCCATTATTTGAGGATAATCAACAAATATTTGAAATTCCAGTGCTGGAAAGCCGGGGTCCTTTACTTTCTGGAGTCTTTTGCAATTAAGGCGATGTGTGTCCTTTATGAACTCTCTTTCCCATCACTTCCCACGGCCGAGTGCAGGTCTGTGTGTTAGTGAGACTGAATTCTCATTGGGATAGTGGGAGAACAAGGGACGAGGACAATCTCCCCATGGTGTGAAGGCAGCAGGGTTGAGAACCACCGCTGTGAGACATGACCCACTTGGTCTGTCTTGATGATCTGCGGACTGTGGAGCCAGGAATGGAGGGGAGGCGTTTGCTGGGGGTGTCCCAGGTCTGGGCTGCCCCCAGTGATTTCACTGTCTCCTTAGGTACGGAATCGCGGGAAGCGTGAACGTGACAGGGGATGAGGTGAAGAAGCTGGACATGTTATCCAATTCGCTGGTGATCAACATGCTCCAGTCCTCCTATAGCACCTGTGTCCTGGTCTCGGAGGAGAATAAAGAGGCGATCATCACGACCAAGGAGAAGAGGGTGCGTGTGGGGGCCGGGCTGCAGCTCCCCTCACCAGGAGATGGTGCTACTGATTTGGGAAGAATCTTTGGTTGCATAGCTTTTCTTTAGTTTCTGAGATTTTCCTCTATTGCTTAACTTTTGTTTTCCGGAAAAAACAGATTGCATACTTCTTTAGTTGAAAGTCTTATGCTGTCTAGTGAAAAAACACTCCATAACAAGGCAGTGATTCATTCAGGAAATAAATCAGAGCGATTTACCCAAACGCCACTGTGGGCGGGGTTCATGGGTTTCACTTAAGGCACCGGTAACAAGCGCTGGCGTTCTGGGGCTTGAAAATTGTCAAGTCCAGTAACAGTAGAGTTCCTGGGAGAGCCGTACTCTTCAGCCTCTTTCTCTTTCCATCCCCATTTCCATCCCCCACTCCTGACACACACTTCCCCCAGGGGTTGTGGTTTCAGCGGAGATTTCTCCGTGCCTGACGAACTGTTGGGCTAATATAGAAAGAAATCATAAAGGTCGTGCGCTTGTGCCTTAGTACAACGGTAATGTGGTGAGTGCAGGGCATGGCTGGAGAGGCCATATTCACGGTGGTTTCACAGACAGTTTATTAAAGAGACAGGTTTGCTGGTGGCCAAAAAATTCACCCCATGTTCAGCTGTGATTCAGTAATACAAAATAAATGCTGGGACTGTTGGCTCTTGTTTATACATTGGGCGTTGGGGACAAGGTGCCATTTCTTTATGATTAGCTGAGAGGACAGAAAAGGTCAAGTCAAGCCAAACTTATTAAGCACCTACTGTATGCCAGGGACTGTGCAAAGCACTTGTCTCACATAATTTAAGCTAGATCACATCTATTATTTTCAACTTCCAATTTCCACTGGTATGACCCTCGATGATCTCTCCAGTGTAATCTACTGTTTTCTTTCCCAGTTGGCCTGGGCTGCACAGGTCTTCATGCTGGTTCCTGAACACTCCACGTTTGCTCCCACTCCAGCTCCTTGAATGTGTTCTAGCATAGGCTAGATGTTCCACAAATATCTGTTGAATGAATGCATGCATGAATGAATGGGCTAAATTGGATTGTCCACAGGGAGAATGGGGGATTTCCAAGTTTATGGATTATCCCACTTTTTTGTATCCCCCTCCCCCAGGCTGAGCAAGGGGAAAAAAAGAAGAAGAAATGAAGCTCAGCTTAAGCTGGGGCATTCCTCATTGGAAAGCCAGGGAAAAGTAATTTTAGTGGTGGGAGAAACGACTCCCATTTTACTTGATGTTTCATTACCAGTGTTTAATTAGCCAGGAGACTCCATCCCCACCCCTGAAGTCCTCACAGGACCTTGCCCACAGCGGGCCTGTAACAGTATCTGGGGATTTCTTTTCATGGAGTGTTGGCTGAGCAGCTTGTGACAGCAGTGTGAGTGGGCGAGAGAGCCACCCGCTCTGCCGTCTGCACTTCACGGCAGATGGGTGGGTTGAGTGTAGCAAAACCTAGAACAATATTTGATTCTCTGGATGTATTTATGCCTACCAGGTATCCTGATAGGACAGACCCAGAGGCCTGGGGACTTTGTTCTGAGATTTTCTGTTCCAAAATGACAAAAGCCTGTCTGGGGAGAGGCTCCGAAAGAATGATCAATAAATCAGTAACTGACTTACTGGGTGTGGGTGGAGCTAGCCCAAGTTTATCTTCGGCCTCCCCACCTCTTCCTTGTGAGGTGCCGACTTCAAACCTGGTGTCCCCTCACACCCCAGCAGCTCGGGGGGAGCAGGTGCCGGGAGAGGTCTTTGGAGAGGAGTGGGACCTCAGTCACCCAGGTGGGCATCAACTAATCTGCTTATGGGCAGATTTATGAGCCCTGAGCTGCACAGTTCGTACATGCAATACACTCTGCCCTGTCCTCTGTACGTAACTGAGGTTCTTTTTGTTTTTGTTTTGGTGAGAAAGATCAACCCTGAGCTAACATCCGTTGCCAATCTTCTTTTTGCTGAGGAAGATTAGCTCTGAGCTAACATCTGTGCCCATCTTCCTCTATTTTGTATGATGAGCGGTGTGTTGGTCTGCACCCGGGAACTGAACCTGCGAACCCGGGGCCATCAAAGCCGTGCAGGAGAACTTAACCACTACACCACTGGGCCGGCCCCTGTAACTGAGTTTTTCAATAAGAGGATCCCTTTGCTCTGATTGCTTCTTGATGCAGTGTTATCTACCACACATGGCCACTTACACAGAGTGTGTTGGTGTGAAGGTGAACTGATCAGGTGGTTCTTCCCTCTGCATTTAGGGGAAATACGTGGTCTGCTTTGACCCACTGGATGGATCTTCCAACATCGACTGCCTGGCCTCCATTGGAACCATATTTGCCATCTACAGAAAGGTGAGTAGACAGTCTGATCTTGAACGCTTCCTTCCTGTCGTAGTTTCTGGAAGGTTCCTGGGCTGGGAGGCATGAGTCCGCCCTCTGCCTCGGGCTCCTCATTGGAAGAGCCGAATTAGTAATTTCCCCTGCCTTCTTCACTGCGTTAGTGGGAAGGTCAAGCGAGAGGACGGATGGGGCCTTGTGTTGAAAATCTGGGCGAGACAAAGATGTCAGACATGGTATTAGGTTCCAGTGGCGTCTGAAGGCCCTCGTTTCTTCTTTATGCATCTCAAATCTTCCTGCGTTAGTTTTCCACTGCTGCCATAACAATTTACCACACATCTAGAGGCTGAAGACAACACTCATCTCCTGAAGTCCGGCAGGCATGGCTGGGCTCTCTGCTCGGGGTCTTGTGAGGCCTGGATAGCCGCCAGGCGCTTTAGATTGTTGGCAGAGTTCAGTTCCATCCTGCGCTCGGATGGCGGTCCTTGCTTCTTTGCTGGCTGGTGCTGAGTGTCCTTCTCAGCTTCTAGAGGCTTCCCACATTTCCTGGCTTGTACTCCTGAGTCCTGAAAGCCAGCAAAGGCAGGCCAAGTCTTTCTCACACTTCTCATCTCTCTGACACCCCCTCTTTGCCGCATCTCCCCTGCCTCCAGCCACAGAAAGTTTTCTGCTTTTAAGGGCTCATTGGATTAGATTGTGCCCACCTGGGTAATCCAGGATACTCTCCCTGTTTTAAATTGGTAACCCTAATTATATCTGCAAAGTCCCTTTTGCCGTGTAATGCAACCTAGTCACAGATTCTAGGGATTAGGATATCTTTGGGGCCGTTCTGCCTACCCCACAAACCTAGCAACAGAGAGGATCTTATGGGTTGGTTTGTGGCCTTTCATCCGGTATTACCAGAGACTTCATGCCAAACCACGTCACCACACTGTACATCAACTTAGGATCAGTCCTGCTCCAGTCAGGATGGCTGGGCCATGCCTCTGGGCTTTTGGGCAGAAGGAGGCCAGGGGCACTTGAGGGTCTCAAGGATTGTTCAGTTGGGTGACCTGCCTTCTGGCTGGTTTAGAGGCTCCCGTCTCTGGCTCCACAGATATACTCCTTCCACAAAACCACTCACAATCAAACAAATGCAGACATCACTTATTTTCTATCCTACCAATCTGGCACTAATTTCGTAATGTTTGTGTAATTAATCTTCCACACGTCTCTCTTACACTCCTAGATCATAAACTCTGGGGAGAATTGGGTCTGCCCCACATCACCTACTGTGTTGTCTGTAGATATTGATATCGCAATAGCTATTTGTGTTTGGCTGATGGTTGTCCAAAAAAGGGAGCCAGAATTTGATTTTCAGAGGCAATAGGTTAGTAGAAAACTAACCCTAGCAGAACGTGTGAATTAGCCTAAGCTTTCCTCCTGAGAAAAAAGCAAGGAGCAGGCGAGCGCTGTCTTCCTCCTGTCTGGGAGAACAAATGGAAGCCCAGCCAGCCAGGGTGAGAGGGAACCTCCAACGATGTTGCTTTCCCAGTTGGTGGTTCTCTTTTTATCTTGTGAAGAGAGAAAAGGAGACTTTTGCTGAGGGAGCAGGAGAGAACGACACAAGACACTTTCTCTGGTATCTGAGAAATTCAAGACTGGGATGACGTTTCAGGGTTAAGCAAAGATGAGGTAAAGGATCTTTGTTTCTCCTTTGAGGTACCGCTTAGAGATCAAAATAAAGGGATAGCTGGCGTGATGTTGAGGAGATTCTGGAAAAAGACACCCAGTTGTATCTTTGAGTTTTAATATTGGTTCTTGCGTCTGGCTGACACCCTTGACTGTGGGCAGGAGTCAGGCCCTGCTCCACCCACCTGCAGCCCTCATGTCAGTCACGTGAGGCGGGTGCATACACCGCTGTCACTTTGTTTACTGGGGAACAAACAGAAGCACAGAGAAGGTAAGTCGCTCCGCTGAAGTCACCAGTCAGTGCACAGCGGGACAGGGACTAAACGGCGCTCTGACTCACCATCATGGCTCTTACCAGCTTCTGAAGACCAGCTGGTTTAAAAACAAGAGCAATAATAGGGGAGGCTGTGCAAGTGTGGGGACAAGGGGTCTATGGGACATCTCTGTGTCTTCCTCTCAGTTTTGCTGTGAGCCCACAACTGCTCTAGAAAAATTAAGTCTTTAAAACAAGACAGAGGAATGTTATTGTATATAGTATGAGACATTCACGCTTGAATACAGGTGATTTTGAACATGGAGATTTTGTCTTAAATTTTAAATAAAACGTAGGCTTTGAAGGCTAGTTCAGATAACCATAGATTCCCTCTGATGATATTTCTAAAGAAGGGGGGCAAATTTGGGAAACTAATAAACCACTTTTAGAATGGAAATTATGAAGATAAGATGTGAAGAGAAAGCTTTGTGAAGCTTAAGCAACATGTAGTGAGAGAGCAGCTGGCCTCAGAGACCTCGCAGGGCTGTCACAGCGTCTGGGAACCTCATCAGAACCAGAGATGATGCCCGTTTCCGAACAGGATTCTGTGATTCTCTGATGAGCATCAAGATAGGAGTTTCAGGAGAGTCAGAGAACTGTCAAAGGTATCTTCGTCCTAATCATTTGGGATGTCCCACACTGTTTTCAGCTCTCTCTCGGTAGATTTTCCTTTTCCTTGAAGTAGAGACTTTCCATTTCCAACAAAGTCATAGATTAGACAAAGTGAAAACTCTCCTGCTTCAAAACATCCAGAACTGCTGGATAAAATACGTCATCCATGCCTTTAAATGCACAGCTGAGCTCATTGAAATGAACAAGCAGTAAACACAAGGTGAGGGGCAGGGGCCAGAATCACAGGAAAGTGGAAACCAGAGGCTAAGGAGAAGGACCGATGCTGGAGTTGTGTGATGGGAGGAGTGGGTCTTGTGGATCTGAATAATCTAAGGGTGTGTGTTGTAACATCCCTGCAGGGAGACCCTCCTTCCCCATTATCATGGTTAAGTAAATCCTGCCCAAAGTCTACTCTTTCACTGACATAAGAATAGGCAGATAGACCAATGAAACATGAAAGAGCAACTAGAAATAAACCCATACGTCTCCGTATGTATGTCTGGCCACCTGATTATGAAGGGACAACACTGAAGTTCATGATAAACCAATAAAGGATGATCCTTTCAACAAATGATGCTGGGCCCAGTGAATCTCTATATAAGAAAAATGAATTCAACCCCTACACACCACACACAAAGATTAATTAAAGAAAGGTTAGAGACTTAACTGTGAAAACTAAAGCTATAAAACTCCTAGAAAAAAAACCACAGGGGAATATCTTCATGTCTTTGGGGAAGGTAAAGATTTCTTAAACAGTACACAAAAAGCACTAGCCATGAAAGAAAAAGCTAATAAATTGGACTTCATTAAAATTAAGAACTTCTGTTCATCAAAAACAGCATTAAGAGTGAAAAGACAACCACAGACTGAGGGAAAAGATTTTCAATACATATCTCCAACAAAGAACTCATATACAGAATAAATAAAGAACTCCTTCAAATCAATTTAAAAAATACTGTCAATCTAAACAAAGGAATGGCAAAAGACTTGAACAGCATTTCAAAAAAGAGATCTTTTCCCCCCAACTGGTTAATAAGCACATGAGAGTTGCTTAATCATTAGTCATCAGAGAAATGGACATTAAAACTACACTGAGACATCACTCACCCCACCAGAATGGCTAAAATTAAAGAGACTAACCACAGCAAGTGTTGAAGAAGAAATTCAAATTCTTACATATCTTTGGTGGTAGTAGAAAATGATGCAAACACTTTGGAAAACTTTTGCTAGCACCTGTTAGTGCTAAACATATGTTTACACACTATGGCACAGCAAGTCCTCTCCTGATATGCACCCAGGATAAATGAGTGCTCATGTCTGGCAGATTATTCATCATAGCCCCAAGCTGGAAGAAAGTCCAAATATGTAGCAACATTAGAATGGATAAATAAATTGTGATATGGTCACACTATAGAAAACTACATAGCAATGAAAAGGAACAAACTACTGCTGTGTGCAACAACACAGATAAAATTGCAAAGACACAATGTTGTGAAACATAAGGCAGATACAAAAGAACACATGCTCTGTAATTTCATTTATATGAAGTTCCAAAACAGGCAAAACCAATTATCCTTTTGATGTCTAAGTGATAAAGTCCAGAATAGAGGTGACCTTTGTGGGAGGTGATAGTGACTGAAAGAGGGCTTGAGAGAGTCTGCTAGGTTGCTGGGAATGTTCTATAAATTGATCTCAATGGTTACATGAGTATATACTATATGTATGTAAAAATTCATTAGGCTATAAAATTAAGATTTGTTTGCTTTGCTTATATGGGTTATACCTCAATAAAAAGAAAAATAGTCTACTTTCCCAAACCATCTACCACCAAATACATTGAGCCTGGAGTAATGGAGATTACTAATATGAAGTGGATTTTTGAAGTCCCAGGACCATATTGGGGGAAAAACAAAAGTTGAACCTTTCTTTTTTCTGTGCACTGAAATAGATTGCAGGTGAGTTAACAAGTTTGGTGGAGAGGTGGGAGATGTAACCAGAGGAAAAAAAAGAAGAATATTTGTCTGATCTGGTCTTGATGTAGGAGAAATTCTGTCTAAACATGAAGACGAGAAGAAAATAATAAATGCTGTAATGAATAATTTTAATTACCAAAAAACCGCACTGCAAAAAAAGAAAGACATTGTAAATAAAATTAAAAGGCAGATGACAATCAAGGAAAATATTTGTAACACATATAAGGCATTAATATCTTTTATGTGTAAAGAGGTATTAAAATCAACAAGAAGACAAATACCATGATACAAAAATAAGCAAAGACATAAAACAGGCAACTTACAAAACAAGAATAAAAATGGTCAATAAACATATAAAAAGTTTTTAATTATAAAAAATGGAAATTAAAACAAAAAAGATGTCATTTTTTTTTCACCTATCAAATTGGCCAAATTGAAAAGACAATACTATCTTATGTTTATCAGACTGAATTAAAATGAACACTCTTATCACTGATGGTAAAGGTATAAATTAATGCAACTTTCTGGAGGGAAACTTTTCAATATATATCAAAAGTCTTTTACCCAATAATTTTATTTGGGATTTCTCTTGGGAAAATAGTCAGAGAAACACATATTTATGCACTAGATTATTCATCTGAGTTGTCTTGATATTTTGAAAAATTAAGAGACATCAAAAGAATAGTAAGGAAATAGTGTAAATAACTCTACACACAGAAATTTGACAACTTAGAGGAAATGGACCAATTCCTCAAAAAGCACACTACTATTACTCACCCAGCATAAAATAGATGATTTGAATAGCCCTATAACTACTAAGAAAATAGAATTCAAAAAAGAAAATTTCAGGCCCAGATGGTTTCACCAGAGAATTATACCAAATGTTTAAAGATGATTTAATCTCTTCCAGAAAAGAGATGGGGAAGGAACACTTCCCAATTCATTTTATGAAGCCAGCATTACCCTGATACCAAACCCAAATGAAAACAGTTCAAAAAAAGAAAACTACAGACCAATATCTCTCATGAATAGATGCAAAATCTTCAACAAAATATTAGCAAATAGGATACAGCAATACATAAAAAGAATTATGTGCCATGACCAAGTGGGTTATTCCAATGGTGGCAAGCTGGATCAATATTCAACAATCAATCAATGAAATCCACCACATCAACAGGCTAAAGAAGAAAAACCATATAATCATATCAATTGATGAAGAAAAACCATTTGACAAAATTCAACATTGATTCATGATAAAAAGGACACCTCTCAGAAAACAAGAAATAGAGGGGGAACTTCCTTCAACTTGACAAAGAGCATCTACAAAAATCTAACAGCTAACATCGCATTTAATGGTGAAAGATTGAATGCTTTTCCTCTAAAATCAAAGAACAAGGCAAAGATGTACAATCTCACTTCTGTTATTCAACACAGTGCTGGAAGATCTAGCCAGGGCAGAAAGAGAAGAAAAAGAAATGAAAGACATACAGATTGAAAAGAAAGTAATAAGGCTGTCCCTCTTTGCAGATAACATGATGCTCTATGTAGAAAATCCCAGGGAATCTATAAAAAGCAAAAACAAAGACAAAACCAACTTCCTAAAACTAGTAAGTGAGTTCAGCAAGGCCACAGGATGCAAAATCCACATACAAAAATCAACTGAATTTCTATACATTAGCAATAAACACATGGTAACTAAACTTTAAAGTATAATACAATTTATAATCACTCAAAAAATGGAATAGTGTAAATCTAACAGCACAGGTACAGGATTTTTATGCTGAAAACTACAATATGCTGATGAAAGTAACCAAAGAAGCCATAGTATGTCTTGTATGGAGAGACATACCATGTTCATGGATTGGAGGACTGAACATAGTAAAAGATGTCAATTCTCCCCCAATTGATATACAGGTTTAACACACTTTCTCTCAAAATCCTAGCAAGAGTTTTTGTAGATATAGACAAGATTATTCTAAAATGTAAGGCAAAGGAACTAGAATAATTAAAACAATTTTGAAAAAGAATAGAGTGGGAGGAATCACTCTACCCAATTACAAGACTTATCATATTGCTACAGTCATCAAGACTATATGATATGAACAGAGGGATAGACACATGATCAATGGAACAGAATAGAGAACCTGGAAGTGATCTCACACAATTTATGGCTAACAGATTTTTGACAACATTTTGAAAGCAATTCAATGGAGGAAGAAGTCTTTTCAACAAATGGTGCTGTAGCAATTGCATATCCACTGGCAAAAAAAAAAAAAAAAAACTCAACTTAAGCTTCATACCTTATACAAAAATCCTCTCAAAACAAATTATAAGTTTAAACATAAAACTTTTACAGTAAAGCATAAGAGAAAATCTCCAGGAATTAGGACTTGGTGCAGAGTTCTTAACATGACACCAAGAACACGACGCATAAAAAAACAAAAAAATGATGACGGACTTCATCAAAATTAAAAACTTTTGCTCTGCAGAGGACTCTGTTAAGAGGATGAGCATACAAGCTACAGAATGAGAGAAAACATTTTCAAACCACATGTCTGACAAAGGACTCATATTTAGAATATAAAAGAACTCTCAAAACTCAGCAGTAAAAAACTCCAAACAATCCAATTAGAACATGGGACATGAAGATACATGTCACTGAACAGGTGAAAACAAGTTTCTTGGCAAATGAGCACATGAAAAGATGTTCAACATCACTAGCTGTTAGGGAAATGAAAGTAAGACGTGAGGAGATATCACTGCATACCTATTAGAACACCTGAAATAAAAAATAGTGACGATACCAAATACTGGCAAGGATGCAGAGAAACTACATCTCTCATGCATTGTTAGTGGAAATATAAAATGACCTAGCAATTCTGGAAAAGTTTGGCAGTTTCTTTAAAACAAAACATAAAAACTAAACGTTCACCTGCCATAGGACTCAGCAATTGCACTCCTGGGCATTTATCCCAGAGAAATGACGAGTCATGTCCACACAGAAACTGTACATGATTGTTCATAGCAGCTTTATTTGTAATAGCCCATAATTGGAAATAACCAGAATGTCCTACAATAGGTGAAAGGTGAAACAAACTGTGACACACCCATACCACAGAGAACTCCTGAGCAATCAGATGGAATGAACTGTTGATACACGCAACAACTTCGATGGATCTCAAGGCATTATGCTGAATGAAAAAAGCCGATTTCAAAAGATCACAAACTATGTGATCCCATTTATGTGACTTTCTTGAAATGACATATTTACAGAGATGGAGAAGAGATCAGTGTTTGACAGGGTCAGGGATGGGGGGAGGGATAGCATGAGAACGATGCCTGTGGTGATGGAATAGTTCTGTGTCTTGATGTGGTGGTAGGGACGTGAATCTAACCTCTGATAAAATGCACAGAGCTATTCACACACTTGATACCAATGTCAGCTTCCTGGTTTTGATATTGTACTCTAGTAAATACCTAAAATGTAACTATTGGGGGAATTCAAGGGAAAGGATCTCTCTGTATTATCTGTGCAACTTCCTGTGAATCTACAATAATTTTTAAATAAAAAGTTAAACAAAATTTTAGGAAAAACCTAAACTTTAATAGAGATTGGTTAAATTTGGGGGTGCCCATGCAATAGACTATCCAGCAAGCTCACGAAAAAGTATGTATGCATGTATATGTTTGAATGTGTATAAACTTGTGTGTGTGTGATAATTAAACGCAACAACCATGGGCTGGATTGCACTGGGGGTAAGAAAACAGACGTGAACAAGACAGTCCCTGCTGCCCTGGAGCTTACAGTCTGTTTAGGAGGCCAGACATGAAACACACTGATAACATTGTGTCAGGAGCTTCAGAGGGGAGGCACCGAGTGCCATGGGATTGAGAGCCTGGAAGACCATACAATGAGGTCAGGGAAGGCCCCTATGGGGGAGATGATGTTTGACCTGAGACTTGAAGGCCGAATTCAAGGGTTGAGGGCCATTCTGGCTAAGAAGAAGGGCCTAGGCAGAGTCCTGGAGCCCAGGTACAGGGTGGAATGTTCAAGAAGAAAAAAGAAGCTCAGTGTTGCTGCAGTGGAAGGCCTGGGTATGTGGGTTTGGAGAATGGTGTTGGATGAGACTGCCAGCGGGAGCCCGATCATGGAAGACCTAGTAAAATGAGTTAAGAATATTAGACTTCAAGGCCAATGTTGGAAGTCAATGAAGTGTTTTAAGGAGAGAAGTGACATGGATCCAAGCAGAGCAAGGATGGAGTGAGGGGACCAGGCAGGGGGTGATGGTCTTTAGGACCAAGTGGTGGTGAGAAGAGAGAGGGGGCCATGGATCTGTGAAGAGGGGCTGCTAGGACTGACTGGACTTAGTGATTGAGTGGAGACCATGGGTGAGGGCAAAGGAGGGTGGTCAGGGAAAGGGGGGGAAGGGTGACTCCCAGGTTTCTACTGGGCAGATGACAGTGCCATTTGTTGAGACGGGAGGCAATGGGAGAAGAGGGGGGATTTGGGGGGGCGGGGTGAGATGGAGCAGATGAATTCCATCTTAGACATGTTGAGCTTGAGGTGTCTGTGGGATACCTGAGTAGGGATATCTGGTGGGTAGGTGGCTCCAAAGCTGGGCTCTCAGGGGAGATGAAGATGGAGACCTGGGAGGCAACGGCACCTGTGTGGGGCCTGGAACTCTGGTTGTGGATGAGATCGCCGAGGAGTGTGTAGAATAAGAGGAGAGAGCTTTATTAGTTAGGACTCTGCTATAAATGGCTGGGATAGATCAGGAAACCCTAAGGCAGAAATATAGCCATTCTCAGAGAGGGCCTGGACCAGAGGAGGGTCAGGCCGGGAGAGAGCTCTTTCCCTCAAAGTCTCTCATCTTGCTTTCTTGCCATGCGGCCACTTCACCCCTTCCTCTCTCTGTGGACCAAGTTTTCTCTGATTCTCTGGTTAAGGCAGAAGAAAGGTGGTCACCCACAGCTCCTAAGTTGACATTAACCAGAATGTTTTAGCCCCAAATCCAGAATCCTGGAGCAGAGGCTCTGATAGGGCCAGTTTGGGTCAGGAATCTATCCCAGGCCCCATTAAATTTGTGTGTCTCACAGCAGCTGAGAGTCCCCTCTTTGGATAGAAAGGGAATTAAGAAAGTCCATTTTTCACTGGTTAGATACCCCAAGGGCTGAGGAGGAGCCAGGAGAGCAGTGACATTTAAGGGTCAGAAGGAGCGGAGCTGGCAAAAGCGAATGAGAAGGCACATCTAGAGAGTGAGGAAGAAGGCCATATAAGGGTTCCTGGACCCAATCTCAATGTGTGGAGTGGGAGATTTCCCACACAGCACCAAGCAGTTCTTGAATACAGCAGGGTGTCCAAGAATTTAACTCAATTCAACTCAATTCTGACACTATGCACCCAGAAATAGCATCAGATTCCATAGGTTAAGGGTTCAGCCCTACAAGATGGCCCTCCTCCCACCACTTCAGATGCCAGTTACAAGCCCAGGCTGTTACCTGTGCTTCTGACCAAATGGCTATAGATTGGAGGTTCCAACAACCCCCTCTTTGGGTTTGATTAATTTGCTAGAGTGGCTCCCAGAACTCAGAGAAACAATTACTAGATTACCAGTTTATTATAAAAGGATATAACCCAGGAACACCCAGATGGAAGAGATGCACAGGGCAAGGTATGTGGGAAAGGGTGTGGAGCTTCCATGCTGTCTCTCCAAGTGTGCCACTCTCCCCGCATCTCCACATGTTCACCAACCCGGAAGCTCTCTGGACCCTGACCTTTTGGGTTTTTATGGAGGCTTCATTACATAGGTGTGATTGATTAAATCATTGGCCATTGGCAATTAATTCAACCTCCAGCCTGTCGCCCTTCCCTGGCGGCTAGGGGGTGGGGCTGAAAGTTTCAACCCTCTAATCACATGATTGGCTCCACTGGCAACCAGCCTCCATCCTTAGGTGTTTTCCAAGTCATCTTATTAACATAACAAAAGACACCTTTATCACTCTGAACACTTAGGAAATTCCAAGGGTTTTGGGAGCTGTGAGCCAGGAACTGTGGACGAAGACCAAATATATATGAGAATTATATTTTGGCCATCTGAATGACCAAATGTATATTTCTTACAAATCACAATATCTCAGGCCAGAAAATAAAGAAGTGGACAGAAGATGAGGAGAGATGCATCTCAAGAAGGAGGCAGCAGCCAATGGATCCAGTACGGCCGAGAAGTCACGTAAGAGGACTTGAAAATGTACTCCTGATTTAGTAGATGGGTTCCCATCTGGCAGCCTGCAGTGGGGACAGGAGAAGGAAGAGAGCCAGTGTAGACAGGTATTCTAGATTCTAGGATCTAGATGAAGACAGAGATAGGGTAACAGCTGGAGGGAAGTCTTGGGATCTAGAAAGTATTTTTTGTTATTTTTTAAGGTCAGGGAGTTCTGCATGTAATTAAAAGCCAGTGAAGACATGGACAGAGAGAACTGGTTGGTGGTTACCAAGGGGAAGGGGGGTGAGGGGTGGGCACAAGAGGGGAAGGGATGCATCCACATGGTGATGGACAAAAAATAGTGTACAGCTAAAACTCCACAATGTTATAAACTATTAAGACATCAATAAAAATGGAAAAAAAAAAGCCAATGAAGACAGTGAGGGAGGAGTGGTTCTCTTCAAGCCACAGTGCAGGGTCCCAAGGACCAAGGAGAGTGTGCGATGCTGAGCAGAGGCCGCGGGATCACGGCTCAGAGAAAGGAAAGTCTCTAGGCGGGGAGAAAATGGCAGACAGAGCTCCAGTTTTGTACACAGAAAATATGATCCTTCTGATGGCTGAACGAAGGTACTTCAGAAGCTTCAATGGGGAAGACTCAAGATTTTAATTAAAAAACCTAATAGCCCCTTTGCCTTCCACTTTTCTGAAGGTTCTTAAGAGATCATGCTTTAGAACAGTGGTTCCCAACCTCTAGCATGTGTCAGAATCGCCTGGAGTGCTTGTGAAAACACAGATTGCGGAGCCCCAGCCCTGAGTCTCTGGTTCTCTGGGTCTGGGCGGGGCCTGAGAATGTGCATTTCTAATAAGATCCCTGGTGATGCTGATGCTACTGGTCCGCTTTTGAGAATCACTGCCCTAGGGCCTGATTCTCAGAATCCGCATGTGGCCTGGGAATCTGGAAATAAAACCAATTTATTGAACACGTGCAAGTTAGATGAAAATGTAATTAGTTGCAAAAAAAGTGTTAGAAAGAATGCAAGATTGTGAAAGTAAGGAAAAATTATTAAAGGGAACATGCCATTTTTAAAGAAGGATAGGTTTGGTTTTATGATAAAGTTGTTAGCATGTTACTAGCAAAGGGACAACTGGCCCCGTATTCTATGACAGCGTTGAGAAGGACGCTGGCTTAGCATCGGGAGATGGGGTCCAGTCCAGCTTTATCACTCACTGGTTCCAAGATGTTGTGCGGGTACCTTTCTGACCTCCATCCCTTCTCTCAGATAAGTGTTAGAGAGCCTTTCCATTGTTTCACAAAAGCATAATATGAAAGTACTTTGAAAGATACAAAGGCCCATATAAATACATGTTATTATTTTGCCCTTAAGTTATTCTTCAGAAGAGTTAATTAGCATATTTCCAATGTGTGAATAATATTTGGGTTCATACTGTTGTTCTGTTTCCTATTTACATAATCACTAAAGGTATCTTCATAATTTTAAGGCTATTTCTTCCACCTTCATCACTTTCAAATACTTTGGAATTTTTGCTCAGCGGGAAAGTTCTATGTAGTATTTCCGGACCTGTGTTTTAGCTAAAGACTCATTGGTATCTAGAGACAACAGAGTGTAATTAAATATCTGAGGTAGCTGTGCCGGAAACTAGACGAATCGAATGACTCAGAAGCAGTGAGGCCAACAATTTCTAGTTTAACCCTTGCACACCGAGCACCACAATCTTCAGGTGTGATGGTATGTGAAGTGAATTTGGAGCCTCAACACATGTCATACCCATTTGCCATAGTCTGTGAAGCTGAATCTATCTGGCTCTTTTCATTTGAAAATAGTTGAGTGAAGTCTGCCCACCCATTCGCCTCTCCTTCAAAGCTCTTCTCACATCAGCGGCCATCCATAATGATGTTAACTGTGGAGCCAGAGCCCGAGTGTTTGTCCAGAATTCTCCCCCTCCCTCGAGGGTTTCCCATGTAGTCAGAATCCCAGATGAAGCTGGGGAAGGACTGAGCATGCCCTCTGCTCACTCCCCCACCCCAAATCACTTCCTTACAGTGAAGACCAGAAGTTTGCTATCCATTTTTCCAAATTTATAAGATTGGATTCACTTGCCTCAGGAGGTGGGGAGGGAAGGGACCTTCAAGAGATGTTGGGAAAAGTGGGTTATGACATGGAGTTTCAGCTGTGGCTCTGCCCCTCCATCAAGAAGTTTCGCTGTTTCTTCCTCAGCATCCCCGCCTTGTCCTGTCTCTCTCAGTTCCCACTCACATCAGCACAGTTAGTGCTGCTATGCCAAAGAGAAAGGCTCCCTCAAGAAAGGATTTAGAATTGTAGACAGGGCAGGAGGGGAGGGAGGAGGACAGGGCAAGTTCTTCAAGGGGCAGCACAAGGAACAGTAAAGAACCAGGCCAAGCTGCCTGGTTGTGACTCCAGCTCCAAGGCTTCGTGATGTTGGGCAAATTATCCAATTGTTCAGGCTCCACGTTTTTCACCTGAACAATGGAGACGATGGAGATATCTACCTCAGAGGAAACTGCACAAAGTCAGAGCTCAGTGATCTTGGTTGTTATCATAATCGTTAAGAAGCATGGCTTATGATTATAAACAGGGGCTGTGGTTTTAGCATCTTGGAGTGCTTTTCTTGACAGGATGCGGGCAGATGTGTTCAGAAAACAGAAAGAAGTCTAAGAATGGCCTTAGCAATGGCTCAGCTAGAACCATTCATTAACATGGCAACTCATTTCCTCCAGATGTTTTTGCTGCAGCTTGAAATTCTGAGAACTACACTTCCTTCAGTGGTTCAAGAAGATCTGAAGTCCAGGCCTCTGACAAAGAGTTCTCTCCAGAGACAATAATGTGCCATGTTTCTCTCCTCTCTTCTGCAGACCTCAGAGGATGAGCCTTCTGAAAAGGATGCCCTGCAGCCTGGCCGCAACATCGTGGCTGCAGGCTATGCGCTCTATGGTAGTGCGACCCTGGTGGCTCTTTCCACTGGACAAGGAGTGGACCTCTTCATGCTTGACCCAGTAGGTACTCAATATGGCAGCATCAACACTTGGGATTCCATGGGCCTCTGTGTTTTAATTCCAGTCCTCTGAGGTAATTTCCTGGTCATCCCTAATACTTGCTTTTGGGGCCAGATTCCCAGAGAGTCTAGTTTGGAGAGCCAACACTATCCTCAAAAAACATGAAGAACGATTGCCCAAGTGAGGGCATTTGACAGGTTCTACAGGGTCAGTCATATCAACTCAGTCCCCGTCCTTAAGGAGTTTATTATACAAAAATGCATTCAAACTCATTGGTTTATGGGAATATTATGATTTAAGAATCCCAATGCTGCCAATATCCAGACAAAAATAAGGATTCTTTAGAGCAGCACCATCCAATGGAACTTTCTATAAGGATGGACATGTTCTGTAATCTGTGCTGTCCAGTACGGTAGCCACCAGCCTCATGTGACTGTTGAACACTTGTAATGTGGTTAGTATGCCTGGAAACTGGGTTTTTAAATTTTATTTCATTTTAATTGACTTAAATAGCCACATGTGACTAGTGGCTACTCTACAGAACAGCACCGGTTTGGAGGACTTCCCTTAGTATATATGTTCTTCCCAGTGGGAGGAGCAACTTGTAGAAAACTGTTTTATCAAGTTCGGTGTTATTCTCCACACTTTCCACAACGAGAAAATTCTCACTAGGAGAAGGGGAAGAAGCATAACCTCTGGGTGGATGGGAAAGATGATAGCACAATGCTGATTGAAGGGAGAAATAATTAGATAAAGACATAAGAGTTCAAAAAATAAGGCTGAGCCTTCCTGGCAAGTGGACATAAATAATGTTTGGGTGAAATTTTGGAAAATATTTATAACTTAAAGAATTTCTCTTTTAAATGATGGGTGCTTTGCCTATCACTTGTGAACTACTTTGTCAAATCTAGTCAGGTCTGTGAAAACTTGAATGATTTTGACCAAAGTCCGTTTCAAAGTCTCCAGTGTTCAGTGAGTTGAAACTAATTGTTCAGTATCTCAGTGTAATTGAATTTACAAATGTTTGCCAAGCATCTGCTCTGTCCCAAAGCACCGTTCTAGGCAGTGGAGAAGCAGTACTTATCAAATAGACAGACATTCTAGCCCTCGTGAGTTTCCATGCTTGTGCATGTGTATGGAGGGAGGAGGTTACAAAGATTCAAAACAGACAGAGTTAAACTAAACTTTATAGTATGGAAACCCAGTAACTTTCCAAATACAAATTTTTCACAAGTAAACCCATCAGCTCAAAACCCACTGCTATGTCAGTCTGCTGATGCCCTAATTTCTCCTTATTTTCCAAGACACAGGCAAAACTCCAGAAATTCTATGGTTCATAAATATTACATTCAGACAATAAAACACCTTTTCTAGAATAATAGCTGACAGTTATATAGCACTTATTAACTGTTGGGT
Organism: Tapirus indicus; assembly: GCA_031878705.1. Taxonomy (NCBI): domain Eukaryota; kingdom Metazoa; phylum Chordata; class Mammalia; order Perissodactyla; family Tapiridae; genus Tapirus; species Tapirus indicus. The sequence goes on from CM062927.1 coordinate 40,973,883, forward strand.
AGAGACTTGTTCTAAGCAATTTACATCAATTGGTGCATTTAAACCTTATGGCAGCCCTATGAGGTAGGTCCTACTATTATTTCCATTTTCAGAAGAGGAATGTGAAGCACAGAGAGGATAAATAACTTGCCTAAGGTCACGCTAGTAACTGGTGGAGCTATGAGTCACACTCAGGCAGTCTTGTGCTTAACTATAATACCAGAATTTTGAGTAGACTGCTCTTGATTGCAAGCAAAATATCTCAAAGAACATTCTGAAGTGGTTCTAAATGCAATAGGGAGATGCTCTGGCTCAGGGTCCAGCTGAAGGGTTCTACAGACACAGCCCGCCGTTTCCACCATCAGTCACAACAGGAGGGCCCAGTATGGATGAAGGCAGGCCCCAGAGCTTGTCTACACATCTGATCTCTTTTTATTAGCCTGAAACCCTTTGGATCACATCACCCTACTAAAAAGGACATTTGAGCAAAAGCCAGAGTAGAAGCTTAGGGCCTGTTTGGGAGGTTGACTTCAAGTTGGAGTAGCTTATGGCAGTTGCCACAGATGGAAATACCGTGGAGGGTGGCCAGCAGGTTACTCAGGCAGGGCCTCACACGACAGAGTTCCTTGGTGAGTCAAGCAGAGCCTGTATGATAAGTGAGTTTACAGGGTTGGTAATTTGATTTTGTCAGAGTACACGTTTTGTTCAGGCACAGAGGGATCACCTCATGTTAACCAAACTCTCAATTGTGGTATAAACCACAACGTCAAGGCATTCATTTACACATGAGACATTGTTTCTGAGTGACAAGGATCTGGTGCCTGATAATCTGGTCTCTTCTCAAAGCATGTGGGAGGCCATTTTAATAATCAGTGGTGGTTAGTGATCACACAGTCAGAACAAAGGAATATATTTCCAGGTTAGGCTAAGACTCCATGACCATCTCTGTCCCACAAAAGGGAATAACTCCCCAGGGGCCTGAACATCCCCACACTCGGGTCCAGGGATGGATAAACAAGTGAAGGCCATTGTTTAGATAACAGTTGGGGTAAGCAAGAGAGAAAAAGATGTTGGCTCAAGTAAGTAAAGGATGTTACTGCGTTGATGGGAAATCTGAGGATGCAGGCTAGAATGGGTCTAGAGGACCGGGAAGCAGCAGTCACAGGAATGGTCTTGTAGCATGGCCAGTCTGGTCTAGACACCACCCCTGATTCTGTATCTCTTGCTCAGGTTTCAAATGCCAGGGAGGAGTATCTAATTTGCCAAGCTCGGTTAAGCTGACCTTGGGCTAGAGAAGGCTCAGAATAGAGTCTTCCTAGACTGCATCCAGTGAGAAGACTTAATTCTTCAAAGGAAGTGAGGGTGCTTTTAGCAAGTGGAGCTCCATGCTGGGCTGCTCCAAAGCAACAAATGTCCACAGCAGGTTGTTAAAGCTCGTGACCAGAGACCATCAAGAACGTACCTATAATAAGAAGATGTTGGGTTTACCGAGCAAGGGGAATGCAGTCTAGAGGAACCGTGAGGCATCGGACTGAGAGGGAGTTGGGATGGGCTTATTATTATAGCACATGAGCCTCGCTTGATGATTCTAAGGAGGATTTGAGGAAGAGAGGGTCAGTCCTGGATTGAGTGTTGTCTAGAAGTGGGTACAATTAATTATTATATATTTCAATAGTTTTTCTCCAGGAGGTGGGAAGATTAAAGTGAGACTGGAGAGTTGTTGGTAGAGAAGTAGTCATCACTCCTGTTTGGCAGAAGAGAGAAATATTTAGCTATTTTTGCAGTTGCTGAGTATCGTCATCACTGTCTTATTTCAGACATGACAAGCGTGGCCTCATCTCTATATTCTGGGAATGTTGTCTGTGTTCACTAGGAACCTTTTGGTCTTGCTGCCAGCTGTGAGCTGCCATGTTGGGAGATTTTCACTTTCTCAGTTTTCAAAGTTCATCAAAACTGATTAGATTTCCAAGCCCTGATTTCCCTCCTAGTGACTTAGAGAGACATCCAGCCTTTTGAGGAGGTATGTGCAGCTAGGTAATCACATCTGTGGGGACCAATATCACCAACACCCAGATAAAGGGGTGCCTGAGGGATGTCCTGCAGATGGTGACCATGGCAGCTATAGGGGACTGGGCACAATTTTGTTAATTCTGAGGATTTCTTTAATTTTTATCAACTATTCCTTATGCCAAATGAATATAGTTTCTAACTGAAGGAATTTCTTCTTTTCCCCATCTAAGAGTTCTTGGGATACCAGGAACTTTTAACGGTTTCCAAGATTGAGTCATTGAGATAACAAAAAAACTGGACCGCAAGCTAGTGTCAAACTGCATCTCCCACCTTTACAACAAATCCCATCCCCAAATTTCCTCTCATTGTTGATGGCCCAGATCTTCCTGAAACATTTGGAATTAACTGGGGATGGGACCTTGGGGGATAAATACAGCTAGTTTCCTTGTGAGTGAGTAGCCTAGCTGACAGTGAAAGTTACAAAGAAAACTTTCCCCTTTACCTTTGAATTATTTTATCTCCTGTTATATTACTGCTTGAGCTTCCTGTGCAGGCTCAATGCTGTCACTGTTATTTATACAATTCATAAAAACACCACTGGACAGGCTGCAGAAGGACTGGGCAAGCCCCTGCATTCTTCCACAGGTCACATCTTTAATGCTCTCTGACCGTTGTGGAGTGTGCTGTTGACTTCTGTTTCCCGGTAGCTCTCTTCTTCCTGGTGTTTCTCTTCATCTCTCTAGGCTCTTGGTGAATTCGTCCTGGTGGAAAAAGATGTCAAGATTAAAAAGAAAGGAAAGATTTACAGCCTCAATGAGGGCTATGCCAAGTATTTTGACACCGCCACCACAGAATACGTGCAGAAAAAGAAATTTCCTGAGGTGAGTGAAGAAAGCTGGGAAAATGTTGGTCTCAGTGGGTTCCTGTTTTGGTGGTGGGTTTGGGGGTCTGGCTGAAAGAGGTTGGTGCCACTGTTTACGGCTCTGGTCAGTATGAGAATAGCAGACTCTACCTTTCTTCATAAGCAATCAATATCATTTATAGCTAATCTTATATATGCTCTAATATGAGGGCCTTGTGTTTATCCCACGTTTTAGGAAGCTCTTTGGCTCTCAACATGATCACTGAGTTCTGGACTTCACGTGGCTATTAATACAGCCCAAAAAATCCATTAAGTATGTCCACCACACAAAGAGAGCCTTTAAGACAGGTGTGGGAGCAGAGTCAAAGAAGTTCCAGAGTAAGTGTGGAAAGTCTGGCCTAAAGTGATGAACTTTTTGGCCTAAAGTCTGGCCAAAAGCTTGTTTACAAATGGGACACTCTCTCACCAATTCTGGGGGAGGTCATAAGAGAGTCCCTTTTTCGTATGGTGGAAAGGCAGCGGGGTGGTGTGCCGGCTTGGCTGCCCTTGAAGCTCCTTGTGAACTCCAAGGAAAAAGAGCTCGAGATTCCATGGGACCGAGTGGCAACTCAGTCAACAGGATGCTGGGACCTGGCTTTGCTGCCTCAAACTGAAGCTTTTGAGAGCTTTCTTCTTTTTTCCTTTTGTTTGTTTTTTATGTAAAATTCTCAGAAGTGCAGTTTCCTGTACCTTTCCTTTGTAGGGTAGTGTTTTGCCATAATGTACAAATCCATCAGATGTCTTGAGGGCAGAAGTAACAGGATATGAATTGTGAGGATGGTAAAGTTAAAATTATTTACACATTCCCAGTCTTGGAGACAGTTTCATTGTGGTTCTAATTCTAAGCTAAAAAGTGCCTCCTTTAGAACCCATAAAGGAAGATATTTGTTTTATCACTAAAAAATAAAACTCCTATGCCAAAAAAATCATAAATCTTTTTGAAGAAGAAGTTGCAAACTGAGGAAAAGTAATCACCACATATGTGACTGACAATAGGAGAGCAGTCTGACTTCACAAGGACCCCTTTCAATCATGACACAAGGATGAGCCCCAAATAGAAACCAGGCAAAGGGCGTGACCGTGCACATCATGGGAGGAGCGCCAGCGTCCAGTCAGCACACGGGGAGATGCTAATAAGAAGGAAGTGCACATTACAATGCAATAGCATTTCTACATATGTGGTTGGCAAAGATTTAAAAGATGAATAGTCTTCAGGGGTATGGGAAAATACATACTCTTATAAATTGTTAATGAAAACATAAACGTCACAACTTTCTGGAGGGCAGTCTGGCAATATGATTTCAAATATTAAATATCCATAACATTTGACTCAATAGTTCATCCTAAGTTCCTCCAGGAATTTATCCCAAGGAACTGATAAGTCAAACAAAAAAAAGATAAATGCACAAGGATATGTCATTGCGTTTATAACCAGCATTGTTTATAACAACAAGAAAAGAAACAATTGAAGTATCCATCGGTTGGGGCTGGTTAATATATTATGGGGCGTCCACAATATTCCAGTGAAATATTGTGCTACACGTCTATTCATCCATTAGAAGAGTAAGTCCTCCTTTATAGTGATAGTGTGAAAATATTAAGTGAAAGAAATGGCTTACAGAACTAAATATAATCTCATATATATAGTATGTATATATACATAAAATGTCCTTGAAGAATGTGCCGTCTTGTTAATAGTGGTTTCTGGAAGTTGAGATTATAGAGTTCTTCCTTTTCTCTATATTGTGTGAATGTGTGCAATGATCATGTGTTATTGAAAAATAGATCATTCTACTTCTCTTTATAGAAATTATTACAAAACCATTGTCATTTGAAGAGGCAGTCGAAGAGTATGCAGCCAAAAAGTTTAAGAGAAAAAAGTATATCAGGTAGTTAATTAATAAAACTAGTATAGTTTTTTCTTGGATTTTATGATGTTTAATATAGTATTAATCAGCTTTCTAAATTTTGTAATGTGTTGTGATTTCTTCTATTTTAAGTAAATATTCACTTGCACCTAAAAAAAAGGAAAATAGATCATTCGATTTTGAAAACGAAATGAGCATTGTTCATCTTTTAAACCTTTGCTAGCGTCTCTCCTTTCTTTATCTTGTCCTCTTCTCCTATTTCCCGATAGCACTGATTCCCCGGGGGTTGGGAGTAAGGGCAATCCCCCCAGACTTGGTATTACCCAGAGAGATTTTTCCAGCTGTGTGCACAGCCCATCACCCCAACAGGAAGAGTCAGAGATTTAGGTTCTACTCTCTGCTATCAACTGGGCAGGTGACAATGTGCAAGTCCCTTGACCCCTCTGTAAAAATTGAATCTCTAGAAGATATTTAAGATTCTTCCCAGTTCCATTTTAACTTTATCTCCTCCCAAGTACAACTCTCTACTCTTTAAAAATATTTTCTCTCTTATATCCTTTCTCACAGCTGAGCTTAGATATTTTGACTAAGGCTAGAAAAAGGACACTAGTGTTGTAAGATAAAGCTCCTCTTTCCAATTTGACAAAACCAAGCAAATGCCTCAAGGGGATCTACAGAATTTCCCAAGAGATGCCCTACAGGTAAAAAAGGTCCATTAGGCCAGTGTTTTTCAAAAACTTTTGACTGTGACCATTAAAAAGAAATGCATTTTAGGGGCCGGCCCGGTGGCACAGAGGTTTAGTTTGCACTTGTCATCCCTGGGTTCGAGGGTTCTGATCCCGGGTGCCGGCCGACGCACTGCATGACAGCCACGCCGTGGTGGCGTCCCATATAAAGTGGAGGAAGATGGGCACGGATGTTAGCCCAGGGCCAGTCTTCCTCAGCAAAAAGAGGAGGATTAGCAATGGATGTTAGCTCAGGGCTGGTCTTCCTCACACACACACACACAAAAAGAAATGCGTTTTACATCTAACTCAGAAGACACATGCACAGGCACACACACACGTGCACACACACAAAGGAAACAAGAATTCAACTGCCTTACTACTTAGTCTGCTGCACTTTAATATATGTTTTTATTCTTTTCTATTCTGCTCTGTTCCACTCCGTTTGTTCGATTCCATTTCACTTGCACAAACGTGCTAGTAATGACCCAATAAATGGATGTTATGACCCATTGATGGATTTCCAGTCACAGTTTGAAAAAGGGCTGTGTTAGGCAGCTTCTGAGACATTTCACTAGGTCTTAAAATTAATCTGCAGATTCAGAATGGAGACAGCAAAATAAAAATAAAATAATGAGAAGTATATGCATTAGATATAGAATAAGTTAACTTTACTCAGATAGCCCAATAGATGGCTTACATCTTGTTGTAACCAATATGCTGAACAAGTAGTACTTGCAAATTTTAATGTAAAAAGTAGGGTTTTTTTAAATTTCCTTCTCACACTTCAAAATTTGTTCACTAGAGTAGTCCCTTTTCTGCACCTAGATGCACATTTAGAGAGTTTGCATGACTCTTGGTCACTTTTAGAAAATAGAAAGTCTGGTGATCACTTAAATCATAAAAATATTAGACTATTAAGCCCAATATGTTAATCAATATTGATTTAAAGATGAGATCCTACCTCTGTCCTTAGCCTAAGAGGAATTGTTTGGTCTCTAGCAGGTTTTGGTTTTGCTTGCTTGCTTTTACATAAAATCCCTTAGAAGTTCCATAAATCGAAGATTAGAGTTTACTTGGATCTGGCCTCTAAAAGCCTAGTCTAACATGTAATATATCAGGAGACCAGTGTGAATGCTTGATAATTTCCTCAGTCAATGCCTGGGAGTCCTGGGAGGGATTTTCTTCTTGATGTAAAAGCAATAATTATTTTGACTGAAGTGGTGTGTGGTCTTGGGAGCACTCAATTCTGTCTGATAAGATAAACAGAGATGTAATGGAACATGAAGTTGTATTCCAGAAGTTTCACCTATGGATACAAAAAGGAATTTTGACTTTGGACAAATGGGGATACCATCAACAGAATGGTGGGCACCCTCCTGGCCTGTGGTAGAGGGAGGACGGAGGGAAGGAAGAAGGGGCTTCAACTGAGAAGCACAGTTTGGGACTAAGCAGTTGATGCCCAGAAGACAAGGAACCTGAAGGAAATAGACATCAGGCATGTGGGCTCTAGAGGCAGACTGCCCGATTCAAATCCTGATTCTGATACTCAAGCTCTCTACAGTCAAAATCAACATCAGCACTGTCCAACAGAACTTTCTGACATGAGAGAAATGTTCTGTATCTGTGCTGTCCAATGTGGTAGCCAATGGTCACGTGAAATGGCTAGCCTGACTGAGGAACCAAAATTTTAATTTTTCTTAATTTCAGCTAATTTAAATTTAAATAGCCACAGGAGGCTAGTGACTACCATATTGGACAGCATAGGTCTAGAAGAAGGGGTATAAAAAGATTGGTTGTCTGGCCACAGCCATTCTAGTTGTTGACCTAAGGACTGTCACCTTGTGTAGATCCATTCTGCTCAGGTAAGAGTGTCAGTTACCTGCTCAGGTAACTGAGTGTCCAGGGTGCAGGGGAAACAAGGACCAGTTGCCCTGGGGGGGGGGGGGGAGGAGAAATGAGTGACAGTAAAGAGATTGTAACTAGGCTAATCGTTCTAGAATGTGTGCTGTGCTCAGAAATGAGAAGATGTTTGACTGAAGAATGTGTCCCCTTGTCAGTGGTTATTCTCACTGCAAAAGTGAGAGGTCACTTTGCAGGAAAAGAACTGTGGAAATACCTTTGGAAAAGAAAAATGAGAGTGTAGAGGCTCAGAGCGTGGCCTCTGAGATCACTCTGCCTCCTTCAAATCCTGGCTGCTGGCGCTGTAAGACTTGGCAAATATTTTCATTCTCTGCACTTCCATCTACTTAACTGTGAAGTGGGGATGATTATAGCTTCTAATTCAAAGAGTTTTTGTAAGCATTAAATGAAAAAAAATCCATGAAAAATACTCAGCACTTAGCACAATGCTCCACATATTTTACCTATCATTATGACTCTAGAAGGACACACTTTCAGAAGGGGGTGTGTCTGGGGAGAACAATAGGAGTGAAGTCGTTTAATATGCTCACTGGCTTCTCCTAGGGCGATTATGAGCACTGAATGAGACCTAAGGTTTAACAGCCAGTTCTTTCCTTTCCTTCTATGGGTAGGGATTGAACGCTTGGGGTGAAGACTTTGCCGCATGCTGTTTGGTCTTGGTTGTAGTTAGAAGCACAAAAAGTGGAGGAAAATGCATGGTCTCTCTTTAAAAGAGAGTCCCAGTCAAGGCTTGTTTGATTGTAAGTGGAAAAGGTTATAGCAGTGCAACTGAGCACTGAAGGTTGAAAACAAAATAGTAGATGACTTTTAAAAGAGACCCCATCCCAAAGCATTTCTGGACAGGAGAGGGGACCTTGACACCGAGAGGCTGGAGGTATGCCATTTGACCTGGAACGGTGTGCGTGTGTGTGCTTGTGTGTATGTGTGTGTATATGCGTGTGGGTATGCATATGTGTGTATTTTGGGGTGGGCAGGGTGATGGTCCAGCAGAGTGGTGTTGCCCATTTCCAGGTGTCTGTAGTCAGATGTTCTCAGTGAGGGAAATTTCCAGGGACCTGTGAGAGCCTCAGCTCTGGGAACCTGCCACACCCAGAGGACACCAAGCAAGATCACATCAGTACCAGTGAAGGAGACCTTTCCTGTCTCTCCTCCCTCCCCAGCTCTGACTCTGGGGGCCTGCGGCTGCCTGCAGGGGATGGAAAAGGAGGACTACTACTAGGCTGAGAGGTAGAAAAGTTCATCATGACTCCCTTACCCACCCCCCTTTGTAGCGTGAAGCAATTCTAAGCTGGGGGTGGGGAGAAGTTTTAACTGTAAATGAAATTTGGAGGTTTGATGATTAATTTGGACTAGATATTTTAAGTTTTTTAAAATAAACTTTTTAATTGTGAAATAATCTTAGATTACAGAAAAATTGCAAAGATAGGACAGAGAGTTCCCATATACCCTTCCTCCAGCTTCTCCCATTGTTAACGTCTTAGATTACTTTGGTACATTTGTCAAAACTAAGAAACTGACGCTGGTGTATTACTAATAACTAACCTCCAGATTTTATCTGGATTTCACCAGCTTTTCCAATATATCCTCTTTTGGCTCCAGGATTGAATCTGGTACTACATGGCATTTTGTTGTCAGGTCTCCCCAGTTTCCTCTGGTCTGTGACAGTTTCTCATTCTTTCCTATTTTCCATGACTTGACGGTCTTGAGACACACTGGCTAGGTGTCTTGCAGAATGTCCCCCGACCTGGGCTTGGGGATGTTTTTCTCATTATTAAATTGGGTTATGGGGACATTTTAGTTTTTGAACTGACATTGTCTTTGAGCCTAAAAGAGATTGGAGATTTTTTCTTTTACTCAAATATAGAGGGGCCTGCCTGAGGTTTCGTCCAAGGATCAACAAGAAAGGTTCTCCTGATTGGGACATGGGGGAGCAAAAAAAAATTATTTTATGCTTGACTCTATGAAGTCTTATTCTATTATAGGGACTTTATTGGAAAAATATTGGAGTATTGCATGAACTCAAGGACAGGAGCTCAAAACTACTCTCTCTTTATTGCCTCTGTCTCTCTTTCTCTCTCTCCATCTGTCTCTTCCTTCTGCCCTTTCTTTCTCTGCAGGCCAGCTTTCCTGTTGGGCACAGAGCCAAACATGACTGGCCTAGGGGTCCCCAGATTACATCTCCTCAGTTTGAGGAACCAGCTAATACTGACCACACTGAGCATCCCCAGAAGAGAGAATCAATCCAATAGGTCCATCTTGAGGCAGGAGACCTCCCTTGGTCCAATCAGCTAGAACCAGGGGGTAGAGTCCCACACCACAAAGATGTGGTCCAGAGATTCCACTTGGGACAGGAGTAGAAGTTCTCATAAAAAAAATGATGTGGGGGCTGGCCCAGTGGCATACTGGTTAAGTTAGCACGCACCACTGTGGTGGCCTGGAGTTTACAGGCCCGAATCCTGGGCACAGACCTATGCACCACTTATCAAGCCTTGCTGTGGCAGGCACCCCATATATAAAGTAGAGGAGGATGGGCACAGATGTTAGCTCAGGGCCAATCTTCCTCAGTAAAAAGAGGGGGATTGGCAGCAGATGTTAGCTCAGGGCTAATCTTCCTCACCAAAAAAAAAAAAGATGTAACTGGGCAGATACCTGCCCCTGCCAAAGGTGTTTAATATACTTAAAAGTTGACATAATAAAAATATTCACCATTAATTGAACCCTGTCCTTATTTTGCGTCAGGTCCTATGCTAAGTGGTTTATACACATTAGCTTATTTAGTTCTCAGAAAAATCCTGTGAGATGTTATTATTCCCATTTTAATAAGTGGGACAAAACCAAGTGACAGAGAAGTTCAGCAATTGGTTCAAGGTCCTAGCCCTAGTGAGTGGCAGATGCTGGCTCAATATCCAGGTCTGTGTTTTTAATTACTGCTAATGAGTTGATACATGAAAGAGCTGGATAACGTGATGAAAACTGGTTCACGTAAGTAGAAAGAATAAGGGAATTGTCTCAGAAGAGATTGGACCAGAGAAATTCCTTGAGGGATCAGTCAGATTCAGATGGGAAGAGAGAAGGAGAGGAAATACTGTGAGAGAACAGTGATTGGCTTTCATACTTTGGGTCATTCTTCGGTGTTGGAGGTGACCCCAAGATGCAGGCTACAGCCCGTTCTAAAATTCAAAGAATTTGTAATGTTAGGAATTGTTAGTGATGGTGTCTTTTTAAAAGTATATTACTAATACAAATTTTTACTTATATTTAGAAAATATTGCTAGCAGGAAAACTACACAAGTGTATTAGTTATCTATTGTTGCATTAACAAATTACCCCCAAATTAGGAGGTTTAAACAACAAATAGCTATTGTCTCACAGTTTCCATGGGTAAGGAATTTGGAAGCAGTGTGGCTGGGTGGTTCTGGCTCAAGGTCTCTTTCATGAGATTGCGTTCCAGACATTGGCTGGGACTGCGGTTATCCAAAGGCTTGATTGGGACTGGAGGATTTGCTTCCTAGCTCATTCACATGGCTGTTAGCAAGTAACTTATTTCTTACTGGCAGTTGGTTGGAGGCCTTAGTTCCTCACCATGTGGGCCTTTCCTCAGGATATGGCAGCCGGCTTTCCCTAGAGTGAGTGATCTAAGAGAAAGAGAGAGAGAGAGCAAGCAAACAAGACCATGAATGACCAAGATGGAAGCGTCGGTGTCTTTTATAAGCTAACCTCAGAAGTGATTTACCATCTCTTCTGCCATACTCTAATGGTCATACAAATTAACCCTAGTATATTGTGAGAGGGGACTATATAAAGGTGTGAATACAAGGAAGCAGGGATCACTGGGGACCACCTTGGGGGCTCGCTGCCATACCTAGGGTAAAAATTCGTGTACCTTTTCTTACCAATATATGACAAGAACTTTTGGAGACATGTTTCTCAGTGGATGTATTTGAGAAGCAGATATATGAATGTTAATATCAAAAGTTAGAGGATGAAAATTTCCTAGCACATCCTTCTCTCTTCAGGGAGAAGAATAAAAAGTTAACAGGAACAAGGTCATTTGAATAGTATCATAAGGCTTTTGAATTAGAAGAAATAGTAGGAATCAAGAAGTCCCCTTCCATCACTTTATAGGTGAGGCATAGTGAGATGAGTGACAGCTCAGACAAGACAGGTCTCTTAGGGACAAAGCTGAATTTGGAACCCTGAGTCTTTAGTTTGCAAACTTCTGTAGGTCTCCTTGGATTCTGAATGCAATATACAATAATTTGTCCCCTGCTATCAATTTCCTTTTTATGAAATTCTGGTACCCTGCACTCAGATTTTCTTCTGTAAGTCTCTCTGAAGTTATTTCTATTGGGAATAATTAGAAAGATAGGGACCTAAGGAATTAAGAATAGAAAAAGGAGGTAGACCAGAAGTCGAAGTTGAATTGGAGATTTTTGCAGTGATCTCTTAAAGAAATTAAAAGAAAATTAAGGAAAATAATCTGTACTCCCTTTCCTCAGTAATCTCTGTGAAGAGAGACGAAGCAGAGATGAAAGTAGGAAAGGCTGGCATGGTGGACGCTGGCATGAAGCTGTTGCTTTCTTTTATTAAGTACTTTGATATTTTTAAATACAGAAAGGCCCAAGGAAGAAAACAATAAGTAGTCCATAATGTTTCCACTTGATTAAAACTCTAATTTCTATTCTTGTTAGCAAAATTCAAAAAGTAATATATCTCAAAAAGTTAAAAATGACCCAGCAATGGATAAATAAAATGTGGTACATCATACAGTGGAATATTATTCAGCCAGAAAAAGGAATGAAGTACTGATGCATACCCCAACATGGATGAATCTCAAAAACATTTATGCTAAATGGAAGAAGCCAGATGTAAGGAAAAGGTAAATCCATAGAGACAGAAAGCAGATTAGTGGTTGCAAGGGGCTTGGGAGGGGAGGGCAGAGACTACTTGATGAGTGTGGAGTTTTCTTTTCAGGGTGATGAAAATGTACTGTAACTAGATAGAGGTGATGGTTACACAATGTTATGAATGTGCTAAATGCCACTGAATTGGACATTTTAAAATGGTTAATTTTATGTGATGTGAATTTTACTTCAATTTTAAAAAGTAATATAAGATTAGGAAATTTCAAATATTACAGAAAAATGCAAAATTAAAAGTGAAAGCCTTCCCCTCCCCCACTTACTCCCAGCTAAATTGCTCTTTCCAGGGATAATCACTGTGAAGTGTTTCCTTTATTCTTTGATCTGGGATGGTGGGGAGGGATTATGTACATCCATCCCCCTATCTACGTCCTCTACCCTTTTAAAACATAAGGTAAAGCATAAGGTATAGCATAGTCTCACCTGATTTTTTTTCATGAACTTGAAGATTATTCTATGTAAGCACCTACAGATTGATGGCATTCTTTGAAAGTGCTGCCCCTCCTGTGTTGAATGGATAGATGGAGCTAATTCCTTATGGAGAGCAGCTTGGGTTGTTGCCCATTTCTCGCCATGACAAATAGAACTGCAATGGACATGTACATTGGTAACCTTTTGCAAGTATACCTGTAGGGCAAATTTCTTACTGATGTTGCTGGAGCAAAGGCTACAAGCATTTAACATTTTGATATTACCAAATATTCTTCCAGGAAAGTTACATCAGTTTATACTCTTCGGCACAATATGAAAGAGTACCCGTTTCCCTGCATCCTCGCCAGTGCTAGATATAGTTAATTTTTAAAAATTTTTGTCAATCTGATGGGCCAAAAAGATGGACCTTGTGGCTTGATTTGCACACGCTTAATTATGATTTAGGTTCTACAGCTTTTCTTATACCTATTGAGCATTTGTTTTTCGTCTTTGTAAATTGCCTATTTCTATCCTTTGCCAGTATTGAGGAAGTATTGTTTCTTTTTCTTGTTGCTTTATATAAGCTCTTAGTAAATGAAGGAAACTAGCCTTTTCCCTGTTATTCATCTTAGAAATATGAGTAGATTTTCAGCTTTTTATGCCATAGAGATATTTAAAATTTTATGATATCTGATTTTTTTTTTTTATGTCTAATGGGTTTTGTGTACTGAATTATAAGTTAATGTACTCAGGTTTTCTTCTTCTGTGCTGTCCAATACAATAGCTATTAGCCATATGTGTCTATTTAAATTTAAATTAATTAAAATTAAATAACATGTAAAATTCAATTTTCATCTGCACTAGTCTCACTGCCAGAACTCAATAGCCACATGTGGTGAGTGGCTACCATATTGGACGGTGATGATAAGAAGCATTTCCATTATCACAGAGACTTTTATTGAACAGCCTTAATCTAAATTATTTATGATTTTTACTTTTAAATCTTTATCCATCGTGAAATAATTTTGGTGTAAAGAATGAGGTAGGGATTCTATATAACTCCTTTGTAAGCAATTCCTCTTCCATGCTGATTCGAAATGTCATGTTTACCATAAATGAAATTCTCCTTTGTCTTTAGACCTGTAACTAGACTGTATTCTGATCTACTGGTTGGTTTTTGCATTTCTTCTTCAGTTTGAATATGTAAATATTGTTAGTTCATGACAGGTTCGTAGATTTGGTAGAATTACTCTTCCCTTGTTATTCCTCATTTTCAGAAATGTTCGGGTTACTTTGCGAGGTAAATTTAATATTGTTTCTTTCAAGTTTCTACCCAAAAAAAGTCTGTTGATATTTTCATGGACTACACTGAATTTATGAATTGATTTAGGAGGAACTAGTATCTTTAAAATAACACTTCTTCCTCTCCAGAAGCATAAAGTGTCTTTTCATTTGCTTTAATTTTCTTTTACATCCCTCAGCAGAGACTTTTTTTCTTCGTGTAGGTTCTGCCCATTTTTGCTCGGTTTACACCTAAGTGGGTTTTTTTTTTTTCGGTTGTTATTATGAAAGACATAGTTATGGGCTGAGTTGAGGCTATTAACTGAAGGCTTGTTTAGAAACACCTGTTCAATTGTGCCAAGTAGGTCAAATACACAGAAACCCAAACACCATAGCTATCTGCATCTCTGGGATCTCAAGGGCGTCTCTGTGATGCCAGACAGTGGTGGCAAGGCAGCCTTTGGGTGTTACACCTGCCAGAAGAAAACAAAGTGGTCTGTTAGCTTCTATTTGCAGAAAAACTACATTTTTACATGTAACACATTGAAATTAAGAGGAAGAATGATCCTAAAGAGTTTAATAGTGAGCAACAGTAAATTAAAATTATTAATAGAGCATCATTTATTACTGAAACAGCCCAGATTTTCACCAACTGGTAGATGGACAAATAATTTCCGGTACATTCATCAAATGGAATAATACTCAGTAATGAAAAGAAACAGACTATTGACATATGCAACATGGATGACTCTCAAAGCATCATGCTAAATGAAAGAAGCCAGGCATAAAAGGCTGCATACCATACGCTTTTATTTATATAACATTCTGAAAAGGAAACACTATAGGGACAGAAATCAGATCAGTGGTTGCAAAGGGCTGGGAGTCGGGGGAGGGGATCCACTCCAAAGAGCAACAGATGAACTTTGGTGTAATAGAAATGTTCCATTTCTTGTGGAGAAATGTTCTATTTCCATTGGGGTGGTAGTTACGTGACTATATATTTGTCAAAACTGACCAAATTATACAATTAAAAAGAGTCAACTTTATTGTATGTAAATTATACTTGTATAATTTAAAATGGATTTAAAAATTTTAAGGACTTTCATAGATTCGTAGCCATCTTAGTACCATTAACCCTGATTTTCCTTTAAGGTATTAAATATTCCACCTGAGACTTCTGTGGAGAAACTACCCCTTAAAGCTGTGGGTGGACAATTATATACTCTGTGTTAGGTCTGCCTGCTTGTTTATATTTGTTTGCTTGTTGTTTGGTTCCAAGTAATAGAAACCAATTTCAAAGTATCTTCAGCAAAATAGGTGTCTAGGTGTCTCCTAGAGCTGAAGGGCAGGACTTATCAAGGGCAACGAGCTGGACCTGAGAGATGTCAGCACTTCTCTCTTTCTGAGACTGCTTGTCCCTGTGTGTCCTTGTTCCTTGCCAATGCTGGCTGTAATAAAGTGACTCCTCATTCCTGAGTTTGCCCCATATCAAGTCACGACTGGTGGCGGGGGTTGCTATTTCAATTGCTAATGCCTGACAGAGCATCTGTCCAGGCTGGAATCAGGTGTTCATTCCTGGTCTGAGCAGTTGTGGCCAGGTGGGGGAGTCGTGTAATCAAAACGTGGCCTTCTTATTTTAGCTCATGAGTCTTTGTCTAGGCAGTCACTTAAAAACGTCTACCACTTTAGCTGATATTTAAACATCTTTTTTTTTTGAAGTATAATTGATGTACAATATATTAGTTTCAGGTGTACAACATAGTGATTTGATATTTTTATATATTACGAAATGATCATCATGCTAAGTCTAGTTACCATCTGTCACCATACAGTGTTATTACAATATTATTAACTATATTCCCTATGCCGTACATGACAGTCCTGTGACTTATTTATTTTATAACTGCAAGTTGATACCCTTCACCTATTTCACCACCTCCCCATCCCCTCTGGCGACCACCAGTTTGTTCTCTACATCTGTGAGTCTGTTTCTGTTTTGTTATGTTTGTTCGTTTGTTTTGTTTTTAGATTCCACATGTAAGTAAAATCATCAGGTATTTGTCTTTCTCTTTCTGACATTTCACGTAGCATAATACCCTCTAGATCCATCTACGTTGTTGTGAATGGCAAGATTTCATTCTTTTTTATGGTGAGTGATATTCTATTGTGTGTGTGTATATATGTACACATATATATACATATGCATATAATATCTTAGTGTATATATACACACACAATATATATATAAAACATCTTAATCCATTCATCTACTGATGGACACTTAGGTTGCTTCCATATCTTGACCATTGTAAATAATGCTGCAATGAACATTGGGATGCATATATCTTTTTGAATTAGTGTTTTTGTTTTCTTCAGAAAAATATCCAGAATTGGAATTGCTAGATAGTATGGTAGTTTTATTTTTAATTTTTTGAGGAACCTCAAACAATTTTCCATAGTAGTTGCATCAATTTGTATTCCCACCAACAACGCACAAGGGTTCCCTTTTCTCTACATCCTTACCAATGCTTGTTATTTCTTGTCTTTTTGATAATAGCCATTCTGACAGGTGTGAGGTGGTATCTCATTGTGGTTTTGATTTGCATTTCCCTGATGATTAGTGATGTAGAGCATCTTTTCATGTGCCTGTTGGCCATCTGTATGTCTTCTTTAGAGAAATGTCTATTCAGGTCCTCTGTCTATTTTTTAATCAGATTTTTTTTGTTATTGAGTTGTATGAATTCTTTATATATTTTTGGATATCAACCCCTTATCAGATATATCATTTGCAAATATCTTCTTCTGTTCAGTAGGTTGTCATTTTGTTTTGTTGATGGTTTTCTTCACTTTGCAAAAGCTTTTTAGTTTTATGTAGTTCCATTTGTTTGTTTTTGCTTTTGTTGTCCTTGCCTGAGGAGACATATCTAAAAAAAATATTGCTAAGACCAATGTCAAAGAGCTTACTGCCTATGTTTTCTTCTAAGAGTTTTATGGTTTCAGGTCTTACATTTAAGTCTTTAATCCATTTTGAGTTGATTTTTGTGTATGATGTCAGATGGTGGTCCAGTTTCATTCTTTTGCCATGTAGCTGTCCAGTTTTCCCAGCACCATGTATTGAAGAGACTGTGTTTTCCCCATTGTATATTCTTGCCTCCTTTGTCATAGATTAATTGACCATATATGCATAGGTTTATTTCTGGGCTCTCTATTCTGTTCCTGATCTATGTGTTTGTTTTTTGTGCCAGTACCATACTATTTTGAATACTATAGCTTTGTGGTATAGTTTGAAATCAGGGATAAACATCTTTAAATTTATCAACTAGGAATGGGCTGAGGCACATGACCAGTAACATCTATGAAAAGGATTTTCAGCAGAGTCCTAATTTTAACTTTTGTAAACCCTTCTGTGAAGTGTACATATTAACTTTCAGATTAAAATCCATCTAGTCACCCAAATCCAATGTATTAAGGAATGTACAGATTTAGAATAAAGAGGTTTCTGTGACACACACACACACACACACACACACACACACACACACACATACACACACACACTCCATCTAGTCCACAAGCTTTTACTAAGTGTTATGAAGCATTAGGCACTGTGCTAGGCTGGGGATGGAAAGGCACTAATAACCCAGGATTGATATTCCTTATTTAAATTTAAAGAAGTTATGAAAGGCCTGTGGCTTCTCAGCTTTTGCATCCACGCAAATTCAAATATGGATAATCTAAGAGGATACTGAGACTGTAGGTGGTAAGGAAATAGAGAGGCTTCTTTGATTTGTGGTAAACTTGTGTAAATATTGGGCCTATAATAGTCATGTACTAAACCAATGAGTGTAATGAGTACATTACTGAAATAAAAGAAGTGGGATAATGCAGTTTGTAGACTGGATGTAGAACTAGGATCACAAATTCATCTGCCTTCAGGGACTAAGCAGGTAAGATAAATGTATGAAGTGGGCAGAGCTTAAGACAATAGGGAGTTGTGAGGATTGCGGCATCTGGAGGGTGTCCCATAAACGAGTGTCCACATTCTATAACAGCAACAGCAGCAATACCACCACCACTACCACTACTAGGAGGGCCAAGTACAACATCTCCATGGGCCAAATTGAGCTTACAGGCTGCCAGTTTGAGGCATCCAAAGGGAAATATTGTAAAACATGACCTGACCAGGTTAGTTCTGTTGGCCCTCAGTCAAGGGAAACACCAGACAATTGTTTCTGATCAACTGTCCAAATCGAGGAGACTGCCGTTAACCACTGAGTTCGTGCACTACGTCCAAATGTCAGTGCTCTGCTGTATCCGGGTGGTAGGGTGGATTAGAAGTGCATTAGATTAAGTGCGCTTGAGAGCTGATAGGTTACAGTTCATTTTCCTAAGTCATAGACTGAAGTTCAGCTCAGCAGAGTGTAAACTTCCTGTCTAATTGAATGACTCAACATTTTCTTGATGAAGACAAGTCATTCTTCCTTCCTGAACGTTTGTCCTATTGGGAAAAATTGAGAATTTCTCTTCAGAGCTTTTGAAAAAACCAAGATTTCTGCTTTCTTACTATCTCGCGTTGATTGGGTTGCCTTGAAGAGTCAGTCAGTACACTTCTCCAGGTTGGGTATTTCTTTCCTAAACCTACTTATTTTCCTAATGCAAACTTATCTGACTGTGGAAATGACGCCAAAGAGCCTCCTGATCAAAGAAAGCTTATTCAACACCCAGACAGGGGATGTTTTGATTTTTTATAGCACCAGTCATCTGACTCTTCCCGTCAGCTCTTTCTCCATTTCCTCTGTTGATTCTGCTATTCAGTTCTTATATCATCAGCTCTAAAATTCCAGTGTATAATGTATAATTTTTGTAGCTTGGAATCTGCGTGATATCCTTCTCCTGTCTAATCTCTCCACATGCAGTTTTTAAGGTATCTGTCCTCGTCAGGTGTACTAAAGACCCTCATTCGGGTTCACATTCCTACCCTCGGCTCCCTTAGGTACAGCCTTCAGAGTGGTGTCATAGAGTGGTGTTGATTTACAGCCACATACTCCGGTGACTTTCTCCATCATTCTTCCATCTCACACATTTCTTCTGGTTTGATGGGGGGATCTATGTGGTCCTTCTGCTTTGGTGGGTTCTCCTCTACCCTGGGAATGCCACCAAGGACAGGAAGGGCTCTGGAGAAAGCCCCTTGGCCTCCTTTGACTCATGACTTAAGCTCAAGGGGCAGAGTGAGCACCTGAAGGCTCAGGTGTAGTCCAGCCTAAACTGTAGGGCAGGAGACCAAAGAGGGATTGGGCAAGGCAGGGCTGGGTACAGAGTGTGGGCTGACCTCCGGTTCCCTGTGCGTTGGAGTATGAACAATATAGCCATCCTTGTCAGAGTGAGTAGGGGATTCAGAAATTGGCCATTCTGGCCACATTTAGCATGATCAACAGAGAGCACCTGGCCCATTCTGAATAAAGGTGGCCAGGGGTATGATGGCCAAGGACTGGGGCCCAGAGAAAGATTGCTATGAAATCTAGACACCCCTTCCCTTCCCAGCCTGTGCCTGACTGTGGCCTGCGTGGCCCACTGCCCTCCGCCCGTGAATAACTGAAAACATAAATTTGTTTATCTAAGGCCCTTCAAATTACTTCTGCAGAAAATAAAAAATCTGCCAAGGGGAAAAAAATGTCAATGAAAAGATTCTGAGCATTGTTTTTATTTCTTTGCTCCATTCTATACTTAAATTTCTAATACTGGAAAATCTAGAAATGGAAGCTGGCCAACTTTCCCCCACTGTTTCTCACTTAAAGCACAAGTTCAAAGAAATTTATTTTACCTCCTCAGCTACCTCTGCTAATGAAGCTGCAGTATCAGGGGGCTGGCCCACCTTGGCAGGTATACACAGGCCATTTCTTCACATAAACATGCTGTGCAGACCTGTGTACATGGCGGCAGTGCTTGCTGAAGCTTAACTGGGTCAGTGGTGTTACCTTTGTAGAACAAAGGACTGTTTCCGGTTGTCACTTATTAGATGCCTCTGTGACTTCTAGAAAACTGGTAATAGTAATCGTCATAAAAAGGAGTGTTGGCCAATATTAGTGTTGGCTCAGCTTGGATTGGATTCAGTTCCCAGTGGCCAAGAGAGCCCTTCACATCCAGCAGTGCCTGGAACTACCCCTGCTTCCAGGAACTGACGGAAGAGGCAGGACCTGCTGCAGAGGGCCTTCTGTGCTTGCTTCTCCCTCTGAGCCACTACTTCTCCTCCCAGAAGGAAAAACATCCTCCCCACCCACAGTTGTGTGATCCTCTAGGAAAGACAGTGTTAGAATTTCTGTTTATATTCATTTCTCATCTCATTCTTTTAAATATATATTTGGGTAAATTTTATAATGTACATAAAATTCATGGGCATAATTTATAAATAGATCTAATGTTTAATGTATGCATGTGTGAGCCTAAACTGGTTTCCGGCTGGCTGAGACCACTGCCCTAGAGTTCAAGGTTTTCTTTTCAATTCTGTGAAAGGAAAAACATTTCTGAAATCAGACACTCATCTCGTGCTTCCCTTCTCTACCTCTTGCCATGAATTTCATCCCTCCCGGCCCCTAATACTCTATTTCAGTGTTAAAAAGTGTGGCTGTACATTATTGTAGTATCACATTGCATTGTTTAATTAGTTCATTTTGTTGTACATATTTTGCAGGGTAATGTCATGAGTCTACTGTTTCACAATACTCTCAAACTAGCAGACTAAGGACACTAAAAAGAAAAAGCAGCAGCCCTCTGCTTACTCAGCCAGGTTCCCAGTCGCTGACAGGATGGTGTTACCAGCTCACAGAAGTACCATAAGCAGGAGAGGAGCTGGGTCTGGGGAGGGCTCTCTTGGATGTAAGCAGCCCAGTCCCAGACATTCTGTGTGCACCCACTTTCTTTTTTTCTTACAAATATACACTATGATTTGTAATACAATTCCCTCATTATTTATTTGTTTTTTGCTGGGAAAGATTCACCCTGAGCAAATATCTGTTGCCAGTCTTCCTCTTCTTTTTCTCTTATCTCCAAAGCTCCAGTACCTAGTTGTATACTCTAGTTGTAAGCCTTTCTGGTTCTTTTATTGAGCCGCTGCCATAGCATGGCTAATGACAGACAAGTGGTGTAGGTCAGTGACTGGGAAATAAGCCTGGGCTGCCAAAGCGGAGCTCACTGAACTTTGACCACTAGACCATCAGGCCTGGCTCCTCACTTTCGAATATATGTGAACGATACATTTCCCTGGGCCTGATTGTGGTGCTGGTTGACCAACGGCATTTTGTTAGAATGTGAAATGAAATAAAAATGGAAATTTCTCATATTAGTCCACCTTGCAAAGGGTTGATTGAGGGAAAAATATGAAAACAAGGAAGTTTCATTAGAGAATTTGGGGAGTTCTATGTATGAAGAATACCCTTTTAAAGTGTGGTTTTGAGTATGGTTTTCCCACTTTCTCTAGACTTCCCTATTGCCTGTTATAATTCATCCACATGATGGTGGGGGGTAGGGGCTGTGGAAAGCTGTGCCCAAAAAGTTCATGCTAGTCCTTGCTTTTCACACTCTGGGGGCTGCCTGATGTGTGTTGGATGGGGCCTGCTCAGAGGGCTGCCTGCCAGCCTTGCAGTCATGGAGAGGTGGAAGCCAGTCTGTGGCCCCTTAGCATCCCACACTGATAAGAGGCGATGCAACTCCCACCTCCAAGAACTGCTCCAGAGCTAGGCTGGAGGCCATTGTGGGGCTGTGGCAGGCAGCAGTATGACACTGGACCTCAGGAAAAAAGGTCACCAGCTTGTCATACAGCAAGATCATCAAGCATGTTTTGGAGCACAAAATACTGATGTCCTGCGTGAACTTCAGAATTTGACCCTCAAATCGGTCAAGGATTGATTACCGTTGGGTATTAGTCGAGTACTCAACGTCCTTTGAGTATTAATTGATATTTACCCTGCTTTAGTCTCCTCCAGAGCTCTTTTCTCCACTTATGGTGCTGTCATTTGATTATTTGTTTGTTGGTAAATTGTTTCCCCTCCACTAGAGTATAAGCTCCATGAGTGCAAGCACCTTGTTTCCAGCATCTAGAACAGTACCTGGTGCATACAGGGGCCTCCACTAATATTTATTGAATGAATGAATGAATGAGGCACACTGTCAATGCCCCTGTTCTTACAGGAGCTGAGGAGATAAAATCCACTCCGTAAACATGGAGCTGATGTGCAGCATGCATATACATCTTCAGGCCACATGTGAACAGGTCAGAGGAGAATCATAAGGATAAGGGCCATTGGGACTCATAAGACGGAGGCTTCAGTATGGGTTTGGGTAGTGAAGGAGGGGTAACCACCCTCAAAATGTAAACTCTGGGACAAAATTATTTTACTGCCAGAGAAAGGAGAAGAACCACTTGTTTCTCGAGTGGAGCTCTTCCACTTACTGGGCTGGAGGTAGTGTGACATCGTGGAAAGGCAAACTTGGTTTAGGAGACTGGGGGTCCTGTCTTGACTCTTCCATGAAATACTTAAGGGCCTTAGCATGTCCCTAGATCTTCTGGGACTTTGGACGTGGAGAGTAGTCAAGATGGCCCAGTAGCTCTTCTAGTGCCAACGTTTGCTGATCACTATCAATGCCCAATTTTTATGGCTTGCACATGTTTATAAAAACAAAGGAAAGGCAGCTCCCCTGAGCCTGACTGACTAGGCTCAAAGGCCATCTGAACCAAATTTCAAGCGTTGATGTAGTGCTGATCCCCCACTGGTTGGTCTCCTCTCTCTCCAGCTTGTCTTCCCACTGCTAACCTCTCATCCAAGGCTTTGCCTTCTGGAAGCTGTACTCCAGTGTGAGCAGCAGGGTGCTCCTCCCACTCCTGATTCTTCCTGAGGCCATTGCTTCCCTGCAGGATCTTTGTGTTCTGGCTGCCGTTCTCCCACATACCACACTCCCAGGGGATGGGAAGTGGTACAGGTGCTCTCCTCTCCTCTTGGCCATTGTGGAAAGAGCAGTCCTCCTTTGCCATCTCTGTCCTCTGACAATAGCAGCTTCTCCTGTTTCTGATGGCACATTTCTACTCAGTCATGGTAATAGTAGCTGGCGTATATATTGTGTCAGGCACTGTTCCAAGTGCTTTTCATGTACTAACTCACTCAATTCTCTAACATAACTACAAGATAAGGGTTAATACCATAATCTTCATTTTACAGACAAGGAACTGAGGCCCGGAACAGTCAAGTAACTCATCTGAGATGACTCTATTAATAACTATTAGAGTCGGGATTAAAATCTAGGCCCTCGGGATCCAGAGCCCACGGATGCTGTGGAACCCATTAGTGGGCGATGAAATCAGTGTAGGGAATTGTGATCAGCATTTGTTTTTAGATGAAAAAGAACAGAATGGAATGAATAGGATAGAAATTAGTAAATGGAAGAATTATTTTTGCAAAACTCTTGTTTTATTTCAATCATGTAAACATTTTAGGTGCACATTGTTTTGTCGCAAAATGTATTTCTTTTTCAAAAAAGTTTGAAAAACATTACTATATTATGTGGCTTTTCCTAACCTTCATTGAAACTGTGACATGTGACTCTCAGTATCTCTCTCCATGCTGACTTCTGCCAACATCTAGAATGATTTCAGGGTCCACGGGTCCATCCAGTATCTAGTTCTTATAGTTCGTTAACTCCAGATACATTCATCTCCATTTCAACTCATCTAGCTGGTTCCATAGCTAAATCCTAGCAATTATCAGTTCTTAGGAATTACTGCACTTATGAAACTGTAAACGCTCATGGTTACTCTTCAAACATATTTCTCATGTTGTGTCTTAGTCCGTTCGGGCTGCTATAATGGAATATCATAGACTGGGCAACTTTTAAACAGCAGAAATTTATTTCTCATGGTTCTGGAGGCTGGAAGTCCAAGATCAAGGTGATGGCAGATTTGGCTTCTGGTGAAGCCCCACTTTCTGGTTCATAGACGGCTGTCTTCACACTGCATCTTCATGTGGTAGAAGGGGCGAGGGAGCTCGCTTTTGTAAGAGCACTAATGCCATTCACGAGGGCTCCACCCTTATGACCTCATCACCTCCCAAAGGCCCCACCTCCTAATACCACCACATTGGGGTTAGGATTTCAACATATGAACTCTGGTGGGACACACTTAGTTCATAATACACTGCCATGTCCCAGCCTTGATTTGGAGCTTCATCATGTCCCTTGATTCTTCCTCTTTGTCACTGTGTATTGTCTGCGTCCTCTTGTCTCTGTCCTTTGTTCCACTCCTGAACTCATTGACCACCCCAACTTGATCCTGTGATTGATGACATCACCTTCTTTTCCACTGCATCCTCTATTCCCTGACCTCCTCATTCTACACTCTCCTAACCTGGAGTCAATCTCCAGTTGACCCTCCACTCCAGTGCATGCACAGAGGAGTGTAACCAAGCAAATGGTGGCACTACAAATGCAGGCCACCATTTTTACTGGTCTATTAGTGCCCATCACCATCTTGGCTTTGACCTTGGACTTACCTGACAGAGAAAATAGATCCCAACAGCTCTCCATCCCATACCTGCAAACACACTGACATTCTCTTCCTTTTTATTATTATTATTTTTTATTTTTGTGAGGAAGACTAGCTCTGAGCTAACATCTGTTGCCAATCCTCCTCTTTTTTGCTGAGGAAGACTGTCCCTGGATTAACATCCGTGCCCATCTTCCTCCACTTTATATGGGACACCACCACAGCATGGCTTGACAAGCGGTGCTTCTGTCTGTGCCTGGGATCCGAACCTGTGAACCCTGGGCCCCGAAGCAGAGCATGTGAACTTAACTGCCACGCCACTGGGCCGGCCCCATTCTCTTCCTTTTTAAAATGACCTCCAGTCCAAGGTTCATCCTCCTACCTGTGGTCTCAGCCTCACCTCTTCATCCTTGCTCCATCTTCCTTTTCCTTTATTTTCATCCTTTTGCTCTCTTATTTCCTTTTAGTCTAATAACATATTCACATCCATCTTAAAATTTCCCCTCCCACCTAATCGTGCAGTCACTGCCTGATGCCCAATCCCTCTCTTTTATATTGCAGTGAAGACACACACACACACTCACACATGGATTCATTCAGTCTCCATTGCCTCTTCTCCCATTCATTCCTCTGAAATTGGGCCTTTGCCCCTACAACTCCATGGAAAATGATTTCCTTGTGGTCGAGTCTGTTGAAACTTTTCTGTCTATATATTATTCATTTTCTCTGAGCATTTGGAATCATCGATCACTGCCATTGTCTTGGATCTTCCTTCTTCTCTGACTTCTGTGACTCTGCTCTTCCTGCTTTCCTGCCTCTCATCTTGGTGATCTCTCATCATCATTAGTTCCCTAGTGTTAAGAGTAACTTTAAAAGGAAAGTTTGAAATTTGGTTTAGTTTTAAAATGGAGAAGAGCCCATGTGAATTGAATTGACCAGTTAAAAATTAATTCTTCTCAATAAAAATATCATTGAGTTTTTTTTAGACTAGAAAAGCTGATTCTAAAGTTTATATGAAAAAAATGAACAAAGAAGAATAGCTAATGGAAGAAAATCTTAAAAAGGAAGAGGACAATGAGGTGAAAATAGTGCTACCAGATATTAAAACATATTGCAAAGTTTCAATAATTACAACAGCACCTGAATAGACAGAGCAGTGGATCAGAATAGGAAGTCTGGAACCAAATACGAATATACATGGGAATTCTGCTTATGGTAAGGAGAGAGCCAAACCAATGGGTTAAGGATGGACCACCCTCAAATTTTTAACATCCCCTTTTCTGTATTTTCTATCTCATCCGATCTATTTGTTTCCTTTCCTTGGCCTGTAAATACAGTTAAATGTGTCTCATTAAAAATTAGAAAACAAACAACCTTCCCTTCCTTCCTGTATCAACTTAGTTAACTACTCTTTCTCCTACACTTTGCAGCGAAGTTTTCTTGAGAGAGTAGTTTTTACACACTGTCTCCACTTTTTCCTTTGAAAAAATATAAAAACTTATAATAGTTTGTTATTAATTATGAAGTAAGACAATACAGAAGACTATGCACTTTAATAACTTTTTTGAAATATGAGAAGAAGGTTGTAATTAATATTGGCTATCTCAAGAATGGAATTACAAGGATCTTTTATAGTCTAAATCTGCACTGTCCAGTACAGTAGCCACCAGCCACATGTGACTGTTCAGCACTTGAGATGTGGCTAGTCCTAACTGAGATGTGCTATAAGATACACACTGGGTTTTGAAGATTTAGTGGAAAAAGAGAATATAAAATAACTCTTTGGGGCCAGCCCTGTGGTCTAGTGATTAAATTCGGCGCACTCTGCTTCAATGGCCCAGGTTCATGGGTTTGGATCCCAGTCGCAGACCTACACCACTCATCATGCTGTGGTGGTGTCCCACATATGAAATAGAGGAAGACTTGCACAGATGTTAGCTCAGTGCTAATCTTCCTCAAGCGAAAAAAGAAGAAGATTGGCAATGGATGTTAGCTCAGGGCAAATCTTCCTCGGTAAGATAAATAAATAAATTAATTTTAAAAAATAACTCTTTAATAATCTTTTCTATTGATTACATATTGAAATGATAACATTTTGGTATGTTATTTTAAATGAAAAATATTATTAAAATTAATTTCACATGTTCCCTTTTACTCTTTTTAATGTGGCTGCTAGAAAATTTAGAATTATGTCTTTGGCTTACATTATACTTCCATTGGACAGCACTGGTTTAAATAGTGCATGTGTGGTTTGAGTTTTGCAACAGTGAGCATATATTATTTTCGTATTGAAACTAAAAGATGTTTCCATTTTTTTGTTTTATTGTGGAAAAATACGTAACATAAAATTTACCATCTTAGCCATTTTTAAGTATACAATATGATAGTGTCAACTATATGCACCTTATTGTCCAGCAGAGCTCTAGAACTTTTTCTTCTAGCAAAACTGAAACTCTATAACCATTGAACAACTCCCCATTTCCCCCTGCCCCCAGTCCCTAGTAGTCACATTCTACTTTGTGTTTCTATGTGTTTGACTATTTTAGATACTTCATGTAAGTGGAATCATGCAGTATTTGTCTTTTTGTGACTGGCTTATTTCACTTATCATAATGTCCTCAAGGTTTACCCATGTTGTAGCATATGACAGGATTTCCTTCTTATTTAAGGCTGAATAGTGTTCCATTGTGTGTATAGATGACATTTGTTGTATACATTCATCTGTCAATGGATATTTAGGTAGCCTCCACTTCTTGACTATTGTGAATAGTACTGCAATGAATATGAGTGTGCAACTATTTCTTTGAGATCCTTTTCCATTTGTTTTGGATATATACCAGGAAGTGGGGGGGATGTGTCCATTTTTTTAAAGTTTTTCTTTCCTTTCATTCCCTCTTCGACCATCTTTGCTCAATGTCTGCCTTTTATAACCCTCTGAAACTGTCCTGGCAAACGTCACCCATATCTTTGGAAATGTTGCCACATCCAGTGGGCATGTTTCCACCTTACATTGTGTGACCTCTCCATGGCATTTACCCCTGGTTACCACTTCCTTCATGAAACTCTGTCTTCTTTGACCTTGTGTCTGGTTTTCCACCCACCTTCCTAACCATCTTCCTAGCCTCTTTTACTGGTGCCCACACCTCTGCCTGCCCTTAAATTTGGTACACTACAGGACTTATTCCAAGCAAGCCTTTTGGCTCACACTTGGTGTCCCCCCAGGGTGACCTCATCCAGTCCCTTGTGATCACTCCTGTTCTCCAGCTTTCTCATAGGCTTCAAATTCTTTTGCTCCTGAGACACCTAGAACTCTGTATGTCCAAATCTGACTTTCCTATCCCTCACCCCCTGCTAAACCCACCCCCCTGCAAGCCTGCTCCTTCCTTACACATACTGCCTCTACCATCTTACTCATTCCCAACAAGGTTCTGGGAGTGAGCCAAGAGGACTACCTCTTTCTCATGCCCATGTCTAATCATTCATTAGGTGTTACCAACACTGCTTCCTGAATCTCTCTCAGGCGTGTTCATTTTCTTCATCCCCATGGCCATTAGTCTAATTCAGACCTCCATTTTCTCACCTATTGAGAAGTCTCTTAACTGGTGTCTGAAGCTGTTTCTATACACAATATCATTGTGTGAATAAAATATAGGAGGCATGCAAAGTAATTTTAAAGGTAACAACCTGAGTAGTGCTTTCCAGAAATCTCATGTAAATGCAGTTCACTAAGGATTTTCCCAGCACCGACTTATGCCTTACATGAAGCTGGGCCCAGGGAATGCCAAAATCTGTAAGACAGTCTCTTTCCCCAAGGACATCACAAACCAATGGGGGGCCTGGCATATAAATGCTTATAAAATAAATGCATTTTATTGTGGCTGATGCCACACAAAACACTGCATGCCTGCTGTGAGGAATTTCTGTCTTCCTTTGCACCGTCAGAGAATTATTAGATTAGACAAAGAAATCTCAGATGGGTCACTGAATGGGGAAAAAAACAAACCTGCCCGAAGGAGCAGTTTAATCAGATAGTCGTGCCTTACCTGATATGTCTTACTGTGAGGAAAATCATGACCTTTAACTTATTTTTCTCTGAATAAATTTTTTTTTCATTACATAACCAATGAAATTGAGGTTTACAAGTAAGTTGTTCTATTTCTTTAAATGACTTCTAAAGTAGTTTAAAATTTTGTCAGTGGATAAACACTTGGGGGCAGTAAATGCAAAAGTTGTCATTATTCAGGGCCAGCCTGGTGGCACAGTGGTTAAGTTCGCACACTCCGCTGTGGCGGCCTGGGGTTCTCAGGTTCGGATCCCTGGCACGGACTATTGAACCACTTGTCAGCCATGCTGTGGCGGTGTCCCATATAAAGTAGAGGAAGATGGGCATGGATGTTAGCCCAGGACCAGTCTTCCTCAGCAAAAAGAGGAGGATTGGCAACAGATGTTAGCTCAGGGCTAATCTTCCTCACACACACACACAAAAAGTTGTCATTATTCAAGGTGGTCTGGTTCTCAGAGAGCTAAAAAGAGCTATGAGCCTAGGTGAGCCAAGAAGGAGCTGCCAAACAATAGCTGTTTGCATATATTTCCTTTTGCTGTTGTTGTTTTCTTGTTAGCTGCTCTCTCAAGATTGCCATGGGATATTGTCTCTTACTTTAAGTAGCCCTACATTTAATGAGTTCAATACTGTTCAAGATTTGGGCGTTCTTAATGAATGAAATACTCAATTACATAATGTTTTATTCCTCAGCTAGTGGGTGGAGGACAAAGGGCCTGGAATGCAGAGGCCACACCAACTGGATGTGTGACCTGGAGCTGGTACTAACTAATTGCTTCACTCCCTGCATCTTGTCTCTTCCCCCTCTGCCTTCTAGGATGGCAGTGCTCCCTATGGGGCCAGGTATGTGGGCTCCATGGTGGCCGATGTGCACCGCACCCTGGTCTATGGAGGCATCTTCCTGTACCCAGCGAATCAGAAAAGTCCTAAGGGCAAGGTAATTCTCCTTTGTCTACAGCTGTATCCGGTCAGTGAGTCAGTCTGTGTTCCTTTCTCTTCATGCTTGCTTTTTGGCTCCTGCTCTGGCCTTGGCATGTCTGTCTATGAGTGGGCAGGCGGAAGAGAAATGAGGTATATTTCCCATTAGTGAAATTTAAAACTGTGGTAGAAGGTTTGGAGAAGGAGAAGCCTGAGGTGGTGTTATTGGCGATTTTCACTGGCCTTCACTTCCTCTGGCCTCTCACTTCCAGAGGCCGTCATTCACCATGAGTCACCTGTGTTCATCTCCCACTTTCCACATGCTGTGTCTGACTTTTAACTTCAGTACCAACTGATTTTGGATCACAGACCCCTTTGAGAATCTAATGAAACTTATGGGCCCACTTCCCAGAAAAAAATGTGCATAAACATACACATTACACACGTTTTCAGGGGTCCACAGATGCCCTGAAATCCACTGAAGAATCCCCTAGAGAGTTCCCAAACTCCAGAATAAGAACTTC
The DNA here is from genome assembly GCA_031878705.1 of Tapirus indicus. NCBI lineage: Eukaryota > Metazoa > Chordata > Mammalia > Perissodactyla > Tapiridae > Tapirus > Tapirus indicus. The sequence goes on from CM062927.1 coordinate 41,003,933, forward strand.
TGCTCAGAGCACATTCAATATTTCTGGAAAGGTAGCTCCTAGAAGATCTCATTGCAACTTTATGATACAAAACCGGAAATACTCATATTATCGAGTGGGAATCTTATGATCCAATAGCATCTGTCTTGAATAGACCCTCCCATGGAAATGTGTCTGATTTTTAGCCAATCTCAGAAATCAAGGGTAAGGAAGCAAATCAAAACAAAGACCTGCCGTATTCCCTGACACTTCAGCTACTAGCCACGTGGATGGGCGATGTGAATTGCTGGAATACCAGGTTCAAAGCCACGCTAAGAAATCTAACAGCACATGAGACCAGAGAGAAGATTGTTAACATGCAAACTAGGTATCAGGCATTTCTCTTCATGGGAGTGTTTAGCTCATGTTTATTAACCTAAGAATCACAAATGAGTCTGCATGAGAGGTGCTGGAGGAAAGAAAAGTGTTGTGGAGTATTAAATGAGATCAAGTAGAAGATGTGGAAATTCTTAAAGAAAACCACTCTTGCCACATACTCAGTTCCAACAGGGAGACCATTAAGACTAATTATGACTAATTATTAAAGTGATTTAAAATAAGTCAGAAAATATCCACATATAATTTCATAAACATGCCCATAAGCACATGTAATTCCAGATATAGGTCTGTTCCCAGCACCATAACCACCACCCATACTGAAAGCCCTATTCCTGACCTCCATGTTTTAGCTCGCATGGTCTCTGTGACCACGTCTGGATCGGGGTATGAGTGGGTGTGTACACCTCTTCTCCTGTGTGTGCTTGTCCCCGTATAGACGTTTAGATTTTAATTGCAGAAAAAAATAGATCAAATGGCCTGCAGGCCAAGGCACCTTGGGGGCCTGGGCTTTGTGTTTTAAGATGAGTTTACTACAACAATGGCATCTTAAGGTCAGCACACACCTTGGCTTGAAGACAACCTCTTTGTGAAAATGCTGTGCTTTTTTTTTTTTTTCTGAGTCAACATGTTATAAACAAAGACTAATTGGTTACAATCTGAGACTTTATTGTCTGACACCCCAAACTGCCTCCCCCCCCCCACCTCCAGCCCCCAGGGCAAGGGAAAGGGGAGGAAAGAGCCAAGCTCTGCAAGCTGCCAGGTCAGAGTCCCCCTGGCCAGTCTGTCCAGGACAGCGTGGCCTCCAGTGTCCCTTCTGTGGACAATCAGGGACAAAACTGGCCGACCCAAGTGTGCCCACATGCACTAGGGCTTCTCTGCGCCCTGCCAGGCTGCCCACTGCTCTAAGAGCCGGAGATTTAGGGTGAGGACATCATGCACTGTTTTACCAAATGGCAGTAAATGCCCCCTGGAGTCTTAACTTACTCTCTCCTGCATGTCTCACTTGCCAACCTAGACCAGAGAGAGTTTGTTCATCTTCTTGAAATAATAATACTTTAAAAATCAGCACAAGATATGACTGTTTCTCAAAGTAGTTTCAACATATCTTCAAAATGGATTTGAAGAAAAGAATGAGAAGGAAAGGCTGCACAGAGCTGGGTCGACCACTCTGTAAGCTGCTTACAGAAAAGGAACTTTTTTTTTCTAATTACAGCTTTTGCACCTATGGGGGAAGGAAGGAGAAAACAGCATGATACTGAGTCAGAGCATGCAGCTAGAACGTCACCATGAATCTAGTGTGATGTGTGATCACAGACATACACCCAAAAAGGACATCAGTCCAGCCCAATTCAATTCAATTCACCATGCCAAGCAGGCTGCAGGCTGATCTTACCCCCATTTCTGCCCTCCACTGGCAGCCCTTGTGCACGGCGTGTGGCAGTCTTGTTTACACACTTTCTTTGTGTCAGGCAGGACTGGGAATGGAGATGTCACAATGACCAACCAGACAGACACCATCCCTGCCCTCAAGGGAGGGTGGCTAAGGAGGAAGACCAATGTTAAACAAACCTCAGTGTCGTGACTGTTATGAAAGGCGAGTGCGGATGTTAGGGGAGAGCAAGAGACTGGGGTTAACTTGGTCTAAGGGGCTAAAAGAAAAGGACACTTCACCACCGGCAAACTATTTGGCCAATTCAGCACTTGAGACGTGGAGGTCCTCCCCACGATCCTCGACACTCTGGTTATCTTTAGAGACCACTTAGCACTCTCGAGGTGACCTTCCAATCCCATCCAAGCTTGACTCCTTACTAGCCATAAGGCCTCACAGATAGAGGCTCCTAACCAGCCTGCAGAATCATATCGCCTCATTGCTGAACCAACAGGAACTGAGTACCTAGATCTCATACTCCCAAGTGAAGAGAAAAGTCTTTCACAAGCACAAAGGTCACAGGACAGATAGATACTGACCAGAGGTGCCCCCAAAGGCATATGTGATGAGCATCAGCTGATGCACCCAGCCTCCTGGAGGGTCTAGATCTCGGACAGCCCAGCCTGCTGAGGTTTCGACGCCACTCACGTTCACGAGACAGACAGAAGTTCAGCAGTCGGAATTCCTTGTTGAGCTTTCGGGGCATTGCTCGGGATCTTTGGCAACTTGCAAAGCTTGTCTACTGGCCTCTGTTTCTCCACAGCTCCGGCTCCTGTATGAGTGCAATCCTGTGGCCTACATCATCGAGCAGGCAGGAGGCCTGGCGACCACGGGCACTCAGCCTGTGCTGGACGTGAAGCCTGAGGCCATTCACCAACGAGTCCCCCTTATTCTGGGGTCCCCGGATGATGTGCAGGAATATCTCACCTGTGTACAGAAAAACCAGGCAGGCAGGTAGTGAGTTTGACCCCTCAAGCCCTCTTCTCTCTGTCTTGTACCCCGTATTAAGGACCCTAAATGAACGATAGGCGGAAACAGTGGGATGAGCAGCAAAAGGCAAATCCATCCAGTCACAAACCGAAGAGCAGCAAACTGCTCAGGGCAGGTCTAGAAGCCAGAGGCAAATCTGTGGTCAGTGTAAAGGGCTGAAAATAAAACCCACATGTGAAAAGAACTTTGATTTGTCTTCTGTCATGAACAGCAGCAAATAGGGTTGTAATTCTAAGTCTGTCAGTCCCAGTAATTGGCAGCTATCTGTGTGTGGGCAAAAAGTACAGAGATTGGTTAAGAATTTGTCTTCGTTGGCTTAAAATTTGAACCTAGTGTCTTATCCTGTAGTGATGAATGTCCTTTCTCATGAAATAGATACATATATTTAACTTATATGTTAAAATGGCTGACAATTTCTTAGAAGAGTTTTTGTCTCATTTTGAATAAGTTTTGAATTAGAAGTCTCACAGCTATTAAATTCTAAAATTTTGAATTGAGTCTTTTTAGGAGCAATAACTTGGATAACCAATAACTGTTTGAGTGGGAAAATGTGGTCCCCTATTGACAAAGCCACATACTAAATGGAATTAATATTTAAAAATTAATACCTACTTTTCTCAACTCCTTAACTTTGCATTTTCATTTTTCTGGGAAATGTTTAATCTATTCCAGGGCCCAACAGAGTGCACTGATTAAATAACTCTTCATTTGTCCACATTATGTCAAGACTGGGAAGGGAGTGACATATGCATCAGAAATCTCAGCTGTTTTAACAAAAATTGCTACATATGTATACGGGCCTGGAGGGCAAAAATCCTTAATGAAATATTGACAAGTCAAATTCAGAAGTATTTCAAACAAAGATGCATCAGGACAAAGTCAGGCCTAACCCAGAAATTCAAGAATGGTTCAACATTAGACAATCCACTCAGGTGAGGCATTAGATTCAGGAAAGAGGCAGCAGTGTGGCGGTGGGGCTAGGAGAAGCCAGGGAGGAAGCATGGCTCCCTTTCCCCCTTGGCTTTGGGCAGGATGGTTCATGCACCCCAAAGGCAGATTTCCACTTGGATGTAATTCAGGACTCAACATTGTTCCTCGGTCCACCACAGCTTGGCAGGCAGTAACAGAAGCAGCAAAATTTTAATACATAATTGAAAAATTTTCATATTCCAAAAGAGGAACAAAGATTTTCTTTTTCTAGGGTAAATTCTGATTCTAACCAATGGGCTATTAATGCTTTATTAGACACTTCATCTGAAAACTTATATCTCAAAGATTCAAACTGAAATCTTCACTTTAAAACTTCTTATGAGTTCCTTGATTTGGTGAGTTTGCAGCACACAGTCTAAAGACTGCACAGCCAGGAGAAGGTATTGTTGGACACAAAGCTGAGAGAGAGCACCTTCAACAGTCGTGCATGTTGCTTTGATGAATGTGGTGGACACTCCAGGAAAGATCCATTCACCATTCACATGTGTTCTTCTTCAAGCTGAGACTCTGGGTCCTTGCATGTCAAATCCAAGAACAGGGAACTAGGAAAGAACATGGGACTCTCATTCCATTCTCAGAGGCTGTATATCAAAGATGCGAGGGCATCGGTGCAATGGTGCCTTGGTGACCAGTGCTTCCATTGGCAGGGTCTGGAAAGACCATTGCTTGGGCTCTCTGAACTAAGTGACCTGGGAACCCCTCTCCTCTCTGTTTCACATTCCCTCCTGATTTCCTTCCCAGTTTAGAGGCTTGTGTCTATCTCAGGGGAAATCCAATTGTTCTTCCCATTTTCAAGCATTCCCCCAAAGTACACTGTCCAGGTCTGGCCCCACTTGGGGAAGGTGGGACCATTCACTGGTTTCTGTTGTACTTTGGGCAGATGGACTTCAGCAACTGGGAGGCAGACCCCTTAACACACCAAAAGGAGAAAAGCCATATGATCATTTTAATAGATGCTTTTTAAAAATAAGAAAACATACTGCTTCAAATCCGTGGGGAAAGAATGATTGGTGTTCAAATAATTAGCTAGTCACTTGGGGAAGAAAAATAAAACTAGATCCCCAAATCATATTGCAGATGGATTCCAGAATTAAACATAAAAAAATAAAACTATAAAGTTACAAAAAAGATAAAAGGAAATATATTTATGACCTTTAACAGGACCTGAAGACACAAAGCAAAAGATTTAAAGGATAGGTGTGATTACATCAAAATAAAAACAAACCACAAACTTAAAAGACAATTGGTAGCTGCGGAGAAAATATTTGTAACATATAACAAAAAATGAATATCAGGAATCATACATATTAAGAGGAAAAAGGTAAACTATCCATAGAGAAATAAACTAAGGATATAAAACTGCAATTTGCAGAAGAGAAAACACATATATCAATAAACATGTGAAAAGATGGTTAATCTCTGATGATCAGGGAAATGAAGGTAAAATGGCATACCACTTTTCATGTATCAGATTGACAAAAAACAACAAAGACTAACCCAATAGTCCTACATCTTGGTGTCTACATAGAAGCCTATATTAGCATTCTTAAAATTAAGCATTGCTTGTAATAGCAAAAAGATGAGAGCAATTTAAATGTCCATCAGTGGGGACAGTTGATCTGTGGAAAGCTATGCAGCAGTTTGAATAAGTGGGGACTTACAAACCCACTCCAATCTTTTATGAATATGGAAATAAATACCTTCCATAGTTTTATAGAAAGGCATTTTTAACTTCAAAATAGACAAATGTAGAAAGAAAGAAATAGATTGGCTTCCTTCTATGATAATTAACACGTTCTTTACACTCTGGTTTCATTTTTGTCTTGTCATTTCTTCACAAATTTACTGTTTATTTGAAAGGGATAAAAGCTTTCAGCTCTGGTCACTTCTTTTGGTCTTCATTCTCTTGTGGAAGCCTCTATGTACATATAAAAAATTTAATAAAACTAGTGTGCTGTTCTGTTAATCTGTCTTACATGAATAGTTTCTCAGGCCAAGCCAGAGAATCCTGAGGGTAGAGGAGAACTTTTCCTCCCCTACATGCCCACTCATGTTATTGAGAAAAATCTTCTTTACTTAAAGTCAACTAATGGTAAATGTTAATCTCGTCTACAAAGTAACTTCACAGCAACCTCTAGGCTGCTGTTTGACCAAGGAACCGGGCACCATAGCTCTGGGGTAAACCCTGAAAGTTGTTGATTTTTTCCCTTTTTTTAATGCAAGTGCGGGACTTAAACTTTGATTGCCAAGGCGTCCTCCTCAAAGATGGCATCCCCTTCAAAGATGGCGATCTTGAATAAACACACTGCCAGCCACACGATTAGATAAAGAGCCAGGCTGCCTCCCGGCACTGAGGCACCTTTGTTTTAGAAATCTTGGTTGATTTCAATAACTGACCATTTGGGCCACTTGTTTTTTCTGCTTTAAATTCCTGCTTTTATATTTTAAATTCACCAATAAAGAGTGAGCCTGTGAAACCCGGGCCCCCCGCCTTCGACCCCAATAAAAGCAGAACCTGAGGCCCATGCGTGCTCTCTCAACCTGAGACCTTGCTGTGCGGACCCAGGTGTGCTGTGTAATTTCCAGGTCCTACAAATAATAAACTTTTGTTCTTTCAAAGTTTCCTGATGTTACTGCTGTAGGGCATCTTGCAATCATAAAAAGAACCACAAGGGCTGGTCCAGCCACAACACTGGTTATTGACAGGCTGAGACTGGCACAAAACAATAGCCTAGTCATGTTGACACATAAAATTAACCATCACAGTCTGAAGTCCAAACAAAGCAAGATGGCCAAGCTATAATGGTCGGTGGAAAAGGCATTTTGCCAATAGATGTGATGTGATACCACTTTTGTAAAATAAAAAAAAAGCACAAGATTACATGTGTTTTTTGGGTAAAGATAAAGAAAAAGGACTATTAATATCTCTGAATTAAGAACTGTGGTTATTCCCCTGAGGAAGGGGAATGTTTGTTGGGGAACAGAGTACCAAAAGGGGTCTTTGCTTTACCTCACTACTTGACTCTTAAAACTATGAGAACGTATTCATATAAAACTTGTGTACATCATTCATTAATTCATTTGAACAGCAGATTTTATTGTGTGCCCACTCTGTGCCAGGCCCTGTCCTTAGTGCTGAGAATAGAGAGGCGAACAGAACAAAGATCTTGATCTCTGTACAGATTCAGTGCTAATGTGTGGAGAGACACAATGAACAAAGCCAACAAATGAAATGTAATAGTATGTCAGATGGTGATAAATGCTGTGGGAAAAATAAGTCAGGGAATGGGGGAGCAGTACTAGGAGAGGTTGTTTTAATCTTAGTTCTGGGCAAGGACAGGCTTCCTGGAGAAGATTTCCAGCCAAGTTCAGACAGAGGGGAGGCCCCATCTCTACACATCTGTACACTGTACACATCTGGGGGAAAGCCTTATAGGGACGGGGACAGAAAATATACAACAGGATATTTAAACTAAAAGAATATTTCAAAACGTTAAAAAAAATACTATATTCAAGTTTTTAAGCATCCTTCTTCTGGGATCTTACTCTCACCACTTCTCAGGAATAGCCTGATCCACATTTGATAGCTGGAAAGTGAGTGGGAAGAAGATAAGTGTTGGTTCCCACCAGATGAATGGTTAACTCCACCTGAGACTATGTTTTCTGGCCTGTTCCTTAATAAAAGAGCTTCTCAGGTACAAGAGGGCTTTTTGTTTGGAAATGCATCTATCTTCTTGGAAGTTAGACTGATACCCAGGACAGTCTGACAATCACATGACAAAAGTCTCCCAAGAATTCTAGGGAGCAACGATGATGGTGGGTCAGGAGGTGCAGACCGGGGTTACCTCCGTGCACTGGAGCTACCAAAGAAAAACAGAAGTTGCCTCAGGAGACAGAGCACAAGACCCTGGGAGCTAGCCCTCTTAGAAGAGGACTTCTTATCAGAGATCAGGACTTCAGGGTGAAAAAGACCAATAGTATTCCCCATTATGAGTTAGGCCATCCTGTGTCACAACCAATTTTTGTGCAGCATATATAATAAGTCTTATTTGCATCTTCTCCCACATTTCCTTCATATCTTTCTCATGACTTTTTCTTCTTAGAGAGAAAAACAGGAAACATTTGATGTCATCAAGTGAAAGTGGTGCCAGAAACTAAAGAACAGGTTAATTATCACCACGTTAAATAAAAAGAGAAGGAAGCAAAGCGTGTTTTAGGTGCATTGTAATGTGTGAGAATGCATTTCTATAACACATTGACGGGCTCCAGAATGGAGGCCAGTGCTTCACTTAGATGAGAGAGGACACGTGAGGAAGGGAAAAGATACCCGAACCTTCTCATGTCTTTTTTCTGCTAAAGCCACCGCTACTGGTGATGCCCCTGCTACACCATTTGGGTTCCTTAAACTTCTCTTGTCTTCATTGGCTGATTTCCTTGTGGACTGTAGCATTTTTTTTTTTTTTTGTGAGGAAGACCAGCCCTGAGCTAACATCCATTGCCAATCTTCTTTTTGCTGAGGAAGACTGGCCCTGGGCTAACATCTGTGCCCATCTTCCTCCACTTTATATGGGATGCCGCCACGGCATGGCTGACACGCAGTGCGTCCGCGGGTGCCCGGGATCCGAACTTGCGAACCTTGGGTTGCTAAGCGCGAACTAAACCGCTGCGCCACCGGGCCGGCCCCGTGGACTGTAGCATTTTGTTGAGCTTAGTGGAACCCTAAGAAACTCAGTGAAAACTCGTCAGAATAAAACTAGGTCTTGAAGCACATGACGAATGGCCAAGAACCGTTAAGTTCACAGATTTCTTACTTGTCCCATCTGGATGTACAGCAAGTTTGACTTGTCCCAGCTAGTCTCGACCTGATGAGTCTAGTTGTGCCTTCTGGGTTGCTGAGGAGAGCATGAGGCTATCTGTGTAGACCAGGTGCAATAGTATCCTGGGGGCTGGCGTAACGTATTACCACAAACTCATTGACTTCAAGTCACAGAATTGATTCTTTCACGGTCTGGAGGCCAGAATTCTAAACCAAAGTGTCTGCAGGGCTACATTTCCTCCAAGGGCTCTAGTGGAATCCTTTGTTGCCTCTTCCAGCTTCTAACAGTAAGTTTAAGTTTCAGACAAGACTTCTGTAAAATCGAAATTCATTTTCAGCTTTATTTAATTCATATCAATTGGCTTATTTTATAAATATTTTTATGGGGCCGGCCCGGTGGCATAGCAGTTAAGTGTGCGTGCTCTGCTTCTGGCAGCCTGGGGTTCGCAGGTTCGGATCCCGGGCGTGGACCAATGCACTGCTTGTCAAGCCACACTGTGGCAGCATCCCATATAAAGCAGAGGAAGATGGGCACGGATGTTAGCCCAGGGCCAGTCTTCCTTAGCAAAAGAGGAGGATTGGCAATGGATGTTAGCTCAGGGCTAATCTTCCTCACAAAAAAAATAAAATAAAAATACTTTTATGATAGATGCAATTTGGAACTTTTCACAAGTTTAAATTAATATAAATGTCCTTGAAAGTTACAGAAACTTCTGTTTATTTGTTTAGACATCTGAGAGGTCTTCACATTTCCATTCCTATCAACACTGAGACATTTTCTTAGAGTCTTGGGCTGAACTTCCAGGATTCTGTGGACAGCATTCTGAGCTAGCCTGTCATGATGAAGCAAGATGACAGTCACAAAGGAGTCCTTCCTAGTGGATTTTCAGAGACTGAATGTGGCAGATTGCATTTTCCAATGATGGCCACAACCATATCTTGCATTCCACATGCTTTTCTGTTAAGTGACCTTGCCTCTTCCCATCACGAGGTGGATTCAGCCCTCTCCCCTGGAACCTGGGCTGTCCCTGGTGACATGCTCCAAATACAGTGCAGCAGAGGTTTCATTGGGGATTAAGGTCAGGTCATAGGAAGGCTTAGAGTTCCTCATTGGGTGTTCTGGCACTTTCTCTAGGGCCTTTCCTCTCAGAGCCAGCCTTCATGCTGCAGGAGCCCAAGTCATGGAGAAGCCCATGGAGGTGCTCTGTCAGCAGCCCAGGCTGAACTCCCAGCCCATACCAGCATCTAAGACAGCCGTGAGAGTGAGCCCCCTTGGACGCCAGCCTAGTCAAACCTACAGATGATTCCAGCACACGAGAGACTTCCAAAAGAGAACTATGCAGCTAAGCCCAGTCAGGAAATAGGAAAGAAAGATGGTTTTTGCAAGCTGCTACATTTCTGGGTAGTTTGTTTTACAGGAATAGATAGCTAGAGCAGTCTTTCACTGCACTCGCTGGTGTGCACAGGTTCCCCTGTGTCCTAAAAACCTGTGTGTGGACCCAGCCTTACCTCCCATACCTGAACTCACTCATTTCCCACTTTTTCTAAATGCAGTGTCTCTTTTCTCAGGGGTCCTGATCCAGAAGGCTGTGCTCAGACACCCACCTTTTTATCCTGTCTTACTGACTGGCTCCTCTGGGTTCATGTCAGGTTTCTCTTCCTCCCAGTGTTCTCAACTACCTCCCTCTCGGCCAGCACCACCTCCTTCTTGAGGTTGGGAATGTCTCCTCCACAAGATAATGACTGGGACACAGTGGGGGCTACATCAATCCCAGTTGTTTCAATATAGGTCCCAACCAGAGGAAGGGATTCAGGAGGGAAGCCTCCCAAATCTTCCTGTGACTATACTTGTTAGTACTATCACAAAACCCACAGACTCTCACTCCAAACAAATTCGTCATTTTAGGTCAAAAAGTTGGAAATTTAAGCACATACAAGGGAAGGCAACATTGAGGGTTCAGCATGACAGGCAGTCCAATACAGGTGGACTTGACCACAGGCTTCTGGAGGCCTTGTGGGCTGAAATCCCAGTTGTCCTCCACCTCACCTCCTCGTAAAGAATTGTGGCATCTATTGACTAAATACTTCCACCTACTCTTTATATTTCCTGGAGTGAGAGCATGAGAATTTTAAACACAGAGAGCAAATGAAACCATGTGCTTCTTCAGTCTGCAGAATGTGGGGAGTTTTTCTTTTTTTTAAATAAAATCAGAGATTAGGTAGCTAGGTGTAAATTTGGCCTCAGACTATCACTTTTGATGCTCTTGCCTGTCTCCCACCTCTGAGGCCACAATACTATTTTTGAAGCCCAGCCTCAAATCCAGGAGCTTATCCTTTTCATCCTTTGTGGACCCAAAGACAAACATTCTTGGCAATCCACTATGTCTGGTCCTTCCCCAGCTGCAGAGTAGCGACGTGGTCTTCACTAGCAGCTGGGGGAGATGCACCAGAAACTGGCTCTGTGACATTCGCCCTGTAACTCAGCTGGGTTGTAACCATCTTGGCTCAAATGATCATGATCTCTTAAGGCCCTTTTCTAGTTTGGAAATCATATGCATTTGTGTTCGCTTTTCTAAAATGTGAATTTTTTCCTTATTAAAATAATTTACCTTTGTCCTTATAGATCGTTTGTCAAATTTTGCTCCATTCAAGGGTTGGGTCAGACACAGTCAATGGGCAGCTGACATAAGATGTGAGTATTTATAACTAGAAGAGCTGGAAGGCCACCCACTCAATATCCTAATGGACCACTGGCACATTCAGTTACATCTGGAAGGGCCAATTACATTTTCAACAAAATGTTAACAAACAATCTCTACAAAAAGTTAATGTATTAAAAACATAAATAAGCCTCACCTCTACTTTGAAATTTAGTTTTATTTTTAAAGGTAAAACTATATACATCTTTAAAATGTGAAAATTCAAAAGTTATTAGGCAAGTCAATCATACAGAGCTGTTTATACCAGTAATTAAAGAAGTGGTAACATCTTACCAGCATAAAATGTCACAACATTCAAATCACAGTTTGGATCTTCAATGATTCAAGTATTTTATTCTACACAATAAGGTCTGGCCAGTTTTAAATAAAATTCCTCCTCTAGATATTCTGTTCTTAATCAAGTCCTTCTTCATCACCGCTAGGTGACAGGATAGCTGGCCAGGGTGGCAATTCCACAGTGGTTGTTCTGGTCTTTGGCCATCTTTATGTAGCCATTCATGCCCCAATCGGTACCCCAGCTGAAAGAAGAGAGGGTTTTCGAATTTACAAAAAGAATCAAATACATTTATCTTGATTAACAATAATACCTGATACTTAAACAGTACACCAGAGGTCAAGACAGATTTGGAATGAATCAGGAGAGGCAGCTGTTCTTGTTCATGGCTGAGTTCTAAACCTGCATGTAACTTCTATCCTCAAACCTTTCACAGAACTGCAAAATTAGAGACAGAAAAAGGAAACTCTTGGGTCCAGATGTTCAAATTTAGAAATGCAATGGTACCAAAACTATATCAATACCCTAGCAAGCTTGAGACAGTCTCTTAATATTATAATCAAACATTAATATGTCTGTGTTCACCCTAAGTGGGATAAAGACTTCTAGGGTTTCAGAAGTGTGCTTAAGGGTTTGAGAACCTGTATCCAAAGACTGATTCCAAACAAGGATTCTCTTTTCAATTTAAAATATAACATTTGAAGTTTTATACCTGTTCTTGATAAGCCAATATTTATTATTTGAATCTTTTCCTTCAAAGCCATAGCCAACCACCAATATGCCGTGATCCAGGTCTTCACTGCTGCAGGCTGGATCATAATAAATGCCTAGTAAAGTAAAATTCAATGCTGGGGTGAGGACCTCCAAGTGACAGGTGACATTAACCCAGCCTATCAACCACAGTAAGGGAGGCATCTCAAAATTCAGTTAAATGACATAAATCCAGGTAAGATGTAAAAACGAGATATTTTTAAATCTAGGCGAGGGATTTAGGCCCTCATTTAACACTAGCAGAAATACAAATTGGCACAATCTCTTTTGTAAACAACTTGTCAAGAGGCATAAAAGACCACTCCTTGAAACTCTGTCATTCTACCTTTAGGATGTCAGTCTAAGGAAACGGAACAGAACAGAAAATTACTTGAGCCAAGGAGTTCCTTCTAGTTTTAATTACAGTAGTAAAATTCTTTGGAAAATTTTAAAGGAAGGTCTAACAATTGAAAAAAACGTAAATTAAGCTATACCAATTAAATTATGTAGCCATTTAAATATATTTATGAAGTGCTTAAAATCATAGGAATATGGGTCAAGTAATGTCGCATGGAAACATCAGGTACAAATTATCCCATGTACAGACTAATAACTATATTAAATCCACACACTCAAAAATTCTACATACCACAGAGTCAATCTTGCTGTATGTCATGATGGTTTTCCAATTTTCCTACCTGAATTTCTACATAGACAAATGCTTACCTTCTTTATAGAAGTGGAAGGTGTCCAGGCTGGCATCTATCCCAGCAGAGATGGGCCCCACAGTTGCCACTGCTTCCATAAGGAACTTCTCCTCCTTCTGGATGTCCAGGAAGCCAGTGTCGTTGGCAGCAGAATACTCAGGCTTGTATTTGCAGGATTCTTCCTTTCAGAAGTAAAGGGGAAGAGACTTCATTCCTACCCCCACCCCCTGCGGAACATGTGTTCAAGACAGTTTGTAGCTTAATGATTTCCAAGTCAAATTTGTTATAAAGTATCCCAGGAGGTGAAATGCTATTGGTTGTTTTGAAATTGAAAATTAGCTGGTGTCTATCCAACGAGTCACTCTCAGCCTACCTGTCCATAAGAAATTTTTCACTCTGGAGAAATCTGAACTATATATAGAAATGATATGTATATTTCCATGTAACACAGAAACAGCTATATAGTAACCATCTAAACAGAGAGCTGTGCAAGGCTAATGACAGCTCTGACAGTTTGCAGATATAGATTCTACAATCTAAAACGTGAATTCTAGAAATGGAATCTGTTTTCCCTGAAAGTGTTCAACTTTCAAAGGCAGAGCTGGAATGATAACAAGATAAGGAGCTCCGTTTACCTTAGCAAGATATTGATAGGATTCCTCCGAGTCCAGGCCTCCGTTGTCCTTGACGTACTGGAAGGCATTATCCATTAGGCCACCATTGCAGCCCTCATTGCCTTGAGCCCAAGAGCAGTCCACCAGGTTCTGCTCACTCAGTGAAACAAGTTTGCCAGTTTTCCGGAACATCTGTCCTTCAAGGGCACCAGTTGCACTAAAAGCCCAACAAGAACCACAACGACCCTGAAAACAAAATTAAAAAGCTCTCAGTCTACAAAACAAACAGCAAGATCTTGACAACAGCCCATATATCTGAAAACTCTTTTAAAAAATAGTGAACTGCATATTGTTCCACAGTCTACCACAGCAAGAAAGCCAATTCCTTTTTGGTTTTACTCTTGGAGAGAGATCTGCTGAATACTGTCCTACCTGATCTTTCACAGGAGTTACATAGCCTTTCTCTCTCCAATCCACAGATTTGGGGATCTTGGCAGAGAGAGGTTCTCGAAACACTTTCCCCTTCTTGTGCGTCTGGTTTTTAAGGCCATTCATCACCTGCCTGAATTCTTCACTGGTCTTCAAGGCAAATGAAATAGAATTTGAAAAGCAAGAGGTTATTTTGTAGGGAAGAGAGGAAGCACAAAAGTTCAGCAACCCAGGCCACACTCACCATATCACCAAAGGCATTCATTCCCATCGTGAAGCCATGTTTCCCTTGGCTGTATTCCCGATTGTGCAGTTCAATCATTTTCATATTCTTCTCCCACACTGCTCTCCTCCATGCTTCTTTATTCTAAAGGTAAACATATAACCTGTCATCTTTATTCCTGTTCAAAACCAACTCAACTTCACCAAGTGGATTTGCAGACAGAGAGGAAGAGGAACCATGGCCAGGGATGGCTTTACACTTCTGGTTGCTGTTCTCCAGCACCCACACAATGGGGATGGTGTATGCCCCTGTTGTGCTCAGTAATGGGTGCCATGAAATTACTGCCTTGGTAAGAGCTGGCCGCAGGAAGTCACTCTCTGCTATCAACTCCCAACAGCATGGACCACTCTCTGTGAGGTCCCTCTGGACAGTTCCAGATGTTACCAACCGCGCCGTAGAGTCTTCTGTGCGTTGCCTTCCACTGGTTCCACTGTGCATCTAAACTGGGATCAAGTTTTGGAGCAGCTGAGGCTATTCCCAAGCAAAGGGCAGCCAGGAAGAATGAAGGATTCATGTTTCAAAAACCTAGGAAGGGAAAAGCAATGAGTATTTGATGAGGCCAATCCTTCTAAAAAGCAATCCTACTTTCTTCTGAGACGTTATAGCCACTATGGTGGAGTAAAACATTTATCACCCCAAGTATTTACACAAGAATGTAGAGGAAGGCTAAGGATGTGGGTGGAGAAAAACAGGCCAAGTGGAGATATTTGATTTAGCCACTGAAACGAAAAGCAGCTAAAGGATTGTTCACAGTTCTAGGAATAGGTACAGTGATATGCTATAATTTAGGTTTTGAGAAGGGTGTGAAGATGCCTTATGGGTCAGAATCTTAAGACTACAACTAGGAACCTAGGAAATGGTTGGTCCAGGTATTTACAGAAGGTACCGAGGTGACCCAGGAATACCCACTAATGAGGACATCTGATCCCAAGCAGGGACAGGGATCCCCAGGAGGTAGGTGGCCACCTCACACCTTCTTCTTGACTACTGTACGGCAGGGGTTAAGATATGCCTGCGAATCCTGCCTTTCGAATGGAAATCTTTCTGAGGGGCCCTCCCAGGAGAAGGTGGGTAGACGTGCACCCAGCGCTCCACCGTCCCCACACTTGGCCTGTGCCGTCGACACCCCCACTCCCTCCAGGCACGGGACAAGGCCAGGCACTCCTGGGGCTCAGCGCAGCAGGCGGGGCCGGGCCGGGGGTGTACCTGGCGGGGGTGCACCGGGCGGGGGGTACGTGGCCCCGCTCCCTGCCCTCGCGCCCGCCCCGCGCTCCAGAGGATGTGGACGACGGTGCAGGGAGTGGTGGGCCCGCAGCCCGCAGTGCAGGCTCGAGCTGCCGTGTCCGGCCCGGCCAGGCCCGGTGACGACGTCTCCCGGGACCCCCGAACCCTCGACCCCCAAGGCTGCAGGCCGCGCTGGTTCCCGGGGTGGCTCGCGGTGCCCGGACAGCCTGCGGCGCTCACCTGTGGTGGGCGGAGCTGCGCCGGCAGCAGGCGGTAGCCCAGGGGTCTCCGAAGCCTGGCTGTGGCCACGAGGCCACCGGTTTAAAGCCGCGGGATTCGGCCCGCCCGGCCCCGCCCCCACCGCCTGCCCGCGCCGCGATTGGCTGCGCCGGCCTGTGGGCGTGGCCTCCGGGCGTGGGACTCCCGGCGCGTGATGCGGCCCTGTCCCGACCTGTCCGTGGCGGGTGGTGTCGGCCTCCGTGGACCCGGGGAGGCGCTGGGGCCCGGGGACAGCGCTGAGGAGGGTTCCGGCGCTTCCCTGGGGTGGGGGCAACTAATGACCCGAGTTCTTGCGCTTGGTGCGTGGTTCAAGTAAAGAAGGGAAAGGGAGCTCCAGTGGATCATCAGCGTAACCGTGCGCGTCCTTTAGTCCTGGCGTTTTTGGTTAAAAACTGCTGGAGGGCTGACAACAGTATAATCTAGTTTAGTGAATCCTGTTTAGTCCGGCATGAAGGTGGGGCGAGGTGGAAGAATGCAGAGCCCGCGGGCAGACGCTTATCTCCCAGTTCTGGTGGAAGAATGTGGAGTGGAACGGCAATACCCAAACAGGGGACGCGATGGGCAAGACCCAAATCCTAGGAGGGGACGGAAGGTGGGGGGTCTCTAGAGAAGGCGTGGAGTTTGTAATGGTCCTTTCCTGCCTTCCCCAGCTGGGGATTCTTCCTCTCAGGCCTTCCCCAACGCCGACAGAGATGAGTCATTTACAGAAAACAGTTTAATAAAAAGAGGAAAGATGGAAGGTAGAAACTACTTTTACCTCCCCGCTCTCTGTGTTATGGATTTTTATGTCTTCCTCACTATCCAACGTGTTTTTCTTGAGATTTAAGAAATTGGCTTTAATGACTTTTCATTGATTGCTACTGAAATTTACATTTAATGTCAGGATTTAAATGACGGTTTGTGAAAACGTTTTAAATGGAGGAAAAAGTGTATAAATTAAATATTAATTTATATAATTAAGAATTTGAGGAACATAAACCAGAAGCGTACATTCGTCATTTTTGTTACGTAAAAAATATATTCCTTGTAGAAGATAGCCTTTTAGAAGAAAATCATCGTTGCCTCATGTCCCTTTCCACATTGCCTTTTTTCCATGCATATTTTGAATTCTTCTGATAAAAATAGAGTCATAGTTTATGTGGATTTGTAAACTAATTTGTTTAAGATTAAATTGATAAATCTTCTAGAAGCACACCTAGCTACATAATTTTTTTTTACTGTGGTAATATGTATATGTTACCACAAATGTCTGTTTTAACCATTTTCAAGTGTACAATTCACTGGCGTTACGTATATTCACATTGTTGTGCACCCATCACCACTATCCATCTTCAGAACTTTTTCATCTTCCCAAACTGAGACTCTGTACCATTAAACAATAACTCTGCTTTACTCCCTCCCCCCAGCCCCTGGCCATCACTATTCTATTTTCTGTCTCTAGGAATTTGACTACTCTAGGTACCTCACATAAGAGGAATCATGTAATATTTGTCCTTTTGTGCCTGGCTGTTTTACTTAACATGATATCTTCAAGGTTCATTTACGTTGCAGCATGTTTCAGAGTTCCTTTTTTTTAAAGGTGAGTAATATTCCGTTTTATGAATGTACCATGTTTTGTTTATCCAGTCATCCCTGGATGGACATATGAGTTATTTCCATGTTTGATTATTTTGAATAATGCTCTGTCAGTATTGTACAAATGTTTCAGTTCCTGTCTTCAATTCTTTTAGGTTTGTACCCAGAAGTGGAATTCCTGGATGTGGTAATTCTAGCTTTAATTTTTTTCTATGTTTCTAAAGTGGCTGCACCATTTTATGTTTCTACCAGTGTTGCACACAGTTCCAATCTGATATGATTTGCAAATATTTTCTTGAGTTCTGTGAGTTGCTTTTTCATTAAGTTAATAGTGTCCTTTGATGCACAAAAGTTTTTAATTTTGATAAAGTCTAATATATCTATTTTTCTTTGGTTGCCTATTCTTGTGTCATATCAAAAAAAATTACTAAAGCCAATATCTTGAGGCTCTTCCTTTGTGTTTTCATCTAAAGTTTTATAATTTTAGCTCTTATGTTTGGGTCTCTGATACATTTTGGTTAATTTTTGCATGTCGTGTAAGGTAAGGATCCAACTTCATTCTTTTGCATGTGGATATCTGATTTTTCTAGCATCGTTTGTTGAAAAGACCATCCTTTCCCTATTGTATGGTCCTGGCAACCCCATACGATTTTTAAGAATCAATTCATTAAAAATTTCATTTTAAGGTCTTTGAGAAAATAGAATCTCTTTAAGACACAACTAGAGGCTGAAGCTCCTAGGTGATTACAAAAGTACGTTATATTGTAAATGACTGGAGGTTAAAAATTTTTTTTTAAATACATCATTGAATTCAAAACAATCCATCAAGAAATCTAAGTGTACATTCTAGTATATGGATTTTACAGTTGCCCTTGGAGCACAGCTCCATAAGATTGCACAGAGTGGAAAATTCTGCTACTGCACCTTAGGCAATAGCCTGAGAGGAGGCTCTGTGGCAGGTGCTACTCCAAAGAATGACATCCCCTTTGTTTCTTGGAATGTGACACAAATGCACTGGAGAAAGCATGGACTCTCTTTACTGCGAATGTGCCCCAAATCTAAAATTAGACCAAGAAATATCTAAATCCCAAAGAAATATGGCAGAAGCCCATTTAAGCAAGAAATTGTAACATCTATTTATACAAAATCTGTTAAGTAATGTATTACAAAAAGATGGTGTGCCTAACGATTTTGTTCTTATTCCTTCTCTACTATCTGTATTTCTTTGCCACATAACTTAGATGAGTGCTAATTATTAAAATGGTCACATTTGAGTCAAGTGGCCAATCCTTAATTAAGCTCTGACTTTGTGCTCATTGTCCTTTGCTTGGGGTAGTTTGAGCATTGCTTTAGAAACAGTCTACATATCCCTTTCCTCACAGTTTTCTCAGGCTCATCTTTTCCATTTTAAAATCTGAGATTACTGCAGTAAACCTCTCCTTTGGAGGCCAGAGAGTCTTCTCTACAAATCTGACCTGTGCATTCTGCCATCTGCCTGACTTCTCCTTCTAGAATGGGAGAACACCATCTGGGCACAGGATGCTGTGAATAATAAAATGCATTTAAAAGAAGTAGTTGTTGCTTCCTTGCATCAGAACTGTGTGTTCTATACTGAACTCTTACATGTTTTCATCTGGCCATGTTAGCAGTGATCCCAGAGAAAGACCAAATTCCTTATTCAGAGGGTGGTTAGTTCTCAAAAGTAGAAGCTGGTTCCTCAGCGGATCTATGGATTTGAGGATAAAGTTGAGATGTGCTTGAGACCACAGCTACAGGTCTGCTTTGAGGACAATGAAACCAAGATACGGAGGCAGCAAACTCTGGAGTTTGGGGGCACACGTGGGACGTAAGAAAACACAAACATAAATCACCAGAGTGGAGTCAGGAACTCAGCAAAAAGTCCAAAGTTTATATTGAGAAGATTTTGTCGGTTTTGCTTTTTGAGGGGATCATGTAGGGAATCGGGGATGCTTGATTATATGGTTCTATTTCCTTTTTGTGGTCTCAAGTTTTTTAAAAGAATGTTTTATGTATTATGTCTTTAGAATTGGTGAATGAATGAACTTCACTTTTTTAATACCTGAGATTGTCATTGAGAGCTAAGCTTACAAATCTGGTGATGAATTGATCACAGGTAAGGTGCACAGCTTTTGTCTCTGAGAAATGATCAAGCAGGGAAACACCCAGAGGCACAGGGCAAAATGCCCTCCTGGAAGCTGGTGGGGTGGGGAGATGTGGGGGCCCAGCCCGGTGTGGGCAGCATGCTTTCCGTGTGGCTCACCTGTCTTTTCCTCCCTCCAGCATGACACCAGGAAGCCGGCATCAGCATTGAAGCTGAGAACCTGGCCCTGGGAACTTTGGTGCTTTATCCCACGATGGACTCCACGCTCACATTTCACTTCTCCCAGTGCCCTCTGGACCTAGAGTCCAGTTTGCCAAGTAAGTATGGGGGCTGGGGGTGAGGGATGAGGGCAAAGTCCCCAAAGCTCAGCTTCCTTTTCTAAGCCCGGCTGGCCTAAAGCACATTTAAGTTATTTCTTCACTTTAGAGAGGAACCTGGCACCACCGTTGATTTTGTATGCACCACTGCTGTGACCATCCTCATCTGTAAATGGGGCACATAATAGCACCCATCTTCTAGGGCAGTGGTTCTCAAAGTGAGGCTCCCCCAATCAGTAGCATCAGCATTGCTTCGGAACTTGTTAGAAAAGCAAATTCAGGAATGGCATCCCAGACCCACTGGGGGAAATGTGGGGGATGGAGGTCAGCAGTCTATTTTCACAACCCCTCTAGGTGATTCTGATGCACAGTCAAGTTTGAGAACCACTGTCATAGGGTTGCTGTGAAGAGTAAATGAAGGAGCGTATATAACACGCTCAGAACAGTGCCTCGCACCTAAGTGTTATTTACTGTCATCATCATCGTCATTGTCACAGGAATCCTTTCTAATAGTGCTTTAATTTCCAGGAGATGGAGATGCCTTTCCTGTGGAACAAACACTCTGGCACTTATATATGCAAGCTGACGCTCTTGACAGCACAGAGGTCTTCTCTGTCCTCACCACCTACTGTAATGGTACAGGGACTGATTTTTACCTATGCCTCATTTCTTTTTTTTATATGTAGCATTATTTTTATTGAGATATACTTCGCATATCATAAAATCCACCATTTTAAGTGAATATTTCAGTGGTTTTTAGTATATTCACTATGTTATGCAATCATTACCACTGTCTAATTCCAGAACATTTCCATCATCCCAAAAAGAAACTTTGTGTTTAGTAGTCCATCCTACCCCTATTCCCGTAATCTACTTTCTGTCTCTATGGATTTGTCTATTCTGGACATTTCATATAAATGGAATCATAAAATATGTGACCTTTTGTGCCTGGCTTCTTTCCCTTAGCATAATGTCTTCAAGGCTTATTTATATCATAGCATGTATCAGTACTTCATTCCTCTTTATGGATGAGTAATATTTCAGTGTATGAATTCATCATTTTTTAAATTCATTCATCAATTGATGGACGTTTGTGTTGCTTTCACTTTTTTGGCTATTATGAGGAATGCTGCTGTGATCATTTGTGTACACGTTTTTACATGGAGGTATATTTTCATTTCTCTTGGGTATATACATAGGAATTGGTATGTATAACTTTTTGAGGAAATAGCAGACTGTTTTCCACAGTGGCTACATCATTCACTTCCCCATCAGCAACATATGAGGGTTCTAATTTCTCCATATCCTCTCTAATAGATCTTATTGTCCATTTTTATATTATATCCATGCTTGTAGGTAGAAGCGATATCTGATTGTGTTTTTGATTTGCATTTTCCTATGATGTTGAATATCTTTTCATGTGCTGTTTGGCTATGTGTGTATATTCTTTGGAGAAATGTCTATTCAAATCAATTTCCCCCCCTTTTTTTTTTTGAGGAAGATTGGCTCTGAGCTAACATCTGTTGCCAATCTTCCTCCATTTTTTCCTTTTTCTCCCCAAAGCCCCAGTGGTTAGTTGTATGTCATAGTTGTATATCCTTCTAGTTGCTTTATGTGGGACACTGCCTCAGCAGGGCTTGATGAGTGGTGTGTAGGTCCGCACTGGTGAACCCCGGGCTGCCAAAGCAGAGTGTGCAAACTTAACCACCATGCCACTGGGCCAGCTCCTCATTTGCCCACTTTTAAATTGGGTTATTTGTCCTTTTATTGTTGAGTTATAAAAGTTCTTTATATATTCTGGATATTATATATTTATGAGACATAAGATTTGCAAATGTTTTTCTCCACTCTATTGGCTGGATTTTTACTCTCTTGATACTCTTCTTTTTTAAAATTGTGGTAAAATACACTTAATGTAAAATTTACCATTTTACCCATTTTAAGTGTACAATTCAGTGGCATTAAGTACACTCAAATTTTGTGCACCCATCATCCATCTCCAGAATTCATCTTGCAAAACTGAAACTTTGTACCCATTAAATAATAACTCTTCATTCCTCCCTACCCCCAACCACAGGCAACCATCGTTCTACTTTCTGTGACTATACTAAACCCCACTGAATTGTATATTTTAACATGGTGAATTTTCTGATATGTGAATTATATCTCAATTTAAAGAAAAGAGAGAAGGATTGATTGAAATCATTGGACATTCTATGATGTCTCATAACATTGCTGTTGTATAGTAGGGTTGACCAGCAATTGTCTGCCCCTCTCCCAAGAGAGCCCTACAGGGGAATTGAGGAGAAATAGAAGTGGTTTGTGGAGAAATGGTAAAAATGAGTATGGAGGTCAGACTTGTTTTAACCAAATGTCTCATCTAGTGACTTCCAAGACTACCAGCATAATCAGATGATTTGGTATAACACTGTTGCATCTACCCCTGCTGAGCACTCTGCAGATCTGGGGTTTACACCCAACAGGCAACAGAACCTTTCTGTAAGCACAATGGAGAGCTGCCACCTCAGAACTGAGAGTTTGATCATTTTGCCCAGTTGATGAAAGGGGAAAAAATTGGGACTTCTCTAAACTTGCATTTCCGTTTTATCTTTTTGGTTTTCCTTTTGGATGGGAGAAGCAACGAAAATCATTTATGGTTTCTCTTCTTCCTGTTTATTATTTTGATTGAGGTGGAAGAGCATTGATAAAAGACCATGTTTTGCTAGAAATAGTAAACTTTGATAACCAAAATTACAGAATATCCCAAAGCTTCCATTTTAAACCTTCCTATGTTACTGCCATGTCTGCTTTAAAACAGTCAGTGGAAAAATAACAAACAAATAGAAACAACAATTTTTGTACCCCTTGACCTCATGGTTTTACCACCCAATTACACTGGCTTTGAAATGTAGATGACTCCAGTTTTATCTTTGGTAGGCATACACTTTGGGCAAATAACTTACCCTCTCCAAGCCTTGGTTTCACTCACTATAAATGTGTATAATACCAATGACCTCATAAGGTTGTGTTAAAAATTAAGCAATGTAACACAAGTGTTGATAGAACCAGCCATCTCCAGAATTTCTCCCTTGAAAATAGACATATCCTTGAGAAATGACATTCAATCCAGAGGCACAGTAACACTGAAGCAAAAACTGTTGCCATTGAGACACTGTATGCTGACCAGGCTTATAGCTTTGACCATTCTTACACATCTAGAATCCTACTGTACGGCATTAGAGAAGTTTTAACTTGATTCAGGGAAATGGCCCTCAGTTGCCATAAAACCCTGGGCGCTGTTTTCCAATTTTTTCACGTTATTGTCCTGGGAAGTTCTCCCCTCCAGGGATTCACTTGGACCCATGAAAGTATTTGAAACCTCTGAGAAGGGTGATAGAAATGTAAAATATGCTTCCAGTTCCATCTGAGGGAAGGGTAGGTGTGAGACAAGGGTCTTGAAGAGTTTAGACCTGATTCACACAGCACTGCCCTGGAGTGCCAGGCCGGAGTCCAGCGTGACATGAACGGCCGGGCGTCACCCTTACCACCAGCCCTTTAGCCAGATCTGCGGGCCTGGGTGTTGGCTCCGTTTCTCCCTTTGCAAATGGTCTCCACTCTGTTCCCTGCGGATACTGTAGGAGGTGTTGGAGTGGGAAGGGCAGGGGCTTGGGATAATGACAGCACAATGGCTGGATTCGGGAAATGATTTTGCCGTTCATTCATTCTGTGAATCCTTACTGAGTCCCTTTTAGGTCAGCCCCTGTGTTGAGGAATCATGATGAACGGGCACTGGTACGTCCGCTGCACTGGGAGAGCTTACATCCAAGGGAGCAGTGGGCATGAATCAGATACTCCCTTCGGATAATATACAGACCTGCGCCTCCTTTCTTCCCCACTGACCTAAAGATCTTGGCAGTTTCTCATTTGGTGGGTCCCCCGTGGTGAGGTTTCCATGGCTACCATGAGGTAGCCGTCCCAGCCCCCGGATAGAGGGAGCCTCAGAGAGCACGGCAGCCTCCTCTTCTCCAGATTTCATCGGGAAAGGGAGAAGTCCCGAATGACATGAAGTAAAAGACATTCCGGCCAAGGCCACCTGGTGCCCTTTGTCATGGGGCAAATGTGCCTCCCTGATGCAGGTGTTTCTGCCCTAATCACAGGGCCCATCGTCTGCCCGGGGCTCCACTCGGGCTCCCCTGAGTGTGACCCGGTGTCTGGTCTGTCTTCAAGGAGCCATCTCGCTGCACATGGACCCTCAGGCTGTCGCACGCTGGGTCTCTGTGGTGACCCTCACTGTTAACCTTTGCAGGCCCCTGTGTTAACAGAGAAAACAACGGCTGACCTTCCCAGTCAGAGAGGACAGCTGGTGGCGGAAGGGTGCAGCCTCTGAAATTTTAAGCAGAACACCGTGACCACCTTACACTTCTTTCTCAGAAGGCAAAATGTTCATTTTATCAGAATGGGTACAGAATTCATCCCCTGTCCACCACCAAAGTATTAGGATTGTAAATGGCATCAAATACTACAAACTCTATTTTAGATCTGATACTATACCATGGACATCTTTCCTTGTCAATACATACAGCACTCCATTGCTCAACCGTATCGTAATTCCTTTAACACTCTCCTTTTCTCTTATTGATGAGCATTTAGACTTTTTTTTGTTTTTCATTTACAGACAATATTGCAATGAATATCTTCGCACATGTATCTTTATAGATGTAAGCAAACATTATTATAAAACTAATTCCTGGAAATAAAACTACTTGCTGAAAAAAGTTATTCCAATGTGTACTCCCACCTGCAGGGAATGAAAATATGCATTTCCTCACAACTCATAAACCAGCTCATTTTATAAGCAAAATGTGACTTAACATGCATATCTTTTTGGAGGGGGGTCTAATTAGAACTTTGTTATTATAAAATCAAAGTACTATTATGTTCATCATTATCTTGATCATTACCATAAATAATTGATGTTAACCATTTCAGAGTAAAAAGATTTAGCATTATTAGTTTACTTAAACCTACAATTAGGTTTTAAAAATCTTTTTTATCGTCAGCTTTATTGAGGTATTATTTATATACAATAAAATTCAGCAATTTTAAGTGTGCAGATTGATGAGTTTTGACAAATGCATCCAGTTGTATAACCACCACCACCTCAATCATGATATAGAAATTTCCATCTCTCCACAAAGTTCTCTCCTGCCCCTTTGTAATCCGTCCCCTCCCCCAGGCCCAGCCCCTGGCCATCACTGATCTGCTTTCTGTCACCAGAGCTTTGCCTTTATTAGAATTTCATGTAAATGGACTCGTACAGCACATATTCTTCTTGCTTGGCTTCTTTCACTTAGCACAATGCTTTTGAGATTCATTCTTTGGTTATTAGTGCATTTTGCTTATAATTTCATAGTGGCTCTCTGTATTTCTTCTAAAATAGACTGTTTATGTCCTTGCCAATTTTCTATTGGGTCATTGATCTTTTCATTATAAATTTATAGAAGCATGTTTTTAAAAAAATCAGTGAATAATATGGAAGTTGATTTTATTTTTTCTAAAGCTTCATAAGTGGCTTTTTCCACTAAATGGCCTACTTGTAGCAACTGATTCCACTGTTATTTCTCTACCTGCCAGTCCTGGAGGTGCTTCCTCACTTCCACCTCCCAGCTTGCCTCAGAGGCACACACCTGGCCTGTTGCTCACACTGCCCAGGTGGGCCTGAGGGGTCTTGGGAGGGGAAAGGAAGGGACCCAGCCCCTGCTTCTACCCCTGCTCCTTGGTGCCCATCTGGGGGGTGGTTTCCCCACCGCAGAGTTACAGCCCCTGGCCCTGTTCCTTGTCCCCGAGCCTGTGCACCCAGTCCTGGGACCAGAGACTGCATGGCCAAAGCCTGGATTTGCTCTGCCCTGCAGCCAAGCCTCCTTTCAGTTCTGTGCACTAGAATGTACCAAGGGGTAGAGGAACGACTGTCCCCCTCATCGCGTTCTGCCTCATTACCCACCATAAACACTCCGAAAACCTCCACAGGGCAGGGTGTTCTCGCAGTGGCCATGTCCAAATCGTTAGTGAAAAGGGACGGTGGGGCAGGTCTGCGGGGCTGGGGGAACAAAGTGTGATGGGAAACCTGGGACAGACAAGGTCGCTCCAGCCCCTCTCAGCCCCAGAGGTCGCCTGGATGCCACCCCCTTTTCTCCTCTTTCCCAGGCTGCACGGTCGTGTCGCGGTGCTGGGAGGAGACCACCGCCTCTCGCTGCCCTGCACTGGGCAGCTGGGAGAGGGCCAGCCTTGACCGACACACTGAGCAGGTGTGTGCCTGGCTTCCCGGGGAGATCTTGTGGCCCATGGAGTTCGGTTCTCTCGGGTGCCATCAGTGTGACACCACTTCAGGTGCACCCCCAGGTGAGTGGGCTGTCCCGTACCAGCCTCAGTGCCTAACCACCAAGAAGTTGGTCCCTGAGGAAGATACGTCCTGTTTTCCCATCAGCCGATTGGCCACGTGCTAACAGCACACAACCTGCTTATAAACTGGGGTGACCCTGTTTAAATCTCTGAGAAAGCTTGAGAGGGCTTCTCAGACAGGCACAAGTGGATTTTGTTGTTCAGTTTTTCTTTTTATTCTCTTCTAACCAGTACAAGATGGGACTGAAGAGGACATAAAGCAGCAAGGAGTAGTTTGAAATTGGAATAGTGACAATGATGGAAAAATAGTCTTGGTTCAATTCCAGTGCTCACCTAAAATCCCTTTTATTAAATGCTGTTAACTGGAAAACTTTTGCATAACAGTCTTCTTAGGGTAATTTCAAGTGTGTTTTTGTCCCAGATAATTTCTTTATGGAACTCTTTGAAATTCCTATCACTTAACCTACTGAATCTTCCTTGGAATCTTTAAATTTCCCAAATCTTCCAAGACTTGATGGTTACTCACTGGTCAGGGGCATTGTAAAGGGATTCTAGAGATTTCGACTCTGGTCAGAAATGGCCCTCCCAAACCTTGAGTCTGATTCTGGAATCTCCAAAGAGACTGGGAGCCTTTCTCAGCATCTTTCCTATGGAAAGACCATCTGCTTCATCTTCTGTTGCAACATAAATAACCATCATGAAGCTCAATGATGAGTTTCAATGAGTTTATTCTATCTTCCTTTTTTAGGTCTAAGTGAGGTGAAAAAAGTACTTTATATGTTCTCTAAAAATTAAGTTTTATCTTAATTTTTAAACAAAAATCAATACAAAAACTTTAACTTAAAATTTAAAACAAAATTTAGTTAAATATTAGAATTTTGAACATAAGGAATTTCTTTCTGCAGAAGCCAAAATCTGGTACTTCGATGTATTTCTTTGGGCAATCAGACTCTCTTATTTTAGGTCAGAGGTTGCAATATCACAGACAAGTGATATTCGGTCTATACGATCATTAACACTGTTTAAAGTGTGAACTCCTTTAGATAATAAGGTCTCACTCTCCAGTCACCAAAGTCCTCACCACTCTTACTGATTCCCCTTCAGCATTTATTTGCATTTTCCTGCAGGGCCCTCCAAAGCATTTCAACTTGCAACCTCTGTCTTAGATGACATTGGTGTCTCATCACTCCTTTGATGTGATAAAAACATTCTGAGTCAAGGAATTAAGAGGGGAAGGCCTGCTCCGCCATGGACTCCACCGCAGGGCCTGTCTCGTTCTGAGTGTGAACAAAAGGAGACGAAATGCCAGAAGACGCTCACTCTTTCGTAGTCCAGAGATGCAGATTAAAATAAGGTGTCTTTCTATCTTTAACCTGTCAGTTTTACAAAAGTAAAAAGGTTGATGATATTTAGGGTTGGTAAGAATGTGGAGAAATGGATCCTCTTGTTTGCTTTTGTAAATTGATAGCAATTTTTTGGTGCAGCTATTGGAAAATGCTCATCATTTTTTGAATGTACACACCTCACACGTTCAAAGATTTTTATGGTAGTGCTGTTTGTGATAGCAAACTTTTGAAAATAACCTAAATGTTTATCAATCGGGGAATGCTTAATTATGGTGACATGTGTACAAACATGGAAGAGTGTCCAGCATTTATGGCTGAGTGCAAAAAGCAAATTCCAGAACAATGTGCATAGTATGATCCCATTAAAAGCCAAAGTAAAATAAAGTGACTATCTCTCTGTATTTTGATAAATGGACATATGTTTATACAGAGAGGAAATCTAGAAGAATATGTAGCAAACTATTACAATTATCTCTGAAAATGAGAAAGAATGGGCTATGTTGGAGACACTAAGTTTTTACTTCATGTTCTTTTTTGTTCAGCATTTTTTAATTAAACATTTTTATAAAATTAGAATTTTTTTTTACAAAAATTGTTATAAAAGTCCCATGGTTCAACACTTCCCTACCTCTAAAATATACAAAAGTATACAGTAAAAAGTTTTCTTATATCTCAGTCCCCACCACACCCATGTAACACCTACTGTCAGTTTCTCATGCATCCTTCTAGAATTTCCTTATCTAAGGAAAAGTAGAAATATAGATTCTTATTCTCTCCTTTTCTTTTCCACAAAAGATAGCACATTGTATCCTGTTTAATACTTTATTTTTTCCCCATTCAACAATATACACTTTTGCACTGTTTGAAAAAAAGTGTCACGGTGATTCTTATTCCTTTGAGATTATAATATATGAACAATGTTGGGCTTTGGTGGGGAGTGAGCTGCATTTGTACAGAGGGATTACTCATCTTTCACAAAGATGGCCAGGCCACTTCCAGCAGTTGGAAAGCTAAACAATATTTCTAAAATTGAGACAAAAATAGCTATTTCAAGCAAAGAAGTGTGTATTAGTAGATCATGAATTTGCCCTCTGAGTCTGATCTTGCTCTACTTAGAAACATAGTAGAGCTGTCACTGCCTCCTTATCTTGAAATACCTCTAGGAACGTCCCCCGGTGTTCTTTCCTCACATGTCTGTCTCAAGCACTTCTCCACTGTGAGAGAGGAGTGTACTAAGGGATTAGGTGCATGGGCTCGGGGTCAGAACTGAGGGAGAGCAGCCGTTCTGCAGCCTCCCAGCTGTGGGACCTTAGGCAGGTTGTGTAACTCCCCTAAGCCTCAGCTTCATCACTGAGGAAATGAAGATAATAATTATATTTTCCTCATAGTATTGTCGTGAAGATTAAATGAGATAATATATGTAAAGCATGAGCATATAGTAGGGGTAATGTAATACTGCTTTATTGTGAGGTCAAAGACAAAATCCTTCCAGAGGTCATGCTTAATTCAGAAAGTATTTATTCGAGGATTTGATGCACAGGCAATCTCCACTTATTTCTTTACTTCCTATGAGCCAGGTTACCAAATTGGTGAAATGAACCATAAAGTGTAGTGGTAAGTAGGCATATATGTTAAAAGCCAAGATACAGTTAGTTAACATTATTAAATTACGCTCCCAAACTGATAAAATTAGGCATACATATCCTAGGACTATAGCCACAGAACCTAAAATACAATGCATTGTCTCATGTTTGACCTGTCATGATAGAGATAATATCACATTTTAAATTGCAGATAACTTTTCTTGCCTTATTAGAATTTAGGAGATCATTTGAGGGGTGCTAAGATGGCTGAAATTTTCTTAAAAAGTGTGTGAGAGTACAATGAGATGACATTTCATGTCCACAAGAATGGATGCAATTAAAAAGGTGTGCAATACTAAGTGTTGGTGAGCATGCAGAACAAATGGAACTCTCACACATTACTAGTGGGAGTGTAAAATGGCAAAAACACTCTGGAGAGGTGTTCATCAGTTTCTTATGTTAACCATACACCTACCCACTGACTCAGCAATTTCAATTTTAGGTGTATACCCAGGTGAGAATGTTCAGAGCTTTACTCAAACTAGCTTCCAACTGGAAACAGATGGATCAGGTGTCCATCCACAGGAGAATGGATAGACACACTGTAGTATATTCACGTTCGACAATTAGGAAAAGAACAATCTCTACATGCAACAACAGAGATGAACCTCAAAAACACTATGTCAAGCAAAAGAAGCCACAAATGAGAAAGAACGTATTATATAATTCTATTATACCAAGTTCAAGAACAGGCAAAACTAATCTTTGGTGATAGATATCAGAATAGTGGTTACCCTGAGGGAAAGTATTGACTGGAAAAGGGCACGAGGGAACTTTCTAGCATGATAGGAATTTCTCTGTCTTGGTCAGGAGGATCATTCCATGGGTGTATATATTTGTTAAACTTAACGGGCTATACACTTAAGCTCTATTAATTCTACTCTATGCAAATTATGCCTATCTCCATAGAAACTTTGTTACCACAAAAATGTCCAAGATCAAGGCAAAAAAATAAAGAAAGTTACAACATAAAAAATAGAAATCTGGGGGGTGGGCCCGGTGACGTAGCGGTTAAGTTCACACACTCTGCTTCGGTGGCCCGTGGTTCACAGTTTCGAATCCTGGGCACGGACTGATGCACTGGTCATCAAGCCATGCTGTGGCGGTGTCCAATATACAAAAACAGAGGAAGATGGGCACAGGTGTTAGCTCAGAGCCAATCTTCCTCAGCAAAAAGAGGAAGATTGGCAACAGATGTTAGCTCAGGGCCAATCTCCCTCACAAAAAAAACAAAACAAAAAAAAAGAGAGAGAGAAATCTGTATCAGGATATTGAGCAGATTCCTTCCTTTTCTCTGGGGGAAAAAATGTTTCTACTGACTCTAGAGCTATGCCCAAAGTAAGACTCCTAAATATCTGTGCCTGTTGATGCTGGTAGAATAGGAGGTGACGGTAGTCCCCTCTCTGAAAAGCAGCCGGGAATGGAAAGGCTGACTTCGGCTTCTCCCTTCACCAGTGCCTGCAGCCTGGGTTCATCCAAAGGCATGGGGCAGCTACTCCAGTGGGACAAAGCAGCCTGAGCTCTGGGTGAGCTGCTGAGAAGCCTGTTCACCAATTGGGGTCTTACTCTCTTCTTCTGTAAATTAAAATACTCAGCTGACATAGGATTTAAATAGCATTCTTACATCTTTAATGCCGCAGGAGAACAATTAGTTACTGATTTCACGTTTTATTTATAAAACAATAAAAATCCCCCCACACACCCCCCCACCCCCGGTCCTTAGTCCGTGTTTCTGAAGTGGATCTCTGGAGCATCTCCGGAGGGCTGAGAAGCATGCACCCACCAGGAAGAGTGGAGGAGGGGGCCACACAAGGACCGACTTCCTGGGGGGGAAAGCTTTTCTCCTGATTTGACTTTTCTGTTTGGAAAGTTTGATGCTCTGCTCTGCTGAAGGGACCTTGTCTCTACTAAATTGTATGCCCCAAGTCCTTCCACACAAAATAAAAGCTCCAGAGCGGCGCGTGCTTTCAAGGATTCACGATATGTTTATGCATCTGGGGAGATCTTTCTTTAAAAATTTATTACTCAGTCAATCATTTATTTAGGGTAGTTATCTAGTCCAGTTCTCCAAGTTATTGGAGATTGTGAGTCCTTGAAATATAATTTTATTCCTCAAGTTAGATTAGATTTTTTAAAAAATGGTGAATATCCAGAAACCTGATATCTGAAGCTGTTTTGTCTTTTTTTTATTTAAACGAATTGTGTACAACTGAATTCAACATTATTTGTTGGTGTTAGTTGTAAATAGGTTAGGAACTGAAAACTTTAGAGATGCCGAATTTAGTTCCTTTTTCATCTTAGCCTAGTAAATTATTAATCCTGTCTCTCTTTAAATGCCTAAATGGAAATCATCATTTAAAATTAATTTTTAGTGCATTGCTAGCAGGAAAAACTCCAGTTGCCCTGTGCATTGACTAGGAGAAATCTAAACAAAGAGAAGAACTGGCCCTCTCCTTCTCCCGCCTGCCTCTTCTGCACCCGCAGGTTGGCCTGCAGGCAGCTGGGCGCAGGAGAGAAGCCCGAGAGGTGCAGTCAGATGAAGGCTCGGTGAGGTCAACATAGATATAGGCAGGAGATGTTTTGCATGGGCCAAAGTCATTGCAGCTGGTTTCTGATGAATTTTCCGTGGCTGTTGAGCTACTTGATTCTTCCCAGTGTCGTCACTGGGCTCAGTTTTCTTTTTTCTCATTCCGACAGTCACCATCACCATCATCAGCTCCTTCTTCTCCCTGTGCCCTCACAGCTGGCCCTAAATGGCCTTTCCCGGTTCATCTCTCAGTCTCCACCATGAACCCTGTGCTCCAGGCTCACTGCACTGACGACTTGTTGCTCTGAGGAGCTCGCCTGTGCCTCATACCCAGCCTGTTGCTTCCACCTGCAGTGCTCTTCCTTCCCATTCTACCTCTTTGATTGTTTGGAGAAATCCTGCTCTTCCCTTTCAAATCCTGGTAAATGGACTTCCTCTCCCTGCTTCCCCCACCCCTGGCCCTTAGAGCTACCCGAGTGCCTGTTTCAGCGCTTTATAATTTGGGGGCAATCCTTGCTAGACTGAGCTCCTGGAAGTCATGTTCAGGCCTCATACACCGTTGAATCCACTCTCCCGATGACTGGGTCAGTAGGTGCTTGACTAATGAGGACGGCTGCGTGGGCCGCAGGGCCACGAGGACTCCCAGTCCCTCAGACTGAACATGTGTCTGACTGGCAAAGTACATTCATGCATAAAGTTGCTCTCATTCTGGTCATTTTAAAAATGAGAAAATGAAACTGAAATATTCATATTTGTGTCTACATTTCTTCTGGGTTTTTTCCAGCTAATAATCTGTGACAATTCAACCAGGGCAGGTGAAGTTTTCTTCTCTACTATACATGGAGAAAGAATCTCTCAAACAATTGCAGGAAATGTCTTTGAGTTATTTAGAAGAAAAAAATGCTTATAACATGTTAGTATTGTTATTATCCGCATTCAAATGACCAGAAAATTACAAGTACATCATCTATTTATTAAAATAATCACTCGACTTAGTTCACTTTATCAGCAACAAGAACAAGATACTTGGAACTTTCGATTCAGATATTCTACAGTTCAGGAAATCATCATCATCATCATCATCCTCATCACCTAGTAGCATTTGTCACAACTTACGATTTGTTAGTTGATATGTTATTGTTAA
Organism: Tapirus indicus; assembly: GCA_031878705.1. Classification (NCBI taxonomy): domain Eukaryota; kingdom Metazoa; phylum Chordata; class Mammalia; order Perissodactyla; family Tapiridae; genus Tapirus; species Tapirus indicus. The sequence continues at coordinate 41,036,868 of CM062927.1, forward strand.
ATTATTTAAACATATCACTGCATTTACTTTTCACAGTAACTACTACCTGAGCGAGTTTCCGAAGACTTGCTGCCCTTGCCAATGATCTAAAATTGGAGCTGGGGTGTTCTAATTTAGTCTGTGGAAAGAGTAGGAAAACTGACTAGATGTGAAACCTGAGTAATTATTAGCTCAAGTGGTTGTAAGGTCTCTTTGAATAGTAGATGACAGACAACCCAAACCAGCAGAATTCGGTTTTTTAAAAGGAATTCTTGGGAAGGAATTGGGATGTTCACAGAGTTGACGGCGAGACTGGAGTAACGGATCTCAGGACTGAAACAACCAGAATCCAGGACAACTCTGGCATCTACGTAGCAGGAATTACTCGGCTGTGTTGTCAGGGATCAGCTGCTGGAATGAATGGGTTCAAACTGTTTCTTCCATCCTTGCATCACTCTGCTAGAGACTCAAAATCCTGGAAACAACGTCTGCCAAGATCTCACCCTTGTCTAGAGGAGGGCAAGGCACCTTGATTATAGCCCCAAGATTGCATAGAATGGGGAAGAAGCGAGTTGCCCAAAAGAAACTAGATTGCTCCTACCAAGACAAGAGGAAGTGGGTGCTGGTGGCTAAGACGTAACCCCTGTTCACCACAGCAGCCCCCCTTAGCTTCCCAACAGACAGATAAGCTTTTTAAAAACTAAACTTTTTATTTTGAGGTAATTATAGATTCACATGCAGTTGTAAGAAATAATACAGAGAAATCCCATGTACCTTTTACCCAGTTTCCCCCCAACGGTAACGTCTTGCATAACCATGGTACAATTGACAAACAGGAAATTGACAAACCACTGATCTTATCCAGATTTCACCATCTCTCCATAAACTTATTTGCATGTGTGTGTGTGTTTCGTTCTACACAATTTTATCACATGTTCATCTAATCATGACCACAGTCGAGATATAGAACAATTTCATCACCACAAGGACCCCCTCATGCTTCATTTTTATAGCTAAACCACCTCCCTCCCACTCTCCTCCCCTCCCCCAGAGCCGTTCCTAACCTCTAGCAACCACAAATCTGTCCTGCATTTCTATAGTTTTGTCATTTCAAGAATGTTATGGAAATGGAATCATACACTATGTATCCTTTTAGGATTTGCTTTTTTTCACTCATCGAAATTCCCTTGAGTTTCATCCAAATTGTCATGTGTATTAATAACTTGTTTCTTTTTATTCCTTAGTAGTATTCCTTGGTATGGATGGACCACAGTTTGTTTAACTGTTCACTTGTTGAAAAACATTTGGGTTGTTTTCAATTTGGGGCTATTTGAATAAATCTGCTATGAACATTTGCACACGTGATTATGTGTGAATATAAGTTTTTATTTTTCTGGGATAAATGCTCAAGAGTGCAGTTGTCAGGTCATATGGTAATTGCATGGTTAGTTTTATAACAAACTGCTTGGGTGGTGGGGATTGAAATGGGTGACGTGGTCAAAGGTACAAGCTTTTAGTTATAAGATAAATAGTTTCTGGGGATGTAATGTACAGCATGGTGACTATGGTTAACAATACTGTATTGTACATGTGAAAGTTGCTAGGAGAGTAAATCTTAAAATTTTCAACAGCAGAAAAAAAAATAACTATGTGAGGTGATGTTAACGAAACTTATTGTCATCATTTTGCAATATATACGTATATCAAGTCATTATGTTGTACACCTTAAACTAACACAATATGTCAATTATATCTCAATAAAACTGGAAAAAAGAGAAACTCCTAAACTGTATTCCAGAATAGCTGTACCACTTTCCATTCCCACCAGCAATGGATGAGTGATCCAGTTTCCCCACATTGTTACCAGCATTTGGTGTTGTCGCTACTTTTTATTTTAGCCAATCTAATCGATGTGGAGTGATGTATCATCGTGGCTTTAATCTGCATTTCCCTAATGACTAATGGTGTTGAACATCTGTTTGTGTGCTAATTTGCCGTCTGCATATCCTCGCTAGTGAGGATAAGTTTTCAAGCACTCCTCCGTCATACATATAATGTATGGGTGTCGGGAGCTAATTCAGTGTCAAACAAAATGGCTGCTGTTGTTATGTTCCCTCGAGGGCTCATCCATAGGCACCCTTGCTGAAAATGGCTCATATATGCCAGTGAACACTTGATGTTCAACAGTGCCACCTGATAGAGAAATGTAGCAAAGAGGGTCTTCTTTTTTCTTTCTTAACATAATCTTTGTCATGACCTGTGTGGCCACTTTGATGAGCTTCTCAGGATGAATGTAGATGGTTGTCTCTGCCGCAAGGAGGCTGACTCTGCACCTCTGCAGTTGTAGGCTCTTCTTTGTATTTAGTGACAGGATGCATTGAGGTTGTGTGAAAATGCGTTGGGACTTATTCTAAAACGTACACCCAGCTGCTTTACTAGCAAGCCACTTTGCTTTATTTGAAGCAACAAGAGAGTGTTAAGGGCTCCATGCCAACATTTAACAAAATTTTCTAATGAAAAATGCACCAAGGCCGGTGGACTGCTGTTCCAATAAAACCCAGTTCTCAGATTTCATTGTCACTTGTTCCATTCACACTTATTTATGTTTGGCTGCTCATACAAAGTCATCAACTCACAGGGTCACTGGGTTATCTCAGCACATACAAGTTCACACTCTATAATAATACTGGAGTCTTTTCACTATTGAGATATACAATTACAACTTGATGTGGTAAGATGCTAAATGAAATCTTTCTTGTTTCCCCCTACTCTAAATAAAGCCCGCAGCGGCACTTCAGAGGACCTCTAGCTATAGGGCAGGGCCTTTTTCCTGGGCTTGTCATCTCAGCAGGACGTGAGCAACCCAAATCCCTGTATTGGCTAACTATGGCTGTGTAACACAACAGACCAAAATGCTGCCTGAAAATAACAATCATTCACTGTTTCTTACAGGTCTGTGGTTCGGCTAAAGGTTTTCTGATCTAGGCTGGGTTCAGCTGGCTCTACTCCATGCATCTCTCATCCTCCTTGGGCTAGCCAAGTCATGCTTCTCATGTCAATGACAGAGATACAAGAGGGTGAGTGGAAACACATATGGCCTCTTAAGGCCAAGGCTCAGAACTGACACATTATTCCATTGGACAAAGCAAGTCACACAGCCAAACTCAACACCACTGAGCAGGGAAGTATGCCCTGCCCATGCAAGGGAGGTGGAGGGAATGAATATTTCTGAATAAGAATCCATCTAGCAGTTGGGTTCCAAGAGCATGCATCCCCACACAGCAAGATGGAAGTGTGTGGCAGTTTTTGCTCTAGCCCCAGAATTCACACCACCTGACTTCCCCCATACTGTATCAGGGCAGTCACCAGATTCCATCAGGTTCAAGACAAGGGGACGTAGACCCCATCATTCAGTGGAAGGAGTGCCAAGGTCATTTTGTAAAAAGGCCACATAGAATTGGAGATGTTGATATGATTACTTCTGGGAAATGCCATCTGCCACAGGAACAATAAAGTGGTGTTTCCAGGTACAAGCTTCCCTTGGTTGTCAGTGTTTTGGGGCTGTAGTACACTGTCAGAGTCCTGGGTGGTGGAGGGAACCACTTAGTAGCCTAAAGAAATTATTTTCTCGAAAGGAAATGAGCTCCAGTTTTGCAGTCAGTTTCTCCCTGAACACTGAGATCTGTACTGCCTTTAAGTGACTAAACTTATTTCTGGGAGCCTTTGATTTGCTGGCTAACACATATAGTGGGCAGTGCTGCTAGAACGTAGGGCCTCTCAGAGCTCATCACAAAATCAATCTATCCATGGTGTCTTCCCAGGTAGGTGAGAGAGACCAAGTGGAGATGAGTGTGCAGATTCTGGGCACAGACTGCCTCCTTCCCAGTGTATGAATCTTGGGCATGTCGCTTAACCTCTCTAAGCTCCGGTTTTCTTATTCTATAAAACAGGAATGAGAAGAAACTTGTTCTGAAGGGTAAGATGTGCTAATGCATACAAAGCATTAGCACTGGCACTGGACAAGTTCTCAACAAATACACACTAACCTAAAGATGGGGGTGGCTGATGCTGCACTGGGATGGATAAAGAGCAGAGAAACACTGGGTGTTTGCTACAGACTGAATGTTTGTGTTCCCTCCGCCCCCAGATTCACGTGTTGAAATCCTAATCCCCAAGGTGATAGTATTAGGAGGTGCAGTCTTTAGCAAGTGATTAAGTCATGAGGGTGGAGCCCTCATGACTGGGATTAGTGCCTTGTAAAAGAGACCCCAGAGAGCTCCCTTGCCTCTTCTGCCATGTGAGGACACAGCAAAAAGAAGGCCATCTATGAACCAGGAAATGGGTCCTCGTCAGACTCCAAATTTGCTGGCACCTTGATCTTGGAATTCTAGCTTCCAGAACTGTTGTTTATAAGCCCCCCAAGTTGATGGTACTCTGTCATAGCAGTGGAACAGACTAAGACAGTGTTGATGTTGGCTATCGGCTCAGTCCTGATTTCCCCATATGGATGCAATCTCTGTAAGGCTGGGTGGACAAATGACACTTCTCGTCTGGGTTTTCTTTTTAAGGTAAGGACCAAAGAGGAGAATTGTTTTGCTTGAGGAGTGAGGATGGCCGCTCTCCTCCACCTCACAGGATAGAAGTTGAAGTTAGTTTAAGTGATTCTGGATACCAAACCTTTATTTGGAGAAGCAGAGGAACTATTGGCAATCAAACACTCTGTACAGTGTTTCTCAGCCTTCTTTCTGTGTAATTTAATTGCCTAAGGAAAATAAGTTAAATTGAGTGATTTATTTTTTATGTATATCAAATAAAAATTTATATGCCATAATAAATCAGGTTCATCCTTTTATGTCAGTACATATAGATTTATGTCACTTTTTAATGATTATATAGAATTCTACCATGTGGATATATCTACTGGTGGACATTTGACCTGTCTTTGGATCCTGGGGTTTTTTTTTGCTATTATAAATTTGGACAATGTTGTACAAATATTGTTATACATTTGTGTAGATACTTCTTTAGATTCTTGGGAGATTTACTGCATCAGTATGCCCATTAAAACTTTTGTAGATATTTTCAAATTGTCTTCCAAAAATGCTGTGCCAATTTATACTCTCACAGACAGTGTGAAAGTCTTGCCCTCCCTCACCCGTCTTAGCCAACACTGGGTGTATTAGTTGAGAATTTACAGATTTAAATTGTTACGGGGAGTTCTCTACAGTAGAAGTCAACTCATTATGAGAGTTGTTACTTTTGTATTTAATATTAAAAATAGTATAGTACCATCTGTAATGATCTGTAGTGGGTAATCAACTCATAAAAATAGACTCGTGGCATTTCACTGTTTTCCATGGGTGACCATGTACAAATCAGTGTTAAGTAAATAGAAAGCAAAATTTCTTCTCCTGTTCTGCCTTATCTCTATTTTATTATGTATACAGGTTCAGTGAAGAACAATTCTTGAACAGTCTCAAGAAAATAGTAACTGATGTCGTTCCCCTCTCATGTCCCAACACATGATTATTTTTCTGAACACTAAAGTATAATTGGTTATTTATTATTAACGCCCCAGTTATTGTCAAGCAATAGCTCTACAACTGCAGGCAGCAATTAGAGTCATGAGGAGACTACAGCATCTGTTACACAAGACCCCAGCCCTTCCCCAATACTTGAGCTGCAGCCTGCAGTGAACTGAGAGGGCCTGGGGCAATCAGGGGGCCAACCAGAAGGGCTGCAGTGGCAGCAACACAGGGTGCGGTTGTCCCTGAAGCCAGTCTCTCTCGCAGGTTTGTAACATCACAAGCATCTGTCCACCATAGCTGAGCAGGGGTGTGTGAGGTCTGACCCAAAATGTGTGCAATGGGGCAGGAGTGCTTCCTGGAATAAGAGGCAAGAGGGTGAAAATGGAAAGTTTGTGAGTGCTGTGCAGTTGAACAAGGTAAGAGCCAAGTCCTTGAAGATTTGAGCCCAGATTTGTCCTGTGTGTCCTGTGCCTTGTGTGTAAGTCCTGAACACTGAAAGCCTCTAGGGAGGGCTTCTTAATCTGGTGTCCACAGACCTCTTGGGTTCATGGGTAGATTTCAGGAAGCCTTTATTCATCGAAGTTCTCCAGAGAAACGGAATCAACAGGATATATATACAGAGAATGAGATTTATTATAAGGCATTGGCTCACGTGACTATGGAGGCTGAGAAATCTCAGGATCTGCAATTGGTAAGCTGGAGACTGCAGAACTGATGCTATAGTTCAGTCGAAAAGCTGGAGAGGAGCCAATGTTTCACTTTGAGTCCAAAGGCAGGAAAAGGCCATTGTCCCAGCTAGAAGTCAGACAGGAGGACTTCCCTCTTACTGGAAAGAGAGTCAGCCTTTTTGTTCTATTTAGGCCTTCAACTGATTGGATGAGGCCCACCCACACTGTGGAGGGCAATCTGTGTACCAATTCAAATGTTAATCTCATCTCAAAGCACCCTCGTAGACACCCTCAGAATGTTGGACCAAATGTCTGTGTGCTCCATGGCCAGGTAAAGTTGACATAAAACTAACCATCACAAGTCCACCCCTTGTTAACTTGGCACCCATACACATCTCCTCAAACCATACTTAATATCTAAATAAAGATGATAATGAGGTCATAATTCTGCTTAACATGACACATAACTATCCTGATACAACCAAAACGCATTAATGCAAGAAGCCTCCTTGATATTCCATAATTTAAATACTATGATGGAAAATAAAAAATACTTAAATTCTATGACATAAATTCAACACATTTTATGTTCCGTGATAAGGGAATAAAAGAGGGAAAAGACCCAAAGATCATTTATACACCCACACATGTGCCTGCACATACATGTATTTGTACTAAAACGGGGAGGAGATAGTCATGATAATGACAATCATCATTTCTGTAATTGGTCACGTGGTCATACATAGCTGGTATTTATAACTACCTTCTTCCACTACCTGCTCTGCGTTCCCTTTGCCTTGAGCAAGCACCTCAGCTGGTTGTGGCTTTTTACCTGGTGGGGTGACCCAAACCTTCATTCCTGAAGGGTCTGGGCCATTATTAGTCCTGACTGGATTGGGTTGTTGTAGTTTTCCATTGACCTTAATCACAGGGTGTGGTAATACTGAGTGATGCCCTAAGGGACCTCCTGTATTCCAGACATACTCTTCCTTATCTCCTTTGTGGAGTAGTAGTCCAATTTCTCCTTGGCATTCAGGATCAATCTCCCCAGTCAGCACAGTAAATCCCTTCTTTGCCTGTTGATTCAGAGGCATGAGGAGCCCAAGGTGGCCACTCAGCAGTCTTCACTTCCTGTTCTATGGAATCTGTGTTGTGTCCCCCAGTGGAAGCACTCCTCCCTTAAGAACTCAGACCTCTAGGCCCGCAGAGCATAAGGTTGTGGGAGCAAGAAGCAAACATTCTGCTAGCGGGTCACTAGGGGTGATAGTGAGTGGGGCCACTCCCCTTATCCACATCCCTCTTCCCCAAATTTCCTTGTCTCCAGTTTTCCACTCATGGTCCTTCCAAGTCCCATCCTGCCAAGCCATTTTTTATAGCTCATGAATTAGAATATAATTGCACGTCTGGCCATTTCCTCTTCAAAGCAAAGTGAACAACCAGGTGCACTGCTTGAAATTTTGCCCACTGGGAGGATTTCCATTCACCACGGTCCTTCAGGGATGTTCCAGAAAGAGGCTATAGCGCTGCAGCTATCCACTTCTGGGAGGTGCCTGCATATTGTGCAGAACCATCTGTAAACCAGCCCATGTCTTCTCTTTCTCTGTCAATAGATTGTAGGAAATTCCCAATGAGGCTGGAGGTGCAGGCTGAGAGAGAGAAGGCAGGAGCGGGGGCTATGGACGTTTGGGCTGCATCCTAGTGTAACTTACTTGTGCCTTCAGGGCCTGCTTGGCCTGGATCACGCACATACCACTTCCATTTGATGATGGAGTGTGCTGTCCATGACCAACTTTGTGGCTGGGTGGGTCAGATAACACCAGTTCATGATGGGCAGCTCAGGTTGTATCACTTGATGGCCCATGGTCAAGTGTTCAGTCTCTACTAAGGCCCAGTAGCAGGCCAAGACCTGTTTCCCAAAAGGAGAGTAGGGCTTTGCTCCAAAATCCTAAGGGCTGGTGCAGTGATTCACCTGTAAGGGCCTGCCAAAGGCTTCAAACAGCATCCCTATCTGCCAGTGACACTTCAAACACAATCAGATCGACTGGATCATCTGACTCAAGTGGCAGAGCAACTTGTACAGCAGCCTGGACCTGTTGCAGAACCTTCTCCAAAAGCCAAAGATGCCCAGGAAGTGTTATACCTCTTTTTCGGTTGTAGGAGGGGCCAGAAGCAACAACTTATCCTTCATCTCGGAAGGGATATCTTGACCTGCCCCACACCGTTGGACCCCATAGAAGTTCCCTGAATTTTTCTCAGATTTATTTCCCACACTTTAACATGCAAATGTCTTACCAATGAGTCTAGAGTAATTGCTACTTCTCACTCACTAGGTCCAATCAGCATAATGTCATGGACCACTGTGATATCTTGTGGAAGGGAAAGGCAATCAAGATTCTTGCAGATAATTTATGATGCAGGGGATCAGAATTAGCCACCTCAAAATATGTCTCTACCTTGATTATTTTCAAAAACAAAAAACTCTGAAAGAAACTTTGCCCCCCCCAACTGCCTAAAAGAATTTAAATCTGCATATTGATAGACTGGAAGTGTCTTTGCTAACTCCATTCCAAGCAAAAGTAGAAGTTATCCTTTGTAGGAGACATTTACATTTATAAGGGAAATCTCCATTTGTAAAGTTATCTCCCTCTCTGTACTGGGAAGAAGGGGGATGACTTTATCTCTAGAAACTCATCAGTGTGGAAGCTGAGGCTGCATAATAACCTTACTGTGCTTTTCTGGTAATCTCCCATAGCTGAGCCACCCCCAACATCTTCCATTGTCTTTCTATTTAAGAGGACAACCTCCACCATTTTGTTGAGAAACTCAGTTTCCCGGGTCTCTCCCATGTGTACATGTTATAGAGCTTTGTTTGATTTTCTCCTGCTCTTCGGTCTCATGTCAATTTAATTTGTAGCCCAGCCAGAAAGGACCAGAGTGGATAGAGGATAGTCTTCCTCTCCTTCAGTTTGGTGACTTTGATGGGACAAAAATTTTACTGGCTGGACACTCTTCACTCTTGGACTACTGCAGCTGAGAGATTCTGGGCCCCTGACAAGAGCAGGCAGGAGGTGAAAGTTCTTACCACATCCGTCTCCTGGATCTCTGCCTGCAGGGTCCAGTGGAAGGGAGAGTGGTGACTTTTTTTTCTTCTCTAAATTTAGATTAGCAGAAGAATGTATGGGTGAAGCTAGCTTCTTGGACTCAGTGACTCTAGGATCTGGTTGAGTACTCATTGGGCAGTTGATCCTTTTCCTCCCAGAAATAGTCACTATTTCTCCTTGTCTCTGTCTTTTCTTGTTGTTTGTTGTAAGACACAGGCATCCCTATAAACCTGTTGTCTGGGACTATGAGCATGAGGTGAAAGCTGTTGCTAAGGGCATCTTGGAAGGCAAAAATGTAGCAAATTTGGTGGGCAAAGGTTGAGCAGTTAAGAGCCACTAGGGCAGTCACCCCCTCAGGAAGTCTCCCATGAAAGGATGAGTTGGGTCACAGAACAGGGTAGATGACACAGGTCCCCTGCCAACTTCAAGAAAATGTCCGTGCAATGATGAGGTACGATGTAAATCACACACAATCCCAACCCCGCGGCACATCCCCCCTGGGTATTATTCTGGCTCCAAAAGACGCAAGGTTTACCTAAAACTGTTAAATGTGCATATCAGATGAGATTTTTTTCTTTTGTCTTGTTCTATGTCTTGAGAGCTTGGCTTTGTGACCTTTCTGGTCTCTGCCATCTGGAGGATGCTTGTACTGAAACACATCTTGGTGGCCAGTCGAATAGTCTGGGGTTCTGGGGGACATTCTCTTTGTCTGGCTATGTCTGCTCTCAGGGGTTTGTCATAAGGGGTCCCATTTACTTTCACAAGGGGCCTTTGTCATCTCAACCTTTGTTCTTTCTTAGGCTATTTTGGGATTGACTTCTCGGGATCTCTCTTGGGGATGCCTCTTGGTTTCATAGTTAAAGCTTTGGTATGAGTCGCTGTTAAGATTAAGATCCTACTCATCTATGTGGCCAGATGATGGATCATTTAAACTGGGAAAACTTCTAAATTGGGGAAAAAAATTTGTGAGAGCTCTCATCATAATTGTTTTTTTGTTGGTGTTGGTTTTGTTTTTTGTGAGGAAGACCAGCCCTGAGCTAACATTCATTGCCAATCCTCCTCTTTTTGCTGAGGAAGACTGGCCCTGGGCTAACATCCGTGCCCATCTTCCTCTACTTTCTATGGGACGTCGCCACAGCATGGCTTGACAAGCTGTGCATTGGTCCATGCCTGGGATCCAAACCTGCAAACCCCAGGCTGCCAGAAGCAGAGTGAGCAAACTTAACCACTATGCCACCTGGCTGGCCCCATCATAATTGTTTTCATTGGTACCTATGAAAAGGCCAGACTGAAAAAAGAAAAAAAATTTGGCTAGCCTTAAGACCCTGACTCAGGTTACAATTAAATCGAAAAACAAATGTGAAAGTGTAAGTGTTGGTAAGATTATAAATGTTGGAATATTTAAGCTAATTTTGTATAAAGAGGTTGTATTAACTTTGCCTGAGTATGTTTTAAAATGTCTGACTGGGAATGCTTCCCCTATCCGAAATTATAAGACCAAGACCCACTGATAAAGTCCTAATAAAAACTATGATTAGAGGTATAAGAGGTAATGGAATTCAGATGAAATTTTGTAGAAAAACTGACATATTTATGGGCTTTATGAGATTGTATCTCTTTTTGCCTGAGTGTATTATAGATCGTATTGTGGGGATAGACATTGTTTCTCATTGGGAAAAGGGTACCTTTCCCCTGCCTGATTGCAAGAGAGCATATAAACCTGCCCTTAAGACAGTGGTAATTAAACTTACAGAAAGGAAATCAATAGGGTTGCCTGAGCCCACACTATATGAGATAAAAACTAGAGGCTAATATCGGGGTAATAAAAGCCCCCTCTCCCAAGGTAAATTGGTCTAGGGTTAAATTGTACACTTAGAAAAAAGGCCTTGATTAAATGCTTTGTACAGATTTTTAAAGGTGTGATACATTGTCCTGAAGTTTTAGAATGTACAAATCTTTAATTCACCTCTTAAGTTAAAAATTTCCCTGATATAACAAAAGGCAATTGGAAAAAAAATGTAGCTGGGAAGGTGAGTCAACTTTGTCATTTAAACTGTAATCCAGTTCTTTGGGGACCTGGAAGCAACTGTCTTTGTCCTACAAATCTCTGCAGGGCCAGAGGTATGGCTTTAGAAAGCAGTTCAAAGTTGATTGAGACAAAAGATTGCGATTGTGATATTAGATAAGGCAAATATGCCCCAGGAACTCCATCTTGAAGAAAACTTGAGTGATTTCTCTGTGCCTTTATGATGTCAATTTCCTGTTCCTATCTTCTCTAGGACCTGGGAGCCATTCTTTGAAATGCAAGTGTTTCTCAGAAACTGGTGGGTTTTGTATTACATTTGATTCATAACAAAAACTTAAGGTCTGTCTGTGTCTATCTGCATGTTTGTGTGTGTCTATATGTATGTTATGTATGTGTGGTATTTGACCTCCAGATGGTATAGCCAAAATTAAGGGCTCTGTTTAATTGGCTTAAAGTAAGCACTTAACATGTCTTTCAAGTTAACGTGATATGAAATAATCTTTGGTAAATGAAAGCTGGTTTCAGTTTGTTGATTTGAATGAAATAGGTATGTCTGGACAGTTGTCAGTGTTTGGACATGCAGCCTGGGTTTACTAGTCAAATAAGCTCATGTTATCCCTGTTACAAATCTGTCAGCAAAATAATAGCTTTAAGTGATAGCTAATTTTGTCCAATGTCTCATGAAGTTTTCTTAGGTAATCTAAACATAATTGTTGGGAACAAATGATTTAGAATTTATCGATAAGCTTTTAGCAATAATTATAGTTTGTGACATGTGTACTTAAAATAACTTCTAAAATCTCTTTGGTAACTTGAAACTTTAAAGTTTGCTAGGTTAATGATAAAAATTAATTGTGCATTTAGATCATTTTCAAATAAGATAAGATATTAGACATTAATTACTAAATATGTTTATCTACTTTTGACTTCTTATTACAGAAAAACTAAAAGGTGTTTTGGGTCTATTGGCAAACATATCTTGTGTTTTATTAAAAGATTGTACTATAAAGTAACATGTTTCTAGAAATTATAAAAAGTGTTTATAAATTTGCCACAGAATACTAATGTAAAAGACAGTTTATAATTGCTTACTTAGTTTTTACTTAAAAATTAAGGTTTCTAAGGGTTAAAAATTCCAATATGTGATTAAAGCTACTAAAAATTAATAAGGAAAATATGTTTGTATTGAAGGAAAGTAAGATATATACTTTTAGTAAAGAAGGTATGAAGAATGGAAACATTTTTGTTTGTTTTTTTAAGAAAGATAAATTTGTCCTAAAGTACCAGAAGGGAAGAAAGGAAGGCATGAGACAAATTCTAAACATAAAAAGAAAGGTTATAGAAGGTTTATAAAAGAGGAATTCTGAAAAAAAAGTTTTGTACATGGTCAAGTTGGCTGAGATTAAAATGAATGTAATTAAGCAAATGAGTTAACGTCAAAAAGTAAACTGGTACAAAATTAGAATTTGGTTCTCTCTTAAAGGATAATTTTCTTGACTTTTAGTCTGCTTTTGGTAGAGAAATTATAAAAGATTTCCTTTACTTTTGAGTGAGTCTTACTTTGGTTAAATGGATAGCTAAGCATTGTTTCCTGGGGACCTATGATATTGTGTTGGTGAATATTATTGATATAAGTGTTTTTAAAAATTATATAAAATTCCTAGAATTCTGATCTGTCCTGCTTATCAGTCATAATTCTAGTTATTATCTTAAAGTGTTGTATGTCACAAAAATAACCAAGTTTCTTTGTCAATTGTCATTTTTAAGTTTTTTGTTGTTTACAGACAGTTATTGTTTTACTCTGATGCTTTTGCAAATGTTTTCATTTTCAGAGAGTTTCATGGAAAGCACTCTAATATTTACTCTGGAATATAGGTTTCCAACAACCTTTCAGATCGTAAAACTGAACTGGGTAAGAAATTACAGAACTCTAATGGAGAAACTGATGATTTCATGAAACTGCTAACTGAACATTAATTATAATTACAAGCTGAATTACAAGATGAATCAATTACACAGGACTGAATGAACTGATGAGGATGATTATAATTTTTTGTTTAAAATATTGCTGATTTTTTAATGTTTTGTTTTTTCAGATTTAAGGAAAACTTTTTCTCTTGTCTTTTAAGTTAACTATGACCTATAACAATTTGGTAAATTATACCTTTGTAAACAGAATTGAAACATTTATCTTTTTCTCTGTACCTGATCCCTCCAGGATTTGGAAACTCTTAGGGAGTGAGTATTGTTTTCATGGCAATATAGCTATTTGCATAAGTTCAATGAGAATTTGTTCTCATTATAACAGGACACAATTGGAAACATTGGTTACCAAGGCTTTGACTGGAATATTACACTTGAGAAAAAATTAAAGACTCAGATATGACAAGACAGCTTTTGAGAGACAAAGAGTGGACTTTATGGAATAAAGCCACATGAAAATATGTACAGTGTTCCAAGCAACACTTGCTGGATAAGTAAGGAAGGTCACTTATCTGGCAGGTATAAGGAACCTCAATACTTTGGGGGACCTTGAGAAGACAGGAATTCACCCAAATCTGTAGGTATTGCAGGCAAAGTCTGATGACAAAATCCTTGGCTTGGCTTTCCTGGCCTCAAGAGTCCTTTGAGGTTCAAACTGAGATTCCTTCTAAAAATTTCCAGCAAAGCAGATTTAAAAGAGCCTATGTGATCAATTGCTATTCTTGCTGTACTTATGTAAATAATTGAGCAAATTTATTGAAACTAGACTTATTTTACAAACTATTTAGTCTTAATTTGGCTATCTTTGGTAAAAATGAGGGTGATTTTAGAGAGAAAAATTATATTTCAGTAAAACTATAGTACACATTTGTGGATATTAGATGCTAGTTTCGTTAATTGTCTTTGAGGTTTTTGTTTTATATCTGTTGACTGGACTGGATCCTGACTGTTTCTAGTCTCCTGAAATATCTGGCTACAAGTCTCTGAACTAACATTTTCAATTTTTCCATCATTTTTATTTGGAATCATTGAGAACTGAACTTACACTCTTCCTGAAGCCCTGCAAACTGAAGCTGGATAACTTGAGAGAAACTTAAGAGAGATCACCATGATAGCATGCCTGTTGATGACATCACCAGAGACATTTTAGACTGCAAAATATCTTCAATGCTGACATCTAGAAATCTTCTTAACTGGCTGTCCTCTGAACTCAGAAACTGGTTTACAATCTGCTCTATCCATTAACCTTGTTTTTCTTTCGTTTCCTTAGAAACGCTTCTTATTAAATACCTGATTGCTTGCTTCCACAATATAGGCCTAACTGTGGGAGCCCCCCTAGACCACTGCCTTCTAAAATGAACTTAACTAGACTGATCTATTATCAGGACCAAGAAATGTGTTCAGTGAGATGGAACAATCTACCAACTCAGCTTCTGGACTATGAAACTTCTTCAAGTTTCAAAAGGACTGTGAAACTTCTTAGTTTCAAAAGCAGGACTGTGGGGGATCAGAATTGGCTGCCTCAAAATATGTGGCTTTACCTTGATTATATTCAAATACAAAAAACTCTGAAAGAAACTTTGACCTCCCCCACAAACAGCTTAAAAGAACTTAACTCTGGGTCTGGATAGACTGGGAGGGTCCTTGCTAAACCCATTCCAAGTGAAAGTAGAAGTTATCCTTTGTCAGAGACATTTGCATTTATAAGGGAAATCTCGATTCATAAAAGTATCTCCCTCTCTGTACCAGGAAGAAGGGGGGATGACCTTATCTCTAGAAACTCTTATCAGTGTGGAAGCTGAGGCTGCATAATAACCTTACTGTGTTTTTCTGGTAATCTCCCATAACTCAGCCACCCCCAACATCTTCCATTGTCTTTCTATTTAAGAGGAGAACCTCTACCATTTTGTTGAGAAACTCGTTTCCCTGGTCTCTCCCATGTATACATGTTATAAGGTTTTGTTTGATTTTCTCCTGCTATTTGGTCTCATGTCAATTTAATTTGTAGCCCAGCCAGAAAGGACCCAGAGTGGGTAGAAGTTAGCCTTCCTCCCCTTCAATGACATAGGGCTGGAGAGTTGATATACCCCTGAGATAGACAGTGAAGCAGTGTTGTTGCTGGCCTCATCAGCTGAAAGTAAACTGCTTCTGGTGGGTCTCATTGACAGGGAAGAAGAAAAATGCATTTGAGCAGATCAATAGCTGCATACAAGGTACTAGGGGAGGTGTTAATTTGCTCAAGCAGTGAAACCATATCTGGTTCACCACTACAATTGGAGTCATCACCTGGTTAAGCTTATGATAATCCACTCTCATTCTCCAGGATCCATCTGTCTTCTGCACAGGCCAGATAAGAGAGTTGAATGGGGATGTGTTGGGAATCATCACCCCTGTATCTTTCAAGTCCTTGATGGTGGCACTAATCTCTGCAATCTCTCCAGGGATGCAGTACTGTTTTTGTTTTACTATTTTACTAGGTAGGGGCAGTTGTAGTGGCTTCCATTTGGCTTTCCCACCATAGTACCCTCACTCACAGGTCAGGGAACCAATATGGGGATTCTGCCAGATATATGGCTAAGTATCCAATTATGCATTCCAGAACTGGGGAAATAACCACAGACTGGCTTCAGGGACCCACTGGCACACTGTGAGATAGACAGGAGCTAAAGCTCCATTGATCACTCACTTCCATAAGCCCCTATTCTGACTGGTGGACCACACTGACATTTTGGGTCTCCTAGAATTAGTGTCAGTTCAGAGTGAGCATCCAGTAGTCCTTGAAAGGTCTAATTATTTCCAGTGTATGGTAATCCTGGTAAAAGGACATAGATATCTTTAGGGGAGGCTGGGAGAAAGATTAACAGTATAAATTTTTGATAATGTACTGGGGTCCTTCTTCGAGGGGACTCCCCTTCATTCAAGGGGTTCTGGGTCTGTAAACTGGCTCAAGTCTGGGAATTGATTGAGAAGTGTAACTATCTGTTTTTATGATTCAGGTTAGACTTCTGTTTGCTTGACCTGGAACTTTCCTGCCTGGTAAGAACTTAGTCGGCTTCCTATCTATTTCACTTCTGTGAACATCATCATCAATGCCACAGATCTGCATGAGTCAGACTATTCTGATTGCTGCTTTGACTCTTCTGTCCGTTACAATAACCTTGCCTTTGGCGGTTGAGTGCCGCTACTTGGCCCTGCCACCCAGCATCCAGTTACTCCCATGGTGTTTAGGATTCCCAAGTCTGTAAGGCAGACCTCACAGAGAAGAGTGATCACAGAGCTTTTCAAGGATGCCAGGGCTCCCCTCACAAATTTATTTCTCACAGTCATGGTGAAAGGCATGTTTTTTGAACCTTCCCAGTGTGGGTGTATAGATCTTAACTGACAAATCCACTCTAACCTTCCAATCTCCCTAAACCTTTGAATCCCTTCCTGTACATTAAACCAAGGCAGGTTCAGCATTTCTGACTCACTCACTGTGGGCCACCTTTTGGTTGATATTTCAGTCAACAACCAAACACGCTGTTCGAGCCCTTTCTAACTCCCAGCGTGGCAACATTAAATGTAGAATCTCTTCTTAGGGAGCCTATATCAGTCAATTCATCCAGATCCAACCTTATATTCCTTCCACCATTCTCTCACACCACTAATATCCATCCCCACACATGTTCCCTGAATTTCAGTCTGTATAAGTTAAAAAACTCAAATAGTTCTTTTGGTGTGTAGACACTTCCTCATGGGTCACACTTTGTACATCACCTTTAGAGCCCTGCTGGGACTTGAGTCTAGTTATAGGTCTAGAAGCAAAGAAGGGTGGTGGAGGTGGGTCCTGTGTTAGTCTGCCTTAGTCTGCTTGGGCTGCCATAACAAAGTATGGATGGACTCTAGCCCATGGGTGGTCCCTATTGCAATTTTCAACCTTCTCCCCCAGGGGCTCTGGTGTTGGTGTTCTTCATTTCTTACAACTTTGTTTTTGCCTCCCCTGGATAAGATCTCCCACACTTAGAGGAACTATTGAGACAAAAACTACTAGCAATAACATAGCACTGCATCGAACTCATGTTAACTGTAATGCTGATAACATCATCTTCTACTAGAACCATTCTAGTGACTGGACAGCCTCATTGGAAGGCTGATGATTAGTAACTGTTCCTGCTTTTGTCAGTGATGAGAAGGCTTTCCTTGTTTAGATAGAGGAACCAAAACCACACA
This sequence comes from Tapirus indicus, assembly GCA_031878705.1. Taxonomy (NCBI): domain Eukaryota; kingdom Metazoa; phylum Chordata; class Mammalia; order Perissodactyla; family Tapiridae; genus Tapirus; species Tapirus indicus. The sequence continues at coordinate 41,054,362 of CM062927.1, forward strand.
GCCAAATTTGCCCAAAGCAGTCACTAGGACACTTACCACACCATCATGTCCCATCTTATCTCTTTAGTTACCTTCAGATATGGCCCCATTTACACAGGAACTGTACTCCCTTATGTAGGGAGCAGTACTAATGCCCTTAAGTGAATTGTAATGACTTCTCATTATTTGGGGAATATGCTAGTATTTTCAGCAAATGTTGAAATTGGAGAAGACATTTGACTTAATTGGCTCCTAGTTTCAGGGCAAGCTAACACCACTCAGGGCTTCTAGTTGTAGATTGGGTGGAGCAAGGGGCAGGAAAGCATCTTGTACTTCTAACTTGATTAATAACAACTCTGACTTGCGGCAGGAAGGTCAAGTCCTCTTTCCTGTAACACAGGGTCTGACAGTCCCTGCTGCTTGCTGCTGCCTCATGCATTTGGGTGGGGCCTTCTCATCACACTGACACAGCACAGACAGGGTCACTGCAGGGCCTTCCCATTTCATCAGGATCCTCCACCTGACTGCTCTCATTTATGCTCTCTACTGATTCAGCAGTTCTGTCCTGAGTGGCTAAAAGAAACATTCAAAAACCTTTCTAGAAACTCATCAATAATCCACAGAGGACACTGAATTCTTCCCTATTAAGAACACTTTCAGAAAGTCAGACTTAGTAACTCCTTTTCCTGAGTTTCCTGACCTTTAAAAGATCCCTAGTGGTCTTGATGTTCCATAGACAATGTCTTCCATAGCAAAGTGCTTCTGGGAGATGGGAAGCAGCTTGCCTTTCCTGGAATCCTGACTATAGGGGATACCAAACCTCTTAATCTCAAGTTCATGTGCCCAATGTGCAGTAAACCAATCACTGAGCCATAGATGCTTGGAGATGGAGAAGGATTTTACTCAAATTGGCCAAAATGAGAAGGTGGGAGGATGGGTTCTCTCAAATCCACCTTAACAAGAGAAGAAAGAAGGGGGTTTTATAGAGCTAAGGGTCTTGGCAGGAGGAGTTCAGAGAAACAAAGGGGTAATCTTTCACTCCAGGGAAGCCCTTGGGCAATCTGACTTCTGGGCATCAACAGCAGCTAGGGGCTGGTGATCACAACCTCCCCGAAGGAATTCTCTTTCTTCTGGAAAACAAGCTCACAAATCCTCACAACCCCTGAGTCACCCCTCAGGTTAAATCTTATTGAATATTTACAGCAACCCTCAGGTACCCAGCTTCATAGGAACTATCCAGAACACTGCATCTTATTTTGAGAATCAGTTTAGGATTTAGCATTCAAAAGAAGTTCATAGTTTCCAGAAACACAGGGACGGCATTTAGGAGAAAGAGATGGGCAGAGGTGGAGACATCTCAGTGTGGCCAGGGTGTCTCTGGAGAAAATGTGCTGGGTGGACAGAGGGGCCTAGGTAAGTGGGTGGAGGAAAGGAGGAATACAGATGGAAAGAGCATTGCTCACATAACCTTCTAAACTAAGAGAAAGGACCAAATCAAAGAGGAGAAGAGCTGATGTAAGACTGGCTGTTAAGGTGTGTCAGAAAAAGGTCATTTTATGTCACTGAAAATGAGATGCCTGTAGAAATGACTTTAGTTTTCTGTAGCAGAAACAATGTTGGCCATATTTTTTAGAGACTTTGATATTTTGGGAAAGAAATTTCTTCTTTGAGGCTAGTTAGTTCTCCCCTCTGGGGGTAGGACACAGGACAAGCCCTTGAGGTCTGGGGAGGGCCAGACACCTGAGGTCTTAGGAAATAGCAGAGATGGACAGAAGATTGGGGACACAAGGCCACAAACACTCACCTGGAGCCATTTCAACATGTTCCCTCAGGTGTGCCCTGTTCTCATGGTTCTGATACCAGCTCAACACAAGGCTGACTTAAGGGAAGCCCTACTGGAGAAAAGAAACCATAATGTAACTTTGAATGACCTCTGATTAACTAACCCAGCTGGATAGTCACCCTCCAGGAGATATACATGCTCTGTAGATTTCATGGCCCCTCACAGCTGCTATAAGTTGATAACTTTGTTCCTTTGAGTTCCTTAGGAATGTGATGACCCCTGGGCAGAGAGTTTATGCTGATAGCCATCATCAATGACAACTGAAAGATCTGGGTATAGGGCGTTGCTCTGGTCTCTGATGCATATCCAGTAAAACCAAAGGCTATCAGGAACTGAGACCAGATGCCTGCCCACCTGGATACCAGATGCCTCCTCCACCCAGAGACCAGCCCCTATATAATTGGCCTGTAGCTTTTGTTCTGTAAGATGGTTCCTTTTGGACATTAGTCACCATTTTCCCTCTCGCTGGTGAGCTGTAATAAACCCTTTCTCTCCTATCACCTTGCCTCTCAACTATTGGCATGTCTTGCAGCAGGCAGATGACCCCCCTTGGGCGGTAACAGTTCTATGTAGAGTTAAAGAGCTACTGTGTCCTTGGAGGTTCTCAACCAAGTCAGCTTCCATCATCCTTGCTTTCTCCCCTGCTTTTCCTTGGTTGTTGGGGCCCCAAATATGCATGATGCACTGAAATAGGTCAACTCTGGGCAGAATCTTTGGCAAAGTGCAATGCTGAGTCCAGGCCTTTCTTTGGAGAATCTTGCTGACCAGTGATCCATCTGGGAAGCTGGTGTTCTTCCCCATCTGCTCTTGCATAGTCTCAGGAAAACAATAAGCAAGTCAAATAACTCCAGATAAGCCAGGACGCAGCTCCGCAGGGGTGTACCAGACCCGAGATTGAAGGTTGGTGGTCATTAAAGACCGTTAAAGGGAATTGCAGGAGGACAACAGTTAATGCTTTATGCTAAATATGACATTTTCCACAGTCCAGGGGAAGAGCAACCAAGAGAACACACTCTTCCCAGTGGCCCTACACAAAGTCTTTACCCTAGTCACCATTCCTAATCTTCTGCCACTGTCTTCATTGAAACATTTCTCCAAAACACTTCCTGTTCTATGTGACTCGCCACTGACTTATGGGGAAATCCTCTCTTCTCCCTGAAGGAACCACGTCCACCCTCTTCCCCTGGCAGAATATTTCCCCACTTCTGAGTTATTTATTCTAGAGCAAGTCCTGGAGAGGGGGTGGGTAGTGTGAGGGGACACATTATCCAGATATAGAGAGGAAGCCACCTGAAGAGCTGTGATGTCTATGATGCAAAGGAGTGATACTTTTTTGAAAATGGTAGTGTTCTTTTTGTGTCTGTGTTCCTTTTATTGGGACATTTCCCCTCTACAGCCAGGTACATCCTTGTCTCACAGATGATCAGGACTTTAACAACAGCAATGCAAAGAGAAAAAGAAGAGTCAACATTCAGCATTTGACATCCCAAATAGAATTCCTGAGTCCTTGATGGTCCTGAAAGCCAAGCTTTGAAGGGAGAGAAAAAGGTTTTCTAAATCTTCAATCTGAAAACCTCCATATAAGGTCAATGTCATCAAGGAATTAAGTGTCCATTGCCTAGTGGAGTTGGAGGAAAAAGATGAGTCTTCTCCAAGGCCAGGAGAGGGGCACAGGGTTTCTGCAAGCATCTGAGGGCCGTAGCCTGCTTGCACCCAAGGCCTAGAGATGGTGGGCTCTGGAAGATTCTTATGCACAATTGGCATGGAGGGAGGCAGGTCACATATCTTGGGGTGACCAAGGGCAGCAAACACAGACTGCCCATAAGACCTCAGGACACTTACACAGCCATGGGTAGGAGGAGTGGCTTCTTTAAGAATGAAAAAGACTAGATTTTGCATGAGTGGAGTCAAAGTCAGATTTATTTTAAGAAGAGTAAAGGAATAACATAGTTCTGGACAGCGTGGGAGAGTAACTAGGCTCAAAGGCAGGGTTATAGTTGACAAGAGATTTTCACATATTGAGGTTTCTGGGGTAACTATTTCAGTTCAAAACGGATTTGGCTTGAACTAAAGAAGCCCAAGGTATGGTCTGCCAAACATACATTGTACATCTGCTTTAACCATTAAGTAAAGAATGCACTCTCTTAAGATAAGAATGCATACTTCCTCTCCTACACACTATCACCCTATCAGTAATACCCTATTAGTCCTTTTCCGCACGTCAGGGTCATGTTGACCTGCTAATTTGCCGCTGAATACCTATTTGAAACTTTGATGAATATGTATTCTGGGTGTGTTTAATGTATGTTCTTTGTTCTGAAAGATATAAGACTGTTCTGAAAACCATGCTTCTCAGGAATGCTTTCTTCCTTTGTGGAAATGATGCCAGCTCAACACAAGGTTGACATAAGGGAAGCGATATTGTAGAAAAGAAACCCTATTGTAACTTTGAGTGACCCCTGATTAGCCCAGACATACTTTGTGGGTTTTATAGCCCCTCCCAGCTACTATAAGTTGATAACTTTGTTCTTTTGAGTTCCGTAGGAATGTGATGACCCCTGGGCAGAGAGTTTATGCTGATAGCCATCATCAATGACAACTGAAAGATCAGGGTATAGGGCGTTGCTCTGGTCTCTGATGCATATCCAGTAAAACCAATGGCTATCAGGAACTGAGACCAGATGCCTGCCCCACCTGGAGACCAGATAGATGCCCCCACCCGAAGACCAGCTGCCTCCCCCACTCGGAGACCAGCCCCCTGTATAACTGGCCTGCAATTGTTGTTCTGGAAGATGGTGGTTTTTTTTGGACAGGAGTCGGCCGTCTTCCCTCTTGCTAGCAACCTGTAATAAAAAATCCTTTCTCTCCTACCACCTTGCCTCTTCACTATTGGCATGGCTTGCAGTGGGCAGACCAACACCCTTTTTGGGCGGTGACAGAAAATGTCTTCCCGAGTTATAATTCTCACTGTGGCTCAAGTAAAACTCACCTTATCTCTCTTATAGAATGGTTATCGGTTATTTTGTGTGGACATAGTCATGGATGAATCTGAAAGGACCAATTAGTTCCCAGAAAATGGAAGGAAATGGCAGAGGGTTGTTGATATCTGGAGAATTCAAGTTGATAGTTACTCCTTAAGTTAGTCCTATGATTCCAGTGGACAGTCCTTAAGCTCTAGTCCTACTCAGATACTAAGAAGGATAAAGGTTAACAAACATAAAAGAGAAAATGCCAGAGTCTGTCTAATGGGCTAGGACATTTTTCTGCATCAGCCATATGAGCTCAGCTCTTGGTTCGTGCTCCTGGCTGGGGAAATTCTTCCCCACATGTCACTCTCCCACACCCTGAGTTCTGTACATTCCTCTTGCAAAGGGGAACTGTTCTTGTTTGATGCCCCACAATTTGCATAGTGGAGTGTTCAGTGAATTCAGAGGGATCTAAATAGTCTGGGCACAAATCCAGTCCAGCCTGTGCCAAATAGTATTTTTAGAATGGTCAGGGTTTAGTGGCAATGATCACCATACAGGTGGAAAGCCATGCCCCATGAGCATACGCTTTGAGCTGAATGCGGGTTGAAATGTGGGCCCCCACAGCCCCCTCCTCCAGGCACTTTTGGGCAGTCTACCAAGTGTGCAACTGTTTACACAGGCCGTACAGGTCATATGCTGCTGCATGTGGGATACACACAGCACTCTCCCTCTGCTTGCTTGAGGAAAGAGAGTTGGGGCAGGCAGCAAGTCAAGGCTGGTTTGTCACTCTTAAGCTATAGAGCTGGTAGCTGGACATGCATGGCTACTTCCACCAGTCTCCCAGGTTGTCATCACTGCCTTCCTAAGAGCACCCATGGCCGTTGTTCCCAACTTCTTGCGGTTCTCTTGCCAAGAGGGGTAAGAGTGTGTGGGGGATCAGAATTGGCCACCTCAAGATGTGTCTCTCTCTACCTTGCTCTGAAGGAGGCTTTGACCTTCACCCCCCCAACTCTCTAAAGGGACTTGGAATGGAAGGCCTGTCCCTGGGATGGGCCATCACCTTGGATGACTCTGGGTATCGATAGACTGGGAGGGTCTTTGCTACGCCCATTACTATCAAAGTTCTGTTCACCAAAAAGAACATTTGTAAGGGAAATCTCCATATCTCCTTCTCTATACTGGCAAGAGGAGTGGGTGACTTCATCTCTAGAAACTTGTCAGTGTGGAAGGTGAGGCCTTAAATCTGCATAATAACTTTATGTGCTTTTCTTGTAATCTCTCATGGCTGACCCTCCCAACTCCCCCCAAAATCCTCATTTGTCTGTATAAGAGGAGAATCTCCACCATTTTGTCAAGAGACACTCCCTGGTCTCTCCCATGTATACATGTTATAAAGCTTTGTTTGACTTTCTCCTGCTATTCGGCCTCATGTCAATTTAATTTGTAGCCCAGCCAGAAAGGACCCAGAGTGGGTAGAGAATGCTCTTTCTCCCCATCAAATGCATCCTTTACTCACCTGATCACTGGGAAGCAAGCTTAATTTTTTTATTGTGGTAATATATATATACCAAAATTCACCACTTTAACTGTTTTTGATTCAGTACATTCACATTGTTGTGAAACCGTTGCCACCATCCATCTCCATGATATCAGCTCAGCACAAAGTTGATGCAAGGGAAGCCATATTGTAGAAAAGAAAGCATATTGTAACTTTGAATGACCTCTGATATGCACCTACCAGGAGATATACATGCTCTGTAGATTTTATGGCCCCTCCCAGTTACTATAAATTGATAACTTTGTTCTTTTGAGCTCCTTAGGAATGTGATGACCCCCGGGCAGAAAGTCTACGCTGATAGCCATCATCTATGACAACTGAAAGATCAGTGTATACGGTGTTGCTCTGGTCTCTGATACATATCCAGTAAAACAAAAGATTATCAGGAACTAAGACCAGATGTCTGCCCACCTGGAGACCAGATGCCTCCCCCACCCAGAGACCAGCTCTCCATATAAATGGCCTGTAGCCTTTGTTCTGTAAGATGGTTCTTTCTGACATAAGTCGGCCATCTTCCCCCTTGCTAGCAAGTTGTCATAAAACCCTTTCTCTCCTACCACCTTGCCTCTCAATTATTGGCATATCTTGTGGCAGGCAGATGATCCCCCTTGGGTGGTAACATCCAGGACTTTCATCATCTCAACTGAAACTCTGCACCCATGAAACACTAACTCCTCATTCCCCTCTCCTCCCAACCCCTTCATTTCAAATGTGTGATGAGGATAATGTTTTTGAAATGATAATGTTCATTTCTTGTTAACCTTCCCTTGATTCAGCTAGAGGTATCCATTGCCTTGGGAAGTGTTAGGATTACTAAAGGAGAAATGAAAAGAAAAAGAGTTAAATATTCAGGCTTTAACTTCCAAAATAGGATTTTTGAACTCCTGGCTTTCAATAAAAAGCCAGGCTCTATAGAGAGGGACAAAATGTCCTTCCAAATTCCAAAGCTCCTGAGAAGCTGGGGTGGTCACCTAGGATGTGCTGACTTCAGACCATCTTGTCTTCCACTATACATGTCTTTAGGAGATGACAAAAACAGCAACCAGCATAATAACTGCTTTAAAAAACATTTAAATGTCTATCACAGACTAGGAATCAAGATTTATAGGTAACCTGGAAGACAGAAGAAGGTGTGAGAAGTTCAGGTGGCAAGTGTCACTGCACGTATGAATTAGAAACGGCTTTTCCAAGTCTCCATCCCCTGGACTGTTGGAGCAGAGACTGACTGACCCTTGTATTTCATCGTAGAGTCATGCTCTGGCCCAGCTGCCTGACTTCCAGGTTTCCTCCTAAGGCTGAGACCCTGTGACCTTGTTTCAAGAACAGCCAGAATCACTGTGCGTCCCAAGCATGGCCCTGCACTGGGACAGTAGGTGAGTTTCACAGCTTTCAGAGATGGAGTTAACATGGCCAGGAACTATTTCATGGGAAGGGGCCTGTGGGGCTTTCCCCCTGCTTCCATACATAGCAAAGAGGGTAAAGCCTTCCAACAAACAAAGCAAGCCACGCTGCCCATGAGCTAGTCTCTAGTCTCAGTGAAATGGAGAAAAACAAGGACTCTTGGATGATTTCTTTTGTAAGATTAAATTATTTAATTGAAAAGAATGTCCATTATTCTAAGACTATCACTTTCCTAATTTCTTTTTAAAAATTTTTTTCTTTCTTTTTATTGGCATTACAACGTTTTAAAAATACTGTTGCGATGCCTGGTAACAGCATCATAGTTGTTGCTGTTTCTAAGTTGTCTTACTTTGCAAAACAAAGTGTCAGTCCCCCATGAGCTTTATGAAATTTTACTATTCCATGAAATTCCCCAAGTGTGGGAACCTCTGGCACACACTAGGACTTCTCAGGGTTCAAGAGTGAGCAAAATGGAAAGCTACTCGTTACTGGAAAACAGCTTCAGGCTACAGCTTTTGGGAGCAGAGAGAAGAAAATTCATTTTTGTTTCTTATTTTCAGGACAGCGTTCTTGCCAAAATGATGAGTGAGACTCTCATCCAGCCTTTTGTCCGCCTCTGTCCAGTTTATGCACAGATAAGTTAACTGCCACCAGGGGAAAGCAATCAGATAAATCCACAAATTAGAACAGTCTGCAAAATAACTGGTTTTGTATTCTTGTCCGAGGGCTGGGTATTTGCTACATGAAAGGATCGCTGGTGGGCAACTTCACTATTTATGGCCTGTTTTGACTGATAAGGTCTTCTAGTAGTTTCTAGTACCAGGGTGGGCAGGGACCTGGCTGGATGGCGCACTCCCAGGTGCAGCAATGTCTGGTGGCTGGAGAACCAGGCACTCTGGGCTGGATGGCGGGGAAGCCACACAAAGAGAAGAGACCATCACACTAATAGGGCTGCCTTCCCTGTCAGAGAAGCCTGCACAGAAACTCAGGACATCAAACCAGATGGTGAAGGACATGGACCATGACAAACTGGTTAATGAGTGTTGACAATTCAACATGCACTTAAAATAAGTCACTAGAAGGGAAAACTTGACATGTCAGGAAATCTTACAGCTTATATACATACATTAAAAAATACTTGAGGGGGCTGGCCTGGTGGCATAGTGGTTAAGTTTGTGCGTTCTGCTTCAGCGGCCTGGGGTTCGCAGGTTCGAATCCCAGGCACAGACCTACACACTGCTCGTGAAGCCATGCTGTGGCAGGCATCCCACATATAAAATAAATAGAGGGAGATGGGCACAGATGTTAGCTCAGGGCCAACCCTCCTCACCAAAAAAAAAAAAAGAAGAAGAAGAAACAAAAACACAACACTTGAAAGAGGTTCCCCAGATTTGAAAACAATCCTAAAAATTTATGTGGCATTACCAAACAGTTTTGAAGTTGAAAGTTTTCTAAACTATCAATAACTATAATTATTAACTAATGACTTTTGTCTCTCATGATGGTGGAAAGATTGAATTTTCTTTCCGTTCTTGCTCAAAAAGTAATATTATAAAAGCTGTTATATATAGCAAAAAGTGTACTAAAAAAGTATTATAAGATGTGTCAACAGTTAATTATACTTTTCTGGGAAAAAAGAAAACCAGACAGGTAGCAACATAATGCAATTTTTCGCTCAGCAATCAATGCTTCTCTCCTTGGATTTTAATGTTATGTAACAAAAGCCAAAAAAACATTTCATGTCCAATCCAAAATACAGAAAAAAATGTGCATAAATATGTTTTAGGGAAATACGCCTGATTTAGAGAAATACCTGAGCATTTCATGGTAGGGAACGGTTAGGTCAATTGGGATAGGACGACACTATTGTAGTATTATGCAGCAATCAAAACTTATGTTTTTGAGGAGCTTCTAATAACATTGAAAATTAGCTGTCATGATGTTAGGTTAATAAAAGGCAGGGTATAAAATTGTACATTTGGTCTGATTTCAGTTACATTAAAATATGGCTAGAAAAAAAGCCAAAGGGGTAAAACTCTCCCTGCATAATATTGCCCCGAAAGCCAAAGGCATTGCCCAAGCCCCAGGGACGGCTGGCACCAAAGGATCTGGTTTGCCAACCCCCAGTGCAGAGGGAGGAGCGCACACCACCAGCAGTAAATGCCTGGCTTCTCCTTCTCATGCGAGTGTTAGTCACAGAATCACATTATTCATAGGAATCAGCACTGGCCTCACTCTAGGGTGACTGGCCTTCTTTTCTTGGAAGACAGAAAGATTATCATTGACACTGGCTGTGATGCAACCTGAGGGCTTCGCAGAACCCCATGGGGTTCACACAGGGGAGAGGATGGCATGGAAGTGTGGGGAAGAAGAAAGTTCCCATGGTGCTCTGTTCGTCACCTGATTGTGGCCCTCATGGCTGAACCCATGAGAATCAAGGCTATTGGCCAGAAGAACAAGTCTATATAGCCAGAGAATCCCTCACCTTATGAAACACAAACACACAATACACACATCATGCGCACACACATACACACTTATATACAATATACCCCCCACAATACACACACTCCACACATACACACACACTTATACACATATACACCACATACAAACACACTTATATGCATATACACACCACACAACACAAACACACATTTATACACAGTACACACATCACACACACACTTATACACATATACACACATGCATCCATTCATACACATATATGTGTATACACACACGCTTACACATAGGCACACATACTGTTACACATATGCACATGCACACATACAGGACACACATACACATATACTTATGCACATACACTTATGCACACATATGCATAGACACAATATACACACATACACATGCACACTCACGACACACACACTGCATTACAACATAAATACTTAACAGAGGAGTATAAGGGGCCCCCAGTTGTGGTCAGATGGCCTGACACTTAGTCTGAATTGTTAATAAATGAGCTGTACAATTTTGTCTCAATCTCTTAAACTCCTTCCTTTCAGCCCCCAAAGAGTGTGGCTGAACCAAATCATCTGTGAGATCTCTTTTCGTTGTAAAATTCTGTGGTTTCAGTGGGACAAGACACGTCATCCACCAAGAGCTTGTCTCAGCCCTTTCTCTGTACCCCTGACAGGAACCCCACAGGCTGGAGTCACAGCCTGCGGCGCCTGGCCAGGCCACCCTCACCATGCGTCAGCCCTGAGAGAGACAGCGCATCACAGCCCCATCCCCGGGGACCTCTGCCGTGGATGTTGTGATCTACACACAATAGTGTGTAAGTGTGTGGTGGCTGCTGTGCAAGTGTATGTGCATGTATGTGCTGTAGATATTGTGAAACTTCATCCTGCCCCTCCTTCCCTCGCCCACTGCTTCTTCACTCCTTTGATCAGAGAAGTGGCCTTGTGAACAACAAGCAAGACCCAGCCACCACCTGAGGCTGGGTGGTTCTGGGAAGATCAGCAGCTGTCTCCTGGGGTCGTTTCCCACTCTGCCACACGCATTTCCAGGGTGCAGATGGAAGGGTGCTGGCTACTCCTTAAAATTCTCTTTCAGAGGCACCTCCCTGGCCCACCTTTGGGCAAGCATTCAGCTGGGACAGATGTTCCTGTCCCTGTCCTGGCCCATGTCTGGAAGCTGCCGAGTCCTGGGCCTGAGGGGTTGCAAGCTCAAGTCTCTCACCAGCCCGTGACTTGGTTGAAAAGAAAAAGTTTGACCTCGCCCTTAGGTGGCCACCACAGCACAGCCGCAGTCCCTGCAAACAGCCCCTGAGAGCAAACTCCCCAGGCAGCTGTTGAGTTGAGCCTGGGGACTGGCCCAGGTGAGCAGCCAGGTGAGCAGTACAGGCCCGCTGGGCTCTGTGCCCGTGCTGTGGGCCCATGGCTGGTGCCCACAGTAGGTGCGCAGCCAATGTCTAGGGAATGGTGGGTCAGAGCGTGCTACTCCTCGCACAGAGTTGGCCTGATGAAGTCATCAAGAATCCCAAGTCCTGCAAAGACTATGCCGCCATCCCACGTATGAATTCTAACCAAAAAAAGTTGAACAGCAAGCAAAAAGAGAGAAGCCACACAAAATTCTTACTTCTTCCTCCTACGATAACCACTTTAAAGATTTTTTTTTGAACTAACAAATAACAAATTCTTCCAAAAAGCAATCTACCATTTTTTCTGTACCCCCTTTTGGGGGGCCCTGCTTTGCTGGACTGCTCTAAACACAATGGGTAGTCTTGTACATTACTCTGCAAACTTTACTGTTACCTGGGTATTTTCAGGTTCCTACTTATCTTTTTTTTCCTTCTATTTAAAAAATTGTGATAAAAGAGACATAACACAAAATTTTTCATTTTAACCATTTTTAACTGCACAGTGCAGTGGCATTAATTCACATTGTTGTGCAACCATCGCCACCATCCACCTCCAGAACTTTTTCATCTTGCAAAACTGAAACTATCTTTTTACTCTTAATGAAAGGCTTTCCACTTTTAAGCTCAGATCTCCCAACTACCCTCTCAGTTTTACAGCCTGGCTAGCATCTAGCCACTGTTTACACAGAACAGCCAGGCTGGCTCTACTTTGGAGTGGCTTTTCTGGGGTCACACTGACGGGGTTTAGTAAGACCCGTGTGGACTCTGGACATCAACGGGACCAAATGTAGTTTTATGATTTCAGAGAATCCTGTAGTTGTAACTGTAAACCCCTTTATGCAAAAAAGACCACCAGAATTCCCATCCAGAGTTCTGATTCCTTTTTGAAGGTATGAGATCCAGATTTTGGAACCAATCAGAACTCCCAGAAATCCCTCCAGTCTCCAGCCCACACCTCTGTGGGTCCCCGGGAGGCTTCTGACCATGTGGGGACCACAGGCACCCCAGGGCGCCCACATGTGGACTTTGTGCCAAGGGGCAGCCACAGCCCAGAGGGATGAGGAACCTGTCCCCCAAGCGCATTTTGCAGCAACTCCAAGAAAAAGGGTCCCATGAAAGGCTTTTTTTCCTGGCTTTTGATTCTCAGTGGGGCCGCAGGAGGTAAGCTATGGTCTGGTTTCTTCCCTCCTGCAGGAGGTAGAGCTGTCTACACATGGTGGGGCTTTGCCAGACAGGTTCAGCCTAACCGGGGTTCATGGCACCAAAGACCCCACCGGGCGCACCCTGGAATGCCCCCCATAGCATTTCCCAGGATGGAGCAGTGAGCTCAGCGGTCCTCAAGCTCTTCAAATTTGGGTTGTAATGAATCCTAAGTACAGTTTCAACATTTCAGGAGTCCAGGTGGCCCCACAACCTGATGAACAGGTGCTCATCCTGGGACCTGCGCAGAAGTATAAAGGTGCTTGCAGTACTTTGCATTTGTTTGCCCTGCATCCTCCCTCTGCCCATCTCTTGTTAACACAACTCCCTTCTCGGGGAGAACTACTCCTTTCCCAACATCGACCCAGGGTCCCCGGGGCCAGGCCAATCGTGTAACTCTATCTCCCCCGACTGCCATGTTTTGCACAAGGATGGCTCCGTGACCCAAGATGGACCAGTCAGAATCCTTCTCTGGGATTCCACATACAGATGCTGCCAGAGGCAAACCCCTTGCTCTGGGTTCTAGCTGGCCGGTGCTACATCCCTACAATGTGAAGCACTCTTGGAGTAGGAGAGGATGAAGTCGACATCCAGGAGGGAGTTGGCACAAGAATAGGAGGTTCCACTCTTCCTAAGGCAACCACAATTTCATTTTCAGTGTCCTCCTTTCTAGGCCTGTCTGTGTGTAGCTTTTAGTTTTATTTCATTGATATTTCTTTCCTCATTATAATAGTAAATCATGTTTACTGTGGACAATTTGGGCAAAACAGAAATGAACTGTATTCTCACCACCACAGAGAAAGTCAACGTTACCATTTCAGTCTTTTTCCTTCCAATCTTTTTTCTTTGCCCATTTTTTTTCAAAGTAGTCTTGAGATTTTACTAGAGGTCTTGTCACTTAGAGCTCCTGTCACTTACAGCTCCCATGTGGGTCAGAGCCAGAGTATCAGTTGCTGGCCTGGAGCAGTGGAGCCCACAGTGAGAGAAGGGCAGGTGGAGGAGTGTCTGCCATAGCAGGGTCCCATTCCCTCCATCTTTGTACAGAAATAGGAAGCTTCCTATGTCCCCCACTGCTGAGACTAAACGATTCAATTTGGTTTTCGGTTCATCCAAGGAAAATGGAAAGGGCCTCTTTTCCTTAAAGTGAGGACAAACGTGAAGATCATCTGGGCTCTTTTTACTTCCCCAGATCATTCCCAATCTGAGTAATAATTAAGCAGCTAAATAAACTGGGTTGTTTTCTGTCCCCAGGAGTTTAGGTTTAATGACTTTTGTGGATTTCAGACTGGCTTGTCCCCCTATGTGGGGTACTGGTAAGTGAAAACAAAACAAAGAACAAGAATCTTTTTTGAATTAAAGGCCAACAAACGAATGCAACAAGCAACAGTTTATTTATTTTTAAAAAAGGAAAAAAAACAAAACAGAAAAGAAAAACAAACAACTTTTTACTACATCTTATAGATTAAGTAAAAATACCTGTATTAATATATATGTATATACATACTGCATATATATATATATATACATATGATATAACATTAAAATTACATGCTTCTCAGGACAGAAGAATTAGGACATATTCCCTCATATCAATTTGAAACACTATCACAATTTAAAATCCCTGCAAGAAAACTTGCTTCTTTTATTTTCTTTTTTAGACTTCAAGTACAGAAAGTTATCAAACCAGGATCCAAACATGGAAAACCATCTGCTCTGCACAAATGACGATGGACTGCCACAAATCAGGAGTTGGGGGTCTTCTGAGGTCTCACACGGTCTTCCCTACCCTACGAATGTGCTGGCCTCCTCCTGAGGTGACAGGAATGATGAAGCGTGACAGTCTGCAGGTTCCGTGTGGACGTTCACATTGACGTTTCAACAAAAGCAAACGAAAACATGTCTCATCGTAGCAACAACACTGACCGTGACACCACTCTGGAGGAGGATTCCTTTCTCCCCTTTCCTTGCCAAATGAAAGACAAAAACTGCTGGGAAAAAACTCAGGGTGAAGCACCTCTGGCGATGATCAGCAAACAGCAAGGGACAGAGAGGGAGCGTTTCCTTCGCGACAGCTGCTGGCTGACTCGGATGATTTCAAACACACCCTCTTCTGCAAAAGGCACTCACATATTGTCTGTTTATAAATCATACAGTGGGGTTCCATACATGGGAGTTTTTCCTACAAATACAAAAGAGATAAGCTGAGGACATGGTATAACAAAGAGAAGAGTATCAGAAATACACATTTTGGATAAATGTGTGCTTTTTTTTTTAAAGGACAATCAATATAGTAGTTAAAAAATTTTTCATTGAAAAGTTAGGAATTTCAGTAAAATTATCAGTAGGAAGCAAGGTACTAGAGGATGAGAGACGGGGTCAGAACACGGAGAGGAGGGACAATAGCTTTTCAAATGGCCAAAGGAAAGGATGTGGTCTGCTCTTAAACTAGAAAGACCATATACATACAATGGAATGTGTGGGAAGGAGGGAGGTAGTGGTAGAGAAATAGGTGAAGCGGGAGGGAGGGTGGCGTCCTTCAGTGTGTGGGCATATGAATGGATGCACCCGGAATCTCTGATGGGAAAGACAGGCTGCATCCCCCTTGCTTCTGCAGTCCGAAGAGACCCTGCCCAAAACAAAGGCTGCCCTCACCGGGACACGACCGAGCTAATGGAATTATAAGATGTGCCACTGTTGCAGCTTGAGGCGTAGGCCTCCTGGCCATTGCCGTCGAGGTTGATTTTGAACACAGAAGATGCCTTCAGTAGAAAGTCGGCCGCGTCCCGGCGCCCCAGCTCCCGCAGTTTGGACATGAGGATGCCGACAGTGCTCTCAGGATAGGAGGTCCATTCCCGGAGCAGGGCGTGGATCGGGCTTGGGAGGAACTCCTTGGGAGCCCCGTTATTGGTGTTGTACTTTGCCACAAGGTCGGGGAGGCCCAAGTTCATGGCAAGAAGGCACCAGTCCTTCCCCATGGGATCGGGCGGGTCCAGCAAGCGACTGAGTTTCCTCCGGGTGAGGAGGTTCAGATCTGACGCATGGATGTCCATCCCCAGGCTGGCCTGCGAGTAGACGTCATGACAGCCAAAGCACATGATGCTGCTGAAGCTTTCCTTGTACCCACCCATGGTGTTAGTCAGTGAGGTCTCCTTCAGGGTCTGCGCCCGGAAGAAGTCCCGCGGCTGGTAGATCATGACTGGCTCGTGGTGCTCCCTCAGCTGCTGGGGGCTCAGGTAATGCTTCACCGTCAACAGCCCCGGCAGCGTGGTGGCCATGACATTCTCGATGGTGCTGCACACTGAGTCCAGCAGGAGGCAGCACTTGATCTTTTCCGTCTCCAGACCACGCACCTGGACCTCGATGCCCTGGCCGTGGTTGACCAGGAGCACCAACAGCTCGGCCCCACGGTTGGCAATCTTGCAGCCGTTCACCCATAGGCGGATGTCCGCATCTCCCTCGGCACTCTGCTGGTGGATCCACCGGCACAGGTTCACCTGGACCTTGTGAAAGATGCCGCACGGGAAGGGGGTGAGGTGCTCCACAGGGACGATGCGCACGCCGCCGTAGACCATCACTTCGTCCTCCTCGTCCGTCCAGGAGCGGTGCAGGTTGTCCGTCTTGATCAGGGCGGGGATGTCCACCATGGTCCCACTGCTCAGGTCCCGGGCACAGATGTCCATGGCATCTAGGATCTGCAGCAGCTCCTCCACGTCGCTGTCGGGCACCAGGCGCTGGACATCCTCCATGGTGTAGCGACCGCGGTAATGGTGCAGGGCCCGTGGGGTCTCGACGGAGAGCAGCTTCCCCAGGACATTAGTGCAGAGCCAGCGGGGGTCCAGGAGCAGCACGTCCTGGACTGTTTCACTCTGCATGATGTTGATCTGCGAGAGAGGACAACAGGAGGTCATGCACAGGAACATAAATGGACGATGCACCAGCTGCTCAGAGCACTAAAGGGCCTGAGCAATGACAAAATCTGTGCGGATGTGGCAATTCATGCGGATGGATCTCAGAAACCAATCCTGAGCGAGAAAAATCCAGCTTGGGAACGTCCTAAGAGATATTCTGAAACAACTACCTTTGACTGGTAAAAAAGGTCAATGTAATGAAAGGAAAAAAAAAAAAGAGAGAGAGAGAGGGAGATGGCAGCCAAATACAATGAGTGATTTTTGACTGGATTCTGAATCCCCAAATAAATACATAAATGAATAAAAACAGCTATAAAAGAAATCATCGGGACAAGTGGAGACACTTGAATGAGGACTCATTAATATTTAATAACAGCATTACATCAACGTTATGGTTCCAGAATGTGATAATTATACTGTGGTTATGTGGGAGAATGTCCTTCTCCTTGGAAGACACAGGCTAAATGATTTAGGGGTGAAATGTCATGATGTTTAAAGAGTAAATAAAGAAATAAATGGAAAAGAGAGGGATAAAGCAAATGTAGCAAAATGTAAACAATCGGTTAATTTAGGTGTAAGTATATGAGGATTCACAGTACTATTCTTACAACCTCTCTGAAGGCTTGAAATTTTTCAAAAAAGGATTCAGAATGTTATAACATTATACCGTTATGTAAATTTTTCACACACACATATAAAAGGTCTGCTGAGATACGCCACCATGACAGTGGTTGGACCTGGAGGGGAGAGGGTTGAGACTAGGGGTGACAGGTGGAGCCAGTATCTATCCCTTGATAAGGCATTTGGTGGAACGCTGTGTGCAGTTCAGTCCTAGACACTGCTATCGCCTCAGGGTCATGGAAGACAGACTGATACACTGTCCCATATTGGAGGAGACTGAGGATGGCTAAATGCAAGGTGGGGTCCTGGACCAGAAAAAAGTCACCAGAAGGATAACTCGTGACATTTACACAAGATCTATGGATTAGTTACAGTACTGGAGGCGGGGCTAGTGGCCTGATTTAGATTTCTCTTCTTTTTTCCCCCTATTTTGAATGAAGAAAAGTCTTCATTTACTTCCTGACTCAAGTCTCAAGGGCAAGGAGGGATGTGGCCAAATAAAGTGGATTATACGCTATGATCTAGAAAGCTGT
Organism: Tapirus indicus; assembly: GCA_031878705.1. NCBI lineage: Eukaryota > Metazoa > Chordata > Mammalia > Perissodactyla > Tapiridae > Tapirus > Tapirus indicus. Next base: position 41,072,260 of record CM062927.1, read on the forward strand.
TGGTCAAATACTAGAAATGAGAGAATGCTGTGCCAAAGGAGTGAGTTTATTATTATGGTTAAAACATTTTCTTATATCCAGCAGCATCTTATAACGTGAGCTTTGACTCTCCAGCTACCCGCCGACCCCGGATTCAATCATTTAAAGTGCAGGAGGGGCCGCTGGAGCCTTTCACTGGGCCCCAGGCTGACACCAACACTGCTTGAGGCTCCAGTTTTCAGGGTCACTGGTTTCTGGACTCAAGTTTAATTTCAAGGCTATACGATCTACACAAACTAACCACAGGGTCAGAAGTGGCACCCGAGATTGGAGGGACAGCTTCCATGTTTTAAAATTCTCAGAACTGATTTTTTTTTTTTTTTTTGGTCTAACGTCTGGAGCATGTCACAATTATTCTCCTCTTTTTTTTTTCAAAGGATAATGATTTTTTTTTCGAGGGAGATTGGCCCTGCACTGACATCTGTTGCCAATCTTCCTCTTTTTTTTTTTTCTCTCCAAAGCCCCAGTGTATAGTTGTGTATCATAGTTGTATGATAGACGAGTTGTAGCTCATCTACGTGGGACACCGCCTCAGCATGGCTTGAAGAGCAGTGCATAGTTCTGCGTCCAGGATCCGAACCCTTGAACCCCGCTGCGCCACTGGGCCGACCCCTGGATTTTAATATTGAGAACTGCTCTTCTTGGCCCAGATTAGCTTACACTGTCTCCTGATTTCACATAATGGAGAACGTGAAGGCAACGCCCCCTTTCTGCGGACGGGTGCGTGATGCAATTAGAACGGGGTTCCCCAGCTGCATCTCAGGGCTGAACGTAAAGCAAAGATGCCCACTTCCTGGTCATTTCTGGGGACCACTGTGCCTTAATGTCTCCAGACATCGTACTGTCACTGCCATTTCTCAATTGCTGCGAACCCAAGAGGTCTGTTTGGAGCTGGAACACCCTGAAGGCTGCAGGAGTCGCAGCTGAGTACCAGCGGCCCCAGGGGGAGGGAAGGGAGGCCCGTCACCCAGTGCAGCGGGAACTGTGCTCCCTAACTAACAGAAGCTGGAAAACAAACAAACTAAAGCAAAACCAAACCACAGCCCTTCGGGTGGACAGGAGAGCAGAGACCCACAGTCAGACAATCACTGAGGCTGTGCAACAGCCACGTTTCTGGACACAGTACGGGCTGTGGGCAGCTTCCACTCTGCCTCCTTAGGCCCATATCACCTTCAGATGCTGGAACTGGGGACAGGAATGAACCCCTGGAACCCCCTCAGAGCCTGCCTGGCTCGAGGACCCCTTACCTCGCCAGCACTGTGCAGCTGCTGAGCTATGCGCCTGAGGTCCTCCTGACTGGCCAGGGGGTTCAGCTGGTCCTGCGCGTCACACACGAACTGCTGCAGCGACATCAGCTGGTTGGGCCCATTGAGCTTCCTCCAGGAAGGCAGTGTGGAGATGATTTTCTCACACAGGTGAGTCACTGGAGGGCAGACCTAGAACATGCAGGACCAGACAGGTCAACGGGGATGCTGTGGGGACTCAGGAGGAGCATGATAGAAACGATGCCACTCATTTCTGCATCGTTGCATGTAATTCTTTGGATAAGTTAGGGCTTTTTTGGTCAAGTCCTGGGGCAGTTCATTTTCCAGCGTTGCCTTTAAGCAGAATCTCTGTGTGAATTATAAAATCCTGTACAGGCCTTCATTTCTCTTGCTCAAGTTAACTAGACAGTGAGGCTTCACAATAATGTTTCTGGAATTGTGGACTCAATCAACTAATGTTCACTAATTCCTGATGTTTTACTCCCTTCCTCCCTTCCTCACATGGAGTGACTATTTCAGCCAGGCGATGGTCACTTTATGAACAAAGAGAGAGGAAAAGAGAATAAGTATCATCATCAATATTAAAATGAGTTTTTAACAATAAATTAGATATTCATGGGGACTGTTGTTGAAATATTATTTCAAATTAGAAGAATTCTTGGTAATTGGCTTGAAATGGCTTTTTAATCTCTTAACTTAGTTATATAAATCAGTCTATGTTACAGAGACTCATCTAATCAACACACCTTCCTAATTAAAAACCACACCAGTCATACACTGCACTGCATCATTAATTAGGCAGTCCCGTCTCGAACCCTACCTTTTATGTCAGCTAAACTACACTCCCTATTCAAAAACCACAGTTCCCAGGGATTAGGGGAGTTTATGTGGTGGGTTCCACCCGCCTGACCTCAGGAGTTGGGGGGAGGATGTGAAGCAGATGTCATGACACACCCCCACTCAGAACTCTCCAGGGACTCCCTTCAGCCTAGGGAGCACGGGCCCTGGTCCCCAGCAGGGGATTCACAGATCACTGCTCCTGATGGTGGCCACTGCCTTCTGTAACCAGGTTCCCTGAGGCCCCCCAGATGACTCCTCACTCACTGACTGAGCCACAGTGGGGCCCATGAGAGAGCAAGGGCCAGGCTTCATGAGAGAGCAGAGGGTTCCTGCAAATCCCAAAAGTTTGTCTGGAACTGGAGCCTGGTGCTGGAAGCTGAGCATTTCCCACCAGGCAAGCAGTCAGCTATAACTAGAGGAGGCATCCACTGGGCAGGGGAGCGAGAGGCACGTCCTCCGAGTTTACACTCAGGCTTGGGCAGCAGGAACACTCCTGGGAGCATTTTAGCATTTTTCCATAAGGATGTTTGCCCTTTCTGTTCCAATTTTGGGAAGATTTTTGTATATTATGGAGAGTAACCTTTTATGTGTCAAAGGCATTGAGAATATTTCTCCCCAGTCGATCTCACCTTTTAACTTTGCTTATGGAATTTTCTTGCCAGAAAAAATTTTTTAACTTTTATGTTGTCAATTACGTATATTTTCTTTGAAAACATCTGGGGTTTCCTAGCTTGGTTTAAAAGGTTTCACAAACATTCCCAAGTTATTTTAAAAATACATTCTTTTACATTTCCATTCAAGACATTGTTTTCTTTTTTTACATTTAAAGCTTTAATCCACCTAGAATTTATTTTTGGGCTCTGTAGTGAGTAGTTCAACCTTATTTCCTTTTAGGCAAATAGCTAGTTGTACCAGATCATTCATTAAATAAACATTGTCACCATTAGATTGAAACAACGTCTTTGTTTTCTATTAAATTTCTGGATGTTGTGATTTACTTCTACACTTTCCAATCTATTCCACTTATTTATTGATTTATCGATTACAGAGCCTTTATAATATGTTTTATTTATTCTTCCATTGGAATTTTAAGATAAAAAACCCCATATCCTCAATCCCATTCAGATGCTAACTGAAAGTGTATTAAGTTTATATAACTTGGGAAGGTGAAAAAGTAAGATCTTGCCATCTAAGAGTACACTCTCATTCCATTTGTTCATCTATTATTTTATGCACTTCAATACATTTTGTTGGTGACTATTTTTCTACTTTTCTGCATTTTCTAAATATTTCACGATAAGGCACTTTTAAATTGCTTTTATAATTGTAAAAAGCAATTTTACTTTTAAACAAACCACGAAAACTGTCAGAATTCCATACACTCTAAGGTGGTCCACCTTGCCCATAACAACCCCTTCATCTTGCGGCCCCTTCCCTGTTAGGATAAAAGCATGTCCACCAGCCTGGGTCCCCTGAAAGCTGAAGCAAACCAAGAGGGCTGCACAAACCTCCCGGGGTCGCTGGATGGTCTGGCTCCCCCCCAGTGTACTCACCGAAACAATCTGGCTCCGTATTTCTTGCAGGTGATTTCGAAGTACCTTCATGTCCTTAGACCCAGAAGCCCCGGCGTCCAGAACAAACAGCTTATTTGAAATGTGAAGATCGTTCCCAAACCTGAGGGACGAGCAGTGCCCTCATTAGAGATACTAAGTCTCACCAGGTGTTTCCACGCTGGGGCCAGGCTTTCCTGGCCCAAAAGGCTGGCTGGAGGCACGGAAGTTCTGGTGACCTTGCAGTGTCCCCTCCTCCCTGTTGTGTGCTAGACTCTGTCATGTTACACTGGTGCCGAGACTTGCCGAGACTTGGGGAAACCTGGGCGCTCCGGTTCCACAAAGCGGCAGGAACAGTGTGGAAAGATACCAGCTTACCCGGACACAGGAAAGGTGAGGCCTAAAGCGCTGACCTTACAAGTTAGGAGAAGAGATGCTGTTGAAAGTTGATGGACTAAGAATAGAGGGATGAGTATGCAAGTTACATCCCAGATCTAAAAGCAATAGTGGAAGCCCTATTTTTCATATCAGGAAGATAACACATAAGTGTCTTCCGTTGATAAACCAAGAATTCGAGTTACTAGCATGTTATATAGAGCTGCAGGTTCAAACTTTTTTTACAGACACTAAGTAAAAACTTTTACAGTGTGAACCTGAGCACATTCACATTTATGAGTGAAACAAGTTTTACAAAAATACTTGACATGAAATGCACTCATATTTTCCATTACATTCTCCTCCACCATCCCACTTTAAAAGGAGTTGGTCAGGACCTCCTAAAGGAATTTCATGATTCTCTGTGGATTTTAACTTGTATTTTGAGAAACATTAATTAGTGGTATGATGATAATCATCAAAAGAACTGGAAGCTAAAACAACTAAAATAACTGAGGAGCTGATGTAAACCAGGGTGACTACAGTTGATGACACTCTATTATATAATCGAAATTTGCTGAGAGAGTGGAACTTATATGTTCTCAAAAAAAAAAAGAGATAAATATGTGAGGCGATGGATGTGTTAACTAGATGGAGGAAGCCTTTCACAACATACACGTGTATCAAATCTCCATGATGTACACTTTAAGTACCTGACAATTTTATTTGTCAATTATACCTCAATAAAGATGAAAAAAATACATAAAACAACAAACAGAAGTTCCCTCGGGGCAGTGGTACCGGGAGGTGAGGAAAGAAGTCAGAAGACTCTGCTGCTTTCTATCCTGTGCTCTTTACTTCTGTTTGATTTGTTAGTATGTGCATTCATCGCTTTGAGGAAAATAAAAAATACAACAAAGAAGGCAACCAAGGAACAGAGGCCTTTACTTTCCTTAATTCCTTCCTTTGTTCACAGGACTTGCGCTGTATCATCCCTGAAGACCCACGCCCGTCCCTTACCTGTTCCTGATCTCTTTCAGCAACGACGTGTCTTTGTCATAGCCAAACTCGCCTCCCGCTGGACGGGGAACATTCATGATGTCAGCGTGCGTGGCCACCAGGACGACTCGGAGTGGGTTCTTCAGCTTGCCGCCGAAAGCTGGGGGCAGAGAGACAACCGGTTCAGAGAGGGGTTCTCCTCCCTGGGTGAGGAGGGGCGCACTGGCCTCAGGCCCAGGCTGTCTCTCCAGGTGGATGTGCCATCCGCCCACAGACTTGAGAGCCCTGTGCCTGCTGTGTGGTGTGACCTCTAGAAGGCCCCAGGCCCGGCCAACAATAGAATGAGCCATTTCCTGAACCTCAAGGAAGGCTGCTAGAAGTGGACCAGAACCAACGTGAGAACACAGACAGCTTCTCAGATCTTCCTCCAAATGGGCCCTGCCTGCACGGCGAGGAGAGCTCTAACCTCTGCCCTGTATAGGACCAAAGAAAGCCCTCTGAACGCAGCAACACCACAGAAATGGCTCAGAAGAGAAGCTCCTGCAGTTCACACAGACAGAGAGCCTCTCACTTAGGGGAGTGTTTAAAAGAAGCCATGAAAAAGAATGAGAAAGAGGGAAAGTGGGTGGCGTACCCTGAGGGGTATTAAGCCCAATTTATTTGATTATTACATGCTTTCCAAAAGAAAACTGACTGCTGAGTTTTGTGTTTCCCCAGGGAAGGCTGCTGCTTTTGTTGTACAAAAGAACAAAAGGAGTTTATTCCATGCTATCTTCTCTTCTAGAATAAAGATAACGCATTCAGTCAACATGGTCCCTTTTCTTCCGTTCTTGACGGAACTACAGGATGAAGGAGAGCTCATTCTGCTTATTAATTACGTGCCCATCAGGTAAAGGCACAGTCACCATCAAAGGAGATATTCCACTTGGCACCCCGCAAAAGTGACCAGAGCGCTGATGTGTAAAGAATGTAAGAAATGGATCTCAAGGAACCGCTTGGTATTGGGTCTTTGCAGCAGGAAAACATGATCATGAAGCAACTCCTGGCAGAACAAAATGAACAGGTGAGCCTCAGGAAACTTCCAGGGTGGAAATCTTCTAGTAGAAGGAGGAACAAAGGCAGCCACAGCTGTTGGCCACAAGCTGTAGGATCTGAGCGTGGCCGGGGTGCAAGGCCAGTGGGAAGGGCCCCCACTCACCCAGGGGCGTCTTAGCTCACCTATGGGCTCTTCAACTGGCACAAGAGACTTCAGGAAACTGAGCCAGAAAATCACTTGGTTCAGCTGGATCTCGTAGGGCTCTTCTAGACTAAAAACGATGACATGGATCGACGTGGGATCATTTGCAGCAAAGTAGTCATAACAGCAGAAGTATACGGGATTTCCAGAGAACTCCCACACACTGAAATCGCCAACTCCTACAGAGAAAAATAAAAATGATTGTGGTGAAATACCACCACCAAATTTCAATCACGATTTTCCCTAGCACTTTAGGGATCCCAGCAGGGACATCCATAGTGTTCACTGTTTATCTGTGCATCTACTTAAGCACAGACCCACATACGTAACATCTACATTCCTGATTATATATGCCTATGTCTGCTTCTATATCCATGCCTTTTATCCATATATCTAAAAATCTACTTAGTCTCTATCTGCTTATCCATTTTGCTAAACACCACCATTATTATATCCATGGCTGTATCTCTGTCTACTTATAGTACCCTGGAGTGGTATACACACACACTCAACACTCCCACACAAGTGTGTGCGCATGCCTACAAGCACATAAGGAAATGCGTGTGTATGCATATATACTTTGTTTTTTCCTCCCAAATATTGGTATATTCACTATGAAATGTAACCTTAATTTTGGTTAAACAGAGACTGAATTCACCTTCCACAGGGAGCGAGCAACCTGTTCAGGCTGGTCAGGATCAAGCTGTGATCTCTGCTGTGCAGAGGTGTGAGATGCAGTAGCTGATTAGCAGCTCTGCAGATGAGGTGGGTGGAACCGTGAAGAGCGGCACAGTGGTGGGGTGAAGCAGAGTCCCAGGGCTGTGTGTGTGTGTGTGTGTGTGTATGGGGGGGGTCAGTTGCTCTCCCAACCTGGAGCTGTGGGTGCAGCTGGTTTTCCTAAAGTGTCCGTGGTGAGACTCTTGACCTAGAGTTCCCAAGGCACCTGACACCTCCTAATGACCATCCAGACACACGGCACCCCCACCTCTATACTGCCACATCCCACCAGGATGATGACCACCCACCCATTGGCCTGGGGCGGCCTGGCAGGGCCACTTATGTTATAGGATTTCAGGCTCCCTTTCTCTAATTTTTTCCCTCGGTGCTTGTCCTGTGCCAGGAATTCTGCAGTCAGGAGTCACTTTGGAAGATCCACAGGACTTTTCTAGAACTTTCTCTCAGAGGACAGGCACGACCCTCTAAATCTGGCAGCTCAAGCCTCAGTGTTTAGAGTTCTGGAACACAGAAACAGGCCCTGTGAGCATCGGGAGCACTGGGAGCCAGACTTGGGCCGGGGAGGAGGCCTCTGGAGAGCAGCGTTGGGGGCAGGGATGGTGCTGTGCTGAGGACACGCCTCTCCTCTCTGTACACTGCCAGGGCCAGCTCTGCTCCGAGGAACTCGGAGAACACTCAGCCTTTAAGAGAGCAAAATGCACGTGGGCTATAATTTTATTTCCTCAGGGCCAGTGGCTCTCAAGGTGGGGTCCCCAGAGCAGCAGCAGCATCACTGCTCAATCAGAAGCCCGGGATGGGCCCACAGTCTGCGTCTCCACAAGCCCCTCAGGGGTTCACGTGCATGCTGGAACTTAGGAACAACTGCTTTAGGAAACACACACTGAGGATCCTATCTTTCACTGGGTTTAGGATAATAAAGGGCCTTCATGAAGATGCTCCCAACTGCCGTCTTCTGAGTGCCTGACACTATACCAGGCCTTTAATAAACCCCAGCTCATAAAATCCTCACAGCCTCTTTATTTTATTTTTGGCCCCATTCCACAGACGTAGGAACCGAGTCTCAGAGAAAGGGCCTTATTCCTGCTCTAAACTGTGTCTCAAGAAGGCAGGGGCCGGTGTTCAAGTGACTCGAACCCGGCAGGGGCCCTGGGAGCTGGCTGGCGCAGCACAGAGAAGTGGCTGCTGTGGTTGCTGGAGGAAGTAAGCCTTCCCTGGAAGCATTTAAAGCGGCACCCCTTGGAAATGTTTGAAAGCAAAGAACACACTTAATACTTAGCCCCGCTCCCCCCCAAAAATTGCTGCGTCTCTATCATAGCATTAGCAATGAGTGTAGATGATTTAAAAATAATTCTTCAAACTGCTAGTGGGAATGTATTTCATGAGACTTCCCACCCAAGTGGATGTTTAGCTCTTCTTTAAAAAAATGTATTCATTTACTTAACAGTCATTTGTTAAGCACCTACTATGTGCCTGTGCTTCGCTAGGTGCCGGGGACACCAGGGTGTTTAGTTGGACCTTTTCGGACATTAACCAGCCATGCTTCAGTCCTGGGTTACTCCCAACGTCAGTGGCGCTGGCTCTCCTGTCCTTCTGTGGCCGTGGCAGATGCCCACGGGACAGGCTGCCGAGGGGAACGACTCACAGCCCTGGCTAAGGGAAACCTGAGGTCCTACCCCCTGGGGTGGGCGGGCCGTACCGTTCAAATAGGCGTTCTGGATGTCGATGGCCTTGGTGGACTGGTCATCGGCGGAGCAGTGCGGGTGGTGGGACGGAGCCACGAACACCTCCAGTACCCCTTTGGTGAGGCCCGGCTCGAAGATCATGCTGCGGCTCCTCACGCTCACGTTCTCGCAGCCCGGGTACAGGTTGTTGATGCTCGCGGAGACTGCGGGCCAGAGGGGCGCAGGTCAGGCCTCGCGCAGGGCGGCGTGCACGCTTGCTCCCCTCCCAGCCTTGGCCCACGCGTGCTCCTTTTCCGGTACACTCTCCGTCCCCACCGCACTCCTGCCTCAGACTGGGGTGTGTGCGCCCCCGACTGTGCTTGCAGCAAGCCTCCCCAGCGATGTTGCGTGGATTCTGTTTGCTCCACCTCGCATCTCCCTTTCCTTCACGGCCCTGGGCCCGAGAGGCTGGCCCCCCGGACTGCATCTCCCAGGCTTGTTTGTTATTTGCCTTCTGCTTAGGGTCAGCCAATGGGAGGCACTGGAGAGGCTGGGAGGAGAGAACGGCCGAGATATTTCTCTCTCCTCACTCCCTGATGCTTCTCCAATACCAGTTGTGTCTTTGACTCTGGACCCCCCGCGCCCCCCCCCTCCCGGGAACACGATTTTCTCCTCGTCTTTCAGCCCTGGGGGAGGTAGTGGCTCCTCTCTGTTCCCAGCCTCCGGAAGCCTCACCATGTCTTGTATATTCCCTTGAACTTTGCCAGGACTCTGCCCTTTCATTAAAGTCCCCACCTGGACCCTGACGGATGCAGAGGAGACGGGTACCACTCTGGCACACGAGATTGTTTTAGGTTAAATGCAAAATGATCTGGGATAGTAGCCGGCCACGGCACTGACTCCTGCTGAACCACACAGCGAGAAAGGTATTTCTTTTAAAAATTTAAATAAAAAGTTATTTCTTTAAAATTTTAAAAATTTAAAAATGAGCAACAGTATATAGCTAGATTTTAATCACACAGTTTGCTGTTCATTGCATTTATTTTTATTTATGGCAGTGGTATTGGTTTTCCATTTATAGTAAGGATCTTAACGATTTCATTTTTAAATCAATGCATTCTAGTAATAAAAAAGGTGAATCAGTTTAAAAAAATTACATAAATACTAATGGTGGGACTTGCGGGGGAGCTGACTGTCACATTGCTTGCTGGCAGGCCCGTCTCTCCCAACAGATTCCCACCATCGTTGGGAAGGCAGAGCCAGTCTCTCCGCCTCAGGGTTAGGGCTTGGGGAGGCCTGAGGGGGGTGCTCAGTGAGCTGAACTGCACCCTATAGTTGGTACCTTTGGTTCATAGTTAATAGCAACAGACATTGCAAGTTACTAAAGAAACGACCATTTCACCAGGGCCACCTGATTTTTAAAATTGGCGATCCAAATGCAAAGGTAACTCCATGTTTAAAGACCAAAGATTTCAGACTGAGGACGTGGACAAGGGGAAAACACAGTGGGTGGGGGTGAGGAGGAGACAAGTGGGGCTCAAGATCCAGGGTCAGGTCTGAGGGAAGGAGGAAGGGCAATAAGATGGGAAGAGTTACTCATATATATATATATATATATATATATATATATATATATATTTCTGATGATAAAAGTAGGAAACTTGGCAAATGGAAAAGCAAAGAAGACAAAAATGACTCTCAACTCTCAATGCCAATGTGGTTGACATTTTAGTGTACTTCTTTGCAGATCGTAGTACAAGTCTGACAAAAGCTATAGGGTTTCCCAAGAATGGGTTTGTCCAAGTCCCTGTGCCCCAAACCTGTGTCTGGGATGACCACCGTCAGGGTCACACCTTGTCCTGGGGGTAGCGTGGGCTTGTGCTGGCTAGGGGAGAGCAGACCAGATCTGGTAAATGACGGGCATTCCTGCACCTCCCTGACAGTTTTCGCTGGGAGGATAAAAGGGTAGGACAGGGTATGTATACAGTATTATTAAATAATAATTTCACAGGGAAACACTGAAATCACAGAAGGAAAACATTGGTTTTTGCTAATTACTGATCCCGAGTGGTAGAAAGTGGCAGGCCTGATGGAGAAGCCACTTGCACTCTGGTCACAGCTTCCTCCCATGAGCCCCTGCCCGGACAGCAGGCCCAGCCTCCTGCGGCGCTCTTCCTGGCCCTCGCTCCTCCGCTGGCGCTGGGTGTTTGCTTCCTACTGTGGACCCACAACTCAATAGCTGCGACACTCAGCTGGCCACAAGCGAGTGTGTGTGGCAGCCAGACAAGCCGTGTGGGGTGGACCATGAACTGAGGTGAGCGGCTGCAGGCAGGGGCGGCCACCCTCCACCCACACCACCTGGTCAGTCTCCTGGCTTGTGGCTCAGCCTTTAGCCTCCAGCGTTTTCAGGAGAGCGCAATGCAAAGGGCCAAGCTTCTAGAGACAACCAACCTTCCTGTCTGATTATACAAATGTGCCCACCTGGGCACTCCTCTGGGAAAGGAAAAAGCCTGACCATTCTAGCAGAGGTCACGGGTGTCCCGAGCTCTGGCCTAGGAGACAGCAGAGCAAGGACCCCCGGTGCCACTGTGAAGTGACAGTGCCGCTGTTTCTGGAACCAGACCTCCTTTCCTGGAGGCCACGCTCCAGGAGGCCTTTTCTTGGGTGTCTGACAAAGAAGCTGACCTGTCCATTCTGCAGTGTCCATTCTAGACACTGAATGAGAGCCTGCCACCCTCCCCAGCCCAATCTCCCCCCGGTGGCCCTCAGGGCACCTCATACTTGCACCAGGCTCTGCTTTTCCGAGGACGCCCTTAATGCTGTTTTGCGAGGGCCAGGAAGTGACTGGTGAGCTGCCTGGTCTAGGATGGGTGGGGTCCAGGCCCCATGTGCTGCTGCCTCCTGCCTGCAGCTCCCTCAGCCCAGGGCGTGCTTGCCCTGCATGGGGCAGGCGGGGTGGGATGGGGTGCTGCTACAGAGCCTGCCGGCGGAGCTCCTGGCTCTTCCCGGGCCTCAGGTCTACATTTATCTGAAGACAAGTCTTGTCTCTTCTGGGAACTGTCTGAATAGAAACTTTACCTCCCCTTGGAGCAGACTGGCCACCTGGGCATTACGCAATGCCGGCTCCTATGGGGTTACCACTCTCTTCTTTCCTTGTCTCTGCCCCCCAGGAGGCCACGTGGCTTTGGCCAGACAGATCAGGGACTGAATTCCACCTCTGACATTGACTAGGGGTCATACACTCCAATGCAATGTCATTTCTGTCACAGAGCAAAATCTCATTCTGGGGGGCGGGAGAGTCTGCTCCTGAGCTCTGTCGCCAGGTCTGTCGGAGTCTTGGAGTTAGGGGCTGCGTGGAAACGGGGGAAATGCCCCTCTGCTCCGCTAACCAGCACCAGGCACCAATGCAAATCCAGTGTGGCCAGAGCTTCCAATTTTCTATAAGAAGCCACATATTCAACTTTTTAGGTGAAATCTCTTGATGTTTAAATGTTGGCAGCTCATTTGATTTTTCTCCTCTCCCTCATGCTACACAGAACACTGGCTCACAGGCTGCTGGATCACCACCTGTGCCTCAGGCAGACACACCCTACGCCTCTGAGCCTCGGGTTGCTTTCCTCTGAAATGGGCTTATGACACAACCTCACAGAGTTGCAAGAATCCCACGAGACGATACGGGTGCACAGGTCAGCACAAACTGTGTTAATCACATGCACGCCTTTCCACACTTTCCTGCTTCTACGTGAGTTTTATCTTGACTCCCCAAGGAGCAGGAACTTGGCCAGCTGGACAAACTTTCGGTGTCCCCTTGGCCTTCTCTCATGTTTCTCCGGCATTTTTTACTTTCTTAAGTCTTGCAAATCCCCAAGTGGACTCTCTTTAGACAAGTGACCACGGAGAGCAGAGTGTGTCTCCTGAGAGAACAATGACATCAGCTCCCAGGAGAAGGGAATACATTTTGAAAGTTCTGTCCCTTCAGTTCCTTCTGGTAGCAAAGCCAGCATCCACTGAGAGGACAGGACACCAGAAAGACTGTAAGAACTAAGTCACATGGGATATAAGGAAGAGCAGCGTTTACCTCCTGACAGTCCTTTTGGAGAAGCCCAGCCCCGCTAACGAGTTACCTTGACATAGACATTGGAAGGGTTGGCCGGGGAAGGCAGCTCTGAACTAGGGGTGGCCAAGAGGACAGGAGACGCAGCCTGCTCAGGAGACCCGCTGCGTCTCTGTGCTGACCGCAGCTGGGATGGCCCATTTGGTCCAGGGCATGCATCGTCCTCGAGAGAGACTTCTGTCACTGAGTCCCATGACCCAAGTCTCTCTCAGCACCAGCCGTGGTGAGACTTGCTGATAAACCAGCCATCCTGAGCTGCATTGGTCAAGAATGTACTTCTGGATTCTTCCAGATGTGGAAAATTGGCCAGAAGGAAGATGGAGGTAGTACTTCTGAGGGGTGAGGGCTGAGCAGCAGGTAAAACCTCTCCCTCCCATGGAGCCCATATGCTACCCGATGTGTGGCAGGTTCAGTTCAGCTCCTAGGCTCCTGGGGCATAATCTTCATACTCAGTGAAGACTTCTCTCTGACACACACACACACACACACACACACACGCCCCACCTCATCTTCCCCTCTCCCCCAACAGTGGTTCAGACTGGAGCGACCTTAACCCACAGCAGGACAGAGCGAACTCCCTCTAGAGGTGACACCAGGAACTGCCAGAGAAGCTCACCTTGAAAGAGAAACACAGTCCTGGTCCACACACACACGCTGACGCTCGTCATTAAATCTGGAAAACTATTGGCTTCAGAGAAGGTGTAAGCCATCCTACATCCCAAAACTGAGCCAAAATTATAGTGGAAAATGGAAAACACATGTGCGAAAATGCCCTTAGACAGAGTTATAAGCGTCATTAACGAGCGCTGGCTCAGGAACCAGACACTTCATCAACTGCCAGCTGTGTGGCTCCAGGCAGCCCGCTTGACCCCTCAAGGCCTCAGTAAAATGGTGGTAAAAACACCCTGTAAGGCTGTCGTGTGGATTAAATGAGGTGTCACATGTACCACATTTTGTTCAGTTCCTGGCACACAGTTAGTGCTCAATAAGTATTAGCGATATTATAATCACACTAATTATAAATCTATTTTGGTTACTATTTCTTCCCCAAGTTTCAATATTGCCATTTTCAGAGAAAAGAAGGTGAAACAGGCATGTAAATCTCAGTCAGCTGTCCCTCAGCCCCGACTGATGCTCCCCAGACATCCTCCTCATGGAGAGAGGAATTACATAGAAACACAAACTTTAAAACATTTGTTTTCACCCTAGGAAACAGCTATGACACCTTTGTAATATCACGGTCAGAAAATGAATCCCAGGCACAAGTGTCAAAATTGACATTGTTTAGGAAACTCTCTGAAGATCTCTATTCTTCACACAATTTAATTCCCTCACTCTAAAGGGGAATTCAGGAGAAATAACACCCAGATTGCACAGTTTCCTCTTGCTCACAGCGATGTTTGTCCCTGGGGAAGGACAGGTGAGCTGCAGCTCTGTGTGTGGATCTACCAACAGCCGTCGTAGAAGGAGGGGAGATGACAGAGCCTGCTTCCCGGCGAGGGTCATGTGAGTGGACGGACCTGCCGTGACAGCGCTAGGAAAGCTTTCACAACCTCCAACCAGCCCCGAGAGGCGCTGGGATGGCACTTCCCCGTGAATCCAATTTCGTTGCTCCATGTTCTTGCATTCCTGGGAGTGCCCGCAGCATTCCAGAAGAAAGCATACGGCTGGGGACTACCCGGGGGCCACCAAGCCACCTGTGCAATCTAGAACCTGTGTTGGCCCAAGCCTTTGTGTCTTCAAGGGCAGAGTCCCTGAGGAGAACACGACACAATTCTGCCATCTGCACACTTGTGACTGTGACCATGATTTCAGGGAGGCCCTTTCCTTGCTGTCGCTGGGGCAGTCTGCAATTGCTGGTCAAAGGGGGGTGGACACAAGGCCCACAGCTGGTCTAGACCACACCTGAAAGCCACCAAGGTGGCAGGATCCGGTCAGCACGGGTCTAGCGACCAAAACAAAGCCACCACTCATCCTAGACCTCGACAGTGGAGAGACAGGGGCCGGGCTGGAGGCACCTACCTGCTGGCTTGGAAGCCAGGGGTGAAGGCGGGAACCTGGTGGAGCTGGCGGAGGAGAGCCGGGGCCGGCGTCTCCGGAAGAAGCTCCTCAGCAGCCCGCACTTGAGAGACTCCACGAGCGTGGTTTTCCCAGACCCCGAGTGGCCGAACAGCTTCAGTTTGATTCGTGGCTGGAGGTTCTGCGTGGGTCGCAGCTGCTGGATGAAGAGCCCTCGGTGTGTATCCTGAACACAGAGGAGAGGCGCCTGTTAGTCACAGAGCAAGAGGAGGCTCCGAGCAAACTGCGGGTGCTGGTTCTCATCGTCTGAACCCCCGCTGTGTCCTTCCGTCCCCGATTTTTACCCGTGTCGCAGATTGTTCTGTCTTCTGTGCATGTTTAAAAGACTCATGCACAATGCACATAACATAAAGTTCATTTTAAAGTGTACGATTCAGAAGCTTTTAGTACACTGACAGTGTTGTACAACCATCACTGCTGTCCGGTTCCAGAGCATTTTCATCACCGCAAAAGGAAACTGTGCACCCACAGCAGGCACTCCCCACTCCTCTCTCTGCCCAGCCCCTGGCAACCACCAGTCTGTTCTGTCTCTGTGGATTTGTGATTCCCGTTGCATTCTGATGCATAATGAATTGGGTAGAGACATTCCTGCGAAGCGATCGATTTAAAAGAGAAATAGCGTTGGCCGTGTTAGACTGGCCGGGCAACTGCTCCTCTCTGTGGGGAGGGATCTGATTCCTTCAGGACACTGCGATGGTACAAGATGATGAGAAGAAGGGCCATTGTGAGGTACAAAGCTAAATGCTGTGGAGGAACTGGGGAACACAGTAACCTTTCCACTTTCTTCTTTCTCAGCCCTACAGGGAGAAGCAGGAGTCTCCCCAACACTGGATAATTCACAGATTCACTCACTCACTCATTCCTTCATCAGCAAACATCTAGTAAGGGCCTCCCATGTGCTAAGCACAGTGCTGGGAATGGAAAGGTCTCGACCCGCCCCAGATCTGTGGTCTTGGGGAGATACAGACGTGTGAACACTTTGACACCTAACACAACACGAGTGCTTTTGATGGGATGGTGTTGGCAAGGTGCTCTGTGTACCCGGGGAACCTACCTTAAGGTCTACACAGCAGGGCATCAATCCTACCACCTGCCTCCTTCCTGGCCTGGCCTTGCATGCCAGCCTTGTGTCCACCACCCGCCCGGGTCCAGCGCCACCGTAACAATAGCAGCTCTGTTGGAGCCGTGGCATGCAGCCTGGGGTAATCCCTTCCCCTACCCAGGATGACTCTTTCTGCTTTAGCCTGTTAACTTCCATGCATCCCACGAGACCTATCCTGCTGTGATCCCTCCCGGAGCTTTCCTCCCCGGCAGGCTCAGGCCCACCTGTGGTTCTCCATCGTGACCCCACCAGACTATGGGGTAACTGTGTGGTGCTCTCCCCTGCTGCACTGGGAGCCAGCTTGTGGGGAGAGACAGTATCCCCAGCACCTGGCACAGGCGGGAAGGTGCTGTATAAATGCCTGACTCAGAGGTGACCCATGCAAGAGCATTTCAGAGGTGAGCCTGCCTTCACATCCCGGTGGGATCTCAGACCTGGCGGGACCACTGCTTCCCGTTTTAAATCCTGGGGGGTGCTGATTTACTGCAGATCTCTCCCAGCTGAGCCAGTTACTTGTGCCCACTGATGTCCGAGTGAGCTCGTACAACATTCAGCTCTCCTGAAGGCTCCAGAGTTCCTGCTCCCATTTCCTACCGGGAACTGCGACCTATCTTTCTCAGCAGGGGCAGCACCGCCCCCTAGCGGGCATTGTGAAATCGGCGGCAGCATTTTTAGTTCTCAGTGTTGGGGAAAGATACTGGCGTGGGTGCTAGATGTCCAGACGTGTTCACACAATGTTCCCAGTGGTAAGAATTCTCCTGGGTCCCCTGACACTGAGTGTCTGCTGAGCACTGATATAGGAAAAAACCTGTTTATGATCATCGGACCTTAGGCCTTAACTGCATTTTATGATCCCGAGGGCTTTGGGGGGGCATGGTTTCATACATACTGACTTTTCCAAGAATACACTATTTTATAAATTGGTGGAAGAATATACATATACATACATATATAGAGATCTTTAGATCTTCATGAGCTCTGTCCCCCACTTCTGAAAATCATGGCAGCACGCTGCTGCAGTGTTGGACTTCATCCCACCTCCTATTCCCATGGGCGCCTGTAGGCGGCGCACTCAGGGATTCCGTGGATGGGGCCAAGTGCCTGCTGATTTCACTCCGTCCCCTCATGTCCTGTGCCCCGGCTTTTACATACTGAAACACATTATATTTTACTATAAGTATTTTCCTTCGATGTCTGTTACATTACAGTTAGGGCATCCTACTGATCTTTTAAAATTATCTGTGTAGGTACATTGTTATCTATGAATTGTATTTCAGGAGAGTGAAGGGGGCATCACAAAATGTATATTATAAGATGCTGGATTAGCTAAGGTTGGAAACCATGGTTTGGACAGTGATCCGTAGAACGTGAGGTTGCCCTTATTCTGGTTTTAACCTCAAATCTCAATAGGTTCAGAGACCAAGCACTGTGGAAGACAGAAAGGGCTGGAGTATCTTGCCAGCAAATTCCCCTGAATTATAACCAAGTCAGCATAAGAGCTGGAAAGGTTCTATCCTGAGACAGTTTCTCATCAGGGTGCTGTGGACCAGGCTGGGAGAAACGGGGCGCTGGCATTCTCCCCGATGACATCTACTGCTGCGGATTAGCCCATGAGCCCTGAAGCAAATCCGCCTTCCCTCATTCTAACTTAACCTTCAAAACCAACCCTTTTATCTTCCCTTTAAATCGGGCGCCCTGCTCACAGCTCCACCGTGTGGTGAGCATCTGAACTGGAGTCAGGGTCCTGTGAGCATCACCTTCCATTACAAGTACCTCACTGGGAAGGTTAAAAAGGTCTCCACCTATTTCGTGACATGCAGCTTGCTAACACACACAGATCCTTTGAGTGAAGCCAGTGTCTGTTCCTGCTGAGACAGCGGAAAGGCTGCTTCCGACTTCAATCCGATCACTGGATCCCGGATGCACTGTGCAATTAATTGGCTTGTGGCTCCTTTCTGTTTCATGCCCTGTTGATCTTGACACTTTGACCTCTGGCCAACACGTCTGTCCTGTGTGAAGGAATGAGGGCATGTTCGTCCCTTCTGCACGAGTCCTGCAGGCCCTTCCACTCTGACTTGAACCGCAGTAACTATAGGACACCCCTGCTGCCCCAAAGGCTTCCAGAAGCCACTCTGAACAAGGCTGGCTTGCTTCTGCAGCAGAGAGAAGTCATGTCTGTGCCTTGCCAATGGTGGGCCAGAAGCTGCTGGCAATCTGTCGGCCTGTTTCCTAGGCCAGCCCCAGAAATGGAGGAAAGAGGGAAGAGGCAGCCAGTGACAAAGACTCTTTGTCCTAACTCTAGTCAGGCTCCTCTGAGCCCTCAAGGCCCTGACCTTGGGCTGTGTCCTTGGCCTAGTCTAGTTTTAGCAAGAAGCCTGCTGGATCAGTTTAGTGAAAATCCGCCCCTTGATATCTGATACCCCAGTCTGCCCTTAGCAAGAATCCTGTTGAGTCGGTATATTGTAACCTTTAAAACTTCCTATCTTCCTGCTGCCTCAGCATCTCCACAGACAGGCTATGAGCACCTGCCCAGGTGCGCCAGTTATAAGGGGGTCCCCACAAGTTCCCCTTCCTACCCTCCTAGCTGTGACCCAGTGACATTCAAATGTACCAGTGACACCCCCCGTCTTTCCTTGTGTACCCCACCCTGATCCCCAGTAAAGGCCCTTGCCATGGTCCTCTCTGGTTCTCCTGCTTGGTTTAGCCCACACCCTGTGACCTCCTCTTGACCACTGTCTCTCTGAGACCTGTTTTCTCCCGAGCTCCCCCGCCCCCCCCATCTCCTCTTGTGGCTGCACCCGGCTGACCTGCCTAACCATCTCAAAAAAGAATCCAAAGCAGTCGTCTAGCAAGAAGCCCCCGGCCTTGATGTTTCCTCTTAGCAACTTTCCATGCACTGTCCCCACCCTGCTCCTTGGCTGGAAGTCTCCACTTGTCCTTGTTGGAAGTGGAGCTGAGCTAATCTCTCTCCCCTGCTGCAAACCCCCCTGCAGCACCCCTGAAGGGAGTCTGCCTTACCATCATCAACAATACTGGGAACCATTTCTTAACACCCGGAGGAGCAGAGACAGCTGCGTTTCCTGTCTGCAGCAGCCAGCGCCACGTGTGTGACATCTTTCAGCTTACGTTGTGCTCTCACTCACATCCCTTATTTAAACCTCAGACAAACCTTCGTGGTTAATGAGGTCATTCTCCCTTCCAGATGAGGACACTGAGGCTCAGAGAGGCCAAGGCGCCTGCCCAAGTAAAGACAGAACTCACCACCAGGTCCTCTGTGGGGGATCAGAACTGGCTCCCTCAAAATATGTCTCTTTACCTTAATTATTTCCAAAAACAAAAGACTCTGAAACTTTGATCTACCCCCCAAACGGGCCTAAAAGAATTTAACTCTGGGTGTGGATAGACTGGGGAGGTCCTTGCTAAGCCTATTCCAAGTAAAAGTAGAAGTTATCCCTATCCCTTGTAAGAGACATTTACATTTGTAAGGGAAATCTCCATTTGTAAAGCTATCTCCCTCTTTGTACCAGGAAGAAGGGGGGATGACCTTATCTCTAGAAATCTTTATCAGTGCTGAAGGCCAGGACTTAAATCTACAAACTCTTGTTTACTGTGCTTTTCTCGTAATCCCCCAGGGCTGACTCCCCCAACCCCCAATATCCTCCTTTGTCTTTCTATTTAAGAGGAGAACCTCCACCACTTTATCGAGAAACTCAGTTCCCTGGTGTCTCCCATGTATACATGTTATAAAGCTTTGTTTGATTTTCTCCTGCTCTTCGGTCTCACGTCAATTTAATTTGTAGCCCAGCCAGAAAGGACCCAGAGTGGGTGAGGATAGTCTTCCTCCCCTTCACTTCTTTCTACCACTGTTGGCCTTTGAAAGGGAGGTGGTGGGTTTCTCACAAGCAGGGGGAGAAAGGGACAAAGATTCGCAAGTTGGGGGCAGAATCTCAAAGCAGGTGTGTGCTGGAGTGACTTACAAGCACTTAAGAATATCTAGGGAGGGTCATCTCCTGCTCCCACTGGGAAGACACTCCCCAGTTAGTGCAGCATCTCCAGTGTAACGCTGTCGCAGGAGCATTACAATTTAAAGTAAGATCTGCAAGTCACCGCTACAAAAGAGGCAAGGAGAAGGGTAAGGCGCCTCCTGCTCCGGATTTTCACAGACAAAGCGCACATCTCATTTTAGCACCTAAGCAGAAGAGCTGGACTGCTGGCCTGTGTCAGCAGACCGCAGGGTCCTCGGGAGCTGCCGTCGGCGGGGCTCAATTCTTGATCAGAGACACGGTTTGACGCGACATCTGGAGGGGCTGTGCTCCTCTTGGAATCAGCTGCAAGCTCACATGCTGTTCCCAAATAATAACTGCCCTCAAGAAACCTTGTTTGTCCAAGAAAACACTGCTTCACTGGACTGAGAGCTTGGCTTTCATGATGTTCTCCACTCTGGATGATCATTCCAACACACACACGTTCTCACCTCTTGAGTGGCGACGAACATTCGGCAGGTGAGAAAAGGATCTTGAAGGCCAAAAAAGGAGGAAAAGGGCGGAAGGAGTTCCAGCCCCCTCCTGCTCCTCTGCCCGGGGCCTTTGCACATCTCCCGGCCTCTCCCTTCCCCTTCCACCAGGAGCAGCTGGCCTTGGCTGGGACTGACTCGTTTACCCTTCACCTCGTCTTCGGGAGGAAAAGAGGGAAACTATCAAGACTGACAGAACCCGCCATAATCTTGAAAGACAAGGAAAACCAAATATACTCGAGTCCTCTCCTTTCTAGGGAAACCTAACCTCTTCCTACAGAATGATCGCCCCTCCTGCTCACTTAGAACCTTGGAGAATCGGAACACAACCGAATCTGGTATCGGAGTCCGAGAAGGTTTCTGAAATCCCTGCCCTTGCGGGCGGGCGGCGCGTCTTCACTTTCCACCAGCAGATGGCGCAGCAGGGGCGCCCCGACAGCGCGGCCGCCCCGACTCCGGGCTTGATGCGGACAGTGGCGGGGAAGACACTGAGCCTGCGCCCAGCTAGCTCTGGAAGGTGGTAGAATATCGACCCCTTTGGAGGGGAGCACGAAAGTCCATCCGTGGTCTGTATTTACCAGAAGCTCCAAGACCACCCTGCGACCGGGCCGCAGGGGCTGGGTCAGGCGAGCATGCGCAGTAACACTCCGGTGGGGCGGGGCTGGGGACTATCGTGATACCTACGTTACCGCTCACGCCTGGAAACGCCCCCCTACGCTGTCCCCTCCCTCCCCGCGCCGGGCTGGCGGATGTGGCTGGCACGCAGGGGTGAGGCCCGGGGTGTGCGCGGGACGGCCGGGACTGGGAAGAGGAGGGGAAGGCGGCAGAGAACCCGAGGAATCAGAATTCTGAACTCGAACCTGGCCTTCCAGGCGGTCGAGAAGGTGGTGTGTGCAAGTGGGAGGCTAAAACACTTGAAATTTTCCCGTTTGTTAGCTTTAACCATATACTTTAAATATTTACACAGGAATGTGAGCCTCCATTTGTGTTCTTATCCAAGGCTCACGAAGTAATTAAGCCTGGACAACCCTGACCCAAGTACCGTCACATCTCACCTGGCCACCAAGGTCACCTTCTATCTGGTCTCCCTGTCTGAGCAGTCAGAGAGAAAGTCCTGAAACTTAAATCAGATCTTGCTCCCACCTACTTAATACACCTGCTCCAAAACCCAATCTCCTTACCGAGACCAGTAAAGCCGGGTCTACCTCTGGGGTCGCATAGCATCACCACGGGCACCATTCTCTCCCAGACCACGATGCTCAAGCTGTGGCAGCCAGACCTATCACCTTGTCCTTTTCAGTCTGTTTCCTGGGACACACCTAACTCTTCACTATCTCAGGCCCTTTGCACTACTATTCCCTCTGCCTTCCCCAAGCCTTTGCTCTGGCTGCCTCCTTTTTCTTGTCCTTCAGGTGTTGGTTTAAGTGTCACCATCAGAGTCTTCCCCTGATCAGTCAGTGGAAAGTAACTGCCACGCCCACACATACCTTTTCTCATTTCACCCTGTTTGAATCCTCTGCTTACACCAGGGGGCAGCAAATCTTTCTGTAAAGGACCAGGTGGTCTCTGCTGTGACTGCCACAAATCCAGAAAGCAGTCACCGACAGCCGTAAATGAAAGGGCGTGGCTGTTCCAATAAAACTTTATTTACAAGAACAGGCAGTGGGCCAGCTTTGGTTCATAGGCGATTGCCAACCCCTGACTTACACTATCTGGCATTATATTTGTTTATTGGCCGAGGCTTGCCCCTTTTGTTCACTGTGGTCTCCCTGGTGCCTAAAACAGTTCTTGGCACATAGTAGACACTGTGAATATCTTTTATTATTATTTGGTCACTGCATTGCTCTTTGAAGCCCTGGTGAGTCAGGTTTCTAGTTTCCTTTCTTTAGCACCTTTTCCCCCTGGCAATTCAGCTTTCACTTTCTCATCAGCAAAGGTGACTCAACACCAGCAGAGTGACAGGGAAGACCGTCCAAAATCTGGGAAAGCCAGATAGTAGCACAGAGAGGTGACGTGGCTTTCTGCATGTGGCAGGATGCAATTAGACCCTGCTCGGATGGGAACAGCAACTCTTAATTAGGCAAATACAGTTACTTGTGATGAATTTTAAACTCTGGGCAAACTCCCAATTTTGTCCTACTTTCCAAAATATTCCTGGGCACCTTTCTCCACTGTCTAGTTTTAGCCTTAGGAAAAGCAGCTTCTTTTAATATTAGTTTATGGAAAATCTGATTAGAAGGACAATCAAACAAAATAAAAATAAGCCAACTCCCCAAACCCCCGGAAACCAGTATTTTAAAGTCAGATAAGAATGGGACTCGCAGTGATAGTGGATGCCGATGCAAATCTAAGTGCAACCCCTCCCCCGTCATAACAATCACCCCCCTTTTGTCCAGAAGGAGAATTGGTCATAAGCAACAGCACAGTCTTGGGCAGGTCTGCAGGGCTGAACTGGGCTCTGTTCAGCAGTGGGGTGAGCACAGGGGAGAGTAGAGGGGCAGCTCCTTTTTGTAAGAAGGTGGTACCTACAACCCACAGAGTGGCTGTGGGGGCTTCCAGAGACCCCCAGAGTAATGTTGTGCTGGTAAACCAGCTCGATGGGGGGAAAAAGTCCTGATTGTGGTGTTTGCTGTGTCTGTGGTGTCAATACTGCCACCAGAGCTGATTTCAAACCCCCCAAATGTGATGGCGCTGAACACACAGTGGGGAAGGGATGCGTATGGTGCGCTCTCCCGGACAGTACCAGAGGCTCCAGCACCGCTACCCCCAAATCACCTCGTGGTGAACTGGGTCCCCACCTCAGCCCTGCCCGTGTTCTTCCTTCCCCACACGCCCCGGCCTCGGCCTCCCTCACCCCTGCCCTGCCCAGATGCACTGGCCGCAGGGGCTCATCTCCCCGCTGTCAGCCCCTTTCAGGGTCCAGGAATCAGACTATCCTCTCGGTCTCCTCTGGCCCGTCCTCCACTGCCCCGTGCAGGTCAACAAGATGACTTTGGTTCTATTTTCTGAAGACAGAGCCCCAAGGCTTCCCTCGCAAACAGTTGTTTAAAAATACATTCCTAGGCACTGCCAGAGGTGAAAACACAGGGCGGGTTTCTTTTGCTCATTTGGAAACCAAAGGGAATGACAAGGCAATTTAAGGCCCACACCCCAGACTTACTTCTCCCAGGAATGTGTTTGGGATCAATATTCAGTGGGCTGGACAGAGGGTGGCACCACCGCAGAGGGTCAGGAAATGTGTAGAGGTGCCTTTTGGTTTCCACAGTGAAGGGGTAGGGGATGCTGTGACATTAGATGCTTGGGGGTCCTTGCATCCTGCAAGGACAGGAAGTCCCACCCACCCAAAATGCTGACAGCTCCCTGGTGAAAAAGACTGAAAAATATGGAGGAGAAAATGTCATTGAAAGGAAACTGGTGGTAAGATGCTCCTAAGTATAAATTACCCTCTCCTCCTTCCCCTCCGCATCATGTGTGGTTGTGAAGCCTCTTGCTCCAGATGACTCAAGTTTTAGTTGCAAATAAGTCTATTTCTCGGCTTTCACTGCAGGTGTTGCCTGCTCCTCGCGCAACCTGCTGCACACCCTCGCCAATGCATCTCCAGGGATGTGACTGTGACACCTCAATCACTTCCAAGAACCATGTTCAAGTACATGTGTCCCCAAATTTATTTTAAAAAAAGTGTGTTTAGAAATGCTTGGCAGCCACCTCCTCCCTTTCTGGCTCATCAGGAAGCTGAGGTCGAGAGTCGTTTGAGGGAGACATTCGGGCGACAAACACGCAGGTCTAATCAAACACGGAGTCTGGAAGACTCTGCTAAGGGAACAGGCCCCCCAGGTTACCTTACAGTGGGCGATCCGTGCTCGCCACAGAGCAGGTGAGCTCAGGCAGGGAAAGGCCCGCCCCTGACTGGCCAGGAGTCAGCACTGAAGCAGCCCCGAGGAGCAGTGGAAGCAGACATGTCTACTTCAGGTCTGAACCGGGGCTCTGCACTAATTAGCACGTGGCTTCCCCTCACTGAGTCCAGTTTCCTCCAGGAACATCCCATCCTGGGGACGCTGTAAAATTACAGCGCCAGCCACGTAGATCGAGGATTCATTGGTGGCTCTTACCAAAAATGACTCTCAGGGCACCCTGCCACAGTTGCACTGTTGACACCCCAACATCTGCTCCCAGGGGCTCGGTCGCAGAAGAAGACACATGGGGAAATCTCCATGTATCCCCAGGAAGTGGTGTGGTCTGCAGAATACCAACAATGACACTTACTGTGGCAAACACATGGTGCTTACTGTGTGCAGGCACTGTTATAAGGACATCATTTACACCAACCCGTCCGACCCTCATCACTACCCTGTGAGGTAGCACCATACTTGCCCCATTTGACAAATGGGGAAACTGAGGCACAGAGCGGTTAAGCAGCTTGCTAGTTCACAGCCAGAAAGCCACAGTGCTCTCAGCCATTACCCTATATTTTGCCTCTCAAAGCAAAGGTGAAAGGGGAGCCTTTTGGTGGATTCTGGGCACTAAGAAGGATGATGTCCTTTAATCACAGGCATTAAAATGACTTTTCTTTGTCTTGATCTCTCCTTAGAGAAAAATCACAGGATAATAGTAAAATTTTAAATATTATAATATCCCCTCTCCCATCTCTATTTTAAAAATCTAGGCACCAAGAAACAAAGATGAAAATTTGTGGAAGAAAATAAAGGAAAACCCAAACTAGGACCGTGCAAGAACCCACTCTGCACCGAATTCAAAATTCTCGACTGGAAAACAGCCACCCTTCCTGAGGCACAGGGAACTGGCAGCACCACGACAAGCTTCTTTTTATTTATATTTCTAATTACAGAATTAGTCTAAGCACATTGCAGAAAATGTGGGACTCTGATTAAGGGAGAAAGAGCACCAATCCAGTCCAACTCAACCCTGGCTATGATGTCGGGTGTTCCCCCACTTCATGTCTTTTTTCTGGGCATTTATTCATTATTTCTTCCAAGTTTGCACCCAGCATAGCAAATCTGTTCTTAAAGAAGGGACCCTTCCTACGGGGGAGATGGGTACAAACACCGCACAGCCCAAGGAAAAGCCGTGGCACTCTGACAGAGGAGGGTGTTTCCCAGGTGACCCATCAGATGACCCATCAGATGACCGGAGATCATGGGTCTGCAGTGAGTTTTTTATTTATTTATTTATTTTTATTATTTTTTTAAGGAAGATTGGCCCTGAGCTAACATCTGTTGCCAATCTTCCTCCTTTTTTTTTTTTTTGCTTTTTTCTCCCCAAAGCCCCAGTAGATAGTTGTATGTCATAGTTGTGCATCCTTCTAGTTGCTCTATGTGGGACGCCGCCTCAGCATAGCTTGATGAGCAGTGTGTCGGTCGCGCCCAGGATCCGAACTGGCAAACCCTGGGCCGCTGAAGCGGAGCATGTGAACTTAACCGCTACACCACCCGGCTGGCCCCTGCAGTGGGTTTTTGATTAAAGATGCACGGCCTGGGGCCCAGCCCAGTGGCGTAGCGGTTAAGTTCGCGCGATCCGCTTCTGGTGGCCTGGGGTTTGCAGGCTCAGATCCTGAGCATGGACCGATGTACAGCTTGTCAAGTCATGCTGTGACAGCATCCCATATAAAGTAGAG
Source organism: Tapirus indicus (assembly GCA_031878705.1). Classification (NCBI taxonomy): domain Eukaryota; kingdom Metazoa; phylum Chordata; class Mammalia; order Perissodactyla; family Tapiridae; genus Tapirus; species Tapirus indicus. The sequence continues at coordinate 41,098,401 of CM062927.1, forward strand.
GAAGGTGGGCACGGATGTTAGCCCAGGGCCAGTCTTCCTCAGCAAAAGAAAAGAAAAAAAAAAAAGAAGAGGAGGATTGGTAACGGATGTGAGCTCAGGGCTAGTCTTCCTCATACACACACACAAAAGATGCATGGCCTGCACCTTCCCATGTGCGCTGCTGTTCTATAATAAGAGTTTCTAAGATGGTGACAGCACTCTAAGCCCAGAAAGAATGTGGAATTGCATTTTCCAGAGTGCTACACTATGAGAGGCCCTGCTCCTTGTGTCAGCTGAGCCCGCAGACGCCTCGCAAGGACGATGCTGCTACTCAGCTCAGGACGACGGTGCGGGAATGTGGTGGGCGGAAATCCTTCTCTGTGGGATTTGGGAAACCTGAGAAGACCTGACCCAGCACATCTGTAGATGTGGTAAGGTGTCAAGTCTAATCAGTGCTTCCTTCTAGCAATGGACCATCATAGAGACCAAATAATTAACAGTAAAACAATGCGTGCTCATCCAGCCTGTGGAAAGGCCAGATTTCATTTCAGTTTCTTTTCACTGACGATGGATGCTATAATGGGTAATCGATTTAGAACAGCCCTTATATTGTGACACTTTGTCTATAAATCTAAGACCCTACACTCCAGCGCAGGGCTCCCTACTGTAAAATCCCACAGAAGTCAGAGGTTGCAAACTGGTGGCCTCTGTGTCAATTTGGCCTGGAGTTGTGTTTCGTTTGGCTGACATATCACTTCAGAAAGAGTGAATTTAAAGATGAGACTTTCTGCGGAAGTTCATTTTGATTTGCTGACCATGACTGACTCTTAGGTGCCACTCCCACTCTTGTTTTGCTTGTAAACAAAAAGGTTTCCCTCGTCCAAGTTCTCCCTCACAAGGAGAGGGTTCTAGCGGTAGAGAGGGGGAGAACACGGAGCATACAGTTAATTTACATATTTCCTGTAAGAACTCGTGAGTAAGGCTAGGGAAACTTCCAGGCTGATCTCTTTTTGGAATTTCCAAAACAAAGGAGAGAAGGAATTCCTGCAGCGGCTGGGAGAGCTCAGTGGCCCTGTCTGTCTGCCCAGTGCCTCTGTGGCCAGTTCACAGACTCCACAGCACAAAGGTGTGAAGACGAATCATCCCCCCAGGTTACTCCAAGCACTGGGAAGAAATTCTTCCAATCTGTGCCTCTCGTCCCCCACCCAGGACCTTGGGACACTAGGGAATTCACACTTTCAGTCGCTGTGAAAATTAAGACACGCTCATCCCTCCCCAGGCACTTTTCAGGTTACATGGCAGGAACTTTGTGGGATACGCTGAGCTTAGTTTGGACAACACCTTTTCAATGAGGACCTAAATCGACTGAATTATTTTTTTATTTCTATAAAGTTTGTTTTTTGAAAAATTATTACATGATTATTAAACAAAATTTGGGGAAATACCATAATGTTTAAAGAAGAAAATGTTAATTACAACAGCAAATCCAAAGACACCACTGTTAACAATTTCTTCCTATGCATTTTTAAAAGATATACTAGGGATTATAATGTGCATATAATTTGTCTTCTGCTCTGATGCCCAGGAACATCTTAAGCATTAAACTCCTGTTACTAAAACCTCTTCAAAAATATTTTAATGGCCCAATCCCACTGTATTCTATGGCTGTATGACAATTTACTTGACATTATTGTTGGATAGCTGATGTTTCCAGTTTTTATTACTGCATTATAAATAAGACTGCAACGAACATCTTTGTTCATAAAACCTCTCCCCCACCATTTCTTTCATTGCTTTAGGAAAGAGGCTCAGACATAGAGTTCCTGGCTTAAAGAATATGACTATTTTGAAGTCTCTGCACACCCATTGCTGTGATGTGGGCTGGAAATGCACACCTGCACTTATTTTTATCATCTTTCCTCAAACCTTAGAGCAATGTGTGATAAACCGGAGTGCGTGTGATATCCTGGAGCACAAACATTGAGAAGGACAGAAGCAGAGAGCAGCTTCTCATTTCCTCTCCTTTACGGGGAGCAGTTGCTACAGAGAGGGCGGGGGGAGGGAAACCAGGCACAGAACCGCAAAGAGGTCAAATGACTTCCAAGTCCTAATAAAGAAGAAGAAACAGGGTAGGTAGCTGACGCATTTATGCAAATTGTATGCAAACCACAGGGCAGGGACAGACGCCTTTTTGTACCCCTTGTATGTCCAAAGCCTCATTTTGTTCATTCGCATGTTTACAAGGGAAAAGACAGGATTTTTCCCATTAAAACAGAATTTCAGACCAATAAACAGAATTTCTCACCTTTCGGAGTCTTGCAAGGAGACCTGCTACATGTTCGTGCTGTTCTGATTTAGCAAGATCTTCTGCCGTCTTTCCATCCTGTTGGAGAAAAGGAATTAGTTTTTTTCTTCACAACAGAGAGCTGTGTGTTCCACACACCAATTCTGTCATTGGAGGCAGAAGCAAGTGTGACAGGTGTCAGAAGCAAATAAGGGGGACAGAAAGAGTGTGTCCTGGATTCTTTCGCTATCTGTGCAATCCTTATTTCACTTGACTGTCAGGAAAGGAAGAGAAGTAGGAAGAAATTGTGAATTGGGGTCCTACGATCCAACGGTGAGATGTCTCAGGCCCACAAGTGTTAATCCGACTCGGCCCCTCGTGAGCGGGCAGAATCCTGTGTCCTCAGACCCTGTCCAATTAGGCAGGAAACAAAGATGGTCATTAGATGCCAAGTTCTGGTGAGTGCAAGCTCACGTCTCAGAGTCCTTCTGTGGACAACCGTCAGCACGTATGCCATGCTAGTTACTGGGAATTACATGCATTTCAAAGAAAAGGCTGAGTTTTACAGGCAATTTTGATCTACAGATTTTCGGTGAACATAAAAGGAGGAAATAGCGTCCACTGCACTTTAGTGTTTGCTTTTTAATTACAGAATGTTCATAGGGTGCAGTTTCATAGTGAACGAATTCATTTCTGTTTCTAAGTCACGCACGCGCACAGTCCTGGCTAACATGGACCGCGCCTCTAATACTCGTGCCTGATCAGACTCAAGGCTCAGCGTACATGACCCTCAGCAGCTCCTGGGCGGTGGGAACCCTGGCTGTTCACAGGCCATGAGGAGGGAACGGAGGTCTAGGGACTGTTCTGCTGCAGTTTTAGAACTCATTACAAATTTAAAAGTAGAAAGATGAGAAGCAATTTCCAAATAAATAAAAGTGATACTTTCTAAACAAGAAAAATAAGAAACATTTTGGCCTATCTGTCAATGTTTTTCAGCAACAGTTTAAGTTCCATTCCCATGGAAGTCTTAGGGATGCCCCAAATCTGGGTAACCACACCTTCCAATTTCCCAACTTAAGTCACAACGCGAGCCGTGTGGCGGACCTGTTAGAGCAGCGTGTCTCTACCTCGGCGCTACTGACATCTGGGATGGGATAATTCTCTTTGTGGCGCTGTCCTGTGCACTGCGGGGTGTTGAGCAGCACCCCTGGCCTCCACCACCAGACACCAGTAGCACCTCCCTGCTGTGACAACAAAGTGTCCCCGGACAGTGCCAAGTGTTCCCTGGGGCGAGATGGCCCCAGCTGAGGACCACGGCCTTAGGCTGCCGGTCCAGGCTCAGTCGGGGTGAGGCAGGTGTCTCGTCAGGGATTCGTGCCAAACTGTCTAGATCCCTGACTGACATGGTAAGAAACGCCTGAGTCGGGCAGTCCTCAAACTCCCCGCACACTGGAATCCCCGGGCCTTTAAGAACTCCTGCTGCCCGGCTCCCTCCTGGACACTCTGCTTTCACCAGTCTGGGGTGTGACCTGGGTATCAGGGCTCTGAGACCTCCCAGGAGCCTCTACTGTGCAGCAAAGCTGGGCGCGACTTCCACTAGCTGGAAGAAATGTGAGCCTCGACTTAAATTTTCTGTCTTCTGGCCGTTAACATTTGTTTCCCTCGGAGGTCTCCGATCTGCACTTTGCACAGGTGGAGGACACTCACTGGCAGAGTTACTCTCCACGACGACGCCTCTTGAGTGAAAACCACCATCGACAATTCCTTACATGTGTGCAGCACTGTACAGTTTGCAGACACATTGCTCTAAAGGACATCCTTCAGGCTCCCAAAAGAAATGCCTGCCAGTGTGGTAGAAACTTTGAACTTTGAAGTTAGAAGGACACAGGTTTAAGTCATGATTCTGCCCCTCACTGGTGTGTGGTCAGTCACTAGGCCTCCCGGAGCCTGGGTTCTTCATCTGCAAGATGGGAAACAATCCCCTCACCACACAGGTTCTTCAGCAGATTGGAGAAGACCAAACGGAAAGAACTGGCAAAATGCTGGGCACAGAAAAAGCAAACAGCAGTAACTATCAATAAAAGAGCTGAGAAGCTCCCAAACTCCCTGGCATTCTGTCCAAGAGGGAAAGTGCTAGGAACTGCATCTTTGCATTCTAGCCTTGCTTTATCACTGCGCCTGGCCCATTAGCAATCCTAACACTCACTGCCCTCCTTGTTACAGTGGTCCAGGAAGGCCTAACTGAGAAGGTGATATCTGAGTCAAAACCTAAAGGAGGTGAGAGAGTAAGCCATTTGCATACCTAGAGGAAGTTCTGCAAAGAACAGCAAGTGCAAAGGCCCTGAGGCAGCAGGATGACTGTCATGTTTGAAGAATATCAAAGAAGCTCATGTGGCTGGTGGAGGTGGAGCAAGAGATGGGGTTAGGGAGGCAATGGGAAGGCCAGATCTTTAGGGGAGCCCCCATCATAAGGACTTTTACCCTGCTGGAGGGTCTGAGCAGAGGAGGGACATGATCTGACTTATGTTTGAACAGGGTCACACAGGCTGCTGTGTAAGGAACAGACTGGACAGGTGAGGGTGGGAGGAGGAAGACCAGTGAGGAAACTACGACAAACTACATGAGATCATGGCCAAGGGCTCACAGCTGCGTGGGAGAATCAGAGTCAATTCCAGCAGAGCAAGAAAGTGGGGCAAATTGTACCTGCTGAAGGGGGATGGGGAAGAGGAGGCCCCCTGGGGCTCCAGGTGACTATAGAAAGAGGAGTTCGTGTCTTGGAATCCTGCCACTAACATCATCTGCTGTGTGCCCGGCGCCCGCTCCTGGGCATTAAAAGTCCCTCACTATGAAGGCAGGGGTGTGTGCGTGCACATGTGTGCAGGTGCGATGTGCAGGGGATGGAGAAGGTGGAAACAGAGGAGATCCCAGGGGAAAGAACAGCCTATGCCAACTCGATGAGGGGGAGCGAGCGAGGAGCAAACCAGGACCTGCACATAGTCCCATTCCATTCGGTACAGCTAAGGAGGTGCACGGTGAAGGGTGAGGCTGGCAGCAGGCAGGGGCCAGGCCATCCTGCAGGCAACGAAGCCTCAGAATGATTTGAATTCGGAGCGCATTATAGATGAGCTTTTCCAGAACAATAAATGTGGTGGGATGGAGCTGCCAGGAGGGCCACAAGGCTACAGTCAAGGGACCAGAGGCTGAGCTGGTCCTGGGGAAACACAGTGAGGCCCTTAACCAGGTGGAGGCAGGAGGACGAAGTGATGTGAGTTTAAGAAGAATCCAGGACGTGGACACCAGTATGATGCGAGGGAGGAGCTCCCGTGTTCCTGGACCAGGCAACCAGACGCATGCCGAAGCCCTTTGCAAAGGTGGGACACAGAGAAGAGCAGACCCAGAGGGAGAGGACGCCGTGTGTGGAGGCTGGGGCCCTCCAAAGGTGGTGTCCGCTAGGCTGTGTCCCAGTGTGGTGTTCAGGGGGCAAGCGGGACTGGAGACCTGGATGTGGGCCGGAGTTCAGGTGCAGCCGCAGCCCTGGGGGCTGGTGAGGGCAGCAGGGAGTGGAGAGTGGAGGGCGGCCACTCGGGCAGGATGGAACTACGGCAAGAAGACACGGTGTGGGAGGGGGCAGCAGAGCAGGAGGAGAAGCAGGAGAAACAGGATTTTCTTATCCAAGGCAGGAGAGTGTCAAGATCCAGAGAGACAACTAGTGAAATAAGATTTGGGTGAGAAAGACAATAGAGAAAGGCAAGGAAGTGACTACTACCAACGTCAGAGTGGGGGTTACGCTGGGAGGGGCTAGGGCTGGGATGGGCCTGGGGGCTTCTGGGGCGGCCTCGAAAGTTCTATTTCTTGACCTGAGGAGGGTTACAAAGGTGTTTGTCTTGTAATAATTCACAAGCTTTACCGCCTGAAACTCCCTCAGGGCCTGGTGCTCAACTCACTCCAGTAACTGTGTGTTTACTGCCCTGACTCTCGGGTCTGACTCTCCTGGCAGACTAGAAGTTTCCTGAGGGGGGGCCCCCTGTCTTGGCCCCACTCTGCTCCCTGGCCTTAGCAGTGCCTGGTGCACAGTATGTGCTCAGTATTTGCAGAACGAATAAATGAGTGAAGACAAGTGAGGCTCCATGAAGTGGACTCGCAGGTACCAGGGAGGCGCAGTCATGACCAGAGGAGCCGCGTCTGTAATGAGCTGGGAAGGGTAGGAGAGCACGGAGATACACCGGAGGGCCTGCTTGAGGGGGAGGCCACGGGTGGGAAGCAAGAAAATAGCTGCTGTGGGGAAGGTCAAAGGGTGATGACCAGGGGGATCACAGAGGTTATGTGGCAGCCCCAAGGACCCCACCGAGGCCAGAGGCCACACATTTTAGTGGCCCCAACCTGACTGCCAGGTTTGGCAGAAGCCAGTCGCTGGAATCTTCAAAGCCATCCTCGACAATTTATTTTTTTTGAGGCAATATCTGTGACAAAATACTTTTCCTCATAAAAATGCATATGAATGCTCTATTGTGCAGTAATTGAACTGTGAACCAAGACACTTTGGCAGGTTTTGGTAATAGCTCATCAGGCCTAGAGGTCCATGCATGGCAGCGCGTGGGTTTGTGATGGGCAAGGAGGTGCCCTGAGAAGGAGACAGTCCCATGAAAACACTGGTAATCACTGGGACTGCAGAAAAGCCCCGCTCAGGACTCAACACTGCAGAGAAATGACCCACTACTTGTGGGGAGAGAAGGCGTCAAGGTAACATTAGTGGTCGGGGAGGCCATGTGCTAGACCAGGGGTCGGTGAACACTTTCTGCAAAGGAACAGATGGTAGATATTTGGGGCTCTGTGGGCCATTGGTCTCTGTTGCAACTGCTCAACTGTGTCCTTGTAGCATGAAAGCAGCCATGGACAATATGTAAACATGAGCATGGCTGTGTCCCAATAAAACTTTATTTAGACAATGAGGTAGCAGGCTGGATTTGGCTGGCGGACCATAGCTTGCCAACCCCTCTATGACTCTCCAAGAAATGAGGCTCTCCTTCCAGCCTCAGCTCCAGATTTCCCCAAGGTTGGCCGCTGTATTTTAAAACTCCAGTGAATCTCCTGTATGTCAGCAAAGTCATATGTTAGTGACTTTCAGGAATCTCCCCCACGAGAGGATGTAAGGTCAACCACCGTCGGGCCTGAAACAAGTCAAATGATAGTATTTCACTGCAGCAGTAAAATGGCAACCTCACCTCATTAGCTGACATATTTTTCCTCTTTGGTATTTCATGAAACGTGAATCAAAGGATTTCTTCTGCAGGGAGGTACCAGGTCTGGAATGGGGAGTGGGGAGCGAGGGCAACTGAAGAAATCACATTTAAAAATATTTTGTAGGCCTGAGAACAAAGCTAGACTTTTTAAATAAGAGAGAGCAGCTCTTTGCCCAGCAGTGGCATGGCAGACTGGCCTCATGGAGCAGACGTGGCACCCGTTCCCCACACACCCGGGACTCCTTCCTCCTTCCTCCATGGAAGCCCACGGCCCCTCCAGTGCCCTGCAGTGGAGGAGGAGTATTTAGGAAGGAAAACACACACATGTAATAAAACACGCAAAGACACTTGTGTAACACAGGCAACAAAAAGCCAGTGGGAAACCGCAGGCCTTCCTGGCAGCGCGGCCCGGTGGAATGAGGGGAGGACGCAGCATTAACTAGAGCTCGCCCCGGGTTTGTGTGAGCGCATGTTTACGTAACTGCAGTGGAGGAGCTGAAGCTTAATAGCGGCTCGTCTATTCGGCGTGCAGTTGCCAAGCAATTCCTTCCCTTTCATGTCCTTGAGGCCTGAGACGTTTTCATCGCTTTCTCCTGCCAGAAGCCTACTCACCGAGGTCAGCGCCTCCACGTTGGCGCCCGTCAGACAGAGGTAGCGGACCACATCCAGAATCCCATTGTTGGCTGCCAGGTGTAGAGGCGTCCGGCCGTACTGGAAGAGACAAAAAGACCCAAGAGCCCTTCTCACAACTGCCGCTGAGAATGACAGTTATGGAGTCCATCCCACGGGCCAGTACTGTGTAAGGGGTCTGGGATTCACCAGAGAGAAACAGGAGGTGCGGTCTCCCTTCTCCAGAAACTTGCCATCTCCTGAGGGAGGCAAGCCGAGCAGAGTGTTTTCAAGTATTTTTCAGTTAAAGGAGTAACTTCAAAATAAAACTTCAAAGGATGAAAGAGTAGGAGGCTTATCATAAAATAACTAAATTAAATCTCTGCTGCACTGGCAGAAAGGGGGCACGAGTCAGAGCCCGAGGGCCCCAAACTTCCAGAAGAATCTGCACCATGGTTCACATTTAGACACAGCAAGGGAAGATGGGATGGGAGGACAGCCATGGAAGTTGCTCTAACGAGGTGAAATTCCAAGACCGTGCCCACCATTATTCATGCCTGTGGGTCCCAAACTATGTGCCAAGGCTCCTCAGGGCCCTGCAGTGAATTCATGGGGTGCTGAGGAATATTTCAAATTTTTGATGGAACCAGCAGGTTCAAACACTAGGTGAACTACTAGCTCCAGGAAGTTCAGAGTCTCAACATTAGATAGTACAGCCTTTCTTTCAATGGCATCACGTCCGCACAGTGGGGGTTGGTCATTGCTATAATAAGAAGTATTTTGAGAAAATCAATGTGGAACGGGAAACAAGTGTGGTGGTGTCCAATCTGAGTCAAGATTTGAGGAGCTGTGAGGTGCCCAACAAGCACACACATCCCATTAGTGTGCAACTGTGGTCATGTAAGAATGAAATAAAAATATTAGTTTTCTTTCAATTCATGTGGATCATTTATTCCAATAGCTACTAAATTGTTAGCACACAAATACTAAGTTGTTTGGACCAAGCTACTTAATAAACAGAACTGTTAGGTATTTCTTTTGTCCTGGGAGAACCATGAAAAAAAATTACTGAGACACCATGGACATTGTGACCTGAGAAAGTTTGGGTGTCTCTGTTTTATGGTGTTTATTTGCAAATACAGGTTTTTGTCATGAAGTTAACACACGCTCATTTAGAACATCCAAACAACATAGATGGATAGCTGGTAGAAAATGGAAGTCCTCCTCGCATCCTCTGTCCATGCCCGCAGTTGCCCTGCTCAGAGCTAGCCCTACTTAACTCTCCAGTGCATGTCCTTCCAAGATTTTATCTATGAATCCATAAAAGGAGACAAAAATTTGAAAAGCCAAGACATGATCATACTCCACCTTCTGTTCTGTCACTTGCTTCACTCACCTAACAATAGACTGCGAATACTTTTCCATGACTGTAACCAAATCTACTACATTCTTTCAGATACCTAAATAATATTCAATATATGAATGTGTCATAATTCACTTAGCCAGCCTGCTAGGATGGATACTTAAGATGGTTCCAATTCCTTGCTATTATAAATAATGCTGCAATGTGTGTATATATTTATGTTTTGTTTACTGTTACCTTTTAGAGTGCTTTACAAAGCAGGTATTAAGCTTTCAAATATCCTCGAGTTAAAGTGAGAAGGAACAGAGAAGGTTTGGAAGATTTGGATGAAATGTTTGGGTTCATGTGTAAGGCAGATAAACCTTGGATATAGGATGTACAGTTTCATATGAAGGAAGAGGACAACAAGGAGAAGTGTGCTGAAGGAAGGAGACTAGGAAGTTTACAGTTTTGAAGGCCCCCATTTTGATAGAACAAACCCCCAACTCCTGAGCATTGGATTCAAGGTCTTTCACCATCCAGACCCGATGTCCCTTTCCAGGGGCATTTTCTCTCTTGCCTCAGTCTCTCCCTCCCTAAATACCTACGCCACATGTCAGCTATAGACACATCCACACAGCCCCCAAACATAAACGTCCGTGTCCCTCTGTCTGAAACACGCTTTCCCCTCATCTTCATCTGTCAAGGTCCTAACCATTGTAAATGATTGCCTCAGAAAAGCTTTCCCCAGTTTCTTTATGTCCAAATGTCTGTGTTTCCTTAGGACCTATGCCTCTGTCATGCAGTGACTGCAACATGAGATGCTATATATTGACATGTCTGTGTGTCTGTCCAAAAGCAGCCTGAGGGCAAGAACTATTCACCCCGCTATCCACAAGCTCCCATTCACCGTGCATGGCACAGTGCTGTCAGAAGTGCGTCAAGAACTGCTGACGGCCACGGAATTCTCTCCTGCTCCCGGATGTGCGTGAGTGCGTGTGTGTGCGTCTCTGTGTGTGTGTACACAGAAGGTTAAAGGCCATGTGCTCTGCCCCCTCAATTTCCTCCCCTCTTGTGTCTTCTCTAATGCATCGAGTTTAATAGCCATTCCCCTGATTTTCCTGTGAGAATGAAGACTGAAAGATGTCTGTTTCACTGCAATGAGTGTCAAAGAGAATGACAAGTTCCTGTCACATACTGATGACAGGGGTAGGATCTGAATGGACATATTTATCTCTGGGGGAATTGAATCCAGATAAGGAAAAGGCAGGACACACCACGGGAGAAGAGTGACAGTCTGCCTGTGGGACGTGATCTGTTACTGTGCCATGTCCACGCTGACAGCTAGTTACTAGGGTGGGTCCACAAAGCTGATGTGCTTTCTGGGGAAATAATGCTTTCCTCTTACTCTTCTGCACATCTTTTAAGCTCCTCTAGAGCCCCCATCATCTTTCCTAAAATAAGAAAACAAAAAAAAAAGGACTAGAAAAACACAGCTGACACCAACCTTCCTGAAGAAGGCGCAAGACCCACAGGTCGGTGTGTGGAGCCTTGCGCACGGGAGGTGAGCTGGGGGGCCCGCGTACAGGCACAAGAACACAGGGCTGTTACCATCAGCCTGCTCCTGCTCTGGTGGGTTCTGAGCAACGGTCTGCACTTGGCTGCTGATTCCAAGAGGCTGAAATTACGGAACTAATGAGTTTTGCTTCAGCTGAGCTCAATTCAATGACTGACTCCTCTACTGAATGCCTCTACGTGCCACGGCGGGGCCGTATGTGGTAAAAACACAAGTTTATGTCGGCATGTAAGAACTACCATGGCCGCCCGCAGAATCAGATGCAGAGCTCTCCCACTAATAAGTCAGTTGTTTTTAAACATAATGTCTAGGATTATCTAGTGGGTATTTTAAAGAGCACATTTAACAAGCGCACTTTTTCCGTTTAGGCATGAGGTGAACACCTGTTCCTTTTTTAATATTAGTGCAAAGCAGCACAAGACACTCTGCTCTTCTACCTTCATAGGAGACAGCTAATCCCAGATGCTGCACACACAGCTGTGTGTACAGTGCCAAGTCTAAAGGTATTCAAATGAGGGCCACGATGTTCTTTGAAGCTGCTTTTTATTCATGCAAAGATTCCTGGAAGGAAAGCAAAGGTCTTGATGCTGCTTAATATTACATTTAGCTCTCCCCTTAAGCCACTTACATAACTGACTTGGCAAGATTAGAATGGGATAAACCAAGAAAGCAACCAGCAGCTACTGGCTAAGACCTAGGATATTGCCTTTTCATATTTTCAGAATGTGAAGATTACCCATTTCAATTTCCATTAGAATTAAGTACATAATATGCAAGAGGAATAATTTTTTTGTAGAAGTATAATCTTCCAGCTGTTTCAGATATTCTTTTATTTCAAACAAATCATAATAAAATTCTGCTGGCACCATGTCTGCCATTTATAAACACACATTTCCTGCAACTAAAATTTAATTCTACTTGGACTTTGTTTTAAACACAATCATAACAGAACAGTGCTTGCCTTTTATGCAGTTACAGGGCTGAAACCACATGAATATCCAACCATTCTGTCATATTTGGTAATGAAACTCTAGATGGTACTCAGGGAAAAGGAAAGGTGTTCTAGAAGTCAACATAATGGGATTTTTTTTTCAACCTAGGAGCATGTAATTATTTCATTTCTTTATTATTCACCAATTGATAGCATCCCCTTGGTCTTACCAGATTTATTTAGCACAAAAACAATGTTATGAACTTTTGAACATAAAACTCTGAATGTGGGAAAGCTAAGAAGAGAAATCTGGTCCCAGGAATCTCAATCACATCATAGCTCATTAGGTGTTTTCCTGAAGACTTAGTGCTCCAGAAAGATGCCCCAATTTGTACCATGTTCTCTGATTCCTCTACAGGAGCACAGACACTGTCCCTGTCTCTCTCTCTCACTCTCTACATGTCCATAAGTGGTAAGCCAGGCTAGGCAGGAAGTGCTTGTTAATGTAATAATTTTCTGTTATTCTAGGAAATTATTCAAAAGCCCTATGTAAAATATTACTTAAAATGGAGAGCCCTACAAAAAAGAATAGGTCCATATGAGCAGTACTGACTCTGAACAATGAAGAGATGCAAAAACAACCTTGGCCAAGACCCAGAAGCGGGTTGACAGACAGACTGCTGGGCTCTGCAGGGTCTTCTCTCCAGCTTTACCTTGTTTGAGATATCCAGACTGCAGTTTGCTTCACAGAGGGCCACCACAATAGGCACGCTGCCATCCTTGCAGGCCACGTGGAGGGGGGTGTTGCCGTGCCTGTCTTGGAAATCCACGAAACATCCCTGGCTGATGAGAGTCTGGATGACCTCCATTTGACATCGTCTTACAGCAAGATGAAGAGCGATGTGTCCATCCTGCAACACACACGGGGCCATGAACGCTCTCCCTGAGGCACGTGGGCCTGGCCACTCACCTTTCCAGCCACCCTGGGGCCAGGTTTAATTGGCAATGGGATCGCTATTGCAAAGCCTGAAGGAGGATTAAAAACCACCAACTTTACTCCTGGGGGAGGGAGAGAGGCTTCCTACATTCCACTCTGAATAATCAGAGACTAAGCTGAGCACCAGCTTGATTAATCTAGGTCTGGACAGTACAATCGGATAGAAAGACTCTACACTTCTTTTTGTCTCCGAATTTATAGGACTTAAGTAACTGTTGGTACTCTGATGGCCTGTTTTATCGAGTATTTGAAAAATATTTTAAAAGCATTTGCTCAGCAATCTTTCCTAACTGAAAGCCTATTAATTTATTCTACACCAGGAGAAACTGAGAAAGTGAGGTGAAGTCATTTGCTCAAGGGCTGTCAAATATATGAGAAGCATATATAATATGCTTAACCTTTGCATTTAGCTCAAGACTGGCCTGGAAATTCCTTCCGCTTATTACAGAATCCCCAGTGAACAGATGTGCTGAGTTTCAGGAGCTGGGTAGAGTCTGGAAACATTTCTATAATTTATCTGTTCTGGGGTTTCTCGCATCAGCATGACTGACATTTTGGGCCTGTCCTCCCAGCTGTAGTATGTAGTATGTAAGCAGCACCACTGGTCTTTATCTACAAGATGCCAGCAGTAATGCCCACTCCTGGGGCAACAACCAAAAAACGTCTCCAGCTACTACCATATGTCTGTTGGGGGCAAGGTCGCCCCCAGCTGAGAGCCACTTGTCTGTACCAAGAAAGATGCCACAAAGGGCAGTTACTAAGTTAACGACAGTGTCCCAAATCTAACTATATATAGCAACATCACGACATCACTCATTTTAAGTACCAGTTCACAATAAGAACAGATTATGCTGAATTTCCTCAATTAAAAAAGGAACACCTGTTCTAGAATTGAGATTGCCAGACAAATAAGAGTGGTTTATTGTCTTTCTACAAAATAGTAGGTGATGGAAGTAAATAAACCACCTATTTCTTTGTTTATCTACAATTAAGAGCGCATTGCCAATTTTAGTCCCAAACCAGGAAGGCCTTGGGCTCAGTGATCATCATTGTACCTCCGCCAAAACTTAAAAGGTTAGAAATAAAACAGATCAGAGTCATCTGACCAATTCACAAATTTTGTTACATGCCACAAATGAATATTAACTATTAAGTAGAATCTAGAAAAGTTCACAGACTCTTTGGAACAGAGAAGAGAAAGGATAATTACAATTTGCTGCATTCAAGTTTGTTATTTTAGGTAAACTAATTGAGGAGTCTTGTGGTCTCTCCAGCCCCCCAGATCACTTCTCAGAGAGTGTGATGCATTCACCCACAAGGCACCTTGTCAGAGGCATTAAGGTCGGCTCCGTGTTCAGCCAGACACTCCACGATGTCGTGGTAGCCCCGGGCGGAAGCTGTCAGGAGGGGTGTCTCTCCTTCTCGGTTCTTAATGTTCACGCTGCAGCCGGCCTCACAGAGGGCTTTGGCCACAGAGTAATAGCCATGCCAGGCGGCACAGTGCAGCGGGGTTTCTTCTTCCTGGCCAGGAGACAAGTGCACAGAGGAGGAGAATGTTATAATTTGAAAGAAAGTAGAGGCATGGTGAGAGTCCCGGCAGAATGCGGCGGCCAAGTCAAGGCAGCGGAGAGAAAGAGCTCATGGCTATTGGAGCAAAAACGGACGTGGGTCTGACGTCTCTCCCCCATTAGTCTGCTTTTCTCAACACTTGTGTGTTGGATGAATTCAGCTTTCTCAGCATTTTACTGACAACTGACTTTAGGGAGCCTATGGAACCATCGGCTCAGCTCTTCTGAACAAGAGAGCCCAGTGTGGGTGGTTGATAGCATTTTTCCTGTCAAAGTGCCTTCATTCACTTCACTTGAGACTCCTAACAGGAGGGGAGCACTTCTCTGCACAAGAATCCTTTCAACAATCTTGACGCCGCACGCTTTCTGTCATGCACATAACGTAAAGATGAGCCACATAAACGTATTGTTGCTGTGGCAGGGAGGGACTGAGATAACCACGCTCTAGTACGTCAAGGAAGGGGCTGGCCCTGAGGTCTACAGGACTGGAAGGCCTATACATTCATGACTGACATCATCAGACACACACAGCTGTCTGCGAGAGGCTGTGAGAGTGTAGCGGTCATGAACACGGACTCTGGAACCAGACCGTGCAGGTCTGAACCCAACTCCACCACTTATGAACTGTGTGAGCCTCTCTCTGCCTCAGTTTCCTTATCAGTAGGAATGACAGTAATAGTACCTCACCTCACAGGGTTGTCCAGAGGATTAAGTGAATGAATGAGTGTTAGTGCTTCTGTTTGAGTCCCTGCCTTCTGTAATCTAAGCAGAAACACATCATTTGGATGCCTGTATGTCCACACAGAGAGCAGAAGGAAGGGAGGACATCAGCTACCATGACCCACCTTGTCCTGGAAATCGGGATTAGAGCCGAAGCTGCACAGTAACTGAACCACATCGGCGTGGCCATAGCGCGCTGCCACGTGAAGGGCTGTCTCTCCAGACTGCAAGAGAAACAGCCCAAGAGTCAGAGCATACCCCGGGAGCAGGCTGTGCACACTAGAGCGCACAGGACTGGAGGCCCACTCCCACGCATGCCTGGCTCCATGTCCTCCTCCCCTAGGGGGCACCTGCCCCCTCGGGCCAGATGCCCCTTCAGTGACTTGGCCAGGGACCTGGGGGTGGGGTGACCATCACGTAGCTAGTGTTAAACCCACACACCTGGCTCGTCCTCTTTATCATAAAACCCCCCAAGTGAGAACGCTTTCCCTTCTCTGTGATGGCTGTTCTCAATCTTCTTTATATACCGATGCTTTTAGCTATGAGATTTATTTTTAAACACAAAATTCCTTTTTCATATTAAGTGCATCACACAGCAATTATTTATTAACTTTCTGATTTCATGTCTATGTGTAGAATCTTGTTTCTTATGTTCTCAGAGATATTTAAAAACATTACTCGTAGCCCATAAAATAACTTTCTGCGAATTAGTAATAGGTGCAACTTCCTTAAGGTATTTTACTTAGATCTGCCAAAAAGTTGTCAGAATAAACTGATTAAAAAAATAAACAAAACAAGATACTTTATAGCCACCTGACGGAAAACTGCCATAATGAATATATGCGTCTTTGATGTGAATGTCATTCTTAGATATGGTGCAGCCCTGACTGAACATGACACATTAGTCCACAAGTATTAGAAGCAGAGAAGCGTCGTACAGTAGAATACATAATGGATGCAAGGTAGGAATCCTAGGGGCAGGTTCCAGCCCTGACAGCTCACAGGACTGTCGTGTAGACTGAAGGAAACATGTATATATGAAAGTAAGGTATCTTGCTAAATCAATAATTTTTATAACATCTTTGCCCAAAAAGCCTTACTTTAAGTGCATTGTCTCATTAATCCTTCTAGTGTCAGCATTGTCAGCCACTTCAAAGATGACGACAATGGTCAAGAGATGTGCCTAACAGGACATGGTGAGTCAATAAGAGGATCAGGACTCAGATCTCTTCTTGGCTGTCCATCTAGTAGAACTCTGAGTTTTCATGTTATGGAGAAGGTAATTCACTGCTTGCATATTATGGCAACTACCTGGCGGATTTCAGCTAAAGGTGAATTTTAATGTTAGACCAAGCCACCAGCAAAAGAAACTTCTAAGTTAAATTTTCTGCAGGAAGATTGTGGTCCTGAACCCTTGTTCTTTGGGTCCTGGTGCACATGGCACGCCGATGCTCAAATGCATCCTTTTATTACTTCTGTCCCTAAGAAGAGAAGTGGCCTTACCTTATCTTTAACATCCAAAGGGCAATTGTTCTCATTGAGAAATTTCAAGGTTTCTACGTGGCCATGCCGAGAGGCCCAGTAGATGGCATTGGATCCACCCTGTATAAAAACCAACGTAGAGTCACATCTCTAGAGAGCTGACGGATCCGAGCGCACCATCTCACACTCCCTCTCCTCCCTTCCTCGGAGACCACCGACGCCAGAGGAGCAACTTCAGGAGGAACGCAACTCCCATTTCATTGTTCAGTTTTGACAAGGGGGCTGAGGCCATATGAGACATTACCACTATGGGAAGCTGGGTGAAGGGGATAGGGACCTCTCTGGATTATCTTTGCTGATTTTTTTTTGTAAATCTAGAATTACTTCAAAATAAAAAGTCATTTTTCTTTTCTTAAAACTCTCCTTTCAACCTCTGGTTAAATTCCCTCTATTGTCGAGAGCCAGATCTAGTCGTTTACAGCTCTGCGGGAAGGCTGGGGGAGCTGACGACAGATCCACGGGAACGACGGCATCCTCCTGACTCTGTTGCCCTAATGAACGTGCAGGCAAATACATTTCAGATAAGATTAATTAGATAATAAAAACTTCTCCAAATGTGACATCCAATAACACTGTGGAGTAATGTAAGGAGTAAATCTGGGGCGTTTTACAAAGAAAGGCTGATGTCCAGCCCCGGAGCCAAGAGAAGACAGATGTTGCCTCTTTCTCCATAACATACATGAGACTGACCAGGCTATCTCAGCAGTCCATCTTCCTTTACAGGAAACTGAGAAATGAAGTGGGGCATACGTGTTATTTTTCTGTTACTTCTATGATTAGAAGACATTTGGAAATACTTAAAAAATTAATTCATTTGCAATAAAACAGAATTATGACCTTATCCTGGACATCAATTCTTGAGCCTCTTTTAATGAGCAACTGTAGTATTTGAATATTCCCACAGCCAGCAGCAATAAGCAACGGAGGTGTCCCATGCTAGAATAGGAGAGAAAAAATACTGTTTTTCAGGTTTTGTAGGAAAGAAAAAGCCCAACCGTCACTGCTGTCCCACACACCTTCCCATGTCCCAGCATGCACACACCTGCTGCTGTGTAACAGGAGTTGGGGACAGTCAGAAGACCACAACTGCCCTTCCACTTTGGGATTCACAATCTAAGGTGACATTTTCATTTGCAGGATGAGTACATTTAAAATTTCATGGGTAAAGGTGCAAACGGTACATGGAGAAAGACCCTCAATGCAGTAAGAACTGATTTCTAACTTAACCTGCTCTCTAAATGGAAGTGAATTTTTCCACAGTATGGAGTTTGCAGTAGGAAGGGAGAATGAAGAAGCAGATGGGATCTTTCCCCCTTAAACTTGCATAGTCTCCCTGACCACCACCCTCCACTACCCCTAGCAGAACAGTATCTGACCTTGTTGGGCTGGTTAACATCGTAGTTGGACAGTGAGCCCAGGAGGTGCTGCAGGCCTGGGACGTTGTCATCATTGATGGCATGGATGATGGCTTTCATCACAAAGGAGTCTTCCTCATCCTTCAGAGACACAACCAAGAGGGAAAAAGAGTTAGCTTGCTGGCCATGATCCTCTTATCAACATAAGAGAAACCAATGCTCCTTTAAAGGAGCATTCAGAGCAAAGCAAGCCATTTAATCTCAAAATCCACACGGTGATGAAGGGAAGTAGGAGGTTAGTTTTGCCCCTTCTATGTTGGAAACTAATACCGTCTATTATTTACCTGTGCCTTAATGTCACCTGCAGTGACAGAGAGCAAACAGCTTTCAAGATTCAGATTTAGAACAATGACAACAAACTACCCTTTGTGTTTATCTTAGGAATCTTTCAAAATGTAGTCCCAGAAATGACGGTGGAAAATTTCAGGTGTAACTCAGACTCTAAAAGCCACAAAACCAAGGAAATGATACCTTTGAATAAGCAGTCTTAATCTGTAATTTTTCCAATTAAAGAATTGTCATTTTTTGATCACTGGAAATCTTTCTTCTCTAGGAATAGAATAGCATGGCAAAATTCTCTGAAACCTGGTCACAATTATTAAAAAATAATTGGCCTTAAAGGGGAGAAATATAAAAATAAAGGCCAGAAAAAAAGGAAGCAGATCCAATGCTAATCACAAATGGAAAATAACTAGAGAATGTTGAACAACAAGTTTGTTAAATCTTTGCTACTTGGTCAAAGTTTTCTTATAATAAGATATTCATAAAATTTGGTACATTAAAACCAAGGAATACGCTAGAAAATCCCAAACAAAATTTCTGGACTTATAGAGGTATGGCTACTAAAGTTTCAAATCTGGAAAAGTATATCTACAGAGGCTGAATGGAGAAAGCATCTCTCGGAACTCTGCTTTGTCTTCTTTATAGGACTGAATTTAAGCAAACTTCATGAGGGTTTTAATAATATTTGTATAGAGAACATGTTTAAGAATGCCAGTGGTTTTGCTTTTGTATCACAATCCAAGTTGATGACTAAGAGACGTTTGCATGAAAGTGACAGTCAGGAGAAATGTTATAAAGGGTCCTCACGACCAGCAGGATACTGAGACAGTGAGGGAACCTGAGGTCTGGGAGGGGGTCTTCCCACCTGGAGCTCCTACACAACCCTGGGTCCCTCTCCTACCCTGAACTCTTCATTTGATCCATATATTTTCTCCCATCTGATTAATCAGGATGATTTTAATTTACAATATTCAATCATTCCCATTATTTTACTTAGATTAATAGTTTTTATCTTGTCCTTGGTTCCACTGCTACCCTCAAACAATTCCAAACCCAGCCTTCCTCCTCTTCTTTTCCCTTCTCCTCCTAACTTGCTTCTCTACCACTTCTACTTTCTTTTTAACATTTTCTTTCTCTTTTTACTTTACAAGGCTAGACCTGGAGCCTCAGTGAAACTACCAGCTTCGAGGAGGGAAAAAAGAGCGGGTGTCTACTGATGCATGATCCCACCCTTGAAGTCCCCAGATCCCACTCAGGAAAGCTGACTTTCAGCTTCAGTTCTGGGAGCAGGCTGGTTCCCACAGAAACAAGAGGCAGAAAGAACCCTTTCTGCCTTTTCTGGAGTCCCCTTACCTCCAGGGTTCACAAAGCCCTGTTGTCTGATTGTCAGGGACATGTCTTGTGAATTCAGAGGTGCCCAGTCATATCTGAAGAGTTACTTTGCAATTAGGTTTCAGTTTGAATTAAGGGGAAAAAAGTCATGAAGTTGTTGTCAAGAACCTTGGCCAGTCCATGCAAAATCAACAAAGCAAGCGGGTTTAGCCTTCTGGTCTACCACAGACTCCACCAGCAAGCTTCACTGGCACTTTTCATGACTTCAGGTTTTCTGGGTTGTCGAACAGTTCCAACAACTTAGCATTCTAAACACACAGTGTGGAGAAAGAGCCTCACCAGGGCAAACAGGTTTGCT
The DNA here is from genome assembly GCA_031878705.1 of Tapirus indicus. Classification (NCBI taxonomy): domain Eukaryota; kingdom Metazoa; phylum Chordata; class Mammalia; order Perissodactyla; family Tapiridae; genus Tapirus; species Tapirus indicus. Next base: position 41,118,576 of record CM062927.1, read on the forward strand.
TACCAGAGTATCATCGCTTCTGGCAACACTCATGTTACTTCTGGACAAGAATGACCTGGATAATCTTTGGCACAGTGATATCAAGCGAACTGATTGCTTTAAAAAAAGAGAGAGAGAAAAGGGATGGGGGAGGAGGAGAGAGCTTATGTAACAATACTCAAATTAGTGCAAATGACAAAGTCTTTGTGACGTCATTCACGGCTGACAGCATGTATTCTTCAGGGGTGGGCGATCCCACAAGTAGGTTGAATTGTATTTGCTTAAAGAATAATTCTCAAGGTCTTATAAATCAAGACAACAGATTAGAGGGAGATACTTCTTCTGCATTCTGTTATTAAACTGCAGAACTGCACGCCCTGCCTCCCTTCTCTCTCAATATTTTGTTCTCTACTCTTTGAGGAATGGGAGCTGACCCGCACAACCCCATGCACATCCCCTGCAGAGAAGCATGGTATGCAGGGGCCTTGCCCTGTGTCCTTGGTGCCCAGACAAGCTGGCAATGGTGGATAATGTGACTGTCAAAACTCATACAGCTGTTGGAAATGAACAGGTGGGGGACTCCTTAGACCATAGGACAAACACCTCTGCATTTACTCTCAAAGGCAGAAGTACAGGTGAAAAACACGTGTGTGTATGTGTGTGTGTGTGAGAGAGAGAGAGACTGATGGTGGTTCACTCTACATTTAAAGCCTTATTCTAAGGGCTTCTTTGAGACTAAGGGTTAAATCTCAAGTAACCCAGTGCCCTGGTCCTCCTCATCCCCATCATGGCACCTCAAACGTGATGTGTGTGAAAATGAGGTGCATTTCTGGCCCTGCTGGGGAGACATAGCAGGTCCCTGCTTCCTTTGGGCTTGATATCATCCTGTGCACAGGAAGCTATCTGTCACCTTCTTAACCCTGAATTTTGATTTGTTCAAGGATGGCTGGAATGCCCTTTAGAGCCACGTCCCCCACAGTCCCTGCAAAGGCCATCCATACCAAAAAAGTATGAGACCACACTGCAAATGCTCCCGGCCCCACCCAGCCCCATCTCAACCACTGAGACCAAGGCTGGATTTAGAGAACCATTTACACAAGTTCTGGTATAAACATAATGTCAGTGCTGCTTAACACAAAGAACAAATTTATTTAAAATGTGGGTTGTTACATTTAGAAAAAGACTGCACTATAATTTTATTGTGCTGATTTAAAAATTTGCCTTGGGAATGGTTTTGATGTAAAAAATTCAAAATTACATATGAAGATATGAGTTAAATAGAACTGAAATATTATTTTTGCTTATCTTTGAAAATGAAGTAATAGTGCAGAAGACTACAGAGTAAATCTGAAAAAAAAAAGGATGCACTTTTATACGGCCAGTATCAGAAGAGATGAGCCTTGACCACAGGAAGCTCCACAGAGAAAACAGAATTAGTTACTCCCTCCATAGCAAACAATCTTACTTTCCATTTTTTCCGGGCTGCGAACTTCTTGAATTTCTCCATGTTTACTGCTGATGCTTTTCTACTAAGTGCTTGTTGGGTATCTTTAGGCTAAAATGAAAGTCCAAGAAAAAAAGTTAGAGCTCTCAAATTATGGAAATGTGTTACATGACAACTTTTTGAAACATCTTATTATTTGGGATGCTTATACATTCACCATGCTAAAATAACAAAACAAGTTGGAATAATATGCAAGATCTAGGAGACTAGTCTCCGGAGGCTAACTTTTGTGGCTAAGGGTGTAATATAATCCACAAAGACTGGATCTTGGCGAAAAGTTGAAAAGTTGAGCTTTGGACGATAAGCGAGTTTGGGAGTGGCAAGATTCATGGTGAGGCCATCCATGTTCTGAGGCATTTGAACTTAATGTCATCAGGTAGGGACCTCAGAGGTCAGCAAATTCATCCTACCCTACAGCATTAGAATCCCTTCTACTGCATCTTTTTCAAGAGGCCATTTAGCTCCACCACTGAGAGACGGAGACACCACTGCCTTCTAGGGGAGCCCAGGCACCTGCTGGGAGCTCGCACAGGCAAACAGTTCTCCAGATGCCCCAAACCTACTTCTGTAAAGCAAGTTAGGCATCGCAATCTGCTTATTGTCCTTTCTGCTCTAGCTGAAGCAACTTCTTGAATCCAAATGCCAAAAGGCGTCAGGCAGGTAATGTAAAGGTGTAACATGCCAGGGGGTGGCTGTAGGCCTGGGCACAAAGGCAGCTATGCCGAGTTTCTGGTGACCTTGCGGGATGAGGGCTCAGTGTTGGTAGATCTTCAGATTTTTCAAGAGAAGCTGGAACTCCAGATTTGATATGATATTTAAATGTTGGAAATTAATTGAAAAATTAAAAAAAATATTGTTTGGGCCAACATCCCACAGGTCAAACCCAAATTGGCTATCAAGTGGACTCAACCTTCAGCTCCCCGTTTACAATCCTGCATTGTGACAGCTTACTCCTCTCCACCTCTGTTGCCATTAGGATACATTCATCTGTCAGTTGTCTTAAAATATGGCACCAATAGCAAACACAATACTCCAGATGCGACCTATGGTTAGAGCCCATGGTAATTCGTGGTGCCCGAGGACAAATGAATTCCAGGATGCCCTATAATACCCAAACCCATCACAATAAGCCACTTACCTTGATCCAGGGATGCTGCAAACTATCTTGAATTGTCATTCTCTTCCTTTGTGGGGGGAGGGGAAAGAAAAAAAATGCTGTGACCATAGAAGCAAACACTAAGGTTGTTTCCATGCCGCTGGGCCTACCAAGCAGATGCTCTGGAAAATGCAGTTCGGGGCCTGCTTCATGGGAGAAAGCTGAAAACAAGGTCAGTCTTTGTGTGATTATTTCACTGTGCCTGCAGGGACTGACTGGGCGGGTACAAAGGGCCCCGCCTGCATTTTCTGAAGTGTTTCCCATGGCATGCTTCCCTCTGCCAGGCAGAAACAACCAGGGTGTCATAAACACGGCCATGCACACAGGACAGGTGCTAACCCTCGGCTAGCTGAGGCCATGGCTGAGCACCTTTCAGGAATTATGGACACTCACTTTGGATCCTTGACGAGGAGTCTTCTTATGAAATCTTTGGCTAGGGCACTGGTATTACTGAAGTATTCTTCCTCAAATTCGTAGTTGACGGCGGATACATTTGCTAGTGTTTCTTGTTTAGTGTCTCCAAGAAATGGGGAGGCCCCACTTAGGCTGTTAATAAAGTGGGGCACAGAACATGAATAATTACATCTTGTGTTGTCATTTCCTTCCTATAATATCTGATAAGGGGAGTGAGGATAAGATGATAATCTGGTGCTTGGGCAGTCACTTCAGAATTCAATTACGTTTTATAGGGCATTTAATTGTCATGAATGAAAGCTTCAGCTTAATGCAAAGGACACATTTAAAAAGTTAATTTGGAACCGCGTCTAGTAGTTTTTTAAAAAACCCTCTCTTTTCTCAGCAGTGATGGACAACCATGCTTTCTTTCAGTGACTATGTGGCAGTTTCTGATGACTCATTTCAAATTAGGAGAAAATGTTAAATTAGTATAAACTAAACGTGTTCTGGGGGTGGAAAATGAGTATGTTTACATGAAAAGCATGCATAAGCTGAAGAGATCAACATGACACATAGAATGGTTAATAAAACATATGGTCTCACAGAGAGAGGGAAAGAATATGAGTTGTGGATTTTGGTACTTACAGAATATAAGTTATTACTCCAATACTCCTAGACACAAAATAAAAACAAAATCAAAAACAAAGGTCAGAAGAATAGTAAAATACAATAATAAATCAGAAAGACGACTACATCAAGAGCATGCTCCTTACCACATATCTGCCTCAAGACCAAGAGGTTCATAGTTGACTATCTCAGGAGCTAAGAGGAAGTAAACGCACACTTAGTTTTGGAAGGGAGCGAACCAACAGATTCTATCTTCTTGTATAAACCAGAAATCTGTACCAGGGAAATGATGCCACAGCAGGGGAATTTGGCCAGCATCACAGTTATGAGAAATAAATGACCACAGGAGTAAAGAAACTTACCAACAAACTCTGGTGTCCCAAATATGTTTTTGAATTCATTTCCAAAGTCAATTTTATGAGCCAACCCAAAGTCGATGATCTTGATCCGAGGTTTGGGGACATTTCTATCCAAAAGCATTATGTTTTCGGGCTTTAGAAAAAGAGAAATAGTACAACAATGTTCATAGCAGCATTATTCAAAATAATCAAAGGTGAAACAAACCAATGTCTATCAACAGATTAAACAAAATATAGTATATACATATAATGAAACATTATTCAGCCTTGGAAAAGAAGTAAATTCTGGCACATGCTACAACATGGATGAACCTTAAAGATATGATGCTAACTGAAATAAGTCAGACAAAAAAGCACAAATATTGTATGATTCCACTTATATGAAGTATCCAGAATAGGCAAATTCATAGACACAGAAACTAGATGGTGGGTGCCAGGGCCTGAGGTGGGGAGCGATGGGGAGTTAGTGTTTAATGGGGACAGAGTTTCAGTTTGGGAAGTTCAGTAAGTTCTAGAAATGGATGGTGGTGATGTTTGCACAACAATGTGAATGTACTTAATGCTACTGAACTGCACACTTAAAAACGGTTAAAATGGTAACTTTTATTTTATGTTTATTTTACCAAAATAATAATCTTAACAAGCTATCTATCACATGTTATGCTAAGGACAAAGTGGCAGAATAGTTCTTCCTTTCCCCTGAAAAAACAGCCAAAAAATAAGAGATAACAGGGTAGTTGATAGAGAATACCAGGAAAATAAAGTCTGGGTTTAGGTTCTCCCAGACGCAGACCTAAGACAGGGATTCGGGAATAAATGGCTTATGTGGGAGGCAAGCCAGGGAATACTTGGTAGAGAAATGGGGAGACGGGAAATGCAAGTGAGGAAGCCGATATGAGGGGTCTTATCAAGGTGGGGGCGACTCAGAGTTTCCAACCAGAGCATGAGGGAGTTGGGGTATTTATCCACCATCTCCCCATCCCCCCTGCTAAGAGCCGCTTCTGTGGGCATTTATTCTCTGGCATTTCCAGCTCCCAGGGCCAGAAACCAGACGTCAGGCAGAGAGCCTCAGGTGTTTGCAGCAGCAATCTTTCGGGTGTCTGTTAGTGTATGTTGGGGGTTCTGGATGGGGTCTTGACAGCTCTGCTACAGTAAGTATGGAGAAATTCCTCCCTCCTCTTAAGTCTTATCCCAGCTCTAATGATCTGAATCATTCACCTGGCAATCGATTACATGCTGCTTTGTGACAATCCCCTCACTGCCTTGGATGTACCACTGTCACTGCTCATGTGTGTGTCTTCCCTTCCCAAAGAGACCATAACTTGTCGGGGGCCGCCCGGTGGTGCAGCGGTTTAGTCCGCGCTTGGCAGGCCGGGGTTCGCAAGTTCGGATCCCGGGCGCCCGCCGACCCACTGCCTGTCAGCCACGCTGTGGCGGCATCCCATATAAAGTGGAGGAAGATGGGCACAGATGTTAGCCCAGGGCCAGTCTTCCTCAGCAAAAAAGGGGAGGATTGGTGACGGATGTTAGCTCAGGGCTGGTCTTCCCCACAAAAAAAAAAAAAGAGACCATAACTTGTGATGGCTGGGAGTATGACATGCCTTTCTATCTCCCATAATTCCTTGCTTCTAGCCCAGCAAAGATCCCAGTTAGCCAGTCTCAGAGTCTCGCAATTGACTGCTGGTGAGAGTCAGGCTCATAAGCCTTTGCATCAAGTGGGAGAGTAGAAATCAAGACGCTTTCCATCTTAGGTGCCCTGGAGCCACAGGGGGATGGAAACTGGGCAGCCAGTGGCCACTCCAGGCTGAAAATGCCCCATCACGAACAGCAGCCCCCTTGTTTAAAGACCTGGCTGGGAAGGCCCCTTGATTCTTCCCCAAGGGATTCTAGAATGTAATCATTAATCTTAAGGCTCCATCCCACAAAAAGGTTAGGAATCCCTGCAGCAGGCATGTATTATATACTTGCTGATTTATATTGATAATTCTGTTTGTTAAACCCATAGAAGAAAAAAAGAAAGTATCTGCTTCAGATGCCTCAATTTTTCTTAGCAAACAATCAACCAGTGCTGTGTTGGCAGAAATGCCTCTCTGGCTTACACTCAGACACATACCTTCAGATCAAAGTGGGCAATCTGGAGGGAGTGCAGGTAGTAAACACCATTAAGAATTTGTTTGAGAAATTCTGTTGCTTCCTCTTCAGTCAAAGATTCCTTTTCAGCCAAGAAGTCAAACAGCTCACCACCCGCAACGCTGCAACCAGGAAGCAGAGGTGGTTGATGGCAGTCGGCTTCGTATTGATCTGTTCTCACACGGACTATTGGTGCACTCAAGTCTCAGGCAAGAAAACAGCATGAGGACATGCTGAGACTGCTAAGCAAAGAGTCAGAATTCTGCTTCTCATCACTGGATGAGAATTTGGCATTCAGGTACATTTGTGCATTTGTGCTTGGGTACCATTTTCCTAATGTGCTATGTTCACAAATGAGGGGAGGGAGCAGAGATGTGATGGGGGAAAAAAAAAAAAATCAATGGATCTTTAAAACATCTTAATTAAATGTATTTAGAGGTGAAGACTTAACTCACTGATTAAAAAAACACCTACAAGCCAACTTTGTATAGAATTTATAGAATATATCTCCCTAGCCCTATCAGAGAGCACCTGGAAAGTTCATAATCTGTATGTTAATCATTTTTTAAACCCAAAATCACACTACAGAGCCTGACAAAGATTTTTTTCTTTTTCGCTTTGTATTTGTTTATATGTAAATACATATATATTTATAAAAATCACATTTAGTAATGAATTTAACAAATACCTTAACTAATAAGAATAAACTTACACAAAATTGAAACGCATGTGCTTGTTTGAGATTTATTGAATCTGTCTCCCTTGCCAGAATGTAGTCTCTGGAGGGCAGAGGTCAGCCCCTGGCTGTTGGCCCACAGCTGTCCCCCACCTTCTTGCACAGTGTCAGCCACAGAGCAAGAGCTCAAAACTTCTTTATCAAGTGGATAAATGAACAAACTCCCCTAAAAAATTCACGGTAGTGATTAACTGCAAATAACGGAACTTTTAATAAGAGTTTTTATAAGTTAATCTTTATCAAGTTTAACCATACATTCACAACATAATAATTAACTGCAATTATGCACATAACTGCTGTGTTCATTATCTTTCTTTCCGCAAGACAGCTCCATAAACATACCTACCACATCTATATCCAGAATAAGAAAACTGCTGCTCATGAGATTAAACTCAAACGACAAAAAAGCCATTTTCTTAAGGAAAAGTTTCAGATCCCACCCCTTCGCCCTCCAAGCCAGTGGTATTCTTCGCCTGACCCAGGGCCCTGGCATCAGAACTGCTTGGTGTGTTTTAAAAATACAGATTCTGGGCCTCACTTCCAAACTGCTGCCTGAGAGTTTCCACAAGTGGGGTCCAGGAAACACAGCATTTTTAACAAGCACCCCAGGTGATTCTTAGCAGACCAAAAATTGATGCGCCAGTTTTCAACGTCTTCATTACATGCTCCTGCTGCCAGGCCTCCCTCTGATATTTAACTTTGGGATGTTTGTCCGGAGGGCAAGGTGACTCCACCCCTGGGACCCTAGCAGAGGGCGGGCAGGTCTGCGATGTGCCACCGGGCTAAGCCAGCCAGGCCAGGTGCCCCCACGGGTGGCAGAGGCCTGTGGCTGGCACCAACACTCCCTGGTAGTGGCCTTCCTGCCCGCACCCTCCTCCCAGCCTGTCCTCTCCTCTCCACGTGCCCTCGGCCACGAGCCCCACACTGGCTCCCACGTAACTCCATGAACCCTCCACTTCTCACTTTTCTGTCTTCTTATTCCTCTTAAAATCAACAAGACAGGGAGAGGGAATCCTTCAACTATAGGGAACAAAAAGGAAGAAAAAATGGGAAATTGCAAACCAACCAATGCTGAGAAAGATGCTCTATCATCTGTTGGCTTCTTTGCTCTCTGGCGTTGGCGACACCACTTAGGTGACTGCAGCATTGTGGGCACACAGCGCGGGGATGGTCCAGGGTTGGCGCACCCAGCTCAAATCTTAAGCTGGAAGGTTATTCCTTCCCCCTTAGCCTCATTTTGTTATCACACAGGAATAATAGGACCTATTCCTTTGATGGTTTTGAGGATTAAAGAAAATAAATAGGGGAAGCACCTGGCAGGCATGGCTTGGGGCTGAGGTCCTGTCAGTGGGACTGGTGCCATCACAAAGGAAGTGACCACCTAGAACGCCACGCCCCCTCCCCCAGGCAGGCTCTAGCATGAGAGCCCCTTCCTGCCCTGCCTCTCCCCTCTCCCCCTCACATCCACTGCTCTGGCCTAACCACTGCACATCCAGGATGGGGGCTCCTGTGCCTGTGGTGCCTGGCCCCAGCCCTTCCTCCCTCTGCCCCCGCTCAGGGGCTGCCCCACTCCTCCTCGCCCACACAGCCTGCTTGTGCTTTTCAACACATCAGGAAGTTTCCCGACGCTGAGAAATGCCTGAGCTTCGGTCGCCTGCAGTTGGGTGAATCTTACAGCACCCAGACAGCTCGGCGGGTGTGGAGACCCGGGTCCTTCCTGGGAACCCGGCCACTGCCCCAGGCCAGGCCTTTGCTCCTCTTCTTCGGCGGGCTTTTCCTCACGTGAGGGGTAGCCCTCACGTCTACCCCGAGCTTCCTTCAGTCAGTGAAGAGCAGCCTCCTTCCTTCTCCGGAGGGCTCCAGGCTCTGTGGGGCAGGACGGCAGAGGGTGAGGAACTCGGGCTCAGATCCTGCCTGGTCACCCCACCTCACCACACCTGGGATTCCACTTCTGTGAAAGAAGGACAGTCGCACCCCGTAGAGTTGTTCTGAGGTTCCAGAATGCGTACAGCCCCTCGGGGCTCAATAAATGCTGCCTTCTTCCCGTCTGGCTTCAAACCAAGAATCCTCTCAGAGCAGCGGTGGGCAAAGCTCATTCTTGAGGGGTCGCATTCCCACCATGGTCATTTCAAACCACCCATGTGATGACAGTGACTGTGGAGCTGAGAAAGGATGTGACCCAGGGGAGCCAGCTACCTGGCCCACTGAGGCATTCTGTATTTTCCAAAGATGGTGTAACAGCATGTCATGCCACGTGCTCATCTGGGCTGCAATCTTGCACCTGTGGTTTCACCCCCTTAAATCTGGGGGGCCCTGTGACGGCTCTGACCAATAAGACATGGCAGAAGTGACACCATGCCAGCTCTACTGTGGTTCTTCATAGACTTGGGGCTTCCACATCCTGCCTTTTGCAGCCCTCATGTAAGAAGTGCAGTGATCCTGAAACCACCGTGTGGTGTGAAGAAACCCTAGAGGATGAGATGCCTCAGAAAGAGAGAAAGAGGCTGAGGAGCACCAAGCAAGAAAGGAATCTTGGAAGTGGACCCTCTAGTCCGGCTGAGGCCACAGAGATCAGCCTATCCACCTGAGCCCTTCCAGAATTCCCGACCCACAAGATTGTGAGCAAAATAAAATGGTATTTCAAGCTGCTGTGGTGGACAGCATGAGCACCCTCTTGTGTCCCTGGGAGAAGGGACCTGCTGTCCCCGCTGCTGGGGATGGAGTTGGCACAGCCCTCCGCCCTCAGCCCTCACCCCTCCAGAGCTGGCCTCTGCTGCAGAGCTGCTCGCCCAAAGTCACGTCCTTTCCCAGGAAGCCCACAGCCAATGGCTGATCAGCGCAGAACATAAAGCAAGGGTGAACAAACTTCTATGAATGGCTAGATACTAAATATTTTAGGCTTTGTGGGCCGTACAGCTTTGTTACAACTAATCAACTCTGCCCAAGCAGCCTGAAAGCAGCCTTAGACAATAGGTAAATGAAGGGGTGAGGCTGTGTTCCAATAAAACTTTATTTACAAAAAGAGGTGGCTATCATTTGCCCACCCCTAATATAAGGCCAGGTCATCTCAGCCCGAGCTGGGGTAACTCTCAAGGGTCATTCTGGCTCCAGAACTCTGTTGGGCCAACTGGGGCTGTCCCTGAGCTGCAAGGCAGCATGACTTCTGCCCACTCCTGCTCCTTCTCCTCCTTTCTAAGTCTTGATCCTGAGGGCAGTTTTTAAGAAACATCCTGCACACTTTTCTCCATCTCAGTCTGCTTCCCAGCGATCCCAACCGACACCCCCCTAAACTTGGGGGTCATTTGTTATGCAGCAATGGATGATCAGAACGCTCACCACCTTTAACTGGCTCTCTTCATGCGGCTTAGCCAACAGAAATCGGGATTGCCTCTCTCTGGGCCTGGTCACCTGGGCTCAGTCTTCTTGCACTGAGCAACTCAACTCCAACGGTGCTTCCAGACCACAGATGTGAGAACCAGGCACAACCCTGGAGCCCCCAGAGTGAGGAGCCAGCCTGCAAAATGGCCGTGCCTGATTGACTGAGAGAGAGAGGATGCTCGAGTCGCCTCTCCTTTTTCCATCTCCCCTTCTCCAGGCCCTGTGCACATCTCATGCTGTTCACGGTAAGGTCCACACTGTTGCTTGTCCAGGGGGCCAAATCATTCAGCCAGACATTAGGAGGGTGAGGAGGGCCCCATCTCATGGGCCCAGACCCACCACTGGTCTCCTGATGCCTTGAAAGCCCTACATATATACTCTTCCTGCTTCACGCTAATATTGGAAGGCAGATGTTTTAGCCATGAATCTCTATTTATAAAATCTTTACTCATTAATCAAAGTAATTGAAACCAAGTGATTTCAGCAAAGGTCTGGGAGCACAACAAGCATCATTTGATAATTTACTGCCTCTATAGCCCCCCACATCTCAGAAGGTAGGAAGTGACTGGAAGATTTTTTCACATAGGAACTTGCACATACGTGCTGGAACCAGAATGCAAATGCTGTCAATATTGTTGCCAAAGAGTAGACTAATGTTAACAAGGAAATCAGTCAAAACCTTGGTACTTTCACTCTTTGTTCCAAATTTTACATTTTGCTTAAGAGAAGGAGGATTGATGGAGAGATGAGCAATCTGTACAGCAAATTTAGAAAGCGAGTTTCTCCTCCTTTATTAGGTCTTTGAGTCAGAGGGTTTTAAATTATAGCATTATCATGGAAATCATGTGAAATGCATGCTAATAAGCATTGGCTGTTTTCACCAAGACAGCTGGAAAATACAAAGGTTCCCTCTCCTCCCCATGCCTTTCACTACCACCAAGGCCTCCCCTAAAAGCTGGCTGGAACAGAATGTAATTAGGACACATCACGGCTTTAAAAACAACGTGGGCCTTCAGGGTGATGTAAGAGAAATTATTACAGGATTCCAATTTCTATATTAAAATACTATTCGGGGTTCCTGTAGCCATCTTTGGAAAATATAATGTCATACTACCTATGACAGATGAACTGAAATTCTCAATCTTATTTCATCCTAAATGTCTATTTTATAAGGGTTAGGTACAGGTAGTTGTTATAGTTTGCTAGGGCTGCACTAACAAACTGGATGGCTTAACATGGCAGAAGTGTATTGTCTCGCAGTTCTGTAGACTAGAAGTCCGAAATCAAGGTGTCAGCAGGGCCATACTCCCTCTGACACCTGTAGGGGAATCTTCCTTGTTTCTTCCTAGCTTTTAGCAGTTTGCTGGCATCCTTTGGCATTCCAGGCTGTAGACACACCTCCCCAGTCCTCCACCTTCACACGGCCTTCTCCCTGTTGTCTGCACCTCGTCTTCCCTCTGCACGTCTGTGCCTAAATTTCCCCTTTTTATCAGTTTATCAGTCAGACTGGATTAGGGCCCACTCTAGCAGCCTCATTTTAACCTGTTTACATCTGCTAAGACCCTATTTTCAAATAAGGTCAATTCTGAGGTACTGGGGGTTAGGACTTCAACATATCTTTTTGGGGAGGACACAATTCAATCCATAACAGGTAGGAGCTGCTTACAAAGTGTTACAGGATGGCTACAGCAACTCATGAAAAGGAGAGGAAGCAACGCAGAGGGAGGATAACTTGAGTCCACTGATGCTTTTTGTTAGTCTTACTTTCAGATTCTCCACTGTTACAACAACTTTTAAATTCAGGTCAGAAAAAAGTGGGTGAGAAATGCATATCTGGTCCCATCCTGAAGTAACTTCCCCAGCACCCTGAGATGATTCTTCTTTAGACCTAACTCTCCTGGAGGACGGTGGTGTGAACGTGTGGGAGGAGGTACCCAACCACTTCTCAGCTCTGCCTCTGAATAACCAAAAATTAAAACTCAGCGCTCCACTGCCATGACCACTGCCATGACCACGGGTCGAATGTTCTTTCCCGTTAACGGAGGGAAGTCCAGGAAGGTTTTCACAAGTTCACCGCTCACATTCTAATGTAAATTCCTCGAGTAGCTGAGAACTTTGCGAAATGTGAAGCAAGATGGGGAGTTTGAAGGGAAGAGGAAGCACAACACCCTCCTCTGAGCATTAGTGAAATAGGTGTGAATTGAAGGTCAGAAGCAGATTCAGGGTTTGAGAACACCATTCTTTGCTTATACACTGTTGCCCCTGAAATCACATAAATTATATCAAAGGAGTTCCTGACCTTCGCACCTCCTCTGAATTAGCCTGGCTTCCTTTGAATCCAAAATGCAAGCTGTATCTGAAAATACATTTTCTGTCTGTTTTCACCTCAAATTCAAGTAACAACTTAAAAGGAATTTGGGGGATGTTCTTGGAAAAGAATGCCTGGCACTCAAATTCATGGGGGAAGTGATCTTTCATTTTCCCCAGGGAGGTTGTGCAAAAATCAAGGAAGAGCCTCCTGAAGGTTTCTAGAATGAAATCCCTAAGGGAAGAACATGGCTCAAAGGTTAAAAGGCGGTGGAGGCAGGCATTCTGGGTTTTGATCTGGGCTCTGTGACCTCAGGCAGGTTAAGTTACTCTCTGAGGCGTGGTTTGTTCACCTGTAGAATGCGGATATTAATACCTACTGTTCATTATTACTACTGGGGATGGATGGGAATAACATGACTCAGGATATGAGTGTCTGGCACGCGGTAAGTATATCAATATTCCATCAGCCATCCTTGGCCTTAACTCCTCTTAACCACAGATGTCTGGGTGAGAAAAACCCTTGGAGCTACTCTCTGTGTATCTCTTGTCCAGATGCCAGCCTATGGTGTGGGGTTCCGATGTGGCTGTCATGCTAACAATGGAATGAGGCCACACAAATGCCTGGGGTTAAACAATACGGTTTTCCTGAAATGGGTGGACACCCTGGGACCAAAAATCTGAGGAAGAAGTGGGTTCTTAGACATGAAATAAGTAAGTTGGAAGGCGGCCTTGGCTCTGTGGGAGAAAGAACGCCTCTCTCTGAATCTTCCCTTGGATCTGGACACAGAGAAATCCGGATGTCCTAGAGAAAAGCTGGGGGAGGAGTGCCCTGAAGGGGTTGGGAGGGGAGCACTGGCAGCCCCAAACCCAACACCACCCATCTAATGTGACTCTCTAGTTCCCTCCTGTGAAACAAAGACCTAATTAACATGCTTGTGTCCAGTCTCAATTATGCAACAGGAAATTAAGGACAAAAGCCTTTTCTTTCTTAGGCAAAGTGTTAGGAGAACTGAGGCCAGTACGGAGGTGACAGAGGGCATCAGAGAGAGCCCTCTAGTGAAGTTCAATCTCAGGGGCCACAGTGACCCCCACACCCAGACGTCCCTCCCCATGTGGCCCTGGATGGCCCACTTGGTAGATCTGGGCTTCCCAGGGAGATGGTGCATCCCCTTACAGAAGCCACTCCATCTGGGGAGACGTGAACTTTAACTTGGCTCTCAAAAATATTATACAAGAAATACATAAATATATTCTCCTTAAGAAAAATTAAAACATCCATATATAAAACTAAAGTCCCTTCTGACCATCTCCCCTCCTCCCAACCCTGACCCCCTCCCTCCTACCTCTTCAAAAGTATACACTATCATGAATATGGTGTGCAGCCCTCTGGAACTTTCTGTATGTGTTCTATGACCCTCACAGCACTGTTTTATCGACACTGGAAGAACATAAGCATATTGACTATCCGGTGTTCTGTGACCAGCTGCCTCTCCTCAGCAGTGCCCGCTGTAGAGAGCTCTGCGTCCTCCTCGTCACTGCTGCCTGACGCCAGGGCTGTCTAGATCACAGATGCCTTAGCCACCCCCAGACAGGTGGGCTTTACGCTGTTTCTGATTTTTCGCTATCACAACCACAAGGCAATGACTTTTTGGTGTACCTGCCTGCTCAGACGATGTGAGTTCCTCTGCGCCCTAGGATACACAGCCCGATTTGGAATTTCTGGGTTTGGGCTATGCTTGTTTTTAGTATCAACTTACGCTCCTCCAGCTGCGGCTGATGAACGTGCTGTGGCGCCCAAGCCTCACCTGCTTGTGTTATTCCTTTGGGCCAATCCGATGATCAAATAAACGAATCACTGTCTTATCCTGCACTTCCCTGCTTAGCAGCGAGACTAATGCTTTCTCATATTGAAAGACTGATCATCTTTCATGTTTATCAGCCGTTTGCATCTGAGTCAGTGTAAACTGTCGATACCCTTTGCCCATTTTTCTATTGGACTGTAGTTTTTAATTTTAATTGATTGATAGGTGTTCCTTGTGTATAGGTGTTCTCTTATATTCCAAATGTTTTCTCCCAATCTGTCATTTGCCTTTTAACTTTGCTTAAAGTGATGTTTAAACAGAAGTTCTAAATTTGGATGCAGTCAAACTTATCACTTTTTGTAGAAATCCAGATTTTCTAAACCAAATGTGAGGACAATGAAATAGGAGGTGGAGTTAAGCAGCTGTGTGATCCAGGGCACTGTACTTCATCTTTCTGTGCTTTAGGTATTAACAATGGCTGTTTGTGAGCTCAGAGAGGCAGAGGGACTTTCTAAGGATTTTTTCCTGCGCTACTGTTCCTCCCCAAACCCCTGCCTGTCTCTCGATTAGGAGCTATCTGAGGGCAGCATCACATACTGTCGATTCCCTGAACCACCACAGTGGTACACTGGAGCTCCGAGAGCCAATTATGTGCATCGCTTCCCAACCCCACTTTCAGTGACATCACGTCAGAACTGGAAATTGGCCATGGTCGGATGTGTATCAGAGAAAGAGACAAACACTACAGATCAGAACTTTTCTCGCCTGGAGAGCTGGTTGTTACCCATTTCCCAGCACACCACTGACCTATAGGCACAGCCGTCTGCATGCACGACCCTCAGCTGAGAGCTGCTGCTCCTCCTCAGGGAAACTCTAGTTAGAAAATTCCTTCTTCCATAGACCTGAACTCTAGCTCTGGTAACACAGGGCCTGGTTCTGCCTTCTAGAACAGAGGTCAACACACTTTCTGTAAGAGGTTTTGGGGGCTATAGAGTCTATGCTGCAACTGTTCAGCTCTGCCACATATTCTTCTTGCTTTTTTCTTCAACCATGTGAAAATGTAGAACCATTTTTTTCTTGAGGGCTACACATGAACAGGCGGAGACTTTGGCCCACTGGCTGGAGTCTGCCAACCTCTGCTCACGAATAAGAGAGGTCACAGAATACAAGCCACACTGTGACCTACACAACTGTCCTACTCATATCTAAAATTGGCTCTCGCATACCCCTGGGCTTTCTCTTCTCAAGTGGGATTCTGCCAGGGTTGCTCTTAAAGTCAATTTCAAATACAGGTGAAGTGATTTGGGAATGTTTCTAGAATCTGCTTTACCAGGACTCTGTAGCTGGGGTGGGCAATGACACTACAGGCCCAGTTAATGGCAGGAAAAGGTACAGAAATCTGGACTGAGGTCAGTCAGTGCTCTGGCCAACTCAGGAGTGTCACAGGATCTAGAAGAAGCAGAGCACAGGGGGCCTATCCACATGCTAGCTGTGTGGCCCAGGGCAGGGCACTTAACCTTTCTGGGCCTCTGGTAGAATAAAAATGGCCACAAATTCTTTGACACTACCTATTGAGAGCTGTGGTCTCTTTCTCCTCTCCTCGAATCGGAGCCAGCTCTGCGTCTGCTAGACCAGTAGAAGACGAGAGAAGTAATGCTGTGTCAGTCTTAAGACACTGGCAGCTTTCACGTCCTGTGGAATACGTGCCCTGAACCCAGCTGCCATATGGTGGAAGAGCCCAAGCAGCACTGTGACAGATGCACACGGAGTGGAGCCAACACCCCTGACCACCTCCTGGGCAACCGCCAGCACCGCCTTGCTGTTCAGGTGAAAGAGACACCTCCATCTCAGAAGGGGGACCTCCGGTCCCAGACAGTTGCTCCCCTGATGCTACAGGGAGCAGAGATGAGCTGGCCCAGCCAAGCTCTCTCCATGTCATAGATCCATGATCAAAACAATGACTGGTGCCATTTTAAGTCATTGAGCTTTGGAGTAGTTTGTTATGCAGCAAAAGACATGCAGAACGGGCATCAGAACCACACCTCCTTGGGCTTTTGTGAAGATAAAATGGCGTGATGTTATATCGTCTTAGCTCAAAGCCTGGCACATAAAAAGTCCCCAGTGAAGGACAATTATTTTTCAGAAAAAATATAGTTGCTTGTGTTCCCTTCCAGGGAGAGGGGCAATGTTTTACCTCCTTATCTTAGGGGGTTTGCTCTGCAGGCCAAGCTTTCTGAGGAGGCTGACGTTTATGATGGCTTCTTCATTAAACTAGATGAAATGAAAAGCACTTAGCACACAGTATGGCTGACAGTGGTTGCCCAGGAAACATTAGCTCCCTCCCCTTGAAAAAAATCCTCCTGGGGGGCCAGCCCAGTGGCATAGTGGTTAAGTTTGCATGCTCTGCTTTGGCGGTGTGGGGTTTGTGGGTTCGGATCCCAGGCGCAGACCTATACACTGCTTACGAAGCCATGCTGTAGTGGTGTTCCATATGTAAAAAATGGAGGGAGACTGGCACAGTTGATAGCTCAGGGCCAATCTTCCTCACACACACACACAAAAAATCCTCCTGCTTTGACACCCAGAAACTTTCACAAAAGCTCCGTCCCACTTCCACTCCTAGCCCACCACATAACCACTCCACCTGGGCAGCTCTGCCCAAGCCCCAACCTCTCCAAGAACTAACACTTTTATTTCAGTTCCTTTGCATCCAGGTGGACATGGGGCCCCCACGATTCAAGGGGTTCAGACTATTGAAACTGGCGCGAAAACTTGAAATTGTATCAAACAAGTGGAGAGTTGGTCTATATGCTTTTAGGGATGTATGCTTTGTGCATGCGGGACCAAACCTGTTAGCTCTGCCAGCTGTGGCAAGAAAAGGAAGAATCCAGCCTTGTAAAAAGACCTACATTTCAAAGTAAGTTGGGATCCCCAAAAGGTCCCTTGCCTCAAAAATCTGGTCTTCTATTGTCAAGAAGGACTGATCAGTGAAGCTGGATTAGTCTGGCCTCTATGCAAAAATGAAGATTTTAAAGCAATCACTTTCATTCATAAATGAAAGAACAGAATTATGATTTCCCTTCTGTAGCCAAGATAGAAATGGACTGCTGGATTGGTAAACAGAAGATGCCTTGTGATTTATCAACACTAGCAGGCACGACAGGACATGGGACCGACCACATTACTCAGCTGTTAAGAAGGTGACAGCAGTCGTGGACAAAGCATAATGAGCACTTGTGCTCCCGTCCGAGTGGTCCCCTGACATGATTACCCACCCCCTCACTTTAATGACAGCACGCTCAAATTCAAGGCCACAGGATGGAGCGGCAATTTGCTGAGGCAGATTTTCAAACAGGAGGCTGCAGCTCTCAGCTAGACATGGTACTCAAAAAAAAAAAAAAACCCTTATTCTTTTTTTAAATGGAAGAAGCTTTATGTGGAGTATAAAGAGGCATTTATAAAAACAAGCCATCAAACCAAAAACAGTTCTGTTTCTCTCTTCCTCTTTCAGGGAACAGAAACCACTTGCCCTCAACTCACCGACTAGATCAAAATGATTGCAACTTGTGAAAATAGGCGATTGACTCAGAGACGTGGTTTGTAAGAGCCAGCTCTCTGGAGAAAACCTTGATGGTTGCTTTCTGGGTGACCCAGGCCTGCTGCTCAGGCCGTGGGGCGACACATCTCACCTACAGGCTGCCTCATGTAGGTGGTTATCCCACCCACAGTGCATTAACTGAGCCACAGCCCTCCCAAGCCCGATGCTGAGCCCTTGCTCATTTCTGACTCCCTGTGTACCTTTTTGTTTCCATACTGGAAAGGGAGAGAGGGGATGTGGGAAAGAGGAATGGATGGTCAGGTAACATAAAAATATTCCAAACAGACAAAATCAGTTTAAAGCTTCCAGAAACCTGCCAGAAACAAAAACGATGGAGTCCATCAGTTCAGGAAGGGAAACAGGAGAAAAACCTTGGTAGAACAATGGCTCAATGTGCTTCCCAAATAATCCCATGAGACTAAAGGATGCCCGTGGAGAGAGGTAACAACGCACGAGGAAGGGCCATGTCAGGAGCCCAGCACGGACATCTGCAGAACCTTGGGATTCTGGGTAAAGTGATGAGGAGCCCCGGACCTGGAATCCCAGGCCTCAGTTCTAATGAGGGTGGAGGGGAAGAACTAAGGGAGGGTAGAGAGGGAGAGTCAAAAGCATCCACTCCAGGTGAAATCATAAACAAATTCAGATGGGAAAAAGCAGATGGTAGTCTATCAGAAAGGGAACCAGTGTCAGAGTAGACTACCTGTGCTGGGAATGCTGGGTGGACTGACAACCTGACGCAGAAGGCCGGTCCCCCATCAGTCAACATCCCAAGGATGCAGACAGTCTCAGCCCTATATTTTAAGAGAGATGCGGAGTCTGGAAAATATTCAGGAAATGCCACACTGACAATGAGGGTGATACACATGAGGCCGACCATAAAGTCTGTCCTCTCTCTAGGAAGTTTAGGGAGGCCAGGAGATGCAGGAATGCTGGGCGCAGTTGGCCCCAGGAATGGAGGAATCCTTGGCTGGGCTGGTTCAGGCATGAAGCCCACTAGAAAGGCCACATGTGGCCTTCTGGGCATGGCATCCCAGAGTTCAATGGCCAAGCCTGCCAACTGGGTTACCACAAATGGGGTACAGGTATGCAGAGGTGCAGGAGCCCCAGCCCTCAGGTGTCTGGATGGGGCCCAGAGGTGCCTGGCTGGACCTCCAGCCACGAATAGCCTCATGCATTTACTCACTGCCCCGAACAAATGATCATGTGCAGTGTACACTGGCATGATGTGACAAAAGGAATGAGAAGCACTGCTATAGGCAATATGGTGGGGGAGTGTGGGTGGGTAGAGAGGGGGCTGAGAGACAAACTGTAGTTCCACCTTCCAATCAGTCCACGCAGGTTTCTTGAACTAAAGAATGCACTCATATAAAGGGAAATAAGAAACTCAAGAAGACTGACCACAGCATATGCCAAGCCTCTTTTTACTTTAATAGCTTCAGTCCAAGCTTTGGAGACCCACAGAAATAACTAGGTCAAACAAGAGTGGGGCAACTGGAAAAGCTGGGGCAGCCAGACATCTCTTCAGCCTGGGTACTTAGAACTAGTGCTAGAACAAAAGGCCAGTGGGAAGTAAACCAAGCTGGGGCAGCCATAGATGGAGGTTTACTCCAAAATCAATCTGTCCGTCTAGATGAAAACAAGGAAGGCTTTTATCTGGGGAAGCACAGGCACCCATCTCCTCCCACGCCTTGACCAGTTTCTTCTCTCTGATATTCCAGCCCAACGAGCTCCCATGAAAGCTGCTGATTGTTGTTAACGACCTGGAAATCCCAGGAGGAAAGACCACTGGCCCATCAGATAGGGGCACCAGCCAATCTGGAGGATGGTGCTGCCTGCTCTTTAGCCACCTCCAGACGCGGAAAGCTGCGATTTAAAATGGGCGTGGAGCAGAGTGGTCTTTCCCTTGAGTTTGAGGATGGATTTGAGGAGGAGGAAGAAGACTTAGACAAGGAAGAGGTGGAAAAGGTGAAAGAGCTGACATTCACTCAGCAGGTGGTGAGGCTCTCAGATCACTTCCTGCCTCAATTTCCCCTCTTTGAGCTGTGAAGAGCCTGACCACTGACAGAAGATGGGGACTAGAGCAGAGAAGGCACATGGAGCTGATCGCCTCTCACTGACCACCTAAGTGAAGGGAAAGGGTGGGCAGCCTGAAACCCTGCTCTGGTGGAAGAGGAGGCTGAGACCAGGCGGCCACCCCCACCGGAGGCCTCTAAGAAAGATGGAGATGGGATCTGGATCTCTTTTTCAACAGCTCGGGGCCATGCTGGGGTTGGAGCAGGGTTGGCTCTATGCAGAATGCTATAATGGGCAAAGGTGACTTTCCATTGTCTGAAGAGCTCACCTTCTCTCTTGCTTGCTTTTTTCTCTTTGCATAAATGTTTACTGAGTACCTGCCATGTGATGGGCATTATTATACTAGATCAACGACAATCAGCAGCTTCAATTTTAGCCGCCCACCTCTGACTGGCCTTGGCGTCTAGCACAATGTCAGACAAACTGTAGGTTCTCAGTTCCTATCCCTCGGAATCCCATCAACTCTCCTTCCAGCCTACTCCTTTCCCCATCTCGTGCACCCAACTTAAACATGTGGTCCTATGTCCCAACCCTTTCAGGCCCAAGGTGGAAATTAGCTAGGGTGACAAACTGCTCTGTTCGCAGGACAGAGGGCTGCTTTCACAGGTCACAACTGATGCTGAGCTCTTGGCTTTGTTTCCTCTTTTTATCCCACTGTCCTTACTCTAGACAGGCCCCTCATTGCTGTTCATCACGATCTCCCAGCTGGTCTCCTTGACTGAATTCAGCTTCAACCACTTTTACTGGGCACTGACCATGTGCTGGTATTCATGCCCTCTGCTAGAGGCTTGAGATAGAAAGACAAATTAGTAAAATGCTGGCACACGCCCTGGAAAGCTCACATCCCATTACAGGAGAAAGATGCACCTACATTTAAAATATAGTATGGTAAGTGCTATAATCAACACACTTCTAAAAGGCGATGAAAACACACATAAGAAATCAATTAAATCCAACCAGGGTAGGTAGGAAAGCCAAAAAGAGAGAGGGTGACGTGGGAGCTGGGCTCTGACAGACAAGCAGGAATTCTCCAGGGGGACAAGGTATGACATGTCAGGCACAGGATGCAGCAGAAACAGCGGGTTGGGGTGCCCAGGAACAAGGCATAATCTGATGAAGGCACGAGGTTCTCTGCGGGTTGAGCATCAGAGGACAGGCAAAAGGGGTGGAGGGGAAGTGGCTGGATCTAAGGAGGGGGCTGGACGTGGGTTCAAAGATCCTACACTATTCTGTGGACCCTGGGCCTCATTCTGTAGGCAGGAGGGAGATGTCAGGGATGTTTTCTAAAGCTTTCCTGAGACGTAACTCAGTACATCCATATAATTGACTCTTTTAAAGTGGACAATTCAATAGTTTTTAGTATATTCACAGAGTTGTGCAACTACCACCACAATCTAATTTTAGGACATTTTCATCATCCCAAAAGAACCCTCGTGCCCATTAATAGCCACTCCCCACGCCCCCCCCGCCCACTACCTCGCCTGCCCTAGGCAACCACTAATCTATTTTCTGTCTCTACAGATTTGCCTATTCTAGACATTTCATATAAATCAAATCATATGATATGTGGTCTTTTGAGACTGGCTTCTTTCACTTAGCACAACGTTTTCAAGGTTCATCCATGATGTAGCATGTATCAATTAGTACCTCACTCTTTCTTGTTGCCAAGTAACAGTCCACTATATGGATATACCACATTTTGTTTATCCATTCATCAGCTGATGGATATTTGGGTTGCTTCTACTTTTTGGCTGTTGTGAATAGTGCTGCCATAAACTTCCTGTGTAAGTTTTTGTGTGGACATATATTTCCATTTCTCTTGGGTATAGTCTGAAGAGTGGAAATGCTGAGTCATATGGTAACATTTTGAACATTTTGAGGAATGGCCAAACTGTTTTCCAAAGTAGCTGAACCATTTTATTTCTCACCAGCAATGGAATTACATTATGTTACGTTGCAATTACATTGTTCAATTTTGGAGAAATGTTCCAATTTCTCCAAAATCCCCACAAACACTTGATATTGTCTGTCTTTTTGATTATGGCCATCCTAGTGGATGTGGAATGGTCTCGCTGTGTTTTGATTTGTAGGTATATCTAATGACTAATGATATTGAGCATCTTTTCATATGCTTATTCATCAAGGATTTCTAAGCAAGAGAAGTAGCTGTTCTCTAATAAATCTGAGGGCAAGCTACAAGGGCGAGAAACTAGAGGATGTTGTAATAACTCAGAGAAGAGTTAATGAGATCCTAGACCAGGGAAAAAGTATGATAATGGTAATAAAGAGAGATTCAGGAGCTCTTTCAGAGGCAGAACCCACAGGACTTAATGAAAGATTGGCTGTGCGGCACACTGGGGAGTTGAGGGGGAGAGGGAAGAGGCAAGGATAGTGCCAAGGTTTCCAGTCTGGGCAACCAGGAAGATGGTGATGCCATGAACTGAGCTAGAGGAGAGGGAGAAGAGGCTGGGAGGGGAGATTATGAGTTCAGTTTAGGGCATGTTAAGTTCGAGGTACTGGGGGAGATCCCTTTGGATGGAAATGTTGAATAGACAACCGGAGAAGCAATTGTGAGGCTCCAGAGAGACCTAGAAATATAGCATTAGGGATTACCAATATATTGGGAGGTGACAGTCGAGTATCACGTGTTGCATATATATTAATGAATTTTGCAAATTAGGAAGCTTTGGCAGGAGTCCTTTCAGTGGCAAGTAGAGAGATGGAAGGTGGATTAAAGTGATCTGAAGAGGGAATGAGCGTCAAAGAAGAAAAGGGGGCAGGTACAGATTGCTTCCCACCTCCATGGAAATCCTTCCCACTGCATCCATTAGACACAGATGCCAAGGAGCATGGAGAGAGCTCCCGTCCATTCAGAGAGGGACGCAGCATGTGAGGGTGGAAGAGGCAGGATGAACACCGCTCTCCTGCTGGGACAGCCGCCCTGGCGACGGAGAGCCATGAAGCCACGACTTCAACCCCTGGCCCTCTATGTCTCCCTCCTCATTCCGGTACAGCTTTTTAATAAAGTGAAAAATAGGGAAAACAAAAGGGGGGGGCCATGCTTCAAAAAATGTACTTCCTTTTTAAGAATTTGTGACGGGCACATAGCCTTTGAGAAAGGAGGACACGAGATCAAATGGATCCTAAGCATCCAGTGACAAATTGTGTATTCTTCCGTCCCGGAAAGATTTCATTAGGGGTGCCAGAAAGTTTAGATTCTAACTACTTAGTGTCTAAAAAGACTAAAGAACCAAGAGAACCCCTTTAAACCCAGAGCAAGATTATTTTCTATTTATCTCTCCAGATCCACGCCGTTACCTTCTCCATCCAGTTCTGGGTCCAGGGAGGCTGCTCACAGAGACTGAATGAAAAGGTTCCCTTGTCAATTGGCTTCTAGCTTGATTTGGGCACAGGCAGTACCACAGGGAAGGAGAGTGAGGTCAACCCCACTTCCCCCTGCCAGGTTGCCATGGGTTGGCCGAGTCCCTCTACTGAGGGCTCAGCTCAGGTCAGGCAGTTCTCTCCATGAAGTTATCCTTTCCACATTCCCCAAGCCACTCTCCTTCCTCCCCTGCAGGTCTCAGGGTGGTGGGAGCTCACTGCCATCACTGGTCCTAGGGTGCCTCCTCATCACGTGTTTTCTTTAACCCTTGGACACACTTTTGTTAATAGTCTCTTTATTATATGCTCTTCAAAATCCCCTGGTTGTGTGCACCATCTGCTTCCTGGTAGAAGCCAGACTGACTCAAACCCTAATGTTCAAGGTTTTATTCCTTATTCTCTAGGAGACTTAGTCAAGAGTACATTTCTTGAAGCCCGGGCAGGTAGATCAGCATCTCACAAAGAAAAAGGTCTCCCGTCAGTGGTTAATTGGCTCTTGAGCCACACGTGACCCTTCTATCACATCGTGATGTTCTTTTTGCTCTATTTGGACTTTCTACACTTTTATTGGGCCCACAGTCTTAAGTGCTGTGGGTGCCAAAGCAGGACATGGTCTTGTTCTCAAAGAAACATGCTGAGGGAGGCCAATATGCACATCCAGCTGTAACACCAGAGCCCTCACAAAGTCACCGCCCCCCGGACTTCATCATTCCCACAGGAACAATGGGAATTTTACCCTCTCCCAGCATCATGGAAAGGCTAAGCAAAGAGCGGCAAGAACAACATGGCTGCCAGAAAAGCAGTGCTAGAGAAGAAGATATAAAGGTCTTTCAAGAACGACCGAAACATGAGAATCACTACCCCAGGAGGATCGGTCAAAGGTGACGGCCAGCCCCAGATGAGAGGGAAAGTAGGGCAGGCTTGGAGCGTCCTCCTGCTCTAAAGTGGTCTTTTTTATTTCACTCACCCTCCCGCCAGCCTCCAGAGATGATGGCTTAGGGAAGATGGACAGTGGGCCCTGCAGGCTAAGTCCTACAGAGGCTCAGCAGAATTTTAGGACTCAAACAAAGAAATCCCTCCCCAAGAAGCTACAGTCTGAGAATTAGAATCCCTACCCCCTGTATCTGGACAGAATGGGCACAGCCTTCCGAATGTGCAGGGTGGTGACAATACCACCCTCTTGGAGTTACATGAAGGTTTACATGAGATAATGTGAGGCAGGGCACCACATTATCTCACACACAGTGGCTGACCCAAAGATCAAATGAAGCACAGCTTCCCTTTCTTCCCTTTCCTCTCCAAGGAAAGCCTCTCTCATCCTTTATCTATATCCTCTCTCAAGGAAGTTTGCAAAGATCCACACCAAACTGGAAATGCCCTGGAAGAAGTGAACATTCTACCCTACGTTTCTGAAACAACAAATTCTACCTGAATTTTCCCATCAAAATCTTGGGGGAAAAGAATTACTGACACCTCTGCCATCTGGGGAAGACCAGGTCCTCTAGCCCACGTCTCCCTTACACCTAATTCCATCAGTACAGCAGCATTCGTGTCATACTGCAGCCACGCCTGGTAACCACGTGCGTTTGAGACTGGAAATGAAACTGACATCTCAGGATGGAGCAAGCAGATACTGACCGCAGTCCCACCAGAGCCCCGAGGTTCCTCATCTGCATTACAGTAAAGGTGACCTTATTAAAAACTAGCCACACACAGGAAAACAAAGAGTGCTCAAACAGAAGGTGAGGTAACTTTCAGTTACTTAGAAACACAAATTAAGAGAAAAAAGCAATACAAGGTTGTTTTTAGAAATATTTCCGCTTGCTTTTTAAACAACATTCTGTGATGACATGAGGCAGAAGGGAGGCTCTTAGGGGCTCAAGGATGGTCTGGAGAGATTGTTAGTGACCTGCCCTAGACACTAGCCTAATCAGGGAATCCCACCCATGACCTGTGGTCTGGGCGCTCTCTCCTCTGGAGCAGCAGTGCGAGTGAGTCTCCCCAGCTTCCCATCTCCAAAGCTGACCACCAGCCCAGAATTCTGGGCACAGAGTACCTAGGTGTGGGCGCCATATGACCAGTGCAGAGGAAAGCCAGGTGGAAGGTTTGGGCTGAGTCTGGACCACCGAGCTGGCAGCGTTCGGCCTGGGAGGCACCTGGGCTCTGGGGGCAGAGAGACAGACGAGCGGTGCAGGGAGCCTGTGACCGGATGGCCTCCGCCAAGCAGAGAAGAAACTGGGGAAGCAAGGAGAGGGAACAGGGCAAGAGGAGAAACCGGAATGTCTCGGGGGTCAGTTGAAGCCACAATTCCACAGAGTTCTCTTCTGTTACGTGCTCTTGAAATGTTGGTTAGGAGAGTGGTTGACCAAGACAGGAAGAAGAGTAAGATTGGTGACATGGCTGTGAGTTTCCAAGAGGAAGTGTGAACAGTTCCCAGGGATTTGGACTATTCCAGAATGTCATAAAGTCAAGTCTGTGGTCCCTGGGCAGGGGTCTAAGAATAGCCCGTGACTGGAGCTAGGGAAGTCCCTAAGGCTGGCTGGCAGGCAGCAACATTACCCCAGTTTACTCTAACAGTTACAGTCGTATGTCACTTAACAATGGGGATCCGTTCTGAGAAACGTGTTGTTAGGCGATTCTGTCGTGCGAACATCATAGAGTGTGCTCAACAGAAAGCTACATGATATAGCCTACTACACACCTAGGCTAATCTCACGGGACCACTGTTATATATGCAGCCCATCACTGACTGTAACATCGCTATATGGGGCATGACTGTACGGTCTTTCTTGGAGATAAGGAAAGATTCCAGATACCTTCTGTCTATAACTCATGTATCCGGCACAGAGAACACTCAGCCAGATATTAAAATCATGAATATATGATAAAAACTACAAATCAATGAGCTCAGTTACCACATGTGGCTGGTTTTTATGATTTCCATTGTCCCAATTTTTCTAAGACCATCCAAAAATCAAGTAATCCACTTAAGTAAGTAAAAATGCCCATTTAATAAACACTAAGGAAACACTTTTCAACTGAACTGGCAAGAAGTCAGAGTGTGGGGGAAGACATATGTACAGGGTTTTATTTCTCAAGAGAATGCCTGAATGGAAAATGACCTATTTTACGGGATTTAATTCTGTTGTGAAAGGTTGAGACTTTTGCCAAATGCACTTCAGTTCTCTGTTCCTGCCTAACAGTAGATATCTGAGGGGCCAGGTGCCCAAAGTGAAACCCAGAACAGTTCTTGAAATTACCTTTGTGAATAAAAACAAAAGTTCAATAAGTCAAAAGAGCTGGCTCGAGCTCAGAGAAGAGAGAACAAATGTAGCAGCAAAGAAAAGCATTTAAGAATCAGAGTGTGCTTTGTGTCTCATGAGGAGCAGGAGAGGAGGGAGGACAGGGTGGGGAGGGAGAGCCTCCAGCATCAGGTACACCGCAGTCACCAGGACCGCATTCACCCTAATACAACGTTGCCACTTTCCAGGGAGCTTGGAATCATCACTGTAATCACAGCATTTGCTCCTTGAAAGGCTCTTACAATTCTAGATTTGCTGACAGCGCAGCATGAATTCATCCACTACATCCACTGTGCTGATATACAATGAAAAAAACTCATATTCATATTCTTATTAGTTTGCATCCCTGTTTGGCTATAAAAGAGACAGTGAGCCAACTTAATGATCCTGTGTAAAGCGATCAAATATTGCACAAATGTTTGAATATAGCTCAGCAGTTGTTTGCGACGAACAAACTGAAGTCCAGAAATTATTAACTTAGCCAAATTCAAAAAGAGAGCTAAAAAGGGGAGTTGTTTCATAGGTACTGAGTTTCAGTTTTGCAAAATGAAAAAGTTCTAGAGATCCATTGTACAACAAGGTGCACATGACTAACACTACTGTACTGTACACTTAAAAATGGTTAAGATAGTCAATTTTATGTTTTCTTACCACAATAAAAAATAAATAAAATTTACCTTTTTCAGTTAAAAAAATAACAGAATGCATTATTCATTCCATGTCCTGTACTTGGCTACAACCACAGCATACTGCACTAAGTAAACTGAATTTCCTGTCACGAGAGAGAGAGCCCGCGAGTGGTAGCTAAAAAGGTTGCTCCGATTTAAAGATCTGCTTTAAATTCCAAGCAGAGCAAAAAAGTGGAAAATTTTAGGGTTGGAGAGCCCAAACTGGCTTGATTTCTTTGGAACAATCCTCCATGCCAGTACTTACACGGCAGTTCCAGAGTTTCTACTTTACAAATCTGACAGGGAACCTTTCAGACAGGTGAGTGGAAGTTACTGGGCGACTACCCTGTGGCAGGCTGTGACGGCACGACGCCCACTCCCGCCTCACGTGGACCCAGAGCACCACCCTCTCCTCCGCCTCCGCTGGGGCCCTCTGCGGGGGTGGGGGGGGGGTGAAATTCACGCATCACATGGTTTCCCAGTTGCCTGATGGAACTACATGATCAGGTGCTGTATTTTGTTTTTAACCAGCTTACAGAATTTTAGATTAACAAGTGAGTGGGCTCCCAGTCTGGGAATTATATTTCTATTCGACTAGTGGTTCTGTATTGTTTGGTAGGGCTGCCGCAACAAAGGACCACACACTGGGGGGCTTAAACAACAGAAATGTATTGTCTCACAGTTCTGGAGGCCAGAAGTCCAAAATCAAGGTGTTGGCTGGTGGTCCTGGTCCCTTCTGAGTGCTCTGAGGGAGAATCTGTCCCAAGCCTCTCTCCTCATAGCCTGTAGGTGCATCATTCCAATCCTGCATCTTCCCATGGCATCCTCCCTATGTCTCAGTCTTCACGTGGCATCTTCTTATCACGACACCAATCATATGGGATTAGGAGCCCACCCTACTCCAGTTTGACCTCATCTTAACTCATTACGTCTGCAATGACCCTATTTCCAAATAAGGTCACATTTTGAGGTAAAGGGGGTTAGGATTTCAACATATCTTTTTGGGGGGACACAATTCAACCTATAACAGCTTCTAAAAGGTGGACCCCAGACCAGTAGCTTCAGTATCACTTGGAAATTTGTTTAAAATGAAAAATCTTGGGCCTTACCCTAGACCCACTGAATCGAAACTCTGGAAAGGCATCCAAACAAGGTATATTTTAACATGCCTTCCAGGAGATTCTGATGCATGTTAAAGTTTGAGAACCACTGTTTTAAACCATACTGTACATTAAAAAAAAATCATTTTGTAAGGCTAAGTGTGTATCCTGCCCTTCCAACAGAATTACTAGCTCTTCGGGGCTGTCTATGATGGCATTTATCACATGTTGCTTTTCCCACAGTAGTCATCAACTAGTACTTACTGCTACATGAAGCAGGCTAGAATCTGGAGGTCTGGGCAGGCCATATGTGGTCTTCAGATAGGTTTTATTCTGTCTGCTCACGAATACTATGAACTAACTACCAACATTAAAAACCTAGATTACAGACTCTTCATGAAAAAATTGAAAGATCTGGCAACACTGGATCCAAAATTCCACACGGCAACAATCAACTGACTGGTGGCTGCCTCTGAGGTACGGCGTGAGGGTTCCAGTTAAGCCACAGTCCTCACCACTCCCTGATGTCTCTCTGACACTGAGGCTTCATGCAGAACAACCGCTGTCATTTACATTGCCTATCTGGCCCCTAATGGCATTTGGATTTGAACCATGGTTGAACAGAGGGAAGCTAGACAGAAAAATGCATCACTACCCACAGCCTGAAATACTTAGCTATTTCTGAGTAGCAAGTTTCGGAATGGAATTCTAGAAGCCAGTGTCTTTGATTAGCACTGCCTTTAAGTTCTGAGAGTTTAGCTTCACTTTCCACTAAGTAACAGGGCAAGTGATGAAGTGACTCAAGCACTGAAGATCAAAGTCTTGTAGTGGCTTGCCTGTGCGACAGCGTGCGGGAGAGCTTAACACGGTAAGGAGAGATTTTTGTACCGGCACGCCCTCCTCAGGGAACAATGGGATGTGGAGGACATGAAGTTGTGATTGTGAGACATCACATATGCCTCCTTCATGTACATGCCATGCTGAGCGGCAACAGCAGATCAGCTGTGAAAAGATGATTTTCCAGTGAAGCAAGTACGGGAAAGTCATTCTTCAGAGCTACTTTCAGGACTTACAAAATTTTTAAAGGGCAGATCCCGGACTAGGATTTGACAACTGTGCCTTTAACACACACACCAAACAGTTTCTGTATAAAAGACAGAAAAGATACCATTCCTGTACCTTGCCCAGGTCACCGGGGGTGGCTGGTGAAATGTGGAGCAGAGTGGTGCTCGGGGTCTCTAACCTCAGCGGGAAGGGTGGGCCTGGAGCCTGAAGATGAGAACTCACACACGAGTGGGGCGGGCACAAGGTTTCAACGAGGACAGAATCTTCACCAGGAAGCCTGACGGGGGCTGGATTTGCCATGGAGTTCATCCCAAAGCAATAAATCGAAAAAACATCCACTCAAAGATTATTGAACCAGAGGATTCAGACACGTGGCTACTATTATGTCATAGGGCTATTTTCTGATAAATTCTTAAATTTCATTCTCTCCTTAACCACCACTGTACTTCAACATTCTTAAGAAAGGAAAGAGGAGATGGAGTATGTCACTGATGACTAAATCTTCCTTTAAAGCTATTAGAACGACGATAATTTTCTCAAAGACAAAGATGACTGTTTCTCCCGGGCAGACCGAATATTTTGAATAGTCTATCAAAAATTAAAACACTTCTTCATGGCAAAGTAAATATACAGAAAACGTAACAGGCTTGTGATGTGAAAGGTGTACTTTCCTTCCTTGGTACTTGTACCACCATATTAGTCAGGGTTCTCTAGAGAAACGGAACCAATGGAATGTACATAAACATATATAGAGAGAGAAATTGATTTATTATAAGGAATTGGCTCATGTGATCATGGAGGCTGACGAGTCCAAGATCTGCGGGGTGAGTCAGTTGGACCCAGCTGGAGATCCAGGAGAGCCAATGTTTCAGTTCCAGTCCAAAGGCATGAAAAAGCCAATGTCCCAGATCGAAGGCCATCAGGTAGGAGGAATTCCGTCTTATTCAGGATAAGGTCAGCCTTTTTCTTCTATTTGGGCCCTCAACTGATTGGATGAGGCCCACCCAAATTGGAGAAAGCAATCAGCTTTATTCAATCTACCTATTCAAATGTTAATCTCATCCGGAAACACCATTACAGACGCCCAGAAAAATGTTGGACCAAATGTCTGAGCACCCTGTGACCCAGTCAACTGAGTAACCATCACAAAAGTAACCATGATAAGCCCCCACATGCCTGGTGGGTGAAAATCAAGGACAATCAGCCCACAGGAGATGCTGGAATCTGTGAAGAGCAAATACTCGGGGAAGAGAAATACGTGTCTGACCCTGTGGGAAGGGGTCCACCTCCTAAGGCCCCTCCTGTCTGAGCCACTCCTGGTGA
Source organism: Tapirus indicus (assembly GCA_031878705.1). Classification (NCBI taxonomy): domain Eukaryota; kingdom Metazoa; phylum Chordata; class Mammalia; order Perissodactyla; family Tapiridae; genus Tapirus; species Tapirus indicus. The sequence goes on from CM062927.1 coordinate 41,149,463, forward strand.
GCTTGCTCAACTTTTATTCTAGGTTGCCATGCACTGACCTATGTAAGGCTGTGTGCCACTACACACCTCCTAGAATGGCTACAATTAAAAACAAATACTGACAATGCCAGGTGCTGGTGGAGCACCTGGGACTCTCACTCACTGAGGGGGGTGCTGTAACATGGCGTGCCGCTTTAGAAAACAGTTTGGCAGTTTCTTATAAAGTTAAACATACACTTACCACATGACCCAGCAGCCCCACTCAGAGATATTTACCCCAAAGAAATGAAAACTTATGTTCACACACAAGTCTGTATGTGAATGTTTATAGCAGCTACACTCATGCTCGCCAAATACTAGAAACAACCCAACGTCCTTCAATGGGTGAATGGATAAACAAACATCCATGCAGTGGAATACTACTCAGCAATAAAAAAGGAGCAAAGGACTCATGCACAAATCTCAAAAGCATTATGGTGAGTGAAAGAAGCCAGTCTCAAAGATTGAATCTAACATAATTCTATTTATATCACATTTTTGAAAAGACAAAATTATAGTGATGGAGAACAGCTCAGTGGTTGCCAGGGGGTGGGAGTGGAGGGTGGGGTGACTACAAAGGGATAGTACAAGGGAGTTTTTGGGGTAATGAGACTATTTTGAACCCTAATTTCGGTGATGGTTACACAAATCTACATGTGTTAACTTTCATAGAATTATACAACCCTCCTCCAACATGAAATTTACTGTATGATAATTTTAAAAATTAAAAAATCAAATGGTAAAAAAATAACCAAATGTCACTCATTTTACACACAGAATAAATGGGAACTATCTGTGGAACAGGGTCAATCAACAGAAGCTGAATCTGGAATATACACATGCAGGTGGGACGAGAGGGGCAGGAACTCGCGGGCATCATTCACACAGTTGGATAAGTAAAGGGGATAAATGACATTCTTGAGTCACTGGGCACAACCTGGTAATTCTCTGAAAAGGCTAAACAGCTGTGATTTGAAACATTTACTTCCCAGGAACTTTGGATTCATAATTCTTACAACAGCCTTAAAGGAGGAAATTTAGGCTCAGAGATGGGGAAAGACTTGCCCTGGATTCTGATCTCGGTCCATCTGGCTCCTGAGTCAGCACATGAAGCCACAGCGAGGATTACACCTTGCTTCCTCTCGGTACCCTGAGCAGGCCCCTAATTGTCTGTGTTCCTGCAGTCCTGCTCCTCCGTTAAAGCAGTGGTTCTCAAAGGGGGGGGGGGGGGGGGGAGGGTTGCCCCCAGGGGATATGTGGCAAGGTCTGGAGACATTTTTTGTTGTCACAGCTAGGGGGTAGGATCCTAGTGGCCTCTGGTGGGTAGAAGCCAGAGACACTGCTAAACATCCTACAATGCACAGGACACCCCCTGAACAAAGAATGATCCAGCCCCAAATGTCCCCAGCGCAGAGGCTGAGAACTGCCTGGTCTAAAGGAAGAAAGAAAGAAAACGAACATATCCATGAGTCAGACACCATTCGAGTGTCTGTCTTCTCATCTGTCTCTTCAAGACCCTCTTGAGGTAGGTATTGTTAACCCAAATTTACACTTAAGAAGATTATAGCTCAAACCCATAAAGCAATGTGCCCAAATTCCAGTGACAGACAAGCAGCTAGGGGCTTTGACTGAAAAGTCCAGGGTGCCCACAGTGTGGTGCCCCCACGGTGGGCCGGGCCCTCTGTAGACCTCCCTTCACTTCCATCTCCTCTGGTCTCCAAAACTACCTCTAGCCCTAAGAGGTCTGCAAACAAGGGGAGCTGTTGGGCTGGCAGAAGGGCAAGTCTGAATTCTTGAGGCTCCTGGAAATGGGTGGGGCCTGTGTCATCACTAAGAACCACCCAGGATTGACTGGTTTGGCTTCTTTTGCTCCATCCACCCCTCCGCCCTCAAGAACAAGCAGCCCAGAGGCAGATCCAGCTGCCGTCCTGGATGGCGTCACAGAACAACAAGCTACAATCAGTTTCCCACAATAATATCTGATGGGCAGGGCATGCCCAAGAAAATAAGCAAAATGCTTTAAAAACAAGTCCCATGATCACCTCTGAGTGATTCTGGTTCAATTTTACCCTTTCATATAATTAGTGTTGACAGTTGCAAGGGAGGGGAGGGGAGAAGAGACAGAAAGAGAAGGAAGGAATGAGGGAGAGGAGCAGAAAACCAGAGGGAAGGCAGAGGAACAGGGTGAGAGGAGCGGGGCATACACCTAAAGCTTACCAGAAAACTCAGAGGAGACAGCCTCATGACAAGTGAAGAGGAACCCTAAGATTGGGGGACCCTCTTGCAAACCAGGTGGGCCCGCCTTAATGGGAGTCGTTACCAGACTCTAGATTCCTGCAGCAAAGCCACAGAGCAGGCAGCAGCCCATGTCCCCAAGCCCGGCAGAGCAGAGGCAACCCCCCATGAGGTTCCAGGGCATGGGCTGACCCCGGCCGGCGCGCAGGCGGCACTCACAGCTCCAGGATCAGGACGACGTCCGTCTTGCTCTCATAGACCTCGTGCAGGGTGATGACGTTGGGGTGCTGGATCTCCTTCAGGATGCCGACCTCCCGCTCGATGTCCTCGCGGCTCACGCCCCGCCGGCTGGACTTGGTCCTCCTTTTCTTGATGAACTTGGCAGCATACTGTAGCCCGGTGCTTTTCTCACGGCATTTCTTCACGACTGCAAACTGCCCGCTGGAGAGAGACGGTGGGAGAAGGTCACGGGTCATTTATATGTTCTTTACTGTTCACTGAAAAACAGGACTTGTGCAAGGATGTGGCTTGGGAGCACAATGGAATTGTGAAACATCCAAATGGTGGGAAATTCACAAACTAAAGAGAGAGATTTCTTAATTTATGTATTTCAGTTTCTTTATGAATAATGTTGCAAGGAATAAAAATTCTTTCCTTGAATTACATTTTACTGAATGGGTATTAATGCCCTCATTTCCGTGCTCATTTCAGATTCGGGACAGAAGGAAGGAGCTCCCCATCTGACCTCACTTCCAACAAGCTCTTTTCCTGTATGTCTGGGGAAACAGGGGATGAGACCAGGGAATTGGTAGAAAAATATACAGGGCCTTGCCTTTGATGACATATTTCTAGCACCAATATTTATCTGTTGAAACACTGAGAACATAAAAAGCTATAGACTTTGGTCACTCTGCTGGGACTGATAAGCCATATGTACTAGACATGGGTTGCCTGCTTCTCCGTATCACCTCCCTCCTCTTCCCTTCCCAACAATAGCTGTTTCTAGGATCCTGTGGTTCTGGGGAAGCTGATTCCACTCTCAACTACAGATATGGATCGTGTGACCTCAGCTAGGCCAGTCAGTGCACTAGATTTTCTTGCTTCCATTGATAGGCACATGACCTAAGTAAGACCTTCCAGAGAAGGCAGAGACAAAGACTTCTTCTGAGCTTCTTTTCTCTTCTGGATGTGAACACTGAACTATATGACCCCAACAGCTGCTGCCAGCCATCTCCACAAGGGTAGCCACTCTTGGTTTAAAGCCAACCATCGCAGGGGCAGAGCCGGTAGAAGAAAAGAAACTAGGTCTGTGGTAACACTGTGGAGTGGCTGGATCAACCCTAGCCTGAAGCCATCTGCCTTTGGATTTTCAGCAACATAAGCCAATAAATTCCCTTTATTACTACAGCCAGTTTGATTTGGGTTTTTCCTGCAGAGGAAAGTATCCTATGCCACTAGAGCCTCCTACCCATATATAAAAGAATATAATAGAACTTGACACAAAATAATAAGGTGAATATGTCAGCAGGTGAGATCTTGAGAGGTAAGCAGGCTGTCCTGAAAGTGAAACATAAGGGAAAGACCCTTCCTGTATGGACACTGGCACCCTCACTTCTTCCCTAGCACCTGAGGCAGGGTGGATCCACCCATCACAGGATCTGTGCATTTCTTGGCACCTGCTGGAGAACTGCTATGCAGAGAATTATCACAGTTATTTTTAGCTAGCTATATTCTCCTCACATGAAGACAAAAGGGGCAGAGAAAATCAAATTAAGGGTAATATTTTGATGTTAAAGAATGGATACTTTAAAACATTACTCATTTACATTAGCAGCGGGAGGCCAGTGAAGAAAAAACACATAATGAAGGATTATTTTTATAGCAGTGTCAAATTTTTTTGCATGACAGGTTATTAATACCCTCTTTCCCCTGCAGCAGGATGGCAGGGAAGCTGAAGAATAAATACACTGGAACGCTAGCGCCGACTGCCCGTAAACTCACGGCCTCAGAGAGTCATAGGATCTGTTACAACTTCATCACAGCCATTTTCTGATTTCTCTGGGGAGAGAAGACCTGGGCTTTCTCTCCACTGGGGGCTGGGCGGCAGAGATGGGGCTCATGGAGAAAAGACGGAAAGCAGCCCCATTCCTCACAAAGATGGTATGATGATCTCACTGAGTGCTCCCAGGGGCCCCAGGAACAAGAGGGGGCAGTACACCGGCCCAATCCAGGCCCTCCAGGCCACACGCAACTGTGCTTCCGGGGGCTGGGTCGTGCACTTCTCCTCATGGTCACGGCGCCTTGCCTGGGGCTATAAACTCAAAGAAGACTATGTAGTTTGAATCATGTTGCTTTAAAAAACAAAACCAAAGAGGGGCTGGCCTGGTGGCACAGTGGTTAAGTTCGCACACTCTGCTTCAGCGGCCCAGGATTTGCAGGTTCAGATCCTGAGTGCGGACCTATGTACTACTCATCAGACCACGCTGTGGCGGCGTCCCATATACAAAAATAGGGGAAGATGTGCACAGATGTTAGCTCAGGGCCAATCTTCCTCAGCAAAAAAAGAGGACGATTGGCAATGGATGTTAGCTCATGGCCAATCTCCCTCACCAAAAAAAAAAAACAAAAGAAAGACACAACCGAAGAGCCAAAAAGTAAATTTCAGCAGGAGAGCCACAAAGAATTGAAATGTAAGCCTAAATTCAAAGATTATCCTGAATGTGTTTTCACCCCCAAATGTCCCGTGTTGACCTTTCCCCCTTTTAACTGTGGGAAGCTGAGACCATCAAGGCCCACCGACCCTAACAGCCGAGACAAGGCAAAGGACTCGAGGTCCGGTGTGTGGCGGACAGAGGCGTGTGCGCAGGTCTAAGCTGACCACGTCCCCAGGTGTGCAGCCAACACCCGGAACCCACCCCCTCACCAGAGACTCTATTCCTCACTCACACTTCGGGGTCCCCAGGAGGAGGGCGCTGGTGGGAGAGGAGGGATAAGGGGCCGGCAGGTGGGAAAGGTTCTGGCACAGGAGAAGATGTGATTTTAATGCCTCAACGGCTGCATGCTAGTGTCCCCACTAACCTTGGCTGCACAGGGTCAAAAGAGGGTCTAGAATGATCTGGGGGAACACTTTCTAGACCCATCTCAAGGCTACCTCTTTAAAGACACTTTTCCCTGTTTATCTCCTCCCCAAGAATCCGTCCCCTACCTTCTGCTTCAGTCCAGTGCTCTCTCCTGCACCTGAGTCCACAGAGCACCCCATGCCCCTGGTGTGTCACTTGCTGTTCTCTGCCTTTCCTTGCCCATCTCCACCCCTCCCAAGACGGTAATTCCTTGAGGAGAGAGGGCTGTCAGGCGCATCCTTCCATCCTGTGGCCCTGGGTGCAGAGCTCCGCCAGGAACCGCACACAGTGCTTGGTGTGCTGCTCTTGAACTCTGAACCTATGATCCTAAAGCCAGATGCTCCACTAAAATTCAACAGAACCGTGCAGAGCTAGGAGCACAGACTGCCTGTTTGAGTCTTGGTCCCGCCGCCTGCTGGCTGTGTGACTGTGGGCTTACGTACCATTGAACCACTCTGTGCCTAGTTTCCTTGTCTGTAAAAGTGGGCATAATAATACTGCCTACCTGGGAGGGCTGTTGGGATGGAAGGGGAAGGATTAAATGAGCTAAGCCGGTGAAGTGGTTAGAACAGCGCCTGGCAGAGAGAAATCTTCAGTTACTGTTATCTATTATTCATCTTTGACAACTGGAGTTATTTTCATTAGCTCATGGTTGCTTAAATCTCAAAGCACTGCAGTATTACCCCCAAAATATCACCTCTCATGACTGCCAGAGGGAAAAGAGCCCTAAAAAAAAAAGCCACAACAGGGCTGTACTGTGTTAAAGTGTGCAAAAATATTGCTAAATCTGGCGGCTGGCTTCCACCTTCAACACATTGCATCACCCCCTTCCTTTCCCTGCCTCACCCAGAGGGAGTGCCACTCCCGCTGCTCCTCGCAGCCTGCCCCGCCTGGGGGCTCAGAGTCACAGGGAGCCGAAGGGCAGCGGAGGCCCACGCGGGCCCAGGGGCCTTGGTGTGCACTCAGTAATGTGTGTCGGGAATTGCACAGTGGAATCTCCTCAGGCGCCCAACAAACAGGACAGACTCCTCGGAGAAGGAATCCTTCTCTGCGCACAATCATTTGCTTTGTGAGGCCTAATTCGAACTGGACTGCTGGCTAATTGCTGCTTCGATCCTTTCCTTCCTGGGCAGCTGGCCCTCGGCCCCCCAGCTCCCTTGCACCCACTTTGGGGGGCAGGTCCTCTTCTCCAGTCCTTCCTCTTCCACTGCCAACTGAAAAAAACAATTTGTTTGGAGGTTTTTGGGCAAGGGCTGCTAAACCGTGGGCTCCCAGAGTGACAACCTGATGATGCTCCCAGGGTTTGCTGTAAGCAGGGAGGACAATAAGCGGGCGCAGAGAACATGGCCCCCGGGGCCGCACTTGGGGGGCCTGACTGTTGCTCCAGCCCCTCCTGTTACAGACACACGAGGCTCTCAGGGACCTGACAGCCATGCAGAGGCGACTGAACAGCGTAGCTTCTTTACTGGAAAACAGAAATTCAGTGTATCCTAGGACATCTACACTTGAGACAGAGTGTAGGCAAGCCTCATTTTTTGCGGGATCCGTATTTGTGAACTTGCCTACTCGCTAAGATTTATTTGTAATCTCAAAACCAACATTCTCAGCGCTTCTGTGGTCATTTGCAGATTTGAGTCTCTGGATGCACACGTTCTCAGCTGAAGTCAACCAAGGCCACACTCTGCCTCTCTTCCTCTTTATGGTCTGTTTAGCCACTGTTTTTCATGTTTTGAGCTTTTTGTTGGTGATTTCACTACTTATAATGGCCCCCAACGTAGTGCTGAAGGGCTGTCTGGTGTTGGTCAGTGCAGAGGCTGAGATGTGCCTTACAGAGAAAATGTGTGGGCCCAGTCAGCTGTGTTTGGGCAATTACAGTGCTGACGGCCATGAGTTCAACCTGAATGAGTCAACAATCTACATTAGATATGGTGCCTTTTCACAAAAACACACATAAAACAAGGTTAGTCATTGATCTGTTGACAAAAATGTTGTGACCAGAAGCACCCAGGAACCTAACCCTGTGTTTTCACCAGGACCAATGGTTCAGTATTTGCTAGTTCGGGGTTTGTGGTGAGTTTATAGAACACCATTACCACAAATAATGAGAATCGGCTGTATCTCGTTTTTAAAAAATGCACTAATATTCTCTGTCATCCAACAACTGATAGGATAGTTTTTTGCTAGGTAGAGACAGTCAAATTCACTTTGACATAAACACTTCCAATTAAATGTAACAAACATTTATTAACTACCAGCGGTCAGACACACACAAAGACAATGAGACATATCCCTGCTTTAAAGAGTTTTATACTAAAAAAATTTTGATTCAAAAATAATCACAAATTTTATTAAAAAGAGAAAAACTCTGGCTAAAAGGAGCCAAGCTTCATAAAGAACAACCTGCCATCTAATTTCTTTGTCTGATTTACTAATATACCTAATTTAATCACTACCCTTGTAGTCCCTCAATGAACTGTACCCAGGATTCTGTGCAAGACAATTTACACAGGTGACCCTATTAATAATCACAAGTCTGTGAGATACACACATTGCTGTCATCTCTTCTGTCAATGAGAAAACCAGGTCTCAGAGGAATTTTTAACAATTGCCCCAAATCATTCAGCAAGTAAGCTGCATAACTGAGAGGTGAATCCAAATCCAAGTGTGTTTGCCTCCAAAGCTCTGTTCACTGAGCCCAGGGGCCGTGCTGGGCTCGTGTCCACTCTGTCTGAAATATAAGCCACCCCCTGTGACGCCACAGCCAGGACTAGAGCATCATTCTGGGAAAGAACTTTGTGAATGGAAGGCAAAGAGAGGGACTTGTGGTTAACTAAATTTGGGCAATGTTGCCTTCTTCTCCCCACTGAAAACTCATACAGTGTTTTAATTAATTAAAACCATCACCGTAACACGTTCTGAGGTTCTCTGCAATAAAAAGAAAACCACGTTTGTATGTATGCTTATGGAGCACTATACTAACAATTAGAAAGAACCACCAAAGATTCTCAAGGTCAGTGCACAAGGAGGACATGCAATTTGTGAAGCATTCATGTTTTTGTAGGTCTTATATATTTCATAGTGCATTCAAAATAAACCTGTTCAACTTTGTTTTATCCAGTCAGGTTTTATTTTCAAATTCATTTCTTGGTGGAAGTTTTGCTCACTTGGGGAAAGATGGGATGGGCAAACAATGTCAGAGATGTTGCATTCAGAATGGAGGAAGAGCAATCTGGCTGGACGTGACAATGTGCTCTACCTTATGGTACCTAACTCGGGGCCCAACATTTTTATTGTTGACCTTGATCCAGGCACTGCATTAGAACAAGGCCTCACCCAGGATGGTGGTACAGATTTTTAAAAAATGACTAAAACAGTATATAATTTTTTTTATTTTAAATATGTATCCACCCAGTGCATATGACAATTAAAAATTATTTATGGTAACTATTTGTAATTGTGAATTCCATACATTAATGCTGGAAACAGATCTAACTTAAATCTAAAAGCTGATAAGTTCCATCTCTCCCTTCCTCCCAAGTCTTTGCAATAAGGTTTCTTTTTTTTTTTTTTTTTTTTGAGGAAGACCAGCCCTGAGCTAACATCCGTTGCTAATCCTCCTCTTTTTGCTGAGGAAGACTGGCCCTGGGCTAACATCCGTGCCCATCTTCCTCCACTTTATATGGGACGCTGCCACAGCATGGCTGACAAGCAGAGTGTCGGCGGGCGCCCGGGATCCGAACCTGCGAACCCTGGGCTGCCAAGCGCGGACTAAACCGCTGCGCCACGAGGCGGCCCCTGCAATAAGGTTTCTAATTAACACAAAATAATTTTTACTTTTAAATTCATTTATCAGCCCCCAGCACAATTTTAGTGCTGGTTTATGAGCCACTTATTTTTCTTGAAGAGCTGTGTTGAGACAGTGGTCACGGCTTGAATTCTGCTAGAATACTGGAATTACAGGTCTTAGATAAGAGGTGAGGTGACAGAAATGATTTTTCAAGGATGAGTTAACATTTTATAATAATTCACATTTATGCAGGGGAAAAGACCCCAAAGGGTTTACAGACTAACAGGAGAGACAAGCATGTTAACACTAAAATGCGGGAAGGGCCATAAAAAGGACATGGCCACTCTGGGCCATTCCTGGGGAGAGGGTGAGGTCAGGAGACCTGGGCTGTGTCCCGAAGGCTGCGAGTCAGCTGGGAGATAAAGAAGGTGTATGCAGAAAGACGGTTCCCAAGAGGAGGCACAGTGTGAGCCAAGGGAGGGAGGCACGAGAGCAGCTGCCCTGGTATTTCTAGAGAGAAAAGGGAGTGCAGGGAGCTATAAGGGCAGCCCCACAAATAGGACCCTGCCCAGAATGGAGCAATGCCAGCCCAACTCTGCCAACAACGTGAGAAAGCAGGGACCTCTCTGAGCCTCGGTTTCCCCATCTGTGCGAGGGCAGGGACGACACAAAATGAGACCATGCCTGGCAGTGTAAGCTGCGTTCTCTAACACATCAAGCACATGTAGAGGATGAAGATTAGCAAGCTGTTTCAGTTTCGTACTTCTCAAAGAAGCCCAGAGGGTAGTGTTTCTGTGGCTAAAAAGCAGCACCAAATTTCTTCTTGGCATTTTTCTACCCAACAACTTTGACTTCTAAGTGTTAAGTCCTTACATTTTCCCCCCACTAGGACTAACAAAGCTATTTTCATTTTGGATGGAGACCTATTTGATTTGTCCCCTTTGGTCTCCAAAGAACCTTGTGGCTTTGCCTGGATGCTGAAGTTTTACCCCGTGGGTAGGCGATGGGAAGCAGACTGCCTCTTGCAAAGATGGCCTCAGCCATATCTTCCAGCTCCCATGCTTTCCGCAGTGTGACTTTGCCTTGTCCGTCATGAGGTGGCTCTCCCCCCAATCCCCTGGAATCCAAGCCTTACTTGACCAACAGAATGTGCAGAAGTGATTTGGGGCTTCTGCCTGGGTTTCTCAGAACACACATTCTTGGGAGCTCGCTCTCGGAACCCAGCCACCACACTGAAGAGAAGCCCAAGCTATGCGGAGAGGCCATGTGGAGGTGCTTTTGTCAACAGCTCCTGCTGAGCTGACAGCAGCTTTAAAAGGCTGGCCAGGTGAGTGGCCATTGGATGTCTGGCCCATCAAGTCTTCAGCCCTAGACAACATCTTAGCGCAACCACCCAAGAGACCCCGAGCAGGAACACTCAGGTAACCCACAGAAGATGAAGGATCACCAATGTTTTTTGGATGGTGGGTTTAACAGATGACCCAAGAAGCTGTGTGGAGGAAGGATTCAATACAGAGGGTGAGGGGCCAGTAGGTGACTGCCGTCACGGACCATTCTCATGGGAGAGCACGGGAAAGGAGTGATAGTGCCTGACTGTCCTGCAGGTGCCACCGGGGCTACACAGACGCGCCCTCTCATTACATCAGCAGGTGTGGGCTCACTTCTCAGGTTCTTTGCTTCTCCTCTAGGCAGCAATCCCCCATCTTTCAAGGAAAGTGCTACATCATTTAGGGACCTCTGTGCCAGAACTCCAAACCAACAACAACAAACCCCAAAGACTCTCACTGAAAGGCCCTAACAGATTTCTGCTGAGTCACACTTGTCGCCCGTCTCCAATTTACTTTTCCCAGTCCCTGTGGTGAGGCAGGTCCCCACCCTGAGAAACACACAGAACCAAATGCTCCGACAAGACCCAGTGAACAAACTGCTACCTCATCTTTTCTGTGACTGGTTCAAATGCCCAGGGCATTCCCAGAGTGACACCACCTTTAGGGGACACGTGAAGAGGGAGCACTTTGTCCTCTCGTTCGGTGGAATCCTCTCCATCCATCCTAACCCACCAACCACACAGATTTCAGCAGATGATGAAGGCGAACCCCTCAGGGGAACTGGGTACTTCAGCACTAATTGTTCACAATTCCCTTGGAATGTTTCCGTGGTGCAGCCCACGCGCGAACTGCTCTCTTTCTGCTCTTTGAGAAGCTACGCGTGACAGGAAGGCAAACCATTTTTTACCAAAAAGAAAAGCTGGTAATTTATTACTACTATTTTTTTAAACCATCCAAAAATAAAATAAATATTTCTTCAAAATAGAACTGCTATCAGGGCTCAGTCAAAGTGGCACATGATTTGGAGAACAAGGGTCCCCACCAACGAGACAGCGGTGCAGGTTGCCAGGGTACCAACTGGGAGAGGCAGTGTTTACCGTGGGGATAAACAGCAGCAGCACGTCACCCGGGAACCAGAACAGCACGTGAGTCAGGAGTGAGATGCAGAATGAGAAGTGCTGCCTAAGGATGGCTGGGAGACACATGAGTAATGCACCTGGCAGGGGAGCACCGGGCAGAGGCGGACCCCACGCGGAAGGCGTCCTCTCAGAGGACAGGACCACACAGGGAAGTCTGCCCAGGAGAACAGGGCAAAACCCAGGATCCAAGGCAAGGGCAGGCAAGGGTCTGGTTCCCAAACAAGTGTGGTGCCGCCAGTGGGTCAAAGAAACCAAATACATAGAGTATCGGGTAGCCGGAGCAGCCTCATCATAATTAGGGGATCAGCAAACCGGAGAAGGTGGGGACTTGGGAGTAAGGAAGGCAGCAGCCAGTACCTTTGCTCGTTCCACTTGTCCCTGTGGTGCCTCTTTGGAGGGAAAGATCTGAGATCCTCTGGAAGAGCATTTCCCAAATAAAGAGATGCTACTTGGAGAAGGGGTTTCATGGCCAAGCAGGTTTAGGGAAAAGTGGGTAAACAGAGTCACAACAGGTCTCTGTCTGCAGGACTCAGATCCTGCCCTCTCCCAGAGGGGGTCTAGCATTTGGCACCTCAGAGGTTTGGGTTGTTGTCAACCACAAAAGCTTTTTTTTTTTTTTGTCATGGAGCATTTTGAAGCCCAGTTTTCTCAGGGAAGTCTCCCTCGGTCCTGTCTCGGGTTAAACGGTCAGCTTCCTGACAGCTGGGCTGGCCTCTGCAGGCACTGCCTCCTTTCCATTCTCAACACAGAGGGGCACTTGGAGGGCATTTCCTAAGACAGAATGCCAGTCACAGGGCCCCTCCTGTGGGCCTGGGGGGAGCGGAGCTGGGGTGGGAGGCGCCCACCAGGGTCAGACCCTTGGAGGACTCTGGCCCATGAGAAGGGTGAGGACCGACTGCGTCAGGCCTGGGAGAGGCGGCCGCCCACCGCCTTGGCCTGCGGCTCCCACGCCTCCTTCTGGCGGCTGCTCTGCACAGAGGAGACAGGCAAATGCACGCTGGTCTTGGTCCACCCGAGACCCGCAGGGAATCTGGAGCTTTTCTCCTCCTTCAGGTGGTGGGCTGGCTCGGGTATTTTCCGTGGCAGCCGAGAGCAGCAGAGCAGGCCAGGCGAGCGGAGGCTCCGAGGCGGCGCGGTAACACCTGCCGGTTGACTGAGGCGAGCCCTGAGCCCTCGCGGCCACCTCGGGCCACAAGAGCCACTGAGAAGAGTGTGGTGGGGCGGGAAGGGGCCCGCATCCTGCGGACCCCTCAGCGCGAGCCCCGAATGCGCTCCCTGGCGCCTGCTTTCCACGGGCCTGGCAATACCGCCGCCATCTCTGTCTGGGTGCGGTTCCTGTGGTTTCGTTGCTCGCCCCCATTCCTAATCTTGCCGCCTCAGAGCTGGCCTGTGACTTCAGGAATTTACAATCCCAGGGATTAACAAGACGTTTCCGTATCACAGAACGGTGGGTGCTACATGACGGACGCGTGCAGGGTGGCGTGCCGCTCTGGCTGAGGGCTGGGGGAACTTCGCCCACTCTGCTCAGCACCCCGTACCTAACTCAGGGGCGGGCACAGAACATGGGCCGGTGCTTGCTAGTTGTTTGTTCATCTTTCTTTTTAAAGCCAAAAGGGAAAAGAAAGGAGAAAACAAGTATTGGAAAAGTGTCATTTGATATAATCTTAACAAGCCCTCCAATAGACCAGACAAATAAACAACACTGCAAATATTTTCTCTGAATATAGTAAGCCCCCCATCGGAACCAGGATTGCCCTGCACGTCCAGTATTATGGAGAGTAATATGCCCTTATAAGGAAAGGGTGTCACGCCTGGATCAGCCGGCCCATTTAATGAATGGTGACTACAACAGATGACTGGACAGCTGCAGGGGTCCTCAGGAGGCCCCAGGTCAGTGCCTTGCTTGATCATTCTGACTTCAGCCTGCTACTCCTTGGGCCAACGCCATCATTTGATCATCCTGACTTTGTCACATAACCCCGTTTCTGCTATTGGGCCAAAGTTAACTGGGCCATAAGGTATGATCCGTCCTCAAGTCAGCCAACTGCTCTCAGGGGAACAAAGCTGGAAAACGGAGCCGGTGATTCATGTAACTTCATGGGGAAAGAGAAGACAGACAAGGAGCTGAGCTGAAGTTCCTTATCCCGTGGCCAAAAAAAAGAAAGTCAGATTTGTTCAAGGTGCTGAGATTCAAGATGGGAAACAACCAGCCAAAGGTAACAAGAAAGGAAAAGTTCGGCAGTTTGACGGGCATAGGTTGTAATTATGAAATACTGCACTGAGTTGCATAGATTAGATGCAGTTTATAGGAACTATGGGATAATCCCCCCGATAGGTACTCTGTCTGGTTCTGGGCACAAGAGGCACTGCACAAGGACATCTGAATATTTTCATGTCTTCCTTCTCAGCTCAGGTAGAAATACTATTTGCCCTGTGTTTTCAGGGGCAGGTTTGGGACCCTCTGTCATGCTTTGTCATTCAAGAATTAGCTCCATCTCATCCCAAGAATTCGGGTTTGTATTGGTGAAGACTTTGGACTTGAGTGACCTGGAAGAAATTCCAACATGCTTGTTGTTATATGGCTTTCAGTGCAGCTACACAACGATGTGCTCTGGAGACAACACAGCAGAGGCTGGTGGCTTCTTCAGGGTCTTCCTTCTCTGGGGTTACGAGAGTCACAGGTCTCAACGAGGCAGTTAGTGGCTGTCTGGCTGTCAGCCCAGCTGGGAGGAATGCTCTTTACAGCACTCTTGGCCAAACCCTTTCCCATGATGTCTACAGATCTGTCACCTTGGCTCTGAATCAGGTGGGGACTCACCTCACAGAGGAAGTCTGGGGAGAGGAGAAAACAGGTAGAGGACCGAGGGGTCACTTCAGGCCAGGCAAGGAGAGGCTGGCAGGGAAATTCACTGCTGGAGTTACCTGAAGAGAGAGCCACGCAGATAAAACTGAAAGATGATAAGTTAAAGAGAAACCAGAGCTCCCGGGAAGTCTGAGCAGTCCCTCAGGGGAAGCAGAGCTCCCTGGAAGCCTGCCACGTGGGCTGGCCCTGCCCTGCAGTCAGACCTCGTCATCAGAAGCAGGGGAGGGCTGCACACAGCATGGCCAGGAGACGGAGTACATGGAGGACGGGAAGCCTCCCAGGAAGGGAGCCTTCTGAGGTGCAGGTGTCACTATTTAAACACTAAAGAAAGTGAAAAATAGTTCGCATGTATGAGGCATGAAAGTGATACCTCCCGAAGCAGGGACAGCAAACCCAATGACCTTTCCATGGGGTGTCACTTCCTAAGCAAATGTGGAATCTGAATTCAGGGAGACTCAAAGTGACCATAGCCGGGGGCTTCACAAGCTTTGTATGATGGGAACAGAACTTTCTGCCAGGTGAGCCAGAAGGAGCGCTGACGTCTGGAAGGGCCCCTGCCGCAGCACAGGTGAGGAGCCCTTTCACTTGCGGGGCCCCACTCCCTCATCTGCAGTGGGGGCTGAGGGCCTCTGCTCCCCTCCCCACACTCTAGCCTTTGACTCTGCAGAGCTGAATGAGGCTGCTAAAACGCCTCCACTGAGGGTCTACACTGTCTTGCCACTCAGATCAAGAGCCTGTACTTATCTGCAGTCACGTGGAAACACCTGGGCCAGGCAGGCTACCCTGTTTAAAGGTCCACCATGACTTCCAGGCAGTAATGAGGCCTGAAGGCAACAGTGGCCGTGGGCCTGGAGCAGAGGACAATCTAAGGGAAACACACCCTCGCCCTGGGGCAGGCATCCCAGAAGGTGCGTGCACACTGCAGGCTGCTTGTCCAGGCCTCCCACTCTAGGTGCCGACTTCTGGGGTTCTAGATCAACTCTAAAAGTGAGGGCAGCTGGACTCTGGTGTAGCGAGGTGGTTTCATGGTGACAGTGAACTCTGAGAGGGAAGCGCTGGCTAAGAAGCTGTAGAAGCCAACACACATGGTTTGGAGCTTACTTTTCACCTCACTGGCAAGTGAATGGCACAAAAATAGAACCCATTTTTCCAGCTACTTCCTGATTTGCTAGGCATCTGTGAGAGATACATCACTAGTTACTACGTTTAGAACACTAGAAGAATTGGCTCATCAAGTTTGAATTCTAATCCTCTTCATGGTGATCGACCAATATATTAGGTTTTAAAAAACTGTTTATATCAAACGTGTATATAGGATTCTTTCTGAAAATTAACACCATTATTGAGTCCCAAGAGCCCAACATGGTGCATTCAATAAAATTTTAGAATTAATACACATTGACCCAATCACCTTATGTGTCACTCTAAATGTTTATGCTGACTACCTGTCTAAATTGTTCCACTGACCTTCTGGATATGGAAAAACAGTTGCTCCAGTATTTAAAAATACCACACAAGATGTCTCATCATTTGCTTTAAGAACAGCCTGGCCCTGGGCAGTCCATGTGCATTTACTTTTCTTAAACATTTAGTGGGCTTCAGCTTTGTGCTAGGCCCTAATTGGCCCCTTGGGAGCTGCCCACCTGCCTTAGAAGCTTGTCAAAGGGACAATCAGTGTAATTGATCTTGCATGTTCATTTGAACAGCAAAAGTTCCTTACAGTCCCTCTATGGGCTGCCAACACTTCAGGGGAATTCTCCCCGTCTCCCTGGGGCGAAGGTCTCCTCCGGCCAAGTGCTTTGCAGAAGCAGTTGCCTTAGGCCATAACTTTAGGTAACTGGGTAAATTCCCTAATTGGGGCACAACCTAAATATTTTTTAAACAAGAATTTTTCATAGTCATTAAGCAATTTGTAATTGGCCCTTGAAAGGAATTTGCAAATTCCGTGAGGTCAGATTTCTAAAGAATGGAAAATGGGAAGGCAAGACTCATGATACAACACAAATAGCATAAATTATTCAAGAAGCCTAAATGAACTAAGATTTGGGAAAGAAAAAACTCCAAAACTTAACACAAGATGGATAGAAAACGGCTAAAAATGGCTGGTCAGAGTCAATGGTATAATAGACATTAATTAAACAGAATTAATTCTTTTCAGCTTCCATTTTTTTGCATGTGAGGCCAACGACCTTCACTTAGTGAAACTGAGGGCCAACTTGATTTAACTATACTCAGTTAATTGTCTGTTTGCAAAAGTAGTTAGATGTGTTACTAACCCTATAGATAACATCCCTACAGATAATGTGTTGCCCACCCTACAGATAACATCTCTGATGCCTGGGTCACCATGGTAACAGGTGTTTTGAGTTTTTCAGGAACTGAGAGTCGACTCCTTGTCCAATTCAGGCTGGTTAAAACCATCAACTCATCAGCTGAGCCTGTGTGGACTGATAGGTGACCCTTTAACGTCAAGGAGCTGAAAACTCCATCCTCAGATCATGCTAACGCTGCTATTTTGTGAACATGTGTCCTATGAAGAGCCATGAAACTTGACTACGCTTGCGCAGATCATCAATTACCTCACTTCTCCTTACCTCCAATCATCCATCCCCACACTTCAGGCCACCCCGCCCTTTTATCCCACAAATATGTCTAATCCTCTTTTTTCACAGAGGCAGATTTGACGGTTCTCCCGCCTCCTTGCTTGGCTGCCTTGTGATTAAACCCTTTCTCTGCAAACTTGTCATCTTGGTGATTGGCATAATCGTGTGACGGGCAAAACGAACCTGGTTCGGTAACATTAGGGAAGACTTGGGAAAACATTGGTAAGGTGGAACTGAAGGTTGAGTGTAGAGAAGAGACAAAAGATTGCCTGGCTAGCCATTTAAAAGGAATTCAAACCTCCAGTTCTGAGAAAGTTAAACCTCGGTGTGGCGGAAGCAATCTTAAATCATTGCTGGTATCCTTGGACAAATGTGAAGGAATGATGCTATGTTGATGTTCAAAAGAGGACCAAACTGGATCCCTCTCTAAGATCAACTGGCTTATTATTAGACTCGATTGAGACTCGATTATTGATCGGATGAATTAAAAACAGCAAGTAATCTATACGCAGCACAATCAGCAAGAACATTCTCCCTACCCCCAATTGGGTTATAAGACAAGCAAAAATGGGAAATGATATAGACAAGAAAGAAGATGTTTTGATTTCAGCAAGGCCTGTGACGTAATTTTTCATGATATTTTTGTAGATGAAATGATGAATCACAATGTGGTGGACTCTGGCAGGCCACAGGCTCTTGAATTTAGCACTGTCCTGGACAAGACATTTTTCAGTATATCAGATAAAAGCATACTTACCTTATTTTTAAATAACTAGTCTAAGAGGAATGGCGTACTTACTGACAGAACCTAGAATCTTAATTACCCCTACAGGCTGAATAATAAAATTCATAACAGAAATCCCTATATTTAGGTTCAAAGAAATTAACCTCACAGGACAGCAGTTCATATAGAAAACACCTGACATTTCCAGCTGACCACAAATGACATAAGCACAGTGTAACCTCATTGCCGCCCCAGCGTGTTTAGGGAGTGCAGTGCTTCTATGCTCAGCACGTGTCTGGGCCCCATGCTGGCCCTTGCACTTGGCAGGAAAGATGCTGACAATGTAGGTGGCAGTCATGGGGAGGACCAGGGTAATAAGGAGGTTTTGCTTCTGGGCATGAGAACTGTTGCTGTCTGAAAGGCTGTCGAGAGGAATTAGGCCATCAGCCAACCTTAAGATGCTCTGCTTCTATGGGCTGCAGAAACCGAGACTCTGGCTTACTGTACTCCTCACTTAACTAAAAGAAAACATATTGTCAAGTACAGTGGAAATGCTATGACAGAATTTCTTCTTCATGCATTTTCTGCATCTCTGTTATCCTAATGAACTTCCCAGGGTGAAACTCAAAATAAAATCCATATTGCCATCAACTTCTCTAGACTCTACTTGGAAATACATTTTATTCATCTGTGCCTTAACATTAACTTTCCAAAGTGACAGAGAGTACCAACAACCTCGCGCAGAAATGCATGGTGGGAGGGGGGCCAGTCCGGTGGTGCAGCGGCCTAGGTCGCGCTTTGGCAGCCTGGGGTTCGCGGGTTCAGATCCCAGGCACCCGCTGACACATTGCTTGTCAGCCATGCTGTGGTGGCATCCCATATAAAGTAGAGGAAAATGGGCATGGATGTTAGCCCAGGGCCAGTCTTCCTCAGCAAAAAAAGAGGAGGATGGCAACGGATGTTAGCTCAGGGTTGGTTTTCCTCACACACACACAAAAATAAAATAAAATAAATAAGAAATGCATGGTGGGAGGGAAGAGTGCTGGGCCAGGAGATAGCAGTACTGGGTGCTGGCCCCACTCTCCTATCTAGCATCATGTGGAATGCTGATCCTTCAGCATGTTTTCTGGGCCCCAGCATGATCATTTGGGAAATTAAAAAAAAAAAATGAGAATAATAATGCTTAGCTTATAGGATAGCTGTAAGACTCAAAAGAGGTAAAAAGATGTGATTGTGTTTTATATACTTCACACCATCACACAAATACAATGTTAATATTTGGAAACATTTAAGTGATATCACAGCTGGGAATAAAACCCCTGTGTCTACGTCCAAAGACCCCTAATAGGTTCAGGTCAGTCTCTAATAGAGAATGACAAATGAAGGAAAAGTATTCTTTTAAGCAGGATTCAGAAAGAGCCAATTCAAGTCTTCCAAAACCAAAACTTAAAATAAATATCTAGACTGATAAAATTAATCTTCTGCATGACATTCTGACTCTCAAACTTTGGAGGCAGAGGGCCTGGTTTCCAACTCTGGCTTTGCCACTTACTATCTGTGTGATCTGGTGCAAGCTACTCAAGCTCTCTGTGGCTCAGGTTCCTTATCAGCAAATTGAGTGTAATAACCATATCTATGTTAAAAAGCTATTGCGAAGATTAAATTAGTTGTACATGTAAAGCTTTCAGTAGTGCTTGACATATAATATGGGCCATATGCTTGCTATTGTAATTAGAATTATTATTGTTGTATATGGTTGCTTAAAACCATCTGCATCTCTTAAGTGTGTGCCAAGGCTCATCATTGTTTTATTACAGAAAATGAGAGACGGTAAAATCTATGCAAGTTCCTCTCTACCCTGTTCTGGAGAAGCCAACTTTAGCACAGGCTGCTGAGTGGATCTCCTATAAAGGCTGCTGGCTTCAGGACACCTTGGCATGTGGGGACATGCTAACCCGCTTGGACTTAGGAAACATGGAAACAGGGTGAAGAGAGGAAAGCATGAGAACAAAATAAGTCGATTTCCATGTCTTGGGTCTTTGGTTAATAATATTCCTCAGGAGTGAGTGGATGGTCAAATTCTGTGGGTCAACTTCACCTGGGACAATTATAGGCTGTTGGTCCATCTCTTTGACAGTCATGGAGGAAAGACTCTAACTGAGGCTGCTTCTACCTCGAGTTTGCATATGTTCAAAGAAGCCTCAAATTTCTCAAGCTAACTTTGTGACTTTGATCATTCAAGACCAACATTTAATGCACAAGAAAATAAAATTAGCATTCTCCAGAGGCACAGAACTGCTCCCTGTCTGAAAACAAAACATTAAAAAGAAAATTTAAATATGCAAAGGGAGTAGAGAATGAGCTGGTTTCAATTTTTCCTCCACTATTATTAGCGTAAATGTGAAATGCTGTCACCCACCTGCTATGAAGGCAGGAAACATGGAGCAAAGCTTCGTGCCCAGGAACTAGCTTTAAAACTGTCCCCATCAGCCTGACATGACAACTAGGCAACCTGTGCAGCTACTAGAACATACCATGAACTTCAAAATCTACACCTTTGGGTCTGTCTACAAATCCACGGAACTCACACGGTGAGGAAGAGGAGGAGTTCCAACCCTGCTAGGGCTCACCCCCTCCCTCCCTCTTCTCTCGGCAAATGTTTGCTGAATGGGTGGATGAATCGATTCGTCCAGCCTTGGCCTTGGAATTCCCAGTTTCTCTGGTTAATTTTTGATTCATTGGCCCAAGCACTAAAGAGAACGTTAATCAGATATTTTTCATTACCAGGCCCGTAGAATGTGATATAAAGACATATGTAAATAAACGGAAGAAGGGGACATTTAGGATGCTGGATTAACTTTAGAAACGCTTAGTTGCCATGTCACTATATAACTGGTTCAGCGGAGTTAACGAGTGGTTCAGAGGAAAGCAAAAGGAATTGAGCTTTGCACTGATTCCAAAATTCTAACCCACTTCAAACACATACTTAAACAGAATAAAATTTCACATCAGAAGAGCTATGAAGACTTACAATCTGACTATATTAAGCTTGACTCAATTTACATTAATCTAAGAATAGAAGAATATTTAAGAATTTGTTCAGAAGATTTGCCCAATAATTTTTTTACTACAGGAAGTGAATTATAAATATGCAGTCTTCCTAATAAGGACATAGATGTAAACTTAAGTTTTAAGCAATAAACATTTATAAATTAAAACAATGCCTTATTTAGGACACAGCTGTCCAACAGAAATAAAAGACAGGTCACAAATGCAAACCACTGTGCAATTTTAAATTTCGAGAAGCCACATAAAGAAAAGTAAAAAGAAACCGGTAAAATTAATAATGTATTTTATTTATCCCAACGTATCAAAATATTATAATTTCAACATGCAGCCAAGAAGGAAGAATTATTATCATATATTTTACTCTTTTTTTGGTGCTTGAACCCCAGTGTATGCTCTGCACCCACGGCACACCTCAGTCTGGACTAGCTGTCCTTCCAGTGCTCCATAGCCACAAGTGGCTAGTGGCTGTTGTGTCAATCAGCACAGCTTCAGGCTAATTTTATAGCTATAATATAAAACTGGGATGAAGCTTGATTATTTCATTTATAGAAGGGAAGTGGAAGAGATACTCGTGAAGTCACTAGGAGGTGAACCATTGCTACTTTACCACATTAATCATTGGAAGCTGAAAGACACTACCGCTGACCTTATTAGAAGAAAAATAGAGACCAAATTCTCTTGAAAACCCAGACCATGTATTCCGGATATTTTTCTTAAAAGTTTGCAAATACATTTTCAACTCTTCATTTACGTGCACTGAGATGGTTTTCTTTTTAAACATACTCTGCTGTTTGGGGTACGGAAGTCAACTGGATGACCCACAGGTTCTAACAAGCGTGTATGTACTTGAAAGCATTCTCCATGTCTCTACTCAGTCTTCTCTAGAAAACTCCTGTTAGTTTAACCACTTGTTCGGGTAGATGACCTTATGGCTCCAAAAAGGCAAACATCAAGAAGTCTAAGCAGCACACTATGTGAGGCTACTAGAATGTATCCAGCCCCAGTGAGAAATACAGATAGAGATCATATTCAGCTAATTTTGAAGGTTTGATCCTATTTGGCATGTTGATTTTCTATATGATCTTATTTATTTCATAGATCCCTCTCCTCCCACCCAAGAACTAAAGTAGAGAAGGGAGAGAAGTTACAGATAGTGAAAAAGTGGAGGATAGTCCAGAAGCTTTCAAGGAGGCCAAAGAGCGGTTATGGCGGAAGAGGGGGCAAGTCAGTGGCGAGGAGGTGCTGTGAGCAGGGCTGCCTGGACATGGAGATTTGGGTAGAGTTTCTGGTGATGCTGTGGAGCTGAGGAAAAGGTTACTGGAGATGAGGAGGTCAAAAACCAGGAGGCAGGGTAATGGTGACGCCGTCGGGAAGGAGGATAAAGTTGCCCACAGAACAGCAGGGTAGAGTGGCAGGGAAGCCTGTGAGCCCCGACCTTCCTGCTCACAGACACCTGCCCTTCCCACGCACCACGGTTCTTAAACACAGGGCTGACCCACCTCTTCTCCACTTGTGAGAGATCACAGTACTGATATCCATGATTTCCCTGCTTGTGAAAGTCATAAGAATTAACAAGCCTATAGTGCAGGACTCACTAAATCTGCCCTGGGCATTTACACAGAGTGCTCAGTGCTCCTGCCAAACGGCAAGTTTAAATACGGAGCAATGGGGTCTCTACCGGCACTCCAGGTGATTGCCACTTGCATTCATTCATTCATTCATTCACTCAAACATTTCTTGAGCACTGTCTTTGTGTCAGGCACAAGATGGTGGGGAATTTTTTCCTAAAATATCACAAAAAGGAGGAATGTGTAACAATGAGATGTTATTCTTCCCTCCCTTGGCTTAGAACTAGAATCTCTGGGAGTCTTTCTCCCTGTTTACCATTCTTCTGCTTCCTTCCTTTTCCCTATCAAATAATAGAAAGATAAATGTCATACCAGTTTAAAAGTGGCCAACTGGATCCACCGTTGACCTACAGAAGACAGGTCCCAAGATCCCAGGGACCCGCTACTTGATAGAACATGAACATAGCACGCTGCTGCTGCTGCTGCTGTGGTTCTGATCACCAAGATCTCAGGGTCTTTTATAGCACAGAGACTCCATTAGAAGTGGGGGCAGTTGGCAAAGTGTGAGCATGGTAGGGAGAAAGGCATCATGGTCATGGAGAAACATGGCAGAAGCAACAGATGTGAAATGGCAGTCTCAATAAACTTGCCAGCCCCTCCCGACCACCTGTTTTAGGACTCACAGTTCACTGCACTGAAGAACAATGAAGACTGTCACCTAATGTCAGCTGTGACTGGGCCCCAAAAGGCCAGATGCTACAGTCCCAGAGACCCTAATGATCGCTGTTTCTCCACTGGCTTTTTCGTAACACATCCAATCTTTAACTCATTTCACCTTGTTATGAACTGAATGTTTGTGTTCTCCCCAAATTCATATTCAAAGCCCTAACCCCCAGTGTGGTGGTGTTTGGTGGTGGGGCTCATAGAAGGTGATTAGAGTTAGAAGAGGTCACAAGGGTGGGGTCCCCACGACTGGACTAGAGCCCTTAGGAGGAGAGACACCAGAGCGCTCTGTTCTTTCTCTCTCTGCAATGTGAGGACACAGTGAGAAGATGGCCATCTGCAAGCCAGGAAGAGGCCTCTCACCAGAACCCGACCACACTGTACCCCGATCTCGGACTTCCAACCTCCAGAACTGTGAGGAAATAAATGTCTGTTGTTAAGCCACCCAGTCTATGGTATTCTGTTATGGCAGCCCAAGCTGACTAATATACACCCCTAACCTCACTTCGCTTTAAATCATTTGGTACAATCAGAAAAGCTGCCAAAATTCAGCAATTCTTTCGGTATCACTTTGTGAACAGCTAATTCAGATCACACCACAGCCTCCAGCTCATTAAGAAAGGCACTGGAGGAGACGGGTGTACCTGGTACGGGGCCACATTCCAGCAGAGCACAAAATTCATCTGATGTAGAAAACATAAAGTTGATTATTATAAGTAGTATAGCTGTGCAGGCCTTCTGGATTGTTTTCTTTTAAAGTTTAGTTATTTTTGTAGAGTACCTAATTCTACATGTGAGGCGCTGTTCAAATTAAATTTCAGTTAAAATTTATTACATTAAGCCCAAGAGTTTCAAATTGAAGAAAACGAGAGGGAATACATGTTTAAAAATGCATGTGACCTCTGGGGGCATGATCAACTCCAGGTCAAGGGCATAAGATGAATTGCTGGTTTGTTCCCTGGCCAAGAACCCTCTCCCCACTGGTGAAGTGTCTCCAAGTTTCCAAGCCAGCTCCGTCAGGCAGGTTTTAAGGCTGGCTCTGTTTTGTAGGCTGGTCATGTGAGCGCATTGCTTTTAACCCACAACAGCTTATCTTCCACGTGACCAAAAGAGTTTGGGGTAGTTAGGGAAAAGAATCGAATTCTAATTTACATCCCAGTGTAGCCACAGCTACACACAGAACATGTGGATCTCAAAACGGAAGTGGGCTCAAACGCCTCCGAAAGCACGGCTCTGGGGTCAGCTTTCTCTGTTATTGAGAAGGCTAGCTCTGCCATTTTAAATCCATTCTGATTGCAGGACATTACTGTAAGTAAAATTAAATTTTTTTTTTTTTTTTTTTTTGCGAGGAAGACCAGCCCTGAGCTAACATCCACTGCCGAACCTCCTCTTTTTTTTTGCTGAGGAAGACTGGCCCTGGGCTAACATCTGTGCCCATCTTCCTCCACTTTATATGGGACACCGCCACGCCGTGGCTGACAGGCAGTGTGTCGGCAGGAGCCCGGGATCCGAACCCGCGAATCCTGGGCTGCCAAGCGCGAACTTAACCGCTGCGCCACCAGGCAGCCCAAAATTAAATTTTTTAAAAAGTCACAGCTTGGTTCCATCATCACGGCTTGCGCAGACAAACCTGAGTCCATCTGCCTTCAGACATTAGAGTTTTAATGATGCTAACCAGGACGCAGGAAGGAAACTCCCAGCCAGACCACCACTCAACTCAGGGCTACTCCAGCTCCTCCCTTCGGAAGGAAAAATGAAAACAAATCTACAATAAAACCATGCAATTTGAGAAATACAGTTTGTGTCTGAGGAATAACAAATATATCCGTGCATCTCCAAAAGCTATGTGTTTTTGGAAGCTAGTCTGAACAGCTGAGAGAAACAGCGTGCACCCTAGTTTTAGACAATGAGTTTGAAAGTGGTTAAGGAGACTAAAAGCAGGTGGAGAGAAACAACTTGGAGGAGTTACTTAATTTTTATCTAACTGGGGTACACGTTCACTCTGTGTGACTTTCTAGTTAGGGGAGTGGGTGTAGGGGTCCCCCAGTGACCTGTGTCATCTACATATTACAGCAGAGTCCACACACCATGTATAAAGGCCACATACTGAAATAATGACCAAGTGCTCACATAAACCATGCTGCAAGCACTGCTACTCCTTAGAGCTTCAGAAAGCCTCTGTAGAAGAACCTCTCCGTCATACCTGGGAGAGCCACACGTGCTACCTACATGGGGCAGTCCCATCACTACCAGGACAAAACAAAGGAAGGGCCAAAACAAAGGAAGACCTAGAGCAGGAAAAGCCATCAATCTGTGTAGTCACACTTATGCTAGCCTCGGATACAGCCTCATATACAGTAAGTGCTCAACAATATCTGATAAACTAGACTTGGAGCAAGAAATTCCTCCAAAGATAAAGGGATGAAGGATAGAATTCATTACTGTGTAGTATGCTATGGAGACAGTATTTTCCAAACCAAAAGCAGTGCATGTACTCAAAAACTAAAACTATACTTATGAGGACAAAATATTTGAGATTGCTGCTGCACTGAAACATACCCCTACCCCCGCCACGTTAGTTTCCTATTGCCGTCTCTGCAAAGTCCCTTTCACCATCTAAAGCAACTAGTCACAGGTTCCTGGGATTAGGAGGAGGACATCATTGGGGGCCATTATCCAAGCCTACCACATCCCCAAAATGAGCTAACCATAATCACAGACCTCTTTATTTATTTTTAATATTAGGAACTAAGAGGCATTGCCTGGAGGAAGGAGCAGACTGAGCAGTTATACCTATAACCATGAGGTTCTTTCTCTCACAGTTAAAGGTTTTCCCTGCCTCCCTCCTCAATATCTATAACATGCTATAACCACTGTTTTTGAATACATATGGCCTTATTATTGGCTAATTTTCTGTATGTTTGTCATAACACTCAGTTTCAGTGAAAAAAAATCTGCTTATGTCATTGAGTCCACATCTGGCCACCACCAGGCCTCCGGTACTTGGCACACACTCACGGGTTGTACGTTATTGCTGTGCTTTAGAAAAACCTGGACCACAAGTGGCTGCTTTCTAGTAATAGGTGATCAACAAATTTTTATTGGAAAGATGGATGCATAGATGGACGGATGGATGGCACAGAACACATCCAGTAGTCTTCGGGCTAAAAGAAAGACCACCAGTTTGTTCCTGTAGCATTAGTTGGCTGATTTCCCTAAACTGAAAAAGAGGAATCGCTTTGCAAACAAATAGAAGAGAAATGTGCAAATCCGTGGTCTTGGACCTGGAGGAGAAGAGTTCAATCCTTCTTCCTGCCCTTGTCCCTCCTGAGCTTCCCCACCTCCCAAATCATGCCAAGTTCTTGGAATTCACCAACAGCTGGGCCTCTACTGTTATTCTCCCAGACCACAGGTGCTCTAAGCTTGAATTCAAGCTGGCAGGTAGATGTCTACACTTCCAAAAGTAGAGCACCTAGGATGTGAAGGTGCCAGAAGAAGACTCATGAATTAGAACAATGATGATCTACTTCCCCACTGCTCTTCCAGCATGGAGATTTTCCTAGGACAGTTCCAAATATAAAGACAAGTTACCTTGGCTTGATCTACATGGCTTAGCCACTGTGACAAGCTGGGACGGCTGCATGATGTTAGATGTAGGTAGTGGAAATGTTCTTGGCATCTTCCTCTACCTAAGTCAGGCACAGTCAGTTTGAAAGAAAAGTCTACAGTTACAAGTTCTGTGCTTCAATTAAATATCATTGGTCAAGGAAGGCCGAGAAAATGGATTCTTTGATTATTTAAGTTGGGGGTCCAAAAAGAACACCCTGCATAATCACTGAAGAAGTGCACTTGAGTATGCGTGTGTGCGTGTTCGTGTGTGTGCTGGGTGGGGGTGCAGTATCAGTTCTATAATAGAAGACTTACACCTTGGTGATCTAGAATAATTTAACTTTGACTGTAATGCTATGTACGCCTTTTGCTGCAACATCCCAGAGCATTTATTAAGGGTCTCTTGAGGGTATTGTCCTAAGTGGCTTCCTGCTAAGCACTGGTGTGCATGGCATGAATGGGTTAAAAGGGTACAAAGGTTTAAAGATGAAGCCCAGCTACGATGCAGATGGAGCTTCAAGAGCACAGAGCTGGGAATTGCAGATGGTGTCAAATCTCAAGATAAGGTGAAAAACTCCAAACTAGAGCTATCAGTCATTAAAAGACAAACATGATTCCAAGAGATGAATGAAAGAAAAGACAGACATATGGGTTTAGAAATCTGTGACTACATTTACAGAGAGCTGCTAGAGAGCCAGGACATGACCACGTGGCTCAGCAAAATGACAAATTTTGTTTGTTTTTTAAGGTAATAACCAGTGTTAGCGAAAGTCCAGGAAACAGGTCTGCTCTGAGAGTGGGAGTGACAACGGCTCAGCGCTTCAGGAAACCAACTCAGCGTGATGTAACAAGAACCTTTAACGTGTTTACAACTTTCGGCTCAGTGATTCTACTTCTAGGAATCTATCCTAAGGAAATCATCAGAAAAACAAAGATTCATTTACAAGGATATTTGAACTTATCATGGATAAAAAGGATGGAATTAACCAGAGAGAAATGGCTGAGTCAATTATGACACATCCACACGGTGCGATCTGATGCTGGCTTTGAAAATGGAAATCAAAGAATATCAGGCAAAATTATCATGTTATAATGTTAGGTAAAAAAAGCAAGATATGCAACTATATGCATTGTATGATCCTAATTTTATATTAAAAATGACATACACATGCAAGACTGGAGGCTAATATAGCAAAATGTTAACATTTAATGGGATTTCTGGAGGAATAGGATTATGGGAGATTTCTATTTCCTCCTTCAACGTTTTCTAGGTTTTTTCAAACCTACATGAGCATGTGGTACATTTAAAATCAGAAGACTGCCATCAAAAGATATCAGAGCATTGTAGGAAATGAGGCAAAGGCGATGGAAATTTTCTATGGCCTGTGGGTAGCATCTCACCCAGTGTCTGTGGTCCCCTCTGAGCTGTTACAAGAGAATTCTGCCTCTAATTCCAATCAGCCCACACCAAAGAGTAGATGAAGGAGGAGGAGAAGCTAGAGAGGGGAAGAAGGAAAGAGAAAGAGAAAGGACAAGGCAGAAACTCTTTAGAGCAGAATTTTTCAATCCTGGGTGCACATGGGAATCACTCGTGGAGACTTTAAAAAAATCCCCATGCCTGGGCTCTACCCCAGACTCACTGAATCAGAATGTCCAGGAGCAGGCCCTGGCGTTGGTATTTTAAAATGCTTCCCAGGGAATTCTAATGTCCAGCAGGGTCTTAGCCCCAAGGTGTAGAGACTAGTGGTTCTCAAATGTTAGTATGCATTCAAATCACCCAGAAGTCTCGTTAAAACACAGATCGCTGGGCTCCACCCCCAGAGTTTCCAATTGATAAATCTGGGGCAGGCCTGAAAATCTGCAATTCTAACAAGTTCCCAGATGATGGTGGTGATGCTGCTGGTCCAAGGACCACACTTCGAGAACCACTGATGTGGAGCAACAGTTTCTTGGATTTGCCCCAGTGACCTTGTTTCACAACAGGTTCTCAGATAAAGTTTAGTGACAAAGCAGATTATTATTTCTTCCCCTAAACACTGACTGGCAGGTTGTTTTCCAAAGAAGGCAAAAGGAAAATGAAGAGAGAGAAAGAAAATGCCCATGCATTGAGCAGCTGCAGGGAACAGGTGCTGGGCTGGACTCTCTGCATCCCCTAGAGCTCACTTCCCCCTCCTGTGAGGATGGCACAGCCATTTCTAGCACAGGAAGACAAAAAGTGAGATGCAGGGAAACATGGCAATTTGCCAGAGACAGGCAGCTAGTGGGGGCAAGGCTGAGGGGCTACCAAGGCTTGTCAGACTCCGGAGTCCTGGCTTCTCTCCCTCTGAGAACAGCACACACTTGACTAAGATAAAACCTTTCCTATCAGCAAACGTGCTGCCCTCAAAGACACGACTCAGACAACATGGGGAAACACAGAAGCAATGTCTGAGATCATTATACTTTATTTTTTTTCATTCTCACAATTATTGGTACAGATAAAGAAGCAATGCAGTCAGTGCAGGAAAACATTTGCTCAGCCTGCCTTTAGCACAAATTCAAACATATTTTCATTGAGCCTGGCCTGTGTGTGTGTGTATGTGTATGTGTGGAAAGAATGAGCCCATCAAAATCCCCTCAAGTTTGGAACACGCTGAACGCTACCATTAAAGAGGATTACAGTAAAACAGACATCCTGAGTTTGTTAGAAAGAGCCAAACGTTGAGCCATGGGAAGCTTCTGTAAAACACGAGGGATTTGGCCACTTCGGTTTCAAGACTTCACCATATTCACAGCCTCCCTCCCAAGGCCTGCTGGGTCAGCCTCCGGGCCCACGCAGGACACATTCTACCCACACCTTCTGTTCTGCCCTAGATTTCACTCCTTAATGCCTGTGAACCTGAGGATTGTTTGGTTCAACTTTGGGATGATTAGGTTGAAGAAAATTATCCTTATTCTTCCACCTCTCTTTGCACAATCTCTTTTAAAAGGAAAACTCTGTGTTTGCCGTTAGACCAAAAAAGGGAAAGAGGGAGGTGATAACCCTCAGCTCACTGATGAGTCTTCACCTGTACAGGAGTTATCCTAGGTATTTTCTAGGAACCAGGCAGAATATTCTAGAAAGAACACAGAATGGCCCACTCAGCCCTACACTAGCCTAGAAATTTACTTATCAACGTTCAAGTAACATAGATGCCACTCCTCAAACTGCTCCTTTGTAACCCCGTGAAGACTGACATGCTCGGTACCTCCAGCTCCAGGCCTATTTTCAAAATAAGGATCTCAGAACCCAAATGCTCCTTAAGATTCATAGGCTACACCCTGCCCCAGAAAGTGCCCAGTGCTGACTGTGAACCAAACACTCCTTCTGGTGCTGAGACTTGTCCATTGTTCTGTTCTCCCTGTCGTTATTGTTAACCTCTTTGCCTGGCTCAAAACACATGTCCAAACATCCCCAGCAAGCTGAAGATGGCACCAGGGGAACCGCGATGAATCTACCAGTCTCGCCTTCTGCCTTTAAGCTTTGACTATTGTCAGCAACTTCCTCCTATATCTGCATTCCACATCAGCCCCAATTAATTAAATTATTAAATCAGAATGAATTGAATAAAATCTATAATGGCCAGCTCTGGCTCCTCTTGGAGGAATGCTTAAGAGATCTAGCATGACCCCCAAACCTCTGGTAGCATATAAAGTGGCTCGAAAGCACCAATCTGAAACATTTGGACATAATCAAACATTATCTGGCTTTGAAAATGACCTTAAGACCGTGATGAGGCACAGACAGTTGTCTATCCCAATATTTGATCTTTCCTTTGACTTAAGTCCTAGAATTACCCATTTTGAGCTGAGAATTGGGCCACTTGATATAAAGACTACATGTCCTAGCATTCTCGTGGCCTTATAATTACCTAGTGTGGCCATGTAACCATGTTCTGGCTGATAGGATATAAGCAGAAGTATTGTATGCAACATCAAAGGAATATCCTTCATGAGAAAGGGCATGCCCTTCTTCCTCCCTTTTTCCTCCTTGCTGGATGAAATGAAGATGTGACAGCTGGAGCACAAGCAGCCATATTAGACCATGAAGTGAAAGTCACACGCTTAGGATGGCAGAGTAACATCACAAAAAGAGGCAAAGTCCTTGATAACACATACCTGCCACACTAGCTCTGGACTCCTTCTACATGATACACAAATAAACTCCTATTTTCTTTAAGCCATTATTATTCTGGGTTTTCTGCCACAAGTAGCCAAAACTAATCCTAACAAACATTCATTAATGAAAATACTTCTAAAGAAACCTTCAAAACCCCAAATGATCAAGGGTCAGCTTGGGTTAGAATCATATAGATCAGAGGCATGAAGCAAAGCCTGTGAGACAATTTTCTACAGCTTGTTCAATTCCTGGACACTCAGGGGGATTGGAGTTATGCAGAAGTGACCAGAGAAGGTCAGAGCCCTGAGGCCAGAGGACACTGACATGAAGTGCTGGCTGGAGTCGGGAGCACTTCCAGAAGTCTGAGCCTTCCTGGTCAGGGATGGGTGGCAACAATGTAGCCATGTCGGGGGCAAGCCCCCAGCAATGCTGCCCACCTCTGTAAACACACTGGGCCTCCTTCAGAACCACATATCCCACCACCCAGACTCACCCCTCCCTCCCGCTCTCCTCCTCCTCCTCACGTCAACTCCAGATGTTGAATTAATAAATGGCGGTGACTAAGGACAGAACTGGAGTGTCACTGGCTCTTCGGGGAGCAATTTTTCCCTCCTGGACAGACAGAGCGTTAGCTGTCACACCACCTGTGAGAAACGTGCAGCACCCCATGGGCCTGCCAGGGAGGAAGATCAGGCTGTGGTCATGCGGCAGGAAGTGAGGCTCATTCCTTCAGGGTGGCCGGGGTGGCCTGTCAGCTGAGCAGATTCAGTGAGAAGGGAAGACGTGAACTTGTGCGCACCTTTCAGCAGGATACCAGTCAACGTGAAGTCAGGGGCATGCGAGGGAGGAGCATGTTCTGGCCCCAGGAGGCTGGGTTCTCGCTGTGGGATCTTGTATAGAGCACAGATGCTCTCAGGGCCCCCATTTGCTCACTGTTTTGTAAAGGCAAGGCTGGTGTCTTAAGAATTAGCATCTCGGTCTTGACCACTACTCCAAAGGCAAAAGAAAATACAATGCCCAGGGACTTGTGGTCATCAACCAAAGCGCTGGCTCAAGGCAACAGCAAAACCAATTCCTTGGCCACTCAGGAGAAAAGAGGCTTCTAGCCCCTAAGTCATCATTCAAGGAAATATAGTGACATCACCTGCATGTGACAGAAGAATCAAGGGGCCCTTATCCACCTGAAATGCTAAATGCCCCAAATTCTCACGCTGGCCCACACCCATTGCCTGCAGATAACTCAACAGTGGGTAAACGCTTTTTAAATGGATTTAACCAAAGCTGAACTGCTGGTAAGCAGATGGGCAGCCACACGGCGCAACCATCAACTTGTGTCACTGGGGCTTTTGCAAACAGGCAGATTGAGTGGGGGAAACAAACTCTCTCTGTTCCCTTTTCAGTCTCCTCCTTCTTGACATCTGGCCTTTGTTGGGGGGCTTAGGGCCTGGACTTTTGGTCTCTTCCCAATAAGTTAGGTCCCCACTTTGCCACGTTCCCCTCATTTGTAAGAGCCAGGAGAAACCACTCTGTGGATTACAATTTCACACATAAACGCCAGCAACAGTTTCAGACATTTGCTCAGGGCTTCCTAGCAACGCTGACTTTGGAGAGTGAAGCAGAGCAAGCAGAAGCCTGGGGGCTCCCCTCTTGTCCCCAGGTAATAGTTTTTGTTTCCAGAGCACAATCAAGTCACTGTTCACTTTTTCTGTGTGTGTGCCGAATACACAATGCCTTCCATTCTTGGGGACTAAAGAAAACAGGCATTGGCATGAGGCGTCCACATTTTCCTTAATGAACTGAACAGCCCAACCTGAAATTCAAGTGCTAAACTTTCACCAGAAAACAAAAAGCTCACGTTCCAGCCCGGTTCACTGAAACCAAGTGACTTTTATATCAGCCTCGAGCCCTGGGAGAGTTTACTTACTTATTCTTTTCTTATCAGCACGTTTAGGGGTCAGTTCCACATGTAAGCAAAGAAAACAAATTGTGCATATGACGCTTTGGATGAAAAAAATCCCTGAGACTCATACCCAGCACCCTATGTGTTCCTGACTGGTTTCTCTCCCTCTCCTGTCCCCGAAATCTGGGGAGTCGGGCATTTCGGAAATTTAAACAGGAAACTCAATCTTCGGAATGACATCTCCTAAATGGCTGCCATAAACGATGACTCCTTTCCATCAAGAAATCCGTGAGGAGTGGATGTGTTATGCCGGCTTTTCACTCCCCATACACAAGTTCTCTGCTTGTAGGTGTCACATGACCTGTGGCTCCTCAGCGAAAAGCCTATATTACTTATCCTCTGTGCAATTAGCCATTTATTTGCATAACAAAATAACAAAAAGAATGGAAAAGAGCATCGCCCAACTGGAGGGTAATATTCCTGGAGTTAAAGCAAAGCGTTTGACGACATATAAAAAGACACATATGGTCGATTTACATCAAAGCCATTTTGAGATGTAACAAAATTAGTCCCCCAAACATAAGTTTTCTCCCCCTTTCTAACTGACAACTTGTAGTATCTCTCAGTGTCAATAATTAGACAAGGCTGTAATCAGAAGGGAAGTGTCTAGTAGACGGAGAGGCCTGCACAGTCAGAATAAAGTGTGTCTCCTGTAGCAGATACAGGAGGGAAAATGAGGTCAGGGGTCCACACAGGCTGAGGTGGAATTTGATCCGCAGTGTTTGTACCTGCTCTTTCCTGGACCGCAGCTCACAGACACTCTTCTCTTATCACAAAGTGACAACAAAAAAAAATATGAGCAAGTGACTGAGTTATGCAAAGACCAACACTAAAAGTCCAAAGTGAACTCCAAGATAAGGGGTGTTAAGAATCAGATGCGGGAAGAATAAACAGTTTTGTTTCATAAGGTTTTCTAACCCCTTAATCCCCAGAAACACAAATATTATATTGCCAGAAATATAATCATGACATTCAGAGGTCTTGAAGTTGTATTTTATGGGGACTTCTTTAATCAAAAGAGAATGAATACAACTTACTTTACCATAGTGGTCCAAGTTGTTTTCTGGAGTCTTAAAAAGAACAAGTCGGGGAGAAATGCTCTCAGTCTGCATTTACAGCTGCTTGGCACCATTTCCGTAAACCAGCATTCCAGGCAGGGAGCTCGGACACAGGATCAATGGACTGGAAGACCTCTCATTGGGAAAGCCTGAGCTTAACCAGAAAGGCACCAAACATGCCCGGCCCGATCCAGTCCTCGCCTGGCCTCTCCACAAAACACAGCCTGTCCCACCCACTCCCCAGCAGTGAAGAACAGGAAATCACAGCCTTTGCAAGTTAACTGACATCCTTTTCAGGAAATCTATTTTCCCCTCAAGTGCTTGCCAAAGGTAGAACTCTAAAGTATTTCTATTTATTAGTTGAAAGTAGCAAGTTTGTGTGTGTATTTGCACGTGGGTGCCCACTCGGGGGCACAAAAAGGGCTGCTCACACCTAAGTGATCGATCATCTGGGGCAAGACTGGAGGTGGGGCCTTTAAAAATACAGATTCCAGACCTCCCTGAGGTTTTGACTCAGAGGACAGGACAGAGTGCAGCAATCCGCATTTTAACGAGCTCCCCAGGGGCTCTGATGCAGCGAGGTCTGCAACTCAGATCTGGAGCAGTGGTTCTCTACCGGGGTCACCAGGAGCTGTTGAGAATGCAGGGGCCCAGATCAGATCTGGACCCACGAAATCCTAATCTCCGCGGCTGAGCCCAGGTAGCAGTGGTTTTCAAAGCTCCTGGGAGACTCCCCTAGAGGCCCCAGCTGAGAACTACTGGGGCTAAAACAAACTGGTGCCACTTACGCAAGAACAAGGATGGCCTAACACGCTCCCTCCATCCAGAGAAACCCCCTCTCCCCAAATGTTTTTTTAATCACTCCTGCTAGGTCGACACTTCCTTTCAGGAGCTAATTCTATGTTCCTCTAAAACTCCTTTCTCAGTATGAAGCCTACTCATTACATCAGCCCACTGCGCAGCCCAGACCACGCTGAGTCCTTTCCTGTGGAGGGCACCTCCTTCAAACGCAGGGCAGAGATGACTAACAACCGCAGTCGAAAAGTGGACCTGTTTTGTAACAGCTCCCAGACTATAAACTACTGCTCAGACAGCCCCCTTTACTCACTGTTCAAGGATTTATAGAAAATGATTTTTAATGACTTCATCACCCACGGTACATTTTGATAGCTTCCCCTTCTAGATCCTGGTAGCTGCCACACCGTGTGGCTCAGACCCCTGTGCAGACAGGACAGGGGAAAGACGGTTAAGCTGCAAGGCAATGCCACGCACAACGCATCACATTTTCCCACACATTTAAGCCAAGATTCGTTGAAGTGAGGGGACCCAGAGCAGGCACAAGTAGCTGCCATGGATGAAAAACCATCTCCCCCACGAATTGCATTAATTAGAAATTAAATTGCTTCAACAAACTCTTTTAGAATGCAAGCACCCTCAAAAGAAGCGAAGCCTCATTTGCCAGGGAGTGTCACTTTAATCCACTGATCAAAGTGGAGGGCTGTGCAGAGGATTTTTGTTTGAGCCACAGAGTGTTTTGAAAAGAACTGAATCCATCGTCAGTATTTTAAAACTAATTCTCGGCATTGCCTAGACTTGAAAGAGCCGGCATCATTGGCCCACATCCCCACATATGACAATCACAGTGAATACTGGATGTCCCCTTTGGATGGCCCTGTGCTCCCCAGCTGGACGCAGGCCTCACTGCTCCCTAGTGCCTTGTGCCCAGTCTGCTTCACTCATCGCTGCTACCTGCAGAGCCCCTGCAGTTATCGGAGTTTGCAAATTCTTCTTTAATCAATGACTCACCGTATAGGGGCAGAACTGGTAACAGGATTCGTAATCACATTTTTGGTCTTCTACTCATTAGCCATGAGACCTTGGATGGTCACTGTCTCCTCCTCAGATGGAGCCTTAGTTTCTTTAGCATTACTATTCTGAATGAAAGGTAAGAGCTTCTTGGGGTGTCTATGAGTATTAAAAGGAAATGAATGTGAATATGAAAGTGTTTAGAAACTATAAAGCAGTGTGTACATGTAGATAGTTGTCCAATGAG
Organism: Tapirus indicus; assembly: GCA_031878705.1. Classification (NCBI taxonomy): domain Eukaryota; kingdom Metazoa; phylum Chordata; class Mammalia; order Perissodactyla; family Tapiridae; genus Tapirus; species Tapirus indicus. The sequence continues at coordinate 41,185,457 of CM062927.1, forward strand.
TTCAAGCCTGCTACTTGGAACACTTGAGTCATGCTTGGGCGGGAACACTGTGGAGGGCGGTCTTGGTGGGATTGGGCTCATGGATTAATGAGAAGGCAACCTAGGGCAACTAGGTGGTAGCCCCATGAGGGCAGAGACTGCAACCCCAGCACCTGGAAGAGCACAATTCTGACAAGAGCTCCCACCACGGCAAACCAAGAGAATGCCTCTTCAGCTCAAACAAAGACACCAGTTCGGGAAGCCGCTAAACACATTCTCATAACTCTCCTAAATCCCCCATTACTTCCAGCATGACTCGGCCTCTCTGATTGAGACCAGGGTCTCCCAATCCACTGGTCTTGCTCCAACAGCAAGAAACACAGGAGGAAGGGAAGACTGGGAGGAGCTGAGAAGATGTCACTGATTCCTTCCCCACCCACCCAGACCTTATCTTTCCCTATATCATCAGTTTACTAGGTTATTTGCATTTTGGCAGGATTTCCCTTTTCCAGGGCTTATCAACGAGTCTGGAGGAGACAGCAGATGGCCAGCTACCCAGCTAATTTGAGTACATATTCAAGACAATAATCAGCTACAGATTGACTTGGCACCAGCAACCAGGGGAAGAGACGCCAAGCATTTCTAAAGTCCACCACGTCCTCTCGACTTTGCCTTCACTTGCTTTGCCAATAGAAAGAGGATATTTTAATCTCATAATAATTTGTTTTGGAAGGAACTCTAGATTTTATAAGTAGTCCAGCTATGTCTTCAGATGAAGTACCAGCATGAATTCTAGGGCACTTCTCTTGATGTTGGCAAACTTTCAGCAATCAGCTTTCTCGCTATTTTGCTTTCCAACCACATGTACAGGTCACCAAAATGTTCAGGTGTCTTTCTAAATGTACGTATTGTACATTTCCAAGTGTACATACTCCTTCCATAATGACCACAGGATCTGTCCCTGGAAGAACACTGTCAAACACCCTACTGAAATCCTCTGTATGCTATGACTACATTTCTCTGTTCCAGCAGCCCAACCATCTTTTCAAATAAGAAAATAAGGTTAGCCCAATATGACCAGCTCCCTAGTGTTCACTGCTTTCCTTTCATCCTTCTAAGAACCAACCAGTGTGTCGATCCTATCCTTGTTCTTGTTCAGAACATGGGTCTACAAAGGTTTTTTGTTCTGTTTCTGTATTTAGTATCTGCCACAATTAGCCAGGTATAGTCTAGGCTAGTTCCACAGTCAACAGTACTTATATAATCGACTCTTCCCACCTTATTTTTGGTAGATCCTTTAAAAATCCAAGCTTATTTAGAACATTACTTTCCCAATAAATATTTGTCTCCTTCTACCATTTCTCTTCAATTAGAGCACCCTTAAATGATCAGGCTCACTTTCACTAGCCAGAGTCTGTATTCTGGCCATGGGCACTACTGTCAAGATTCATCCTTATTATTTTTCTCCAAGAACCTGAGGACCTATTTTACTACCAATCATCCTTCTTGGGCACTTGGGTTATCTTCTGTGGCCCTGCTACTCAAAGTGTGGACTGTGGAAGCTCATTAGAAATGCAGGCTCTTGGACCCCTCTCCAGATCTACTGAGTCAGAACCTGCATTTTAACAAGATCCCGGGTGATTCATGTGCACATGATTAAAGTTTGAGAAGCACTGCTGTATGGTATCCAGTTACACCCAGGACTCGACAGCCATGTTCTGACCCCCAGTGCAGCACTCACCCTCACATAGTAGTTATTCTCCCTGCCTCGTCACTCAACAGACTGCCATGTCCACTGTGCCAAGATCTGAGGAGGGGCCCAACAGTCAGTGAAGGAGAGGAAACAGCCTCTTCCCTAGGAGGTCAGTGTCCAATGGGGGTACTAACCTGTAGACAAATAACCACGGGGCAAAAGCGGAAGTGCCAACAACAGAGACGTGTATCAAGGGCTCCAGGGGGAATCAGGGGAGGCACCTGGGTTGTGAAGATGGGGTGAAGAAGTTCCAAGGAGGGAAAGGAAAGGCAGGCACTCTAGACTGAAGGGATAACATGTCCAAGAAGGCGTCAAAAATTACATCATACTGGGAAATGGCAAGAAGGGCTGTGTTGCTGTAGCAGAGGGTAAGTGCAGGGAACAAGCAACAGTCAACCACTAGGCACAAAAAACACCCCACATTCAGTGGCCCAATTAACAACCTTTGGTTTCTTCAAAGTTCTGAGGGCTGCACTATGGGCTCGGCTCGGCTGGGCAGGTTGCCCACTCCCCGTGGTGCTGGCCAGACTCGTTCACGTGTTTGCAGTCCAGTGGGGTTGGCTGAGGCTGCCTGGGTCGGACTGCCTCGATTGCATGTCTGGTGGTGTGTGCTGACTGTCAGCTGGGCCTCTCGCTCCACGTGCCTCTCATCCTCCAGGAGGCGACCCAGAGCATCTTTACATGATGGGAACAAGGCCTACCCTTGGAAGTCACATGACATCCCTTCTGGAGGACTCTGCTGGTCACAGCAAGTCACAAGGCCAGCCCTGATTCAAGGGAAGGGGAAGAACAGCAAAGCCAAACTGTCAAGGGGTGTGGCACGGGGAGGTTCCTTGGGGACCATGAATATTACAATTCACCCCAGAGTGGAAACAGATATGATTAGTGCACATGTTCACACTTCATCTGTGAGCCCCTTAAATTCAAAAACATTCAAGGAGCTTACAATCCTATTTACCTTTGTACTCTCAATTGCAGCTCCCATGGTTCTTTTCACAAGGGGGGTGTTTAACAAATTCATGTGGATTAATTAATTTCTCACACATGCATATATTATAAATGTAGGAACTGGAGTTTACCAGGAGAGAATGCCCGAAGGTACAGTTAATACAGAATAAAAAGTCTCTTTTGCTTACAAAAAACTTCAAGAAGACAGAATAAGAACATTTCACAAAGAGTATCTGCCCTGAAATTCACCAGTTAACAAATCTCCTGGCAGACTGTTGCTCTCCTTCCATTTTCCACCCTTCATTCCAAATCCCATCATTTGTTATGAAGGAAGTAAAAAAGTTTAAGAGGTCAGCATTTGCTTTTGGTTCCATAACAAAACAGAGCAAGTCATCATGTCTAGGCAGAATCCTCTTTAAATCACTCTTTAAGCTTAATATACAGCAAATTATCTTTGCTCTGCAATTGCAGCAGACTGCTGTTTCAATCTGTCTTCCTAATTTGGGCAGTTGACATGCTATCCTTTTACGAGCAAGACGTTGCAAGATTTATGTCCTTCTGGACATTGTGCCTGAGATTAAGCGAAATAGTACGGGAAGAGGTTGTTACATGGGCAATCTCAACTTTCTTCAGGGTGTAAACAAAGTAGGGACTTGAGTTAACAAATGACCCAGTTCCTGACCCTTTTCCTGTAAAAATATAACTCTTTATTAAAATAACTACTGTCGCACTGCTATTCATCACTATTTCAAGGTCCATTCCTTTCAGCATATGGTAGGAGGGTTAGGTGTGGCCATGTGATCTGGCCAATGAAATGTGAGTTGAAGTACTTGTGTTGGTTCCAGATGAAAGCTTCAAGTGCTGGGCCTCAATGTGCCACATCCTCTTCCTTCACCAACATGACTGCAATTTTCCAGACAGCGGGGGCTCCATGAGCTTTGGTCCTGGCGGTAGGACGTGTGAGACGGAGCTGCCAGCTAACTGACATTAGCCATTGGGGTCGCTTGTTACAGCAGCATAACTTTGCCCATCCTAACTTAATAACTATGATGAACACATACTGCTATGTTTAAGAAAGTGATAGCCCATTTTAAGCAATGGCGCCCAGTTTTAAAGAAGTTTAAATACCTGTAACTATGCTCCTTCCCCCTTCCCTCCGGCTAATCACTCCTATTTCTCTCTTCTTGCTGCCTTGAGTTTAGGACACTGCTGCATTTCCTTTCTTCACAGGAAACCCATGGAAGTCACTGGGTTAAGGGAGAGAGCTTGGGGAATATGTCAAGTTCCTTATCTGCCACAGATCTTTCCCTGAATCCCTGACAGCCATCCCCAAGTCTGGATCATGGGACCAGAGGATATTTGCATTGCCCATCAAGGCCATCTCATTCATAATCCTGACCCTTAGGGGCAAAGAGGGAGGCACTTGCCTAGAGTAAGTAGCAAACCCAGGTCTAAAACCCAGGCTGTCTTCCTGGGCTCATTCCTGGCCCACGTCCTGCAGCCTAGACTGTCCCCAACATTAGTGCATGCACTGTGTAGAACCCACTTCCTGCTGTCTTCTCTTTCCCCTGGAATCTGAGTTTGCCTCTTCTGCCTCTGGACAGCTAGTCTGAGGGTTCCTGGGCCTGAGTTTCCTCTGCCCCCCTAAGAGGTTTCTTTTCCCTGGTCCTACAGCCATGTCTCCCCAAAGCCTGTAACTTCCGCTTGCAACGACTCAGAAACGAAACCTCGACTGGATTTTCCGGCACTCCCACGGAGCCCTCAGAAGAAGGGTGCAGCCCCCTGACCACCCCAGTTCCTACTTCACTCCTTTTAGGAGCCAGGACTTACTGCAGGCCCTTCCTCACCCACAGTGAAGTGCGGAGGGGATTAAGTTACACGTCTGCTCAGACGGCGAGGGTATCTGTGCCATCGCGGTCTCTGCAAACAAGCGTCAGTAACTGCCCCCATCCTTTCTAATGAAGGCCTAATCATTGTGAATGAGTGTCTTTATTAAACTGCAGTTTGATAAACCATCATCTGAAAGGGACTTCTTTAAGGGGCCAACTCTTTTTTTTCCCTTTCACATTTAAAAACCCATTTAAATAGAAGAATTTTTAAAAAGACCCATGCAGAGGAGGCCCCATACACAGGCAACTACTTTCTCCCACACTTCTCCATGACAAGACACACAAAGAAACTGAGACCAGACAGAGATATGACACACCCTTTCCTCTATTTTTGGAAGAATTTAGAGCCCACACCCACAAACGGAAGTTGGCATGCTCTAGCAGCAAAAAAAAGGCAGTCAGACGCCTCTAGTATCAAGGACAGGCCATTTGAAAGGAGTCCGTGTCCTGAATTCTTGGAGCCATCACCTGAACCCCAAGAGGGTGGACACTGAAGACCACCAGCTGAATGTGGAGCTGCTGGCGGCTCGCCTATGTCCACCCACTTCCATCTTCCCACCAGAAGTGAATTTTATTCAGGGCAGTAATGTGCCTTGTCTCCCATGCTCCAGGGATGGGGCCAGTGTGCCTTGCCTGGATGACGAGACATGAACAGAGCCCTGGGGGCACTTCCAGGGAAGCCCGTTACGGGGTCAATGAAGCAGGCACGCATCCCTTTTGCCCCTTCTGCTTCCCCTTCTCCTGCCTGAACCATGGACAGGGGTGGATGGAGCTTTGGTGGCCATCACGGAACCTCACAGCTGACAGTGGCCCCTAAGGATGGCAGGGCAGAAACTCAGGAGGAGCCTGAGTCTCCAATGGCACCAGGGGGCCACATGTCATAATAGGCACCTACCTCCCCACTTTTGTAGAGGAGAAAAATGGACCCTTTAACTTATGTAAACTACTGTCATCCAGCATACCCAGCCATTCCCCACATGCAATGCCTATCCAGACTACCGTCCAAACAGGCCATCCCCCAGGCAGGCCCGGGGAATTTCTTTCTTCTACGGAAAGTCAATGACTTAGAGAACTGAAAAGTCAATGGAAGGTTTCATTAGACTAAAAATCCACTCTGGCTAAACATATTTGGTACATTTTGGGGTGATGGTGTGGGAGAACATAAGGCTCTACCCTTGCTGCTCTTAAAATATGAAACAAACACCAGCTGCTCCTTATCTAATATGGTAATTATTTAGATATTTTAATTACATATCATATTTTGGAGAAAACTGGAAGCAAAGGAAGAAAAGACAAGGGAGCCCAATGTCCATCAATGGATGAACGAATAAAGAAAATATGGTGTGTGTGTGTGTGTGTGTGTATATACACACACACACAACGGAATATTATTCAGCCTTAAAAAAGAAGGAAATCCTGTCACAAGCTACAACATGGATGAACCTCAAGGACATTATGCTACATGAAATAAGCCAGTCACAAAAGAACAAATGCTGAATGATTCCATTCATATGACTAAAGTATTTAAAGTAGTCACAATCATAGAAATGGAAAGTAGAAAGGTGGTTGCCAAGGGCTGGGGGCTGGGGGGGAGGGGAAATTAGTGTTTAACGAGTATAGAGTTTCACAGAGATCCTTTATTCATTTAAGATTTTTCATGATTAAAATACATCCCTTAAATTCTTTTTTAGGCTTGCTTTACTTATTTTCTCCCATTGGTCTGTGGGTTTATTCTCAGGAGTTGTAACAGCAGCCCAATGGGTTGCTCGTGACAAATGAGCATGACTCATTTTGTTTAGTGTCTTCCTGGGATGCTTCAGGGAAGGTGCAGACAGGCCAAGAGAGCCACTGTGCAGGTAAGACACCAGCCACTGGAGATTCTGTGACCAGGACACGAAAGCAGACAGATCGCCCACCTTCTGCACTCAGCTTCCAAGGGGCCGGGGAGATGATGGGACGTGTGACAAGCTAACTACCAGTTACCACGTTGGGCTCTTCCTTTTAATGATTCTGATCATTCAAATTAAAGATTGATTATGGTCGGGAAAGTGAAAGAAAGAAAACACTCAAAGGACTGCTAACTGACTTATCCAAGCAACACACCTGGCTCAAGGACTATTATTTTTAAAAACCTAATACATTTTTCTTTTAATAGATTACTTCTCAGTGAGTAATGTTTTAGGTAATAAGAGGGGGATTCTGTGGGAGATAGAAAAAAACCTTCTAGGTCTTTGTCTCCAAAATCATTTGTCGTAAGAGCTATAGACAGTCAATGTTATTTTAAATTTATAATTTCTTAGTATGCATGGCTTTAAAGCTCACAAAAGAGGATTCTTTGAGTCACAGAAAGAAAACTAATTTTCTTCATGAGACGAACGCTCTGCATTCAGAAGGACAAGGAAGGTGGCCAGGTGTAGTGAACAGGGAGCGGGATGAGAAGGCAAGAAACAGTGATTCTCCCCTGGCTCAGCCATGGTGGCAAAGGCAGATCCCAGGGGCTTCCGGACTCTTCTCAGAGGATCCTATCCATTCCTCAGAGGACTGCCTGGCGGATGTGGGGCTGCCAGGTAACGCTCTCTTTGAACAAAGGGCTCTGAGACCAGAGAGGGTTTAAAAACCATGGCCTCACAAAGCCAGACACTGAGCTAGGAGAAGCCGCACTGCTGAAGGAGGTGCTGCCTCTCCTTCCCACAAAGCAGCCATGGGGGAAGGATGGGGGTAGAGAGTGGGGCTTCACCTTCCTCCTTCCTGTCCCTTAGGGTGGGTGAACAGCTAGAGGCCAGAGGGGAAGCTGAAGGTCATCCATCCACCTCCACCACCATGCTGAGAGAAGCTCTTTGTGCCCTGCGGCCCTCCAACTACTGGACTGGCCCCTCACAGACACCAACTCGGAAGTACGCCCAGACCAAGCCCACAGGCCCTAGCTTTGTGACTCGACCCCATTTCAGCCTAGCAGGGGCAAGTCATTTCTGTTCCTACTCCCTTATGGAGAGCAATGACAAGGAAAAGCAATTCTGCCAATTCTTTAAGGAAAAACTTGAGGAGGCACTTCCTCCTGAGGAGATGGGCTGACAAAACCCACAAAGGTCTGGGCTGGAATCTAAGCTGCCACGTCCTAAGTAACCTGGCCTTGAGCAAATGACTCCACCTCTCAGAGACCAAGGCCACCCTCCGTGACAGGGCGGTTGAGGCTACTTTACAGGGTTTGGCAAGAGGACACCACGGCCCTACAGCCCCTCCGCTGCCAACCACCTCCGCCCCACCAGATGTGAGTATCATGAGGCCAGACTGTCTTGTCCATTGCTGTATCACCAGGGGCCAGAATACTGACCAGCTCATGGCAGCTTTTCCATCAATATAACAGTGGAATCAATGACCCAGAGAGTAAACTGAAGCCCATTATGAGCAGCATGCGAGGCTGCATGCAAGGTGGGTATGAGCGCACATGTGGGCGAGGTGCTGCCTCTCTCCGTGCCTCAGCTTCCCCACCTGTAAAAACGAACACAATACTTGGATCACCTCAAGGGCTGTTTTAACAGTTAAACAAGATAATATACGAAAAAGCACTTAGCACCATGCCCGACCCACACGTAAGTCACTGTTAATGAAATGTCCACTCCAAATTGCCTTCTTCTGATTTTGGGTCCTGCGTCCAAAAATGATGAGTCCCAGTGATCAAGATTAGTATGCAAATAAATGGCTCCTCATCTACTCCTCAGTAGTAATTATGATGGTCACATTCACTCTCCACTTCTTCCTTCATCATACCTAATTTTCTCATTTGTCTTTTTAAGAATAAAACAACAGCTCCCACAGTGGTAGCATGTGACCACCTCCATTCCTTTAAATAATAATTCTCCCGTGCATTGTTTAATCATGTTGATATGGAACTTAACCTGTTAGCCAGTAATTTTTTGTCATGCTCTTGAATGACTGCATATTTGTACTTAACAGTTAAGTTTTAAGGTGCTTCTAGTGCTTAGTTTTTAAAATTTGGGGTTTAAAATTTTTTAAATATTTTGCTTAGTTTTTGTTATTTGTTTACTAAATTTCCTGAGGAAGAGTACCAGATAACCCAACGGTCATCTTCTCCCTGTGTCTGTGAGAGAGAAGACAGAGGACAAAAGGAAGGACAGATGCATTGCTTTAAACAGTTAAAACCAGGCTTAGTTCTGACCTAACTGCTTCCTGATTTAATGTCTGCTTAAGAACACACCATGTTACGAAAATGCTCTAATGGAACAGCTAGATCAGGAACTGGATCTTCTGGGAGCATGAGGTTCAAAAATAAGGAACTTACTTTGCTGAGAAAAAGGGATGTTATGTAAACCCCCAAGTCCTTAAGAGTCACAATAGTGAGGCTGCCTGAGCACATAGCTCTTCCGGACCCACTGTGCTGTGGGCTCTGAGCGGCGGGTCCAAGGTTCCTCCTTCCTCCTCGGTTCCAGCAAGTCACTCGGCTCACAGAACCACCTAGAGAGCCACCATTACAACCTCGCTGCAGGTTGTAGCAGAGAACTTGTCACCAGCTGGGCTTCTCTTTAATGACCTCCTGGAGAACCAGCAGAAGCCCCCTGCTCTAGGTGTTCGGGGAGGTGGCACAGGAAGCCAGGGCAGGACCAGCTGCCTCCGTCTCTGCCAGAGTAGTCAGTGGGCCCAGAACAGTTGATGGGCTCTGCTCACTTGGATCCAGGTTGCCATGGAGATTGGCAGTCTCTGTGGATGCCCCCACTATACAACCAACTGGAACTTTCCTGACGGGGGAGCAAAGGGAGCACCCCCGAGTCACACGGCAGTGGGGGCTTTGTTTATGGAGGTGGTAGGTTGGGCCTCCATCTTCCCGCTGAGTCAGAGAGAGCATTCCAGCTTGGTCACTGTGAGGGAAAAGGTTTTTTCCCTTAAACTGAATTTTCCACGTGAAGTAAAGATGACTTTTTTGGGGGTATTACTTTTTACTTTTACTGCTTCTTTCAGTATTTCACAATTATTTAATGATTGCTATTCAGCTAAAAAAATGCCTTGACGCATTGCAGAAGATGGGAATAATGATAATTTTAAAACGGCAGTCAGCAACAAGAACCCTTAAAAGCATCAGTGCAACCGCATTGAAGAATAACCCCCCTTGTCTTCCTCGCACTTGCTGAAGAGCTTACTGATAGCAAAACCAAGTGCAAAATTTTAATGAATCGGTAGCACTTTATGAACTAAGCTACTTAGATGAAAATAAAATTTTGCGTATGTTTTATGCTTTGGAACAAGATTTCTGACCTGGGGTCTGAGAGTCTGCTGAGACTGTGGGCTATGTGTTTGAGTATTGGAGGGAATTTTTCTGAGGAGGGGGCATATAGTTCTCAACTATTCTGAAAGAGGGTCCCTAAAGTGTTAAGGTTAGAGTTTACTTAATTTACAGCAAAGTTTCCCAATCCAGTTCCTTTTATTTCCCTGAACATGTCAGAACTTGATGGAAGACACATATTGGGGGTGTTTTCCTGCCCCCTACTTCTGCCCACAGGCTACATGTCTCATCCCCTCTCTTCCTCTTCCTCTCCTCATTACCCTCGTCTATGGCATATCTAGAAAAATAAGTAAATACTGAGCACTGTACATGCCAGACATAGTGCTCAGTGCTGGGGATATAAAGACAGGTTAGACAGGGTCCATGTTCTCAAGGAGCTCACAGTCGCATGGAAGAAAGGACTCATCAATGGATAATCTGATGTGTGTAATAATTATTGAGATGCATACAGACAGAATGCTGTGGGAGGTGAGGAGGTTGCTGTGTAGATATCAAATATTCCCAATCGCCAATCCCACCCTATGTCACAGACAAAAGCCAAGGAGGAAGATATTCGAAGAGTCTGATGAACGGGGTTTTGCTTGGTTTCTTGTCTAGTTGGCTGGGTAGAACTTCACAATGTCGAGGATGGCTGTGTCTTCTCAAAAGTCATCTTAAATTCAGAGACAGGAAATAGAACGGTGGTCATCAGGGGCTAGGAGGAGGATGGGAGTGGAGAGCTAGTGTTTCACGGGTACAGAGTTTCAGTCAGGGAAGATGAAAAAGTTTCTGGAGATGGAAGGTGGTGACGATTGCACAAGGTGAATGTACTTAATGGCAACGAACCGTACACTTAAAATGGTTAAAATGGTAAATTCTATGGAATGTATATTTTACCACAATTTTTTAAAAAGTAGTCTTAATTTTTCTATAGGTATTTGGCAAAAAAAGATGTTAGTGGAGCCCATTTCTGCCAGGGTTCGAGAGAAAATGAGTGTGCTGGGCCGAGAGTTTCACAAACCCTAATGCACCCCAGGTTCGTCCCTATTCTCCAGACAGCGGTGTCCCTGTTGCTGCTCAGGCTGACACTCCCCTCCTTTCTCTTCTCTAGGACGCCCAGCAGGGCTGGGAAGGAAGCCCTGAGAGACGGGGTCTGCGGTGTCCTGACAGCCTCATCTAACCAAATCCCCACACTCGGCAGCAGCCACAGCAGCAGCAACCCCTGGGCTCCCTGCAGGTCCTGGAGAGGGTGGCCCCAGACAGTGTCACATTTCTGTGACTAGCAGCCTGAAAAGTGAGCCGCCAGCTGGGGGCTTGGACAGAAGCATTACACAGGCCTCCTGGTCATCTCAGAACTTGATCCTGGTTATCACAGAGACTCCCCGCCACGAAGCCCCCGGGCTCCCTGGCAGCTGAGATTATCGGGATGCAGTTCATCTAGATCCGCCTGCCCTCGCCGCGCACAGCGGGTCTGAAACCCTGCACCTGCTTCAGGCTCGCGAGTCTGCAGCAGCGCTCGTTCGCTTGCAGGAGATGACAGCACATACTGATACTTATCTTCAAGATCCTCCTTTGGGTTCTGCGGCTACACTTCTGGTTTTGTTACAGCTTCTCTGTGCTGATGTATCAGGATCTGAGCTGCCCTCAAGAGTTCCCGGTGCTAATTGCTTCCCCCTGGAGGGATGCAGGGGGCGTCCTGCCAGGCCGGCCCCCAGGGATGCCCAGGGGACCCTGTCCCCCTTTTCCCTGCAGCTCTGCTTCCCTGTCCTTCATCAGCTGCTGCAACAGGCCTGGGGACTAGGACAATCTCCCCAGCTCCCCTCTGCTCTGCAGTCCCAGATAATAGGCCCTCAGCCATCGGGTCTTTAAGGATTTCAGCACTAACCTTACAGGGAGACCAACAGATCCTGGCTTAGAATTTAAATAAAGAGACATGAAGATGTTACCCACTTTTTGGAAGTAGGATCCGTGGTTTATAATTGCCGCCTCCCGACTGGATTCTGTCCCAGGAATGCTCGAGGGTGCTGCCCACAGGAGAAGGGGGGACCCACCAGCTGGGGTCCTCTGGCCTGGAGAGGAAAACCCTTCAACATTCACCCCAAGATAAGCCCCCACCCCCAGGGTCAGCCCCTCTGGCTTTCATGTGGGTGAATGAACTTCCTCCCGGGCTCCCCAAGATTTCTACCAGGGCACGAGGGTGCTCTGCATGACCCTGAAAAGGCTTTTATTTATTTTGTTATATACAAAAATATATAATGCATTCACACACATATTTTTTTGTCTTTGCCTTCCTGAATACTGCTGCTTCTGGATGCTGGTTCATCACACCCTTGTTCCTGGTCCCAGGTCCGTGAGATTACACAGGCCTCCGACTATCCTATGCTTGTCCAGAGATCTGGAGCACTGGCAGGCCAGCCTCCTCGTCTGGCCCTCCCTCTCCTCCTGGGAGCCCTCCATCAATCTCCACTCATCTCTAAGGCTCTGCCAGACATCTTCACCCCTTTTTGGGTCCTATGCTTATTTCATACTCCGGCTAAGGGGTCCCTGGCCACCAACACACTGTGCTCCTTCAGTCTTTCTGGGGCCCACAGAGCCCTCCCTCCCCTGAATTTCTGTTTCACATGAGAGAGAGGGCTTCAGTTCACAGCTCAATAGTCCCTGCCCTGTGGTCATTCACTCCAGCCCCTCCTCAGGTACTTGGGCATCTAACGCATGCCTCATCCCTCATCCCCCCCACATCCCTCATCCCTCACCCCCCACACCCCTCATCCATCATCCCACTCCACACCCCTCATCCACCCCATACCCCTCATCCCTCACCCCTTCACCCCGCTCATCCCTCACCCTCTCATCCCTCGCTCTACCCCACACCCCTCATCCCTCACACCACCCTACACCCCTCATCCCTCACACCACTCCACGCCCCTCGGAAAGAACCTCTGCTCAGTCCTAAAGCAAGCATTGCTTCAATTCCAAAGAAACTTAAATGCACTGAAGCTCTTTTATGGAAAGGACATAGAGGGTCATTTTGGCACAGCTGCCTGACCCTTCCTGGTGCTCTATCGGCCTGGCAAAATTAACCTCACCAAATAATACACATCACCAAATCTACCAAATCTGTTGAACCTCCCTCATTAATAATCAAGTAGAAATTGACTTTCTCGTTATTTTACTGAATATCTTCTATATTGCAAAGGAATATTTATAGCCAAATGTCAATCATTCTATAGGAACCATTTTACGGCAAATAGGAAATTCACTTGTTCTTCCACTTTCCCCAAGTCCTCACAGCAAATATTCAAGGGTTACTGAGGAGAGGACCAATTGATAGAACCTGATGTGCTGGGAATTCTCTATCTGCTGGTTATAATTATAGAAAAATGTAGGACTTTTTGAGTTATGTTCTTAGAGATTATTTATTTAGTCTAATCATCTTCATTCCACAGATGTGGAAACAGAAGCCCAGGGGTTCACCACTAAATCCCAGCAGGTTAGAGCTGGAAGGAGATGAGCCAGCAATTCCACACCTAGGTGTGTATCTAAAATAAACAAAAGCACCCGTGCACAAAAAAACTTGTTCAAGAATGTTGCTAGCAGCTTTATTCATAATAGCCAAAACTAGTGCCCACCCAGAGGATAATGGTTAAACACACTGTAGTTTACTTATGCAGTTGAAAACTATTCAGCAACAAAGAACAAACTACCAACCCACGCAACAACCTAGGAGAATCTCAAAATCATCTGTTGGTGTTCTGGGTTGAATTGTGCCCCTCCCCAAATTCCTATGTTGAAGTCCTAACCTCAGAATGTGACCTCATTTGAAAACAAGGTCGTTGCAGATGTAATGAGTTAAGATGAGGTCCTCCTGGAGTAGGGTGGGCCCCTAATCCAGTATGTGGCCTTATAAACTGGGAGATCTGAACACAGAGACAGTACACAGGGAGGACGCCATGTGAAGACTGGAGTTAGGCTGCCACAAGCCAGGAGCCAGCAGAAGGGAGCAGAGGGGTCTGGACTACATCCTTCCCTAATGCCTTCTTGGCATTGATCTTGGACTTCACTTTGATCTTGGATTTCTAGCCTCTAGAACTGTGAGAAAAAATGTCTATTGTTGAAGGCTCCTGGTCTGTGGTACGTTGCTACAGCAGCCCTGGCAAACCAACACAGGTGGTGACAGAAATCTCACACAGAAGAGCATATTCTGTGTGACTTCATCTACACTGCACTCTAAAACAGGTTAAACAAAACTACGGTGAAAAATTCAGAGCACTGGTTTCCTTTGGAGGAGTGGGGGCGGGAATGACTAAGAAGGGGCACGAGGGAACTTTCTGGGGTGATGTTGGTATTTTATAATTATCTTGACAGGGTTTGGGTCACAGGGGTATCCATTTGTCAAATCTCATCAAAAGGTGCCCTTAGGACCCGTGTACTTCACTAGATATACAATTTAGCACACATAAAAAGAACCATGAACAAATACTGAACTCTAGGGAATGACAGGCATGCTGAAGTGTTTAAGGGGTGAGGTGTACTGATATCGCAATTTACACTGAAATGCATAAAAATGAGGATGGTTTGATAGAGGGCTAGATGCATGGATAGATATGAATCGATAGTGATAAAGCAAATACAGTCGTGCGCTGCATAACAACATTCAGTTAACGACGGTGGTCCCGTAAGATTGGTACCACAGAGCCCAGGCGCGTGGGGGCTGTACCATCCAGGTCTGTGTAAGGACACTCTGTGATGCTCGCACAAGGATGAAATCTCCTAACGACACATTTCTCATACACATCCCTGTCATTAAGTGAAGCATGACTGTATAGCAAAATGTCAATTGCAGAATCTGGGTAATGAATACACGGGTACTCATAACACAACTTTTTTCAATTTTCCTATATAGCTGAAAATTTTCAAGATAAAATGTGAAAAACTGTTACCATGGCCACAATCTGATCTCTTTCAGGACCCCACTGCCAGTCGGTACAATCGCATGACAGTGCTACCAAGGATCTAAGAGCCAACTTAACGAAAGGTATTTTAAAAGGAAACTTAACTCTGGGAGAAAAGGAACATTATGTTGAAATATGTACTGCTTACAATGAGAAATGTTCTCCCACTCTAACCTATTTGTAAAACTAATTTAAGTTGTATGAAATGCCTATTTAAAAACAGCAAGAGTAGGGGTAGTAACAAGAACTTCTTCATTTCAGAGATGTCTATTCTTAAACGCCTGAGGATAACCCAAACCCACCAGCTCCACAGAAGTTAAACGTACACTCAGCGGTAAGTTCCCCAGAGGTGCATTCTTTACAGCTGTGCATGGAGGCTTGGCACTGACAGCGGCCCCCAAAGCAGAACAGATGCTGAGACACACACGGCAAGACCCGGGCTGACACCTCAGAGCATGCGCATGAAGGAAAATCAACACCGTGCTCCCCAAGACGACGGCCACATACGGGGAACGCCGGCTCAGCAATGGTTTCTCAAAAGAAAAACGTTACACAAGTAAGAACAATGTCGTGCTTTCCCCTCGGAGTAAGTGAGGTAACTGAATATGTAAGTTTAGTCATCATTGTAGAACTGAAGAAGCAATTCCAGCATTTTAGTATGGAAGAAAAAAGAATGTAAATCAATTCAACTTTTCAGTAACCAAATGTCTTTTCTTGATAATGTTACCAAGCTTGTATTTTGCAGAATAGACACAGGAATAGAAAAATGTAGTCCACAAAATGATGAGAGAGAGAGAAAAAGAAAACAAAATGCCAGGGCCCTTTCCCCATCCCTCCCAAAAAACCCATGGGGAGAGCATTATCATCCCAGTATCACAGATGATGAGACTGAGGTTCAGAGAGGTTCAGTGACCTCACATCACATAGCTATTTAAGGGGCAGAACCAAGGTTCTAACCCTGGCCTTCTGACTTTGGCCTCTGTGAGAAAAAAGGTTGGTGTTTAGGAAACAACTTGGCCCCTCAAAGCTAAGGGAGGCTCAGCAGCAGTGATGACACAGCACGGCCTCTGCAGACAAGCTGCCAGGGTTGAATCCTGATTTACCAGCTGTGTGACCTTGGGCATGTGACTCACTCTGTGCGTCATTAATGTTTTTTGTAGAATGTGTAATAACAGCTCTTATCTGACGGAGCCCCAAGTAAAGTACTTAGAATAACACCTGGCACTCTACAGGCAGATACGCTCCAGACCGGTGCAGTCCAGCACTGAGGCCACTAGCCAGGGTGACTATTTAAATTTAACTTTAGATGAGCTAAAATTAAAAATTCAGGTCCTCAGTCTAACTAGCCACATTTAAAATGCACAATAGCCACATGTGGCTCGTGGCTACTGTACTGCACAGTGCAGACACAGAATATTTCCATCATCACAGAAGCTCTTCCAGACAGTGCTCGTCCAGAGAAGAAAACAAACCTTTTCCCGAGGACACCAGTGACTCTGAAGGAAAAGACTTGGGAAGAGGACAGTGTGGGTATTGTCTTTATTATTATTATTGTCATTACATCAGATTTTTAAATGCCCCCTGTGAATTTTTTACCTCTAAAGGTAAAATGGAATGCAGATTGCTCGAGTCAGTGCAGCCTTTTTCTGACCTGATCTGAGTCCTCAATTAAAAGGAAGGGTGAGGAAAACAAAGAGATGAGGTGGAAGGGAGAGAGAATGAGGCAGGAGAAAGGAAGGGAGGTGCGCAGAGAGAAGGTGCAGGAAGAGAGAGAAAGGGTGTGCATCTTGTCATCCAAAGCCAACACACTGTCTGTCTGCATTAATCATGCCTGTCGATTTTCTGTATTCTGATGCTTTGCTATATTCTGGGGCCTTGCTGATGCTGGTCAGACTGCCCCTCCCAGGGCTGGCCAGTTCCTAGAGACAGTAAACAACTCACCTGCCAGTGTACCTGTCATATGCAAACGAACCCATCCAGAGCCCACACCCCACCTCCTCTACCAGAGGCTCCCACACTCTGGGCCACTATTCATCTGCCCTAATCACCCCAGGACCAGGTACTAGACAAGTCAAGACCCTCCTCAACCCCAGAGCCCACTGCAGTCACTCCAACTAGCCAATCCTAAACCTGCTCACCCTGCCCCTCCCAGCCCTTTTCATAGAAACCACAACAAAGGCTCTTGTCCAGTTTCCCTTACTCCCTCCGCCTCCTGACTGACCCCAGAGCTTCCCCCTGAGCTCCCCCACCACCCACCATGGCATGGCCTGCCCCTCCTCTTGGGAACCATGAGTAACAAACTATCTTTTCCATAGCAATTGTCTCCTGACCTGTTGGCCTCACTGTATCTGAATAATGATAAAATCTACATTTTAAAATGGTTTCACCCCACCACACCCAGTCTCACCACAGGAAAAGTCAAGTTTATTTCACTGAAAAATCAATCTCCCCGCCAACAAGCTGGATTGTGTTATCCAACTGTGCTGTGGGAAGACTGAGGACGTTTATGTGCTGCAAAAAACCCACCACCACCACCTCTTCTTTTACACACTTGTGGGGATGCAGCAAAACGGTCCATCTTACAGGAATGTGGAATTGCTCCAACCTAGCCATCAGATGATCAGATAAACCCTCTTATTTTACAGCTGAAACGTCTCATGCAAGGTCACGGGCAGGGGCAAAGCCAGGATCTGAACCTAAACATGCTGACTGGTGCCTGGCTAGCATATTTTTTCTGTCTGTTCCACCTTCACCTGAAATTGAGAGAAACTAACAAACGATTTAGGCTTTTGCTTGTGGTCTGCCAATCCTCCAGTATTCTGTATATTTTAATTAAAGCAGCCATTAACATCTCTTCATCCTGAGTAACTATGGAGTTGAGATTATTAATAACAGTGTAGCTGTTGGTTGAGGAACCATAAGCACTTCCTGACACCTCGCCAGGGAGCCTCGTCTGGGAGAAGCACGCAGGCCAGGCTACTGGAGGCCTCTGGTTTTCTGAATAAAAGGTGTTAAGCACTTCAGCGGCTAGTCTGACAACCTCTGCTCTTCAGGAGTTCTGTCCTTGCCTGCAAAGTACAGGAGGAGCTGACAATATCTTCAAGATAGGCAGACAGATTTGAAAAGCAATCAGTGAGATGCTGAAGTAAACTAGAATATGTGAGGACAGCACCCACAGTGCAGGAACGTGGCCCTTGACTGGGGAGGCTCAAGACTGGGCTGCAGAGGTGCACAAAATCCTTTCCCTGCGAGAAAGCAGAGCTGTACTGCCAGTTCCACTTGGAGGGAAGCAGGGGGAACCAAATTAAAATCTTCACTTTTCAATTTCATCCTATAGAAAAATGCCTTTCTTCCTGCATTTTGGATACTGGTGGAGAAATTAGCTTTACGTCAATCTTAAACTCTCATTTAAAATTCACCATTATCCAGTCCTCTGGCCTTCCCTGTTTGAAGCCATATATACATAATCCATCTACCCCGGGAGAGCTTGGAAGAGAGCGCTACCTGTAGGGACTACCCAAATCTTAAAAATGCTACAGTCACTAAATACATCACACAAATACTTATTTTCAGAAAGGTACAGATTGTGTTTTGGAAGACACGTGAGACAAATTTTCTGATATGTGTGTATATGTACATGTCTGTGCACATACACATATATGTATGTGTATACATGTACGTATATGTATACATGCATATGTACACGTATACACACACAAACATACACACTCATATATTCTCAAGTACCACATACTCTTGAGTACGGTATATATGAAATTTTTCCCTGCTCATGCATGCAATATTTAAAATGAGCTCACTGGTTTATTTTCATTGTCAAAAAGTATTTATTAACTCAAAATCATGACAGAGGCTTTGTTGAGATAGTGGAGTTATAGGTGATTTTTTTCCATTTTTCCAAAATTTGGATAATAAATTACACTTTAATTCTATTAAGTTAAGCCAGTATATTTATATACTTAGTCATATATATTCTTCTTCTGAAACTTAATCTGAAATAATTTTACAGATAGAAACCCTGCCTTCCAGGGGATTATACATTTACAACTTCTACCTTTATGATCTCTACACGGGTTTCCTGTTAAATATGACAGATCGCTAATTAAGGCCACAGGAAATGTCTTAAGTCCTCAATCCTTAAACCTACAGAATAATGTTATATAAACAAAATCCAAACACACAAGACTACATTGAATTTAATCTAGATATTTTAAAAGTGAGGCTTTTACATTTTCCCCAAGGTTGTATCACTTTCTCCGGCTCATAATCCATACCACCAACAATGCAGTGTTAATAAGGCAACTGTAGAAAAACCCCCAATAATGACAAATGGTGAATGTGCAGAAAGCTCCATGAAATAAACAGATAATCCTTAGAATCATTTCTGCTGATTGTGTTGTTTTTATTTAACTACGCCAGAATCCACTCATCTACTGCCAGAAAACATTTATTAATAACAGTGTATTTTAAAGAAATTGGGTTCAAAATGATTAACAGTTACTCTTCATTGGTGAGCAATGAAAACTATCTATGTGAAAAAGGATTTGTAAGTGATGAGCACTGAGAAAGACTCAACCACATGCCCGTTAAGAAGGCCACCATAATTAAATTTTTTTGTAAAGACTTCCTCTTCCTCCCTCCCCTCTTCAGGGATAAGTCATGTTCCTTATCAGATCATTTGTTTTAGACAAGCAGAATTATCACAGCCAAGAATTATATATTTTGCACATAAATGTGAAATCATAAGTGGTACTTTTAAAACCTCTTTTATGTTAACATTTTCTTAACTTGTTCTATACAATATATCCATATTTTAAATAATTAAAATAATTCTTACAAATTGCCTACACACTTCACTATAGAAGCAATAAATTTTATTTTTTATTTTATTAATATTTATATTTTATATTTTATTTACTTTTTAATTTGTCATCTGTACAGTCACATTAAGATAATTATAAAATGACATGCGAGCAATAAGCCGAGTTAATTGAACGTCTATTTATGATCATGCTGACATTTGACACAGTTCAGTGAACTCTGCAGTGTGAGGGCAGGAAATGTGTGCACCGCCATGGATCACCTGGGGCCCGGTGGAGTGCTTCCACGTTGACTCTGAAGCCGGACAGACCTGGGCAATGGCAAGGGCGTCAGTCTTGGCGTCAGACAGACTAAGGTTTCACTTCTCACTGGCCATCTGTCTTCAGGCAACTCAGCCATCAGCACAGTCTCTTCATCCTGAAGGTGGGAACGATCCTTCGGACCTCCTCGAGCTTGATGAGGCTTCAACAAGTCACTGAACATGGGCCGACCAGCACCGTAGGTCCTCGACTTCTCTTACAAAATAGAGAGTTCACAGGCACAGGAAAACCAGGCAGGAATCCCCACAGCACAGGCGGCTCTGGGAAGGCGGGGACGTGCGTGCTGCTGGCAGTTCCCCTGGGGTGCTGACGAGGTCAGCAGTGGCGGGCGCAGCACGGGGCAGGGCCCAGGCTGTGAGACAGCGGGCCGGGCCTGGCTGTATCCCTCACTCTCCGTGTGAGTACAGGCAAAGCCTTTCACCTCACCAAGCTTCAGTTTTCTCACATGGAAAATGGGCATAACAGCACCGACCTCTTAGGACTCTAGTGACGATTCATGGGATAATCCTTAGAAAGCATCGCCAAACACTAACACTGTCTGACTCATCTTAAGTTTTCAGGAAATGTTACCTATTATCATTAATAAGTAATTTTTGCCCCTTAGAAAACAGTGTTAACTTTTCATTGTCAATCTGGGATTCAAGAGAGCTAAATCATTATGAAGTCCTATAGGTACAGATTAGTACGAAACTTTGCTGACCCCTAGAGCAACCCTGTAAGTTATTTTTCTTTACTAAGTCCCTGACTCTTTCTTGTAAGAGCTGAGGGCTTATAGTTACTGCTGCTGTCCTTAAGTTCAGGTCTAAAACAATCTGCTGATTTCTATTTCTTTAAAAATTCATTTAATTCTGTGTAGCTGTCAATACACCATTTTAAAGATGAGCAAAGAGACTTTGACCTGAGACACAGCAACAGCCGAAAACAACAAAATCTAATTGTAACCACACGGATGTGAGATGATACATAACAGAAAGGTGAGCCAGCCACACTGGTAACAGGAAGGGCCACAGAGATCACAGTAATGCCTGTTGACATGTAACATGTAAATAGTTCGTGAAAATATATCCTTGAGAAGCTCTAACTCTTCTTACTTCTACCTTCAGTTTGAACACAAATGTCACACTTCCTCTTCTGCATTTCTTCAATGTTAACCAGAGTGTTTTGAGGAACTTTTCTGAAAGTCACATGTTCCTTCTGGTGGGATGCAGTCTGCTCCACTGCCTCACCTTGTCTTCTCCATCATCCTTTAAGAGCTGGAGGAAGAATCCCCTATGCTTGTGCTGGATGTAAACTACACAGGATTATATAAGTATTTACCAGAAATGGCTGATCGAGGAATAAAAGCAATAACCAATATGCAATGTTCAGCAAAAGGATGTTCTATTTGAATGTCTTGATTTTGTCTTTTCTAAAAGTAGTTTTGATAATTTATACAGAATAAATATTATTACTTTTTGAAAATTTGGAGTTTTTCAATTAAAATGCGGTAAAGTCTGAGAACACTCCTGGAAAGTCTTTCTGACTACTTTCATTTCTGTGTGAGGTTTAGGTTTGTAGGAAAATTGAAACAGATGTTTGTGGTATGTGTCATAACTCAAATGAACTTGGCTAAAGAGAAAACAGTTCAGTGAGAGGGTCTTTCATAATTCAACAAATATTTATATCTCAAGTAAACATCAGCCCTAGGATTAAAAAATGATTAAGACACGGGTTCCCATAAGAGGCTCACAATATGAGAAAGAGACAGATAAGTGAGTAACTACATTATGGTATACTATGTATAAGAACAGAATTATTATTATCATCACACTAATACTTCTATTATCAACTATAATTATCCTATTAAACTGATATAATAGCAGTCAGGAAAAGGTTATACTTGGCTTTCACCGGCATATACAATCTACACATCTATACATTGTAAATCTATGCAAAATCCATACATCTTATATTTCAGTAACTGTCTTAATATGTCTATCACTTTTAGAGACTTAATTTAAGCCACACACAAAGAGTTTTCACAAAAGGCCTCCAAATATACATATATAATCCAATTAGGGGTGTTCAGTCCATTTTTTAGTGTCCAAACACATTTACTATCTAACAAAGATTCCTCAAAGCTAAAGACTCAAACACCCCTAATTCTAAAAATTGAGTTAAAATTAATTTAAAAAAACAAAGCCAACGAAGAGTTTACAATGTTGTGCTAATTCATTGCTTTGTAATTTAAACTTTTTTAAATGCAGGTAACTTTTAAATTTTTAATTAACCAGATGGAGGGTTGTCCTTGTTTTTAGTTATGTGGGCAATTCCAGCAGAATCAGCCAGCAAGAAAACAGCTGGGCAGAAAGTCACTCTATTTTTAAGTGAATTTTAAGTAAATTTTAAGTAATTTTAAGTAAATTCTGTTCAAATTTTTGTTCTAACAACAGGTCTCCAAGATGTGTGACCTATAACATATTGAGGATTTCAGTGGACTTCAGATAAAAAGATAGAGGCCTTTTAAAGTGAGAAAATAATAGAATCTTAAGTTGAATGGAAAATATTAACCGTGTATATACAACATGAACCACAGATCTGCAAAATAACCCAACACACACAGACCTACACACACTGAGACATCTACCTACATGACTGGGAAAGTGCTGAATATTTACAGTGACTCTGCTTGGGTGTGGGATTATAAGTGATTTTTCTTTTCTTTCAGGTTTTTTTTTCCAATGACCATGTGTTACTTTTATAACTAGAAAAAAAAATATTTCTTTAAAAAAAAGGTATTCCAAGAGGGCAGATCCCTAAATCATTCTTTAGTATCATTATTTGGCTCAATTATTAGCATACTGCACTTCATGGGAAACTAACATCTTAAACTGCCTCTAAAAAGATTCCACAACTAGTCTTGGTGAATTCATTTAAACAATGACACTGAGATTGTAGCGTTAACTTTAATTAGAATCCCTTTGACCTTAAAGTAAAAATGGGAAGATAGTGAATTCTTCAAGCCATCTGCTGAATTACAAAGTGTCTTGGGCCAGCACAACAACTGCAATGCCTGTGGGACTGGGGATAAAAACGGCAGTCACTACTTTTGCGAATTCGAGCATGTTTCAGCTCCTCTCATCCCCCTGGGTGGCAGTGGGCTCTGCTATTTGATGTTTACAGTTTTAGGGGGTTCATTTTATGAGGATGCTCCTGGTTCCTCAGAACCAATCTGGTCCTCACCAAGATTGTCTTCTAACTCCACAGCTGCACATTTCACACCATCTGTGGCTTCCAGAAAACCGCTCCTCCTTTAAAAGCGGAGTATGAGAAATGCATCCTTTATGGCATTTTCCACTGCTCCTTCTGAAAACACACAAACATACACTGTATACATCACATACTACACACACACACACCATGTACTACACACACACCCCCTCACACTCCATATACACATACACACCACCTTCCACATACACCATATATATCATACTCTATATACACACCACACACACCCCATACATCACATATTCGATGCACACACACACACACACACACACACACACACACACTGCACTACACACACATCCCATACATTGCACAAACACACATCATACCGCACGTGGAAACATCTCCTGGGCACCCAGCCTGTCCAGGGGAGTGAGTTAACGCAGGGCACTGCAAACAGCAGACACCAATGCACTACTTAAAAAGGGCTTGCAAAACTCACTAAAACTTCATCTCTCCAAAACCAAGTTTTTCAAAGTAAAATTTAAAACAACTATCATTGCCCAGATGTAACTAACATAGCTACTCCATTACAAAAATGTAAAATGATCAGGTTAATTAAAATTCTTTCCTATCTTTGAATTTTGAATAAATTTATTGTTATTGTCCTATTCAATACAGTACAGAATTTAAGTAAGAATAAAATAATAAGAATAGTAAGATAGGGGCCCGCCCGGTGGCGCAGCAGTTTCGTCCGCGCTTGGCAGCCCGGGGTTCGCGGGTTCGGATCCTGGTCGCCCGCCGATGCACTGCCTGTCAGCCACGCCGTGGCGGCGTCCCGTATAAAGTGGAGGAAGATGGGCACGGATGTTAGCCCAGGGCCAGTCTTCCTCAGCAAAAAGGGGAGGATTAGCAACGGATGTTAGCTCAGGGCTGGCTGGTCTTCCTCACAAAAAAAAAAAAAAAAAGAATAGTAAGATAATATCTGATATTATCTGCCCTAAAGCCAAACGGCATGGAAAGAGTAGCTGTAAATGCAACAACTGGTGAAACGAACTGAATCCAGCACAATGCCAGTTTCATTTAAAGTTGATATGGTGGGGGTGACAGGAAGGAAGAGTGATGGGGAAAATCAGGTATTGATTTGTGTGTGTGTGTGTGTGTGTGTGTGTGTGTGTGTGTGTATGTGTGTGAGGAAGATTGTCCCTGGGCTAACATCCGTGCCCGTCTTCCTCTGCTTTATATGGGATGCTGCCTCAGCATGGCTTGATAAGCGGTACACAGGTCTGCGCCGGATCCTGAACCCGCAAACCCCAGGCCGCTGGAAGTACAGCGTGCGAACTTAACCACTACACCACTGGGCCGGCCCCAGGTATTGATTATTTTTTTATAACTCCTATATGGCCTGCAAATTTTTTTAAAACTAATTCAGCTGTCAGAATCTTAGGCTCTTAGTTTTAAAACTCAGCACAGACAGATAAAAGCTTTAATTATTTAATGGTTCTCTGGAGAAAAGAATCTGTGTTATTAAACTTTCGGTCACAATCTCATTCACATGGTGTCTTAAAAACATCTTTACTCGTAGCCACCCACTGTCACTCACCTCTTCTCCCTCACTTATCCTGACCTTTGCAAAGGAACCCCAAGTCCAAGCTCTCTTCACCATGTGGGTGCCAGAACAAACCAAAAAGTGTTCGCTGAAAACCCACTGAGTCTGGAAGCCTTCTCCACTGGTGTCTCTGCCACTAGGTCACTTTGACACCAAACTGCTGTTACTCCTGACTCCCAGAGCACCTGGGGGTTGATCTGAGCAGTAACCTAACCTAGAAGACAACAAAGAACCTAAGTTGAAACCCCTACAGCTGATAACACCGTATTGTATAATTGACATTTGCTAATGTTCTCACCAAAAAATATATGTGCGTGTATGAGATGATGAATGGAATTAACTACATGGGAGGAATCCTTTTACAATGTATATATATATCAAATCACCACGATATACACTTTAAATATCTTACAATTTTGTCAATTATACCTCAGTTAAGCTAAAAAAACCCCATGCATGCAAGCCCCACCCTACTTGGGAGGGGGGAAAGGTTGATGGGCAGGTATAAATGACCTTATTTAAAAAACAAACAAGCTTCATTTTCTTTCTCATTACCAAGATAAAACATCTACTGTAGAAATTTTATTCAGAAAACTGAGGGGCAAAAAGGAAACAAAAATCATCAAGATGTAATTTTCTGCCAAAAGATAACTACCATCGGCTTCAGCTTATATCTGTCTAATCCTTTTTTTCCCCCATACATACAAACATATTAAGTTGCTTTAACTGTATGCCTTAGGCAAAGGGTATTTACTATACCATCACCTATTTTGTTAAAAATAATACCTATTTTATCTAATAATTCTTCAAAGAATTAGTGAAGAAAGTTATGGATCTGGAAATACTTTTTCAAGATATCTAGAATTATGTTCCTGTGATATAAAGGGAAATAAAACTCTGATGGACTATATATTTAAATTAACTAGAGACTGCAACCTTTCTTGAAGGAAAAAAATCATATTTATAGACAGTACATCAAGAGAACATTACATATTTGACATCAAAGGGGACCTTCACACACGAGGACTCCAACTTAGATTCGACTGAACCCTGTAAATTAATCTGAGTGTCTATAAATTTACAATATAAAAATGCTGATCCATACAAGGACAAGTTTCAAATTTACAGGGTTTTTTTTAACCACACTCTAACTTAGTAGGGCTTATAATTTTTATGTAACTCAATATCGAGAACAGATTAGTTTCGTGTAAAATATTAGAATTGAAAACTAAAACAAATCGAAGAACGTTGGTGATACAGCATGTTCACAAGCATCTCCATGCTGATTTTCTGCTTGAAGCTGCTGAGGGAACAATAATCCAGGGTCAAGTAAACCCAAAAAAGGGGGCCTAATGGAAATGCAGTTCCTAAGCCACAGAGACCGCAGAACAGGAGCCATTACAATAGGCCGAGCGCAGCAGGATCTGCCTGGGGATAGAAACACACAGAGAACACGAAAAAAAGAAGGCATGGTCTCTGTGTCATCTGTTTATTCCACTCACATCATGTGGTTTCCAGAAGCTAGCAACTGATGAAGAGTTTTTATTTATTCTTCTTTTGTGTGTGTGAGAACATTTAAGTTCTACTCTCTTAGCAAATTTCAATTACACAATACAGTGTTATCAACTATAATCGCCATGTTTTACATTAGATCCTCAGACCTTATTCATCTTATAACAGAAGGTTTGTACCCTTACCCCACGGCCCCTGGCAACCACTTTTCAATGCTCTGTTTCTACGAGTTCGACGTTTTTTTTCATTCCACAGCTAAGTGATACCATGCAGTATTTCTCTTTCTCTGTCTGGCTTATTTCACTTAGCACAATGCCCTCCAGGTTCATCCATGTTGTCATAAATGGCAAGATTTCCTACTTTTGAATATTATTCAGCCATAGGAATGAAGGAAATATATATACCAACTAATATTATATGAACCAATATTCATACACACACACACACATACACACACACACACACACTGACCACTTCTTCTTTATCCATTCATCTACTGACAGACACTTAGGTTGTTTCCATATCTTGGCGATTGTGAATAACGCTACAATGAACATGGGGGCGCACATATCTCTGATATCCTGTTTTCATTTCCTTTGGATACATACTCAAAAGTGAGATCGCTGAAGCCTATGTTAGTCCTAATTTTAATTTTTTGAGGAACCTCCATACTGTTTTCCATAGTGGCTATATCAATTTACATTCCCACCAACAGTGTACAGGCTTCCCTTTTCTCCACATCCTCCTCAACAATTCTCTCATTTTTTTGATAATAACCATTCTAACAGGTGTGAGGTGATATCTCATTGTGGTTTTGATTTGATTTTTCCCTGATAATTAGTGATATTGAGCGCCTTTTCATGTACCTGTTGACCATCTGTATGTCTTCTTTGGAAAAATGTCTATTCAGTTCCTATGCCCATTTTTTTATTGGATTGTTTATTTTTTGCTATTGAGTTATATGAGTTCTTTATATATTTTGGATATTAACCCCTTAGCAGATATATGATTTGCAAATATTTTCTCCCATTCCGTAGGTTGCCTTTTCATTTTGTTGATGGTTTCCTTTGCTATGAAGAAGCTTTTTAGTTTGATGTAGTTCCACTCGTTTATTTTTGCTTTTGGTGTCAAGTCCAAATCATTGCCAAGACCAGTGTCAAGCAGCTCACATTCTATGTTTTCTTCTAGGAGTTTTATGGTTTCAGGTCTTACATTCAAGTCTTTAAGTCATTTGAGGTGATTTTTGTGTATCATATAAGATAGGGATCCAATTTCATTCTTTTGCATGTAGCTGTCCAATTTTCCCAGCACCATGTGTTGAAGAGACTGTCCTTTCCCCATTCTATAGTCTTGGCTCCTTTGTCAAAAACTGACCATAAATGTGTGGGTTTATTTCTCTGGGCTCTCTATTCTGTTTCACTGATTTACGTAACTTTTTTTATGCCAGTAACATACTGTTTTATTACTATAGCTTTGTAATATAGTTTGAAATCAGGAAGTGTTTTTATTTATTCTTTAATCTTCTGAATGACATGCCTTCTAAAAAAGTGGTCTTCATATTAATAAAAACATTTGCACAAATTGAATGAATTACAGAAAATAAATCAAGGAAGAATACAATACACTTCTAAAATAAGGGTACCCAACAGGAAGGTATGTTACTTGTCCACAACAGTATTTACCAACAAGACCACCGAGTATACTTAAAGTTTTCTGCTGATCCTTGAGTCAGAAATGGAATCAAAGCTGAGGCGTCCTACTAATAACTCAAAATAAACTCAATGGAAAGTAAACATTTACAGAGCAGCTGCATGGGGATCGGCACTGTGTTGGGGCCTAGGAAGATCCAATGAAATGTCCAATCCAGTACTCCTGCCCTCAGGAGCAAGGATTGGGAGGGGCAAAAACTGTCAATTTAAAAACTTCCAAGCCAAATCAGTTGGAACAGCACTGCAGCATTAAAACAAAAAGCAAAAACAATTGCCAAAATAAGCCATCTACATTTTGGCCACATGAGTGGCATACAGCACAGTACACATTTACTGAAAAATAGGCCCTGGTGTTTATTATACGTTTTTTCCCAAAAGTTCAAAGCATTTTGCAGAATTTAAAAAAAAAATTCTCCTAAGAAATTGGGAAAATAACTCCCACAGGATCATAGTGGGGTCAATACAACCATTAAAAATTGTAAAGCACTATGCAGGTGTGCATTTCAACAGGCGTGAAGACAGACCTGAGAACTGCCGTAAGAAAACGAATGGGCACAATGGGTCGATTAAGGATTAACTGTTCCTGCCATAAAAGGATTCTGTGAGGATCAAAGGTTCCTCACTGGTCCTTCAGGTAGCACTTGTCTAGTATTTCAAACGTTCTTCCTAGGAACGTCTCTGGCCCCCTGGCAGCTTCTACACACCACAGCAGGAGCACATCTGGGCTGGCCAGCCCTCTGGTCTTGCAGTGCACCCCTCCACCCATCTGAAGCTGCCTGGAACACACAGATGCCACTTTTCCTGCCTCTTCCACTCCTTGGGGCTCTCCTGGAGCGGAGCCAAATAGGCAGAACTGCAACACACCTGCAGGAGTGCTCAGGCTTCCTGAGGATTCGCCAGCGATGGGCAGGAAAGCCGAAGCTGCCCTGGGGTAGCCACACAGCCCCGTGTTTCCTTGGTTTTTAAAAACACATCTGCTCCCAGTCTAGACGCTCAACATGGACATGACTCTGGCATCGTTAGTTTCACAATACTGTCCTGCTGTCCGAGTGGGGCCAGGTAGTTATCTCCCAGCAGCTGCCTCTGAATCTGCTTCCCAAAGTCCCCACTACTTTATGGACAGTTTCCTTCCTTTATTTTATATACAGACATACATATATACATACATAAACACACATATATGTATATGTACACACACAAAAAATTTTACAATGTGTGGTGCATATACACACACATATGTATTTTTTAAACCCAAGCTTTAATTACATAATATCTTTCTGTTTGCTCCCAACTGCTTTTAACCCCTCCCTTTTACTCCATTCAGGGAGTAAAAATATTCCACATCCTTTCAACAGCAGAAATAAAAGTAACTCCTAATTGAAATGTACCAACATCTGCAACCTATTTCGGAATGCATCAAAAATGAGACGGAATGATGGACAGATATGTGATAGAGGAAATAAAGCAAAATGTTAGTAATTGTGGAATCTAGGTGGTGGGCATATTGGTGTTCACTGTACAGTTCTATCAACTTCTCTGTACATTTGAAAATGTCATAATAACATGTTGAGGAAATAAAGAAGAGGGTAGGAAAGGAGGAATGAGATGTCTTTTTCTCCTAGAGCATCAGAAGGCTCTATATGGACACCTGGCTCTGGGTGTTCAACAGTTTGGACATTCTTCCATTGCCTAGCATCTCCAGATCTTTATAGGGTATGAAAGTGCTATCAAAATAAAAATTGTCATAATGTAAATGGAATTAATTTAATACATCTCAGATCTCAGAATTTAAAGAAACAACAACATAGGATAATGGTACAAGGTGCCCAGCCCAATGGCGTAACCCAGGGAGTGGCAAACTTTCTCTGCAAGGGCTGAACAGAAACACTTGCAGCGCCGAGGGCCGAGGGTCTCTCAAGACTGCTCGGCTCTGCCCACCAGAGCCTGAAAGCAGCCACAGACCAGACGTAAACAAACAGGGGTGGATGTGTTCCCATAAAACTTTATTTATGAATACTGAAATCTGAATCTCATACAACGTTCACACGTCACAAAACGTTATTTTTTTTTTTTTCAATCATTTAAGAATGTGAAAACCCTTCTTAGCGTGTGGGCTGGACAAAAAAGGCGGTGGGCCGGACTTTGCCTTGGAGTCGTATTTTGTGACCCCTGATGTGAACCACAGGACCCTGGCCCTGTCGGCCACCAGTTATGAACGGCACATGTGTTTACCAACAGGAGGAGATCAAAGGTGTCATTAATCCCAATTTGGCCAGAAAAAGAGCAGGCCTACCTCAGCACTAAAGGCTGTTGAGGAATGCGTTGTTAATGACAGTGGTGAGGAAAAACCAAGAGCCGGGCCTGAACACTCCCAGCATTACCTACAAGATCATGGGAAAGTGCCCAGGGGCACACAGGGGAAAACCACACAAATAAGAGAGTCCCGGGGAGGTCCTCTGACCTGACACCCTCTCCCAAGACACTCCTCTCACCCTGCATTCCAATATTCTCCAATATTCCGCGACCTCTCCTGCATGCCATAGCAAGCAATAAAATACTAGTTTAACTTTCAGGCAATTAGCTTTTTAAACTATGCACAATATACGGACCATGTATGAAGTCCCGAGGGATCCATGCCCTCTGCTGAGGAGGGGTCAACAGGAGTGGAGCCTTTCTGCCTGTTTCCTTGTCCCAGGTCCCTATTCCAGC
This sequence comes from Tapirus indicus, assembly GCA_031878705.1. Lineage (NCBI taxonomy): Eukaryota > Metazoa > Chordata > Mammalia > Perissodactyla > Tapiridae > Tapirus > Tapirus indicus. Next base: position 41,216,161 of record CM062927.1, read on the forward strand.
AGGCGCGCGTGGGTCTGAAACACAGCGGGCTCTGCTGCCCGGGGAGTGCACCCACCCCAGCCTCTCCTCACCACTTACAACCCCTTCAGAGGCTCACCTCATGATGCTTCTTTTGGCTATTTGCACTGTTTTCCCCAGTTACAAAGCCATATATGTTCAACGAAGAAAATGCAGAAAGCCCAAAGGAAAACAATCAGGCCAGATTTTAAACACTGTTTCTTCTTTGAACAAGCAAGCTGGAGGCTGGTGGCACCAGTAATAAACCCAGCTAGCTACTGGAAGTGGGCATAGGGGCACAGCCCTCCACTCAGAGGGGACCGTGCACGAGAGGGGTGCTCATGAACAAGCCAGGATCCACAGCGGGATGGCAACAAAAAGCACGCGGAACCAAACCCACTGCACACAGCACAGAGAGAGCAGACCATTTTTTCCCTAAATAATGTTTTTGACAAAAGTCTCTGACTCCTCTCCCTCTCCTCCCTCCCCCATCTCTTCCCATAAAGCATCTTTCTCTCTTTCTCTAGCTTTCTCTCTCCCTCTCCCTGGCTCTCCTCCCTCCCTCCCTCTCCTTCTCCTTTGAGAAAGAGGGTTAGATAGATACTTTAAAATACATCCATGCCTCTACTTGACTTTCCAAAGGGTAAGCCTTTCTTAAATTCATCAGTCTCTATTTTTTTTTCTTTTTTTTGTGTGAGGAAGACCAGCCCTGAGCTAACATCCGTTGCTAATCCTCCTCTTTTTGCTGAGGAAGACTGGCCCTGGGCTAACATCCGTGCCCATCTTCCTCTACTTTATATGGGACGCCGCCACAGCATGGCTGACAAGCAGTGCGTCGGCGGGCGCCCGGGATCCGAACCCGCGAACCCTGGGCTGCCAAAGCACGACCTAAAACGCTGCGCCACCGGGCGGCCCCCATCAGTCTCTATTTTTAAAAGGCCTGATGCTAATTCTTGGCTCACAGCTCTCCCGTCCCCCCCCCCCGTCCCCCCCCCCCCCCCCCGGGGAAGGAAATTACTTAAAAACCTCCTTTGAAGGGGTGACCTGCATGAATATGGAGAGGTCACTGGTCTGGCCCCAATGACTACCTTTGTTCCAGGGAGGCTGACTTTCAAAAGGGCCTCTTAGGGATTTCCTGGGATGTCTGTTCCCACCTGCCACAAGAAGGCTCTCCTTTACGCATCCTTTTCATGTGGCACCACCCAAACCCAGTGGACAGCAAGAGAAATCGTCTCATTCAGTCTGCTGTAAAATGTCAGAATTCCACATGAAGGTGGGGTCTAAAAGGTAAATAACATATTTATCTTTTCAAAGAGACAAATTAATATTCCTCAAACAGGGGAAAATTGTTCTGGAATTTTTGAAGCACCATGGATGAAAGAACTTTTCATCCATTATTAAAACTGAAATGGAGAGCATGCAGCTGCATATTAATTTCTCTTCCAATTTCAAAATGGGTCCAGAAAAGCAGACATGTTATTGGACCCTCAGAGGGACTGAGATTGTTAATGTGCTTAATGTAAATTGTACATATGAAGCAAACTTGAAATCAACTTGCAAATTTAAAATCAAGTTACTTGAAGGACTAAAAGCATGAACTAATGGTACAGCCTGTGTTGGTAACGCAGTGTCTCTGAGGTTAATGTTCAAAGTGACGAGCTCTTAGCTGCTTCCCGACTACTGACCTGACAACCGCATGAAAGTGACAGTCTCACTGTGTAGCTTATTTCTCACATTCTGGAAAATGCTGTGTTGCTATGGTGTAAGTTATGGTGAATGGAATAATAACAACAGAACATGGAAGAAACCATGTAGGTTCTTGCTGGGAAAAAGAGGAGGGCAAGATTAGGCTGTGCTTTTTCATCCTAAATCCTGGGCCGGGAGGAGGGGCGGGGGAAGCTTAAAAAACACTAATAGCCCTGCAATAAGAAGTTATGTACATTCCCTCAGTTAATGCGCACAGATCTCTAAGGCAGTTCTCTTCATCTTAGTTTGTAGATGAGGAAGCAGGGGTTCTGAGAAGCTAGCGAGCCACCAGACACTCCCTCATGCCAAGCATTCTCATGGAACCCCACATTTAAAAGGCTCAGAGGTAAGAAGGAGATTTACAGTGGGAGACCAGATCCCAGTAAAACAGAGCAGTTCTGCCCCGTACTGAGGGGCAGGCGACCAGGAACTCTCCTCCTGGGTTCTCCTGGGCCAGCCTGAGGCCCCTGTGGCTGGCGACTCCTTTGCTCCAGGCAGCCTCAACGCAGTCAGATGTCCCTGCAGGAAAAGGGATGCAGGCTGCAGTCTACATGCTGTTAAAGCTCTGTCTCCTTCAGTGCAACCTGGACCTTTCTCCAGCTTTGCGGCCAAGAAATAAAAACAAACTAATAACCAATAAACGATGCCATGCACCCCTCATGCACACATGCATTCACTCCACCCCTTTTTACTAAGTACCTACTATGTGTCAGGCCCAGTTCCAGATGCCCGGGATAAAACAGACAAAGATCTCTGTCCAAAGAGCCACAGAATCAATAATACCACGAATTTTAAAAAGATGAGATAGTAAGGTATTAGAAGTATGTTAGAAAGTGCTAATTCCTGGGGAAAAGTAGGGAAAATGGGTACGGTGTGGGGTGAGAGGTGATTGTTTAGAGGGCAGTAAAGTTCGGCTTCATTGAGAAAGTGACATTTGAGCAAATGCTGAAGGATGTGGGGTTAACACGTGGCTCTCTGGGGCAAGAGGGAACAGACAGTGCATTCTAACAATAAGCTTAAACGAACAAAGCGTCAACATACTTGGGCATGCTGACGTTATCTTAAGTCTGATTAATGTAGGTAAGTGTTCAAGTATGGACATTAGTCTTACACTGTACATTAGTATTAATGTCATTCTCTGTACAAATGTGGCTTGATATATTGATGTATGGAATTCAAACTACCTATGTATATGAAATAATGTGGGATGTCTATGTGCAATTGGAATTCTTCCAAAATTTAACTTTCCATTTCAAAGTCACTAGAATGCAGCAGCAGAGGAGGATTAAAGATTTCTGCATTCTGGTAGGAATGCATTCCGGTAGGCAAGCTCAAAACCACTTGCAGATAAGATCTCAGCCAAAAGATCCCTTCCTTGTCCTAGGATTTTCTCCTGACTTAATATGCGTGCTTCAAAGGAGAAGTATTTTAAATGTCACTTGCAAGAAAAGGAGGATGTGAAATAACCACTAAGAGAAGTCCCAATAATTCAGCTCATAACAGCTCAAAAAGAAGCTCAGTGTTTGGAAATGGTCCAAAGAAAACATTAGGTTTGTGTTTTGATATATCTGTTAATGGAAGACAGCATCGCGTGCACATCTATATAACGGGCTTTTAAAGGCTTTGAGGATCTTTTGGCAGATCACCTTCCACAGGCCTGGATTCAGAAAGCATCAGAGAAGTTTCCCCAGAAGCTCCCGTCAGGGGGAGCAAGCTCTATGGGCACTCTGTGAGCAGGCAGGCTCAGCCAGCCCAGGCTTGTCCCACAACAGAGCACAGTGACTCTTGAAGCTTTGTAAGCAATGATGGCAGCAGGGGCCTTCCTGCAGTCCCGAGTTGTAGTTTCTGGACCCAGCAGATGCAAAGAGCAATTATGTGCTGGGATTCTGAGAGGATGAGATCAGTGTCAGAGAATCAAGAGGCCCATTCCCTCCAGGCCCTTCACCCCAGCAAAGAGAAACTGGAGGGCAAGTGATCTGCCCAAGGACACAATGCTTGAGAGGCCAAGGTCAAAGGCTGAGTTTCCTTGGGGCCACCCGGTGGCGTAGCGGTTAGGTTCACGCACTCTGCTTCTGGTAGCCCGGGGTTCTCTGGTTCGGATCCCGGGTGCAGTCCTACTCCCACTTGTCAAGCCATGCGGAGGCAGTGTCCCATAGAGAAGAATGAGAAGGACCTACAACTAGGATACACAACCACGTACTGGGGCTTTGGGGAGAAAAAAGAGAAAGATTGGCAACACGTGCAGCTCAGGATCTTCCTCAAACAAATAAAATAAAATAGCACTCTGAATTGGCAACTTCAGGAAAAAAAGCTGAGTTTCCTCAATGCCACTCTGGGATGTTTTTCAGTCACTGGGAGACCAACACCTAAAGAGGCAAAGGACCACCCCAAATGACACAACCTGTCAATGATGTATGCACCAGTTCTCCTCACTGGAGGGTGAAGCTGTACACCAGGCTTTGCTCTCATGGAACATCTATGAAATTCTGTTTCCATGAGCTAAATATTTACCAGCGACTAACAACGTCTTTGGCCCTCCACTCTCCAGGTGTCCACTTTCACAGCCTGCCCGAGATTGGTCTGTTTAGCTTGTTCTTTCTGTCCCCTCCTCCTTGGCCCCACTGCCAAGAATCTTCCTCTATACTAATGGGAAGAAATTATGTCTAACTCTCCTCCAACTGTCTTTGAAGTAGGAAACAGCATATGGAGATGGTTTAGTTTGGGTTGAGTTTTCAGAGAAATGCTTTTATAACATTTCTAATTGGCCTCAACATCAAAGAAGGCATGTCACTCACAAGACAGAGCGGCAGAGAATGATTAAGGATGGATAAGTGGAAAGATGTCAACCAGATCTGGGCACAGTAACACCACCACTACCACCAGCATCTTAAAGGATGATTCAGTACACAATTACACAGGGTGTCTTGGGGGATGCTGCCTCAAAAGCTTTGCCCTCCAAAAAGATACCAAACATTCTTGGTTAGTACCATAACGATTCTCTAGAAAGATTTCCACTAGTAGAGGGAAATAGTCAAAATACTAACAATATATTACAAAACCCCAATGTCCTTCAGTTGATGAGTTGATAAACTGTGGCATATTCATGTAACAGAATACCCCCCAGCAAAAAAACAGGGATGAACTGCTATAGCAATAACATGGATGAATCTCAGATGCACCCTGCTAGCCAGACTTAAAAGGTGTGTATTCTATGATCCCACTTCCGTGCCATTCTCAAAAAGGAGAGACTACAGGGACAGAAACTGATCAGTGGTTGCCAGATGCTGGGGGTGGGGGCGGCATTAGCTACAAGGGGCACAAGGGAATTTGGGGGGATTACGGAACTACTGTATATCTTGATTGCAGTGGTGGTTACATGATAATACGTACTTGTTAGAACTTATATACAACTGTATAAGAAAATGTGTACTGTTACTGTATGCAAATTATATCTCAAAAAAAGGCAAAAACAATCTAGTAATAATCAGGAAAAAGAACAAAATCCAACAAAGAATTTAAATATTTACTATTTCTAGGTAAATTTCATTTTTATATTTAAGAACAAACTTACATCTCTCTGTTCATGTGTGGCTCAATTGACTGGTCATGTCCTTCAGAACACCTGGCTTCTCACCCCATGGTGAGAGCAACAGGGACAGGTAATCAAGCTTCTCAAACATTCGAGCATCCGGTACGTGCCAGGCATAGCGAGAGGAGCTGGGCCACCAGCAGAGAGGCCACAGAGCCAGGCCTTGGAGAGCTCACAGGGGGAGGAGAAGAAAACACGGAGGAGGTGGATCAGAAGTCCCCAGTGCAGACACGGCTGCTCTGACAAAAGAACTGCCTTGACATTGTGTCATTCATTAATTCAACTCCTTTTTGAGCGAGGCACACTGAAAAACAGAGATGCAGAAAGTCCTGGAACTCACCCCCACACGCAGAAAGATACATTCTCCCACCCCATTGCTTCCATAGGAACACCCACAGGCTTCCACGGGATAAAACGAGCCCCTAGGGAGACCGGAGGGCGCACTGTTCACACTGTCTTGGACGTGAATGGACTGTGACTGGTGTCCCCTGGACTCTGTGAGGAGGTGGTTCTGGCAGGGAACCCATCCCAGCTCTACATTCAGGCTTCTGAGGAAGACGCAAGCTCAAGGTGTCAAGTCTGTGCTCCCCAGCCTTTCCCATCTCACCCAGTGGAACACTCAGAAATGCTGTCTGTGCTGCTTGCAGCCTGAGATAAACAGCCTGGGGGCTCCGTTGCCCCAGGCCCTGCTCAGTCTGGAGGTGGGGAGGAGAGGATCAACGACCCAGCACACCTGGAATGCCAGGAGTGCTCCTTGACTCCCCTCTCGAGGAGACTGGGAGGAGAGATCCAGAAGGGCATTTGCTAGTGGGTCTAGAAACTTGGGAAACAGTTCTAATGTGAGGGCACCTCTGGCCTATTGTAGCCTTTGGGAGAATTAGAAACAGGTGCCCTCTCTTCCAGGCAGAGGCCCTAGAGCACGGATTTCAGCCCTTCTTCCCCCAACTCCAGGCCTCCCTTAGAGCCTTTGGCAAAGCACAAACTACTCATCTGCAAGATGGCCCTGCCTAACAGATGGTCTGTTCTGTCCTACAGCTGTCCCAATCCTATCCAACTCTCTCGGCCGGGATACCATAGACCGTCTTTCAGCAAGTTTGCACAATGTACTGACTAGTACGTCTGCGATTTTATTTGAGGACAGAAAAACCTAAATACCTGGGAGCTCGCATTTTCCTAGGATGGGGTGTCATCAGTCTAGGTCAGGCTTAATTTCTGAAGCCCCCACAACCCACATGGACTGCTGTTTCCCTGTAGCTACCAGAGTGCCAGAAACCTCCCCAGCTGAATCCAGCTAGTCCTCAAACCATGTGTGATGACCAAATGGCAACCAACGGACTCACTGCCTGGACAAAGTTCACTGGGAGACACACCTCACACCTTCTACCCCAACAGATTCCAGATGGATCACAGATTCAAACATAAGTACTAGAAGACACCATAGAGAAAAATTTTTAATAAATTCAAAGTGGGGAAGGACCTTCTAACTGTGACACAAAACCCATAAAAGATGAAAAAAATTTGATAAATTTGACACTTCAAAGAAATAACCGTTTGAGATGATAAAAAAGTTCTGGAGCTGGATACTGAAATCAATGCACAACAATGTGAATGGACTTAATGCCACTGGACTGTACACTTAAAAATGGTTAAAATGGTAAATTTTATTTTATGTATATTTGGCCACAATACAAAAAATGTATCCACAGAGAAAAAAACACCAGAAACAACGTCAAAAGAGAACCTAGAGAAAAGATGTGCAAATCATGCCATAGACATAAAGCTATTTTTCATATATATAAAGAGCTCAAACAAATTAATAGAGGCCTAGAAAGCCATTGAAAAATGAGCAAATAGTATGAAGTGAAAGTTCACAGCAAAGACAAATAGTTCCTAAACATATGAAAAGATGCTTGCACTCATTCATATTTAGAAATTAATGAAACTATACTTATCAAAGTGGCAAGAACCCAACAGTTGTGGGAAAGGGTAGAGAACTTGCCTCTCTCAGCTGTGGGCAGTTGGGTTGTAAATGGAGTTATCTTCCTGAAGAGCAATATGGCAGTGCCTACAGAGTGACAGAGGCTTACCCTCTGACCCAGCAGTTTCACTTCTAGGAACTTACCCTACAGATAATTTCAACATTTTATACAAAGGTATTCACTACAGAATTATTTGTAACAAAAAAATGAGAAGAGAACCCAAAAAGTTCACAGACAGGGAGAGAATTAAATAAATTACGGTAAACCCACAAACAGAAAGAGGCATTTCTTTTTGTACAGAAACAGAATGATTCTCGAGGCATGTTGTGAGGTGAAAACACTAGTGCAGAATAATGTGTCTAACGTGATACCATTTCAGTAAAAATGTGAAAATATTTATAAGCTTATTGACTTAAATATGCACAGAGTACTCTGGAAGGATATCCAAGAAGCTGAGGAGCTGAAGAAGGGACACTACCTTTTCCCGCATATTCTCTGACTTCCATGTCATGTGAAGGTACTACCTGCATACGTTTAGAAGACGTAAAGGGATATAAGTCTCTTGTTCCCCATAACCGGTCACCCCCATTGGGTTCTGATGACTACCAGAAGTCACTACACTGCTAGACAAGGCCTTGCCTCTCCAGAAGATAGGGAAGAAAATGCCAGATTAAAGAAAGCTGGAAGAGAGGGACACCAAAGGAGATGTCTCTCCTGTCCTTTGTGTCACACTGCCCCAGTGCTAACATCCCGCCAGTGCTGATGGTGGAGCTGGTCTCTGGGGCTCCTTCCACCCCAAACCTCCTCAAGGACCGTTGTCCTCAGGGGTACAAACTGGAGTGCCATGAACTGGTTCCCAGTCCCAGCTTTGAAACCTCACTCATCCACGCCACCAAACTTACTGAGTCGCTAACCATACACTCAGCACCTTCCTTGGGACCAGGGATCAACAGCGAGTAAGACCCAAGCACCTGCCTTTTCAGACCTTAACATGGAGCGAGGAAGTGCCGAGTCTGCCCGCGCTGGCTCACGGGAGCCCACTGTTCATTCTGCAGGAATTGTGTGAGCTGCTTGTTGAACATGCTACTGTTAAATAATACAGAATCAAACAATGTCCCCATCCCTGCAATGACACCAAAAGCTGAAAAGATAGCACAACTGTAATCAGCAGGGCTAGCGGTGAAAGAGGGTTCAGTTTAATGAATGTAATTTGTACAAGGATGAGAAATAGTCTGACAGGAGATCACGTGTCAGATTTAATGGCAATAAATTTATCAGGAAAAGAATTAGCAGACTGGGATGCAACTCCATTTGTCAAAACATCATCAGCCACAGGTCAGCCACAGCAAAAATCAACAACACATTCTGTGAGACTCAACTGGCTACTTGGAATTCACAATAAAGAGTATGCACATTTTGTTAATATTTGTAAATTGTGTTATACATCCTTTATATCAGTAAAACTTATAATAAATGCATGTATGTGTACACACGTGCGTATTACATATATACACACACACATGTAAGCATATGCAGACATGCACACATTTCAGTTCACACTGAAGTGAACTCTACCATCTTGAGCTTAACTTCTCTGAGCTCTGGTTTCCCAATCTGTAAAGGAAGCATAAAAACCACTTCCCACCTACCTTCAAGGGTGAAATAGAAACTATAAGCTATAAAGTTGAACTCGAGCCCCCCGCCCCAGAGTGGCTGATGTTTAAATACCTGCTCCCCACAACTTTCCCCTCTCTTTTGCCTTTCAAGTAACTGTCTTCTTGCTTTTAACCTCTTTATTATCGCAGAAAGAAGTGAAACCCAAGGAAAAAGATTATACAGCGCTGAAAACTGCTGTCTCCAGCTGTCCCTGTCCCCTCTGAGCAGGTCTCAGCCCTCCACCGGTCCTTTCACACCCCCACACCCGGCAGTTTGTCCACTTGCTCCTGAGCGGGGAAGGCTGACACCTTGTTGGAATGCTGGCAGTGCTCCCAAACCCTCAGCAGCTGCAGCCCATTTTCCCACCAACCTATTTACACAATTCTCTGGAGCCCTCGTTTCTCCTCTCTGGGTGCAGCACCAAGCACTTCCTATAGAACTAATTTTAGACCATAATTAAATCCTATCTCTTCAGAACACATGATACACCTTTCTATGTGTCAATTCTATATTAAGACTTCCTTTTTCCTTTTTGAAGCCCCAGTTTTCAAGGATCAAAAACAGAGAGCAAATTTGACAGAATTGACTGACAGCAGAGAGATTGCCAACTGCAAAAAGGTTTAACATCAAGGTTAGGTTTTCACTTTTAAATTGCAAATATTGCAGGGCAAACAGGTGTGCGGTAGAGAGGCTCTGCTCACAGGCTCGGCACAGGCGTGTGCTGCTCGCTCTAAGAACCGTGCCAGCTGTGACATGGGCAGGTCAGGACTGGGGCCTAGTGCCTCTGCTACCTCTCTCCCCTGGAGTGACTGAAATGGGTCAACCACATTTTACTCCCACTAGACTCACCTCCCCCCATATTTTAAAATTTAAAAATATATATGACACCGAGAAATAGGTAACACGGTAAAAAGTATCAACCGATTTTGGGGAACTCATCAGTATGCTATCTACAATGGAAAGGACAGAGCCATTCTGTCCACATCCTACTCTACCCAGCTGGCAGTGTGACACTGGGCCCCATTTTGTACCTTTATGGAGCTATCACCTCTTAGAGTTTTTCCGAGGATGAAAACATACTATGCATCTTCAGGAACTTTTTAGTGATTATTGGTCCACCTTTAAAATTCATAGGAACTATGCCTACAGTCCTTCATTTCAGAATTTTGTGGTTATAACCAGTTAAGGGAATTGATCCTCAAACAACAGATATTTCTGGAATACCTTCTTCTTGCAAGATGCTGGGAACAAAAGAATTATGACACCTTGAGGGGCTTACAATCTAGGGAAGATACACACCCCCCCCCCACATATACACACGGATAGCCAGCAATGCAACAGTGGGAAGTCTAAATGCTGGATGAATGTGCCAAAGAGGCTGGATGAATGTGCCAAAAAGAAAGTGCCCCAGGAGTTTGCAAGAGGAGGGCATCACTTTGAAATGGGATGGTCAGGAATGACTTCCTGGGAAAATGGGAATAAACCCAGTATTCAGGGTAGAGAGGAGGGTCCCGCACATTGACAGCAGACTCTGATCACCTGCACTAATAGAGGAGAGCAGTCACACAGCAAACCCAGTATCATTTCACGATTGTCACCAGTGGACGTCCCTTTCCTGCTGCTTCTCCATCTCCTCCACCCCAATCTGTTCTTCTCTGCCCAGCCAGGAGGCTCCCAGCATACCTCACCAGCCTGGCTCCTGCAGGTGGTCATGGGAAGGAGGGGAGAGAGGTCAGGGTGTTTCTTCTCCGAAGGGGCATGTGCTCATGGCCCCAGCTCAGCCCCAGGTGCAGTATTGGATCCCCAGACCGTGGTGCATACTTGGCCATCCCATAACCTTCACCTGGACCATGGGGAGTGCACTCCTCTCCTGCCAGCACCCTGATTGACACATTTCCCTCTTCCACGGTGGCCTTCAAATTAGCCCCTGTCCTTTCATGTCCTCCCCTGGACAAGCTTCCCCACTGACATCCACACCAGTGCCCTGGCAGAAAGCATCCGTCACGCCTCCTGCCAGGGGTCTGCAGACCTGACCTTTTACCTTTAAGAACCCCCAGCCCCCTGCTAGGAGGAAGGGATATCTGAGACAATAACTAAGCTCTGCAGGCTCACCCATGGTCACACAGCATGCTATACCATCCAGCCTGCCAGAGAGGCAGAAACCTGGGGCCTGAGAGAATGGGAGAGAATAAAAAGTAAGGAGATGTCTAGCTTTGACTAAAAATTAGGAATCAGCAGGAAGAAACCACAGTTATTAAGCAGGTTAAAAACAGAGTCATCAAGATGGCAACAGAATGCCACCCTTAGCGGGGCAGATGAGGCCAGACAGTGACCAGGACCTGGCTCCGAGCCATGACTCACAGCAGCCTGCCCAGCAGGAAGGGCAAGGCAGAAACTGCCATGTTAGCCATGGGTGGCTCTCACATCCAGGCCAGTGACATCCGGAAGTCTGACCAGCCGCCTCTCTAGGTCTTACCCTCTGTCAGTCCCACACCAGGCCTCTGGGACACAGCTGACCCATCCACTCCTGGGACAGCACACAAAAGCCAGGCTAAAACAGCAACTGCCCCGGACCTCTCGCTCACACCATCTGGCAGCCTGCTCTATTCTGTCCCCAGGTCCGGACATTCGAGGTCAAAACCTTCTTTCAGGGGCTTTTCCTTTGTCCACTGGGTGCAGGAACCTACCGGCCTACTACCAGCTCCAACCCCTAGCCCCATCAGTCAACACTTCACTACCTTAATCCTGTAGCCCCCTGCTTCTCAATGGGTGGGGCGGGGGGCTGCTCCCAAAATCCAGTGGGCAGAGGCAGAGATGCTGCTAAGCATCCTACAATGAACAGGACAGCCGCCACCACAAAGAATTATCCCAACCAAACCGTCAGTCATGCCAAGGTTGAGACACCCCTGGTTTAGAGGACAGAAGGAGGAAACACGTATTGGACATGGTATAGGAGCCAGGCTCTGTGCTAGGTGTTTTCAAGTTCTTCTGAACTTCCCTTCCCAGACAGTGATGGAGGGACAGGCCACAAAATGAGCTGCACTACCTATCACCCAATTTCCAGACACGGCTTAGCAGTCTGAGGTCTCCAACAATGTCACCATCATTTTAAACAGTGGCCAAGGCCAATGTCTTTCTGAACCTCGGTTTTCTCATCTGTAAAATGCGGATTACAACACCCACCTCTAGCCCCGATCTAGAATGGGTTCCCAGAAAGTCTTAGCCTCCTTGTCTCCTTCTTCATGTCTGGTTGCCAGTTTCTCCCAGGGAATATATGGGTTCAGAGCACACACATATCCGCTCAGGCACCCACCTGCTGACATCTTTATGTCCCCACAAGAATCTGAATAAATGAATGCATGAACCCTCCCAGTCAGAATGACCTCTCCTTGCCTGAACGCCAAAAACAGTTTTTCATACTTGGTTTCTCTCACTTCCTGTTTAGGCTTTCCATGATCCTGGTTGTGTAAAGTCTGTCCACCCTACTCGATTAGAAACTTGCTGGGATGAAGGGTCCCACCCAACACCCGAGCCAGTGCTGTATCACTCAGCTGTCCAGTCAATGCTGGAGGAACAGATAATGATGGACAGATACCATAGTTCATGTGACAGCTTTGTTTAACAGTCTGCTTGTGTCTTCGGTTTAGTTAGCATCCTCTCTTCCTGATATCTCACCTGAACTCAGCTTACTTATTTATAGACCCAATCTCCAGCCATTTTCCTTTCTGAATTTGTGAGCATCTAATGTTACTTTTATAAACTAAAGACATCCACTCAATGGGCCCGAAGAATAACGAAGCATACTCTTAAAGTGGTCTCTCGTGCGGCAGCCGTGTTCCTTGAACAAATGAGACCCAGTTCAGGGAACAAGGACGGCTCTCCGCCGTGTGAGTGGGCATTTACTCCCAGCAGCTGGCGGAGCCTCGCCATTAAGTAACTCCTAACAATTCAGTCTTTCAGCCACCAACCTAATAGGCTTTTCTTGGCAAGGACAATTCCGGCTTGGCCAAACACTCGTTTTCACATCTTCAGTCAGTATGTGTTAGAAACAAACGGAGGCTCGGATCTGCTGTATGTCTTCCATTCTGTGCAAGCTCATCTTGGTCAGGAACTCAGGGGCCCACACACTCATTTCACACTCCTTTCTCCATAAAGATCCATAACAAAAATCAATGATTTGTTCCTCTGATCCAATTCCTAGGGTCTTATTTGGCTGCTTAAGACAGTTTTAATTTAAAAAGCACCTAGAAAACTGAAATCGACTTTTCAGGAACTTAAAGTACCCCATGTTAAACCTGATTTTGCGTGCTGACACACCTCAGTTCCCAGTAATGCCAGGATGACTATCCCCCCGAGCATTTCCAAGCAGCTCTCTCACAGAGCAGCTAACTCCCGGCCGTCGGTCATACCTCAGCTTCCCCGAACGCATCTCTTCCCATCTTCATAGACCCTCCTTAAAATGGGCTTCTCCCTCCCTTTCCCCTGGCATCTGGGGGGACTTTGAGAATGGATCCCTTTAAGCTCTGCTCCAGCAGCTCACAATCGAGTGCACAGCTAAATTCCCAGTTAATTTGCTTCTCAGGAACTCTAAGAACCATCTACCACATATCAGGCAGACTCGCTGAGGGAACCCAGCACATAAACCGAGCCCTGGGCCTGAGCCCCCAGAACGAGGCCAGCACACCTAGAAGGACGGATCTGACAAACACAGTCAAACTTGGCAGATGAGCCCACCCTGCAGGCTGAGCCGAAGAGGGGGAGAAAGGGAGAGGAGAAAAGAAGAAGAGAGGGAAGAAGGAAGGAACTGAGGAGAAGCGAGCCCTTACCCCACCCGGCTCCTGGGAGTCCAGCCAGAACCTGGGCAGGGAAAAGAGGAATGAACAGAGGAGAGCAGCACTCATCACACAGAAGCACGTTACACAGTCTCTCTGTCACTCTGTCTGTCTGCAGCCACCACTTCTTGAGCACTTGCTGCATGCCTGGTACTGGGCCAAGCACTTCACACACATTATCTACATCCTCACAACAACCTTATGAGGTAAGTATGGTTATTATCTCCACTTTACAGATGAGAAAACTGAGTCTCTCAGAAGTCAACAGTAAGGTAACAGCAAGTGTGTTGTGGAGTCAGGGATTTGGGTCCAAAGTTCTGAAGCACTATTCTAATTTCTGGATATGTCCCTTCATAAGGCAAATAAACAAGGCCTACTGTGCTCTTAGCTTAATCCCACCCAACATGACACCAAAAACCATGTTCTCTACTCTCAGAAAACTCGCAATTTATAGGGAGAGCCAAGAATCACATGCATAGCCAATTGTAAAAGAATACAGAATGTCCGGTTACTTAATCCAAATTCTTAAGGAATTTAGGAAATAAGAAAGAGACCCTTCACAGTGGACCAGCTGTGGACATGCTCTGGAGAAGGCTGCGGGGTGAAACTGGCCAGGTCATTTCACATTTGCTTCTTATTTCTCCAGGTTACAACTTCTCTCTAATGTAGATAATTTTTAAAAATTATCTGTGGGGCCGGCCCGGTGGCATAGTGGTTAAGATCCCGTGCTCCACTTCAGCAACCCGGGGTTTGCAGGTTTGGATCCTGGGCATGGACCTACACTGCTCATCAAGCCATACTGTGGCAGTGACCCACATACAAAATAGAGGAAGATGGGCATAGGTGTTAGCTCAGGGCCAGCCTTCCTCACCAAAAAAAAAAAAATTATCTGCATCAAGGAGAATGTTGTTTCTGAAGAAGAGGCCTAGGAAGGATGGTTCACCTTAATTAGTAATATTCAGAAAACAGGATATACTCATTCAATGCCCAAATCACATTTAGCAAAACCAAGGGACTTCACGCTTCTACACGGCCACCAGGCTCACCTTGCCCATCCACTGCTTTATTTGCCAAGCCTTCCTATCTCTCCGTGCCAAAGGGGGGTGGAGAGGGAAGCACAGACTGATAAAATTTCATTCTGGAAAATGTTCCACTTGTACTGATTCATTTCCTCTGCCAAACAATTGAATCAGCTGCCTGAAGCTGTACGTGAAGGGGAATATATGATGGTGCTTGGAGCAAACCCTTATTAACCCTGAATGGAAACATTGTAAATATCTTCCATCTATTCCAAAGCTTGTCTGAATTACAGTGCAAAGAAATGCCAAAAACAGAGTCCTGAGCTGTCATTGTATAGGTTCATCACCAAATGGGATGACAGGTGAGGATCCCACTTCATTCCAATTGCACAGTATGGAAAAGTGACACCAGAAGAGAAAAGAGCAGAAAGGCCTTAGGTTAGTCAGGCCTCGCCCTGAGTGCATAGGCGCCCCTGCACTGACCAACTGCGGAGGGGCGCGAGCAAGCCAGCAGGGGTTAGCCCATCCGCTGCAGTGGGGGCAGGAAACAGCTGGGGATTATCTGAAGCCAGAGGACTCCTGAGAGCAAACTCGGTGGAAGCTTCTGGCATTGTGAACAGCAGTCCACATGCTGATTCTAGATACTCTGAGTGACAAAGACAACTTTTAGGAAGACAACTTTCTCTACTGACATCCCAGGTATACAGTGGAAGCCCCTGGCAGGCCCTGCTTTCAATTATACTGATTATATACCAATAAAATAGTATCTGTAAGATAGCAAATGACCTCTGAGCACTTTCTGGCTTCCAGATTCCTAAAGTCAGCTCCTCTGTGGATCACATCCAATATAGCCTCTCAAACTTCAGCAGTTAGCTGTTAAAAGTCCGTTCTCTATCTATAGCATGCATCCACACCCCTGCAGTCCTATCCACACCCCTGCAGTCCTATCCACACCCCTGCAGTACCATCCACACCCCTGCAGTACTATCCACACCCCTGCAGTACCATCCACGCCCCTGCAGTACCATCCACGCCCCTGCAGTACCATCCACACCCCTGCAGTACCATCCACGCCCCTGCAGTACCATCCACGCCCCTGCAGTACCATCCACGCCCCTGCAGTACCATCCACGCCCCTGCAGTACCATCCACACCCCTGCAGTACCATCCACACCCCTGCAGTACCATCCACACCCCTGCAGTCCTATCCACACCCCTGCAGTACCATCCACACCCCTGCAGTACCATCCACACCCCTGCAGTCCTATCCACACGCCTGCAGTACCATCCACATCCCTGCAGTACCATCCACACCCCTGCAGTACCATCCATGCCCCTGCAGTACCATCCACACCCCTGCAGTACCATCCACACCCCTGCAGTACCAACCACACCCCTGCAGCGCCCAGAGCCTTGTTTCTGTAAAGTAAAGCAGCCTGTAACTCTCATTCTATTAAATATTACACTCAAAAGGTTGCAGCCTTTCCTCACTTTCCCAGAGACACACATTTCTGCTGCTTACTCATAAACCACAGATGGCCAAAAAAAAAAAAAAAAAAAAATTTGAGCTCTACAGAGAGGAGACAAAACAATTGAGAAGAACTTCTCAAAGGAGGGTGGAACGTGAGAGCTGAGTCAGCACCCACTACTGACCTCCTCTCCCCAGCCCACTCTGTTTTTGTCCCAACGTATCCCTCTGACACCTTTTTCTTGCATCACCTAAGTGGTACCTGGCCTCCCTCATCTGCAGCTGAGTTGTGGACAGATGAGTCAGTTGCCAGATAGAGAAACAGACAGACAGGTAGCTCAGAGGAAAATCTGACTCTTTTCATGATGGGACCAAAAAAAGGCATTGATTATTGTCCCTATGTTTCTTTTTCAACTGGAAAGTTCTACACTGGGAGGCCAGGAACAAGAGCATGGAGGACTGAAGTAAGGTCTCAAAAATCCTGTCAATCTTCTCAAGTTAAAAACGAAAAATCTGCATGGTTTCAAAGGCAGAAAACAATGAACTGTAAAAGAACTATTCAACAATGGAAAAAAGTGGAAATTGGCTCATTCCTTGTAGGTGAAAACTTACAATATCAACTGCACTTGAGACATTTAAGACTCAGCGCCATTCATCCCATTATACCTACATAAGAATAATCAGACAGTTTTGACAGAAAATAAAATGTATCCCAAAAGAGAGTCCATACTCAGGGCCAAATTTTCCAGGTGAAAATCATCAGGCTTATGAACACAAGCACCATCAATATAAACTTTTCAACCAGAGATCAGCACTTTACAGCATTGATTTGTTCAAACATTATGTTCCTCATCTGAAGTTGAATGTGTTTATAAAGGAAAAAAGATCAACGACATTCTCCCACCCCCTTCCCCTCCTGACATCTCTGAGTAAATATTAGGTTATTGAAGAAAATTCCTCAAGCTCCCAACTGAAATGTCGACAGATCAGACACAGGGGAAAGTCCCATGACTACAGTGTGATCCATAAGCCACACTAGCTCTCAACGTCACCTAAAAGAGACAGAAGTGATAAGCAAGAGTCACTACAGATCACACCTGTCAGCTCTCACCAGATTAGCACATGACTGGTTTTGTCTTGTTTTGTTTTGAACTGGGATTGAAAATACCACAGAAACTAATTTAGGTTTTAAGACTTTTTCATTGTAAAAACCCATCTAGCACATTAAACCTAGAGTTAAGGTACAGTGACACTTTTTGTTTTGTCTAAGAAAGATTTACTAGTTAAAGTTACTTTCAACCCATTTTAGTTAGATGATGTAGAAAAACCAAATGTCAGTCTGTTTTTCCTCCATTCTCTCCTAACTGCACACTTAAAGGAATTCATTTAGAATTTTAACAAAGTGATAGACTGGATTTATTATAAATAATTATACTACCATACATTCTCCTTTAAGGCTGAGAAATGATGCATTGTTTTGGTAATTTACCACAACAAACCAGAGCAAAACAATTAAGGTTTACCTTCCACACGAGGTCTCAGTCACACACCAGCCCTAAACCAGACGGACTCGGGCAGCTGAATGAAATGAGAAACTGTGTGTCACTTAGGGGGTGGGCTGTCGGGCAGAGCCAAAACTCTTACACATTACATTACTCAAAGGTTAAATAATAATGCAAGTGTTCTGTGAACTTTCTAAAAAGCTAAACTATTAACTTGGGGACTTGGGTAAAACTATGCCGCACACTAACACCGTTCAGAGCTGAGGTGTACAAGCCACTCGGAAAAGGACAGCAGATCCCTGTGCAGCAAAGAGCCAACAAGAATCTGAGTTCAAAGGTGAGCCTCTGGCTGGGGTGGGAATGAAACCTTGCGTGCAGTGGTTACCGGTTATTCTTAACCACCTTCTCCAATGCATATACTAGAATGCATAGGCCTTAGTTGGCGGCCCAAATCACCTCTCTTAAATACCAACTTGATTTCGCTTCCAAAAAAAAGGAAAATTGCTAAATCACGAGTAGTATAGAGAACACCAGGAAACAGGCCTGGCCCAGGGTTCTGGGTCATTTCTTGCTACCTACTAACCCGCAGCCTTGAGAAAGCCGCCTAACCTGTCCAAGCAGGACTGGATGAAATGAGAGGGGGACTCACTGATCACTCCGGCTTCTTCTAGTCTAGGTGTGGAAGGGTCTCTGGGCTGCCCTTCACCAAGGGAAGCCCCTCCCCTCTCACCAGTAGGTGGCTTCTTTGTCTCATGATCAGATATAGTTTCTACTCAAATCATGCTTTATTTCATTTATATAATATGCCTGGTTTGGTTAGGTACCCATAGCAGTTGGCTAGAATTAAGAGTGAAAGTCCCTAACACATTTCCCTGCAGGAAGCCAGGGGTCCTCACAGAGGTCAGAGGATGTAAATTTGACCCTGTCATTCATGTGACTTAGACCTTGTCCCCCCCCACCATCTCAGAAGGTATCCAGCAACAAGCGTTTGTGCCTCTGCACCCACTCCCCACCCCCAGCCTAGAAGGTTCCCTGCCTTCGAGGGCTTACAACTTTGCTGGGAGATGAGAGGCCGTGTCTGACCACGTCACCTCTCCTGACATAACCCCTGTACGCAAGTACTGACATCAATCTGAGCATCCATCTCTGAAAGCTTACTGTTTGTCTTCATGGCTTTGCAGGGGCATGCCAATGTTACGAGGCCTCTAGGCTCCTCGGTGGCTGGGTGAGACACAAGTCTAGGGTAAGAAGGCAGAGGGGGACCAAGAAGTCAGCTTCAACGCTCCTTGGCTTCCCCATCAGTAAGAACCTCCACCTGCTATGCTCCTGGCCCCACTGAACCTAAATCATGCCCTCCCGAGTGGTCCAGAGATGCATTTCCAGTGCTGACAAGCAAGCATGCAACCAAACTGCCACTCACTAACATCACCGCGCCCTCCCGTCACATCCTAGGAGACTATCATTAGACCTTCCTAAAACGCACAGAATTTTAACATCACTGACCGTTACCTTTAATATACATATTTAAACTTTATCTCCCTTGAAACTTTGCAGCCTTTCCTAACAGAGGAAACGTCTGAGGGCACAAGGAAGCAGAAACTCAAAGAGAAAGATCACATTGGGCACATATCCCACGACGATCTCACTGGTCAACCCCGTGGGCCTGCAATTCCCACTTCCAAAGAGAAAACACACCGGGAAGTCCCTCCTCCTTCCATCCACACAGGACTGCCATAATCCTCGGGACTCAAGATGCACGCAGACTGTCAGGATTTATTACAATTCCCTACTTCAATTAAAATACCTATAGATTTTATGCCAAAGTGAGAATGTTTTAAATTTGAATTATTAGCTTCCAGCAACCATTCAAATCAATGTAAAATATTTAATGCTCCACTTTGTTTTGTTTAAAACTCATCTCGTGCTTGGAAATTTTGGCTGCCGTGCCCAATACCGTTCAGCCACAGAGAATGCAAAAGCAAAAGCAGCTTTTTTGTTTATGAGCTGCAGCCTTCAATATCCTAAGTTCATCTCCAACAGTCATCACTTATTGAAGCCATATGTGTGTGTGTGTGTGTGTGTGCGTGTGTGTTCATGGTGCTTTACATATCTTAATCCATTCATTCCATCAAGCATTTATTGAGCACCTAATTAGTGCTCAATAAGTGTCATGCATCTAATTAGGCATCAGAGACAAAAAAAGATGAGCAAGTCCAAGGTCACAACCTGTGACAACCTGTGGGGAAAGCAGATTCAAATAAGTGACTATGCCATGTGGTAAATGCAGTGATGGTGAAAACAGGTTATGAAAAATAATATCTCAGATGTGTCAGATGTTTACAGCCACTGTCTCTAACTCTCACAACACCCTGCAAAGGTAAGTGTCTCCCCAATTCCCAAACGAGGGTACTGAGGCTGTCCCGCATCACACACTGCCTGTGTCAGCATCAGCGTCTACAGCATCATCTGCATCTTGAATCCCCATTCTGGTCTCAATATTGCACCTGCAGACCTGCATAGCTCATTCAGGCATCGCTCAAACTTGCGCCTGGGATTACACAGCACACGGTACACCCTGGGAGAAAGGCCACAGAGCGCAGCCTGCAGGAAAGCTCAAGCTGGCTATAAGGAGCCACGCAAGAATAAGCAACACGGAGCAAGGCTGGAGCAGGGCACGGGGCAGTCTGTGGTCAGGGACCACAGAGTGCTTCAGACAGCAGGTCGTTTCGCTTCTAAGAGGAACAAATCATTGTGGAGGGATTTATTGAGGAAGTGGGACTGGGTCTTAAGATCATGGAAGGTCAGACAGTGGAAGAGGACAGAAGGCCAGTCCCTCAGGAAAGCGTTGTTCAGAGAGGTGCCCAGAAGGCTCATAGGTTAGGCTGAACCACAGCCGGGGTGTAATCGGAGCCCTAAGGGGGAACAAGCCAGCAAGTTCACTGCAGGGACTTGTTTCCACCTGCAGGGTGTACAAGCTCGAGGCCAGAGCTGCACTATTCAGAATCACAGTGAACAGGCCAAGTGCTATAGCAATGTGTCTCCCCCACGACCCTTTTCCCACAGGGCCTCCCTTCCCAAAATTGGTAAACAGATACTTAAAAGAATATTGAGTTGAAGGCGAAATTATTAGCCTGCCTGGAACACCAACATGTCTGGGCCAGTCCTGCAGATGATATCTATATTTAACTCTTTACTGCGGATAAAATACTTTTACATGTGTTAGATTACCTGATTCTCACAAAGCCATGAAATAAGCATTAGGCTTCTCATTTTACAGATGACGATCCTGAGAGTCAGAGAGGATAAGTAACCCGTTCACAGTTATAAAGCTAGCAAGTGGTAGAGCTGATTTTGGACCAGGATATCTGTCCAGTGATCTGTCTGCTCTATCACTACTGCAATAATCATAATACTTGATAAAGTTCTTTAGAGCTGACAGAACTTTCACAGTAGTCCTGGGTGATACACACAGACACACTAACATACATAAGACAGACAGACAAACGGACACACACACACTCACCCTCGTACACACATACTGTTTTCCTAAAAGTAAAATAACAATAATAATAATAATAATACTGTATTCTACTTGTTTAAAAACCCGTCGTCCCTCCTCTAGCTAAGGGCTTTGTCTCAGGACATTTAGAAGGTAAGGGAATCGCTATTATTTAGATGACTGTTAAAGATAATGTAGGTAAAGTCTTAAATCCTAGATGTTGGTCTGCTTATAACTCACTGCTTAGAACAACCTTGCATTTGTGCTAAATACCCGCCCATTTCCATTTTCTGCCAGTAAACCCCTGCCTCGACCCCCAATCTTCTCTCAGGGACACAGGAAGTGGCATCTTTCCTACATGTCTATCTTAATCTTACATCAGGACTTGTTTACAGCAAGACGCTGTTTCCCAGGCAGACATAAAAATCACGGGACTTGGAAAAAACTTCAAAAAAAAAATCAACCACTTATCCCATGTTTAGACAAAAACAAAAGATAAATCAGATAGATGGGCATGTATACTTTATTGTAAAAAATCCCCAACTCCCAGTTTTTTAGAGCACTTCTTTCAAATTCATAGGTCACATACACTAAATTATTCAATAAACAATTTGTCAATTAGTCTTGCACGGTGGGGAGAAAGTTCCACACAAAAATGGAGACAGAGCCAAAATCAAAGCGAAATGCTAGTGACAAATGAGCAACCCCGTGCCCCCTCCAGCAGAGGTCTTGTCATCACACCCTCAAAAGAGAGGACAAATTCCACCGCCCACACGAGGCCACGTTTCTTCCCTCTCTCATGACACATCATTCCACCACAGGATCTTAATGAAAATGAGGACAATATACTCAATCCATAAGGCAATCATCTCATCTAATTTTAATCATCCTCTTTTTAAGAGAATTCATATAATCAGGCCACACTACACAAGCAAAATTAAAATACATTTCTTCACCTTTTTCCTCACTCCCAAAGGAAAACTGCATATACCACTCATCTTGCTGAAACCAGAGTAATACAGCGATTTAATTCTAGCTAAACCAAGTATTTTAACCGCATACTCTTAATCTTAAACATATCAATGAAACACGATTTCTGAGAGCTTTCCTTCTTCCTTAGTTACTCAGTAAATCTCAATATACAGTAAGCACCTCCTGGGCACAGGCTCCCAGGGATGTTCTGAGTCAGAACTAAACAAACACGGAAATAGTCTGACACCACAACTTTCATTCTGCACTATTATTTGAACTTTTAAAATTTTTTAGTTAAGCTCAACTTTCATAATTCTCATTAGGTAATCTAGGGTGTGGATGTTTTTGAATTTCCTTTTCACGAAGAAAAAGGAAGCTCTGTCCCAGGACATCAGGTGTGTGTGGAAAAATACATATTTTGATACACATATGAGTAACTACATTGTTTGTTTAAAGATGCTTTTGCCTATTTTACTCACAATACAAATACACTGCAGTCAAATTCCTTATGTTGAATTTAAACTTAGGTGTGAAAACTGGGTTTTCTGCTAAAGTTAGACCAGAGCTTAATCTAGCCTGTCAAATACCCAGTCAAGGGGAAACGGATCCCACACCAAAATGCCCCCAAGAAACCCTTCTTTGTTCACCTAGAAACTGAAACTCAAAATCACAGCTCCCACAGCGATGAACATATCCTCCGAATTCACAGTAGACCTCCGTCACTGATTTGTTAAAAATTTAACATTGTGAATGAAACCAAAGCAACCACTAACACCAACGAGGTAATTAAATTCCTGGTTGGAGGAAGTTTCAAAATCCAAGCCCAACACGAACGTCTGGCGACTGCATTTATGACCCACTTATACTTGCGCATGTTACTCTGAAAATTCAGAAAGAGACAAAGTATTAGGATTTTAAAAGCCTATTCATTAGTTAGTACTCTCTGTTGAAAGCACGCACAACTCCAGCTACAATCATATCTCAGCGTTTGCCTCATTGTCTCAGAAGGGCAAAAGCTGACAAGAGTTACTGGAGACAGTTAAATCTGTTCTTGTCCAGCAGTCTTGATCAATACACTTTGCATCATAATTTAACACTGCAATTGCCTCTCCTCCACCCTAAGCCCCTTGGATGAGGTGGTTTATTTCTGGTCCCTGGCCCTCACTTGGTTAGTAACTCTTTTCTCTATAATTTGCGCGTCTCCTGGAAGGGCAAGGAAGACGCCAGATTCAAACTGCATTTGTCTACCGCCCACTGCCCCCGATATTATGCATTCCCACAGCTCAGTAGCGTGCGCTTCCGGCACCCCCTGTACCTGCCAAGTTCCTCGCCGGTGTCGTAGTAATCATCCACGTTCTCCTGCCTGAACACCGTCATGATAAACTGTCACGCCTCACCAAAGCCCAGCGCACTTCAGCTCCGCTTCCCAAACCATCACCACCGCTCCTGCGCCTCCGTGGGCCCCTCATGCATCAGTCTCCAGTCCTTTAAAAAAAAAAGGCAATAATAACAACAAAACGACAACCAAAAAGGAAGCAGACCTCCCCAGGGCTAAGACCCGCTCGCTAGCTGAAGACCACGTCTCCGGAGCTGCCCCTCGCCGCCGGATGGAGAGGAGCACCCTTTGTTAAACCCGGGCCAGGGACGCCCCCAGACCCGCATGGCCGGCGCGAGAGTGGGGTCGGACACGACCGCACCCCAAGGTCCGCGTCCCCGACAGCAGGGCTCGCTGCGCGGATCAGAACCGGCTCCGGAAGTGACTGGCCTCCCCTCCTCCTCTTTCTCTGCACACACGCCCACCCCGCTCCCCACCTCCAGGGGCACCGCGCAAGAACGAAGCCCCCGCCCGGGCGGAACGCGCCTCGCGGGAAGCATCCCTCTCCAGCCTGCAGCCACGTTGTACCCCCGCGCCACCTCTCGGCTCCCGCACCTCCCCGGCCGCCGCGGCCACCCCCTCTCCTCCCTCGAGCCGGCAGTCCCCAGAGGCACATTCCTGGCGACTCCCGCTCCGTTACCCGGCCGACCCGGCGTGCGGCCGCCCGGGGGAGCAGGGGAGGGAAGGGAGCGGCCAAGGGAGGCGAGGCCGCCCGCTCCCGGTCTCCGCGACACGACACAAAGCGCCCGGCCCGGCCCGCGCCACCTGTTCCCACCCGGCCCGCGTGGCTGGCGGTGCCTCCTGCCTGCGATCCCACTTCTCCCCGCAGTCAAGTTTCCCCGGCTTCGGCCTTCCCGGTTGCCCTGGACGCTGCCCGGACAAACCCCGCCGCGCTGCGGCCGCGAAAGCCAAAGCAGGCGGCGGGCCCCGGCAGGAGCCGGGGAGCCGCGCGCGACCACTCACCCGGGCGCCCGGGAGCTGCCGGGTCCCTCCGGCGCGCTGTCGGAGGCTACCCGTAGGCTCAGCGCCGGAGATGAGCGGGGCGGCGGCGGGAGCGCAGGGAGGGAGCGAGTGGGGGGCGCCGATTCCGCGCGCCCGCCTGGCGTCTGCTCGGCCGGGCTCTCCTGCTCCGTCTCCGGAGCGGCCCCTCGGCTCCTCGCCGCCTTCCGGGCGGAGGGTGGCCGGCAGGCGGCCAATGGGGACCCCGCGGGCGGGCTGGCTGCACGGCCCACCCACCTCCTAGCTGCGCGGCCCAGCCGGCGCTGCGGGTTCTGCGCGGTGCAGGCTGCTCCTCCCCGCTCGGCGCCCCGGGCTCGCTGGCGCGCTCTACCGCGCACACCCCCGCACACACCCACTCCCGACACCCACGCCCGGAGCAGAGCGAGCGCAGCCGCGCAGTGTGGGCGCCCCACCTGTGACACGCCGCTGCGCGGCCCCCTTCGGCTGGGTTCCGGAGAAGTGCTATTCCTTCGTCCTGCACATGTGTACTGAGCGGCCGACGTGTGCCAGGCATGGTGCTCCGCACCGGGAAATCGGAGACCAAAATAGGTTTTAAAAAATCCCTGCCCCCATGAAACTTACATTCTGGTGGAAAAGACAGACAATAAATATGTAAACAAATAAATGAGCTCATTTTAGAAGAGATCGGTTCTATGGAGACTAAAACAGGATAATGGGATGGAGAATGATGGGGAGTGGGCTGCATTAGATGGGGTTCCTCTCCGGGATAAGTGTTTTGAGCTGCGACCTGAACTGTAAGAAGGCATGCAACCAGAGAAGGGTTGTGGTCTCAGAGAAGGCCCAGTGAAGCAACAGAAACGAAGGGTTTATGTGTGCTATCTAATGCCGCATTGGCTGTGGATGAGCTGAAACGTGGCTAGTCCCAAATGAAGGGTGCGGTAAGTGTGAAATATTCCAAGACAAATGGAAATAGGAATGAAAAATATCTCGTTAATATTTTTACTTTAATTACATGTTTAAATGCTAGTATTTTGGATATATTGGTTTAAAGTATATTATTAAAATTAATTTCACCTTTTACTTTTTAAAATGCGGCTACTAGAAACTATAACACTACCTATGTGGCTTGCACTGTATTTCCGAGGACTGTCCTGGTCTACACAGAGACGCCTTATCCGTTCTCTCAACTTCTTACCCCATGCCCCCACCAAGCACCTGGGTGGGGGTGTTCCCCAGAGGAACTGCTGGAGATCCCCAAACAGAGAAACGCTCCTACAGGGAAATCTACCTTATTGCCTAGAATTACAAAAACTGATACATGAGCCCTCTGAGAGTTCAGACCTACGTTATTGTTCAAATGCCCAGATTTTCTAAAATGAGATTATTCAAATTCTCTTTGGTTCAACAGAAATTTTCACCCATAGAGATTTGGCCTCTTGAAAAAAGAATGCCCTCAGACCGTATGTCAGACCCTCCTCTTAAAGAACCTTTCATTTAATGGCCTACAGGAAGGGCACACATTCATGATGCTAGAATCAAGGGAAGGTTCCAAACTGGTAGGTATCCAAATTGGTATCAACCTAAGTAGTGGGTTTGAGAATTAATACAAAAGGATCTTGAGAGGTGAGAAATATAGTCCAAAATAACAAAAAAGTGATTCATCTAGAAGAAATGCAAATGAATACGTCTGTTGGGGGGAGAAATTAAAAACACAGATGTTTGGGAGAAACTTGGGAAGTGCTTATGGATAACTGCTTTATGGGTAATATTTTTCCTACAAAATAAATGTAAGTGCGTTTTCCAAGGCATTGAGAAAAATTGGCTCCATCTGGGGACTAGAATGTGTTACCTATGCTAGTCAACATGCTGATCACGGGGGATTTTCTGGGGTAGTGAAAAAGGGCATGGACTTGGGAGTCACAAAATTGGACCTGATATTGGTGGAACCATTTAGCAGCTGAGTGATCTTGGATGTGTCCCTTACCCCTGAGAGTTATGTCTGCGCTAATTTAGGCAAGGATTCTAGAGAGGGGAAAATGTGGTAGTTGAAAACCATGGACAAAAATTCAGTCAAGAAGTGGAGTCTAATTCTTCTCCCCACAAATATAAGTTGGCCATAGTGGTTTGCTTCTAAAAAATGTGATGGAAGTGACACAGTGTAATGGCCTTCCAAGGATGGGTCATAGGCGTTAGAGCTTCTGCCTGTCCTTCTGTCTCTCTCTCACTCTCTCTCTCTTTCTCTCTCCCTCTGCCTCTTGCTCTCGCTCTCTCCACTCACTCTCGAAGCCTTCAGCTGCCATGGTTACCCTGAGACTGCCATGTGGAGAGACCATGTGGAGAGACCACAGAAAGAGAGAAGCCGGAGGAAGCCAGCTGTTCCAGCCCTACCCCCACCTCTCAGCTATTTGTGTTTTCACAGCCCAAGTTCTGTGAGCAGAATAAATGATTGTTACTGTTTTAAGTCATTATTTTGGGGTGGTTTGTTATGCAGCAATAGATAACTTATAAAAAGTTAGAAAGAAAATAAGAAAACGTAACTCTTAACGTGTACCAGATGCCAGGCAGACTAAATTAGTCTCTGGCTTAATCTTCAAATAACCCTGTAAATCAGTTGTTTTTCCACTTTGTACTTAACCTTCTTAGTCTCAGTTTCATTACCTGCACAATGGGGACAATAATAGACCCTTGCATATTCCTCAGAGTTGCTGGGAGAATATAAAGAGATAATGCCTGAAATAGGGCTTTGTACATTATAAAATAGAGCAGAACGTTGATATTACATTTTCTATCATGTTCCAAGCAAGAAGGGCTCTGAGGGACATCTCTCAAATGCAAGACAGCAATACGATAATCATCAAATTGTGAGATTCAAGCTGGAAAGAACTCCCATGACATTAACTGATTATGATCTGGACTATGGATTATGATAATCATGGTGATAGAATTTAAAACAAACTCATGTAGAATTCAGAACATTATTTTATACCTGTATTCGTCAGGGTAAAATAACTGCTGCTGTAAAAGCCAACAAATCTCAGAGTTTTAACACATTACAGATTTATTTCCTGCTGTCTGCACAAATGTTTGCAAGGGGTGGAAAGAGGACTTGGCTCCACACACTCATTCAGGGACCCAGGCTTCTGCCCTCTAATGGATCTGTGATCCTTGAGCGTTCGAGTTTCTCAGTTGATCCTTGTCTTCTATTGACTGATGATAGAAGAGAAAATCCAGAGAGGACTACATTGGAGGTTTATTTAGGAGATCAGGTTTGAGGTCTAAGGCTTAATGATTTTTAGGCAAGAGGTTCTAAGATCAATCTAAGTGGACCACATTAGCTCAGTTCACCTTTGAGTTACTTTTTAATAACATGCCTTTGGCTTTTATCAAGTCCTAATATTTTTAAATGGCCCCAGGAAGAATTTTTCTGCACCTGTGGTTTCCTTGTTGAAGATACTGACCATTATGCAGTTGAGTGCCTCTTATGTAGGCAGTCACATGACTGATTCCAATTCCTCCCAGAACTGAGCACTAAGAGAACTCCTCTCTCTTGACCAAATGATATTTCTTTTTTGTCAGACAATGAAAATTATAAAGCTCATTCTGTTCTCCATTTTTCCCTGGATTCCAAAGAGCATGTGGCAAGCTCAGAAAGTGTAGTCCTCCAAGTAATGTCCAATTCATCATATTCTCTGAATCAATCTATAAGCATTTGTTATCTAGTATATATTAGGTACTAAGGAAGCAAAGATAAAAGGAACATTCTCTGTCCTCAAATAACTCAGTCTAATGAGGGAGACCAATGAACAAAGAGACAAATCCATTACAGAGTGATTTGCTAGGTAGAATTCATTTACTTCTCTAGACCCATTCTCCATCCTTCTCCACCCTTTCAGGTTGACAGGCTAAGCTGTAAGGTTATTTTAACTATTTCCTTGTCCTCTGGCTGCTAGTTGGTTTGGCCAGTGGGGAACCCTGGCCTGAGGTTAAGTACGAGGGAGGAGAATGAGGCCAGCATAGTTCTTCTGCTTTCCTCGCTGCAAGGTTGCCTTGGTCACTGTCAAACAAAGGTCGTGCTCCTCACCAGGGAACCTCTTCTACATGATTTCCTCTTTCCTTGTGTTGATAACCACTCTCTCCCCTTGTCTATTTGGATCTAGAGTTGGTGCCAGCTCCACTGTTACTAACCTGGGGGTTCCTGCCCCATCCCTTAAGGTTACCCTGCAGCTCTCACACACCTCCTTGAATCATCCTAATTGGAGTGTACCCTCTGTTTCCTCTGGGGCCCTGATTGATAGCGTAATGAGAAGGGAATCTCAGACTGCTGAGAAAACATGAAGGGAGGGCATTTAATTCATATAAAGGCCAGGGATGGAGGGTGACAAAATGGTGAGCCTGGGGTTTCAGGGATGTTTCCTAGAGGAGCTGACATTGTAGAAAAACATATGAAAGAAAATTAAGAGTTAGCAGAATAAAAAGATGGGCAATGGGGTGGTGGATTGTTGGGTGTGAGAGTTGGAGTGGAGGGCATCTAGACAGAGGAGAAGAGTGAGGGGGAAATCACGGATGTGAGAAAAGTTATGGCTCATTCTGTAAGGAATCAGAGCTCAGGCAGTGAAATAGCAAGAAGTAAAAGGAGAGAGGGGAAGGGTGTTTCCACCATGCCCAGGACTTCAATAAGAGAGGAGAGGTAAATCGAGGTAGATCTTGATGGCCTTGTCCATTATGCTCAACACTTGAGTCTTCACTCTGAAGACTCTTTGATACCCAGGGTTGATTGGTACTAATTTGGCACATCCTTGGAGATGGTGTGGAGAGAAAACCAGTGAGATACTTCAAGGAGGCAGAAATCATAGGACTTGGTACTTGAGGAAAAGGAGTGATTCAGGGCAACATCCAAATTTTGGGTTGATTGATTAGGTAGATATTGCTGCCATGTAGTCTGAAATACAGGTGAACAAGCAGTTTGAGGGAAGAGAAGATGAGGTCAGTCTTGGTGATATGAAGTTTGAGGTGCCCGTGGGGCATCTGGGTGATGTCCAGATGGAGATAGGTACCTATGGGATGGACGAGGGTGATTCTGATGTACACCAGGGGAGCCAGGAAGTAGATGAGGTCACCTAGGGACAGGATGCAGGACTAAAAAGAGCCCTAGGGGCAGAACTCTTGGGAACAGAAGCATATTAACCCAAGCAAATATGGCAAGTATGCCTGGCCAGTAGCTGTAGATTGCCAGTTAGTCCAATGAGAAGCTATGGGTTTTTCTTGTGTTTCTTGGGACCAGAATAGGCATCACCAATGAGTGATGAATTAAGACCTCATGAATACTGAGTGTCTCATATGCCTCCTGTATATAAACTGCATCATGAATATTTGCTGTCTTCTTGGTCTAACAGGCTACTAACTTCCTTAGCTATGTTAACACATCTTGTGAGTTATATCCATCCCATTTATTTTCTTGTTTTCTATAGCAGAATTGAGTATTCACAAACAAAACAGCAAATGCACATTACAGACCTCCTTCTGAGCTCTGAGCTATTTGAAGCACCTCTCCAACCCCTTTTCCCACCATTGCTCCAAACTCACAGCCTTTTTGTAGTGCATGGGTTGGAGGATTAGGGCTTCACATTACCGGCCCGGCCTGCTGAACTGGGAGTTTGTGACCCCAGGTTTAAGACTCCATGGCATGGATTTTGCTTACTTCTCTATCCCGACTTTCCCTCTGACTCAATTTCTTTCCAATTTTTATTTATTGTACGCTGTGGTATTGAATGCATCTCTAACTCTCATTAAATCCTTTGTAAAAAACAAATGGGGTAAAAACAAGTAAATAAACACATACAAATCACTGATCAGTGTCTAAAAGGCCAGAGCAGATTATAAACATTTGGGATTACAGGTTTACTTTTGCCCTTAGCCAGATTTCTTTTATGTCTGGCCTAACTTCTTTTAGGTTCTGATACTACCGGAAGCAAATGATTGGTAACACTTAGCACTTATAAGACTCATGGCCCAGAATGTCAGTCAGCCCCTAACTAAGGTTAGCTGCCTCTGAACAGGATACACGCCACTCGTTTTACTACTGTCTGCAGATGCAGCTTTCATGCTACACATTCCCTTCTCTCCCACAGAAGCTCCCCACTATTGGATTCTTAGCACAGTTAGCTACCAGATTCTACATTTCTCTATGAGAATGTTTGGATATAATTGGGAAGGAGAAGAGCAGAACATTCAAAGGAGTATCTGTTTTGTCAAACAAACTTAAAGCAAGATTGAAAATAAGTAATCTAGAAAGAAGCACTCAACATTATTCATCCATTAGAACTACATGGGCCAGTCACAATTACAGATAAAATCTGAACTTACAACCATATTGATTTAGTGAATGTAGTTATATTTATTTTCTATGGCTTCTAATTTTTTTTCTCTGCTGATGACTAATGAACCTCTTTAAAATCATCAGACTTAATACCATTGATTTCTATTTATTTTTCTTTCAGCGAAAATTACGGTAAAAATATTTTCAGTCAGTATCAAAATCCATCTCTTTTGGGGCAAATAGGTATTAAATATTACAGAAGATTCAATATCAATGAAAGCCTCGAGGTTTCTCTGCATGGTTTCATGAAATACAAGTCCCATTACTCAAGCCAGTGAAGTGATTTACAGCCTATTCATAGCAGTTTGGTGGGATTTATAGAAACATTGCTTTTTTAAAAAGACAAACTTGTCATAAATTTTTCCAGAATGTTC
This sequence comes from Tapirus indicus, assembly GCA_031878705.1. Taxonomy (NCBI): domain Eukaryota; kingdom Metazoa; phylum Chordata; class Mammalia; order Perissodactyla; family Tapiridae; genus Tapirus; species Tapirus indicus. Next base: position 41,247,505 of record CM062927.1, read on the forward strand.
TGTCTGTTTGAAGATTTGCAAATAGAGCAATAATCTTTGACCCTTTCAATGCTGTATTCTCATAAATTTACACACCTATAAAGTTGGTGTTTTCTGCTTATGTAGACTTAATAAGTACAAATATATACTCTTTTTAAAAAAACTAAGAATAATTGGTGTAGTTTAATTTGTTGCTCAAGTATTATCTGCCATTTTCTCTTAATTTTAAGAAATTTTGAGATGATGAAAATTTCTGAGGAAATACCTCTCAAGAGCACTATACTGGGTTTATAACATCTTAGGAATCCAGAATTACACCTGATAGTTTAATGCTCACTCATTCATTTAATTATTTATTGAGTGATAAGGATAGTGGTGATTAAGACAGACCCAGAGAGTTATGATTTAGAAGTAGCCACGTTTTGTATTTCTTTAGAATCCTCTCAAAGAAAGGATCTACTTGGTATTTCTGAAATTTCCTGCTGAAGTTTCCTGAAGGAAATCTCCCAAATGGAGTTCTCCAACCACAATCAATACAAGTAGTCATTAAGGGCTGGCCTGGTGGCACAGGGGTTTAGTTCGCACTTTGGAGGCCCAAGCTTCGCCAGCTAGGATCCCGGGCTCCAGACCCACGCACTGCTTGTCAGCCATGCTGTGGCAGCGTCCCATATAAAGTAGAGGAAGATTGGCACGGATGTTAGCCCAGGGCCAGTCTTCCTTAGCAAAAAAAGAGGAGGATTGGCAAAGGATGTTAGCTCAGGGCTAGTCTTCCTCACACAAAAATAGTGGTCCCTAATCAAGGTTTAAAAAAAAGGCACAAGAGTTGAAAATGCATTTTCCACCTCTTCTGTTCACCCCCACTCCACTCCTCTCTCTCCAGGTTACCTTGCTCTATTAAAGTTTAAAAAAATGTAGATTTCCCCTGCCCCAAATCCTACCCTAACTTTTTGCATAGGTGATTAATTTTTCAAATATTAACTAAATAGATTCTTTCATATTTAAAAAAATTACATTTTAATTGATTTAAATATGTCTTAAATGACTTAAGTATGTCTTTTAAAAATGGTTTTTGCATTTGGAGTAATTTGATTACGTATTTGATCCTAAACCACATATATATAAGCTTTTAAAATATTTGTAGCCTTCTTGAGTGTTAGAAGTCTATGTTTTATATCTTTTAGAATATCTCAAAAAGCTAGTACTAAAAAAGCATGGTAGTAGGCACATGGTAGCACACGGTAAATATTTTCTCCTGGATTAATTATCTTTTAGTGTAATAAATTAGCTACAATAATGTTCTGATATACAGGCAGTCTTTGCTTTTAACCAAAATGCATTCCAGGAAACTAGAGCATCATGCAGCCCTTGATAAAACAGGTAGTGCATTTCCATGGAAGAGTGAGATCATTGGAGGTTATACACCTGACCTAGGACTTGGCATGCCATAAATCATGGCAGTAAACAAAAAATGTCATAAAAGCAAAGGCTCAGCAACTATAACTGTATGAAAATACAAAACAGTAAAATTATGTTCCAAGCCTAATAAACTGGGCGTGAATGCACTGTCCACATCTACCACAGCACTCTATTATTGTACATATGTATGCGTGTATTATATGTATATAATATCACATAAAATGCAACTTTATAGTATCATAAATTCTAGTTAAAATAGTGTTCTAAGTAAAATAATTAGAAGAGTTAGTCAATAATAGTTGTGCTTACCTTCTTAGAGTTTGGAAGGATTTGGGGGGGATAATTGGCATGACCCAGGTTTCTAATATCTGTCCAAGAAGATTTGAGCTGATTCCCCTTTCTTTCTTAGTAAAGTTCCTTAAAGCAACAAGAGGCTTTGAAATTCATTAGTACTGCTGCAAAGATGGTATGACGTACTCAACATGTGTTACTTGTTGACAGCAATCGTTGCAGCACAGAGAAGTATTTTTTTTAAGGATCTCAAATTTGACAAAAAATATCTCCCCCTCACGGTTTGCTGCATCCTCAGTTTATTTACAAGTACTGTTTATTATGAAATATAAGGCAAGCTCCTAGAAAGAATAAACAATAGCCGTTCATTTCTGTTCATTGGAAAACTTTGAACTTATAATAGTTTTATATATTCTCATAGAGTTGCCGAGTGAGGCATATGACAAAATCCAACCCACCCAAGCTCTTCTCTCAGTCTCTAACAGAAGCTGTGCAGCGAAGGCTAAAGGGCGTTTTGAATCTGGCAGTATGGTGAATAAGAAACCCAAAAACTTCTAGCTGTAAGATACCAGAAACACTAAGAACAGATAACAAGCATCATTTAAATGCACATCTGCACCCAAAGGGAGTAAGAAAGATACAGCCAAAGGAAAAAATTAAAAAGACAGCAGTGGGGAAGGGTGTCAGCCTCAAGAATATAAGGGGTTGGATTTTTAATACCCAACTGGAACAGGAGATGAGACTTGGCAATTTTGGATAAACAGACACTCTCCAAGTGTTTAAATCTTCAGTAAGGGTGGATTGGATAAAAATCTACCCACTTAACACGGGCCAATGACAAAAAGCTAATCTGCCATAAAGTGCGTGAGACTTGGTAACCTCTGGCCTCCTCCCCATATGGAATTGAGTTTAAATTTTATACTTCATGTTGGTCCAGAATCACCTATGCCAGGAAAGTGGTCCTGTACCGGTAAACTCCTCTGGAGGGACCTGCCCTTGTCCCATGCTTGGGAGGGTACCCAAACCCCATTGAAGATGAGCTCACAATCAAAAACTTCAAAACCCTGGAGGAACTAATGCAACATAATTAGGAATCATCAGGGATGATAACAGGGATAACAGGGATAGCTTCCCTCCCAAGAACTTCAGATAACAGGACAATTGGAGAGAGACTATAAAATAAGAATCTTTAAAATAAAGACATTAAAGAAGAAATCAAACTTAAAAATTGTAAAAGACAAATTGAAAAGAGTTGTTAGGTGACTGTCAGGCAGGGTGGAATGCAAGAACTACAACACAAAAAGAGATGCAAAGTGGGAGCTGTGGGTCTTATGTATGTTTGACTAAATTGGATTTTTCTCCATACACTGCATTCAGCCATGACTCATTTTAATACCTGTTATTTCAAGGTGAGAATGGGGTGGAACTGTTCTAGTCCTTAAGGAGAAATAATGGATTTGTGTGGTTTAAAAACGTAGACCAGACATCCTTATGAAATTGGTTAGTGCTTGCAAATTCTTATTGGGGCCATATTTATGCATCTGAACAATTTTGACATTTTTAAAACCATAAGGCCATTTTTCTTTCATCACTCTTTAAAAAATGTATTTATATTTGGCCACGTGTGAGTAGGTTATATTATAGGCTTCTATTTTTTCCCCTCAAGATCAGTTGTGACGTTGTTCCAGTCTGTTCACCTGTCTTTTTGAGGGTTTCAGAGTGCAGATAAAGAAGCTCTTGCTGGGTAGAACTTTGTAGAACAAGCGCAAGTCTGGAGTTGAGGAGATCTAGGTTCAGCCACTCACTGTGCCATTAATACAGCCATGTAATAGCTCTTGATACCAATTTCTCCTTTTTTTGTTTTAAACAAAGCTTTGTACCAGACAGGTAATGTAAGCAGGTAAAGTAGCAAAGAAAATATATGTGTGGACCAGATTCGACTGGTGTGTAATGCCAGCCTGACTGGATTCCTTTCTTTTAATAGACTTTATTTTTTAGAGCAGTTTTAGGTTCACGGCAAAATTGAGGGAAAGGTACAGAGATTTCCCATATGGCCCCTGCCCCCACACATCTACAGCCTCCTCTATTATCAATATCATCAACATCCTGCACTGAAGTGGTATATTTGTTAAAAGTGATAAACCTACACTGACACATCATTGTCACCCAAAGTCCGTAGTTTACGTTAGGATTCACTCTTGGTGGTGTACATTTTATGGGTTTGGACAAATATAATGACATGTATTCACCATTATAGCATCATGTACAGTAGTTTCACTGCCCTAAAAATCCTCTGTGCTTCATCTATTCATTCCCCTCAAACTCTCCCAACCCTTAGCAATGGCTGATCATTTTACTGTTTCCATATTTCTGCCCTTTCCAGAATGTCATATAGTTGGAATCATACACTATGTAGCTTTTTCAGATTGGCTTCTTACACTTAGCAATATGTGTTTAACTTTCCTTCACGTCTCTTCATGGCTTGATAGCTTATTTCTCTTTAGCACTGAATAATAGTCCATTGTCTGCATGTACCACAGTTTATTTATCTGTTCACCTACTGAGTGTCATCTCGGTTGATTCCAAGTTTTGACAGTTATGAATAAAGCTGCTATAAATATTCATGGCAGATGTTTGTGTGGACATAGTTTTCAATTCCTTTGGGTAAATACCAAGGAGCATAGTTGTTGGATCCTGTTTAGTTTTGTAAGAAACTACCAAACTATCTTCTGAAGTGGCTGTACCATTTTGCACTTGCACCAGCGATGAATGGGAGTTCCTGTTGCTCCACGTCTTTGTCAGCATTTGGTGGTGTCAGTGTGTTGGATTTGAGCCATTCTAATAGGTGTGTAGGGGTGCGTCACTGTTTTAATTTGCATTTCCCTGATGACATATGATGTGGAGCACGTTTTCATCTGCTTATTTGCCATCTGTATATCTTCTTTGGTGAGGTGTCTATTAAAGTCTTTGGCCCATTTTTTAAATCAAGTTGCTTGTTTTTTATTGTTGTGGACTACTGTTTCCCAATCTGTGTTCCATGGAATTCAGTTCCTTGACATGTGTATTCTGTGTAACAGGTACACTCTGAGAAAGAGCATTCTGTGGTCAGATAAGCTTGAGGAATTCTAAAGTAAAGAGAGCTGAACAGTTGCTCTTCAGCATAACTTCTCAGACCTTTAATATCCTAATGTGCAGGGCAGTGCTCCAAGTCAGGAATCTGGTAAGCCAGGTCTCTCTAAGTTATTGGACCTCCATTTTTGCCTGGGAACCTGAGAAGATCTAGATGCTGGCAAATTACTTTTTATACCTTTCAGTTCCATTGTTCTGCATATACTCGTATGGATACATTCTTATTTGTGTGCTATTTCTAAATCAATTTAGGTGGATGTAAATATAGTTCATGCCACTCTATCAAAATTATGACTGTATGTACCAGAGTACTCCCAAATTTGGAAACTTTCTGTGAAGAATATTAACCATCCCTCAGGTCCAGCTCATGTCCTGTTTCCTCTATGAAAATTTCCCTGTGGTCTACAATGGTCTCTCTTCTCTAAACTGCTTTGACCCTTTAGCTTTTTCTATGCATTTTACCCCCAAATACGTGTTCCCTTGTATAGCCTTTATTATTCAAGGTTTGATGATTGGATCTCTCAATATAGAGTTCCCTTCCTCAGGAATGTACTTTGTATTACGGCTAAGTGTCTTACATGTGACTTTTAATTAAAACTGTCAAATAATTGTTTCTTTCCTAGGCCTGCATTTCTCCCTTCCTTCCTTCACCTCTTTTTTTTTTTTTTTTGGTGAGAAAGATTAGCCCTGAGCTAACATCTGTTGCCAATCCTCTTTTTTGTTGCTGAGGAAGATTGGCCCTGGGCTAACATCTGTGCCCATCTTCCTCTACTTTATATGTGGGACGCCTGCCACAGCATGGCTTGATAAGCAGTGTGTAAGTCTGTGCCCAGGATCAGAACCTGCGAACCCCAGGCCACTGAAGCTGACAGAGCGAACTTAACCAATATGCCACTGCCCAGCCCCCTTTCCTTTACCTTTTGATTAAATACATGTTAATTGAATGCATAACAATTCTGTCTATTTCTGAAGTAGATCACAGTGGTGCCAAATTAGATCAGCTGGCTTCTAATATGTGCTGCTAGCTGTCTAAACACACCGATACACAGGTGTCATAAGGTGCAAACTTTACAGTACCTTTAAATTATGCATCGTGGCAATCTTTCCCAATGACCGATATGTTTGTACACCTGCCAAAAAGCAGAGAAGAATTTATGTAATGATGACTAAATGTATTTTGACAGTGGAATAAACCATTTAAAAATACGATTGCAAAAGACAGACATACGCAGCATTGCAGATGTTTAACATATCATGGCCTGCCCGTGGAGTGTTTTGTGATGTTAAATAGGATTAGCCGGGCGGATTTCTCAGTATTCTGATGTGAACGCAGAAGCAACCAAATATTTGTTAAAATCTGTCATCAGGGAAACCCAGGCCTTTCCATCTTCTAGCTAGCAAGAACTGAGCTCTGTGCAAACAAGTAACCTAGATACAGGAGCAACCAAGATACCTGAACTGGAAAAGATTCACATGATTGGGAAAAACTCAACATATGCTTTTACCAGAGACAATCACTTTTAAAGGGAATCACAAAATGTACTAAACATCATTGAATTGTACACTTAAAACAGGTGAATTTCAATAAAACTATTAAAAAAAAAGAATTGGAGAATTTTATCCAGAGTGGTATGGAGAGTACTGCTTTGATGTGCTAGAACATACCATCTTACACTTAATTTACAGTGTAAGCATCTTCTTAAAATCTCTGAAGTATGGCCGAATTAGTTGTCAGAGAACCTACAGAATTAACATCCTCTCAACTGTCACTACAATAGTTTTGTTTAAAATAATTGTACACAATTTTGTGTTGAAGGACAATTTCAAGTGTAATGACACGCAAGATACATTTTTAAAAAAAGCTTTTCATCATCTTATTGAGAACACAATGTGTTATCCTGGAGCAAGGCCGTTAATTAAGTACCTGAAAATAGACAGCAAGATGCTGCCGTGAAAGGACATTCCTCAACAGTTATAAGCATGAAAATACCTGAATAAAGCATTTGTTAATTGGCATTGAAGGGCTATGTTTCGCCTACTAAGATAATAAGAATGCGTCCTCAAAGAACCGCTTGTGAGCAGCTAGCAATGGAAGTTTCCAATCAGTCCCTCAGGTTATGTGCATATGATTTTCCATTGTTCTGCCTTCTCTGCGAGTCATTCAAACCAGTCTACACGTGGGGATGTGGTCCACCCCTTAATTTCAATAGGCAATCCTGTGAGTTTATGAGTTACCTTTTACTTATGTTTATGCTTTGGTCCCACAACAAGAGGACATGATTACCTGGGTAGACAACTGCTTTCTTCTTAACGACACTCTCGCAGAGTCACATTTGATTGACAGTTACAACTGCTGAGGTCTTATCTTTCCCTATTTTATGTTTTCTCATGCAAAATGCTTATTTCATTTTGCATGAGATGAGATGTTGGTGGTTGTCCCGAGTCACTGACAGCACTGTGGCTGGTTTGGTGAAACATTAAAGTGATGTCATCATCAAAGTGGTGACATGACCTCACCATCTTCACAGTTTGGGTGAGTCGGCAAAAATGGTGATGTCATTTAACATTGTGAATGAGGAAAGTGAAGTGTGAGGAGAAGAAAGGGCTACTAGAGGCGTCTCCCTGGACAAGAATGGTCACTTGCCGAGGATATCTGCAGTGGCTCAGTCACCACAGAAACCACGCACTGCTGGCACTAGTGTGCAGGGGGTTTTCATAATTCCAGGGCCTGAGAGAGGAAGGGAGGGAGGGAGGAAGGGAGAGAGAGGCAGAAGGACAGAGAGAGGAAGAGCTAGAGAGAGAGAAAGAGAGAGGTACATTTGGATCAGCTGTGTTACAAAGATTTACCACACATTCACAGACAATATTTTTTTCTATCAACATTCTAGGGGCAGAACTAGCAAAATGGGATCTCTCTCTCACACACACAGAGTTTTGTAAAATGCAATATATCCTGCATATGTAAAGTATTATTAATTACTTATTTTGCCACCTCCACTATATTTCTCTGCCTTCTTGATCTCCTTGAAGCTGGTGAGACTGATTCCCCCGCCACCTCCCCTCTCACCATCCCCCCAGCCTTACCCCATTCCTCATCCAGTATGTCAGTAATCTCCTTTCACTGCCCCTCAACTTTCTGTTTAGCTGTTCTCCCCACTCTGAGTCTGTGGCCCAGACAGTCCTTCTGGGCTTCTAGGGGCTTTGATGTACTTCTTTATTACCAAGTTGGCCTAGAAGGGAGGGCAGCAGAGCATGGGCACCGTGTCTCACCCCTAGCACTCCACAGCCCCCGAGCTGGCACCCTTATGTCTGGGTTGGCGTGTCACAGGTCTGGCCTTGGGTCTAGTTTGTGCTCTGTTGTGAAGCATGGATTCATCTTCTAAGCCCCATGCACCCCCTTGTTCTTGGGATGGGAGTCGAGCCCTGATCCAACCTTGGGATGGCCACTCTGATACCCTTGCCAGGTCTTGCACGGCCCTGCTCCCAGGAGAGGAGATGTTCAAGCCCCTGGGATGGTGCTGTGATGTGCCCCCCAGGCCTCCCTTCAGGAATGAAAGACTGGCCTTCCCAGCTGCTGGGAGTGCTCCCGGCAGAAAACCCTTTGCTTTCAGCCCACTGGGGGACTTTCCTCAGCTAATGAGAGCCTCCTGGCCCCAACTGGGGTGGACTGCATCCAGTGACTACTGGAGGTGTGGTACAAAGGCCCATTCCCCTCGCAGGAACTTGGGACAACTCTTAACAGGTTATCCCAGCTTTGGACCTCCTGGCGGAGTAGTCTGTGGTCTTTGGCTGCTCAGCATTTCTCCCTGCCCAATTCTATCTCCCGCCCTTCCCTTCCTCAGGTGTTCGTCTCAAGGGTGCTCACTAACTGACCTCCTGCAGGCCAATCTCCTAAGCTGAGAGTCTCGGGGAATCCAACTTGCCCCACACGCCTATACCTGGGCCTCCAGGGCTTCTGAAATGACAACCTCTGTTTATCTGGTTTCCCGGAGGCAGAGCCACCTGGATTCTCTTGCTGGGCTCTGCTGGCTGGCTACCCTCTTTCTGAGTGTTTCCTGAAGTGAGCCTGAGTTCTGTTGCTTTAAATATTTGGAAGAAGATAAGTTTATTGAGGTTTCATGGATAAACTTAAGGAAGCTTTCCCCTGCATGAAAGCAGAAATTATAATATTTTCTAAGCCTGAGAGACATTGATGCTGTATTACAGCTGTTTTCTCTCTGTTGTTATTTTGCCCCAGTTTTCTTCCAGTTATACCTAGAACCCCTGGCTTTTCTGGAGAGACAACAAGACCTACTTCCAATGACTTTTACCCGCTGCTGCTCGTCCTGGCTGCTCCGGTTAATAAGCATACTCTGAATTTAGGAGATGCAAGATAAGATGCCACATGGAGACACAGAATAAAATAGGCTGTATAACAGCAAAACTGCACTGACCACCATTTTATCTTTTCCTTAATGACCCAGAAGGCACAGTGACGTCTTGAAGAATTATGAGCATCTTCTATGGAAGTTCCAGTTAACAGAGATTTGGATGTGCTGAGATCTCACTGAAAACTGTTTTAACGCCACATAGAAAGTGAACCTCTACGCCCCGAACAGCCAAAGCTCTTGAGAAAGAAGAACAAAGCTGGAGACATCGTGTTCCCTGATTTCAAACTATATGAGAAAGCTGTAGTCATCAGAACACTATGGTACTGGCATAAAAACAGACACACAGATCAATGGAACAGAATAGAGAACCCAGAAATAAACCCATGCAGATACAGTCAATTAATTTTTGACAAAGGAGCCAAGACTATACAATGAGAAAAGGACAGTCTTCTCAATAAATCATGAAGGGAAAACAAGATAGTCACATGCTAAAGAATGAAACTGGGCCACTTTCTTGCACCATACACAAAAACTAATGCAAAATGGATTAAAGACTTGAACATAAGACCTGAAACCATAAAACTCCTAGAAGAAAACATAGGTAGTAAGCTCCTTGACATAGGTCTTTGTGATAATTTTTGGATTTGACACCAAAAGCAAAGGCAACAAAAGCAAAAATAAACAAGTGGGACTACATCAAACTAAAAAGCTTCTGCACAACAAAGGAAACCATCAACGAAATGAAAAGGCAATCTACCAAATGAGAGAAAATAATTGCAAGTCATATATTGGATAAGGGGTTAATATCCAAAATATATAAGAACTCATAAAACTCAATAGCAAAAAAAATAAACAATCTGATTAAAAAAATGGGCAGAGGATTCGAATAGACCTTTTTCCAAAGAATACATACAGATGGCCAACAGGTACATGAAAAGATGCTCAACCTCGCTAATTATCAGGGAAATGCAAATCAAAACCACAGTGAGATATCACCTCACACCTGTGAGAATGGTTGTTATCAAAAAGACAAGAAATAAGTGTTGGTGAGGATGTGGAGAAAAGGGAACATTTGTGCACTGTTGATGGGAAGGTAAATTGGTGCAGCCACTATGGAAAACAGTATGGAGGTTCCTCAAAAAATTAAAAATAGAACTACCATATGATCCAGCAATTCCACTTCTGGGTATTTATCTGAAGAAAATGGAAACACTATCTTAAAAAGATATCTGCACCCCCATGTTCATTGCAGCATTATTTACAGTAGCCAAGATATGGAAACAACCTAAATGCCCATCAATGGATGAGTGGATAAAGGAGCTGTGGTATATATATATATATATATATATATACATATATATATATATATATATATACAAAGGACTGTTATTTAGCCATAAAAAAGAATGAAATCTTGCCATTTGTGACAACATGGATGGAACTTGAGGGCATTATGCTAAGCGAAATAAGTCAGACAAAGACAAATACCATATGATCTCACTTATATGTAGAATCCAAAAAAACAAAACCCCCAAAACCAAGCTCATAGATACAGAGAATAGATTGGTGGTTGCCAGAGGTGGGGGGTGGGAGGGTGAAGGTGGTAAAAAGGTACAAACTTCCAGTTATAAAATAAATAAGTCCCAGGGATCTAATGTACAGCATGGTGACTATAGTAAATAATACTGTCTTGCACATTTGAAAGTTGCTGAGAGAGTAGATCTTAAAAATTCTCATCACAAGGGAAAAGAATTTCATAATTATATATGGTGACAGATGTTAACTACACTTATTGTGGTGATCATTTCACAATGTATACAAACATCAAATTATTATGTTGTATACCTGAAACTAATATACTGTTATATGTCAATTATACTTCAATTTAAAACAAAAGAAAGAAAGTGAAAATCTGGTATGTTGATATTCTTGTCTCTGAGTTTGACTTGAGCTGTTGAATTGATTTTTATGGCCATGCTTTTGCCTAAACTCACCTATTTGAGAGGCTATGAGGTGCCAAGAAATTGGTTAACTGGATAAATGGTTCTAGTTTTACCAAAAACTTTGTGAATCTGTGTAAGCCACTCTCCCACTTTAGACCTTTGTTGTCATCTTGGTAAAAAAATGGAGTTGGTTTGGGTGTTGCTATGGACTGAATATGCGGGTCTGCCCAAAATCAGTGTGTGGAATCCTAATGCCCAACGTGGTAGCATTAGGAGGTGAGGCGTTTGGGAGGTGATTAGGTCATGAATGGGATTAGCCCCCTTATCAAAGAGATTGAGAGAGCTTCCTTCTCCTTCCACCATATAAGAAAATAACAAGAAGTCTGCAGTCTGCAATTTGGAAGAGCGCCCTCACCAGAACCCAGCCCTGCTGGCATCCTGATCCTGGGTCTCCAACCTCCAGAACTGGGAGAAATGGTTTATTGTTTATGAGCCACCTGGTCTATGGTATTTTGTAATAGAAGCCTGAATGGACTAAGACAGGTGTCAAGCTCTGTGTCTGTGGTTTCTCATAGACTTTGCTACATCAGAGAAATCCCATTAGGGTCCATAAGGTCGGGTGGTTTGGGTGAAGGGCCTCCCAAGTCTTTACCTTCCGTGTCATAGCTTTTTCTCAGCTGTAGATTCATAGCTCACCTTTTGGCTGGCATCTCTCCTGAATGATGGATAAGGTGACCTCTTTATTTACAGTATTTCCCTTTGGAGTATTTGTGTTTATTTGTTCTGCCTTCGTAGAATGTTTCGAAATCTCAAGAAGGAAGAGTAAAACAAGAAAATAAACCGTTTTTTAGTGGGAGTTGTACACTTTGTTACGACCATAGATGGTCTCTGCAGTTAAATGCTTTGTTTTAAATCTCAGCTCCATCCCTGTGTAAGCACAAGCCAGTTATTGAAGTCCCCTACACCTCAGTTTTCTCCTTAGAAAAATGGGGACAACAATTAGTACCTACCTCATAGGGTGGATGTGAATTTTAAATGTGTGTGTAGCCCAGTGCCTGGAACATAGGAGGGCTCAATAGAGTATAAATTTTATTTTAATTATTTGATCTATGATATCATGCCCATATAGAATTATGAGGTGTTGAATGATTACTATTATAGAGATACAATTAAAATTAAAAATAATACTTACAATTAAAGGGCATGACTTAGTCTGAGACGATAGCTACATTATTATCCTATATCTCAAGTTACTGTTTTGATCATGGGAAGAAGAAAGACCTGGCATTGACTCTAATATAAAGGTTTAGGGAAGGGATAACAATTGAATAGATAGTGATTTAGGAGCTCAAATTTCATTCCTCAGCAAAAATAGAACAGTACAGATTTCTCACATACTCTGTGTTCTGAGGAGGGAAAAAATAACTCAGAGGGAAAAGGATAAAATAGTGTAGGAGTGTTTCAAAGGGGGCTAGGAAAGAAGAGTCTTCTGGCTGCTCCTTTGAAGTTCGATTGAAATGAGTCTATTCCCTACCCAAGAAACGAAGGCATGATTTGCAGTGTATGTTTAATTTTTGCTAAAAATTTGTAGCTAAGAGAAAGCCAGGGAAATATTTTCATTTAAGAGAAGCCAACTTTGATGTTGTTTTCTGTGTGGGTGCAAAGTGCTGTGTTTTCATTCTTGCCAATCAATAACCGAAATTCAGAGTACATATTCCCATCCAATGATTACAACCTTATCTATGGTCTTTAGGGAGGTTAATGTTGAAAGCAGCAGGATCTCCAAGGATAAACATTTCTCTCTCCGGTTGATCTGTGCATTTCCCTGATGAATAACCAAGAAGTTACTTCCAATGTTCTACCAACATTTTTTGCTACTTGAATTTAAGGCCCATTCTTCTCATTGGTCATATCTGAACATAAACTAGACCACTTGACACATTCTCCCTTGTAAACCTGGAGCTGAGGTGGGAGGTGTGCAGTGTGCTGGGGGTGGTCAGAGCACAAACTCAGAATCAGAGATACCAGGATCTAACCACCTTATACACCAAGCCTCAGTTTCCTCATTAGTCAAATGGGGATAATGACGGTACCTATCCCATGGGGCTTTGGTGAGAATTCGTGAGGTCCTGTATGGGGTATGAGTTCATTGGAGAGGCAGTACAAGCAGTGGTTAAGGCTCTGGAGGTTTCAAACTGTCTGAATCTGAGTCCCATCTCCACCACTTAATAGTCAAGTGATATTGAAAACACTGGAGTTGTGGGCTTCATCTGTAAAATGAGGATAATGATAGTTGCTACTCCATTAGAGTTGAGATGATTAGATGAAATAATACATAATAACTAATGTGCTTGGCTGCAATTGATTAGCAGTATTTCTTCTTGGTCTTCTCTATTGAGAAGTTCATCTTTCTTTAGTCTTCTATCATGGGAATTATTTTTCAACCCTTTAACCTTCCTTGATTTCTCATTCTTCTGAACTCCTGTGGTGATTTTTCATACCTCTCTCATAGCACTGACTCCATGGCATAGTTAGTTTCGTATGTCAGCTTGGCTGGGCTATAGTACCCAGTTACTCACTCAGATGCTAATCTAGATGTTGCTGTAAAGGTATTTTGCAGATGTGGCTAACATCTACGAGTAGTTGACTTTAAGTAAAGGATATTTCCCTGGATCATGTGGGTGGGCCTCATCCAGTCAGTGGAAGGCCTTAAGAGCGAAAACTGAGGTTTCTTAGAAAAGAAGAAATTCTGCCTCAAGAACACAGCATCAATTCCTCCCTGAGTTTCCAAACTACCAGCCTGCCCTATAAATTACAGACTTGCCAGTCCCCATGCCAGTGCCTTAAAATAAATTATAAATCTCTCTCTCTTTGTACAAATACATGTATATAACCAATGGCCAGTGTACATTGGTCTGTATATATACATACAGAACGAATAGGAGGAGAACCTATTGGTTCTGCTTCTCTGGAGATCGTTGACTAATATATCCCACCTCACCCCCACCTTTTTTTTCCTTTGTATGAAAATTTTAGTTGTATGGTCATCTGTCCTCCTGGATAGGAAGCTGCTGGAGGGCAGGGCACATGGAATAGATCTTTGTGTCTGACCCAGTTAGCCCCTGGACTGTATCTGCTCCATGGTAGATGCAAAGTCACACCTTGCCTGCCCTCTGCTTTGTCCTTTTCATTTAGGTCTGTACAGTATTTGAAAAATTTTTTAAATTAGCTGCCAATGTTAAAAAAAAGAATATTTCTCATAAAACTTCAAGCATTTGGCTTCTCTTGTAAAATCAGTAGATTTGACAACATGGAGACATATTCCTTCATGGTAACAAGTGGGTGGAGCTTCGTGGGGACCGTTTGCCCAGACAGAGCTGTTATTCAACATAGCTGATGATAGACACCTGTGTTTGCCAACCCTGATGATTCATATGTGTTTGTTAAGGAAAGAGGGAAGAGTGAATGGGGGATCCATTTAAATATGTATTATTTTTATTGGAATTTCCAGTTTTATTTTTAAAGCTATGGTAGCCCAACTATTTGCAGGACCATTAGGATTATCTATCTATTTATCATCTATCTAAATTTAATAACCTAATTATTTATAACCAGAATGTTTAATTAAATAACCTAGATATTTATACTACCTGAATTCCAGAGAAGGAAAATAAATACTATAATGTTAAATTGGGGAAAGGGCTTTGAATGTAAAATTCCAGCAATGACAGGTTGTGACAGTGGCTTGGCCCAAGTCCTCTGAATGAAACCAAGACCTTGACTGAAATGAGCTGTTCATGGAAAACACAGATACATTTTTATAGTATCAAATAGATTTAAAATTACTGTAAAAACTCTGGTCAGCTTTGGGTACAATTCCCCCTAGATCAGCCATTTCTCATTTTCAATTTGTTTACTACTTCTTCTGTCTTATTTGCCTTGCTTCACTGTGCTTAATGAAATTATTCTGGAGCCTCTCCTGATTAATTTCAAATTAGAACCAGACTGAATTAACCTCCAAAAAAACAGAACAACTATGGTCTGGTTTCTGTGAAATGACTTAGTACTGAGTGAAGTTGTAATTTCTGAAACTAGAAATTTGGGACTCTTTATTAAAACATTGATCTGCTACCATTTTATGTATTGCACAAATGTACCATTCATGAGTGCATGTATTGTGAGCAATTCAAAGACAAGTGCCAGCCACATCCCTGGGTGAGTTTGCAACACAGTGGAGAAACCAGAAGAAAGAAAACTGCCTACCAACATCTGCCAATGGCGAACTAACAGGAGATGAAGGGCAGAGCAGTGAGCTCAGTGACAGAGGAGCTGAGCCATCTTGAATCAACTTGGGCAACTCTTAGCCAAGCCACACTGGGCTCATTACTAGTAGCCTCTTCTCCATATTGTTTGGTGCCTCTAGGATAGGATGGGAGAGCAAGAAGTAGGGTTAACGAGGACAGAGCTGGCAAAGGATCCCAAGGGGCTTTACTGACCATCTTGTGGGATGTATAGAGTTATATGATTTGGTACCAATTTTAGTTGTTAGATGACGGAATTAATAGGTTTGCTTAGAAAGAACTACAGTTAGTTGTCATTGACTATGTCCCTGTCCCCTCAGCTGTACCATTTTAGCCCACGCCACCTGCTAGCACTGACGTCTCTTTGTCTGCAGGCTTTCTCTGTCTGTTCCACACAGTAGGACAGAAGCACCTGGGATTAACACATGCAGCCCTCCCAGCAGCCTTCAACTAATGCTTGATGGGAAATAGTGTATAAACACCCTAGCTCCCTTATCCTGGTGAGAGGAGATAATTCTGAAGCACAAATTCTGTACTGTTCCCTAAAGTTCCCCAGCAAGATCAAGATCCAGTCATCCACAGCGATAAAGCCTTGAGAATACACATCCTTTGTTAGCCCCTTCCCTTCCCAGCTTCACTTCACTCCGTGACTGTTGTTTTGGGGGATCCCTTCCCAAATAGATCACTTGCACTTAAATCCTTGTCTCACTACTGCTTCTGGAGGAACTCAAACTGAAATAGCATCTATTTTCCAAAAAGTTTCTTTGTCTGTGGAATAATATGGTGAATTCCTGCACTGCCATGTGTCTGTGTTCATTCATTAATTCATTGACTCATTCCCTCTTTCAAAAAAATATTGATGGAGTGTCTGTTTCATGCAAAATGGCTGACCTAGGTGCTGGAAAGACAGTAATGAATAGACATGAGTCCTGTCCCCTAGAGCAGCGTGTCCCATAGAAATATAACGTGAGCCACAAGTGTAATTTAAATTTTCTAGTAGCCACATTGAAAAAAAAAAAAGAAAAAGAAAGGAACCCAGCATAGCCAAAATACTATCATTTCAATGTGTTTGAAATCCAGTGTTTGTTTTACATTTGCAGCACCTCTCAGTTTGAACTTGCCACAGTTCAAGTGCTCATGTGACTAGAGGCTCCCACCACACAGAACAGCCTAGCTCCTGAAGTCTAGTCTAGTGAGCATGAGGGAGGAGCAGGTCACCTAAGAGGTGATCACGTAATAGGAGATTGGTCACCTAAATTGGTGGTTCTCCAACTTGGTGTGTGTCTGAATTGCCTAGAGAGCTGATGAAGAACATGGCTCATGGAGGTAGGAGAGAACTGGGCCTATGGACCTTCACCAAGTTCCCCATGTGATCTGAGGAAACACAGTAAAGTTTGACAACCACTGCCCTACCTCACCCCAAACCTAATCTTCTCACTCCCAGTTCCTTACGTAAGTGGAGCGGAGGAAAAATAATTTTACTTCCACCCTTCTAGGTTTTTGGCTGAGTACCCCCTGTAATAAAAGACAGATTAACAAGAAAAAAACAAATAGAAGTTTATTAACATCTATACCTCCTGTATACATGAGAGACACCCAGGAAAACTGAATAACTCCCCGAGGTGGCCCAAGCTGCCACTTTAGATGTTATTTTCAGCTAACTACGAAAGAAAAATGTTGGTGGGGGGAAGGACAGGAGGGGAGCTGGTTATGGGAGGTGAGAAGGAACAGCTCAGTAAGGTTGCTATACAGATGTAAGTAGTGCCTTCTCCCTTGATAGGGGTTTCTTGTGACTTTGAGCCATCCTCTTCCTGGTACAGAGAGGAAGGCACCCCTACAAATGCAGATTTCTATGACTGTAAATGTCCCTTAGTCAAGGGTGACTTCTACTCCGTTTTCAGAGCTTCTCCTATGTCTGCAATTTCCCAAAATAATCCTTATGCCAAAGATGTATATGCATATTTTGGGGTGACATATTCTGCTATCCTTCGTAAGACTGCTGTTCTCAAACTTGTTGTACCTTGGCTGCACCTAGGGAGTTTTAAAAAAGACTGGTACTTGTCTCATTCCAGAAATTCTAATTGAGTGGTAAGGTGTGAGGCCTGTCTATCAAGGTGTTAAAAGTCTCCCCAGGTGATTATAATGCACAGCCAAGTTTGAGAATCACTGACCTGAATTACAGTGTGTAACAAAATAGCACATACTTCAGATGTCCATTTGGTAAAAATATTATCTACATGTATGTGTGCCCAACAGGAAGAATCTTGAAGGACATGTACAAATATGCCATCCCAGGAGATGCAAGTATAGGTATAAAGACTTTCTTTTCATTTGTCTCTATTTTCTGATTTTTCTGTGCTAAGTGCACATGAAATGCAAGAAAATGAAAGGATACCCAGTTAAAGAAACAATATGAGTTGGACCTAGATTTAATTGGAGTTTTCATTTGGGTTCTGCTTCTAATTTTCAACCTATGATGTCTGCTCTGACCTTTGGCAATGCTTTCCTAAGTGTTTAACTTGGCCTTGAATTGAATGATGGGTTGAATGTGTCCGTCTTTGCCCTTGGAAGGATGGATGACCCTGGCAGCCCCATAGAGACCTGCTGGAGGGGGTAAGAGATGAGCAGAGGAACCAGTTAGGAGGCTGGTGTTGCCAGCGAACTGGCTTTCCAGGAATATGTGGGCATGCCTTCCTACCCTATTCCCAGACCCCTGGTCAAGCGGGCCTTGTGGTTGAGGCCCTGAAACCTATAAGCACCCAGGTGTTTGCATGATGCCTTTTGCTGGGTTGGGCTGTCAGCGATGAAAAATCCCCTGAAATGTCAGGCCTTGGCTTCAGGCATAAACCAGCTTGCATTTAAATTAAATATTGAATGAATTTAAGGCTACAAACATTGATCTTCTCTGAGAACAGTTGCATTTATATCTGAGTGGTCAGATTTAGCGGTGCTAAATTTTGTGTTTGCGTAGATAATCCCTGGTGTTCGAGACTGATCTGAGCACATTCAAGCACCCAACCATATATTATGGAAATGGAGTCTGGGCTTCCCTTTCAGCCGCTGCATAATATGTTTCTGTCGAGAGTTTCTGTCGATTCATGTAAATTACAGAAGGCAGTTTTTAAGTTCTCTTTGAAAATTGATAAAATCAAGCTTAAACTTTTTAAGAGTTGTCTAAACAGTGATTTTATGTGGTCTAATAGAAATGACAAATTTAAGCCAAAAGACAAAATTAAGCAAAAAGGAAGGAGCAACATCTTCACTGTTTGGTTCTTGTGTCTTTCTTGGGTTTCACATCCACGTTTATGTGTTTTGCTTTGCATTTCTTTCCCGGTGAACTTGACCTGAATCAATAGACCCTTTTAGAATAGTCAGACACCAAATTTCTTTTAGCATCGCGCAAACTGGTTTCATTCTCCCCAAACAGGCTTTTGCTCTGGAATATAAAATGCATGTAGCCAAGATCCTTCCTAGAGCCCATTACAAGACAGACTTGTCCAGACCTGTCTGAAGAGCTGGGGGCGTGTCATTAGGAGATGATTTGCATGAGCTGATCTGCATCTGGCCAGTTTTTTTTTTGTGCCTGGGGGAGAGAGAAGGCTGTGGCTAGGGTGTTTCTGTGCCCCCCGACCTCCACCTTGCTGGCCCTGGTGGAGTCACTGGTGAGAGACTCAGCTCCCTTCAGCTCCTGGTGACAAAATGTGGCCCAGTGTCAGTGACACTTTCTCCCCAATCTTTAGAGAATATGTCACCAGACTATCAGTGAGGCTTGGTACACTTGGGAGCATCCAGAGAGCCAGAGCACCCAGAGAATGGGCGTTGACCTTCCTCTGGTGGTGCTGGCAGCAGGGGTGAGGGTCTCTGAGGGCAGAGAGCATCAAGGGGAGACCGGCAGAGAGGAAGACCATGAGTGTGCCCCCCTTTGGGGATGTAGCTGAGGGTCAGGTTTGGGAGCCCAGATGAGACACCAGATGGGACACCCAGACATAACCTGCAACACTTTTCAGTGTTCTACAACAGATCAGGCCAGGAATCAGAGAAATATGGGCTTTTCCCATTAATATGACTCCATTTATGCTCATCTCCTGTGTTACAACAAACAGACTGGAATCACTCAGTCAGGAATGATTTACATTAATAACAGAAATGCTTCTTTAGGGGATCGATAGGTCCCTCAGTGGGTCAGGTCAGTGGTGAGAGACTACGCATCCAGTTAAGTCTTTGGTTCCTAGACAGATTCCTAGAAATCTTGCACTGGAACATAAGAATAAACAAGCAATGTTTGGGTTTTCATGGAGGAAATGCCCTTGGCCAGCAGTCATTCGCAGGAAATCTTCAGAAATGCACGTGACGCCCAAAGAGGTGTTGTTTGGGGGAATACCTTGTAATTAGTTCCAAATTCTTAACCACACAGCAGTGCAGCCTATAATTTCTACGTACACAGCTCACTGTCTGAATCATGCTGTGTTCTTTGATCAAGATTTGTCATTGATTTAAAAAAAACACCTTTTGCTATACAAAATAGGCAGTCACCTGAACTCACCAGAGGGAACTCAGTTTGTGCAATGGGGATGGCGTGTTCTGGTGGGAAAACCAGGAGACCCAGAGAGGCGGACCTGGTTCCTGCCTCGCCTGCTGTGTGGCTCAGAGCAAGAACCTTCGCCCATCTCAGCCTGGGCTTCCTGTCTTGTCAAATGAGGGGCTAGATGCAGGCTCTTAGTAACCACTTGTTGAGGAACAGATTGGTGCCAGGTGTTTCCATAAGCCTTCCCCAACCCAGTCGTCACCTGTTCGTTCTCAGGCTGATTGCCAGGGCCCACTTCAGTCCGGGGACTTCATGTGTCTGGGGACTTATGTTTCAAATTCTGTAAGAAACTTACTTGTTGTGTAACAAACATGGAAACATCTTTACTCTTTTTCCTGATTTCAACTCGACAGTCATAAGTATTTACACAACACAGATATTTATAAAATAAAAATCACTTGAAAGCATATCTCTCCGTAGTAACCCCAGTCCATATTTTGGTGTAGCAGCATCTAGACCTGTTCCTGTGGAGACTCACACACATTTACTTTTCCTGGGGAATTTTCAGAAGTCTTCCAATTCCCCATGTGGTTTTTTTTCACCACATGTTATGTGGATATCTTTCCATGTTAAGATAAGAAATTTTCATGTCAAGAAATATAGATCTACATCGTCATTTTCAATGGTTTCAGAACACTTCATTACGGGGTTAAAACATAATTTGTATAATATTCTCTATTGACAGATCTTGAGATTGAGTCCATTTATTGAAGGAAAACAAAGCTAAAATGAATATCATTGTATATCCATCTTTGTGAATATATATCCTTATTTTTCTATCTTTCCCCCTTTAGATAAATTCCTGGAAGTGGAAATTCAAATTCAAAAGATATTCAGAAAGGCTGTACCAATGTACCTTCTTACCACAGTGTATAAGAATGCCCATTTCTCTAAACTCTAGCTATATTGGCATTATCATCCTTTTTAATTTTTACCAAGCGTCAGATAAAAGTATCTTGTTTTATTTGTATTTCTTTAACTACTAGCAAGGTTGAACATCCTTTCATGTGTTTATTGATCATTTTATTATTTTCTTTTGTAAACTGCTTATCTATATCTTTCTCCTATTTTTCTTTTCTTTTTTTTTTTTTTGTGTGTGGGGAAGACCAGCCCTGAGCTAACATCTGTTGCCAATCCTCCTCTTTTTGCTGAGGAAGACTGGCCCTGGGCTAACATCCGTGCCCATCTTCCTCCACTTTATATGGGACGCCACCACGGCATGGCTGACAGGCAGTGCGTCTGCGGGCGCCCGGGATCCGAACTCGCGAACCCTGGGCTGCCAAGCGCGGACTAAACCGCTGCGCCACCGGGCGGCCCCCCATTTTTCTATTGGAGAAAATTTTCTTATTGCTTTGTAAAGACTCTTTCTATATTAAGGATAATCTGTAAGTTCTAATACAGACCAAACACTTTTATTCTCAAACTACTCTCATTTTAAGTTAAGGCTTAGTTCACCCATTAGTGTATTATTTATAAAATGGAGTTTTGAGATGTGTTGGGAAGAGTAGATTGCTACCTAGAGAAGGTCAAACCTTATTTTATATGGTAAATTAATTTATTTTCAAATTTCACTTTTTTCTTTTCTTTTTATTTCACTCCTCGTCTCCGCACTTGATGCTTTCCTAACCCCCAGCTCCCACTTCAGCTCCCAAAAGTGAGGATGTGAAGGGACTCAATGATTAGAGGATTTGAGCGTTTTGAAAGAGAGGTGGGTGGTGACAGCACGTTATTGAAACTTGACAGAAAGCCACTGGCATATAATTTCACATTGGGAGCTGATCACTATGGCAACAAAGAACAACTTTTGAAAAATAAGGTTCAATATAATAGAATTAGGGGAGAGAAAACTGATTAGAATAAAAAGACTGTTTATCTTCAGTTTCACTCGACTTGTTCATCATATGCACCCAAACTCTACGTGAGCACCCAAGAAACACATTTCTGCTTTCAGAAGCAACCACGTTTTAATTATATTTACATGGTGTAAAGCCACAAGAAGGATGCTCTTGGTAATATTGCTTCTGTTTGTGATGTTAGTGACAGCATCTCTTTGGAGTCTTTTATGTGAGAAGAAATAGTATAATTTTAAAAATATATATAGCTTTGACTTCTTCCCTTTTTTAACAATATTTTCATCCATCCATTCATTCATCCAACAAATATTCATTGAGCCACCGTGCTAGGAATTGAGAATATGACAGGGAGCAAACTCACCCCGGTCTCTATTCTCAGGGAGTTCACGTTCTGTAGGAGATTTTGTCCCATGTCCTTAAATATTCTTCAACATGAATTTAATAGGAACTGATATTCCAGTGTGTGTATACATGATAATTTAATTTAATTATTCCACTATGGTTTGACATTTAGACTGATTTAACTTTTTTATAATGATAGATGATTAGTGATGACCATATCTGTATACTAGTCTGAGTTTCTCACTGTTTCCTTATGATTGCTTCCTAGAAAGGGAGTTACTAGCTTAATACCTAAACTTCTTTCTTTTAAAAAAAATAATAAAACTTTAAAAATGATAAAAATAATAGTCTTTTCAGTGAAAAGATCATCTTGTCCATAATATTATTTCTAGAAATACAGCATGGATAGACTAGGGCAATAAATTCCTTTATTTTATTAGTGTCTCCTAAAGTAGGTATTAAGTGTTGAATTTGCTTTAGAAGCCAAACCAAAGTTTAATAAAATGCCAAAAGTCAATACTAGAGATTTTGTAGAGAAGGTCAGCTTTTGAGAAGAAAGAAAAAAGATGCCAAATCTATGCATTAAGGTTGTGTTTGAGGGAAAAACGTGATTCAGTTTTGAAGGTAATTTGTTTCAGAGGCCAACAGTCTCAGAGGCCAACAGTCAAATTAGGAACGTCAGAGTCCAGTGGTCTAAGAGTCCAGTCAGGAGTTGACTGCCTCATTGGTCTGTCATCACTCGTTACCACGATAATTCCCTGTGACTGGTGATGGCTTCTTCAACCCCATCTTTATCGCATGAAGACTTCTCATTCCTCTTTCAATTATGCCATATTCCAAAATATAGAGCATTCATATGCAATGCATTTTATTTGCTTGAAAGACATTTCAATTACATTTTCAAAGCATCATAGTATTCTACAAAATTTGCAGTTGCAAGAATCAAAATTATAAATGCCATTTCCTTTTATTTGGCTCAAAACATATGTACTTCAGTGAGTATTTCTCAATTAACCCCACTTCTCCCTAATGATGAAATGAGAGGAAAACTGCACAAATGTTAGGAACCTGAGGTGCTAGTCTTGGGTCTGCATTCGTGTGACCCCAGGCAAGTGGCCGAATCTCTCTGTGTCTGAGTTTTCTCACCTATAAAATAAGAAGGTTGGAGTAGATGACCTCCAGGGGTGTCCAGTCGTCCTTCTTTTCCTTCTCATCTCCCTAGTGTACCACCCCACATACACACATGGTTTACCCAATTTTTACTTATTACCATATATTGCTTTGTAAAAGATCTTGAGAATCAAATCTATGCTATTTGTGATGGTCGTCCGTCCAGAACTGAAGGGTAAGCTCCCTGTGAAAGAGAGCTCCCCTCCTCCTCCTGGTCCCCTCTTCTCCTCTCCCTGCTCCTCTTTATATTCCTCCATCTTGTTCTGTTCCTTGACCTCCTCTTCCTCCTCCACCTCTGCTTCTCCCTCTCCACTTCCTCCCCCTTCCTCTTCGTATGGCTGTCTGTCCCCTACTATGGCTGTGCTGTAGTTTTGTTCAAAGTTAGGTGTCTCGAGTGGGACAGAGCTCAATGACCTTGGGTAGGTCATTTACTTTCTTTGGGTTTTAATTTTTGCTCTTTCTCATTTTTCATCCTAAACTTCCTCAGTGCTGTTAGACACACACACACACACACACACACACGTTGTACCAACTAATATCAATCTCCTCACCCTCTCTGACGCATGGAAACGTACACACATGTTTCTTCCTCCAAACTGGAGCTCATGCCCGTCCTCAGGGTTGGCCTCCATCCTTCTTCATCTCTTGCAATCCATGGTCTAAGGCCCAGTTCAAATCAGCCTCCACACCAAGCCTTCCTTGCAGGTTAAGATGACATTTTGGGTTCCCATACCCACACCTGCTCCTGGCCCTTTCTATCTGTAGCTCCAAACACACTCAGCAATGCATGAAAATATCGAAATTTTAAATACATACATAAGTGATAAAGGCCTCCTCTACCCCAAACAAGACAAAGACCTCCCCAGACTTGAACACAGGACAGAAATACAAAGCGGTGAACAGGCTGGTTGGTCTCTGGGTCTGAGAACGCAGTTCAACTTCTGTGGGGGTAATTGGGATCAAAATACCCCATGAAAGGTGAGTCAGGCACACTGCCTAAAACTGGAGAATTCTGTCAAATCCCTGGCCTACAAAGAGAGGCTGAAGGAAGTGCTGATACCACCTGGAAGGGCAGTATTTATAAAATTATGGGCCTTAGTGGCAGGAGAAAGCAGATTCAGCCTCACTCTAGGAAGGGGGCCAACATTTTCTTCACCAACTTTTCAGCCTTTTGGGGGGTCCATGATTATCTTGCACTAAAACTGCCCAGGAAAATAAAGTTATAGCTCAGAAAAACATCTTTCAGTCAACATGGAGACTAAATGAAAGTGCTGTGATGATATTCCTGCAAACAGAGGCTGCACATGACAGGTGGAAGAGGGGTAGGAGATGTCACTTCTTCAGCCTTCTCCCTGGGCATGTCCAGGCAAAGCAAAACATCTCAGGGTCACCCAAACGGGGAACACAATCCTAAATCATCCCACATGTGAGTCCTTGGGTAAAATCACCAGTATGGCTTTGCCTGAACTGTAATGATGAGCAGTCTATTTGCTATTTAGCAAATTTGGGGGTAAAAATAGTCATTATGTTAAAAGAAAAGGAACTGGTTGTTTGAAAAGTGACCCTTCTCAAGAGCCTCTACAGTGAAAGTAGTGAACTGAACAGCTCTTAACCTTGTGAGGTAGGTCTATACTTAGGAGGGTGCAAGTGAGGTGGAAGGTTCTGGTGAGGTTACCCAGCTCCCCCTCTTTGAGACCAATGCCACCACCAAGAAATCCCTGCTTCCATCTACACAGTAATCTCCCACTGTACCTGAAGGTAAACAGAGGCAGCGGCCTTAGTCCTTAGAAACACTGTGGCTGCCTTTTTCTGTCAACACCTACAGAATGGGATGTTTGCATTGCAGACTATTATGCATCACATATTCATAATATTTGTGCTCCTATGAAAAGTGGGTTCATACCTCTGCCTGTGTATGACTTCCTTGGTAAATATGCTCTGGGCCCTGCTGACCTTGTTATCAAAAGAGCAAAACAAAATTACCAAGACCAATTCATTTGCTATAACAAGAGCTACTTGTTTGATTTTCCAGTTTGACATGTAAACTAAGACAAATATTGGCTTCCCTGTTCAACTTGGTACCTCCAACATACATGTTACTAACCTCCTAATGGGAAAACACCTACTTCGAGTGGCTGTTAGGAATTCCATTTGGGTAACTGAAGGGAAACTCTGCTAATGATAGTCAACATTTTCCTCCTTGCTTTTTTGGTTTCAACAGGGTCCTGCTTACCAGAGATGTCTTTAAAATGAGGAACAGGAAATCTCCAAATAAAATGCTGTTTATTGAAAACTTTCCAAATCATCATGATTTTATTTTGTAAAAAAGAGAGAAAAAAAAAAGAGACCAAAATAAAGAAACAAAAAAACAGTGCAGGAAATGAGGAAGTCCTGGCACACTCTGTTCTCAATTGCTATTCAGAGGCAATCCCACTCAATTTTCTCTTTTGAGGTGAACATTTTGATTGAGAATCTTTTTCCAAAGGAGCTCATAAGCACAACATGTGTCTTTGAAAAGAAAATATAAAAATACAAACATGTGAGAGAAATTTTGAGTTACTACCATGACTAAGGGAAATAGATAAGCTAGTCATTAATCTTTAGTAATCAAAAAAAATTTTTTTGGTAATTTTCGGTGTCTCTCCTTTCTCCAATTTCTCAAATACAGAAATAACCAGGTCAAACCCGGCACAGGCTTTACAATGGGCTATTCCTCAGAAGAAAGGGCAATAAATCTGTGGGTCTTATCTCTAATTTTGGCTGATGTTTTTTTCTTCATCTCCATCTCATGCTCACTGCTGAATAAAATAATAACTCAAGGAAAATGAGAGGGCTTCCCAATGTTTACTGACGCTCTGCTTCCCTATTAAGTAATTAGTTAGGTCTTTGTTATTTTATGGTTGATAATAAGGATGATGATAATAATTAGTTATGCAGGAAGATACATGAAACTTAAGGCATCGTGGGTCATTCTCCCTACTGAAATGCTAAAGAGCTTTCAGGATCTATCTAAATTAAAGCTAATTTAGTCAGAAATAACTATGGGCAGCGGAACAATTATATCAAAGTTATTTGTGTCCTCATATAAATTACAGCTCTAAGAACTGGGATCCCTTGAGATTTACATAATTCTCAATCTTAATATAGAACACAAATTTGGGCCTAGTTTATTATTCAGGAAGACTCTGAAGAATTCTTAATAATTAATGCATGAAAGCAAAGACCACACATGTGTATTAATTGATAGACAATTATGTTAATGGCCTAACAATGTTCTATTACACAGATTAATTATACATTTCATTGGCAGGTTGCTTTTAATAGTGGCTTCTAAAAACAAGGCTGAGCTTGTTATCTCCATTTAACAGAACAAGGAGCAAAAGGTGCATGCGGCAGGCGACTTGCTCAAGGTCATAGGAGCAAAGTGGGAGATGGAATTCACAGCCCTTGAGCTTGAGTGGTTTGCTTAGTTCTCCTCTGTTGCTTCTGGTGTGTTGCCTAGGAACAGTGGTGCTTCCTTACCCAATAGCATAATATCTGCAGAACATGCTATTACCAGCGTGGAGTTTTTAAGTAGAACTCAAATTCTTGTTAAATCAGTTCTTTGAATTCTGTATATGGCAAAAAAAAAAAAAAAAAGTTCTTCTGAAACAACCACAGTTTGTGGAGGCTGAATTCTGTCAAGGTTTGAAAAAAGAATTCTTCTTTCATGGACTTATTTAGTGTCACTTTTGTCTTGGAGTTCCCTCTTCTGTGGTGTTTTTAGTTTATTTGTTTTTAAGAGGCAGCTCAGTATATTGCAGCCAAAAGGAGTCTGTTGCTCTTGGGAGGAAACAGTAATGGAAGAACTTTGAGAGTAACAAGAAGAATAGCTGATAAAAGTTGGTCATTTATTAAATGCCTACACTTTTCAAAACTTTCCTTGTAAATGGTGGCATCAGAATTTGCACCTAGAGCACCAACACACCCGTGACACTGCCTTAGAGTAGCTCAGTGGTCACCAGCATGAGCTCTGGGGTCAGCCTCAGCCTCCAGTCCTGGCTGTACTCTTCAGCACCTTGGGCATGTTCTTTTAATGCTCTGGGTTTTCTTTGATGCAAAATAGGGAGGGTGATTGTGTTCACCTTTTAGACCTTAATTAGGAGGGGTCAAATGACACAAAGCATGTCAAGTACCTAGTACTATGCTTGGCACACAGTAGGTGCTCTGTAAGTGTCAGCATCACTATTATTATCTATGTTATTAATCAGGAAAGATAGAGGCATGGGAGAGAGAATCTATGCATGAAACATGGCAGCCTTTCAGGCTTTAGGGTCACTGTTCAACCCCATCATTTTCTGATGAAGAAGCTGAGGTGGGAGGTTATAAGCGATTCACCCAAGGTCCCCCAGTTAGACAATGCCAAAGTCAATACTGGTCAACATGTTCAAGATGTATCAGCCTTCAAGAGTGGGAGGGGGTTGTGGGAGCAGAGGTAGACACCTGAGGCAGGGGTGCAGAAACATAAGACTGGATTCAGACGGGCTTTGAGAGCCAGAGCAGGGAGGTGTACTTTTGTGTTTGTGTGGTGGCGGAAGTGTGTTTTTCTGGGAAGCCAGTTAGGGGTTGTGGCTGCTGAGGTGTAGAGCGGAGACCATGGAACCATTTGGGCATGCAGAGAGTCCTGTTTATGAATATGTCTGAGGGACAATGAAGAACACAATAGGGCCCGTGCATGGAGACAGGATTGTCAAGCACACCAGAAAGAGGCCCTCCCAGGGTCCCAGAGATGGAGACAGTGGGAAGGATGGAGAGTGTAGAACCCTAGCTGCCCAAGGGACCACATGGCCAGGCCTGCCAGTCTAGCTGCCACCCTAGCCCATTTACAGGGGCATCTGCTCCCTGTGTAACCCAGAGAGGACTATCTCTGGACTCTGCTGGCTGCTAGATCAGGGGAGCATCAGGGCACGCTGCAGGTGCCTGGGTGCTCACTATGAATAGTTGGGAAGAGACTGGGACTTACAGCTATTAGCAACTCAATTTATCAGTCCTCAATAACTTTGAACTTTATAGTACCCAACTTCTGTCAATCTTGGACATTTTCCTAACTGTTTCTTATAGGATGCGACTTTGGGAAAGATAACGAAACACATGTGAGACAACTAAACGCATTCTCTAAAATACTAAGTTTTTACTTCAAGATCCTCATTTATAGAATTCAATTCCATCTCTAAGCCTTTTAAGAGAATAAGTCAGCTCTAATCTATGGCTCTTTACCCATTACCATGCTAACTTCTCCTTGCTGAATATTGTCTGGGTTTTGTGCAATGGCCAGGTGGGCGGCAGCTCTCCTGGTGAGGATGCTGGGCTGGACAGGCACTCATGTGAAGCAGCATGAGACAATGGAGCTGGGGTGGAGAAGAATAGCCCAGAGGACCATAGCCACACCTGAGATGACCATCAGAAGCTTCAGGTCTGAGAGGTGGGGTGAGGATGGAGAGGGAATGCCTGGTGAGACGGTAGAGAAGCAGTGGTAAGGGGTGGGAGGCCTGCTGAGGTGAAGCTTGCAGGACTGACTGCAAACAGACATGACTTGTGGGTGCCTGTCCTATGCTGTGGGTGTGGGCATAGGGCTATACTCCAGATTCTCCTCCAGAAGTCAGTTTGGCTGCATAAAACTGAAGACCCCAGTATACAACGTTAACAAACTAGAGATTTGTTTCTCACTTATGTGAGAAGGTTCTGGAGATAGGCAGTCTAAGGCTGAGATCAGACAACTGAAGTTCACGTCACCAGGGAGCCAGGCTCCATCATTCCTTCTGCTCCACCAGTTCAGCAAGCATCTTCCATACTCAGATGGTCTCAGGTTCAAGATAGAATCTAGAGCTTCAGCCACTAAATCGGAGTCAGTGCAGAATCGAGGAGGAGAAGGGGAAGGGCAGAGGGTACACCTCTCAGCTCTGAGTCAGTCCTCTCTGTGAAGGAGCATGGGAGCACCACTTAACAACCTGTGCTTACTTCTCATTGGCCACCCCTCACGGCAAGGAAGTCTGGGAACTGTAGACTTTTGACTGAGCTGTGGTACAGCGAGGGAGAAGGGAAAATGAATATGGCACGGGCAATGGGTGGTCTCTGCCACATATCCCCCCACCCCCACTGTAGTCTGTCATTCATGCCTCTCCTTACTCTACGTCAGAAGTTTCCTGACCTGCCTTCCATTTCCAGCTCTTCTCATAGAATTTTTTTCCTAACATGTCAATGACTGGGAGGGCTTAATATGAAAGTTACTTCAGGGATGTGCAGTTAGTGGCAGAATTCCAGGTAATTGTGGCCATCTGAATATAAGGTGGGAGGAGAAGGGAAATTACTAGGCAAGTATACTTTACACATAGAAAAGCATACTGCACGTCACCTCCCGCCCAAGTCTCCTGCTTGCCTCCCCCTCCCTTCCTGTGATTTTCAGAGCTGGGTCAAACAATGCCTCCTCACTCCAGGCTTCAGGCTGCTCCAATTCCCAAGTCAGTGAGTTTTTCCCCTGGCTGTGCTTGAGAATCAAAATATCCTTCCATCCAAAATATGTGTGTCTGGGTTTCATCACAATCTCTGAGGTTGTATTATGATCATGTGCATTTTGAAAAAGGACCCCCGTCCATACTGGCTGGCATTCAGTGTTGAGAACTACTGTTTTAAGGCATTTCTGATTAATGTGGAAACTTTTTTTAATGCTTCAGCCTCGTCTTAAAAATAACCAAGGGAGACTTAGCATTGAGAATGCCACCCACCCCAACTCCTATTAGCCCAACTAGGGAAGCACTGCATGCTGGAATACGGACTATCTGGAATCCTCCATCAGTGCCTGAGTCACAGAGATCTGTCATTGAGAAGTTCCTGCTCTGAGAATGGGGGACATCTGTCTGAGTCACTGGAGAGGGGAAAGGGATTCTGCAGTTTGCTGAATTAGACTTTTCCTTGAACCCTACGTCTAAATTGGGTGGCTATTCGGATTTTACAATTTACTACAGTGAGCATCCCTTGTTTGCGTCTGGGAATGTCTCTTTCTTTAGGACAGATGTCTCATCCTGATCCACGTGGGCTGCCCATCAGAAGACCCTGTTGCCATGCCCACTGCAGGGCTGGCATACCACATCAAGCTGGGTTAATCAGACTCTCTTTTCTACAAATTTGAACCATTAGCAAATGTGGTTGGAAGAGAACCTTCAGGAGAGAGTCTACACATTCCTGAAGGTGAGATTCCTGAAACATTCCTACTTTTTCTAAAGCTTGGTTGTTAAGAAATTCTTTTGATTTTATGTTACTGAGTTATGCTCCCAATAAACTCTTTTCTTACTTGAGTTAGCCAGAATTGATTTTTGTTGTTTGCATCCAAAGAATCCTAAATCATAGAAAAATTGACAGGAGAAGGAATGGGTTGTAGGATATAGATCCTGTAGGGGAGAAAGACAAATCCTCTACCCTCTGGGTCTTTCTGGCTGGGCTAAGAATTAAACTGACATGAGACAGAATAACAGGAAAAAATTAAACACATCTTTATAACATGTGTACATGGGAGAGACTCAGGAAAGCTGAGTAACTCACCAAAATGGCCAAGGTTGTCATCTTAAATACCATCTTCAGCTAAAGACAAAGGAGGATGTTGGGGGTAGTGGTTTGGGACTTCAAGGGGGAGGAAGGCAATTGACATGGAGATGGAAATGTAAGTGGGCCAACTACAAACATTGTGACCTGAGAGACATGTTTTACATTACATTACAGTTATCGTATTAGCTCCTTCCTGGAACAGGCCCTTCTATTTTAAATTCTTTTAGGCAGTTGGGGTGGGGAGGTCAAAGTTTCTTTCAGAGTCTTTTGTTCTTGAAATTAATCAAGGCAAAGAGACACATTGTGGGGTGGCCAATTCTGATCCCCCACAATCCTCAAGGAAATATGGTTTATTAGAATCAGTTATTAAACATAAATGGGGAAAAAAGTGGTGAAATTCTCATTTATTTGCCAAAATATGTAGAGGTAGATTATGGACTGGCAAAAGTGCTAACCTAAATGCCACCTGTGGTCAGGTGGGACAGAACGTGCCACTGAGGATGAAGCCCTCGAGAACTAGGAGCTGGGCTATGAATCACTTTAAACAGGATGAGAAGTGCTGGGAGCATAGAAATAGGATGATTTCTTTAAAATCATTGTATATTTTAACAGCAATACCAAACTTTGACATTCTTACCTCAAGATATGAAATAATACCCAGAATCTTTATGAGGTTGTGGTTGAAACCCATTATTTTGTGGTCATAACCAACAGTTTAAAAATAACATACAATAAAAGAGAAAAATATCAAAATAAATTATACATAGTAGGGGTAAGAAATGTCTCATGTAATTTATGATTCAGTTGTATACATATGTGAACTTATTTGTGATATAACATTTATTTTATGATGTAAGTTATGGCCAAAAATGCTTGAAAAGCACTGAATATTTATAGCTTGCTTCTGGCTTGTAGATGTGGGGCTAAAATAGCTAAAAAAGAAATTCACAGATTGACTCTGCAGGTTGCTAATTTGTGCACCAGTTTAATTCACAATCTGACAAGGTCTCTTCCTGAAAATTAGGGCTTTGACCGGGGACCTCAGTAGTTGGAATGAGATAATGGTAAGATTTGAAGGGCTTTTCATATTCTCAAAACTTTGTAAAGTCAGCATTTCCCTTGACAGAGGAAACCCTGTCTCCTATGTAGAAAAAAGACAATAATTTTCCACATGCCTCATCTCCTACTGATGCTGTAAAGATAATCTGGATCTAAACACAATATGATCAGGAGGATGAAATGCAAAATTCAGATGTCGTGTTGAGGAGAACCTGAAAAGATATGTAAATTTATGTCATTAAAAGCCTAGACATATTTTTTTGAAATAGATTTTGACGATATTTCACCAGGGATGGGACTCAAAGTATGTATATGGGTAAGACTCTTACTAGAGGTTCAGCGTAAAGTGGGTTAGCTAACCAGCTGTGGTTCTACCTGTTTTGCGTTAACTCACATAATCTTGGATTAATGCTGGCTCTTACTAAACAACACAGAAAGACCAATAAGGGTCTTATCATGCGGGAGTGGTAATTTCAGAATTCATGTAACAAACGCTGACATGGATCTATCATGTTCGCCTTGCCTGCACCCTTCTTGTATCTCTAGAAAGAACGGAGAAGTCTCTCCCTTTACCTTTGCCATGAAGGTGTGTTAACGAGAGAAGCATTGCAATATTTAAGAAGAGCTTTACAATCTGTTCTTGACAGATAAAAAACACTGATGAAAGATGCTGCAATTGAAATGGGCTCCTTGGTCTCAGTGTGGTTTGAAAGGAGCCCCGAGTGCGTGAGTCCAAATGACATCAGAAGCAAAGTGGATACGGTCATTTCATCATGCAGCAGGGTGAGCATGGTGTGAAGAATTTAAGAAATTATCAGATATGCATAAATTTCTGGCTATGGTTTTTAAATTATGGGGTCCTCAGGAATGAGATCAACAGGCAACCCCTGGGTGGAAGGAAAGAGGAATCTGGCTCAACCCATCACACAGTAAGACTTCTCACCCAACTCCACAATGTGAGTCAGTCAAAAAATCGAGAGACTCTTGCATGAAGGTGACGCTGAGTACCACCGATGACAGGCTATGCTCTATTACCACATGTGCCTAACAAGTTTCTTCTGGCATCCCCCAAAATAACTGTGGCTGTTTTATTGGGGAAACTATTACATACCAAGATTAAGCGAATTCTCGGTGATATAGAACTTCATTGTAGTTTGCTGATCAGAGTAATTGGCCAACTCCACTGAAAAGTAAATAGAAAATTCTATTTCTAGGGAAATTTCAGAGACTATATTACAATCAAACATTTGATTATCAATGTCTAACGGTTCTTTATTGCATTCTGATACATTTTCAATTTTGGCAAATGCAAAAATACCTGGCTGATCCTGTAAAATAATGGTGAATTATAAATTTAATTAGGTGATAATTTCCATTGCAGATGCTCATCCATATAGTTTTATTACTGGTGCAAATTTACAAAGCACTTGTACTTGATGGGCAGCTACTCAGCTGGCATATACTTGTACTTTATCCGTTTCAATAAATGGAGAGGACCAGAAATATTTTGCTTTCACCTGACAGCATCAGCAATGTATATTTGCCACCTTGCCCCAGGTATGTATCAGCTCTCTGACTTTTTGCCACAATCTAGTCCATAAAGATTGTAACCAAAATTGTCATTCTACAGTCTATACCACTAATACCTACACTGGTGACCTACTCCTGGAGAATGGGAAGCAGCAGGTTCTCTAGTTCCTCTGGCGAGACACATGAATCAAAGATATTGGAAAATAACTTATGTAAAGTTTCTGGAGTTCCAGTGGTCTGGAGAGTATTAGGTTATAATCTTTTTCAATAGGAAACACATGTTGCTTAATATAATGTCTCCTACTACCAAGAAGGAGGCATGGTACACAATGAGCATCTTTGGATATCGGGTGTTCTGTTTGGACCAATTTATCAAGTGGCCCCCAAAGCTGTCAGTTTTGTATGGAGCCCAGAATAAGATATGACTCTCCAGTGAGCCTGCTTCTCTTTTTCTCTTTTGACTCAGAACATTCAATGGTTCCTGGAGTACCTGCAACAGATCAGAATGTACATGAAACTTGTGGCAAGTCCTGACAGGAGAATCACAACAAGGACCCCAAGGATTCTAGAGCAAAGTCATGCTCCCTTAAGCAAGTAACTATTGTCCTTTGAGAAACAGCTCCTGACTTGCTACTGGGCTTTGATCTAAATGCACTGTCATGAACTGGATACTATCTGGTCTATCCCACCACGAAGTCAGTTCTTCCATCATCAAGCACAAGAAGCAGTTACAGGAGCAGGCCTGGGTAGGTTCTGAAGACACAAACAGGTTGCATGACCATGTGGTTCACACTCTCAATGTGCCTACTCCTGCCACACAACTGTCTTTCCTTCCTCCCACACTGTGACCACATGGAGTGCTCCCTATGACTGCAGATTTGAAAAAAAAAACCAACTTGATCCTGTTCATAGGTGTTCCTTCTAGACTTGCCAGCCTCCACCGGAAGTGGGCAATTAAAGCACTTCAATATGAGGGTAGTGAGGACAGGAACTCCCCTCTCTGGATGGGATTTTGAACAGTGTATCTTTTTGTCCACTTTCTTGGAAGGGGAGCTGATCTGAAGTAATAAGGAGTTCTGGACTGTGGTTCTGACCAGGGATTTGGAAAGAGCAAGATTGGAAGATTTGGACAAGGAGGTCTGGAGAAGGCACAACCCTCTTGGAATGGGCTCACAGTGGGTTTTGCATCATTTGAATGGTGGGAGAGAACTTGTCTGGAAGTACCCTGGGCTTCCCTGGGTATAGGATAAAGAGTTTCGTCACTTGAGAAGGCCATGGGAGACCCTCGACCTCAGGGAGGGTATGGAGGTGGAGGCAATAATTAGGGAAGACGTTGTGGATATAAGGAGCTGCCAAAAGTTTTGGGAGGGAAGAAAAGAGTGAGAATTTGCGTTGGTGGAGCACAATACAGTGTAGGAGACTCTAGGCTTGACAGAGGACTTATATTCTAGGTTTTGACCAAGGCTAATAGAGAGGTAGGACATGGTAGGTTTATTTGCTTGAGGTTGTTTAATAACTAGGACTCCAGCTGGAGAGGGAACTCTGACCTCTATAGAAGGACTCAGTGATGGTCAGGACTAATGGTCAGGCTCCAGGGGGGTTGTCCAGTTTTCAGTTGACACTACCCAATATCCATTTTCTCCTTCTTTCTTACTAACATAACTGGCTTTTGTTCAGGATGGCATGTGCCCCTAGCCCAAATCACTTGATTTCTCAGTCTCCCTAGCAATAGCATTGTGACATAAATCTGAAAATCCATTGGTAGGGCTTGTTGGAAAGCTATTATTTTTTCTGATAAAAAGAAAGACTCCATAGGCATGCACTTTTTATCCACTGACTGTCCTCCTTTTCCCTGCCTAAACACAATCATGATACCATCTTGTAGCCATAAGGATGAATGCTTCATACGAAGGACAGTGGGGAAGAAAATTAGGGGGATCCTAGGTCTTTGATGATTTCCCCAATCTGCTGCATCAGCTCTAGACTTCCTACCTCTGGGCTTGTTTAATGAGAAAAATAAAACCCTTACTTGTTTAAGGTACAGTAGTTGGGTTTCTGGTACATGCAGCTAAATGTAATCCTAACTGAGGAAGCTCTGTGGGTGAAGATGAACACATGGATAGAGGCTCGAAGGAATGGAATCTAGTCTCCAAATGTTAAAGCAGTTTCTTTCTGAGTCTTTCCTGGTTGCACCTGGGACAAGATGAGAAGGTGATACTGGGGCAGAGTGAAGGGCACCAACTAGAATTGCTTGGTGAGCAATTTTTATGCAATGAGCACAACAAATAATTCAATGGTAGCAAGGCGTCTTGGCTGCAAGCAGCCCCAAATCAGGCAAGTCTATATGTTCCTGTATATTCTAGACTCTCTCTCCATGAGAATACTGCCCAAGTAGGATTTACAGCATGGAGAAGCAGAGGAGAACCAGTGGGCAGAACTACAGATGACCAGTTATCACCGCTGAGTTAAGTCACCTCACCTCCTCAGGGGCAGAGAGGATTAGAGTCAGAGAGAAAGCAGCCTGTCTTGTGCTGTGAAGCAAGGAAAAACATTGAGTCCTACTGCCTTCACACTTAGACTTTCTAAAACTCCGCCAGATCGTCTTAAGACTTGGCCAACATAGTGTAGACCCAGGCCCCCTTGGGGCCCATAGCTTATTCCATTCATCATGCTTACGAATGAGAAAATGTATGTAAATCATTAAATATATAGGACTTGGCACATAGTAACTGTTTAATACAATAAGATGACATCACTATCTGTTGTTGTTATTATTAGTAAAGTACAGGAGGCAGGTTAGTGTATTAGCAAGATTATGTTCCACAGACCTGGGGTATAATCCCAGCTCTGCTATTAGCAAGCTAAACAACTTGGAGAAGTCATCTTCTCTAAGGGCTTTGCTTTCTTCATCTGTGAAGGATTTGCTAATTTACGTGCAATGTACAACTCTAGGAGTCACCATCACATAGACAACAATGTAATGTGTATTCCCTGCAGTTGTGCAACATGGAGAGCCTGCAGTAGCTAACTTCCGTCAGTGGTGGAGCCAGTAGGCATTGTGACTTTCGTGGCTTGGAGTCAACGCCATCTGATCGCCCTCCCCACAATCAAGGTGCAATCCATTCGTCAATGCTATGTGCTTGAAATCAGTGATGAAATGCCCACTCAGGAATTAGTCAGCCTGCTGTAATGAGCTTTATGCTTGTGAGATTGTACTATCTGTCAAGTGGGAAGCAGCAAATATAAATCTAAGAGGGAAGCAGAATGCTTACACATGTTCTGAAGTTCTAATCTCTACAGGGGATGGCCAATGAGGCTGACCACTGGGCTTCTGAACTCTGAGCTTTGAGGACCCCCAGAGATACTTTCTGGCAGGCTACAGAAACATCAAAGGAGATTGGGTGAGAACAGGAGGACCAGCTGATACTGAGAAAAATTTGAGGCTCTCATATAAATATACATGTGAACCTACTACTGGGGTGGTTCCCTAGCAACATTATTCCCCTCCCCCTCCAAACCTTCTTGTTTATAGCCTTCTTGTGATATCCTCACTTCTCTCCTCTTTTGATATTAGCCTGATGGTTTTTATGAATCAGATGTCACTTAGGTGTAATATTTTAGGAATGGTGTGTAGCATAAGAGGGTAGAGAGCAGATTGATGTACTAGCATCACTTGGAAAATATACAATCCAGGCAGCTCTTTAAAAAGTTAGTGGTCAGGCAGGCCCGGTGGCGCAGCAGTTTAGTTCGCGCTTGGCAGCCCGGGGTTCACGGGTCCAGATCCCGGCCGCCTGCCGACACACTGCTTGTCAGCCATGCCGTGGCGGCGTCCCATATAAAGTGGAGGAAGATGGGCATGGATGTTAGCCCAGGGCCAGTCTTCCTCAGCAAAAAGAGGAGGATTAGCAACGGATGTTAGCTCAGGCCTGGCCTTCCTCACACACACGCAAAAAGTTAATGGTCCATTTTTGGCCATGTTACAAAAGTAGATGTTTGGATTGCAAGATTTTTAAAAAAGGAAATACCTAAAAATCCTGCCCTTATGAAGGCCCCATTCTGCACCGCACTCTGCTGCTTTCACATTTATGGTAGATGTTTAGGTGGATGTTTCTAGATGTACAAGGACCCAGTGATTTGCTGCAGGTAGACTTTAAAATAGGGCTAAATATAGTTTTATTTTGGCAAATGCTTAACAGCTGGTTCTCCAGAAAAAAACAAAACAAAACTCTAATTTATAGCATTTGCCAATAGCTGCGGTGTAAATACTCCCACTATAGCCAATTTCAAGCTACCAGAGTGCTGTCTGTGAACGCAGGCTTGAGAAGAGACGCAATCAGTCACATGAGCTGGTATGAGCTGGTCTATCGCACCACTGAAAGAGTCTAAAGCTTACCGTTTAAAGCAGGAGCATTTCAGACATCTGCCAATAATCCTGCAACATCCAGATCCCAAGAGGATTTAGTTCAAAGGGTAAAGTGTTCAGAAAACAAAACAAAACCCAAGCAGGTTCAGTTCCACTAACTTACAGATATGATTAACTTGAACTCCTGATGAAACAAGGGGTGGAGGAGAAACCACATCTTTTAGCAAAGTGGCTGGAGCACAATAAGCCCCAAATTATTACTTGTAAGACTTCAGCCATATTTGAGTACTGACTGTATTCTTATTTACTTAAATATTTTGATTGACTTTATTTAAATCATTTTTTATTTGAACCATTTTCCCAAACAGCTATATTCATTAAAGCGTCGAGTTGGTGAGCTGATTATGTTATCAAATATACATTTAAACAAACATATAACCTCTAAAATAACAAATGTTCATCCGATAGGACCTAAAATCACTTTGCACACCACCTGTGATATCCGAACAGGTACCTGCACCATTGCTTGTGAAACAACACACCAAGTAAATGACGGCTATTACTACCATTTATCTGTGGAGCCTGAATATTGAAAGGCTCCCTCGAATAACGCGGGTGGCAAATTCTCGGTACTGTATTTAGATAAATCATCAGAAAACTTGGCTCCAAATACCCGGAAAACCTTTAGGAAAAAAACTGTTTGACCTTCTTTAAAGGTCACTGCTGCTAGGCAACACCTTTCTTCTGGGGTGCTGATCACATGTCTTAGATTTTATTAAAGCGCCTGTCCTGGTGGGGGTGGAGGTGGGAGAGCACATCCCGCTTCCGTCTGACGTGTCAGTAGGAAGGAACACGGGACTGAATACCTATATGTCCGTGAATTTCCTTCCCTGCTCTTGAACCCCTGTGGGGGTCAGGTCCTGGAGGCAGAAAATGAGGAGCTGCGTGTGTCAACCTTGGGCCTCCCGCCTACTCACTCGGTAATCACCGGGCAGCCTCCCCACCTGAGGTCCCCGTTCGTCAAACGGGTTAGAACAGGAGGCTGTCTCCAACTGTGGGGAAGATCCGATTTCAGAAATGGAAGATATTTTGCCCCATCCTCCCTCCTGAGTTGGTCAATGGCAGTTATCCACAACAATAACACATGGTGGCTAATTTTCTTTTAATTCACTGATTGTTAGCTGGAGTAGAGAGAGCACCTCCACTGTAAATCTGGAAGAGATGTTCTGTGCTTTGGAACTGTTATTCTTTTTCCTTGTTTTAAAGGGGGCCATAGTGTTCGAACACAAATCCAGATCAAAACCCAATTTCTTCAGGTGGTTAATTGAATCAAAAGAAGAGTTGCTTCTAATTACCAGCTGTCTCCTGCTTGCAGGGTTATCTGTATTCATCCATGACTAGAAAATTCATAATGTATGAGGCCCTGCACTGCCACTCGCCTTAATAGCCCTCATTTTAGAAAGCCGATGTCTTTGAGCCAAAGGATGCTTAACACAGTGTTTACCAATGTTGATACGCCTTGATCGGCTGTTCCGGAAGTCAGTGCCTGTGGAAAAGGAAGTAGTTTCTCATTCATTTCTGTTTCTCCTCTAGGCCAGTCCACCCCAGCTCCTTTCTCCCCACCACAGGAGAAGCACAAGGCTGGAAGGTGCAGGAAAACATCCAATTGCTGAACCTGACTTCACTGAAGGAGCGAAGACAGTTGGGTGCGTTTTCAGCTTTCCAAATACCAGCCGGTGAGTGGCTGGTCCTCTGTTGTCTCACGTCTTAGTGCTCAATGGTTTGGACTTCTTGCTTATCAGCAGGTACCTGAATTTTCAGTTTCTCAACAGACCAGGTTGTGGGAAATGGCTCATCAAGAAGAGGACTCTTGCCTCTGGCAAGATTTGACCACAGTTCAAAGCAGGTTACAGTCATGGCTTCTGTGAAGGAGGTTGTTCCTGGATCTGAGAGAGGGCCAGCATCAGCAAATTTGAGCAAAAAGAGCTCATGTGGATACCAACAATGCCAAATGCACTGTAGAGAACACTCTCAAGCAAAGTGGATTTAATTCGTGGGCAGCTGTAATCTAAGAAAAGACATATAGTTTCAAAGATTCTGACTCAAAATCCTCTTAGAGTGGGAGGAAAAAGCCACAGTCTGTGTAATGCATGGGGTTGGCAATGTTCTGGTTAGACTGGTGTTTCCACCTAACTTTGTAATATTAGGCAAACTTTGTGGTTTTTTTGAGTGTCAGTTTTCTAGGCAGAAAGTAAATTGGACAAAATACTTTCTAAGATAACTTCTTGTGCTAAGATTCTCTGGCTCAGTATGTACCTTTACTTCTGGAACCCCACCTATTCCTCTGAACCGTTAAGTCACATTTCTAACTGGGATTGTTGTGTCCAGAAATTAATGATATTAAGATTAATGAGATTAAGAGTTTCTAGAGTCTGATTTTTCTTCCCCAAGGCATTTCATTATAGCCTTTGATTTTGTCTTCTGGGCTTAGAACTCACTGCCTGAGAATGCCATGGATCATGTCTTAACTTCCTTCTGCTTAGTCTCACCAGTGAAAAATGGAAGATGCATACTGGCATAGAATATAATGAACTTTGGAGCCAGAGAGACTTAGGTTCAAATTCTAGCTCAACCACTTGCTCTCTGAGTGATGTTAGGTAATTATTGAAGGTACCTTTTTCTATAAAGTGGGATAAAAATGTCATGCCATGTAGAATTGTTGAGAGGATTAAATGCCCTCCATATTCCAAAGGCATTTAATGGCTCACCCATTCAAAACTCACCTTTCCACTCCATTCTTGGAGATTTCCAAAACCATATGATTTGTCCTACATTTTAGAGTTTCCATTCCTCTACCTCTTCACTTTCACTATTTTCTTTGTCTTACCTAAGCTATTGACTACCATGGCCATAACATGAACATTTCATCGTCCCTAAATGCGTGATCCCTGAAAGTCAACTTCATTATCCCATTATCTGACCACCACCTCCTATCTTTGTGCCTCCCTTAGTCTAGAATCTCTATTCCAACAATTCTTCAACCTCAACAAGAACTCTAACCCTTTGGTCCTACTGATATTGGCTCAAGACAAGACTGACATAAGGGCAGCCATACTGTAGAAAAGAAGCCCTATTGTAACTTTGAATGACCTCTGACTAACTAGCCCAGACATGCTCTGCAGGTTTTATGGCCCCTCCCAGCTGCTTTAAGTTGATAACTTTGTTCTTTTGAGTTCTTCAGGAATGTGATGACCCCTCAGCAGAGGGTCTATGCTGATAGCCATCATTGATGACAACTGAAAGATCAGGGTATAGGATGTTGCTCCAGTCTCTGATGCATATCCAGTAAAACCAAGGGCTATTAGGAACTGAGACCAGATGCCTCCCCCACCTGGAGACCAGCCCCATATATAACTGGCCTGTAGTCTTTGTTCTGTAAGATGGTTCTTTTGGATGTGAGTCAGCCATCTTCCCTCTTGCTGGCAAGCTGTAATAAAAAGTCTTTTTTCTCCTACCACCTCACCTCTTGACTTTTGGCGCATCTTGCGGTGGGCAGATGAAACCCCTTTTTGGGTGGTAACACTACCACAGTTTCACTGCCAGGCACTTTATCATATTCTCATTTAGAGTCCACGGGCCATCACTGTAATCCCCTCTTGCACATGCCATGAACTTTGTAGGCTCTCTCCCCAATGGCTTACTTGTCTAGCAAATTTGAAATCTTGATTGAACCCAATTCTCCATTTCCTCTGTACCCTCACTTGAGCAGCTAAATATTGCTGGAAAATCATGCATAACTATGTTGACTGGTTGTTGCTTTAGTTTCATGACCATGATCTCAATTATGCATTCAATGCCACCCAGTAACCTTATCAAGCTTCCCTAGTTCCTTTGTTTTCCTACTATCTAATGTGACTATTTCATACCTTCTTCACTTGCCTCAAATCTTTTACATTCCTCCCCATTTGCCTTGTATTCAATTGAGGAAACAGAAACCCTTAAGCACACACTCCCTCATGTGCCTGTACCTTCCCATACTTCCCATTAATTCCTATAAAGGAAGGCCAGCACCTCCACTTTGCTCTTGGGTTTCACCTGCTCTCACCTGCTCAAAGGCTTTATTCCTGTAGTTATTGACCCTCCCCCAGCCCTCTCCTTCCCACCTTATAACCTACTTTGTGACCTTGCGTGCTGGCCCTGGGATACAATGACTAGCAAGACACCACTCATTCCCTGAGGCTCGTGTGATGGGTGCCTTTATCAGGAGAACAAGCAAACTTCTATGTGGTCACAGTAGGCCAGGGACACCCTGTGTCAGGGAGTGGGGAGCAGGGAAATAACTCCAGTGTTCAGCAGAGATTTAGTGGTGACACCATAAATCATCTTTGTTTATTTGGGGCAAATTAACTTTCTCATTGTCATGAACAATAATATTACTCACTTCTTATTGGGATCATTAATAAATTGATGGTCTGTTACGTGCTTTCCAAGTATTTTTTTTTTTCATTTTTTACTTGGTTTACTAGTATTTTATCATGCAGAAGCTTTTAAAATTTTATGAAGTCAAGTTTATCTATTGGTTTATAATTTTGTGTTTTGTTGTCTTGCATAAGAAGACCTTCCTTCCCCAAAGCAAACGCTTCCATTCATTCGTTTTACAATTATTAATGGCATGCCTATACTGATTGAAGAATTGTTATTGATCCTGAGTATATGTATAAGGTAATTTCTTTTTTGTGTGTGTGTGAATAAGATTAGCCCTTAGCTAATATCCGCTGCCAATCCACCTCTTATTTGCTGAGGAAGACTGGCCCTGAGCTAACATCTGTATCCATCTTCCTTCACTTTCTGTGGGACACCTGCCACAACCTGGCTCAGTGAGCAGTGCCTAGATCCATGCCCAGGATCCAAATCTGCAAACCCTGGGCCACCGCAGCGGAGCATGAACCCAACCACTACGCCACCAGGCCGGCCCCAAGGTAATTTCTTTTGAGCAACTTTCAATTTTAGTTGGGGAAGGGAGATAACAACATTTGAGCAAATAATAATTTCGGATTGTCCTAAAGGCTTTGAAGGGTGTAAACAGAGTGTACAATTGACACCACCTGGGGAAGGGGTGAAAGGACCACTTGAGATAGCAGGCTAAGAGACCTCAAGGTTGAAGAGGAGCCCACCAGCCACATCACCTGCTGGGGGAAGGTACTTGGGCAGAAGGAATAACAAGGAGAACAGCTCTAAAGCAAAGAAAAGCGTGGTGTGTAGTGGCAAGAACAGATGGTTGAAGATGGAGCTTTGTGAGTAGGGAAAGTGTTGTGAGATGAGCTTGGGGAGGTGGACCGGGCACAGTCATGTGGGGCCTTGGGAATGCTGGATGGAATTCGAAAGCCATTGGGAAACTACTGAGGGGTTCTTAAAAGAGGAGGGTGCAAGAGGGCACCTGGTCCCCCACAGCTAAGAAGGCATCAGCCCTGCCTTGTAGGAACTGGGGATAAGTTCACTTGACTGAGAATTGTCTACAAGGGTCAGGGAAATTTTCCAGAGTTTTTTTGTTTGGGGACCCAGAGCCAAACCTTTTATTGCAACACTTACTTTTTAGATTAGGAGTAATTACGTGAACGTGTAATATATTATCCCTCTGCTTTCAGTGGAGGAATATAGACATTGGAATTTCCTTTAAAAACATACAGGTTGAGGGGGCCGGCCTGGTGGCGCAGCGGTTTAGTTCCCGCTTGGCAGCCCGGGGTTCGCGGATTCGGATCCCGGGCGCCCGCAGACGCACTGCTTGTCAGCCACGCCGTGGCGGCGTCCCATATAAAGTAGAGGAAGATGGGCACGGATGTTAGCCCAGGGCCAGTGTTCCTCAGCAAAAAGAGGAGGATTGGCAATGGATGTTAGCTCAGGGCCGGTCTTCCTCACACACACAAAAAACAAAACCATATAGGTTGATTCTGCTTTAGGGAATGCTCTATTTTAAAAGTAAACTGCAATATTCTGGATGTTTCATAAATTCGAAAGCAGGACTCTTTCAACAAACACTTAAGTGAATATTATTAAGATGCTATGTAGTAAACGTAGTTTTATAAGAAGCAGTTTTTGCCCTAAGGTGTCTAAGATTCAT
The DNA here is from genome assembly GCA_031878705.1 of Tapirus indicus. Taxonomy (NCBI): domain Eukaryota; kingdom Metazoa; phylum Chordata; class Mammalia; order Perissodactyla; family Tapiridae; genus Tapirus; species Tapirus indicus. The sequence goes on from CM062927.1 coordinate 41,291,532, forward strand.
CAGGGAGGTTGAAGCATGAACATAAATACCTACAGTGTGCGATAAGGCTCTTAAAAGAGGTAAGAATAGAGTTTCCTCAAAGTTCAGGGGAGTGCTCGCCTCGAGTGCTGGAGGACCAGGGAAGACTTCCTGTTGCAGGCAGTGTTTGAGCTGGCTCCCAGGGAACAGCTCTACAGTGGATAAAACCAAGGGGAGAGCATTCTGGGCATGGAATAGGGATGCTATGAAGGCAAGAAAGGTTGGGGCTATTTGGGGTAAGCCACCAGGAAATTTGGAGGAAGGCTGAGGTAGATTCAGGGATTGGTGAGAAGCAGGGCTTAATGGTTGCTGGTTGAGGACAGCCCGGTTGGCAAGGCTGTGGGCCTGGGTTGGAGTAGTCCCCATGGCAAGGTGTGTTTGAAACTGGATACCAAATCCCTGATTCTACTGGACTCTGTTGGTCCTGATAAATAAAATGGCAAGCAATAGGATATATTGGAGTATATGAGGAAGCCATTTGGTATAAAACTAATTTGGCCTGACCTTGCTTTTCCAAAAGGGCCTGACTGGCCTTTGAACATCTATTGTATATCTGTTTTAAACATTTACCATGTCGCAGAGACAAGAACAAATGCCCTTAAGATAAGGATGCAACTTCCCCCACACTGGCATTTCCTTAAGGATAAGCATTTCTCCCTAGGCTAGGATGTGATTGTTGTGCTCATCCTGTGACACATCCTTCCTTGGGGAAGGAAGGCCCTGAGCTATATGGTCCTCAAATTTGGCTCATTAATAAACTCACCCCAATTTTGATTTATAGATTGGCTGTGAATTATTTGCGTTGACAGTCCTCAGCCCAGAAACCCTCGGATCCCTTTTACCACATCTGTGCACCTTTCTCTCAAAAGGATCCATGTGCTTTGGTCTCCACTGGTCCATTCTTGTTCTCTGTTTCTGAGGACTTCCTTCAGGCTACTGTAACCACAGCACCTGCAAGATCAAAGGGCTAGAAGTTCCTCATCATCCATGTCCCTTGCTGGCCCCTCCGAGGTGGACTGTGAAAGCTCTCTGGCCTCAGGTCACGACAATTCGGAGACACGACTTACTCTCCAGAGTCCCCTGCAGGTTCAGGCTGAATCTGCTCCCTAATACTTTGCCTGAAATTGCTCCTGTACTTGGCTTCTTCCTCTTTCCTGTTCTGCTCCCCCCACTTCCTAACCGGGCTCCTCTGTAGAAACTCCCTTAACAAATTACTTGGAAATGAATTCTTGTCTCAGGGTCCACTTCTGGGGAACCTGCCCTAACAGACTGGCCAAGGGCTACTTTAGTTTCACCAATATGTGCAGGACTGACCAAGGGTGGGAAGGCTCATTGAACATCACAGAGGACCACTGAGAAACAAGTTTAGTAGACAAAAGTCTACTTGCAAGACAAAAGTCAAATTGCAAGGATTAAAAAGGGAGTGGGTATTGTGGACAATTTGTCATCCTTTTTGGGTGTCCTACACTTTTTGAAACCCTTACAATATTTGGGCTATTTCTGGCCTTTTGTATCTTACCTCACCAAAGCAGAACTCAGAAAATTGAAATTCCCAGCCTCTCTTGCAGCTGGGATGCAAGAATGTGATCCAAGCAGCCCTGATTAGACACACCCATATTAAACATCTGTTCAGAAATGAACAACTTGGGAAAGAGACCTTCTTGTGGATTCCTTTATTATTTTTGTTGAGTGGGTGGCAGCAGAGGTTTTGGCTTTTTGAGGAGCAGTAGTTGTGTGGTTGCAGTCCTGACTCAAAAAAACAAATAGAGAGTCATTGTTGGGGTGTGGCAGTGACGGTGGTGGTTCCCTGTGGTGCTCAGTGGGGCAGCAGTGACAGCAGCCACAGAGACAGGAATTGCTGTCTCATCAGGTCAGTTCTGTGGCCTTGTTTGGGCATTATTCCTGAAAACGTTAACTTTAGCATCCCTGAGTCTCCAGCCCTCCCAGCAATCTTTTTAATAAATCCTTCTTCTGAATACTTGGAGTCAACTTCAGTTGCTTGCAAATAGGAACTCTGCCTGAGAGAGTAGAGGATGAGAAATTGTGGCCAATGTGGACAGCCTTCCAAAGTCATGTTAAAAGAGGACAGAATACTAGTTGACTGGGGTAGGCTCTGAAATGGTCTTGCGATCATTGTTTTTTAGTTTTCATATACTTCTGTTGTCCCCTTCCATGCTTAATCAGGGCTGGTGTGCGTGGCCAATGAAATACAGTGGAAATAATAGTGTGTGACTTCCAAAGCTAGTTCATAAAGGTATTACAGCTTCTGCATTGGAAGGTGATCTCACATAGAGGGATAGCGCTGGCATATAGGGATACCTGATGGTAGTAGCACCCAATAATAAAACAGACCAAGACCTAGGAGTGAGTATAGGTGATTCACAGGAGAAATAAAAGTGTGGCAATAAACAAATGGAAAAGTCCTCACAACACTGGTTATGGAAGAAATGCAAATTTAAACAATGCAATAGTAATTGTCACCCAAGAAACTGGAGAGTTGAAAAGACTGGTGAGGGTGTGGCCCGCCTGCTGGGTGTCTGAATTAGTACAGGCTCTTGGGAAAGCAATTCTGCATTATGTATCAATAACCTGGAAAGTTCATACCAGTGAACCCAGCAAGGGTACTTCTGAAAATCCATACAGAAGAAATGATCAGAAAGTCAGAAAAAGATTTATACATAAGGATGTTAATCACAAAGTCAGTTATAAGGGTTAAAAAATTCTAAAAGTATTCAAGAATACAAGAATATTTCAATAAAATTTGGTTTAGTCACATAAGAATATAAGATCATTAAGATCATATTCTTGTACAAGTACAAGTACAGAATTTTTAGGGATATGAAAATAATCATGATGTGAAAAAAATAGAATATAAACTCTACATACTATATCTTCCCAATTATGTAAAATAAATTATATATGTGTATATATAAAATAAAAAATATATATGTATATATACACACACACACACACACACACACACACCCAAATATTAAGTGTTTAACCCTCAGGGGTGGAAATTCAGGCAATTTTAATTTTCTTCTCCATAGTTCTCTAGATTTTCTGTAATGAGCATGAATTACTTTTATAACAGAAAAACATTATTTTAAGTAAAACTTTCCATGATCTGTGAGGATGGGCCATTGGCCTTTCTGCCGTCAGTAGGGTTCTAACTAATTAGAGTTAGCCTCTTATTTAGCTCCAAAACTAAAGCTTGAGATGGGATGGGGATTCCAAAGACATCTAAACTCTGGTTGGGTGAATTCTAAGTCTCAGCGAATTCTTCCTCCATAGGAACTCTGGAAAGGGAGGAGAGAAAGGATGCCAATTAAAGGGTCCTCCAGTGGTTTTAGTCCAGTGCTTCTCAAACATTAATGCTCACATGAATCAACTAGAGATGTCAATAAAATACAAATTGAATTCAGTTGATCTGGGTGGGGCCTGAGGCTCTGCATTTATAATAAGCTCCCAGATAATGCTGATGCTGCCGGCCCATGGACCACACTTTGAGTAACAAGGCTTAGAGTCCCTCCCTTAGAGGATAGCCCAGCATTCCCTATTAGTGAACATAAAAGATTTAGAAACAAGTTCAATCAGCAGGCATTAATTAGATGAGTAATATGCGTCTGGTGTCTGGAAGCCCACATCTGGGGAGATTGTTCTGGGGTTATGGTGTCATTAGGACATTAACAAATGATCTCATGGTGCAAATGCACTCACGTGAATGTGCGCATGCATACACATCTTTTGATACATGTGTATTTTGTGCATTTTTGGTGAACTTCTTTTAGGAAGTTCTTGGGCATTATATTTCATCTTTCCTGATGGAGTTGCATTAGTGATCAAAAGAGCCACCACCAATCCTTTTCCCTTGTCTTTTTCTTTTTCCCTTTCACAAAATCTCTGGTCTCTGCATGTGTGCTCAGTAATGAGAAGCCAAGGTCTCTTGTGGGTCCTAGGAAATGCATTATCTCATCTAAAAATAGACAAGAGCCCATTGTCTCATGCAGAAGTAAATCCCACAAACTAATCCGGCAGAAAGTGATCTTGCCTTTTAAAAGATTTATTAGTTCCTGATCTCCTTTCTATGCATGACTATTTTTCATCTCATTCTGTGATGAATAAATTGAATTAAACAAGAGCTAAAATAACTTCTTTTTACACATACATAAATCTTTGTGATATAAACCTTGGGGTTTAGGAGGCCTCAAGGTACTTGAAAAATCAAAGCGTTAAGTGAGAAGGAGAAAAGTAACTTATTATAGAAACAGATGGGTGCCCAGCAGTGTGTGTGGTAAGTGTTTAACAACCAGCTCTCAAAAAATAAGAACTATTACCAGGGGCTGGGGGAGGGCTGGGAGAGGGCCTGCTAACGGGTATGGGCTTCTTTTCCGGGTGATGAAAATGTTTTGAAATTTGATAGAGGTGATAGCTGCACAATGTAGTGACTACACTAAAGACCAGTGAACTGTACAACTTAAAACGGGGAACAATACAAAACCCACCTCCCTCCAAACCTTCTTCGCACCACTTGCCAATTTCCAGAGTGTAAATACTCCCACCATGCTGCCCGCACGGCATCGCCAAGCGTGAAGTTGGGAAGGGCACGGCTCCAGGACACCGCTGGTCCCCGTGCGGCACCTTGTTTCCTAACCACCGCGGTTTAGCGAGACGCTGAAGGGTACACAGCTTTCCCCAAACGCTAGCTTTTGGGGTGTCCTTTCTTGTTTTGCTGCTTGTTTGTTTTGTTGTTTTTCTGCCTTGAAGTGATCAAGATGCGGTGAAAAGAGCCCCAGAATGAGATCCTCGAGTTCAACATTCGTTATTTTCTGAATTTAGACTTTCAACATTTATTGAGCCCCTCCTCACTCTAGGCTCTGTGCTGTATGCTGTGAATTCTAAGGCGCATGGAATGGCCCCGGCCCACGACGAGACTCCAGTCTAGCCAGGAGTACAAACATAAGAACCCCTATTGTGGGATGTGAGTGTGTGTGTGCTATAACAGAGGAATGTGCACTCTGATTGAGAGAATTATTTTCCGTAGTGGATGGGGCTTGGTTGTGGTCTCGGTGAAGGTCTCAGAGAAGAGGAGTGTGACCTGGAATCAGGGAAGGGCATTGTAATTCAAAAGAACAGCCTGAGGAAAGGCACAGAAGCATGGAAATGATGAGATGCTGAGCTTCTATCCGTGGAAGCTTGATACAACAGCAAGCCCTGTGATACCTGGGTTGAGAGGAGCCCAAAATGTGTCATATTTGGGAGTCCCAGGTAGTCACAAACTACAGGAACATCAGAAGGGGACCCCTACCAGTTTACAAAGTAAAGCTGGAGCTGAAGCTGTTAAGGTAAGTGCATCAGAAAAATTGTGAATGCCTTTGAAATGAGCAAAGCACGTTACCGGATGTCCTGTATAGCACACTTTTCCAGATTATCTTTACAGTTTCACTGTCTTTGAGCTATTTTACAACTCTGTAAATTGATAACTGATAGCAATAAAAATGATTCTTGTCCATAGGCATGCAAATAAAATTTGTCTGGTGGAGGGGCAATTGATCCCCTCACACTCTCACGAAGAAGCAAGTTTTGCATCTATTAAGCAAGTTCATTTTAGCACTTCTTGGGACCTACATTTATGTCTGCTCTTTGGTTTCTCCTTTGAACTGGTTGTAATATCTTACTGGCTTCCTCATTAATTAATGTGTTAAATAATAAAACCTTTAACATATGCTAGTTTTATATGACAATCATGATTTTACTCTTTAAAGAGAAATATCAGTTAATGAGCATCACAATTACTTCTTACACATTGAAATACTAGGGTAAAGGGAAAAGTCCCTCCATCCCCAGGGCATCATCAGGGTGCTGGTGGGGAACAAATAGTGATCCAGATGAGAGGAAATCTAGTAAGACTCCATCTGGGGTGCAGTGGAGGTCCAGTTTCTATTTCCCCAAAGCAGGAGGAATCCCTCTTCAGATAGACCTTAGTATGGGTCATCCAATTTCTGGGCTATGGGAGATTCAGTAGATGTGTTCCAGGATGGACACTGTATTGAGGAGAAAGGGGCAAATGAATGCTTTTAAAGGGTAGAAAAATCTCAACCAGGATTCAGAAAAGTTCTCCTCTCTAAAAGGACATTAGGAAGTCCATCTAATTTTTGACTGCCCTAAAAAGCGTGGTTGTGTGTCTTCTTATATGAAAAGCATTATGGTGCATTAACCGTATGTAAAAGAGGTGGTCAATGTTTGTCGGACAGGGTTTTGTTTCCTGTGGATGATCCATTTAGAAAAATATGAGGATCCAACTTTTCTTAGGATGGAGGTGAATGGGTCTCAGTGACACACAAGAAGCAGTAACAGTATGGAACACGTTGCAGGAAGCAGAGAATTAGCAAAGGGAGGAGTGTGGTAAGACAAAAGAAAGTGACTCTGGCCCCTCAGGGCAACCCAATGTGATCAGGCTTCAGTATGTCAGTGGTTTTCTTGGTGGTGAACTGTAACTGCACAATTCCACATGTGGCAGGAGCTGACAAAAGGGAGTAGATGTAAGGAATACCTTGTGGGGGAAAGGAGACACAGAGACAGACGTGGTCAACATGGGAGTCTCCAAAGTATAAACCATGTGGGAGCGGTCAAAGGAGAACTCAGAGGAAAATGTATGGTATTACACATATATATTACAAAATAAGAAAGAAGTTGAAGAGTGAACAGCAACAAGAAAAGAAATCCAAAGAAGGAAGAAAACAAAAAAGATTAGTAGAATTAATAAAATAGTAAACAAAAAACAAAACTTGATTTAAAAAAAATACAAATGAAAAAGGTGAACTTATAGCAAATCCAATTACAGAAAACATAATATTAGAAATGAGAAATTGACATCACTGCAGAAAAGCAAGAAAATATGTATAAGTCAAGCTGGCATATTTGAAAAAATGACTTTCTATGAAAGTGACAATGATCAAATTTCAAATCTATTCCCAATTAAAAATCCAGAAATAACTCCCCCAAATAGGTAAGGCCTATTTGAAAAAAATTGTAAATGTTTATTAAAAGATACAAAATTGTATTTACTTGTTGGAGAAATATAGCATGGTCTTAATGGCAAGACTCAATATCATAAGGATTTTACTATCTGCCAAATTGATCTATAAATTTAGGACATTCCCAATCGAATCTCAGGAGAATTTATGGGCACCATAATTACAAATTTCCTCTGAAAGAAAAAACACAGAATAGTTGTGAATGCTGAAACAAGAAAAAGAACAATGGGGGTTGGACAATTTAATAAAAAATGTTTGGATGTTAAACTATTTGGAAAAAGATAAAATTAGGCCCTTAGCTTATACCAGAAACAGAAATAAAGAGCTAAATCTCAAGATCTCACAAAAGTATCAGAAGAAAATGCTTTTATTTAAAAAAAAATAATCTTGGGGATGAGAAGGACTTCCAAAGCAAAATACAAACCCAGAGCCCCAAAGGAAAAGACTTATAGATTCAACTACATAAAAAATAACAAATGTGTTTAGGACAAATGACACATAAAAAGTTGAAGGACAATTGGCAGACAGGGGGAAAATTATTAGTATCTAGAAAATATAAAGAGCTCCTAAAAATCAATAAAAAATACAAACCAATAGATATAAGCAAGAAATCTGTGAAAGAATAAATACAAATGGCCAGTGAACAGATGAAAAGATGCTTCACCTTGCTAGTAGTTAGGTAAGTACTAGTTATAACTACAGTTCATAATTTGTGGGCAAGGATAAAGAGGAGCAAGCATTCACACTGTTGATGAGAATGTAAATTGCAAGTCTTTTGAAGGGCAAATTATCACAATTAAGTTCCTTTGACCTTGGGATTTAAAATCTAAGAGTTTGTCTAAAGAAATACTTGCATATGTACACATGTGTATACAGAAAGATGTTCATTGCAGCATTATTTATGATTAAAAAAATGAGGACTAACAGGAATGCCCACCAAGATGGAGTGGGGTACAGACATTGATGGAGGAGGGGAAAGGGGCCATTTCATGTTTTACTCCTTCTACTTCTCTTTTAAAAATCTTTCAAACAAGAATGTAAACATATTCACTTGTTTAGGTTAAAAAAAAGAAAAAATAATGTGAAGAATTACATCAACATATTGGAAAATTTCTCTCTGGATGGTGGCATTTTAGATGTGTAATTTTTTATATTATTCAGATGATCTATGATAAGCAGGTATTATTTTTATAATCAGGAGAAGACTGAAAATCAGCCTGTAAAATCTTGAATACTCCATATATTTACATTTATATGTAAAAAATGTAAACAGCAAAAATACTGGAAGAAGATAAACCCATAGGCTAGCATGGTTGTACTGGATGGTGGCTATATTGGTGATTTTCTTTTTTCTTCTGGTTTTCTTTTTTTCCCCAAGTATTCTGTGATAAGCATATTTTTCTTTTAAACCTTAAAAAGATTTATTTTTCTAAAGAATGAATTGCATATAAATGATATAATGTAAGTGCTGTAAACATGAATGCATTTTGTTTTAAATGATTATTCATTACTTTTTTCTACCTTTTTAATTTTTTAAACTTAAGATGAAACTGTAGGTGACCATGTGTGTCTGAGTAAACTTTAAAGTAAAGCTGTAATGATTTTTTTACATATTACAGGGATTGCCATGTATTTGATGCCTCATCCAAAGAAGTCAGAAATCTGTCAGGGCTGTCTTCTCCTTGCACAGTGGGTGCTGGCTTCTGGAGCCGAAAGGGAGCACATTTTGGCTTTTTAATAACCATGGGTCAGGTACAGGCTTCAGAACAAATTCTGACCTTCTGTTTTATAGGGGAAAATGCCCGTTAAGACGTGGTCTCTGGGCTGACCAGATCATTAATTTTAGTTTAGCAAGGTCAAGGCAAGGAAAACAAGTGGTGACTTGAATTTTAATTTTAGTGTATTAACATTTCTTCAAGTTTTCTTTTGTAGGAATGGTGGTTTTTAAGGAGTTAATGAAAAAGAATTCAGATCTTTGTTTCTAATTAATTTTCTCCATTCTCATTTGCATTTTATTTGGTAAAGTCCTTGATAAGCTATATCTGAATGAAAGAAGAGTTCCCTGGGGACAGGGATACTTACTCATTATTTAAAAATCTTCTGGTGATAGACAGCTGCACAGACCTGGAAATTTGGAATCATTGTGCTTGCCCATTTGCATTCTGTATCCCACTGAACTCCTCCAGCTAGAAGCTGTGTCACATACATTTTGATGGCTGAGCACTTAGGATGGAAGCACACAGTCACTTATACTTGCACATGGTGTTAATGGATGGTTCCTTGCCCCAGTTTGCTACCTTCATTCAGTTTCTTTGTTGACATTTCAGAAAGTAGAATCTTTTCATAAATCAAAGTCTTTTTCAGAACCCTAAGGCCACATTTCCAAAGAGCAGCAAAAGCAACCTTTGAGATCTGAAGCCATTCTCTGTATCCTTCATGGCTGCCGCCACAGTCCCGGGCCTGGACCATTCTTTTCCTTCAGCTAGAGCGACGCCATTACCTCAGTTCCCCTCGGGCTCTTGGGACATAAAATGGCAGGACTCCTATGAAAATGTGTTCAGTGTTGCTGAAGCACTGCCTTCGGCTCTATTAGTCACTGCAGCTCTGTGTTTGTTCAGCTGGAGAGGTCAAATGATTTGTTCTTCCAGAAGTTAATCATTTATGACAAATTTGCTTGGCTGACGCGTTTGCTGTGCTGCAGACCAGCTCGGGAAGAACAGGCAAGCAAATATGCCTCGTCAAAGATGTTCATATTCTTCCATGTACTTTCCCCCCATTTCATACACTAGCCTCAGGCCACTCATGTTTTCTTATCACCTTCTCTACATCATCTCCTTCTATCCCTTTCTACCCACCTCTTTTCCTGGGTTGTCAGTTGAAGGCCCAGAACTCACCTTCACCTGCCAGGGCACATCAGGACTTAAATGTGGCTTCTCACACTCCATTGGAGGTGGATTTTCTGAGGAAGCTCGGCTTCAGGGTCCCTTGCTCGCACAGGCCCTCACGACGTGTTCACGTGGTCATATGTCGTAAAATGTACAAATGTCAGATAGTTTAGTCTCTCTTTACTCCAACTTCTCCTCAGGTACATCTCCCCTCATATGGCTGGAGTTCGAGTGGCTGCAGACACTCTTGGGAACCATGTAAGGGAAAGTTGAGTTGAAGACACATCCAATATGGAGTTAGTGGAATATACTTATTTGGTTTGCACTCATGTCTGTGTGAAACTGGCAAACTGTTAGCCATTGATGATTAAGCAGCTAGTAACTAGGGGGATCAGAATTGGCCACTTCAAAATATGTCTGCCTGAAAGACACTTTGACCCCCACTCCCACTAACTGGGCAAAAGAGTTTGAGATGGGAAGCCTGCCCCCAGAACAGGCTGTCACCATAGACATCTTGGGGTATCTGGGAGGGTCCTTGCTAAGCCCATTCTTAGTTCTGGTTACCCTTTGGAAGAGACATTGACATTTGTAAAGGAAATCTCCATTTGTAAAGGTGTCTTCTTCCCTTTACAAGAAGAAGAGGGGGAGATGGCCTAACCTAGAAACCTGTCAGAATGGAGGGTGTGGATTTAAATCTGCATGATAAACTTGCCCATTGTTAATTGTGCTGTTCAGCACAATATGCTATCTGACTCCCACTAGATTCCTATAGATAACATCTCCCTGGAGCCAGGGTCACCATGGTAATGGGTGTTTGAAATATTTTTTTCAGGAATTGGAACCCCTTGCCCACTTCAGGCCGATTGAGACCACCAACCCATCAACTGGGCCCATGCAGACATTTATGTCCGATAAGCGACCTTTTGATGTCAAGAGGTTAAAACTCCACCCTCAGGGCATGCTAACGCTGCCATTCTGTGAACAGGTGTCCTACAAAGAGACGTGAAGCCTGACTACACTTCACCTCCAATCATTTCAGACCACCTTGCCCCCTACCCCATAAATATCCCTGAGTCCCTATTTTCGGGGAAGTGGATTTGAGATTCCTTCTCCCGTTTCCTCACTTGGCTGCCTTGTGATTATTAAACCCTCTTTGCTGCAATCTCATTGTCTCGGTGTTTGGCTTTCTGGATGGTGGGCAAAAACGAACCTGGTGCAGTAATGTGTACAGCTCAGTCACTGCTGGCTGCCCTCACAGAGGAATGGCCTGCTCTGCTACTCTGGCGTGGAGACACGAAGGGGCCAACCCAGGTTGCCTGGCACCCTACGTATGTGGGAGGTGGGGGACAGTCACTGTCTGAGTTGTGGAGCCTGAAGACAGTCTGTGAAAAACTCTTTCAAATTTTAAAGCTCATATGTGAAGGAAACTTGATAGAAATCTTCCCAAATTTAACAATTCCTATAACATTATCAATAACAATTGTGTTGCTAAAAGAGTTTTCTAAACTATTGATAAAAAAAGCTTGGTCAACCATGCTAGAGAAAAGGTCTTTGATCTTGTATTTAATGTTACAACATCTATGTCATATGAAGAGGTGGTCAACAAGTAGTAGCCAAAAATATAGGAAAGAAAGTACTGCTGAGATATGTCAGCACTTTAATAATTATTTATTTTTATATTATTTTCCCCTGGATTTTATGATACTTATGATATTTGTCAGTTTTCAAAAATTTGTATTTTGTTGCGATTTCTAATTTCCCTTGCATTGTACCCAATTTTGTATCCTTTTTTAAAAAGAGGAATCCTGAGATTGTTTAAGCTTTAGAGGCCTCCCCACCTAGATCTGTCCCTGGTCTCAACTGTTTGAAACCACTGTGATGCTTTTGAAAAAATGATTTGTTTGATAAAGTTTCCAAATCAGGAAGTTTCACCTCAGAAGTTAAAACTTTGAAGGCAAAATTCCTCCTCTTTATCTTTCTAGTTGACTGTGTCCCAAGACACTTGCAACCAATATATCTGAGCCTGTAGAGAAGTCCATCAATATTGGAAAGTGCTATTTTGAATCTGCGCTCAGATTTTTCTGGCTTTTATAAAATAAGATTTCAGCTTAGAGGACATCAATTTCCACATGTTAGACCAACACTCAGAAATCTCTAAAGATACAAAGCAAGATTCAGTAGGAAGGAAGCCATGCCATGAGAATAATTTGGCTGGTTCTTAAGAACAGTTAGTAACTGGGCACAGCCCAAAACAGTGTGTTTGTCTTCTAACAGATCGTAACACCAGGTGGCACAGAAACGGGAGGAAAGGAAATGCATGCAGCATGTTGCGAAGGGGATTGCTGTGTTATGCGAAAGGCATAGATCCCAGAGGAAGGCATGTGCCGTCCCTGCTGTTCAGATGGGGCTTGTCTGGCGCTTGGTAGCAATGACACGGGGAATAACAGATTGACAGGACCTTCTTATGAGGAAGGAACCTTCTGGTGCCCCTTATGAATAGGTCCCAAAGGATAAATGCCTTTGGGACATAAGGTAATTCAGGTCTGATTATATTGTTGTGGTTCTCAAACTTTAGCACCTGCGGCACCTGGAGGCCTTGTTAAAACAGATTGCTGCCCCCCCCCCCGCCCCGCCCATACTTTCTGATTCAATAGTCCAGGATGGGGCCGGAGAATTTGCATTTCTAACAGGTTCGGAGGTGATGCTGATGCTGTTGTCCAAGTTCCACATGAACCACTAGAGGCTGGATCTGATTTGCCCCTGCTCTTCTATTTTCCAGAGCGTGCCGCGGCAAGGGAGTCAGCCACCATTACTTACATTTTGGCAGAGATTCAAAACCAGGCAGACACGTGGGGAAGCTTTAGAGTGGAAAATATGGAAGACTTCATGTTGAGCACTGTTATCAATCCCAAGGGAGTGGGTAGTATGCACCTACCAGCCCCAGGTGAAGACTTTATACACTTCTGCCCGCTACATCTTCGTATCTGAATCTCCAAGGAATACACAGCACAGTTGAGAACTGGATGGAATAACACTTTACTCACATAGAGAAGAGGCAGAGCAAGATCAGCTCCAATAGTGGGTGTCAGTCCCTCTTGGCCAGCAGGTCTCTCTCGTGTGGCCAATGCAGTGAAATTTGCCTATGTGCATCCCTCTTGTGCTGCAGTAGGAAGACCCTGTCCCCTCCCCTGGAGGAAAGATGTAATGGTGGGGTTGGCCAGGTGCCATATGATGCACATACTTTAGAGACCAAAGAGCATTCATTGAGACTGAAACAGGGAAAGGTATCTCCACACAAGGTGATGAGCCTGCATAGGCTGTGTGGACTCTACCTCCCGGTGAGGAAGTGTTCCAGACCCAAGGCCCATTCTTGTGGGGCTGAAAAGACTGTGTGTAGGAGATTGCCCTTACCAGCACTTCAGGTGAGTTCTGATTGGTGGCTGTTGGCATGGGGAAGCTGGAGGTGGGCTAACTAGAAGCGGGTGTCCTATGTGATTAGTTTGGGGTGCATATTTGGTTTTCTCTGGCTGTCCTAAGTTAGAAGGGGGGACAAAACTTAGAGAAGCTGTTGCTTATTAATTAACTCCTGGCCATTTGGGGCCTATTGTTACAGAGGTTATTGTTTGGCTTCCTGCACTGGTTGCTAGAGAGAGTGGTCTGACTTCCTACTATTCTGACTTATAGATTTATAGACTGGCTGGTTTCTTGGGCTGGTTGCTACAGATAATGGGTTGGTTTCCTGGACTGGTTGCTGCAGATTGTGGGTCAGAGTTCTATTTTGACATGTTTGGCCATTGTCCATTTGTATGTTAAGTCTCTCAAATGTTCAGTAAAACTTTATTGCCTCAGTGAGCAAAATCATACTGACATTTAAAATAGCCAAAAACCAAGTCCTTGTTCCTTCGTTCACTCTCAGATATTGGTTATGCACCGGTTCTACGTCACACACCATGTCAGCACTGGGGATGCAGTGGGGAGCAATGTAAACTGAGTCCCTGTTCTTTTGGAGCTTGTAGTCCATTTAGAAACAACGAACTCTAATCAAGTCATTATAATGAGATATGATGAGTGAATTCATTGAAGAAATATGGGATCTGCTGTGCGAGAAAAGGAGTCCTGGAGAAAGAGAGATTTACACTGAAATTTAAAGAGGAATAGAAGTTAGGTGAAAATTGATGGAGGTGGGTGGTGAGGGTGGAAAAGTGGGGAGAACGTTTTGTAGGCTGAGAGGTCATTGGGTTAATCAATGCTTACTGCTGCAGTAGGAACTGCCCCCCATTTCAGTGATGTAACATAATAAAGGGTATTTTTTACTCATATCAAGTCCAAGGTGGATGAGGCAGCTTTTCAGCACGACTTTCTTCCAAGGATGACTCTGGGACCCCAGGCTGCTTCCATTTTGCAACTCTGCAGCCCTTCACTTCCAGGTGCACAGATGGGAGAAAGAGTGACTTAGAGTATGGAAATCTCATACCTGTTCTTAAGTCCTTGAACTGGAGATGACTCATCACTTTTGCTCACATGTCATTGGTGAAAATGAAGCACGTGACCCTCCTAGATGTATAGGGTTTGGGAAATAGGGAGACAAGGATGCGTTTTGAGCACTAACAGTTTCTAAAACAGAACAGCATGTGTACAGATCATAGGCAGGAGGTAGTGCTGCATTTTTGCGAAGCCCTAGGTGGGCAGGAGCACAGGCTATGAAGGTCCAGGGGCAGCAGTTATGACTGGAGAGGATGACACGAGGCCAGATACTTTGGGGACTTGGAAGCCATGTTGGGGAATTTGTGTTCACTCAAAGGACAATGGGAGCCATTGAAGGGTTAAAAAAGGGAAGTGTTGAGATCAGATTTGTGGATTTTAGAAGACTGCTCTGGTTTCATCCTGGATAATGGGTTGGAGCACGGCAAGACTGGGCAAAGAGAGAACAATGAAACATGTCGATCTTCCATAAAATACAATACTAATGAATTCTTCATCTTTAGTTGACAGCAAATACTTACAGTTCAACATGAACTTGATGTTAAGCAACTTTAAAGTTATCTGCTTCATTTAATATTTTCTTTGGTTGTTAGTTTAATCATGTTCTAATATGCTCCAAAAAACAAAACCAAATCTTACTTCGGAGGTTAGATACATAAGCGTGATAATTTTTTCATAGGGAAACAGAATACATTGCAGTTCTATGGCGATAGGCATCCATTTTATTTTTAGTGGAATGGACAAGTCTATTTTATTTTGAGGGAAAGGGAAATGGAGATCCATAAACCTGTAGTTATGTGATTTGGCATGGAAAATCCTCACAATGGGAGAAATCAACCTAAAAATCTAGAATTCAAGTGCTAAAAGGAACTAGGAGGAGATTCTAGCTGCCCTCTGGCTCTGACAGAGTGTTGTGTCTGTTTTTGAGTAAATCACTTGCATGCTGAGCACTCTCTTGGCTGCCCCATAGGAAACATGGGGAGACTCAACCTCAGATTTACCCTATAGGCATAGAAGGGGAGCGAGGTCATGCACGTATCTTCCAAAGGAAGTAAATGCATTCTTCTAAGGCATGTTTGCTGCAGGATCCAGGAAACACAACCAATCACCGGATGCGAGTTTAGGGACATAGTCTCTTTTATCTGCCTGTTTCCCCACCCTCCCACCCTCCTGTGGCTTTCATCATTTCACATAGGATAATGACTTATCTTTCCGATTTAACCATAGGGAATCTTCTTGCATGGAAGAGTCTGGTATTTTTTTTACTTTTAAGAGTAATACAGTACAGTTGGTTTGGAGAGCTTCAGTAACTATATTGTATTGTTTCCCCATGAAGTAATTCCTGCAGTTGCTTATTGCAAAAGGGTTGGAGTTACATACGAAGTCAACAAATTGAAAACTGTTTCCTTCTTTTGCAGACTCTTGCTACCAACAGTCTCTTTAGTACTTTTCAGGATGTAAAAAAAAAGAACTAGTGAATGCTTGGGTTCTGTTTTGTTGTTGTGGCTGTTTTGCTTTTTTTTAAGGCAAGGGAGCCAGAGGAAATACAATCCATGGAAAAGATCCAGGCTTCAGATTTGTTGCTCTGTGCTAAGATCATGGCCACATTATTGCCAGGTCTTGGTTGGAGGGATTAGACTTATTAAAAATCCATTTTTCACATTCTCTTAAGATTTTTAGAAAGCCCAAACTTACATATTAATAGATAATGACTACTATTTTGCAAATTCAGAAGGCACTCATAGTACTACAAGATGCTCCAACTATGTGGCCGGGATGGAAATCTGAGATAAAACTCATATATGTGTAGAATCCTTAATTTTGTTTTTTTGTACCCGATTATAAAAGCTGCATAGGCTCATGCTCATTGTCTTAGTCCATTAGGGCTGCTATATCAAAACACCACAGACTGGGTGTCTTATAACAACAAAACATTTACTTCTCACAGTTCTGGAGGCTGGGAAGCCCGGGATCATGGCCCTGGCGGATTTGGTGAGGGCTTTGTGGTTCTTAGTCAGCACCTTTCCTCTGTGTCCTCATGTGGTGGAAGGGACTAGGGAGCTCTCTGGGATCTCTTTTATAAGGACACTAATCTCGTTCATCAAGGCTCCATCTCATGACCTAAGCACTCCCCAAAGGCCCCTCTTCCTAATACCATCTCATTGGGCACTGGATTTCAACATATGAATTTGGGGGGAACACATTCAGACCATAGCGCTCATTGGAAATGAAAAATACCAACAAATAGAGTTAGATTTTAGAAAGTTTTATCTACTATAGACTGTACTGTATATAGGTTTTTTTCACTTATTTTAGCATAACCACTTACCCCATGCTGTTAATATTTCTTTGCAAATATGCTTTTAGTGACTGTATAATATTCTTCTGATAAAATTTCCATAATTTACTTAACCATCTGTCTATTGGTTGATGCTCAGGTTGTTTCCAGTTTTGACAGTTACGCAAAATACTGCAATGAATACCTTGGGGTGTACATTTTTTGCCTTTATTTATGATTTCCATAGATTCCATAAATTCCTAGAGGTAGACTGAGACAAAAGGCATAAACATTTTTAGGGCTCTATTTTTTCAGTCACCATTGAAATGATTATGTGGTCTTTGGTTTTTTTTTTTAGTCTTGGAATGTTTTTATTTATTTATTTATTTCCAGTTTTATTGAGAGAGAATTGACATACATCACCATATAAGTTTACGGTGGACAGTATAATGGTTTGACTTACATATATCATGAAATGATTACCACAATAAGTCTAGCTAGCATCCATTATCTCATATAGATACAAGAAAAAGAGAGCAAAAAAAACAAAAAAAAATTTTTCTTTGTGATGAGAATTCTTAGGATTTTCTCTCAACAATTTTCCTGTATACCATACAGCAGTGTCAACTATAGCCATCATGTTGTACATTACATCCCTAGTACTTATTTGTCTTGTAATTGGAGATTTCTCCAATTCCCCCTCCCCCACCTCACCTCTGGCAACCACTAAACCTGTCTCTTTTTCTATGAGTTTTTTGTTTGTTTTAGATTCCACATATAAGTGAGATCATACAGTATTTGTCTTTCTCTGTTTAACTTATTTCACTTAGCATAATGCTCTCAAAGTCCATCCGTGTTGTTGTAAATGGCAGGACTTCCTCATTTTTTATAGCCAAATAATATTTCATTGTATATATATATATGTGTGTGTGTGTTTTTCTTATTTACCTGTTGATGCAGTAAATTGAACTCCTGTAAAAAATAATGTAGGGAAAATTTGAAAGAGATGCTGCCTACTTTAATTGTATAGCATGTTCCTAAGGTTAAATTAGGTAGGATATTGGTAACTCAACGTAGAGGAGTACATGGGTGTTTAGTGAGTATTAACAGCTTTTGCTAAAAGCCAGCATGTGTAGAGGTCCAAAGGCAGAAGAGAATGGTGACAGAGCATAGTACTGAAGGGTTGAAGAGCATCCATTACATGTTTCCCTATTTTCTAGCATCATCTCAGCTGCATAGGATCCTTTACTTGGTGGAACACTCAAACCTTCAGTTGTGTGGGATCTGAGACCCTGATTGTTTTGTCTTTATTATATTGCCTCAGTTTTCTATTGACCAGAAGTATTGGGCTGGGAAGTGTTAAGAATTCCCCTAGCCAACCTCCTGGTTTTCAGACCTAGTGCTCCTTACATCTATCAAGTCACAGCATCCATTGCTTACCTGTCACCTTGTCAGTTCGGAGACCCTCTCCTCTGCTTGTTGGGTCAATTGTATGAAGAGCCCAGACAGATCACGGAGTAGTCTCAGCTTCTAATGTAACAGAACTGTTACTGCACAAACTGTTAGTGCACTGTCACTGCTCGCTGCGTGACAAAAGCCAATCATCAAGAGGCAATATGGTAGAAAGGAAAGGGTTTATTACAGTTTGCTAGCAAGGGGGAAGGTGGCCAACGAATGTCTCAAAGAACCATCTTACAGAACAAAGACTACAGGCCAGTTATATAGGGGGCTGACCTTCTGACAGGGGAGCTATCTGGTCTCAGGGTGGGGCATCCATCTAGTCTTAGTTCCTGGCAGTCTTTTGTTTTACTTGATATGCAGAGACTGGAGCAACACCCTATGCCCTGATCTTTCAGTTGTCATTGATTCTCTGCCTGGGGGTCATCACATTCCTCAAGAACTCAAGAGAACAAAGTCATCAACTTATAGCTGCTGGGAGGGGCCACAAAACCCACAGAGCATGTCTGGACTAGTTAATCAGAGGTCATTCAAAGTTACAATATGGTTTCTTTTCTACAGTATGGTTTCCCTTATGTCAACCTTGTGTTGAGCTGGTATCAGAACCAAAACTGTATTCCCTGGTAGGAGAATTTCTCCTCTAGCATTAGGCTTAGAAAAAGCTTTGATTCCAAGATTCGAGAGGGAAAATAAAATTTCTCCATCAAATAATCTGGTACAAAATTGAAAGTGGCCATTTTTACCTCCTCCCCTTGGTTTCCAAGCCTATGCATACTGGCCATGGGGAAAAGAGTGAGAAGGCACACCCTTTTTCTAAACACTCATCCAGAAGTAACACATTTCCTCTCACACTCTATGAGTCAAAACTCATGAGCATAACAAAGCTAACTGCAAGGGAGGCTGGGAAATGTCTTCGGGCTGTGTGCTAAGCAGGAGGAGAAATGAGTCCTGTGAGCACCCAGCAATCCCCACCACATCTCCCTGCCTTGACCAATTCAGTTTTTGCTGCTCTTTGAGTTCTTCTTCCTTGAGTAAGTTTCAAAGTTACAATATATTCTAGTTTCATTAAAGGTGCATTAAATACACTCCATTTTCTTTTATGTTTGATTTGTTTCAAAGAGAAGACAAGTCATGCCTCCATTGTTATCCAGAAACCTGGACACCATTGATTGAATTACCTATTTATTTTCAGTGGCCACATTCTAAGCTGCTGTAGATCCTCACATTTGAAATAATTTAGATCTTTGTTCTTGGCATATAGATCACTTCTTTAGGTAATTAAATATAACTTGGTGCTGCCAGTTATGTTTTGAAAATACCTTAGAAATGATTTTTGTTTCTTTGTGTACAAAAGCATCCAGAAAAATCCAAGGTCAAACACTGAATTCAATACTTTAAGTTTGAAGTGCAAACCTTTTGTGTTGATAGCAAGAAAAAAAATCACAAGCAATTGTCCTTTGGTTGCACTCTTAGTATTATTTTATGTAAGAACTTCCAGGTGAAGCCCCTTTGGTGATGAGAATTCCTCAGCCAAGCCATAGCTGAGTCAGAAAACCGGGCGCAACCACTTCTCTGCTGGGTCGTTGAACCAGAGAGAGGGCTAGGGGGCATCTCAGTCAGCACCTCCTATCAAGTGCATCTCGGAGGCTCAGCATCATCTGGGAACCCAGAAGCCCTGCTCCCGGCAGTGACAGCTGATGTTATGAATGGGATTAGGTGTATGTGAAGGGCCAGTAGCCTCTGGTGCAGGTCATTTAAAACGTTTCATAGAAGCATCTCAGAATGACTTTAGAATCAGATAAGGACTTTATTATTTGTCCATTCAACTTCTGCTTACTTTTGTAGATTTCAAACAACACTTGATGCTGTTTTGAAAGAAATCTGTCTAGATACAACAAAAGGGCTTTTGGACATTAGAAATAGGCCAAAGAAATAAGCTTTATTTGGCATATTTGAAATAAAATAACTTATGACCTATAAATACATGTGACATAAATAAATACATGTATAAAATGGATCAAGAGGGAAAGGTATTTTAGTTGTGGATTTTTTTAAAAAAAGAAACTATTTATTTTTCATGGTAATCACAGAAATGCAGCACTCTTTAAAACTGGGTAGCCATCATTTAATCAAACGCACTTTTGTAGAGATAAAGTTATTGATATTCAGGCGAAATTGCTTAC
Organism: Tapirus indicus; assembly: GCA_031878705.1. NCBI lineage: Eukaryota > Metazoa > Chordata > Mammalia > Perissodactyla > Tapiridae > Tapirus > Tapirus indicus. The sequence goes on from CM062927.1 coordinate 41,311,873, forward strand.
TTTAACCTACACGATTAGTACCAAAGACATGATTGCTTTAATTATTATATGAATTAGTTTTGAAACCATACAGTTGGATCCTGTGTTTGTGAGAGGCCGTGTTTTACAGGTGTACAGGTTGTTGCTTCAAGGAGTTTTAGCCAGGCCTCTTCTGCGTCCTGAGACTCTGCAGTAGCACCTGCGCCGTGTCCAGAGTCTGCAGCGCGTTGCTCATGACGAGACGCCAGTCCTGAGACACACGGTTACCTGTCATGGGTTAGATGGGGCGTCTCTAGTACACGCGGATAGTGCTCCTCTGCCTCTTTTCTCTTTCTCCTCCATCTTCTCTGCTTCCTCTTTGTCCTCCCCTTTTCTTACCATCATCTATTTGTGAATCCACGAGTCACCATAACAGGCTCTCTCGGATTTGAACTTGAGGAGTGAGTAAACTCTACTTTCAGCTGTTGGGAGAATGAGTTGGGCTCTTGCAGGGGACTCTGTTGGTATGGAGTGAAGTGGAATTCTTCACTGTCTTGAAGCTTTGACCTGCTGGGAGAAGGAGCATGGGGTGGGTCGTGACAGTGGTTCCACTCAGGTCCCTCCGGTGTGCTCTCTCCTCTGCCTGCACACATCTGCATGACTCACTCTTACACCTCCTTTAGGCCTCAGCTCAAATGGCACCTTATTGGAGGCCTCTCTGACCACCTACAGAGAAGGACCACCCCTCCCCCACTCCCCAGCCCTGGCTCTCCCCCTTCCCCTGCTTAATTTTCCTCCACAGTCTTATCAGCCAGCACACGTGGAAGTTGTCTGTCTCACCCCGCTAGAATCCAGGCTCCCCATAGCAGGACTTGGGTTCGTTCACATCTGTATCCCAGCATCTGGAGTAATGCCTGAGCACAGGAGGCACTCAATGGATATTTGTTGAATGAATAAATGTTGACAGGGTCCCTGAAATTTAAAAGATGCTGCTGCCCTTGCAGTTGTTCCCATTGATCTACGCTTGTACAGTGAAAAAGATCCAGACGTACTAGTCCCCTTGACCAGTGCATGTGGTCCAGTTCTCCTTAGAATTTTAGTCATTCTTCTCAGGGAATGCCGATGTTTGAGTCCTTGCCTTGTTGGGGTGCTGTTAGGATACAAACTTGATGATATTTGGCCAGAGGACCCAGGAACACCCACATCCCTTCAGAGCAGCAGCCCCACCTCCTTTCAGGCTTCCTGAGGGAGTTCTTTGCACAACAGAAGCAAAGGAATGTATCTCTTATGATTATTGACCCCATGTAACCGAGCAAGAGGGGCTAGTTCTGCTCGCCGCAATCCAGTGCCAATCAATTGCAAACGAGTTGGTGGTTGAAAAATGAAAGTTTATACGATTAGCTAGCACAATAGGAAGATGGTGGACAGTGTCCTAAAGAGCCATCTTAAAATCATACAGAATCTTGAGGCAATTAAATAGGGGAAATGGGCAGGGAAGGAGGGGGTTTAGGAATGTCAACCAGCTGGTGTGATGGACTTCAAGGCTCCTCATTATCTCTTTCTTCTGTCATCTGTGATGGGTACCAACGCAGAGTTTTTCTTTCTGGAGGTCGTCATGTTCCTGGGGGGACTCAGAGAACAAAGTTATCACCTTATCATAAGCAAGAGTCATAATACTAGCAGATGACATATTTTGCAAAAGCAAGAGGTGCTTAATCATCTAGGCTACGTGCAGGCTAGAATGTATTCATAAGATGGCTTCCCTCATGCTAACTTAAGATCTAGCTGTTAACACTCAGATCCCAGTTTGGAAGAGCTGGGCTGGACCACATGCACATGCAAACACCCTGGGTGAGAAGTTCAGTTCTTGCCGTGCAGTGATCCTCAGAGGCGTGCAGTGGGTGGGCGCTGTTTGAGGTGTGAGACCTGCAGAGGTGAGAGATAGAGCCTACAAAATGGAGACAGTGATACATTCAGGGATATGTCGCTGGATTGTGGTGAGGACTGACTGCAAGAATTCACATGAAATTTTGTGGTAACTTTGAGAGGACTGTACATATATTAGCTGTCTTATTGGAAGACTCAAGTTGGCCAGCCTCAAGAAAGGTAAGTCTATACCACTCTGACCACATGATGAGCAGCACCTGAAGCTCCACATCTCCTTGGCCTTCTCAGGGAGTCGGTGCCAGGTGCAGTCTGAGACCTCCTTATTGCTGGTAAACACACTTTGCTGCACAAGTGGAATTTAGGACAATCTCTCAGCTACATGCAAACTGATGGAGCGTCCAGAGTGTGTTGCTGTGAGCCGGGGTCTTCACACATTCTCAGCCCCTTGTGATTGCCATAGACTCTGCACAGAGGCCCATAAAGCCCGGGATGGACTTTGTTGGCACTGCTTTCATCAAAGAGAGGCCCGATGATGTGCACAGCCGCCAGCTCTCAATGAAAGGCTGTTGTGAGCAGCAGCACAACTGGAGCTTCCTTGGCTTACTAGTGGAAGATTCATAAGGTAAGTGAAACTTGAGAAGAATTTTTAAAAGATGGAAGAAATGACCACTGTAATAGTGTATATATTACTTCTTCAAATGATTTTATTGAATACCTTATTTTGAGCTTTATAACACTAGAACTTGGGTCTCTCGTTTCTAAATCCTGTGATCTTTCTATTCTACCACTAGGGGTAGTAGGGGCCTGGCAGGTGAAAAAGTGTAGCTGGATTGAAGAACCATCTGTTAGTGGGAGTATGAGTGTAGAGACCGGACAATGAAAAGTTTTTCCTGAATCTTCAGCTGAGGTTGTAAATGGAGAGAGTTGGTGGAAGAACACAATTAATTTGGAGGGCATATTTATGTTAGTGTGTGGTGATCAGGTCTTTGAAATTCATGACCAGAAATTTGAGTAAAATGCATTCAGAAACTATAGAGGTCTTGTCAGAACTGGAAAGGTAGGCAACATTTGAGAAAGATATTTTGGTTACTAAATTTGAAAGGGCAAGAGATGAAATGGACAGCCATGTAGAAGGTGGCAGTTCAGACAAGATTTCTCTGTGGTGAGTGGTCTTGCCCTAAGAGAGCCCACAGAAGGATGTGTTTAGAAATGGGAGTGGGAGGAGGAAGAAGGGAAGGTATCTGAGATGCTTTGCCTCATCAAAGAACGAGCGAGAGGAAGGGGTTGATTGTCAGAGCAAAGAGAAGCAGAGAGACCTAACTCTTGATGCTTATATTTGGTGAGTTTTTCTTTTTAGTATTTAATCATGGTTTTGAAAGAGACAGACAAGGAAGGATGATAATGCTAATTGTGGTGGTTTAAAAACATGTCCGCATATTCTTTGATACTCCTCCAATCAAGAGTCAAATTCCCCTTCTCTGGAATATGGGCTCGCTCCTAATTAATAGGATGTAGTCGAAGTGACACAGCATGACCCCAGAGGCTAGTCTTAAAGGGTGATAACCCAGCTCTGTCTCCTGGGATACTTGCCCTTGAAACCCGGCTGTCCTGCCGGGAGCAAACCATGGACACCTGGGGAGCCATGTGTAGGTGTTCCGGCCAGCAGGCCTGCTGAGCTCCCAGCCAGCAGCTGCATCAAGTGCCAGACCTGTGAGTGAGGGAGGTTCACGACTCCAGCCCCAGTCCCCATCCACCAGCAACCTCACGAGACACCCTGAGCGAGAACTGCCTGGCTGACCCCAGTCAGCCCGTGGAAATGAGAGAGCTTTTGCTCCCCCTTTTCTTCCTAGTGAAGATTGCTGCTGAGTTTGGGCTGGTTGAGTACACAGCAACAGATAACTACAACACTCATCAATGGCGGATTTTAAAATTATCAAAGGCCCTCATACAAATTTCCTCTTAATATGCTTTTTCGTTCTCCTTTATTTTTCCTATTTCTGGAAGAAAGTGCCTGATGATAAAACGTGGGCAGCAGTGCAGAAGGTGAGTTTTGACGAAGCATTGCCCGGAGCGCCCGTCTAACCCGGCAAGATCCGTTAGCAGGCCGGCCGGGGTAGAAGAGCGCAGCTGTCCTCCGGCGCCTCTCCGCGTTCTCGGGGGAGGCCGCGACGCCGGTTAGTACGTGGTGGCTGTTTGTTTCTCAGGCTGACCCTGATCACACGCTTCGGCTCAGTGTCCCTCCCTGACTTCTATCGGACTTGGGGCCGGGTTGGGGGGTATCGCTCGGCAGTGTGCAAACACCGTGTTCCCGAGGGAGGTCTGTGTGAGGCAGAGGAAAGCTCCAGATGGCAGGGGCAGGAAGAAAAGTGAGAAATCACGGAGGAGGGAGTAATAGTAATACAACTCCCACTGTACCTGTTGTCACATTATTCTTTTAACATAATATATATTTTACGCTGTGAATAAGGTTCAAAGACTTTCAAAACCACTTTTATTACTTTAAATAGTGAATTTTATGTCTTATTAAATTTGTAATTGTATGAAAGTCGCAGCTGTTTTATATCTGGTGTGGAACTCTCAGCAATAACTCGCGCAGGCACCTGCCCACCTTTTGGAGAAAGACCTTCTTTGGCTTCCTTAGAGTCTCGAGAAGGAGAGGACGAGTTGAGCATTAGTGGCGTCCTCTAGAAAAACAAAGAGGAAGGAGGAGAGCCACCGGCAGCAGGGCTACACTCCCTGGTGAGAATTCTGGAAAGCCAGAGGCGCCCGGGAGGCGGCAGGAGCGGGAGGGCTGCCTAATCGCCACCCTGCGAGCCGGTGCAGAGGGGCGAGGAACGGATGTGGCTGGGAGCTCTGGTCGGGGCTAGATCTGCTTCCCTCCATTGTTCGCAGTGTCCCCCAGGCTAGAGAGCTGCTTTGCCACCGCCATGGGAAGACAAACGCCGGCTCAGTTCAGCATTCGTTTACGTAGCACATACTGTGTGCCGCGCTCTGGGGGGGACGGGGATGGGGGGGACGAGGGGAGAAACAAAGCGCAGCCCACCCCCGAGGCAGACTCCCACACAGTGGTCTCTGTGGTGTGTGGGGGGAGTGAGTGGAGGGCTGTCCCATGCTGTGGGTGGAGGAGGGCTGCTCGTACCCATCGATCAGGATGCTGGCTGTTAGAAAACACTCCTTGGGCCAGACCGCGGCCTGGTGGTTGGGTTCAGGGCACTCCGCTTCGGCGGCCCAGGTTGGGATCCCAGGAAGAGACCTACACCTCTCCTTAGTCATGCTGTGGTGGCAATCCACATGCAAAACAGAGGACGATTGGCACAGATGTTAGCTCAGGGAGAATCTTCCTCACCAAAAAGCCCCCCCAAAACAAAAAACCACTACTCAGCCCCATCTTCCTCTTTTTCACTCTCTTGGTATTATACTCCTGTCTGGTCACTTACCACTTTATAGGGTGATCTGCACCATTTCTTAGGAATGGCACAGAAGGGACTCAGCCATGTAACTAAATAAAAAATTGAATTAACTGGCATTTACTGAGGGCTTTCTGGGTGAGGTAACATATGAAGGCTTCTGTCAATATTTTCTCATTTAATCCTCATAAAAACCTTACTAAGAAGGTTCTATTATCCTTGTTTTACAGATGTGCCAAATGAGGCACAGAGAGGTTCAGTTACTTGCTTAAGGTCACACAGCTGGCACGTGGTAGAGCCAGGATTTGGACCTGGTTCCAGAGCACACATTCTATATATTCCTGCTTCCAACCAAACACTGGTGTCCCTCCTAATCATGAGATTTTATTGCACAAGTGATAAGCTCTCAGTGGGACTGATTCTTTCTGAGCAAGAATGCTGTGTGCTCGAACCCTCCACCACAGATCAGCATCTCGGCATCTCAGGAGGACTTCCTGAGAGTCCCAGGTAGCTCTCAGGGGTGTCTCCGGAGAAGGAGGCTGGGCGTGGCCTTATGCACCTGGGACAGAGCCCTCACCATCTTAGGACTGGGAACACGGGGTCACATTGCACCCACCCTGAAAATCCTCAAATTTTGGACCAATATCCTTTTCTTTTTAGCTGATGTCGGGATTTAATTTGTTTCCGATGCCTGTTAGGGTCACAGTCAAGCCAGAACCCTCTCTTCTCCAAGAGAATCCAAACTAGCTTGGTCCTAACTGGCTGCTGGACTTCAGAAAAAAAAGAAAGTTTTACATTTTTACACCAAAGTATGTAAATTGGAAAACAAGGATTTTCCGAATACTCTGCCAGGGAGCGTTCAGCGTTCAGATATCCTGAGCCACAAAAAAGTTACTGAATGCCTGCGGTAGGTAAGGTGTTCACAGTTTTCTTCTAATTTTTCTTTTCATACTCACAGTCAAATTCATTCTCAAGGACTTTTCCCTTGTTTGGTGTTTGTGTATGATTGCATAATATTATGAAATATTTATTAACCAAAGTTTTCTTTTCCTGGTATTTTCTTTCTTTCCTTTGCACTTCCCCCCCATTGAGTGCTCAGACTGACCTCGCCTTAGAATCACCTGGATCTTTTATAAATTAACCCTGTAGGGGCTTTACCCCAGAGTGCATAAATCAGGATTTCTGGGGGTCTGGTCGAGACACGGGTATTTTTGAAAAGCTCTCTAGAGGATTCTGAAGTGCAGCCAAGTTTGAGGACCGCTGGAGTGACTGAACTTCCTGTTTTCAGGGAGATTCTCATGCAATGGATAAAAATTCAAAGAGAAAAAAAGACATATATTCTTGACATTTGAGTTTTAGCAGAATAGCAGGGGAATGGAAAGGACACAAGACAGACAGAGGATCTGGCGAAACAGCATGAGTCACAGCAAGAAAAGGAAAAGGATTCTTTAAGCCGCAAGGAAAGTGAAAGGGAGAACCAGAGGGGAAATGATGAGGCTTATTTCTTTTGGGGTCTTGGAGATCCTCCTAGACACAAGGGATAGACCGCGATGGGGGACCAGCTGGGATGATGGACATCTTCACAGATGCCTTCATGGACAGACATACAGAAAATCAGATGCCACCTCCCTTCCTTGCCCCGTCACTTGGCGCAATGAAGGCTTCCCAGACCCGAGATGCCATTCTTGGGAAGGAAGCGAGAGGAGAGCTCAGAGCAGAAGTTAGGTTGCATTATATAAAATAAAGAATGCTGTATATCTTACACACCTGCTCCTGACATTTGTATGTATGTATTTGGGTCTGGCTTCTGGCAGGAAGAATAAAGAGGAAGACTCCTCTGTCAGCCCTGTTGATTCTGCTCGGTACCAATGGATTTGCTTTTTACCACCTGGTAATTGAGAGTTTTATGTTCTTAATAGAGGCCAAAGGAAACGACAACAAGGAGTCGTTGAAGGTTGATGCCAATCACCACTTTAATATGAACGTACTCTACCAAACTGACCAGTTCCTTTTGGGAGCGCTACAGGTAGTTCTGCATTCAATACCCCATAACCTTACCCATTCTAAGAAGCCATTTAATGAATTGAAAAATTTAAAAATTGATTTAATTTGCGTGTAGAAGAGGTAGTATATTCACACTGTAAAGAGAAAAAAAATGATACGTAGTAAAAATCTCCGTTCAGTTCTTGTTCCCTGGCTACGCAGCTCTTCAGATGCAACCGGTGTTTTCAGTTTCCGACGTGTCCTCCGGAGACAGCAGTGTACACAGAAGCAAATGTGTCCTCATCCTCTTATTTATTCCCTTTTTTCCTCAAATGGAAGCTAAGATAAATTGATCTAGACCTTGACTTCTATATCAGGCGTGATGGGGTCCTTCATTCATTTTTATGGCTGAGTGGTACATCACTGAATGCATACATCAGGATTTCTTTAACCAGGCCTTACTGATGGGCAGTTTTAGGTTGTTTCCATTTATTAAACGTTTTAAAAAGTGATTGAAGATCTAGGATCCTCTGAAGAGCTTCCCTGCCTCCTCCTCCTCTAGACTTACCAGTTTGGTACTGATGTATATGGATGAATTTCAATTGCTGTTATTTCAGCAGTATTTCATTTCACGTAGAAAGGATTTTAATTTTATACATTAAAAGATACTTTATCACTAATTATTACATTTAGATTCTTACAAAGTTTTATGAGCTTTTTTTGTTCATTTTTGAGAACCTTACAAAGTTTTTATGTTCCCAATTTTTGCTGTTTTGGATAATGTCTATTTTAGTGCAATTGATAGTCTGCTTTGAGATGCTATCATGCTCTTCTACTATGCCAAAATATAGAACTTAGAAATATCATTAACAATGAAGTCACTTTCCATTTACAAATTCTTGCTTTGTCTAGAATTACATGCTTTAACTGCTCTAGAAGCCTGGCTCAAAGCAACAACCCATCTTGCTGGAGAAACATATCATACTTTCCATTACCTGTAATTTTTTGAAAATAAATTCAATTTATCAGTCTCTTTAGGTGTTAAGATTTAAGCAATTTCTGAGTGAAAATGATATCTTCTGAAATGATGATATCTTCCTTTTCTGCGACTGTCTGGTTGTGTTTTGAGATTCCATATTGGTGTTGAAGGGGAGAAAGAGCATTCTCTGCCCCCTCTGGGTCCTTTCTGGCTGGGCTACAAATTAAATTGACATGAGGCCAAATAGCAGGAGAAAATCAAACAAAGCTTTATAACATGTATACATGGGAGAGACTTGGGGAAACTGAGTATCTCTTGACAGAATAGCGGAGGTTCTCCTCTTATATAATAAGACAGAGGAAGATTTTTGCGGGTTGGGAAGCGTCAGACAGGAGGGATTACAAGAAAAGCACAGTAAACAAGAGTATGCAGATTTAAGTCCTCACCTTCCCTCCGCACTGATAAGAGTTTCTAGAGATAAGGTCATCCCCCCTTCTTCCTGGTACAAAGAGGGAGATACCTTTACAAATGGAGATTTCCCTTACAAATGTAAATGTCTCTTACAAAGGGTAACTTCTACTTGTTTCTCAGAGATTTTTCCTGTCTGCAGTTTCTAGCCCAAAATCTTTATGTCAAATAATCTTCACATTTTGGGATAACCAATTCCAATTCTCCACAGTGTTAAGCAGATTTAGAATTACAGGTTCTTATTGGTCATAAGATCTAGGTCATAAGACCTAGCCATTAGTGACACAACCTGGGACTCCTGTCTCCTGACCAAAGCTGCCTTTGCTTGGCAATTTTTTGGGGGAAGGAAATCACCGCACTGCTAGGAAAATCATTGCATTTTTTTAAAATAGATTTTTCTACCTTTTATCCTTAAATATAATTATCTCCTTTTTAATCAAAAGAACAACATATCACCCTAGCTCTTCTGGTAACAGAGGGATTAAACTAAAAACAAATGATGGATGACAAGAATCTAAAATCAACAGAAATCTGAAAAGGCAGGAAGAGAAATTTTCAAAAGATACTGATTTCCCTCAAACCCAGGCTCAAAAGGATCAGAAAAACATGTTGTTAAGATTTTTCTTTTCCTCACCTGCTCTTTGAGATTCGCCCAAATGATCCTTTGGATGCTAGGAAGATTTGCTAATGTTTGAAAACATCATCTTATTCTGAAGATCCTGACTCCACCGTCTTCATATCTTACATTGCCCTAAGTTAGGACAGGGCTACTGGTCAAGAGACAGGTGATTTTTATGTGGCATTTGAAAATGAGATTGCTACAGTTGATTTAACACTCAAAAATTTTACCTTTCTCCATGGGTCCAATGGGCATAATAATTACTATAGCGATGCTATGTTTATACACGATACTCCGCTGTTTTTGAGTTTCGAGTTTCCATCCGCTACTCCCCTGAAATGGCACCTCAATTTTCCTTTGGAAACAATACTCTTCTGTTGGATTAATACTGATGAGACTGGTGTTAAGGTGCCTCCCGTTCACCTGCCACAGGGCAGGCTAGTGCTCCCAAGTTCAACTACACTCTCCCCATGGAATGTAAGTGTCAGGCAGAGAGGGAAAACAATTAATATTCATCCGTTCATTCAAGGGTATTACCCCAGAGAGACTAACATTTAGCTCTTACTCCCTCATGAGATTTGTTTCTATAGCCTTGCCTCCCGTTCTGTGAGCCATTCAATAAACTCCATTTTTACTTAAATTATCTTGATCTGGTTTTGGCTGCTTGCAACCCAAGAACTCTAATGGATACAATGACGAAGACAGAATGTTGCTTGCAGATATTTTAAATGTCTTCAGATGATAGCCATACCAGGAATTCTGTTTCTTTTGTAAAGGTTTTTAACTCCACCCAAAAAGATCATTGTTGGAAGGTTAATTATGGGATCTTGCACAGCAAATGGAGTTGGAAAAACCCATATTAATAAGCAGTTTGAAATTGCTGGGCTTGTGTTACTGACCAAAACTGGGGTTCTCTGCCCGATGCGCATGAACAAGCCAATGAATTATGGCACCAGCCTTTGAGGGGAGAAATCAGGTTTATTCTGTGAGATCGATCTCCAGGCAGACAGGGGGTGTGTGCCCTCAGATCTGCCTTCCTGATTCAGGATTTGGGACAAAATTTTAGAGGGGGAGAATAGGTTGGCATGCGGAAACGCTGGTGGGACAGGTTCTTGATTGTGGGGGCTTCAGGTATTTATGGTAAGGTTTTATACATTTATGATGAGACCCTAAACATTTATGATGGGGTTCTAGATATTTTTGTATGAGGTAAGGGAGGAATTTTAACACTGGATCTTCCTGGATGAGGGACCCCTCGCTTCTGATATGAGTCCAGCTTTCAAGTTCCAGTCATGTCCCGGTCCTTGGGTTTCGGGGGGAGGAGGGTCTTTGGTTCCAGTCGTTTCAGGTCACGATTTCTTCTTTTGCTCATGCCCTGGCTGCGTGACTGCAGTTTTTCTGAAAGACAATCCTCAATCACTTTGTTGATAAGAGATGGGGTCTGTTTGAACTGGCTCTGAATGGGCCCGTGGTTACACTTGCACAAATATTTTGACAGTCTTTTCTGTCTGGATTAGTTTATACTCTCCTTTGGATGAGTTATCCAAGCTGTTGGTACTGTCACTGTAGCTCGGAACTGGGGAGTGGTGTCTGGACTCTGGCAGATTTCACAGTAGAGAGGAGGAGCTGTCCACCCAGCCCTTATGCTGTTTTTCTCTGGTCTGGATCATTTGTGCTCCTGGAACCCATCTTCAGATTCCATTCTAGACTTTGGGACCCTTTTCCAAAGTCTCTCTTTGCCATCTTCATCACGCTGCACAGATGGACTCCGTTCGTCTGTGGAGGCAGCATGGATGTCAATTTGTAATTTTTTTCAGTTCGTAATTTTAATTTTTGAAAATAAACTTTTTCACAATAAGTGAAAAGACTCACCTTACACTACTCCATCTCTGTATCTCAAAATCTTACCTATTCTTCAAGTGTGGTGAAAAGTCCCCCAAATTTTTGTAATGCTTTTCTAGTTGACCACATCTGGAAGTACCTCTCCCACTCTGACGTCCTGTGATGTGGATTGTCTGTACTGGTTTTGTTGCCATTGCTTTATAATCTGGCTTCTTATTTACAAACCTTATTTTCTTTCATTGTTCCTTAGCTTCTGGAGGCAGGGATTTGCGTCTTCTCTAATGGTGGGCATGAATGAATGGCACCTTTTTGCAGCCCCAGTGCACACTCTGCCCCAAACCACTGAGGTCAACAAGTGTTGCTGCACCTTATTACTAACTGGATTGCACTCATGACAATGAGATTTAGTGTCAGCAACAGCCATAGAGAAGTAAATGTTCTGGCAGGATCAGAATAAGTGTGTCTCAGACTGTGGTCCACAGGCCATTGCAGCCACAGACATGTCTCAAAATATGTGTTTAAATCGATTGGAATGTGAAGACTTTTAGCAAGCATGTGCTCTCCACTTCACTGCCGGCCCCACCTCTCTCCTCTGCTCCCACTCCCTATTTACACATTTTTATTACTTGATAGGCTCTGAAGATATTTGAGTTTGGGACCCCAATTATGTTTTAAACCTTGTTGCTATGTCTCCAAATACTCTCTGTATCTGCCCATAGATCTCCATATTCCTCCAGTGTGTATATTTTAAAACTTCTTGATGAGAGTGATGCTTGACTGAAGACCACTACAAAGCTAGGCCTTCACTAAATGTTACCAACTGTTGACCTTAAACTTGAGGTTACCATGTGAGCAAATCCACACCGTGGATCAACATCTGGCTTTCCAGCTTTGAAGTCATGCGTCAGCCTCAGGATGAGCTCTTCTCCTCTATGAACTTTGCAAACATTTGCTCCCTCAACTGTGCTTTAGTTCAAGCAAATAGCACGAATAAAACTTATATTCGTAAAAGTGCTTTTGTAGTGAGCCTGGTGGCCAGCAAGGGCAGCATGACCATCTGGGTGTCTCTGTAGGCAAAGTATAAAGGTGCTAGGCTCTGGGATTTTTTTCAGCCACTGAAGTAGACACTCAGATTAATTAGTTCACTAACTAGATGTGCTGGCAAAGACTAGACTACCTAGCAAAGCTTTTAGGGGAACTTTGAATGGCAGCCAGAGCTGTCTCACCCAGGGGATGAGCAAATGTGGGGGACAACCCAGAGGCTTCCTGTGCATTCCTGCATTCTGTCCTGGGGTAGAGCTTGTCCTAAGACTCTGTCTTTCTGTCTCAAATTGACTTTGAGGCTCAGACTAGTTCTGAGATAGGGCGAAAGAGTAGAGAGAGAAAGTGAACAGCCAGAAATAACAGCAGATGGTTTTGAAAAAAAGTAGCAGACATTCTCAGAAGATCATTCAGTACATCAGAATGATTTTTAAAGTAGTAAAAATAGACACAGAGAAAAAGTAGAGAAGAGAGAGGGAAGAACCTAGAAAAACAAATAAGGTGTCATACTATCTTAACACACATTAGGACTCAATATGTATGTGTTAGCTATTGATAAAGGAAAGCCACTTCTAATTTTTAAAGTCAAATACTGTGTTATGTATATTTTATTTCTTCATATTTTACATTTACATATCATCTCACAGATTATATATTTCGCTTATGACTCCATTGGAGACAAGCCAGGAGACATAGGTAGGGAAGTGATATATCCTTTAACAGAAGGGACACCTGCTCAAGATTCCCTCTCGGTCCTTGATGGCAGAGTATGGCCCGCACTAAGGCTTCCGACCCCCTTTTAGAGCTCCTCCTCTCTGAAATAGTTTCAGTGTGTTTTTGAGCTGGGGCTAATAATTGAATGACAGGCACATTTGGCTTTATCTCTTTGCATTTCCCAGTTGTGGGGCTGTAGAGGAGGAGGCAAAAGACAGGGCTTGATCTGCATCTGAGAAACACAGTCGGGGGGCTGAGGGTCTGTTGTCCCCCAGTAACGGTGAGTTCACTCTCCCTGCTTTCATCAAGGCCCTTGAGGGTTGTTAGTGTTTACATTGATGTGGAGCAACAGCAGGTCACCTGGAGTTATATTTTATCCTGTGTTACTTCTCTCTATGGGCAACGTTATCTATTAACCACCTTCTCTTTGCCCACATTCCTGCTGGGTGTTGTGAAAAGGAGAGATGAAAAATTTCTGAACAATTTAAAGCTACAATAAGGAAAAATCTCTTTTGTGGGCGGTGGGATGGGGGGGATGGGAGGGAAATTGATGTGCTCACGTCTCCCAATTCTGTTAGTTTATGAGCATAAATATGTTAGCTCTAATTTAATTTGTTCATAAAACTCTCATGCTAGGAATATTCCGGGATGTGAAAAGCCATCAATATCTTTTGCCTGGACTATTACAATAACTTTCTTATCGATTTCCTGACTTTCCCTCACTCCCTAAGTGATGCTTCGTTCTCCATTTAACAGCCCACACTAGCTTTCTAAAGCACAGAAGTGCTCACAAGGGCACCTTCTAGCACCTCATTCCTCCTGGGAAAGGCCCCACACATCAGTAAGCTTGTAAGGCCTGGAGGCCCCACAACCTGGTCTACCTCCCAGCTCTTCACCCCAAATGCTTCAGTCCCACACCCGCCTCTGGGTCTTCCACAACCTTCAGCTTTTGACCATGTTGCTTTCTCCCTGTAGTGCTCTCCTTCCAACTTTCCTCCTCTAACCACTTAGTGAGTTTCAGTCTTTTAAAAAGTGTAGCTCAAATGTTCCCTTACTAGAAACTTCTTTGTCTCCTCCTTCCTCTAATAACTGATTCCTCCCTCATCTGTTTCCCAAAAGCTTTCCTTGTATCACTTTTAGAGATCTACTATCATATCGCAGCTAGTTGTTTAATGACTGATTTTGGAGACTGGTGTGTGTGCGCATGTGAGTGTGAAAAAGAAAGAGTCAGAGTAAAGGAAGAAAGCATGGAGCTTGGAGAACTGGACAGTCGTTCCAGAAGAGGGGAAATCCCAGTAGGACACACCCTGAAAGCCCACGCTCGATTTTCCCCTTGATGTCTGCTGCTTCACACCGACTTTCCTCACACCAAGGAAACGTGGCTATATCACAGAGGGAACAGTTCTCTCCTGGAACTTCCCTCACTTCACCGGGACCTCCCTGAAGGCAGGGGCTGACTCTGGTTCATCTGTACCTCCATCAAGAGCACAGCCCTTGGGAGTGACGTCAGCATCATGGCGGAGTGAGATTCCCTCTTTGAATCTCTGCCCCCTACGACACAACGAAAACATCATTCACATTCCAACAGAGCTCAATCAAACACTACGAAGGACTTCTGAGAAACCCCTGCTGCCATACATCGGACGGTGGAGGCGCGGGAAGCCCAGGAGGATGGGAGGAGAGGTAGGAGGTTGTACTCCCCCTCCCCAATCGATCGGCAAAAACAGCGCGGTTCGCGGTCAGAGGGGGGAGGGGCGGCCCACAGCGGGGAAAACTAGCGCCATCCAGGTGCTCTCACAGACTGTCACGAGATCGCCACGGGGAAGCGACGACGGACTGTTTAGGGGGTGTAGCAAACACCCTAAGAGAGCCAGAAAGGAAACCCCCGGGTCAAGCAGGAGAAAGAGAGGACCCCTCCCCCCACACACCCGGCGTTTCACCATAATCCCTCCGGGGGCTGCAGCCGCCTCAGAGCAAACCGCTCGCAATCTCCATCTAGTGGCAGCAGGGGGGAAACTGCAGGACTAACTTTAATCATGAGTGGTAAAAATAAAGCCGTCCCCGTCGGATCCTTGCGAAAATATGTCAGGGCTACAGACCAAAAGGAAAATGACAAACATCCAGAAACCAACCCTGAAGGCACAGAATTTGATAACCTGAACGAGAGAGAATTCAAAATAGCTATCATAAACAAGCTCAACGAAATACAAGAGAACACACAGAAACAAATCAACGAATTCAGGGATTATGTCACAAAAGAGATTGAAACCCTAAAGAAAAACCAATCAGAATTATTAGAGATGAAAAACAAAATCAACGAGATAGTGGAAAAAATGGAGTCTTTAAAGAGCAGAACTGACAATATGGAGGAACGAATTAGCACTATTGAGGATAGCCACGCAGAAATGCTCCTGATAGAGGAGGAGAGAGAGCTAAGACTAAAAAGAAATGAAGAAATTCTTTGAGAAATATCAGACTCAATGAGGAAAAGCAACATAAGGATAATAGGTATTCCAGAAGGAGAAGAAAGAGAAAAAGGAGCAGAGAGTTTGTTCAAAGAAATAATAGCTGAGAACTTCCCCAACCTAGGGAACGAGAGGGAAATAACAGTGAATGAAATCAATAGATCACCTAAATATATAAACAGGAATAAAAAATCATCTCGCCACATAGTAGCAAACTTGAAGAATACCCGTGACAAGGAAATAATATTGAAGGCAGCTAAACAAAAAAACAAAATAACATACAAAGGAAACCCCATCAGGCTCTCAGCTGATTTCTTGACAGAAACTCTACAGGCTAGGAGAGACTGGAATGATATATTCAAAATCATGAAAGACAAAAACCTTCAGCCGAGAATACTTTATCCAGCAAAAATATCCTTCAAATACGATGGAGAAATAATAACTCTCCCTGATAAACAAAAGCTAAGAGAGTTCGTCACCACAAGACCCCCACTACAAGAAATGCTCAAGAAGGCCCTTAGGCCTGAAAAAAAACAAATGAGAAAGGGGATACAAAGATTTCAGCAAGGAGAAAAGCAAGGAGACTAAACCAGAACAAAATACAGTTGGAAAACATCAAAAATTAATTCAAGCTCATCACTGGAAACACACATTCATGACACAAACTGGAATAAACAGATAACAAATAAGGAGGGGAAGAGGTAAGGGATTGAACTGACCCAGCCTCAGGAAAAAGGAGGCATCTGAAAATGTACTTTCTTATCCAGGAGATCGCTTATATAAACCGCACGGTAACCACTAAACAAACAACCAGAAGAGAACCACACATGACAAATAAAGAGAAAACCAAGAGAATGAGCATGCAGAAATACCAAATTGAATTTGCAGTCCGAAACACAAGGGACAAGAAACGAAGGAATTGCAAAAGAACCAGAAGATGAACAATAAAATAGCAACATTAAACCCTCATATATCAATAATCACTCTAAATGTAAATGGATTGAATTCTCCAATCAAAAGACACAGAGTGGCAGGATGGATTAAAAACCAAGATCCAACAATCTGCTGCCTCCAGGAAACACATCTCAGCTCTAAAGACAAACACAGACTCAAAATAAAAGGATGGAAAACAATACTCCAAGCTAATGGCAAACAAAAGAAAGCAGGAGTAGCCATACTTATATCAGACAAAGTAGACTTCAAGATAAAAAAGGTAATGAGAGACAAAGAAGGGCAATATATAATGATAAAAGGGATACTTCACCAAGAAGACATAACACTTATAAATATCTATGCACCCAACACAGGAGCACCAAAGTACATAAAACAACTGCTAAAAAACCTTAAAGGAGATATTAACAATAACACAATAATAGTAGGGGATCTTAATACCCCCCTTACATCAATAGATAGATCATCCAGACAAAAAGTCAATAAGGAAATAATGGACTTAAATGAAAAACTAGACGCAATGGATTTAATAGATATATACAGAGCACTCCACCCAACAAAAGCAGAGTACACATTCTTCTCAAGTGCACATGGAACATTCTCAAGGATAGACCATATATTAGGAAACAAGGCAAACCTCTATAAATTTAAGAAGATTGAAATCATTACAAGCATCTTTTCTGATCATAATGCTGTGAAACTAGAAATCAACTGCAAGGAAAAAACTAGGAAAGGGACAAAGATGTGGAGACTAAACAACATGCTACTGAACAACCAATGGGTCATTGATGAAATTAAAGGAGAAATCAAAAGCTATCTGGAGACAAATGAAAAGGAAAATACACCATACCAACTCATATGGGATGCAGCAAAAGCAGTCCTGAGAGGGAAATTCATAGCAATACAAGCTCACCTTAACAAACAAGAAAAATCCCAAATAAATAACCTTAAATTGCACCTAACAGAGTTGGAAAAAGAAGAACAGACAAAGCCCCGAATCAGCAGAAGGAGGGAAATAATAAAAATCAGAGCAGAAATAAATGAAATTGAAACCAAAAAAACAGTAGAAAGGATCAATGAAACAAAGAGCTGGTTCTTTGAGAAGATAAATAAAATTGACAAACCCTTAGCCAGACTCACTAAGAAAAAAAGGGAGAAGACGCAAATAAATAAAATTAGAAATGAAAGAGGAGAAATTACAACAGACACCACAGAAATACAAGGGATTATTAGGGAATACTATGAAAAACTTTACGCCAACAAATTGGACAACCTAGAGGAAATGGACAAATTCTTGGACGCGTACAACCTCCCAAAACTGAATCAAGAAGAAATAGAGAATCTGAACAGACCAATCACAAGTAAAGAGATTGAAACAGTCATCAAAAACCTCCCAAAAAATAAAAGCCCAGGACCAGATGGCTTCCCTGGAGAATTTTATCAAACGTTCAAAGAAGATTTAGCACCTATCCTTCTCAAACTATTCCAAAAAATAGAGGAAGATGGAATACTTCCCAACACATTCTATGAGGCCGACATCATGCTGATACCAAAGCCAGACAAGGACAATACAAAGAAGGAAAACTACAGGCCAATATCGTTGATGAACATAGACGCAAAAATCCTCAACAAAATATTGGCAAACCGAATACAGCAACACATCAAAAAGATCATACACCACGATCAAGTGGGATTTATACCAGGGACACAGGGATGGTTCAACATCCGCAAATCAATCAACGTGATACACCACATTAACAAAATGAAGAATAAAAACCACATGATCATCTCAATTGATGCAGAGAAGGCATTCGACAAGATCCAGCATCCATTTATGATAAAAACTCTCAACAAAATGGGTATAGAAGGAAAGTACCTCAACATTATAAGGGCCATATATGACAAACCTACAGCAAACATCCTACTCAACAGGGAAAAACTGAAAGCCATTCCTTTGAGGACAGGAACAAGACAAGGGTGCCCACTCTCACCGCTCTTATTCAACATAGTACTGGAAGTTCTGGCCAGAGCAATTAGGCAAGAAAAAGGAATAAAAGGACTCCAAATAGGCAATGAAGAAGTGAAACTCTCACTATTTGCAGACGACATGATCCTATACATAGAAAACCCCAAAAATTCCATCGGAAAGCTACTAGAAACAATCAACAACTACAGTAAAGTGGCAGGGTATAAAATCAACTTACAAAAATCAATTGCATTTCTATACACTAACGATGAAAAAACAGAAAGAGAACTCAAAAAGACAATCCCATTTACAATTGCAACAAAGAGAATAAAATATCTGGGAATAAATTTAACCAAGGAGGTCAAAGACCTATACAATGAAAACTATAAGACACTATTGAAAGAAATCGAGGAGGACATAAAGAAATGGAAAAATATTCCATGCACATGGATTGGAAGAATAAATATAGTTAAAATGTCCATTCTACCTAAAGCAATCTACAGATTCAATGCAATCCCAATCAGAATCCCAATGTCATTCTTCACGGAAATAGAACAAAAACTACTGAAATTCGTATGGGGCAACAAAAGAGCCTGAATAGCTAAAGCAATTCTGAAAAAAAAGAACAAAGCTGGAGGCATCACAATCCCTGATTTCAAAATATACTATAAAGCTACAGTAATCAAAACAGCATGGTACTGGTACAAGAATAGACACACAGATCAATGGAACAGAATTGAAAGCCCAGAAATAAAACCACACACCTATGGACAGCTAATCTTCGACAAAGGAGCAAAGAACATACAATGGAGAGAGGGAAGTCTCTTCAATAAATGGTGCTGGGAAAATTGGACAGCAACATGCAAAAGAATGAAAGTAGACCATCTCCTATCGCCATATACAAAAATCAATTCAAAATGGATCAAAGACCTGAAAGTGAGACCTGAAACTATAAAACTCCTGGAAGAAAATATAGGCAGTACACTAATTGCGATTGGACATAAAGGGATCCTTTCAGATTCCATGTCTACCCAGACAAGGGAAACAAAAGAAAAAATAAACAAGTGGGACCTCATCAGACTAAAGAGCTTCTACAAGGCAAATGAAACCAGGATCAAAATGAATAAACAACCCACCAGCTGGGAGAAAATATTCGCAAATCGTTTGTCTGACAAGGGATTAATCTCAGTAATATACAAAGATCTCATACAACTGAGCAACAAAAAAACAAACAACCCGATCCAAAAATGGGCAGAGCATATGAACAGACATTTTTCCAAGGAAGAGATACAGATGGCCAATAGACACATGAAAAGATGTTCAACATCACTAATCATCAGGGAAATGCAAATCAAAACTACACTGAGATATCACCTTACACCGGTTAGAATGGCTATAATCACAAAGACAAATAACAACAAATGCTGGAGAGGTTGTGGAGAAACGGGGACCCTCATTCACTGCTGGTGGGAATGCAAACTGGTGCAGCCTCTATGGAAAACAGTATGGAGAGTCCTCAAAAAATTAAAAATAGAAATACCGTATGATCCAGCAATACCACTCTTGGGCATCTACCCAATGGACATGAAATCAACCATCACAAGAGGCATATGCACCCCTATGTTCATTGCAGCATTATTCACTATAGCCAAGAAGTGGAAGCAACCCAAGTGTCCCTCAACTGAAGATTGGTTAAAGAAGATGTGGTATATACATACAATGGAATACTACTCAGCCATAAGAAAAGACACAATTGTCCGATTTGCAACAACATGGAAGGACCTAGAGGGTATTATGTTAAGTGAAATAAGCCAGAGAGAGAAGGACAGACACTGCATGAACTCACTCATATATGGAATATAAGTGATCACACGGACAGAGAGATCTGATTGGTGGTTACCAAGGGGAAGGGGGGTGGGGGTGGCACAAGGGGTGAAGGGTTACATCCACAAGGTGACGGACAAAAATGTACAACTAAAACCCCACAGTGTTATAAACTAAGACATCAATAAAAAAAAAAAAAAAGAGCACAGCCCTTGGCCCAGAGCAGGGAATCAGCAATTGTTGGCAAAATGGACAACCCCGCAGACGAGAGACTTTTCCTCCATGGGTGGCACTTCCACCAGCCCAGCCCCTGTGCCCTGACTTTGCTCCTGAGACCACCTGTCTCACCCACCCCTAGCTTGCCCATGGGTGACTCAATGCTGTTTGCCTGCGGGACCTGGGCCAAATCAGACTTCACCTGCTCCTCCAAATCTGTGTATACGTAGCCTGGTCACTGGGTGGCTTTCAGATAACTGAGGGTCTGACACATTTGCCAACTCTGGCTCTGTCCCCATCCTGCTCCTGCCATGATAGAAGCCTGTGAAAGTCAGCTCTCCTGCCCATCCACATGCTCCTTCTCTCCCTTAGCTGTGAGTTGCCCGTGTATGAATTCTTTCCCCCTTCAGGAACATCCTTAATGTTGCTTTAACCTAATACCTTCTCCCCAAAATAAAGCAACAAAAGCAAAGCAAACCCAAAGCACAGTCAAGGCTATATTCTCCTAGTTGTGATTCTATTTTTTAAAAAAACAAGTAAATTGATGTGAGATCCTGGGTGAATTTCATCTCTGGCTCAATGCCCGATGCCCTGACATTAAAGCTTTAGGCAGTACTGATTAAAAACATAAACTTGCTCAGATTTCACTCATCGATTTTTGTACATGGGCAACAAAAAGGAAGCTTGTTTTTAGTCAGGGTTTTTGGAGCACCAGTAATAAATGTGGGGGAGTGAGCAGTGCAGCAGCTAGAGGCAAGTAGAATGCCATTCCTAAAAGCTGCAAACCCAAAAGATAGAGATGGAATTTCCAATCCTTCCTTAAGCTGACTGCTTACTTGTTCTTGAAAGGGTGGAAGGCATTTCTCTCTCAAAATTATTAAACTCACAAAATCTTAAGCATCAAGACAAGAGAGAATTAAAAGTATTTCAAATTCAGGGAAGTATTGTTACTGATTTCTGCATGTTTGAATCTGTCAAATTTGATTTTTTAATCATTGCATTTGTTAACAAAAAAAAGGTGAAAATTTTGCGCTTTTTTAGTCCCACGTAGTTTATTCTTTCATAAAGAAAATAATCAAGGTGGCACTATGAACAAGACAATGCTACAGAATTTGAAACATATCCTTGGTAAGGTTAAAGGGAAGAGATTTTTTTAAAGTATATTTATGGATTCAAAAAGTGTACCCATATATTTTAAACTTTATAGTTGTTGATCATGTATTATGTTCATTTGGAATTTCAAAAATGACCTCTGAAGCTCTGTGTTCTAGAAAAGATTAAAAAGAAGATTGAGAGACTTTTGCTTCTAGTCAAGATGGAGTAACAGGGACTGGATTTGTCCCTGGCCTGAAATAACCAAAAAATCAGACAAAAATATATAAAAAAGTGGCACTCAACATATAGGGCATCAGGTAATGAAGGACAGTGACCCCAGAGAGATGGGAAACAAATGAAGGAGCCCTACGATTGCCCCAGCTGATTGTGTGGGAAAAGTTTCTGGTCTGCAGAGCAGGGAGGGAGAACTCTGCAGAGTCTAGTGGTCTCCTTGAGTTGAGAAGACAGACCTGCGAGCCTGGGAAAGCCAAGGTCACTAGATTTCACAGGGCAGAGTATCTGAGAGGAGAGAGCTGTCTGTAGGGGAGCTCTGGAGAGCTGTAGTGTTCAGTTAAGCACTAATCAGTGCATGGGTTCGAGGAAACTGAGGCTAGGGCAAGAACCACCCAAAAGGATTAGAGGAAACTGTGCCCAGTGTTCACAGTCAAAATAGTGACTGTTCCCAACAGCCCCAGTGGAGAATCATCTAAAAAGCATCTTGCCTCAGGACTAAGGAAAAATTAAACCTAGATTAAATGCTGTTCTGGTCCTACCTAACAAATCATAAAAGCAAGACTCAAAAGATTTAAACTGTTTTCAAGTAGTTTATTGTTACTGCATCATTAAAAGCTCAAGAAAATTTATAGGAATACAAAAATATCCAGCACTCAATGGATAAAATCCACAGAGTCTGGCTTCTAGACAAAAATCACACAGTGATAGAGTTAGTAAACAAGGATACTAAAACTGCTATTATGACGTATTTCATATGTTCAAAAGGCCAGAGGAAAGACTGTACATGTTATACAGAAATATGGGAGAGAAAAAAAAGACCCAAATTGAACTTCTAGAGTTGAAAACTGCAATGTCAGAGACGAAGAATACACTGGCTGAGATTAATGGCAGGTTAGATATTGCAGAAGTATTAGTGAACATAGAAATAGAAACTGTCCAAAATGAAATTAGAGAAAAAATGAAAATGAAAACAAAATGAAGAGAACATCAGTGAATTTTGGGACAACTTTAGGCAACCAAATATACATATAGCTGGAGTCCCCAAAAGAGAGAGGGCATACAAAATATTTGAATGGCCAAAATTTCCCCAAATTTGATGAAAACCATAAACCCAGATCCAAGAAGTTCATCAAATCTCAAGCATAAGAAACATGAGAGAAAAGACACTGTGGCACGATAAGCATATTGCTTAAAACCAGTGAAACAGAGAAAATCTTAAAAGTAGTCAGAGAAAAAAGATAATTACATACAGAAGGGAAAAATAAAAATAACAGCAGTTTTCTTGTCAGAACAATGCAAGCTAAAAAACAGTGTACTGAAAGAAAAAAACCTATCAACCTAGAATTCTCTACCAGCGAAGACTTCTTCAGTCATACAAAAGCTGAAAGCATTTGTCACCACCAAACCTATACTGCAAAGCATGATCTATACAGGAAAAAACGTATAAATTAGACTTTATTAAAATAAAAAAACTTCTGTTCTTAGGAAAACAGTGTCAAAGAATAAAAAAGCAAGCCTAGAACTGAGATCAAATATGTGCATATCACATATCTGACAAAGGGGTCATATCCATCATATATAAAGAACTCTCCAAACTAAATAAGAAGAAAACTAAAACCCAACAAAAAATGGGCAAAAGATTTGAACAAGCACTTCACCAAAGAAGATATACGGATGGCAAATAAGCATATGAAATGTTGCTCAGCATCATTAGACATTGGAGAAATGCAAATTAAAACAATGAGGTACTACATATGCCTATAAAGGTGGTTTAAATTAAAAAAAAATGAGGATACTAAGTGCTGCTGAGGATCTGAAACAACTGGAATGCTCATACACTTCTGATGGGAGTGTAAAATTGTATAGCCATTTTGGAAATAGTTGGGCAGTTTCTTTAAAAGTTAAACATACACCTACCATACAATCCAGCCATTGAACTCTTAGGTATTTACCCAAGAGAAACAAAATCATGCAAACACTTTTACACAAATGTTCATAGTAGCTTTATTCAGAATAGCCCCAAACTGGAAACAACCAAAATACCCATCAACAGGTGAGTGGATAAACAAACTATGTGACACCCATGCAATAGAATGCTAGTCATACTAGTAAAAAGAGATTAGCTATTGATACACACAACAATGTAGAAGAATCTTAAGATCATTATGTTGCATGAAAGAAGGTAGACAAAAATTGTGTACATGCTTTAAGATTTAATTTATATAATGTTCTAGAAAATTCAATCTAATCCATAGTGACAGAAAGCAGATCAAGAAAGATAGACGTGGGGAGAAGAGAGGGTTGGAGAGGGGCAGGAGGGAGGAGTTACAAAAGGACACAAGGAAACTTTTTGGATGAATATGTCATTATCTTCATGTGGTAATGGTTTCACAGATGTACATACATGTCAATTTTGTCAAATTTTGCACAATAAACATGTCCAGTTTATAATATGTCGATTATATCTCAATTAAACTGTTTGAAATAAAAGGCTGTGACATAGGAGCTCAGTCTGGGTTTAAGGAAGGGGGAACTGGTGTTTCTGTGAACTAGAGAATTTGATCAGTAAAGTCATATAAATATTAAAATATCTTATAGCCATTACAAGTAATTAAAAACAATCAAATATTGAAATCTGTTGAAAAATATTCAATTTAAAACATATGGGTGAAGGTACTGTCTGTGTGTACAAGATTTGTCCATTCCAAAGTGTCGCCATCTGCTAAATAATAATTCATTTCAATAGGAAGGAATGATAATACAAATCTTGACATGATTTGGTAGTGCAACAAATGTCGTCAAAACTGGTTAAATCTTTTGAAAATTATCAAGGAACCAAAAAATTTGAAATGCCATTGGCCAATACCATGGTAATATGATCACTAATAGAAACAATGATAAAAATGAAATTGTTCTTTTATTAAGGAAATACATAAAAAGTTCATAGTAAGTTTCAAAAACACTTAGTTTTAGACACATCTGAATTGTAAGCAATGAGATTTTTATTTAAAAAACACTCCAAAGTCCTAAAAGAGTTGGCACTCAAAATATTTTTGAATGAATGAATATGAATATGATGTTGCAGATTGCGTTTTGGGTCTGGATCTTTTTCTTAATTTTTGCAATTCACATCGAAACTAAAAGATAACTTGGCTCATGTAGATGGTAATTACCACTGCGTTTGTCAGATCTTCCTCCTTTCTTACCATGGTACCTCCAGAGTCCACAACAGTACCTGGACTTGGCAGAACTCAATTTTAGTGACCGTAAAACTGACCTAGGTAGTTCCATCACCATCTCCGGCACTTCAACAACTTGACTGAGAGACAAACCTCTTCCCTCTCCCCGCTCCATCCTCCACACATTCCTCTGCTCCCTCCAGTGAAGGCTTTCTTGCCATGCCCGGTCGTTCATCATTTTGATGTGCTCGTCTGGGAAGCTGACAGCCTTCAGGCACGGTTAAACAAGCATCCTGAAACTTGAAACACAAACTGATAGATGTCTTGTTTACTTAGCACTGGTGGCCTTTTCTGTGAAGACACAGAGATGATTAAAATGCTCATGATTATGGAAGCTGAAAGCAGGAGAAGGGACACTCATTGCCACAATTATTTTGGGCTTTCTTTTCATAAACTACATGGGGAAAAAGGGGCATTTGTATCTTTTCCTGGTAATACACTGTAGGGGACACAGATTGTTCTATGGCACTGTGATTTTTGCCTTGAAGAAATTGCAAACATACACTTAACCCCCCAAAGGCTTTGCTATTTCAGCTGAGATCAATATGTACTTTAATGGCATTTGGTTGACTTATTTCATTTCCAACACTAAAAAAAAAAAGAAAACCAAAACAGATTTTCCTCTTAGCTAGTTATTTAAATAATAAAGTCAATACTGAAAATTTATTGAAATAGATTTTCAACAGTAATAGACACCCCGGAGCTCCCTGTTAGGCTATCTATTGTGTTGGGCTTTCTTATAAAGACAGATTTTAATTCTATAAAATAAAAAGTACCCTTAAGCCTTAACTAAATTTAAAAAAGATCTGTTCTGAGAATTTAAATGGCTTCACCTCTTAAACTTGAGCTAATTTGAATCACATAGTCAATGCATGAGTTATAGTGCATATGCAGAAATGTGCTGCTGGCCTTGAGGAAGGAAATACAAACCAATTGTTAAAAACCAATAAAATGGGAAGAAAATTGCTAAAATGGTTTATGAACATGCTGATTGTTGGTGAAGATTCCCTGATCTTACTGCTTATACACTATTAGTCAGCTGGAGCTGCCTCAACAAAATACCATAAACTGGGTGGCTTAAGAAATAGGAATTTATTTCTCATAGTTCTGGGGGTTGGAAAGTCCAAGATGAAGGTGCTGGCTGACTGGGTTCTCCACTGAGGGCTCTCTTCCTGGCTCGCAGAGAGCTGCCTTTTCACTGTATCCTCAAGTGGCAGAGAGAGACAATCTGGTTTCTCTTCCTCTTCTTATAAGTATGCTAACCCCCATCATGGGGTCCCTACTCTCATGACCTCATTCAAACCTAATTACTTCCCCAAAGCCCCACCTCCAAATACCATCACATTGGGGCTTAAGACTTCAACATATGAATTTTAGAGGGACACAAACATTCCATCAATAACATTCTGCCCTGATTCCCCCAAATTCATGTCCTTCTCACATGCAAAATACATTCATTCTATCCCAATAGCTTCAAAAGTCTTAACCCATTCCAGCATAAACTCTAAAGTCTAAACGTCCAAAGTCTCATCTAAATATCATCTAAATTTGATATGGGTGAGACTCGAGGTATAATTCATCCTGAGGCAAAATTCCTTTCCAGTTGTGAACCTGTGAAACCAGAGAAGTTATGTGCTTCCAAAATGCAATGATGGGACAGGCAAAGTATAGATATTCCCATTCCAAAAGGGAGAAATAGGAAAGAAGGAAGGGGTGATGGTTCCCAAGCAAGTCCAAAATGTAGCAAGGCACATTCCATTAGGTCTTAAGGCTCAAGAATGACCCTCTTTAGTTTGATGCCCTGCCATCTAGGCTCGCTCGGGTAGCAGTCCCACCCACCTTTGGGTGAGGGTCCCACCCCCAAGTTTCCGGGTGGCTCCATCCCCAAGGCTCCTGCCCCCAAGAGTCTGGGCAACTGCCATCTGAAACCAAGGCAACATCCACCCCCCACAACCCCCTCAAAACTGGGCAGGCAGCCCTGATGATCTCTGAATTGCCTTCAGAGTCATTCTTCCCTTGTTTGGAACAATAGTGCATGTTCCCAGATGAATAGCTCTATGGTTTGTCCCATCTCTGTCCCCTTCAGTTCACACTGGCAGGGTTTCTGCTCATATAATCCCCTAATCTCTTTATCAAGTGATAGTCCTGCCACACCCTTGGTGTTCTCTTCCAAACATGCTTCCTCATTTTTTGCAATGTGGACAGTCTGAGAATTTTCAAAATCTTTAAGTTCTGGTTTCTTTTTTTTTAATTTAAAAATTTCTTCTTCAGTTCATTTTTCCCTTCTTGCATTTTACTACAAGCAGTCAGGAGGAACCAAGTTGGTACTTCAACACTTTGCTTAGAAATCTCCTCAGCTAAATATCCAATTTTATCACTCACAACTTCTACCTTCCACAAAACACTAGGACCTAAACACAACTCAGCCACTTTCTTGCCATCTTATAATGAAGATTACCTTTTTTTCCCCAGTTTCTAATAACATGTTCCCCATTTTTGATACCGGCTCAAGACAAGGTTGACAGAAGGGAAGCCACATTGTAGAAAAGAAACCCTACTGTACTTTGAAAGACATCTGATTAACTAGCCCAGACATGCTGTGTAGATTTTATGGCCCCTCCCAGCTGCTATAAGTTGATAACTTTGCTCTTTTCAGTTCCTTAGGAATGTGATGACCCCCAGGCAGAGTCTATGCTGACAGCCATCATCAGTGGCAACTGAAAGATCAGGGTGTAGGGTGCTGCTCCGGTCTCTGATGCATATCCAGTAAAACCAAGGACTATCAGGAACTGAGACCAGATGCCTCCCCCACCCAGAGACTACATGTCTCCCCGACCTGGAAACCAGCCCCAATATAACTGGCCTGTAGTCTTTGTTTGGTAAGATGGTTCTTTTGGACATGAGTCGGCCATCTTCCCTCTTGTTAGCAAGCTGTAATAAAAAGTCTTTTCTCTCCTACCACCTTGCCTCTTGACTATTGGCCTGTCTTGGGGCAGGCAGACGAACCCCGCTTTTGGGCGGTAACATTTTAATCTGAGACCTCACCAGAATGGCCTTTAATGTCCATATTTCAACCTACATTCTGTTTATGATTATTTGTATATTCTCTGAGATGATGGAAGCTTTTCTCTAGCTCTCCTTTTCTCTTTCTGAACAGTAGACACTCTGCAAGTCTGGGAGTTCGATTTGAGTTGTAATTCAGTCCATCACAGGATGAGATTCTGCATGTGAGTTTTGGCAATCTCAGCCCTGCAGCTACAGGAGAGAGGGGCCTCCTTTAGGGCATATGTAGGAGCCTACAGGTCATTTATGTGGTGTTTGAGCTTGGATTTCAAATCCCTGAGCTCATCCTTTTCTTTTATCACTTTGTCCAGCAAATTAGGAGCAACCAGCAAACCTCATTATATTCGTTAGATTTCCAGACACGTTTGAAAGTAGCATAGTCACTGTCACCCAGATCCTTGCTTCCTGTAAGTGGTTGATGAGAAGTACCTGATGGAAATATTTTATGTATGAATATCGGTGCTCTCTTTAGCATGGGAAATAGAGTCTATAGCATCTTTAAATCTAATCAGTTTGTAGAGCCATTTCCAGAAACCCCAGAGCTAATTCAGAAAACTCATCCTTAAAATTCTGTTCCTCCAGAACCATTCTTGGTACCAAAATCTGTATTAGTCTGAGTTCTCCAGAGAAATAGAATATATCTACATCTATATGTATATGTATACGTATATCTGTATCTATATCTTTATCTATATCTATATTGAGAGAGACTCACTATAAGAAGTTGGCTCATGTGATTGTGGAAGCTGAGAATTCCAAGATCTGCAGTTGACAAGCTGGAGACCTAGGAGAGCTGATGGTATAGTTCTAGTCTGAGTCAAAAGGCCTGAGAAGCAGGAGAATCAATGGTGTAAATTCTAGTTCAAGGGCAGGAAAAGACCAATGTCCCAGCTTAAAGATAGGCAGTGAGAGAGAGAATTCTTACTTAGCTTTATATTCTATTCTGACCTTCAATGGATGGGATGAGGCCCACCTTCATTGGGAAGGACAGTCTGTTTTACTCAATCTACCAATTCAAATGTTAATCTCATCCAGAAGCATCCTCACAGACACACCCAGAAATAATGTTTAACCAAATACCTGGGCACCCTGTAGCCCAGTCAACTGACAAATAAAATCAACCATCACATTTGCCAATTAGGGAGTATCACCTGGATTCAATAGCTGGGCTAAAGCAAGAGCTAGGTCTAAGAGGGGAAGGAGGCTGCTCCTCCAGCAGCTGTCCATGTGTGTCACCTGAGTTACAGATGGGGCAGCTGTGCCTGGGCCACATGTGCCCTGTGAGAAAGCCAGCTCAGATCTAACAGGAAAGAAGAAAATCTTCGTTGGTGACTTCTTTTGATTTCAGAAAAGCAACTTGATTCTCTTATGGAAAGTGATGTTGTCTGTAGTTGTTTACTAAGGGTTGGGGAGAGTCTGAGGAGACACTTCATCCACATACTCTGCTCTTACATGGGGGCCAAGGAGCCCTGACTAATAGGGCTGACCCCAGACTTTTAGAAGGTTGACCTAGCCAAGAGTGGAGAAAGACTCATTTTGGTCATTTAAAACCATTGAGTTCATTGAGTCAATAATCAAACAACATGCACGCGCGCGCACACACACACACACTCACACACACACACACATCCTCTTCCCTTCGTCAGTCCACACATGTGCAGAGTCTGAACCAAAGAAAAAACTTGTGCAGTTTTCTATTGTTTAGTCATCAAAGCAAGATTCTCATTGTCATTTGTATCTATCTTTCATTGGGATTGTTTCTTTTGTAATTGCTCTCTCATCAGATGGCTTTAACATCCATTATAAAGCCCTATTTCAAAGTATTTCAACCCTTCAGTTTTTTGGAGGTGCTGGTGATTAAAATTTTTGTTGAATCATAGCATGTCTGAAAGAGTGCACAAATCATAAGATAACGATGAATTTTCATAAAGTGAATACATCTGTCTAACCACCCAATTCAAGAAATAGATCATTACTTTAGCCCCCTTCTAGTTCTTAAAACCCCAAAGGTAAACCTCTTAGTTTTGCCCAAATTTATACTTTGTATAAATAATACAATAACAGACAAATAAATAAAACATAGAATAATACAATATGTAATTTTTGGTGCCCTGCATCTTTTGATCTACAGTCTACACAGTGTCAGATTTATTTGTGTTGTTGAATGCAGCCGTAGTTTTTACATTTTCATCACTATATATTATTCCATTGTGTGAGTATGCTAAAGCTACTTATTCATTGTGTTATTGTTGGACACAGGTCATTTCTAGTTTTTGGAAATTATGAATAGTGCTACTGTGAATATTACAATGCATCTATTTTGGTGGGTACATGCATGTGTTTCTGCTGGGAATATATCTAGGAGTGGAATTCCTAGGTCATAGTGTATGGATATGTTCAGTTTAGGAGACACTGGCAGTTTTCCGTACTGGTTGTAACAATTTACACTCCCACCAGCCATTTGTGAGACTTCCAGTTTCTCTACATCCTATCATTTGGTATTGTTATTCTTTTTTTATTTTAATCAATTTAGTGATATGTTATTGGGTTTTTAACCTATATTTCTCTGATGGTTAATGAGGCTGATCCCCTTTTCATATGTGTATTGACCATTTGAATATTTTCTTGTGAAATGGATTGAGTTGTCTGTGTTTAGTTGGTTTAAGATGCTAAATGGAACCAAACTTTGATCATGTCCAATGTGGCTTTTTTGTAATTGAGTATATTCGTTCTCTAGGTGGTAGAAATCTGATCTCCAGCTGTCACCACAATAGTCAAGTATGTCTGGATAATTATTCTGTTCTCAAATGAATGGATTATTATTTACATAATAGTGATGTTCTCACCAGGTTCTGTTAGTTTGTTAAAATAAGGATTCCTGGTGGCAGCCAAGGGCTCATTTTTGACATAAGTTGGTTGCTAGGATTTTGTAGAAACATGTACAGTGGCCCAATAATTTGGCAACACTGGCTTTTAACAGCAGAACTTTGTCCCTCCTCCCAAATTCACATGTTGAAATCCTAATCCCCAGTACCTCAGAATGGGACTGTATTTGGGGATGGGCCCTTTAAGGAGGCAATTAAGGTAAAATGAGGTCATCAGCGTGGGCCCTAATCCAATATGACTGGTGTCCTTATAAGAAGAGAAAATCTGGACACAGACACACACAGAGGGAAGATCCTATGAAGACACAAGAAGACAGCCATCTACAAACCAGGGAGAGAGGTCTCAGAAGAAACCAACCCTGACAACACCTTGATCTTGAACTTCCAGCCTCCAGAACCGTGAGAAAACAAATTTCTGTTGTTTAAGCCACCCAGCCTGTGGTACTTTGTTATGGCAGCCTGCGCAAACTAATACACTGACCAAACTCTAGGAATCTGAAACCGGTGGCCAGACAGCCATTAATGATCATCCTTAAAAGTCATATAGATAAGCAATATATTACCTACATATAGACTCCCACTAGGTTCCTTACAGATAACATCTCTGTTGCTTGGGTCACCATGGTAATGGGTGCTTAAGTTGTTTTTCAGGAGCTGAGGGTCAACTCCTTGTCTAGTTCAGGCTGATTGAGGCCACCGATTTATCAGCTGGGCCTGTGTGAATACCCGATAGGTGACCTTTGATGTCAAGGGGCTGAAAACTCCACCCTCATGCTAACGCCTCCATTCTGTGAACATGTGTCCTATGAAGAGACGTGAAGCTTGACTATGCTTGCACAGATCATCCATTACCTCCAATCATCTATTCCCATACTTCAGATTACCTTGCCTCCTTATCCTATAAATATCCCTAATCCCCATTTTGGAGGAGATGGATTTGAGACTTCTTCTCCCATCTCCTCGCTTGGCTGCATTGTGAATAAATCCTTTCTCTGCTGCAAACTCGTCATCTCGGTGATTGGCATATTATGCGGTGGGCACGACGAGCCTGGTTCAGTAACAAATTCATCCTAAGGAATCCAAATCACTGAACCATGGAGCTGGAAGTTCTAGTTCAACATCTTTGACAAATAAAACATTCGGGCTTCATTCTTCCAGGGATGGAACAATTTTGATCCTCCAAAGAAGTCTTAGGCAAGGATATTCCATTTGACCCTCAAGCTACCAAGACAATGTCCTTCCTGTAGGTATGTGGTTTTCCCATATTTAATATAATCTGGTATTCTCTTTTCTTTTTTTTCTTTCGTTTTGGAGACTTTCCTGCTACTTTCAAAAGCCAGAGCACAAAATCACTTCTCAAGTTGGGCCACTTAAAGCTGCCCAGCTGGAGAGCAATAACAGTATTCCTACCAACTGTGCTCAGCTACTCTCTATCCATATGTGAACATTCTAAGTATAGTGCACTGTGGCAAGTTACATTATGGTCCATTCAATTCAACCACCACGTTTTGTGTGCCAGGCACTATATGGTAGGTGAGGATGCAGAGATGAATGGGACACTGCAGCCACCCTTATGGAGTAAATTGCTGAAATACTCTGAGGTAATCTAGTGACAGTCAGTGGGAAATGATACAACAGGGCTTCTGGAATTGCTTAGCAAAAGACTTTGGGGAATCACTTGGTGATGGATGTTGAGAGATGGCCTTCTTCTGCCAAAAAATACCTGTATACACTTGCCTGTGTGGCCCCAGGAGCCCCAAGGTGTCTGCCTTCTAAAAATGCACCAAGACAAAAGAGAAGCCTGGAGAAAGATGAATGCATAAATCTTCCCAAGGGACCTGGATCCCTCTGGTTCTTTCTGCATCACTCCGGGTTTTGTAACTTAAGTTCTCTACAATGTCCTGGGCACTCAGCATGGCACAAAAGAACACATTCTTTGCTCCCAATGCACACATGCTACAATTTAGAGAAAATGGGAAACGTCTCAAAGACCTGGGAAGAGGCAGGGACTGTGCTGGGAGTGTGGAGGAGTGGGGGCAGGCCCGGGAGCGGTGTATTCTGCACAGCCTGGGGGCACACAGGGCCGGAGGCACCCTGTAATTTTTTTTATTTTAGTTTGGAAAAGGAATCAGGAGCTATTTCGTGGTTTGTGAGCTTTGCTATCATTTGAATATGCCCTCAGAGGGCGGGTGGTGTGGGCGGACGGTATTGTTCGATTGTAAAATGTGGCAGCAGTTGGTGGGTTAATTTAAGAGAAAATCATTGGTCTGACAGAACGACCGGTGTGCCCTCTCCCATACGCGGGGGAAAGGGAGCCAACACTGCATTTTCTGTTTGAATTGACTCTGTGTACCAGGTGTTAGTAACTGTTTTGCAGAAGACACAGGTTTAGAGAGGTTAAAGGAACTTAACCAAAGTTAGGTTGAGGGCAGAGTTGGGATTCAAATTTAGCTGAGGCCTTGCACCTTCCACTAGAGAATGGTTTTTATTTTATTTATTATTATTACTTTTTAATGCCAAAGAGAAGAAATTCAATGGTGTCCAGGTGAGGGGAGAAGAGAGTGCACTTGTGGCCCCACTGCGGGGTCTGCAACTGGTCCCAGATTTCCTTGGGTCACCACCCCCAGAGCCACTCCTTTCTGAGGTGGCACCAAGGTCAGCAGTGTGCCCTCATCCACTCACTCCTGGAGCAGAAGACTCCACTCTGGACAACCTTCAGGATGTCAGAAGGTCCCCAGGGTGGCTGATAGGATGTGTGGCCCTTCTCAGAAGCTTTCCTCAGGCTAGTGAAGGTCATGCAGAGAACCTTCAACTGGCCTAGAATGACCATTATTTGAGGACTATGCAAACAGGGGTATGAAAATGACTGTTTTTGAGACCTTTTCAAAGCAGTGGGATCTTCTTTTCAAATATTAACTGATGCCTTCTTCTCCTGAGAGTCCCTGTTACCTTATGCCCCTTCCCTTCTGCTGCCTGATTTGGGAAACCACCAGGGCACCTCTACTCATCACCACAAGGAAAAGGTGAGGCAGCAGCAAGAGGGAAACTAGAAGCCTCTTTCTTGTTGGCTTTTAAGTTTCAAAAGAATAGGCTCTTAGAGTGACATAAAAAATTAAATTGAAAGCACTTTTGTGCATCTTACATGATAAAATAAATTTGGGACAATGCAAATAATATGAGAACAAGGCTTTCCTCCCCTTCTTTTCACTAGAAAAAACTTCCTGGACCAAGGTAGTGTGGGGAAAGATAGAGAGGAAATGTAAAGGGAGAGAAGTTTGTAAGGTTCTAGATGAGACAGTGGGGCCCTAGTGGACCCCAAGTGGATGAGTATCATCAGGACTCAAAGATTATTACCCTCCCCTGGAGCCAGCACAATCAATTACCAGCATCCAGGGCCCATATGGGAACTAAGAAGCACCTGACTATGCCTGTGCAGTGGAACAACATGATCACACTTCCCATTGGCTTCCGGTGAGGACCTCATTTTGACGACAGTCCAGCCGTAGTGTCACATATGTGGGCTCTGAGTCTTTTCTCAGTCTCCGTTTGACTTAACCCACACGTAAAATCTGTGCTTCCATTTTCCCCAGATGGAGAGTGAGTCCTCGATCCTTAGAGAGGGTGGTGGTGGAGGAAGAGAGACACTCTTGAATTTGGATGAGCTGAGAGGAACCAACTTCAAAGTTGAAGTCAGGCCTTGCTCCCATGCCCCGTGTCATCTGCCTCAGCATGGAGGAGTTCTCACAGGCGCTTCCTAAGGAGGCACATTTCTCCAGGTACAAGAATATACAGACGTCCGCGTTGCTGAGACATCAGCTCATTCATTCCTGTTGCCCTCGCAGGGCCAGCAGAAGTCTGCTGCTAAAGCTGGCTTTTTGGCACAAGTGTTCAGTGTTTTATGTACTTAAAATTCTGTCTGTGCGAGTTCAGACATGACTTGAGTGCTTGTCAATTCACGTTCAGCTCAGCCCTCCCAGGGCTTAGGTTTGGAAGAATGAAAGCTTCCTCCCTCTCCCTCATGTACCCACACTGCTTAGCGAGCAGCTTCATCTGCCCCAGACCTTGTAGTCTGGGGCTTGTTAAGAAACTGAGGCATTTCATTATCCCACCTAGTATTTACTGAGAATGAGTCAGGAGATGCTGGAGGAGCCCTGCTGGCCCCTGGATAAAGATGGAAGCCCTCTGGGAAGGGTGAGCTGAGCTTGCCCGAACTGGATGAAGTTATTGGTGATGCAACCCAGCAACAGAGTCAAAACTGGTGACTTTCTGGAAACCCAGGACAAAATATCAGCTTCCTTTGTTGTGGGCTGACATCCTAGAATTCAAAGCAACTGGGTAATAAATGGAGGGATGCATGGGGGACTGGAGACGTGTCACCCACATCCCCTTTCAAGGGAGGAACTGATGCCTTTGCTGCTGGGAGTGTTGTCAGCAGACACCCCTCAGCTCTCAGCCCCTCCTGGGTCTGCCTCAGCTGCAGACAGCCACCAAGCCCAAGAGCAACTTTCCCAGCATGGGCTGCATCCAGTGATGATTGAGTCAGGGATATGAAGGCCATTTCAGCCTGCAATGACTGACACAACTATCTGGAGTTGGGCCAAACTCTGTAGGTTAAGAGCAGTATCTCCAACAAGGCTGCTCTCACTTCAGATGCCAGCCACAAATTTGGAGGTCCCCAGGCCACCTCGATTCCTGACCAGCTAGCTACAAATTTCAGGATTCCCACTAACACCTCAGGTTTGATAATTTGCTAGAACAACTCACAGGACCCAGGAAAGCTCTATACTCACGATTCCAGCTTTATCATAGCACAAAGGCTACAAATCAGGACCAGCCACAGGGAGAGGCATATAGGGCGAGGTCTAGGAGGGTCTTATATGTCAAGTTTCCTTGTCTTTGGGACATGTTACTCTGTAGCTCAACAATATGTGACAAAACATAGAGCCAACCAGGGAAGCTCACCCCAGCTTCGACGTCCATAATTTCTTTTGGGGCTTCATTATGTAGGCTTGGTTGATTAAATCATTGGCCATGTGACTTAATCTCCAGTTTCCTTCTGCTCCCCCAAGGTCAGGCTGATATCCTGTGGCTCAAAGCCCCAACCCTCTAATCACATGGTTGGTCTTTCTGGTATGACCAGTCCCCATCCTTAGTCATCTCATTAGCATAAACCATCACTGGAGAAATTCCAAGAGTTTAGAGGCTTCCTCCCAGGAACCAGGTACAAAGGCCAAGCAAATTCTTCCTTATACACAGCCCAATACAGGACAACTCTGATGGGCCATTTTGCTATAGAATCCCCAAAGGGCTGGCTGAGGCCACTTCTTTCCAATCCTTTCACTGGTATGAATCCCCAGGTCATTCTCTGTCAAGCATCCTAAGCACTAAATTCTGTGTCAGAGTCAGCTTCTGGGAGAACCTAAACAGTGACAGTTGGTTCTAGGAGTGGCCCAAGAAAGCAGGTGGTAAGATAGAATATTGGAATTAGATCACATGCTACCCAGCTGGTCATGAACATCTCATCACTGATTGTAGGTGGAGCAAGGATAGGCACAAGGTGGCCGTCCAGTTGTTAAAACTTTCACCCATGGTGAGTTGGTGTACTAGTGGAAGGGAGTGTACTGGTGTGACGTATCAGGAGTTTGAAAGTCTGGGGGAAATGACAAGGACAATGAGATTACATGGCTATTGCTAAATTCTATTGAAGTTCTAGAAAACAATAAGAAAAGGCCAAGTGTGAAAGTCAGAGAGCATCCTTGGTAGCTTATTAAGAATTCTCATTTCCTGTAGTGGGAAGGTGGTGAAAGCTGAGGCTCCGGCCCAGTGTTTGGTCACCAGAGTCCTGAGCTCCAAAGAAGCTAAACTCCAAGTGAGGCAGGTCTGCTCTGCCAAGGTCAGGGCCCTAGTTGGGAAAGAATGGGACCCTAACAAGTGGGACAGGACAACTGGGTTTATGTCCCTGAAAATCTTGAATTTGCAGATTCCCCCAGACACTCTGAACCTGCAGCAGTGAGTTATGCTTCCCTTAAGAGCCAGAATCACTGTTCTAGGGGCTTGGGGGTGTTTGATCCACCAGCACAGGATCAAATTTAATATTGTGTCAAACCAGAGGACCCATTTTACATCACAGGAGATGCAGGAGCAGGCCCATGACAATGGGGTCCACTGGTGATATCACAGACTCACTGCCCTGAAGTTGCTGGTGTGTTCAAGGACCAGAATAGCCTGTATAGCAGCAGCACCAGCTTCCAGACAATATTTTATGGGGATGGGTGCCGTCTTCCTGGCTGCTGTATATACCCTGACTGCAAGACCTTATATGATTCTGTGTGTCCAATAAGAAGAATACAGGGGTCCATGAACCAGGAAGTACAAGTGAGGTGGTCCTGGTTTCCGTCATGTCCAGTGACCCACTGGAAAAATGTGTTTCCCATCCTATAACTGTGAGCTTTACAGAGTTGGATGTGTTTGTCCCAAAGGAAAAACTCTTCTGCCAGGGGACACAGCAGCAAGATTCTCATTGAACCGTAAGCCTCAGCTGGTACCCAAGCACTATGGGGTCCTTGTGTTGAGACCAGCAGGCAAGAAGAGGACTTACCGTCTTGGCCGAGGGGACTAGTTGTGACCCCCAGGAGATAGGGCTGCTGTTACACAGAGGGGGCTGGGCAGTGTGATTGGTGCCCAGGTGACCTACTTGATACTCCCTTGCCCAAGTGTGACAGCAAATGGACAAGGGCAGCAACCCGGGCCTGAGAGGGGCCCGTGACCTGAGGCTCAGATGGGTCACGTCTGTGGGTAACCCACCAGGGTGGCAGGTGTGTTATCTGAGGATGAGGATAATCTGGGATGGAGAGGGAAAGGGGCACGATGAGCATCAGCGGCAACTCCAAGCCCACCTGAAGCATCTGCCAGAGCCTCTGAAGTTGGTGAGAGGAAACTGGCATATCTTCACTACTTGAAACCAGCTCACGTATCCAAATGTGGCTCGAAGAAAAATTCTAGTCGAGTCCATTGCTCCTGTGTTGTCTAAAAGAGTTTGAGAAACTGAAAAGGAGCCTCGATCCCCTGGGAGTTGTCTGTGGGTCCACACCCTAGGTCACCTGCTTCTAGAAGCACTGACATAAGATCTGCATTATGCTTTACAGTCACCTCAGCAGCCAAGACAAGGCCATTCCCAGTGGCACTAAGACCTTTAGTGGATGAAGATGATGGTGACAGTGAAGGCTTCCTGGAACCACTGGACAGACAAGGGGTTCTGGAAGAGATAAGGGACAAAGGAGGGCCCAATTAGGGCCATCCGGAGTTCAGGGAAGGCAGGGGACTTGTTTTGGGCTTTGGTTCGGGGAGAGGGGAGGCAAGGAGAAGGCATTCTGGGCAGGAGGCTGCGGACAGGCAGGGACAAGTGGTGAGAAGGGCACTGAGGAGGTCAGCAGAGGAGAAAGAGCAGGTAGGTGGGTGGAAGCGGGGGAGAGAAGAGCCAGAGGAGGATAGCTGAGGGCCCAGGGGGCCCTAGAGGGCCTAAGCTGTGGTCATGGTGGCCCCAAAGGTCAAGGCCTGTGGGAAGCCAGCCGTGTCCTCTGCACACTCCCCTCTCCTGCCCTCTGGCTGCCGTCTGTACCTGCTGGCCTGGCTGCCCTCCAAATAATCTCATACCCGCTCTTTTCCGGCACCTTCTCTGAGTTCTGTGGGCATCTCCTTGTGCCCAGGCCTTCACCTTCTGCCCCTTTCCTATATGCTTACTCTCGGGAAAACCCGGAAAGATCCTCGAGGGGTCCCACCCCAGCCCCCTACCTGTAGACCTGCTGTCACCCACACTCCCAGTTCACATTTCCACCTGTACAGACACACCTCAGCTCCGACCTCCAGCATCTCAAAGTCAAACTCGGTTTTCTCTCTAAAATGAATCCTGCAGACTCTCACTATCCCACTATTTTTTCAGCTCTCAACCTAGAAGACTTTGATTTCTCTTTTTTTCCCCAGTGCCTCATCCAAACTGTCACAAAAATTCTGCGACTTCTTTAGAGATTTTTCTTGATATTTTCACTCCCTTTTGTACTAGACCCACCAGGCCCCAGGTTACCTGCCCCAAGCACAGCCCCCCTCCCCATTCCCTCATCCCCGCGCCCTGTGAGATTCGTCAGAAACTCAGGGAGTGGATCCCAGGAATCTGTATTTCCAATAACCTTCCAGGTAGTTAGTTTGCCTTGCACTGAAGTCAGGACTGAAACTCCTATGCAGACGGAATCCCAACACCTAGTCTGGGTGGATCAGGTAGGTTATGCTCCTGTAACAAATTAATCCTGAAATCCTAGTGGCTTGACATAGTACATATTTATTTGTTGCTCACACAAATTCTAATATGGGTAGGGCAGCTTCCTCCTTTTTACAGCTACACCATGTGGAACATGTCGTCCCCAAGATGTTGAGATTGGGGAGGAAGGAGCTGAAGGGATGTTTCTAAGGGGCAGGACTGGAATGGTTAGAACTTAGTTACATGATCCTGCACGGAGCTGCAAGGGAGGCAGGGAAGTGCCTGGGAAGTTCCCAGGAGGAGTGAAGCCTTCGCAGCAGCCAGTCTCCAGGGCTAATCTGGGTTTCTTCTTCCCCAGGGGGTTGTTCCCAAGTTCCTGGTGGAAGCAACTCTGTTTTCACAAGTGTCCTGCAATGCTCTCTACCACTCCCATCAACTCAAATGAGTCCCTGCTTCTTAGCGCTGAAAGAGCGGGACGCAGCGTTCTCCTCCAGCAACGCCAAGGCCCAGCTACACCCACTCCACGCTTGCTTATTAGAGTGATCTCCTCGTCCTCTTCTGGGTAGATTCAGGATGCTGAGGATTGTCCCCTCAAGTTCCCCGGAATTTCCAGTTGAGGAAAGAACAGAACTTTCTAGGAGTTCCCTGAAGGAAGATCATCCTACACTGACTTCAGCTTTGGAAGATGAATTGAGATAAAACAAAGAAGGGCTTTGGAATGTGGACCAAATGTTGAGGCATAAACAACTATTTCTGAACTGTTTTTTCCACCTTGGCTGCTAAAGTAAAATTGAAGTTTTTAGAGACTTTTGCTAAAGTCTCTAAATATTCAGAATAATTATTCATGCTCTCCAGGAAGGCGGCACGACATGGCGGTTAAGAATGGGAGAGTCTGTAAATAGGTTGCCTGGGTTTGAATCAAAGCTACTTCTTTCTGGTGGTGAGTCTTGGGCAAGTTACTTCACCTTGCTGAGCCCCAGTGTTCTCATCTGTAAAAAGAGGAAAATATTCATATTCATACCTATCTCCTTAAATGTGATGACTATGAGTGCAATGATAACTGTACCTGGCTTGTTGTGGGGCAACAAAGGGAAGTTCTAACGGATGGTACTATAAAATACTGACCTACCCTTAAACTTGAACATCTTAACTTTTATTTTTGATAGGTAATCTGTAAATGTCTATTCAACAACGAATTTAGGACACTTATCCTAAAAAATGTACCCTGCACATTTCTTAGGGAAATTCTACGACAAAGGAAGATGTTTACTGTGGATGAGAAGGTAGCCTCTAGGGGTTGGCGGGAGAATGCGGCTCCCTGACAACCACGAGGGAGCGTTGATTTCCCTAGGTATGTATCAACAGTCTGCATTTGTCAAGTGGCAAACATTCTGTCACATCGTCAAGGCCTGTATGAAGAGCTTGTGCGGGGACTCTTCCTCAGATCGTTCCCATCGGCAGTGTGCTCTACTCTCGCTTGACTTGGTGCCCAGCCTAGGCCTGCTGCTGCCTCTGCTGTTGAGAAACGGGTGGGAAGTAAGGCGGGGCACACTCCAGGGATCGAGTCATTGTTGCTGTGCCCGTCAGCTTTTCCCCTTTCTTCTCTTTGAGACCCCGGGTGATGGGAACAGCAAGGGAAGGTGAAATTAAGAAAGTTAAGGAGCTTGAGTGCCAGATCTGTAAAGTGCTTTGCTTGACAGCAGGGTGTCCCCGTCCTTGCAGGGCATGGTAGGGTTTTTCTCTCAGGCTTTGTTCTCATATAAAGGTAATGTGGGCAGAGGGCAGAAGTGGGGGTGTCATATATGAGCCATAAAAAAAGAAAACTGGAGCTTGGGTACAGCACCAGGGAGGATCTTGGGGTAAATTTTTGTGATAAAATAAAGAAAATCCTGGCTGAATTATCTTCCTCCAGGGGCTAGGAAAGAACATTCTATATAGAGACTGCTTCTGATGGGCCCATAAAATAATGTGAGCACACTTTTTGGATCATTAGCTCCACATTTTTCCTCTTAAATTTTTGTTGTTGCTGTTAATCAAAGGTGTTTGAAGACCTTGTTAATTAACTTTCCAGTTCTTTAACTCACATTTCTTAATACTTTAACATTAAAGTTAGACTAGGACAGTTTTGCATTTGGGAATATCAGAATTTACAAGCCTAGTTCAACTACACCTAATTCCAAATAGCTGCAGTATATATTCTCTCCTTTTAATTATGCTTTCCCTCTCCATTCTGATTATTCCAAGTTATGCAAATCAAGCTGGAGAAGAGATTTAATTTAATCAACTGTGGGTTTGCTTACATGGATTTGAATATCAGCTGTCGTCTATATGTAAATGATTAGAGAGAAGGAAACTTGTTGCAACGCACTGTGACCGACTCCTGATGCCATTCTTGCTGGCTAACCCTGTGTGGGATCTCAAGGTCAGGCTCAGAGTCAAGTTGGTTGTGGGAGGTTGTCTGTGGGCCCCGGAGGAAGACGCTCCATCTCCCAGGTCTGTGCTTGGGCGATTCTAAAAGACTGCTGTTTTTTCAGACATTGTCAGAAAGACCTCTATCTTGTCTGTTATTTATGATTCATGAGAGAGAAAGATGGAAGGAGAGATAGAGGGATTGTTTTTCTTTACCAAGAATTCTCCATTCACTCAAATGAAGCGGCATTCTTCGCATTCCAGGCCAGGGAAGGCGGCTAAGGTATCCATCCCCTGAGGAAAAAGAGGAGACCAGGCTATTTGGAGCTGTTAGCAGTCCAGGAGGAGAAACTCTTTCTCCAAATCACTCAAAGGGTCAAGAACAGAGAAATCACCAGTATGGAGTTCTCAGCCAGCAGGGAGCAGAGGCCAAACGAAGAAAGGAGGTATTTTCAGGGGCCGCCGGCTAGCTGACCACAAACGAAACACTCGTCTCTTTGAAGTGCTAACGTTGGTCTTGACTGGGGAGGGAGAAGAGAGGGGACTGTGGGTTGTCAACACGCCACCTGATTGTTTTGAAGGTGTCAGGCAAGATCCCAGCACAGGTGTTTCGTTTTAGAAAGCTGGGGGTGCGTTCTGCATTGGAAAGCTGACCAAATCCTAGAATTGATTCTTCTTCCTCTTCTTTTCCCCCTAAACTGGGTCAGGGAGAGAGTTTCATATTTGTGTTGTTGTTGGTACACTGCCAGCTCAGAAGTAAGATGATTGGCTGAGACGTAGAGCTTAACAATTAGCGTTAAATACAGGCAGCTGGCTGTGTTTTGATTAGAAGCCACAATCAAGAAATCTGGCAATCTGGAATTTCGTGATGGCTGAAGCCTGTTTTTTTTTTAACCCCATTTGCACAATTTCTAGTCTTTCAGGGCCTTTTTCTTTACTGTCACTGTAGTATTTCACGCTGACAAAATTGGCAGAAATCCTCCAAAGTTGTGCAAGGCTCCTCGGTGTCTGAAGCAGCAGAGGTGTGCTGTGTCGCTGGCCACGTGCTTTGTGGTTTCTGCTCTGTTTGATGAAAATGTACACTGAAGACATGGGTCAGTTAGCACAATGTTTACGTCTTCTTTTTTTCCTACTCAATTAATTGTTCATAAATGGGAAAACAAAAATGACTCAGATCAACTCCTTTTAGTGGCAGGGCTGTTCTGGAGGCTGTATTTTGTTGCTTCTAGAGCCACCTTGTGGACAACTGTATTTAGAATTTGGAAGTCGGGTGGATTCATTTGGAAATTGCAGTACATTATCAACGTAACTTTGGAATTCTTGGTTATAAAATCTAAGCATAATGACCACTACTTAGTTTGTAGGGAAACATTTCAGCAAATACCTGTAATAGGGAAAACTGTGGTGAGTATGGAAATTTATGCACCATTATGAAATATACGAAGAAAGCCCAGATTT
The DNA here is from genome assembly GCA_031878705.1 of Tapirus indicus. Taxonomy (NCBI): domain Eukaryota; kingdom Metazoa; phylum Chordata; class Mammalia; order Perissodactyla; family Tapiridae; genus Tapirus; species Tapirus indicus. The sequence goes on from CM062927.1 coordinate 41,354,827, forward strand.
TGTAGTTGATGTAAATCATCTCCATTTCCTTACAAGTCCTCAAGTGTTGGGGTGGAGAAAGACGTGGGAGGTGCCTAAGTTTCCCCACTATTACAGTATTTCAGACTTTTTCTCCCCGCTGCCCCCTAGACGGCATCTGGCTGTATGAGAGAACTGACATGACCTTGGGGTGGTGAGGAAAGAGAACCTGGGTCTCTGGCATCGGCCTTACATCTTCTAGTTGCAGGTGGGCTGGGCCACCCTCTGGACCTCTGTGTGGAGCCTGCTGTGTGCAGCTGGTGCCTTCTGGCTTTCTGGGTATCATGTTGGGGTGGGTCATGAGTCTCGTGCTCCAGACCCCATAGCCCCTGCATTGTGACCTTTGGCTGGCACAGGCCCTCTCATAACTGTTGGGTCTCTCTACTGAGGAAGGGACAAATTTCTGGATCTCCTGCAGACCATGAGTGGGCTCTGGGGCACCGGAAGCGTGTTCTCAGTCTGTCTACGTAGACATCTGACCCACCATGGTTAGTCTTGCCTTGGAGGATGTGGTGCCACACCAATGGCCACTCCCTGAAGACCTGCGTGGAGCTGTCAGGTTTCCCACACCCATGCACCCCAAGGTGGGAGTGAGGGCTAGAATGTTGAGGACACTGGCAATCGGCCCCTTCGCTCTGTCTGCTCTCGCTTCCTCTCTGTGTTCCATCAGGGCTAGAAGCAGGGTCTTCTGCCTTCTGCATCAGGGATTTCCCTTTCATCATACTTGCACTCTCTATTCTATGACTTGCATCAAAGCTGTAGAATCAGTTTTGCCAAGCCTAACTTAGATATTCACAGAATTGTCAAAACTGTCATATTTTGAGGAACTCAAACATACAATTTTTGTAGTCCAAGCCAAAAATTAACTCTTTCTTTTTGTGCATTTTTGAAATAATTATTCTGATTCATCTTAGAGGCAAATGGATGCTTCTGGCAGAATGGGGAGAGAGCATGTACTTGGAAATGCAAATTGAAAAGCACATCAGTATCTTTCAATAAAATATTATCTTCATTTCATTGTTATTAATATTAGTTCTAAAAATGCAAACATCTCATAGTTTGGATAAAAACTTGGAAAGCAAAGTGCAGCATCTATATTATTTCCTCCTAATGTTTCTCTCCTGACCTGATGAAACCCAGATGGGTTGATGTTTGGTTTTGCACTGACAGTCTCCTTAGGAAGAGGGAGAGGCAAGGAGACAGGAGAAGCTGGTGCATTTTAATAGGGATCCAGTTTCCCATTGCAAAGAGGTGAGTCCTTGCATAGACAGTCTTCTTGACAATCCAATCGCCACATGGAAGCACTATTAGCCCTTTCTAAACAAAATCTCCTTTATTATTTATTCCTTTCAAGGTTCCCCAGGGGATATATATTGAAGTTCAAACTTTCAAGGTCCCTTATAAATACAACACACTTTACCTCTTCACATATACCTCCCTCTACCCTCTAGTAGACTGCATGTAGGCAGACAAACTGTTTTCCATCTATGTCAGCCTGACATGATTTGTCCCTCACCACTACCTCACTCTGACCATCTAGTCTTTTCTCTTTATGCTATTTAGATTTTTTCCGGGCCTGATTCAAATCCCTTCTCATCTGTGAAATGTTCCCTAATAATCAACCTCTCCCTCCTTTGCATTGCTTTAGGTCAGTGGTTCTTAACCCGGAGTGGGCATCAGAATTACCCTGCGAACCTTTTCTATGCATGTTCCAGCCTCAGACTCAGAGATTCTAACTCACTTGTTCTGGGATTGGGCCACGTGGTTCTGAGAACATCCCTGGGTAAGAATCAGGGCAGAAGTTTACGGTCTTTCCTCTTCTAGTCCATTCTTTTGGCACTTACCAGCTATTGCTTCATCCTATCAGTTACCCCTTCATGTGTAAGGAGGCGTCTCGGCAGGGTCTGATGGACCAGCTGTCAGACTCTCAGGGCTGATGGGCCACACTTTCCCCCAGAGTCCTCTGCATATCCTGGACACAGCAGCCTCTGCTTGTGCATGGAATGCTCTAGGAATGCCAGGATGTTAAAGGACACAAATTTCTACACACTTTCCTTGATTTACACTGTGGACAAGGTTGGGGCTTTTCCTACCATTGGATTTCAGACATAGAGGGCCCTGGAGGTCTGTCGGGGGTGGAAATTTCCCAAAAGAAAATTCCAAAATTCCCAAAAGAAAAATCACCACAAGGGAGGAAGAAGTATTGATTCGTTAAACACATATTTATTGAACACCTATTACGTGCTAGACAGTGCACTGGGGGAATGTGATAACCACAGACAAGCTCTCCCCCTCATTTCGGTGGGGCGTGAGAGGGGCCTTCAGCCTCGGATGATGATTCCCTCACTTGTTCTCCTTCCAGGCTCCAGGGGTGGTTTCTCTGAGGCCCTTCTGGTCTCTGCCTGCCACCCAGTCCCAAAGCCAAAGCTGCATATTTTAGGTTTCTGTTACAATATCTCACTTCTAGATATCAAGGTCTGTTTTAGTTACCTATCACTGCAGAATAAACCCTAAACAAAATAAACCTGAAAACTTAGTGGCTTAAAATAACAGCCATCTAATTATTTCTCATAAATCTGTGGGTTGAATGGACTCAGCTGGGCAATTCTGCTGCTCCCTGCGATGTCAGCTGGGGCTGCGGTCATCTGAGGGCTGCACTGGGATGGAAAACCCACGAGAGCTCGCTTGCGTGTCCGGCTGTTGGTGCTGGAGTTGGCTGGGAGCTCAGCTAGGCCTGCTGACCGAGGACCTCGCTTCTCTTCCATAGGGGTCTCGCCACGTAGCACTCAGGCTTCCTTTCAGTTGGCGCCTGGGTTCCAAGAATGAGTGTTCTGAGAGGAAGGAGGTAGAAACTGCCAGCTTAAGGTCTGGGTGTGAAATTCGCTTCTGATGTATTTTATCGGTCAGAGCAATGGGGTGGCCCAGATTCAAAGGGAGGGAAGTCAACTCCACCTCTCAGTGGAGACACGGCATTCACGTACAGGCCGGGGGGACTGAGGGCATGCTGGTCATCTGTGGAGACGGCCACAGCTGGGGAGAATGACTGCCTCTTGCAACAAGGAATTACATCGAACCTGGTTCTACTTTTCTTCTGTGGAGGAGTCAGACCTCGCATGTCTAGAACATCCCAATCATTCTTCCTTCTGATTCATCCTGCACACACCTTAATACTTACCATTCAAACAGCTGGTATTTTCTCTCTATTACTCAGAATCCAGTGTAAGAAATCTGTTGATGCTTCCTTCTTTTGGGCAGTAATTCTTGGTAAAAGGAAAAATAGGAATTAAAGCATGAGGCAGAGTCTTTAGCATTGATGTGCAATAAAGAGTTTCCACAGCATGCTTTTTTTTGTAAATATGATTTTTGTAAATTGTTGTGAATTCTCTGGCTGAGCAGGACCTGGGTAACGGAACATGCGTGAGACACGGAGCCTTCCCTAAAGAGAGAAGAGGGAGAAATTTCCCCCACTATTTTGTTTTAGTGTATGTATATATATTTTTAAATACAGATTAACATGCTGTAAAAATTCAAACAGTCCAGAATGACATAAAACAGAAAAAAATCTCTCATGTCACGCCCCACCTCCTTCAAAAACTCAGCACCACTCTCCAATCAACAGTCCCTGGGGTCAGATCTTCTGGCGGTTGCTATCGGAAATAAATCTAGTATATTTATACCTCTCTCTTTTTTTTTTTTTTTTTGCTGAGGAAGATTCGCCCTGAGCCAACATCTGTGCCAGTCTTCCTCTGTTTTGTATGTGATCCACTGCCACAGCATGGCCACTGACAAGTGGTGTAGGTCCATGCCTGGGAACTGAACCCAGGCCACCAAAGCAGAGTGCACCAAACTTAACCACTAGGCCACTGGGGCTGGCCCTATACTTCTCTTTCTTGATTGGTAAATTTAAACAGTATTTATGTGTCCTCATTCGAAAGCAGTTGTTCCCCAATTTTAGCATGCATCAGAAACACCTTGAGAGTTTCTTAAAACACCCCCAGAATTTCTGATTCAGCATGTCTGGGGTGGGGCCTGAGAACCTGCATTTCTAGCAGGTTCTCAGGTGATGTTGATGCTTTTGTCTGGGACCATATTCTGAGAACCACTGTCATGAAGAAAAAAAAGTTTTTGTTTTTGACTTCCAGTATATCATCTTCTCCTCTCTCATTTATCTACTGATTTTTCTTAATTATATATATTTTAATTCTGATATTTATCATTGTGTCATATGAAAATATACTTACATGTTTATTTCTTGATTGGTCATCTTTAGGCAGTGTCCATTGACAGCCACAGCTATAAAAGGTGAGGAAATATGAGAATTATTTCTGCTTTATGATTTTTTTACTATTAAAAGTGATGTCTTTTGGGAAAATTGCATTTTTAACCACTTGGTGCTGTTATAGTGAAATGTCATTTATTTTTACATTTTGTTCTTATATCCGGTCACCTTGCTAATCCTTCAGTAATTCTAATTTTCAACTTGTTTGTAAGATTTTGCATGTTGATACCTGCAGCTCTAGTTCACGCATTGTTACTGTTGTATAATGTTGCATTTTCTGATTATACCACATGTTGATAATCCAATCTCATGTTGATGGATATTTAGTAGTTGACATAGTCTTCTCCTTCTTCTTTGCTAACACATAATAATGCAACAATAAAATTGTAGTATATGTGTCCTTGTGGACATGTGTGACTTTTCTTTTGCAAAATACACCAGGGAGTGGAACTACTGGGTTGTGAAGACTCAGATACACTTATGCACAATTCACAGCCTGTTGGCCTGACCTGTTTTTCCAGTTATTGCCATAGCAACCATCTCTGAGTGAGCTCCCAGTGATTTTGCACAGGGCTTCCCTCTCGTCTGTGCTGCCTGCCTCTTGTCTCCAGCCCAGGATGGGGACATGTTCCCTTGCTCAGTGTACATGTGTGCACAACCGTGTAGTGTGAGGAGCAAACCTTTGGCCCTGGGACATAGAGCCAGTGGATAAACCTTCCCCTTCTGCTCCTGGACTAACTGCCCTGCAGTGCAGTTTGGCCTCTTGAAGGGTGATCTCCTCAGACCCAGCAGCCAGGAGCATCCCTGCTGGTGCTCCCTTCCCTGCCTCACTCTGATCACTTCTAAGAGACTGCTTGTCCTTGGGGGAGGGATGAGGCAGAGTCTTCGTAGGCCCATCTCCTGCCTCATGACGCTCTCTGAAGTATCCTAAGTGGGTGGGAGGATCGTCGAGGGGCTGAGAGACTGCTCACAATTGAAGTTGAGGCCTTCAATGACTTACGCCGTGAAGGCTGCCCACGGGAACATATGGAAATGTGGGCTGCAGCTTTGGGTTCGGCCTAGACAAAGTTGGTGCTAGCAGAGATCGTGGTTTAGGGGTTGATTTGGAGCAATAAGAATCGACCATGGACTTAGTGGTGTATTCAGAATCAGGAAGTTGAAATGGATGTGACTTGGATGCCCATTACAGTCTTGGATTAGTAAACAGGGCAGATGGCTCAACAAGCCCCGATTCCACCTCCTTTACAGTTGACTTAATTTGCCAGTTGAGTGTGTTGCAGTATAGTCTAACACTACAAAGTAAGAAGTATGGTTATCCCATTTTGTAGATGACGAAATTGAGGCACAGAGAGGTTCAGTAACAAACCTCAGGTCCCACAGTGGCAGAGCTCTGTTTGAACCCGGGAAGTCTACACCTAGGCCCATGCTCTTAACCACCTTGCTACACTGATTCTCTTGTCAGTGCTTCATCTTCCCTTCCTCCCTCCCTCCCACTCTTCCTTCCTTCTGTGTTTCCTTCCTTTTTCTTTCTATGTCAGATTTGTGGAGATATAATTAACATACGGCTATAATATATTGTTATGTTATTATATAATTAACATACGGTTAATTATAGCATAATCAAGATACAGATCTTTTCATCACCCCAAGAAGTTCACTGTATCTTTTCCTCCACCCCCAGCCTCTGGCAACCACTGATCTAGTCTCCCTCCCTGCAGTTTTGCTTTTCTGGAGGATGTTGCATGAATGGAATCAGAGCGTGTAGCCTTTTGAGTAGCGTTCTTTCACTGAGCACAATGCACATGAGATGTATTAGTGGTTTGTTGCTGTTTATGACTGAGGAGTATTCCATTGTCTGAATGTGTAACAGTTTGTTTATCCATTTACCAGTTGATGGATATTTGGATTATTTCCAGTTTTGGGTGGTTATGAATAAAGCTGCTATAAGTATTTGCCTACGGGTATTTGTATAGACGTATATTTTCATTGTCTCGGGTAAATACCTAGGAGTGGGATTGCTGGGTCATATGATAAGCGAATATTTAACTTTATAAGAAAGAGCCAAGCTGCTTTTTCACAAAGGCTGTACCATTTTTCATTTTCGCCAGTAACGTATGATTTGCCGGTTGCTCTACTCTACATCCTTTTTTGCAGTTGGTATAGTCAGGTTTTAAAAAAAATTTTTAACCAGTCTAACAGATGTGTAGTGGTAGCTCACTGTGGTTTTAATACGCATTTCCCTCATGACTAATGATGTTGAGTGTGTTTTCATGGGCTATTTGCTATCTGTATGTCTTCTTTGGAATGCTTTCTTATAAATAAGGTTTAATTTTCATTAACTATATGCTTATTAATAAATATCATTAATCCAACTGTACACATGGAAGTTCACATACAATTCACATCTTTAAATTTCCGATCATTGTGGACAATGCAGAATCATGCAGCAGTTAGGGACAGGAGCAGGGTTCAAACTACAGCCCAATAACTTACCAGCCATGTGCCCTTGGGCAAACTGTTGTGAAACTGTGACTGTTTCCTCCTCTGTAAGGTGAGGCTAACAAGAGCATCTACTGCAGACTTACTGTGGGGATGACGTGAGACAACTCACGTGATGTACATAAAACAACGCCTGACACCTAGGAAGTGCCAGGTGTCATCAGCATCACCTTCACTACCGCTTAATCATCTTCAACCTTATCATCTGGTCGATGACTGAGTTCCGTGAGAGTGTACATTGACTAATACACATTAAGTAAGTTCACTCATTTCTACCTAATTCCAGAACTGTAAAGGGATCTAGTCCAGTTCCTAAACATCACAAAAGAAGATAAGAAGATCTAGAGAGTGTGTCTTGGTTACATAGCCCACACGGCCAGCAACTGCAAGACCCTGCAAATACTTTGTGAAATGCCAAGTCAAATATGGACAATCTCAATAATTTCCAGACCTGTTTTGGCATCTGGAAAAGTATAACAGCTGGTTCTTCCATTGCTCCTTTAGATTCTCCAGCAGTCAATAGACCCCTCTTGCCAGAACTCAGATACTTCTTTTTTTTTTTTTTTGTGAGGAAGACCAGCCCTGAGCTAACATCCGTTGCCAATCCTCCTCTTTTTGCTGAGGAAGACTGGCCCTGGGCTACCATCCGTGCCCATCTTCCTCTACTTTATATGGGACGCCGCCGCGGCGTGGCTGACGAGCCGTGCATTGGCGGGCGCCCGGGATCCGAACCCGCGAACCCTGGGCTGCCAGCGCGGACTGAACCGCTGCACCACCGGGTGGCCCCCTCAGATACTTCTTGAAGGGCCCAGACTGACGTACAAAACGTGCTTAGGATTAAACAAATGTGTAAGCCACTTTGCCACTTGCAAACACCTTTATGTGTATGGACGTCATTTTAATCAGGTGGAAATATGTCTTTTTGTTGGTACAGCTCAGTACTGACCCTTTTCTGATAGGATATCATGATGTTATGAGATTGTAACAGGGTTTGGGTTGGTGGAATGGATCTTTGGGAAAGTAAATTTAAACACAACTTAATTTAATGGTATGAAATGGTTATTATTGATGTCAGTGACCACCCTAAGCCGAACTCCTGTTCTTAAATGGGAGGGGGTGGGGGGATATGTAATTGCTCAGTGGGTCCACTGAGGGGAGCCATTTCCATAGCAAAGATATTACAGATATGGAATGGAGATCGTGTTCAAGATCTAACATGGAGTTTAGAGGCTAAAGATAAAATTACTTATGCACAAGGTCTTCAGATTCCTAAAAGAACTATGATTTTATAATAATCAGACAAAACCATGTTCAGAAAGGCAATACAAACATTTAGCTGCACTGATTTAAAATAAAAATCTGTTGAGTTTAGGCAATGGTACCCCTCTCCAGGGGAAGGTAAAGATCACTTGGTTGGCTGGTTGATTTGTGCTTTGCTCTTTGCACTCCCTTCAGAAATATCCAGGACCAAGTAAAAGTTATCTGTAGGAAGCAATAGCAATCAATAATGTTTACTGAGAGCATGCTATGTGCTAAGTCCATTCTAAGTACTGACTCATTTAATCCCCGGAGTGATCCTATAACATTGGGAAGAGTTATCATCAACCCCATTTCATAGTTGGGGAATGCAGGCACAGAGAGGCAAGTGAATTGCCCAAAATCACAGAGCTGGTAAGAAGCAGGCAGTCTGTCTCCAGAAGCCACAGTCTTACACTTCCCTGTGCTGCCTTTTGATAGGAGGGTCCATAAGCCTTAGATGAATGGATGATGTGTGAACGAAGGGGAAGATGAGAGAGTGAGGCAGTGAAATAAGGTAGTTTAGGCGGCTGTTCCAGTGATCAGAGTCGGCAGTACCTTCACCTGAGACCCAGAGGGAAATGTCCAAGTAGAGAAGTCAGTCCTCTGCAAGGTTGCTGTATTCACACAGCACAGATGGCAAAAGAAAATCGATGAAGATGAACTTGTTTTAAATATATTTTACTATTGGAAACTGTCAAAAGTCCTGAAGGACGATGACGTTGGGGGTGGTGGCAGAGGTTTGGACCAGCGAAGTGAACGCGGGCATCGGAAGTACAGTCAGTGAAGAACACGCTGCGTTGCACAAAATGAACCTCTTTACGGTTTCGTTTCTCCCTGTTTTGTTAACATTTCCAAACTTGCCTCATCTTCCTGGACTGTCTTTAAAAGTTTTTTCTCCTCTCTTTTATTCCCATTTTTCAGCTGTTTTCAAATACTCAACAACTCCGTATTTTCTTGTCTTCAGTGATATGTGAACCCCAGTTCACCTAGTGATAGAAGAGGTCTCCCTGAGAAACCCAAAAAGTCACATAGCTCAGTTTCCCCTGACTTAAAATGATTTTGGTCACACTGTATTCAACACATGGGATATCCAAGATGAAAAAAATAAAAGAATCGTTTATAATCCTAAAAAGAGGAAAAAAAGTCTGTTAGAGACTCTTCTGTTCTGAGAAGAAATATCTACCATGGAGTCTGAGAGATGTGGTCTGTGTCCTTGGAGAACTCGTGACCCATGGCTGTGTTCACTTGCAGATTATTTTCTCGGCTAAAAACAACACATGGTAATTTAGAAAACTTGACTTATGGAGACTATCTGCTTTGCCAAGGGATGTGAGAGAGCCCTATTTTATTATCCTTGTGAGTTATCCCTTTTCCTTGGTTCTGTAAAAAGATTGTTATGAAACTCATCAAATATTACTTAGGAATAAAACCAATGTTTGCAATTCATCTATAATACAGAAATTAATTAATTTACATAATTAAATGTAATTTTAACTTCAAAGTGCTGTAAAAAGGACATTTGCTATTGAAGATCTGCCTGGTTTCAGGTGTCAGGTTTGTCTAGCAGCCCTTCTGGACCCTCTCATGTGCTTCATTTCAGTTCAGAGTAAGAAAGACGGTGGGTCTTGCAGTTACGGTCGATGCTCGGCCTTTCGACTGAATGGTGCAAGGAAAGTGACCTGTCTTTTATCCCAGTTTGATTTACTCTCATGAAGGGCTTGAGTCGCCAGATAGGGGTCCCAGGACAACAGGGGCCTCAGAGAGTCGGGGGCAGAGCTCAGTCCGGTCCCAGAGGACGCAGGGGTTCCACCGAGAGTCATAACTAGAGAGCCCACATCTGTCAGCAAGTTCCAAAGGAACTGGGGTCTGGGAGAGTGAGAGAAGCCCCTCAAAGCACAAGAAGGGGGTTGGAGAGCCTAGGTGAGAGCAACTCTCTAAGATACTGCTTCCAAGGGCCCCGCCCTCTGCGTGGAGCACTGTGTACTCGCCACACGTCCCACGGCAAGGTCAGATCTACTACAGTAGATGGTTGGCCTGAAACCACGAAGGCAAGAAAAAAATAAGTAAAAGGACACATCTGACGATGTTAAAAAAGAGGAAGTCTGGGGCCGGCCGGTCGCGTAGTGCTTGAGTTCGCGTGCTCTGCTTGGGGGATCCGGGGTTCGCGGGTTCGGATCCCAGGTGTGGACAAACGCACCGCTCATCAAGCCATGCTGTGGCGGCGTCCCATATAAAGTAGAGGAAGATGGGCACGATGTTAGCCCAGGGCCAGTCTTCCTCAGCAAAAAGAGGAGGATTGGCAACAGATGTTAGCTCAGGACTGGTCTTCCTCGCTGCCCCCCCCCCCCAAAAGAAAAGTCTGCCTGGTAAATGGCATTTTAAGAAAAAGTTAAGACTCTCTCTCTTAAGAGCTTAACCCTCTGTCTATGGATGAGGAGAAAGGGACGGGCGGGGAAGGGGTCTGGGTTTCAAAGCCTCACCCATGTTTGCCCTCTCCCGGGAGCTCTCTCCCAGTCCTACAGTTTTTCCCTTCACCCTCCTCACCTATGCTCCTCACCCCAGCTGTTTTGATGGGGGCTGGTGGTGACTCAGAACCAGGGTACCCCAAGGCCCACACTGGGTAGGTAGCTGGGAGAAGGGGTCGGGAGAACCCACACATGGAGGTAGAGACTAAGCCTCTTTCACACTGTTAACAGCTTGGCTGCTTGATGGCTCCCACAGGCTTCTATGGGCAAGTCTGAGACTCATATATGTTATATATATATCAATCATATAATATGCATGTGTATATATGTAATATATATAATTTTTATAATATACATTTATACATTATAAAAATGTATACAATATATACATTTATACATTATAAATGTATACATTTATAATTTTTTGATAGAGATTACCCAGGGGCCAGCCCAGTACTGTAGAGGTTAAGTTCGTGTGCTCCACTTTGGTGGCCCCGGGTTCACAGGTTTGGATCCCAGTGCAGACCTACACCACTCATCAAGCCATGCTGTAGCGGCTTCCCACATACAAAAAGTAGAGGAGGATGGGCATGGATGTTAGCTCAGGGCCAATCTTCCTCACCAAAAAAAAAAAAAAAAAAAGAAAAGAAAATACCCCAAAATATGTTTCCTTTGGAACCCAGTACCTGCATGTACTGGGGACAGCCTCATACTGACCCATATTCCTTCCCTAGGAGAAGGATCCTAGCATTTTTTGCATCTTGATGGAGCTTCCTTTTCTAAGAAAAGGGTCAAGATGGATATCTTAGAAATTCTGTCTGGTTGGGTTCCCTACTCATCACACGGGGAACTTGAGGAAGATGTGTGATGTGGGTGACAGGATACAACTGTCTATCTGAGCACAGCACACACTTACTGTGCTTTGTTCTGAGTTCTTTACATATTTTTACCTATTTAATCCTCACAACAGCCCCACAGGATGGATCATACCCATTTATAGATGAGGACACTGAGAGGGCTAATAAGTGCTCTCTGTCTCTAGGTCAGCTGTCTTAACCACTCTACTAGCTTATCTCTGAAAATGGAAAAACAATTCATTTGTTTCTTTCCTCTTTGTTTTTGCACTAGAATAATGGAATGCAATATCTTCCCTGTCCCAAAACTCTTGGAAAATTTGGATGTTAAATCTTCTTGACTCTCAAGAAAGGGAAATTAGTTTCCCTTTGGGTGAAGTTTCTGGGTCCAGTGGGCCATGTACTCTAGTGTGAAAGAACTAGATGAAAAGTGAGTTTGAGAGCAAATTCCTTTGGAAGTAGGATGAGATCTCTAAGACAAAATGAGGTCAGAGGATGAGGAAGGAGAAGGAGAAATTACAGAGGAGATGCCTAGGAGAATGGGGCTGATCTGAGAGAAGTTGCCCAAGGAATAAGGATTCTGACCCTGGCGAGACCTGGATAGTATATGGACTTAGCAGAAGCCTATCTTAATGATGGAGTAGGTTTGTCACTTTTGTGACTCACAATGAACCATGCCTCCTGGTATTCACACACTTGTGTTGTCTCCTCCTCTTAAATCTGACATGGATCTGTGGGTTGCTTTAACCAATAGAATGCTGCAGAGGTGCTGCAGGGCCAGTTGCGGACTTCAGTTTTAAGAAGGTCTGATAGTTACACTTGTGTCTTCTTGGGAGCCTCAAGCCGCCATATAATGAATTTGGATATCCTGTTGGAGAGACCACATGGAGAGGCCGTGTGGAGAGGAAGAAGTGCTGAGATTACAGGGAGAGACAAAGAACCCATCTGGCAGTGAGAGCTGAGGCTCCGGACCTATGAGCTTAGGCAAGTGGCTCAGCCAGCTTCCAGCTCTTTGGGCCGCTTCAGTGGAGGCACCAGATGTATGAGTGAAAAAGCCCCAGCAGACATCATGTGGGAGAAAGACAAGCCATCCCTCTGTCCTCTGCCTGAATTCCTGACCACAGAACCATCAGAAATGATAAGATGGTGTTGGTACAGGCCAGCCACTAAATTTGAGTAGTTTCACAGCAATTGATAACCAGAACAGACTGCACTGTTTGTACACCCAGGGGCTGCAGGGAAACCAAGGCTTCATCTGCTGCAGGCCTAGCCCCCTTTACCAGATCCCAGCTCCATGGATCTGGCGAGAACTTCACTTCAAATCTGTGTCCAGCCTCTCACCTGTCAGTCACCTAGAAGTAGGAATGCCACGGGCTTCGCATAAATTCTTTCTGTTTACACATGGACCCACCTCCCCCTCCGATATCATCTTGGGATACTCATAAGCCCAAACAAGTGTATGGGGTGGGGAACCACAGTCCCCAGATATTTGGTCAAACATTATTCTGGATGTTTCTGTTTAAGGTGTTCTTTGGATGAGATTAACATTAAATTGGTGGGTTTGGGGTAAAGCAGATTATTCTCCATAATGTGGGTGGGCCTCATCCTGTCACTTGAAGGCCTTAATAGAACAAAGGCTGACCTCTCCAGGGCAAGAAGGAATTCTGCCAGCAGACAGCCTTGAGTCTCCAGACTGGTGGCCTATTCCATCAGATTTTGGACTCGCCAAACTTCCACAATCGTGTGAGCCAATTCTTTAAAATCTCCCTTTCTATACACATACGCAGATATCTATCTATCTATCTATTCTGTTGGTTCTGTTTCTCTGGAGAACTCTGGCTAATACAGACGGTAAGGTTTGCTACATATATTCTTCGTGTTACTGAATAGAATAAGCTCAAGACCTTCTGAGCTGGGACGGTGACTGACCCTTGTTACACGTGTTAGAGCGATGACTGGTTTGAGAGTTTGGAGCTGTGTGTTGAGCTTCTCTGGCTCTGCCCCTCTGTGACCTTGGGAAAACCAGTCAACCTTCCTGAGCCTCAGTTTCATTATGGCTGTAGCTCTCAAAAGTTTCTGTGATTTAAATATGGTTATTAGGATAAAAAAGGGAAACAATGGAGGCATTGTTACTGCAATAATGAGTGCTTGATCACGGCCCAGGTGGGACCATATAATAAGCCTTTTTTTTTAAAGAGCTTAAATGAGTGGGCACATTTTGCACTTCCTACTTTCTGCAGTTTAAGTTGTATGAGCTGAACAGAGGTGGATTCTTGGGGGTTACCATACTTAACCAATTACCCAAGGACATTAACTAGCACACCTGTTCACATTTACCTTTTTATTGCTTGGCCTCAGAGCCAATAAAATTATAGCTTGTGCAATTTGTTTTCATAATGCATCGATTGCTTTTAATCATACATTTTCTCAAGTGTCTGAGTGGATTGGATAGAATGGCCATCACTTAAAGGGAAACCCAAACAGATCCTCTTTGACTTAAGGGGCCTGATACCTGGGAGGTGTGCCCTGGGCCTTTTGCTGTCTGGTTTTAGCGTGTTTGCTAGAATGGTTGTGGCCTGTGTAAGCACAGTAGCCCCAGCTCCTGGCAGAGAGTTCAGGAGGACTCTGATGGTCTGTGCATTCCCAGAGCAGTGACACGTCATTAAGTGCCCCTGATGAGGGCTGGCTCAGGTCACTTTTATGACAAAACAGCTGTGACCCAGGGCCTGCAAACAGAGGAATTCTCCCAAGTACCATGGACACAGACCATGGAGGCAGAATGACTTTGCAGTTAATGCCTCTTAAGTGCTTTCCGACTTCTGGGAAGACCCTCTGTCTTGCTCTCTGGACGAACAGCGACAGTGGACTGGTTGCTGCTGTTCCATGTGGAATTCTGGAACCACAGAGGTTAAAGACTGGAAGGGTGTGAACTTAGAGATGGTAGGTTTAGTGGTTTTCAAACTTAATTTTAGCTATGGAGTCTTCTATTTAAAAGAAATATGATGCAGAAGTGCAGTATGGAAAGCTGATGGGGGGCACTTCAGGTTGAAGTGGTAAGGCACGGTGTGAGGGCTGACAAGAGATTTTCGTATACTGAGGTATATGGGGTAACTATTTGGGTTTGAAACTGATTTGGCTTGAACTAAAAAGCCTGATTTATGGCCTATCAAACATACATTGCACATCTGCTTAACCATTAAAGTAAAGAATACACTCTCTTAAGAGAAGAATGCATACTTCCCCTCCTACGCCCTATTGGTAAGGCCCGAATTAGCTGCTTTCTGGACATCACAGTCATGTTGACCTGCTAATTTTCAACTGAATACCTCTGAGATTTTGATGAAAATGTATCCTGGGTGTATTTAATGTACACTCTTTGTTCTAAAAAGCTATAAGACTGTACTGAAAACCATGCTTTTCCTGAATGCTTTCTAAGGCCTTCCCGGGTTATAATCCTCACTTTGGCTCAAGTAAACTCACTTTATTTCTCTTATCTATAGAATGGTTATTGGTTATTTTGGGTCGACACAACCTATGTGAAAATGTTGTGTAATTGGGAAGCTCTCTATAAAGGTTAGTTGTGGTTTCCATTGTGGTTGCCAGTGCAAGTCTTGCCATCACTGCCTGAATAAATGGTGGGTTAAGCCTAGAGAACAATGGTAATCTTTTTTTTTTGTACTTTCTTTTATTAGCAAAAGACAAAGGGAGCAGGAATGGCAAGTTATACCTCCCTTTTTGAGTCACTGCACTGTCCTAGTTATCACTGGTGGGCGATGTGGCAGATGTTCCCACTCTTCACCAGGATCTGGTTTCCCTCTGCTTCCAGGCCCCTGAGAAGACTGTGCATCCCTCCCCTCCAAGAGGGGCCTGGCTGCGTGACTTGCTTCGACCAATGAAATATAAGTGGAACTGACATGTGTCACTTCCCAGACAAGGCCTTTAACTGATGGTGCTCCACTCTCCAGCCTCTTTTCCCAACTTCAGCAAGTGTAGAAGCCTTTACTGATATGAAGAAGTGATGCTGAGTCATCACGGGGAGGACAGGTCCCCTACAGAGTGGCCTGATCTCTAAGAGAGATTTCATGCCACTAAGAGTTGGGGATGCATTTCCATAGATTAATCCCGCCTTATCCTGACTAATACAAGATATATATAATAATGTTATATATAATAATTGTATATCTTATATATGTACATTTTTTATACATATATATAAATTAGGCCATTATAAAATACATATATTAGTCCATTATTTAACAGGCCACTATATATTTAATAGGCTATTTAATAAGCCATTGTTATTAGGTATATAGTATCATATATGTGTATTTAAATATACACATTATATTATGTATGTATTATATATTATATATGTATTAGGCCATTATTTAACAAAAAGTCACACTACGCTATGGAAGAGCATGGACTTTGGAGTCAGACCTAGGTTTCAGTCCTGGCCCCATTGCTTACTTGCTTGGTGACCTTCAAGACTCAGTTTCCTCATTTTTGAGATGGAGAGTAATAACTAGGACCAACTTCTTTTGGCCGAATGACAATGAGAAACTGTGCAAGTTATGTGTATATCCCCTTGAGGTTTTGAATGTGTGTGTGAAGCATGGATCCAGTCAGCAGGGCGAGGCTGGCAAGGTGCCCAGGGTGCAAAGCATAAGGAGGTGCCCACTCTTGGGATCATACCTGTGGAAATGTCTGTTATTCCTCCGACAGAAGATCGCAAGCTTCTTGCTGGTCAGAGCTATGTCTGCTTCACCTTCCTCCGGGGCCTCGTCCCTCAAGTGGGACATAACATACAGCACTTTTTTCCTGCAATCAGAGTAAGAACTGACACTTCAACAAAAATTCCGCTGCTAGCGCTGGACCACCAACTTCTTTAGCAATGAATATAGCTCTTGCCTTTCGGTTTGTTTTAGCTGTGTTGCTTTAAAACGAAAGGAGGTGTGGGGGGCCAGTCTGGGTTATCAGGGGTGTTTGGTGATTCCCTTTCAGCTGAGATCCACTGTTGTTGGCAAACTCCCAGTCCACTTTGGACTGTTATCAGTGAAAGAACTGGAGGCAAGATTTACTCCAACCAGACACAATTCAAATTTATCAGCTAGGCTAGACTAAACTAGGACTCATGGAAAAAACTTGCCAGTTCCTTTTTAATAGCTGAGTCAGTTTAGAGGTTTGGATGCAAAACTCTCAGTGTTGTGGACATTGCACTTGGGAATATTCCAAATTCATCAGGATAGCTTGCAGCATGATCATTGGTTTTGCTCCTTCTCTGTCCTTTCTTCCCCAGCACTTTACCATTCTCTTGGCAGAAAAAGGGGAGAGAGAATGTTCCATCCATTCATTTTGCCTTCTTTCACCTGACCAAATGTGCATTATGAAGTGAGCTTGGGGAAAGACACTGATTTGGTTTGTTTAGTTGATATAGAGGCTGGACAAGTCAAGCTAAATAATCCAACAAATGTCATGGATTCTCTATACCAAGATTAGCTACCATCCCAGATAAATAGGCAAATGATCCTTCCATTTTACAGACACAGATGTTTCTGCTGTCATGTGATATATACATATTTGCATATATGCATGATATATGCAAAATCTTGAGTTCTGCAAAATTGAGCACTGAATAGAACACTTTTGTAACTAGACAACACAAACAATTGTCATAAAAATACAAACACATTTTAAAAGATACATTAATTTTCTAAAAAATAAAGAAATACTACTAAAATATAGGACTTTAAGACACAGATGAAGATAGCTTGATCAAAGAAGATCTAAGGCAAGGAGGGTCTGCTGAGTTCTGAAGATAAGCGTGTAATGTACCAAGTTTGGGGAGAACCGAGCGATACGCCCTTGCTACGCAGAGCAAGTGGTGGAACTGAGCAAGTAGGAAGAACGTGGGGCGAATGGGCATCCCGAACAGTGTTGTTTGTAGGCCTTCATGGTTTGCAGCTTTCAGCCCTATTAGTGTACTTGACGCTCAGTTGTGTTCGACTTGAACACACTGGGACAAATCACGTATGAGACCGTGTAACTCCTACATATATCATTCCACAGAGAAATATGCATTATGGCAGAACTGACTGGACTGTACTTATGTCCAGGCATGAACTGTTGGCTAAGATCAAGGGAATTTCAAGGAGCATGGGCAAGTTGAATATTGACCAAAGAGTGCTCGGGCAAGTTGAATATTGACCAAAGAGTGCTCGTATGGTCTCTACTCCACTTTTCTTCACATAATTTTCTCTTCTCTTATCCAGAAGGGAAACTTATACCATCTTTTTGTATTGACTTATATATAGTATTATTTCATAAAAGAAACTTCTCTCTCTCTCTTTTTTTAAAGCATTAGATTTATAAACAAATAGTTTAAATAAGGTTAGTGAAAATTTTCAGAGTAAATGGATCCAGATTCGGATAAGGGAGGGAGGTTGATCTTCCCAATTTCTCTTATTTTAGTCGCCATTGGCAGGGGAAATTGTTATCCTGAAGGCATCTAGATATTTTAGGAAAATGTTTGGTTTGTTTTGTGAGGAAGACTGGCCCTGGGCTAACATCCGTGCCCATCTTCCTCTACTTTATATGGGACGCTGCCACGGCATGGTTTGACAGGCGGTGCCTATGTCTGCACCGGGGATTCGAACCCTGGACCGCCCAAGCGGAGCACGTGAACTTAAAGCTTCCGCCACCAGGCCGGCCCCTGTGGGTTTTTTTTTTTAAAGCTATTTTGATCTGGCAAAATCCCATGTATGTTTTCTGTTTTTGGTTTAGTTTTTGCTGAACACTTTGTCTATTAACTTCCAAATCGAAGTGTAGTTCAAGGGAAATTTATTCTGCATAATATGTTTCTGATTATTTGTATGTAACTCAGCAAAATGGTGTTTGGTCAGAGTTATTTATTTATTTTTTCATCCCTTTAATTCTCATTGAACCTCTTGAATTTTCCCCCATTTCCTTTCTTTGACTTTAATTTAACGAATGTCCTTTTCATGGACAATAAAATATTTGCATTTGAGAGGCTCAGATTTTGTTGGAACATCATTATTCCCGAAGTGGGACACAACGCATTTCCTGTAAGGAAGGTGGGGGTTGTTTACAAGCCAGAGGTGTGGCTTGGAAATCTTTGACTACTTCTCTTATTTCTTGACTTGCCTTTTTGTTGATGGTTGTTAAGGCTAATGTGGTTGCTTTGCTGTTATGAATAATGATAAGACATAGAACAACAACAAAAGCAGCCCTCTCATCTCATGAACCCCCTCTCCCCCGCACAAACATGTGAACTCAATCTCCAGTTACCACTTGAAAAAAGAGTAGCTCCAAAGCCACACATTTAAAGAATCTGAGGTATTTTTCATGGGCTAAAAAAATAACAAGAGTATTTATGATCTGTCAACTTTGAGATACTATTCAAGTTAGTTGGGTAGCTGAACTTATTTTCCCTCCTTAATTCTTCCAAATGCCTTCTCTTATCTAGCTCTCCCGTCATTCTGCCTTCCTAAGTGAACTTGCTCAGCTTTGCCAGGTTTCGGGACCCTGACAAGTGTCTGGGAGCGCTTCACTCCGAGGCTGCTGGGTTGGAGTGAGCCTCAGCCGGCGCCCGGGAGCACAGCTGGTACCCGAGAGGCTCAGCAGGTCCAGCCCTGCCAACAGCCTCATCTGCAGAAGGCAGCACTCTTCTTGCTCTTGGGCATCACTGTCTCCAACAATTTCTCCAGGAGCTTACAGAACATTGGTGAATTCAGGTGGGAATTGGGATCTGGGGAAAAACACCAAGAGGGCAAAAAGTGGGGATGTAGCATTTATTCTTTGCTTAAAATGATCCAACACTGCCCGTGAAAAGCAGGCCTATTTTTTCCCCACCCATGGAAAACATTTCCTCTGGATAACACCGACACACACAATCTGAAATCTTGAATCATTACTGGTTTTATTTACATGTACTTTCTAGCTTTAATTTATGTTATGGTTTGCTTGGGTTTAAACTGTATTTCCTTCAGCCTTCAGCAATGCAGATTACTTCAACTAAATAAAATTAATAACTTGTTTGGTTTCCAGATTCACTGCCCAGGGTGGGTTGGAAGGTCAAGAAAAACAGAAGGAATGCAATTATATAAAACCCAATACAAGAATAGGATTTAATATTTTTTAAATAACAGCTTTAGTGAGATATATTTCACATACCATAAAATTCACTTTTAAAAAGTAAATAATTCAGTAGTTTTTAGTATATTCATAAAGTTGTACAACCATCACCACTATCTAATTTCAGAACATTTTCATCACCCCAAAAAGAAACCTGGTACCCTTTAGCAGTCACCCCATTCCCCTCCCCCCAGCCCCAGTCAAATGTTAATCTATTTTTATCCCTATGGATTTGCCTATTATGGACATATTATAAAAATGAAGTTTTACAATATGTGGTCCTTTCTGACTAGTTTCTTTCACTTCAAATGTTTTCAAGCTTCATCCATCTTACAGCATGGATCAGTACTTCATTCCTTTTTTATTGCTGAATTATATTCCATTGTATGTGTGTGTGCATGTATGTGTATATATATATATATACACACATGGACATTTTTAGCTATTATGAATAATGCTGCTATGAACATACATGTGCAAGTTTTTGTGTGAACATATGTTTTCAGTTCTCTTGGTTACATACCTAGGAGTGGAGTTGCTTGGTCATGGGAAAAATCTATGTTTAACCTTTTGCAGAACTGTTTGATTGTATTCCAAAGTAGCTGCACCATTTTATATTCCTACCAGCAGTATATGAGAGTTCTTTCTTTATTTCCTTGCAAACACTTGCTATTATCTTTGTTTTTTATTTTAGCCATTCTAGTGGGTGTGAACTGGTATCTCATTGGGGTTTTGATTTGTATTTCCCTGATGGCTAATGATGTTGAGCATCTTTTCATATATTTGTTAGCTGTTTGTATATCTTCTTTGGAGAAATGTCTATTCAAATCTCTTACTCATTTTTAAATTGAGTCATTTGTCTTTTTATTATTGAGTTGTAAGAGTTCTTTATATATTCTGGATTCAAGTCCCTTAAATATGATTTGCAAATATTTTCTCCCATTTTGTGGAATGTCTTTTCACGTCCTTAGTGGTTTCCTTTAAAGCACAAAAGTTTTTAATTTTGATGAAGTCCAATTTATCTATTTCTTCTTTTGTCATTTATGCTTTTGGTGTCCTATCCAAGAAACCATTGCCTAATCTAAGGTCATGAATATTTACTCCTATGTTTTCTTCTAAGGGTTTTACAGTTTTAGCACTTATATTTGAGTCTTTGATCCATTTTGAGTTAATTTTTGTATATGGTGTGAAGTAGGGCTCCCCCTTCTTTCTTTTGCAGTGAATATACAGTTTCACAACACCGTTTGTTGAAAAGACTTTTCTTTCTCATTAAATTGTCTTGGCATCTTTGTTGAAAATCAAGGTTTACTTCTGGACTCTCAATTCTGTTCCATTGACCTACGTGTCTGTCATCATGCCAGTATCACACTATCTTGATTACTGTAGTTTTGAAATTGGGAAATATGAAGTCCTCCAACTTCTTTTTCAAGATAGTTTTGGTTATTGTGAATCCGTTGCACTTCCATGTGAATTTTAGGATCAGCTTGTCAATTTCTACAACAATGACAGCTGGGATTTTAATAGTGAAGTAGGATTTGTTTTTAAAAAAAGAACAATGCAAAGAGATCATGATTCAACCACTGCCATTACATTTATCATAAAAAATAAGAAAACAAAACAATTGTGAAGTGTTTTATGTAGTGAGCTAGAGAGACAGAATAAATAGCAGAGTATGTTTAGAATCAGGAAGGTCTGGGCTCCTTCTGGGCACACCAATTACTAATATGATTTTACGTAAGTTATTTAAATTTTCTGTTTCCTCAGAAAAATTGTAAAGTTGGAGTAACAATGGGTACATTGAAGGGTGATTGTGAGGCTCACAGGTAACTTGTTTTTTATGCTCCTGGCACAGTGCCTGGTACATTGGTGCCCAGTGTATAGTAGCAATTATTATTGTTATTAGACATTTCTCACTGCTATTAAGAAGGGAGTTAGAAGAAATGAGACAAATTGTAGACCTGATTACACAGATTATACTATAAAGGAGAACTCTTGACATCAACTTGTGAATAGTTTATTAAAAGACTTGGCTTCTCCACCTGAAGGAATCTCCCTGAGCAGGACAGCCTCCAGCGTGGGGCATTGTGAAGGATACTATTGCCTGAAAAAAGAAGTATTTAACCCACCCAGGGTTTTCAGTGTGTGATGTGAGGTCTGTGAAGGTCAAAGGTATAATACTAAGCTGTTGTCTGCCTTTTCCATTGTCATTCTTTTAGAGTGTGTAGTGGAGTTTTCCAGAAGCTAGATGACGTGTGATGATGCATTGCTCAGTGACTAACGGAATGTGGGCTTCTGTATTCTTGTGTCTTAGACTTTTTTTTTTTAGTTTTAATATCAAATATGGTAAATATCCATAGACAAAACTCTTATGAGCAAAAGTTCTTTGGGGTCCTCCATAATTTTTGAAAGTATAAAGGGGTTCTGAGACCAAAAAGTTTGAGAACGGCTGTAATAGACAAACCCTTGGATAACAATAACAGCATATTTTTTGAGCGCCTTCGATATGCCCAGTACTGTGCTAAGTGCTTTCCTCACATCATTTCATTGAAGCCTGATGACGAGCCGTTGTTGCATCTTATTTTAGTGATGAGAAACTGACCCTAAGAGGGATTAAATAAATTGCTGAGGGTCACATGGCTGGGAAGTGGCAGAGCTAGGATTTCAACCCATTGCATCTTGTTTCCTGGGTTCTGTCTTAGGATTCTGTAGCCTTGGAGATTCAAAGGATATTGAACTTCATAGTGAACTCCTGCTCTGGGATCTGAGGGACCAAAAGTCTGAGGTATGTGCTGAGCACACTTTTAGAAGCCAATTTTGGATTATGAATCTCTAGCTAGTTGATTGGAACAAAAAGCTGAGGCCAGAATTGTGTCCATAATATTCCCAGAGATCTCGTCTCGACACTCCCAGCTCTTTCAAAGAGGGGTTTGTTGGCCGCACTCTGTCCTGCACCTTGTTAGATTTATGAGCTCCTGACTGCAGCAGAGGGGAGCAGGCCAGCGCTGCGAGCCCTGCTGTGGGGCTGATTAATCACCAGTTCCCAAGTGAAGCTGGGAGAGAGGAGGACAGCCAGGAAGGTCCCAGACAGCACGCAGGCTCCTTTAGGTGCCAGTGTCTCCACTTTGGCATTCAAGAAACAAAAGAGGACTAGGGTTAGCAAAGTGGGGCAGGGATGGGAGCTGTCACAGCTCCTGTTAAAAAGAATGAAAAAAGGAATAGAAAAAAAAAATCCCAACATTTGTATATTGTGAAAAATTCTCAATCTAGACAATGTTATGGATATCTGAAATTTACCTAATTAATTTCCATTAGTAAAAAGTCTTTTTTAAAATTACTGTTTACTATGTGTGTGACCCACAGGAGACCCCAAGGCTTGATTTCGCCACTGCTACCAAGCCCACCTTTGGCAGGTACACTGGCCCCACTCTCCCCTAATTTTCTGACGAAGAAACTAAAGACAGAATTTGAGCAGTTTGCTTGAGATCTCACAGCTGGTTTACAGCGCAGACATCATGCTATTTTCCTTTCTCCAGATGTTCCACATTTCTGGATTTTCAGGGCCAGCAAAACTTTTTAAAAAATGGGAAGGAGGGAGGAAGAATATAACATAGGATTGCCAAATTTTTGTTTTAACAGGTAAAGACATTAAGAAGCCATAACTGCTGTCTGATGTCAGCACTTCTCATAAAAGAAAGGACATTTATGTGTATTTTAACATCCTTTGAGTAGTCTGAATTGAGCTCTGTGCACTAATTTCTATTTTCCTACCTTCCCTCATTTGAAGGCAGGCTGGGGTAAACTTTGCCAAAGATCACTTTTTGTCCTCAAGTGGATATTTGACCACTACTAAGCTATACTTTTAATTCAGTAAGAAGGTGGAGCGTAACCCTCCCATCATCTCTTCTTTGGGAGTGAGCCCTGCTTTCTGATCATTTGAATGGCAGGTGTAAATTCTGATGCTTGTAAGCCGAGCTGCCAGGATGGGCTGCAGCCAGTGCTCCAAGAGCCACAGGAAGCGGCTTAAGATTCCCACGGGGGCAGTGTCCACCTGGCCTGGGTTCCTGGCTAACTGTTGAGGACATTAGAGTGACTGATGAGAATCTGTGGGATGGCTTTCCATCTCATTTTCCCTTGGATTCCAAACCAACACGATGGAGCAAAAGGTTTATACAAATGTTAAATGTCTCCACTAATTGTCTAACCTTTCATGATTACGACTCTGCAAGAAATCCAGGCTCTAGTTTTCATGTGAGCTGAACTCAGCTGGCCATAGCTAGATGAAGAGAAATAAGTGGCCTTACTTGGATTCCTCCATGATCCACAGCAGTGGGCTTTGGCCCTCTGCAAAAATGAATTTACAAACATATTAGATTGGAACGGGTGAACGTGATGGTACCACGTGCCTGCTATTAGAGGTCAGAATGTGAAAGAATGCCTCCTCCAAGCTGTTCCATTTACTCCCTAGTCTCAGCAAAAAGGGGAACCTCAAGGTTAAGATGTCCAACACACAAGTAGGGTGACCAAGAGGTCACTCAGGTCACTTGGTCACTTTAGGTGACTGGCTGACCAGTGGGTGATCAAAAGTTTTGCACCTCCTCTGCCCAAATTCCCATCTCTAGATTGGTTCTCGAAGCTCTGGGATCAGTCTGGTCTTTCTGGGGGCTGCACAGTCTGTTGTGCCTTGGAGTGATGATGAGAGTTTAATCAGGTTGAGGATGCAGTTAAATCAAACCAAGGTAATAAGCATTTCCTGAGCACCTACTGTGTGCAAAGCTACATGCGAGTTTCTGATGCTTGTCATCCTCATTGCAGGTAGTGGCACAGGAAAAAATGATGAGAAAGTTGGAGTCCTTTGAAATTTGAGTGTATGGAAAGGGTCAAGTTGTCGACATAAGAGTATTGATTTATTTAGCACGTGATTTATTTGATACATACTTTCCATTGTGATCTCATTGGACAACCCTGCAAGGTAAGAGCTACTATTTCCATTTCTCTGAGGCTCAGCGAGGTGTCTTGCCCGAGGCCACATGGCCCATCAGTGAATTACCTGAGGTGTGTGCAGCTCTCACTGCAAAGCTGATCGTGCCGTGTTATAATCATTCCCAATCTTCTTCCCCAGACTCTTCCCAGGAAATAACCTGCAGGGCTACACCTGGAGCCACCCACTCAGCTCAGACCCAACGATCTTTTTAATTTAACTGCTCCTGTAGCATTTCTGTAGTCATGCAGATCACGCCAAGCTTATCCCAGCCACCTGAAGGACAGTAGGGCTTGAGAAGGATGTTCTGGCAAGCTTCTCTGTGTGGAGACCCAACTGACCGGAGCCCAACTCTATGAGCCTAAGGGCTGTAGTGCCACCTCTCTGACTGCCCAGCCTGCTCAGGAGACTGACCCTCCTGTGGCTGGGAGATGGCTAGTCATTTTCCCTCCTTGCTGCTAAAAATGTCCATTGGGTATGGAGCCTGCCTTCCTGAACTGTGAATGACAAACGCAGGTTCAAAAAGGCGGTCAGCAGGATTGGAGGGTTTCAGTCCAATTAGATCCTTAGAGTCAGCATGTACAACACTGGCCATCACCAGACTTAAAAAATGAGCTTTGCCCACTTTCCAGGCCTGGGCTACAGAAATGCATGGAGCTTTAATCACGGTCTCTGTCCATTAAGGGATCTGACAGACGTGAAGTTTTACAAGGTAAGGAACAAAACTGGGTCAGGTTTTCGATGCCAAAATTCCATCAGGTTCTGCAATAAAGGGTGCAGTCAATCTATTTAGCAGGTATATTTTGAGGTTGTGAAACCAAGTAAAATAATAAGACTTTTTAAATTTAATGTTTATTCTAGGGACTGATCCTTTAAAAGAGAAATGTTCTTAGTGTGACTGGGTAATATGTTCTTCTGCTCTATTTTACTTCAGAGGCCTATTTACTTTTTTCTTTTCGCTGGGGGCCATAGTGCACTTTTTGCTGTTGTAGCATGTTGGCTCATGAAATAGATACTGGACCCGCGCTGGTTCTTTCACTAGCCTGATTTCTCTTTGATTCTGTTACCAGAAGGGCCACAGGGGGATGAAGCAAATCCCCCAGCTCGCCTTCATTATCTTGGTCAGCCCCGCCTGCTTAGTATGTGTCCCGTCCTGTTAACTAAAATGAAAAAGCACCCACCCTTCTAGTTCTTGATGTGATAGAAAATGTTTCTAAAAAGAATAAATCCTTTGATACAAGAAAAGATTCCATCACCAGGGAGACAGAAACTTTATTCTGGATTATAAGAGAGCATATGGTTATGTTTTCAGAGAAACCAGAGGGTAGGAGATGTAGGTGCAAAGCAACCTGGGAGAAAATCACTGCAGAGGGAAAGTGATTCCACCGATGCTCCAGGCTCACCCACATCGAGCTGCTTGGGTGCAGGTGGAGAATAAGCAGAGCTGGGTTTAACCGGGATTGGCTGTGCCCTGTGTCTGTGATGGTGGGAGACAGGAAGGGAGAGAGCAGCGAGTTGAGAATCTGTGCACAGAATGACGAGAGTGACAGGCTATGGAGTCTAGTTTGGGAAGAGAGAGAAGTGACAAAGGGGCGTGTTCAATCATCTGGGAGTCCTAGCAGGGGAGGAACTGTTGAAGATTGATACCAGGAGTGGCGGTGCTGGTCAGAGACAGACAGTAAGATGCTTAAATGTGAGATGCTGGAGATGGTGCAGCCACAGGTCATGACAAGGCCCAGGATGGGGCTACACGAGTTGCTGTTTATACGGACTGGTGGAGGAAGATGTCACTGTCAAATATGGAGGGCCAGAACCCAGTCCTCCTGAACAAAACAAAAACCCCAAGAGAAGCCAGACCAAACCCAAACAACAACAAAAACCCATCGGCACCACCACTAGAATACAGCCGTATACTGTTTAACAGGAATGCACCTAAAACAAAACAACCCAAGAACATGAGAAATAAAAAGAACAGGTAAATTCTGGCTGAAGGAAAGCCAAGCACAGGAACATGGCTGGCTGATAAAGATAATGTCCTAGGGGAAAGCACTAAATGAGAAAAAGTTGTCATTTCTACTTGGTAAAATTTACAGTCCACAAAGGAGATGTCGTCATGATGAATCCTGATGTTCCTGACGAGGTAGACTGGAAATATATAAAAAATCAAATTACTGGGGGAAACAGATGAACTCGCATTCATCGATTGGCAAACATTAGTAAGTCAGATACTATAATAGGCACAGTTCATAAACAGCAGTTATAAGTGTACTTCTTTACACAAGCACATCACACACATGTACATGATTTGTTCTTATTTTAGAATCTAAGAACATTTTTAAAAAGTAGCTACTGAACATGTGTATTGTGCAAACAGCTAACAACATAAGGCCCTATTAGCTCTTAGAAGAAAATTCAAAGTTTATTCACAGGTAGCTGATTGTTTCTATCACCCCAAAGCTTAAGTCTTAAAACCTAAAAGTGAAAGAATAAAATCTGCTTCAGTAATTTAATAGGATTCTGCCTCCAACTTTGATTCAATTCCTGTTCATGTATAAGACATCAGCCTTAAGAGTCATTAAATTCCCATTTAGCTGGTTGCTGGCTGTAAGTCAATACGCAGACTTAGCCCTCCACGCTTGTGCACAGTGCTTTGAATGTTCTGTGTTTTCCTTGCCTTCGATGGCCATTCCATCCCAGGATTCTCATTTCCTCCTCTCCTGAGTTTTGGCCGGCATAATTTTGGAACTTAAAAAAAAATGCATCTTCTGTCTTTTTCTCATAGCCTTCATTTGCATTTTAGTCTATTTTTGATTTTTTTCTGCAATGTCTTCAATGTGCTGTATTTCCTGTTTTCGTAAGTTTTATATAACTTAAGAAAAATGTGATCCAAGACATGTCTGGGTTAGAGGTCATTATTATACTTTTTACTGTCATATGGAATATATTGACCTGCAGAGTATACACTGGGCATGACTATTTGCAGAGTTATCTATCTTTAGATGACATTGACTAGAGATAATTTTCCAGGGCTCTGCACCTTAGTGGCATGGGGAGGCAGCTGGTGGGACACAGATGTAGACAATTAGCATATGTTCACCACACCTCCCCTCATTTCCAAAGCAAAAAGGATGAAATCATTTCTGCTCTCTTCTTCCATTAACCCTATTTCTTTATTTTTCATGTTCACAGTACTTTATTATATTCAGCAAAATGCATGTCTTATATGTTCAGCACAATAAATTTTGATAAATGTATGTACTCTAATTAAGATACAAAACAATTTGTATCCTGGCGAGTTTTCTCAGACATCTTTCAGTCAATTCCTATCCCACAACCCCAGACTCCAGCTAACCACTGACCTCTTTTCTGTTATTATAGATTAGTTTTCTGTGTTCAAGAACCTCATATAAATAGAATCATAGTATTGTGTGTTCTTTGGTTTATGCATTATTTCAGTCAGCATATTTTTTTTGAGATTCATCAATGTTATGTATATCAGTAGTTTTTTTTTTGCTTAGTATTATTCCTTTTTATGGATGTACCACAATTTGTTTATCCATTTTCCTATTGACGGACACCTGGGCTCTTTCCAATTTTTGCTTTTTATGCATAAAGCTGCTATTTATGGACAGGTCTTTTTATGAACATATACACTTTTTCTCTTGGTATATATCTAGGACTGTAATTACTGTCATAGGGTAGGCGAATATTTAAATTTGTCAGAGAGTGTCAATTTGTTTTCAAAGTGATCGCACAATTTTAAACTCCCACCAGCAATGTAGTAGAGTTCTAGCTGCTCCACAAGCTTGTCAACAGTTAGTAGAGGCAGTTTTAATTTTAGCTGTTCTGGTGTGTGTGGAAAGGTATGTCATTGTGGTTTTGCTCTGCATTTCCCTTGTGAGTGATGACGCTGAGCACCTTTTTGTAGCTTATTGACTGTCTTAGTCCATTTGAGATGCTATAACAAGAATACCGTAGACTGGGTGGCTTAACCACAAACATTTGTGTCTTCTAGTTCTGGAGGCTTGGAACAGTGTCTGGTGCGGACCACTTCCTGGCTGATGGGAGCTCCACCTCATGACCTAATCATATCTCACCTCCTAATACTAACGCATCAGGGGTTAGGATGAAACCTATGAATTTTTGCAGGGGCCACAAACATTCTGCCCATAACATTGACCATTTGAAGATTTTTCTTTGTAAAGCATCTGTTTAAGTCTAAAACTATCTTTTATTGCTTTATTTGTATTTTTCGTATTTCATTTACCTTTGGAGAGTTTAAATGATTAATATGCTTTCATCAAGAGCCAACTAGATGCCTGGATTGCCACAGGCGTTCAGATTTGATATCTTAATCAGTCCAGCAAACTGTTGTGGTCAATCTACTATTCCCATTTTACAGCAGACGAAACTGAGCCTCAGACAGATTGAAAACCTCCTGAAAGTTGAAGCTTTCTGACTTGAAGTATAGAGCTGCTGTTCAGTTTCATCAGATTACACCTGAGAAAAAGGTGGGAGGGAAGACATTGCAGAAGAAAATTCACTATCCTTGAAATTGGTCTTGGCTTTTTAAAAAAAATAGTTTAAAAAAATAATCTTTTATTTTAGAACATATATAATTGCAGAAAAGTTGCAAGGATAGTGCAGAGAATTCTATTATATCTACCTGGTTCTGCTTTTTTTTTAAGCTTTTTTGAGATAGAATTCATATACTATACAATTCATCCATTTACAACTAAATGTTTTTTAGTACATTCACATAGATGTGACTTGCAACCATCAGTACAGTCAGTTTTGGGACATTTTCATCATCTCAAAAAGAAACCCGTGCCTTTTGTTGTCACCCCTCTCCTTCCGTACAATCCCTCCCACCCCTAGGCAACCACGAATCTGCTTCTGTCTCTACAGATTAACCTGTCCTGGACATTTCATATGAACTGAATCATGTAATATGTGGTCGTTTGTTGCTGGTTTCTTTCAGTCCTGGCTGTTTCGAGGCTACCGTGGTCACCCCCACTCTGGTCCTGTGCTCCCTGGGCAACCTGTGAACTCCATTTCCAGTCCCCTTGCAGTCAGCTGTGGCATGTGATTGAGCTCTGGCCAAAGGGGTACGAACAGATGCGATGTGCGTGCCGTTTCCAGGCCTGGCTCTTTGACAGCAAAACCAAACCAAACACCCCAGCCTCAGGCTCTTTTCCCATACTTGGGATAAATGAGGAGAATTCTGAAGACCTAGAGGAAGGTGAAATCTCAGACAGGAGGAGCCTGGGACCCTGAAGGAGGAGCAAAGCCCTCTCCTGACCCCTATTGAACTGTGCCCTGGACTCTAAACAAATGTTTATTGTGTGAAAGTAGCCACTGCGACTTTGGAGTCATCTACTACAGCAGCTCATCTTATCCACCTCTCCTGTAGACACTGAGGGCCCATGATTACCTATACTTCTAATGTGTCGAGAACTCGGACCGTGCATTGTCATTTTACTAGGTGTCTCAGACTGGCCACTCACCCAAGACTAAGAATTAAGAATCATGATTCCTTTCAGATAGCGTCCCTGCATGTGGCACCAGCACATATTTTTGTTACTTCCAAGCAGTCTTAAAAACAGATCTTTCCTAAACTTAAATATCTTATTTAGTTGGAAAGAGTCAGAGAGGGCATTCTTATGGAATAAATCACATATATCCAAAAACATTTATCCACATCCTTATAACAAATTCTTCAAGCTTAGTATTTATTTCCCCGTCTTTGCTCCATAATCTCCAGGCACGGAGGAGGCTCCGCAGGAAACGCGAGGAGCAGAGCTCTGTGCGATGCGGGGCATTTCATGAATTACAAAAATCTGTTCCCTTCTAAAGATCAAAACCTCCACCCATCTGGGTGTATAAATCCGATACGTAGAATTTATGAGGGGGTTATCTTGAATTATGTGTGGGGTGTCGGGTTTGGCACCTAGTAAATAAAAATGATCCTCACAGGACAGTAGATTAACGTCCAGGAGAAAAAAATCAGGCATCTGTGGAATTTAAATGGGAAGATGCCCTACTTTTCTCAGAGAGGAAAGAGCTTACAATCCCCAGGAGATCAAGCTATGATCCTTGTTTTTAAGCCCCTTATTAACTCCTGCCCATGGGAGAAGAAGAGATTTATCTGCTCAGTGACTATTTGGAGAAGAAGCTGTGCAAGTTTGGTTGGCTCCTCCGAGTCATCTCTTTTTCAGTTCTTTCTCCCCACAAAAGGATGCCTTTGGCTATCTACTGGGCTCCAGCTGGCAATGCTGTGGGAGGCCTGTGGATGGCCAGTGCACCCGTGACCAGTGGATGATTCTGTCCAATTCCGAGAGGAGGTGTTAGGAAGCAGATTGAGGCTGACCGTCTAAGCCACACCCCCCAAAACAACTTTGATTAGTAATAAAGCTCACGCTTTCATCTTCCTCTCTATGACCCCATGTCTCCATGTCTCTCAACTGGTTCTGAACTAGGAGTGTGGGGACAGTGGAAATATTTATTGATCCCTTGGACTCTAACAGATACACAGCTAATATTGCATGTGACATGCAAATCAGTGAACACCTCTAACGTTCCAGCTGCATGCAAAATTGCACCGAGACGGTGTGTCACTTCAAAAGAACAGAAGTGTTTTTAAGTCTTCTCAAATAGATTGAAACTCCTTGAAAGAAGGGACAAACTTGCAAGAAAGGTAAAATCAGCCAAAGGTGGCATATAAGTAAGGGTTACGTGATGTGGCAAAGACAGGAATTCTAACAGGAGTTCAGAGATTGGGATGCTGTTGTAGACTGGACAATTTCTGAGGATCAAGCTTGGCCCTGCAGAGGTCTGTAACACCCAGATGTGTGTAAGTTTATACACAAAGAGATGAAAAAATTTCAGTTTACTTCATCCTGTGTAGTTTCAGTTTTCCAGAAGTTATTTCTGGTCCCTTCTGCATTTTTTTCCTTCTAATTGTGGTTTCTCCATGGCACATAGGAAATGATATAGTCAAATACATAAAGCAAATCTAGAGACTTCAAGTTGATGCATATTTCTGTATTTAAAAATAATGATCTGTATTTTTTGAAATTTCCGTAGCACATCAATGTTGAGGATGTGTCAACAGGAACAATCTAAGAGCTGACATGATCTTCAGTCTTTCTTGTCTTTGTGCTCTTCCTTATATGGTTTTCTTTATATACTTCTCCTCCACCTATTCTTGGTCTGAAATGTGTCATTCTTTAGAAGAGTGGATAAATCAACACTTTCCAGGACATCATCAGGAATCAAAAAAAGAATGAACATAGCCTGAAGAAAGCATATGGTAAGAATGGATGTGAACATTTGGCATGTGAACACAAAGACAGGTTTGTGAAAGCTCTTGCTCCTGAGATGGTCATTGCCCTTTGGTTCGCCAGCATCTGAGTGGCTTTATGGGTGTACCACACCACTCCTGGTTCTAATTTCCACCAATCAACTAAGTGTTGGCCAACATTAGCCCAGCTAACCATATGGCCTTAATATACCTTAAAGAAGCACATTGAAGTAACTTAAAGTTACAGCATGTGATGCAGTGTCTCCGAGAACAATTCCCCAGTAGTGTCACTGGGAAAGGGGCACCCGTACTTGGGGACAGAAGTGAGTCTCCTGCCAGAAGGGGCATTCTCACTGGGGGCTGGAAGTGAACATCCTGCTGGCAGTCCTGGGCATCAGACCCTGCCCCTTGCTGACCAGCCTGCATCTGTGGTCCATGTGACCCCTCCTCCTTCACTTCACAGAGATGGAGTTGGGTCAAGAGGCACTGACCTCGAGTACCTTTAAGACTAATCCCAAAGTGGAGAGCCCAGGATTCTTGTCAATCATGCAGGTGCTCCATTCTTTGTCCCTCTTCCTTGGGCAGAGGGGCATTCCCAGCAGCTCCCTGAGCTGGGCACTGGGGAGGAGAAGGGGAAGTCTTTGGTTTCCTAAGTGTGGTAATGTCTTCCTTAGTCAGGGTGCTTACCTTTAGCCATAAAATCAGGCACATGTGACTTTATGTTTATTGGGGAATATGGGATGAAAATATAAACTTCATCAATCAATACTTCAGAGACTTTGAAGCCAAGGGTACTTAATGGCTCACTGATATTCTTGATAAAATCATGCTTTCTTTTCATTTAGATTGATTTTTTTCATAAGCTGCAAAACTTTTAACCTCTGTATTACCCAATATTTGAGGCCACGGGCTGTGATACGGCTTTGTTATACTCCACAGAAGCAAGGATTCTGCCTTCTGCACACCACTCAATCCCTCTGAGTGTCTAGTTTCATGGAACTAAAAGACACTCATTAAATGCCACATGTTTAGGCATTTGTGTCTAATGCCTGGTAGATGCTTATCTAATATTCACTCCTTTTTCTTTCTAAGAGAATCACATTTTGTTGGGTTTGCAATGTACCTAGCTTACATATGTACATACTCTTGTATGTGATATAGTTCTAGCCAAAGAGCTGTCAACAGAAATCACTGGATGGGGTTTCTGGGAAAGAAATTTTTAAGGGGATTGTCTCAACTGACATATATCCTTTTGCTCTTGGCTCTTCCATCATCCTTTTGCCCGTAATGGCCATTGTAATTGTTGGTGCTCCAACAGCCATCTTGGAACAACAAAGACACTACAAGATTGAACACTATGTGCTAAGAATTGAGGGAGCCTCTATCTCGATGACAATGTAGAAATTCCATGCCAGCTATCAATTTCTCATCTCTACATTTCTTTTAAGTCACTGCTACTTGTGTTTTCTGTTACATTGCAGCAAAACTCAATACTTAACTGATAAAATACTCAATTTTCATATTGCTTTACTTAGAAATAAAAGAAAAATGAATGTTTGGCATGAAAATATTTATTACACAAAATATTTTTGATGAAATTCTAACTTTCAACATTGAAGATGGGGCGTGTCCTATCTCTCTATAAATCCTATATAGCATCAAGGAGGCCTAGGTTTAAAAAAAAAAAGTAGTATCCTTTCAGGTTTAATTTAGCCTGGGGAAAAATCCTTTTGCTTTGGCTTAGTTGTCATTATGTACATTATGTACATGTGAAACCTATGTTAGTAGAAGTTTCAATGGGGGAGGGGTGGGCATGTAGTTTAGTGGAAAGAGTAGGGGCTTTGGCATCTGGAAGATCTGGGTTTGAATCTTGACTCTACCATAAATTGGCTGTGTAATTTTAAACCCGTTATTGTGTCTTTCTCAGCCTCAGTTTTCTGATCTATGAAATAAGAAAGGCCTCAGGTTAAAAAGGAAGAATCTGCAAAATAGCATATCAAAGGGACCCAGTGAGGTACCTGGTACCATCTCTCATCACTTCCCCGCGTATGTGTCCTGTCTCATTCTTTCACTCAACAGACATTTATTGAACACTTACTCTGTGCCAAGACTGTGATGGGTACTCAGTTCTTTGACTCTCTGAGTTTGCCCCGGATGGAATTACTGCTTCAGGGCTGAGTGTCAGAGGGACTAATGTTTGATCTGTTTAAAAGCTCACTGGCACTAACCAGGGGAGAGAGGGTTTCAGAGCTTCTTCATAAAGTTTCAGTTAAAAAACCAAATTGAAATCTTTGTGGCATGGTGAGGTTTGGTGATTGCCATCCAAAACCAGATGTAACTGCTAGAGATGGGTCTGGCAGACACAGTCAGTATTTGGACACTAGAGCACAACTTTGAAATTCCATCTGGAAAATGTTGTGCCTCTCCAGGAAACAGAATGGGTTATGGTATACAGAGACCCTTAAAGCTGGAATG
The DNA here is from genome assembly GCA_031878705.1 of Tapirus indicus. Lineage (NCBI taxonomy): Eukaryota > Metazoa > Chordata > Mammalia > Perissodactyla > Tapiridae > Tapirus > Tapirus indicus. The sequence continues at coordinate 41,389,151 of CM062927.1, forward strand.
CAACAGGGCTCATTTCCTTGTGACTCTAGCCCCCATCACTAGTTTCATGTGTCCTACAGATGCTACAGATGTGAGACCAAGAACTTAAAAATATTTAAAGTCAGTGGATTATTCACAACAAGAAAGCACGCATTTTACAGAAGCCACACCCCGAGCATTTTCACTGTGTCTTTCCTCAGTTACCTTTCGATGCACTTGGTCAACTGTGTGAACTCTCAAATGGTCAGCAAATTTGAGGTTGTTCAATGTATATTATTTGTGGATCATGATATGAAATAAATATTTAAAAGAAAGACTTTGAGTAAAGAGAGGTGAAAAAGTACAGAAAATTTGCCTTGTGAGAAATTAAGTTATTATTCATTTTCCTTCATCAAGACCCTGGGCTCAAGGGACTTGCAGTTATAAAGAGCAACTCTAATAGCTCATATTTGCTGAATGTTTTTCAAGTGCCAGGACTTTATGTGGCTCATTATTATCTTTAGTCCTGACCGTTAATAGCTATCTTTCATGAATACAAAACCCAATGTGTTTCCTTGGAAATCAGCATGCCACAGTGGAAAGAATAGGGTCATCAGCATCAGTAAGACTTGAGTCTAAATCCTGGCTGTATAACTTTGAGCACATTATTGAACATCTCTCAACTACAGTTGATTATTCTCCATTGTTTTTCCCATTTTTCAGATGAGTAGACTGAATCTGAATGGAGTTGGACCACCTGCCCAAGGTCCCACAGCTGGTCCATAGAAGAGCTATCTTCTATCAGTGAAAGCTGTGCTTTCCCACACACTCTTCCCCACAAGTTAGGGACCCACGGATTATGAGAGACAGGAAACATCTTCCTTTCATTCGTGAGAGAGTGGGGGGGTCCAGAGGAGGTTAACTGGACCTCCAGTAATGGCAGGAGTCAGCACTCCCTCCTGGGCGTCCGGCTCCACAGAGGGATGAGAGGGGGGCATGTGTGGAAGAAAACAAACAGTTCACCAATATTTCACCTGCATTTTCTGGCGCTGGAAAGGAACATAAGTCAGGATAAGATCTGGATTAGATCCATTCTCCCAGTTGCCAATATATCACGTTTCTGCACGACTTGTGGATGTTTTCTCCTGGGCTGGAGCAACTGCTGGTGGATTATCAGGTTGTGTTTACGTTCTTCTCTTATCTCAGCAGCATCTCTGGGTGTCCAGCTCAAGGGTCTGCTCTCCACGGATAAGCTTTTGCCATTGGACTCTTTCCCTTCTTCACACAATTTTCCTCTCACCTTCTCTGTTCCTCTGTCCTTTTCTTTGTTATCAGGTACGTGTTTTCCGCCAGAACGGCTGTGTGTGTAATTCTCCACCTTCGGTTTTCTGGCTGGTGCAGAGACGATCTCCTACAGAGTCATGCATGCTGGCGATCAGCATTTGTGACCCTTCTCTCTCTTGAGGAAAAGTCTTTTTTCTCTAGTTTCTCAATCCAGATCTTGTAGTCAGTCTTTTCTCTCCCATTAGCAAAGGTTTTCCTGCAGTTTTGAGTTTTCGGCAGTTTTGAAGAACTCTGCCAGTGGATCCTCTATAAGGCAGAAAACATTTTTGCTTTGAGCCCCAGAAGTGTATTTTGTGGAATTTTCTTTTTAAAAACAGAACAAAGAGCAGTTGCAACTGCCAATTCCTTGGCTCTAGTTGTTTCCTTTTAGGCCCTGAATGGTAACCAGACACTGACTCAAACTCTGTGGCCCCCTTGCCTTTTTCCTTTTCCTCTCGAGGTTCATTATTTTCCCCAAATTAAAACATTCTTGTTGGAATGAGTGTGTATAAAGAGATGGGGCAGCAGGGAGCTCTGGCTGCACAGAGGCTATATCTGGGGAGGCTTTCCTCCTGGTCTCCAATATGGTTAACTCACCGAAAGGAGCACGGCTTTGTCGTTGGAGGAGATTGGTTTTGAAAGGAACTCTGCTTTTGTTACCCATAACAACTGAATTTTAAAAACAATTTCTTAGACTATTTGAGACAATACAGAATCAAAATATGAAGCTGTTAGTTGTCCGTTCGTCATTCGTTCATTCATTCTGCAGATACTGGTTGCATGGGTGCTGCGCATCGGGCACTGTCTGGCTCTGAGGACTCGAGGGGAAGCCCTGCTCTGTCAGATCTTACCGCACAGTGAGGGGAACAAGTATGAAGCAAATAACCCCGTGCAGAAGTGACATCTGCAGACTGAGATAGGTGCCCTAAAGGAGAGGAGGCCTTTCCAGGGCAGGTAACAGGAGGGCCCTACCTAGGCCAGGGTGTGCATGTTGTGTGTGTGTCAGGGAAGGCTTTCTCCTGAGGGAGAGACCCATGGGCTAAGTTGTTAAAGGTGAGAGAGAGTTCGCTGGGCGATGGTTGGGAGCCAGGCTGGGTATGCTTCTATTGGAGTGTGTTCCTGTTCCTGACAGGCCAGGCGGTACGTGAGAAGAAATGAACATAGGCCAGAAAGGCTGGGTTTCTGAGTGCGAGAGGGAAGGTGGAACAACAGGGAGCTGAGGGGTAGCTGGAGCCCAGGTATAGGCCAGGATGAGAGATTTGGTCTCTAGCCTTAGAGCCACCGACAGGTTCTGCGCCGGGAAATGGCATGATGAAATTTGCATTTTGAGAAGATCACTCCCATGTCAGTGTAGGGAATGGCTGCTCAGAAGGCCAGCGTGGACACGTTCAATCATTCACTCATGAAACGTTTCTCGTTCTCCGGCCAGGGCCAGGGCCTGGGACCCAAGGGTGAGAGAGAAAGCGAAGGTCCCGGTTCTGTCAGAAACTATAGTCCAGTTGGTGAGGACAGAGAACACACAAACACATAGCTTAAGAGAAAAGGTAACTTCCAATGGCAATAAATGCAGTGAAAACTCGACCCAGAGGAAGCGGGCAGATGGCACTGGGGTGGCGGTGGCAGGGGCGCCACCCTCTCCAGGCTGCTGCTCCCAGGGAAGGCCTGTCTGGGGAGCTGGGGTTTTCCTTCTAAGGTGCAGCATTCCTCCCCATCTGAGTCTCACATCTCGCCTAGAGCAGAACCAACTACCTTACCGCCCTTTAAGTGCGTGTCCTTATGTGCTCACTCTGTAAACAGACCTCTGGATCCTTGCAGTTTTCCTTGGCCTTGGTGCACTCATGAAGTATGTGAGCTAGAAGGAACTTTCAAGATCATCTGATTCAGTTCTATCATTTCACAGGCAACAAAACAGAAGCCCAGAGAGGTAGTGTTCCAGGGTTAGCGATCCCCCCATCTTAGTATCCAGGCTGGAGCCCCCTGCCCCACCGTTGGGTCCTCCTGGTAAGAGTGGGGGCAGCTGTGCTCTCTGAGGCCATGCAGCCTGTTTCCAAAGTACTTTTCAGCCCTGGGTGTGTAGGAGACTCCAAATACCTGCAGAAAGTGATTAATGGTCTTTTCTTTTTCCTGGCATCTTCTAATGCAAAAAATCTTGGACAGCAACCAATTTAATTTAGACTCCAGAAAATGCTACTTTTTTCAACCTGGCTTATATTAATGATATTTTTAAAACACCCTGAAGCTCTGAAGCATATTTAAGACCATGAAATAGCATTAGAAAGCTTTTGCCATTTACAGAATTGCACAAATGCAGAGTCCAAAAAAAGAAGAGAAAAAAGAATTCTCTCTTTCCCCTTGGTTTCCATAAGATTTCAAACTCAGTAAGACATTTCTTATTTAAGATTTATAAAAATAAATTTTTTTTCCCATAATTAAGTCTTATTGGTTAAGGTTTAGTCTAGAACATAGTTTTCATAGTTGAGTTGAAAATTCCTTTGGGAATCAGGATATAACCTAATCTGAAATAATGCTTCCTGAGCTGGTTATAATTAAAGTTTTTTTATATTCGATCTCTTAGGAGATTCCTCCCTTCTTTTAGAGACGTTGTTCTGGGAGAAAACTCCTAGTGTATCTGAAACCATCAGATTCAGTCAAGGCCACAGGCACTGAAGAAAGAATTAGGTAGTAATATTTGTCCTGGTGGAAAACATTTTATTGATGACCTTCAGTATGTCCTACTGCTAGGGAAGTTTCTTTCCTCTTTTGAATGAGAGAGGTATTTCATGATCCCCATTTTCAGCTGAAGAAAATGAAGCCCAGAAAAATTAAGTAACCAAATTTACACAGCTGAACCAAAACCACTGTGACCGTCAAGTGGCGTGAAGATGTGTGGTGTTTCAGCTTAGATGAGCGAGGGGAGCCCAGGGGAGGGAGCTTCACTGGGAGCCAACAGTTGAACTTGGAAATTCATGTTTGAATATCCCTTTGGGGCTCTTGTTTCCTCATGTTTGTTTTCAAGAGGTCGGAATGGCCCAGGAGACACCGAGTTCCCGGGATCAGTTGAGGAGGAAAAAGGTCAGATATTCCTCAGAAAGTCATAGAAGTTGGTGTGCTGGGGTGCACTTGGCTTCGCAGCAGGGCCTGCAGAAAGCCGCAGGTGCCGAAGTTCTGACCAGGTAACCGAGTGCATTTAGTGTTTCCTGTGTCTGCTGTAACAACAGAAATTTATTCTCTTCTAGTTCTGGAGGCCAGAAGTCTGAAGTCAGTTTCACTGAACTGAAATTAGTGTCGGAAGGGCCCCACTCCCTCCAGAGGCTCTAGGGAAAGTCTGTTCCTTGCATCTTACAGCTTCTGGTGGCCACCAGAATTCCTTGGCTTGTGGCCACATTGCTCCAGTCTCTGCTTCTGTGGTCACATTGCCTTCTCCTTTTCTGTCTGTGTCAAATTTTCCTCTGCCTCCCTCTTATAAGGATACCTGTGATTGCATTTAGGGTCCACCCAGATAATCCAAGGTTATCTTACCATGTTGTAATCCTTACCTTAATCACATCTGCAAAGATCCTTGTTCCTTATAAGGTGACGTTTATATGTTCCAGGGATTAGGACCTGATATCTTTGGGGCTGTTATTGAGCCTACCGTACTGAGCCTGGATCCATCATGCTGACATCATCTATTTATGACCGACAAAGGAAAAGGCTACAGGCAAGAGGACAGCAGAAGAGAACCTTCCTGCTCTCCAGACTTGGGGTAAAATGTCATAATCAGTCTGGCAGAACAAAAGACCAAGGGAAAAAGCTTAAGCAATACAATGCTCCAGAGTGACCACACTGGCCTGATTACTGCTGAGTTTGATTATGAGAGGAAAGAAAACAGCCATATTGGAAGTCTCGGGTGGTTTTCACATCCTGGAAGTTGTGTAGAAATGGAGAGGAATGCGTTATTCAGGAGTGTAGAACGATTTCTTGTTCAAACAGACCACAAGGCTTGAGTGGTTAAAAAATCCTCCTGGAGAGTAGAAATGCAAAATGCCCTTTGAAAGGTTGTTAATGTGGCCCTTTGGGGACAAAGGAACACATGGTCCCAAGTATTTTGTTGATTTTACCCACGGAGACTGGTTGTTGAGGAGGAGCAATGAAATCAAAGCATCTGGCCGTGGAACATTGTGGTGATGAGGGTGTCTCCCTCTGGACTGCATTTGTAAGTCAGGAATGGAGGGGGATGAAGATGCCCAGTTAGTGGAAACTGCACATTCTTGTCTATTTACTTGCTTTAGATGAAAGAACATACCACAATACTGCTCCTTCCAAAATAAATAAATAACATTGGCCAAACCGGACCTTTCTGTAAATTGCAAAAGCACCTGTAGGCATGGGCAGCAGAGAAGCTTCCAGGTGATCAACTTCACTGAGTAATGGGGATGGGATTTTTTTTGTTGAGACTTTTCCAACTGCAGGTCAAAAGCATTTCTGAGCTTCCCATGGGTCTTGGTGATTATTTTTAGGATAGAAAACATTGTTTTTCTTATATGACCACCTATCATCTCTCAAAGTTCTGGGATTCCTTGAAGGCCCAAATGTCTTACTTCTTTTCTCCTCTTTCCTTCTTCCTCCCTGACCATCATAAATAATTCATGTGATTAAGTAAGTTCCAGAACTGGTGTTCAGGTAAAAATCCGTGCCCAGCCCCAGTTATCCAACCCAGCCCTGAAAGCTGCTGATTCTAGAATAGAGGTACTCAAAGTCAGGTGGATCATCTATTTGGCAATGTTGTGATTAAAGATTAATAGCCAGACTGAAAGCTATTTGAGAGGTTTCTTCAGGCACCCCCAACTCAATGATTTCGAGCTTCCATCCTGTGTCTTGTGGGACACCGAACACTCTCTGTCCCCTGCTGATTCTTTTCAGTTGAATGAATAATAACAACTTTAATGTTTATTGTTGAAGGGCTATACACTGGGGTGACCTGCCTTATTAAACTGTTTGAGCATGCCAGTGCATAAGGCATTTCTTTTTCTCCTTTGCCAAAGGGAACCTCATCTAGGACAACTCCATTCCAGGGCACAATAGCAAAACTGAGCAGTCTTGTGACTTCCTGCCCTGTTAGCGACAGTTTTGAACAGGACCAGTCTCAAGGACCTGGTGGGTTTTGACCCTTTGTCTTTCTCATTGTGGAGATAGACTTTTCCTGGTCTGTCACATAAATGCCTTTTCATCTCTGCCCTTTCAAAGCCTAGTTTCCCTCAACTCACCAAGTAGTTGAAGTGCAGTTGTCTCCCACATTGTGTGGGACATTTTTACTCTCTTTGATTATGTTTCTATTAGACTTGGGGTGGTGGATTTAGGAACCAGACCTACGACACTGGTAACTGGATTTGTCTGAAGGTCAGTCATTGACAGTGAACTCATTGAAACCTTCTAAATATTTTCCATTTTTCTAGACCCTACATTTGGAATGAAGCTATCTCTTAAACTCCCCACCATAAAGTGACATTTTACTCTCTGAGCTCCTCTTACTCATCGGCGCAGTGGCATCGCATGGCCTCCTCTCTCTCCACCACAGCACACTGACCTGCTGGAGTCTGCTGGAGACTCTGAGAACTGGAGTCTCTGTCACGGTTTTCAGTGTGATTTTCACTGGAACTGATTCAGCAGGGACACAAATACCCCTCATGGGAGATATATTGGTATCTCTGGAGGGGTGTTTGCAAGGTGAAAAATATATTCAGTATAATTATTCTTCCACAATATCAACTACAAGAAAGAGAGGCTAGATTCTCCTGGCCTGGTGGGAAATCATGGAAAACGGAAAATAGGGAGAGAAAATACTATATAGGCCTGAGTTACACGCAGAATGACTGTGTGTCCCAGTTTTCTCAGTTCTGTCCCAATTTATACTTATTGTTCAGGAATAATTATGGGTATCACCCTTTTTTTGCTCTCTAAATATCTTGGCTTACACATTAAATTATGTGATCACCCTGGTTAAACAGAGGTTGAGAAGCATAGGTGTGATAGGACCTCCAAAACAGTTCCCGAAGTTATTATATTCATGGTGCAATAGTTGAGAGGAGAGGTTGGGTAGGAGAATGGCTTCCCACCAAAGTAAATTCCATTTTTGGTTGTGCATCTTCACAAAAGAGATCAAACATGGTTGGCTGCTTGGTGCTTATGAGTATATTGTTTCTCATAGTTCTAACGGACACAAAGGAAAAAGGCTGACAAGAACCAAATGCAGTTTTGGCAACTGAAACATTTAAACAGCATTATGAAGGGGAGTGATGGACAGCTTGTAATAAAGAAGAGAAAGGAGCAGGGAAGCTTAAAAAAACCTATTAGGAGCTCTTTCTTTGGACAGTCTGGATATCCATTCTTTGGTGACTCTGTTCTTTAATTATCTTAACTTTGTCTTTACACAGCACGAGTTAGACAAGTTAGTTCTAGTTTCTCCTGCAAGGAGATCGGGGCATAGGTGAACACAGAGCCTTGTCTGGCTCCCACATTCAGTTGTGTCGACTGGTCATGCAGAGGACTTGGCCTTCTCTATTCCAGAGAAAAATTGGCCAAGTAGCTTTGTGTCCCATCTATCGACCTGGGTAACAATATGTTGTAACATGAGTTGCAGTCAGTCCTTAGTTTTTTCAATTCATGCATGAGAAACTATGATTTAAACTAAAACAACAACAACAGCACCAAAACAAGATCACTGCTTGCAGCCAAGTTTTTTAAATGACCGTTGCCAGTATACTTTTCTCTTGTTAAAATCTCATCTCTGGATTTTGACGTGTTAATTCCCTCCCTCTTCTATTTGGTTTGTAAGCAAAGAAGCAAGGTGACAGCCCATCCACAGCATCTGTCCGGAAACCGCCACAGCCGGCGCGAGTCCTGATGGGCACCAATTGTCTGACTGTGACTCTTTCTGGTGTGTTCAGAAAAACCTGTACTCTTTTGTTTCAGTTAGTTTTTGGATGTTTCAAGCTGAGGCCCGCATTTTTCTGTGGTAAGCTCACCTCTCTATTCCCCTGGAGGCTCGCTAACCTTGGCCACATTCATATTTTAAGCGAGCTGAGCTGCACAAGCTTGATACTGCCATTTGATTCTTCCTGCATTGAAATAATTTGCTTTTCCCTTTCAGTGACCCTGGGTTTCAACAGTATGAAACTCATCTACAAACTGAGAGAAGAGAAAATTTGCTCTGTGGTCATCCCAGTAGAAAGAGAACACTGGCTAAAAATTGAAGAGATTAGCATTGTTTTGTTTGAGTCAATGCATATCCCAAGTTATCTGCCCTCCATCAACGGCGTTCACAAGAATCCTTGGTAAGCAGTTTCCCAGGAGATTGGGTCTTATTGACAACATTTGGAATTAAGTGCTATTTGTGTTAAAGTGAGTCTTTAAAAAAATGGCCAACTCCATTTCTATTTTACATAGTTTTCAACGTCTATCTTCATTATTCCTGTAATATGTGCAGGTATTCAGCGTGTATTTTATAATTTCACAGTACTCTGACCTGACTCAGAACACAGGAAGTTTGGGTAAGTAGTAAAAGAAAAATTCTTTGAAAATTTCTCTTTTGCTTTTTCCCTGCTCTTTAGGCACACAAATGCCTGAAAAGAGAAAGTAGATAGTTATCTATATGTTTTGGTTCAGAGTAACAGAAAATTTGCCCTGAATTAAACATTTCTGTCCTGTTGGCCTTCTGGGAAGCTTAAAAATCCCAACCTTTAGACCACACACTCTTAACTGTGGCCTGTGGGTTTCTAGGAGTTGAAATTAAAAACCCACAGAAGGTTATTTAACAGTTCCAACTTTTAAGTGTGTCCTCTCCCTTCCAGACTCGGGCCCATTGGCCAAGAATGGTGCCAGTTGGGTTAAGGCGTTCAATGTCTTTGTCTCAATACTAAACTTGGGGTGGGGAGAGGACAACAGTTCACGCTGCCCCCAGCAGCAGCCATGATGGCTTTACTGGGCATTCACTCATTGATCAGCCCAGTCACTTAGGAAGGCCCTGAGGGGCAGGATAAGGAAAGGAAGAGGGAACAGGGTAAGGAGAAGGACCCAACTGGCCCTTCACATGGCTTCCCTTATATTGTCCTAAAGGAGTGTGGACAGGCTTCGTGTAAATATGCACCTAAAAAATCCCAAGTGACTTTATCCATTGTTCAAAATTTATTTTTAATTTTTTACCAGCCTTATTGAGATATAATTCACATGCCATGCTATTTATCCATTTAAAGCATGCAATTGAATGGTTTTTAGCATATTCACGCAGTAGTGCAGCTTTCATTTAGGACTTTGATTGCCTTGTCATCTTGCCGTTTCTTCCCTCTGCAATGCTCTTACCCCAGAAACTGGCTCACTCTCTTCTCATCATTCAAGTCTTTGCTCACATGTCACCTCTAAGGAGCTAAGGGCTTTCCCCTGGCCTAAAATACCACCCTGTCCTGTTCCCTCTCTTCCTGGCTTTAGTGTCCCTGTAGCCCCTGTGGCCTCCAACGTTTTCTTATTTGTTTATGGTCTGCGGTCCTCAGCTGTCCTAGGGTGGGGTTGTCTGGGCTCTGCTGCTTCCTCAGTTCCTGGGCCTGGGACAGCTTCGAGTGAAGACTGGGAGGAGGGAGGAGGGTGGCTGCTGTCCTCTCACACACTGCTGTTGGCGGAGGGGGAGCGATTGGAGCAGCAGCTAACGTGTTCCTGGGCCAGGCATCTCCCCGATGGCTGGCCTGGGAAACAGATGCTGCCATGGTCACCGGCTGCTGGCCTGACATGGAGAATGGTCAGAAAGCTGGGCCTGGGGTTCTGGGAACCTGAGCTCTAGCTTTCTGTACAACCCCAGACACTGTCCGGCCTCTCTGAGCCTCTGGGACTTGAGGACATTGGACTCTGGCTCCTCGTAGTTCTGACATTCTGGAATTCTGACGGAATTCTCCAGTCAGGAGTAACTGAACAAATACAGGTGAGGTGTGCCTGGGAGCCTCTTCCTTTAATCGGTCCTGTCTCTGTGGCTGCCTTTGCCATATTAAGCTGGATTTCTCTCTTCCTTCCGCTCCACTCCCAGCAGACACCCTTTCTTACAGATGGAATCTTCTGATGCCTGGGGTCTTAGGCCCATACAGCAGAAGAAAGGGCAAAATAAAAATTGGGCTCTGGATGTGCTATTTGAGCTGGAGCTAAATTTGAGTAAAAGCTTTGTCTGTGAGTTTACTAACATACAATTAGGGCTCTTACAGTTATCTAAATCTGCTTTCTTGCCTTATAATTTTATGGTTAGAAGCATTACAGTTGTTTTTAGATTTTCATTATAACTGCAGTAGCCACAGATGGAACCAAATAGTGTTTGTTTATTTGTGTAACAAATTATGCCCCTCAGCTAACTTTACTGTGTAATTTGCATTGGGTGTGCATTTCGCAAAAAAAGTATACATTGGTCTGAGGGTCTTTTCCTCCTTTTCCTATATCCTCCTCCCAAAGCATCACTGACAATAGAAAATTGGGAAATAAGATGCACATATGCGCATTTTATTTATGAGTGTACCGCGCATAATTTTATGTGTGTACTATCCACATGCCTGTGGATAGACAGACTAGTAGAAAGGGAATTATAGAGAGATCCAAATTCCTATTCTGTCCTCCAGCATCGTAGCTGGTAAAGTGGGTGAAGTCAGGTTACTTCACTGAGCTGTCACTCACATTTAGCTCTGGCCCCAAAGCACATTTTTGATAAATTATAGATATTTTGTGTATAACCAGAATAATAGTTCTCTGAGTTGCTTTTGAGTTCAAACAAGATAATTTCTGAAATTCCACTGACATTGTGAAGTGCTTTCTAAATGCACACTAGAGGAAACTAGAATGATAGGAAATGAGTGCCATCCTTCATGTCAGGTTAAAGTTTGTTCCAAGGTAACTTGTTTTTTGTTTTTGTGAGGAAGACTAGCCCTGAGATAACATCCGTTGCCAACCCTCCTCTTTTTGCTAAGAAAGATTGGTCCTGGGCTAACATCCATGCCCATCTTCCTCTACTTTATATGGGATGCCGCCACGGCATGGTTGACAAGCGGTGTGTCTGTCCGCACCCGGGATCCGGACCTGTGAACCCCGGGCCCCCGAAGAGGAGCATGGGAACTTGACTGCTACGCCACGGGGCCGGCCCCCAAGGTAACTTTTTTAATCTGCACGTATGGAATTTGGGTCTCAGAATGACTAGGGATAAACTTCTTTCCATTTGTCCATTTGAGATTCTCTATATGAGCAAGGACAGCTGTCAACCTGGCTGACCACTCAGGGTCCCATGTAGCAAAACTGTGAAGATTCACACACGGTGGGTCTATTGTATTCTTTTCTGCTTCTTGCCAGCAATCAACAAATTTCCACTGAGACCCTGTCACCTGTGGGCATTCGGTAGTTTTGTCCATAGATGATTTTATCCTTAGATGTTACTTTTTCTTTGGTCTCACAGAACTACCTGTGACACATGGTGGAATGTCTGAGGCAGTGTTAAGCTGAATTTATTAAAAAGGACTGGAAAATATGTAATATTTAAGCAGTTTGAATTGATTAGGAACTTGGGAGGGGGGTCATGTTTTAGTTCAAAATAACAGGAGTTCTAGATAATTATCACTTCCTTATATTAAGTCTAGTCCACTCTGGATTCCTGCTGAGATACAATAATCACAAACATAAGTAAAGAATAGTGTAAATACCTTACATTAAAATACTGCTGTATAGTTCATATAACACTTTTGGATAAATCATACCCTAAGAGATCTTGTTTCTGCTGTAGACCAGCTGATGACCTTGGCGATGACCTCTCGGTTTGAGGTTCTTAATTTCTGCCCCCTTGGAGGGTGGGAGGAGGGGCCTGGGGTTATCTTTCCAGCAAAGTTCCTTCTAACTCAACAAATCTACAACACTGGTAACTTCTACTTTTACTCTCTCTGCTTTGTAGATTACAAATGAGAGGAATCGTGAATCTCTTGTGATTGGATAGAATGATTTACTTGTAATTTTTAAGAGAAAAACATTAATTCCTCCTTCCTTCATTCCACACATGCTCTTTGGGCTCCCGCTATGTGTCAGGCACTTTTCTGACACCGAAGACACAGGAGTGAATGAGGTGGCCACTGCCTGAACTTCAGTGGGGGGAGGTGGCCCGGGGTCCTGGGCTTCCTGCTAAAACCGAGAAGGTCCTGGGCAAACTGGGACCAGTTGGTCACAGTAAGCGGGAGAGGCTAAGCATAAGTGAATTAAAAAAAAAAAAGCAAACAGGGTAATTTCAGATGGCGGCATAGCAAATCCTCAGGGTGATGGGACCGGGAGCGTTTGAAGGGGACGCGTGGGTCCATTAGCAGGGATGGTCTCAAAGAGGTCTCTGGGGAGATCACATTTGCACTCAGGGGCAGGTGACGAGGATGCAGACAGGTGGTGAGTTAGGGGAACTGTGTTCCAGGCAGTGGAACAGCAGGTGCAGAGGTCCCCGTGGGGAAAGATTGTGGCCTGTTTGAGAAACCGAATGATGAGCAGGATGCGATGTTCTGGAGAAAGGGGTGGGGAAAGGGCTTTGTGGGCCTCGGCAAGGAATCCAGACAATGATAATAACATCTGATGTTGTATTCTGGGCACTCGCTCATTTCCTTACATCAATTTTCATAGTCACCCATTTTACAGATAAAGCTACAGAGGCACAGAGACTATCACAAGCAAAGTGTCACCAGTCACCTTGCCCACAGTGGAGCCAAGATTCACACCCTGATGGGATGAGGCAGGGTCTACACTGGCTGTCACTATGGTTAACTCAGGGGAACCCCTCGATCAATGTGAAGGTGTATCCATCCTTTCAACCTCTCCATGCCCACTGATACCCACCATCAGCCAGGAATAAGGACAATCTTTGTCACTTAGACGCCCCCTCCCCCAGACAGTGTGGCTCTTGCTCAGGCAGTAATAGGACCGGAGGGGCCTCTGCTGCTCTGTGGATCTGCTCCAGCACCGAACGGGGGCGGTTATGAGATGGCTTAGAGAGGCGCTCTGTGTGTAATCAGGCCACTTCACTGAGAAAACATTATTGTTTCAGCTTCCTTCCTCCCTGGGTCTTGTCCAGGGAACAGTGTCTCTGACCTTCTTAGCCACAAAGGCCAGAGATAATGGGGCACAGCAGGTCGACGTAGTCAAAAGAGGGGAGAGTCTGTGGTTAGGACACACACACCCCCACACCCACACACACGCGCACGAGGAAACTCGCGAGCATCACCAGCCAGGGTATTACATTGTAAAAGACACTTAGAAAACTACGGCTAAGAGACGGAAGAAAACTTTCCTAGTCTATAATTCTTTTTGTTTGCTTGAGGTCTCTGCCTTCTGCTCAGAGGAGAGCAAAGGTAGGATGCACTCCGCTCTGAGTAAGTGCGACAGTCACATGGGAGAGCGAGCGTTTCCTCTCCTTTCTGTCCTGGCCGCTCGGGGCTGGCGTTCAGCGCCAGCCCTGCCTTTGTGGTTTGGACTGACTCTGATCGCCTCACCAGATGTGTAGACGGCATCGAGAGACAGGTTTCCCAATTTCTTTCCAGACTGCCTAGGGACGAGAGAGACCTGTTCCTATAGGGGAAAAATAATGCCTTGTAATTAATTAGAGCCAGAGATGAAAAATAAAAGCTACATGGAAAATCCAAAAGATTGAGATTTTTATTTTAGAGTTTTAAATTAATCTGTAAGAGGTTTAATGACTTACTTAGGCCCCAAAATAACAAACCCTAAAAGATATTTTTCAGAATCATCTTTTTTTCCTTTGTCACCATACATACAATGGTGGCTTAAGATCTGGGAGTCATGGGAAAAATGTGGAAAGAATGTCATATGTTTGTTTTCAAACTTTCTTTACTATTGTGTGGTTTGACATTCAAATCTCTCTTTTCTTCAAAAATTCCTAACTTCCTCCAGCTTAACCACGGTTCTGTGAGCTTTGCAAACCTAGTGGATAGAAACCCTGTTTAGTTATAGCACGGCTCACGTGTACTGAGTTGTGTTAATGACTGAAACGCTGTTGATTAGTGAGAGAAGACCGATTTTGTGAAGAACAACGGGAGGAGGGAAGTTCTGGGGCTCAGGCAGGGAGCTAGACTTCTTTCCTTGTCCTCTCACTGCCATGGCTTCAGGTCCTCCCCAGTTACTGTGGCCAGGGACGCACCCCTGTCAACGCAGGGGATGTGTGTGGGGCACACGTATGTCCTCTCCTTCTTCTGGTAACATCTCTACTTCCCTCCACGTCTCTTCTGGACACTCATGTGAGCATCTCAGCTAGCCCTGAGGGGTTGGTGTGCCACTGCAAAGAGCAGTGACTCAGAGCTCATCTGCATTCTGGTACCATTCTGGTCACCCTCAGCTGTGTGACCTTAGGCAAGTTACTTAACCTCTCTGAGCCTCGGTATTCTTACTTATAAAAAGAGGTTGTAACAACAGCCTCATCAGGTTGTTAGAATTAATTTGAATATGTATGTAAAAGCAGGCACTCAAGTTTTTTTTTATGGGAGGTTGGCCCTGAGCTAACATCTGTTGCCAATCTTCCTCCTTTTCTCTCCCCAAAGCCCCAGTAGATAGTTGTTGTCATAGTTGTGCATCCTTCTAGTTGCTCTATGTGGGACACTGCCTCAGCGTGGGTTGATGAGCCACGTGTACGTCAGCGCCCAGGATCTGAATTCGTGAAACCCCTCCTCCCCATGAAGTTGAGTGTGTGAACTTAACCTCTACGCCATGGGGTGGGCCCCTCAATGTTTTTGATGTCATTTAAAATCTTGAGCATTGGGTCGCAGTCAGCAATATAGGAAGTCGAGGTGCCAAGTGCATTGTGTTTGCAATTTGTTGAGGCTGGTGTGGTGGTAGGTGTGGCAGGAAGCTGGGGATGAGTGTGAGCCTGGCTCCGCCCTGCACTCCCTCCTCTCCCCTGTAATGGCGTGTGTCCGCTGGGTTCCCAATCAGGCACTATTCGGCTTTCTGTTTTCTGTTCCTCTGTCAGAGGGCACATCTGGTTCTGGTGTATGTTCAGCGGGAGGTAAAGCTTGAACTAAGTCTTAAATGTCCCTGGTAAAAGAGCGGTAGACTCAGGAGTGGAAGAAATGGTTCCAGTTGCATTCACTGGGTCACCTTGGGTGAGCCACTTCAGAACTTAGGTCCCTCCAACATGAGGTTTACATCCTCTGTAATGCCTCACGTGGTTTCAGAGAGGAAATTAAATAAGACAGTGTGTGTGTAAAAGCCCTTTGCCTAGTCTTCTAAATAATATCAGTAAAAATAACAATAAATAGAGTTTCTATTTTTCTCCCAGGGCTCAGAGTTCTCTTGCTGTCCATTTGCTACCTCCCTGAGTCCTTCCTTAAAATGCTTTGCTTAAACCTATTAAATATTCAAGGTTTTTTCAGCTTACTCTTCCCCAGACTCCATCCCTAATTCACGCACATAAACTACCACGTACACACACAGACACGCACATGCATTTGATTTGTCCTGTCATCTCTAGGCTCTTGTTGCCTATTAGTTATCCTGAATATCCTAAATAGCGTGACAATATTTTCCAGAGTTGTTGATGGGTTAATGTAACATAAAATTGCTTTTGGTAGAAAATACCAGACCAGGGGTCAGCCATCTTTTTCAGTAAAGGGCCAGTTAGTAAATATCTTCACCTTCGTGAGCCATACAGTCTGTTGCGACAACTGAACTCTGCTGTCGTAACAGGAAAGCAACCCTAGACAATACAGGAAAGAATGGTCGTGGCTGTGTTCCAATAAAACTTTATTTGCAAACCGGATGGTGGACTTGATTTGGTCTGTGAGCTATAGTATGCTGACCTCTGCCACAGACAAAAGAATGAGTAGTGGTGGTGGGTTACTAGGAAAGAGCTAGAGAAGATGAGGGCTTCAGTGCCCCCTCCCTTCCACCCTTGCCTGCCTGAATGTCCTGCCCTACGATGCGGGCAGGGCTGTGTGGAGGCCCGCACCCTGGAACCCCGGAGTTTGTTGAGCCATCGGCTGGCCTGCGGTGGTTTGGAGGATGGAAAATTACAAGTAGGCTGAGAGCCGTCTCCCTGCCAAGGACTGATTCAGAGTTCAGGGATTAAGCCTCTGGTGTGGGGATTAAACTGGAATTTCACATGTATAGACCGTACTGGCACCAGACACGGGGCAGGGTCTGGTACAGCACATGCTGTTGGCCCTGAGAAGGTCCTCAACAGTGTTGCGGGCCTAAAAGTAAAGAAAGAAATGAGGGGTCCTGGTTTTCTGCTTTCAGCCTCGATTTTTTTATATTTCTACTGAATCTGAGATGAGAACATACTTTGGAAACAAGCAAGGAGCATGAAGGAATTCATTCCCAAGGCCAAGAGTGACTAAACTGCTGAGTGTTAAGTTCTCAGTAGGGATGCAGAGAAGTGTGGGCACAAAACTCACATTTCATTCCGGCGGCTTTGTTCTGCTGGCTCCATCATGCTGCTTCCTGTGGGCGTGGAAAATGACCCCCCCCTTCCAGGAGCTTAACGTGCATGTGCCAGCAGACAGGATCTATTTCAAAAGGAGCTTTTTGTTAACCATGGTCATTTTTGCACCTCCTGTTGTTGTCAGTCATCTGGTAAAAGTGCTCTCAGGAAAGTCCTGGAACGGTAGAGGTTGAAGAAGATGCCTCTGGGTCAGGGCATCCATTTTTTTTTTGCACGGGAAACTGGAGACTTGAGAGGGAGATGAGCAGTTCAGAGTCAAACAGCTAATTTGAGGTGAATTAGGACTAGAATCCAGTTCTTTGGGTTTCAGTCCAGTGGTAAATACATGAGGCAGAACTATACAGCTGCTCCGTGATGATGAGGATAGTGGCGTTACAGACACCAGTTTGGCCACTGGAAGCTATGTCACAGAACTAAAGGCTCTTTGACCTTGAAGCATAAAGCAGTTTCTGCCTCATTTTGTAGCTCCAACCTCACCAAGTCACATAAAGTCAACTCTTGTTTGCTCGTGTGAAGGTTATCTTTCTATAGCCACACATCAGTCAGGACAGACTGAGTTACGTGTGGTAACAAATGACCCCCAAGGCTAAGTGGCTTACAACAACAAAGTTGAATCTCTCACGCGTGCAAAATGTCTGTTGTAAGTTGCTGTGTTCTGCTCGCATCTCCTTACTTCAGGACCAAGGCTGACAAAGATGCCTCTATCTCAGGGTTGGCAAACTACGGGTTGTGCGCCACACCCAGCCTGCTGTCTGCTTTTGTAAATAAAGCTTTATTGAAATATAAACGTGGTCATTCATTTACATATTATTTATGGCTGCTTTGCACTAAACAACAGAACTGAGTGATTGCAATAGAAACCATATGGTCCACAATGCCAAAGATCTTTACTTTCTGGCCCTTTGCAGAATAAGTTGGCTGACGCCCGGACTATCTGGAACATTGGTTGTCTGCCCCCTCTGGCAGCAGGAAAAGAGACAGAGTAAACTATGGGCTGATTCTTAAAACTTCTTCCCATAAGTGGCACGTGGTCATTTCTGCTCACGTTTCCTACACTCAAGCAAGACACATGGCCACTCTTGATTTTAACAAAGGGGGAAGAAAAATCAGTCTGTTCCAATGTGATTTGTATTTGATTTGTACAGAGTGGGCTCTCTTTAACTTAAACAGAAAGAAGATTTCTGTGAAGGTTATTGGGCAGTCACACAATTGATGGGAAGGCTGAAGAACAAGCCTCCAGAGGGAGAGAGCACAACCACAAGCTCACCACAGGCCTGGCCTCGGCGAGCTGTGCCCTCGTGTTGCCAGCACTCCACTTCCCTGAAGCCGCTGTGAGTAACTTTAATTGGACCTCAGCCTGCATGTCACTCCCTCTAGATTCAAAGTGCTGGGTGGATGCCACTTATTGACCACTTTTAAGTCCTGTGGCCATGTCCTAGCTGCGCAAGGCTGGGAAAGTGACTATCAAGACTTTTTCATCTTTGGAAGGGGCCCTTACTTATAAAGGCTTACAAAGGGAGGAATTTCATCAACATAGGAAAACATGCTGGAATATGATTATAATCCACTCGAATATTCAAGAGCTGGTCACTCTCGGAGGCTGGACGGAGAGTCTGGCAAAGTTGGGCATTGCTATGGGTTCAACTTCTTAACCGACATTTTTGCAGCCTCATTTTTCAGGACACCTTCAGCAGGCACCTAGAAGGATCAGGAGAAGGAGGGAGAGCTTTCTCCGTGCTGGTTGTTCCGAAGCCAGAATGGCTTTCATTACCTGGTCTTTTGTTATTCTCTTCCTCATCATCCATTGTTCCTTCTCCACAAAGAACCTCCAATATTTTGGAAAAAATGTCAGAAATCTAGTCATGGCCAGCAAGAGAGAGGGAGGGGAATGCATACAGAAATCAAATGGAATACATTTTTATTATCGCTCCCACTAGATGCTGCTACTGGTGTGAAGCATGGGGACTGGATCATGTCTCAGCACCTTCAGCCTCACAGGGTGCAGGGCAGGGGTAGTTGGACGAGCTGAGGTGGGGATTGGTTCTCAAAGACACAGAACCCGGCTTCAGGTGGGGCCAGGGAGGTCACTCCCATCAGGCTTGTTTTCACAAAGGGCCTCTAGTTTGAACCTTTGAGTTCATATCCAAATGAAATTATGTATAGTCTAAAAGAATGAACGACAATAATTTAAAACTTTGGATCCCATTGCCAGACCATGCTCTCTACAAACTAATATTTCTAACTAATCTTCTGTGTTGTGAGTAGCACAATTATATTGCATCACACTTTTTGCATTAAAAATATTAACTTCTTTGATGCAAGTATTCAACCTCAGTTTTGAACTCTATTTTGGTATTTTTCACTTTTTTAGTGAAACTGGAGCTTCAGAATATGGATGTGGACTGGAACATTCTTGACCTTTACTGCTTCCTTATCTAAGACAACTAAAGCAGGCAGACCTAGAGTCTCTAAAAGATATGAAGCCCCAAAGCAGGAAGAACTGGTGTGAAAATCCAGAAGGTTCAAATTTAGAAGGTCCAGCATGGGTTAGAATTTGGAGTGACTGATCTAAGGCCTCAGAACTCTGTCAGGGTGGAGCATGGCTGTGGGCATGTCCTGAATCATTGCCTTGGAACAGATTCATGATAAGGGTTTCCTAGAAGTGTGAAATATACATGGGATGTCTTGTTACTGCCCTCATTTGGAAACACCTAACAGAAATTGTCTACGAAGTAAGTTCAAGTCTCTATTGGTGATGTCAAATATGTTCAAAAAGTAACCAAAAGAAAACAGCACATCTGAAGTTGGGATTTTGTCAGCAGGTCCCTATCCTGTCTGGATCCTGCAGTTTTTGCTAAGGTGTTGGCTAGAGGCTGGAGGCTGGAGGCAGGACAATATCCCAAGATGCAGTAGCCTCTCCATGCTTCTATAATGTGCGATGACCCAGGGAAAGGTGAGAGTTAAGCTCAGGCCAACTAAATAGGAACCTGGGTCCCCAGGTGGGAGCAGGACAGAAACAGGTAAGCAAGTCATGTGTCCAAACTAGATGGAGGAAGAGTGGAGTGGGAGCAGGTTGGGGGAGGAGACAAGGGCAGGGCATACTTTTCTTCCTTCATTGCGGTCTGATACCACCATCCAGTTCTGGAGCCCATCCTGCCTAGGAAGCTTCAATTCTACAGGACCCATCCCATCTGCCAGTGGAGAGTGGACTGGGTTTCATTGTCGGCAATCCAACTTCTTGCTGGGACCAGGACCCTGAAACCACGTCTAGATTCCTTGAATCCTTCGGCCCCAAGTGGCATCCTGGGCATGAGTTGCTTTTCTAGAACCTTATTGCTGCCAACCAATCTTGAGTTCTTTTACCTCCGTGTCATCTTTCTCTGGCCTCCTCTAGAAAATCAGCCCTCCTTGGGGCCCAAACTAAACTCAGATGGAAGTTCCTGTAACTGGGTGTCCACACTGAGCTGCCCTCTCATTCTGTCCATTCTGTCCTGGAGCTTGACCAGGGTAGCAGGCTGAGGGCTGCTTCTATCACCAAGGACGTCCCCTAGGTCAGGCCCAGGGTTCCCAAGTGTGGTGGCTCTACCAGCAGGCTCTCAGAATGATCAGGAGATGGTGTGGGGCTCGGTGGAGCTCAGCCAGGCCTCTGATTGTGAATGATGACTTTGCTCTTCTCCGCTTTCTGTCTGCGGCTGCTTGTGCTGGGGATGGTTTTGAACCTCTGGAGTCAAATTTGCCTTTTATAAGAATACTTTTTATGCTCAGTTCTTTAAAAGAGCAAAAACCACAAAAACCCACCATTTTAATCCCTATTCCACGTATTATATATGATTAAAACTTTTCCCCTTCATTCCCGCTCTAAAGGTGATTATTTTTATTTATTTTATTTTTTATTTTTTTTGGTGAGGAAGATTGGTTCTAAGCTAACATCTGTTGCCAATCCTCCTCTTTTTGCTTGAGGAAGATTAGCCCTGGGCTAACGTCTGTGCCCATCTTCCTCTATTTTGTATGTGAGATGCCACCACCGTGTGGCTTGATGAGCGGTGGATAGGTCCACAGCCGGGATCTGAACCTGTGAACACCAGGCCGCCAAAGCAGAGCATGCAAACTTAACTGTTGTGCCACTGGGCAGGCCCTAAAGGTGATTATTTTTATTGATGACAAATGTGAGATTTTGGTTTCTCATCTGCCTCACACAAAAAAAGACATTATTTGTCAAATTAAATTTATAATTTTACTTTTTAATGACCCATATTCAATATAATGGAATCACAGTATTTCAAGCATAGTATTTCAGTAGCTTAGGGACCATCTGGTCTAACCCCTAAGAGAAAAGTAACTTTCCCAAACTCATTCCAAAGTGCTCCTTCACAAATGCTCTTCCCTCCTCCTGGCCCAGTGCTTTCTCTACAAGCCGCGTTTCCCTTAGTGATCTTGTCAGTTCCCTTCTAGGGGCTGCTTTTAGCTAAGGGATGATCAAACAACAGGATCTTTAACAGGCTAACTGAGCACGTCCCGGCTGTGCAAGCTGGAGCCTGAGGAGAGAGTGGAGTCACGCTGTGGGCATTGGCAGGTCTGAGACTCCTCCCGCCCGCATGGGTCTCTTACACTTTTCCTGCTTCTGTGTCTTGGAGTCAGAAAATCCAGGGCAGGGCTGAGGGACTCTTGAGACACCCGAGGAACGTGACGGGGCGAGAGACGACGTGGGTGTGCTGGACGGGCGAAGAAGCCGCGGGAGCCGGAGGAGGCATCAGGCTGGGGGACTGCCCGGGACACGTTGTAAATAAATAGTACTTTTCCAATTGGTGTTTACCAGCTCAGAGTTGTGGATGTTGGGGGGAGGCTCAAGAAAATGTTTTCACAGCCCTTGGGGATCGTGTAACGAGAATCACATGTAACTGAATGCAGAGGGAGCCACACCTGGGACACATTTGACCCGTGGCGGATACTCGTGTGGAAAAAGAGCCAATGTTTTTGGACCTAGCCCATTTTATGAAAAGATGCCTATCAAAACAAGCATAAATACACAAACAAAGCAACAACAATACCACAGAATCTGAGATTTAGGCCTAGTTTTCTGAACAAAAGACTCAGGAAGCCTTATGCTCAGGAGGAGAACCAGTGGAAGAAAATGCCACTTCCCTTTCTGAAGGGAAGGCTGTTTCACTTCTGCTTCATATGCTTCCCCCACAGGGACTATCGTGTTACCTTTCTAATGAAAAGCAGGCACTTTGAAAATGACTTCATACCAAATGAGAAAGGATTCTGAGCTGAGCACAGCTCGTTGGGGGGTGAGCATGGGACTTGTATGGGGATATCTGTGGCTCCTCTCTTCTCCTGGTTACCAGGAAAGTAGAGAGAAGGGAAAGGATGCAGCTGACTTGTGCAAAAATGCCATCCCAAGGAGTGTCTTCAGACTCTGCACTCGTTATATAGTTTGTTCTTTTTGCTATTAGAATGTGAAAAAAGCAAAACATGTCTTGCTGGTCTTGATTCAAGGACCCCAGAGTTCTAGACTTTATTCTGTAGCAAATGGGGAGTCACAAAGGCTTCCCCAGTCAAATGCTGTCCTTGACTTGGCAGAAGGAGCCCTTATGATGAGGTAGTTGCTTCTCCTTGCAGTTTCCCACTCTTGCATAAGCTCAGTTTACCGAATCCATGTAATAAATGCTCCAAAGTTTCTCATACCACTGTTCCTTTGCCAACGCTATTCCCTCTTCTTGCAATGCCACACCCCCAACACACATGAACATAGTCATTTGCTGGCTCATGCCTGCTCAAAAATCACTTTATCCTGGGGCCGGCACAGTGGTGCAGCGGTTTAGTTCGCGCTTGGCAGCCCAGGGTTCGCGGGTTCGGATCCCAGGCGCCTGCCCATGCACTGCTTGTCAGCCCTGCTGTGGCGGCGTCCTATATAAAGTAGAGGAAGATGGGCATGGATGTTAGTCCAGGGCCAGTCTTCCTCAGCAAAAAGAGGAAGATTGACAACGGATGTTAGCTCTCGGCTACTCTTCCTCACACACAAAAAAATCACTTTGTCCCAAGTCCCTTCCTCCGTCTCTTAGCCTGGGGCAGGTGCCCCTATAATTGCCACATTTCATCTCTGTAATGGCGTTAGTCATATTCTGTTATAGTTATAGGGGAAATTGTTTGCATTACTCATGCACTCTAAGGCCCTTGGGTGAAAGAAATGTGCTCCATCTTTGAGTCTCCTGTGCCCAATAACTGGTACAGCATCTGGTGCACAGTAGGTTCTCAATAAATAGCATTGATTGAGCGAATCAAAGAATCTCAGGCTCATGGGCTCATAAAGCTCCACTTGATTTGCCAACTGTAGATAAAGACATTGAAAAAGTGGCTCATAAACAATCCACCAGAGGTAACAGAATCCAAGGAGGAGAATTCTGAGTTCTCCTTCTATGGTACATGATATGTCTAGAAGTTGCTGGAAACAAAAGACCTGCCAACAAAAGAAATATTTTTCCTTTTATCTCTGCCTCTACAGTCCTATCCATTCATTGCAAGCTCCACACATTCAAGAAGTTTTCATTACCTTCCAGTGACCAAGTTATTGCTCTCCACAGAACTCCAAGGGAGAGCCCATAAAAGGAGTGGTATAGATTATGAAACTTCATGGTGGACTTTTCTGCTATCATTCAATGTGATTTTGAGTTCTATTCTTGGGGTGCTTAAAGTCTAATTATGAATATTACCAAGTAAATAAAAATCATAGTTATCAAACTACAGAGCACTCTTGGGCTGATGACTGAGAACACATTTGCAATTTTACGGCTTTATTCCCTGCATTAATGCAAAGGAATAAGAAACGCAAACCTTTAGGCACTGTGACAAGATCTGTGGGTAACATAGGACTCTTTTGGTTGTAAATAAAAACTGAACCTTGACAGGCTTAAGCAGGGACAAAGGAATTTATTTACTCACAGAGATGAAAAATCCAGAGGAAGTCTGGCTTCAAGCATGGATTGATTCAGGGGTTCAAATGAAATCATCAAGGTAATGTTTTCCTGGAGATCAGATCTGTCTTTCCCTGTATTTGCCTCATTCCCAGGTGCCGTCTTGTGGACCCCATAGCTCCAAGGTCAATCTCCCTCAGTCCATATTAAATGTAACAGAAGAGAACGTTTCCTCTTGGAATCACCGGTTCTAGTGCTGGGATCCATTCTGATTAGACCACCTTGAGTCAGGCGCCCTCCTTCACCATCCCTGCGGCTCTGCAGGTTGCATTTCCTGATGGTCCAGGCTGTGACTCTTGCTCCATTTTAGAGACTGAGGCCAGGGTAGGGCCCCACCCAAGTTACCCTTCCAGAGGAGGGTGCATGACCCAAATCACCAAAACAAGGGATGATGGATATTGGTGGCCAAAAATCAATCAGTGTCCACTCTGTGGAGATGAAGCTAGAGGTACAGCTAGACTATTCCCAGAGCCTATCAAAGCACAGATGCCATGTGGTGACCTCAGTCCAGGCCAGCTCTGCACAAAGTATTCCTTTCTCGCTCAGTACCTAAAGTTTGGGAAATGGCCCTTTTATACGGGGTGGAATAAGAATAAGTCCTTGATTGGAGTAAAAGGTGAAGGTACTTTCCATATGCATGTGAGATGCCTTCTTTTTGAGCATCCTTTATAACCCCTGACTATAGTCATACAAAGAGGATGTGCTCTAATGACTGCTTCTTTGTCAGAACTTCTTGGTTGGAATCCAAGCAAGGAAACAGGAGAAGGGCTAAACCAGGGGTTCTGCAGCCCTGGGTGGGAGTGGGGAGCACTTAGGTCTGGAAGGAGCTGGGATGAAGGGATGGACAAGCCTCTCTGTCCTGGTGGCCTATTTCATCCAAGAGGTGTATCCGAGGGAGGGTCATTCATTCATTCATTCATTCAGGGGAAACAGCCTTTCATTTCACAATTAGAGATGGAGTGTCGAACATGAAAGTACATCACTGATTTATACATTAGTGTCAATGAGCTTCTGCCCTCGTGGAAGTACTGGTTAGCAGATCTTTCTGATTGGAATTGTGAGATAAATGTGATCAATAAAAAGAGTAACATTACTAAAGGTTAACACACTGGAGTTTCCTAGGTGCTTCCTATGCTAATTTAATTTGCACTTATTAACCATTTAATCCTCTATAACAATTCTATGACTCATTGCTCTTTATCCTCTTTTACAGAAGAGGGAATAAAAGCAATGAGAGGTTAACCAACCTGCCCATGATCACACAGATAATAGTTGATGGAGCCATGGTCTTCCTAGAGGCCAGTCTGCTTTCAGGGCTTGAGGCTCAGTACCGGAGGGGCTGGGCATGACGGGATGGAGTTGGGAACAGGACAGAGGTCATAGATTTATTAACATTGTCTACCCACAGAATCAGGTAGCTTCCAATGAGGGCTTTTGTGGTCAATCTCTTTCTCTCTTTTATTGTTATGTAGCAAAGCTGAACAGATGATGGGGTCACTGTATTTTAAACTCTTTGTGTGGATTCCAAGTGGATCAAAGCCAGTGGACACCAAGAGAAGGGACTTGAGACTGGAGGATGGGAGGAGAAGTGGAAAATGAGTTTTCCTCTAACCCCAAAGAGTCTCCCCAGCTTCCTCTCATCTTGTCGGTCTGTGGTTTCCTTTGCCCTCAGGTGGAGACTGTGGAAATCCAGCATAGATATTTACTTTTAAATTTTGCTTTCACTGAAGCAAGATGGTGACTGGGGCCACTTGAGTTTCATAATGTGCTTCACTAATGTGGGCAAAGGACTGAAGGACCAAGCTGTGACTTTGGAGAACACTTCTTATTGGAATGTTTTGACATTTACTAGTATACAAACAGAAAGCTTGGTAATGACAATGTCTCCTCCTGCTGTTTCTGTGCAGTTATGCTAAAAGAGGCGGAGAGATGTTGATGTCTGCCAGAATGTTGGTAAGAGAAAATTCACACTGATCACAGTGTGATAACTAGGTGCTCTCTCTGTTCATTGAAATCAGAACGTGTAAGAGAGTCTGGTCTGGAAGCGGGCTGTGTTTGTTCTCAGAGCTATAGTGTTGCTGATATATACCCGGTGCCAATCAAGACTTGACTTGGTTTAACTGTTTATGAAGACGGCAAGCTTCTGCCACATGCACATGGTAGTGGTTCGGAAGTAGGCTGAGGAGTTGCCATGTGCTGTTAGAATTGCTTTTCCTGGAACTCTTAGGTTTCCATGTGAATTGCAAAATAATCTGTAGCATTTCACTGCAGGGAAGGAGCTTGAAGTTCTCGCTATGAATAGGCATGACCCCAAACCCCCCCAGCGCTTGGTAGATGACAGAGGTGGACCTAGAGCTGGTGCCTCCTCTCAACACAGAGGATGGTGCTTGGCCTTGCCCACCAGGCCCCACCCTCTCAAGAGGAAGGGATTTCTCTGGAAAGAGCCCCTGCCTGATCATTGGGATCCTCAGACAGCTTTAACTAAAGGATCCCCCAGGGAGTATGCTGAACAGTCAAGGGCTGTTGTCTTGCCTGGACTCCTTCCCACTCAGAAGCACTCTCTGGGCCTGATTTTAATTCCTTTAGGCTGCGGAGGACACACAAGTCTTCAACACAGATCTAGCTGCAACTGAGCAAAAACTCTCACAGGTAAAGTGGCATAGCTTGTCACCTGAGCCTTCTCTTGCTTTTTATATTCTTATTTATTTATTTAACTTTAATGGAATTGCATTAAGAGGAGCATCACTGTGCTGTGTAAAGAGAAGTAGCTCTGGAGTCCAGTTGCCCGGGTCTGAATCCAGGCTCAGACACTTACCAGCTGTGTGACATTAGGCAACTTACTGAATCTCTCTGTGCCTCAGATTTCCTCATCTTTAAATCAAGATAATAGTAGGAACTACCTTAAAGAAATTCCCTGTGTGTAAAATGAGATAAACACATGTAAGTACCTAGAGCAGAGGGTACTCTAGGGGAGCACAAAGGGGGAGCACAAAGAGTCGTGACCCTGGTAAGGTCTCCAGCCCTGCTTCAGCCTGGGTGTCCTGGAAGGCCCTGGGGGGGGGAGGGGGAGGGCTTGCTGCATTCTTTCATGAGTGGGGCAGGAGATGTATGGCATTTATCCACAGATCAACCAACAGTGGCCAAGTCTGGGGCTGTCTAGGTTTGCAGAAGTTTAAACTAGATGAACTCAAAGTTTTCTTTCAAGGATGAGATTCTGTGAATCCATCAATCTGTGTATATTGACTGAGCATTTATTAAGCAAAGCAACATGCTAGGGTGTGGGGTAGGCAGAGTGGAACTTGGGAATAGAAAATAAGAGAAAGTAAAGGGAATGCCTGCTCTTAAGGAACTTAGAATCTTTTGTTGGGAAGATAAAGTACATCCATATGAAAAGACAATGGCAGGTCGTCTCTGACTTAATAAGTGAAATTTTTATCTGTCCCTTTCATTAGAATGGCACAACTGTGTGGCCTAGAGAGCATAGGAACATGCATTCTCTCTGAGGTGTCCCGGGCTGCCTGCTCCCCCTGCCTGGGATGGGGAATGCTCTTCTTGGAGAGCAGAAATGCCCTTTAATTGTCCACATAGCTATGCCTACTTAGTCAGCTTTGATGGTCTCCTCTTACCTCCCAAGGCTTCTCTTTCTCAACTCCCTGGCCCTGGCAGGATGAATCATTTCCTCTCTGTGTGCCCACAGTGGGTTGCATGGACCTAGCCTCTCTATCGTAGTGTTTTCCACATGATCTGAGAGTGGTTTATGGGTCCCTGCTAGCTTCCACTGTGGATTGGGCTAAGACTTAAGTTTCAGTCATCTCTTGGGGCATTACACACCACCCCAGAACTTAATGGCTTAAAACCACAACCATTCAATTGCCCATGATTCTGGGGGTCAGGAATTTGGGTGGGACTGGTGGGTACAGCTCACTTCTGCTCCCTGTGGTGCTGCCTGGGGTGGCTCTGCTGGGCCTAGAGGATCCCCCATGGCCTCCCTCACATGTCTGGGGACTTGGTGCTGGCTGTCGGCTGGGGTGTCTCAGTTCTCCTCCACATAGCTTCTCTCTCTCCGGTGGTCTGTCCTCATTCAGTAGTCTAGCTGGAGCCTTATTACGGGGCAGCTGACTTCCAAGAAGGTGGAAATGGAAGGTGCAGTGTCTCTTAAGGCCTAGCCCAGAAGTCACACAGCAACACTTCAGCCAAAGCGAGACACAGGGAAGCTCAGATTCAAGGGGAGAAATAGATGCCACCTTTTGAAGGCAGGAACATCCAAGCCATGCTGCCCAAGAGCATGAAGGATGGGGGTTGATACAGCCATCTTTGGAAACATCTTATTTATTCTCAACACTTAGCATGTGCCTGGATCTTAGTAGTTGCTCAATAGTATCAAGATCTGGCATTTAATGAGCTTCATTTATCTGAGCATTTACATGTATTATCTTGTTTAGGCCTCACGACTCTTTGAGGTATTATTATCTCCATTTTGCTGAGCAAATTGAGGCCTGGAGATGTTAGGAAAATTGCCCAAGATTATTAAGCTGGTAAAATGTGGAGTTGGAATGGAGACTCAGCAGCCTAGCTCCAGAGGTTAAGCACAGAGCACTCTGCTGAAAGACTGAATGATCAGGTTTTTTGTAGTTTACTCTTTCATGGGATCATTTGTCACCATTACAGCCCCGTGGCTGCTTCCACTGTTGTCTTGTTCAGATTTGAAGGAGGTAGATGGCACCTGATAGGTGGAATCCCTTTGAAACCAGAAGGGACCTGACCACCCCCCATGGGCTGGGCTCTGGCTTTGAACAGACTCCTGACTCCTTGGCCCTCTTCCAGAGGGAAACAGCTCTGGAGGTCAATGCCCCACAAGAACTGCTTTTCAGAAGCTTCTCCGTGAGGTGGTGCCAGTTGGTGGTGGAATTTTCATGTTTTGATGAGATTTTCATGAAGTTTATATTTACTCACTTTTAAAGGTACAAGATTATGTCCTTCCTACTTTTTTTGAGTTAATAGTTCACTTTATGAGATAGATTGTAAGAGTAGATCATGGACGTTTATGAGTGAAGACACTTGGCAACAAAAATGTTGGCAGCGCTACGTTCATTACCAAAATATGCCAATTTCAACATTCTACTGGTTCTTTGCGACCCCAAAGTCTGGAATCCTCTGCTTCTAGGAGAAGAAGGAGGCAGGATGGCGGAGCAGTTAAGAGCAAGGCCTGTGGTTGTGTGCGGACTCCCACTACCTACCTCAGAATGCTGAGAACTTCACACTGTCTTTCTTATTATTCCTCAGCCTTGCTATTGCATCAGTCCAGCAAGGTGGACTTGGGATTGTTGGGATAATTTGATGGCACTGTTTGCAGGAAAGATTTTCTTAGAAGAAGGTCCAGGATATCGTAATGCACAATAAATGTGAGAGAGCGTTATTATTATTGATCCCTATGAGATTCCTGTGCACAATGACGATGGGCATTCCTGGAACTATTTCCCCCTAACTGGCCCTGGCCAAGCAGTTAACATTCCCAAAACAGCTCCATGAGGCCAGAGATGTGGAGATGCAGAAACATCAGCGACTAGCTGAGAGTCCTGTAGATTCCTGAAACAGAATCAACTACCAGAATAAATGATCTTTTGTCCCCAAATCCTTGGGCCAACTGAAGAATTATCTCTTGGTCCTCAAGAGTCCTGGCTAAAAGATTTGAATTGTAGCCAAATGCCACTCCTTAAAGGAGATAAGTGAACAATGAAATTTTATCAGAAAGAATTTTAAGATTCTTAACATTGCATTTAGTGGAGGAGACTGGGAAGCTGACAGTGAGTGAGCACTTCTGATGTCCTCGTTGTCTAACTCCTTCTAATCACCCAGATGTCCCAGATGCCCAGCTGCTGGGCTTGCAAGTGGGCAGGACAGGAACGGTGTGACTCTTAGTCTCTTCCAGGGGCCAGAGGAGGCCGAGCAGGGGCAGGACTTTGCACCCCTGGGTAGGAAACTTGGAGTCTGAATGAGGGCGGTAGAACTCCAAGGCCCCCAGAGACTCATGGCCCCCACAGTGCGTGACATGCCTCCCTTGTACGTAATCCTCAGAGGACCTCGGGGCCTCCCAGGTCCCAGAACTGTGGGAGGAGATGTCTGGTGTGCTGGCTTCCTGCATTCCCCTGAGGCTAGGCGGAGGCAGACCTCTGCTGAGCAACCCCAAGGGAAGGGACCCTCTCTTCTGGTGCCTCATGACAAGCCAGAACTTTGCCAGCAGGAACCTGCACCTCCAGCTACTCATAAGGTCGCTACGCCTCCAGGTACCCGGCCACCTGACTTGAGCCCCAAGAGTGAAGAGAAAGAAGCAGGCAAAGGAAATCTGCCAGGCAACCCCAGAGAGGAGAACAAACCGAACTCGGAGAACTGGTGGCTGAAGGAGACAAATAACTCACAACTTGAACAATAAAAATAATACAAAACCAGACATTTTGGAATGAGAAAACTAATTTTTTGTTGTTGTTTAAAAATTTAGTAGTTCAATGAAAGAAAGTCATTGTTGTTAAGAACAAAAAGTATTGGCCTGGAAGATCAAATGGAAGAAAGACCTCAAAACAAAGAGCAAAGGGACGTAATCTTAGTAAAAGAGAAGTGGTTGATAAATTAGTGATGGAAATGTAATCGATCGTTAATGTAGAGGAGATAATGCCTCCTTAGGCCCGAGCTGACCAGGCCGGATGAGTGGTGGGTTACTCAGCAGACTCCCTGAGAATGCTGACAGTGTTGTAGTGGCTCAGATGTCACAGAACAAGAAGGTGTCAATCACTCCGCACCAGAAAAGGCAGGAGACAGGTGTGAAAAGGTATTAGTTCTTTTTCCTGTTTGGTCTTGCTGTTCTTTTCATTAGCACGGCAGGCTGTGCCCGCTAACAGATGTGAGCAAAATGTTGGCTTGATGCCAAGAAGAGGGAACCATTGGCTAGGTATGAAAGAACCTTTTAAACAAGAAGAGTAGTTGATGACCAGCATGTATCATTTCAGGTGCTGCTTGAGATACTGTCCCATTCAGTGTTCAAAGGAAGAATTGAAAACAGTACTAAATGTAGTCATCGGCTTCAAAATGGCAGCTGACAGCGTCGTGAGCAGCCTTGCTTAGAAAATAAACTGCAATGTGACTTGGGCAGTTTTCTCAATATCGTATTGGTCTTACTGCAAAGTTTATTAGCATATCATTAGCCACTTGATTTGGCCACGAATCTTCAAAAATTTAGCCTTTGAACCTATAACAGATGGAGCTCTGGGGGCACTGCATTTGACATGTGTGTGAGAAGAGGTGTGCACATGGAGGTAGCAGAGATGACTAGCTGTCCACCAAAATTGTTCTGCCAATCTTTATACCAGCCAGACTACAGCTCCCAGCATCCCTTGCAGTTAGGTGTGAATGAAAGCTCTCCATGGAATGGGAACAGAACAAATGTGCACCATGTCAAAGTCTGGCCCATAAAATCTTTGCATTCAAGCCCCTTCCAGCCCTTTCTCTTGCAAATGACTCTGAGGCCTTAAGGGAAGGCAGAACTTTGGGATGGAAGGAGCCTGGGTCTCTGAATCTCCAGGTGGGGGAGAGTCGCCTTTTCATCAGGACCACCTGCATTACCTGTTACGTCTGCAAGAATAAATTTTGTTTCTTCAAGTTATTGAAATGTTAGTGCCTATTTGTTACAGCAGCTGGCAATACCCTAACTAAGACAGGGGCTGTGAACTGCCCACTGTATGTGCTCCCTGGAAATTTTGCCCTGAAACATTTGAAAGTATTTTCCAAATACATACATCAATCACGTATTGTCTAAGAGCATGCTGCGCTTTTCCCCCCCCCGTGTATCTTTGCACTCCCACACTCCTGTCCCCTCCCAAGTCTTCATAGAATCAAATAATTTGTTGGAGACGAACCTTGGGCAGACTTCATTTACCAGCAGTGTTTGGATACTGGCCACATGCTGGGACCTGCACTAGGCTGTGGGATACAGATGCAGTCAGTCCCTGTTCTCTGCTTGCTTGTCATTGGACGCTAACCCAGGTAAGTGTCAGTGTTGAACACCTTCAATGAAGAGGGATTCTGTCCTTTCAGTAGTCACCCATTTGATTTTTAAATAACTATAATAATCAAGAATATCTTCCTAATATTGAATATTTACCTATCTGTAACATCTGCTAACAGCCTCTAAAAAAAGTTGAAGACATTTTTCTTCCCGTTAGGATTTCTCTTCTTCAGGACAAACATACTGAATCCTCCTCCTGTTCCTAACTGTCTTGGCTTTGAGGGCCTTCCCCATCTCCTGTGGGAGCGTTCCAGTATGTCCCTGCCTATTATTTTAGTGTAATCAGTCACTGCGAGTGCCCTGGTATTCCAGGGGACAGTCTCCTCTGGTGTTTCCTCTACCCCAGCCCAGGCCCTTGTCTCTCAGTCCTGGATCACTACTGTAATCATCTAGCTCTTTTATTTTTTTAAACTTTTGTTTCCTATCCCTATCCTCAAATCATCCACTCCTCTTTCCCTGACAAATTAAATTTCCATAAGCCCTGATTTCATCATCTAACTCCCATGAGCTACTTACCCACGTACTGATTTCAATATGTAACTTCCATGCATAAAACCTTCAGCGGCCTTTTAGTCTCTACAACTTTAAGCCTGGCTTCCACTCTCTGGCTTTCCAGTGCTCCTGGAACATCAGGGGGAAGGGCATGATCTCAGAGGCTGAGTCAAGCCTGTGAAGGAGCTTGGAC
This sequence comes from Tapirus indicus, assembly GCA_031878705.1. Lineage (NCBI taxonomy): Eukaryota > Metazoa > Chordata > Mammalia > Perissodactyla > Tapiridae > Tapirus > Tapirus indicus. Next base: position 41,421,619 of record CM062927.1, read on the forward strand.
TTTGCTGTACTGGCCTGTGCTTCCTACAGAGGAAGAGAGTCCTGGGCATAGAGGCAGAGTTCCAGGGAGAGAAAGTCTGCAGGGTAAGCAGCATGCAACTTCCCAGAGTATTGGTTTTTACTTGGATGTGTGGGAAAGAAACTTTCTTTTAAAATTATAATATATAGATTGCTTAAGATGGTATCTTATAATGTTTACACAAGTATTAAATGTGACATGGGAGACTTTAGATAAAACATGCTTTTGAGGAGGATTGATTCAAGCTCTATCCTCAGTTATATATCCACTCTCTTATGTTTTTGGACATTTGAGAGCTGTTGTCCAATATTTTTCAAACTGTAGCTCATGACCCACTTGTGGATTATGAAATAAATTATAGCAGTAGGTTTCAACCAGATTTTTTTTTTTTTTAAGAAAAAAAGAGTAGAATAGACTGGAATGAATAGAATGGAATGGAACAGAACAGAATGGAATAAAGCAGATCAGAACAGAACAGAATAGCTCAGATAACCAGAAGTCCAGAGGTCTGTGGGGGACAGTTGCTTGATTTAGTGGCTCAGCAATGTCATCAGGGACCTGGGTTCCATCTGTCATCTATAGTTTTGGCATCATCCTAAGGCTAGTTCCTTTCAGTTTTCTTAACATGCTACATACTTATTTTGTCCAACGAAAGAGAAATCTCAGCTTCTGGATATTTTTTTTTAAGAGTAGGGAGAATCTTCTTGAGTTTTAGTTTCTAGAATTGGATCTCAGTCAGTGCTACCCTTGAGCTGGGATAAATTCCCTCAACAGAGGATGGGAAGCAAGGGACACTGGGGAGTCACACCCAATATCTGCTATAACCAGTGTGACTGTGACGTGCAGTATACATGGTGGGGAGCAAGGCTGGAGAGAAGGAAACCATGTAAAACGCCATGAGTATTTCCCTACCAGGCATGTTCCTCCTTCTTCCCTCCACGTGTCCACATCTTCTCCATTCTTTAAGACTCGGTTTATAGCCCACTTTCTGAATAAAATCGTGTACTGCTTTAGCTTGCACTGCTTCTACCTTCTCTTGCCTATTCTTGCTGTTTATTCGAGCATGTCTTAGTTCTAGCCCCTTAAGGTTTACATGATGGCAAAAATCATGCTATGTACTTCCCTGTCTCTCCTACATGGACAAGCCTTTCTAGATTGGCCTGATTCATTCTAGCGAATTATCTTTTTGGTACTGGCAGAATGTCAGAAACTTGACATATTTTAAACGCTTTATTTGAGGACTGAGGAGGACCATGGGAAACTTAGCTCCTCTGGGTGGCTCACTATGAGAGTGGACATCATTGTGAATGAGTTGGTCCCTGGGTTTTAGCAACATAGAGTCTCCCCTTTCCCACCATCCCCTCCCCCGCCCTGCCTCCAGCTGCTGCCAGGTGAAAACTTTCCTCTTCTTCTGGAAGATGAGTATTCCTTCTAATCCATTTGACAGGGATAATGGATGAAGAACAATGTGATATTGTTTGGGATGCACAATTACGGATATTACCAACTAAGAGTTTGGAAGGAATTGTAGGAAACACGAACTAACTGAATTCCCATTTCTTATGGAATGAGAAAACAGGCCTGTGTAATAGTGTTTAGTGGGACCTGATCTCAACATAAACACTCGAAGTTAAGACCTATATTGACTCCACAAGGAAAAATTTCCTCTATGACACATTGTGGGTTTTGTGGCCACCCAAGTTGAGTTAGAATGGATGTGCAGGGATGTTATCAATATGTCACTGGGTCATCTACCTCAATCTGTTGGAATTCCAAGTTCTAACTGAATTGGAAACTTGGTATTCAGGGAATTCATAGTTGCCCTCCATGAATAATTATACTCAGGAGATCTTGTCCTTGCACTCATGTGTGAACTAGAGTCCAGCATTTCCCCTCCGATCCTTGACAGCCTCTGCTTTGATCAAAATAAGCTTAGATGAGTTCTGTAGAAAGAAAAAAAAAAAAAGCCTTAATTGCTTATCATTTACAAGGGACTATCAATTAATCCAGCCAAGTTTGAGGCTATTTTATTGCTTGGCCACTTAAAATGGGAATATTTGCATTAAAGGAAAGGTGCTAGATGCAGCCAGACAATTACTCAATAGGTATTGATTTTCGTAAATATATTACATATATTATATAATATTATATATATTCTCCCAGAGTCAAAGATCAAAGAGTTTTGTTAACTGATTAGTGAATGAAGAGAATAAGTAAAATAGAGTATGAGAATCTGTATTTGTTACATCTTGTGTTCTATAACTTTCTGACAGTTTCCCCCACCTTTATTAAGACTTGGTTGACACATAATGTTGTGTAAACTTAAGGTGTACAGTGTGTTGGTTTGATACATTTATATATTACAAGATGATTACCACCACAGCATTAGGTCACACTTCCATTCCTTCACATAATTATTGTTTCTCTTTTGTGGTGAGAACATTTAAGATCTACTCCCTTAGTAACATTCAAGTATATGATACAGTATTATTAGCTATAATCACCCTGCTGTACATTAGATTCCCAGAACTTGTTAATCTTATAACTGGAAGTTTGCACTGTTTGACCAATATCTCCCCATCTCTGATAACCATGACTCTACTCTCTGTTTCTCTGAGTTTGGCTCTTTTAGATTCCACGTAAAAGTGTCTTCTTTGTCTGACTTATTTCACGTAGAATAATGCCCTAAGTTTTACCGAGTTGTCACAAATGGCAAGATTTCCTTCTTTCTCATGGCTGAATAATATTCCATTATATATACATTTATATATATAATATATAAATGTTATATAATATAACATATAATAATATATGTTATATATTATGTATTACATATACTATATACTATAATATATAGTATATTATATATACTATATACTATTATATAATGTATAATATGTATATTGTTATATAATAATATAATATGTATTATATCATTATATATAAAATATATATTTTATATATAATATATTATATAAATTATAATATAATCATATAATATTATATAACATATATAATATATAGCATATATTGTAATATATTATATAATATATACTAATATGTTGTATAATTATATACATTATAGTATATATGTTATATATATGTATCTGTATATACATTTTCTTCATCCATTCATCTGTTGACCAACACTTAGGTTGTTTCTGTATCTTGAGTATTGTGAATAATGCTGCATTGAGTGTGGGAGTGCAGATATCTCTACAAGATCCTGATTTCATCTCCTTTGAATATATACTCAGAAGTGGGATTGCTGGATCATATGGTAATTCTAGTTTTAATTTTTTGAGGAGCCTCCATACTGTTTTCCATAGTGGCAGCACCAATTTACGTTCCCACCAACAGTGCACTAGGGTTCCCTTTTCTCACATCCTCGCCAACAGTTATCTCTTGTTTTTTTGATGACAACCATTCTAACAGGTGTGAAGTGGTATCTCATTGTGATTTTGATTTGCATTTCCCTGATGATTAATGATGTTTAGCACTTTTTCATGTACCTGTTGGCCATTTGTATGCCTTCTTTAGAAAACTGTCTATTCCATTCCTCTGCCCACTTTTTTAGTGGGATTGTTTGTTTTTTTTGCTACTGAGTTACTTATATATTTTGGATATTAACTTTTTATCAGATAAATGATTTGCAAATATTTTCTCCCATTCTGTAGATTGCCTTTTCATTTTGTTGATGGTTTCCTTTGCTGTGCAGAGGCTTTTTACTTTATTTATTTTTGCTTTTGTTGCTTGTGCTTTTGGTGTCATATTCAGGAAATCACTGCCAAGACCAATGTCAAGGAGCTTTTTCCCTATGTTTTCTTCTAGGAGTTTTATGGTTTCAGGTCTTAGATTTAAGTCTTTAATCCATTTCAAGTTCATTTTTGTGAATGGTATAAGATAGGGGTGTAATTTCATTCTTTTTGCATGTGGTCATCCAGTTTTCCCAACACCATTTATTGAAGAGACTATCCTTTTCCCATTGAGTATTCTTGGCTCCCTTGTCAGATATCAGTTGACCCTATATGCAGGGATTTTTTTCTGGGCTCTTGATTCTGTTCCATTGGTCTATGTGTCTATAGACTGTGTTCTTCCTCTGACTTTGGTCTTCTTTCTTGGAGTTGCTTTGGCTCCTTGTGGTCTTTTGTAGCTCCATACAAATGTTAGGATTGTCTTTTCTATTTCTATGAAAAATGGCATTTGACTGTTGATAAGGATTGTATTGAATGTATAGATGGCTTTCGATAATATAGACATTTTAACAGTATTAATTCTTAATGATCTATGAATATGGAGTATCTTTCCATTTGTTTGTGTCTTCTTCAATTTCTTTCATCCAAGTCTTGTAGTTTTCAGCATAAAGATCTTTTACCTCCTTGGTTAAATTTATTCCTAAGTGTTTTCTTGTTTATGATGCTATTGTGAATGAGATTCTCTTCTTTATTTCTTTTTCAGATGTTTTATTGTTAGTGTATAGAAATCTAACTGTTTTCTATATGTTGATTTTATATCCTGCTACTTCACTGAATTCATTGATTAGTTCTAGCACTTTTTGGGTGGATTCTTTAAGATTTTTCTATATACAAGATCATATCGTCTACAAACAAAGATAATTTTACTTCTTCTTTTCCTATTTGGATGATTTTTATTTCTTTTTCTTGCCTAAGTGCTCTGGCTAGGACTTCCGGTACTGTGTTGAATAGCAGTGGTAATAGTGGGCACACTTGTCTTGTTTGTGATCTTAGAGGAAAAGCTTTCAACATTTCACTGTTGAGTATGATGTTGGCTGTGGATTTGTCATATAAGGACTTTATTATGTTGAGGTTTGTTCCTTTCCTACCCAATTTGTTGAGCATTTTATCATGAAAGGATGTATTTTGTCAAAAGCTTTTTCTGCATCTATTGAGATGATATGATTTTGACCTTTCATTCTATTAATATGGTGTATCACATTTATTGATTTGTATATGTTGAAACATCCTTTTATCTGAGGGATAAGTCTCACTTGATCATGGTGAATGATCTTTTTAATGTGCTGTTGAATTCAATTTGCTAGTGTTTTGTTAAGGATTTTTGCATCTATATTCATAAGGGATATTGGTCTGTAATATTTCTGCTTTTTTTAAAGGAAGAGTCTTTGAAAATATAACATAGGGAGAAATAACAACTTATTTCTATTCAGATGAGGATTCTTTTTTTTTTTTGCTGGGAAAGAGTCACCCTGAGCTAACATCTATTCCCAATCTTCCTCTCTCTTTTTTTTTCCTCCCCAAAGCCCCAGTACATAGTTGTATATTCTAGTTGTAAGTCTTTCTAGTTCTTCTGTGTGAGCCACCACCACAGCATGGCTACTGACAGATGAGTGGTGTGGTTCCATGCCCGGGAACTGAACCTGGGCTGCTGAAGCAGTGTGTGGAACTTTAACCAGTAGGCCACCAGAGCTGACTCTGTTTTTTTCTTTTCTTTCTTTCTTTTTTTGAGATGGGGGAGAGAGAGAGATTAATTGATTTAGTGAGTGCCATATGACATAAACCTGATCCCATTTCTGTAAGTCAGAAAGATGAGGAAGAGAGAACATCTGAAAAAATGACCGTTGCTAACATTTATCGAGCACATAGTCTGTGCTAAGCATTGTCTCTGTTAATAATCACAAGAACTCCTAAGAGCTGTCAATGTCAGTGCATTTGGAATATTCCACAATAAATATGTCTTAATATACTTAACCTTTTCCACTAGTGATAAACATTTTAGTATTTTCCAGATTTCATTATTACAAACCAAACTGTCACAAACATCCTTGTTCAATTCTGCAGGAGTTATCCAGGGATAGATACTGAGAAATGGAGTTGCTGAAGCATAGGACATGTCATTTTTAACATTTCAGTGTATACTGACAAATTGCCTTCCTCACTGCATCAGTCTAGGTTTTCCTCAATCACATTTAATATTTTCACACTTAAATTTTTTCTAAACTAGTGCATAAATTGCTATTTTATCATTCTTAGAAATATGATGGATTAGAATTTTGGAGAAATTTCTCTTAGAAGAGCATACTTTAAAATGTTGGATAGAATATTATAACCAAATAAAACCAAAAACTTCTGTTAATGCATGGTTAAGCTGGAAAGAAAATCAGAGAATTCCTCAGAGACCAGAAGCAGAAAGAAAATGTGAACCCACAGGGTGAGTGAGCTTCTGTCTTCTCTGAGTGTGTTTATCAGTTATAAGTGGTCTATAGCTGGGGTTTTAATGGGTCACATGTTCAGGGAACAGGTGAAAAAGAAAAGAGTTGAGATCTTCCATAAATCAGGAACCACTAAACAGTTACCTCCTTTATGTGATAACTAAAAAAAAAAATCTGGTGCAGCAGAGGGAGGTGTTAGATAACTTCCTGTTTTGGCCTTGACTCTGGCTAGAGCAGGTAAAAAGGAAAATAATTGCATTTTTAAATTACTAAGCTTCCACAGATGTTAAAAGGATAATAAAGGAATACCACAAACAGTATTGTATACATAAATAACTTAAATGAAATGGACCAGTTCTTCAAAAACTTCAAACTACCAAAACTCCCTCCAGGTAAAATAAATAGATAGCCTGAATAGTCCTATAATTATTAAAGAAATTCCTTCTAAAAAACTTCCAAAAAACAGAAATCTTCAGGAGCAGATGGTTTCACTGGTGGTTTCTTCCAAACATTAAATAAGAAGTAACATCAGTTTTATAATTTCTTCCAGAAAAATGGAAGAAGAGGGAATACATTCCAACCCATTTTATGTTGCCAGCCTTACCTTAATACTAAAAGTAGACAAAGACAGTATAGAAAAGAAAACCATAGACCAATATCCTTCTGGAACATAGTTGCAAAAATCCTCAACAAAATATTAGCAAAAAAATCTAGCAACATATGAAAAGAATAATACACTGCAACCAAGTGAGGTTTATTCCAGGAATGCAAGGCTGGTTCAATAATTAAAAATCAATATAATCCATCATATTAATAGTCTAAAGGAGAAAAACCACATGGTCATATCATTTAATGCAGAAAAAGCATTTAACAAATTTCAATATCCATTTATGATTAAAAACTCTCAGTATACTAGGGACAGAAAAGAGTTAGGAGATGCAAGGAGAAATGCTGAGTAAAGGAAAATGTTAAACATGTGGATAAATCTAAATAATCATTGGCTGAAGCAATGTCTAATTTGAAGAGTTAACAATTCAAGACAGCACTAAAATATATGACAACAATTCTAAATAAGTCAGGAGAGGAGGTATTATAATGAAAGCACACCAGTAATTTCTTGTATTATTCAGATGGTGACAAATTTAGACTTTGTACAATCAAATATGCATGTTATAGTTTCTAGAGTAGTCACCAAAAGAATAGTAATAAATTATAGCACTTCTATACTAGTGCAGGAGAACAAGGACAATAAGGAGTAAAACAATCTCAAAATAATCTTAAGGAAGGCAAGACAGGTAATGTTAATAATACAACAACAAATACAAAATACAAAAACAACAACAAAAGTAACTTTTATAAAATGGAAAAATAAAAAATGCAGGGCCTGGCTCTGTGACCATTAAGTGGTTAAAATTCTGTGTGCTCCGCCTCGGTGGCCCAGGTTCGCAGGTTCAGATCCCCAGTGTGGACCTATACCACTCACCAGCTATGTGGTGGCAGTGACCCACATACAAAACAGTAGAGGAAGATTGGCACAGATCTTAGCTCAGGGCTAATCTTCCTCAAGCAGAAAAAAGAGGAGGATTGGCAATGGATGTTAGCTCAGGGAGAAACTTCCTCAGCAGGAAAAAAAAAGGAAAAATAAAAACTGCAAAATTAGATCAAGAAATATGTCTCGGTCAGTAGGACAGGTCACAACAACAAATGTTTACTTCTCATTCACGCTCCATGTCCATACTGTGGGTCCAATGTGGCCTTGCCACACTTTGTCAGCACTCTGGTCCTAGGCTCACAGAACAGCCTCTGTCCTGAACATTGCTGGGTGTTGTGTCAGAGGAAAAGGAAATGTGGCAAAGCATCACAATGGCACACCTCACTTCCCTCCCATTTTGCTGTGGGGGAAGTCACATGGACAGGTGAGTTCAACAGGGTGGGTGGGGAGTTATAGTCTCCTTCAGGGATGGGCCACTTCAGAGATGGAAAATAATATTTGGTGAATGCAATCTACCACAAAATAAATCCAAACATATCAGAAATCATATTAGATGTAAATATAGTAAACTCTCTAGTTAAAAGACAAAGATCATCAGAAGTGTTTTTTAAGAAATCATATCTATGTCTTTTATAAAAGTTCCACCTGTAACATAAGAACACAGAAATACTGAGAGTCTTAAGATAGAAAAAAAATTCGGTTACAGATAAATAGTAACAAAAGGAAAGCTGGAGTAGCCGTATTAACATGAGTCTAAACATATGTTAAGGCTGGAGTATTTACTAGAGAGTCACTATGCATTGGCAAATGTTAAATTTTAAATAGTATGATCTTAATTACATACATTTAAAATATGCAATGCTAAAACTGATAGAACTACGAAGAAAAATTTGTAAATTCACCACCGTAGTATTAATCAATAGAGAAAATAAAACAAGTTAAGATAGCAGGTTTGAACATCTCAGTCAGCTGTGATCATTAGTGGGTATCTGCCTGCTAATATCTCCACATATCTGTATATAGATAAATATATACTGTCGTGTACCACATAACGATGTTTCAGTCAGCGATGGGCCACATATACGATGGTGGTTCCCTAAGATTAGTACCATATGGCCTAGGTGTGTAGTAGGCTATACCATCTAGGTTTGTGTAAGCGCACTCTACGATGTTCTACAATGACAAAATCCCTTAATGATGCATTTCTCAAGATGTATCTTTGTTATTAAGTGATGCATGACTGTATATCCACTAATATATATATATAATTTTATAGATAATATAAAACACTAATAGATGTATATAAAATATTGAAATCACCTTTGCAACTACACATAGACATTTATAAAAAATTGATTATATACTAGGCCATAAATGTAAGCCTTAATTACATTTAAATGATGGTTATCATTAGAACACACTCTCTGACCACAATGTAAATAATTTAGTAATAAATAACAGAAAGACAACTAGAACAGATTCTCTAGTACAGCTTCTTATGTTTAGAAATTATGAAAAAGTTTTAAATCCCTCAAGGGTCAAAGAAGCAATCATAACAGAAATCAGGAAATTCTTAGACATGAAAGATAATGAATATAATGCATACAAAAATTTGTGGAATTATTTCTAAAAATGACTACTTGAAAAATAGAAAATCTGGATTGTTCCACAATCATTTAAAAAATAGAACCAATGGTTAAAAATCTTGACCTCAAGAAAACACCAGGTAAGATCTACCAAATTTCAAGGAATGGATAGATCATCCCAGAATATTTAAGATAATAAAAAGAGGGTGCATTCATCAATTAATTTTATGTAACTAGAATATTACAGGCCAAACTCACTTGTGCAAATAGATACAAAAATTCTAAACAAAATAGTAGCAAACAAATCCTCCAATGATCAAGTTAGATTTATTCCAGAAATGCAAATTTGGCCAAAGTCAGAAAATCTGTTAATGTAAATATCCACATGAACAGATTAAAGGAGAAGAACTGGTCATTTTTATGTTTGAAGAAAAAATATTTGATAAAATTTAGCAGCCTTCATTTACGATAAAAACTCAGCAAAGTAAGAATAGAAAAAGAAGGGTATCTACAAAAACAACAATAGCAAACACACTCAATAGTAATGTCACATCATAAGAAAAATTCCCTTTGAAATCATAAAAAAGATAATGATACAATTATTACCACTTCTATTCAGCACAGTGCTGAAAGTTCTAGCCTGAGCAACAAGAGAAGAGCATGAAAGAAATGATTTAAGGTTTGCAAAAGAAGAAACAAATCTATTATTATTTTTGGTGATATCATTGTCTTCATAGAAACCCCTTCCAAACAACCAACAAATTATTAGAATTAATAAGAGAGTTAAGTAAATTTTCTTGATAGATTATTAACATACAAAAGTCAGTTGCTTTTCTATACAGTAGCAGTAGGTAAAAGTCATGTGGAAATAAATGTAGCACAAAGGTGCAAAACCTGTACGGAGAAAACTGTACAACTTTATTAAAATATATTAGAGAATATTTTGTTAAATGGAGAGTTGTATTCATTTCCTAGGGCTGCCATAACAGAGTACCACAAATGGGTGGCTTCAAATTACAGAGATTTATTCTCTCACAATTCTGGAAGCTAGATATCCCAAATCAAGATGCCAACAGGGCTATGCTTCTGGGTAGAATCCTCCCCTGCCTGTTCCTAGTTTCTGGTGGTGGCCATCAATCCTTAGGGTTCCTTGGCTTGCAGCTGACTAACTCCACTCTCTGCATCCACCATCACATGGCTTTCTTTTCTTACGTCTTCACAGCCTCTTACATGGACTCTAGTACTGGATTAAGGGGCCACCCTACTCCAGTGTGATCTCATCTTAAGTAATTTCATCTGCAGTGACCCTTTTTCCAAACAAATTCACATTCTGAGGTACTGGAGGTTAGGACTTCAACACAGGTTTTTGGGGGGACACAATTCAGCCCATAATAAGAGTCATATCATGTTTATGAATAAATATATCACAAAAATATGAATTGTCATCTAATTTTTACAATGCAATTTCAATAAAAATTCCAACAAAGCTGATTTTAGAATTTAGATGAAAGAAAAAATAGCCAAAAATTGCCAAGATTATCCTTATGGATAAGAACTTGGTAGAATGACTCACTTTACTAGACATCAAAACTTATTAGGAAGCTGTGGAAACTAAGGCAAGTAGATATTGGGGCAGAATTAGATGAATAAAATAAAATAGAGAACCCATAATCAGACTCACACAAATATGAAAAGCTTATTTTTGACAGTGGTGGTATTACAAACCAATGGAGAAAATCGAACTATTCCATAGATGGCTCTTGGAAAATATATGCATACAGAAGAAAATTGGAAATGGATTCCCTACCTCATACCATATCAAAAATCAATTCCACAGGGTCTGGCCCCATGGCATAGTGGTTAAGTTTGGCTTGTTCTGCTTTGATGGCCCAGGTTCATGGGTTTGGATCCCAGGCACAGACCTACACTACTCATCAGCCACGCTTGGTGGCAACCCACATGTAAAGTAGAGGAAGATTGGTACAGATGTTAGCTCAGGGCTAATCTTCCTCAGCAAAAAAAAAAAAAAAATCCACATAAATTAAGGGTTTAAAACTGAAATACAAATTGTTCAAATTATTAGAAGACACTAGAGAAAAATATCTTTATTACTTTAGGGATAGGAAAGACCACAAAACATAGACAAATTAATAAAATTTTACCATATAAAAACTCCTAATATTAATCAAGTGTATTATTTCTTTTCATTTCCTTCTTTTAACTACCTAATAAATTCTAGGCCCATAATAGGCACCAGGGATTCAAAACTGAAGAACACAGACAGTGTAGGAAGGAAAAGATATATTTGGCAAATAATTTCAATTTTTGCTGCATTATGAAGGAGGAACTGCAGGGTGCCCTAACTTGCCTGGAGCACCAGGAAAGGCTTGTGTGGCAGACAAGATTGAGTAGGAGGAAGCTAAGGGAGTAGAGGTGGGAGGAATAGTGTCCTGGCTGAGGGGAGAGCAGACGCAAAGGCCCTGGGCACCTCCCATGTGGATGATAGGGCTGAAGTGTTGGGAGCTAAGGGGAGGTCTGCCCAGGACGAGATGGGAGTAGTGGCAAGGCCAGATCATGCAGGGTCTTGGGGCGGTGTTTAACATTCTGAACTTTCCTGAAGAGCCATGGGAGGCTTTTTTTTTTTTAAGCCAAGGGAATGAGATGATAAGATTGCATTTTCAAATAGCAAACCAGATGCCATCTGGAGAACGGAGAAAGCATCAGTGCATGTGGGAGGAGCACACAGCCTTTTCCCTTTTCCATTCCCTTAGATGCTGTTTCCCATCTGTGTTTTATGAACTAGGGAAGTAAGGAAGCTTTCAAATAACAACTTATTATATAAATAATATAATAATAATGGTATTGTTAATAATAGTAATTAATAATAACAATGATAGTTCACATTTCCAGAACACTTAACACACTCCAGGAATAGTTCTAAAGAATTTACGTATATTAATCCTTTTGACTATCTAATGAGGTGGATGCTTTTGTAATATTCGTTGTACAGAAGGAAGCTCATTGACTTGCCCAAGGTTGCCCAAGAGCTGGGAATTGAACCTGGGCAGTTTGGCTCCAGAGTCCAAGCTGTTAACCACTACACTATGTTAGCCAGAATTAGGAGAAATAGTAGAGCAACTGTTTGTACACACTCTAGTGGTAACCAGTCACAGACTCTACTAAGACCCAGTGGACATAGATGCTGCTTCTGGTATAAGCACAGAGATCAGTTATGAGTACGACCCAGACCCAGTGCTGGCCCAGCCGGCATGGCTGAACTAGCACTAAGATGCTGCCAAGATCAACGGACAGTCTCTTTAACACACTCAAATAAGGACTGAGGGGGACTGGGGCAGAAGTTCTATTCTTGAATCTAGTCACATCTAGGAAAATCAGATTTGTCATTTTTGCTTACTGTACCAGATATTGATCTGGTCTAGAATGTTGCCCACCCACTTCCTTCAGCCACCGACGCCAACGCTGAGATTGTGTGCCTAATTTCCACAACAGTCATTGTTTAGACATGAACCAAAGCACACACCTGCAAATGCACTAACGCAGGTGTGCACGATTATTCACAGAAATGCTCACATCCCTCCTGTGAACAAGGCTTCCCTGTGGCTTTGGAAGACCAGAGAAGTTGTTTCAAGCCACTTCCCAGGAACAGCTAAGGGTCTGTTTACAGCCACTGCTGCCATTTTCACACCCACTGGGCATGTGTCCGGGATCTGGGAGTTTCTAGGAGGCCAGGAGGGTTCACTGTGAGAAACTTTAGGCTAGGGTGGCTGCAGGAAAGAAAGCATGTTGTAAACCTGGAAGTGGGGGCACTCCTTGGGGTGGCTGTTGTTTTAATTTGTCCTTTGTTAGCATAGCTCCTTTTCATTCACTGTTACCTTTTACCTCTCTCTGTCCATTGTCAGCAGGGTTGCAGCCAGGGGTCCTTTCTATGAACTGCTTCTGTTTAGTGTTGGCTCAGCCACGTTCTGTCTGTTGCAATTCCAAAGACACGTGATCATTGATGAGGCCGATGGCTTAGAAATGGGTGGCCAGGAAAAACAGTTACAGACACACTAAGCAATGCCGGCTCATTTCCTTTGTGTGGATCTGTGAGCGCACAGGTGCCTCTGCTTTTCTCTGAATGTCCTATAATCCATATCATGGAAGTGTGATCATTGCTTCTGTTTTGCTGGGACTTTCCACTTAGCTATTTCACTCATTCCAATAATTAGCCAGTTCAGCTGCCGATCACCCCAAGCCTCCACATTGCTTTCCAAAGAAGTCACTCTATATGCGAAGAGAGATTTAGAGTACGAGGTCATTGCCCGTTCAACTGTAAGCGGAAACTTGACTGTTTTTTAGAATTGACTGTTTTTTTGTTTTGTTTTTGATGTAATTCTTATTTGTATATGCACTTTACAATTTTTAAAGCCTTTTAACATAGATTATTTCATTTGCTTCTCTCAAAAACTCTGTGAAGGGGCCGGCCTGGTGGCGTTGTGGCTAAGTTTGCGAGCTCAGATTTTGCAGCCCAGGGTTTGCAGGTTCGGATCCTGGGTGTGGACCTACACACTGCTCATCAAACCATGCCGTGGCAGGCATCCCATGTATAAAGTAGAGGGAGATGAGCATGGACATTAGCTCAGGGCCAATCTTCGTCACCAAAAAGAGGAGGATTGACAACAGATGTTGGCTCAGGGTTAATCTTCCTTACCAAAAAAACCAAAAAAGGAAACCAAAACAACAAAAAAATCTCTATGAAAGTGTATTCAAGAAATTGTTAATAGTGATTTTCTCTAGAGAAGCAGGGAAATTACACTATTTAAATAATTACACTTATATAAATCATTTTATTTTTCCAATGCACATGCAATAGATTTGTATTTGAAAAAGAAAAAAGATTGAAAAAATACTATAGAGAAAGAATGATAAAGAAAATGGGAAAATGTAAGCAATTGGTGAATCTGGCTAATGGCATTTGGAATTCTTTTTTACTACTCTTGCAACTTTTCTGTAAGTTTGAAATTATGTCAGAATGAAAATTACAATAATGGCATAAAAAGATTAAAGGCATGTAATTCTTGGGTAATATTTAAAACGGGTAATTCCAATAAGTTTGCTTGGAATTTCCCTAGGAATCCCAGCAACGCCTAGATTACAGGCTTTGCTTAAAATCATAGATTTAAAACATAATAAACTATAAGCTGAGGGAGAAGTCATTGTACCGTTGAAGCATAATGTAACCGTGTATTCAGTTCACAGCTTTTACTGAAATATAACACAAACTGAGCAGATTCTTTGAGTTTTCTTTGTATGCAGGTGTGCGATTACAGGTGACTCTACTTTTTCCTGAACATAGTATATTTCATATGTTAGAAGGTGATAATTACCTTGTTAGATATCCATTCTATTTTTTACATACCATGAAATTCATCTGTTTTAAGTGTATAATTCTCCTACTTTTAGTAAATTTATAGAGTTGTTCAACCATCACCACAATCCAGTTTTAAAATGTTTCCATCACCCCAAAGGGATCCCCTGGGTCCATTTACAGTAAATCCCTGTTCCCACCCCCCAGACCAGGCAAATACACTCTCTGTCTTTATAGATTGGCCTGTTCTGGACATTTTATGTAAGTGGGATCATACAATACGTGGTCTTTCCCATCTGGCTTCTTTCACTTGGCAGAATGTTTTTGAGGTCCATCACCACTGTTTTTTTCTGGGAATTCTTTCCTGGCATAAGAAGTAACTCAGAGAATAAGCAAATACCTTACATTTACTTGGAGGAATGAAGAAAGCAAGCCACCAATACGTACTAACAGATCTCTCACAGCTGAATTGGTATCAACAAGAACTCAGCCTGAGAAATTTTTCTTGTCCAGAAGGTGTTCTCTTCTGGAAAACAAAAAAAGTTGGTCTACAGTGTCTGCCAGAGTCTAGGAGGTTGTCATGGTCCTAATTTCTTAGTGACACAGCAGAGACCTTATGAGATACAACAACAGAGACTTAGATCTTGCAGAGAGGATGCAAAACCAACAGGGCAGCTCATGTTGTATGGAAACTACATTTCTTCAATTTGAAAAGAATTACAAGTTCTCTTTCAGAAGTGAGTTTGTGGGCACACAAAATTTTTATTCTCACAAACAGTAGAATGGTGTAATAAATGTCTCTGCAGTAAAAAATAATGCAGTATCTGGAACTCATCTCTAAATATTTTTATTCCAAGAAAGCACAATGACCCCAAAGAGACACATATTTTGTGCTAATTTCCTCTGGTACCAAATGTGAGATGTAAGGAAATGGTAGGATGCAATTTAGTTTTAAGAGACTATTGATCTTAAGAAATATTGTATTTAATCTAAATGGATGATGCAAAAATTTATTAAGTGTTTGTTTTCACTTTATAGTAGTTTAAAACATTGAGGTTTACCAGAAAATGGAAAAAATACATTAGATTAAAAAGTCCAATGGGTAAATTTTTCTTATTAGTTCAAACAGTTTGAAAAGGAATATGCATACTCTTTTCCTAAAAAACGACAAATGAAAGCATCTTTCAATTACATGTATGTATATCAATAATTTTCACTTTGCAGGAAATCCTTGTTAAGCTGTGGGTAGAGGTGGTCCGGGTCTCCCACCAGCAATTCCTGCAGTTGTGCCTGCAGAACTGAGGGTCAGGTGGATGCCGTGGTTCTCATGAAGGGACCCTGCATGTCATCCTCCTTGCTGTTGCTTTATCTCACTTGTTCAGAATCCTCCTTCCACTTGAAGTGTCTCTGACTCGGTAATGAACGTCCTGCTTTCTGTGAAAATGATGAGATTTTCACATCATGACCTAGTTCCTTTTCAGAGTCTGTTTTGTTTGTTTTTTATTTGCTTTCTCTGCATCTCTCTTTTTTTTGGTGAGGAAGATTTGCCCTGAGCTAACATCCATGCCAATCTTCCTCTATTTTGTTTGGGGCTCACCGCCACACCTCGGAGTGGTGTAGGTCTGCGCCTGGGATCCAAACCTGAGAACCAGGGGACCAAAGCAGAGCACGCCGAACTTAACCACTACACCATGGGGTCGGCCCTGCATCTCTCTTTCTGAGTTGCCTAGGCTGCCAACAGCATCACCCCCTGGTCAGTTGGCAGCTAGGCCTCTGTTTTGACATCACATGTCACCTGCAGTCACATGTTGGTCATGTTGGTGCAATTTCTTAATTGAGCTGTTTCAAAATAAAGGTCCTATATAGACAATTCTGTCACCTGGTTGCTCCAGGTTTTTAGATTTTTGAATAAAAGCTATTTTACCAAATCTTGTTTCTGTTGATTTGTTTTCCTGGGACACCATAATTTAGGATAGAAAAAGTTTCGACTAAAAATTTCTACAGTATTTTCCTCCATGGTCAAGGAATTGTATGATTTCAGGGATGGGAATTTATTAGTCAGCGTCTCACAAGATTAGATTTCTGGGCTGAAGATCAGAAGCTATAATAAATCAGTATCTGAAGTTGTAAGTCCACGAGAATAACAAAGGCATTTATGTTCAGCCCAAATTCAAGCCCAGCCACTGCGATGTGATCATCTTCATTGGCTCCCCACGTGATAAAATCCACACAGATAGAGACGAGGAGCAGACATGACTCCAGTGGTCGTCTTCTGCCCTACTCCTGTGACTGGAGCCCCAAGAGGGTGAAGGATGCCACATTGGATTTTTCTGTCATCACCATGAAGACTTAACTCCCTTCCCCAAAAGAAACAGTCCAGCAAAGCAACACAAACATGAACAAAGCTGGAGTTAATTGCTGCAGGGAAATGAGTGATCTAAGGGATTTTAGGGGTAGGCAAACTATCTCCTTCCTTGAAGGCATCACAGGGAGGGAGAAATAATGCTATAAAAGGTCTATAATTGATACTAGAAATTTGAGACTTTAGAACATCTAGCATCAACTCTAGAATCTCCAATACAAATGGAGTGTCTGGACATGATTTGGGTCTCCATTCCCTTTGAGACTCACCATCCAGCCTAGAATGAGGCCATATAGGAGTGGGGCATAACTTCTGGCCCCAGTCTTGCAATGGGTCTTAGTAGACTCTTCCTTCCATCAGAAGTTTTGTAATTTTTAATTTTAGAGTGTCCTTGCCTTACTCCCCTCCTCCCTGTCTGTATTTAATTTTTCCTCTCTCCCAGGCATTCCTCATATTTGAAAATTGTAGACGATTATGCAGATGTGATGTACCATCATCGTCATCAATAGCAGCATCGCCATCATCATCTTCATCACTGAGACTTTGGGGTGACAAGAAACAGCACGTGAACGTCAGTCACTGTGGAGGTACCTAGGGCTTTGGAAGAGTAAACGTGCAAGCATCCAGAGTAAACGGATGACATCTGAGAACAGATGTTCCTACACGTGCTTCCACGTGCACATCCCCCCTCACCTGTTCTCTTGGGGAAACACCCAGACGGTCAAACTCTCTGCCCAAACCCAGCACTTCTAGCCTGTGTCCACCTCAAACAGGACCCGGTGTTTCCATCATATTGCAGCTGCATAGCTAGCTAAACATCAGTCTTCCTGAAGGTTCAGTGAAGAAATCATTTCCTCAGATTTCTGAGACTGATAAAATTGCAACTCACTCTGAATTGGATTGATAGCATTTATTATGAATCAGTATGTGTATTAGATAAAGGAATTATGACATTTCACTTCGGGAAGCAGCAAAGTTTTCTTCAGCATGACAGAAAAACTGACTTGAAAGGAATATGTTTTCTGCCTTCTTCATTAATAAAAAAGTGAAGAAATGTAGACAAGTCAACATTTTAGCAGCAGTTTCTTTAATCAGTAATCTTATCTTCAAAAATCTTGTTGTTTATGTGATGAGTATTATGCTATGGAATAATAATAATAATAGCTGAGATTTATTGAGTATTTACAATGATCCTGGTCTTGCTTTCATTTATCAACTTTAATGAATTGGCAATGGCTGCCTGAAGCATATCATTGAGATGGATTCTGAGACTTTGTCTGGGTTTAGTGAGAAAGAGTGTTGGGATTGATTAATGAAGTCTGCCTTGGGCACAGGAGGGAAGAATGATGGTACATACAAATATATTTATGTCCTATGGTTTTGTATTATCAATAAAGATAGTATGTGACAAAGCTCACTGACAGAGGCCCAGAGTGTTATGAAGTCCAGAGCAGAGATTCAGGAAAAGCGTTAATATCAAGGTAGAATTTAATTTAGCTTTGACAGAGGGTCAGACTTTGTCAAGTGAAGTAGAGAAGAGAGAAGAACATTTTAAGCAAAGGGAATAATTTGAATAAGACATTGAAGGAAGAAGATGTAGGGTATGTTAATGGCCAACCAGTAGTTGGGCCCATCTGGTACTTATAAGAGATAGTGGAAACTTGGCTGGACAATAATTTGGAAGAAAAGTAGAGAAGGCTCCAATGACTGAAAATGGTTAGAAACTGAGAACTATTTAAGTTACTTTGTTGGGTGGCCAGATATGATGTGTGTCTTAGGAGGATTATTCTGAAAAGAGCACATAGAATGGATCCAAGAGAGAGGGATTGGAAAACACCAATGCTGATGCAATTGCAATAGTCCAGGTGACACATACAGGTCTGACTAGGGTGTGGGAAACAGCTGTGTGTGACACCTGGAGGTAGAATGAATAGCCTTGATAACCAACTGGCACATGGATGAGAACAGAGAGGAATGCCTGCCATATATTTCTATGAAGTTACTTAACAGGAGGTTTTATGATGATGAGCTTTGTTTTGTTCATCTTGATTTTAAGGCGTTGCCAGGAAATCCATGTAGAAATATCCAGTAGCAGTTGGAAATTATGTTTGGTGGTCAGGAGACATGTAAGGCCAAAAAGATGGTTTAGGGAGAGGCCTAGAGATGGTAGCTGATGAGCTGAGAGTTTAGGGGCTTGCTAAGGAAGAGAGCACCGAGACGAAGGAGGATAAAAATGACCTTGGCACCTGCCTCATGTAGAGGGCAGAAAGAGGGAGCCAAGTCAGCAAAGGTGACAGAAAAGGAGAGGTCATTAAGTAAAAGGGAGAACAGGTGGAAGAGAATGGTCAACCCCAGGACCATTATAAACAGTCCTACCTTGAATTTCTCTTGGACTTTAGTTATCAACTCATGTTCTCGTCTATTATATTAATTAATGCTCACAAGTTTTGTTTTGTAACATGTTTATACATATTATGGAACATCACTGGAAATTTCCTTGGTTTGGGGCTGTCTTTGAATACAAATAAGTAAAATTTAAGTTGTCCTTGAGCCGCTGTTCTCTCATATATCCTAAATGTTGAAACGCGCAGAAAGTTAAGTGTAAAAATGCAGAGTGTTAATTTGCAAAGCTCTGTGTTGAGTGTACACAATTTCCATTCCTCATCTGCTCTCCATTTCCTCCAGATATGGGTGCTCCTTTCTCCCCATGTCATTTCCATTGATCCATGGGTCACAGAATGGACTCCATCGCTGGGGCTGTATCCTCTTTCTCTGGGAGCCAGCTATAACTTCCACATATAAAAGTTGGTGTCTGAAAATCTTGATGTGAATAAAACTTCCAAGGATACTGTGTTTACTTCATTTTCTACCTTCCTTATTTTTCCTTTTATCTTCCTTTTATTCATCTTTTCCCTTTCAAGAAAGGACTCCAAGAATTTTCAGGGGCTCATCCCCCAATATCAACTATGTTTCCTGTTTTTTTGCTTGATGTTTTCTTTGGCTGATTTGCTTCAGATTTTGTGATTTACCATTTTTATTTACTTTGATAAGTGTGTGTGGTAGGGGAATATGCAGGAAGCCACGCCTCCAACCTCTCATGTTTTATTCTGATCTGTGACTGTCCATCAAGTGTGGGCTGCATTGCTATCTATGTCCCCCCGTCTTTCAGCAGTGTCTATGGCATTCCTATTTCACCACAATAGAAAACATGCATTCTCAAGGGGTTAATATCATCTCCAACGGGGGAAAAATTAGTCCCTCAGAGAGGTGAGAAAATCTTACACAAAATATGTAAAGGACATATATACATAAACAGATATAGAGTCTGTCTGTGGTATTATAATTTCACTGGGAGTGATTAGGGGAAAAAATGTATAAAAAGGCTTCTTAGGGGACAATAATGAAAAAAAAAGGTTCAGAAACACTGGTCTAAGAGAAAAATTGTGGGTTGTCTCAACAAAAGCTCTTACTTGAGCCAACCATCATAAATAAATCATGAAACATGACAAAGTAGATGAAAAAATTCACCTGTTTTCTGCTCTTTGGTGTGCTCTACACAACCTACTCTCCACCAGTTTTTGTCATCTTTTCTAGTAATATTTTTCCAAAGAGCTTTATTCTAGGATTTAGAAATGTGAGTGGCCTTAGTTTCTAATATCCTTTATCATTTGTAAAATCACATTGTAGGCATTTCTGTTGAATTGTATGTGTGCGTGTGTGTATTTACCTTCTTCCAACAAATCTTTGTAAGACATGCTAATATAGGAATATAGGAAGTGCTATAGAGAACAGGTAAGAAATAATAAGTATGGAATGCTCAGGAGTTTGGAGAACTCAGGAGCTTGTCCATCAGAATCAGGAGCACCTCTCTTTTTCAATCTATGTCTGAATTGTTAAATCATTTGCTGTTTCATCTGATGAGCACCCTCTATCAACCCATGTCTCTCCATTTGTTAGACCACTTCCTTTTCCTTTTCTCCACGTGAATTTTGTAAAGAACTGGCCATTTTTGAAATTAATCTTGTAAAACACACCGTCACTTTAGACTCCTTGTATCTACCACACACACGTTTACTATGTCACTTGCCATATACTGTTGAAATTTTTATTTCATTCATGTGTGTATTTGTTTAAGAGTTCTCTGATAGTGGCAAGTAACAGAATGGCTTGGGGCATGTTGGAGGGAAATGCAGTTCAGCTTAGGAGGAATCATGGATTTAGTTTCCAGGTCAAGGGTCAAGGTGGGAGCTAAATCTTGGGAATAAAATAGAGAAACCGTTTCAGATCTGGGTACAAAGGCCAGAACTAGGTCAGCAGTCAGAGTAACCAAGACTGTGTCTCAGAGTCCTGTTGAGGATCTTGAAGTTGTCTCTGCTTGGGGACAAGGACCAATCTTCTCGGGGGTCAGTTTACCCCAAACGAGAAGAGAAGACAGAGAGGAAAGATGCAGCAGTGAGACCTGATGAGAATCATGATGTTTTATATTTGGAAGGGACCACGGAAATCATCTAGAAAACTGTAAAAGCCTCATTATTCTGCTAGAGTAGTGGAGGCCCACCGAGGCCCAGGGAAGTACCAAAATTCCCAACACTAGAGACAAGCTGAGGTTAACAGCCAGAGGCCCTGACCCTCATTTCTGCACACTCCTTTATACCAAATAATGATTTTCCTGATTGTGAGTTTTCCTTTTCAACGTCTATTTCTTGGTTCTTCATGATATTATATGTGGAACTTCTCATAAGCAAAGATCTTGAGACATCTTATATATTCAACAAATGAACTCAAAGTATTAAGGAAGATTAGAAACTTTCTAGAATGCTCTAGAAAGGTGACCCTTAATAAATATCTGTAGGACTATGCCTAAAAATTTGTGTGACTATAGCTTTCTAAGTCACCTAGAACTCTAGGTCACCTAGAGCTCTTCAGGATGAAATTCTTCAGCTGCCAGCCTGGTGATTTGTGTATACTTACCATTCCTTTTCTTTCTCCAGTTTTCACTGGCTTTTCTTTAATTGTCATGCATTTCAGGTTTATGAAACTTTGATAATAGTAGAGTGAGAAACAATATAATAGGGAATTGTTAGCACCTCCATTTTGTGGGATGGAGGTGTATAGTAAAATTATTTTATTCTGAAAACTGTACTTTTGTACATGGCTAGTGTTTTTTGGTAAAAGCATTTGCAAATAAATTCCTCACGATTCTTTTCATTTCAAATGCATGTATTCTTTTCTTCCTTGGAGAAATATTTGTGCAGAGTAATTTTTAGGAGTGTGTATACCTTTCCCCCCACATTTCAGAATGGGAAAGGTACTAGAGCTGCTAGCTGAATGTTCAACAGCAATTTTTGTGCTTATGATGTGGGATGGAAATAAATAGAAATTAAACCTCTCTCCTTGCCACAAGCCACATGCAGACTGGCTCCAAGTGAATGGTTTTCACACAGGCCAGTTTTTGTGCTATGAATTTACCCACTTTCCAACAAGCCCTGAGAGATATTTTATTCTCAGTGTCTGGTGGCTGAGGCCATCTCTTAAGTACAAGTGTGCCACTGTGCCAATCGTGGGGCTGCTTTATTTGATGGACCGCAGCTCTCTGGCAGATAGGCTCTGTTTTGATTTCCCAAACCTCCTGGAGGTGAAGGAAGGTTTGCTAACTGTGGTCAAGAAGGTCCCAATTATGAATGATTCCCTAACCAAGTGTTGAAACATTGCACTTTGTAATTAAAATGCAAAACACACACAAACTGGCAACCCTAGAAAAAAAGTTTTTCAGGAATTTTCCTTGAAAGTTTGGTTTCTCACTTCCTTCAAGCATCTTCCCTCTAAATCTACCTTGATTTCCTTTACTCTTCTATAAACAGAATGATCTCTTCTGACCTCTTTGATTGGTACTGCCTCTCAAGAAAAATGGATATGATTTATCCTATTAATAAAATATATTTTAGTCACTTGCTTTTCTTCTCATATATCTCAAATACTATCCTCACCCTCCTTTGCTGTTTTTGTGACAATCAACTCTGTGCTACCAGGAAAATGGAGGAAAAGACAACTCTAGATTAAGCAATTTTTCCTTCGAATCAAGTAAAATTTTGCTCTGTGTATTACAAGCCTCTGTTATTGGGTGCATACATGTTTAGAACACTTTCTTGGTGAATTGAATTAGTTATCATTATGTGGTGACCCTCTTTATTTCTAACAATGCTTTTTGTTTAAAGTATATGTTGTCTGATAGTAGCATATCTGTAACAACTCTCTTTTAGTTGGTAATATTTGCCTGTTATATTTTTTTCCATTTTTATTTTTTCAATCTTTTCATGACTTTCTTTTTTGATTCCCATATAGCTGAATTGCAGGCGGGCAGGGCAGGAGACTAATGTGGGTCAAGAGTGGTAGAGAAGGGACTGAGACGAGCAAAAGAAAGGACAAAAGAGATTGCACGTAAAAAAAGCACCTATAGGATACTAATTATGCAAATGTTTCTGTGCATCTGCATATATGTATCAAGAATATTTAATGAAGAAAGAGAAAGGAAAACTTTCATTCGCCAAAGTCCCCATAAACAAAGTCAAATAACTGTCATTGAATCAGGAGAAAATAGTTTTACATGTGTAACAGGAAAAGGATTACTATCAGAATATGTGAAGAATCCCATAATTTGATAAGAAAATAGTAACCCATCAGAAAAAAAAGGACAAAGGCTATGAATAGTCAATTCACAGATGAAGAAATGCAAATGACCAATAAATATATTTTTAAATGTACAATCACACCAGGAATCAAGGAAATGCAAATTAAAATGAGCTTTTATTTTTCACCTATTAGATTAGGAAATGTTTCAAAATGAAGTAACATTATATACTGACGAGGGCAGAGGGAAAAGTTAATTCTCCCTCTAAGTGAACTTTCTGGTCAGGATTTAACTTTGTGCTGCCTCTTTGTAAAGTTCTTAGCCAAACCTTTTAAAATTGCACTTCTCTTTTGAGCTAGCAGTCCCACTTCTTGGTACCTACCCAAGAGAAACGCAGCCACATGTGTGCAAGGAGGTGCGTACAAAACTGTTCCCTGTGGTATTTTATGGAATAGTTTTCTTTAAGAAAAGCAACCTTGAATCTCCACTAATGGGGCAATAATTTCATAATCCATCCTATGGAATATTATGCAACAATTTTTTAAGTGCAAGAAATCCAGATTTACACTCATGGAAATACCTAAAGACTTCTTGCCAATTGAAAACGTTCACAAAAGTGAAAAATTATTCTACTTATGTAAAAAATACAGACTTGAAACAAAAGTATTTATTTGTATAATTTTAGATGTAAACAAAAAAAGGGTTGAGTGGATATACACTAAATTCATGGCAGGCATTATATACAGTAAAAAACTGGGACTAGAGACAATGTTTTGTTTTGTTTTTGTTTTTTTTTAGTTGTATAGATGCAGAAGATTCTACATTTAATTTTTATATTTATATCCACCATAAGGTTTTTTTGTGTGTGAGGAAGACTGGCTCTGAGCTAACATCCTTTGCCAAGCCTCCTCTTTTTGCAGAGGAAGATTGGCCCTGGGCTAACATCCGTGCCCATCTTCCTCTACTTTATATGTGGGATGCCACCTCAGCATGGCTTGATGAGGGGTGTGTAGGTCTGTGCCCGGGATCTGAACCTTTGAACTGCTGAAGCAGAGTGGGTGAACTTAACCACTATGCCACCAGGTCAGCACCCTTGAGATAATGTTTTAGAGTGACTTACTTGTATCGATATGATTTCAGTTTCTTACAATCAGAAATGAATTTGCATTTTACTATGTAATTAAAATAATTGTTTTTAAAAAGAGATGATCATATATTTGACTAATGACTGGATTTTTAGTATGATTTGATTTTCCCTGATTAGGTTAATTGGATCATGCTTTCAATGCAATGGTGAGATTCTTCCCTTAACTTAAAGGATGAGGCTAGTACAAACAAAATCTATTGGTTAACCACTATGCCAAGCAAACTTAAAATTAACTTCAGGCTTTAAGAGAGAAACTCTATGTCTAGAGTGAAATGAACAACTGAGGGCCGTGAGCAAATCTCTTCTTTGACGAGGGAAACACTGATGCCCGTTTTAGTTGAAATCATGAGGGATTCTCACCAGATAGCACTGACAGGTAAAAGATGGATGGGACCATCTGGAAGAGTTCTTGCTCTCTATTTCATTAGGTGCCTCTTACCCTCCCAGGACAAAAGGATCTTTCTCTTTTTAGTATCCCACGCACCTGGCTAGGTATTGCAAATCCAGTAGGCATAGGATAAAGAGTCTGATCCTATAAAAGGATTATAAAGTATGGCGAGGTCCTCAAACCCTACAAACTGTGTGATGAATTTTAATCTTGCTTAAAAAAATATGAGGCTTTACAAAATTCAACTCTGAAACTCTGAGCTGCATGGACTGTAGTCTAACCTTTCAGTTTACAGAGGAAGAAACTGAGAACCAGTTTCTCACATAAGGTCACTCAGTGAGCTTGGCAGTGACTCATCTTCATCAGGTTCACAGTGGCTCCAAATAGATTGTAAATGACCAGTATAGCCTCTCCCAGGACCCAGGCACTCCTCATCAGAGGGACCGATCTAGAGCTGCCTGCTTATCTCATGATAATTCTAGAGAATGATCAATTCTGAACAAGACTTTTTTAGGTTTGAGTCTCCAGCTAAGATTGTCTATTTATGGGAAACTCCAGAGGTTATTTATTGTTTACTTTTCTCAGGCTGTCATGACCTTATACTGTTTAAATTCTACCTTCAAGGAGATTTTTAAGCCATTATCCCTATGAACGAAGAAGAAATTAAGCTGTCAAGGTATGGAGGTGCTAAGGTTACACATCTGTAAAATGTGAAAATTTAGAATGAAAGCTATTGTAGTTGAATGCTTATTAATAAAAATTGGTAATGATCTTGAGTGAGTTGCCCTGTTCCCACAATTCTGAAGTATCTACTTAAAGCAAAGATGAAATGAGGATAGGGTATTGATTTTTCTTTGACCTGTATTGAATTTCCTGGGTTGACATGGGATTGCAATATTATTTTATTTTGTCTAAAATACACAAAACTTTTTGTAACTGAAATAGGATCTCCTCTTCCCTTCCCCCTTTTCCTTTGTTCCCCTCCCCCCTTATGTACACACACACACACACACACACACACACACACAGAGTATTATCTCAAAAAACAAAATGAAGACAGGACCTGGAAACTCAAAACACATTGTCATCTTTCTGCTGAAGCTGAACATAATGATGCAGATTATTCTTACATTCTCCCTACCTTTCCTCCTCCCACTTTTCTCACCGTTGTCCAGGGAGATTGATAAAGGTTGGAGAGCCAGGCTAGAAGGCCCATTTATGACAGTCTGACTCCACTGCAGGCCCAGCTGAGGACACATCTGGAACCCATTTCCTGCCAGGGTGGATGGTGGAGGCCGTGCAGCGGGCTGCGTTCAGCAGAGTCTCTCCTGTGCGGCTGGCGGCTGCCTCTCACGGCCAGAGCCCGAGAACGTGGCTGTGAGTGAAAGTGTTTATGTGTTTATGTGACCACAGGTATGTGCCCTCCGTGACAGACCTCCTGTTGCATGTTGTATGTCCTGGCAGGCAAGTGCAATGTAGGATGGAGCTAGAGGGCGTGCCCCTGAGGTTGCAATGTCACCATCAGGAGAGGGAGTGTCCCTGGGTGTGGAACACCTGCATTGGGATTATGCTTGTGGCATTTCTTCTGGATATGGGCTGGATGAGGCATTTTGGGTATTCTGCTGTTAAATTTAGTTCTGGTTTTACCCAATATTGGGGGGTGGGGAGATGGCCTGTCTCACAAGTGACAAGTCACCAATTCTCTGCTTGACAAATGCAGTTTCTGAGTGTAATATCCACCCCTTAGCAGAGCCATGACCGTGGTCAGGTAAAGATGGTCTCCTCTCTGCCTGCCAGAGAACTCTGAGCCTTGAGACAGTCAATGAGCTCAGGAGAAATCTTCCCATAGCTTAGGATGACATTTGTGCTTGGTGAAGCCCAATCATGGTAAAAACTTTCTTCTCCCTTCCTGAATGTTCCAGGAAGAAAAAAGGCTGTGGAAAACCAGTTAACTGGTATTGTTAGGCTTATAGGGTGCCTAGAGCTGTGCTAGGGATACCAGAGTGATGTAAGTCACGGTGTGTTTGTCTTTTGTTGTTATTTGTTTGTTTTTTGCTTTTTATCTTGAGAAGCTTCAAGCTCAGCAGGAACATAAGGTTGAAAAATGAAAAGTCTCCTTCCTGACCTTTCTCAGTTGTATCTGTCCTTTGGGAGTGTGTCATCGGGTTTGTTATGGGCTTTTCCCCTTCTGATTCTGTAATTCTCTGTTTCCAAGGTTCCAGCAATCCTGGTAGTGCAGTTACTCCAACTCAGGATTTCTTAGTCACAAAACCCATACAACTGTCATTTAGTGTCTGAGGACATCTCCTCTTGCCCTGTACGTGCCTTGAAGTAGTGTCCCATATTGAATTCAGCGTCCCCCTCATATTTATACTTGTCAGTTACCTAATGGCCCACATTAAAGATCTCAGAGGCATTTTTGACAGGTCCATCATTTTCAGTCTAAAATATAACACACAGTCATGTCCCTTTGACTTTTGCTTTCAGAATGTCTCCTGAATACATTGCCTCCCTCCATTTCCAAAGCTTTAGTTAGGTCTTCAGCATTTCTGCCTCGGCCTGTCAGGGAAGCCTGGCAGTGCTCAGTACTTAGGAGAACAAATATTCCCTTTTCATAAGAAACATTTTGTAACACCTCCTTTACCCTGAAATGAGATTCATAAATAACATAATCTACCTGAACACAGATTTAAAAAATTCATATAGAGCCCAAACTTTGATGTAAAGGAAAAATGCAATTAAAGATGTTTCTAATAGCAGATTAGGTGCTTCCGTTCATGAAGGTTGGCCTGCCCACTCTGGACGGCAGAAGGAAGTGGGCAGTGACTGCACCTGTGTGAGGAATCGTCAGGGAGCGGCAGCTGCAAGTACAGCCCGCTGTAGATGTGTTCTCTGGGTGCCTCAGATATGGAGTGATATTACTGGTGGTAACATAATTTTCCAATAAGGTGAAAACTCCTGGTATAGTTCTGAACCAAACAAAGTACAATCTCCCCTTAATTTATAGGTGCAAAAGTTGCATTTCTGGAAAATTCAGCATGTATCAAAGTCATGCCAAAAAGTCCTTTTGTTTTTATATATAAACGTGTAGCAGGACATTTGAAAATGGTGCAGGACACAGGACAGTTCTTCATTGTGGGAGACGACCCCAGCATGGCAGGACATCTGGCACCCCAGACTCCGCCCACTAACTGCTGGAAGTGCCCCCAGTCATTGCAGCAGCCAGCAAACTCTCCACACATCTCTAAAACACACCTTAGCAGTTGGTGGCATTTCCACTGGGAATCGCTATAAAACCTTAATTTATTCATATTAATTTTTACGTACAAAGGCAATGCACAACTACTTTTTCCTTGTAAGAAATTGAAGATATTATAGGTGAAGCTAAATCCCCTTTGACTTCCACCCCAGCCCTGGTCTACCTCACCCTCACCCCTAGAGGGAATCACGGCCAATTGTTTAGTATGTATCATTTCAAGACTGTTACTATATGTTAACCTACAATTTATGTTCCCCTAGAATATATATGGTACCTCTTATGAGTAGAATTGTGTCTCCTCAAAATTCACATGCTGAAGTCTTAGCCCCCGGTACCTCAGAATGTGACCTTATTTGGGAACGGGGTAGAGATATAACTAGTTAGGTTAAGGTGTCCTTATATAAAGGGGAAATTTGGACACAGAGACAACACACAGGGAGAATGCCATGTGAAGATAAAGGCAGAGATTGGGTTGATGCTTTGCAAGCCAAGGAATGCCAAAGATGGCCAGCTAACCACCAGAAGCCAGGGGAGAAGCCTGGAACAGATTCTCCCTCATGACCCTCAGAAGGAAGCTTGATCTCAGACTTCAAGCCTCAGAAATGTGAGACAACAAATTTCTGTTGTTTAAGCCACTCAGTTTGTGATACTTCCTTATGACGGCCCTAGAAAATTAATATAGTATCCTTCTGTGTTTTAGTTTTAGGTGACAGACAAGAAACTATCAGCATTAAGATGCGCTGCGGAGGAGTGAGGCCTGGAGCTGCTGCCTGTTGGATGAGCCGGGAGATCTGCTCTGTGGAGCTGTCAGTTGGGGAGAACGGAAAGGAAAGCTCACTGCAGAGCGCAGACTCATGCACGTAGGCTGCACCTTTCCTGCAAGCCCCTCTCACAACGAAAGACTCACCTATTAAATTATATTTGCAGTCAAGTTTTTTCTATCAAGAAAGAAAAGTTATAATTAGCCTTAAGACGTTTTTCAAGCAGTAGGTTTGTTTTAGAAACGAAAAATAATGAATAACTCAAACTGCACCTGGGAGCATGACAGACTTTTAACTGGCTGCAGTTTATAGCCTGTGTTCTGGAAGAAATGTGATCTCCATCTCCTTCTGGATCCTTCTCTACACCTTGCATAAGTATGCATGGTGAAATGGGTTCCAAAATACAGCTTGAAATGTAGTGCATGACATACTACCATAAATGAAATGAACAGTTTAAAAGCATGGGCCCTGAAAGAAAAAGCAGACCTTTTAATATCCAGTTTCATAAAGCAATGCATTTAAAAATAATTTGCAAACTGGAAAGGCAATTAAAAGGGTCCTTTTACTTCGCTGCGCCACGTGTCACAGCCTTAAGGTTTAATGAGCATTGCTCATTGCGTCTAGGATTTAGCCAAAGACATTTGGCTTGAACAAAAACTACAGAAAGCCCTGCTTAAATGATTATATTCCATTTAGTGCCTTTAATTCTTTTAGTGATGACGGATTCTTCTGAAAGCAGGGCTTGTGGAATCTGAGTATTTTGCAGTATTTCACCTCGAAATGTCTGTAGGAATGTTTCTGTATGCTTTAAAAAATTTATATTCTAAATGGAAATTTCTGAATATCAAAAATACTGTTAATGTTCTACATGTTGAAATAGTTTAAGCCAATAGATACCTATATTATTTTGCTCTTCATTCAAAACAAAGTATATTTGTTTTAATATACAATACAGATATATATATATAAATACAGATATATATTTTATTGTATAATAGTACAATTATCTTATATGTACAATTATCCAATATAATAGAGATATAAACGTTTATAGTTCTATCAACGTACATAAATTTGACAATTTTTAAATTAAATATGAACACTCCTTTTTGTGTGTGTGAGTTTAATGCTTTTTCGGTATCTTTTAACGGTGCAGACAATATCACCAAAGTACTTAGTGTTTCTTTTATGCTTATTTGTCACATGTATTTGTCATTTATGAAATTGTTTGGAATAAATGAAGCAATTTTCCAATTCAGCAAGATAATCGTGTAGTGCTCTAAGGGATCATTAAATACTTTATCCGGTTTAGCTGTCTGAAAGGAATGACCAGCTCTGCCATCGTGTGACATCACTGAAGTTCTTTGAGAGGTTGACAGGAACAAACCACCAACCCCTCCCGTTTTCTGTGTGCAGTGTCTTTCTGAAGCACCATGTATGTGCCCTTCATAACCACAATCGGCTCTGATCAAGGCCTTTGAGTGCTTTCTGAGCGAGTGTTTAACGATTCAAGATGAGCTCACCACTTAGCCTCCTTCATTTAGACATCCTCAGACATCCTTCACCTGGCTTTCCCTGGTCCCTCTGCCTACAATGTTCTCCCACCTTTTCCACTCCCCTTCTTCTCATCCTTTATGCCTTCAGCAACTTCAGAGTCTCTGTCTCAGGGAAACCCTTCTGGGCCTTCCGCTCACTGGGTCTGGACCCCCTACCCCCCTACTTCTCATGACACTATTATCTCTCCTTTGGACATCACAGTTGTAATGTCACATTGATTTGTGTGGGCATGTGGCTAATGTCTGCCTGTCTGTGGTCTGTAAGTTCCACAAGCACAGGGGCTTTGTTTGATTTCGTTCCCCTGATAGCTATTGGAGTACTTGGCCCATGGTAGGCAATTACTAAATTACTAAATACACTTAACAAATATTGGTGAATACGTGGATGAAGGACAATATTATGAAGTAAGCATTTTTTATTTGAAAGCACTGTGTTAAGGGATTTACTATTATGAAAAAAAGAACGATGTTTTGCCAAATACCCATTTGTGCCACGTAAAATTGTCCATGTGCTTAGTGGGTTGACCACAGACCAGCCCCCATGCCCGAGGGCGGGACGCACGAGGTGCCGTTAGCTATCGGGAGCACTTCCACACAGAAGGAGCACGTTATTCTGTGCGCATGATTAAGGCCTTGTAGAAAAGGGAGCTCAGATGTTGATTTGCTTTTGCATATTCTTCAATCATTCAAAACCATGAATTGGTAGCACTCGTGATGCACTAGGACATGAAGGTAACGGAGGCAGATGTTTTCTCTGCCATCATGGAGCGGGCAGCCTCGAGCCCTGGTTCTCAATGTGTGGTTCTAGATTTGCCTCAGATTCACCAGGGTGGTTATTATGTAGCTTCTCAGCCTCCACTGCAGAATGGCTAAAATCAAATATTTCAGAGTGGGACTGGAGAAAAATCAAATATTTCAGAGTGGGACTGGAGAAATCTTAAACTGAAAGAAATTCCCTCTCTCACTCTCACTGACATTGGAGTTCAAGGAGGCCCAGGAGGGGCATTTATGAACAGAATGTCCAACTCTTCTGCTTCTTCTGGGGCAGGTTGGAGCCAAATTGCCTGAAATTCTGGTGAGATTTTGTCTAGTTCTAAGGTGCCTACTGTTCACCGAGGCTCATAATTGCTTGGTGTTGTCTGGTCTCTTACAACAGTTGTCTGCACATGGGTTCCTTGAGGTCCGAGGTCAAGTGACAGCTGATGCAGGGAGATCATAATGGCCAGAGGACAGACAGGCATCCCTTAGCCACTGGCGTGAGATGTGTGCTCCTGGGCATTTCACTCCACTGCTCTTGGCTAATAAACTGAGGACTAAAATCTTTCTGCCACAGACTGAGAGGACTGCACAAAACACTGTAAAATTCCTGCACTGCACCAATTATTTAATAAATACTTAAATAATGTTGACCTCCATTAACATTATTAATTGGGAACTATTAATAATGTTTCCTGGACTACGAAAGAGAGGATTGGACTAGAAGTCTTCTAAGGTCCATTTTTTCTTTTTTTCTCAAATGACTTGAGAGCACAGAATAAAAGTAAAACTAAGCTCACCGAAAGGTACTACTACATGAAAGGAAATGCCAAGGACATTTCTACAACCATAGTCCCTCCCACTGGCAACCCAACACAGCCCTGCAGGTAGGGCAATTAGGACTTTATATCAGCCATGGTCCCAGCAGGAAGCAAAAGTTTACCTGGATCGGTCAAGTAAAGAGAATGAAGGTATAATTTGCTGAGAAGCAAGATTAAGGACACAAACAAGAGATGTGGAGACACCTAGAGGCTCATAACAGCAGGAAGCCGTTACCATCTCCCTTAGGATTGGAGGGAGGTGGGAGGAAACAGTGCTACTGGAGCCCCCCGAGAGCTGGAAGTGTGGAAGACATGGCTACTCTAGCTGGAATAGTAGTCATGGAGAGACACAGATATCGCCAGAGAGGTGACACCAAACAGGGAAGAAGTACTCTGAGCCCTCTCTTCTCCTAACCTTCATGTTCTTGACAACACACCTAACAGCTGAACCCAAGCAGAAACCAGACAGGGGCAAGCCACTGGAGGAGGAGTCCAGGTGCTGAGCCACAGGAGAGAAAGGCTGGGAGTGACTGGGGGGAAGGGGTGGGCAGTGGAGAATAACAGTACAGACTTTGTTCAGGTGTTTATATGGAGAATACACCCTTTCTGAGAGACCTTTCTTAGGTCAGACGCAGCATGGAATGGGATCGTGGCGGATTCACTTGTAGAGCACTGTCTTTCATCCCTTTCACAAGAACCACCCGAAAATAATCCAGAATTAGAAAAGCACCAGGCAAGTCAAAACTTGTGTAAAGATCATTGATAGTGCCTTGTTTTTTTTAATCTGTCTTGTTCCAAAATATGGTTAAGGTAGATTTATATTATCATCACATCTATTTAATTTTCTCTTGAAAAGCCTTATCTGTTTTGCTATTTTTCTTTATACTGACCATATTCACTCAAGAACATTTTTCTTATAGTTAGGTAGGAAATGGGAGAAAATTAAAAAGCAGAAATAACACGTGATCTTTTTTCAGGGTACTCTGATAATCTATGGTACTCACCTCAAATGCTGATTTGAATACACCATAGGCTGCAAGATGTATATTTTCTTAGCATTTTTTTTATAACTCTAAATGATGAAGGGGACTAGTCTCCTATCTATATAGTCTAGGAAGGGCTTTGTGTTTCTCATCAACAGCACATCTATGTAACAGTCAGTTTTTCATTTGGCAACCTTTAGCTAATCCTCAATTTGTCAGGATGATACCGGAATTTGGCAAATTACTCAGGGGTGCAGAGGTTTTCATTTTTTGGTTTTGCTTCTGTACAATATAAGTTGAGAAGCACTGAAGCTTGCAGGGTTGGGGATGGTAGGAAAAGAGTGTGGTCTGAATGTTCTTTTGATAGTAGACAAAGAATGAGCCCAGGGAGGGGTTGACTGTCAGTGTTCTCTTTGGGTCAGGGGTGAGGTAACGGGTAAAGCTCAGAGTCTAGGCCCTTTACAGAAAGGCTCTTCAGCACCCCTTTGCAGGCCAATCTTTTGCGGTGACTACTTTGAGCATGTTGATTATATTGTTACAGCATCCGAGCGCTAGCCAAGTATACAAACCGATGACCCAAGTCAGACAGGTGCCAAGGTTCCTGTCTGTGGAACTGTGAATTCCATTGCAGGCTTTTAGGACACTGTTTTCCTAACACCCAAGTAATCAGGGCTGGTTCCCTAAGGGGAGAAATCTTTTGCTAAAATGCTGTGTTCACACCAACACAAGTGTGTTTCTGTTCAATCAAAGCTACTGATATCTTTTCTTTAGAGACAACTCCAAGAATTAGATCCCAAACTTTAATATTTCAGGAGGCAGCATTAGTTCTGAGGCAGAGAACTGAAGAATGAGGACGTAATGAAGCCCGGAAGTTCATGCAGCCTGTGGTGTACATATGTCACAGCTGCACCTGCTTCCTGGGGCTTTCCTTTCTCCCTTTTGATTATTTTGATGCATTTTCATAGTATCAGTGAGATGTAGTAGAAAAAGCACAAGTTTAGCGTCAGAAAACATGGATTTCAAGTTCTTCATGCTGACCTATGGCAAGTCATAGGACCTCCGTGGGGATTACTTTCTTCATTTGTGAAATAGAGTTGTCATGTGCCTGGGGATCTGTCAGACTTGCCCTGGTGAGTGGGAAGGCGGTTCTAGGAGGTATTGACTCTTCCTCAGTTCTGGTGAAGAGGCTCCACTGACTCACAGCAAAAGAGCCTGAGACGGTCAGAATCAAGGCACCAGTGTCAGATTTTTTTTCCCCAGCTCCAAAACCTTCACAGACTCATCACTCTTTAGGGCATAAAGTTCAAATGCCTCAGTGTAACACCCAAGGACCTCCTTTCTCCAGTCATGCCTGACCCTCCATTGCACCTGGACAGATAGTAGCTCCTTCAGTCACATGCCTGCCTTGCTGTCTCCCCATCACCCCTCAAAATAGCTCAAGCTTTTCCTGCTACCAAGAATGCCCTCCCATTTCTCCTTTGCCCCTGCAGATGCTACCCACTCCTTTCACGGACTTGAACCAGCTCACCGGCCCAGCTGCCACTTCCTTGAGGGGTAAGGCTTCAGGAAGGGAGGTGGGAAGGGAGCTGGCATCATTGGTACCAAGGAATGGTACATTTATCATCTCATTTTGTCCTCATGCCCGCCCAGCAATAGGTGTCATCCCCGCATTTTACTTATGAGAAAGCTGAGATTCCACAAGGCTAAGTAACTTGACCAAGATCCCAAGCTACTAAGAAGCTAGTTTCAGATTCAAATCCAGGTCTGTGTGGTACTTCATGCGCCTCCCTGCCCACAGCGGGCTTGCGGCTCTTCTCTAAAGATGGCGTCAGGACACAGGCACTTACCTACTGATACAGCCCGAGATGCCTTCAAACCCTTTCCAGCATCAAACGGTTAATTTCTTTGTAAACATTTGACAATAATAGATGCCAGAACATGATACTCAGGCAGTTTTCCTTTTAAAAAATTTTAAAGTAAGGTAACAGTTTTGTGATTATTTTTCTAAAACTATATAATGGAAGAATGGTTAATTTTGCTCATATTTAAACCTACTAATGAGTTGTTAGGGTTTACTTTGAATGATCTGGCAGTCACAGTTCAGAGAAGTAAATTCCATGTAATTTTATTACCAATGTAATTTTCGTAGAATTTAATTGGCTACGTCTGATTTTAAAAATATGTCTATTTTAGGGCCTCCCTTGGCTCTAGGAGCTAGTACTTTCTTCATAATGGAGTGAAACTGGGCCCGTGGATGCAGGTGGGTTGCAGCTGTGTCTCCCGCTGAGGTTTGGGAGGTGGGACAGCCAGCCCCGCAGGCTGCGTGTTGGAAACGAGGCATTTCAGGCCTTCTTCTGGAGAAACTAGACTCACACCAGGCCACACCCGCAGCAGACAAGAAGTCATCAAATCCTGTCACTCTGTCAGACCCACTCCTAGAGATCTGCAATCATGGCAGTTAAGGTTTTTTCCTTTGAAGCTGCCTGAGGTGCTGATGACTCATCACAAGGTTAATGCATTTCACCTTTCACCAAAGCTACAGCCAAAATATTTTTCCACCTTTATGACTCACTCTTTTCTCAGGGCTGTAAAATTAACAGGAGTTTAAAGAAAATATAGCAGGAAGGCTGAGGCCATCACCATCGTCTGTCTGATGCGCACGATATGTCCCAGCAGTAACCTGGAGCTTCCCGGGTTTTCTAGGTTCAGGTTTAAGTTGGACTTCAAGACCCTAAAGGGATCCAGTGGAAAAAGCACTATAACTTTTAGAAAGTTGCCTTTCTAGTTTCAGAGTCATAGAATTTCTCTAGTCACTAGGAAATAAGTCTACTTGATAAAAATGAGGCTCTATTATGAATCAATTAGGGAAAATTTTTAATTGTGGTGGGTCAGTAAGTCCAAACCTTTAGCGGGCCTTTCAACGTCTACTCTAATCTACTTGACTATGCCTCCCTCAACTGGTCTTCTACCAATTTCCTACATTTCTTTTTTTTTTCCTGTGGGGAAGACTAGCCCTGAGCTAACATCTGTTGCCAACCTTCCTCTTTTTGCTGAGGATGATTGGCCCGAGCTCACATCTGTGCCCATCCTCCTTTATTTTATATGGGATGCCACCACAGCATGGCTTGACGAGCAGTGTATCAGTCTGCACCCGGAATCCGAAAACCTGCGAACCCTGGGGGCCACCAGAAGCGGAATGCTAGAACTTAACTGCTACGCCACCAGGCCGGCCCCTACATTTATTTTTTGCTTCAGCCAGACCATCCTTTTCATGTACCTGAAGGCTTACTGTTACACATTTTGGCCTTTGCATCTTTGCTTATGGTTTCCTTCCCACACTGATGGTTAGAATGCCCTCCCTTCCTCAATCCATTTATCTAAACTTTGACCTTCTTTCCAGTCTCCTGTTAAATCCTATTTCTTTTGTGACAACTTTCTTGACAAAAATTGCTTCCTCTCTTTACCTTCTATAATAAATATTCTCTCTTATTGCTTTTAAGAACCTCTCTTTACCAGTGGTTCTGTAGCTTCACCATTATATATCTGTGTGTGGACTTCTCTCTGTTTACTTAGCTTGTGATTCACATCTTTCATCAGTTCTAGAAAATTCTCAGCCTTCATTTCTTTGAAAAACCTTTCCCCTCTCTTCTTTTTCTTTTTTTCTCTATTACTTCTCTTTCTGGAACTTCTATTAGATATATATTGGAACTTCTCATACTTCCTCTCAACTCTACCTCTCTTTCATATTGTCTATCTCTTTCTGTTCTGCAATCTGTGTAATTTCTTTGGATCTGTATTCCAATTTTGAGTGTCTAATCTGCTATTTAACTTCCCCACTGAGTTTTTTCAGACAATTTTATTGAGAAATAATTTACACACATAATCGACATACATGCATATAATTTACATACATAAATCCAACCATTTAAAATTTACATTTCAATGACTTTTGGCAAATTTACCCAGTTGTGCAACTATCATCATAATCCAGTTTTAGAACATTTCTATCTCCCCATAAAATGGCTCATGGGGAGTGGCATAAGTAAGGCCATCTTTTAAGTGAACATAAGGAGCCCATCTTATTACATTAAATAACGATTTCCTAGTTGAAACCCTTCTAACATGTGATCATTATAAATTGCTGTACGCTTTCATGATTTTCTGGCCCTGATCCTGTGCACACATCCCTGCCGAAGTACTCTGAATTTTCCCAGGGAATAAGAAGGCCTCCAGAAAGAAAGAACACCTGTAGAATAATCATCATCATCGACAGAAGAAAAGAACAATGAGAGATCCTGGAGTCTGTCATGTACATTTCTAAACCCCCTCCTTACTGCCCATTTCTCCTATATAACTGCCTCAAGATTCCGTAATCCTTGAAGATGGGTTTTTGAGACATTAGTCACCCATTTCCGATTTGCTGGCTAATCTAATCTAATTACATAAACTTCCTGTCTTGATCCCTAACTCCTTGTGATTGATTGGCCCGGATCATTGTGAGCAGAGCCAGCCCATTGCTCGGTACCATGACCATTTATAGTTAAGTCCCATTCCCATCCCCAGCCCAAGGAAACCACTAATCTATTTCTTTCTGTATAGGTTTGCTTTTTATGGACATTTCATACAAATGGAATATTATATAGTGTGTGGTCTTTTGTGTTTGGTTTCTTTTATTTAGTATAATTTTTTGGAGGTTCATCTATGTTGTAGCATGTCTCAGTAGCTTGTTCTTTTTCATTGCTGAATAGTATTCTATTGTATGGTTGAACCACATTTTGTTTATCCATTCATCTGTTGTCCACTGAGTTTTTAATGTCAAAGACTACATCTCTTTCCATAGGTCCTATCTGATTCTATTTCAAGTCAGCTTGGACAATTATATTCAATCAAGTTGTTTTCCTTTATATTTATTTCATCATTTCACTTTATCTTCAACATATTTTCTAGTTGGTTTCTAATAATTCCATTACCTGAAAATCTGAAGGGTCTGAATCTGATTTTTTTTGATTATGTGATTCTTGTCTATTCTGCATGTGTTTCTGCTTATCTTTGGATTTTGAGCTCATATTTTGTGGGAATCTTGTGTGGCCTGGATTGAGAGTGTCCTGGTTGGCACCGAGGATGACCCCCTTTCAGGTTAATTTTTTGGTTTGGAGTTTCCTGGACCATGCTGGTGGTGTAAAAATGAAAACCAAACCTGCAAAAGTGCGGTTTTTATCCTGTGGTTAGAAATTCTCACAAGAGACTTTTTTCTCCCAAATTAGAGCATAGGAGGAGACAGATGTTTCCTTGTATTCTGCCTTTTCTGCTTTTCTCACTTTTTTATTGCTCCACCTTTTCCCTGAGGGCACGGTTCTTTAAAAGTCCCAACTACTGCATGCCGACGTCTTAGTTCCAACTCTCTGACTCATGCAGGTCCGAGTCCTTGACCCCCTGGTCTTGGGAGACATTAAAACTAAGACATTACTGTGTCCTCAGGGCAGCCAAAGTACCAGCTCCCACTTGTCACGTGTGTTTTCATCTTACTCTTCATTTTTGCTCCTTTATTTTATGTAGGCATATAATCACATATGCATTTTTTAAAATATATACTGATTTTCTACCCCCCAGGAAAGATTCACCCTGAGCTAACACCTGTTGCCAATTTTCCTCTCTCTTGCTCTTTTTTTTTTCCCTCCTCAAAGCCCCAGTGCATGGTTGTATATCCTAGTTGTAAGTCCTTCTAGTTCTTCTATGTGAGCTGCTGCCACAGCATGGCTACTGACAGATGGGTGGTGTGGTCCCTCCACCTCCCCAGGAACCAAACCTGGGCCACCGAAGCAGAGTGCACTGAACTTTAACCACTAGGCCATCAGGGCTGGCTCACATATGCTTTTTCTTTTCTTTTTGGTGAGGAAGATTGGCCCCGAGCTAATATCTGTTGCCAATCCTCCTCTTTTTGCTTGAGGAAGATTGTCGCTGAGCCAAGATTGTCTGTGCCACTCTTCCTCTACTTTATACATGGGATGCTGCCACAGCATGGCTTGATGAGTGGTGCATAGGTCTGCACCTGGGATCCAAACATGTGAACCCTGGGCTGCTGAAGTGGAGCACATGAACTTAGCCGCTATGCCACCAGGCCAGCCCCCACATATGCATTTTTGAAAGTAAATTTGTTCTATTTTATTTAGAATTTCTGGGTATTTTATAGCATGAGGTTTTTCAGGATTTTCAACGTTCTTGGGAACACAGAAGGACATAAGCAGCCAATGGTTTTCTTGCTTTACAGATCAGTGTGCTCACATCTGTGAGTGTATATATGTGCTTTTACATGTGAACTGTCAGTTGCTTTGCTGAAACATGAGCTAACTTCTCACTAGATCCAGCATTAGTACCTGACTAGAAGTAACGTAGTTCTTTAGAGGGATGAATTGTATTTTAATTTGAAGAAACAGATTTTAAAGCTCACACTGAATACTTCCGTAGGGTCCACAGCTTTTTTGAACTTCTTGAGTTGTGATGTACTCTATAACACTGTAAATCTCTAGGAAATGATACCACAGCAATTTTTGGATTTTGTGGAATGTTTTACGTCTTTCTTTTAACAGTTTTTGTAATAAAATGATGTGCATTAAAGTGCAAACACTTTTGTACCTTCAGGGTTGTGTGACCAGAAGAAATGTTTTTTTCCAAAGATCTTAATGACATGACATGCTGGAGCTGCAGCCTTGTCTAAACCGGGACAGAGTAGCTATCCATCTGCTGACAATTCCTTCCATCTCGAAGTTCCTATTTTAGGAAGAATATGAAATTATCTGACCTTGGCAGGAACAAAAGAACCTATTTATTTCCCCGGATTGCCACCTCCAAATAAAAACAATCTTGCATGTTAAGTGAAGGCTTAAAAATATCTTCTTCAAGCTTAATTTTAAAGGTTCAGGTATCTGTCTTTGAAAGTATCTTATTCCTGTGAATTTCTTATGGACTTCCTCGCCAGTCTACCCACATATTACTTCCCCAGGGCTTCTGTAACAAACTACCACAAACTGAGGGGCTCAAAGCAACAGAAATGTATTCTCTCACAGTTCTGGAGACCTGAAGCCTGAAATCAAGGTGTCACTAGAAGCTCTGAGGGAGATTCTGGTCCAGGCCTCTCTTCAGCCTCTGGTGTTTGCTGGCATCCTTGGTGTCCGTCCCTTGGTTGGTGGACGCATCACTCCAATCTCTGCCTCCATCTTCACATGGTCTTTTTCCCTGTGTGTCTTCTCCACATGGCCTTCTGATAAGGCTACCAGTCATTGGATTAAGGCCCACCGTAATCCAGTATTACCTCATCTTAACTAATCACAACTGCAAAGATCCTATTTCCAAATAAGGTCACATTCTAAGGATCCAGGTGGGCATGATTTTGGGAGGGACACTATTTAATCTAGTCCAGTCCAGTACTGTGAGCTGTAGGCTGACCACAACGACCACTGGCTCTGAGATGAGGTGCTCTCCATCCCAGGCATCTTGTCAGCACTCTATGTGGCATCTCCCAGTGGAGGTGTAAGGTGTCAGGAGCAGCTTCAAAGACCCAGGGGTCCTAAATGTGGAGCCTAAATATAGAGGCCCTCAGAGAGAGGGCCTACTTTACTGTGGAAAGCACTGGCCATCCACGATGGTCAGGCTTTGCTGGCTCCCTCCATCTGGGCTGTCCTGTAAGGATGCATTTCCAAAAGGTGAAAAAGAACAGAGCTTAGCTGTGAAATGAATAGGGTTGAGGCTACCAGGCGGCATTAATCAACAGGGAGACTTACTAGTTTGCACAGCTCACAGGCACCTTCCCTAAGTCTTGAGGGTCCCCAACAGTCTACTGGGCAATTAGGAACACAAATGAAGCAAAACTGACTCCAGGGACAACCCTCCAGGTCTTTCCCAGTTCCCCCAGATCACACAGCTAGGAGCCTGGGGTATCCACAAATACTTAGTTTCCTGTAAAACACACACTCTCATCAAAATTAAACAGCATTATTAGAAAAGAAGACTAAAAACTCTTCAGATTTCTTGAAAGCCCATGAGGATGTACGCAGTATTAATATTTTTGGCTGAACTGATGGGTGCAGTAATGTGGTTTTTCACCAAGAAGCACTAAATGCAGATCTCCATTCTCCCATCTCCCATTTTTGCCCAGAGAGTAAAAAGAGGGATTTTTTGGCATCCTTCTAGCTGCCCCTCTTCCATGCTACAAACCGCCATTAGCTCTGGCCACACTAACCTGTGGTTTCCAGGGTAGCTTCTTCGCAGATCAGCATAATGCGGGTGTAAAGGGGAATTGCAGCATGGAAGAGAACACTTCTTGGAATTCATAACACTTCCTTATTTTGCTAACATTTTTTAAGAAAGTAATGCCTGACGGCCCAGGGGGATTTTAGAGGAATTGTTGGCTACATACAAAAACTAAAAAATATGAATTAATTTTAATTCCATAATAGGTCCCTGTGGTTGCTCTCCATGTTAAAGGAAGGATTAGAAGAAAGAAAACATTTCATTCTATTCACCAAACATCGTACTTAATGCTAGTCTGACATGAAATCTTTGTTTACCTACTATATTAGGTGTAACAGATTTGTCAAACTACTTCATCCCATTAGAGTTCTCGATTTAAACCTCCTTTAAATCAACTTTAGTTGGCTCAATATCCTCACCTACAATGATTTTAATTCTGCAGAATTAATTACTTGTCTTTCCACTCAAGCTTTACCTTTATCTGTGGCTTTAAAAAGTGTTGTCAATGCCACCGGTACTGACATTATACCAGCCAGGCAGGAAAGCCCACGAGAAAAGAGGGTGTGCTGACTGGATGGTTCCTGTTTAAGATGTAGGAATTTTTACATCAGTGACCCGAAGCTATCTTTGTGAGCAACTGAGGTGGTTTGCTGTTTCCTTCTTAAGCTCTGCAACTTCTCAAAGTCAAAGTTTGGGGGGAGAGGTAGGGATGCCACCACAAACTCATGATGGAAAGGGGTGAGGCTACTCGTTAATCTCTTCTTATTGCTAGTAATCCCTTCTTATTCTTAATCACTTCCTCAGGTTGAAATCTAAGCATTTTTTTGGTGGATAATGTGTTTTGCTACTTTTCTCAAAATGAAAAAAATTTTATTTGCTTATGGTTGTTAAAATAATATAATCAAACTAAAAAATTCCAATTGCATCAAAATAGTTAAAATATCTCCCCCAAAAAGTTTTAAAAAGTTAAAACATCCCAAATTAGGTCACTTTGAGGTAACTAGTGTTAATATTTTAAAGTATATCCTCTCAGTTTTTTTCCTATGTAATACATATGTATAATAAGCTTATAAATTACACTTATAAAAGTTGTATTATGCTATACATGGATATATATAGTCTTCTTTTTCACTCTGTGTTAGCTCATGCATATCTTTCAATGTCTAAATACAGATTCTCATCCTATTCTGAAATGGCCCAATAGAATTCTCTAGTTTTTGTGGATGAACTTTAACCAGTTTCCTCTTGGTAGATCTGTTATCTTTCTCTGTTCCAAACATATATTTTGTGCATATTATTTTCCTATCCACAGAGAGTTTATATTTTGTGCAACTCTAACCAATTGTTTGTTGCCTTGTATGTTTTCTTCCCCCCATTAATGAATTTAAGCATCCCCAACCAATCACTCATGACCGACCACTTCTACAAAACTTGGCCTGATCCTTTAGGGGTCGGCAGGAGGGGATGTGGATGTGGGTGCTGTTGCCACCACCTTTTCTTACAGCTTATTGAATTCTTCTTCTTCTTCTTCACTGTACTATATATGTGTGCCAGCGGGCACACACACGTGTGCACACATGTGCACACACACACATACACACCATGTGCAGGCACCCACATCCATGACTGTAAACATTTTAGGAAAATGAAGTTCTGCTTCCCCATAATGCTGATCAAATACATCCCAAAATATGCTGATTTTAACATTTTATGGATTCTTCCACATTTGAGTACTATCTTTGGAAAGTATGTTTCAAATACTAATTCCAAATATGAAAAATATTTTGAATGTTCCAAAAAAATGAAAAATGGAAACACCAGGATTATAAATAAAACACATTTTAGCCAAGATTTTCAGAAAATAATCTCATCTGGAAAATAATCATCTTTCAAGTTCCTCATTTTAGGGATGCATATATTTAGTGCTATTGTTAAGGGGAAGTATAGGGCCATGAAATACTATGACATCCGTGCTGAGGCTTGGACGCCCGACTCCTCACACACCTCCCATTAATGGAAGAATGCAGGGAAGACTTCCATTCTCAGAGCACTGCTTTCACATGCACTTTGCCTTTTGTCATTGATCATAGTTCTGTGAGGGGGGCTGGGCAGTCTCATAATCCCCATTTCCTGGGTGAGGACCCTGATCCCAGAGACATAAATGACTTGTCCACGGACACCTCCAACACGGGGCGGGAGAGTCTCTGAGTCAGACTCCAGGGTTCTTTTCATCTCGTCTGCTCTTCCAGCTAGGTGTCAGCTGGTTAATTTATAACTCCATAAAGTCTTTCTGTTATGATGGTTTTCCCTTATTTCAGAGTTTGGGTCCATAAGCACCATTTGGAATGAGATCATTTTCCTATTAAACTTCTGTTAATAAAACTGTTCCACGACTGATTTGTTAGGCATCTGTCAAGCGTGAGTCTGCCTTCCAAGTCCTCGGCATTTTAAAATGTTTCTAGGGGCCT
Organism: Tapirus indicus; assembly: GCA_031878705.1. NCBI lineage: Eukaryota > Metazoa > Chordata > Mammalia > Perissodactyla > Tapiridae > Tapirus > Tapirus indicus. The sequence continues at coordinate 41,465,646 of CM062927.1, forward strand.
GTTTGGGGGGAAAGAAAGTTGTCTCTGACTTGCTCTGATTTCTTTCTTTCTTATTTTTTTTTTTGTGGGGAAGACCAGCCCTGAGCTAACATCTGTTGCCAATCCTCCCCTTTTTGCTGAGGAAGACTGGCCCTGGGCTACCATCCGTGCCCATCTTCCTCTACTTTATATGGGATGCAGCCACGGCGTGGCTGACAAGCAGTGCGTCCGTGGGCGCCCGGGATCCGGGCTCGCGAACCCCGGGCTGCCAAGCGTGGACTAACCGCTGTGCCACCGGGCGGCCCTGACTTGCTCTGATTTCTAATAATGTCACCACTGGGCTGCTGTGAGTGCTAGATGTACGTCTCCCTTCCACCTCTATTTCTGGCTGTCCTCTCCAGTCATCTCTAAAACACACTCACCTTTCTACAGTCCTTTTTGTTAATCTATGAATTTGATTACAAAAATATAACAAATTCTGCCTTATTAATAATCCTAAACCCTAAATATTTTCAGCTGTAAGCACAGCTAACATTTAGATGTATTTCTTCCTTTCTTTTTTTTTTTATCCTTTCCAATCTTTCTTTATGCCTATATTTGCTCCTGGTCTGTTTTTAAAAATTCACTTTGTATTGTGTTTAAAAAGGTTTGTAGCCTGGTTTTGAATTTAAAGTTATATTATAAGCATTTCCTTATGTCATTAAATAAATCAATGTACGTCCTTATGGTGGACTATTATGCAACCACATTTAAAAAAGAATATTTAATCATTTTTCTATTTTAGGCCGTAAGGTTGTTTAAGCAAGACTATGATGATGAAGGCAATCAAACTTGGATCATTTCTTGAAAGTTTCAGGCAATTTATGTTTCCATTGATGGTGTATGAAAGTGTCTTTTTCATGGCCTCTTCTAAAGACCTTATCATCTTTAAATATTTCGTTAAAGATTGCTGCCAATTTTATAAACAAAAAAGGTAACTTATTCTATGCTGTTCATTTATTGGACACAGACATGGTTGCTTTTCTGAAGTGTTTTAGGAGAACTTGCCAGCTCCCTTGCTTTGTGGTGTTTTGCACCTCTCTGTTTGGCCCATTTCCCCAGCCTTGGATGAAGGGAAGGTTGTCTGGGCCCAGGGACTGTCAGTGGAGGTGTTGACTTGCACAGTCTCTGCTCCCTGTCCACTTGCAGGTTGGGAGAATGTTCTCCCACCTACAGCTCCTGACTCAGTAAATTATGCTGGACTGAGGAGGAGACTTCTTTTTCTCTTTCTGCCTGCTCTTCTGACAAGTGGAAATGCCTGAGTACACAGTGAAACAATGCTTCCTCAGCATGCCCTGCTCCTTAGCCTATTTCATCAGCGTTTTACTCAGTAGATCTACAGCTTCCTGGATACACCGTATCCCAGTCACCTTTCTGCTAGGCTGTTTTGGGGGTAGGAATTACACTTTTATTGATGAGAAAGGCAGATACCAATTGGATGAGAAGGAGAGAATCCATCTGAAAGAAATTATACTCTTCCAATAGAAGGAGAGTTTTCAAGTTGCTGGAAGCTCTGGTCTTTCAGCCAAAGGGCTGGCAGTAGGGAACACACAGAGTCTTGGGCTCTTCTCTCAGGTGACAGGGGTCATCTGTTTTAGGTGGCCAAACACAAGTCACACAGCAGTCCGCAGTTCTTGAAGTGGCAGAAATCTCCCCAATTCATGCAGGAGGTTGGTTGCCAGCATCAGTTTCAATGTAATACGTTTCCTTCTCTCACTGGATACATCTTTACAGATGTTTTGATTGGAATATCAGAAGGTTCCATGGTGAATTATAATCATACCCTTTAATTTTTTTTTAAATTAGAAGCTTCCACTGGTTTACTTTATTTTAATGGCGATATCCATCATCTATGATTGCTATTTGTAAAGACAGCATACGTTTGTATGTTTCTCTTGCTCTTAAAAGTACGAGGCCTTTTTGCCACCCGGAGAGCACGTCATGCATTCTTGTCCCGTGTTCCATAACAGCACGTTGTACAGCAGACAATTTTTCACACTGACTTCCTCAGGAGAATCTGCCAAGTAAGGGGGAGAATTGATATTTTCTCCTCCTTTGGAACACCCACCCTGTTCATCCTCCACCATGAAGGCCACCAAACTTTTTGAATAGTGGTCCTTCCGCTGTGTAAGGCTTGTCTGGCCCTTACGTACATCAGAAGGTAAGTAATAATGCACATCAAGCATCCTCATTTTAAAAAACATTCTCAGTTTGATAAAAACATAGTACCTCTAATTCTAGTTTTCCTATCTTTGATTATGAGTACAGGTAATTTTTTTCTATAATTTTGCCATTTTCACTTTTCATGAATTGTCTTAGAATAGAGTTCTGGTTTCCCTGTTTATGAAGTGTGGTTCTGTTTTGTCTTTTTATTGCTCTTGGGGAGGAGTCTGTCCTAAGTTGCTTATAGCATTCTCAGTTCTCAAATATTTTTTCCTCAGCTTCATCTGAACAACCTCCATGACTTTTTCTAATCATCTTGCAACTCCCCGCTTCTCACCAAGAGCTTTCCTTGATCCATCCTACTAAAAAAAACTCATAGTCTGATTTCTGTTCCCATTGCCCTTCTGATGCTGTTCTCTAAAAGGCTATCCATGGTGTCCCAAATCAGTGGAACACCCTCGTCTCTATCTTCCTTTAGCCTCTGTGACATTTGGTACTTGTCATCATCTCTGCTTCACATGGAAGCCATCTCCCTCTTTGGCATCTGTGACCTGGTTCTACTCCCAAGAGAGATCTGTGACATAGTGGAAAGAGTCAGGGCCACAACGCTACCACTAACTTTTGCATAGGGTTGAGTGAGATGCGCAGCATTTTAAAGTTTCTCTGTTTGTAAAACTCAGGTTATATATCTACCTCACAGGTATATTATGAAGATCGAATGAGATAACGCAGGTGAGAGTGCCTTTATATCATACTTTGACGTGTATTCACTCCACAACTATGCACTTAGAGCCTGCCAAGGATCAGGAACTGTGTTGGGAATAAAGGATGCAAAGGGACCATGTCCTCAGAAACTTATGGCTTCTTGGGGGAGTCAAAATGAATCAAATAATTTTACAGAAAGATATAAAGTTGCAACTGTGATAAGTTTTGGAAAGGGAAAACATAAGGTTCTATGAGAGGATATAATGGGGTAATTTGATCTACTCAATCAGAGAAATACAAAGGGCTTCTCTAAGGAGTGGCCCCTGAGTTGAGAATGTGTAGAGGGCACCTATGCAAAGAGATAAAAGAAAATGTTCTCAGGCAGGACAAAGTCCCTGTGGCAGTAGGCCCAAGGGATGGGAAGACGGCCACAGTGGTGGAAGCACAGAGTGAGGGAGAAGGTGGTGCTTGAGAGAGAGATGGGGACCAGAATTTGTGGGACCTCGTAGGCTATGTTGAGATTTGATATGTCCCTAAGAGCAATGGGAGACATTGGAATGCTTTTAGTGTATGCGTGGTGGGCAGCTGCCATGATTACACCTGCATATCTCAAAGCTCTCTGGCTCTAGTGTTGAGGGGTTGGAAGAAGGTCACAGTGGACACAAGGAGACTGCTTCTCATTCTTCCTTGTGATGGTTGCTCTTCCTTCTCTTGACCCCTATATGTACCCCCTTCCTTCATGGTTCTTGTCTCTATATCCTAATTTTTAACCACCTGCTGGATACATCTTCTGGCAGCCCAGAAATTCAAGTACATTCTCTTAGTCTCTGCAGATGAAGCCTAGGAAAATATCTTCAACTGCTCCCCTTACCTTGGCTCTCATCTGCCATCAGTCAGCATGTTACATAGCTATCTAGTAGATGACCGTCAACCTAAAGCGCCTCTGTAATGATTTCCTAGACTGTTATGAGGCTATCTTTCTGAGCCCCTTCTTGGTCCTCAGATTTGCTCAGTTCCACTTTATCATACACAGTGCTGCTGTCAGATCAATCTTCCAATGGGCATCTCCAATTATGACTTTTTTCTGCCTAACCTCCCTAAACTCTTTACATCTACTCTACCTTCTACCCAAATGCGTTTCCTCACTGTCCCCTGCTTCCCTACCTCCATCTACAGACGCTACGATGTGCTGGTACATTCTATCCCAATGCTATTCTGCCTTTATTTCTGTCTGTTGGAATCCTAGTCATTTTTAATGCCTCGGCTGAAATTCCACTGTTGACAGGAGACCTTCGTGGACCCCTCCAAACTTACATGAAGTTTCCTTCCTCTGAACGTCTTATAGCACTTTACTTCTCTCTCCTTAATGACACACATCACACCGGGATTTTTACTAATCACAGATTGTATATTTGTCTTAGTCTCTCTCCTAAGCTCTTTTCCCTTAGAGACCTGGGACCACAGATTACTCACCTGTGTATTAGTTTCAACACTCATATCTGTGCCTTGTGCATGGAAAAGGCTCAATAAAACATTTATCAAATTAACATATCTGTTATGATAGTAAATAATTATGCACATATGACTCAAACTCACTTTTCTATTCTTCACTGCTGTGATGTGTTTGCTGCATCCTTTTGGAAGTTTGGAGCAAATAATTTTTTTTATTATTCTCACTTGACTATTCCCTCACTCTTTCCAAGTGTACAAATATGAGCAAGACATTCTTGAACGGTATATTATAGAGAGAAGAAAGAAAGAGGCAAAGTAAACAATTCCTTTTGCGTTTCATCTTGGTTGGAAGCCCACGTCCATGCTTGTGCTGCAAGGACAAGCACATTTCCTGCCGTGAAGGCTTGGCCGTTCGCCCTGGGACCCTCTCCACCACCGGCTGCCTTCCAAAGACTGTTAACCCCTGCTTTGAGCCAGCAACCAGATGTGGGTTCTTTAAGCAAATTATTGGTTATTTTACCACATGTAGTTTTTGCAGTTAAGTGTTTCCAGCTTCTCAGAGCATTCCACAGGAATAACATCATATTTTTCCTCCAACCTGTTAATTAACATAATTATTTATCAGCCCTAAACCACAGCTTGAGTTTGTTAAGTGGCTCGCAGAACATATATTCACTGGATGGAGCCCAGTGCTGCTGGAGAGAACAATTCAGTAATTAAAAAAATGGGAAATCTTGTGGGGGGTAGGGAACATACTTCATTCCTCCTCTTGTTCCTGGGGGCCCATCATTCTGGCCCAGGCTACACCCCCAGGTGTTGGCTGGATTTCCCTAATAACTAGTCATCGAGTCAACATGTTTTTTAGAATGAAGAACTTTTCAGGTGATCTCTAAGTTCTCAGCCAGCTTCAATCTTTGAAATCTGTCTTTGTAGATTCAAAGGATTCAACTGTGAAATGAGGTAAAACTCCATGTTCTCTGCTGCCCTCAAATCTCATGGCATGTTCTTGGGACTAGCTGAGAGTTCCTCTCGATGTCCCCGCCCACCACACTCCTTCCTGTGTTGCTGCTTTCCCACCAACAGGGAGAGAATAATAGCACCTTTCTTTAACAATGGTGGTTCTCGAAGGGCTGCCAGAGAGCTCGGAGAGTCCCCGAGACTGTTTCAGGGGAAGTGCTAGGTCAAAACTAGTTTTATCAATATGGTCAAACCTTTGTCTTCTTCCCTCTTGTTCTGTCACAAGCGTACAGTGGAGTATTCTAGCAGCTACATGACATGTGATATGACAACAGGTCAAATATAGAAACAGAAACCAGAATCCAGCTATCTTCTATTAACTTAGATATTAAATTAAAGAGATTCACAAAACTGTAAAATGATGCTACCCTTCTCACTAAATTTATTTTTATTTTGAAAAATATACTTATTGTTCATAAAAGTATAATTTTTATAACATGTAATGTTTTTATCATTTTTCAAGTCAATTAAGACAAAAAAATTCTCAGTTTCAATTTCTAACATAGTAATCATTGATAGATATTATTCACTACATAAACAGAAGCACCTTGGGACCTAAATAATTTTAAGAGTGTGAAGAAGTGCTGAAACCAAAAAGTCTGAGAACCATTGCCTTTCACATATCATTCACATGAAAAGTCTTCATGCTGCCAAGCTCTTGTCATTACATAGGCAAATGGCATGTTCCTTAGAGAAGAAGTCAAACACACCAGGTACGTGTAAGTGTTTCAACACTTTGACAAGGGCCATGACAAATCGTTCCATCCGTCAGTTACCACAGTCTACTGAGATGACCCCTAACAGCTCAGAGCCAGCTTGCTCTAGAAACCAACCTCATGCACAGTTACAATCAAAGTGCTCTTTTGGGAAGAAGCCAAAGGCCAAGGATGAGAGAAGCAGGGGGCTATGGGGCTAAGAGAAGGGAAAGAGAGTCTTGGAATTGAGTTGATGGTTGAAGAAACACTTGTAGGTAGGAATACTGGCTATCTACAAATTTTCTCCCTTCAGTATTATTCCTTGAGAGCAGAAAACCCATTTTCGGAATTCAGCTACTGCCTGCACTGTGGTTTTTGTGAAGACAATAATTAGTAGCTTGCAGTGGATTTCATGTGAAAGTCACTGTGGCTCCAGGCTGGACCAGAGATGGATACACATCAAATATTTAAGTAGAAGTTTAAATGGTTGAACCACAAAATGTTTGGATTTTATTCCAATTCCCATAAAATAGACCCCATCTTGGAACATCCTGTGACTGTTTGGCTTCTCTCAGAGCTCATTGACAAAAAGCCTTTCCAGCAAACAGTGGTTTATTAGCACGTTAGTGCTCACCCTCACTCTTCCATTCTAGGAAAAACCTCATGCACCCACAGCCAAAAGTCATGTTCATTCTGTGTGCAGAACCCAAAAAATAGCTTATTCACACCATTTTGACCAGGAACACAGTCTCCCTAAGAGTGGAAAGAATTGTAGCAACTATTCAACTAATCAGTTTTTACTGAACTACTAGAGACATCACATGATGAGGGTGAAGAGATGTCTAACTCAGTCTTTGGGTCCTGGGTTATAAGTCCTGTTTTTTTTTTTTTGGTGAGGAAGACCAGCCCTGAGCTAACATCCGTTGCTAATCCTCCTCTTTTTGCTGAGGAAGACTGGCCCTGGGCTAACATCCGTGCCCATCTTCCTCCACTTTATATGGGACGCTGCCACAGCATGGCTGACAGGCAGTGCGTCGGCGGGCGCCCGTGATCCGAACCAGCGAACCCTGGGCTGCCAAGCGCGGACTAAACCGCTGCACCACCGGGCCGGCCCCTCTATAAGTCCTTTTTATATTACTATCCAGATTTCAATGACTCATTGTTCCTTCTTGCTCATGCATTGCTACAGCATCCCTCAAAATTACCCTCAATGACGTTGGGAGTCCTCAAGGTGGGGAGGTCGTGGTATGCCAAGGAGGTTGCCCAATCAGCTTAGATATTAACTCCTAAAAGCATTCATTAGCTGTACAATCCAAAGTAGTACTCCTCCATCTCTGATACTTTTAAAATGCTATTTATCATTATTTGATGTTGTCTTTTTAGTGTGTGTGTGTGTGTGTGTGTGTGTGTGTTTGTACTGATTCCCTCCTTCCATCAGAATCTAACTTCACAAGGCAAGAACTTTGTCTCGCTCACACTATATTCCTGGCACCTGGAGCAGTGAGTGACCAAAATATGATCGGTAATAATTACGTTAGGCTCGCAACAGATAGCCTGGCTTTTTTAGATGTTCAAGGCCCTTCTTAGGAAACTTGAAACAAGTTGAACAGGAACTGTCATGGACGTCTCAGTGGCACTGCCCAGAGTTGTTCTCACAAGCAGTAAATCCAGCCAAATTCACACTCAGGCAGTTGGGCTCCAGAGCCTTTGCCCTCTGTGGGTGCCTCAGCCATGTCCCTTGGTACTCGCCGTTCTCAGGCACGTCAAAGGCTGCTTACCGCCAGCTCTGTGCTCCCCCCAGAGGACTCTCTCAGATTGTAGGCACAGGTAGACCAGAAGTACTGAGACGTTAACCCCCAGGAACATCCCTCCACCAATAGCCTAGACTTGGTGGATAGGTACTCCAGCAACCCACTCCTCAAGTGGGATAACTCTCAGACCTGTTCTTCATGGTCCCTCATAGCTTCCTACCAGGACTGAGTCCTTGGAGACCTGCTTCCCACAGTACAACCTTGCTCATTAATGCACCTTCGATTGGCTGTCTTCCCTTCCCTGGCCCACTGTCCACTCCTCTCTTGGTTCTTTCTGGGATCACCACCCAGTGAACTGCTTGCACTTGAATTCTTAGCTCAGGGCTGCTTTGGGAGCAAACTAACCCTAAAGTATTGCCTAGTCTGATCTCCTGACCTTAAATTTCCCCCTAGCCTTAATGTTTCCATCCTCCTAGTAAACCCTTCCATTAGGAAACACTCTCATATTGGTTATTTACACCTTAGAGTGAATTTAAGCCAACGAATCACCATTCCCAAAGTTTCTTCTGTTTAATGGTGAATCAACCAAACTCAGTGTGCTTTGCTTCCATCCTTCTTCATGAGCTCCAGGCAGTATTCAACAGAGTTGATCTTCTTTTACCTAAATCACCCTGCTGCTTTGTATTCCAAAGTATCACAAAGTTTTGTCCCTCCTCTGTTTCCAATGAACTTCTATGTTTCTATCCTTTGGAAAACAGCTGTTTTTTGGAAAAAAAGAGAGAAAGGAAACATATATGGTTCTTGTCTCTGCTTTTTTCTCTCCAGTGCTAGATTAGTCCATTGATGTTCATGGCTTTAGCTATCACATTTGCACATATGACCTCAAAACCTGAATCTCCACCACTGATTTCTCATCCAAATCCTGGTCTCCCACTGTCTACTTGAACACTTTACTTATACGTCCCTTATTCTCAAATACAGTCAGTAGATGCAAAATGAAATTCCTCGTCTTTACTTTAAAATATCTCCTTTTATTAAATTGCCTGTTTCTACCAAAGGTAATACCATTCCTACAATCTTCCAGTTTCAAAGCTGGTAGTCATGTGTGGTTCTTTACTCTCTTTTGGCTCCTCAACACTTTACCACTTCCTAACTCCTCTCTAATCACAGACTCTTCCCTGTTCAGGTTGCTGTATGGAAGGGATGGGCTAATTTTCCCCAAATTCTTCATTCACCATGTCATTGTGCAGCTCAAAAGAATGCTAGTAACTCTCAGCTGACTTTAGGATAAAATCCAAATTTCTCAAAAATGTGTGTGTGCTTTTGTCCTTTTTCTTCTTCTTTTTAAATTTTATTTTTAAAAAATCTGCTCTAGTCTGGCTAAAAACTCTTTATTCAATTTGCCTTCCTCTATTTTCCAAAGCAAATTATCCCATCCAGCCAGTCTGGTCCACCCAGTGTCCCCCAAACATCATGCTCACTCTTATCTCTGGGTTTTTGCTCACGAGCCTTCCTTAATTGTAGTAGGGAACATGTTTTGAGCCTTCGCTGTGTGCTAGGTGTGTGCAAAACATTTAACACTGTATATAATCTCATTTTATCTCTGCCCTAATTCTATGTGCTAAAAACTATTATTGTCTACGTCTTATAGATAAAGAAACCAAGGCACCAAGAAGTTAAGGCACATCGCTACTTTATGCAGCTGGCAAATGGTACAGCAAGATGAGAACTCCCTTTTGCCTGAATACTATTAAGAAAAAACCTAAAACTTGGAGATCCTTTCAATATTCTGTCCTTTCAATGTTATGCTGGAGCATTGTCTAACAGGCTTCAACAGAGAGTTCCCAATTCTTCAGGGAAACGTACCTTTGTTTGGCTTATAATTGACTGTTGATTAGGACCCAAATTCTGTGAAGTTAACTTAGTGAAGATTGTCAAGTTGCAAATGACTTTTATGCTCTATTGCAAAGATGCAAAGATTTTAGTCCAGTAGAAAAGAGACCTCCAAAAGAGTTACAGTTTTGTTCTCCTGTAGGATGTTAACCAGTTTTGTTTTTAATTTAGCAACTTTATTTCAGTATTCTGACTCTCACTAAAAGTATGTACTTTGATTTCTACTTTATTCTGTTAGGTCAGCTTTATGATACCACTGATTCCCTCATTAACGAGCTAAGTGGATCTTTGAAAGATGTATACTACATTTTTATGAGAATCATGCTTTTAACTTTTAGGAAATTATACTTTTGACAATACAGAGCCTACATACTTAATCATTATGCTTAATAACTTAGTGCCTCCCAGTTCCAGAATGCCTGCCCCTTATATATCCAAAGTTTCAAATGTAAATGGAGACTCACCTTTCCTCTTGAAATCTTCCCTGAATATTCCAGTTCATGCCCATCATTTTCTCCTTAGATCTTCCAGAATACTCATTGGTCTTAATGACATACTACTTTATTTTTTACCTTATTATCTTATTCATCCATCTGTATCTATATCTATCTATCCATTTATCTATTTCCTCCTCCCTCCACGTGGGCAGAGAACACCTATGAAGTATTCTTTCAAGAGATGTTTGAAATTATTCATGTGCTCTCCCATCTCTACTCTGCCCCCAAGGTGCTTGGAATAGCCTTAGACACAAAGTATATGTTCAATAAATCCACACTGGATAAAATTTAGTTGAGCTTTGCAGATTAACTTTTGCTACAGCTCAGAATTCTCCTGAGTTATATTTAAGCAACTCCAGAGAAAACAGAGGCATTGTATCCAAGAAAGAATAGCCCTTAGGAAAGAATAATAGTGACTAGGAAATTCTGTTATTACACGAAGAGGGCAAAAATGTCTTGTGCAAGCCTGAGAATCCCAACAGTTAACTTTAGAATTTGCCCACATAGTTAAATCTCATTCCAAACGCCACTTTTCTGAAAAGCCAACCCAGTGGCAATCTGTGCCTTCCCTTTTCAACCACAACTCTGTTTAATTTCAAAACAAGGGCAGATAAAATATGCTAATACACAGCAAGTCTCCCCATTGCTATTCATTAGGAAGTCCCTTTCCAGTGTAAAAGTCCAGTCTTCCGTGAATTGGCAAACAAATGATTGCCCTTGTTACTGGCATTCCACACCGGTGATAAAACATGTGAGTGAATCAGCCTCAGCCCAATTGTGCGAGTTTTCTTCTGGAAGGTGCCGCGGTCTTTGTCTTGAATATATATGAGAATGTATCTATGTGCACTTGTAGGATGTTCTAAAATAGGTGCACTTCTCTCTGCAGGGACATTAATAGGAAATGGCCTCTGAGACTTCCATTTGGTGGTGATGGTGGTGGTGGTGGTGATGGTGGTGGTGGTGGTGTGTTTTATGAGTTCAAAGTCTTTGCACTTGAGCTGTAGGAGCCTGCTTAGCATGCCGTGTGGGCCACAGCCCCTGACATCTTTAACTAGAATAGCAAAGGGCTGGGAAAAGGAGCACGATGGAGTACTAGCAGCCACCAGAGAGCGGGGTTGGAATGCTGGCTCTGACCACAAATTGGTACATGGAACTTGTGTTTTTCATTAGAGTTGCTGCAGTAATGCTGGTTTCTAGCATTCCAAAGGATATTCAGCCTTATATTAAATTAAATTCTCCTTTAAAAAATTACTGTATGTTGGAACAACATGAAGGATCAGACTGCAATCAAGAAAACTTAGGAAACATAAAAAACTAAATCTAGCTCTGGCCTTTGCTTATGCTCTCGGTATGAATGTCCAGTGTACCTTGTCCATGATTCAGTAGGTGATCCGCAATATGTCTGAAAGATGCAGTATCACCTTGGACTTTTAATTGGCTACTTAGCTCAAGGGTTTTTTAATATTATTTGTGGATTGCAGAAGACAACTGTGAGTGACCATAATACATTTGTGTACTAGAGCACAAAGACATGAGGGTATGTTTTATACCGTGCATAAATAAACACTCAGGAAAGCCATTATTTATACATCCATTCATGCAATCTCCAGCTAAATATCCCAACTGGCAAAAATCAAGTCTTTAAGGAACTTGTCTCTTATTATGTAATCAAACTCTCACCATAAATCAATTCTCTCTCTCTCTCTTTCCATCTCTCAAACACATACACACCATACCACATGTATACCACAATTTATACCTGCACAGTGATGTTTCTGAGTTCCTAAATAAGCATGTGTATTAGTCAGAAGAGGCTAGGCAACGCTGCAGTAACAGACAACCCTGAAAACTCAGTAGGCTAACACCATCAAATTTTATTTCTCCCTCATGGAAAATCCTCCATGAGTATGGACAAATCATCAGGACAGCTGCCTTCCGTCAGTTGGCTGTGAGTCCAGGCTTCTTCAATCTTATGTCACTTCCACATCAGCACACACATCCAGGACTATAGGAGCAGGGAAAGAACAGTCTACAGAGTCAACCACAGTGATTATCGCATGTTGTTTCCATGCACATTTCATTGGCCAAAGCAAGTCACACCGCCACACCTAACTTCAAAGAGATGAAGAAAAGCAATCTTCCCCTATGTCTGAAAGTATATATTGGTGAGTAACAAAAATCTTATAACATGATCAATGTAATCTAATAGTGTGACTGATTTTGAAATCAGTCAGCTAGCTATTCTCTCTGTCTCTGTCTCTGTCTCTCTCTCTCACGCGCACGCGCGCACACACACGCACACACACCTGCATAGGAGGAGGAGATTTCAGGGTCACAAGTGAAGGCCCTCTCTTCTTTCCTTAAAATAGAATAACTCAGATTGATTGCAGAGGCCACCACATCATTTCCCTGCAGGTAGGGCATTTCTTTAACTGCAAGTTTACCTTTCTTTAGGTGTTTCACCTCATACCAGTATTCAGTATTTAATAAGGAAGATTTTCAGTTCTTTTCTTGAAAGTAAGTTTTAAAAAAGGAAAAACAGAGGATTCTCTTTGAGTAAGAGTGAAGGGTGAAAAAAACGAAAGAAAAAGCTAAGGGTGAGAGTGTGGGTTCTCCCAGCAGGACTTAGAGAATGAACGTATTTTGTTTCAGTCCAACAACATAGGTGTAGACTCCCAAGTCTCCAAAAGGAACAAAATGTGTTTTCGACTCTGATGGGACCAGTAGCTGAGTAGAATGCAATAGGCTTTCCAGATTCTAGAAAGGAGCAGTAAGGGATTCCATTTACAAAAAGCTTTCTTGGCAGTGCTTCTCCTGCAGGAAGGGTAAGAGAGAGTCGATTGTCAGAGGAGAGGAGAGATGCTCTATGCCCAGGAGGACTTGTTCAGGACATCCAGGTGCATTTCAAACAATGGCAAATGCTTTTGCATACATCCAAGGCCATGTATGCTCCAGCTCCCGTTTACCCCTCCCCAGCAGGTCTCAGGCCACTCTCCACCCCTCATCACTGCCTCCTGAGTCTATGTTCCCACCATGCTGGACCCTATTCTGTTCTTTGAGTGAGTAACAGGGCCTTTGCATAAGCAGTTCCCATCACCAAGAAAGCTGTTCTTCATCTCTCCTCCCCTAAGTAAAGCCTATGCATTCTTCAGAGCTCAGCCCAAATGCCACTTCTCAGGGAAGCCTTCCTTGATGATCAGAACCACCATTACGTGCATCCACAGTACCATATGCCCTTTTTCATAACAACTTCTGTAGTTTGTGATTACACATAGATTGGTGTAGTGGTCTGAATAACGTTTCTCTCCTACTAGTCTATAAGCTCCATGGGGACCATATCTGTTTTTCTCACCTTTGTATCTTTATTCTCTCTCTCAGTGCCCTGAACATATTAGGACCCCAATAAGTATTTGCTGAATGAATGCAATATTATATAAATAAATGATCACAATCTCTGATGTTTATATAGCCCTATTTAGGTATCAAGTATTTTACCTCCATTTTCTAATTTTATATTCACAATAGTTGAGTAGTGACAGATGCACTTAGGTTGTGATTTAGGGGTCAACATGGATGGCACTTCATGACTATGACTCTTTATCCAGTGCTCTGACCCTGTGAAAGTTACCACACTCCCTTCGGTCTCATCCCTATGTATGTAAAATGAGTGCTAGATTCAACATATATAAAGAGATCCTCCAAAAAAAGAAGAAAAAGATCAACGCCCAATAGGCAAATGGACAAATGTATGAACAGGAAATTAGTAGTAGAGGATATATAAATAACTAAAAATATATTAAAAGACACTATTCCTAGTGAAATGAAAATGAAGCAGCTCACAAAAATACTTGTATTATAATTCAGATGTCCAGAGGAAATGTTTCTTTATTCTAAAATGTGATCTGGTCTTCCTCTAACTCTCACTCACTGTGCAGCAGGAAAAAATTATATTTATAAAAACTTACCCCAATCTAGTAACTATTTCTACACTGATGCAATAATTTAAACAGTCCGTCACAGTTTGGCTCAATGACTCTAGATAAAAATACTAGTGTCTCAAAGTTCTACCCACTTTCTTTATTTCTCTGCAAGAGGACTCAGGGTGTATGAAGAAGACTATTGGGTCTTCACGGTGTGGGGTTAGTGGGGAGGAAGCCCCAAACCTGTATGTTATGTCCATGTAATGTCTTCTGTCCCTGTCTCCCTGTCCACCTGTTTGTTGGGCGCCTTGATGCTGAAGTCTGTAGATCATGAACTTGTTGTTTGCTATCTCTTTGACTTGGTCATAGCCAGGTGGACTCAGGGACTTACTGTACCTCATCTAGGCTCTCACTGGTTCTCCCTGTGTCTGCCTGCCACAACTTCCACCTGGACTTCTGGCCTGCTTCTAGCTTCTGCCAGGGGGCCAGTTTGCCACGCCACAGTTGATCCCATAGCAAAATTTATGTCTGCCAACTCAGCATCCATACTACATGGGAACCGTGGGAGGCTCGGAATGCCAACCCAAAAGATAACACCTTCCAGGATCTTATGTGAAAGCCCAAACTTAAGAGGGGAATTTTGCTGGATTAACCCAAAAGGGGTGGAACTAGAGGGAAGTATTTCAAGTTTAAGAAGCAAAAAATACTGAAACCTGAAGAAAAAGGTGATGTTTAGCCCATCTAAAAGAAAAAATGGGCTCCTTAGGGGTGTCTGTGTGTGTCCACTTCCATGCAGCACCCAGATGGGTGCTCAGGGGTTGGGGGGCTGTATCCTCAGAGTGGTGGCATTGAGAGCTATCGTGAAGGACCCTTATGCCCACGTTTGCCCCAGAAACTTCAGGGTGTTGCTCGTCTTCAAGGAAGATACAGACTGGGGCAATGAGCCTGTCAGGATAGATCAGCGTAAGTAAAAATAGAGAGCCCTCCTAGAATGCTCTGGAAGGCATAAAACTTCTAAAATTAGTCTTGATGGTGTAAGCGTATAAGAGGGAACCCCAGTGTCTCCCGGAATGGAATTTCCCACCAGCCCAGTGGGATGAGTTTAGAGCAGATTACGTTTGTTTAGGGATAGAAAATAAATGTCATATTTCTTCCTCTCCAGTATGTGAGCTAAAATCCTTACCCACACATAAGAATGTAAATATATAGAGAGAGGTCAGGAAAAGAAGACTGGTTAGTTTTCAATGGTAACCTTTGCAGGGGTGGGGGGTGGAATAGGTGAATTGTGGCAGGGTCCTTTCTGAGTTTTATTCTGTATTTATTTTTCTTGTTTAGATCTGTGACCTCAAAACGCCATTCTTGCATTACCTGTGTAATAAGCACAATCAAAAAAAAAGATTGAGCCAGAGGATCTCTAAGCGTCTCTGGCACCCTGTTGTGCTGTGGTGCTGTGACGACTTCTTCCGTGGCCCGCTGCAAACAGGAGTGACCCAGCTACACACGGCCGGCTCCTCATCTCTCCAGCCATAGCCCGCCACAACAGGACCACCCTGGCTTTCCAGCTTTGCCTGCTAAGCTCCCCATTTGCCCCTTAAAATCACCTGGAGGAACTTTCACAACACACCAGATACCTAGACCCCATCCCAGAGACCCGAGACAATGGTCCAGGGAAAGGCCCAGGGCTCTGTATTTTTCACAGCTCTCAAGTGATTCTAATGGCAACCAAACCGAGAACCACTGTTTGACACTTCCTGGAGGTCAGCCTGAACACAGCAACTGTTTCCCACCTCTGCCTTTGTCCTGCTAGACCCTCCCCCACCACAGTCCCTGCTATCTCCTTTTGACAAAATCCTATCTATCTTGGAAGGCTCTTCCTGAATCCCTCCATCTCCGTGGAGGCTTTGTCCCTAGCTGTGACTTTTCTTTCCTAAGAGTCCCTACTGGACTTTATTCATCCTGCTCCTGTGAGCTTCATTTTGACATGTTTTGCACTGGAGTTAGTTGGGTGTTGGCTAATCTACAGGACTGCAAGCTCCTTGAGGCTGGTGGTCGTGGTGACTCCACCCTGAGGGACAGGTGGGCTCCATACGCAAACAGTGGGGAACCAAATTGCACTGAACCTTCACAATTATTTTAGCCAAACTACATCAACGTGGACTAAATTACATAAATATTTGTGGGAAATGGAAGGAACAATGGATCATATTAACTTTCGGAAAAAGCACAGCTAAATACTTCTTCCTTGAACATGTCTTCTGAAGAGCCACAGCCCTTGTGCACATATTTATTTGATAATAGTAAAAAATTACTAATTTTGTGATAATGGTATTACAAATATTACAATGTTATATTATTATATATTATAATACCACTTGCAATGATATTATAAAGATTAAATACAGAGACAGAACTTTATATTTTAGAGCAACAAAGTAGAGTTAAAATCGAGGGCCGGCCTGGTGGTGTAGCGGTTAAGTTCACACGCTCCGCTTTGGTGGCCCAAGGTTTTGCATGTTCGGATCCCGGGCATGGACAGATGCACCACTTGTCAACCCATGCTGCGGCGGCGTCCCATATAAAGTAGAGGAAGATGGGCATGGATGTTAGCCCAGGGCCAGTCTTCCTCAGCAAAAAAAAAAAAAAAAGAGGAGGATCGGCAATGGATGTTAGCTCAGGGCTAGTCTTCCTCACCACCATCACCAACAAAAAAATTATATAATGTCTGGGATTTGCTTCAAAATAATGTGGGATCAGGGAGTGAGTGAGGGTACAGATGAAATGAGACTGGCCTGAGTTAATTTTTGAATGAATACATGGAGTTTATTGTATGATTCTCTGCTTCTGTCACATTTTGCAAAATTATAAGTATTAACAAAATGATATAAAAATATATTACACTAATTTAAGTAAAAGTAAATTGCTGATAAATTCACGCAATCACCACATTTTAAAAAATGTCTGGGAATGGGTTTAATAGCGATAACTGGTTTGTCCAACCTTTGATTCTTTGCAGTATATAAGGGATAAAGCATTGTCAAGCTAGCAATAGAGAGAGGGGAGGGTGGAGGGAGAAATTTTTTCAATTCAAAGAAGTGTTATATTTGATATCTCATTAGATTTTTGCCTTAAAAGCTGATTAAGGGGCCAGCCCCGTGGCCTAGTGGTTAAATTCGGTGCTCTCCACTTCAGTGGCCCAGGTGCAATTCCTGGGCGCAGGCTTACATCACTTGTCAGCAGCCATGCTGTGGCGGTGACCCACATACAAAATAGAGGAAGATTGGCGCAGATGTTAGCTCAGGGTGAGTCTTCTTCAGAAAGAAAAAAAGCTGATTAAAACAGAAACTAGAGTTTCAAACATCTAAGGCGATTTGCCTCATCATAAAAAACACTGCCTGGTAGTGATAAGCAAACAACCTGGAACTTACAGAGTGAAAAACTGAGCAGAGAACAAGTGGCTTTTATAAATTTTCAAGCCTACTGGGAATAAAAGGGGTCAGGGAGAGAAATACAGAATCAGGGGGAAATGCCAAATCAGAGGCTGTGAGGCTGGACTGCATGGAGCTGGGGAGCCTTCCTAGGTGGCAAGATGTTGGTCGCTGTTCTGTGATGACACTGGCAGGAATGCCAAGGGTTCTATTTCTTCATTTTAGGTGTGCACATAAGATGAGAGGGAAGCCACAATCCACCTTCGAACATGAATTTCTGGGTAGTGAGAAACAAAGAAGAGAAATAATAATTAAGGTGAATGCCAAACTGGGATGGAGCAAGGAGAAGGGGAAGAAATCAGCGTGGCTCAGTGTAAGGTAACTTATCATTCTTTCTGCCACTCCCTGGATCTCTGTTACCCCTGCCTGTTCTCACAGCAGGGCTTCAGCTATACTAGTCAGCAATAATTGTCCCAGGAAGTATTGTTACAGGAAAATGAACTGGAAAAAAAGAGAGCTGACTCTGAGTGACTCAGGGCAAAGGAAAAACTTGTGGAGTCACTACATCCGTATCACCAGACACACACACCATAAAAAAGGATTCCTCAGGAGGCAGGATTGGGAAAGATAGCCAGAGAGGATGAATGAAAAGAGAGAGGCAGAGCTCAGCAAAAATCATGGAAATGAGTGTCCAGGTGGCATCAGAGACCACCCAACCTCCCTTCAAGCATCTACCCCAAAGAGCATGTCTGGAGTCCTTTGAAGTCAGGCAGCCACACTGCACACCTTCTCCATCAAGGAGTTCTCCTGAGGTTGTTCTTTTTAGAGTTGTGGAACCTCAGAAAAGCCTCAGAATTAGAGCACCAGGAATGTCAAAAAAGGAGGGGGCAGCGAAGGGTTGAAAATTTGTACGAGAAGCAGTCAGACATCCAAATGCAACTGATACAGTGCCTGATGTGTAGAACATCTGCATAAGAGTCTGGGGACGGGTTCTTCTAAATCTACAAAAATTAAAGAAAAAAATTAACTCCAGAAAAACAAAATTTTGTACAAGAAAAGAATGTACTTTTAGCACATTACATAGCACAGTGTAATATTTACATAGCCATAATAATATAAGCAATGAAAGTCCATTTATTATTTTTTAAAGTAACATAGATCTATTGGGAGGAAAGGTGGGATGTACATGTGGAAAGGTGGGTAGACCTACATTCTCAGCTTCCACAGCATGAAAACCCTGAATATTTAAAGGTGATCAGAATCAAGATCACGGGTTATTTTGAAATATGGACATAAATACTACAAGAAACATTAATGTTATCTCACAAAGGGCGTGATCTGCTTCCTGTGAGACAAAAGCCAGTTGTCAAGAGGCAAAATGGTGGAAAAAAAGAAAGGGTTTATTACAGCTTGCTAGCAAGAGGGAAGATGGCTGACTAAGGTCTCAAAGAACCATCTTACAGAACAAAGACTATAGGCCAGTTATATTGGGGCTGGTCTCCAGGTGGGGGAGGCATCTGGTCTCAGGGTGGGGCATCCATCTAGTCTTAGTTCATGGCACTCTTTTATTTTACTTGATATGCAGAGACCGGAGCAACACCCTACACCCTGATCTTTCAGTTGTCATTGATGATGGCTGTCAGCATTGATTCTCTGCTGGGGAGTCATCACATTCCTAAGAACCTCAAAGGAGCAAAGTTATCAACTTATAGCAGCTGGGAGGGGCCATAAAACCCACAGAGTATGTCTGGGCTAGTTAATCAGAGGTCACTCGAAGTTACAATAGGGTTTCTTTTCTACAGTATGGTTTCCCTTATGTCAACCTTGTCTTGAGCCGGTATCATTAAAATAGTTGGAAGTGTTGCCTCTGGAAAGCTGAAATTGAGGATAGAAAGCATGAGGCAGGGATTGCTGGATTTCTTTCTTTTGGGGGGGGGTTATATTTGACCCTTTAAGCCGTATGCTTATATTACTTAGATTAAAAAATCAAATTTGAAAAAGTATAATATATGAGTGTGTCAGCTAGATGATTGAACTAGTCATTCATAAGTTCTTCTGAATTTGAGAACCCGTGATTCTCTACCAAAATATGTAAATAGCCTCCAGCATAGAGCCTGGGGCAGAGGAGGAGCTTAGCCATTGTTAGTTTTCAGAAGCTTCCAGATTCAAATACATGGTGCCTCTACTGGGAGTGGCTTTGTCTGTTGAGGTTGTGTTTCCACTTTTGACATGAAAACCTGCTTTAGCTCTCTGCTTTGCCTTTCTGTTTGTGTGTATGTGTATTTATATATTACACGATTGTCAATCAAAAAAGACTTTTAAAAATAATTTTGTTATTGAAGCATAACATACATATGGTAAAGTACACAAATCTTAAGTCCACAGCTTGATGAAGTTTTGCAGAGTGAACACACCCACGTAATCAGTGCTCTGATCAAGAAACAGAACATTACCAGCAGCCCTACCAAATAACCATCCCGTCATCTCCTCCAAAGGTAACTAGTGTCTAAATTCCAAACCAAATACAGCATGTATTCTTTTGTGTCTAGACTTTTCCTTCTCTCAACAGTTTGCTTCTGTGATTCATCCATTGCCATTTACCACAATTTATTTGTCTACTCTACTGTTGATAGATGAATAACGCTGCTGTGAATATCCTTGTACATACCTTTTGGTGCATTTCTGTTGGGCAATGACCTATGAGAAGAACCGTTATGCCATAGGGCATACTTGATGGTCAGCATTAGTTGACATCCTCAAGTACTCCTCCAAAGTGATTTTTCCAATTTACAGTCCCAATCGCTGTATATGAGAGTGGCCATGCACCACAATTTTGCCAACAATTGTATTGTCAGCTTGAAAAATACTAGGCATCTTGGTAAGCGGTATCTTATTATGGTTTTAATTAGCATTTCCATTTTGAATAATAAGTAGGGAAACTTTTTATAAATTTTGTGCTTTTCTTTTTAGTTTTTTGGCTTGGCGTTCATGGTGACACCAGCAAACAGTCAGCCATTGATGATCAAGCAGCCAGTAACTTGGGGGGATCAGAATTGGCCACCCCAAAGTGTGTCTCTGCCTGCCAGAGAGACATTTTGACCCCCACCCCCACTAAGTGACAAAAGAGTTTGGGATGGGAGGCCTGTCCCCAGAACAGGCCATCACCATAGACATCTCTGGGTATCAGGGAGGATCCTTGCTAAGCCCATTCTTAGTTCTGGTTACCCTTTGGAAGAGACATTTACATTTGTAAAGGAAATCTCCATTTGTAAAGGTGTCTTCTTCCCTGTACCAGGAAGAAGAGGGGGAGATGGCCTTACCTAGAAACTTGTCAGAATGGAAGGTGAGGACTTAAACTTGGATGATAGACTTACCCATTGTTAATTGTGCTGTCCACGCAATATGCTATCTGACTCCCACTAGGTTCCTGTAGACAACATCTCCCTGGTGCCTGGGTCACCATGGTAATGGTTTTTCTGAGCTATTTTTCAGGAGCCGCCATTCTGTGGACATGCATCCTATGAGGTATGAAGCCTGACTATGCTTGCGCAGATCATCAATTACCTCATCTCTCCTCACCTCCAATCATTTCAGACCACCTTGCCCCCTACACCATAAATATCCCTGAGTCCCTATTTTCAGGGAAGTGGATTTGAGATTCATTCTCTCCCATTTCCTCACATGGCTGCCTTGTTTAAACTCTCTCTCTGCTGCAATCTCGTCGTCTCAGTGTTTGGCTTTCTGGGTGGTGGGCAAAAACAGACCTGGCATGGTAACACTTCTCGAATCCATGATCGGTGTCATTATTCAAGTTTGGCAAATTCTCAATCACTACCATTTCAAATAGTACTTTTATTCAATTCTCTCTTTCCTTTCCTCCTGGGACTCCAATTACTCAAAGGTTAACATTTTCTACCATGTCTCATGTCTTGCACTCTTTCCTATATTTTCTATGCTCTTGTCTCTGTGCTTCATTTTCTTGTTTTTTCTGATCTAAATTATTCACTGTCTGATATGATGATAAACCCATTTGATGAGCTTTTAATATCAGTTGTATTTTTCAGTTCTAGAATTTCCATATTTAAAATATTTTCCAGTTTACAAAAAAAAATTCACCTCATTTAATTCCTTGAACATATTCAGCATCATGTTTTTCAAGTCTGTAGCTGATAACTCCAGTTTCTGGTTACTTTTTTTTCTCTTTGCTTTCTGTCAATTGATTGCAAATAAATTCTTGTATTTTTGTATGCCTGGTTACTTTTTTAAATAAAGTTTTTACTTTAGAATAAATGTAGAGCTACAGAAAAGTTGCCAACGTAATACAGAGAATTCCCATACATCCCTCACTCAGCTTCAGTTTCTTCTAATGTTATCTTTTTACCTCATCATGATACAATTGTCAAAACTAAGATACCAACATGGTACATTACTATTAACTGAATTCTAGACTTTGCCTGGCTATTTTTGATTCAGTGCCAGGCATTTTTAATGATAAATTGTAAAGATAATTTGAAGTTCTGGATGTTATCATCTTTCTCCAGTGAGAATTTACTTTTTCTTCTTCTGGCAGTCCACTGGACTAGGGGAAGACCATCTTATTCCATATAGGAATAGAAATCATCTGACCTTGGATTTCAATCATCCTGAGGGCTGATCAGGATGGTTTACCTTTATCCTTTGGTGTAGCCTTTTGGAGTCCCAACTAAAGCCCTAGGAGGGTTATCAGGGCTACTCCCCCTTATTAGGCCATGAACTCTATTTTTTCCCTCCACATATGTGAGACTACCAAAAGCTCTCAGCCTTCCAGCCATCACTTTCACTTTCAGAGTTAGTAATTAGCTTGAGGGGAAAGGTAGGCCCATATATGCACATCTTACCTCCCTTTGCTTCTTTTTTCAGATCTTGAACCTGCAATTTCTCACTGTCCTGGTGACTCTCTGATGCCTTCAAGTGGAATATATATACATATAATTGTATATTTTATATGTATATACAAGTTGGATTAAAAATACATATTTATTCCCTCTTAGAGGGAAGGTTGGCCCCAAATAAACTACTTAGCCATTACTAGAAGTGAAACTCTCAAAACTTTTTTTTAATTAGAAAAAAATTTGTGGTAAAATACACATACCATAAAATTTACCATCTTAACCATTTTTAAGTGTACAGTTCAGTGGCATTAAGTACATTCACATTGCTGTGGTACCATCACTATCCTCCATTCACAGAACTCTATCTTGCAAAACTGAAACTCTGTATCCATAAGCCACAAGTCTCCATTCCCCTGTCCTCCCAGCCTCTGGCAACCACCATTCTACTTTCTGTCTCTATGAATTTGACTATAGTAGGTACCTCATATAAGTGGAATCTTACAGCATTTGTCTTTTTGTCACGGGTTTATTTTACTTGACATAGTGTCCTCAAGTTTCATCCATGTTGTAGCATGTGTCAAAATTTCCTTCCTTTTTAAGACTGAATAAAATTCTATTGTATTTTGTTTATCCATTTGTCTGTCTGTGGTCACTTGGGTTGCTTCCACCTTTTGGATCTTGTGAATAATGCTGCTATGAACAGGAATGCACAAATATCTGCTCTAGTCCCTGCTTTCAATTCTTTTGGGTACATACCCAGAACTGAAATTGCTTCATCAAATGGTAATTCTCTGTTTACTGTTTTCCACAGCAGCTGCACCATTTTACATTCCCACCAACAATGCCCAAGGGTTCCAGTTTCTCCACATCTTCTCCAACACTTTTTATTTCCTTTTCTTTTTTTTTTAAATACATATTAGCCATCCTAACAGGTGTGAGATGGTATCTCATTATGGTTTTGATCAGAACACTTTTGACATTTATTTTTTAAATTTCCACTTTAGACCTTATTTTATATCTGTAGATTACCTTTGGATGGAACCTATATGTCTCCACAAACAGTGTGCAGCAAGGGCTCAGCTTGAGCCAAGCTGGGAATTTTATTTGCCAAGGTCTTCCAGGTGAACTACTGTGACCAGCCTGTCGGAAGTCTGTCTGTCTTGGTGATGGTAAAGTCTCAGTTGAGGCAAAGGGCTGTTCTGGTCCAATGCTGTCTGTCACTCATTTCTGCCCCAGGTCCAGTCCCTTGAACTCCCATCTGGATCCTAAGAAAAGGCTCACACTAAATATATACTAAAAAAGTGATTTTGATTAAAATACGTTTATGACATTGCTCTGTGTCTCTCTAAAGAGTAAACATACACACCTAGTGAGATAGGAAGTCATCTGGTTCTGAGTGGATCTTCCAACGTGGGAGCAATCCTGATTGTGAGACGCAGAGAGGTGGTCAGTCTGTCTGTGTGCTTGCTCTCCTCATGAGGAAGTTGACTGTGTTCTGAGGGGCAGTGGGTTTGGCAGGAGTGGTGCTTTGCACTGCAAGTGACAGCAGTGCCTGGGGGATGTCAAGAAACATCCAACCAGACTTGGATGTTTTTACTGTGGAAACCAGTAAGCTCATATGAGCCACGCTGGATTATCTCAGAAATATTTAGGGGAACTTCTTATAGAAAATAAATTTAGAATGAGAAGCAGAGGACTGGTTGGGTGAAATACAGACTATTATTGTTAATGTGACCCCGTTTGTACCCAAAGCTGGTGAAATATCAGGAAACTTAAGATGCAGGTAAAAGTTTTTGGATGTAGTTGCTAAGTGGCTGCTGGCTGGAGCCTGCTGGGTTTAGCAACTATTTGAGGAAACCACCCCCACTAGTCCTTCACACACATTCCTGAGATATAAATCAACCGCATTTCTGGAGGCCATTTCTTCCATAGCATTTCTTACTTTGTTGTACTAAAAAAACAACAACAAAACCCCCTCATGTTCATATATTTTCTGGAAGTGATATCATATGTACATAATGGTAAAATTAGCCCCAGGATTTTACTCTATTGAAACACAACAAAAGAAAGCTTTGTCACTAATTACTTACAAACTTACTGTTGGTGTCATGTAACTGTATAGGCAATGATTTCAGCAGGAAAACAGTAATTGTATGCAGTTATGCCTAAGTACCAGCACAACCCACATATTATCAATAACAATGGTAATCAAACTAGCTTACTGTTAGGGCCTTAAAAGATTTTGGTTTAGATGTAATGCCTATGTTAACTGTCTAAATACAATTTGAAACGGGCCTACTTTTAATGCCCACTGTGAATAGAGAGGAAAGTGGTGTGTGTGTGTGTATATCCAACTTGTAAGAAATACCTTTTCTATATGGGCAAAAACATGTGAACACACACTTACATGCACACACTTTTATGAAGAACTTAGAATATGGATGCATAGGGCATAGTTTTTGCCCTCAACGAACATAGAATCTAATTAGAAATGGACACAGTGTGTGGTAACTGTGGGAGAACAGAGCTTCCTAGGGGTGGGAAAAAAGGTTGGATTGCAACTTGAAGCACCAGATGAGGTGGGGCTCAGGTTTGATCAGGCCTGAAGGGTTAGCAAGAATGCCAGCACCGAAGGTTAAAGCAACAAGGTGGAAAAACCAAAGCTGCTTAGGTTGAGATATCCATCCCCAGAAAGCCTGAGGAAGAATTTATGAGATAAAGCTCCAGTAGCCTTAACAAGAAAATGGCCGGAAGATTTCTCACAGCAAGGGAGAGAGCTGATTTGTAAAAGTAGGACAACTGGGTTGAAATTTATGCATTAATCTCCTATGTGCAAAATATTATAACCTCCTTTATTTTCTATTACTGAACTCATCTTCTCTGGAGACTTCCAGCTAATGTAAACTTGCCGAAGTGAAAGTAACCCAATCTCTGCTGGCTTAGCTCAAGTTCAGTTCAAGGTTAAAGTCACTATCAGGATGGCTGCTTTCCTTTTCTTTTCTCTTTCTGAGCTCCCAAACTGGAGGCTCTGTACACAGGGGTGGGGGTGGGCAGTGCTCCCACTGCCTCCTGTCAATAAGAGCTGGGTAGACCAGAAATCTCAAAGCTTTCTGTTTGGTCTTTGCAGGTTTCTAATGCATGGGGGCCAGATGATGAGGAAATGGTGCCATCTGGTTCTATTGGGTGCTGGCACTGGCAGCTGAAGCATGCGTCAATGGGATAAGCTGTGGTTCCTTCTCTCCTCATGGATAAGGTGCCATGATTGATCGCTCTTGGGAACTTATCCACCTCCCCGAGTTGATTAGGTCCAACTTGGCCCTTTCTTGTTCTGTAGATTTGGAAAGGGCTTGCCAAGTCTACAATGTAGTCCCAAGTGTAGGCACACCATCCTAGAGCCCCAGTGGTCTCTTTGTCCCCCATCGAGGTAGTTCTCTATGGCAAGCTACCCAGGCTTCCCCTTCAACTGTCTTTTGTGTAGCAGTTACTGCATTTGTAGAAGCTGTTGGAGCCCTCGTGCCCCAAATGAAGTGCAGGGAGACTAGGGAATTCCATTTCAGGCTCATCTGTTTAGAAATCTCATACTGCCCCTTCTGTTCCACTGTGCTTGTGCCATACTGGTTTCTGGAAAGCCAGTCTAGATGTTCTCAGAGTCCCCTTCATCCATCTGAGATTTCCATCAATTTCCATTGTCTCACCCTCTCCCCTTGGCTGAAGTCTGGGGCTGGCTGGGACCGGGCAGCATTCTTGCTCCAGTCTTGTCTCCATCAGCTCTATCTTCTCCACCCTTTCTCTTCACCTTCTCTAGTGAAGAGGCCCTTTCTTTTCCCTTGGGTTGAAACTTCCCTTTCTTATATCCTCTTCCCTTTCCATCTATATCTACATAAAGACTCTGTTTTCTGAGTAGATCAGAACTAACATATAATGAGGATATTTATTAAAGGAGAGATATAAAGATATATAAGGAGGAATTTAGAAAAAAAATTTGTTCTCAAAAAAGCCTGGCTTTTAGGAATATTGTCTCCCAATGACATCAGAATAATTAACTTTGTGAATTGAAGCTGTACAATAATCTCTTTATTGCAGGGATACCTGTCCCTCCTTTCCCAGGACAATAGCATCATGAATTATCCTCAAGGTCAGATGGACCACAAGGAATTTTATTTACTGGATGATAAAAAAGTACATTGACAATAATATCCCCGAGTACTGAGCAGATAGACTTCTGAAGTTCCTTTACGCTCATCTTCTCAACCATGGTCTTCTGTGTGTCCACTTTGAGGTAGACAATTAAAAAGGCAACTAACTATACCCAAGAGTATAAACAGGCATACCTACTAAATAACCACCTGCACACACCCTGATAGGCTCACCGTACACTCTACTTCATGTTATAACTTTGCTATCAAATGGTACTTGTCACTATGTTACTTTTTAAAAGCGTTCCCTGATGTTCAGCTTTTATTTCCCCCTTCAAGCAGTAGTGCAGATGAGACAGAATATCAACTCCACATCTCGGTGAGGCTCTATTTCCCAAGGGCTTTTTCCACGTAACTATTTTTACATCTGAAAAATATTTTAAGTGACATATTATCTCTAGACATGTATGAGTGGTTTCAGTTTTATAGATGAGTTTTAACTCCAGAACACTCTTGCCTGAAATTCTTCCCACACACTGAGTTAAATTTTCTTTTTAAGTGCAAGCAGATCAGAAGATAACTGGAGTTTCTGCAATCTGCACATAAATAACAACAGTTCCTTTGAGTTTATGTCTCAATCCTGAGTATTTCTGCACTGTCCATCACAACAGGCATAAAACAACAGAATTTCATGGAGAAAAAAGATGATAATTATTGGGAATGGCAATCAGATTGTAGTGCCCTGATGTGCTTCATATTAATTTAATTCCAATATATTCAATAAATACTTATTATGTGCCAGGCATTGGGCTAGGAGGATATGCAAAGATGAGTTTATAATATTTTGAAATGATCAAGTATTAAAACCATCACTAACTAATCATAGATATCTGGACCTATGTTAAGTTAGCTTATTACGATAAAACAAAGTACATTTATTCAATAACCATAATCAGATGTGGCTTCCTTGCCAAGCTCTGTGCCCTCAGGGACAGGAGCAAGTAAGATGTTATTATCTTAATTCGTAATTCTATTATTAATCTCATCATTTTTATCCCTCTATGTACAGGTTTGCTGTGAGTCTTTTAAAAATGTAAGACTCATAACTATTTTAACAAAAGTCATGAATAGAGTATTTGGATTTGCCGGTCAGTGTTTAGTGAGAGGGGGTTTATGTGAAGTGGTGGCTCTTTGAAGACATTCTCATTGTTGTTTATTTCAGAAGACAACTCATAGCATTTTTAGTCTTGGTAGCTATCATTTCTCTTCTGCTTGAAAGTATTAAAAAAATTTTTTTGTACAATAGAAACAAGAAGATAGAAACTATTATGATCTTGGTGAGGAAAGAGACTTAAAGCATAATAATAATATCCACACACAATTTGTATAGGTCTTTTTATTTCGCAAGGTATATTTGCATGTATTATTTCATTTTATCTCATAATAAAGAACTCTGGCAATATCAAAGAGATTTAAAATAGGAAATGGACCATTGACGTGGAGCCATCGAAGTCACAGATCCAGAGGGGAAAACCAATTTCCTTTTGGTCCAAGGAATCAAGTGTCCCTGTGATTTTTTGGCATACCACACCGGCCTGCGGAGTGCACGTGCCTTGTTCTTTACATCACCGGAACACGCACTCTCTGAACCTATCCAAAAGGGCAGTTATAAAGAAGGAGGTTCGATCCAACAAATCATAAATCTGTGATGCTCCGAGCCAGGGAGAATTTTCTTCCCACGGACCATAAGGATACATCTTAACACGCCCCTGTCCATAGCAAGATGTTCCTCCTGATTCACAGGAGGCCTTTCCTCACTCTAGAACTGTACCAGCTGCATTACACTGTAACACTGGGCGATGAAGGGACTTGGAAGAGTGCAAGCAGCAGAGGAAGGAAAGGAGGAAAAGGAAGAAGTAAAAGAAGCAGAAGGCCAAAACATTTTGTATTAAAGTGAGAAAAATCAGGTTTGTGATGGGGAGGGGCCACGTCGGGGGTGGAAGTCACGACGTTCAGCTTTATTAGAGACAATCTAGTTACTCCTTTAAAAGAGAACTTTATAATCATATAGCTTGTACAATTTTTAAAATAATGTATCTAAACAGAAAAATTTAGAAACAAAGATGCTAAATGTTAATAGTGATTAATTCTGGGTTGAAATATAAGTGAGGATTATTGTTTTTGTTTGTTTGTCTTTTTGTGCTTTTCAGACCAGACCAAAATCAGATGAAATGAGACTTCATGAACTCCTTTCTGGCTTTATTAGTGATAGGACGCAACAACCTCCCCTCTTGGGGGAAATTGTTTCATTTAGTTCATGTACAACAGTGATCACTCACAGCCATGAGCATATCAGAGGTCAACAAAATTAACTGAACACCTACTATGTGCAACTTGTGCTGCATCAAATAGGAGATTTAGAAAGCTCTTAGCAAAGCTGATTCAAATCTCTAATCTCCAAAATGAAACAATTTTTTTCTTTTGCCAGCAATTGCTTGTATGCCTTTGGTTCATTTCTGGTCTTTGGAAAGCAGAACATAATATTAGTAAATGTAGGAAAATACATTTATGCACCCTGGAAAGTTAGTGTTGATGCTGGTCATTTTCCAAATAAACAATTGAACTGAACTTTATTGAGATGAAAGAGTTATTATAGTTAACTCACAGAACTACTTGGTTCTGTCTGGGTCCTGTTTTAATTGATTTAAATACTGTATGCTATCAAATTCCTGTTTCCCAAGTTCAAAGAGAAGTGGATGATTCAGAGAGATGAATGTTAATGATAAGAAAAGGACAAATTCAACACTCCCAGATTATCCAAATAAAAACATGATCTATTTTGATCCTTGACCTGCTAGTGAAGAAATTTAATCTCTAGTAACATAGATTTTGGCCCAGGATTTTTAGCGAGGCAAGAGTTGACTATTTACAAAAGATGGTTGTGAACGATTTATACTTATAAAAAGAACTTGTAATTCATTATTTATTCTTAAGTAAAACCTCATTACTTATTCAAGACCAAGTCACACGGATGAGATTGCCACAAGATTTACTTGTTTATTTAAATAGAGTTGAAAACCTTTAGGTTTTGGCCTTTTCATGCATTTTGCAAGCTGGGAGGGCAGTTTCTTCAGTTTGGTAACAATATATTTCAGAGCCTCTGGTCATCATTGTGTGTTTTTGTAGGTGAGAGGACTGTCTTTAACTTTTTATTTTATTTTTTTAAATCAATTGGATGCAGATCATTCTATAGCTTATTGGCTACCAACATTGTACAGGCATGGCCCCATCCTAGAAGTGGCATGTTGAAGACTGAGGGCTTTGGAGTGAGTCCCACCTAGTCCTCCTCAGGCAAATAACCTTCCTCTCTGAGCCTCATTTCCTGCATCTGTAAAATGGGGATTAAAATGTCCACTTCATAAGGTTATTGTAAAATTAAGTGAGATGATGTAGGAGAAGCATTAAGACAGTTTTATAATGCACATTTAGTTTTCAATAAGGGGCTTACTGCTGTTGTGTTATTGATGAAGGTAGCTTATTCAAAACCAATCAGTTCCTCCAGTGTCCTTGCTGAAAATTTATCTAAAGCCATTTCTAAGCCGTCATTCCTTCCCCCAGCTCCCATGTCTCCTTTGTCTCCTTCAGCCCATTCAAAGCATGGCGGGTCAAATCTCTTATTCTGGATGTCATTTCCCACATCAACACTCCTTTCTGTAATGTTCTCTTCCAGATCTTTGTCCCCTTTTAAACAGCCCCTTCATTACGAAAACATCTTAGAGAGAGGGTATAATGGCAGTGATTAATCTTTTCTTTTATAGATTATGCTTTTGGTGTTATAACTAAGAAATATTTGCCTGACCCAAAGTTACAAAGATTTTTCTCCTATGATTTCCTCTAGAAGTTTTATACTTTTAGTTTTTACGTTTGGGTCTATAATCCCTTTGAGTTAGTTTTTGTATATGGTGCAAAGTATGAGTCAAAGATCATTTTCATACACATGGCAGCCAGTTGTCCCAGCACTATTTATTTAAAAGACTATCATTTTCCCACTGAATTGCCTTTGCACTTTGTCAAAAATCTGTTGTCCATGTGTGTGGGTCTATTTCCAGATTATCTATTCTGTCCATTATTCTACCTGTTTACCTTGACAACAGTACCATAGTATTCTGATTATTGTAGTTTTATAATAAGTCTTGAAGTCAGGTAGTATAAGTCCTTCAGTTTTATTCCTCTTTTTCAAAGTTGTTTTGGGTGTTTTAAGTTCTCTGCACTTCCATATGAATTTTAGGATTAGCTTGTCAATTTCTACAAAAAAAGCCTGCTTGGATTTTGATGGGAACGCTTTGAATATATAGATCAATTTGGAAAGAACTGCATCTTAACAATCCATGAACATGGTATTTCTTTCCATTCACTTAAGTTTTCTTTAATTTCTCTTAGCAATGGTTTATAGTTTTAAGCATCTAGATCTTGCACGTCTTTTCTCATAATTATCCCTAAGTATTTTAACATTTTTAATGCTACTGATATTTTTTAAAATTTCAATTTCAGATTGTTGTTAGCATGTAGAAATACAATTGATTTTTGTATATTGATCTTGTGTCTTGTTACCCTGGTAAATGCACTTATTAGTTCAGGTAGCTTTTTTTGACAGATTCTGCAGGATTTTCTACATAGACAATCATGTGGTCAGTGAAAAAAAGACAGTGTGACTCCTTCCTTTCTGATCTGGAAACTCCCTCTCCCCACCCCCAGCCTTAAGGCATTGGCTGAACCCTCCACACTACAGTGTTAAATAGAAGCGTTGAGAGTAGGTATCCTTGCCTTGCTCTCAATTTGAGGCAGAAAGCATCTAGTGTTTCATGATTAGATATAAGGTTAGCTATGGCTGTTTTGTAGATGTTCTTTATCAAGTTGAGAATGTTTACTTTTATTCCTAGTTTGCTGAGAGTTTGTATAAGGAATGGCTGCTGGATTTTGTCAAATGCTTTTCCTGCCTCTGTTGAGATGATTACATGGTTTGTCTTTTTCAGTTTGTCGATATTGTGAATTGTATTGATTGCTTTTTCAATGTGAAACTAACCCTACATTCTGGGATAAGCCCCCTTTGGACATAATGCATTATCTATTTTTTTACATTGTTATTTGCATCTCTGTTCATGAGGGATTTTGGTCCTCAGTTTTCTTTTCTTGTAATGGCTTTGTCTGATTTTGGTATACTTTCTGTTGTCTACTTTAGATCTCTTTTGCTCTTTTCTTTTTTTCTAGTTTCTTAAGATGGAAATTGAGGTCATTATCTGAGGCCTTTCTTCTTCTCCATTATAGACTATAAATTTTCCTCTGAGTACTGCTTTAGCCTTATCAGGCAAATTTTGCTATGTTGTGGTTTCATTTTCATTAGGTTAAAACTATTTTCCAATTTCCCTTTTGATTTCTTCTTTGATCCATGAAGTATTTAATAACATATTATTTAGTTTCCAAATATTCAGGGGAAATTTTTATTTATCTTTCTAGTTTGGATTTCTAATTTAATTTCATCATTGTTATAGAACATGCTTGTTCAACTTGAATCACTTAAAAATTTTGATATTTGTTTTATGGTCCAGAATATGTTCTATTGTGGTAAATGTTATGTATGCACTTGAAAAGAATATGTATTCTGCTAATGTTAGATGAAGTGTCCTATAAACGTCAGTTGCTTTAGTTTGTTGATAGTGTTCAAGTCTTCTATATCCTTACTGACTTTTTGTCTATTTATTCTCTCACTATGACTGTGTATTTGACTAATTTCTCATTGCAATTTTATCAGTTTTTGTTTCATATAATTTGAAGCTCTGTTATTACATGCATAAATATTTAGGATTGTTATATCCTTTTGAAGAATTGATCCCTTTATCATTATGAAGTGACTTTCTTTATTAACGATAATAGCCTTTGTTCTGAAATCTCCTTTGTCTGATATTAATAGCTTTATTTTGATTAGTGTTTTGATTATGGCTAATTTTGCCCCACTACTGAGGCAAGACACTTCTGAGTACTCTCTACAAAGTTTCATGAGTTTTGAGGGGTTTTTTTCCTCCCTCTGGTTAGTGGAAACAGAAATTATTCCCAGTCTGTGTGGGCTCTGGGATTTTTGTCTCTGATTCTTTTTCTTTCTTTCTTTTTTTTGTTTGAGGAAGATTGGGGCTGAGCTAACATCTGTTGTCCATCTTCCTTCTTTTTCTTTTTTTTTTCCTCCCCAAAGCCCCAGCAGATAGTTGTATGTTATAGTTGTGCATCCTTCTAGTTGCTCTATGTGGGATGCTGCCTCAGCATGGCTTGATGAGTGGTGCGTTGGTTTGCGCCCAGGATCCAAACCAGCAAACCCTGTGTCGCCAAAGAGCGTGCGAACTTAACTGCTACTCCAGTGGGCTGGCCCCTTGTCTCTGATTCTTTAGTTGGTTATCTCTCTGGCTTCAGGCAGTTTCCTTGTACACATGCATTGTTCAGGACTGAGCTGCAGAGCTGAGGAGACCATCTGCAGTTGTTTGGAGCTCTCTCTCTGTGAAGTTCCCTCCTCTCTGGTATTCTTCCCACTGAACTCTGGGAACCTTGGCTTCCCTCAGACCCAACCTATAGCTCATTAACTCAGCAACCTGGTTTCTTCTCCATGAATCATGACCTAGAAATTCTCTCCAGGCAGTAAGCTAGGGCCATCACAGAATTTACCTCATTTGTTTACCATCTCTTAGATTACTGTCCTTTGTTGCCTAAATGTCCTGAAAACAGTTTTACATATATGTTGTCTAGTTTTTTAGTGTTTCTGGTTGAGGGGTAAATTTGGTCTTGTTACTCCATCATTGCCTGCAGCCTTGGGTTTCCTCTCTTGGGTTATGTTGGTACCAACAAGGGTATCAAGAAAA
This sequence comes from Tapirus indicus, assembly GCA_031878705.1. Taxonomy (NCBI): domain Eukaryota; kingdom Metazoa; phylum Chordata; class Mammalia; order Perissodactyla; family Tapiridae; genus Tapirus; species Tapirus indicus. The sequence goes on from CM062927.1 coordinate 41,499,091, forward strand.
AACTTCCAGAATCTCACCTCCATCTCAACTCTCAAAGTCTTTATGTAAATTTATGTTTATGTAATAAAGAGCTTAGCTTTATAGTATTTACTATGTGGATTAACAGTGTTGTATCCCTTAATCCCTTGTTGTGGATTAATAGTGATTAATAGTGTTGTCAGAGGATCTTATATCATGCAGTATACTTGATGTATTTTGGGGGAGGAAAAAGGATTCACTGTGGCACCTCCACTTGTTTATTCTCTTAAATGATGGCTATATTGTAGCTTACACATATCTGGTTAGGCAGACTGATGCACTACATTATCTAATTTTAACTGGATGAATCCTTTGAAAATAGACAATTAGTTCAATATGTTTCTGCAAAGACACTGTGATAAGAGATAATTCTAATAATAAAAGCATACTAACTACTAAAAAAGAAATACTAAAAAAGAAAAAAAAGGAAGATATTACGCTTCCTATGTTCCTAGTTGAGTGTTTGTATATATATATCAAATAATACATACATAATATATAATATATGATATAAAATATGTAGATATAATCGACCCTCATTATTCACAAATTCTATATTTGTGAACTTGCCTACTTGCTAGAATTTGTTTGTAATCCCAAAATCAATACTCGTAGCACTTTCGTGGTCATTCATGGACATGAGCAGAGCAGCCAAAAACTTGAGTGGCTCAGCGCATCCCTCCCAGCTGAGGTAGAACAGGGCAGGGCTCTGCCTGCTCGTTTCTGCTCTCGCACCGTGAACGAGAGTCCTTTCATGGATGATTTAGTGCCATGCTTCCCACATTGTTGTGCTTTTACGGTGATTTTGCTGTGCTGAAGTGCTATCTAGTGTTCCTGAGAGCAAGAAGGCTGTGATGTACCTGACAGAGGAAGCGCGTGCTAGATGAGCCTGGTTCAGGCAGGAGTCGCGGTGCTGTTGGCCATGAATGTATTAAGGAGGCATCTTTAAACAGAAACACACATAAAACAAGGTTATGTATTGATTGGCTGCTGAAAATATTGCAACCAAAGGCTCACAGGAACTAACCCAGTGTTTCCTGTAGGAGTCATAGTTCGGCATTTGCTAATTTAGTGTTTGTGGTGACTTCATAGAATATAACTACTGCAAATAATGCGAATTGACTACATATAAAGGGAAAACCCCACAAATCTAATCAGATCTTAGAAAAAGTGGGTCAAAACCATTAATATTATCAGGATAATTACTGAAAATTAGATTGCATGCACTAAAGTTATTAAGTAACCTCACCCTAGACATACGGATCTTAAAATAACTAAGACAGTTAATTAGCCTATGAATACCAAAACAACGAATAAGGCATTTAATAACTAATGACTCAGAACATGAAGACAAACCTGTATAGAAATATTTAGAGATATTCAAAGTAATGAGACTTCAATACATTATTTTCCAGAATTTACTAAACTTAAAGGTAATTATTTAACAGCGTATTTTAAAGCTTTTTACTTAAAATAACTAAAGACAAAAGCTATACATATATATATATATTTTTTTATTCTATGGTAAAAAAATAGTTGAATTATTGCACTGAAACATTTTTGCAACAAGCTAAAATACATTTCTTTGCTAGCAAATATTATTGGAAGATGACTAGGAAATATTGCTAAAGGTTTGGAAAAGCAATCATTAAAACAAATTATTCCATGTAGGAGGTTTGCACTATAGGTAGAAAGACAGAAGTCTAACATACTTCAGCTAATATTATTCCTTAGATACTATTCCAGAAATGAAATTTAGGAACACTAACATTTGTGAACCATTAAATGAACTATGTATAGGGAAAGATATATTCTTAACATTTAATTACTTCTTTAGTAAGAAACAGTTCACCGATTATCCCATGCAAAATATTTGAAAGAGTTATCAAAGTTAGAGATGACGTACATTTTTATGTGTATTTATTTTACAAAAATATAAGCTCTCAAGAACAATTGACCCACCATTTGGCAATCATCATAGAAATAACTGATTCAGACAAAAAGCGTCAATGGATGCTAAAACTGTGGGTGATTGTTTCCTAAGGAACAGAATATTGACATAGTCTCAGAGGATCTACCCACAAAATGCCATTAAGCACGAAAGGGAAAGAAAATAGAAATTTTACAGTCGAGAAATGTGGTAGACACCACCTTAACCAGGGGATCAACGTTAACATCATTAGTAATGGAACAAAATGAGATCGTGTACCTCTTGATAAGATGCACTGAAAAGGACACAGAATCACTTCTGTGCAAAAAATGCATAACCTGATTCTAATCATGAGGAAACAAACCCAAATTGCTTGAACTTTTCAAATATCTCAAAGTCATGGGAGAGAGAGGAAGACTAAGGAACTGCTCCAGATTAAAGGAGACAAAAGAGGCACATCAAGTAACTGCAGCGGTATTTCCAGATGAGACCCTTGAGGGGATTTTAATTTTTTTGCTAAAATGGCCATTTTTGGAATAATTGGTGATATACGAATGAAGCTTGCAGATTAGATAATAGTGTTCTACCCGGGTTAAGTTCCTGGTTTTGATCATTGTTCTGTGATTTTGTAGGAGAATGCCCTAGTTCATGGGGAATACGCACTGAAATATTTAGATGTAAAGGACCATGTTATCTGCAACTTACTCTCAGACAGTTCATTAAAAAATAATGTATATGTTTTTAGGGGCCGGCCCGGTGGCGCAGCGGTTTCGTCCGCGCTTGGCAGCCCGGGGTTCGCCGGTTCGGATCCTGGGCGCCCGCCGACGCACTGCCTGTCAGCCACGCCGTGGCGGCGTCCCATATAAAGTAGAGGAAGATGGGCACGATGTTAGCCCAGGGCCAGTCTTCCTCAGCAAAAAGAGGAGGATTAGCGATGGATGTTAGCTCAGGGCTGGTCTTCCTCACCAAAAAAAAAAATAATGTATATGTTTTTAGAGAGACCGATAGAGCAAACATGTAAAATGATAACAGTTGGGGACTCTATGTGAAGCATATACAGGGCTCTTTGTACTGTTCTCACAACTATTTCACAAAAAAAGTAAAAATAAATGGACTTTTTTATGATGACAACCATGATTACTAGTGTGCCATTTAGCAGATATTTTTGGGGAAAAAATTGTACTTAATCTGCTCCTCTTAGGAAAAGTGACATTTTAAACAATACGTGGTTATAAATAAATAGAAATTATTATTTCTATGGTTAAATAGAAACTTTTGTCACAGAAAGAGCATTTTGGGAACAGATGTTTCAAAATATTTCTTATTATCATGACTCTTTAAAAACTTTGAGTATGCCCGTAAGAAATGCTGTATTTGCACACTTGAATGAAAATGTGGGAGTAAAATTTTCTAACCTATTGAAACGTCTTCCAAAAGTGGCATTTCGGTAGAATCCTGCTCTAGATAATATTTGAGCATACAAGCCACTCCCAAACTACGTGGGGCACAGTAAGTTACTATTATCCCTCCTGGCTGGATGTAGACAGGCTCGGCCGGATGCTTCGCACCTGGGGTCTCTCACACTGCTGCCGCACACGGGGGTGGGGCTGCAGCCGCCTGGAGATCTCTTCATTCACAGGTCTGGTGTCTGGACCAAGTCAGCTGGAGCATTTGGGGGCTGGCCAGGCACGTCTTTCTTTCTCTCTCCCCGTGGATTGCTCAGGTTTCCTTACCACACAGCAATCTCTGGGTAGTTGGACTTAATATATGGTGGATGGTTTTCCCCGGAGTGACTTGTTCCAAGAGAAGCAGACAAAAGTCAAAAGGCTTCCTATGACCAAGTCTCCGATGTCAGGCAACTCCACTTGTACCATATTCTAAAATGGTAAAGCAGTCACATTGGCTAAAGCAGTCGCAAACCCACCAAGACTCAAGGGAGCAGAAGAATAAGCTCCACCTCTCAGTGAGGTGACTGCACTTACAAGGACGGAAGGAATTGATGGCGGCCTTCCTGGAGACAAACTACCGAACTTCTGAATCCAGTGTGTCAAAAATACAAAAAATGTGACACGTTCTGATCACTTCATAAGGAAAACATATTGATATACGGGAAATTGGACATTTACCGGTCAAACTTCAGGAAAAGACTAATTACTTGAAAAGACTGATTAATTAGTAGATGAGATTTAAAAAGGAATCTCATGGTTTGGTCAGTACAGCCAAACATGCACTTCTTCCCTTTAAGTCTGCTGCTGTGGGGTAACATCTTCATCTACAACAGACAATAAACTGAACTTAGAACCAGAGTTTTAAATTGTTGCATCGAAAGTGTAGACTCAATTTCTTTTAAAGGAGCATATTTAATCACTTTATTCTCACTGAAATTCTACCATTAATAATAGTTTTATTGACAAAAAAACTTTTGACTATTAATAAATATTATGAAATAATAACTAGTTTATACCCCTTTTAACTTCTATGTTTGTATATAGTTTTTGTATGTAATATGTCTGTATAGTTGCATGTCAGAGGGAGGCACACTACTGTTGTGCTAAGATCTTAGATTCTGGAGGGAGACACCTGGGTTTGAATCCTCATTCCAGTATTATTTGCTGTGTGACCTTAGACAAGTTACTTGACCTCTCTGGGACTCAATTTTCTCAACTCTAAGTAGGGGTAATGATAATACCTATATCATAGATTGTGAGGATTACATGAGTTAAGATAGATGCTGGCATGTAGTATTTTGCTGCAATTATTACTGTTTAGCAGTATCTTTTAAAATAAAAATCCACAGACCATTTGACCTAACGATTCTACATCTAGATGTTGATTATATGAAATACTCATGTGCACAAGGAGCTTTGTACAAGGATATCCATTGAAGCATCACTTATAATAAAGAAAATGATGGAAACCATCTAAATGTATAGGGGAAGGGTTTAATAAATTGTGGTATATAGATACAATGGAATACTTCACAGTAGTTCCAAAGAGTGAGGTAAATTTACACGTACTGATACGGAAACATCACAAAGATATTAACCTAAAAATCAAGTTGTGGAACAATGTATACGATATGATTCTAAATATGCAAAAGACAATCATAAAACTACACAACATATTTCTATATTTACAGCTGTATATAAGTATTAGTATACATTTGCATTTGTAATACAAATTGCAAACATACAAATATTTGTATTTGTATATAAGCACATAAAAGATGTCTAGAAGGACATATGCTGCACAATTTATCACGTAGTGGGACAAACAGGACTGTGGGTTTTTCCGTATTTTATAAGAATGTATCAGTACAAGGATTGTGTAATTTAAGACTTTTTTTAAAAAAAGTATGAGAGTCGCTTATCTAGATTATGGAAGTGAACTTGATAATCGGGTACATAATTGTGGTCAGAGTGGGGAAAACAGACAAATGCACTTTTTGTTGCTCTTTCTCAAAGACTCTATATTTCACCATTAACTTCAATGGAGTAGGAGGAATATTTTTCTGATTTTTTCAGTTAAACGATGGGGAGAGATTTCTTGAAAACATTTACAGTAGTCGATGGCATAAACAGAAAATCTAAGAACTCCTGCATTTTGTTCCTTTCAAAACTCACCATCGATAATAGTTTATAAGATTTAAAAACCATTATTGATTAATCACATCCAAGGAGGAGAGGTTCCTCAGACTACTGTAAGTATCCCACTCATTTCCTTGAGAAAAAAGAGAAGTAGAATGGCAGATTGTGAAATTCATATCGTATATGATTCCTAAGTGAGAATCAATCACTTGGAAAGCCCTGGGTGTAATCGCCTGAATGTATAACTTGGCTACATGCCTGGAAGTTGTTGGCAGGTCTCCAAAGAGACCAAACAGACCTTCAAATATTATTTCAGACGCTGAGGGAGAGGGGAGAAGGGAGACTGATTTCGTTTTAAATGACAGGAGCTGGGCTCTGCAGGGGCTGGTCTATTTTGCCCAGTCCCATGGCTTTTGTTTGTCAATTAGGGAGTATCACCTGGATAGGGTATTCGGTCTAACAAAGACGGGGGAGGCTGCTCCTCGCACAGCTGTCCACGTGTGTCACCCAAGTTACAGACAGCAGCAGCTGTGGCTGGGCCACATGTGCCCGTGAGAAAGCCAGCTCAGATCTAACAGGAAGAACAAGTGACCCCTGTGATTCCAGAAAAGCAACTCGATCTCCTTATGGAAAGTGAGAGTCTCTGCAGTTTTCACTTAGGGTTAGGGGGAGTCTGAGGAGAGACCCCATCCTCAAACTGCCCTTTAGAGCAGCCCTGACAGAAACCAAAACAAAGCTTCTGAGCCAGGGCAGGAATCCCCTCCACGTGGCAGGTGTCCACGCCCGCCGCGCTGTGAAGTTTTGCGTTTGGTGCCTGGAATCGGGGACGGGACGACTCGCACGCTCTGCCGTTTCCACGTGAAACCATAAATACAGAACCAGAGAGCTGGGAGCTCTGTGAATGGTCATCATCAGCATTACGGTACTTCCAAGTTAATTTTCGTAAAACATGTGGGGACCCTGTGTGAGGAGCAGCAAGCAGTGAGGGGCTGGGACGGGGGAGGAGGCCGGCTTCAAGCCCCCCGCGGATTCCTAATCAAAATGCCTTCTTCCTAGCCAGGGCCCCCGCTGATTCCGGGGCTCGGCGTCCTTGTGAGGATCACGAAAAGCGCGTGACTAACACAGCCAGAGGTGAAACAGTGTTCCTGCTAATCCTGAAGCTACATTAGTGCAATCGCTGGATACGTTTACCTCGGCCAGACGCAAAGGGACCACGAGGATACAGCCCTGGGGGTGGGCATGAAGGACTACTTCTGTTCTTCATGTGTAATTGTTTTTAGCTTAGTTTTTTCAGATGGGCAATACATTCACATGGTTCAATAATCAGAACATATTAATAGACAGTCAAGACTGCCTTCCATCTGCCCAGCCCCTAGTCCTCTCCGTGGGCTGCCACTTCCCATTAACTGTCCTCTCAGGGTTTGTTTATGCATATACAAATACCTGCAAATGTAGATTATTGTCCCTCCTTTTGTCCCTACCATTTACTCAATGGTAGTGAGTTAGAGAGTAGTTATAAAGAGGGCTTCATTCCTATTTTTTTTAATTGATGTCATAATAGTTTATAACATTGTGAAGTTTTAGTTGTACATTATTGTTTGTCAGTCACCATATAAATGTGTGACAAACCCCTCTAGCCCCCAGCCCCCTTCCCCCTGGTAACCACCAAACTGTTCTCTCTGTCCGTGTGTTAGTTTATCTTCCACGTATGAGTGAAATCATATGGTGTTTGTCTTTCTCTGTCTGGCTGTTTCGCTTAACATCATACCTTCCAGGTCCATCCATGTTGTTGCAAATGGGAAGATTTTGTCTTTTTTTATGACTGAGCAGTATGCCATTGTATATATATACATCTTTAACCAGTCATCAGTTGAGAGACACTTGGGTCGCTTCCACTAGCGTATTTTGAAGTCGGGGATTGTGATGCTTCCAGCTTTGTTCTTTTTTCTCAGGATTGCTTTAGCTTTTTGGGGTCTTTGTTGCCCCATATGAATTTTAGTATTCTTTGTTCTATTTCCGTCATTATTGTCTCTCCTTTTATTTACTCAATGGTAGTGAGTTATAGAGAGGGCTTTATTCCTTTTTTCTTTTTTTTACAGTTTCATAACCTCCTGTTGTATGGATATACAAGAATTAGTTTAGCCAGTAGCCTCTTGATGGACATTAAATTGTTTCTAGCTTTCGTGATTATCAACAATGTAGCCAAAAATAACATTGTACCTATGTCATTTCACCCATATGCAAACTTTCTATATGATAAATTTCCAAAAGCGGAATTAAGGGCCAAATGGCACGTGGATTTTACAGACATGGCCAAGTTATTCTAGTTGCCCATAAGCCATCGATGAGAATTTTCCACATTCTCATCAACAGCATATAATCACACTTTGGGGTTTTGCCACTCTGGCAGGTGAAAACTAGTATCTCATTGTAGTTTTAATTTTAATTTTTCTTTTTATGACTGAGGTTGAATATCTTTTTATATGTTTAAGAGTTGCTTGTATTTCCTTTTCTGTAAGCTATCCTGTGCATAAAATCCTGTCCATTTCCTGTATTTCAATTGGGTATTGGTCTTTTCTTATGAATTTCGGCTATTGAGCCCGTCCAGAGATTTTTAAAAAAAATTTTGTTTATTGAATTTTTTTATTTTTAGAAATTTCTATTTGTTTCTTCATTATATTTTCTATTTATTTGCTATGACTTTCTATTTTTTCATTTGTTTCAAGCATTCACAATTGCTTTAAAATTAAAGCATTTGTGTAATAGCTGCTTAGAATTCTCATCAGATAATTCCAATATGTGTGTCATCTCAATGCTGATGTCTGTCCATTGCCTTTTCTCTTTCAGGTTAAGATTTTCATGGTTCTCAGTGTGACAAGATTTTGGATTATGTCCTAGACATTTTGAGTATTGTGTTGTGTGACTCTGGTTCCTATTTAAATCTTTTATTTTAGCAGGCAGCCGACCTGTTTAAGGCCAGACTGCACGTCCTGGTCCACTTTGTGGGTGGTGGTTCAAGTGTCAATTTCATTTTCAAAGCCTTGGCGCTGCTCTTCTGGTCGGCCCTCCGCGCGCCACCAGGAGGTCAATCTGGAACCTGGGTGGTATTTCAGACCGGCGTTCAGTTTTTCTGAACTTTTAGACCTTTTGCCCTGTCGTTTCTTGTCTGTTTTATGCACAGGTCACTCAGAGTTCTGCCCAGAATTTCATACACAGATTTAGAAAATCCCTTTGTCTAGTTTTCCTTGCTACATAATCCTTCCCAACACTCTACTTAGGAGGAGAGGGGTACCTACGCCTCCTTATTGCAGGAGGAGAGAGGGCTGAGTGTGCTCCACCCACTGCTCCCACCTGCAGCCCTGGTGAGGAGGAGGGAGGGACAAGGCTTTTTGGGGGCCATCTGCCTAGAGAAGGGCAGATATGGTCAAGATGTTTTAGCCCTGCTGGAAATCCCGGTCCTTTGATTAAAGAAAGAAGACTTTTCTTGGGCATTTTTATCTGCACCTATTAGTGTTTCTGGGTGACCCTCTCCAGAGCCCAGGCTACTATATACCAGAGGTGAAAAATTTAACAGAACAAAACAAAACAAACAAGTAAACAAAACCCAGGGGACTCCCTCCTGGACGGATCCTTGAATCTGGAGGACCCGCACCAGTCTCTTTTCTTTTCTTCACCTTCCGAGTCTTCTGCTAGTTGCTTTATGAGTTTTCCCCAAGGCTTTTTGATGTAATCAGTGGGAGGAATAGGGTGCAGTGTGCTTGTTCTGTCTAGTCTGGAACCTAAGTTGTGGAGATCCACCCACTTTTCAAGAAACTATAGCCCAGAATCCACTCCTTGCCTGCCCCTCCTCGCTGCTCCCTGAAAACCCTGGCAGGTCCTTTTCCAGAGTCGGAGTCACTCAGTTTGGGTGTGGTCAGAGACATTGTTCGATCCCATCCCTCTATCCAGCCGGGCCTGCAGGCTCTCCTAACTCAGGCTCCACCTCTCTCCCGTCTGGGTGAGTTGAAGGCTTTCAAGCCTTTACAAATCATGCCACCTCCGTAAACCATGGTTATCTAGGTAGTAACTCCTGGGTCAGTCCCCACGTTTATCTCCTGAGGACAGACGTTGATGCTCAGAGGCAGCCAGTCAAGCCCATAAGAAGGAAATACTTGCATAACCACCTCATAACTGCAAAGTCTTCTCCCAAGGAATTGTCGGAGTCCTTGAATTTCACATTATTCTGCCTCTTCCAATATCCTGCTTCTAAATTATGCTCCCCTAAGCCTGCCAGTCAAGGAAAAGGACCCACCCCTGAGCCAGCTGTGTCTCAAACGCTTACCTCCCTGCCAATGCTTTAAGTACCCCCTGCAGGACTTATTCTGTTCTCAGTCAAGGGCCTTCCCTTGAAGCCTTGTCTGGTTTCCCCCATTTCTAGGTTCTTTTCTCTTATACTCACATCTCTCCCACTTTAACAAACAAAAAACAGCATGTAAATAACAACAGCAACAAGAACGACATCCAAACAAAAGCATCCTATACCCTGCTGTTCTCCTCTGAATACCACCAGCCATCCTTTCCTTTCCAGCCAGAGTTCTTAAAAGAAGAACCTGTAAGTCCTCATATCCCACTTCAGCTTTGCTAAACTCCCACCACATCACTAAAAATTCCTCGTCAAGGTCCTAAGCAAGCTGAATATTGCTACCTCCGGTGACAACATCCCAGGCCCCGCTGACTCCTCACTCTTTCGCAACTCTTTTGCTTCTGTGAAGCGCCCCTCTTTCTCCTCCTCCTCTCTAACTGTTCTTCATCTCCTTCATGGACTTCTCAGCAGTCCATCCCTTCAACACGAATGGTGACACGATGATGATGATGACAAAGTTAACAACAACCAACTCTAACCTTTATTGAGCTCTTGGACCAGGTTCTAGGCCAGGTACTTGGAATGGATTATCACATTTTAATTCTCATTGAAACCCTCATAAAAACCCATTTTTGGAATGTGGATACTAAGAAATGTCAGGTTATTTGCCCAAGTTCATGCAGTTACTGCATGGCAGAGGATTTGGGTACAGGTTTTCTCAAGGGGCGTATCCTCAGTCAATTTCTCAGATCACTTTGCATCTTCTCCTTGAATTATTCTGTCTACTTTCATGGTCTTTAATGAGTGACATCTGTGAAGAGTTTTTCTCACACTGGGCTTCAAACTCCTATACCAAGCTTCCTCCTGAACTTGTCAATCTAGTTGTCCCATAGGAACCTCTAACTCAAAGTGTATCTATTTGAATTCATCCTATTTCTCCCTCTATCCCCTCTGATCCTCCCAGGTCTTTGGAACTGGGATAGCCAGCTTCCACCCAGTTGTACAAGAAACACACAAAGCACTTTTGACTCTTCTCTCCTTTACTCTTCATTTACCATAAAGTCTATTAATTTTACCTTCTTTTTCTATAATCCAGCTTTTCTTCTTTACCCCAACTCTCAGATCCAGGCTCTCAACTTTTCTTTTGATTATGGCAATGGACTCCTACCAGGTCTCCCTACTTTCATTTTATCTCTTTTAAGTCAGTAAGCTGTACTCCAAGAGTCTTTTTTTCTCCCCTCAAACATAAAGGTGACAATTCCGGTTATCTGTTGCTATGTAACAAACCACATGAAACCTTAGAAGTCTAAAACAAAATTTATTATCTCTCAAAGTCTGTGAGTTTATGGGGGCAATTCTCATCTGGGATGTCTCAGGAAGTTGCATCCAGATTGTGGCTGGGACTGGAGTCATCTAAAGGCTTGACCTGGCTGGACATTCCTGATGGCAACCCACATGATGGTTTTTGGCTGGGAGCTCAGCTGGAGTGATTGACTGGAGCACCGTCATGTGGCATCTCCCTGTGGTTTGGGCTTCTGACTGCATGGGTTTGCTTCCAAGAAGAGGCATCATGTTCCAAGAGACCAGGCAGAAGCTGTAAGACTTCTTATGACCTACCCATGGAATGTTGCTTCTGCTACCTTCTCTTAGTCAAACAGTTGCTTAGTCCAGTCCATGATTCAAGGGGAGGGAAATTAGACCCTACCTTTTAATGCGATGAGCAGCACACACGTACAGGGAGGGAAGCCATTGAGGTGGTTATTATGGAGGCTCTTTACCTCAATGACTGTATTATTTTTGTGCGTTTAACTCTTTCATTGCTCCCCAGTTACTAGGAGATGAAGTCCAAGCTCCCTAGAATACCATGCAGAGACTTTCCAGGGTTTGCAACACCTACTTCTGCAACATCTTTTCCTTCCACTCCCAGTCTCCTACAATTATTGTTTGTAAATCTCTCCATCCCACCTCCGCCATAAATCTTAATGGTTATTGTCTCCCCCAATGCCCCTTAAAATTCCTACTTATCCTTCTTCACTTAGCCAACTCCTACTTCATCCTTTAAGATTCCTTAGATGCCATATCCTCTAGGAAGCTTGCTTGAAATCTCAGCTTGGGTAGGATGAGCCACTTTTGCAGGCTTCTATTGTGTACTCATTGCAATACTTGTTATAATATTGTATTGACATTACCTGTTTTTGTTTCTCTTTCCTCTCATGCTCCTAGCCAGTTAGCCTCCTGTAGGCAGGAACCAGGTCTCATCCATCTTTGCACCTTTGGCGCACAGAGCCCACATAAGGAGATGCTCTAGGGCTCTGTTGACATGACAGTGTGCTCATTGTGTGGCAGAGCTGAGTCTTCTCCATCATCCACGATTATGCTCTTCTACATCGAACGTTGCAGTTCCTGTAATGCAAGAAAACAGGGAGTGGGGTTGTGTGGCGGCTTTGTAATGTGTCAACTTGTCTACACTGAACTACATTTCCCAGAATTCCCTCCCCTGTATGTTCTGGGTTAGGGTGGGCCACAAGAGAGACTCTTATGGGAGATCTGGAGGGTGGAAGTGAAGGAGCAGCCATGGTGTAGCTCACACGTGTGTTGCGTATCTGGTGGCTCATCTTGTTGATGTGGGGCAGCAGCCAGGCCTGCAACTGCTCCTCCTTTCCCTGCATCCTCCTTCCACTTCTCTGACTCCTGGGCGAGCTCTGTGATGAAGAACACCAGCTTGCCCTGTGGGACACCAACACCATCAAAGTCAGAGGCAGCAAGAACTGATATGGGTTTCAGTCTGTCCTCATGGGTTTCAGCTCAAACTTGTGGGTTCCACCTCGTGCTTGGTGCCCCACTGCCTGCCCTATGGACAACAGCCTTACAGAGATGGCCTAGCCAGCTCCCACCACTTTGTAAGGTAAAAATCCCTGTAACAAAGGTGTATACATATATATATATATATATATATATATATATATATATATATATATATATAGAAAGAGAGAGAGAGAGAGAGAGAGAGAGACACCTACATACATACATAATACATGCATTACCTCCTGGTGATTCTACTTATCTGATCGAACTGTGACTGATACAGGTGAGGGGAGTTTGTCGGGCAAAATTTGAGAAAACACCGGCAAGCCATCTGGCTTTCCTAATAACTGCCCCTGTAATTAAAATACACCCCATTGGATCTCCACGACCTCTTCACATCTCACAAGAGAGCAGAGGAGTCAATGGTGAGCCTTTGGAGTCAGAGAAGCTGGATTGCAAGGCTGGCTCCCCCACTTCCCAGCTGTGCTCACTGGGCAAACTCCAAACCTCAGTTTCCTCATGTGTAAAAACAGAAGGAACAATTTTATCTACCTCATGGGTTTGTGGAGGATTAAGAGATAATCCACATGAAGTTCTTAGCATGTGAGCAGCAGGTAATTAATGCTTAAAACAAGTTAGCTAACTTTAATTATGTAAAATAATAACTGCTTGTAGATACCACTTTAGTTCCTAACTTATATTCCATTGATTTACATTTATACCCATAACTCATAAACTGCATTAATGAAGGACATGCACACTCCATAAATTGAAGTTTAGAGATTATAGTGCACTGTAGAGATAATGAGTATAAATATTTTGAGACCATCCCTAGTCACTTACAGGTTAAAGAGTTTATAATAATAAAAAGTCAGAAATATTAAGAAGATACAATTGAGGATTAAAATGACATAGCTTGTGCTGATAATGTCAGCTCAGAGTTGTGTCAATTCATTCCTTTCAGAAATCTTCCTTTAGACTTTAGAGTTTTAAATTCTTCCTGCTTTAAAAATGGAATCAATCCATGTATTTAAAACTACTTTGTAAATTAGAAACCTTATATTTGGCTCTTCCTTCCATTTTAACTTTTTAGGGAGTCCTTTAAGAAGGTGGGCAGAGCTGTGGCCTTCAGAGCCAGTTTAAATATCGATCCATCCAGAAGGCCCCCGTGACCTACCAAATCCTAACACAACGAGGAAACGAGCACGTGGTCGAGGTCCTGTTGGCTGTCAGGTCGAGGCTCACAGGCGTGTGCAAGACAGTGCGAGGCGCCCTGAGAATGATTTGACTTTTCTATTCTTTTTGCCCTTTGGAACATTGGATTTTTCTGAGTTCTCTTTGTTTATGAGTTGAAAATGCTTTTGTTTATTAAGCTAATTAAATTATTTTAAGAACATAAACAATGCGAGATAAGGGACTCAAACACTGCGAGCCTCTGTGTCTCTCTCTGTGCTAACAAACGGTCAGTGTCATAATAAAACAAGTCTATTTCTAAATAAGGCAAAAACGACTGGGTCCTGTCTGGTGGAGCAAGACACCAAACACAGCGTCCCACTGTTTCTGCTGCCCCTGCTGCACCCTGGGAACTTCATGAAACCCTGTATTATGTAGTGGAGACCAAAGGTCAGTTCCCAGACAACAAAAGACAATGCCCTTGATATTTGCCTGTCACCCTCAGTGAGTGGGGAAGGCTCGAGACTGTGAGAACTCAGCAGGCCATATCTGCCTGAGACTGTGATGATCTGAATTTACGCGTGCTCTTATTTCACGAGCCTGTACACACCTCGAGAGAATGCCACGGTTTATATTCCCACCTGGTGTAGAGGAGACATTAAACATCAAATAGAGAAACAATTGGTAGTTCCTTTTTTTGGAAATGAAACTTTAGAGCAAATATAATCTTATACAAAACTTTATGAGAGAAAGCACAGCCAGAACCTGGGCTACTCCTCCTTCTTCTCCCTCGAATGAGCTCCCTAGGAGTCTTTAGAACAATGTCTTGAAGATAAAAGATGAGATGAAAATTCTTGCATTTCTAAATGCTATTTTCTGAAAAACCCATGTAATATTCTTCATGCCCAAGAAGATGGGGGAGTGTACGTATCTTAGGCAGAGACAGAAAATATTCATTCTGCTCAGTGCATCTCTCACAGTGCGCATTGATGCTGGGCACTGCATGTGACTGATGGGGGCTGAACCTGGGTCCTTACAGATTCTGCTTCCCGCCCGGCACAAGTGGCATCTCCAAGGCTAGCTCCTGGAGGATGCAGATCTCCGAGGCCAGGGCTCAGGGGCCTGATGCACTCTCATCTCTTTCCTGCTTGTATCTGTCTGCTTTCTGGTACATGGGCCTCCTTCCATGGCCTGATTCACCACAGCTCTAGGGAATTCACAGGAAGCATTTTGTTTACCTAGAATCCAGGAGCACAGTGGAAGCTGGGTAAATCAACATTTTTACGCATGTGAAGGGAACTAGTATTTGAGTTGCTACCCAGGGGCATGTATCTCAGATCAGAAAGAAAGAAAGTCGAGTATACAAGCGGAATATATTCTCTCTCTTCAAGAAACTCATGGTGTCGTTGGAATAATAGCATGTGCTGTCTTTTGCTATAGATTTGTCTTGAGGACCAGATGGTGTTATGTCCATTGCAGAACTGGTACAAGAGCGGAGTTCTAACCATGCTTGGGATCGTTGGTCATTGGGAGCATGTGGTCATGATGCAGAAGACATGGTTTAGCCTGTTCTTCTTAAGTTTTTAGGTAAATTTCAGGAATTGAAGGAAACTTCTTGTCATAATCTCAAAAATGAAATTTAGGGACGAAGGAGGATACTTTTTTGTTGTTAGGGGAGGACCAGGTTGCAGGAAGCAACTTCCCTGGAGGAGGTTTCCCTCTCCTGTGAAGTCCACTTGCCCTTTGGTCCTGTTTCCTGGGGATGTGCCAGTCAGGTGAGAGGCAGCGTGTCTCACTGTGTCTGACCACAGGCTGACTTCAGGAAGATGCAGCACCCTTCTCGCCTTCCAGCTCCCATTCCTGCCCTTCACGGGCTTTGCCGCAGCTGTTGTGAATTCAAACATCCACGAGCAGACACAATCTCTGGCAAGTTTAGCTGTGGCAGTGGGACCAGCCTTCTAGATGGTCTGTTTGGTGCCCACAGTCTCCTGTTTGGATGATGGATTATGTCAACACCCAGATTATAGCCAATATATAGTTAGAGAGCTGACTCGCGTATATGGTTGAGTGATTTTTTTTTTAATAATGAGTATTTACAATTTTTCAAATATAAATTATATACATTATGAGGCTACTTGATGCTTATTGCTTTGTATTTGACCTCAAAACTGTGTCTATGGTGCTTTCCTAACTCTTTATCCTAACTCTTGCTTTGGGATAGAAACATTGCACATCTTCCAATATTCCTTAAAGACAATTGAAGCAGGCATTCACTTATGACGATCCTTCGGATGAGAGAGAACAGAGGCCCAGGAAAGGGATGTGTGGTGGCCACTTTCCAGTGCTTTTATCACACTCATCTCAGCCTCATGCAGAATTTTCCATTTTATTCTTTTTGATGTTGCTCAAGTAGCACTTTGTCCTCTTCCCCATCTGCACCCTCAGGCATGGGGTGCAGCACCCTCCCAGGTAAGGGGGGAGAGAGGAGAGATGATGACCCCCGTAACTGTGACTTTTCCCGGTTCTGCTCACTGGCTGGATGTTGGGCTCCTTAGCACCATCTTCACCCCACACCCCCTCCCCCCTCCTCCTCCCTCTTTTCCTTTCTAGCTCCAGGCTCAGCCCTGTGCTGGACTGGGAGAGGATGGTTTCAGTGTGCTTCTTCTCAGAAGAGAAGCATTTCTTTCCTTCTCTTTTTTTTTAAACAACTTTATTGAGATATAATCCACAGACTGTACAATTCACTCATGTAAAATGCATAATTAAATGGATTTAGTGTATTCACAGATATGTATGTAATCATCACCATAGTGAATTTTGCACATTTCTTTTTTAAAATTATTTTATTGAGGTCATATTGGCTTACAACATTGTGTAAATTTCAGGTGTATATTATTCTATTTCTATTTCAGCTGTATAGAATGGATTGTGTTGACTACCAAAAGTCTAATTTTCATCTGTCACCATACATATGTGCCCCTTTACCCCTTTCGCCCTGCCCCCACTCCCTCCTCCTCTGGTAACCACTAATCTGTTCTCCTATTCTATGTGTTTGTTTATCTTCCACATATACTTGAAATCATGCAGTATTTATCTTTCTCTGTCTGACTTATTTTGCTCAGCATAATATTCTCAAGTTCCATCCATGTTGTTGCAAATGACAAAAAGATTTCATCTTTTTAATGGCTGAGTAATATTCCATTGTGTATACATACCACATCTTCTTTATCTGTTCATCCTTTGATGGGCACTGGGTTGCTTCCAAGTCTTGGCTATTATGAATAATGCTGCAGTGAACTTAGGGGGGTGCATATGTCTTTCCAAATTAGTGTTTTCATGTTCTTTGGATAAATACCCAGAAGTGGAACAGCTGGATCATATGGTGTTTCTATTTTTAATTTTTTTGAGAAACCAGGGTGCTAGAGGGGCTGGGTGGAGGGGACACCAAGTTGCAGATTCATGAATAAGGAAGGGGTGTGGGTGGGAGTGATGCTGAGGCCCACAGAGATGGGGATGGAAAGCCCCCTCCTTGTTCTCAGCACTCTCCTTGACAACAACCCTTAGTTTCAAAACAATGCAGGACAGAGATGCAGAGACAAAGCTGGGAGCATTCACCCTGCTTCACAGAGGTTTGAGACAGTGTGACCACAGCTGTAGTTGGAAACAGACGGAGTTAATAGTGAGGGAAAGGAAGCCGGCACCTGAGAAGAGAGAGGGAGGGAGGGGAGAGCACACTGTCAAGCGTCTCCAAGGATTTCTATCTGTGGGAAATGCTGAATTCTTAACCTCAACCCCTGGGAACACTCCTCTGTGCTAGTTACCCCTCCTGGTACCTTCTCTGCTCCCTACTCCATGTCCCTGCTTTCCCTTGTTCCATCTCTCCCTCTCTCCATCGAAACAGACCCTCCTCCCCAGGACAAAGGACCCTTTGAGGGACTTAGACTGTGAGGCCCTTTGCGGCTCCTCACAACCCCCAGGGTCCAGAGACAGGCAGTGGGGCATCTGGCAGAGGCAGACCCTGCTGTGGCATCAAAGGGCAGGAGGAGGGGCTCAGCTTAAACTGACCCCTGAGCACCACACAGGACTACCCCAGCCGAGATAAAGGAGAGGCCATTTAAACATAAGAACCACTACTTCAATTCCCAAGCCCTCCCAGAATTTTCCAGACTGCCACCTGCTTGCTTTAGAGGCCTCAACGCTCCCGGGAAGGAAGCCCTGGGTGCTTGGTCCACATCTGCCGCAGCCCTGATGGAGGAGTTCTATTGCCAGGCGTGCTGGGAGGAATAGCTCATGAAACAGATTGTAAAGCCCTGGGTGGTGACTCGCTCTCCTGTGACTTGGCTGTTACATAGCTTTTTCCACAGGCAGGGACCAAGCAGGAGGCCAGGCTTCCCTCCTCCCTCCTCCAACGAAGGATGCTGTCCCCAAACAATGCTTGTGAGGCCCCAGTCCTTTGGCCCCCAATTCTTCGATTCTGCCCCCAGGCCCCCAGGGTGGTCTATTGAGTGGAACTGTGCTTGACATCCTTGTTACACATTCCAAGAGTGAAATGACTTGAGTCTGTGGGACTGGACCCAGGAGGCCCAGACTCACGATGCTGGTCCCCAGACAGGGGCTGTCCCGTCCCTGGGTGTGAATCTTTCTCCCGCGGCTACCCCGTCCAGGCGTTTTTGCCCTGCTTTTGCTTTCTATTCTCCCCGCGGTGCTGGAGCTGCCGCGGGCGCCCGTTTCCGGCCTGCGGGGGCTGGGCCGCCGGCCAGCTTGTTCCCGGCCTCCAGCACAGGCTGCAGTCGCAGCTGTGATGACTTCATGACTTTCCAGTGGCCGTGGGGCCGGGGAACAGCGCCGGGATTGTATTCACAGGGTGGAAGGAGCAAGTGGGAAAGAAGTGCGTCAGGCCCGACCTTCTGCCATAGTATTTTTTGAGAATCACTCATCTCCAGCAAAAACTCCCTGAGCCCTTCTGCCCACTCCTCCGAGCCCCTTTCATGGCTAAGAGTCCTCGAGACTCTCCTCAGCCAGGGGCAATGTGGAGGGAGTGTTAAATATGAAACTGACCTTAGGTGGGTTTTCAGGTTTTAGGGGAAATAATGAAATTTTGCATTTGAATCTGCAAATGAGCCCAAGTCAGCATTTGAGCTGGTTGGGTGGAGCAGTCACAGTGAAAAAGATGGCTCTGTTTTTCCTGTTAGTTTGTCTGCCCCACAAGGGGGAGATTCGCGCCCGGTGATGTGGCCACAAGACCCCCAGAGCCCTGCTCCAACAAGGCCCAGATCGTGGGACGACGAAGACTGAGGCACTGTGTGATCCAAGGGCCAAGATTCCTGACAGTCAGCGTGGCGACAACGGTCCTGGCTGTGCTTGGCTGGGAGGAACAGGTGCGCGCGGATGGTCAGACGGGATTATGTTCATTGCAGCATCGTTTGTGATGGAAAGAAATCGGAAAAACCTAAATGTCTATCGACAGGGCAATGGAGAAATAAAAGGTAGTGTATTTATATGATGAAATTGTATACAGCAGTTAAAATAAATAACCAGCCTGGGCTAGAGATCAAAAAAGAAAAAAAGTGAGCAAGTTGCAGAATGATAACTACAGTATGAAACGATTTACATAAAAAGAGAGACAGAGAAGAAAAGAGAAAATCCCCATGAAGCAATGCTCTGTTTTCTGTTCTGTGCTGCATGTGGACCTGGAAGCCTGAACCCAAATCCAGAACCATCTATGGGAGGGGGAGAGGGACTGAGATGGGGGAAGGTGGTCAAAAGTTCCTTTTGAGTAAACATCCTAATGTTTAAAGGGAGAATGATTTTTATCTCTTATGTAATTAAAAACTCATTATAAAGTAGGGGAAAATGAGGTGTTAGTGGTTTACAAACTTAATCTCTCCAGATTTAGCAGATGTGGAGCTTTGAGTTTTTGACCTGTTTGTGGATAATTAGTGGTTCCAATTCTTTTCTTTTCCCTTGCTGAGATGTAGCTAAGTGATATGATTGAAAAGGGTGAGACAGATGGCTTGCGTGTTTGTGCTCATAAATGGACAGGTGACTATGTGAAGGAACACTCAAGAAAGTCCTTTTCCATGGAGTTAGTCTCTCACACTGTGGCCTTGCAGAGCCACAGGGCCACCATCCTGTCATGCCAAGCATGGGGGGGGGCGTTATTTATTGCTCTAATTGGGCCATTTAGTTGGCGGGTGCTCAGGTAGCCGGGCAGCCCTGATGTATTGCATGGACTTCTGACATTTCCTTTTGCACCTTCCACCTGGAAAATCTTGCAAGTAGATGTAAGTTGGCAGTACAAACGCCAGGTTGGAAATTTACTTTATTTTGGAGTTAAGTGAATAATTAAGTAAGAATTCTGCAAACCCACACATAGAGATTACTATAGCCACAGAGATTTTCAAATACGAGGTGTAGTTTTGTGTGAGTGTGTGCAGAATTAATAATATAGAATTTTAAAGATAATAAAAGTAAAACACTCTTGTACCAAAGGAGAACATTTAAAATTAGAAAATAAATTATAAACATTAGGAAATAGCTCACCGTAGTTTAGAATCAGAACCAATAATATGTGTTGTTTTAAAAAATAATATTTTCCCTAATTACAATAATTGTGTTTTCATTATAGAAAATTTAACAGTTAAAGAAAAGTATAAACAACAAAATTAAAAGCAGACAATAAATGAAGCAGTGGCTACCTCTTGATTATTTGATTGTGGATGTTTTCTTCTAGACTTTTATTAATATCACAAAATCTCCATCCAACTGGTGATACTGTTTTGTTGCCTGTTTTTATTATGCTGTTGTTAATATTTGAAAGTCCATCACCCCCCAGATTTCCTCATAGCCCATTCTTTTTTTCTCAGAACTTTTTTTTTTTTTTTGGTGAGGAAGATTAGCCCTGAGCTAACATCTGTTGCTAATCCTCCTCTTTTTTGCTGAGGAAGATTGGCCCTGGGCTAACATCTGTGCCCATCTTCCTCTGCTTTATATGTGGGACGCCACCACAGCATGGCTGACAAGTGGTGTGTATGTCTGCGCCAGGGGTTGGAAACTGCGAACCCCGCACCGTCAAAGCAGAGCACACAAACTTAACCACTATGCCACCGGGCCAGCCTTCATATCCCTTTCTGGTCAATTTCCTACCACCCTAGGCCTTGGTGACCACTAATCTGATTTCTGTCACTATCCTTTTGCCTTTTTTTCAGAATATTGTATAAATGGAATCATACAGTATATGGCCTTTTGTGATTAGCTTCTTTTACTTACCATAATACTTTCGAGATTCTTCCATGTTGTTGCATATATTAGGAGCTTATTTCTTTTTATTGCTGAATAGAATTCTATTGTACGGGTGTAACACAATTTGTTTATCCAATTACCACTTTTGGGATTTGCTGAGCTTTTGGAATCTGTGGGTTGAAGTCTTTCATCCATTTGGAATATTTTTGGACATTATTTTTTCAAATATCGCTCTTCCCCAATCTCCATCTCTCCTCTCTTCTGGGACTCAGGTTGCAGTTATGCTACATCATTTGATTGCATTCCCATATATTTTGTGCTCTGTTCTGTTCTTTCCATTCTTTTTATCTCTGGGCTTCAGTTTGGATCTTTTCTATTGACTTTGGCTACACTGCATGTTTTTCAGGTTTTTGAATATTCACAATGCTATTGCCACAGGCTTGTGCAAATGAACCTGAAACTTTACACCTATCCTTTTCTGCATGGTTAGGTCTAGCTATCATCTGGACTTCCTTTCCTCAGGAAACCCTTCTCTGATCTCCAAGATGAGGCCAGATTCTTTGTTACACACTCTCAAAGCACCGTGTGCCTTTCCTTTGAGGAGTAACTCAAGCTGTCATTTGGCTGGCATTTTACTTAACTATGGAATTGTTTGCCTGCCTTCTCCTCTAGACCAGAAGCCCTACAAGGCAGGGGTCGTGTCTGCTTTTGTTTATCATTGTTTCCCCATCTGTAGCCTGATGCCCAAAACATTGTAGGATCTTAGTATTCTTGAAATCCCTGTGGAATGAGTCCCCCTCCTGCCCCCTGAGGTTGTTCAGGTTGCCTCATCTGTGCCTGTGCAGCTAGCCCCCCACACTCAGTGATGGTCTTTACAGTAACATGCACTATGTGCTGCCTCAGTTGACTCCAGAGATGAGGATCCACCTGCTTCCAGAAGGGCACACAGAACCTTCGGCTGTAGCTTGGAAGGAAAACCAAGTTGCAAGCAGAAAAACAGTTTGAACGTAACTGCAGTAGACAAGCCTTGGACTCATGGGAAACTGCTGGCTCTTTTGCATGAATTCTTGGTTATGAACTTCTAACTTTGTGGGTTGACCTAGCAATTCTCATTTCTGGGAAATGACTGAGCCAGTTCTCTGTTCTCCAGCTTGCGAAGGAGCGTCCGTTGTTTGCCACACTGCCTTACTTTCACTCCTGTGCTCTAGGGCACAAGATTTATTTGTCCCTCCTTTTTTCTTTCCCCTCTCTTTCTATATCTTCTTTCCTGGGGAAGACAAAAATATGTAACTCCAAACAGTGAAAATAGTATTTCAGCCTCAGGAGCTCTACAAACGCATTCCAGAGGATGTCAAGTTTGAACTGGGTGAGGAAAGTGAGTAGGATTTCCTACCTAACATAGCTAACTGCACAGGAAGTGGGGAAATTTCCGTGTTTCTGTATCTATATATATGGAAATCTGTGAATCTACAGGTAACAAGAGTAGGAAGAAGAAGATATAAATAAGAAGAATAAGAATAGCTAGCATTTACTTATGATATGCATTATCTCATTTAATCCTCCCACATATCAGAACAAGAAGTTTGTTATTACCCACTTATAGAGAAAAGAACTAGATGCTCAATACAGAACATCTGTGTAAGATTGAGAGGGAAATCATGGGGGATATGGATGGTGCTTCTTTAATTTATATTAGCTGTTATTTTTAGGGAAATTGCACCTTTAGCAAATTTAACTTGCCAATGCATAGATCTGGTCAAGTTCCTCTACTGTTTAAAAACTCCCAAGTGGTCTATATTTTCTAACCAAAGCTGGGCAAGTTTTTACATCATGTGACTTCCCAGACATTTTACTGTTCTAGTGCACATTGGGAATTTCGATGGGGAACGTTTCTCAAACTTCTTTTACCACAGAATGCTTTTTCTCCTGGAATATCTTCCAGTTTTCCAGTGACCTTGGAAATGCTACCCTGTAAAATGAAGTTTAAGTACCGAAGTCTTGTTCTTCATACCTAGGTTTCTTCCTTTCTGGCTATCTCGAAGGTTTGCAGGGGCCAGGCAGGTAATGTAAATGAGAGAAGCCAGAAGGAGTGAAATGATAGGAGATAGCTGACCATCCACAGCAAGGGGAGGGTGGGGAGCATGACCGACTAGGAAGTACATGCCTTGTCCGTAGGAGAGCCTGGCCGCTGGCTCTGGCTGGAGTTGTCGTGTGAAATATAGACTCAGAACTGCAGAGATTTTGATATTCCAAGAGAATTTGGAAACCTGGATTTTGATTTAAATTATTCATATTTTTAAAGGATGGCAACTAATGCATGTTAAAACTCAATTTGGGCAAACATCGTGTGAGCCAAGCCAAACATCCAGAAGCGGAATTTGGCTCACAGAACAGCTGGTTTGTGCCTTTTACTCTACATAATAGGATCTCGGCTTCCTTTTTTCTGCTTTCTCTCTAAAATGACACAAAATTGTTGAATATAAACTTCTTATTTTAGGGTGCGGTATACCGATTCTCTTTATTTATTTTTTGGGATCAAATATAAACAAGTATCACACACATTTGCATGTATGTATATATACAAATGTAAACAGCAGTTGCAACCATATGTTTGGCTAACACTTTTCTAGATTCAACTCAATTCTGAAGCTTGCTGATGTATGACCAAACTTCGGACTGCCCTTCCTGTCCACATTCCCTAGGGGGTCCTGTGCATTAAGGGACAGTGACCTGCTCTCTTCAATCACAGACTCTCTAGACCGATTGGTGATTGATTTGTACTACTTTTCATAGGATCTATTTGCATATGGTATGACTGGTGGTAGCTTATAGGTGTACATATGTTTGTACCTAATACCTCTTAAAATATCTGCAGAGGAGGATGAAAATTATATTGAAAGATGAGCTCATTTGCAGCCACATGGGTAAGAAACTGACAAGGGTGGAAAACCAAATAGAAGATACTGATAGTCTCCTTAAAAAGTTCTATGCTTTTTAAAGTAAAGAATAAGCCATTTCTCTTAATCCCATTGTAGGTTGAGTTCTGGTTAAAATACTAGTAAAGCAGCCATTCTGCAGGTGTGGAGATTGATGTTGGTATGTATAAGTTTCGGAGCATGAACAACTGAGGGGGTCAGATGTGGTTGTCACCTCGGTTGAGCTCCTGCTGAGTGTACCTCGCCCCCCCTTCTCCCACTAGTAGTCACTCTCCCCTGCTCTGTGAAGCCTCCTGTAAGTGCCCCGCCCTCCCTATCCGTGGAGAGTTACTCGCTCCCTTTTCTGTAGTGTATATCTGGTGCAGTGGTGGCACCCCACAGAAATGCTCTATGAGAATAAAATCGGCTGTCCATCCTTTCTTTGGCCTGCAGCTGTGAGAGCTATAGGGGCGGTGCTATCTGTGAATCCCAGGTCCTCGACTGCTCTTAGCACCCAGGAGATATTCAATAAATGTAGAATAAATGGTCATTTGAATGAAACACGGAAATTTAAAACATATCAGGTAGCGTAATAGCTAGAACCATCTCTCCTTGGAGCGGGCAGCTTTGACGTAGGAGCCCTCGAACATCAGGAGTGCTCAGGTGGGAGCCTTGAGATTTAGTAGGACTTCCAGCCTCCCCAGCTGTTTGCTCTGGTCCCTGGACTGTGGAGTTAGTGGACAGATACTGTGGACGCTCTGCTCTAAGCCCCCCTCCCCCCTGGTCTTACCATTTTTACACGGAGGCCTGACCTCGACCTGCCAGCACCTGCATTTCTCTGCCTGGGGGATTTGTTTGGCCTCTGGAGCCCACTCTACTTGCAGACGCTGTGGGCCAGAGGTGCTGGAGAGTCGGCTCCCGGAAGCACCCCTCAACCCGTGAGTGAAGGAGGCTGGTGGATAAATCCCCCCACTCCCACTGACTCCCAGTGCCCCCAGGGAGATCAGGCTCCACTGCCCACAATGGTGACTGGCCTGGTAACTCACACTTCACTGCTTGTCTTGCCTTCCATGTTTCCCTTCCCCCACTCCCCTCCTAGCGATTCCTGGGGTCACCTCCCAAATAAATGACTTGCACTCAAATTCCTGCCATGGGTCTGCTTCCGGGGAAACGCAAAAAGATAGTTGGAATCTCAACAAGTTCCTTCCATGGGTTAATTCAGAGGACACACACATTTGTTCCCCAAAGTAGGATTCAGTTCAACAAATAGCAGCTCCCAGACAGAAGACTCAGAAGTCATGGGGGCGTGGGCCTTGGCTAGAAACGCAGCAGCAGAAATACGGCTGCGTGTTCAGACGCTAATTTACGGCTCCCACACCTCAAAGCTGAGGCAACGTCTAGGACTAAAGCAAACAGTGAGTTTGAAACTCTCCGCAGTGCCTGACAACCTGGGCAGCAATCCTGTTCCCGTCACCTTTGCTAGCCGCGCTCATACACCACACAGGGCCATTTGAAAAACGGCTCATGGCTGAATGGTAACAACGAGGGCTCAGTAGTCTCCAGGGATAACTGTGTGGGAACTAGGTAAGGAGACAGGTGAGAAGTAGATTAAAACCCTTGTCGATTGTCTTAAACTTGGAGCCAGTTAATATGCTGTGGCAGAGATGGCAGATTTTATGGTTACGAAACACCCACATAACAGCAATGGGTGGGGGTTTTACAGGATCCCTCATAACGACCAAGCTATTAAACATCAAGCAGGGATGGGCTTTTCTTTTTTTTCACCCATCTAACTTGAGATTTCTCCAGGGAAAAAGCATAACTACAGGCAAGTACAAATTGTCATCCTCAAAGCAAAGCCGACCCTGAGAGTGGCCTGTCTCAGGATCAGTACTGACTCCCAGGACCCCCAACTGAGGACGGCCACATGAGCAGCTGAACCAAGAAACACACATGGGCAACACGGGATGAGTGAGGAAGCCCAGTCCACTGGGAAATGCTGCTGGAGCGCATGAGCCACAGAGCTGACCATGTAGGAGTTCTAGTCTGGCGTGGCTCCCGCTGACAAAATCTATTATCAGAATTGCAAAGAACACATGAGTGGTGGATCCAGGGGCTCCTTTCTTTCCCCTGGGTTAACCAGGGTCTGTTGCTCATCTAACAACAGGATTGTAAAAGACTCCGGCGAAGGCCTCAAAGCCACGTCGGAGCACAGGGTCATTGGCACAGTGCCCACTTCAACTTGACCAGAGGATTTCCCAGGCCAAACACGCTTTTATATGCTTCGGAAGAGGTTTCTCTCCTTCTACCAGGTTCTGGGGGTCCAGACAACAGTAGAATAAAGAACCAGAGGGGCAAAAAGTAATTTCAATAGCCCTGTGTCTATAAGTGGCCACTTGGGAAAGAGTCCCTTTGTAAAAAGAAAAAAGTTCAATTTTATTAAAAGACTCTAAATACAGATTGCTGCTGAGCCAGGTCAGGACTGACTGACCGCTTCAGTTCAGTCTTTGGTTGGCGCCTACTTACTTCACGGATATGAGAATCCAGATGACGAATAAGCAAACCTAATTGTAAACCATGCATTTCTCTAACTCCAGTCCATCGGATTTGGGGACCCTCCTGCTCTCCCCTCTCCCCAAAATTCGGAGTGGCAGCTATTTTTCAATTCCAAGTTGGTCTAAATAAATTCCATATTTGGGGAAGGATTTGCGGGTGTTTCCACCCTTCTCAGGTCATTAGACGAATCTCAAACTCCTACGAAACGGTGTCAAGAAGACCTCCTCCTGTGGCTCCTTCTGCGTTTGTCCTGATGAAGGATAAGTCAGTGATCTGACACCAACGCTTTGAGGTGACATGAGGCAGTGTCTTCTCCTCAAATCCAAATCAGTTCTCCTCCAACAGTTTAACAGACGCTTCAGGGCTAAGCAGATAGCAGGACTCTGTTTTACCGTCAAGTTTCAACAACACAGTGATTAAGTTTGGACTCTGCTAACACGCTCTGTTAACGCGGTGTACAACTTCATTCAATTTTCTTATCCGCACTGTAATGTAGCAATTAGGACTCCCTTGTTTCAGAGAAAGAAACAACTTCTCTGAGGGCCATGGTCACTTGTCCCAGTTCTATCATCTATCCAGGGACAGATTTAGAAAGATTCAAGCTGGCAACCCTGCTCCAAGCCCCTAGTTATTTCCATTATAGATGTCTGAGCAATAATTAAATTGAAATGACAGCAGAGAGGAAAATTCTAATGTACCAATAGCTTCATTTTCCTGGCTGCTCTTAAAAAGCAAAAGAATATAACTTGAACGATAAATCATTTTTTAAAAATATGAACATCTGAATTTTTTCCTTCTTGCCTAAGACAGACTCCCAGTCTCTTTCTCAATTAGGCTTCTCTCCTTTCTCTGCTAGATTTCTTTTTTCCTAATGTGTTTAAAATACCCCACCACGTGTGCTAAACGGAGGAAAGGATGGGCAGTATTGCTTTTCAAATGTCCCTAGGAAACCCAATATCATGCAGTCACTGCTCACTGTGCTGAAATGGAGCTTCCCAGCACTGCACAGCACCCACCAGCACTCAGCAGACGCAGACACCTGCAGCCTTCAGATTCGAAGCGTCTGATTTTTCCTGCCTTACACTGGGTACTTTTCCTTTTTCTGTAAGCACTGAGAAATTTTTGAGTAAGGTGGTCCTAGCTTTCAAGATAAGGAATGAAGGACTATTTGATGCTGGTGTGAAATTTGATAAAACAAATGATTATACACCAAAGAAATGTGAACTATTAAAAAAGTATAGTCTATTGTATTATCCACTTAGGGAATAGAGGTATTTCTATTTTAAATAAAGGTTTGCTTTTTTTTTTTTTTTTTTACAAGGTTTGGGACTCTGAGTCTTAATTCAGCTTAGGATTCCTGAAATCTCAAAGTGAACAACCTTCCATCTGAGCCACATCAAATATTTTGTGGCAGGGTCTACCGTTCCAAACAAGAGCTCATGAGGTGGGGGGGTTGTCAGATCTGGAGAGTGAAGACTGTGGACATACAAGGAAGGGAAACGCCCTTAAGAAAGAGAGGGGAAGTGATATTTCTCCCAGCTCCCTCTATCTTTGAGGAGGATATTACAGAAGTAATTCTCAGACAACAATAAATTCATGTTTGGAATATCCCACAAACTCCCAACATCTGCCATGTGATTGATTAATTGATTCATGCATAAAGCTATGTCACATTTTGAAATCCCTCGAGAAGCACTGAGGCTGCAAAATCCAGGAGGCAGGCAGTGAGCGTAATTTTCATTATACAGTTGGATGGGGTCTGTTATCTGAACAAATAGCCTATACATTCTAGCTAAATTTCCTTATATTTTAAAGTTGTTTCTTGCTTTATTATTATTTTTTTTAAGTGAAAGCAAGTTTGACACGAATGAATTCTGTAAGCAGTTAAAATGCCCAAATAAGGAAGCTCATTGCTTCTCCAGGAAGAGACAAACACTTACCTCTCTGGGACGCTGGATCCTGTCTCTGGGTTGAACCAGCAGCATCCCTGAGTGACGGCTATCTCTGTGGTTCTTGTGACTTCACTCTTCCTACATCTGCAAATCTAACTATATAGATGCTTACACAAAGGTAAGAGACACCAAACGCAAGCTTTATACTAATTTAGCATTTTGTTGCCTCTTTCTGTTTAGGGTTTTGTTTCAAATCCTGCAGAATCTACCTGCAGAAGCCAAGAGGGTGGCAGGAAGCCAGGGCGGCATTCTCCATTGAACCATCTGGTTTGTGTCTTGGGAACCATGTCAGCTTCCATTTGGTGTCGCTCGGCTCACCTAACGCTGTCTAGCCCAGAGCCCAGGCCAAGCGATCCCCTTGCAAGGCTCCTGCTCTATTTCCTCCAGTTACTGCAGCCAGTAAGTGCCTGGGAGTTACAAATTTCCTGCTTACTCCTCTTTACATGGGCATTTACAACCACAGACATTTCATGCAAGATAAATCCGGGAACAGCGCGGGGACACAGCTATCAGCAGAAATGCATGGGCAGCCATTCTCGCTCCTTCTGCTGCCGACCTGGATTCTGAGGTCACTGAGCATCAGCGTAACCTGGGAACTGAAGGAAGGAAGGGCTCGCTTTCAAACCCAGCTACAAATGTGGTTACTTATACCCCAGACATTTAAAAGTCCCCAGAGCCACACGCACACAAAAATCACACTTTTAATTAAGGACATTTCCTTGCATGAGTTCCTGAAGGGAATGGCGTGGCGCACAGGGACTCACCAGTTCTGGGGTCCGTTTACGTACTGACTGTTCTCTCACGGCATTGAAGCCTGTTTCACGGATAAATGTCTTTGCTTTTCAGATCCTTTTCATCATGACTGCCCTTTTTCTAAAGCAACATTTAAAGAAAAATTTACTGATTTGAGCTTAAGGATTATAGAGGTCTGACGACTGTTTCAATTAATCATTATCAATATGCACTTAATGAAAACCTTGCTGTGCTGTCCAATGCGGTAACTACTGGCCATATGTGTCTATTTAAAATGAACTTTAAATTAATTAAAATCAAATATTTGGTTCCTCCATCACACTAGCCACAGTGGAAGAGCCTGGTACTCATGTACAGCCAGTGGCTACTGTATCGGACGCACCGATAGAACATTTCCATCACTGCAGAAAGTTCTGTTGGATGGCAGTGAAGGTAGATGGACTCACTACAGATGTGGGAAGGGGTCAGCCATCTAGTTAAAGAGATGAACAGTGAAAGGTGATGTCCTGTATGGGCAAACTACCAAGGTGGAACGGGGGTGATCACTCAATGCCAAAAAGGAGGCACAAAGTTCAAAGCCGAACAATGCCGGGCAGGATGGTGGAGCCTAGTCCGTACACCACGAGCAAACTCGGAGCTAGAAAATAAGCAATACCAACGTCTGTGGGGCAAGAGAGAGTAAGAGAGGAAAAGAGAAAACATGTGGGCACAATTGTGACATGGAGGTGACCTAAAATGCTCAAGGAGTGTTGTATTAGCGTATTGCTCCTGTAACAGATTACCCCATGCTTTCTGGCTTAACACACCAGTTAATCCTCTTATGGTTCTGGATGTCAGAAGTCTCACTGGGCTAAAGCAAAGGTGTGGGCAGGGCTGTTTCTTCTGGAGTCTCTAGTTGTCTTCCCTTATCCAGCTTTCAGAGGCCACTTGCATTGCTTGGCTTGTGGCCCCTTCCTCCATCCTCAAAGATGGCCGTGTAGTATCTTCACATCTATTTCCATCATCAAATCTCCTTCTCTGACTTCACCCTCCTGCCACCCTCATTATAAAGAACCTTCTGATTACATTAGGTCCACCCTTAATCACATCTGCAAAGTCCCTTTTGCCATGTCAGATGACATATCCACAGGTTTTGAAAATTGGGATGTGGACATCTTTTGGGGAAGCATTATTCTGCCTGCCACCAGTATGGTAACACCAAAGGGTCTGCTTGAAGGCCCGTGACATCACAGATTTTTATAATTTAGAGGTCGCCACACTTTCAGACCATAAGAAATTATTTATTAATTTATATTCCACCTAGTTCCAGAAAAGAGTTACTAGCTTATAACAATATGGCGTACAAGGTCGAGCTTCAGGTATAAATAGGGTAAAAGGAGAAAGATGGACTAGGGTAAGAACACAATGGTGGAAAGAATGAGGCTAAGAAGTATACGCTGTAATGACCTCATCTCCTCCATTGGTATATCTGTTGGCAGCTTAAAGGCAGAATACTTTGACTGCAGATCAGTGTGTTCTAAATGTTACCTGAGTGATTCAGACCAGGGGTGCAACTAGAAATTCCAAATAATCACATCCTGAAGGTCAAGAAAATAGAGATGGGAACTGTGGGTATAGGGCAGGAATTTTTTTCAATGTAGCAGAATGGAACAGTCCTACCTTTTTCCTTAAGAGGTGGGAAGGCACAGCCTCTGTAAATGTGATGCAGTTACTGACAGGAGCAGTGCTTTGAGATGTGGCTATCCCAAATATCCCTGTGAAGCCCATCAACCCCCCAGCACCTCATGTGTCGTGAAAGTGTGAGACAATTGCATGTGGGTCCAACAACCCATGTTTCCACTGCCAGTCCCCCCTCCCTCCCCTCTGTCCCCTCTCCTCTCCTTTTCCCTTCTCTTCCCTCCCCTACATTACCCTCTTCTCCTTCCTCTTCTCTTTGTCCTCACTTTTTTTCCCTTTCCCAGCACACTGACAATCAAGAACACTTTAGAAATTCTGAAGCCAAGACACTATACCAAATTATTTTCAAAGGGAAATGTTTTAAAATGACACTTCAAGACTATGCTTCAAGGTGGGTCGCAGTGTGCCCTATAAAATTACAGCACATTTTTAACTCGAGTATATAAGGTAACATGTTTCATCTCATGGTTTTTTTTTTTTTTTTGGTGAGGAAGATTGGCTAACATCCATGCCAGTTCTCCTCTATTTTATTCGTGGGCTGCAGCCACAGCATGGCTTGATAAGTGGTGTAGGTCTGTGCCAGGGATCCGAACCCACTAACCAGGGCTGCTGAAGCGAAGCATGCTGAACTTAACCACTAAGAAACCAGGCCGACCCCTCATCTCATATTTTTATTCTTACTGATCTGTACGTAAAATGCAAGGGATAGCGCATAGATTGCGAAGCTCAGCATGGGCTCAGTGAATGATGGGTTCTCATTCTGAAGCATTTCACTACTATAATAGGGCAGCACAGTGGAGCTGGCTGGATGGAGTGTCGGTCAGCCTAGAAATCAGTTGCCTTCGATTGTCCACACACACCAGTGCTTCTAACACCAAACTGTGTGGCCAAGAAGGGGTCCCTTTGTTCAGCCCAGCTTATGACTCTCTAACTGCAGTCACGATCCTGTCTGTATCCCCATCTTTGTAGGACTTGGGAGCACTGTAGGCATTGTGTTGAACTCATCTTACAGAACGCTCCAGAAGGGGGCTATAAAATCTTCAAGCACATATTTGGTTATATTTCTTGATTCACAAGTCAGAAAATATGATTTGTGAACTAGAGGGACATGGGAGGAAAAAGCTGAGGGAGTGCAGGCAGGGTTTGTAAGGAGAAACGAGTGGTCTTTGTGTGGCTCCAGCGGGAGAAACACCCCAAGTTTCTGAGTGTGCACTGCAAGCTCTGCTAACAAGGGGGCTACACCAGCCCAGCACTTCAGGGATCTTTCCAGAAAGTGTCAGCCTTCACCATGGTCCGTGGGGGAGTCTTTTCTACTACTGTTCATCTCCTGAGCAATTTAAGAACAACATACTCATTTGAGTGATGATGTGAGGGCCTGGTCAAACAGCATGAAGGGTCTTGAGGGGAAGAAGACAATGTTTTTCAAGGGCCTCGACTAATATGTGCAGACTCGGTTCAGATGGATCTGTGTACGTCGTGAGATCCATCCCAGATTTCACAAAGGCTTCTCTGCCAGCAGTGCAGAAGGAAGACAGGGATAAGAGGAGGACCCAGCCAGAGAGCACACCACGCTGTTTCCCAGTGACAGACTTTCCCAACCGAGAGAGAAGACACCGTTGTATTCGGGGTCCAGCGTGCTGCGTGGATGGCATGCCCGCGTCAGCCACAGCACATGCCAGAGCATGCACATGCAGGCAGGGTTTTGCTTTTTGGCAGGTGCAGGGAGGGGTGACCACTGAGCTGTATGTCCTGTCGTTACTCAGTTCACGCTAAAGGGGAGAACAATTCCTTCATTGCTTCTGTGTTCTCCGACTTGTTTAAGACCTAGAGAAGCAGAACCAGCCACCCTCCTGAGCCAGGGGGAAGCTGCTTTCTTCTCCTCCTTTAGGTTTCGGCCTAAATGTCACTTTCTGAAAGACTCCTTCTCTGATACCCAGCTAAGGTAAGCCCCTCCTCTGACCCCCACCTGACTTTCTGTCACAGCTCAACATGCATCACAGAGGAGAGGCAGTCTGGTGTTGGGCTCAGAAGCACAGACCCTGGGGGTGAACTGCCTGCACTGAAATCCCAGCTCTCCCATAGTCTGTGCAATCTCGCGAAAGTTACTGCACTGTTTTATGCTTTAATTTTTTCATACGTAGGATGAGGATATTAGCTCCCCCTACCTCATGGAGAAACTCTGATGATTAAATAGTTTAAATAGGCACAAAGAGCTTAGTGCCGCCCATAGGGAGGCCTTGTGTGAAAACTCACTATTACTACTTATATATTTGCTTACTTGTTTATAGTTTCTCTTTCCCCCGAAACTGAAAGCTCCATTAGGGCAAAGCTTACATACATAAAATTTTGTTTTCATGTTGAAAGAAAGGGAAGTCAAGATGCCAATCTTCTATTATAGAAAGATAAAGTATTAAATTAGAATCCCTGCCTCACTTCATATACGAAGATCAAGGACTAAAGGCCTCAGTGTGAAAAGTATAGTGTTCATTATAAAGTTTAGAGAATATCGTTAAGATCTTGGGGTTAAGGAAGGATTTCTTAGGCAATAAAAAAGTACTTATCATAAAGCAAATTCTGCATAATAAAAACTATCAGAAACAAAGGGAAAAAAGTTACATTCTTGGAAAAGATATTTGCAACCACAGAATTAGTATTTGACTATATAATAGGAAGTCTAAGTAGCTAACAAGTACAAGAAGTTTAGCAGTATTAGTTATTAGAGAAATATAAATTAATATCCCAATAGATAACATTTCACATCCATCAATAGGCAAGACTTAAAAATCTCTGTCAATACCGAATGTTAGAAGTATATGGAGAAATGGGGTTCTTATGCCCTGTTGGTGGGAATGTAAATTTATACAGGTACTTTGGAAAATAATTTGGAAATGATAAGCACTGAATTCATTACAGTGTCTTCCCTCTGGAGATGGCAGAAGGAGAATGGCACTGGGAAAAAGTCATACACTGTAAGCTTCAAATATATTTGAAATATATTTTTAATTAAATATGACACAATATTAAGATTTGCTAAATTGAGCCATTGAGGACTGGTGATTCGTTGTATTATTTTCTCTTCTCATTTCTATATGTGAAATACCTTTGTAATTAAAAAAGCTAAAAAAATTAAAAATTAAATATGAAGTAGGAAGAGACTTCAGAGACTGTCTGTGCAGTGGTTCTCAAACTCTAGTGTACCTTCAGGCAGCTGCAGGGCTGCTAAATCACAGATCACAGGGGCCTGAGGATCTGCATTTCTAACAAGTTCCCAGGCAATGCTGATGCTGCTGATCCAGGGACCCACTTAAGAACCAATGATCTAGCCCAACTCTTTCATTCTAGAGATAAGGACCTCATGATCAGAAAAGAGAAGTCATTTCATTTTTTTCCTCCAAAAAATACTTGCAGGGTACCTGCTGTGTGCCAAGCTTGGCTCCAGTACTGGTGATAGAGATCTTAGCAGAATAGACACCGTCTCTGCTGTCCTACAGATTTTGCTCAGTTGCAGGGAAGGGAGGAGGGTGTGATCAAAAGGAAAATGAATACGTAAACAAGATAATTTCAGACAGTGGTAAGTTCTAAGAAGGAAGTAAAATAGGCTAATGTCAAAGAGAGAGTTGAGCAGAGCAGGGGCATTGTTCAATTGGATGGTCAGCTAAAGTCTCTTTGACGAGGTGACATTTAAGCTGAGATGGAAGGATGAGAAGGAAGATCTGGGGGAAGTGAGTTCCAGGCAGAGGAGAGAGAATGTTCAAAGCCTGAGGCAAGAAAGAAATGAGACATCTAAAGGACTGGAAGACATAGGAAAAGAAGTTTAATATCTTTAGTTGTTACAGTAATAACTGGTTGCTAATTAGTAACTAACCAACTAAACTAAAATAGTGTGCTTAGATGATAGTGACCAGAGGGCAGAGAGTAGGACGTGGTCAGAGAGGGAAGTGAGGACCAAGGGAAGGATTACAGATTTTCTTTTCCGTGGAGGCCCTGGATGTCCTGGTGTCCAAGGTTACGAGTTTGTCTTTCAATTCATGGTCCCTGGTTCCTCTCACTCGCCCACACTGCACTTGTGTAAAATACAAATTAAATGCAACACGAATAAAACACAGCAGCCCCTTCTCCAACCTCAATGTCAGTGCATTGTCTCTCTCATGATCTGATAAAGTAAATAAAATAAACTTTTAAAAACAACTTCTTCCACATCTAAAACATTTTCAAATGAGTGTTGGAACAATGGTCAGGGATATTAACTTGCGAGTAAAATTTACATTTTTCTTGTGTAGGAGTGTTTTCTTTCTCTTGAGAGCCAAGGAGACAGATGACGTCTGTTATCAGTGAAAAACAATAGATTTGCAATGACTCAGAGTCTTCTCTGGACCATCAAAATGTCAAATGTGAATTTTCGTGAAAATTTGCTACTTACTTTCTTAATTCATTTAGTCAATGTGTATGTATCAAGTCTCCACTTTCCTTGGTATTTGCATATTTCTTTAACTGACAGATAATGTGTCACCCTCAGTTTCTTCCTTTTTGACTGGGATATGATCCAAACCACAGTCTTAGTGTATTTGCAGAAATATTTTAAAATGATTATCAATGTTGTCTGTCGTGAGCAAATTTCTCTTCAGTTTCTCAATGTTTTTACTTTGCAGCTGGTATTGCTGGTTCAAAAAGTGCTTAATGGCTAAGTCAATGGTTGAATCTGATTCAAGGGTTATATTATGATTAAATGTTCTTAATAAAAATTAATTTATTCAGTCAACACATGTTTACTAGTCATCCACAACATCGTCAAGCTCTTGGGATACAGCAATGAAATGAACAAAACCGTTGTTATCATGGAGCCCACTTTCTGGTGGAGGGAACATAACAAGCATAAATATATTATATCTGGTGGTGGTGAGTGTGAAGGAAAAGTAAAGCAGAGTAAGTAGACAGAAAAAGAAAGGGAGCATGGCGCTACTTTCAATAGAACAGAGAGGGAAGTTCTTGATAATTTGATGAAAGAGCAAAGCTCTGAATGATGTGGGATGGACAGCTATGTGGGAGAAGCAAGTACAAATGTCCTGAGGTGAGAGCCCAAATGGCTGGAGGTGAGTCGATGAGGGAGAGAGCCACAGGAGATGAGATAGAGAAGTAGCAGGGGGCCAGATCAGGTAGGGTTGTATAAACTATGGTGAAAACTTTGGATCTTATTCTGAGAGCGATAGAAGCCCCTGGCAGATTTTGGGCAGAGGAACAATAGGCCCGACTTAGATCTTAAGCACTCTGGTTGCTGTGTTAAAACAAAACAAGCACACACACACTGAAAAGGAAGTAAAGGATAGAATCAGGGAGAACATTACAAGGTTGTTGCAGTGATCTTGGCGAAAAACGAAGGAAGCAGAAGCAGAAGAAGGGAGTTGAGAGATGGCTGGATTCTGGATACAGTCCAGAGACAGAGCCATGAGTATCTGATAATATATTGCAAGAGGGGTCTGAGAGAAAGGAGTCAAAGAAGGAAGATCTCAAGGATTTGGGCTTCAACAACTGGAAAGATAGAGTTGTCATTTACTGAGCTGAGGAAGGTGGGAAAAAACACAACTTTGGGTGGGTAATGACGAGTTAGCTGGATATCCGAGAAAACTGGAAGATAAATAGGTCTGGAGTTCAGGAGAATGACCCAGGCTGCAGATAGACATTTGGGAGTCATCAGGGTATAAATGGTATTTACTAGAAGAGATTATATGGAAAGTCTGTAAAGATAGAGAGGAGAGGCGATTTGAGGACTGAACTCTGGACCATTCCAACATTTGGAGGTTGGGGGAAACAGAGAATCCAATAAAGGATACAAGAAAGAGGAGATATAAGAAGAAAATTAGAAGCAAATGGTGTTCTGGAAGTAAAGTAAAAAAAAATGCTTCAAAGAGAATGATCAACTGGCATAAATTCTGCAAATAGACTAAGAAAGAAGACTAAGAAATAAACATTGGATTGAGTCAACAGGAGTTTTAGTGATGTGGTAGAGGCAAAAACTTGATTGAAATGTGTTCAAGAGAGAATTAGAAGAGATACTATGGAGACAATGAATTTAAAAAATTCTTTGGAGAATTTTTGCTGCAAAGGGAGTAGAGAAATATGGCAAATAGTGTGTGTTGGGGGATGATGTCAAGGGAGTAATTACAACATGCCTGGATGCTCAATGGAATAATCAAATTGATAGAGAAATGGACACTTTTGAGAGAGGAGAGTACCACTGCAGGGGTGAAGCCCTTGACGACTTTGGAGGGGATGGAATCCAGTGTGTCAGGGAGGAATGGCCTTGGGAAAGTGCAGGGACAGTCATTCATAGAACAGGATGGGGGTGGAGTATGTGGGTCCAGATGCGGGCAGATTGGTAGATTTGAAGGTAAGAACTTGGAGAATTTCTCTTACTACTGATTCTATGTTTCCTTGAAGTAAGAAGGTCTTCGCTTGAGAGAAAGTTATGGGAAGTAAACTTTAGCGATTTAAGGATAGAAGGGAAATTATGAAATAGTAGACCTGGAGATTGATAGTGTGAGTTGACCAGGGAAATATGTCGAATTTCTGGCCAGCACTCAGGGCCCACTGAGGTTTGGTTAATAATTTATAATGAGACCAGACAGTAGGCACAAAGTAGCTGGATTTAATCAGGTTGTGGCTAGTGGAGGGAGAGAGGGAGAAAGAGTTGAGGATAG
Organism: Tapirus indicus; assembly: GCA_031878705.1. Classification (NCBI taxonomy): domain Eukaryota; kingdom Metazoa; phylum Chordata; class Mammalia; order Perissodactyla; family Tapiridae; genus Tapirus; species Tapirus indicus. Next base: position 41,536,736 of record CM062927.1, read on the forward strand.
TCTGAAGGACTGATTACAGTTATAAAGCACGGGATTAAAGTCAGGTCTGGAGGGAGAAGAGGAGCTGACGAAGTGAGAAGCAGTGAAAAGGTGGAGGAGGGGAGGTTAGAGGTCCCAGAGGGTCAAAGGATTATTGGAGTTTGGGCACTAGAGGTCATGATCTGAAAAGACAGGAGGTGGTGGTCAGAAGGTGCGATGTTTGCAATCGAGATTATGGAGGGGGCACGCTAACTGGTAATGATAAAGTCTAGAGTGGGATGGATCATTTGAAGTGGGTGGCTCAGGTGGGGGCGGAGGGCAAGCTCCTGGGAGGTAAGGAGGAGGACGGAAGGTTAAGAAACTAAATTATTGGATGAATTCTCTATGTGGACATTGAAGTTCTCACGAATCATAACAGGAGTAGCAGTGGAGAGAATGACAGCAAAATAAGGAAAAAACTAAACTCTTCAAGAGATAAGGGAGAGTGACTAGGGGGTCTGAAGATGACCGCTCCAAGGAGGGCTAGCATGTAGTCTAGCCTTATGTCCTGAACCTCAAAGGAACAGAGATAGTGCTGGCGGCTTAGACTAGAAGGAAGTAAATGGCCCAGAAGAGGCAACAGGAGCAAAGAGGACATCTACCTCATCTCAGCCTCAGTGGTACGTGGGGAGATGGGGGGAGGGATTAAAAAATAAATAAGTAAATAAATAGACACCTGCTTGAGAAGGGTGTGAGGGAAGCAGTATTTTCAGAGGAGAGCCAGTTATCAGTTAAGTACAGTTGACGCTCATTTTCCATTGTAGTTCTGTTCCATAAAGTTGCTGTGGACACTGAATTAGCGAATACTGAACCATTGTTCCTAGGAGAAATACAAGATTAGCTTCCCGCAAGCCCTGGGTCACAAGATTTTTATCAGCTGATCAATACCTAACTTTGTTTTATGTGTGTTTCTGCTTAAAGACACCTTATTTAATATACATTGTTGATTCATTCACGTTAAACTCATGGCCAACAGCACTGTAACTCATGTCTAAGCGAAGCTTATCTCATGCACATATTCTGTCTGTAAGGCTCATCATACCCTTTCTGCTCTTAGGAAAACTAGACACGCTTCAATACCATGCTTGTGGGCCATTTTAACAGCAAAATCACCAACAAAAAGCATAAAAGTGTAAAACATGTGGCATTAAATAGACCACAAAAAGGACACTTGTTTGTAGTATGAGAGCTGAAAGAAGCCAGAATGTGGCCTTGTCCAACCTCACCTGGGAACACGTTTGTTGGTTCAGATTTCTCACTGCTTGCACATGTTCGCAAATGACTAAAAGCATTACCGATATTGATTTTGGAGTTACAAATAAATTTTAGTGGGTAGGAAAATTTGCAAATATGGAATCTGTGAATAATGAAGATTGACTCTAAGTGAAGGAGGTTCAGAGAAGAGTTTGGGTCATAGAAGATTCTGTTGATGACCTTGAATTCCAGCAGATACAGTAGAGGTGCTTGTAGGACATCAAAGGGGTATGAGATATGGTCAGATTAGCAGACATACAGAACCTTGTGTGGATGAGAGGGCCAGTGGTGAGGGATGATTTGTAATCCTTGGGCTTTTTGACACATCTGAGATAAACAGTAATGCAGAAGGCAATGTCTTTGGGAGTGGGAGTTACTTTGATAAAACTTTTGCTCTTGACATAACAAATCTTGGCCTCTTTCTGTTTTTGTTTAACACAGTACCATTTCTTCCTTTTGTCTTCTTCATCATTCTTCCCTCTTCCTCATCCTTCCTTCTCCTTGGTTTAACACCAGCATCCTCAGAATTGCTGGAATGACTGAGGGACCAGAGAGAGAAGGGAAGTACCCAGAGATCAGTATCTGCAGAGAGCAATGACCCACTCTGCGGGATCATGCTCATGTGCCCCTGGGCTGCCACACAACCCCTAAGGGAGTCTGTGGTCTGCTGCTGCTCCAGCTGGAGCCAGAAGGAGAATAGCATCTACCTTCTTTCCACCTTCTCATCTCCCATGAGCCTCCCATTAGTAGAACCTGAATTGGAACTCTGGTGGCAAAGGAATCTTGAAAATGTAGTTTGTAGACTTCCTGGCCCCGGAATACAGGGAAAGATTAGAAAGACATGTGTGGGAGTGAATACCAACAGACAATGCCTGGCATACTCTTGACTTCTCTTTTTCTCTCATACATTCTATAGCCAAACACATTAAGGAATCCTTGAAAGTCCTACTTCAAAATATAAGTAGAATCAGATCATTTCTTACTATCTCCTCTATTACTATTCTAGTCTAAACCTGCATTTTCTTTTATGTATATTATTGCAATAACGTCCTAACTCCTCTTATTCCAACTTCACTTGCTCCCTACAATCTATCCCCAACACAATGGCCAGAGTGAAACTTTTAAACATAAATTAAATCATATCCTCCCTCTTCTTAAAACTGTATAATAGATCCCCATTTCATTTAGAATAAAAACTAAATTCCTTACCAACACGATCTGAAACACCGTTAGCTCTGACTTGATCTGGCTACATTGGCCTCCTTGCTGTTCCTCAAACACTCTAGCCCACTCCCATCTCACAGCCTTTGCACTGGCTGTCTTCCACTTGGAATGATCTTTCCTGGGATGGTCACACAGCTAACGCCCTCACATCCTCAAATGTTTGCTTCACCTTCTCAGAGAAGCCTACTCTGACCACCCTATTTAATATTGTAGAGCTCATTCCCTGTCCATTTTCACCACCTCCTGGTACTTATGATCTGTCCTGTCTTATTCTACATTTGCTTTTTTTATAGCACTTAAATCTTCTAAATCTTCAATTTACTAATGTACTATTATTATAATTTATAATGTACTATATTTATTGTTTATTGCCTATCTACCACCACTGGACTATAAGGTCCATGGGGGCAGGGATCTTTATCTATTTTGTACACTGATCTGTCCCAAACATCTAAAATAATGACTGCCACATAGTGACAGCTTAATGAATTTTTGTTGAATGAATACATGAATTGTTGGTAGTGGTGGAACAGTAATCCATTCTGGAGACAGGAAAAGCAAATGGCCTATAGGTTTTCAGAAATCTTTGTTCCTGTCCTGGTCTTGTACAAATTAAACTTAAAAACTTCCAGTGGGGGCCTCTGTGAGGGGTAGCATTGACTGGGATAGGCATGTGGGGAAGATCTGCAATGACAGAAATGTTTTATATCTTGATATGGGTGGTGGCTATGTGGGTGTGCATTCAGAAGAAAATTTGTTGAGTTGTACACTTAAGATTTGTGCATTTTAATACATGCAAATTCGACTTCAGAAAAAGAAAACAAAATCAATGTGAAAGTGAGGAATGCTTCCCCATGAAGAATCCTCATTTTGTCACGTGAGAGGAGACAGACATGTAGAAATACAGGAGACTCTAAACTCAGGCACAGAGGAAGAGAAAAAACACTTGATCCCAGCCTCTCTTTTTATGCTGGTCTTGGCTTTAAGACCTGATTGTATTTTTCATTTTTCTCTCGATTCCAAGTAAAACTAACGATCTTCTAAGTCATCAAGTGAGCCCTTATTTTGTTTTGGAGTCGTCAGCTTTGGCTAATGAGACGTGTGCACGTCTGCGTGTATTCATGTGTGTGTACATGAGCGTCCACACTTACTCACAGAGCACGAAGAGCAAGCCAGTTACTTTATGCCACTGTCATTCCCTTTGCCTTAAAATAAATGAGTTTATTTAGATTTCTAGAAATGAAACTGCCTAGTTGACATCTTATGGCTGTTTGGGATCCTTTGGGACTTGAGCTTTTTACAAACGTTTGCCAGTAATGAAAACTGCAGAGAAGAGGGGAGCATAAACAAAGTTTTAAAAGAATGAAACACAGCTCAAAGCTAGATTTTAAATTAATGTCCATCTATTTCTGGAAGTCCCTTAAGTTCTTCATCAGTCTTATCTGCAAAATTTCCAGGATTTTTTTTTTAAGTCTGCTTTTTCTATTTTTTTCCAACTCATTCAGTGTAAAAGCAAAATGAGGTCTAGTTACAGCCAAAATATTTATTCCATTGTTCAACATTGTTGCACAAAACTCCATAAAAGTTTTCATTCTTGAAGATTCTTTTCAGTTTTCTCATCTGCAGAGTCAGACGCAGTGCGAGCTGGGAAAGCAAGCTCAGAGAGGGAGTAATGGAGTAGGGACTTGGCAATTCATCTCACAGCTCGTTCAGCACCCAGAGAACAAGATTCTGAAGGAGGGAAGCATTTTTTCAGCTGAATATGGGCTGGAAGTACACTTTAGTTAAAACACTACAACAATATGGGTTAAGTTTTCCTTTCTGGAAGAAAGATGCTGCTTTCTTCCTGTGCCTTTGAGAATACCGTGTTAGCCAATAGAGAGCAACGTGGTTGGGGGGCCTCCGCCCCCTCATCCTGCCTTAACCTCCTCCGAACTGGACCACATGCCTCTTTGGCCCATTTATGAATAGAAATAAGTTCTACTTCTTTCTCGATAATTCACGAGAGTCTTTACAGCAAAGTTTGATCTTCCCGAAGTGTCGATGAGAGAGGGGAGGAAGATGAGTCTCTCCTGCGCTGGGAAACCGCGCAGGCAGCGAAGTCCACACCATCGCGGCGTTCGCGGCTCTGTTTTTAGCCCATTAACTGAGATGTACACACAGAACTGGTTCTTAAAGAGAGGCTGAAGGCCTGTTTTCCATGTATTTGCTCCTCAGAAAAAGAAAAGAGAGAAAAAAAGAAAAACCAGGATCTCACTACCCCAAAGGCCTTTCTTTCTTCACTGGGCCTCTGCTTCATTCTGGGGTACCTCATGGGTCCTCACTCTGTGTTTATTGCTGAGCTCACTTATTTAAAATAAAAATATCTTCACAGAAATGTTTCGGTGCTGTGCAGGGAGTGAAAAGGTCTGTGCTTCTCCTGGGTAGTTCCAGAAAACTTTTGCCTGGAGGGCCATAAGCATTCACAGCCTTCCTGGGGCCCAGGGACTGGTGCATCCTGGACAGTAAATTACCGCCCAGGTCCTGTGGAAGGAAGAGCCCGGTGGGCAGAGATATTCAGGCTGCTGATGTTGTAAAAGCTTTTGTGAAGGGAAAATGATTTGCAAGTGTTTGGCAAACAAAAGCTCTGTGTAGCTCTGTGTCACTTTCAAAGTCAACTTTGGACTCCTAAAACTTCCATGTTTATGAGAACGGAAAACCAACGTTAAGCCTGATGCGTGTGAAGAACTCCGTGTTGCCCTGTGCAAAGGTGGAGCCTGAGGACTGTGAAGTGGGGTTTTATGTTCTGTAGCCACAAACTTCAGCTGCAGCCTCAGGGCAACGGGCTTACGTCCAGAGGAAAGCAGGCACTATTTTGGTCACCTTTGGGCTAGTTTCCATGAGCCTGTGCTTTTGCAGCTGGGGTGGTCAGTGGGCAGACGGCTTAGGTGCGTGGTCCCCCAGCTGTGTAAAGGAGTGGGAGTTGAAAAGCAGGCTGGGAGAAAAGTGGCCCTTTTAAGTAGATTCAGTGGATGTGGTTGATCAGTTATTTAACACAAGACAATGGAAATAAACTGAGTAGAAAGATCACTCAGGTCTCCATGTCTGTGGGAATCCTGGGTTAGAGATGAAGAATCCACTAGAGACACACACCAATACATCGCAGTTAGATAAGCAGGTGATTTTTTAAAACTGATTTCACAGACTGAGAGTGTAGATGGAATATATTCAGAAAGTCCATTCTTTCATTTTAGAGAGGAGGAGCCTGGGTCAACCACTTAAGCTTTCCCAGCTCTCCTGGTGGCAGAGATGAGACAAGCACCCAGGTCTCCCGGACTCCTGTTGGCCCCATCCGTCTTTTGATCCAAATGTCACACACAGACCCACAAAGTTAGGAGAGTTCCCGACATCCAGAAACCAGAATCCCCAATGAAAAGAAACGTGCCCTGTCCACTTTCCCTTCACCTTGACCTTCAGACTGCCTTTGTAACCATTTTTCCCTTTCAAATATTTCTTTAGAATTACAAAGTTGCTGAGGGTAGACAGGCAAGGAGAGAAGAATTCAGAACATTTTGGAGCTGGAAGGGAGGATCTAGAACATCCCGTTCCTTGGCCTCCTTTATAGATGAGTAAAAAGAGGACTGCTTCCCCTAGGAACTTTCACATGCAGATTCTGGCTCAGGAGGTCTGGGGAGGGGCCTGACAGTCTGCACTTCTACCAAGCTCCCAGATGATTCTGGCCCACAGACCACGCACGTGAGTACCAAGGGAGGAGATCAAGCGGCTAGCTTCAGGTTATACAGCTAGTTAGTGGTTTCTCCAGCGGCCATAATGAATGTCGATTAACTTCAGATGGCTCAAAGCTCTGTGACTTTAAGCAAGCACCTTAAACTTTCTGAGTTACAGTTTCCTCATCTACAAACAGTATAGTTGTATGGACTTTGTGACCCCTTTGGCTAGCCAGTGGGGATAGCACAGTCTTCATATAGACCTTTATTCACAAAGTAGAGCAGTATATGTGAAAAATATGGAATGGGGATCCAGGAGCCCCTGGGTGATCAGAGGAAGCACTTTGGGCTTCAGTTTTCTTCCCTGAAATGAGAGGTTGGCCTGGGTCACCTTTAAGATCCCTTCTTTTTTTAGACAGCTTTCTCCTGGGCAGATATGAAAATTCAGTGAGTTAACACGTGCCATATTCCAGGCACTATTCTAAGAGCTTTACACATAGTAACTCATTTCATCCCCACTACCACCCTGTGAGGTAGATACTGCTATCATCCCTACTTGACCGATGAAGATGCTGAGGCCTGGAGAGGTGCAAGGTCATCCAGGTGTAAGTGGAAGAGCCAAGACCCAGGGAATATGGCTTCAGTCCGTGTTCTCACCGACTCTGTTAACAGCAGTGGTCCAACTCTAAAGAGTTTCTAGGTATAGATCACCTTCACATGTGTTATTTGAACCAAGTAGCCGTATTGAGAGTTGTCATAATCACCACCATCACCTCCATCTTATAGGTGAGAAAAACCGAGATTCACTTAAGTGGTGACTGGAGAAGCCAGGATTTAACTTGAGTCTGACTGAGTCCAGTCACGTCCTTTGTAGTATTCCTGCCCGTCAAACCTGAAAGCTCTAGCTGTGAACACCCAACTTACTCAGAGATATGGAAAAGCTCAGTCTCCTCAGCTGGTCAGCCTGGCAGAAATGCGGTCCACGAAGTATTTCTGTTAGAAACTGTTAGTTTGTGGCTGATATTAAAAATTAAAAATAAATTGAATTTCTAAATTGACATCATCCACTAAACATGCTATATATACTTATTAAATGTACTAACATATATGTAGATACTTTTGGTTTCCTACGTAGACAATAATACCATTTATAAATAATAAAATTTTTGGTTTATTTATTTTTTTTAAAAAAGAAAAAGATTCCTTCTAGTTCTAACAGTCCGCCGCTTGGAACATTATGTTCCTAGTTTAAATAAGTATAGTGATTTGGATTTGTGGGATCTTTATTTCTGCAGTGTATCAACGGTCCATTTGATGCCAAGTTCTTGGACAGGAACAGAGGCCCATAATTATGCATATTTCGATGGGAAAATTTGTCCAGCTTCTTTGCTCCACTTGAGGACATATTTTTCCAAGAACATCAGGGGTGAGGGGGAAAGTGATGGCGTTTGTAGGCTTATAATGTTCCAATGACTGGGAGTATGCTAAAGTTATATCTTTCTTAGTTCTAGTTTAGTCACCCAAGTTGAGTACCCTACTTTTGGAGGTAACCCCAAGAGATCACCACAGGTCCCTTAACTGAAAATTATTCCAGTGACGACCTGCAGTCACACATACTCAGGTGGCCACAGTGCACACACATCTTTGACTACCTCACAAGGTGAGGAATCTCACAATTAACTTGTTTTTTCAAAAAAGGAAAAAAGAACTTGAACATCTAAGACACTTTCCTGCTTCGTGGAGAATTACGTGATCATCCAAGAATGGTTGGATGTCCCTTTCAGGAAAGTGTCCCCTAAGACCTTTCCTAATGATATTTCATGTATGTAGGACAGATGCCATCTTTACAAACTATATTTATTTCAGTCAATCTCAGTCTGTCCTCGCAAGAACCCGGAGAAGTGGCCACTGCCCTCCCTTCTGTAGAGGAAGAGTTTAAGGCTCCCAGAAGCCAGCGGCTCGCTGTGTGCGGCCGTGTCAGGGCTGCAATTCAGGCCCCTGGTTTCTTGTTCAGGGCTTTCTTTACTCCACCAAGACCATGATTCTAACATCCTACAAATGCCCTGTGAAAACGTCCACATGAAATATATGCTCTTTTCCAAGTCTGTTTACTTCTGACTCGGGGGAAAGATTTGAAAGACATTAGTAACTTCTTTTTTTCTTTTCTCAAGTCCCTGTGAAGAAATGACTGTTTCTGCAGTGCTTCTTTTCTGGGCCCTGGAAGGATTCCAAAGCTGTCACTGTGTTTTCCATCTGGCACTTTTTCAAGAATCTCTTTGCTGCTTCCTGCAGCCTGGAGGTTGTCCTGCAGAACTCCATATAGCGCCCCCGACAGGCTGGACATGTCAGGAACACAGGCATCGTGGAGTTTCCGACGGACGGATAATGCTTGAGGGGTGTGCAGGTGCCCCCCACTACGTGCAAATTCACTCTGTGATGGAGAAAGGGCTCCCAGAGAGACTACTTTTCAAAAGTAGAAAACTACCTGCTGATTTGTCATGGAACTTTTAACTAGTGAATCTAGTGATGTTTTCATCACTGAAAAACTAATCATTTTTAAATGAATCTAGTGATTTTTTAAAATATAATTCAACTTATGGGAAAAAATTCAGCTTGACTTTCTTGAAACAGTCATAGGTCACACGATTTGAAAAGCAACACTGAAAAGAAACATTGGAACTTCTGCAGGCAGGTGGATAGTGAACGAGCCTCTGCATTGCAGAGTTTGAGCCGCCCCGCCTCCCCAGGAATGCCCCGGATCTCAAAAATCCAGCCAAAAAAGAGCAACAAGATGACAGAAGTCACAGCCTTGCAGAAACTTCAGAAAATTTATATTTACAAAAGGGTTTGCAATAAAGGCTGCTGCCGTATTTTCCTTCTGAAATGGGTCAAGGAAGCGAAACTTTGGAAGGTAATTACTGGGCAAGGTTTAAATATCCTAAGGACAGCTCAACCACTGTCGCCCAAATTTGAAAAAGCCCCTGCAGCCCTCATAGTCCTCCCAAATTGATGTCAGTCAAAGTGGAAAAGGAGGCCGCCCTGCTTGGGCATTCCTACTTGGATGAGCCTAAGGTTGAATCAGTTTTTGTGTATTAAGAGTGTTCCTAATAATTTGAGCAGATGCTTATTCCCTCCCCTTCCTTCTCTTCTCTCTCTCCTTTGCTTCGGATATTACAACCGCTTAAAAGGCATCGGGAGAGCTTATTGTTTAAGGACTCCTGTGGGCCATCCCAGAACCTTGGAGCCGGAAGGGAGCTTAGCAACCACTGAGAACCTTTTACAAATGAGGAAAACTTAGAGCCAGGACTTTGAACCGATGTGTGCAGTGCTGGAGCGCTGGTCAGACAGAGCCGATTCTCCCAGGTGCTGGGGTCCTCTGAGCTGCCCCTCTCCTCCTCTGCTTCACCATCAGGTGGAACATGGTCTCTGAAATCTCTCTACGTAAGAGTGAGCCCCAAGGAGAGCTCCTTGGCACTTAGCCCACTCCAAATTTAGGTGTCTAGGTGACAAAGAAATTCCCTTCCATGTGACTTTTCCATTAGGCACGCTGGCACCTGTATTACTTTCCTGTGGCTGTCCTCACAAACTACCACAAGTTGGGTGGCTTAGAACAACAGACGTTTATTCTCTCACAGGCCAGAAGTCCAAAATCAAGGTGTTGGCAGGGCCTTACTCGCTCTGAAGGCTCTGGAAGGGAATTCTCCTGCCTCTTCCAGATTCTGGTGGTCCCAGGCATTCCTTGGCTTGTAGCCACATAAATCCAGTCTCTCCCTAGTGGTCACGTGGCTGTCTCCTCTGAGCTGGACACTGCTCTTCTTTCTCTTACAAGAACACTTGTCTTTAGATTTAGAGCCAACCAAGCTAATCCAAGATGATTTTCTCATCTCAAGATCCTTAACTTAGTTACCTCAACGAAGACCTCTTTTCCAAATAAAGTCACCATCACAAGTTCTAGGGGTTAGGACAAGGAAATATCTTTTTGGGGGCCACCATTCTATCCACTACAGAACTCATGTAAATAAACTCTCAGAAACCGCCCCAAATCCTCAGTGCAGATACACTACATTCTATATTTGCTTATCCCAGAGTGTGTTTCTTGCACCCAGTTTTGAAGAGCTGTTTTCCGAATGAGGTTCATGGCGAAAAGATTTTGGTAATTTGGTACAACAGAGTTAAGCAGTAAGCAGGTTTTTTGTTTGTTTCTTTCTTTGTTTGTTTCTGTGCAGGACATTTAAGAAGCTGATCTGCATCACGGCTTCTCAGAAATGGCATATGGTGCATGGCATTTCCCAGGTGAGTATGTTTTTGAACTATATGTTTTGCCTGGGTTTCCCAGAAAGCAGGGCTTAAGCAAAGGCTTCAGTGCAAGCTTTCCACTGGGGACTATTATCTGGGGAGCCAGAGTGAAGGGCAGGGCCTGGTACAGACAGATGGAGAGCCAGCACCAAGTTTGTCCTGGATCTGGCGGCCTCCAAGGCTGTTGGTGGCCTGATCCCGTGGGACAGCTCAAAGAGCGGAGTGAAATGTGTCTGGGGGCACTTCACCAGGGGAAGGAAGGCGGCAGTAGTTATCCACTGGCTTCCTCCACAGTTAGTCAAAGTTCACCCTGCGGGGCCTTACCTTCCCCACCTATGCAGGCTTTGCATGTCTAAGCACCTAGAAGGTCCCCACCATGTCCCCTGCCTTTGTGTTAGCGCCAAGTCGGCATCTGCAGGAAGTTGTCAGAGCCCGCACAGAAGCAGTTGCCCCATGGTCGCTGGCTTAGGAGATAGCTGAGGCAGAAAGAATCTGAAGCTGTGTGTGAGAAAGGTGTCTGGTATGCTCCTGGACCTGTTAGTTCAGAGACCATCCCATGAAACAAGTGCTCCATGAAAGGATCTTTGAGAAACCAATTTCGTTATGAAATTGCCATGATACATCATTTCATCAACAAATGTGCTTTAATCCTACTTATGCATTCTGGTGTTACCATATGCTCCCTCAATTCTATGCTTAGAAGTCACAGTCTAATTTGACAAAATACATTACTATGGTGTTTTAAACTTTAAGTCAGGAGAGCGTTCATTCTTGAAAGAGCTATTTATACACACTGGGAAGCACATTCCTGGAGCTGATTTAATTTTAACTTTATTTGCGTATTCATATCTGCTGACTGTGTGCTATGAAACTGGAAGATTTCTTAGGGTATGGAATATTTCCAGTCTTGCTCATCCACCGATGTGGTAAACATTATCTTACCAATAGCGAAGGGAAAAAGAATACACAGCAGTTTGTTATCTAGCTCATTGGGAGGAAAAAAGAGAAAAGAGGAAGGGAAAAAAAGAGCATTGCTTTGTCCAAATTTTGGGACAGTTGCATTAAACAAAAGGATCGGGAAATGGAAATGTATTCCTTTGAAATGACTGTAATTGGCTGAATGTTGAGGCTGAGAGGAGAGTAATGATGGAGAACAAGACAGACGAGAGTGTTAATTTTCTCTGATGATGGGGGTGTGTGGCCACATTCACAAGAAGAGGTTCAGACATTGCAGAGGGGCTGATTTTCAAGAGACCCACTCTGTTGGCTCGAGTCTGTTTTACAGACGGTTGGTTGGCGTGGAGGAGCTGTGAATCACAGCAAGCCTGTGCCCTCTCCACGGCAGGCACACAGGAAGTGTGTGATCCAAACAAAGCCAGTGAACTAAGAATTACAGAGAAACTCCAAAATGGCAACTTCAGTTCAGTCTGGCTTTGGTGTTGCTATCAATGAAACAAGCTAGAATCACGGGCATAGAAGCGGGAGAGGCAGAAGGAGCTGGTGGAGAGGAGGACAAAAGAACAGGAAAAAAGCCTGTTCTTTTTAAGACTTCCGAAATGTTCTTTTGGAATCAGCATGGTAAAAGAAAAAGAACAAAGACTTTGTAGTCAGTTGACTTAAACTGAATTTCTGGATCCTTTGCTTGTGAGCTGCGTGGACTTGGGATGGTCACTTAGCTTCTCTGTCTCAGTTTTCTAATCTGTGAAATGGAGAGAATAATATGTTATTTAGTAGCAAATAACACCCTACTCAACCTGGTTTAAACAATATAGGAGCACTTCTAGGCAAGATGGCTTCAGGCATTCCGTCAAACACACCAGAATAACAGATAAGAAAAAGTCATAGTTGAGGCTCAAAAACCAAGTGAGCATATCTAAAGACCACAAACAAAAATAATAATACAAAGTGCCGCAGGTCCAGAAGAAAGCAGCTCTGGTCAGGAATTTGGCTTGGGCAGCATTAGTACATGCCGGAAAAAAGAAGAGAAATTAGAGGCCAGGTCAGTGTTTTACGTCACGGCCTGGATGGGGCTCGATGCTACAAACCTGTGAGACTAGAGGGACAGGATAGAGGCTCAGCCTCCCGACCAGGGTCCGAGTCAGCTCGCCCTCCCTTGGTGATTACACCCATGACGTGGGACGGGGCATGGAACTAGGGCCTCAGGGGGTTAGGGGAGGAAATATAGAAGCCCTGAAATTGTACACATCTAATAACATCGCCTCAAAATTCAAAAAACAAAAACTGATATCATCACAAGGAAAATTTGACTAATCCACAAACTCACTGGGGAATTTTAATATGTATCAAAAGTGATTGGTTGAGCAGACTTCACATTGGTAAGGATATAGAAAATATTAACAGGAAAATAAAAACTTTGTTCTAATAAACGTAGAGACAATTCTACAACCCCCAAAGGAAGAATATATGTTATTTTCAAGTACACATATTTATAAAAATTTACTATATATAGGTCACAAAGGAATTGTCTTCAAATTTCAAATTACCAATATCATAAGAATAATTTTCCTAATTAAAAGAAATTAAAGTAGAAATCAAAAAAAGAGAATAAAAAGTGGACAAAGATATTTTGGGAAACTTAGAAATGTGCTTCCAAATAATGCATGAGTGTATTAGTTTCCAACGGCTGCTGTAAGAAATTACCGTAGACTTGATGGCTTGACACAGTAGAATATTTTCTCCCAGTTCTGGAGACCAGAAGTCTGCAATTAGTATCACAGGGCTGAAATCAGTGTTGCCAGGGCTACGCTCCCTCTGGAAGCTCCAGGGGAGAATTTATTCCTTGCATCTTCCAGTTTCTGGTGGCTCTGGACATTCCAAGGCTTCTGGCTGCATCATTCCAATCTCTGCTTCTGTGGTCACGTCACCGTCTCCTCTTCTGTCAGTGTGAAATCGCTCTCTGCCTCCATAGTGTAAGGACACATGTGACTGCACTTAGAGCCCATCGAGATATCCAGGATAATCTCCCCATCTCAAGATCCTTAACTGAGTCACATCTACAAAGTCTTTTTTTTCATATAAGGTAACATTCACAGGTTCCAGGGATTAGGACGTAGCTATCTTTTGGGGGGCCATTACTCAGCCTACCACATGGGTGAAAGAGAAAAATCACAGTGAGAATTGTGAATGACAGTACAAGTCATATATACCAAAACTTGTAGAATGGAGCAAAAATCATAACTAGAGGCAAATTTATAGACTTAAATGCAAATGTATTTTTTTAAAAGAACATTTAAAGTAAACTACTTGATTCAACTCAAGAAGTTGAATCAAGAAGCAGAATACTACCCTCCAACTGGCAAGTATCCAGTAACTTCAAGGAACAAACATTCCCCGTCTTATACAAATCTTTTCAGAGTCTAGATCTAAAAAGGCCGGCTACTGACATAATTTTATCAGGCTAATAGAACTTTGATGTGGAAACTAGACAGAATAGTACAAGAAAAGACAATTATAGACCAATCTCACTTATAATCACGAGTGCAAAAATCCTAACTAAAAGATAGCAAATTGTATTCAGTAGTGATTAAAAATATACAATGACAAAGTATGGTTTATCCTGTAATTATAAGGCTGGCTCAATACTAGACAATCTCTCAGTGCAATACATACCATAAACAGAGGAAAGGAGAAAGATTATATGATCATCTCAATAGATGCCCGAAAAGCATAAAATAGAAATCCTCCCTCATTCGTGATTAAAAAATTAAAAGCACTTAGCAAAGTAGCCCTGAGAAGACGCCTTGTTACCCTAATAAAGGGTGCCCATCAAACATGGACAGCAAGCGTCACATTTACTAATGAGATTTTAGAATAAGTTTCCCCTCTAGATGGAGGAGAAAGCTTGCCTGCCTTCACTGTTGCTTCTTTGGCATGCCCAGGTTTGGGAGGCTTATGCTAGTTTCCCATTTTCCCTTACCGTGTTTAGGTATGCGGACGCAGGAGATAAGAGTATCAAAGCTTGGCCTGTAGTAGGCTGCTGGTTTTCTACAAAATCCACTCTTCTCTTCCTCCATTATCATAGAGACCCAGCTAGGCATGTGGTCACTCAGCTGGCCAACACTTCCCCATGTCCCATGATGTTCTGCATGACCGTGTGACTAGGTTCTCTCTAGTGGAACTCAAGAGGAAGAGATGTGTGCTCCGTATGGGTCTGCATCTTAAGACACGGGTGTGCCCCTTCCAAACTTTCTTTCCTTTCCCACTAGCTGGAGCCTGGGAGTGGCCATGACCTAGCTTCAACCACGCCAGTGACGACAGTCTTGGTGATGGTGGAGTCACAGGAAGGAAGGAGTGGTGTTCCCTGCAAGATCTTGTGGACCAGCACTGCCCCCCTGCCTCAGATGCTCACACTGGGGCTAAGTGACAAAGAAATAAAGGTGTATATTCTTGAAACTGCTGAAGCTTTGCGTCGCTTTGTTACAGCAGCTTGGCCTTACCGTAGCCAACAACATAGGAATAGTCAGTCCCACATCTAGACGGCAGTTCAGGACATTGGATCACATGGTGCTCAAAAAAGCTTCAACAGCATCTCTAACATTTGATTTCTTTAAAAAAGCACAGAAGGAAATATGTCAGTTTTAAAATGCCGGGTTGTAAATACACTGATATTTGTTACACAATTTTCTATTCTTTTCTGCAGATTTGAAATATGTAATAATAAAAATGAAAGAAAAAAGTAAGCGAGAGAATTTATTGGCTACAGATACATTCTGACTTTAGGGTAATCTCAGGTCTGCAGCTCAGTAATATCACTAGGGATTGTTTTATCTTGCACTTTGGTCTGCCTCACTCCGGATTTTGGCTTCTTCTTAAAATGCCCATCCTGGTTCCAAGACAGCTACTAGCATCTTCTGGAATTTGTGCAGCCTTGTTCATTACAAACAGAAAAGGCTGTCTTTGCCCTCAAGTAGCTAAAACATTCATTCATCAAACACATGTTAAGACTTTATTCTTTGCCAAGTACTAGTGACACAGAAATGACTCAGACATGATTGCTTAAATGGGAAAGCTCAGTCATCATCTGGACATCCACAAATATTTGCATTTCTTTCTGCATAAAGACTGTTTTTAAAAATGCTCATATTCTGCAATTTATGGTGCGTTTTGAGTAACTGCTGTAGAACTGGCACCCATTCTTCCTTACCTAGGCTCCCAGGTCCACAAACAAGAGATGTTCACACTTTCTTTAGCCATTCTCTCTGCTTTGAAAACCCTTTCCTTCCTTCTCCCTTGGCCAAGTTTTAATGTTTTTTCAAAGCCCTCCAGGATGTCTTTCTAGGAATATCAAGAAATGAGATCCACAGGAAAGTAAGTGACTGGGATGACTTCTCCCCAGTTGCAACGTCATTGGTTAAGAGTTAGACTTGCTGGATGTCACCTCCAAGCAAGTTTGTTCCCTCCTTTGTGTTCCTATAGCACTCGGTTTATATCATCAGTATAATACTTAGATGTATATACACAACTAACTATAACACGGCAAGATTTCTCTTACACTGGACTTGTTTCCTGAGGATAAGGACTCTCGGTTATTCACCTTTGAACTATCAGAGAATTTCTGAACCACATAGACATGTGAGGGAGAGAATGCTGATTGTATACCCAATATCAATTCTCCCCTTCTTCCTCAATAACAGGCTCATGTTGTGTATGTCCTTATGCTTAATTAAAAAACGATGCGTCTCATCCTCCCTTTCACATATAAATGATGAATGTGCGAGTGGATGTTTTTGGATAGGACTTCCAGGAAAATTCTTTAAAAGGGGCTTACTTAACTGAGAGGCCATCATCCTTCTCCCTTTCCTTTGTCTTTCTGTTCAGAATTTAAATGTGATGGTTGAAGTGCCAGCAGCTATCTTGCGACCATGAGTTAACCTTGAAGATATAAGCCATGTGCTAAGGGTGGTGAGTAGAAACATAGAAAGCGCAGAAAGATAGGGTAATCTTAGCCACCACTGTATTGCTAGGCCGGTCACTCCTGAACTTTTTAATGTGAGAGAAAAACACACCTCTATCATTTTTAAGCCACTGTCATTTTAGGTTTATATTGCTAGTAGCTGAGCTTCATCTTAACTGATATAATGCTTGATAAATGTTTACAATTAAAGTAAAGAAGTATAATTCTCAGAATAACTTATTCAGCATGGGCAGCCTAAGCCAAAGGCAGCAAATCATCAGGCTGCAGGCTGAATCCAAAAACAAGTCAGGTTTATTTTTTTTTAAATGCATTAATTGCCAACATCACAAAGCTGGGCAATTTCATATAAACATTTGGATTTCTTCTTCTTTAAAATCAGGAAGGTTTAGCAACATTAGGCCCACACTCCTGCCTGGCATCAGTGGATGAGCGGTGGCTGCCCCCTTGGTAGGAGACAAGGGTCTTCATTCCAGCTGCATCTCCACCCACCCAGCTCCTCTTGACTAGGGGAGCTGCCCAGGCCCTACAGGCAACTCAGTGTGTGGCCCAGATCTGAGCTAATGTCAAGCCCTAAGCTGATTTTTATCCTCACTTTTTCAGGTTGTTTAATCTGCTTCAATCAAAGCCATCCTGTATGAATAGGTATCTACTTTACTTTGCATAAACATGAAGGCTGGCAGTGGGCAATCCTTCTGCCATGCAGGTAGAAGGCCATGATTATATTTGATAAAATGCTTTTAGAGCTCACGTTGGTTAGCTCAGTGCAAAGCCAGTTGTGAATCAGAATCTCCCAGGACATTTTGTTTTTTTAGAAATGTAGCTCCTGAGAGCTACCAGAGAATTTCCGAACCAAAATTCCCTGGGGTGGGTCTAAGAATCCAAGAGGTCAACTGACCTGTGGACCAGGGTGTGGCAACAATAGAGCCATGCGGTGCTCAGCTGACCTCCTCAGTATAGGGCAACCAGCAGCACCGGTGCCTCATGACTGAGACACATGGCCGTAGAGATCATATCATCGTGAAGAATAGATGATTCTTTAATGATCTATCTATCACCTACCTGTTGTCTATCATCTATCTATCTATCTATCTATCTATCTATCATCTATCTGTCATGTATCGAGTTCTTTTTTATAGAAGAACAAAGAGGAAGAGGAGTGGAAAGGGAAAGGAAAGAGATGCAAGTTTTGGATGCAGGGATTGGTCTGGGCGATTTTGTCAAGCCTGCCAACCTTGAGACTCAATCACCTCTTATTTTCTACCTTCCCTTTTGCAATATCTTCCTTCTTCACAGAACTCTCTGGAATCAATGAGAGTTGATTCCATGGTGTAAGAGACTGAGTGATACATAAAAAATTTTCCACATAGCCTTGCAATGGAGTAACCAAAACGAACTCTTAGGTGAGTGACTGCCTCTCTCATGTATCTCTCATAATTTTCTGGGTCTTTGAATAAAAAACATACTTTAAGGAATGTGTATTAAGACACAGGGGTACTGGAAGAAAGGTATGGAATGTGTGAATACTCAATACAGTCACTATTCGAGGGCACAGATGTTTGAAACAGTAAGACAGTCACATCATTGCTGCAGAGAACACAGGAGAAACAGAGACTCAGAGAGGGTAGAAACTCCATTTAAGGCCAAAAGTGGCAAAGAGAACATATTTTAGGATGAGAAACAAATATCCAGTCTTCTGTGCATCTTTGCACGACTTACTATTTCAGTGACAGTGGGAAACTTTTAAACCACTTATGTGGGGATCTTCGGTCAGTAACGAACTCTGTATTCACAAGGGACATCTTTTTTCCAACCTGATGTTTTATGGCCTAAATCATGATAACTCTTTTTTTCCCAGCAATGTCAATTTCAAAAGTGTATGGAATCCATCTGTGTTTCTTTCAAATATGGAACATACACGAAATCAAAAATTTTATATTTCTCCTTAACAATCTGACATGAAAACTAAATGCATAAAATGTTTGACCTTGTAAAAGGGCAATCTCTTTTGAGCTATGGATAAGGAAAAAAAAGGACTGAAATACAGCAAGGAAAAAAATTCCCCCCCACATTCTCATATTTCAAAGTGCTGAAATTCCCAAACAGTTTGATGATTTATCTACAAGCTTTCTCCCCAACAAAAACTTCTCTTCTAGCTTGAAACCAGACCTGAGGAATTCCAGGCTTACGGGAGATGGCTGTCTCTCTGTCTCTATCTTTGTGAGTGTGTGTGTGTATGTGTGTACTTGAGAGGGTTCAAGGATTCTGCTATCTAAGACAGGTCAATGGCACTCCCCTTAAGACTAAGTGACATTATTTTGGGGAGCAATCTTACCATTCTAGTAAGACCTGTACACGTGCTCAGCACCTCACCTGAACAAAGACAATCCATCTGCCTTGGGCTCAGTCCAGACTCTCCAGCAGGTACAATGGCCCACTTGAGTCCTCGCCTCTTCATGGTCATATTGAATTTCCCACACAAGAGACAGGTATTGCAAATGAGAGAAGAAAGGATCCCTTATGTGAGCTCAGAATTTTTCCTTATTTCAAACTTAATGGAAAGTCAAAGCCCCAGGCCACACATTCACTGTAGCTAGAGAGAGGTTTTTTTCGTGCTCCTGTAGGCAGCAAGACAATGCCTCTCATTTCAACAAATCACTCATTTTCTCTTCTCTAGGGGGAAACTGATTTTAAATTTTTACGTATTTCAGGTCTTCCAGACAAAAGCTAGACCTGGGAAGAAAGGAACATATTTTGGGCGGCTCCCATGCACTCTTCGGGGCCACGAGTACTCCTTAGGAAATGAGTGTTCCCTGGATAGTGGCCAGGGGCATGGCTCCCAAGAGTCCGTCAGCTCTCAAGGGTGGGGGCGGGGAGACGATGATCTGAGAGGACTGGACAACTGTGCACCCAGGGAGACTGAGTCACGTGGGGGTCAGAGCATGTGGCGTGAGAGCCAGGGGAACGGAATGCTTTTCTGGGGCAGAATTTGAACTTTAGGTGCTTAATTTCTACAGGCAAGATCTCTGCTCAATCTCTTGTCGTAAGAAAGGAGTTGTGTGCTTCTGAGTACACACACATATCCACACACTTTGCTGGTGTGTATTCTTTACTTGCCTAAGCACTGTAATTTAGATTTTGATTCAGAAAATTAAAAATAAATGTCTAAGAGTTCCGTGTCAAAATCTTTCAGATTTCTTCCATTATGGAAGCTGGTTTCCTGTGATGAAAGAATGCCATCTCTGAGGAGCTCTGGGAACTTCTGCAGAGTGTGCGTCAGGTCCTGAAAATGCAGGGGGAGCATGGCACAGAAAGAAAGATGTGTGCACACGCTTTAGCAGGACAACGGTGACTTTAGGGCGTTCTGGCGCCTTTGTTTCAATTACTCCCTACCTGTCGCCCTCTTTCTCCTTTCTTTCACTCTACTTGTACCCAAGCTTCATTTCATTTAAAATAAAAATTGGAAATATGAGGACCTTCACACCAATAGTGCTAAGGAATTAAAGTCCCCTGGGAACTGCTGTCAACTGATGACTACCCGGAATTGGTGTAAAAATACCCCAGCTCTCCTGTCCTTCGGGTGGGGGTTCTACACTGGCTCCCAGAGTTTCCCCATGGGATTAAGTTCCAGGGGTCCCCAGTGGAAGCTGATTTAATAACACGCTCTCTGTGCTTCCCACCCCTGTGTCAATTCCCTGCCCCCCACCAGTGTATCCTGCTCTCACCTCCCAAACCAACTGCTTGCACTCGAATCTTTATCTCAGAGTCATCTTCTGGAGGGACCCAAAGTAACACACATGTGTTCTGGCACTGAAATATTGGCACGAACCTTCGGGTGATGGTCATGCCACCCAGCTTCCCTTGTGCCACGACACCTGACACAGTTCTCCATTGCTTCACAAAGTACTGAGTTACACCGCTTTGCTGAGCACAAGATGACCTGGATTCTGCAGTGAGAACTGTCACCATATTTTACTAGAGTTTAACTTGAGTATCAATGTATGGACAAGAAAATAATTCTGGTCGGGGGGAGGTCAAAATGAGAGGTTTTTTTTTTTTTTTAATTAAGGAATTGGTGAGAAGGCCAGGAGGCAAAGAGAACTGTCTTTGTACCTGCCACGGGCGTGTGTGGATTCTTCTTCCTCTCGCCTTGTCCTGGTCAGGCCTCCTCTTTAGAGGGTCCTTTATGTTCTTGATCTGGGGTTTTCACTTCCTCGTTTCAGGCTCTGTAACAGTCCTCATCGCTTCTTGTGGCACCAGCTGCAGTTGCCCAAAGCCCACTGGATGGGCAAAATGCTGACTAATGCATTTAATACTATTCATTGATGCTATTCCTCAAAATACCCTGTGCAGTTATGACCTGCGTGCTCACCCCCTCCTCACCCCTTCCAAAGTCATCTCTGGGGAGGCAAGGTTCTTACTGAGGACAATGAAGGGTCATTGAACCATTGCTCAAAAACAAGTGAGTGACATGATGAAGGGGCCAGGAGGAAACCCACCCCTTAGACGCAGACACCAGTTTACTAATCGCCAATGTCATTCAGACCATCCTTGCAACAAAGAAGGTAACATGAGCAATGACCAGAAACAAAAAGCAATTGTATCTTTTCAGAAAAAAATGTGGTTATTTCAGGGATGATCAGTCAGCAGTTACTGACAATAATAACAATAATTACCAATTTTTGACTATCCACTTCGTGCCAGGAACCATACTAGATATTCTTGCATTGTTTCTTATCCACCCCTTCCCCAACACCAACCCTGAAAGAAGGATATTTTCATCCTTCCTATCTCCCTCCCTCCTTTCCTTCTTCTCATCCTTCCATTCTTACTTCCTGCTTCTCTTCCTTCCTTCCTTGCTCCCTCTTTCCTTCCTTCTTCCTTTCTTCCACAGCTGAGACTACCAAGACTCTGAGAAGTTAGGTTATCTACCAAGGTCACAGCTACACCTTAAGTGAGCTGTGATTTGAGTCCAGGTTTATCTGATTTGAAAACTCATACTCTCACTTGTATTATTTGGAAGATATAAAGCTTTGAAGCTTTTTAAAAAACATGCACATATGCCTGGAAAATGCTTTTAAGAAGACGGACATCTAAGCATAAGCTTTTCTGAAATGGAAAGTTAGAAAAATTCTTTAATGGCTAAATATGAGAACATGAATTACCGGCATTTCTGCATTTGGACTTCTGGGTAATGAATTACAATAGCTACTGAGAACTTACCGAAACAACAGAACTTTAAATAATAGATATTTTCTGTTCTTTTCTGGACTACTTATAAATTCACCCACTCAACAAACATTTATTGAACAAATACTATGTGTGAGGACTAATAATGATTGATTGTTATATTGCATCTGGAATACTCTGAGTTGAACCTCTAACAAGGTCTTTGAAAGAAAAGTAATTATTTCTGAAAGAAATATCACTTTAAAAGCGTACTATAGCCACATGAGAAGTACTTGGCTGTGAATTTTATCCCTTGCCATCATGGGTTTGGCTGGGAGGCCCAGTCAGGGCCGTACAATATGGATCAGTGTCAATGTTCCAGTTACTGCTATTCATTCTGCAATGTTGGCCACCATCTACAGGGTAGCCAGGAAGCTAGGGAGCTCAAAAACGTCTAGTCACTATTCAGTCATTTTTATTTTAAAAACTTAGTCCAGTCCAATTCTAATTCTGTGACGCAGAGCTTCTTTCCAATTAGCACAGATGGGACTCGAAAGCAGCTTAGGAATTTGCTTGTGGTGGAAAAGGAGAAGGCCTTTTCCTCCTCTCTCTCTTTCTCTCTCTCTCTCTCTTCCTCTCTCTCTGTCTGTCTCTCTCTCTCTCTTTCCCTGTCTCTTCCTCTCCGTCTCATTCCCTCCCTCTTTTCCTTCATCCCCCTCTCTTTCAACTCTGTACTCCCTCAGCACTGACCCCACCGAGAGAACTTCTGCTTCTGTTCTTTGCCTCCTGGGGACCTCTCCTTCTTCCCTATCCTTTGATTTCTTCGTTCTAAGCAGTACCTGAATCTTCTTCCGGAGATGCTGAGCCTCAAGGCTGAATGGTGGAAAAGGTGGCAAGGGAAGAAAACAGATAAACAGAACAATGCAGACTGCCCAGAAGGAAAGTTCACTGGAAGGTATTTCAAAACAACAACACACAGCACACTTATTTTTTCCATGTCTTCCCCTTACTCTTGAATTTCAGGAGCGTATCTGTATTTTTCACCACCTTCCCCTAGCACAGTGCCAAGCTTAAAGTAGGCACTCAACAAACATTTGCCGAATGAATGAAATTCAGCGTGAAATACCAGTGTGGTCCTGGGTCTTGATGAAAGTGTATGACAAAGGGGAAAAAGGTAAATGAACAGGGCAGAACTTCCTGCCTTCAATTAAAAAGTACTGAGCACCAGTGTTGCAGCAGGCATTGCTGCTCGGGTCAACTAGACACAGAGAGGAATAAAGAATGTTCTCTGTCCTGAGTTGCTCATAGACAAGTGGGAGAGACAATCCTAGTGCTTTTTTTTTTTAACTTGCCCAAATCCTATAATAGAGATAAGATGTTATAATGTTTAATAAAGGTAATGAATGGAAACATGCAGGTACCAGACTCTGTGATCAAGAGGAGAAATTCCATCATTAATCTGGGAAATGCAGGGAGGAAGTCTTCTCCCCAGTCACAGTGAAGGCGAGGAAAGCTATGAAGGATGTCGTCTTCAGCATCCACATGTAAGGAACTAATGTGACATGTAGTTTTCTTCGCCTGGAAAGTTCTACCTGATAGCTGGGCTGGTATCAATTTGCAAGGTTGCTATAAAATTATTGAATGCTCGGTGCACATTTAGGAACATTGAAAAAAACAGTATAAAAATTTTTCACTACTATGTAAAGTACGGTGATAATTCTCAGTGGAATGATTAGATTTTTTAGAGAATTAAAGTTCGAATTAATTAAATCAAGTAGTTTTGCTTCGACTTACTGTTCACTCTCTATACCAATTGATGTTTTCCAGGGGAAGGAATAAGTGGTATAACTAGAAATAGCTGTTCCTTGACAAAATTCTATACTTTGTGGGAACTGCTATGAAAGTTTTCCATCTGACATAAGACTTGGACTCTAAATGGTTTCTCTCCTTTAAAACACAGCAACAAAACAGAAATAGAAGAAAAGTTAGGTATCAGCATAAAAAAAAATATCCTTAGGCCAGTGCCGCCCAGTGTAGTAGCTACTGGCCACACGTGGCCATTCAGTACTTGAAACGTGGCTAGCCCAAACATGGACCATAAGTGTAAAACACACACTGGATTTTAAAAACATAATTCCACAAAAAAGGGTAAAATATTTCATTAATAAGTTTTAATATTGATTACATGTTGAAATGATATTTTGGATATATTGGGTTAAATAAATATATCACTAAATTAAATTCATCTGTTTCTTTTTCCTTTTTTAAATGTGACTACTAGAAAATTTAAAGTTACATATGTAGGTTGCACTATATTATTTTGCTGCACTACTTTAGACTGTGATATTCGGAGCATTTCCTTCTTTTTTTAACAAGAATTGGGAAAGTTTTCTGTTAAGAGCAACTGACCCGCTTTAAAGAAAATCACAAACACGTGGGAATATAAAAGACAATTCAGTTTTCTTTTGTTTTTGTAAGAGAAAGATATCTGAAATGTCATGCTCAGCTGATTTTAAAATTAAGAACAGAAAACATGAATATCTTTTTTTTTTAAATTGAATAAAGACTCAAAATCCACTTCAATTCCCATAATGGCTCATCAGCCAAGGGCATGGAGAGGAGGAGAGAGACGGAATTGGCAGAGAGGGGGCATGCTGAGGAGGAGACTCGGCGATCATCCTTTCAGAGAATTAATTTTATACTCATATTCCTAAAAATCCTGAAAGAGAAAAGGTATGCATATGAGACAAACAAATGTCTTCTTGTACCATACACCAATTATTCATGCTAATTATGGTCATTCAGGTGAATTACCTCAAATTACATAGAGGACCATACCAGTCAAAGTTTACTATGGATTTCCCCTCTGTTGAACACTTGCTCCTCTGGGAATAACCAAAGACTCCTTCTTTTGAGCATACAATGGATTTTTCCTGTCAGGAAGGCATTATTGCAGAAAGAGGAGGAAGAGCTGCAGGTCAGCACAACCGGCTTGACTTGATTATCTCTCTAGCTGCAGGACTCGCACAGAAAGCAATGACTGTAGAAATGGAGTACCAACCGGACCCTCCTTGCTGCACGTGCCCCAGTAAAGAAGGCAAGACCACTTGCCAGGTTTCAGTTCTCCCTGCAGGGAGGCCCCTCAGCTCCCAGCCTTGGAAAGAGGCCTCCTTAGGCACGGAGGGCACTCACACCCTCTAGCTCCAAGCGCAGGGAGAAGGCCGTTGTCTCTGGCTCCCTGGTTCAGGTCTCCTTTCCCGTCCACAGGCTCAGCAGTAGGCAGTACTGAGAGCGAGGCCGTGGCTGCTGGCTCTCCCTTGGTTCCCCCATTGCCAGCCCACTGCCACAGTGTGCAAAAGCAGTTGATAAAAGCTCTCGTCAGAGGCATTGGGCAATGGTTTCCATGCCCACCACCAACCCAGAGGCTAGGCAATGAATTATAAAGCATCTGTTTAATTTCAACACTGTTATTGCTGCTATATGTCAATAATGCTTTAATTTTAGTCTACAAAGCAAAGTGAAACAAACAACCACAAAAAACAAACAAAGAAATCATTGACTTTTGAGATGAAATTAACCCACGTAGTTTCATTCCAGTTCAAACTTTACCTTTCACGAATGAGAAAGTGGCAGTATCAGAGGGCTGAGAGCCTTTCCAAGCCACAGCCCCAGCTGGGATGGAATTGCTCTTAACATGGCTCCTTTCTTCTCTCAGTACTCCCCAGGCATGTCACAGGCGCTCCCAAGTGGTCTGGGCAGAGTGGGAAGGGAGGGAAAGTCTGGAGACCTAGGTCCTTTCTATGAACATCCTTAGCTTCCTGCCCTACAAGTCCCTGCAAGGATCATTCAACCCTGGAGTTAAACTCACTTGGGGCCCTTCCAGGCCAAGCTAACTTACCATGATCGGCTTGTTTTCAATTCCTTTCCTCAGCATATTAACTGCTGCCCACTATGCTACATATTTGCTGCACTGGATTTTACTTAAGTATCCTGTGAATTATTCTCTTACCCTACGAGTTGGATGCTTAAGCAGAGTCCATTGAATTGGTTCTCAAATCTGTTTATGTCAGTTGTCCTTATTAGAACTACCTAACTTAATAAGCTATAACCTACATCAGTGAAAGATGAATTTAGAAAGAGAATTTTCTCTATAAAAATTAAGTTAAAAGTTTTGAATGCTTATAGGAGAACTGTAAAGTTTAAGGGAAGAAAATCTTAAAAATCTAGAGGGATTCTGTGTACTGATTGTTTCATTGGTTTTCATTTAACTTTTTGTGTGTGTGTGTGTGTGAGGAAGATTAGCCCTGACCTAACATCTATGCCAATCTTCCTCTATTTTATATGTGGGATACCTTCCAAAGGAGGGCTTGATAAATGGTGCATATGTCCACACCCAGGATCTGAACCTGTGAACCCCAGACTGCCAAAGCAGAGTGTGCGAATTTAACCACTATGCCACCGGGCCAGTCCCACATTGGTTTTCATTTAAGATCTTGCTCCCTTTAAGAAAAAATTAAAGCTGGAAATGATAGAATACGTATTATTGTTGTGGTCCATGTATAAAAGACAATGCAGAATTCCCATCAGCTGTCACCAACTCAAAGAATAATCCTTGATCCTACATCAAATGTTGGCAAATAAATGTAAATGTATATGTTTTGAATTAAAATAAATTATGCAGAGCATGCATCACTTTTTAGTGAGTCTCCATAATTAACTTTTCTGATTGACTGATGAATAACTGACAAGTAGTAGGATATATTGGAGTATATGAGGAAGCCATTTGGTTTAAAACTAATTCAGCCTGATCTTTTATTCCGGAAAGGCCTGAGTGGCCTGTTGACCATGTATTGTACATCTGCTTTAAACATTTACAATGTCTCAAGGACAAGAATGATGCCCTTAAAGATAGGGATGCAGCTTCCCCCCATATTGGCATTTCTTTAAGGATAAGCATCTCTTCCCAGAAACTAAGGATTAATTAGTGACCTGCTGACCACAGACTTGCTGTGCTCACCTTGTGACCACTCGCCTGCTGTGCTAGCTAATCATCATGACGGTAGTAAAAGAGATATTCCTGTCATATGTGATGTATGCTCTTTGTTCTGAGACAGTATATAACCACTCTGTATACCCCACTTCTTTGATGCCCTTCCTTCCTTGTGGAAGGAAGCCCCTGGGCTATTGTCCTCAGACTTGGCTCATAATAAACTCACACCAATTTTGATCTGTAGGGATTATTTGCATCAACATGACCTACCATGTATTTGTCATATCACAATGATTAGAAAAATGTTCTAGTCTTAAAATTAGGAAGGGAGAAGGGCATATATATATTTCAAATCTTGTGCAACTCCTACATGACTAAAGCAATTATTTTTATTGCCAGAAAACATTTTCCCATACTTGCTTCTCCTTAGGCCTTTTAAGAACTGATGACAGAACATAAGTTTTGCTCCCATATATTAAGAACTTGTTTTCTTCTTCCTTTTTCTCAAGACCAACCTAAGTGCTTATAACATATGAACTCTGTGCTAACCGCCAGAGGCAGAGGCAGTTCACTTCCAGACCAACCCTCCTGCTGTAGCAGCCAAGAAAGTCTTCTTTCTTCTCATTTATTTTCTGGTGATCTTATTCTAAGACGCTTGACAAAAAAGTAGTAAAAAGTAATAACAATTAGCTGATCAAATGGTGCTTGAAGACAGAGTTCAGAGTCAGTGGCCAATGTGTTGCTATCACTTAGGCTAACTCTGAATCCTGACCAGAGTTTCCTCACCTCCCTTTATAGGGATCCTCCACATCAGAGGAAAGAAATAATCCTAATTCCAAAAGAACTAGGCCCCTGTGATCCTTCAGCAAGATGCTGTACTTCAAAAAAAAGTCCAACATCCCCTCAAATATATTTTAGAGCTTTACTGAAGTCTTTCAAACTCAGCAGAATATAAAACCTCTCTCTCCTGCCTTCTCAAAGCTCCATTCATCACAATAAGAAAACTGCCCACCCAGTCCCTCTCCCTTCCCACCACTCCCAGTTCTCACCAACACTCAACCCAAATGTCTCTGGTTCTCTCTCCCACCCCTTTTACTAGCTCTAATTAAGAATCTCTTGTTTTCTTATCTTCCAGTGACTTCCTATCCTTCCCAATGTAAGTCAAGCAAGTCAAGAGAGACACCTCTCAACATCTCCCGCAATTCACTCGTTTCCCTGATGTGCATAACAAGGTTTAGGAATAGACATTATTCCCCTTAGGTGCAGAAAACTGGGAGAGGCTTTTAATCCCTCATGGTAATTGGGATTGTTTTCTGTATCATTTACATGAAAGGCACTGAATCTGATTTATGTTAAACTCCAGTCTCTTAACTCTTGACAACAGTCAACTAAGATTTTCTATGTGTGTGATCTTGAATAAGTCACATATGCTCTCTGAATGTGAGTTTCCTCAGCCTTAAATAGAGAATAACCCCTCACAGGTTGTGAAAGTTAAATGAGACGCTAATTTGCAGAGGCTTTACATTATAAAAGCACCTTCTCATACAGAGAATCCATGGAATGGCAAACACAAGCCCCCCAAGATGAGTTATGACTCATTGAAAGTCTTGTTGTGAAATGCTCTCTGAGAAGGTGGGCTCACAGAATTGCACAAAACTGCCCAAGTTGAAGATGATAATTCAGCCTGAACCAGTTTTCAATTGTTAAAGGATAAAATACTTTTTAAAGGTAAAATCACGACTCTCATATAAATACAAAATGAACACATGACTAAGATTCTTATGTAACTATTAATTAATGAGGGAACTGAAATAGCACATAAAACATTGACCAGCTTAAACTAGTTTTGCTTCCTTAAAACAGGATATTGATTAATCAAACCTTGTTCAATAACAGGGATGGCACTGTGCATGTGCCAGAGGGGAACCCATACCACAGGATACCCCAGAACCAAGAATTTTCGGAAATATTGACACTGGAGCCCTTTACAAAGTGAGAAGTCCTTCAATAAGTCCTTCAAAAAATCCAGCTTCCAGCAGCCCAAGTAGCTTGATTACCATATATGGACTGATTT
Source organism: Tapirus indicus (assembly GCA_031878705.1). Classification (NCBI taxonomy): domain Eukaryota; kingdom Metazoa; phylum Chordata; class Mammalia; order Perissodactyla; family Tapiridae; genus Tapirus; species Tapirus indicus. Next base: position 41,565,400 of record CM062927.1, read on the forward strand.
GAGATTAGCCAATCAGCTTCTGCCCCTAACTCCTTAAATTTCACCCCAAACCCTGGGTCAGGCAGACAGATTTGAGAGCCTTGCTTTCTGTCTCCTTGCTTGTCAACCTCACTGTAAAGCTTTTCTTTACTCAAAAGCCAGTGCCATAGTATTGGTTTCTATGAACAGTGGGCAGCGAGCCCTTGCTCAGTGACAGAACCAGTAAGATGTTACAACCAGTTTAAAGGAAAAATCTAAAGCATAGACACGTATGGCATTGTTAAAGTAATAAACAGGAGCCCATTAGACTGAGGTGGTGCTAATACCTTGGCAACTGACATAAGCAAACTGGAACCTAAGCCAGAGTCAATTCCTATAAATGCCTCAAAGTTAAGAAATCAAAACTTAGCAACAACCAATCACAGACTACCAACTACACTTTCTCAAATAAGGCAACTGCTTAAACTATAGCCAATCAAATAATTTCCCTTGCTTTGCTTCTGCGTCTTCTCTATAAAAGTCTTTCCCCTAGCTCCCGCCAGTCGAGGGCCCCTAACCACTTTCTGTTAGAATTGTCATTTGCTCAAATAAAGTCATAAATTTCAATATGCCTCAGTTTAACCATTCATAGGCAGTCAGGAATGGCCAAAGTAAATCTACACAATACTTGCAAAACTGGCTTCTACCATGATGGGAAGGTGGAGAGAGAAATCTATTATGCATCCACCAGTCACAATACAGTCAGTTTTCATTATTTGCTGATTTAGTATTTGTGAATCCACTTACTTGCTAAAATACATGGGTTAGAAAAGTTTCATTCAAGCATGAGTTATAATGCTGTTGGCCGTGAATTAAATGTTAACGAAACAACATACATTAAAGAAGGTGTCTTTAAACAGAAACACGCATAAAACATAGTTATGTATTGATTGGTTGATGAAAATGTTGTGACCAGAAGCTCACAGGAGCCTAACCCTGTATTTTTCCTAAAAGCAATGGTTCAATATTCACTAATTCAGTGTTCATGGCCATGTTATAGAACACAACTACCGTGAATAATGAGACTTGATTGTATTTGTCTTTGGACAAGAATCATTTACTTGCATTAGCATCAATTATCTACAGCTTACAGAGTTGTAAAATAGCTCAAAGACAATAAGAGACAAAGAGAACCCAGAAGGGTATGCTAGACAGAACACCAGTAATCTTTTTTTGCCATTTCAAAATCTTTCATGGTTTTTTCCTGGAAAAATCAGTTACTTCAGTTGTTTCAACTAAGCAAAGTAAACAGTGGTTGTCAGACTAACACATAAATTCTTTCAAAATTTCTACTTGCCTGCTAAAACCTAATTCTCTAGCATTTAAAAATAATATGACCCTACTGTTGTAGCCCCACTTGTAGGTATCAGTCATTTGAAAGGAATGGAGCCAATGCAGGTGAAGAGATATAAGGTGAAGGAAGGTAGGAGGTGGAAGTATAAGTTATTTTGTTCAACCCTGGAGCTTCTCAGGGAAGCAGAGAAGATCATAGCCATTTTGCAGAAGAGGAAACATAAACTCTCATAAGTTAAATCATGCTAAAGAGGACATACATAGATAAATGGGTAGAACCAGTTCTTCTAGACCCAAAACCAGAGTTCTTTCTGCCCCAAACACCCTCTATATTTTACCAAATATTTGGAAACCACTTGTCTCACCTATTTCCTCTGGGTTGGTGGTGAAGACTGGAAGGTTGATTTATAATCTCAGTTTTTTATCTCAATGTCTTTACAAAGCTGTATTTATTTGTTGATTTTTTTGCCTACAGTCTTTGTTTTTTCCACTAGAAAGAGCAAAGGAAAGGAGCATTGCCGGGCTTGGCTCTGAGAAGGAAAACAAGCTACAAGTGTAAAGAATCTAGAGGTGCTGAGAGAAGCAGGAGCTGAGAGTCTGAGAGTTAACAAATTCTTAACACTCATTTGTGGTTAGATTTCATCTTTGTTTTTTCTTTCTTTCTTTTTTTTTTTTTTACTGTTTCTGCATTTCCTATCTATAACTACCTCAGACATCTTAAGAAGCCAAAGTGAAGGAACAGCTTATATAAAACTGCTGCGGGGGATCAGAATTGGCCACCTCAAGATCTGTCTCTTTACCTTGCTCTGAAGGAGGCTTTGACCTTCACCACCCTCACCAAATGTCTAAAGGGATTTGGGATGAAGGCTTGTCCCTGGGACGGGCCATCACCTTGGATAACTCTGGGTATCAATAGACTGGGAGGGTCTTTGCTAGGCCCGTTCTTATCAAAGTTCTGTTTACCAAATATTTACTTTTGTAAGGAAAATCTCCATTTGTAAAGGTATCTCCTTCTGTGCACTGGGAAGAGGGGGGGATGACCTCATCTCTAGAAACTTAACGTGGAAGGCGGGGCATTAACTCTGCATACTCGTGTTTACTGTGCTTTTCTTGTAATCCCTCACGACTAATACCCCCAACCCCCCAAATACCCTCATTTGTCTATTTAAGAGGAGAATCTCCACCATTTTGTGTAGAGATACTCAGTTTCCCTGATCCTCTCCCATGTATACCTGTTATAAAGCTTTGTTTGATTTTCTCCTGCTATTCAACCTCATGTCAATTTAATTTGTAGCCCAGCCAGAAAGGACCCAGAGTGGGTAGAGAACGCTCTTTCTCCCCTTCACTGCCAATTACTTTGGCTTTTGGATTAGTGACAGGTGTTCAGCAGTTGAAGTAATTACTCAGAAGTTACAACACCAATTTCTCAGTCTCTCAGCTCTCAGTTTTTAGATATCTGGCTGTGTACTCATCAAAACTGTTCTTCTTAAGTCTCTATAGCACTATCTGTCAGATAGACAGACAGATAGATAGGTAGGTAGGTAGGTAGATAGCTAGCTAGCTAGCTAGCTAGCTAGATAGATGAAACAAGCATACAGACATACCTACCTAGATACACAAATAGCCCATCGTTACACAGGTAGTAATGCCAAATGGATCCTGAAGTTTATCTAATCCTCACTTACATGACATACATAATACAGAGGACCTGTTTTTGCTGCAAGTATAATCAATAAATTCAACATTTCATATATAAGTGGTATACAAATAGGCCAGTAGTTTTAATTCATCCCAATAAGCACATGGCAAGAAAATGGTTCAAGGTGACTAAGTACTCAAGGTGACATAAAATCAATAATTCCATAAAGGAAACCTTGGAAAGATTCTATGTTTGTATTCTCTTGTATATTTGAATTATTCTGTATTGAGGGTCATAAAGAAAAATCAAGGCATCTGCAAATACATTGACAGGATGAAACATGGTGCAGTGGCTTTTTATTTGGCTAAGCTGGAGCTGGTTTCCCAGAATTCCCTTGACCGTTTGGTTCCAGGTTAGAGTTGGCCACGAGAAATTTGCGCATGATTTGGAAGGTGGCAGTGAAACAATGGCCATTACACCCACGAGGTCACCTAGGGCACCAAGTGTGTTCCACATGTGGGCATTGGTGCGCTGCCTGTGGTGGCAAGGAGCAGCAGCTGGGCCCTAGATGCTTAGTGGAGAAGACTGCCAGCTGCTTCTCATAAGGCACCCACATCACTGAGGTTGGAAGTGGGGAAAGAGATACATGTTACAGTTTGTCCTCAGTGGATTCCAGTTTGCCCTTGTTCTTTTGTGCTTGACCTCTAGTTTTTCTTCCCAACTTCAAATCTTGCTGACATGTAGCCTCTTCCAGCCCCTTCAGGCCCATCCCAGACACAGAGCAACATCCTCTTAAAGACTTCTTCACCAGCTCCCACCATTGTAGAGGGTCTGGTCCATATAATAAATCCCTTATTCCATATCACTCGTCGTGGCTCCGCCTCCCAGATGGTACCCTGACTGACACACATGGTTTAATGGCAAGAATGAACTTCAAGTCAGGAGACTGTATTCTAGCCCCGAATTTAACCACTGCCCAGCTGTGTGTCCTTGGCACTTCACTCGACTTCTCTGGATCTCTGTTTTGTTAGATTAGATGAATATTAGTGGCAGCTCCACCACAGCATTCATAACTCACTGAGACATTATATTCACTCAGAGTTTGTAAAAAGCTAGGAGATTGTTTTAGTCAAATGAGGCTCTATATCTAAGATCCCTTCTTAAAAGTAACTTTGTTCACTGATACTGGAGAATATTTTTATCATGTTTCAAAATATTCATTAATATGGGACCAGTGCAAATTATAGTGTGTTATATGGCTAACTACAAAAATTCCCAGTGCATATGTGCCTGTAAAATGGCCAAGAATGTCAATTGTTGTAAGAGTGGGTTGTCCTGAATACCTGTAAATGTCCGAATTGCAAGAATCCTGGGACTGAGACACAGAACACGGATCTGCTTAATTCAGTGGGGCGGTAGGAGAACCCCCATGAGTCATCTGATAGCTCTCCTTTCTTTGCCCAGCATGTTTTTGATAGTTTCCCAGGACATCTGTCTCATCAGAGCCATCAGGAACAAGCATTTCCCAGGAGCTCTTTCATTCTCATATATCAAACAGCAAAAACGAAATACAGAGTTGGACTAAAAGCAGATCAAAATGATTGTAGGATGGAATAGGGGCCCTCTGACAACTCTTTTCAATAGGATGACAGTGGGGTAAATTCTGGCAAGAGTCCCCTCTCCTCCCGCAGTGAAAGGCAGCATGTTGAAAACATGGTCATGAGACGATTGGATTTGTCACCACCATCTCTGTACCATGATGCATCATCAAAGAAACAACAATGGTGTTGCTAGGAGCTACTGCAATAATACCATCTTGCATTTCCAAGGAGCCCATTTCTGAGCTGCTTTTGTGCCTTTTCCCCTTCATTTAATGACACAGATGTCTACAATCTAAACGCACCTGTGTTTCGAAACACAAGGTTCATTATGAGAACAGAGCACTGATCTCCTCATGATTGTTCTTGATCATGAACAATGGCCACATACACAGCACAGAGCCAGCAGCCCTAGAATTAACTTCCTTGATAGCAGACACATTCTTGGACGTCAAAATTCTACACCAGTAGGAGCAAATTATAGGCTTAAGGGATTTATTTCTTATTACACGAGGAATGCACACACATTGATTCTTTTCCACTAGTGATGGATCAACAATGGCTTTCATTTAAAACACAAATATCTCATTTAACAGAAAGGATGAGGAGGGGGCAGGGAATAGGGTGTCTAGATGATTCTCCCAGGGGTTCGAGGAATCCAGGGGGTATCTCTCAGGGGTCTGGTTTCTTACAAAGCAAGAATGAATTACTTTTTATTTCCTAAGTATTTAGTTCAAGAGTTAAGCAAACATTTTGGGTCATCTAATTTGTTGCAGGCATTGGGGCCATTCTTGAACTTTTAGTCACATGAAGAAGAAAAATTGTTTCCTCATTCATTTCACTAGTCTCCTTCTGCCATCCTTAGCTTAGCTTATAGCATCAGCCAGTGGCTTCTTGTGTTACTTGGAAATGTGGTTAATTTCAGTGATACAGTTTCCAACAGAATCTATTGGCAAGACAACAAAGGGCTTGGAAACAAGGCAGGGGTGTAGCGAGTGGTAGGGTACATACTACAGGACACCTGGGTTCAGTTCCGCATCAATTCAACAAACAGTTATTGAGTGCCTGCTAAATAGAAGGGTCTCCTTATATTCCAGGAGGGCAGACAGATAGTCCACAAATAAAGTAGACAATATCAGACACTTATAGGTGTGGTGAAGCAATTATAGCAGGGTGATGTGACCAGATGAATGTGAGGCTAATTTAGCCAGGATGGTCTAGCAAGATGTGGGGATCAGAACTGGTCACCTCCATGTGTCTCTTTACCTTGATTAGCTTTGACCTTCTCCACCCCCACTAACTGTCTGAAGGGATTTGGGATGGAAGGCCTGTCCCCAGAACGGGCGGTCACCATGGATAACTCTGGGTATCGATAGACTAAGAGGGTCTTTGCTACGCCCATTCTTATCAAAGTTCTGCTTACCAAACATTTACATTTGTAAGGGAAATCTCCATTTGTAAAGGTATCTCCTTCTCTGTACTGGGAAGAGGGGCGGATGACCTTATGTCTAGAAATTTGTCAATGTGGAAGGTGAGGCCTTATATCTGCATAATAACCTTACTGTTCTTTTCTGGTGATCTCCCATAACTGACCCACCCTCAATATCCTTGTTTGTCTATTTAAGAGGACAACCTCTGCCATTTCGCTGAGAGATACTCAGTTTCCCCGGGTCTCTCCCATGTATACATGTTATAAAGCTTTGTTTCACTTTCTCTGGCTATTCGGCCTCATGTCAATTTAATTTGTAGCCCAGCCAGAAAGGACCCAGAGTGGGTAGAGGATATTCTTCCCCTTCAAAGATATCTTTGAGGAAGTAACATGTAAGCTGAAAACAATGGCAAAAAGGAGCCAGACATACAAAGATCTTAGGAAGATATTCCAGGTAGAGGGATTTGTTCAAAGTTCAAAGGCCCTAGTAGGGGAACCCATTTGGCGTGTTGATGACACAAAGGGGAGGGCCATATGGCTGGGATGGAAATTGGCACTGGAGAGATAAAAGGTCTCTTAGGGCCCAGTAACCCTGGTATGGAATTGTTATTTTAATTTATTTCAGTGTTTTTCAAACTTCAGTGTGCATAAGAATCACCTGGAGTATTCAATAAAAAACAGATTGCTGAGACCCTCCTACCCCAGAGATTTCTTGGCAAGGCCTGAGAATCTGCAGTTCTCCAATCTCCCAGATGATTCAGTTGCTGCCTATCCACTGACAATACTCTAAAAAAAAGCTTTATTAACATATAATTCACAGACCATGCAATTCAACCCATTTAAAGGGTAGAATTCATTTTTAATATATTAGCAGATATATAAACCATCACCACAGCTAATTTTAGAACATGTTCATTACCACAAAGAGAAACCCTGTATTCTTTAGCTATTATTTCCCCCCCTCCCCATATCCACCCCTACCCAGCTCTATGCAATCACAAATGTACTTTCTGTCTCTATAGATTTGCCTATTCTGGACATTTTATGTAAATGAAATCATGTAACATGTGGTCTTTTGTAACTGGTTTCTTTCACTTAGCATAATGTCTTCAAGATTTATGCATGTTATAGAATGTGTCAGAACTTTCTTCCTTTTTATGGCCAAGTAATATTCCATTACATGGATATACCGCATTTGCTTATCTATTTCTCTGTTAATGGACATCTGAGTTATTTCCACCTCCACTGACCATACTTTAATTAAAACTAATTTAGAAGCATTTGAGGGCACTCACACCAATTTACATATTTAAACGACCACTCTGCTTGCTGTATGGCAAATGGGTTGCAGAAAGACAGGAGTGGCAACAGTGATGATGGTCGGGAGGCCACTGCCTTATCAAGGCAAGAGACAATGGTGGCCTAAACTAGGGCGAGTGGTAATATGAAAGATGGAGAGAAGTGGAAGGATTAAGAATCTGTATAGGAGGCAGAATCAACAGGACTTATTGATGGATGAAATATGAGGTAGTGAAGGAAAGAGAAATCAACAGGGTGCTTGAGTTTGGGCCTTAAGCCACTGGGAAAATCATTGTGCTGTTAATTGAAATAAGAAAATTGTTTTTAGAGATTTCTGATCTCCCATGGTTGCTATGGCCATTAGGAAGGTGTTTGAGCCAAAGAAATCTCTCTCAGCAATAAAGAAAATTTTTGTTATCTACTAATTCTATTTTTTCCAACTATACTACCCAACCAATTACAAACGTTGCTGTAATTTGCATTTGCTGTATTATAAATATTCATTTCAGCTACAGAAAGCAAGCAAATCAATGGGGTAGATGTATGGGCAAGCAGCTTATGAGGAATATACAGAATTCATGAGATGTGTTAAAAAGTTAGTAACCTGGGAGACAGGTTACACTTAGACAAACTGAGAAGAGCGAATGTGTACTAAACAAAGATAGAAAGGGAGGATAGGACCAACAGACACCAAATATTCATTAGATATATGAAGCTCTGAATATTCATGAATGTACTAATATACCTAGGGCATACGAGGCACTCAATATTCATGAGGTCTTACATCCACCACCCATTAGTGACATCTATTAAGGCCCCACATGTCCTATCCCCAAGAAAGGTGGATAAAATCCAAAGCTGTTTATCAGGCTAACCACCAAGCTATAGCTTGCATCTCTCCAAAAGAGCAAGTACGTATTGTTGTCTCTAGGATCCTTCCATTCATTGGGCCCTCTTGCTGAAGCCTCAACTCTGGTCCTCATAACATGGCTGTTATGGAAAGGCTGATGCAGCAAAGAGGAAGAGAGACAGGATGTATGGACATTGCATAACAGAGGATTCTGGGAGTGTGGTCCCTCTACCCCTTATTGTAACTGTGTTAATTTCTTACTCTGTCTCTTTCTCCTTGCTTCTGGCTGTATATTTTAAATTGATTTAGTAAATTGAGTGGTTCAAGGATGTTAATTTGGTCTCAATTTCCTCGTGTGACCACTGGAATAGCTACCTGGTGATCTATTTGCAGATCACCATTGCATCCAGGTAATTTCCCATGCGAAGTTACAAACTGTCACATATCAGAGCCCAAGAGAAGATGAAGGTCTCCTAGGGATCCAGGATTAGCATGGCATGCATAATCTCAGTGAATCAACCTTGTGAATGGGACACCAGTGCTAACTTTAAGACAGGATTTCCTATTTCTCTCATGTACACTCAGCAATGACCTTTTGTTTGAGGCCAGCTAACCTGAAATGCTTATATCACATTCGACTGCATTCATTATCCCTTAAAGCACATCAATAAACATCTACACAAACAAGGTGACTACAGCTTCAACAATGCCAATCTGAAGCAGAGTTAAGGGCTTAACTTTAATTTAACTGTGACAACCACAGGTAAATGCTGAATTCCGGAAACAAAGAAACCTGAAAATCAAACTTATTGGAAAGTTGAAAGTAAACGTCCAAGGACGACTTGCTCCTTACTAAGTAAGGCCTGAAGAGGAGGCTGGCCCGAAGGGTTAGGGCTAACCATGTGGTCTGCCTTCCCTCCCCACCACCACCCTTTCAGTTCTTGTGGAATTTAAGGATAAAATTTTACAAAATACAGGATTTAACCTTATTTTACATGCCCACAAAAACCTGTAGAAACCCCAAACCAAAGTATGTCCATTACAACAGATAAATACTAGTAAACTGGTTGGAAAATAGTTCAGCAAAGGAAAGGAAGAAGCCAGAGAATTCAAGAAAGAAAAAACAAAACATTATCCAGAGACGAGAGGCTCTTGGCACTTAAAATAAATTCTTCCACTTGAAATCCCACTCTCCCACTGTGGAATCTGAGAGCTAACACTTCTGAGCAGAACCTAGGTTGGAAAGCAAGGAGAGGGAAAAGTTTTCCATTCAAAGTTCCCACCTTTCAAATCTATTTCCATTTCTTCATTTGGCACAGCCAGTATTGGATCCGCCTCTTGGTTCCACGTCCATCTGGGGGAACCATCGGACTGAAATAGGAGGATTAGCAAATGCTTCCCAGATTAGTTATGTTACATTACATTATATATGGCAATGTGTCCCTGTTTTTAAGAAAAATAGAAAGAGGAGACCAGAAAATAAAGACAAGTACTTATGACAGTGGCCACACTGACTTTTACTGATGAATAAGTTCCTATGTGCTTTTACATGTTGTCTTACTACTCCAACCGCACCCACTGCAGCCCTGTTTGGAAGGTAAGGTGAGATTATGTGTCTTGCCAGCAGCTTGTGTCTGAGCAATGCTTGCACAGTGATTTTATCCTCAAGCAGAGCTCATCTTGCCTACTCGTCTGTCTCATGATCTGCTCAGCTTTGTGGGCTGGGTACACTGATGTCACCTGACACAGAGCACAGACAGCCAACAGTACACCCACCTTCCCTGGTTCCGGGACCACAGGGCCACCATGTGCATCTCAAGAGTGAATAACGTTGGCAACAAGAGCCAACCATCCAGGACAACAGTCACTTCCCTCTGTAACATTGGGAGCCCGGTGCCTGGGCGGCAATTAGTCTGAGAAACAATACGCCTCCCACCCCACAGGTAGGCACGAGTTGTTCTGCAGCTCATGCTAGATGATGTCAAGGAGTAAATAAATGGATGTAAATAAATAGATGTCAGAGTCATTTTCAGGGAGAAGTAGGCATGTGGGGTTACTGTTGAGGAGATGCGGAATGGCCTCGTGTCTTCAGGTGGCCATTTCCTGGGGATGGCTTGAGGTGATGAGCTTTGATGAAGAGTTTGAGACTTCATCACAAATCCTGCTCTGTCACAGACTCATCTTGACTTTGGGGAGAGTCCTTGATTTCTTCATAAAAATGGAGAGTTTGGGACAGATAATTTAAAAAGTCCCTTCCAACTCCTGCTCAAAAAATAGAATCACTGGAAATCGAATTTGTTCTATAATGAGCCTGGGTTTGGGCAGCAGGAATTGCTACTTCCCCAATTAAATATAAAACATCTACATTTAAAAGAAAATGGAATATAACCCAATTACCATGACAAGAACTGATCATAGCAATCCTGCCAACACAGTGAGACCAGATGCATTCAAGTTGCAGCAAGAAATGAAGTGGTACCATCAAAAGAATTAAGACTTCCTGACTTAGACATTCAGAAAATGTGGAGGCCGCTACTGTGTGGAGGCAACGTGGCTGTCCTGGGGTTCCGTCGAGAAGGGAGGACAACAGGGTCGTCCTCTTGAGTGAGACATGAGGGTCCTGGCCCACGGTGGCTGTGTCACACAGCACAGAAAATCTCATTTGGACGGACGATTAATTTCATCCATGAGAGACACAAGAGTTTTGGGAGTTTGACTCCCGGGCACATTTGGGTGGAATAATAAATGAATAATTACCAAACTGGTAATAAAAAATGCAGGCTTCTTCAATGGGCTCCTGTATTGCTTCTGATTGGAGCGGGGGAAATGGGTGTTGATGGAAGCGCATTTCTGATGCAGATGTATATAGCTTCCTCTTCCTTTTGCAGTTTCCGCATAGTCCCTTGGGAACTGAACTTGGCACAGAGGCTTGGGCTGCCTGCTCCTCCAACACCAAGGGTGCTGTCAGCACTCTGAAGATAAGGCACTAATCATATTTGTTTTGGCCTCTCAGGCTCTAGGGCAGATGGTGGTCATACTGACTGGAAGGGAGGTGCTGTGACAGGGGGAAGGGCATGAGTCAGAACTAGCCAGAAAAGGACATTGGGGTGCTTCCATACAAAACCATTTCTAGAAACACAAGGACTGGAAGTCTCCTCAAATTCACAGTACAGTATGACTCAGGTTTGGGAGGAGGCCAGCTAGAACATGACATTGTAGGCATCCTCTTGAGGCAGGATAGCTTCAGATCCCGTCACATTGGAACCTGGATCCCATTCTTTCACATCAGGTGGGTTCATCTGGCCAGTTTGGCTTGGCCTATAACCCAGCTCTAGGACATCGGGACTCCTCTTTTAGCAGCTTAGAGGGAGAACATTTGAGGAGGCCTGCCGTGCATCGCAGACGATCCTGGGTTTGTTGGGCCTGGCTTGGATCTTTCCTGAGATTCAGTAGCCACCAAGAGAAAGTGTGGCTGGGGTCCTACAGGGTCATGCCTCCTAGGAGGGGCAGTCCTGCTTTTCTGCATTCACGAGGAGTTCCTCATCGGCTGAATTACTTCCTGTTATGTGATGCAAATCAGAAAATATTTGCTGTGCACTTACTTGGCACCAACACCATGAGAGGGCACCAGGAGATGACAAGGACCCTCAACGATCTCACCACCTAATCATGAATTTAAACTCAGCTTAGGGGCTCACATGCTAACCACATACTCATACTGTGGGATGGGAATGTCCCTGGACAACTCAATATCTAGTAAATGTATATCCTATCATTTCTACCAATGCTTATGTTTTACCGCTTAGTCTATATCCTTGCATGTTTTAGTTTCCTAGAACTATCATGCCAAATTACCACCAACTGGGTGGCTTAAAATGACAGAAACATCTTCTCTCATTGTTCTGGAGGCCAGGAGTCTGAAGTCAAGGTGTTGGCAGGGCTGCACTTCATCCAGAGCTCAAAGAGTTTTGTCCATTGACTCCCATTTCTGAGGGCCTCCAGTATTCCTGGGCTTGTGGCCACATTGCTCCAATCTCTGCCTCTGTGGTCACACTGCCTCCTTCTCTTCTTCTAGTGTCTTCTCCTCCATGTGTCTTATAAGGACACATGTGATTGCATTTAGGGCCCACCTGGATAATTCAGGATCAGCTCCTCTTCTCAAGATCCTTGATTTAATCACACTGGCAAAGACCCTTTTTCCCAATAAGTTTCCATGCACAAGTTCCAGGGATTAGGACAAAGTCGTAGCTTTTGGGGGGCCATCATCCAGCCCACTGCACCTTATATTGTATGACCTTCAAAGAAATTTCACATGCACCATCTTATTTGATGGTAAAAAATTTATGATCCTGGAGCTTGAAAAAGTAACCTAACTTTGATTCCTCCCCCCTCAACTTTGACTTTAAACTAATTTTCACAACTATATGGCTTACCAGACTTTCATTTGTCCCTAGCTATGGGAGCTAGCCCCACTCACACTGACCTTCATCATCTGCTTCCTCTCCAAGCCAGTAAATAAATACTCAGAGTTCTTTCCAATCTCCCTCCTCCCTTACATATTTTTATAACTGAGCAGAGCGGGACTGGAAGGGAGAAACATAGGGCACACAATTTAATGGTCATTTCTTGCTGTTTGCTGTCAAGTAGACTGTAAGGTCTTTTTGGCCTCTGGCCACTAGTTCTTTTCAAGATCTGTTAGTGTGTATATTACTTCTCTATAGCTGCCGTAACAAGTGACCATAAATTTAGTGCCTTACAAACAACACAAATTTATTATCTTACTGTTTTGTGGGTCAGAAGTCTGACACGTGTCTCTCTAGGGTAAAATCAAGGTTTTGGCAGGGCCACTTTCTTTTCTGGAGGCCCTGGGGGGAGAACCCATTTCTTGCCTTTTCCACCTTCTAGAGCCTGCCCAATTCCTTGGCTTGTGTCCATCTTCAAAGCCAGCAATTGTGCATCTTTCTGATCCTTCTTCTGTTGTCATATCTCTCTCTGACCACAGCAAAGAAAGGTTCTCATATTTACATTGGACCCATCTGGATAATCGAGAATAATCTCCCATCTTAAAGTTTGTGTCCTTAATTATACCTACAGTGTGTCTTGTGCCATGCAAGGTAATGCATTCACAGGTGTGATGGTTTTATGTGTCAATTTGACAGGGCCAAGGGATACCCAGACAGCAGATAAAACATTATTTCAGGGCATGTCTGTGAAGGTATTTGCAGAAGAGATCAGCATATGAATCAGTAGGCTGAGTAAAGAAGATCTGCCCTCAGCAGTGAGAGTGGACATCATACAGTGCATTGGGGGCCCACATAGAACACAAAGGTGGAGGAAGGGCAATCCTCTCTCTCTCTTCATGAGCTGGGGCATCCGTCTCTTCCTGCCCTCAGACATTGGCCCTCTGGGTCCAGGTGAATTACACCACTGCATTCCAGGTTCTCCAGCTTGCAAACAGCAGATTGTAGGACTTCTCATCTTCCATAACCAATTCCTACAATCAATCTCCTCTTTATCAATCTCTATATATCCTATTGGTTCTGTTTCTCTGGAGAAGCCTGACCAATACAATAGGCTCCACGGGTTAGGGTGAGGACATTCACAGGGATGAGCACCAGGTCAAGTTGACAGGTACTGAGTTCAGCAAATACAGCCTAGCATGACACATCTGCTTAGGATATGTCACCTGTACGCAATGGGAAAATGGTTTCATTTGAGGCTCAGGGCAGCGGAAAGTCCACGAGAGAGGAGGCAAAGCTACTGGGAGCACTGGCCCTGGCTCACGGCAGTGCTCGTTCATGCTCCCTCCTTTTCATCCCCTTTCCCTTTCTTCCCTCAGCTAACAGATACTGGAAAATATTTACTCTGAAGGTTTGTCTTTTTCTCATCATTAAGATACACATTTGGCATCTCTTAGCCCAGTCTGCTTGTGCTGGGATTCCTGCTTGTACTAAGTCCTGTGCCGGGCCTGGCTGTGGCTGATGAACCCTCAGGTCCTCTCTTCCCATCTTTTCCTCTTTCATCATAGTGACCAACAGTGACTTACTTAAGGGCCCTGAAACTTCCTATAAGAACAGGCCATTGTGTGTTATCAATGAAGGCTTCAGAAACCTCCCATTTTTAAAAATAGGGAGGTGGGGAATTTCTGTCTCAATTGGACAATGAGGACATTATCTTTATTTAAGAGAGGGAAAAAGATGACAATAAAATTCAAGACATTGCTTACAGTTTCATCCTCATATCGGCCGGGAGCTGGATACTAGTCTCCTAAGGGCCTTAAACAATGGAAAAGGGAAGGAAAAATAAAGCAAAGAATAAATCCTACTTCCACAAAGTAGTTTTTAGTTGAAAATATGTTCTTTATCTTGGGTTCTCCCTGACAAACACACACACACATGAATAATGTAGGTAAGTTTTTGGTATAACTAAGTTGTCATAATACTTCCTATATGAAATAAATTGTAAGCACCTTATCATATTCAAAAGGTAGCCCTTAGATTCATTTACAAAATAAGATTTTTAAAATAGACAAACCTTTCAGAAACAGTTGTGCTTCTGAACATTTTTGATTACTAAATTTCTTTCTTAGTTAATGATATGAATGGAAAAGTAGACTTAGATATCCCATGGACCTCCACTGGAAAAAATGGGTTTAGCCCAGAGTTGGATATGGGACTTTACTCCTTTCTCATTAATCTGAATATTTCACCAGGTGGAAGGACTGTGCTAGCTGTTGGGAATGACATGATGATGAGGCCCATCCCTGCTTTGAGGATTTCATGGTTAAATAATTAATAATTAATGAGGCAAAGACAATGAAAGAGAAATCGCAGGGCCCCATGAGAGAAAGAGGAGGGCATAGAAGCTATCTTGGATGGGAAGAAAGTCCCTGAAAGAAGGAATATCTGGACTGAGTTTTGAGAATGATTAGGAATTTTCCAGATGAAGGTAAAAGGAGCATAAGAACATGGTGGGCAGAGAAGATGAGCAAAAGGAAAGATGGAGAGGCAGGTAAGAAGAGCAAGACTGGGAGTAACAGTGTGGCATGGAAAGGAAACTTCAAAATGGTGCCAATCTTAAAGCACAGCCTTACAGAGACAAGCCTGAAGGGTTTTGTGCAGGTCTGTAGTGGATTTCTGGTTTTGTTTGTTTGTCTGTCCAGCATCCCCCTCCCTATTCTGGTAATAGTACCTTGACTTTTCTTTGGGGAACTGCTCCTTCCCTGCTTTATATCTTTGTAGTTTGGGGTAGTGGTCTACCTAACTCTGGGCTCCAAAGATGAGCACATGACCATGCTTAGCCAAGTGGAACATCCCATCCTTTCTGGCAATAGTAATGGATTCAGGGACAGGCACACATCCAGCGGATTGTACATCCAGCAGATTGTACATAAGTAACACTAGCTGTTGTAACAAACAGCCCCAAATGTCAGTGTCTGGTGTCTCTCTCACAAAAAACCCATATTCTTGATCAAGTGGCTTGTCAGGATGGCTTCCTCCAAACCGTGATCCAGGCTCACCTCAGGGATCCAGGCTCCTTTCATCTAATGGCTCTGTCATCCTTGGGTATTGCAGAGTCCTCTGGGACTCTGGGGCCACCTACTGAATCCTCTGTCCCCAGCCAGTCAATGAGTGAAGAGGAAGGGGATGTGGAGATCACTAGGGAAGTCTGAGGATCCAGGCCAGGAGATGGGCTTCACTTGTACTTCCACTTCACTGGCCAGAACTGGTCCCACAGCCTGACCTAGATGCAAGGGACCTGGGAAACGTAGTTTAGCTGTATGCCCAGGAGGAAAAGGAAATAGTTTGGGAAGCACATAGTATTAAATGGTTCTGCCACACAGGCTGGGCTAACCAGAGCCAATAGCACAAGTCTTGAGATTGCTCTTTCCTGAAATTACAGGGACAAGGGCTTTGGGGGAGGCGTATGTAGAAAGGAGAATATTTACTAAAGTGACAGAACTATGTCTGGAGCTTCTGGTCACTACAGGAAAGAATTCACCTGAGAAAGCAGTCAAAGCAGAAATAGCTGAGAGGTGGGGATGGCCCGGGGCCTTGATAGGGTGAGGCAGGCAAGAAGCTAGAGGCGCAGGTGTGAGAAGGAGGAGCCCTGCTAGAGCAGAGGCCACACTTGCACAACTCAGCTGCCACAAACCCTGCGCCCTAAACACCCGGCTTGCATTGCTCCAGGCCCCACCCTGAGACAGACAAATTCTTGACAGTATTATTTGACCTCCTGGATCCATCTGGAACCAGTCCCATGCCCTGGAATTTTCAGCCATGTGAGCCAATAAGCATACTTTCTACCTAAACGCTCTTAAATTAGGTTTTTTGGCCTTGCTACTAAAAGAATCCTGATGACTCTGCAGTAATGTCATGGGGACATGAGCCAGTGGAAGGTTTTAAGTGGGAGAGTTGCAAGGTTCGATTTGTGTTTCAGAGAGTCCAGTGTAGTTCCACTATCTGTCTGCAACATATCCGGTCCTCCTCCCTGAACACAGGCAGAGGCATCTCACCTCTGTGTAGATTTGTCTCTGTGTAACCAACAGCAATCTCGCCATCAGAATTCACATCTGAATGTAAGTGCAAAGCTTTATCTAAATCAAAATAGCCTTGATGAGACTCTGTTTGATGCTTCTGAGTTTCCTGCTTTCAGCTCAAAAGTTTGAAGCTGGTACTGCAAGCAAGGGCCCTTCTGTAGCTTTTCCGGCCCCTCCAGCACCAATAAATGTTTAAAATCTTGCAGTAGAAAAATATGCTGGAATTTTAGCACTGAATCTTAGGGAGGTAAGTAAGTGAAATGAGTGTTTGCCTTTGGGGATTAGATTTGATGCTGGGAAAGAACCAAAAGGTTTACATAGTCTATTTGGGGCACTGCCAATGTCACTCCCATAGGTGGCCCCAGTGGGGCAGTGGTGGACATCACCTTAAAGTCCAGAAAGTGGAATAGAATCCACTGTTATTGTAAACTATTTCCCTAGACACTGATCGTCACTACCAACATACCCTCTCCTTGCCAGCTGTAAAGAATACTTGGTGTTTGAGCATATGTCAGGAAAGTGTCAGTGTTTAGATCAAAGTGACAATGGCCACAATGAACACAAATGGGACAGTGGCCTTTAACATAACAGTACCTCTGCTCTGCAAAGACAGAATGGCCACATAGGGGGTGGTTAAGGCATGAGAGATAGGCTGTGGTGTTTCACTGATTCTTGGTTGTTATGCAGATACATTTCTGTTTAAACTGAATAGAAATGCTTTAGAATATTATGGTACATGCTGCCTTCTTATTATCAAACACCAAAACTTCTTCCTGTCAGTGGTTTCTTAATTTCCAAGAGATAGAAAGCAGACATTTCCCTTGAAGCTGTTCCTACTGATAAATATCCTGGATCATCTCAGGAATTCCAATTTATCTTATCTCTGCAGCAATACTGCCAGGGGAAATGTCAGACTTCTCCTTTAGAGAAGCCAGAAGGTCATGCAAGTCCATAAAGATGAACTGGATATATATATATATATATATACGTGTATATATATTTTTTCCATTTCACCATTAATTTCAGTTGCAGACTGTCCTAGAATGTTAATAGGTGATTTCTCTTTCAAGCTTTTCCTTTGGTCACCAGAGTATCTCTCCATAGACTTGGGGACAGCATTTGGAGGCTAGGATTTGCTATCCTAGGGAAAATCCCTTAATTGTTCCGTGTCTGACTTGCCCCAGCAGTAAAAAAGAAATAAAGCCGCTTCCTCGTCAGGATCTGTGAAACACATTGCTATATTGCCTTATAGTTTTATTTAAGGATGAATCTTCTTGAATTCACATTACCATATATTTTCTACTCTAAAAACTCCCTATAATAGACTTCTTGTCTTAGACCGTCTTATGAGAATTTTAGAGTTGAACCACCATCTCCTTCTAAGAAGAGTCGTTTTTGTTCAGAAAGGTATATCCAAAAGCTTTCTGTTTTACATTATTTTTAATCATTATAATTCATCTAAGGATCCCTTGAAACTCTTTAATGAAGACATAATCAGCAGTTATACGCTTACAGACGACCAAAATATAAGTCTATGCTAAACAGATGGATCTGTTGTCATTGATCTAGGTATTTACCTTGGCTTATCTCTTCTTTATTTTACCCAAAATACTACTTTGTGCTAATAGAGTCTATCAGCGTTCTAGAATCAGAGAGGAAGAATTCCTTCTCCTTCATTGAAGTGATCTGGGCTTGGATGAGAAGACAAGCAAGGGTAATGAGCCGTTTTGGAATTGTGTTAAGTAGTGTTGCTTCATACAAGTCCCTAGCCATTTTGCAAGGTGATTTGGAAAAGTGGTGTTTACTCCACTTGGAATAGCTTTCCTTTTCCCTTTGGATTCTCGAAAGCCCTTTCATCATAAAAGGCAGAATTCCAGGACCCTGTCAATCATTTATTCACTCATTTGTCAAGCTCCTACTGTGGGCCAGGCACTATCCTGGGCACTCGGAACGCACTGTTGAACAAAATCCACAAAGTCGTCAGTCCTCATAATGCTGATATGCCTCCCTGGAGCCTTCACCAGTCTCTCTTTCCTCTGAAGTACTCCAACAATAAAGGCTGAAACCCTGACTTTATTCTTCCCTATGTCCTCTCATGTGTGGTGCCCCAATTGTTTCACAGGCTGGATTACAGTGCTGAGTAGAATGCACAAGATTTGCAGCCAGCCAGCCTGGGTCAGATCTCACCTGACAGCAAAGGCTCAGACTCTGCCAGCCTTGTTTCCCTCATCTGTGGAATTGGGAAAACACAGCTACCCACCCCCCAGAGTGCTGCGAGCATTGCGGGAGATATTCACGCAAAGTGCCGAGGCTGCGTGGGGTGCACTGAAAACATGCGTCCTTGTTAGCTGTTATTTGGTGTTGAGTAGGAAACACTCTACAAATTCAAGCAGTCCAGAAATATCTTTAAAATTGCTTAAAACTGTCCTCATCCCCATCCCACTGGGCAGGCTAAAGAGTTACTTTCAGTCACTACTGTGACTTCTTTCTCCACTGATTTCTCAAGAATCTGAGAGGCTTTGAGCCAGGAACCAGCCTAACAAGACAGGGCCATCTGCAAAGCCCCTGGCCTTACAAGACAAGGCACCTCCCCAGTCGGCAAGCCAAGAGAATCAGATAGAGGCCACCAAGATCCACATTCCAGAGTCTCTGGACTTTCCCGGGTTTATGCACGCGCCCCAGCACCCAGGAGTCTGCTGAAGGTGACCCTTAGCCCCAGTAGCACAGTAAAAATCACACCCAGGGGTGGAGAGCTAGCATGCTAATGACATGCATTGAATGTAGTAGCATGCTACACAACAGTGCAGGTGCAAGCACAACCCCGCCTCTACACGCCAGGACAAGGCACTCCTCCCCTAGGCTCATAAAAGTTCCACAATCCCACTCCCTAAGGAGTGGTCACCTGCCCCGTTCCTTTCTGCACTGGCTCCCTTGTGCCTCTCCTGTGCACAAGCTAATAAACTTTTACTTTCCTACTCCCATTTGTCATCTCTCTTGATTTCCATCCTGGGGGACAACAAGAACCCACGTGCAAGTAACAGCTTGTGTTGGGAATTTGGGGGAGGGAAGGGTCTCCCATGTCCACTGATCACAATCACCTCGATACCATAGACCTAAAGTGTGATGGCTCTACTTCTGGGCCATGCACAGGGCACAGGATCTTTGCCAAGCCTGAGATCCCAGTGCCTGAAGTCCAGCCCTCCTAGGGGCCCAACGCCACCACCATTCCCTTGGAGGCCCTACAAACTCGCCAGGGTGCTTCCAGGAGACAAACGGTCCAGGTCCCTGTCTCTCTAAGAACTCTACCCCTCAACCCACTTCCTGGTGTGGAGAAATCTCTGCTTCTCTCTCACTGCCATCAAAGATACACCCCTTTCAGTTCTTTATATCAAGGACACCCAGAAAAATTTCTTCATCAATCCAGGCTTTTACAAAAGCAAGAAGAGCTGGAATACTTCCAGGAGCTTCTGTTTCCTGCTCTGCCACAAAACTCCCCTGAGGCAAAGGAGCTAAAGGTAAGAAGGCGCCCCTCTGGAAACAGGAGGGGCCTGGGATGGGCGACCTTCGTGAGAACAAGCTCAGATGAATGTCTCGATACGTTTCCTGCAACATCGGATTATTCTTTGCAGTTGGGATCATGTCTTTGTGATGTGGCTCGTGTCACCTGACAAACAGCACTGAACACAATGTGTGAGCGAGGCCTGGTCTGTGCACATCTGAGTCAGGTTGAAATAGTTGAAACGGATGTGACTTACTTCCAGGACTTTGATCTGTGACTCATAGGTCCATGGAGTCTCCATGTCACATCACTCTGATGGCATTCGTGAAAGGCATGTCTGCCTTGGATCTTGTTCATGGAGAGGCAGTCACTGGGAAGGTCCAGGAAGACCACTTCATTTCATAACAAGGTCCCCGTCACCCGGACTCTGAGCCTTTTTCCCTTTTCCTTTTATGCAAATGTTGTAAGTAAATAGCAGGCTCATATTTTGTGAGATACCCAGCCCCATGCCCTGATCCTTGGCTTACACAGTTCCACCCCTGACCGTGACATAGTTCCGACCCTCTTTCAGATTCAACAGTTACTGTTGTTTCCTTTTAGGGAATTTGCATTTAATCTTAATAGAAAAGTTTCAGACTTGATCCTCGAGAGTCATTCAAGAAAAAGAAGCCCTTTCAGAAATATTGGCTCAGAGGCGATAGAGGAGGAAAGAACATATTATTACCAAAGGATTTCTCCTTCTGCAGGTTATAAAATATACATAAAGACCTACTTATGTTTTTTTTGTTGTTGTTGTGGTTGAGGAAGACCAGCCCTGAGCCAACATCCGTTGCCAGTCCTCCTCTTTTTGCTGAGGAAGACTGGCCCTGGGCTAACATCTGTGCCCATCTTCCTCTACTTTATATGGGGGACGCCATCACTGCATGGCTGGATAAGGGTTGCATAGGTCCGTGCCTAAGATCTGAACCTGTGATCCCCAGGCCACCAAAGTGGAGCTCACGAACTTAACCACTATGCCACCAGGCCGGCCCCAAGACCTGCTTATGTTTTAAAGTGAATATTTGGGGAAAAATATGCAGAGGAATAAAATTCATTTTGATTATCATTGCAGTCATGAAGAGTACAGACTTTGTGACGAGAGGGCCGAGTTAGAATCCCAGCTCCTGAATTCTATCCTCTGACCTGGGTAAGCCACTTAGCCTCCCTGGGCCTCCGTTTCCTGAGCTGTCAAAACATGCATAATGATAGCATTGCTGTAAGTGTTGTAGTACTTACGTGCACTCCTTCCCATGAACACCAGTGTCCTCTTACTGCAATCTCCCGTGCCTGTCTCTGCAAGGGCTTTCTGTCCACCAAGTCACATTCACCTCACGTGAGGTGGGCCAGAAGTGCCATGGAGTTAACTGCCCCTAGGAGCAGCCCTCTACCCAATGAAGGAAGAGGTGGGTAGTAAAAACTACCACTTCCTTGTCCCTGTGGGTAGAGAGGGACAACTCTGAGGCACCCGCTCTACGTCTCAGAGGTCCCCAACAGGATTGAGGCCGGCTGCCCACAGTGGTAACCACTCATGAATGCACCCATACTGGTTTCTTTCCCTTCCCCATCTCATTCTCCAATCTTACTAGTACTCCTTGGAATCATCTCCCAAACACACTACTTCCCCAAAATTCTAGTCACAGGGAAACACAATCTAAAACAACTATGAAGTAATTTGTATTATAAAATGCTTATTCACTGGTAAGCACTAGGTAGGTTTTGGTTAAAGCAGAAAAATAGTAATAAATATGTAAGTTATTTTAGCAGCCTGAGATAATCCAACTAGAGGATACTATGCTTTACTGACTTGGAGTTGGCAGGAACTCAAGATGAAGGAAAAAATAACACTTGAGGAAGATAGCAGCTGGTGACATATGACTAAGTACCATTTCTGAGTATGTATTACGTACAGAACACATACTTTTTTTCTTTTTTTTGGTGAGGAAGATTAGCCTGGAGCTAACATCCATTGCCAATCTTCCTCTTTTTGCTGAGGAAGACTGGCCCTGAGCTAACATCCGTCACCAATCCTCCTCTTTTTGCTGAGGAAGACTGGCCCTGGGCTAACACCCATGCCCATCTTCCTCTACTTTATATGTGGGACGCTGCCACAGCATGGCTTGACAAGCAGTGCGTAGGTTTGCAACCGGGATCTGAACCTGCAAATCCCGGGCCGCTGCAGCATAGCTCACAAACTTAACCACCACACCACCGGGCCAGCTCCAGAACAAATATTTTAACTAGCAAGAATAAAAGATGAGCCTTAATATTTTTCCCCCAGGCCCAGAAATTTCCTGATGTATACATATACATATACTCACAAATACATACATACATACATATCTGTATAGATCTGTATATACATACTCGACCCACACATGCGTACGCACTGCAGGGACATAAGCACACATATGTACACGCATTCAAAGATGAGCCATGATTGGAAAGGCCACAGCCAAGGGCAGAATAAATTTCTGTGATAGGCAGGGCTGATACTGAGCTGATATAGTGCAGCCATAATTGTGTGTTAAAATAATGAAATACCTCCATACCAGCTGGTCAGTAGCCACTGCCCTTTATACTCAACTATTTACAATATTTTATTAGCAGAAAATGTAGTAATAAATGTACAATAAAGAAGTGTTCTAATCCTCAGTCCAGAAGTAACTGGAGTAGATTTGCTGACATTGCCATGTGAAATCGATCTTCAAATGAGCAAGACAGTTCTATAAAGTGACCAAGCAACTCACCATCAAGAGTGGCGATTTTTGTTAAGCATGAGGTCTGATAACCCTCAACTGAAAATAGAGTAATAATAATGGAATAAAATAAAACAAAATAATAAAAACATCTTGAAATTATTTAATCATTTTATGCTTTATGCTCACGTGTTCAAGAATTCCCCACATATACATAAAGTCAAAATTCAGAAATATTAAATATAGAATCAGCCATGAACCTATATTTTTCCACAATTAAGTTGCATATTAATTAAATTCAAATTAGTTGAATTAATTTGACTTAACTCAAGCAAAACACCACTTATTACATTATTGTTGTTCATTTGAATTTAATTGATTTTGTAGTTTCATTTGTATTTAACCTGAGAACTTATTTCGATTTTACAGTTGGGTAAGAGCTACAAGCCTGAAGAGGTAATACCTAGGTTCTTGCTCCTACGTGTTTAAGCGACATTGTAATAGAGATGATTTTAGTAGGAGTCCGTGGCACTTTTCTTTTTTCACAAGAACTCAGTACCCAAGTCTGAGAAACAGGGAGGGCCTGACTTTAGCACCCACCACCCCAGGCTGCATCCTGACGCTGCATCAGACATCACCTCTGTGGCTCGGGTAAGTTAGCTAACTTTTATGAGCCTTTGTTTTCTCACCTTAAAACGAAGCTAATCCTTCCTTCCCCACCCCCACCCCACCAAAACAGACCCTGTGGGGATTTAATGGATGGTGTTCCTAGGGCTCCAGCCTCTTTCGGGATTGGAAAGGGCACTTAGTAGATGTAACTCTCTCTCTGTTTTCCCTTCCCCCTTGGCTGGGGAGACGCATCCTTTTCATCACCATTTTGTTTTGCTTTTCATTTTAATCTGTGAGCATTAAAAAGTGAGTCAGGTGTTTACAATCCATGGAAACTTGAGTTGCCCAGCCAGAGCTGCTGCAGAGTCTGTGGGACCCAGTACAAAATGAAATGGTGGGGCCCTGTTCCCAAAGCAGGGAACAGTGCCATGAAAGGTACTGAAATAGAAACTTTTCCTTTCTTCCACAGTTTCCCCCCCATCTGCTGTGGTGCTTTATATTTCCTAGTTAATGCCATGCCCCTGGTGACTACAGACCCTCAGGAGCCCCCAGGACCTGTCCCTCAGAGCATGGGGATGCAGGGCCCACTGGTTGCTGGGTTGCCCTATCCCTCTCCCAGGCCCTCTGCAGAGGCCACCCTGTGACACCACAGCTGTCCCCACTCCTGTGCCCCCGCCCCCACCAGGGGCACTTGCTGGGCAGGAGCTGAAGGAGGCTGGGCAGGACCCAGAGCTCCAGAGAGTAGGGAGGGGAGGCCAAGAGCTTGGCCCAAAGAGGCCCTGGGAAGCCTGAGCTTGTATGAACCAAGCTTCCAAGACCGGGTGAACGCTCCATTGTTCCAGCAGGCTTCACTTACAAAACACTAAGTCAAAGATCAGATTATTAAGAATTGCAAGATGCCAACCACAGAATACTGAATTTAAGAGCAGCCCTCCAGAGGGCAGGGCCCGGTGCAACTGCACAGGCCGTAGGCCCACAAACCCCACCTTGTTCCTAATTAAGGTGGCCAACAGGCAGGCTTAGGGCCACGGTTATTTTCCTAAGGGAGGGGCGCTCCCTCTAAGGACCACAACGAAGTTAGAAAATGTATTTCGCACATGAAAAGGCATGCAGCTGAGTGGGAGGAGATAGAAGGGGTTTGGGAAGGGCTCTGGGCGGCAGCCGCTGACTCCTACATGGAGCGCCCCTGAGCCTCCACTACTCGGTGAACAGCAGCCGCACCAACCAACTGGGTAACTGCAGATCTGAGTGGGTGGCGCATGGAGGGCAGAGCCGCTGGGCCACGTAGGACAAGGGTCACATGGGACATGATTTCCTTCTGCTACACACAGAGGATCAGTGCTGCTGTTGTGGTAGCTGCCACCCTCTGGATCAGGATGTCCTTCGATGTCCCCATCCAGGCTGGACTCTATCAATTCATTTTTGACCATTTTGCTTCCACACATTCTGTGGCCAAATATAAGATGAGAGATCAGGAACTTCCTAAAATATTCAATTCTGTCTATACGTGCTGAGTCCTAAAAAGAAATCCAACAAAATTCATGCTATTAATCATCCAACAAGCCAAACAATTTCAATCCAGAATCTTCTTCCCCCAGAGTGAAGACTTTGCAGCCCCAAGACCTACCATGGGGCCTTCACAGGGTACATGCCCAGTGAATGTTTGTTGAATGAATGATACATTAATCTAGAGCTTTGGGGTTTGTTGTTGGTGCAATTTCCCTCACAGTAACCAGGGGGAAGCAGGCAGAATGGATGTTATTCCCATTGTACATCTGAGGAAACGGAGGCTCGGAGAATGCAGTGTCTTGCCCAGAGTTATAGGGCCGGAATGAGAACACAGCTCTCCCGAGCCCAGATGTGGGGCTTTTTTGCCTCCAAAATGAACATAGTAAAGTTCCCCTGTCAGTCTGAATCCAGGGTGGGCCATGCCGATGGCCTGCTGTTCTTATAAGCACATTTGCTCTTGTCTTGTAAGTTTTGTCTTGTAAGTTTTACCCCTTTAGTGAGCCAGGACAGACAACACATCTTGGGGGATCATGTTTCATTAGTTAGAGAGCCAACAGAAGTAAGTGCTTTAAGGAGATCCTTGTCACTATCGTCACTGAAAAAGCATTTTTAAAGGACATAACCATCTATGGAATCGTGTCTCCGGTGTCCTTTTGGAACAGCCTAGAAAAGACCCCATTTTTGAGGAGTGGGTGCTTAGAGGATAGAGGAGTGCAGAATCATGATTATATACCCAAGGTCTGGAACCGAACATACTGGAATTTGCTTTGCCACTCATTAAGTGGGTGACCTTGGGGAAAATCATTTAATCTCTCTCAGCCTCAGTTTCTCATAGGTAAAACTGAGATCATAAAAATAGGAAACTTGGAAGGTTGTTGTGAGCCCCTGGCATGTGTTCAGGGTATAATGTATGTTATCTTGCACTAGCGAAGGCAGATGACTGCAGAAAGGAAGGGGGAGCATTGTGCTCAGACATAGATTAATAGGTGAAATATTCCCCTTATGTATAGGTCATGGCACATCTGTGTGTGAGAACATTGAGAGATTAAATTCTCTTGTCCAGATGGCTAAAAAGGAAATTAAATATATCAACCTAACTCAAGTAAAAGCACAGAGTTCTGTATTTTCAAGCCCACCATTGGTTGCTTCTCTGTGTTTTATTAAGACTCAGCTGTAGGGTGTTAAATTTGCCCCTAGATCTCAAAACACAAGTCCTTCTGTATTTCTTTTCATTCTGTCTTTGAAAAATCAAAGTTGTTTTCTGGCCTTTTGAAAGACAGTTTCAGAAAGTAAAGCTGAGATTGAAAAAAATCCTTATGTTGTTTGTTGCTAAATTCATCCAACTGTGATAGGCAATTTTATTGAAAATAAAAGGACTTGAGATAACTTCTAATGAGAAATAAATTACTCCAGGCTTATGTTTCCTTAAATGTATGCATAAAATAGAGTCTCTTTCTACAACCTCTAAATGCACAATTGCCTTGTGATCTTTCTCATATTCAACCACAGAAGGCTCTTACTCCTTGCTCAGTTTTCCTCCTTCAAGATGGTTCAGCTCAAAGGGAGGATTAAAGGGGACGGCGGGGACCATCCCAGCAACCTTCAGACAAGTGGAATTGAAGCAACACTCTCAGATCCTCTCCTCCTACAGGGCTGGTGGTGGCCATAAGTGTGAGCCCAGTATCACCATAGCAATTGTCTCTCCATGTGAGCTCAGGTTTCATGGTGACTCTAGAATGTATGCACTGATTTGCTCATTTCAGCTGTGTGGAGAACAAACAAAACTATCCAAACCCTCACTCACATTGCTTTTCTTTAGAGATGAAATCTGTTAATGGGTATCTAGGTATAAGCATCAATTTGATTAATGCTAAACCTCCAAATAGTAGGAAAAACTGGAGTAGCTGGGGAGAGGACAAACTGACTTAAGATGATATTTTGTGATTCACTTATTCAGGAGATACTGATAACCTTTTGTTTTCTAGACACTCTCTGAGGCTTTGGACATGGAGCCATGAACAAGACAGACATAGTCCCTTCCCTCTGGGCCACTCAGGTTAATTGGGAGACGTATGGTAAACAGATCTTTTAGGAAACACATTTTGGGGGCATATGTGTCAAAACAAGCAAACAAACCAGCAGCTAGTAAAATTTGGCACCTTAGTCTTATGAAGGAGAAATATGCCTTGTCATACTGTGACCACTGGAAATTAACTCTGATCCAAGATTCAGTTTCTTCATCAGTAAAATGGGAATGATTCTACTTACAGGTTTGTGATGAGGCTCAGATGGTGAGACTTAAGTCTTAATGGTGAGCATTAAGTTTGCTTTTCAAATTTGGTTGATATGAGTCTTTACTGAGTTGCTGTTTTGTATCAGGCAATAAATACTCAGAGCATTTCAACACAGAATGTCTCATCTACACTTCACAGGACAGCCCCACGAAATTGGAAGCAACACCAAATGCAAGGGTTTTGTACTAAGAACCGATTTTACATGGATTTGTTGCCTTGGTTGGAATACAAGATTAAAATGAGGCAATTTGGAATAGTTCCAAATAAAATCAAGCAGTTAGCTTTTCATTCTCACATCCACTAAAATTGATTTCTTTTTTATTTCTAACGTTCTTAAATTTGCCAAATTATGTTGGAATTAAACCAGTTCTGATTTGAGGATTTCTCTTTTAAAATGATGATCCTCTTTGCTTCATACTTGAATGCCTAGGAGTCAACCAAGATTTAAAAATCAATTTGAAGTTGATACAGAGAAGCCATAATTAATGGCTCATCTTTTTAAAGCCTGAGAATCCCTTTGATCATTGGTGAGTCATTGTTAATTTCAATTAACTTGGGGTAGAGATACAGGGGTATTTAGAATGTGGCCACAGCTAGGAATAAACCCACATAAAAAATGATATTGTCTATCTCAACGTATTTTTCACCTTGGGCGTCTGAGTCTCAGCCGTTACAACCACAGACACAAACAAGCTTTTACTGTTCAGCATTAGATTAGCAGTTAAATCACCCTTGAACAGGTAGTCAGGCGGTGTTTTATCTCATGCAACATCAGCAAAAGTCTGACTATGCTACTTGGCTGCCAGGAAAGAAGTGTTGAAGAGGGAAAGAAAAAAAGTTGCAGTCTTTGGATGGTATTTAAGTTCCTCCCTGGTCTCCTCCACTACCCTCTCTATCACTCCACCATTTTTATGTTCTAAAAAATTTATATTACACAAACACACACACATGCACGATGTCTCAATGTACTCCTAATTTAACATACATAATTACATACTTATATTTTAGAATATGCAGTTTCCATACCCGGGCTACTTTTATCCATATTTTGCAGCTCTCAGAACCTTATTCTTCAAGTTTCAGCTCGAAAGTCACATCTTAGTGAGATCTTCTCGGATCCCCCCATGTCAGGGTGAAATTGCTTTGGATTCTCTGCTCCTCTGCACAGAGACTTCCTGCTGTACTGGGACAGACGGGACGGTGGCCACAGATACCCCTGCATTATGGTTCAAATAGAAAAGATAGCCACTGTCCATTATCCAGAAGCAGATTGTGGTTAAGGGGACTTGTTAACTAGGCATTGGCAGAACAGCTTTGATTAGAGGCATCCCACCAAATTAATCCACATACTGATTCATTCACCCCCAGTAATCAAGAACCCTTGGTGTTTCATTCTGTCTGACTGATCTCTCCCAAATTTAAGCCTATCATTTTAAGCCCACAAGCAACCTTGAACGGCAGCATCAGTCTGCTTCCAAGCCTTGCCATCCTTGTACCAACTCTGGGGCATGTGCTAACCTTATCATTCTTGTTCTTCAAGCCCTACCATTAATTCTACCATTAAGTTCTTAGGTTTCTGGTAGTGAGTACTTGTACTAGTGGTTCCAAAGTCTGCTTAATTTTATGTCTCACAGCCACAGTCATAGCCACATCATCTGATAGAACAGGGGAATAGTTTTCAACTAGTCTGGGTAATACCAGCACCCATCATCTCTTGACCTCAAAGACCTCAATATTTTAAGAATCTGGGCATCAGAAGATGTTGGGTGAAAACTAATTTTCAGTTCATCAGTTCTCAAAAGGGGTTTTAAACATCATTGTCATATGAAACTCACATAGCATTGCAAAAGTCCATCTTTCTTGCATTCTACCATTAATTGCAACAGCTGTTATTTATCTTCATGACATCTTTTTAGCTCTTCAGGATTATTTCAATAACCAACAGGGTTTGGGTTTGATTGACTCCTATTTTTGCACCATTGTTTCAATAGTCTGCTTGCCACAGAGAAAATGCACTCTTGGCTTAGGTCTAGGGTAATGGTTTTAATTCAAGGTCTAGAGCAGCTCCCAATATAACCTCATTTGCGTCCAAGCTCCATGGGGTGCAGCCTTAAATCAATGGCACAGTCAAGAAAATGCATTCCATTGTCCTCACGGTAATTTTTTAATTACTCAAATTCTTTACTTTTATTACAAAGGAATTGCAAAGCCCACTGCAATGGCATCCCTGTTTCTTGCCCCTGAGATTCCAGCAGGTGCCCCCATCTTCTAACTTGTTGAATGCCCCTCCTCCATTTCTGCCTTAAGCACCTCTTGACTTTCCTCCCCACACTCATCACCACATTCCTCCCACTTCAGTATCTCAAATGCCCCCCAAGTCCATATGAAAATGGCAGAGGGCCAGACAGGGATATAAATAGGACAGACAAAGCCAGAGATGTTTTAGCAAGCAATAGGATGGGAAAGAATGGGGCCATACATACATTAAAATTTCTAGTTACATATGCTAAAAGTAGGCTCAGTGATAAACTAATATACAAAGAATACAAATACTCCATATGAATATGGAAGCTTTTTATTTCATACCATTTATTTTATTTGGTGATGAATTCCTATTCTGGTCTGTCTTTTAAGGCAAAGTGCCAATGGATGTTAACTCATCCTGAAACTTTCCTAGAGCTGGAGTTGCATGTAACACCCAGGAAGGTCTTGCTTCTGACTTTGGTGCATCTTGATTTCAGGCCTCTTGAAGAGTTGCCTTTATTCTGATCTTTTCTTACTGATAAGTTAGAAGTACACACTTCAGTATAAATTTGCTAAATTCAATATCCATTTATCATAAAAACTTTCAACAAAGTGGGTATAGAGGGAACATGCTTCAACATAATTAAGGCCATATGTGGCAAACCACAGCTAATATCATACTCAAAGGTGAAAAGCTGAAAGCTATTCCTCTAAGATCAGGAACAAGACAAGTATGTCCACTCTCACCACTTTTAGTCAACATAGTACTGGAAGTCCTAGCCAGACCAATTAGGCAAGAAAAAGAAATAAAAGGCACCCAAATCAGAAAGGAAATAGTAAAACTTTCGCTATTTGCAGATGACATGATATTATATATAGAAAATCCTAAAGATGCTATCAAAAACCTGTTAGAACTAATTAATGAATTCAGTAAAGTTGCAGGATAGGAAATCAATATACAAAAATCTGTTGCATTTCTATAAACTAATAATAAACTATCAGAAATTAAGAAAACAATCCATTTACAATTGCATCAAAAAGAAAAAAATACCTAGGAATAAATTTAACTAAGGAGATGAAAGATCTGTACATTGAAGACTATAAGACATTGATGAAAGAAATTGAAGACAACACAAATAAATGTAAAGATATTCCAGGCTCACAGATTAGAAGAATTAATACTGTTAAAATGTCCACACTACCCAAAGCAATCCACAGATTCAATGCAGTCCCTATCAAAATTCCAAGGCATTTTTCACAGAAGTAGAACAATCCCAAAATTTGTATGGAATCATGGAAGACCCCAAATAGCCAAAGCAATCTTGAGAAAGAACAAAGCTTGAGGCATCATGCTTCCTGAATTCAAACTATATTACAAAGCTTTAGTAATCAAAACAGTATGGTACTGGGGCCAGCCCTGTGGTGTTAGTGGTTAAGTTCACATGCTCTGCTTCAGCGGCCCAGGGTTCACAGGTTCGGATCCTGGGCATGGACCTATGCACTGCTTATCAAATCATGCTGTAGCAGGCATCCCACACATAAAGTAGAGGAAGATGGGGATGCATGTTAGCTCAGGGCCAGTCTTCCTCAGCAAAAGGAGGAGGATTGGCAACAGATGTTAGCTCAGAGCTAATCTTCCTCACCAAAAACAAACAAACAAAAAAACAGTATAGTACTGGCATAAAAACAGACACATAGTTCAATGGAACAGAATAGAGAACTCAGAAACAAACCCAGACATATATGGTCAATTAACTTATAATAAGGGGGCCAAGAATATACAATGGAGAAAGGACAGTCTCTTTAATAAATGATGTTGGGAAAACTGGACTTTAGCCCATGCAAAAGAATGAAACTGGATCCCTATCTTACACCATACCCCAAAATTAAGTCAATATGGATTAAAGACTTGAATGTAAGACCTATAAAACTCCATTAAAAACCCCCATAAAACTCCTAGAAGAAAACATGGGCAGAAAGCTCTTTGGCATGGATCTTGGTGATGACTTTTTGGATTTGACACCAAAAACAAAGGCAACAAAAGCAAAAAGAAACAAGTGGGATCAAACTAAAAAGCTTCTGCACAGCCAAGGAAACCATCAACAAAATGAAAAAGCAACCTCCCAAATTGGAGAGCATATTTGCAAATCATGTATCTGATAATGGGCTAATATCCAAAATACATAAAGAACCCATCCAACTCAATAGCAAAAGAAACCCCAATCTGATTAAAAAATTGGGCAGAGGCTCTGAATAGACATTTTCCCAAAGAAGATATACAGATGGCCAACGGGTACATGAAAAGGTGCCCAACATCACTAATCATCACGGAAATGCAAATCAAAACTACAATGAGATATCACCTCACACCTGTTAGAATGGCTATTATCAAAAAGATAAGAAATAACAAGTGTCGGCAAGGATGTGGAGGAAAGGGAATGCTTGTGCACTATTCATGGGAATGTAAACTGGTGCAGCCACTATGGGAAATAGTATAGAGATTCCTCAAAAACTTGAAAATAGAACTACCATATGATCCAGCAATTCCACTTGTGGGTATTTATCCAAAGGAAATGCAAACACTAACTTGAAAAGATATATGCATCCCTATGTTCATTGCAGCATTATTTACAATGGCCAAGATGTGAAAGCAACCTAAGTGTTCACTGACAGATAGATGGATAAAAAAATGTGATATGCATACACAATGGAATATTATTTGGCCATTAAAAAAGAAAGACATCTTACCATTTGCAACATGAGTGGACCTTGAGGGCGTTATGCTAAGTGAAATATGCCAGACAGAGAAAGGCAAATACTGTATGATCTCAGTTACATGTGGAAACTAAAATTAAAGAAAAAAATTGAACTCATAGATACAGAGAACAGATTGGTGGTTGCCAGTTAGGGGGTGAAATGGGTGAAGGTGGTCAAAACATACAAACTTCCAGTTATAAAATAAATAAGCTCTGGGATGTAGACTACAGCCTGGTGACTATAGTTAATAATACCATATTGTATAGTTGAAAGTTGCTAACAGAGTAGATCTTAAAAGTTCTCATTACAAGAAAGAAAAAATTTGTAACTGTGTGTTGTGATGGATGTTAACTAGACTTGCTGTGGTGATCTTTTAGCAATATATACAAGTAGCAAATCATTATGTTGTACACTTGAAACTAATATAATGGTATGTGTCAATTATATTCTAATAAAAAATAAAAATATTTTTAAAATAGAGGGACAAATAAGTAAATTTGTTCTGGGTTCGTGCCAATGATTCCTCTTTCTGTTCTCCTGCATTTTCTTGTACATAAAACTATCCTTTTGGCCCATGAAGGATTTTGAATCTACATTGTTTTCCCTATGGCAGGGAAAGACTGATCCCCATTACTTTGGGATTACTTTGTGTATTAGATACTTTGTGCATTAGATCACATGGCTCCCTTGTTTTGTTGGACGTGAAAAAAATTTTTTTTTCCAGATTTAAGATAATAACACATCTCTACTTTCTTCTTCTTGTTGTTCACTTGGATATCTCACGTTAGTATTTGTTTAGGGATATTTTGAATTGAATTTCTTCCAATGATCTTTCTAGCTGACTTGTTACAGTTCTAACAACTCATCCTCTAAAGAGAACTGCCAATCAGTTCTGGAAGACACTCTACTTTTTAAACTCTAGGACACCATTTATAAGACACATTGGTATATTATGTCCCACTAAAATAAAAAACCAACATGGCACTCAGATGAGCTCAGAGATATTAAAATGTGAAAATGTTTGCATTGAGAATCGATGGTATATAGTGTATAAACACATAATTTTTTTATTATTTTAGCATTTTTGAATGAGAAGAATATATGTATAGCACAAAATCCAAGAGGTACCAAATGTGTGAACCTCACAGTCTTGCTGTCACCCCCGTGACCACCCCACCACCTGAAGGGCAGCCACTCCCACCAGGTTCTTGTATGGAGCAGACATTTTGTTTGTGTTGTTGTTGCTACTAATTTTTTTAAGTCAGATTTATGGAGATATAATGTATATTTAGTAAAATTTGCTCTTCCTAGTATATAGTTCGATGAGTTTGGACAAAAGCACATGGTCCTTCATGCTCCTTTGTACCCCTCCCCCAGCCCCCGGGCCTTGGTAACCCACTGACCTGTTTTCTGTCCCTATAATTAAGCCTGATCCAAATGTCAGAGAAATGGGATCAGACAACACATGGCTTTTTGTGTCTGGCCTCTGTCCCCTGGCATGATCCAGGTGAGATTGACGTCGCATCTATCAGTTCATTCCTGTTATAAGTAAGTATGTTTTCAAGGACAACTCTTCAGATTATCTCTTAACCTACATTGTCCCTAGCTGATCTGTGAAAATTGTGTTCTTTTTTCTTGTGCCCATGCCTTTCCACCACAGTGACCACCACTCACCCTCCACACTAAATTCTCTTCCATTTAATTACATTTTATAGTGCTCCTGGAGCAGGAAAAGTGTTACCTTTTGAATTCATGAGAAGCAAGGAGTAGCTTTTAAGGAGACGTTTTCTGCCTCCCTTCTAAGAATAGTCATGACATAATCTTGGGCCCAAGGTGGCCTCTGGGATGTGATTTAGAAGGACTGGAACAAGGCCTATACATAAAAGTATTTTCTCCAATTATGTTTCTTCTCAATCTTTTTTTGTGTCCGCTTCTTCCTTTCCCTTTCTTTCTTTTCTCTCTCTCTTTCCCTCTCTGTCTCTCTCTTTCTCCTGGTAATACCTCTGTCTTCCCACCCAGAACAAACCAAAGAGGAAATGGGTGCTTTTTAATTTGGGTAGCCTCAGAGTTTGTAAACATTTTTTTCTGGGTCAATTGCTGGCAGTAAACACACATATTTAACATAGAGTGTATTAAGTGGTGATAATGCTCTGAAGAAAAATAAATCAAGAAGGAGGATAGGAAACACCTGGGGAAGGCAGTCAGCGAGACTTCCCCAACAAGCCGTGTGATCTGTGGTGAAAGCACATCCCAAGCAGACGGAAGAAGGGGGACCACAACCCTGAGGTCGGGACTCACTGACGTATTTCTTTCTGCTTCACCTCACTGATTCTTTTGGAAGTTTCTGACAATAGTAACTGTAAATCCTGAATATTTTTTGATTAAAAATAAAAGCCTAGGGGCCAGCCCGGTGGCACAGTGGTTGAATTCACACACTCTGCTTTGGTGGCCCAGGGTTCACGGGTTTGGATCCTGGGCGCGGACCTACACATCACTCATCAAGCCATGCCCTGGCAATGTCCCACATACAAAATAGAGGAAGACTGGCACAGATGTTAGCTCAGGGCCAATCTTCCTCACCAAAAAAAAATTAAAAATAAATAAATAAAAGCCTAACACCATAGAAATACTAAAGGCCATGGAAGCCCTACATTTTCCCCTCACTGAAGCTGCTATATTCTCAGGGATGATGACCTGGTCAGGCTCCTTTGACAGCAGCTCTGACCACTAATCACAGTGCTCTGATTCCAGCCTCTCAGGCTGCCCCGGGAGATTGCTAACTCTGATCCCACTTTATTTTTAGTTGAACAAAGGTTATAATGGAGACACACATACACACACACACATTGTACTTTGTGAATGACCCACAAACCCTCAAATCAAAAAGTCAACTGGAAAGAATGTCTGTGGGTGTGCTATTGCAAAACAGAATAAAATGTTTTCAGGATTTATGGCTACTTTTTAGAAAAACAGTGTATGATATACTTTCCACTTTTTCTCTCATTTCTTGCTGTTGTTTCTCTGAAATCTTTTTCCACTCCTCCTGACTTTCCTCTGCGATCGCTGATGTGAACCCAGTGAGTGATCTGGAGGGAAGATCTTCAACAGTTTGTAGTTTACTGTTGAGTTTCTTTGTATGCAAATTGGATGAGTAATTCCTTAATGGATCTCCTGTTAGGTCCTACCACACTTGAAGTGTTTTTGA
Source organism: Tapirus indicus (assembly GCA_031878705.1). NCBI lineage: Eukaryota > Metazoa > Chordata > Mammalia > Perissodactyla > Tapiridae > Tapirus > Tapirus indicus. Next base: position 41,600,917 of record CM062927.1, read on the forward strand.
AATAAAGCAATGTATGCATTTCTGAAAAACTCCACACTGTAAAACTGTGCTTTAAAAATAACAGCGTTTGGGGCCGGCCCAGTGGTGCAGCGGTTGAGTTCACGCTTGGCAGCCTGGGGTTCGCGGGTTCGGATCCCAGACACCTGTCTACGCACTGCTTGTCAGCCATGCTGTGGCGGTGCTGTGGCGGTGTCCCATATAAAGTAGAGGAAGATGGGCATGGATGTTAGCCCAGGGCCAGTCTTCCTCAGCAAAAAGAGGAGGATTGGCAATGGATGTTAGCTCAGGGCTGGTCTTCCTCACAAAAAAATAAAAATAAAAAAATAACAGGGTTTATGAAAAAAACAAAAGGGGTAGAGGTAATATGCTTAATGCCTTTGCAGCTGTGTGTCTAGAGCACTAAAAAAGCAATGATTTGAACCTGGGGAACGTACTATGAACTTCCTTGGCTGCAGACAAAAACGAATAAAACTGGTAGAATGAACATGGCAGCCACCATTGGACTGGATCATAGCTGCAGGAACTGAGACCAGGCTGATGGAATTGGCTGCTGTCAGGGTGGCCATGGAGGAGGAGCAACCCGCCCTGAGCCAAGAGTGGCCCAGAGCGGGGGGCCCACATCCTGGGGAGAGTGTGGGATGGCAGGAAAGTCTGAATGCAGGAACTTGTTCCTAACTTTCTTGACATAGCTGAAAGGGTGCTTTCCATGAGTGCAGCAGCCAGGTGACAAGATTTTCCTTTCCTGTGGAAGGTATATTTCTGCTCTTCCTTTTCTGCCTCCCTTTGTCCAGGAAAATTTGTGGATAAGCTAACACGAATTTCTCATTACACTGATATCATTTCCCTATCTACCATTTGCTTATGAGCTTCTTCATGTTACAGAAACAACACATTGCAGGAGAACAGACTATACTTGACCGGTTAGAAACTGGATTCTCTTAAATTAGATAGGAGGTTAGGGTGTTGCAGTGGTTCATGCACTGCCTAAACATAGTAAGAATGGTAACAACGATAGATCCCATTTATTTAGTGCTTTCCATGGGCCAGGCACTTTGACCAATATTTTATAGATATTATCACATTTAGTCATCAAAGTGATCCTACGTCAGAGGAATTTCTATCCCTATTTTACACATGACAGAACAGGGACTGAGGAAAGTGGGGTAACTTGACTAATGTCACATAGGCAGCCAGTAATGCAGAACTGAGGACTCATTTCCAAACCTCATGCTCTTATCCATCTCTTCCTTGATTCTGTGAACTTTGAGCTGAGTCTTGAAATTATTATTAATGAAAACATCCATTTGCTACCAGGAGAAAATTATAAAGTAGGCCCCACGCTGCAAAACTCTTTCCTGGACAATCAAAACATCTCATTTCTATGTTCCCTTTGCCTCAGGTTCCCATTCTTCGCTCACCAAAGTGACAGCTATCCAATCTCAGGAGTGCTTGTGCACCATCAAATAAAGTGTTCTCAACACATTGTTCTCTGCTGTATTTTGCTAAATACACTACAAAAAGAATGCCAAAGAGGGTTGTAGGAAGCTTAGAGACCAGAGTGAAGATGTAAGGCTAAGATGGCAGGTAGATAGGAACAAAGAATGGGAAGGTTTACAAATAGCAAATAATTATTCTTTATCTCTACTCTTTGGCTTAAAACAACAGGAAGTTATCGTCTCAGTTCTGGAGGCTAGAGATCTGACATCTAGGTGTCAGCAGTGCCACACTCCCTCAAAAACATGTAGGAGAGCCCTTCCTTGCCTATTCTGGCTTGTGGTGGTTTGCTGGCAATCCTTAGTGTTCCTTGGCTGGCAGCTGCATCTGCCAGTCTCTGCCTCGGTCGGCACACGGTATTTTCCCTGTGTCTCTATCTTCACATGGCATCTTGTTATACAGGCACCAGTCACATTGGATTAGGGGCCCACCCTACTTTTATGACCTCATTTTAACTTAACTCACTACATCTGCAGTGACCCGACTTCCAAATCAGGTCACAGTCTGAAGCACTGGGAGTTAGGACTTCAACATATCTTTTTGATGGACACAATTCAACCCATAACATCACTGATTCATTTTTTAAGAACTGAGTATATTGCTTAAACTTTCATGGCATAGAATAATGCATCTGAGAAATATCTCCTTTATTGAATCATGTATTTATCTCTCCATTTCTAGCTCCTGAGTACATTTGATACGTGCTTTTAGAAATGCTTAAAAATTTATGTGAAGCAACTACAAAAAAGACATCTTCTCAAATTCTAATTACACAAAGAACCTGGACATAAAACACCACAGAGATCCATTCAGAGTTTCAAAAATTAAAAATTCAGAAAAAAATTGTCAGTAACTCAAGGAATAATAGAAATGTTGCCATGGGAACACTAAGGGATTAACCTTATCCTCTTTTTGACCCCAGCAGCTGACTCTGTCTTGAGAATAAGTTACCCTTACATAACATATTGTTCTCTTAACTCTTGGCTTCCTTTTGACATCAAAGATGGCAGGAACATCAAAAAGTGCAAAAAGGAGGAAGAGAGAATCTTGAAGTACGAGAGGAAATAACTGTACTTTGTCAACTATTTCTCATATGCTTAATAAAGTATAAACTAGTTTCAAACTGAAAACAAATTTTATAATACTCTACTAAGTCTTGAGAAACTTCTTTTGTTATATTATCAACCAATCATTCTACACTTACTATATTTATGCTTTCTCACAGTTTTTGGCAATTTTTCAACAGTGGTGTATGTGGGGTCCCTGGAAATTGGCAATAGACATCAAGTGGTTCATGTGAAGTCTTATTATCTAATACTGGGTAAAAGATTCAGGAGATAAATAAAATTTTAAATGAAGGAATGAAATACAAAGTAATGGAATTTCTTAACTCACATGAAATATTCTCATTGTTGTAGTTCAATGTTACCTTATGTAAATCTTGGAAATTCATCAACAATCTAGAGGATACAAAGCAGATGAAGCCAAATCCATCTATAATCACACCTCATCTCTGTTAGTACCTCTATCTACTTCCCTTCTCTAGCTCTGGGTCTACCTACTTACAGAGAGAGAGAAAGATCTGGATACATATTATATACCTATTCCTATGGGGTTTTTGAATTTTCTTTGTTTTTGCTTTAAATTTTTACTATGGTTCCTTTAAACACTTCAATATCTTGTCAGCTTAAAAGAGAAAAAAGAATTATGAAAAAAGCAAAAATCATAAGAATTTGGAGAGCCAGAGATGACCCAAGACTCTCTCCTTTACACTGCTAATTCTCATGTACATTTGTCTGCTCTTTTTTCTGTTTCTTATGGGTGTTCTTCTTTTAAGGCTAATTAATACACTAATTTACACTTTTTTCCCTGAGATAAGTGTTGGAGCTGATTTAATGTGTTACTTCCCTCTCAGCCAGAGTGTAAGCAACAGAAAAATTCTGATCTAACATTTGTTCATAAAGCACATTATAAAATATCTTCCTATTTAAACATATAACTCCAGGGGCTAGATTTTTTATCATCTTTATTCTATAGTTTAGGAAATGTATATAATTTTATTCATTCCTGGACAGACTCAACTGTGTAGAAAAAAATTATGCTACACATCTTTGGTTGTCTCCCACAATATCGCACTTTAGGACCAGCCCAATGTGTAGGTAATATAGTCAACATTGAGCATGTGAGCTTCTTAAAATTTTCCTGTACATACGGCAACTCAGAGATGGGACAGAGAGAGCTCATTACCTCAATGTCATTAGTTTTTTCTTATTTTCCTAGATGTCAATATGCAAAGTTAACCCAGGGAAATGTTTATTTTAATATTTAAATGCAAATAATTATTTTTCTTTATAAGCAATTATAGAAAAAGTCAAAATCATAAATTTACAAAAGGAAAGAGAGAAAATTTAGAAAGGCCACAATCTCACTATCTAGGCAAGTTAGATATTAAGAGTAGGCAAATGTATTTGTAATTTTTGTTTGTTTGTTTTTTGGCCAAGGAAGATTTGCCCTGAGATAACATCTGTGCCAATCTTCCTCTATTTTGTATGTGGATTGCTGCCACAGCATGGCTGCCAAAGAGTGGTGTAGGTCTGAGCCCAGGAACTGAACCTGGACTGCTGAAGTGGAGCATGCCAAACTTAACCACTAGGTCACGGGGCCAGCCCCTGGAAATTTTTAATATGAATGTGTGTGTACATTCACAATAGATTCATTATTGTTTTGAAGTATCTTTTTTCAAATAATATGCATTCTATATTTTTCATGTCAATAAATATCTACATTATCACTCTCACTACATGAATATTATTCCATTGTGTGTGTTACAAAATTTATTTATTGGTCATATATATTTTTAAAAATAAAAGATATTATACAGCAGAGCTGGATATGTGTAAATAACATTGTATGTGAAAGAAAGTAAGAGTATTGATAAGCATATTTCAAAGGAGAAACATCACAGAATTCCAAGTGTAAGATTAGTTTGCACAGAAGACCCATTTATGCAGTCTGCAAATACAGCTGAAATCCAAGGTCACTGGGTCTCTGTGTCATGGTTGGTGCAAAGGCCACTGGGAGGCTATCTAGAGTCACAATTTGCAAAACATCTTCCTTCCATTCTCATCTATGTTTAAAACAATCCGATGTGTGGTTTTCAGCTACAACTAGAAAAAAATGGGATGTTAGAGGTGACAATATTTTGGTGTTTTCTCAAATATCTGACAACTAACAAATTCGACTCGGGTCTCAAATATTTACCTTATGCACAATGCTTGACCTCACATTGCTGTAGTCTTCACTGACGATAAATTATGGTAATTTTGTACTCCCTCAACTCTTGCTCTCCAAACTTTTACCATCTGAACTCAGCAGCTGAAAAGATTAGAAGAAATTTTTGGATAAATTTCTTGTAGTCAAAGACTTGCTGCTTACTATCCAAAGTTTAGGGACCAAGTTTAGGAACTCAGATTACTCTGCCTCCCTTGCTATCCAAGCTTGTTAGTTGAGCATCTGATATGGGAACCAGGAACTGAGTATATTGGTTGGAGATGGGTACATTAATCAACTCCCAAAAGTGCATATTCATGGGAGGAGGAAAGTTGAAGCAAAACAGTGTAGATTTGAGAAAGTTTAGTAGGTCTCTTTGTTTAATTGTGATTAGGCAATGAATTATACATTAGCGAAAAGATCTATCACTCTGTAAGAAAGCCGAGAAATGACTTGGAAAGTGGGAATGAGGAAGGAACTGTGTGGAGCAGAGAAACTTTGATACTATGTTCAGCTCATAAAATCTCTTCCAATTACTCTTTAATGAAATGAGTTTAGACTTTCCCATTCCTTCCTCCTCCTACCTCTCTTGTGTTCTCTTTTTGTTTAATTGTTTGATAATCTAGTGACAATTCTCATCATTGTCTCTGCATATTATTATCTGAATGCTTCACTCAGCCAGAAGCATAAATGCAAACAAGGCAGCTAATGAAACCAGAATTGCTTCATAAACAGGGAAACATCTGGAAGACTTCGGGTATTATTTTGCTTCTTCAGCTGGGGGTTTGTTTGCCCTTTGCTTCTGATCTGCTCCTAGATATTCACATATGAGACAAAAAATACTTTGACTAAAGCAATGTTTCTCAAGCTTGCCGGATCATGAGCGTCGCCTGGGGACAACTTGTTAAATGCACAGACTCAGGCATCATTGAATCAGAATTTCTAGGGAATTGGTTTGGAAATGTGTGTTTTTAACAAGGGTCCCAGATGATTCTCATGATCAGAAGAGTTCAGGGCTCACTGGACTAAGACACAGACTTTTGTGACATGATCTAAAGGCAAGTCTGTCCATGAGTCAATGGCACGAAGCCCCCAATGTGTTTAAAGCACGAACAGCTCAAGCAATTCCTGTGAGGACCTGAGACATTTGTCAACATCCTCAGTCTTAGCCCATTTGCCTAAACCATCACTGCCTGTGCAGATTCTTACACTAGTTCCTCGATTTCTTCCTCCCACAAAACATCAAACAAGCAAGCAAACCTTGCTCTTTCCCACCCTAGGAAATGCCACCACCATTCATTCCAGAATCTCATGGCAAAAAACTTAGAGTCTTTGCCTCATCTCTACCCCTCCCTGTCTGCATACAATCTGTAAGTAAATTCTTTGGAGCCTATCTTCAAACTATATCTCAAGTTTGAGCATTTCTCCCTCTCTCCATTGCTACCACGCTGGTCCCAGCCATATCGGATGTTGCCTCAAATACTGCTGTGACTTCCCTGTTTTTCCTGCTTTCGCTCTGGCCACCACCGGTGACCATTCTTCATAAAATAACCAGATTGATCATTCTGAAATGTAAGTCACTCCCCTTCCAGTGGCTTCCACTCACTTACAATAAAATGGAATCTCCTTTCAATTTTCTTTTCTTCAACTTTCTCCACAGCTGTATAATCTGGCTGTGCCTGCCTCTCTACCTTCATTTCCCACCTCTCCTTGCTCCCCATCCTTTCTGCTCTAGCCACACTGTTTTCTTACCGAGCACGTCTGCACCTAACATTCCCTCTGCCTGCCACCCTTTTCCCTGAGATCTCTGTGGCACTGGCACCTTCTCTTCAGGTCTCTGCTTACCATTCTCTTCCTCAGAAAGTCTTGCCATCTAATTAGACTAACCATAAGTCCCATTTAGCCCAGGGACAGTCCCTATATGTGCTTCTTGTCCTGGCATCCTGTTTGCTTTACCTTTTGTCCTAGATTTTTAATTTTTTAGCAAAGCATTGTTAGTAATAAAAGCAAAAACTCATCTAGGATATATGTTTTAGCCTCCATTTTGTTCTTCCAGCTTTTGCCATGGCTGGTCTGTCCAGCAACCTGTGAGACTCGTGTGCAACTAGTAGCGTTCTCACTGTAATGTGTAATTAAATCTGAAAGATCTCCAGAGATTAGTCTCTTTTTCTGACCTTTTCAAGAAGCAAACTAGCTAACACCTCCATTCCAAGCATGGGTGCAGGGGGCTCTCTGAGAAAACGAAGCGTGCTCGGGCAACTACCTGCCCAGCCATTGGGTGGTGGTGGGAGAAGTCTCAATTCTGCTGCGCCCGCCCAGCACTGGGCCAGCTGTGTCATGGTCTGTGTCACAGCCTGCAAGATGCACAAGGGCACCAGGCCACTAGACAGCATAATAAGCAAGATGTGGGAAGTTCTACACCAAGCGTGCATGAACATGTGCAGGCAGCAGACGCTGAGCATCCCACCACAGAATGTGTAGAGAAACACTGACTGCTCTTGCTGGAGCCATTGTATCATTTACTGTATGATGTTAATCTTCAACTATGCATGCACTGTACTGTGTGGCAATACATTTTTATTTCTCAGTAAATCTTTTCAGTAGCAGTAAGCTCAAAAACAAGTTCACAAAATGAAAATGGGTGTTTCATGAAAAATTAAGTACTACATTTCCCTTTCTCACAAAAATTGATGATGAATGTGCAACTTACACAAAATGTCAACATTTACCATCCACCACAGGGGTCAAAGCACACCAATGACCATGTGAACACCAGAAGACACAAATCAGTGTCTACTTCAAAATATCAGTAATTATTTTAAGAAGACTGAAATTAAGAATTCTGTGTATTTCCAACCTCTTCCAAGTACACTTCTGCCCCACAGGTTTCTTAACTTAGTGAAAACAGTATTTTTCCATGACACTTTGTGGTAGGCCGAATGAGGCTCACCCCCCAAAAGACGTCCACGTCCCAATCCCTGAAGCCTGTGACTGCTACCTCACCCAGCAGATGGAACTGGGCAGGGCTCTGAGCCGGGAACATCTTTGCCTCAAACATTTTCGCTGGATAACTAATTGGCCGTAAGGCAATTTTGCCGTAAAAGATAAAATAAAAAAATAAGAGAGGGATGTTAAAACGAATCACCACATTAAAAACTCTCCCGTAGTCGCCTCGTCTCTGCGTTAGCCAGAGCCCGGCGGTCTCTCGCCTGGCTCTGGAGGGAGGACCGCGCGGAAGGATCTGCAGTGACGGGGCTCGCTTCCCGGGGAGGCGGAAGTCGGGCCCACGCCCCTAGGGCACACTTCCGGGAAGTGTCGTCACGTGCTGTCTTCCAATCCGTACACGTGGTTGTTACCGTCCGCTGTTTACCACCAGCACGTCTGGCCATTACTGTACAGAACATGAGGGTAAGATTTCTATCGTATGAAAATGGGGGTACTGTGAGGACTTCGTCAGTGGAGAAGGAATGAGACCAAACTGACACCTACGGGAAATACATGAAAAGTCTGCCGAAGACGGTTGATTGGTCAATAGAGAAGAAGCGAAACCGAACTGTCAGTGAGTTATTTTATCTTCTGCGGCAAAATTGACTTACAGCCAAATTAGTTATGCAGTGAAAATGTTTGTGGCAAAGATGTTTACAGCGAAACTGCCAGACACACTCCTGCGGATGCAATTAAGGTTTTAGACCCGGAGATGAGGAGATTATCCTGGGGGGCCCAGTGGCAATACCAGGGTCCTTCTAAGAGGGAGGCAGGAGGCTGACAGAGAGGGAGATCTGATGATGGAAGTAGGAGTTAAGCGAGAGAGGTGTGTAGATGCTACACTGATGACTTTGAAGACGGAGGAAGGGGCCACAAACCAAGGAACGCAGGGGGCCTCTAGAAGCTGGAAAAGGCAAGGAAATGGATTCTCCCCTAGAGCCTCCAGAAGGCATATAGCTGTGAAGATACTTTAATTTTAGCCCAGTGAGACTTCTGACCTACAGAACTGTAAGATAAATCTGTGTTGTTCTAAGTCACTAAGTTGTAATAATTTGTTATATATAGTAGCAATAGGAAACTGATTTGCACTTCAACCAAAATTTGTATTCATGTTATATTGCAAAAATAAATATTATCTTTCATGTGGAAGTTTTAAAGTTAATTTCAACAGTATTCACAGTAATGACAGATGTTTCACCTTATACAGAATGAACTTTAAAAAAGCTGTACTTTGTTTCCATGAGTTAGAGGAAATAAGCTGTTACTGGAATTAAGGCAGCTGATTTTCTATTTAAAGTATCTGACAGCACCATTTACCTGTTTGCTCAGTTCTTCCACTAAAGGAGCCAGCTAGGGAGTCAGGTTAAAATACACGTTTCTACAACAAGAGAAACAATAGAATGGCAAATATCCTTTACTTAACATGGGAGAGATTTTTTCCTCAGTTAAAAATTTGATCATATATAGAGAAGAGATATTTGAAGATTTTAACAATTTCAAATTAATTAACCATAAAGTGCAAATTTGAAGATGATTACAGGCTCCTGTGTGAATTAAAAAATAAGACTATTTAAACAACAATCTTTAGAAAAATACTGGTGACACAGAAGTGCGAGATATATGTCTAGGATTAAACTAAATAAACATATTTCTAAGAATAATTGTTTTATTAAGTTCAGACAATGAATAAAAAGACTTCTAAATTTTGACTTTATATGGATATTTGTTATTTTAATTTTTCAAGACAGAATTTGACTTTTAAAAGTTGTTAGAACAATAAATATTTCCCAAATTATATAATTTTAATTGCTCTTAATACTCCGTTTTACTCTCAAAACTGTCTTGGTTTGCACAATAAATTTCAATGGTCACCATCATCTCTCCTAAAGTAGTCCTCAGCTCATCCAGTCACTGGGTATCCATTCCTCTACTTTGCTTTCTTTTTAGCGCTTATCACACACTTGAAATTATCTAATTTATTTATTAGTGTAAGTGTTCATTATCTGTCTTCCCCTGCCCGAGTCAGAATGTAGGCTCCAGGAAAGTGCGGCTTTGTCTTTATCACGTAGCAAGTACTCAAATGTGTAGAATTAGTGAATAAGCCTTTTACTGACCTCCCTGCCTCTAACTTCTCGCTCCTCGAATCCATTCTCCGCTTGTAGAGGGTGGAGGATGCTCTTTCCATAGCTTGTCTCTGAGTACCAGAGCCAGGACGAAGGTGAGGCATGCTGGCACTTAGGATACAATCCCTAAGGAGGCTCTGGGAGTCAGGGGCTGCCTGCAGGGTATGGCTGAGAGTGAGTGCATCCTTCAGTTTCGCTAGGCGCCAAGTCCTGGCCCTGCCTATTGCTTACTACGCTGCTTAACACCTTTCTGTGAAAGCTCTAGGTCCCTCAGGATAAAATCCTAGCTCTTCAGTATAGCATACAAGGTTGTACATCATCTTGTCCTTGCCTACCTCTGCAGCCTCATCTCTCACCACTAGACTTTCTTGTATTTTAAGTGCTTTCTTGTAGAAAGCATGTAGTTGGGTCTTCCTTTTTTTAACCAATCTGACAATCTTGTCTTTTTCTGAAAAAGAGCTTTATTGAGGTATAATTCACATACCATATAATTTGCTCAAAATATGTGTCAATGGGTTTTATTATATTTACAGAGTTGTACAGTCATCACTACTATTCAATTTTGGAACAGTTTGATCACCCCCTAGAAAACCCTGTACCTATTAATAAGCAGTCGCTCCCCATTCTCCCTCCCACACTAGCCCTATGCAGACACTAATCAACTGTCTGTCTTTATATTTGCTTATTCTGGAAGTTTCATATAAATGGCATTATACAATATGTGGTCTTTTGTGACAGGCTTCTTTCCCTTAGCATAATGTTTTCAAGGTCCATCTATGTCACAGCACGGATCAGTACTTCATTCCTATTTACTGCTGAATAATATTCCATTGTATGGATATTTTGTTTATTCATTCTTCAGTTGATGGACATGGGGATTGTTTCCACTTGGGGGCTATTATGAATAGTGTTGCTATAAACATTTGTGTACAAGTTTTTAAGTGGACAAATATTTTCATTTTCTTGGGTATACTCTTGGAATTGGAATTGTTGGGTCATATGGTAACTGTATGTTTGATATTTTGAGTAACTTCCAAACTGTCAAAATGAGTATAACATTTTACATTCCCACAAGCAATGTATGAGGGTTCCAATTTCTCCACATGCTTGCCAACACTTGTTATTGTCTATTGTTTTGATTATAGCCATCCTATTGGCTATAATCTACCATTGCCATATTTGTATTTGTGTGCCCATCTGTTCTTTTTTTTCCCCCAAAACTCTCTTCCTGTCTTGTTGTGGATTAATTAAATATTATTTTTTGGACTTCTATTTTATCCATGATTGCCTTATAAGTTGTATTTCTTATTTTATTTTTTAATGGTTGCTCTAAGGTTTACAATTTACATCTCTAATGTATTACTGTCTACCTTCAAAAATATTATAGCACTTCAAATATAGTATAAGAACCCCACAACTGTATACTTCCAGTTCCAACTTCCTGTGAAATTTTCATTATACATTTTATTTCTACAGATGTTCTAAATATCACAATGCATTGATACTATTTTTGCTTTAGACAATCAATTATTTTATGCAGGGATTAAATAAGAAAGAGTATCTTTTATATTTGCCCTCATTTTCAATCATCTTCAGCACTCTTCTTTTCTTTGTTTGGATCCACATTTCTGTGCGGTATCGTATAGACTCCACCCTCGACACTGTTTATTTGGGCTTCAGTAATGGGAGGCTGAGTCTAGCAGCTACTGTGGCAGCCTGCCATCATCCCCTCACCTCGTTTCACTGCAAACCTGCCCAGCTTCTTACTGCCAGCACTTGTGCCTCTGTGTCTGAAGGAGCCCTCAACCAATGACTGAAGAATATTTCTATTAGTCAGGATTCTCCAGAGAAACAGAACCAATAGGATGTGTGTGTGTGTGTGTATGTGTGTGTGTGTGTGTGTGTGTGTGTGTGTAAAGAGACAGAGACTGAGAGAGAGATTTATTTTAAGCGATTGGCTCGTGTGATTGTGGGGCTGGCAAGTCTGACATCTGCAGGGCAGGCCAGTAGGTTGAAGATCCAGAGTTGATGTTGCAGCTTGGGTCTGAAGGCAGTCTGCTGGCAGTCTTTTTCTCTAAAGGCCTTCAACTGATTGGATGAAGCCCACCCACATTTTGGAGGGTAGTCTGCTTTACTTAAAGTCTACTGACTTAAATGTTAATCACATCTAAAACAAATGCCTTCACAGCAACATTTAAACTGGTATTTGACTCATCATCTGGGCACCATCGCCTAGCCAAGTTGACACATGAAATGAATCATCACAGCACTGATGTCTAAGTTCTCCATCTCCCCGTTCTGGTGTGAAGACTCTGAGAGTTGTATTATGCTGTTTCCTAGAGTTCCGCACGGGGAGTAAGCTCCCATTGCCCACAGAGATGACTTGCTTGTTAAGGCAGCATCTGTCGGTTTCTTTACCTTCACTGTCTTACCTACCCACACTTTAACCAGTGTCTCCTGGAGTCACTTTCAAAATAAACTCATTGCAATTGAATTCTTGTCTCTCAGTTTGCTTCTAAGAAAATTCAAACTAAGATATGGAGCATAGAATCACCACAATACCACACACAATAAGGAATTTCCCCTAAAAAGAAAAAGAACATTTTGGATGCTGGACAATCAAAAAATATTTTTCTCCTCAGCACAGGTACAATACAGACATTCTATCTCTATTGCACTTTCCTTTCTGAACCCATCACGGTATTTTTTGGATAGATCACTAATGGAAATGCAGTATTTTTAAAGTGAGAGAACTATTTTTTTTAATCTGAATCATAGTGACAAATCTTGGAGACAAAACTGTTATTAAGGGAATAGTAATTCCTCACCTATTGTTAAGGGAATTTATAAATTGTGAAAAGAATGTAGACAATTTTATGGAAAGTCTAAAAGTATAATAAAGGAACAGCCCAAATTTTGTGCCAAGGAACGAAACTCAAGACAGTGTAGAATAAAGATCTTAAGGGCGGAATTTTTATCTACATGTATATATATTATGTTTTCATTTATTAGGCAAAGTCTATCATATAATCATGTCAGGTGAGTGTTTTGGTATTGCTAAGTGATTTTTTTTCGTGGAACTTAAAAGGAAGTTGCCTACTCTTTAACTCTCAAGTGTTTTATGAAGTTGATTTATTTAAAATACAAAATTTGTGCAAAAACAGCTACTATTATGTGTTTAATAATTAAGGGGATCCTGCTTTTGATATAACTGTTTGCTGTGAAAGTGTTTCATTTTCTTGTAGCCTGCTTTTAAATCTTTGCTAGCCTTTTTGAGGTCACAGATTATACTAAAACATTTGAAAGTAAGTTTGTAAATCTTTAAATTGAGAGAAGATAATTGTATAAATAAGAAGGGCTATACAGACTATTAATTTTACATTTAAAAGGCACATTAAACAATATGAAGAATGATGGGCTGGAAATACAATTTGTATTTCTAGAAAAATGCTGAAATGTGCCACGTCTTAAGCAGCATTATTAATGAGTGAAGCTAAGTGACCATCTGTCCTAGTGGTAACCTAACAAAGAGAATGTCTGTAAACAAGAATATGTGTCAGAGCATGTTTCAGAAATAGGTCCTGATTTTTTATTCAAATTACGGATCTCGTCACTGTAGTTTCTGATCTCACTGTTTTTAGATTTGTCTGCACTTGTACTCCCAATGTCCTGCTCATTGAAAAAACTCTCTTACTGTTGATGTATAGTTAATGATTAACTGGCCAAGATTTATTGACAGAGCTTTAATCTGAATATCAATGCTACTGGATATAATTGCTACACACTTACCCTGATACATCATTTATTTTGAAGTAAGTTTTTCAGTATGCCAGTAGTCTTCTCTCTCAAACTGCAGAGCCATGATTTGTGATTCTAAAACCTTCCTTTATACAAACGCCAGTATTTATATTCAAACCTTTCACTTTGGGTTGAAGTATATGGATAGGCTCTCTGTTACTGATTCAGATCTTTAAGAAAAACCTCTGCAAAGGGAGTGAAACAATTAACCTTACACATCAACTCCTTATATAGAAATAGTCATGGGCATTTGGCTCATCTGGTCATCTCTTATTGAGTTTTGGTAATAAATGGGTTTTCAGCACATGACTGTTCAGATGAGTGTGAATTCTCAGTACATTTGATAGCCAGTAAGCAATCTCTTTAAAGAAACCCTGTCACCCTCTGTCTGCAAGGAGACCTGGTATTACTACTACCTCAAGCAGTAACTTCTGACCAGAGGAAGGGATTTACATGGGTGTATGCTAAACCCAGTCACTTTAACCGGGGGATATTCCCTCAGTGTGATGTCATCAGATAGTAAATAAATATTAACATTTTGGAAAACAATCATGATTTGATGAGGCTGTAAACAGCAGCTATTAAGAGCAAGGGCATTTGTAATCAGGCAGATGTGACTTTCACATCCCAACAAACCCCCTAACTAGATGAGGAACTAACTAGACTGCCTGTGCCAGCCTCTCTGAGTCTCAGTACTCTCTTCTGGAAAATGAAAGAATAGTCGCCCTAGCGGAGGGCGGTGTGAGCATTCAGTGACATGCTCCATGGAGAATGGCTCGTTCAGTGCCTGGCCAGGAGGAATTCTTCAATAAGCTCCAAAGCGGGCAGAATGACCATGTTGCCATATTGATTTGCACAAAATGATTCTTTTCAGTGCTTTCCTTCTCTTTGCTTACTGTCAAACCTCAATATATTGTGGTTGGTCCATGCCCCTAGCACTCCAAAGACCATCAAAACCCCAAGTACTACTCTTATCGATGTGATCATTTTTGTCCAGAAAAAACATATTTTAAAATTCTCACATTACTGATATCTAAGGTGAGTGTGCATATGCAAGGGATAAGCAAAGATACTCCATTTGGATAACAAAGAAATATTAGAGTATCTATAGCAATTCTTTCCTTCGTCTTTAATTTCTGTATTAGTGCAGTAGGCATGTATAGAATTTATAAACAACATACGTGGCTCAGGGAGGTGTACTGTTCTGAGTGGATACAGAGTGTACACTGTCAGCCACACAGTTTGGGAAACCATTGCTCTGGAACAGGAGTTGGCGAACTATAGCCCATGGCTAACTTTTGTAAAGTTTTATTGGAACATAGCCATACCAACTTGTTTATATATTCTCAGTGGCTGCTTTTGTGTTACAGTGGTAGAGGTGAGTAGTTGCACCAGTGACTAGATGGTCTTCAGAGCCTAAAACATTTACTGACACTTTAGAGAAAAGGCATGCCAAGCCCTGCTCTAGAGGATGGTTTTACGGGAGGAGGAATACAACGCACACTGCAGCCTGTTTTCATGCCTTTTCACACCAGCACTGTCTGCTGGTCACTCCAGAAGGTGGGTGATGTTTCCCAGCCCCTACTCCTGAGAAATTGGTCCGTGGACCAGCAGCATCAGCATCATCTGGGAGCCTGTTTGAAATGCAGATTCTTGGGTCCCGCCTCAGAATTTTCAGAATCTGCCTTTGAACAAGACCCCCAGAAGATATGTGTGAATATTAAAAGTTTGAGAAAACAGCAATCTCACCTATATAACTCTTAGATCAAATATTAGTGGCATGCTTAGAACCTCCAAGGACCCTAAGTGGATATTAGTTTTAGATTTCTCATTGTACAGATATTTGCTTCTTGCATTGCCCCGGTGAACTGATTTGCCATATATAGAGAAGCAGGGCGCTGGCATAATCTGGCTCTCCTCCAGTTGCTATTTATATGTGGAAAAGCGAAGTCAACCATTTATATGCTTTGGGGCCTCTCTCTTATTAAAAAAAAAGTATCGTGTTTTTGAAGATTAAACTTTACCGATGTGTTCATTGATGGATAAACGTATGCATTGAGGAAGGACTATTGATAACTAGATTTTGTTGTCCATAGTGTTTTAGTTTTTTTTAAAAAAATTTATGACCATTCCACAAGAAGGTTAAAGACAATTTCCCCATCCTTCCACCTCACAAACAAGAAATGAGAGAGGGATTCAGTGCAGGAGAGTGGCCCAGGACTGAATGTGCTTCTTACACACACTGGGCCAGGCACCTGGGCTGGGGGCGGAAGGCCCATGGGATCAGGCCTGCCGTGCACTCTGGGTCGGAGCCGTCCGACCCCTTCCTTCCTCGAGGTTCTGTCCTGGGGTTTTCAGTCTTCCTAATGAACTAGTAATGAGGTGGGTGTAATTTATTGAATAGGATGAGGTAAACTTGCTGTGTCTGGAGTTGAGTTATGTTTCCTGAAGGGAAAAGAAAAGTTATGAAATAAATCATTCCCTCTTTAATTAGCAGCTTTGGCTAGCCTACTTGAAATGACTGAGCAAAATGTGAAAATAAGCCAGCAGTTTAGTCAGAAACCCAAACACAGGTCTCATTTGCTGCTCACTGAGAGATTTATGCAGTTTGGGGTGAATGTGTGGGGGGATCCAAGTCAGTTACTTGAAGCACCATAATGAAACGTTCTTCTGCCACGGCTCTGGATAAACCCTCAAACAGGTTCCTTTCCCTTTCTATTCCAGTGTCATGTCCAAAGTGAAAAAAGCCAGAGGACACTAGAGAGAAGAGGGAAGTAATTAGCACATCTTCCAACATTTTAGGTTTACCTTCCTGCTCACTTTTCTGTACCAGTGGGTTTTCCTTCTACATGTCATTTTTACTTTCTGAACACAGAATGCCTGTTCTCTGATTTTAACAGCACATGCTATTTGCCATAACCGCATCTAAGCCATATGTGTAATGCGTGTGCACGACCAGCACATTGAAAACACATGTCACTTCAGTTCAGGTCAACATTCACTGGGGCCTACTAGAACATGCCAGGGACCGTGCAAGAGGAATGTGGCAATGAATCTGTGGGGTGGGGGATCATAGATGGTGTTCGAGGAGGAGAATCTCCAAGAGTTCATGAGAAAACACGTAATTGATTATGGAGAAATTTTGACTGACTTACCCTACTAGTTAGAATACATTTATGTTATTTTCTTCATTTCACAACATAGATCATGTTCAAAAGGTCAGAAGAACATTGGCCCATTGCCTCCTCCCAATAATCTCCCCATTCTAAAAACTGCACAGGTAAAACGTGTATGTCCTCTGTCCTGATGTTTCTCCACAGAGCCGATTCTGTTTTCCCTCGTGACAGTCCACTCACACCTCCAAACTCAAAGTCTCAAGCGGAACCTGCCCTCCTGGGGTTAGAGTCCCCTTTTGTGGCCAACAATGGTTTCCTGCCTGGAAGGAGAATGACCGAATAAGGTTTGTGTACATGGCTCACTGAAACATTTTGATGAGCTAAATGTGAACAAACCAAAAACATATGGATTACATTTTCTTGAACATACATGTGATTTTAACAGAAATGAATTTGTCTCCAAGCATTTTGTTCTCCTAAGATTTGTGTCTGGACTCCAAACCTTACCATGACGCCTGGCCAGGGCAGAGTGCGGCCGGCATTTTCAGGGTGGCGATGTGAATTTTATAAGAACCCACAACTTCTTCCCTGCCTCCTGCTTGATGAGCTCTGTGAAGGTCAGCCCGGATGAGGCCATGCTTAGCTTCTCAGTCATCGTTTCCCCCAAATGACTGCCCCCCTTCCCCCACTGGAAACCAGGATTTCCCGTCCTTTCTTGGAAAAGGCTCATTCCCCTAACCCAGGCCTTGAAGAGTAAAATTACCCCCACACCCCTTCATTTTAGAAAAAAGAAAAAAAAAAGGATCTGAGAAATTTCCTCCTGCTACAGAGCTATTATGAAAAAATTTGTAGCTCGTGTTTTCTCTTTACTTCACCTTTGTCAGCTAATATTTCACATTCATGAAATTCAAGCCGTGATGTTCCAGTCTCTTTTCCATGCCTTGGTGGGGAGGAAAGAAAGTCTTCTCCCACCCCTCTGAGTAAGGCTGCTCTGCCCACCTGCCGCTGAGAGAGAGGAGGCTTCAAACTTGGGCACGGCCCCTGGGAGCTGGAGGAGGGGCTCCTGTGAGGAAGAACAGACCACTAATAAATCGCACGGTCATTACCCTTTATGCATACTTGTTCTAATAGGTGTCGCAGATTCCTGCCTCCTAATAAGGAAAGGAAGCAGAAAAACACATAAATTCTCTCAAGGGAGTCAGACAGCCTGAAGCCACGTTCGACAGCTGCAAACGTTACCATGAGCACAAAAGCAAAACAGGGTTTAAAAAAGTGATACATTGCCAGGGATTTTGGCAAGATTTCCTTGGATCCAGACTGTGTTTTGCACTGTTTCAGTTGAAAAGAGGAGCAGCACTCCTGCCTGCCACATGTGATGGAATTTGGAGATTAAATAAATAATGACATTAATTGATCTAAAAGGGATTTACTGAATGCGTCTCAATATTTGCCTTTATACCACAGATTTGTTTGTTTGTTTAGCTGTTTATTTTAATTGTGGTTTTCTTTTTCTTTTTTTAAGTCTCAGCAGTTCACGTTTTGGCAGAAGATGGACCCCCCCCCTTTGTTTTTGTCAAATACCACAGTGTCATTAAATCTAACTTTCGAACATTTGAAGGTTCACTCACCTAAGGCTCTTTCCTCTCCCTCCCTTCTTCCCCTCCTTCCATTCTTTCTTTTTTTCCCTTTTCTACAATTTACTTCCCCTGGTACGATCTGGAGGATTGTTAGAGATGTGCTGCATTTTATTCATGGTGACTGCAAAGGGGAAATTCAGGTGCCTATTTGAGATGCCTTAGTCTCCTCCCTGAGAGTCTACGGGTATACCAGGAAGATCCATGGGAATGGTTAGAGCCAGAGTTCAAAGTGGACCTAAAAGTCTGGGGTAGCAGAGATGAATTTCTTGTGTATTTTGATTTGGTCCAAATTTGCTTCTTAATTTCATTAAGACTGAGTCTTTCTATGAGCTACGCTTAGTTTTTCACAAAGAATGTGTTCCAAACTTTATTTCACAACAACTATTCCATTTCATCTAGTCTTGCTTACACTGACTTTGAGAAGTTACTTTAGAGAACAATGTGTGATTCTGATTTTTTTTTAAGTAATTTGCTTTATCTAGTTTTGCACAAACCAATGCTGGGATACTGGGTTCTTGGAGGGGCCCTTATTCTCATAAGAAGCAGAACCCCAGAGGATTGAATGTCTTCATTAAATAACCAGGAAGGGCTCTCCTCCTGGTGTATATCTATATATCTATCTATCTATATATATATAATTTTTTACTGCTTGTACTGGAATGCAGTACAAATAAAGTTTCCTTTTACCCCCTCCTAAAGACTTCCATTTTTCAAGCAGAAGCTTAGTCCAGGAAGACAGGAGATCAGGCCTGCCCTCCCTTTTCTAGTATCCAGCCAGACATTTTCCTTTATTTCTCCATTTTGTATCATAGACAGGAAACCAGGATATTTTATAGAGTTTCACACTTCGACAACGACAAGTGGGCAACCACGGCAGAAACAAAATGGCTAAAACCCCAAGGCCAATAGTCTTCAGAATGTTCCAGGAAACTCCAGGATTCCATAACAGTGCTTCAGACATAGAAACCTTCGATTCCAAATAAATAACTCTTGAGAAACTATCTGGCAATATCTATTAAAATTAAAAATATGTATAGTCTTTGACCTAGCACCTAGACTTTGGAGGAATCTTTCTTTTAGAAATTAATGTCACAATATATCAAGATCTATGTCTATATATCTGTATTGATATCAATCAATCTATCTATCTATCTGTCTGTCTACACACACACTCACATATGCCTATTCGAACACTGTTTACCGAATCAAGATACTGGAAACAATCCAAGTGGCCAGCAGTCGTCCCCTAACACAATGCCACACTCTTGTGGGATGTCTCTGATGTATCACAGCTATTAAAAGAATCAAGTCATCATCCACAATCTCAGAAGAAAAAGCTTTTTCTTCATCAAACATCTTTATTGTCTTTATTTATATTGATAAAATTTTGCTTTTGTGTATTATCCATAAATGAATTATGCATAAGAATTAATTGGAGAGAAAAAAAAAAACCATCATGCCAGACAGTGACCCTCACAGAGAGAGAGAGAAGCAGCAGGGCAGGGGCCATGGGCCTCTCACGTGTATTTGTAATGTTTTATTTCTGAAGGTGGATGGTTAGCACAAGAGGAGTCACTATGTTATTCTTTATACTCTTGTATGTCTGAAACATTTCAAAAAGTTTTAAAGAGTGTTGAGCTTTAAAATCTTCCGAAGCCCCTAGGCTGGTAGGTCATTCCATAGTTTCATGGTCACAGTGGACCCAAAGATACCACACTTTCCCCAAGTGGGTCTCCTCAGCGCCCTCCGTACAAAGTACTCCATAGCATCATGACATCCCAAAGAACGAAACATTTTAACTTTTAAACACATGATCGTATATGAATCATTATAGTATGTGAGTTAGCTATGGCATGAATTGATTGAAAAGGGATTTAGTTATGATTATTGTAAAACATAGGTCACGTTTCTATTTGCTCATATAAATATTATAACTGCTTATGATGACAGAAGCTAAAATGAGCATCATGTCATGGAAAGGCTATTGTCGCTACCAATAGACATGATTAGACGTGCTGTCCCCTCTACCATCGTGACACAGTAAGCACTTAACCTGTAGATTTCAGGGGTAGAAAGGATACTGGAGTTATCTAGTATAATCCTGTCCTTCTGCAGGGATTTTTAAGGGAGCAGATCCAGAGAGCTGGAATGCCTGTACCTCAGGCCGACCTTCTGCGTCTTTCCGTTGTATCACACCTCGCACCGTAACTCACAAGGCCCCTGCCTGCTCACTTTAATGAAACCATCATCCTAAGAGGTCAACTCGCTTAATTATATTTAATTCTCCAAACTTTCTCCTGTGGTAGGAGGCAAAATGCAACTGGATGTTGCTTTTCTTCTGTAAATATTTGGAAGAGCTGTATTGGAGTGCCAGAATAAGTGAGCAGTGTCTATTCCTAGTTAGAGGAAGTCACCTTTCAGTGGCGGTGGACTGAGGCCACCTGCACCAGAATGAGCCATCATTCAGTATTGCTTTACTGTAGAACTGGCTGTAACATCTAGAATGTGTTGTTCCTCTTTATTATTAAAGACTCAGAACACTACTCAGAGATTTACTTCAAATAGAGTTTATTGTAATTGTCAAATAAGCCCAATGTTGCTAAATATGCCAGCTGTTATTTCAGTCTTTATTTGTATATGATGATTTAATTTATCTTACACGGCTGTGTTGTATTGTAAAATGCTCTGACTTCCCGCAGTGGCTGGAAAGGGACGACCTTGCTGAATCGCCTAGAACCATCACCAGGAGGCAGGTTGACTAGAAGTGCTCGGGCAGACCCACTGGCCTCATGTGTGTGCACTGTCAAAGGGAGAGGAGAAGCAGAGAGAGGAAGCCTGCGCTGAATGAAAGAAGGAAAGAGACAAGACAAAGTGGGACATTCACAGGCGACGTGGAGAAAGGAGATTTGATCAGACAAATCCCAAAGCATGATCCGGATGCCCTGACAGCTTCTGGGCAGTAACCCTGAGTTTTATTTTGTTTTATCCCACAAACTCATTCTTATAGCTGAGGTGGAGCACAAATATTAAGCAGTACTAAGGCAAGACCAATTCTAGGACAGCTATATGAAATGACAGAAAAGTATTTGTTCTACCTTTTCTTCCTCCATGTGTGTGATGTATTTATTTATATTTGAAATGGAATGCAGCAATTTATCATATCTTTATTCCACAACTGGAGTCATGCTCTTCCTCCCCAAACCAGCAACTCCTCCTGAATCGTCTTTCCCACTTGGGGCACCCTGTGGAGAGAGGGCCTCCATGTGGAACCCCTGAACTCTAAGAGAGCTATGAAGCTGCTCACGTCCTAACGATGCCCCCAGTTGTTTCTTCCTGCAGAAACAATGTCCATGTTCCAATCCACACATAAGATTGCTCCGGGAAGCAATTATTGCATTTTTTTAAATCAGCTTTATTGAGACATGTATATATATATATATATATATATACACACACACACACATATATCTTATTAAGACGTATATATACATACACGTATCTTATATTATGATATATGTATCATAAAATTCACCATTTTTTAAAGAGTACAATTTAGGAGTATTTAATATATTCACAGAATTGTCCAACCATCATCAATATCTCATTGGAGAACATCTTTATTACCCAAAAAGAAACCCTGTACCTTTTAGTGGTGACTCCGCAATCCCTCCTTCCCACCCCTGGCAACCACTAATCTACTTGTTATCTCTATGGATTTGCATATTCTGGATATTTCATATAAATGCAGTCATACATGTGGACTTTTGCGTTTGGCTTATTTCACTTAGCATAATGTTTTTAAGATTCAACCATGTCATAGCATGCATTAGTATTTCATTCCTTTGTATGGCTGAGTAATATTTCTTTATATCTACCATGATTTTTTAGCCACTCATCAATTGATGGTCATTTGGTTTGCTTTTACTTTTTGGCTATTGTGAATAATGCTGCTGTGAACACTTACTTACAAGTTTTTTGTGTGGACATATGTTTTCAATTCTCTTGGGTATATACCAAGGAGTAAAATTGCTGGGTTACATGGCAACTCTACATTTAACATTTTGAGAAACTTCCAAACTATTTTCCAAAGTGGCTGCACCAATTTACAACTAATGTACAAGGGTTCCAATTTCTCCACGTGCTCATCAACCCTTGTTATTACCTTTTTAATTTTAGCCATCCTCATCAGTATGAATTTGTATCCTGTTTGTGGTTTTGATTTACACTTCCCTAATGAATAGGACATCAAACATCTTTTCATGTGCTTGTTGTCCATTTGTATATATTCTCTCAAAAAATGTCTATTCAAATCCTTTGTTTATTTTTATATTGAGTTATTTGTCTTTTTATTATTGGGTTGTATAAGTTTATATATTATGAATTCAAATACCTTATCATATATATGGTTTACAAATATTTTCTCCCATCCTATGGATTGTCTTTTCACTTTCTTGATGCTGTTATTTGCAGTACAAAAGTTTTAAATTTTGATTAAGTCCAGTGTATCAATTATTTTTTTTTGTCACTTGTGTTTTGGAGTCGTAACTAAGAAACGATTGCCTAACGTAAAATAATGAAGATTTACCCCTATGTTTTTTTCTGTTTTATAATTTTAGCTCTTACATTTAAGTCTTTGATCCATTTAAGTTAATTTTTTATATAATGTCAGGTAGAAGACCAACTTTATTCTTTTGCATGTGGATATTCAATTTTCCCAGCACCATTTGTTGAAAAGACTATTCTTTCCCCCATTGAATTGTCTCAATACCCTTGTAGACAATAAATTGCCCGTAAATATAAGGGTTTATGTCTGGATTCTCAATTTTATTCCATTGAACTGTATGTCCATTCCCAGGCCAGTACAACGCTGTTGATTACTGTAGCTTTGAAGCAAGTTTTGAAGTCAGAAATTTTGAGTCCTCTAGCTTTGTTCTTCTTTTTCGACATTGTTTGGGCTATTCTGGGTCCTTTGTCTTTCTGTGTAATAAAGCATTTGGCTGGCCTTTGTCCCCAGTTTCTGGGAGATAACTGCTAAACCCTGAGTCATAGGAGAGTCATTGTTATTCATGTTGGGCCCCTTGGACCACACCTGATACTTTATGGTAACCAGGTGACTTATGGTGGTCCCCTAGATAGTTTATGCTAAGGAGATGACTCAGAAGGGGGTTGGTCATTCCAGGGAGACCAACCATGTGATTAGCATGTCAGGGCTTTGAGCAACATGATGTCAGCCCAATCTCTGGGAAGGGGAAGGGGGCTGCAGGTTGAGTTTAGCCATGTGGCCAATGATTCAATCAATCATACCTATGTAATGAAGGCTTAGTAAAACTCTGGAAGCTTGGGTAAGCTTCCCTGGTTGACAGTGAGTATTGTCACACTTTGATGCCAGGAGGGAGGCACGTCCCTGAGGACAGCAGAAGCTGTGCATTTGGAACCCTCCCAGACTTCACCCAATGTGTCTCTCCCTTTGGCTGGTTCTAATTTGTAAGCTTTTGCTATAATAAAACTGTGGTCCTGAGTTCTTGAGTCATTCTAGTGAATTATCAAACCTGAGGATGGTTGTGGGAACCCCTGAATTTGTACCAAGCTGGTCAGAAGGGAGGATGGTCCTGGATATCCCTGGACTTGTGACTGATGTCTGAAATGAGGAGAGTCTTTTGGAGGACTATGCCCTTACTCTTGAGTTTGACTAACTCCAGGTAATTTCCATATGAATTTTAGGATCAGCTTGTAAATTTCTGCCCAAAAAAAGCAACTGGGATTTTGACAGGGATTTCATTGACTCTGTAGATCAATTTAAGGAGCATTGCCACCTTAACAATATTAAATCTTTTGATCCATGAATAGAGAACATCTTTACATTTATTTAGGGTTCATTCTTTCAATAATGTTTTGTAATTTTTGTGTACAAATTTTTCACCTCCTTGGTTAAATTTATTCTTAGGTATTTTATTCTTTTTGATACTAGTGTAAATAAAATTGTTTTCTTAACTTCATTTTTGGATTGTTCATTGTTCGTATATAGAATACAATTGATTCTTGTACATTGATCTTGTGCCCTGCAACCTTGCTGAACTCATTAGTTCTAATAATTTTTTAATGGATTCCTTAGTATTTCCTATATGCAAGATTATGTCATCTCATAATAGAGATAGTTTTACTTCTTCCATTCCAATCTGGTTGTCTTTTATTTCTTCTTATTGCCTAATTCTGGATAGAACTTCCAGAAAATATTGACTAGAAGTGCCAAGAGTAGACACTCTAGTCTTGTTCCTGACCTTAGGAAGAAAGCAGTAAGTACAATGTTGGTTGTGGGTTTTCACACTTGGCCTTTATCAGCTTGAGAAAGTTCCCTTCTATTCCTAGTAGGTTGAGTGATTTTATTAAGAAAGGGTAACTATTGCTTTGTGAAAAGCCAAGAAGAGGAGATGAATGAAACACCCTATAAAACAAAAAAAATATGAGATGCTCTTCCTAAATGGAAGTTCCTTATTCTCCATCCCAGTTGTGACTCTTGAGGAGAGAACCCCTGAATCATAGTCAGGAGCCAACTGGGCTGTCCTTAACCTTATACAAAGATTATGAGGAGAATCCCCTCTACCCCCTATGGACCTGCATCCATACCATCTAATCAAAAAAATATCCAGTTAAAGTGCTCCTGATTTCTGACTTTATAAGCAGCAAAGGGGCCCTGAATCAAGAATAACTATTTCAGAGAAGTACCTTTCTAGTTCAAAGCTCCTCCTTCTTAGTGGAAAACAAAGTCTCTCTAACTGGGACATTTTTTCAACTTTTCTTCCCCCAAACAGGAGATACTTAAGCAAAGAAAGGACAAGGGACTGGGAACAGGGGTTCCTTTATTCCCAATGGTGTCTTAGTCAACAGTCCATGCCATCCATGAATTCTCACAAGCATGGCCTTTTGAGGTCACCTGACCCCAACTACACAAGAAAGGAATTTAAAAAGGAGACTCAGAGAGAGGAACTATGCTGGAGACAGTGATGACCAGAATATTCACTTGAAAAAGACAATTCTCTCACTACTATGCTACCTTGTTTGTGTCATCCTAGGTGTGCGATGAGAACTCCAGTTCATCTCGTGCCTCTAGACTGATCGATTATAGTGGCTGTCTTGTGAGGTTGTGTCAGGGCTCAGTGACACAGAGTGCTGTGATAGACTAATGATACCTGGCGAGGCCAGAGGCAGGAAGAGAAGTGCTGTCCTATTCCATTGTTTCTCCGAGGTATTTAGTAGAGAACTGCCCTCCAAAAGTTTGATGTGATTATTGCAGAGGAAGCAACATAGGAAAGTTGAGGAGAATGTTCTAGGGAGGAGATCAGATGAGAGGAGTTCCATTTAAAAATTGCTGTAGACTGAGACAAGCAAGAAGAAGAAGAAAAGTGAGTAACAAAGAAAGATTGAGAATTGACTTTGAAGTTTAGCTGTAGTTCCATAATTGCAAATATTCTTGGGTAAAAAGCAGGAAAATTATATTTGCTTTTTATGATCTAGAGACACAGCAATGACTGCCTTTGTTCTGACATCCTTTCATGTTGTGAATACCACTGCTATGTCCTTCTGAACAGAGAGTGACATGGTTTTGAGACCTCAAAAAACACAGGTTTTGAGTCTCTACACATCTAGAACTATCCCTGGGACAGCATGGCGTAAAAGAAGAGTCAGGTTATTATTTTCCTCCCTGACCACTTCACTTTGCCCTGGCTGTAAGAGAGACCATTAGAAAGTTCAGGTTGGGACAGAAGCCAAGCAACACCTCCCAGCAGGCCAGAGCTCCCAGAGTCACACCACTGCCCGAGCAAATGTGCGACCCCCAAGCAGTGCTCCCCTGCTGGTGTGCCATGGAGCGAGGTCAGAACCGGCGATGGTAAAATAAAAATACCAGGTCGTTGCCATGGAACCCACATGTGGAAGTTTTGATGAAGCATGTGCTCTCTAAGGACAACCAGACAGGGGTCCAAATCCTGGTTGTGCGCATGCAATTTAGAAGGCCTGCACAATGTTTTATTTAATCTTAGTATTTCCTTATCTGTAAAAAAGGGATATTAACAGTACCCAACTCATGAAATGATACATATAATGAACGCACAATAGGATGTATTTTTGTGTGTGTGTGTGTATGTTCATAAAATTTTTGTATATGTTTTACCAGATTTTGTAACAGCTAGATCTTAAGTCAGCATGAGGAAAGCGATCTGAGGGACAGGAAGCAATATTGTGACCATGACTCTGACCCACTAGTCTCTGTGAGTACGTTCTAGCCTGCACGGAGCCTAGATGATAAGCACCTCTCGCTTTTGCAAAATACATGATCTGTTAGTTCTATGATTCTTGCTTACATATATCTCCCAGCTGCAATAAGATGATAACTGTTCTCTGAGTTCCCCAGGAACATGACAACCTCCAGAAAGAAAAACTCTGTGTTGGTATCCATCACGAATGACAGAAGAAAGAGATAATGTGGCGCCTTGAAGTTTGTCATACTGGATGGTCGACATCCCTAAACCCCCTCCTTCCCTGCCCATTTCCCCTGTATAACTGCCTCAAGATTCTGTATGATTTTAAGATGGCTCTTTAGGACATTAGTCCGCCATCTTCCGGTTCTGCTGGCTAATTGAATGAACTTTCCTTTCTTAACCACCGGCTTGTTTGCAATTGATTGGCACCAGATTGCGGCAAGCAGAACAAGTCCCTTTTTGCTCAGTTACAATTTCACGTATGTAACATTTTGGGATAGAAACACTCTAGTGTAGATTAGAGTATATTTCTTCAATATCAGGTTTCCTAAGCTGAATTGGAATTAAATGTGAATCAGGGAAAAGACAACTTCAGGCTGGAGAAAAGTGATACAGATTAGGAGGGGCTGTGGAAGGGGGAAGAAAAGCTGGGAGAAGCATTCCAGGAAAATGTGCTTTTTTCTTCCCTAGCAACAAGAGCATTGGCCCACACACTCCGCACTCCCATGGGGCCTGGCCGAGGACTCACAGTGTGGCGTCAGCTCCTTACTGTTTAGGGTGAAAACCTTCAGCCAGTAGAGGGCCTATTGCAGGGCCGGGTTTCAATGAGTCCTTAGATCAGTTCTCAGAACATTCTGCATGTTCCTGCTGATGCAAACGACTATAAATTCATGTGCTCACTTGACATGTAACTTCTTGAGCTTTCTTCAGCATTTATGAAAAGAGTCATTTAGTTGGCTTCCATTGCAAAACTAAAGAGATGGAGGTTGGGGGCCCTGTGTTAACTCCCCCAGTCTCAGGCGGAGCTAAAAACTCCCGACCTTCAGTAGAAGGGGATCTCGATTTACAACCACACCAGGATGGATTACCTGAAAACTCAGCCTTCAGGCAACTGTGATTAACTTGACCAAAGACATCTGGGAGAGCCATCCATGGCCTGAAATTATGACCTTAGTATTCTGGCCTGAAACTAGACACCACTGGAATCGCCTTCCTGCAGGGCTCCAGCACCGGGGGCATTTGTTTGCTCTTCCAACAACCTTTTTTTTTAAAATTCTTGGAGCAGTTCAGTGAAAAACACCTCCACAGGGACAGTCCACGAAGAAACAATGATGACTTCCCAGCTTAGCAGAAGGTGCTTTTTAGAAAACAAACTCCAGCTTGCTCGAATCGTGGGAGAAAAGCAATGAATGCCTTGATGATTAGCAACTGCTGAATAAGTAGGTTTATCAAAGCCGTGTACTAAATATAAAATTTGGTGCTTGAAAAAATCATATGCTCACAATTAGCTCAGCTTTCCTGCTGGATACTGTAAAATCACAGCATGCTGTCAGGATTCATTTTCGGTTGCTGTTATCAGCAATGAATAAAGGTTGAAGTGAAATGCGAAACAGACTTACAGGTGTTAACACAAGTCCATTTATCAGTGTGGGGCAGGCTCCCTTTTGTTCTCTGAAAACCTTGGGAACTTTGGTGTCTTCTCTTGTGCTGGAGAGTTGATGATCCAGCAGCAGCCACAGAAGTAGGACTTGGAAAGAAACTAAAATAAAAAAAATTAATGAACCCTCTCACCCAAAGATGCCTTTCAAGAAACAATTTGGGCTTTAAAACTAAAGTTTTAGAGACCTGCCAAATATTTTCCTTCTGTCCTTTCCTCTCTCTCCCAGCCATTACATTGCCCTCTAATCTGGGGATTTGAAATGATTTTTCTGTCTCTGCAAGGTGCAAAACCCATGGCAGTAAGGGCAACAGGCCAGCAGAGTGAGTGTGTTCACGGAGGAGAGTGTTCACATTCACAGAAGAAAAATCAGCAAATGCATCTCTTCCCTTTATACTTGGGGGCAGCTTGAGGGCACAGAAAATGCATGAAATGGAAATATCTAGATTTATAAAATTAAGTCAATGTTCAAAAAAGACAGGGACAATGAAGCAGATGAAAAGATAAAACTATTTGTGTCCATGAACTCTTCAAGAAAATTCTTGTGAGGCTTTTCACATTTAAAAATCAAATTCATCCCTTCAGAAGAAAATAAGCATAAATTAAGGGATGATATTGGTCTCTGAAGCATAATAGAGAGCTAGGCTTTGCAAACCCTGAAAATTTTGCTAGAGTTTAAATCCCTCAAATGAACTGGAAATCTTTTCTTTTAATGAGAAAACAAATGGACATGGTTGGTAACAAATAGCCCCACTTCTTGGAGGATATTCTCACATAGTGAAGGAGGAAGGGAAAACGTTGTGGAGAAGTGACCTATCAGAAGCTCAAAGCTCTTTAGAAATACACTCATCAATTTAGTTTTGCCATCAAACAATTAAGTTCTTAATATACCCTTCCCAGTACTTAAACTTTCTTCCCAAAAAGCATGTACTATTTTAAAACATAAAAATCTGTTTTGAAATAAAGATTTATTTTTCTATGGGATTATGAAGATTTTTGTGTAAATAACTTAAGTGAGGACCTTGAGTTTGGACCCTTAGAGATGTCTATAATTTACAAGGAATGACCCTAAAGGAAAAACACTGTTGAAATAAAAACTGACAAGGGCAAACACATTCCCAGAGAAAATTAATTTGCTGAATATACTTTAAAAATGCTAACTTCAAATCACAGATTGTCAGTAAATTTTGGCGAGTTTTTAAAAACATATTCAAGCATCATTTTCTAAGGCGTATTTTTGGGGTCACGTGTTAAGATTACTGCAGTAGTAGTCCTTAAGGACCCAGGATCTAAACTGACTTCCCATCAGCCCCTTCTCTTTTCTAGTCCCATGGGCTTCCTATGCTGGCAGAAGTATGGAATATAAAAGATCCTCCATGTGAAGAAAGAAAGTTGTTTCTGCAATTGATTATAGCTGCCCCTCACTCTTCAAGTAACTTAAAAAAATATTTTTAGATTTTTAAATCCTTGATGATTTCTGACTGAAAATTTGTGACACATTTGGCATCAGGTTAAGAGAGCATAGAAGTGGGGTTGGATTTAGTTCTAAATCACAGTTTCATTGGGCAAGTCACCATGGAGCAGCAATTTGCTCATCTACAACCTGAGGATAATACGTATTATATTGCAATATTGTTGTGAGAACCAAACTAAAAAATTTCCATTGAAGGCACCTCACAAAATCTACAATGCCATCCAAACAGGAGTTGTTATCAGAGCTATCTGTGGCAGGCAAGTGAAAGGAGCATGCCAGAGCTCAATGGTAGAAATGAGCAAAATGGTGCAAGTTAGATCAGAACTCTAGACTCTTCTTTTTGACAGTCATGGGTAACTCCAGCTCTTATCATGGAGGCAAACGGTGGGCCCTACAAACTTAGCCTCCTTCTTCAATGATGAAGCCAACACACAGATTTCCAGAGAATATTGAGTTGGTCCTTTATTTCAGGTTCATGTGATATTTTCTTACCATACAAAGTCCACGGTGGATGGAGGTCTGGGCATCTTTCTCTAGTTCATTCAGCTCATTCCCCTGACTCTGGCCATGGATTTGGCAGGCCTGACAGTCAGCTGGCACACACACACACACTCATAAGGACATACCATTTGTTGAATATTGAAATACTGATGTAATAGTTACAAATAATAGCCACTTCACTGAACTCCACTGAGTGTTTCCCCTGACACACAAGCCTGGTGGCCCCAGACTCTCCCAAGTTTTGGCAAATAGGCTGACATTGTTATGTTTGACATCTTTTCTGATGAGCAGGACCAGCTGATTAAATTTTTGACTATCAAATGTTGAGTGAAGGACCTTCGTCTTTGACTCCTGGCCCTCACCACTTCCAGTCCTGCAGTCGGCTGCAGTGTCTCTCTTCATCCTTGGACATTTCCCCCATTCTTCACCCCCTCAAAGGTTTGTCCACTGCATCTGACCTCCATTGTTGATTTCATCAGTCATTTTCTGTTTAGTTGGATTCTACCAATGAATTGGGCTGAGGGAAGGATAACAGGAAAGAGGACGAAGGAGGAGAGAGGCAGAGGTATTCTGGAGTAGCCACTGGGTGGAGTCAACAAGATCCTGCAAAAACCAAAGACTGAGCCTCTCGAGATCATAAATGTTATAAGATATCACTCCAAACAGTTGTCTCCTTCCTAGTATTCCCTTCTATTATCTTGGCTTAAGCAGAAAGCAGATTGCCTGAAAGGATAATGGAGAAGAAAAAAATCTATACTTGGAATAAAGATTTGCTTTCCCATGGAATTGTGAAAGTTTTGCATGAATAACTCAATTTAGGACATTTAGTTTTGACCCTTAGAGGTGTCAAAATTTACAAGGAATGCCCCTAAAGAAAAAGCACTGTTGAAATACAAAACCTGCCATGGTTCCCCTTATACTTGCATAATAAAATGGTCATATAGTGATGAAGTTCAAACCAAAATTTTAAGATGTATTTACCTAGATACATTTGATATCTTCCTATGTATTGAATGAATAATTACATTTTTATCAGACATTTTTCTTAAGTCAGCGAAACTTTCCTTCCCACTTCTCCTGGGTCTCATGTGAGGCCAGCCATTCTCACTTGGATGCTGCCAGGGAAAAGGTGGGAGAGGGAAAGCCAGAGAAATGGTGAAGTGGCCTTGTTTGTGGCCCCATGTAGCCAAATGGCAATGCGCTCTCTCCCCTCTCCTCTAATTCCTCCTGAACAGGTTGGGGGCAAGGAGAAAGATGGGAGACTAATCTGTTTCCTTTGTGGGTACAAAAGGTGGCTCCTGACTTGTGTTCTTGCTCGTGCCACTAACAGATGGAGGAGCACTTTTCCATGAGAAAAGAGAGAAACTAGGACTATATTATAATGAGGACATGGTGAAGGTGGGGAATTTCTTATAGAGTATCCTGTTCCTGTTTTATGACAAAATATATGTTAAGATATAAACTCATTTGCATAGTAGGAACTACCATTAATAGGTATTAAATATTCCTAGGAAGCTAATGATCCATTACTTCTGAACAAGATAAGATCTAACTAATGATGTTTAAACAAGCCAAATATTGACCGAGTCCAGGAACCCACCTGTCATTTTCACCACTCTGAGCCTAGTAGAGTTCTGTATGTAGCAGAGCTCAGTAAATGTTTGCTGTTGAATTAAGTGACTAGAATTTAATATAAGATGAAGGTCACATTTTAAATTAGTGGGAAACAATGAATTTTTTTCAGAAAATAACGTTGGCTATTCATATGAAGAAAATAAAGTTACTTTCATACCTCACACTATATAAAAAATAATTTTCAGATGAAAAATAGGGCCAAATGTGAAAACCAAACTTATAAATTTATTAGAAGAAAGTAAAGGAGACTCTTTACAATCTTTTTTTTTTTTTTTTGTGGGGAAGACCAGCCCTGAGCTAACATCCGTCGCCAATCCTCCCCTTTTTGCTGAGGAAGACTGGCCCTGGGCTAACATCGTGCCCATCTTCCTCTACTTTATATGGGACGCCGCCACGGCATGGCTGACGGGCAGTGCGTCGGCGGGCGCCCGGGATCCGAACTCGCGAACCCCGGGCTGCCAATCGCGGACTAAACCGCTGCGCCACCGGGCGGCCCCAGACTCTTTACAATCTTGATACGAAGATGTTTTCCTAAGGAAGATACAAAACCCAGAACTCAGAAGAAAAATAAAATCAGGTTTGATTACTTTAAAAGAAAAATTTTCTACACGATGAAATACACCATTAACAACATTAAAATACAAAAACAAAAAAAATCTAGGAGAAAATATTTGCAAAATATATAACTGTTAAAGGAAAAGAAAACAAGCCACCCAGTAGAAAAGAGTCAACGGATATGAGTAGTTAATCCACAGAAGGAAGTGCAAATGGCCAATGAACACTTGAAAGATACCCAACCTCACCAGTAGTCAGGAAAATGCAGATTAAAAGAAACATGAGATACTATTTCTACCCACCTGATTGGCAAAAATTAAAGAGATTGTTAATCTCATGTGCTGGCATTCTGAAGACTCCCTCGCAGCCTATTGCAGGGAGTATACGTTGGTAAATTTTCGTAAGTCAATACTGAAATGTAAAACACATGTACTTCTTGACATCAAAAGACAAATACCTGCAGCATTGACAGCAGCAGAGCTGGCCAGACCCAGAGGAATGAAAGCATCTAGGCCCTGGGGGCTTCTGTAGGGGGTAGCAAGTCAGGAAATTTTGTAGGATGGGTATGAGGATCACCAACCCTGAATGGGCTGGAGAGAAGGCTGTGGGCAGAATTAGTTAGCAGGAAGAGGAGCCTTCAAATGACCAATGGAGGCTCCTAATGGGGCTGCTCTGATGGCCCTGGCCAGGACCTGGTGAAGGGTTTCTGGGCTGCAATCAGCTCACACACATGATTAGCTTATTGGACCTATATTTCCATGTAGCTGCAATTGCCCAGGATTCTTCAGTTTGCTGCATCGGTACAACTTATGCCCTATTTTTATACCTGGGCAGTGTCTCACAGTTATGTTTCTGGCCTGGCCCCTGTAAGAAGCTTCAAAAATGTGCATCCCATGTCCTCTAGACTAAGTCCGAGTCATTTGTAGTGCAAGAAAGCAAGATAGTTAGACCAGGGGTGTGAGCTGATTTTCTCCGCCTGCTCCCATCCCTCTCCCTGGACTTGAACATCTCTGGGAAGATACCTGGACCCACGTGGAGTCTAGAGGGTAAAATAATAACACAAGTAGATTGGCAGAATCCCATCCCTGTAGCCACTCAAAGGTCACCACTGAGACTGTCCTACTGTCACCACTGAGAACAAGTGGGTGCCACGCCAGGGGGGAAGTAGAGCTATCAATGGCTGGCTGTCCCCAAGGTGAAGGTTGAGATGCTCCCAGTGGGCCAGAAAAGGCCAAATGAGGGGAACTTTAAACTTTATTTTAGGCTTAAATATAATTTTTATTATGTGTCTGTGAAGTTTACAGAACACAGGACACTGGTCTCGTCTTTTGGAAGTTTACCATTGAGTCCTAGAAACAAAGAAACAAACTCAGTGGATGGCAACTCCAGCCTTTTGCTCAGTGCAAAAATCCTTGGACTCATGTTTGTCTCCTCTCTTCCTCCCACACGCAGCTCCATCCATCAGCAAGCCCTCAGCTCCACCTGCAGAATAGATCCAGTCTGACCACTTCCCACTACTTTGTCTGTGGCCACTCTGGCCTAAGCACCTGAATCAGAATTACTACAATGGCTTCTGGCCTGGTCTCCCTGCTCCTACCCTTGCCCCCCTCAATCTAGTCTCAACACTGCTGCCAAGGTGATCCTTTGAAGTCAGATCATGCCAATCCTCCCTTTAAAATTCTGGAATGGCTCCCATTTCAGAATAAAAGTCAAGTTCTCCACAGTGGCCTGGGAGCCCCTACATAATCGGGACCCCCTCTCCATGATCTCCCTGACCTCATCTTCAACACCAGCCACCCCCCATCCCCACTTTCTCCAGCTGCACAGCTGCTCCTTGACCCCCTTACCCCTGTTTCTTTCTCTCTCCTCCGGACTCCTGCACTGTTATTCTGTCCACCTGGGTCACCTCCTTCTCTTGACTGATCCACTTTCCTTTGGCACAACTTTACCTAAAATTCATCTTCTCATGAGACTGACCCCCACCATCCCCACTCCACCTAAAATTGCAGTCTACTTTCTCCTCATCTCCTCTGTCCTGCTCTATTTTTTTCCACAGGACCTAACATACTATGTATTTTACTTATTTATTATGTTTCTTCTCTACCCACTAGAATTTAACTCCACATGGACAGAGATTTTGTTTATTTTATTCCCTGGTGTAATTCACAGAGTCTAGAATGAATAAATTAAAATGGTCATTAAGAAAGACCATGTTTGTTAAAAGTCGAGCATGAAGCCTAGATGAGTGCTAAAAAAATTAACCAAATGGAGATCTCACGTTTTCTTAAATAAATATATATCACCCAGGTGCAAGAGGACTTACTTTGAGAAGCATTTTGTCCTTTCCGGTTGATTTCATACAGTTTGAGGGAAAATGTGTACAATTTAAAGACAGCACTCTTCAAAAATAAAGACAACACTCAACTTTCTGACCCTCTCCTGAACTTTGGCATCTATTTATCCAAGCAATCGATTGGCTTTTTAGAATTAGGTATTTTGAATTACACTTCAGTAATTCATATCTGTTTTTAATTACTGTGGAGATTATTTAAAGACAAGAAGATAAAATGCAAAAAAAGAAAATTAAATAGGTGTTAAATACTATTTAACAGTGGACTCAAATGCTGTCAGATCTAAAGACTCATCATGCATTTTCCAGCTGTTTTAAGTCTCGAGCAGAGCCTAATCTGTCCTGAAAACTGTTCCACAAAGAAGATCATTAGCATCAACTGGGAGTGCTCAGGTTGGCTCCAAACAGGCTAATCTCAGAGCTGCTGCTCTGGGAAAAACTTTTCCCGTAATTACAGGAGATTGCAACCTTGGAAAAATAAAAGGCAGGAGAAATGGAGGAATAGATATCCCGGAAACGTAATCTTGGTTAGAAAGAGAGAAGCAACTGACACAGAAAACAAAGCTGTCTTCTCATCTCCAAACAATTCAGTCCTGCTATTTTTTTCCTGTGAATATCTGAAAATGAGAGAGCAATTGCTCACATTTTGAATTTGAATAAAATTACCTTTTGTGATTTCCGGCAACCCTGATTTGTTTAGGGTTCTGTACCTGAGTGCATACTTATTTAAAAGCATTTTACTGTCTGTATTCTGGGTTTTGGTGCATATTTTAACATTGTGTATTTTTTCTGGTTTAAAAGCAATACATGCTCATTGTAGAGAATTTGTACTTAAAGGGTACAAAGAAAAGAAATGAAATCACCTATAATCTCTCCAACCAGTTAACATTTTGACACTATTTCTTTTCAGTCTCTTTTCTGTGCTTGTATAGTGAACTCCAACCCTCCAAGCAAATTATCAAGAGGTCGTCTTTCTTCTCTACCCAGGGGCCACCAAACCTTCTTGACATGACCAAGAGGTCGGCCCTCTTTATTTTTCATCCTTCCAAGGAGAGAAAAATAGGACTTTTAACCATCAGCTAACGGGCTCCTTTTTGGGGACTGTGGCCTTTGTTGCAGCCAAATTCAGGAAGTCTGGAGCCGTGCCAGTGTAACGCAGGAGACACTGCAGGGAGAGAGGCCAAGGCCTCAGTCAAGTAAGAGAGGCTAGTGGT
The DNA here is from genome assembly GCA_031878705.1 of Tapirus indicus. Classification (NCBI taxonomy): domain Eukaryota; kingdom Metazoa; phylum Chordata; class Mammalia; order Perissodactyla; family Tapiridae; genus Tapirus; species Tapirus indicus. The sequence continues at coordinate 41,636,981 of CM062927.1, forward strand.
CTGGAACATCTGCCACTTAGGAAACCACGTCTCATCATCATGGTCACTGCTTTCTGGTGGAAGTTTCTCTGGAGGAGGGCTCAGAAGTAAAGAAGGCCTCCTTCCTGGAGGTGTTGCTCAGGCTGTGCAACTGCACCTGGCCTCTCCTAATGTCGTATCATCCTTTCTACTGACCCAGCTTCTGTCGAGGCACGTCCACGTGCTGAGACGGTCGGGTCAGAAGGGGCTAACATCAGCCACACATTGTGCCTCAAGCCAGCCTTTCCCTAAAATAGTCGCAACCCTGGCATTGGGCTCAGTCCCAACCATCAACCTCTATAAACACCATCTTATTGGCTCCAAGCAGCATATCAGTGGAGCTCTGCAGTGGGAATATCGGAGAGGTTGCCCCACCACATCCCTGAAAATCTGACCATGTGGTGAGTGATTATATCACTGGACATAGAGAAGGATGCTTTTTCCACTTGCCTTGTAAATCTCACTGCCTCCTGGTTTTTAGCGCACTGTAGCGTCGACTAATCTCTTCTCTTCTCCATCTTTACTTATCTGAAATGATTTAAAGCATGCTGAAAGGGAGTTACTATAAACTGTTTTCTATCTATATTATATCTATATATCTATTATATATATCTATTTTCTATATTATAATTACATAGCAATTTTTAAAAGCACCACAAAGCAGGTGATGAGTGAATACCATTGTTGGCACCACTGCTTCATTGTCAAACTGTACTTGCCACAGCTTATTCATGATGGTGTGAATAGCATCTGCACTGTGTGACCATGCACTCCCAGCAGAAAAACATTTTGAACATAAACAAATTATACTTGCAAAAACTTAAATATGTTTTGAAATATGTACAAAAATATAAAACAAAGGATGATATTAAAATAGACATACATATATATGTATACACATGTATATATATCCATACACATTTACATGTATGTATAAAATATATATGGGTACATGTTTGTGCATGTATATGAATATACAAGCTCCAATATTTTATTTCTGCATCTCAGAAAATTACTGGCTAAAGAATATACTTTCTACCTTTAAATAGGTTACAACTGAATGTGGGCATTATTGACACAAATAGAGGAGAATAATTCTACAGAGAACATCTAAACCATTCCTGCAAACAGCAACAAATACCCATGAGTAAATGAATAAAATATATACACAGCTTATGTACCATGGTTGATTTCATACCTAGATGTTCTATAGAAGAAAAAAGGGAGGAAAAAAACTTTTCTTAGGGAAATCATGATGCTTCAAGAAATCTGTGAAGGAAGGAGTAGAAGTGCTGGACAAAGCACTGCTGGGATGGAGTTCCCGGCATGAAAGAATGGGGGTGAAGATCTGGTCTTGTGAGTGAAAGACCACATGAGAGGGTAACGCAAACACCAGATGGCCTGAGAAGGAGAGAGTGATTGCACAGGTCCTAGGAAGAGACAGGGCATTTGCAGGACACTTACCGCCTATCGTCTTCCTGGATTATTGAGAAAAAAAATCAAGTTTCAATCTATATTTGCTCTTGTAGAGTTCCTTCAAGTAATCCTGCTTCAGACCAATTCTTTCAGAAGGAATAAATGAAAATATGCTATTCAACAAAGTTAAAAGGATAGCCATCAGTGACTTCCTTCCTTTCAGGGGAATGATTATCTTGGGAGTTAAAGACCACAGATGTCATGGTATATGATGTATCAATAACTTGGCAGGAAACTTGAATTTTCACAATAGCAATGGACAACACAAGAGTGGTCTTTTGAGATAGTTGGGAACAAGGTTGGGAATTTCAAGTCAAATTTTTCTACCCCAAACTTATAAATCTTTCTTCCCAGTGCTGTTTGTTCCCTGTCTTTGGTCCCCACTGAAAATGTCCATCCCATTATCCTAACATATTCTTGAAAATTATTCCTGGAGGTGTCACTCCTTCTCCCTGATTTTATCCTTCCTCTATCTCTCCCCACCAGAGTCCAGTCAGGTGACCTGCCCTGGGTTTTACTGGCCCTCTAGAGAAAGATGGAGGAAGGACACAATTCCACTTGACACACATGAACTCCATCAAACTTCTGGGAGTTATTCTGAAATGTTTATACTATAGGCACCTGGAGCACATTGACTTGCCCTCCTCAAATGTTTAGGTTTCCTTCTGCTTGGTGACTGCTGCCTCCTCCTCACTTCCTGTCTTAGGTCAAGATAAATGAGTTTTCCACTAGGAAAACCATTTGGATCTCTGAGGTTTTGAACCCTAATCCATGCTACCTAGTCCATTGCTTTGAGGTTTCCAGGGGCTCATTTTACCCTGACCTTGACTTTTATATTCTGCAGTTCTGTATTCACATGAGCTCTGAGACTCCTCTCAAAGCCCCTTCCAGTGCTAATAGCTGCCTCACTGTACCTCTTCTGTACTCATTTCATAGATAGAAGATCAAATGGTAGAAACTTTTGACAAACTTTTGACCGAGCTGAGAAAAGAATGGGTTATATGGGAATTAATTGTGCACTTGTTCAGTTTACTCTATAGAATATGCCCTCCTATATCGTGCCTCTCTGCTCTGTCTCCTGTGCAAAGGAAGTATCCTTGAAAGACATCTTAGGAGGGCTTTTAGACCAAGGGCTAAAAGATATAAAAAGGGTTTAGATATAAGAATACTGAGAGAGTGATCTGAGTAATCAGTTTCCACTCTGGTATGATCTGGCGATTTGGAGAGGTCTTCTTTTTCACAGTCTTTAGAATGATATCAGTAAAGAGTTATCCCCTTGGGTTAACATTATAGTGATAACATATTCCAAATCTAAAATTGGACCTAGGGTATGACACATAGGGACAGAAGGTTTTATGCTCAAAAAATGAAATGATCAAAGGAATAAACGTCCCTTCTTAAAGTATGAGCAAACCGCTTGAAGTGGTATCCCTCAAAATAGTAACCTTCTCACCTCGACGTGAATTGGTCTTCTTATAAGATCACTTTCCTGCTTTCAACTAGGTGCAATCAGGGAAAGGATATTTTTTGAGATGAAGGGAAGATAATCGTGAAGTATGGAGCTTGTCCCTGGCATGCCTTGACCTGGCAGAGAATGTGGACATCTGGGTAGATAATGGTCAGAGGGTCTGAAGGCAGGATTTGCCAGAATGGGCAAACTTCGACCATATTCCAGAAAGCAGGAAAACCAATCATTGTGTTGCTTTTGAGGTCTCAGGGTGCTCAGGGTGAAGCCCTGTGTCCCCCACCCCCCGCCCCGTGGTCTCGGCTAAAACGTTGACCTCTGAAGAGTCTCCATGCTTTGAGAGACCTCCTGGGGGGAAGAGATGGCCTGTGTGGACAAAAGCTGAAACATAAAACCAGTCAAAGAGGTCACTGACTTAGGGAGCTGGACAACTAGCCAATACCTCCCCAAACCGACGGCGGCTTAGTAGACTCCTGAAAATCACAGGGTTTTTTGGTTTATTTAATAAAGTTGAAAACACAATGCAGTTTTACTAGGCGTTTTTTCTTCAACTGTGTCATTTACTGTTTTCCTTGAGGGGAAAAAGCCTTTTGTACTCTTGCCAAAAAAAGAAGTAGGGGGAGGACTAAGAAGGAATGTTACATTTTGGATTCTTCTCTGGATAAGTTGAAATGAAAGAACTGGCAAAATGATATCGAGGTAATGGCAGAGAGTCCTGCTGGCCCCTTATTGGACTCTGTCTTGAAAAGGCTGTTTATTAGATTATACAGGGCTCTTAAAAATTCAAAGAACTCTTACTTTGACAAAACATTTTTCCATCATCTGGTTAGAATTCCTGGGCCAGTTAGCTCAGATCTGCTATTTCCTCTCCACGTGTTCTGCAAACCACGGGAGGAGAGGGTCATTATTTTGCAGGAATCAGGAATGAGGTGCAATTACAGGGCCTGTGCACAGGATGGATGATACCGTCCCCCAAGCCAGTCGGCATACAAGGCCACTTGTCTGCACTCAGGCGCTGATGGAATTTGGCCTGGTGTATCCTAGAAGGCCTTACAGGCTGGCCCTCCTGATCTGTTTATTGAGAAAGGAACCATTGGGTAATGTGGTTCTTCCAAGAAGGCCTGCAGAGCAAGTAGTTGCTTTGACATGATGAATCTGCAGTGTGCACGTGTGTGCACACGCACACACAAACACAGTCCCAGAGGCCCTCCTGCCTGCTACGTGGGGAAAAGCCTCAGATGGGGGCCTGCGTCTCTGAAATTCAAGCAGATAGATTGGGAGCTGGCCAGAGGATTTGCTATCCTGTCTTAACCCATAATATTTTGGGGGACAGTTTATATTCAGAAATCCAGTGTGTTGGAACACTGGAATAACAGCAATTTTTGGTAATTTGCCTGAGTTTGCATTTGTGCTTTCTTTGGCCTAATCTGCTTAATTGAGACCTGCACTCTGGCTGGCTGCCAGCATTCATGGAGCATGTGGGCACCAGACCGATCGACCTCTATTCCTGTCGACTGAAAAGTGACATTTCTCCCACTCTGGGAGCCTCTCATCCTGGGGAAACTCTCATGTTGAACCAACTTGCCTGAAAATAAATTAAATTTGCAGTAGGTAAATATAGGGAATGAATATACTCATTTTCACACTTACCCCTCATTCTCCAAAGATTGAGATGTATTAATAAAGGTCTCATCTAAAACGAAAATCAAAAAGCGAGCAAAAATTGATTCTTATTGACCAGAAGAGGATTCACTTTGAAAGAAACATTCAGACATGTATTGACATATCCACTGAGTAGCTTCCCATGTTCAGGCAGCAGTGAGAACTCCAGACAAAGGTCCCTCGGCCTTACTTAACTCCAGAAAGGGAGAGAGACACGTGCTCAGCGGACTCTCATACGAGACAGCGTGAAAGAAGATCTGTTTTAGAGAAGCAAGCAACGTGCTCAGAAAGGGAATTCATTTTGTTCTGGGAGATGAGGAAGGAAGGTTCGTGGAGGAGGCCTCTTCTGAACTGAAACTCTCCCCCATCGAGAGCGGCCACATGTACGTGCACTGACACGAACAGCACAAAGTGGAACACTACTTACTCTTCCCAGTGAACTGGAACATATATGAATATACATACATACATGTTTGTATGTGTGCATATATGTGTGCATAAACACACAGAGAGAAACTGTTGGATTTTTTAATACTATCTTTAAAATTGTATCCTTTTAAATTGTTGAGGCATTGTGATAAATTTATGAAAAGAAAAATAGTTGACAATTTATGGAGATATATAGTCTTAACAATTTTTCTATACTATAAATTAACTATACATATATATAAGTTAACTATATTTAAATATATATATGCCATTATTGGTCACATGTCATTATTGGTTAGGTTTATATTTTTTTATCAAGAGAATAGAGGTAATTTTTTAGTGTCTATGGCTATATGTGATAGGGCAAACTATTAGCTTCCTGTTATTTTATATATTTTTTTCTTTCAGCAAACAGCTACAAAGGTGATCGCTTTACCTTCAAATAATACGGCTGGAAACACGGGCACTGTCTCTGCCTGACAACATCTGCATCCGTGATTCATGCATGGCAACTGCACAGAGAGTACACTGCAGCCTGCTATGGTGGAGCCTAAGGTCCCTGGTTCAAATCCTGGCCTCACCCCATCCACTGTGCCTGATCCTGAAATTACTGTATTAATTTCCTCTTCTATAAAATAAGGATGATGATCATCCTGTGTCGTGGGGTTGTTATATGTCTTCAGTGAGACGATATATACAAAACACTTGGCATCTTCCTCGGTACAAAGTGTGTATTCAATAAATGTCCTCCTTTATCATATCCACAGTGTAGTAAGTACACACAGCATACACCTTAGACAATAGAAGAGTTTTCCTTAGAATTGTTTTACTCTACTTCACTAATCTGAAAGTACAATTAAATTGTTAGAATATCATGGCGAAAGCAATAGACCGGGACACTTTCCTTCTACTGAAAGTATTGATTTTATTTCCGGCTCTGCTGTGATTCGAGTCCTGTTCCTTTAAGTGCAGAGGGACTTGTAAAGGCCCACCGGGATGGGCAGCCCTAGTTGCTGCAGCTCATCAAGGCAGACTTAGCATCAACGGGAGTGGTATTTTGAGGATCCCATTATCCATAGAGCTTCTGCCTGAAAAAATCACCAGAGACAGGTCCCCATAACTTACACCGTTATAGGGCATTGGTGTAAATTCAACGAAAGCAGGTCATTCTGGGATGGTTTGGTTTGTAAGCCTTCTCCAGGAGACCATGACCTCCTTGAAGATGGCCATATTCATCACAGCGCCTCCCATAGCACACAGTGGCACATTTGGCTTATCTAGGACTTTTGCCATGGACAGGGATGAAACAAACACAGCTCCCTGTTGTTGAGTGCAGGTCACATGACATGTGACTTGGTCAGCTTGATTTAATGGCACAGAATTACGTGGCCTTTGCTGTTTACAAACCTTCAATGGCTCTCTCAAAGCAAAGTATCAAGCCTAGACTCTTCAATCTTTGTAGGAAGGGAACAATATTTGCAGCTGTTCTGCAAGGGAGTAGGTTAGACTCTGAGAACACAAATAGTAGTGACTCAGTATTTGTGTTAGGAAACAGTTTAGTACCAGAGGACCTAGGAACATTGTCCTATAGAGATCTTTGAGAAAGAATCCAGACTATCTGAGAAAAAAGCATAGAGGCTCATATCAGTGAAAATAGGGACTATTTTCTTAAGAAATGTTCCTAAAGAAAATCGAATATTCAGTTAACAAATGTTCCATGCAGTTCTACAGTTTCAAGATACTCTTACCCAGATCACAAAGACTTTCTTGGTCACCTTGGCCTCTGATGGTCCAATTCTCCATTTTCCAAATTCCTGGAGTGATGGTTGTCTGTGGGCCTCCCCTGGCACAGGACACAGTAGAGTGTAGAGTTTGCTGTGTTTTCTGTGTAAATGCACCACCTTCCAATCTCAAGTCAAAGCTGGGTCCAGCCCTGGACTCTGTTTTCCTGTGACTGACCATGACCCAATTGACACCAAACCTTGTCACCCTGCAGTTCCTTGCCAAATGAGTACGGCACCCATGGTAGGCCCTTTGCAGCTTAGAGCAGTTGATATGTGGAGTTCTCATGTTCCTTGACCTCTGCAGGGGTGCTAATGCTTGTTGAGCATTATCATACTGCACTTTATTGCTCTACAAGAAATTCCCTCAGGCCTGTGAAGAACCTCTGTGTGCTGTATGCCAGACAAGAGCCACCTGGGTTTCTGAAGCTGGACTACCACTGTCTGCTGACTGAACCTTCTGCCCAGGGTTAATGTGGGTGGGAGTCTCTCCAGTTTATGCTATGTGTGTGCATAAAGCTACTGGGCCAAGCAGAAAGAAGGTAATGAAAATGAGTAGAAATTAATAACACAGAAAACAAATATAGATGCTCTCTAATTTATGATGGTTGGACTTACAATTTTTTGACTTTATGATGGTGAAAGCGATACGCATTCAGTAGAAACTGTACTTTGAATTTTGATCATTTCCTGGGCTAACGATATGCAGTACCATACTCTCTTGTGATGCTGGGCAGTGGCAGTGAGCCACAGCTCCCAGTCAGCCCTGTGATCATGAGGGTAAACAACCAATACACTTACAATCATTGTTTCTCACTTTCAGCACAGCGTTTGAATTACACGAGATATTCAACAGTTTATTATAAAATAGGCTTTGTGTTAGATGATTTTGCCCAACTGTAGGCTAAGGTAACTGTTCTGATCATGTTTAAGATAGGTTGGGCTAAGTTAGGATGTTTGGTAGGTTAGGTGTATTAAATACATTTTCAGTTCATGATATTTCAAATTACGACGGGTTTATCAGGACATAATCCCATCATAAATAGAGGAAGATCTGTATACAAATAACAAATTTATGAATTGAAAACTATACCATAAGGAGACTTGAGAATGACAAATGTGGGTTGTTGGAAAGGACTTATAAAATTGACAAATCTCTGGGAAGATGGAATAAAAAGTTTATTTAAAAAAAATGACATAGATTTGACGTCCACTCTCAGCCAAGAGGAAGTATCAGCAACAGGATCTACACAACCACCTGAAACCACAAACAAACACAACAGAAAAGATATGTGAAACAACGGCTTTCAACACACTGGACATCAGCAACAGAAGACAGTGAACCCTGAGAGAAAGGGAAAAAATCAGAAAGGCCCAGAATTGTTCCAGATTTCTGCCTTGTAAGAGATTCCAGGCCACAGCGTGGGGATGGAGAGCAAAGGAGAGCCCCCAGTTAAAGAGCCAAAGGTAAAGATCTGGAGAGACCAAGGTGGCCGGAGTTTTCTGGGCAGCACACCAGAGAGGGCAGCTGCACAGAGAGAGAGCTTCAGAGATATGTAGAGGTTTCCCTTCACGTATTCAACAGAGCAGTGAGCAGTGCACACATGTGAGGAGAACTCAAGGCTGGGAAGGACCTCCCCAAAAGACTCAAGGGGAACAGTGCCTGCCACTCACACAAGGCTGGCAGTGGTGCCTGTTCCCACCACCAGACAGGAAAACATCATAATTCATCTAGCACTGGGTAGAATATTAAGAAGTGGGGATAATTAGCACTAGACTAAACTCTGCTCTGGTCCCACCTAACAATCTTAAAATCAAGACTTAAAAGGATCAAACTATCTCCAAGTAACTCAACACCATCCCAGAAAAAAGATCAAGAATATTTAAAGGAACACAAAAATATGCGGCACCCAAACGGTAAAGTCTACCATGTCTGGCATCCAACCAAAAATTACCAGGCAAGCAAATATGAAGAAAATGTGAACCAGAATGAGGAGAAAAATCAATCAAAAGATTACACATTGCAAAAGGAAAGATCAGTGAACTTGAAAACATAGCAAGAGACACTGTCTGAAGTAAAACACAGAGGAAGAAAATGGCTTAAAACAAAACAAAATAAAGAAAAAAACAACAATCAGAGCATCAGTGAGATGTGAGACACATAGATGAAGTCTCCAAAGGAGAAGGTGGGGATTTTTAAAGAAATAATGTCTAAAATCTTTCCAAATAAATAAAAAAACCAAACCCACAGATCTAAGAATCTCAATGAACCCCAAGCACAAGAAACATGAAGAAAATCACACCAAGGTATATCATAATAAAATTGCTCACAAAATCTGTGAAAAGAGAAGTTCTTAAAGAATATCTTACTGAAGGGGGCCGCCCGGTGGCGCAGCGGTTTAGTCCGCACTTGGCAGCCCGGGGTTTGCGAGTTCGGATCCCGGGCGCCCGCCGACGCAGTGCCTGTCAGCCATGCCGTGGTGGCGTCCCATATAAAGTGGAGGAAGATGGGCACGGATGTTAGCCCAGGGCCAGTCTTCCTCAGCAAAAAGGGGAAGATTGGCAACAGATGTTAGCTCAGGGCTGGTCTTCCCCACAAAAAAAAAGAATATCTTACTGAAAATAATGCAAGCAAGAAGACAGTGGAACAACATCTTTAAAGTACTGAAAGAAAAAACTCAACTTAGAATTCCATACCTAACAAAAATTAAGAATTTTTCAAACACACAAAACCTGAAAAAAAATCATCACCAGCACCTTCAGGCAGAAGGAAAATGATACCAGGTAGAAATATAGACCTACACAAAGAAATGAAGAGCACCAGAAATTATAACTATGTGCATAAGTATCCAACACTTTTCCTTATTTAAAACTCATTAAAATATCATTGACTGTTTAAACAAAATAATTACAAAATCATGTAAGGTTTATAACGTATGTAGAAGCAAAATGTATGACAACAATAGCACAATTACTGGGAGGGGAGAAGTGGAAGTACACTATGATAGAGTTCTTATACGATGCATAAAGTAGTATAACATCACTGGAAAGTAGGCTGTGATGAGTTAGAAATGCATATTATAAACCCAAAAGCAACCACTAAAATAGCAAAACAAAGAATTATAACTAATAAGTCAAGGAAGAAGATAAAATGGAATAAAAAATACTCAGTATGAAAGAACATAAAAAAAATGAGGAAAAGGGAAACAAAGAATAGGACAAATAGAAATGAAAAAGCAAAATAGTGGATTGAAACTTAATCACTATTAATAACCACACAAAATGTAAATGGTCTAAATACCTTAATTAAAAAGCAAAGATTGTCAGTTGGATAAAAAAGCAAGACTCAAGTATATGTTGCATACAAGATATCGCATTATATATAATACAATACATGTATCTTATTTTTGTATATACAAAGATACATCAGTTAAAGAAACTGGATGGAAAAAACATATACCATGCTAACATTAACCAAAATTTCAATTAGAAATAGATAAATCCACAATTATAATTGGAGTCACTATCTCTCTTTCACTAATTGATAGAGTAGATAGAAAATCAGTAATGATATAAAACACTTGAACAACACTATCAACTAACTTGCCTTAATTGACGTTTACAGAACCCTTCACTCAACAATAGCAGAAAATACATTCTTTTAAGTGTTCAGGGAACAATCACTAAGATAGACCATATTGTGGGCCATAAAACAAGTCTCAACATAAATAAAAGAATGCAAGTCATACAAAATCTTAACAAGTCATGCAAAATGTTATCTCTGACCACTATGTAATTAAACTGAAAATAAATAACAAAAATATCTGGGAGGAGGAGGATAGAAAGAGGAACGTAACTTCACACTCTGTTGGAAATTTAAAAGGTAATAAGGCATGATCCATGAAAGAAATAATTGATAAGCTAGACTTCATTAAAATCAAAAATTTTTGCTCTGTGAAAAACACTGTCAAGAGAATGAGAAGACAAGCCACAGATTGGGACAAAAATACTTGCAAAAGCCATATATGCAAGGTTGGCTTAACGTTCAAACACTAAGCAAAATAAAGGAAAAACTATAGAAACAGAAAGCAGATCAGTGGTTTACGGGGGTGGGTGAGGTGGGTATTGACTGCAAAGCGACCTGAGGGAAGTGTTCATGGTGATGGAAAAGTTATGAAACCTGTTTGTCATTGTTTGCATGCATTTACCGAAACTCATTGAACTGTATACTTTAAAAGGGTGAGTTCTATTGTACATAAATTATACCTCAATAAAACTGATTTTAAAATATCAAACAAAATGATAAACCCTTTAACAAATTAAAAGAAAAAATCATATGATCATCTCAATAGAGATGTAATAGAGTCAAACTGATAAAGTTTAACATCTTTTTATGACAAAATCCCTTAATAAACTAGAAATAGAAGCATATTTCTTAAACTCATAAAGGATATTTGCAGAACAAACATACCCAATTATGAAATGTTGACACAAGATAAAAAGCCAAAGGCCAGATTATTGCAAATATTGGAGTCTTAAAGAGTGAAGCAAGGCAAAGAAAAGAAATAAAATATGTAAAGATTGTGAAGAAAGAAATAAAACTTTTTTTATTTGCATATTAAATGATTGCATAGAAAATCCAACAGAATCTACAAATAAACTCAGAAATAGGAAGACCTCCATAGAGACAATCATGAAACTTTATTGAAAGAAGCCATAAATTAATGAAAAATCTAATGCAAAAATATATCATATTCATAGATTAGAAGGCTGCCTGGTGGCGCAGCGGTTTAGTCCGCGCTTGGCAGCCCGGGGTTCGCGAGTTCGGATCCCGGGAGCCCACCGACGCACTGCCTGTCAGCCATGCCGTGGCGGCGTCCCATATAAAGTAGAGGAAGATGGGCACGATGTTAGCCCAGGGCCAGTCTTCCTCAGCAAAAAGGGGAGGAGTGGCAACAGATGTTAGCTCAGGGCTGGTCTTCCCCACAAAAAAAAAAAAAAGAAGATCTAATACAAGAAAAGATGGCAAATTACCCAAACTGATCTATGAATCAATAAAATTTTAGTCTTTTTTTTTTGGTACATGACAAGTTAATTGCAAAATACATGGGGAAGCACAAATGGACAAGAATATCCAAAACACCCCTGAATAAAAAGAAAAACTGAGAGGGAGGTGGATATTTGCCTAACCAGACACCAAGAATTACTACGAAATTATATAATTAAGATAGTGAGGTATCATTGGAGGAAAAAAACATGCATATATGTAAATTTGATTTATGACAGAGTCCGCATTTACAGTTCAGTGAAGGAAAGGATGGGTTTTTCAATAAATAATGTTAATACAATTGGTTCAATTGATGTGGAAAAAATTAAACTGGACTCTGCCTCAAAACATACACAAAACTGAATTCCAGACATTTTAAAGCCTAATCTTGAAAGGCAAAACTATGATAACTTTAGAAGAAAATGTAAGGAGAATAAATTATTTCTCAAACAAAATGCAAATTTCACAAGCCATACAGAAAAACACTCATATATTATTAGATAGATTCTATTTAAAAATATCTGTGAATCAGGGGCCGCCCAGTGGCGCAGCGGTTTAGCCCGCACTTGGCAGCCCGGGGTTCGCGGGTTCGGATCCCGGGCGCCCGCCGACGCACTGCCTGTCAGCCATGCCGTGGCGGTGTCCCATGTAGAGTAGAGGAAGATGGGCACGGATGTCAGCCCAGGGCCAGTCTTCCTCAGCAAAAAGGGGAGGGTTGGAACAGATGTTAGCTCAGGGCTGGTCTTCCCCATAAAAAATAATAAAAATAAAAAAAAGAAAAGAAAAGAAAAAAAATATCTGTGAATCAAAAAGTAACCATGAGAAAATGACAAGAGAAGCCAAAAACTGGGAGAAGATATACATCATTACACATTAGTGACAAAGACCTAATAAATAAAGAATTTATATGAATCAATAGCAGGTAAAAACATAAAACTGGGAAAAGACATAAACAGGTATTTCATAGAAGAGGCAACATGAATGGCCCATAAATAAATAGAAAGTATCTGATCTCACTACTAAGGGAAATAAACATTGAAGTCTAATGAGATATCACTTCTCACACCCCAGATTGGCAAACATTTAAAAAGTCAGATAATACCAAGTGCTGACGGGGACATGGAGCAACAGGAACTCTCATACAGGGTGGGAATATAATTTGGTTCAATCTCTTTGAAAATAGCTCAAATAGGATTTTCACATAAGGTATGTGTATGTGAATATTTGCACATCCTATGGCGCTATATACACATATATGTGTGTATACAGGGAATATACACACACCTATGACTTGACATCCCAGTAAGTATCTACACCATAGAACTTCTTGTACATGTGAACCAGGAGTCATATCAAGAATGTTCACAGTAGCTTTTAGCAAAAACTAGAAATAACACAAATGCCCATCAACAATAGATTGGATAAATAAATTGAGATATGCTCATACAATAGACTATTACACAGCAATAAAAGTTAATGAATTTCAGCCATACACATCAACATAGGTGAATCTCACAAACAAAAGATTAAGAGAAGGGAACACATTGCCAAAGAATTCATTCCCATGAATTTATTTACATTAGATTCAAAAAGGCAAAACTAAACAATTAATTTTCTTAATGTAAAGATTGGTACAGAATTTAGAACGGGATTGCTTCCTGGGGGTGGAAGAGGGAATGGAATCGGGAAAAGGTATTTAAGGCAGGAGTTGGCAAATGTCTCCTATAAGGAACCAAAAAGTAAATTTTTTGGGTTTGTGAGCTATATGCTGTCTGTTGCAACTACTCAAATCCACCGTCATAACAAGAAAGCAGCATAAACAATATGTGAACAAATGGCCATGGCTGTGTTCCAATAAAACTTTATTTACAAAAACAGGCAGCAGGCTAGATTTGACCTGTGGCCCTCATTCAATGTATTAGCAATGGATTTAGGGGTGTTCAATAATTATTATTAAAGAGTATTTGCACACATACATACCTATATACATTTATATATATTCACTATGCATGCTATATATCATAGTAAAAAATCTTTAAAAAATAAACCAGATAAATATTTAAAAGAAAATTCCCTGAGAGACCCTAGCCAAAGGCCACCATGTTGACTTCTTACGCAGACACTCAGGGGTGAAAGATCCCACTGCTAAAAAGTAGAGAAGATGAGCATCAAGCCCAAACTTCGCTCAGTGCCTGGCACATAATACACATCCATGCCTGGTCTTCTGTTCCTTCCCAGCCATCCTAAATTTGGTAGCCATTCTCCCGTGAATTCTTCCAGCTCCACACTCTGCTTCACCTCTGTAGACATGACTGGCCTTCCCTCTGTGAGGAGACTGTCACCAGGTCATCACCAGCGGCTCTTGGGTACCTGTGAATGGTATCTGAAACTGGACTGTTTGGGCTCAGTTTGTGGCTCCACCACACCGTAGCCATGTCACCTTGGACAAATTACTTAAATTCTCTGGCTCGCAGTTTCTTCATCTGTAAAATAGGAACAATAATAGTATTTATCTCAGGGTTGTAATGAGGATTAAATAAGTCAATACTTATTTGCTTAGATGTAAAATGCTGAGATGTAAGATGTATGCTTAATGTAAAATGCTCAGAACAGTGCTTGGCACATAGTATGCTATATGTAAGCTTTAGTTATCATGATTATCAGCAACTTGATTAAGTTTACTCTATCACCACCAAAAATTTTAATGTTGGTTCTTGTCGCTGTAGAGATCGCCTCCCTTAGAAATGGAGAATTGTATGACACAGTCCCTTCTGATCTATTGTATAATTGGATTTTCAAAATCCAAAGATATAACTTAGAATAATTGATTTGAGCTTTATCTTCATGTGCTTTACTCCCACTCTGACCCCTTCATTTCTATTTTTCTATTATTGTTCAGTACAAGTATGATAAAAATTACCCACATCTGTTATTTATCTTTCCATCCTGGGGCAAGGCAAATGTGTATAGTTCCCTCAAGATAACAGGAACCATATGGAGCCCGTGGAATTATACATATTATCAGTTTACAAATTCAAGCTTTTCCAGCGATGGTCCACGAGCAGCCCAGGATGCCTGGGTGCAAGAGCTTGCACTGTGATGTTTATATTCAGCAAACATACTGGTGTAAAACATGCATGCAGCTGGTGCCTCATCGGAGCGAGGGCTTAAAAGTGGTTCCCAGTGGTTCTTAAACTTTGCTGTACACTAGAATCGCTTCAGGGACTTTTAAAAATCCCTATTCTCACACCACACCCCATACTAATTAGAGTCTGTTGGGTAGAATCAGTGGCATCAGTTTTCTTTTTTTTTTTTTTAAAGGCGACTCTGATGTGCAGGCGTTTGAGAAACAGCAAGAGCTTTAGGGGAAAAAAAAGAGGATATTACTTGGCCACTATAGGGAAAATGCTAAAAGAGCAAACACACCTTCACTTGGAGCCATTTTTTGCCTTCCCAGTTAGATGATGCACATGTTTGGGTAAAAATTTCATCCTACTCAAATCCCAATTAGTAGCCCTGAAGTACTGTACCTCAAGAGTATCTTTCTCCAACACAACAAGCACTGATTTGACTAGGCCCAGAGGATTTAATCTTGCTCTGTTAAAAAAAAAAGAGAAAGAGATGAGAGAAGAAACTCAATCCATTCGTCCAATTTTCAAGTCAATTGCTATTCATTCAACAAGTTACGTCCTGGGCTTAACACAAGCTCTGTGTCTGTTATGCTTAATCACATACAGTTGGCCTTCAAACAGAGATCAGAAGGTGACACACAAGGTACGTTCCAGGCACCAGCTGGCTCCAATTCAGTGTCCTGGAAGGAGCTGTGCTGAACAGTGTGTCACTTTTCAGAGGATGGCCCACTGGATGCCGCTCAGAAGACAGCTTGCTTTGATCTCAGAGGGCATTTTCACTCCCATGAAAATCTCCGGCTCTCCCAGATTTGTACAATGGCCTCAGTGTCTACAGAATCCTTTCCCAAGTCATCTTCTCGCTGCAGAGAAACAACGAGGCACTTGAATTTACTATGAAGAGCTGTGTTGCCATCAAGAATTTGATCCCTCATCTTGGTTTTTTTTTCTTTAAAAGAAATAATATTTCAAACAACAACTCTCCTTTGATAGGTGAAGTTGCCTTGCTGCATAGAACCTGCTCCTGTCTGGTTCGAGTAAGTGATTTTAGTTATTACAGACTATCCATAAAATGAGGAACTATGTTTTGATATAGTATAATCTCTGAAGCTATTTCTAGTTCTTAAGTTTGAGTCTGATTTCGAGCAACTAGAGTTAGCTTCATGTAGTGTTGTTGAAGTCAGACAAAGATTTAAGTACCCATTTCACAACTTACCTTGGGCAAATTACTTATTCCTTTGGGGTCTCAATTCCTGCCCCTCCAAAAAGGAGCTTATCATTATACTTGCTCCCTAAAGCTGGAGAGTCGGATGACTAAAAGCATGGCTTCTAGAATCAGACTGCGTGGTCTGAACCTCAGCCCCACCAGATTCAGCTATGTCACTTTGAACAAGTTACGTAACATTCCCGTGTTTCATTTCTTTTAGGTGTAAAATTGGGATGTTTACAACAAATACTTCATAAGGTGATCACAAGAATTAAGTAAGTCAATGTGTATTAAATTTGGCACAGAACGTGGCGCATAATAAATGTTTAAAAATAAAATCATTGCTATCGTCATCGTATAATCAGTGTAAGATGAGACTGCATAGATAAAGTACTTGTAGATACTTGAGACACGTACACTCTCGTGCCTCTTCATCCCCCCTTATTTCCAAGGGTCTTCAATCCTCGAAGCCTTCTTAACACCTGAGACCAAGCCTGTGGGCTCCCAGAGGGCAAGGAAACTGGCTCATCTTTCACCCTCCAATGAGTAGCCCCATTTCCTGGTGCTCAATAAATACTCAGAGGGTGAATAAATGAATGAATGAAAGTGTTTGTGAATTATGTGAGGGATGTGATAAGTAGGACAGTGATGATGGGTAAGGGTGACAGAGAGAGGCCTCAGAGAAGAAATTGGAAATTTTTTGAGGGAGAAGGGGAAAAAAAATCAATGAATAATAGCAAAAGTTCTTAAGGGGCATGTTACAAATAAATTAAACCTCCTTTTCTGTGAATCTGCCTAATGGAATAAATAATTACTATAGGATTAAGTAGACCCCTATGCTCTGCCCACAATGTGACCATCAGGGAACTTTTTGTGGGACATCATAGTTGCCTTCCATAACGTCAACGTAGAAGTTTAAGTTTTCACCTTGCATATTATAACTAGATAATCCCCTTCTATGGGGGGGAAAGTAAGAAAGTAATTATGGAGTCTAAGTGAAATGTGTGGAACGCACACTCTTACCTATCCCTGCCCTGCAGATCCCCTTAGAACTGCCAAAGCAATGCAAAATAGAGGAGAATATGTCTGCAAGAAACTATTGAATTTCTATAAGATATAGTGGAAATGGGGCAGGATGAAGAAAAGGTCCACCAATCCACAATTCACTGCATGTTGAGATGCAATTTACTCAGCAGAAACCCCAACCCGTAAGTTCCAGTGCCCAGGCCAGCCCAGGACACATCACTTGGGGGAGAGATTCATCCTGTCAGGCACTAAAGCCTGTGGGAGTTAGGCCCTCAGTTCTCCCACTTACCCTGATGCCTGAAGACAGCAGCAGGCAATGACCAGGGAACTCAAGGAGGCAGTTGTGCCCAGAGGAGGTGGGGGTCTTGGTCTCTGCTGAGAGAACCTGTGACAAACCGGGAAAAGGAACTTTATGTCTCTGGCTCCAGCTCCTTCCTTATGTCTCTCATTTTCTGAAATTCTGCAAAATTTAGCAAAATAAAATCAGAGAAAATCTAATCTTTTCCTTTCTCCCTTTACCTAAGCTACCGATTGTCTGAGGAAATCTTCCATAGTTTTCCAAAGAGGTAAAATATATATTTCCTCTGTAGTGATAAGAGAATGGACACAAATAACCAGATTTATTAAAAGGCACAGAAATTAAAAGTGTCTTTTAAAGGTTCTAAGGAGTCAGAAACAATGTCCTTTCGAGAAATAGAATTACTATGTGAAATATGGCAGGAAATGAACTTTAAAAAGTCTGTAATTCATATTCTTGATAGAACTTAGGAAACTATTAAATATAGAATAAGCAGTCAGAGAGGGAAAAATGCAACTTGAGAGAAGAATAGACTACGTGGAGGTAAAAAACCATATTTGTGTAATTTAAAGCCCCAGTGATGGCAGTGAGAAACTGAGAGTATATTGCAGCAAAGAGAATCAGTGATGCACAAACCCATCTTAAGAAAATCTTCGAGAAAAAAATACATTATCTTTGTTTTAATTTGCGTGAGAAAAACTCTTGGAAGGTTACGTAAAATACAACAAAAGTAATTAAATATTGTGGGTGGTGGTAGTGGTAACGGGCAGATGGGAGTGGAATGGGAGAGAAACTTCTGCCTAAGAAAGAAATTTCTATAAGAGAAACTTGTATTTATTTTACTTTTGAACAAAGTGAACGTGTTACATATCCGAAAATGTATAAAAACAATGAAAATTCTATAAACATACTATTTAGAAATATTAAGGTAATACCAGAAGAAAAGATGAGACTTTAAAGTGGCTTCTGGAGACAATAAGTGCTGATAGTTTATGGGGATAAGCTTGTAGCTGTTGACTTGTAAAACTATGCATATGTATCTTTATATTAAAAAGAAAAAAATAAAATATTCTCCCAGAAATTAGAAGGAAAAAGAAGGACAGACCCAGTGAGAAAGAGAGCTATTGATATTGCCAGAAGGAAAAAAACAAAGCAGAGAGAGAAAATAATGAAGGATATGATAGAAGAAAAGTTCATTAGACTGAAGAAGTATTTGTGATATTAGAGCAAACAGGCTTCCTGAATATAGGACAAAATAAATAATAAGGGACAGACACCAAGACAAATCCTAGGGAAACATTCATATTTCAGAGAGGATGCCAGGCTGGCAAAATTCTCCTCCACAGTAATAAACTGTAGTCCTTGCTTGTTCCTTTTTCCATCTTCCACGTCAACAATATGTTAACGGCCAACTTTTATGGTTTGCTGAGATCCAGGCACTGTGCTTAGGTTTGCATGTGCCTTTTCACTGAATCTTGAGGACAACACCATGAGATAGGAATCTGAGTATCAAAAATGTTTAACAACTTGCCCGAAGAATCAAAGCCAAGAGCTGGACTCACGCATTCTGAGCAGACGGTTGATGCGCTCTGCAGGCATAAGACAGTAAGGCGGCAGTTATCAGCCTCAGCTGAACGTTAGAATCCCCTAGAGAGTTTTTAAAAACCCTGATGTCCAAGCTTTACTCCTCGAGTCTAACTTAATTGGTCTGGGGGTGGGGTTTAGCTATTAGATTTTAGCTAATAATATTAGATTCAAATGTGAAGCCAGAATTGAGAACATTATATCAAAACAAAACTCAGAGAGTTTTGAGGATAAAAAAATGTGTTCCAAGCAGAGCCAAGAATAGGTGACAAATGAGGCTGTTAAGGGCAAAATTTAAAGGAATACCAGAAAACTCAGTAATCAAGAGAAACAACATTTTAGTATAAATAATAGTAATAATAAATTATAATCTGTGATGCACAAAATATCAAATTTCCAACGCTGCACTTATATGACTAACCTTACCCTAATCTTGCCCCTGACAGATCCTATCCTGTCTTTATTTAAAATTTTGATATTTTGCACATCATGGATTTTTGCATTAATTTTCAGTTTTTAAAATATTGCATTAAAATATTATGCTCTTGACTACTGAGTTGTTTTGTATTGTTCTGTTCTAGTTTGCATGAGTAATAGGGAAAAGTATATCTACTCTATCTTCCTGAATGTCCTAAAAGTTTACACCTAACCAAAGAATCATTCATAAGTGAGAGCAACTGAAAGTCATCCTCAGGAGTGAAAGGCTTCAGAAAGAATTTCATACATATACGCTTCCTTCAAAAACTATTCAAAGAAACACTGCAACATATTCAAGAAGGGGGAAGATGTAGTATTTTCTTCAAATACAAATGAACAATGAAGTCAGAAAATCTACAGATCAGTTAGATAGTTATAGTTAGTGTAGATATGAAGCATAATGCAAATGTCAATAGTAAGTCTTGAAATAGACTATTAACAATGTAAAAAATTAATAATCTATATCTAAAGTTCTAAATAATATCAGTAAAAATTAGAAGAAGAAAGTTTAGGGAGGAAAGAAAAGCATATCAATGTTATCATCTTTCAGAGAGGAAATGAGGAGATCTTATTTTGGTCTTTACAATTTGTTTGAGGTGAAATTCACATAACTTAAAATTAACCATTTTAAAGTGAACAAGTCAGTGGCATTTAGTACATTGACAATGTTGTGCAACCACCACCTCTGTCTAGTTCCAAAACATTTTCATCATCCTGAAAGGAAACCTCACAGCCATTAAGCAGTTGCTCCCCATTCCCCTTTCTCCCAGGCCCTGGCAACCACCAATTTGCATTCTATTTCTATGGATTTACTTTTTCTGGATATTTCACACAAATGGAAATATACCATACCTTTTGTGTCTGGCTTCTTCCACTTAGCATAATGTTTTCAAAGTTTACCCATGTTGTAGCATGTATCAGAACGTCATTCTCTTTTATGACTAATAGTCCATTGTATATACCATATTTTGTTTATCCATTCATCCATTGATGGACATTTGGGCTGTTTCTACATTTTGGCTCTTGTGAAAAGTGCTGCTATGAGCGTGCATGTATATGTACTTGTTTGAGTACCTGTTTTCAAACTCTTAGATGAAAACATAAGGGCATATCATCATAATCTTGGATTTAGCAATAGATACTTAGATATGACAACAAAAGCACAAGCAACAAAAGAAAAAATAGATAGATTGGACTTAATCAGAATTAAAAACTTTTGTGCTGTAAATGATAGTATCAAGAAATTGAAAAGGTAATTCACAAAATGTGAGAAAATATTTCAAATCTGGGTACAAGGGACTTGTGTCCAGAATATCTCAAGAACTCTTGCAATTCAACAACAAAAAGACAAACAACACAACTTTAAAAATGGGCAAAGGACTTGAACACACATTTCTCTAAAAATATATATACAAAGGGCCAATAAGCACGTGAAAAGATGCTCAACATCATTAGTCATTAAGGAAATGAAAATCAAAACCACAATGAGGTACCACTCCACATCCACTGGGTGGCTAGAATCTAAAAAATAAACAGTTGTGGAGAAACTGGAACCTTCATACATGGCTGGCAGGAATGTAAAATGATTCAGCCACTGTGGAAAAGTTTGGTGCTTCCTCAAAAAGTTAAACATAAAATTGCCATATGACTCAGCAATTCCAATCCTGGGTATATACTCAAAAGAACTGAAAACAAATGCTTTTTATAATTTTAATCATGAAAATGTTATAGTATATTTTTAGGTAAGAGTTAATTGCTAATAGAATAAACACATAGGGTTAAAAAAAGGAAATTTAGCAAAGCACAGAAAATAAAAACAAAAAGATTGAAGTAACACAACAGATATCTCTTAGGAAAATAAATGTAAATGGATTAAATTATCCTATTAAAAAAAAAGGAACAAACAAAAAGAGTATCAGAGTGGCTCAACCAACACACTTCACCTATACGTTTGTTTTTATAAAAGATCTAATACAAATCAGGGGTTTTAGGGGGGGTCTTATAAGCCAAATTTGGGTGTGAGGGGATCTGGTTGGCATGAATCACAGCCACCAAACCTCTGTGTCACATCTCTGCTGTGTTAGTGCAGACACAGCCTGAGTAGGTTTCTACCATATTGAATTACTTGGGGCATGAATACCCACTTTCCTATGCTAAATAAATATATTCAGACTTCTCTCCTTCTCTTTGATTATAATGTTTCTCTGGTCTAATTTAGACAATCACAATATTTTTTACTCATAGAAAACCTTTTGCTCATGTGATTTCAAGTACTTGAGCAGAGTAAACAATTCTAATAACTTTCCCAAGTCCCTGAATTCCCAACTGCATGAGCACTTGCAGTTTCCCTGGGGCACTGGGCCAATTCAGATACCATTCTGTCTCCATCCTTTTTGGTTTTTCTTCCTTTCGTATTAGAAAATATGCTAAAGAACCACACATCACACATTTTCTGAGAAGTCTTTTTCCACAAAGGTGAGTGTCCATGGAGGGTTACCTCTTGTTTGAAGCATTTTCTTATCCTTCCTCCCACCCCTACCCCCATCCCCACTCAGCATCACCAGAAGAATTAACTACTTCCTCCATTTCAACCTCCATTATACCCTGTTCACATCTCTACCGCTGCCCGGTTAGGACTATGAGCTTTGCAGTTAAGTTCTGGCTCCTCCACTAATTGTGTGCATTTGTGTCTCAATGTGCTCATCTCAAAAACAGACATAACACTTGGACTAACCAAAAAGAATTATTATAAAGATCTTAAGAGGCAGTGCAGGTAAAGAACTTAAGACAGTACCTGGTGCATGGGAAGTACTCAGTTGCTGGTAGCCATTAATAGTAGTGATCCCAGTAGTTGTACTGGCTTCATCATTATTGTTATCTCTATTATTTTGGCAATTTCAGTAGCTTTCTGCATGTGCTTATTCAAGTGTCTTTCTCTACTAGGTTGTCCCTAAGCCCCGTAATGACAGGCCTTGATGTGTTTAACCTTGTTTTCCCAGCACCAAGCACAGGACCTTCATAAATGGTGATTGAATTTATGAATGAACTACTTTTGCTCACAGTTAGCATTTTTAGTCTTTTTATTCTATCTTCTAGACAACTTGTAATCCTCAAACAATCAACAAATGGCAGTTTAGACTCGGTTCCAACCTTCTTTCCCTTGCAAGCTGTTTATCCAGTTAGCAACACTGAGAGATTTGAAATTCAGCTCAGGCCAAACAGATAAGTCAAATGAGCTCACAGCCAAGAGAGGAGAACAGAAGAGCCTCACTTAACGGTTAAGTAAAATCACGCAATTCTTAGTAATGAGAACCACCTGTTTAATACGTCTGTTTCTTTTTATTTGAGTTGTAGCATCTTCAAATTCAATTAATTTTGTAATTGTATTGGTGCCTATTGATAAAATCTCATAGAGTATCAATGTGATGGGATTTAAAGGCCCTGAGTAGGTTCAGTGCAATGTCTGTATTTCCTCAATCACTTGAGCAAGTGCTTAAAGGAAGCTTCCATTTGACCAGGACCCCACTGCTGCCCTGGAGAGCCTGTAGATTAACAACTATAACACATGTAAGCTATACAATTGCCAGGTGTTTACCAAATGACAGGCACTTTCTAGATGCTTCACATATGTTATTCATAATTCTCAGAGAAGTTCTGAGAAGCAGACATTATAGAATTAGTTAGTAATACTTTTAATTGCAGGTAAGAGAATATTTGACTTAAGTAGCTTAACCATTAATTATCTCATATGACAGGAGTGTGAAAATGAACAGCCAAGGACTCATTCAGCAATTCCACAATGTTACCAAGGACCCTTCAAGCTCTTTCCAGTTATCCCTTCCGTCATCTTTAGTCCATTGGCCTCATCCTTGTGCTTGTCACCACAGCATTCAAGATGGCTGCCAATTCTCTAGGCATCATGCCCACTGCCAGCAGCCCAAGTGGGAGGCAAGAGACAAAAGCCTTATTCCTCTTGAGGGTCTATCCTAAGGCTTCCCTTCCACTTCTTTGGCCGGAAGTGTCTGTTAGTTGTGCTCACCCTAGAGCATTCACTGGTGAAGGAGAATGGGATTATTATTGCTACCTTAGATCAATCAGAATTCACTCACTGGGCCTGGATGGTCCCTGAGACTGAGAGATCTCTACCAGTTACCTGAACCCCAAATCTAGGTCCTGTTTGTAGACAAGAAGGTACTAAATGGCTGCTTGGTTACAAATCAACTACATAACAATTATCGTCACCAATTTATAGATAAGAAAATAGAGGCTCAGAGAAGTTAAATAATATCTTCAGGATTACACAGATCACAGTGGAATACGGGGTTTCACTCTCCAACATCACCACCAAACCAAGAAATTTTTAAAATATCTGAGGCTTGCAAAAAGGAGGGAAACCCCTTAGAGTCAGAGCATTCCTAAAGAAGCAAACAAGGAGAAGATGGGTGAAGAGAAAAAGTATTTTTTAGATGTCTACTACAAGCCAGACATTGTTTTATTTACACTGCCTCAGTAATACTTAGAGCAATTGGTTTTACAGGAAAGGGCCCAGAGAGGTTAGGTAATTAGCCCAAGATCACACAGTATTTCAATGTGGTACAGTAACTTGAAACCAGGTATTCTAATTCCATAGCTCATGACCTTTGCATGTTACCACCCCATCCTTTTGTATAAACACACAAAATGGGATGTCTGGAATCAAAATGTACACCATAAGCTGGAAAGTCTGAAATCAAGCAAAGGATTGCTGAGGGAAGGGAGGCAGAAAGTAGGAGGTTGCCCTACTTGGTTGCCCAAGAACCCCTTCATTGCATTGATTGGTTGCATTGATTGTCCTGCTGCCCATTGAACTGGTCCCTCAGAAACAACTCTGCTTCTGACATCTTCCCATAAACCTGTCTCGATCCAAATTCTTATTTATTTAAAAGGAGCCATACATTTACAGCTGCAGGAACACCTTGGTGGCTGCAGGTGGTGTGGGGGCTGGTAGAGTGACCCATAGGACCTAAATTGTATGGCAGCCCTCATCCTCTGTGCTGATGGTCTGCCTCTGAGATATTGTCTGGGTTTGAAAGTGGAAATTAATTTTGAGCTGAGGCATGCTAATAATTACTCCTGCAAAGTCCTTACTGTCACGTGCAATTCTCTGTGTGGGAATTCTCCATAACTCGCGATAATATGAGTGATAAGAAGTTCAAAGAGTGAATGTCAAAGTATCTTTCCAGAAGTTTCTGTTGGGAGTAAGAATGAGGAGAGATCTTCCACATATCAAGGCTTTGTAGATAAGTAAAGTTTTGGAGTCAGGCAGCCTTGGTTTGGAACACCAGCTTTGCCACTTACTGGCTTAAGATTATCAACCTATTTAATTTCTTTGAGTCCCTTATTTGTCAAAACAAGGCTGACAAAATTGACTTCTGCAGTGTTTGTGTGCATAAAGTGAGGCAAAGCTAGGACATTGCCTGGCACACAACAGGTGCCCACTGCTGTCACTTCCTCAGGTTCCCTTCTGAACTGGCACATTTCTACCCATTTGGATAGGAACTAAAAAGCCGACCTGCTCCCAGTCCAGGCATCTACGCCAGCCTTAAAGGGAAGAAAAGCAAGCAAAACTGAAGCGTCCTTTAACATTTGGTAGTCATCAAATACAAGCCCCTGATGTCGTAGGTCAGATTCTGACATATGGCTAAGGGAAGCCAGTTGCCTAGAAGTGGAAAAACTGTCTGGCAATTAAGAAAATTTATAGATATTTCTCAAAACTCCTTGGGGCCTGGGTTGGGGGAAAGAGGAGGATGGGGTAGTGGGATGTATTTTATGCAAAGCTCAAATAAATCCAGATCCAATTAGAACCACTGCCCAGAGATGTACAAAGACAAGGAGACAACGAAAAGGCCAAAGCAATATTTTGTGAGGTTTTTCCAGCTGGGACGGCAGGCACCATGCCCTCTGTTCCCGCCCCTGTCTGCTCAGGCCGGCCCTGGTGGCAGAGCGAGAACCATCCTCCCCTACTTGTTATTATCCACAGCCTCCAAGGAAAGATTTGAGAGGTCTTGTTTTTCACAAACTTGGATAGTGTCTCACTCTCTAATTCAGAAAGCAGATGTTTTTGACCCAGCCTTGGAAGTAAATGCCATGTTAAAAAATTTATTTATCTTTATTTTTCTTTTACAGGAATTTTTGCACAATTTAAATATATTCTATCCAGGGACTATTTCTATTCAGGGTTTCACTTCAGCTTCGTTTTTCCTTCTTTGCATAGATTTCCAACTTAATAGGGAACGGCTGGATACTGTAACTTTTTGGCACAAACAGCGAAAAAAAAAGAAGGGAAGTTCTTTTCCAGGACCAAATTGTTTGCACTCTTTGTCTTGATGGTGCCACCTGACCCCCTGGGAAGGGTTGGGTTTCTCCACATCCATCACGCTCACAGAGGCCGTGTCAGGAGCCGGCCGGGCCTCCCCTTGCCCATCTATGGCTGATTATTCACTACATTGTGTGCTGAAGACCGGGGCCTGGGACGGAAAAGGTGCATTCCTGTCCAGCCGCTCAGGTCACTGACCCTTTTGTGAGCTGACTCTCCTCTCTTGTTCCCATATCTATGACCTTCCATCGCTGTTCAGAGTCGTTTCAAGTGTGGGCTTATAAGGTGTCACTTTTCCAAAAATTTTGGCCAGTAACCATCAGCATTAAGATATGAGTAAAAAGGCATGTTGGTAAGAAAGCCAAACATGACAATTAACCCATCAGGATTCCTAAGTGCATTTTGCAATACCAGATCACGTTGCAGCTGATGTCAGAGCTCACATGTTGTTAATCTAATCAAAGGGCACAGGGATTTCTCTGCATCTTGGCCCTGCACATATGAAAATGCTGTCAGACCATCTGAGGTTTCATTTGAGCTCATCATCTACCATCTTGAAAGTGCTCCAGCTTGATTTATATCCTTTTGAAGATTCTCGCATTATCTGTTGAAGTCAGATTTAGAAAAATTCTTAAGGGGGCAAAGGTTTAGCTGATCAGAATCAGAGTCATAAGTAGGCCTGGAAATTCTCCGTCAGGGAACGCCAGTATTCCTTGGTACTGCTTAGGCTAAGAATTTGGAAGGAATGGAGGAATGGGCACAAACTATTTTACCTCTGAAACTTTTTTTCTGAACTGAATGAAGGTTTCTTTGCTATCACACTTGTTGAAAGCATTGAAACTGGCTAGATTCCCTTCAATACCTTCCCCTAATTAAGCCGGTTTTGAGATGTGTCTTGTATACAAGCAGAGGACCAGGGATTGCACACTCGGTTCCTGGAGAGCCACGTAGGAGGGTAACGTGGAAAGGGTGTGAGATAGTAGAGTGGTGGGGTGGAGACAACCAGAGTGTGCATACTCTATCTAAGGGGACAGCCACTCCTCCACTCCCATGGGAATGCAAGTGTGGCAAGATTTTCTAATTGTTTTTCCAAGAAAAGTCAGAAATCCCGATGCTTAGGTGAAATCTTTAAATGGTGACAACTCATTCAAATATTTTTAAAAAATCCTCTATGCAGTCCTTAGAGTCTGCTGAATTTGGCCTATAAGATATTAGTTTTTCACTTCTGCAACAGACTAGGACTTGAGCATTTGTCTCTATGTGCACAATCCAGGGCTCTATGAGTGGAGAATTACAATGACTTTTTCCCTGTGACATCCTGGAGAGTCTGTCACTTGGTCCTTCTGCATGGAGAATGATCCAAGAAGAGGGCTGCTTACCCAGAACACATCCTATGGGCCTTCCACCATGGTGGACGTGCATTGGGGGTTGACTCAATTACACAGTCATTTGTTTTCTATGGATGCCATAACAAATTACCATAAATTTAGCAGCTTAAAACAACTCAAATGTGTTACCTCATAGTTCTGTAGGTTAGAAGACTGACTTGGTTCTCACGGGGCTAAAATCAAGATGTGGACAGGGCTGCATTCTTTTTTGGAGACTCTCAAGGACAATCCATTTCCCTGCCTTTTCCAGCTTTTGATGCCTCCTGCATTCCTTGGCTCACGGCTTCATCCATCTTCAAAGCCAGCAATGGCAGGTAGAGTCCTCACATCATATCACTCTGACCTTGCTTCCATCATCATATCTCTCTGCTTCTCCTTCCGGTTTTGAGGATCCTTCTGACTACATTAGGCCCCCCTGGATAATCTCCCTATTTTAAAGTCAGCTCATTGGCATCTTTAATGCCCCTTGCCATGTTACCCAACATATTCACAGGTTCCAGAGATTAGGACAGGGACATCTTTGGGGGTCACAATTCTGCCTACCATACAAAGGAATGTCTGTTGAGACGTGTTGGGAGAAGCTGAGGTTGAAGCTCAAGGCAGGACCATTGAGACACAGGCTTTCAACCTAAAGGAGTCCACTTTCCATTTACTCTCTAGGAACACCCCATGAATGATAATAAATTCCTGGTAATTTATGACCTGGTTGCTTACCTAATCTGTGGGCTTTTAGGGCTTTTGCTTCTTGTCGTTTGGGGGATCAGAACCGGCCACCCAAAAATGTATCTCTTTGGCTTGATTATTTTTAAGAATAAAGGACTCAGAAAGAAACTTTGACCTTCCCCTAAGTGCCTAAAAGAATTTAAGATAGAAGGCCTGTTCCAGAAAGGAACCTGGAACCTTACACCATAAGCTAACTATAGTATGACGTAAACTAGGTATGGTAGACAGAAGGGCATTAGCAAGCCCATTTTTATCAAAGTTCTCTCTCATTGTCCATAGATGGGCCAGCAAAGGTTTGTTTACCAAACATTTGCTTTTCCACCTCCATGTAAATTACCTTCCTCTCCTTTGAAGTCCCAAACCACTACCCCCAACATCCTCCTTTGTCTTTAGGGGAAGATGGTATTTAAGGTGGTGGCTTCGGCCATTTTGGCAAGTTACTCAGTTTTCCTGGGTTTCTCCCATGTATACATGTTATTAAACTTTGTTTGATTTTCTTCTGTTATTCTGTCTCACATCAATTTAATTCTTAGACCAGTCAGAAGGACCTAGAGGGTAGAGGAAGAGTTGTTTCTCCCTTACATCATCATTCCTTCTCTTGTTGACTTTGAGACCCACTGGCTGCCCCCAGAGTACCCAAAGCAGAGTGCAAACAGGTGTGAATGGGGCAAGGCGACCATCAAAGGATGAACATGGAACCAAGTGTTCTCCATTTCTGCTTTAAATGCTTGTTTTTCTAGAATGTGTACAATGGCCTTACTCAGATTTCTCACAATTCCTGTATCTCATGGGGCATTTCAGCATAGTATTCATTCAGTTATTCTTGCATTTTAATCACAGGAAGCTTTTTTCAACTGTGCTTCTCTCCCTTAATCTTCTGAGGCTCACACTGTCCTCATCACATAGCCACTCACTTTGCTCCTTTGCGTGAAAAGACAAAAAAGATTCAGATAGCAAATGCCCTTTCCTGTCTACCCACTTAAAATCCCTAAAACCAAGGATTTAGCTTTGCTTTTCTTTATTTGTCTTTTCTTTTACTTTACTAAATTTTATTGAATGGCTTCACTGCCAGTAACACTGTTAGGGCTGGGATGGGAAGACTAAGAGAAGATTCCCAAATGAATAAATGTCCCTGGTCCTCATTCTCTTACTGAGTGTACAGTTGAGTAAAGGAGGTAACAGGAGAAGGGAGGACTGGGTGTTGAGGAACAGAGAATGCTCCACGGGGGCTTTGAATGGAACCAATGAGCTTCAAAGTGCCAATCTGGAACGTTGCACTTGTCATCTGTTTTTCTGCCTTTAAATACCATGTTAGTGCTGTGATTGAAAGGGAGAATATTCTAAGTTGGGTGGCAAAAGTTGAAATCAGGATGGGAAGTCAGACTTAGTGCCATGGGTGAGGACAGAGGGGTGATCCAGGAGGGGGCTCCCATAGATTTCATCCCATTTCACACAGAATTTGGCCAGTGCCTGGCTCAAAAATTTTTTATGGTCATAAATGTATAACAACTTGTGAAATTCAAGAGACAAAAATATCTTATCAAAATGTTAACGTTGGTTATTAATGTTGTGTGGAGCTGTTGTAATGATTGTACTGTGATTGTCTGAGAAACCTATCTTCCCCTCTAGGTGAAACTTTGAGGAAGAGAAGGATTCTGATTTATCTTGCGTTTCCAAACTTGAGTCACACTTAGCACCTTGTAGCTGCTTACTACAGACGTGATTGAAATTCTACTCATGCCATCACAAGAAGGTTGCGCTAGGCAGGACTTTGGCCCCCATGACCATCACCCCTTTGAGTTATGTCTGTGATTATGTTATGCAATTAAGGTTGATAATCAGCTGACCTTACGATAGGGGCAGTCTCCTGAATTATCCAGATAATCACATGGGCCCTTACAAGCAGAAGAGGAAGGCAGAAAGATGCAGCAGAAGAAGCAGAGGCAGAAGAAGTCTGCAGCGTGAGGAGAGTCACGCCGTTCCTCACTCTAAGATGTAGGGACCATGTGCACGGAATGGAGAGAGGCCTCTAGGAACTAAAGGTGGCCTCAGCTGACAGCCAGGAAAGACATGGGGATCTCAGTCCTACAACCATATGGAACTGAATTCTGCCAATAATCCGGATGTCCTTGAAGTGGATTCTTCCCCAAAGCCTCCAGAAGGAATGCAGCCCTGCTGACACCTTGATTCTAGTCCGGTGAGACCTGTGTCAGACTTCTGACCTAAAGAACTGGGAGGTAATAAATTTGTGTTGTTTTAAGCCACTAAGTTTATAGTAATTTGTTATGGCAGCAAAGGATAACAAGTACAGACAGCATTTGTAGATCCCTGAAAATCCTTCTCATAACCACTACATACCCTGTGTCTCCAAGGAAAAATGCTCCTTCCCTTGTCTTAGCGACACAGCGGATACTATCTGTTCCCCTCATCTGGCACTCCTAGGATAGATAATTATGTTAGCCCCATTTCCTTGTGGACATCTTATCTGAAGCAGTTGATTGTAAGTTCCTTGAAACTAAGGACTGGATATAGGTCATCTTTATCTCTTGCTGCATAAGGCTCAGGAGATACCATTTATTTCTGCCCAAGAGATGTCCTAAACCCATTTGGGAGAGAGATGAGAGTAGGACTGACCAGAAGAAGTTTTTGAGAATGGAGTCTACAGTGGGAAATCTGACAATCAGGTGGGAGTGTCGAATTCCAATCCACCAGGAGGGGCACTGCCAAACCCAAAGGAGAACCAAGTCAGATAGAGCAACTGCTGTAGGAACCCAGATATCTGGTGGCAGGAAATGAAGGCAAGTACAAGTGGTTGGGAGCAGTAGGGGAGGACCTGGGAGATTACCCAAAACATCTGCTGGGGTGGGAGATTTGCCTTTCAAGTCCTCTGAGATGTGATTGGTCTGACTTAAAGGGTCCAGGGCAGAGTGACTGATGTGTGCCCAGAGAATGCCATTTCCCTAGCTGGTAAGTGACATCCATCTCCCTATCACCAGACTGCCATTGAGGTATAGCTTCCAACCAATGCGTTACCTCTAGTATTCTAGAGATTAACTCCACCCCGAAAGAGTTCTAGAGTCCAAATTTACAACTAACTAATCTTGAGTGGGCCTTGCATTACCTCACATGGTTCCATAATCGAAGTCCAAAGTTTCAAAAATAATGTCTGTCCCATCTGCCCTCCCCCAACACACACATGCACTTGGTGTTAACCTGGAGAGTTCAGTTGCACCGCCTGACTTCCTTTTGGATCTCTGGTGATTCTCTCTCAGAATGGATCGTCCCCAAATCAAGCTTTTCAGCTCACCAATCCCAAGTGGCAGCCTCCCCAGCCAAGTCACCCCGGAAACATATTTTCAACTCTTTTAGCAGAGAGGTATTTGGATCTTTGCCTATGTTGCAGAGGCTGAGCATCAAGTGGCGCACTCAGAGCTTCTGTTTTTAATATTATGTGTCTGCACTATTTAAACATACGTGCAAAGTAGTATTTTTTTCCGAACAAACTAAAGCTTGCTGGCGCCAGCATTACATTGGTGACTGTGACCGTTGTGTGAGTCGTGTCACTGGGATGCTGTCGGAGGCCTCAGTGAAATAGTCTGAATGCACAGGATGGAGCCAGATTGGGAGATGGAATGTGGGCCTTCCTTTTGCTTTTCTGGAAAGTGGGATAATTACTGAACTTACAAAGACTTTCCATTAATTATTCAAATGTCACATCCTGTGTGTCACGGTAGACCGTGGTAGGTCCTCAAATAGTGAAATGTTATTCTCCTTATGTTTGTAAAGACTCCTTTTAATTACAGAATTTTTCTTTTCTATAATCTTTTTTTAAGTTTAAAAAACATTCTTAGCCCATGGATCTAAGATGCATAAGCACATTTGTTTTGTGACGCTCCATATTTCAAGAGGAAAGAGATCCTTTGAACATATTTTCTAAGAGTCTCCACTGATTAAGAATCTATTTTATCTTCCATGACTGTGCATAGTTTGCAAATGATGTGGCCAAAGTCTTTTACCCCTGCATTTCGTACAGCGCCATTGGTGTGGCCTTCACTTGGGAACTGGAGAACATTCGAGCTGCAGCTGTATTGAAGCTGACAGTCCTACAGTCCAGGCAGGAAATGTTAGCTGAATAAATTAACAATATAAATAATATTTCCGAGGCTTTTTAAAGCCAGTTAAGAAAACAAGCTATTTCTAATCACTTCAGATGAATTATTAACATTCTAAATTCTAATAACAAATTTATTATCTTGCTTTATTAAGCCAGGCATTTCAATTTTCCTTGCTAGGAAGCCCCTTAGTAATATGGTTTAAGTTATTATATCTATCTGAAGTAAGTAAAATTGTATATCTTCAATAATTTTTTTTTTCATTTATTCCACCAGTCTTTCACCCTGTTTAATGATATTTAACTCCATCTTTCATTATAGTAAAAAGCTGTTTGGTTACTCCCTCCCTTTCTTTGCATTAAGAACCCCATTTTGACTTCTATGTGCCTTCACTTTGCTTGACAAGAGTTGTAAACCCCGAGTTTTTGCTTAATTCACCTGTACCTTCAGTCCTGGTTGATAGGTGAGTTGTGTTTCGTAGAACGGCTATAGAGATGGGCAATAGTAAAATGGTTAGCAAAATCTTTCTGTGCTATGCGGTTAGGCCAGTGCTCTCATAAAGTAGGCCTCACTCACTTCTTCACAAGTGGAGGAAGGTACTCACGTTTTTGATCCACCTACTATGCGCCACACTGTGCTAAGCACTTTAAATGCATCTCTTATTCCATCCTCCCAGGACTCCTATGACAAAAGTACCATTGCCCCGAGAATTTCCTTTTCTACTTAAAAGAGCAGAGATTTAGGCTGAGGACCATCTGATCCCAAAGATCATACGAGTACACGTAAAGGAATTGGTCCCTTAAATCCAATAAAATATCCAAAAAATACAACATCTGTAAAAGAAAAGCAGAAATAATTTCATAAGCCAACCCCTTCAGTGGAATTGAATATGTTGTTACATTTAAGGAAAAAAAATTGTCTTGCAAGTAGTACTATAAGCAGTTGTTGTAATAAATAGTTTTGAGGAAAATGATAGAGCTGAAAATCCTCGTAAACTGAATATTTTGGAGATGGCTCAGATTGAGATGAAGGCGGGGTTTGTTTTATCTTTCTTGAGAGCTCCCCAGGGAGTCATTTTGTGATTAGCCCCTGAATGGGTGGGATGGTGAATCATTGCTTTACAGTAAGACCAGCTGGGTTTGTAGCAGCAATGGGAGAGAAGCAGAAAGTCGGTCACGTCCAGCCTCTCCCCCCACCACCCCGCTCTTCTGCATTGAGTAACAGAGATACTGCTCCAACACACTCCAGACATCACTCCCTCTGCCTGGGGAAGCCACCTCTTCTTCTACCTCAAGCATCATCAAGCTTTGTCCTCCAGGAGGCCTTCCTTGCCTCCTTGAATATGACTTCTCTTGTTTCTGGCCTCCTACCCAACTCCATGCCTACCTTGGTGTATTGGAATCCCTGGTCTGCATGTTTACTTCTCATTAGATGGCAAACCTTCCGTGGGTGCACACTGTATCTTTTCAGCTTGGCATCCCCATGCTTTAGTAACTCACTTTGCATGTTTTGGGAATGAATGACTCTCATTTGAACCCACTTTGAGGTCTACAAACCCAAGTTCAAGCAATAAAAATGGCAAAAATGGTGCCTTTAGTGACTTGATTTATTAGACTACAGAATTCTAGAGTGCTGATTGAATTTTATGTTTTGGGGCCTCAGTCTCCTCATCTATGAAATGTGAGAGTTGAAATAATGAAACTCTAGGTGACGTCACCGACAGCCAGAAAGAGCTAGAGCCAAGGGTTGATCCTCAATCTTTGGATCCAGTCCAATTTTCCTTATATCACCTCCCAATGGAGTCTTCCTAGCCTAGCCTTGACTTTGTAGCCAAAATCTTAGCAATGTGAATTCCAGTGAGGCCTTTGAGCCCTAAATCCTCAATTCTAACATTTTCTTATTGATTTTGTTTGAAAGAAATGACCACCAGCAATATTACAATTCAGATACAAATACTGTCAGATAATGAAGACTACAGGTTGTGTGATACTGGAAATAATGAAAGGAAAAGCTTTTTCTTTTATTTACAAACTGTGGCTGTCTATGCATCAAAATACTCTTGAGGTGTAAGATGATATCAGTGAATAAATATTCATAATATCTTGAATATAACTTTCAAAATTTAAATTTTATTTTAACAAAGGAAATATATGTGATTCTAAGAAGAGTCAGTAGTTACTGATGATTAGATTCAATATGTTGTCTTCCAGGTGAAAGAATGTCTGAATTCAACTTATAAATCTAATCACAAAGAACAATAAAACGGTTTGTGAAAGCAAAATCATTGGATGTAGATAGAATTCCTTAAGGTCCAATTTTGTCCTGCAAGTAGCAGGAAGCAAAATGTAACTTCAGAGCATATCATAACCAATTCAAAAGAAAGACTTCCTTCAAAGTAAAATCAAAGTATTTTACAAATTAGAAGACATTTTAAGTATCCGAACTTCAGGCAGATGCAGAGACTATACACAGTACACAGCTGTCTTTACGTTGCCCCTTTTGCTACTCTAAAGTACAGTAAAAGAGGCTGATTCCTGTAAGAATGAGATATGTTCTTTTTTGTCCAAGAGAGTTGCACTTTCATGATTTCCCACAAAACAGCTGCAAAAATACCTACAGTAGGGCATCTGGAATTCTTAAAAGTGACTTGAGGATTTGTGGCTAATGAAACATTGTGAAATAACACTCACCATGTTGTAAAAAAAATACCCTTAACCATTTATGAGCTTTCTTTAAGACAGAAATGAGAGGTGCCCTAAGCATATTAGCCTAGCTTGATTGGAAGAAAACACGACAATGACAAAGAAATAGTGTAAATAGATGGCTTGCTAGAAACCTATCCGGACATAGTAAGACATTTAAATCTCTTTTAAAGGTTATGAAGAACAGTGTGGCAAAATTCCAATGTGACAGCTGTAGCTTAAGTGTTTGATCAGATTCTGGGGCATCATCAGTAATAATTTACGCGTTCCTTAAAAATGTGGTTTCCTATTGAGATCAAGCTCTGTTCCCGGGGGAAAAAAAAAGGAATTCTTTTAAAGATGGTTTTCATTTTTACCTCTCACAAAACAAGACTATCAAAATTAAAGCAATGGCCTTTCCATGAGAACTTGGGTCAAATAAACCATGTATTGTTTCATCTTAAAATGAAACATCTGGCTGATTTAAGAAGAAAACTAGCTTAATTACTCCTGAGTATCTAAGAGAGAGAGGTTTACTTCAAAATCTATATGTCTTTCCAAGGTGGACATGGAAGAAAAAAAACTATGAAGTTATTTTTGACTCAGGAAAGTAGATCTGGGGGTAATTTAGTGAACACAAATTACCACTGACAAGGGGAGAAGTAATTTATTCTCCTGGTGAGTCTTTTTATATGAGTGGGCAGTGTGGAGCTGTCAGCAGGGGAAAGGCATTTGGAGGAATTTAAAAATAATTGAAATCTAAGTCCAAAATCCTATAAGATATGCAGGGTATCACAGGAAGTTGTGAGACTCCTTGGAGAAGTTTCATTTCTAAACTGAGGCGTGAGGGTGCAACTATGAGATATAAATCCAGGTGGAGGAGAGTTTACAGCTAGGAGATAAACAGGTTGGAGGGATAGCGAACCCTGATATATTTCTTAACAAATTCTCTTTTAGCCTCACTTTTAGTATTTTTCCTGGGTCCTCAATGTAAGGGTCTCTTCTCAAGAGTATTTTCTCATGTCCACTTGGAAGTCTTTCCTCGTCTCTGTGTCTTCCCCCGCCCCCCAATGGCTCCCTCCTTCTGTGTGGACCTTGGCTCACTTCACCGATGCCACTACCAGACATCATCCACTTGGGAGGGTGTTGTCCTCTCTCTGCTGGGTCCATGGGACATGGGTGGGGTAGGACATTGATTTGATACCTGGCCACACTTCCCCTCAATGTCCTGTTTCTTCTTCTTCACTTGGGCATCATTTAAGACTGAAGGGATGATCAGACTTTCCTGAAGGTATGGAGGAGCTTCAAGGCAATTACATCCTAGAAGAGGAAAACTTAAATTGTATTCTGTATCTGTCTTCTCCCCTAGTTCTAGGGAAAGACATTTATAGTTGGAGGAAAAAGCACCTTCACAAAGGGTCTTCTCAAGGACACACTCAAGTTATTAACCTTGACCACCTGGCCTGAACCTCTCTCAACCATTTCTCCTTCTAATCTCCATGCTGTGAAACACCACACATCTTTTGGGAAAACCTAATCCTCCTCACAGACTTCCCGTAGGGTCTGTCCTCTTCCCCACCCAGCACTATATGTCCTCCAGTTTAGAGGAGTTACTCTCTGAGAGGAAGGGGGCACTAGAGGGGAATGGTGATTGCTAGTCTTCAGCATGTTAAGTCTGGTAGAATGAGCCATCTAACCTCCCTTACATGATGGAGCTGCTGCTGAGCTGAACACACATACATGTCTTGCAAGGACATACTTTAAACCTCACAGAGAGTATCATCTAAACTTTTAAGGAGGAAGAGGAATAATTATAAGGCGGCCCCATAATTTGCAAAACTGCCTCTCACAATGGAATCTTACTTCACTATATTATGCAGAGCACTGTTACTGCCCTCCCTTAATTCCCAGTGCCTTTCTCCTCCTCTCACTCTCTACCATCTACTGGGGAAAACCATATAGTTTTGGTTAAAACACTCCTTTAACTACACAGATTCTCAGTGGTTGCTTTGAAGTTGCCAAATAACTCAAATTCTTATCCAAGGATTGTCAAAGTCAGGCTCTTTCTGGGACAAGGAAATTACATTGACATCTGAGATTGTTTTGTTGATGAAGATTCCATAGCCAGTTATTGATCATCTAACTAGATGTGAGGTGGGTGGTCATATAGATAATAAAAAATCAATTTATGCTCAAAATAATCTTAATCCATTGGTGTGTATATACATTGGAAGTGACATATGTTAAACATGTGAAAATCTGCCATAACTCGTCAAGAACACTGAAGCTCCCCTCTAAAGACCAAATGCAAGAGCACGGAGAACTAGCAGCGCAACTGCAACGACGTTCGTCTCTCTGGGGATGGAAGGGATCTACCTCAGTATTCAGAATTGTCTGTGACTCAGGCAAGTCCTATCTTTAGCTCCATGACTCTTTCACTCTTTCTTGGGGGAAGTGTGTGTGTGTATGTGTGAGTAGCGGTAATAATAGAGGAGTATTAATAGTAGCAGTAGATGTGGCAGGGCGGGGCACACAGGGAAGAATCACCATGTGCTTTTGGTTTGGAAAGATGGCTCAGAGAAGGCAAATTTTGTGTGGAACCAGGTAGGACTAGAGACGCTGTGTATATTTAGGACCTCCCTTAGGCGAAATTGTTAGTTCTGACTGCTATGTGTGTCTTCCCAGGGATCAGGTTGTATCACAAGTCATTTGCTCAGTGAATCTCACAAAATTAGGGAATCAGAGATCCCTCACACTAACTCTACATTTCTCTCTGAAACTTCTTGGTTTCATGCTTCTGCATTTGTTTAAACTGGTATGGGAAGGGCAGGGAGAGAGAGGGAGCACACGGGGAGCGGGAAAGGGTGTCTGATAGTGAGAACTTGAGCACTGGGGGAGGGAGAGGAGCTTGGAATAGGCAGCTCCAGACCCCATTTCAGTCACAATGTTAGGCAGTTACCCAGGTGCTATGTGATCCCCCGTGTTTACCCCAGGTCATGGAGAAGGCAGTCTACATAGGGAGGGTATCTGTTTGTTTTTAAGGCTTATGTGAATGCACCATGTAGGAGAAATGGAGAGTTGTTTTACTTTAAGAAGAAATCAACAATAAATTCATAGATTAGAATTAATTTTCAGTTGTATTGTGAAAAATAAATGACTTACATAACTAGAACAAAGATATTTGACTTTATTTCAAAAACTGGTATTAATTTAGGGACTCAAAATATCGACTAAGATGAATGCAAAATAACCAGGCAACTTTAATATGCTGATCAGCAAATCTCAAAAATGAGCTGTATTAATGGGTACTTTTTTCTTTCAAGGATAAAAACATTGATTCCTAGCCATGGCTTTGGTTGTTTTGATAGTTCTATACCATTCCAAGAACCGTTAGGGAATTCTCAATTTTAAATCCCCTGAAAAAATGCAGGTACTCATTGTCCAATATTTGATTACAGTAGTCCCTCCTTATCTGCAATTTTGCTTTCCACGGTTTCAGTTACCCACTGTCAACCGCTGTCTGAAAATATTAAATGGAAAATTCCAGAAATAAACAGTTCATAAGGTTTAAATTGCGTGCCTTCTGAGTATCATGATGAAATCTTGCACTGTCCCGCTTGGGACATGAATCATCCCTTTCTCCAGTGCATCCATGCTGCATGCGCTACTCGCTCTACTCACCCAGTAGCCATCTTGGTTATCAGACAGACAGTCACAGTACTGCAGGGCCTGTGTTCAAGTAACCCTTGTTTTACTTAAGAATGGCCCTAAAGCTCAAGAGTAGTGACGCTGGCAATTCAGATATGCCAAAGAGAAGCCATAGAAGTGCTTCCTTTAAGTGAAAAGATGAAAGTTCTCCTCTTAATAAGGAAAAGAAAAAAAATCATATGCTGAGGTTGCTAAGATCTATGGTAACTTTTATTAGAGTATATTGTTATAATTGTTCTATTTTATTATTAGTTATTGTTAATCTCTTACTGTGCCTAATTTATAAATTAAACTTTATCATAGGTATGTATGTTTAGGAAAAAATATAGTATATATAGGACTCGGTAGTATCCAAGCATCCACTGGGGGTCTTAGAACACATCCCCCGTAGGTAATGGAGTCTACTGTATTTTAATGGGGGACTGGAGGGTTTAGGTAGAGTCCTGAAATCAAAACATACAATTTAATGTTGCAACTCAATAAAATTAATTCCAGGATAGAAGAGACACTAAGTTGGGAGAGAATCTTCTAGGAGAGGCTACAATTAAAGTAAGAGAGCTTCTCATCAAGACAGGGCCTCAGGACTTTGGCTCTGAGGTGTAGCCTTATTTCCAGGGGAAGGAACTTAACTTGACACATTCTTTGAACCTATCTTCACTTTGAAAAAGAGAACAAGTGGGAAAGCTAGACCCAGAGAAAGAAAGAAAGGGAGGGAGAGAATTTTAAGGAAACTATGACGCATAGGGGATAAAAAGAAAGAACATCTGCTAGATAATTAGCAAATTCCTTCTCAAAGAGAACATTTAAAACTTGAATATTTTCAACACCAACTAGACCACATTGTTTTCAAAATACTATTTACTATTATTTTCTATTCTAAATTCAGGAACTTCTTTAAAGAGGAAAGTAGGGGAGGGAGTGGAAAGAAGTGCTTTCTTCTGCAACTACCATTTTAAATCTCAATCTATCATGAAGTTTTGGTGTTTTGTTTCCACCAAGAGGAGGAAATAGCTTTAAATATAATTTCCAAGCTTTCTGGATATTCAATTTTGCCCTTGATTTGAACCAAATTAATTTGATATCCAAAGGCACTACTTTTTAACAAACCAAGTAAACTATGTATTTCATCTCTTTCAGTTGCTGAAGAAAGTTAAGGGGTAAACTGTATTTTTAATCACGCAAACATTAAAGGGAGCTGGGAACGGCTGAGTCCCAAATCCCATGGGGGTAATGAATAATTGGCTGCCAATTAGCCTACAAGATTGGCTGGGTTTTAAGAAGAAAAATGGAGATGAGATAGGTTTTTAGAGTTAATACTTTAAAAATA
This sequence comes from Tapirus indicus, assembly GCA_031878705.1. Classification (NCBI taxonomy): domain Eukaryota; kingdom Metazoa; phylum Chordata; class Mammalia; order Perissodactyla; family Tapiridae; genus Tapirus; species Tapirus indicus. The sequence continues at coordinate 41,676,873 of CM062927.1, forward strand.
AAACTATACTTTAAGTACAAAAGGAAAAAGACAGGTAAGTTAAGGAAATGGAGCTTACCTCCTATCTGAGCAAAGAGATGAAAACAAATTTAAAGTCCCAAAACTCATCCCCACAGGGCCAAAGCAGTAAGAAGGACTGAGATCCCCATCCCTAAGTCAACAAGAGAAGCAGGAAATGGAGAGAAGCAGGAAGTGGAGAGAAACAGCATGTGGAGAGAAACAGGAAGTGGAGAGAAGCAGGCAGTGGAGAGGTGCAGGAAGCAACTCAGGCAGCAGCATCTGGAATGATCATAGCCTTATCCATTACTCTTCCTTGACTCTTTGTTACCCTCTTCCTTCTCCCCTCCTATTCTCCTTCTCTTCTACTCCTTTCTTCTTTTCATGCTCTCCTCTGATACTGCATTAGGTCTACTACCTCCACCACTGAGCCCGCTACTGGAATTCAACAACCTCTTCTGCTCTGAGGCTAACAAAGGAGGCAGTGTGAATAGAAAGCAAGATTCAGCAGTATCAGGGAAGAGTAGTAAAAGAAGCTTGTAATTCCAATATCTGACTTTTACCTCCATGAGAAATTAGATGATTTTAGTCATTGAAAATGCACTATTTCTTGGCATCTCTCAAAATATTATGATTTATAATATAGGAATTTGCATACATGTCTTTTAGTAAATAAAAATATGCACAACTATTCAGTCAGCACAGTTCATTTGTGATTATCCTACCAATGGCTAATTCGGTCATTTAAATGTCCTGAAAAATTACAGAATGCTGCTCTCACTCCTCCTTCCTTCCATATCTTCCTCATCTTTACTAGTGAATTTGTTATCTAGTGCATGGACCTCACAGACCTCATAGATCAATGACAGATGCTACAGAAAAGTTCTTAATGGCTCATTGAGTTCAACTCCAGTCTACCCATACTGAGGGTGGGAGGACACATGTGGATCACCCACCCTTCTGAACGTGATCCTAACTTCTCCTGTTGAATGAATCAGTAGAAATAATAATTGAGTGGAATTGTTCATGCCCTCTGAGAATACATGCCAGTAGGCAATCTGATGACACCATCACAGAAAAAGCCCTGACATTGACACTGCTCAATCAGGAACATTAATAAATGTTTCCATCCCCTAATATCTCCTTATTATATGCAGGCAGTAAATTGATTGATTTACTGCAATTACTTTCTACTGACCTGAAAAAAATATATTTTGTAGATCTTCTCAACATTTTTTAGATCCCGACTGTGTAACAATCAATAAATTTTCACCTATACACCTGCTTTGTGCATAGTAGGTACCCACTGAACACTTGTAGAATTGAAAGGCCCCTGTCCCCAGATCTTACCAAAATCTTATGACAAAAGGAATTCATACGCCTATGAAACAATTCCAAGTGAAATAAAAAATACCATAATTATATCTGTTTGGGTCCAATCAGGAAAGCAATTATTCTGGGTATGTAAAATAGAGGGCATTTAATTCCTTATGTAGATAACAGAAGCTGAGAAGCAGAACCAGCATGGTGGTACAACCCAGAGATTGGCAAGAGCAAGGAGTTGCTACCTCTCTGAGGCTGGAGGAATAGAGAGAAAGTCTCAGTGTTACCTGAATCCAAAGTCAAGGTGAGTCTCCAGCCCAGTGGGTTCTGGAGACATGAGAGGGACATAGTTTTTGTGGGTGATGCTGCCCAAAGTAAAGAGGGGAAAATACCCTAGTTTCTCCCTCTTTTCCTCCCCCACTATCTCACACCAGTGTCTCCCATTAGCCAAACTCTACTGGAAGACAATTGATGGAGAAGTCTGGGAAACACAGGCCGCAGGGGTAAACTTCCCAGTAATATAGAGCAGGGCAGGGAAGGGGAAAGGCAAGGAGTGGACATGAGAGCAAATGGCCCAGGTCTAGCATAATGACGGAGTGTTAACTTAGCTAATATCAACACTGAGTGTGAAATACATTCAGGTAAAAGTATTGTTGTTCCTGACACATTATACCATGCATGCCAATACATTTTTATATGTCACACATATGTATATGTGCACACATATCTGGATGACTCAAAGAAGTAACCAAGGAGCTCATACACAAAATTGGGAGGAGGGGCACTTGAAATGACATCAAATAATTTTAGAGTTATTTTTCTCCAGTGTTGCCTAAACAATCAAAGAGGATCACTCTCCATACATGCAATGTTGTTGGAATCATTATTCTGAATCCAAGGCAGATAACCACTTAATCCTCATTCTCTTTAGGAAAGCAAGGTTGGCAGGCCTGGGAAACCAACAGCCTGCAGAATGTGCGTTTCCCACCAAGCCATTTTGCCTGGCCTTTTTACCAGTTCTGTGAGCCTATGGTGTCTGGCTCGTGGCTAGACCACAGTTCTCATGGCAATCGGCAAGCAGGGGCTGTGCCAGGCTGACTTCACCGTGATGGTATCAGAGCTGGGGTTGGCTTTCCAGTCTCAACTTGCTGATGTCAAAGCCAGCCCACTCCTCCAACCTGCTCGGTCTGTTGGCTGAAATAATTGGCCAATGTTAAGCTGGGGACTAAAGACCAAAGGATTATTTAAGGCCCCAGTAGATTAGTTTCCCAGTACCAGCTGCTCCAAGTAAGCACCTTAGATCATGTCACTCACAGTGAGGCGACTTTGGAGTCAGACAGATCTAGCTCCAAATCCCAGTTCTTTCGGCACCGAGCATTTCAAAGCTTTCATCGGTAAAATGGGAAGAATGAAGTCAGAATTAAGAACACAGTGTGCATGTAAGCCCAGTAGTCTGCATAGCATAGACACCTACTGTAAGTGTGAATGTTTAGTAAAAATTAATCACTGATACTAATGATAATCCATGAAGGAGATAGTTTTGCAAGATGGAATATTGGCCCAGCCACTAAAATAAAATTACAGTGAAAATATCCAAATCAGTTGCACATGTATGTTTAATTGGTGTGTCCTTTCCCTGCTTGAGACAAAAATGCTTCCTAGGCTGCTCATCTAGCAACTGACACTCAACATCAAGCCTCCCACATTTGCAGATGCTGATTCTGATCCATAAAGGCAACAGCCCCTACAAAGGAACATTCCAAACCGGGTCAATAAATAAGAAGTCATTAGCAATACCATTACTCCTGACTTCATTTTTGCTGAGAAAAACCAGTCCTAAATATTTTTCACTTTGAATGTGTAGATTGTACTGTACTGGCTGTAAATGACACAGAAGCACTAATATTTGCTGTAGTAAAAATTTGGAGACTATGAGTTTCAAACAAGATTACTATTTGCTAATGCCTCACTCTGTGTCTCTTAAGTTTAAATATTTCCCTCTCCTCCCTTTCTCCTTCCTCAGCCTCTCTGCTCCTCCTCCTGGTACTTCTTCCTCCCTGTATGTGCTCTCTCACACATGTGGAGTGCTCACCATGAAATAGACATATTTAATTATTTGTAGCAAAGCATTCAATCGGCCATCTAGAAAATGTAACATGCATCCAAGCGATTATTTTAAGGATTTTGTTATTTCAAAATTTGAGAACTGCACATGAGAAGAGTCCAAAAAACTCAGCAACTGCTTTTCTTTCAGGGGGTATGTTGACATATTCAGCAAATAATTTCCAAAACACTATGTGATGTTTGAAGTTGCTTTTATATCTAGACAATGTGTGTGGCTTGAACACCACATTTGTGCAATGTGTTTTCTTAGGTTGGCTTGCCAGGTGACCAGAAATTAAAAGCATGTCCTTAAACGCCACCCCCTCCCGTGCCTATCTCCCCCACTCGAGAGGCTTCGGTACATTCCAACTTTACATTTTCTGCTCGAACGCCCTGTGTGGCCTTGCTCAGTTTAGATTTGAACCCAGTTCAAAAGAGCGCAAGTCCAGGAAAGGATTGTGCAAGAGCGTGGTGTTTACTCTGTGCTGTACATTCTTAACAATACTGGCCATTTAATCCATAAACATCAATCCAAATTTTATGAGATTACCAATCAACTTCTCAGCAAATATTACAAATTTAAAGGCAAAAATAGAGAAAATGCTAAATAAAGCAATGTTTTCCAAGAAGTTTATATAAGACCATGAGCACAAGTGCATTGATCAAGTCAGTGAAGCAAATGTTCGCAGGGTATCTGATCTGGGCATTGCACGGTTGCTAGGTGCTCGAGGAACACAGAAGTGAGCAAGACTCCAGGCCCTCACTCAGAAGAATCATCCTGTAGTACTGAGGGCTTTGTTCTACCCAGGGCTTGGTCACACCCCACTTCAAGCTGTCAACCAATAAGAAAATCATTGTGTAGTCTCTATCCAAGGATGTAGAGATTGACTTGGGGGAGTACAGCACAACTTATGAACTGATTAATTCTGTTCTGTTTCTTATTAAGTTTTAAGGATGGGTAAGAGAAGAGTATTTTTATTAAATTTTACTATATCTAACCTTAGAACTTTTATCACATTAATGATAAAAGCTAACACTTATTGAGGAGTTATGATGTGGCGGACACTGGCCTAGCTCTAAGCATTTTACATACAATAATTTCTTTAGTTGTCAGAAGAGCTTTTGAGATGAAGTTCCAGTTATCTATTGCTACATAACTGGCTTAAACTTCGTGGCATAAAGGAACAACCATTTTTCTGTGCTCACAGATTCTGTGGATCGAGAAATCAGACAGGAGGACTTGTTTCTACTCCACAGTGTCTGACCCTTGGGCTGGGAATACTTGAACAGCTGGAGGAGGCCTGAACAACTAACTGGGGGCTAGAATCACCTGGATGCTTCTTCCCACATGTCTGACACCTGGCCTGGGATGATCTGAAGGCTGGACTCAGGTGAAACTGCAGATTGGGGCACCTACTCATGTGGTTTCTCCGTGTAGCTTGGAGGTTCTCACACCATGGTAGCCTCCGAGTTCTTGAACTTCTTACACAGCAGCTCTGGAATCCAAGAGCAAGTGTTCCAGTGAGCAAGGCAGAAGCTAGACCACCTTGTATGGCTTAGCCTTGGAGGCACTGCTTCCACTATACTCTGTTGGTCAGAGCAGTCATAAATTGCTCAGAGTCAAGGAGAGAGGACATAGGCCTTTCTCTGGATGGAAGGAGTGTCAAAGAATTTGTGGCCACATTTTTAAACATTACAGATTGTTCTTATTATCACCTGCATTCTACAGATAGGAAAACTGAGGTATGGGGATGCCAAGTAACTTGTCCAAGATTACGTTCTGAATAAGAGGCATGGGCAAGATATAAACCCAACCCGCCTGACTCAAGAGCCCAAGTTCTTTACCAGTAGCTACGCTGCCTCTAAATTCAGTCTTGCAGTTCATTCAACAAGTGTTTTGTGAGAGTTTGCTGTGCCAATCTCTGTTCAAGGCCCAGGAGATGTAGCTCCAGACAAAGTAGACAAATGCCCTTCTCTTAGCATTTTACATTCTGCTTGGGGAGACAGAGAGTAGGTAAATAAACATAAAATATGCCAAGTGAGAAGGGCTAATTTGAAAATAAAGCAAGGTGGAGAAAGAGTCACAATTAGTCACTTGATTATGTTACTTCATGTAGGTGGTCACAAGAGGCCTCTATGAAGATGTGACATTGACCTGATTGGAATTATGATAATAATCCATTATGCAGCTTTCTGGAGCAATAGCTTTCAAGGCAAGGAATAACATTACACATGCCAAAGGCTCAGTGGAGAGAGAGAGGGAGGAAGGTTAGGTCCACCAACATTGGAGGGAACAGCAAGAGCAAAGGGCCAGAGTTGGGAGCTTGCTTGCCAAATCCAAGCACCAACATGGCAGCCTGAATGTCTAGAGCAGACTGTTCCCCGGTCAGTGAGAGGAGATGAGGTCAGAGAGATACTAGAAAGCCAGATCCTGGAGGACCTTGTGGGCCATTGTAAGGACTTTGGCTTTTACTTGGAATGAGTTGGGGAACCATTGAAGGATTTTTTTTTTTTTGCGAGGAAGACCAGCCCTGAGCTAACATCCACTGCCGATCCTCCTGTTTTTGCTGAGGAAGACTGGCCCTGGGCTAACATCTGTGCTCATCTTCCTCCACTTTATATGGGACGCCGCCATGGCATGGCTGACAGGCAGTGCGTCGGCAGGAGCCCGGGATCCGAGCCTGCGAACCCCGGGCTGCCAAGCGCGAACTTAACCTCTGCGCCACCGGGTGGCCCCACCATTGAAGGATTTTGAGCAGAGAAGTTTCATGATCTGAATAGACTATAAGGAGCAAGCCTAGAGGTAGGGACCAATTAGGAGGCTCCTGTAATAGTTTAGGCCAAAGATGATGCTGGTGTGGATCAAGATGGCAGTGGTGAAGGTGGTGGAAAACGGAAAAATTGTTATTGATAAGTTTTGAAAGTGAAGCTGAAAGATTTGCTCATGGGACTGTGAGAGAAATGGAGATGTCAAGAAATGCTTCAAAGTCTTGCCTGAGCAACCAAGAGGAATGGAGTTGTCACTTGCTGAGATGGGAAGAAGGTGGAGGAGAAGCAAGTTTGGGGAAGACTGAAATTCAGTTTTCTGTTTTTGACATGCTATGTTGACAATGACTATTGGACTTCCACTTGGAAATGTTGAGGCAGCAGAGACACAGGTCTGGAGATAAGGGGAGCAGCCTGACTCAGAACCCCGGAGTCATCTTCTCCTTCCTCTTTTATTCATCATTTCCAGCCAGTCACTGAACACTGTCAATTTTGCCGTGAAAAGCATTTGTCTCACCTGCCCTTCTTTCTACATTCCCCGCCCCCTCCATATGGTATATAAGCACTCCCCATCCCCGGTTGACTGCAACCTCATCTTAATCAGTATTCCTACCCTTCGTCTCGTCAATAAATCTTGACAATTGCCACCAGATTCATCTTCTTAAAACACTGATGTCGTGTCATTTGTCTGTCCAGAAACTTCCACGAGTGTCCAAGTTTCCTTAGCAATGGTCCTCACACTCCAATGTGCAGAAGAAATTGCTGGAGATGGTCATAAATGCAGACCATGTAAGAAGTCCAAGGACTTTACAGCCCCACTATCAGAAAATCTTCTGCTGGTCCAGGAGAGGCCCAGGAGTCTGCATCCTGAAACAACCCAGGGACTTCAGACATGCTGTTGTAGCCGACAGGATCTATGTGGGGAAGTCCTCTCACCTCAGCTTAGCTGGTGAGTTCGTGAAGAAAAGGACTGTCTCACACTTGGTCTGAGTTTCCTCACCCAGAGCAACACAGCGCCAGGCACACACTAGATGGACAATGACAAAAAAGGGTTAGAAGCATGAAACTTCTTGAGCTTCTTTTCAAGAGCATACTTTGAATCCCTGTGGCACCTACTGTGTGCTCGTAGGTATTAGATAAATGAATCCTTTCTGTGGTTTGATTTAATTTAGCCAATGTGTTTATAACGCTATAAGCCCGACTCTTCAGCAAATAATTTCACAACTTGAATCCCATTTCCAAATGTGCGCTTCCCAATGACCACATTCCTCTCAGCAAGCAGACCTGTGAGACCCAGGCATTGAGTCAGAGCTGTTTCTAAGGTAGTTGCAGAAGAAATCACTCTGTGCCCAACTCTCTTTCCAGTTTAATATTTTTATCAATTTACAGTAAGTTAACTATTTTTAAATAACTTAATTTTCTACCACTTATTGAATGCTTACTAGTTACAAGTCACACTGTTAGGTGTCTAACATCCCCCAAATCCTATAAGCAGGTAATATTTGTTATGCACATTTTACCGTTTAAGAAACTTGAGTCTCGGGGGCCGGCCCAGTGGCCCAGCGGTTTAGTTCGCGCTTGGCAGCCCGGGGTTCGCAAGTTCGGATCCCTGGCGCCCGCGAACGCTCTGCCTGTCAGCAATGCCGTGGCGGCCTCCCATATAAAGTGGAGGAAGATGGGCACAGATGTTAGCCCAGGGCCAGTGTTCCTCAGCAAAAAGAGCAGGATTAGCAACGGATGTTAGCTCAGGGCAGGTCTTCCTCACAAAAAAAAAAAAAAGGAAATGAGTCTCAGAGAGGTTAAGTTGCGTAAGGCAGTCCAATTAGCCCGTGGAAAAGCTGATTCAAACTCTGTCCCCAGCACCTGTGCCAATGACCTCTGTATACACTGCCTCCTCTGGGGAGGTCCCTACTCAGCAACTATCCCACGTCTACACAAACTCCTTGGAAAAGTTTCTTTTACTCACCTTTTCCACTCTCCATATTCTCCCTCAATTCACCACAATCAGTGTCATTCTGTCATTTTTCTCATCAAGGTCACTCATGACTGAGTCTTGCTCTCCGCAACAGTCACTTTTCAGTCTTTGTCTTATCTGATCTTTGGCTCCATGGGCCATGCTGATCAGCCCTTCTTCTCAAAGTGCCTGTTTATCTGGTTCTGCGACTTCACACTCTTCTGTTCCCCATTTCACTCCCTGGGGCTCCTTCTCTCTCTCAACTCACTCCTCAGGTGATCTCACCCAGTGCCTTCATTTTAATTACATCTCCTGGTTTGACATTTTCAATTCCAGTCTTTCTCTGATTTTCACGTGTAGATATTGACTTGATTGTTCAATGAGCACCACAACTTAACTAGCCCCAGGAGCACTTCTGATTTCCGAGACCCAGCACCTGGTCAAGCTTGATCAGAAGAATCAGAATTGAGCATGAAGCGCTCCAAAGGTGATGGAACAGAAAAGAAGTTTCGGTCCCCCAACCTTGTGTTTTGCCACTGATGGGGCCTGGTGTGAGCGGTTAGGCATGAATGGAGCTGTGAGCACTGGTTATGTAGGGCAGCTCCATGACTCACTTTCACAAAGCTGGAGTTCTCACGTGCTTGTTACGGTCTGTCCAGGAGACTTCCCTACACATAACAAAAGACGGATATTTTATTCAGAAACATCTTTGTGAAAACTGATTCCATGTCCAGAGAAAACATGGGCATGGAGGAGAGGGAGGGATAAAAGGGGACCAGCTAAGCGACTCAAGAGGCTGATTTTACCTTAAAATCCATGGACACAGACGTAATATGAGGATACAATGTCAATCTCATGGTTTTAGTGACTGAAATAGAGACTGGCTTTATGGGAAATAGAACTGGACCAACCAACACGAGTGCGGTGCCCCCATTCCTCCTTCAGGGAAACACAGTTACTTCACTTTTTAGCCTCTGTGGACCACAGGGTCTTCCTCAGTTGTTTCTCTCTGCTCCTCTCACCAGCTAAGCTTGCTCTGTTTGCACATGGCTTGCCCTGTCAGCCAATGCCCAATCAGCCCCCATGTTTCAGTCCAGTTTCTGTGTCTCTTGGTTCAAATCCCAAAAAGAGAAATCTGATTGGTTGCTGGATACCACTGGGGTGGCTGACCTTGAGTCAGATGCTTGTGTCTGTGGCCAGTGAGAGTGAGGCCATCTGGGCTGGCAAGACCCATGAGCCAGGGCACTCCCCAGCGAAAGGGACTATTGTACAGTAAACTTCAACCTATTGCAGACCGTGTGATCACAAACAACACAGAAGAAAGTTTGTGTTTTCCTGATAAACACTCCCTGAGAATTAACTTTACATATGATGATTAGTGAAAATTAAAGGAATAGGAATGAAAGGCACTGAAAACGAAGCATTGATGTAAAAAAAAAGAAGAAAGACAGAAGATTGAAATGAAAAGGAAAGAAAAGAAAAGATGGGAATCAAGAGGAACAGAACAGAATTCATCAGATAAAATGTCTCCCTGAGTATGCGTATCCATGTGAGAAGAGTAGACAAGCAGGGAAGGAATGAATCGGGTTTTTAGAGAAACAAAAATGCAAAAGGAAGGAATTGAAGGGAACATATTAGTTGGATTGTAGCCAGTTTTCCAGCTCCAGACATCTGGAGCCAAGACAGGGAAAGGTGAGGAGCTGTCCTGTGCAGCAGCTCTTGCCTCCATGGGGGCTAGTTACTTGGGATATTTACATTAAATTAACATGGCTGGCCATGGCTGTGTTTAGCACTTGGATACGCGGTTAAATAATCAGTGTGGTTTGGCTGCTGGTTTCTTTACTGTGGTTAAATAATTGGTGTTGTCTTGGTTGCTAGCTACTTTAAAAATGTATATGTGCACTTGTTTCTCTTTTTTCTTTCTCTTGAGCAATTTTGACAAGCCGTTGGCAGAAAAGTGGCTGACCAGCTTTTAAAGATATGCTTTTTCCCCTTGTCATTTATGCTTCCCCCAGATGCCTTTCAAGGATTTGAGAATCTTAGAGACTTTTCTTCCAGGGTTCTACACGAAGCACTCTACGTAAGGAAGGAATTCAGTTCACTTCTTTTGTTTGTAGAATAGACATAAGGCTGAGCCTATTGGCATCTGTGGTTTTCCAGAAATGGGCCCCACTTTTCTAACAATGATTCATGAAGTTCTCAGATTCACTAGGAGAACAGGGAAAGAACACTATGGTGATCATTGGATAAGACAACCCTAAGTGCAGGCACTCCCCTGCCATTGTCACTGCTAGACCTCTAAAACTAGAACAGTCCTTGATACACAGTAGGTGCTCGATATTTGTTAAATGAAAGCTAATAGCAGTGAAAATCATAATTCAGGATTGACATAATTTCTATTCCAGAAAGCAGCTTCCTTTAGTCATTTTGTTGATTTGTTTAATAATTGTTAAACTATTACAAACTGTTCTGCCTTGGGAAACTCTCCTCTCCAGACACTCTGTCCCTTCTCCTATCCCCAAACGTACCCCCGGCTCCAGGCAAATGATGATCAGAGCAACTAATCCTCTTTCAGCAGCAAAGTGAGTGGGACAGCTGGGTCAAGAGACATCACAAGTCAGTGACAAGCCTCCACCTGATATACACAACGAATTTCAGTGATGGATGTCTATAAATCATGGATGAAGGCAAAGTCTTCAACTGCTGCTAGAAACCACAAGGTTCTCAGGGTCCCATAGAGAAGGAACCCAATGCTCCAAGTCTGGAGTCAGATACAGAGAGCAGACTGGTGTCAGAGTGGGAAGGTGGTGAGGAAAGAGCAGTTGTGTTCCTCAGATATGTCTCAACAATGATAGGATAATTTCACCTCTAATAGAAGTCCAGAACATACATTTATGTCAACCATTCAGTGGTCACTCAGGTAAAAAATTTTGAGATTTTTTTCTGATCTATTTTGGGGGGTGGGGAAGGGGGGGAGAAGTTCCCAAGATTTTAAAGGGATTTGGGGAGGATTCTTCAGAATGTATTGATTTTGACATTTTGGTAAGAAATCTTTCCTTTTGTAAGAGGTATTCTTTAACACTTTTTTGACAACTGCTGGTCAAGCGGAGGAAAACTGTCAGGAAAATCAGAGCTTTAAGCAGCTGTCTTGGCTTTGCGCTGGGTGCTAGGGAGGTGAGGAGGGGAGACCGCCGCACATGAGGGCCTAAGGACGTCACTTTCTGGGTGTTCTCACTTATTAGTGGGGTGATGTTGGATCACTTAACCTCCTTGAACTTAAATGTCTTTAATCTTTATCTTTTTAACTTTCTGAAGACTTAAATAATAATGCACGTCTTACACAAAATAAGAGAAATTAAAATTAAAGCTACAATGAAATAAAATTTTCACCTATCAGATTGGCAAAGATCCAAAAGTTCAATAGCATATTGTTGTCAGTGATGATGTGAGGAGATGTACCCTGGCACGACTTCTATGGAGAACAATGGACCTGTCATAGATAAGTAGAACAATTGATCCATTGCAGTTTAAAATGCACCTTCTCTTTCATTCAGTAATTCCACTCCTAAAATTTATCCTCAAGCTGTATTAAGGTACTTATGAAATGACAACATGCAAAGATATTCATGGCTGCATTGTAATAACAAAAGATTGGAATTAAATGTTCATCAGTAAAGGACTGACTGGAGCTGGCCTGGTGGCATAGTGGTTAAGTTCGCACACTCGTCACTTTGGTGGCCCAGGGTTCATGGGTTCAGATCACAGGCACGGATTGACACATCGCTCATCAAGCCATGCTGTGGCAGCATCCCACATACAAAATAGAGGAAGATTGGCACAAACATTAGTTCAGCGACAATCTTCCTCAAGCAAAAAGAGGAAGATTGGCAACAGATGTTAGCTCAGGGCCAATCCTCCTTACCAAAATAAACAAACAAACAAAAAACAAATAAATAAATGGGCTAAATAATTTATAGAAACCCAAAAATGGAATACTAGGCACTCATCAAAAAGGTTGAGTAAGTAATATGTTAGTGTTCTATGAAGTGATACGGAACAGTGTTCAAAATATATTGTTAAGTGAAAAAACAAGGCAAAGCTCATTGTTTGAAAAATATATTTATGTTTATATATATATGTAATATCTCTGGGAATGCATACAAAAAATTGATAATAGTGGTTGAGGGAACTGGGTGCCTGGGTGCAAAGGTGAATGGAGGCTTTCTGGACACCATACACTTTCTTAAACCTTGTGTGTTTATACTATATGCATGTATTTCCTACTCAGAAATAAATTTTTAAAAATTTTAAATAAACTGGGAAGCCCAAAAAAATAAATAAATAACGTGAAAAGGGCTTTGGTAATTAAATGTATGTCTCTGCATGAAAGAAAGGTCCATAGCATAAAGGCACCTATCCCGAACTTCCTAATCAGAGGACTATTGGAACCACGTGCTGAGCCAGGTGAGAACTCAGTGAATATTTCTGGGATGAATAACTGAATTATATGAATGATTGCATCAAGAGAAATGGTTTGGGGAGATGTGTACAGCTTTTGGATTTAAACGGCATGTGTGTTCTCACTTTATTTTTTTAATAGACAAAAAAGAAATACTAAATGTGGAAGCCTTAAGTAGTGAAGTTACACATGAAAAGATTCGGCTTAAGGTCCCTTCTAGGTTAAAACAGAATGCTTCCGGGGGGATTCAGAGCAGTTACACTGTGCTGTATGATCCTGTAATGGTGAATACAAGACATCATACATTCATCAAAACCCATAGAATGTACACCACCAAGAATGAACCCTAATGTAAACTATGCACTTTAGTTAATAATAATGTTTCAATATTGGTTCATCAGTTGTAACAAACGTACCACACTAATAAAAGGTGTAAACAATAAGGGAAACTGGGCAGGGAGGGAGGGGAGCGATATGTGGGACCTGTACTCTCAGATCAATTTTTCTGTAAACCCAAATGTGCTTTAAAAAATTAAGTCTATTATTAACAAAAAAAAGAAAGATGAACAACAAAGTTGGAAGACAAAAACTCCTTCCGCCTCCTAGAACATACAGTAGGTACTCAATAAATGTCTGTTGGCTTCAACTGAATCAAATTCAGTGAAAAATGAGCAGGTAAGTGTGAACGCAGATGTAAAGTGTAGGAAGAGCGTGAACTCGTCAGTGACGTAGATGATCAAGTCCTGGGATATACGTTTCATTAAAAAGAATTAGATGGCCTGTAATCTTTATCAATCCCAGATCACAGATTTTTTTCCCAAGACACTTTATGACTATATATTTTCAGCAATAAAGATGCAAGCAATTCTAATGTGTTCCCCCAAATTGTTTGAGAAGCACTAATCATATGACCACAAATTACACTCCCTTACTGATAGTTATTTCTGTTGTCGCCGGTTTTTTTTTTTTTTTTTTTGAAGCCTGTTGTCTTTATATAGATCCTTACAAGATGAAAAAAAAGATTTTTAAGACAATTGATAAGTTTCTTACAAATTATGCTATTTTTATTTAGAGAACAGTTTATCCAGATTTATGAAGTAGTTATCAAAAAGTTTCTTCTTGATTTCAAGAGTGGAAAACAAGATTTGAAAACAAGGCCTGGCGAGGCTTTGAAACATTCTACAACACCCACTGTAGAATTGGCCCCAATTATTGGAGAACCTAAGGTGTAATGCCCAAATGTGCACAAGGCGCTATCTTGGCAACATTAGTCTTCCAGGGGAAACCGTGCTTCCCGCCAACGCGGCCGCGGAGGGGGGAGCCGGCTGCGTCTGACGCGGGCCTTACTGGACCCTGCTATTTGGGCTTTAAATCGCTGTTTCATTAATATCGCTGTCTGTATGAAAGTCAAGTTTCCTGAGAATTGGAGAGCCTGCTGATTTTGTGGGATTTCCTCTTGTTATTAGATGTTGAAACCCAGCCAGGGTCTTGGTCTCCGGAGTCCCAGGGCAGTGGTGGGGGCGCATTCTCTGCCCCTTAGAGAACAGCTGGTCTGTCTGCTCCGTGCGGCGTCAGTAAAAGCTAGACTGTGCTGTCGTTTTGCATCTTGGAGTTATTAACGACACTTTTTGAAGAATCAGAAGTTTTTTTCTTACATTTTTTACATTTTCTTACATTTTACACTTTGTAATGTAAGAATGAAATTTCTTACATTTCTTACATTTTACATTTACATTTTCTACATCTACATTTTTTCTTATATCTTCACACGGTGGTGAGCCCTTACGTTCCTGCACCTTAACAACAACTTTGCCTCTGAAAGCAAAGAAAACAACCAGTATCAACACATAGCACAGAGCCTCTCCAATTACCTCTTGTGAAAGACCAGATGATTGTTTCCGTCTGCACAGATAGATAATGTTGTAAAGCAAAAGAGGCATGAAAACAGATACATGCTGTAAACCATAACCTTAGGATCGCAGCCTCTGTGGACGTCAGGTTGCAGTGGCCCCCTGAGGGGGTGGGGCCAAGTGCAGCTAATTCACCTATGTATCAAGGGGGCTTTGTAAAGATGACGGGATATGACAGAAGTTTACTCAAACTTGAATACAACAAAATTACTGACTGTTTCTAGTCAGAGTTCAAAGAGTCACTTAATAAGTACCAACTCCACCCCCTCCAAGTTCCGCAGCCTGTTTAGCTGCTGAAGTAGCAGACGTTTATCCCTTCCAGGTAACTGCTGTTCATCTCCGTACTTTCTACTTGGAAAAGTTCTTATCCGCAGAGGCAGAAAGACACTGAATCCCATAACACCGAAATTAAATGATACCTACAACATAGAAGCTCCCAATTTTTACTATTAGATGTAACAGACATAAAATTAGTCTTCCAAATTGCTATAAAAGCATCCAAATGCTTACTGCCATGTTCATGGGCCACTGAGGAGCAGTCCACGGACCAGCACCGGCCCCAGACAGGTCGGTGGAGCCCGTGTGCAGTGGCCGCCTTCTCTTCTGATGACACCCGTGGCTTTCCTTCTGGGAGCAGCCTCCCTCTCACTCCTAAGATCCGTGGGTGTATGACCCAGACCAAATGAGGTTCCAGCACTTTGCCCAGAACTTTTGAGGAAAAAAGTAATTATTTCTATTGGGATTGCAAGAATATTCATAGCATCTTTTCTTTTCTTTTTTTTTTTTTTTAAACAGTTGTGGGTTTTTTGTTTGTTTTTGAGGAAGATTGGCCATGTGCTTACATCTATTGCCAATCTTTCTCTTTTTCTCTTTTTTCTCCCCAAAGCCCCAGTACATAGTTTATATCCTAGTTGTAGGTCCTTCTAGTTCTTCTATGTGGAACGCCACGTCAGCATGGCTTGATGGGTGGTGAGTAGGTCCACGCCCAGGATCGGAACCCTGGGCTGCAGAATCCGAGCCCAGGAACTTAACTGCTAAGCCACCGCGCTGGCTCCCTGCGTCTTTTCTTATCAGGTTTTTTTTTTTTCTTTCTTTTTTTGTATTAGTATTGGAAGGATTCTCAGGAGTGGGCTGGGCCAAATGGTGTGTGCATTTTACATTTTAAAAGTGTAGCTAGATCACTTTCCAGAAAGGATTCACATTTCCACCAGCAGTGTTTGAAGGCACCTTAGAAGAACTGTGCTTTCACAGCCTAGCCTATCTAGTGGGTGTTCAAGTGACAGCTCATTGTTTTCTAATCTCCTTTCACTGACTACTACTTAATTTAAACATTTTTGTCACTCGTTTGTTGACATGTGGTTTTACATTTCCATGAATTGTCTACTTACATCTTTCCCCCATTTTCTCTTAGACTATCTTTTTCTTGTAAGTTTATAAGAGCTTTTTGCTTATTAAAAAATTAGTCTTTTGTCATCTACTTTATAAATTTTTTTTTCCAGATCTGTGGTGTGGCTATTGACTTTATCTCTAGTATCTTTTCCATACACAACCTCTTCATTATTATTATTATTATTTTTTTGGTGAGGGAGATTGTCCCTGAACTAACATCTGTTGCCAATCTTCTTCTTTTTGCTTGAAGAAGATTGTCCCTGAGCTAACATCCGTGCCCATCTTCCTCTATTTTGTATGTGGGTCACCACCACAGCATGGCTTGATGAGTGGTGTAGGTCTGAGCCCAGGATCTGAACCGATGAACCCGGACCACCAAGCAGAGTGTGCCGAACTTAACCACTATGCCACCAGGCAGGCATCCCTCTTGGTTTTTTATATAGTCAAATATGCATGTATCTTCTGATTTTTCAGTCTTGGTTATGTCATAGCCTAGATTTTCTTATTTTATTTTTTTATATTTAAGTTTTTATCTGGAATTTATTTTCACATTTCCTTCTAGATGGATGGCCAGTGTTGCCAGCATCATTTATTTAAGAGACCATCCTTTTCCCACTGATGAAAGCTTTGTGAAGTTAATATATGACAAAGATCATGGTTTAATCAGCACCAGATTGATTTAATTATTAAGGCTGCATCATATGTTCTGATACCTCACATTTCAGTTTTACAGTTTTCTTAGGAATTTTTAGTCATCAATTTTTCCATATGAATTTTAATATAATTTCATGTAATTCCAAGAAAAAACCTGTTGGGATTTGAATTGGAATTGCACTAAATTTATATATTATTTGGGAGAATTAACATCTTATTATACATATCCTTTTCTATGTATCCAGATCTTATTTTAGTTCTTATAATAATATTTTGTAGCTTTATTCATATGGATCTAATGTCTTCCCTGTAAAATTTATTTCTAAATATTTTATATCTTTTGTCACAATTATACCCAAAGTGTTTTTCCAGTTTTCCTTTCTAGGTGCTTATGTCTAGAGCACAGAAAAGTTATTTTTATATTCATATAGTATGTAGGCACTTTACCAAATTTTCTCATTAAATCTAGTAATTTTTTTTTAAGTATCTCTCAGGTTTTTTAAGCAAACAATCTTACCATCAGCTATTTCAGTTATGGATGGGCCAAGTTATGCTCTTGTAACAAATAACATTAAAATCTCAGGGGTTTATCACAATAGAAAATTTTCTTTAGTTATGCAAAAACTGATGCGGGTCCCAGGCACCTGTGCTCCAAGCGTCGACCGTGCATTCGAGGCTGCTTTGATCTCACAGCTGCACTCCCATCCCCACATCCCAATGACCAGAGGCTTGTGGTTCAGCACTTATGGAAAGAGAGGCCTGGGGGATACAAATGCCTTATCTTAGAAGTGATGGTGTCACTCCCAGCCTCAGGCTCTTGGCTGGAACTAGTCATGCAGCCCTGCCCAACTCCACAGGGAATGGAGAAGTATAGTCTTCTGTGTGGCCAAGAACAGGTGAGGGGAACCGACAATATTGACAAGTAATGTTGGCCACATTTGCTAAAAGAGATGCTTTTATATCTTCTTTTCCAATTTTTATGTCTGTCATTGCATGTTTTGGTCTTATTACAGCTATTAAAATTTCTACGGAAATATTAAATAATAATGATATTGACTATTCCTGTCTTATTTCCAATTTTAATTCAAATGACTCTAGCGTTTTGTAATTAAAGATAATATTTGCTATGGGTTTCTGGTTGGTATGTTTTATATGATCAGTTTCTACCTATTCCTCCTTTATAGGAAGTTTTTATTAGGAACAGCTACTGATTTTATTGTATGTCTTTTCAGCATTGTTTGATATGATCATATCTTTTTCTATTTTAATTTATTAGTGTAGATTATGTGGCTACATTTCCTGTATTTTGGTCTCTAGAATAAATCTATTTTGGTCTTAGAGTGCTATTATTTTGAAAGACTGATGTGTCTCAGGCTTACAGTGTCTGCATCTGGGCTAGTGGCACCCAAAACAGCCTTGCCACTCAGTCACTGGCTCATTTGACCATGAGACCCAACCACACACAAGGAGAAAGCTGGGAGGTCAGCCGCCGACTGACATTACAAAGAGTATGTGCACACAGAGAGGGGGTAATGACATTACGTGTATTATCCAAGCAGTGGGGGGGCTACAGGGAGACCCTCTCCCATAATCCCTTAAAGGTGGGAGCCAGACCCATTTCTCTGATAAAGAGACCAACATGCCAAAGATGCCAGATAAAAGGGTGGATGGAGGTGCCATGATGAATGCTCAGGAGAGAAATGCCACTTTGTGGGTACTTGTGTGCATGTCTGAATATACATGCACATGCACGTGTGCATGCATGTGTGCCTCTGTGTGTCTCTACACATGCACAAGTGCATGCCTGTGTGCGTGTGTGTGAGTGAATGCATGTGTGTGTGAATGCATGCAGGTGTGCATCTGTGAATATATATGCACGTGCACATGTGCATGCATGTGTCTATACACGTGCATGATTGCATGCACGTACGTGCAGGTGAGGGCATGTATATGCGTGCACCTGTATGTGTCTGGGGGTACATCTACAGGAATAGATGGGGTAACTATTTGGCTTTGGTCTTCCAAACTGTTATATCTTGTAATGACAGTAATGACTTTGGGTGTTTTCCTGAAGAGTCATCGCACGTTTTTAAGTGGAGTAGTGACTTGGTCAGACTTACGTTTAGCAGCAGCATGGAGAATTACTTTAGAGTGATGAGTCCAGAATGCCGTCTGAGGATGCAAAAATTTCTGGAGAAGTTTCTCCTGTGTAGTACATTTATGTTGAAATGAGAAAAAACAATATGACAATGTATTAAGTTCTTTAAAAATCTGAACGTATTCAATTTAAAGGCCTCTATTGTCCAGTTATTCCCTTCCTGCCTTTGGGGTTTCAAACCCCCTTAGTTAATAAAACACTAGCGTTAATAGATGGTAGTAAGATTTTTGTTTGTTTGTTAATATTTGACACAATTTAAAAGTCGGTATCTTTTTTCAAAGATATTTCAATTAAAAAACATGAACTAATCTATGAAATCCTAAAGTCTAAGAACCACCAAGAGGACTATTTAAGCAGAAATATACCTTTGTAATTTTTTTCAAAATACACACTCTTGGGCCCCTGGGGAAGCATTCAAGTGTAATGGAGTTGGTACAGGTATACATATGTCGAAAAAGTCTCCCAAGTGAGTCTGAGATGCTTGCCTGGTTAAGAACCTCTGGTTTGGAGGAAGAGGTGGGAAATACCTAGTGGTCAGCAACGGTGAAAACCTCAAAGAAACCAGGGCAATGAGATGACAGGAAGGTTGGATATGAGGGACATCTTCTTAAATGGAATTAATAAGACTCAAGGGTACAGAGATGGTCCTTGAGGGAGATATAAGGAAAGTTGGAGTTCAGGAGAAGGTCCCAGATCTTCAGCTGTGGGAATGACCCAACTTTATTGTACATGAATGTGCTTCCCTTCTGCATAGGGTTCCCATCCTTCTACTTTGTTCCCAAGAATTCATTCGTCTTAGGCAAGCAGCAGAGAGACAAAGAGAAGACTTTTAGGAAGAATGGGGTGGACATTTAGAACATGAGGCAGAATATAGAATTCTAGGGTAGATGTTGTTTGGTTTCCACTGAGTGTCTGCCACAAAGTATTCATATTCTCTGGTTGTAAAGACAAAAATAAAGAAACAAAACAGGTTAGTGGGTGCCTATGACTTAAGACTTCTGCTAAGTGGTGAGTGTCCTTGACATCCCCCAGTGGCCAGCTGACATATTGCTAAGTCCCCAAAGAGCGGAGATCTGCCTCCTACTGCTTCCTATCTGCCATATTGCCAAAGCACCAAGAGGTAAGTAGTACTCATCTTTGACCCTTTCATTCTTTCATTGAACCACTCAGTGCTCTAGGAATACCGTTTTATATGTAAAAACTTCAGGACTATTCCATATTCTTTAAACTCTCTGGGTCTCTTATTCCCTGATGAGGACCGAGAAGTGACTGTTGGGTAGAACAAAGTTTCAGTCATTAGTGACCTTGATGAGAAAAAGGTGGGATGAAATTTTATTATAGTGATTCGAGGGAGAACATGAGAACAGAGAGTGGAAAAAGCAAGAAAAAACAACTTTTTCAAGGAGTTTTCATAGAAATGGGATAGATCCTGAGTGGGGACTTGGGGTCTAGGAAAGTTTTGTTTTAGGTTTTGCTTTGTTTTGAGATGGGAGAAAGTACAGCCTATTGTAGGTGGAGGGGCATGATACAGCAGAAAGGGAGCTGAGGCAGCAGAGGGGAGGTCATTGCAAAAGCCAAGTTCTGAGAAGGTGAAAGGTGAGCATTGAAACAGGGGAACCGGAAAGAGAGGAGGTGTTGGTGAGTGAAATGACGCTCCAATTAGAGATTCCAAACTAGAGATTTTTGAGGGATGTGGTTACATTAGTACCTGGGTCTAGGGTACGATTAAGAGTTAGTTGAATGTGAGGAAGTCAAGCAACTATGAGGCCTACGTTGTCAAGAACGATAAGAGTAGTTTGGAGAGAAAAACAGCCAGCTAGCTACTGAAACCATGAGGAAGTGCATGCCTGAGAGAATTAAGCCTGAATGCCCTAGGGCGTCTGTGGTCGCCCTCTACTACTCAACTGAGCTGAGATGAAACTATGTTTCCCATAATCCCCATCCCTACATGGTTCCATGTTAGTGTGGGCCACAAGGGAAATTTTACACCAGATTTGGAAGGAGGGAGTGAAGCAGCAGCCCCACTATTTTTGTCCTGTGAGGATGGTGGAGGGCCCCAAGCACTGTGGCAGCTTGCACCCCTTGTTGTTAATTTGAAGCTCTCCTAGGTTGGGATGGGCCAGCACCTGGACCTGAGCTTCCTCAGCTCCCTCCAGCTCTTCTACTTCAGTTTCTCCAAGTCCTGGACAAAGAGCACGTCAGCTCCACCATGAAGGGTGCAGCTTCCTCTGAGGTCATCCCCTGTGGCATTGAGGTTGGAAGTGATGAGGGAGGTGCCAGTTCCAGTTCACCCTCTCTGGTTCCGGTTTTCCTCACAGGTTCCAATTTATCCCAGATTTCCTTCCCAACCGTCTGTCTGACCAACCCACAGTGAATTCAGGCTCCATACCAGATGTGGAAGTGACAGACCACACGACCTGCTGCCCCAGCTCCCACAGCTGTAGATCTCCTCTC
Source organism: Tapirus indicus (assembly GCA_031878705.1). Classification (NCBI taxonomy): domain Eukaryota; kingdom Metazoa; phylum Chordata; class Mammalia; order Perissodactyla; family Tapiridae; genus Tapirus; species Tapirus indicus. The sequence continues at coordinate 41,698,040 of CM062927.1, forward strand.
CGTAAGAAATCCACCTCTGTCTTACTCAGACACTTCTCTGCCTGACACAGCCTCCACTGCGTGTGACAGACTAACTTCTCTCCTCTGTGTCCAGAGTGGTACTGGTTATGTGCCATCCTTGGGAGGACTGAGGAAACAGCCACTGAACTCATTTTCTGTCTTCTGTGGTTCCCATGAGCACTGCTGGTTGAGAAGGGCTAGGCAGAGGAAAAGTCAGTAGGTGACTGTTGGAGGAGCTGACAGCACGCCATTGAAGGAATCTGGAGATTTCGAGGGAGGAAGAAGAAAGTGGTTTGGAAGTGGGAACATAAGAGAAACAACAAGCCTGTGTACCCCACTTCAAGGTCTGGTGGGATGTGGGTTATGGAAGAAAAATCAGCCAAGGACTTGCAAGGGCTAAAGTGGAGGCTGTGCCTACAAGGGCCAGCTGGGTTGTTGCTGTTGGCTCCAGCTTTATTCAGATATAATTGACATATAACATTGTATAAGTTTAAAGTACACAATGTGACGATTCGATAAACATACATATTGTGAAATGTTTGCCACAATAAGGTTAGTTAACACATCCTCACATAATTACCATTTTGTTTGTTGTTATGGTGAGAACATTAAAGCTCTACTCTCACAGCAACTGTCAAGTAGACAATACAGCATTGTTAACTACACTTAAAGTTTGCAACCTTTTCACAAACATCTCCCCCATTTCCCCCACCCTCCAGCCCCTGGAAACCACCATTCCACTCTTTGTTTCTATGAATTTGGTTTTTTCAGATTCCGTACATCAGTGACATCATACAGTATTTGTCTGTCTTTGACTTATTTCACTTAGCAAAATGCCCTCAAAGGGCATCCACACTGTCGCAAATGGTAGGATTTCCTTCTTATTTATGGCTGAATAATATTCCATTGTGTATATATGTCACATTTTCTTTATCCATTCCTTGTCCACTGATGGACACTTAGGTTGTTTTCAAGTCTTGGCTATTGTGAATAACACTGCCATGAACACGGGAGTGCAGACATCTCTTTAAGATAGTGATTTCATCTCCTTTGGATATGTACCCAGAAGTGGGATTGCTGGATCATATGGTAGTTCTTTTAATTTTTTGAGGACTCTCCGTACTGTTTTCCATAGTGGCTGCACCAGTTTAAGTTCCCGTCGACAGTGCACCGGGGTTCCCTTTGCTCCACATCCTCTCCAACACTTATTTCTTGTCTTTTCGATAACAGCCATTCTGACAGGGGTGAGGAGGTATCTCATTGTGGTTTGATTTGCATTTCCCTGGTGATTAGTGATGTTGAGCACCTTTTCATGAACCTGTTGGCCATGTGTATTTCTTCTATGAAAAAATGTTTGTTCAAGTCCTCTGTCCATTTTTTAATCAGATTGTTTGCTTTTTGCTATTGAGTTGTATGAGTTCCTCATATATTTTGGATATTAATTCCTTATCAGATATGTGGTTTGCAAATATTTTCTCCCATTCTGTAGGTTCCAACTGGGTTTCAGTCAGAACAAGAAGATGAAGATCCATTTCTGAAAGCAGGTTGAGGATATGGGAGATTTTGCTTAGAACAGATTGAAAGCTCCCCGCTCCCCACCATGGAGATGGGGATTTTTTGGGGGGAGAAGGGAGTGGGGACAGACTTGTAAAAGGAATTAACTCAGTTTAAGAGATGTACAGAGTGATATGGGGACTAGTGTCTGGGTGATAAGGGATGGCTTGGAGGTCTGGTGGCTGTTAATGAAAACCTAGATGTGAGGCACAGTGGTCTCTGGCACTCACGGAGGGGGTGTCCTTCCTTCTCCCATCTCTTAACAGCCTCCTTCTTGGGCTTGGTCTATCAGGCAGCTGATAGCTACACAGGCCTGTAATGCCATGAGACTTGGGTGCCGAGGTATCCTCAGAGCAGACAAAGCTGTTGAGCCTCTGAAATCTCACTGAGAGCTGTATCAAGGCCAGGATGGGCAAGTTTTACAAATCAAACAACGTGGGGACATCTAGAGCAGTGGTCCTCAAAGTTTGGTCCCCAGACAAGCAGCAGCAGCAGCAGCAGCAGCAGCAGCCCCTGAGAACTTGTTAGAAATGCAGATTCTGGCCCCACCAGTCATACCGCATCAGGAACTCCAGGAGCCAGCCAGCAATCTGAGTTTTAACAAGGCCACCAGGCAAGTCTCATGCTCACTAAGAGTTGAGACCCACTATTCTTTTTTTTTTTTTTTTTTTTTTTTTGTGAGGAAGACCGGCCCTGGGCTAACATCCGTGCCCATCTTCCTCCACTTTATATGGGACCCCGCCACGGCATGGCTGACAAGCAGTGCATTGGCGGGCGCACGGGATCCGAACCGGCGAACCCCGGGCTGCCAAGTGCGAACTAAACCGCTGCGCCACCGGGCCGGCCCACTATTCTAAAGGAACTCAACAAACATTGGCTTAAAGATGCAGCTGAATGTTGATCTTGTGCTTAGGAGCCTAAAATCACAGAGCATTAAAGATGAAAGGACTTTTTCAGGTGTCTGATCTGGCCTTGAACCTTACATGTGAAGGATCCAAGTGACAGAGAGGGTGACTTGTCCCAGCCCTCCTAGCAGGATTGAGATTACAACTCCAAACAACAAAAACACCCAGACCCTGGAAAACGGTTGTTGTGATGGGCCACACAGTTGCAGCCTTTCCAGTTTTTTTAAAATATGGATTAATATTGTTGTTTGTATGTTCTCTATGACTCAAGTCAGAGCAACATGGTCTGCCTTACCTCAACCTGGTTCTTGGAAGGTTTATTTTGTTTTGTTTTGCAGATTGCAGAGGTGCAGCTTCCTAAGGCAGACCCAGCGCCTCCGAGGAACAGCAACCTCCCCAGGAACATGCTCTCCTGCAGCCTGAGAAGTCTGCATAGGCTGTGGCTCCCTTCTGACTTTTGCCAGTTCAAATTCGCTTGGCCTCCGGGGAGAGTCGGACAGCCCCACTCTGCGCTCCCTGGAGCCCCGGCTCCCTCTGCTTCTGGAGAGGAGATTTAGCCTTAATTTTTGTGACAGATGGAGTTGATAGTCTCTCCACGGAAAGGGGAGGAAAAAAGCGCCAGTTTTTGACAGGCCGCAGACACCCGGTGCCTCTGGTGGTCGAAGGCTGCGTTGCGCCACAGTTAAGGTAGTTCGCCAACTCCTGCACCAGGACTGCAGAGGCTGCCGTACCGGGCGGCTCTCCTCAAACCCAAAGAGGGACTGAAACCTACACTTTAATAGAAACCTTGGTGCATGCCAATTTATCCCCTTCCTTTCTGTTGTGGCTGCGGCCAGATGGTACTGCTCAACATTCCTCCACATTCTTAATGCTATTATTATTTTTCATCACTGTCCATGTTAGAAATTTATATGACTAAAAAATTAATTTGGTTGATGGATTTCTGTCTTGCAATTGACAAGGATGCCTGGTTCAAGGGCCACATCGGCCAGATCAGCAAATTGGGACCCGGGTATTTGGGGAGGGGTGGGGGTTGTAAATATCTCATCAGCATCCCCCTAACTAAAGTACGTGGCTCGCTCTGGTGTGCGTTTGGATTTTGTGTTTTTTTAAAGTTTCAAAGTTCCACATGAAATACTCTGACTTCCTCCCTCCCCGCTGTGATAACCAAGACCCAAAGATGGGGAACTCAAAAAACGAACTAAATTCTGCACCCAGCGGAAGGCACAGATGGGGCCAAGGAGAATTAATAAAAGTTCCAAAAAAAAGGACAAAGAACCAAACAAAAAGGCCTGTGACCGAGCCTGATGCAAACAGCTAGCTGCCCCTGAGCCTTGCCCGCTGGTTCTGTGCGCGAGCAGGGGCTCCATATCCGAGCCTCCTTAAGAGGAGGAGGAGCTCCCGGGCCTCTGTCAGGCTCCTTAAGCCGTTCCTTTCAAGCCCTGAATGCCTGAATGTGAGCTGCCCACCACCCTCCCCGCCCTCCCCCACTCCGCAACCCCACTCCAGCGGCTCGTAAAAAAAAAAAAAAAAAAAGAAAAAAAAGTTTCAACAACAACAGGCAGAACCAATAGCATCTCGAAAAGCCGGGAAAGGGGGCCGAGCAAAGGGCGAAAGAGAGTGGAGAAAGGAGAAAGCGGGCAGGCTCGGAGCGCGCGGGGCCGGGGCTCGGCGAGCCGGAGGAGCGTTGCTAATGTTTTTGTTTGTTTGCTTTTCCATGCATGCATAATGAGGGGGCACCGCGGCACCACGCGGGGGCTCCCGGCCCACTTTTGTATTTAAAGCCTCGCTGCGAGCGAGTCCGCAGCCAGGCTCAGCGGATCCGCTCCCCGGGCTCCTTGTCACCCGAGAAGCCGCCGCCGAGGGAAGCCCGGGAGCCGCTCTCCGGCCGCACCGAGTTTCTTGTTCTCCCCGCGCCGCCCGGAAAGGGCTCCCTGGAGCTCGGTCGAGGCCGGGGTCGCCGCGGGCCGAGGGGGAGGGGACGCGGGCGGCCGGGCCGCGGGAAGGCGGGCAGCGCACGGACCCCAGCCAGGAAGCGGCGCGATGCGAGAGCCCGCGGCGGCGGCGGCGCGGCGCTGAGCCCGGGAGGAAGGAGCCGCCGCGGCCGCACAACGGATCTGCAGGCGCGGAGCAAAATGCACCCGCGGCGCCGCGCGATCCTGCAGCCCCGCCGCGGCCCCGCGGCCCGCAGCCCCCCGGGGCGGCAGTGAGCGCCTCCCGCCACCGCCAGGGGCCGACCGGAGGGGCTCGCCGCGGCTGTGCATTTCTAGGAAGCCGCCGCAGCCCGAGCGAGAGCCGACCTTCTGCAAGCAGCGGGGCACCAGCAAGCGGCGCCGCATGGATTTATGAAAACACTCATGCAAGAAGTTGGCAGGACTGGGGCAAACTTTTCCACCGGCTCCGCGTCCGCCGCTCCCCGCGCCTCCTCTCCTTTCCCCTCCTCGCCCGGCGGCCGCCGCTGCCCGCGATGGTGGCAGGGCTGCTGGGCGACGGCGGCGGGGCCCGCGGGGGGACCGTGCCGGGCGCCTGGCTGTGCCTGATGGCGCTGCTGCAGCTGCTGGGCTCGGCGCCGCGGGGCTCGGGGCTGGCGCACGGCCGCCGCCTCATCTGCTGGCAGGCGCTGCTGCAGTGCCAGGGGGAGCCGGAGTGCAGCTACGCCTACAACCAGTACGCCGAGGCGTGCGCGTCGGTGCTGGCGCAGCGTGGAGGGGGCGACGCGCCGGGGGCCGCCGCCGCCGCCTTCCCGGCCTCGGCCGCTTCCTTCTCGTCGCGCTGGCGCTGCCCGAGCCACTGCATCTCGGCCCTCATTCAGCTTAACCACACGCGCCGCGGGCCCGCCCTGGAGGACTGTGACTGCGCGCAGGACGAGAACTGCAAGTCCACCAAGCGCGCCATTGAGCCGTGCCTGCCCCGGACGAGCGGCGGCGGCGCGGGCGGCCCGGGCGCGGGCGGGGTCATGGGCTGCACCGAGGCCCGGCGGCGCTGCGACCGCGACAGCCGCTGCAACCTGGCGCTCAGCCGCTACCTGACCTACTGCGGCAAGCTCTTCAACGGGCTGCGCTGCACCGACGAGTGCCGCACCGTCATCGAGGACATGCTGGCCGTGCCCAAGGCGGCGCTGCTCAACGACTGCGTGTGCGACGGCCTGGAGCGGCCCATTTGCGAGTCGGTCAAGGAGAACATGGCCCGCCTGTGCTTCGGCGCCGAGCTGGGCAACGGCCCGGGCAGCAGCGGCTCGGACGGGGGCCTGGACGACTACTACGACGAGGAGTACGACGACGAGCAGCGCGCGGGGGGCGCGGGCGGAGAGCAACCGCTGGACGACGACGACGGCCTCCCGCACCCTGCGCGCCCGGGCGGCGGCGCTGCAGCGGCGGGCGGCCGCGGGGACCTGCCCTACGGGCCCGGGCGCGGGAACGGGAGCGGCGGCAGCGGCCACTCGGCGCCCCGAGGCGCCTGGACCCCGCTCGCCTCCATCTTGCTGCTACTGCTCCCGCTGCTCTTTTAGCCCTCGCGCCCCCGCCATCGGCTGCGGGAGGGCCCGCGCCTGGGCATCTGTGGCTTGGGGACAGAGGGGATGGTTGGGGATACTTTCCAAAACGCTTTCTAAGTGGACGCTGCCTAGCGGGTCTCCCTGCCACGACTCTTGGCACTTCCCCCGTCTCCTCTCCAGAGCATGATTTCTTGGACGTTCTCCCCGGCCCCCATTCCAGGCTCCAGAAACTCCCAACTTGTCTGCCGTGCAGAAACCGGCCTAGCTAGAGTTCAGGGCGCCAGGGATGAGATGGGCGCGTGGGGACAGCACCGTAGTGCTGGACTCCAAAGAGAGGATGCTGACCAGTGGGGCCTTAACACTTTGAAGGGATTGGGCTTGGAGCAGGGGGGTTGAAAGAGGATTTATATTTGGAAAGGGGCTGTTTGTTAGCATTTTTCCTGTGGGGGGAGGGAGCGCCTGTATCGACTTTTATTGTGGCCAGTGAGGACATTGCAATCGTAAGTAAGTAGAAAAGTCCTAATTACCGATTCATTCGTTCACTCTCGGTATCTGCGCCCAGAATTCTCAGTTTGGGGGGGAGGGATGTTAAGGGGTTAATATCCCTGAATTAGTTATGGATAACTTTGAGCCCTTGACCTTAATTTCATTGCCACCACTCTGATCTCTTAGCACATTTAGGATTAAGGGTCAAAAAATGCTGATCTAAAGAGTGGCCAGTGGTGTTGAACAATGCAACTTTTTATTTAAAAGAGCTCTGCACTGCCATCTATGAAAGCCTCTGTATGGTGTTTGTTTTGTTGTCATTTTTGTTCTTTACATCAAGAAATTGTATGTACAAATATGCGGAGAACGTATATTCTGCTTTTATCAGGGTGCTAAACCCTGGTACTTCTTATATAAAGTGTATTAAAACTGGGGTTTGTTACCAGTTGCTGTACTTTGTATATAGAATTTTTATAAATCGTATGCTTCAGAAATAATTTATTTTTTAAAAGAAATTAAAAATTTTAAGTCCGCCTCCATGTTATACCTTTCCTCCCTGAAATGTGTAGACCGCGTCCATCACCAGGGATCCAACCCCACAGTCCATTGTGAAGTGTGCTCTATCTAGACCAGTCTTAAAATGTACAGTGTATTTTATAGATTTGAAGTTAACATTTTTATTTTCAAGAGAATTTATGGACATTGTAGAAATGTATAAATGCATTTCCAAACTGCCTTAAACATTGTATTTTTATAGACATCATTTTTTTAAAAAGTCTTATGTTTTAAATAACTGTGGCTTTGTGTATTTTTTAATTTGTTTTATTAAAATGTGTACATCAGTAAAGAGTTTTAAATAATGAATATGGTGTAGTTACTTTCCAGAGTTACATTGTGGTTAACCCAATAATGGGTGAGGAGGGGGGTGGAGGGGCCACTGGAAATCTATCAACCATCAACTGAAATTAAAAGACAGTATAAGACAAGAAATGAGGGCTATTATTTCTGCCTTTAATTTAATGAACAATTAGACATCTGTAAATGAGGCAGCTAAAAAGATATAATTGGCCTCCATTGGCTTTTACATTTGTGCAGAGAACTCACAAAATAGTGTCTCTACATGATTTGGGGAGAACCCAGGCTTTTCTTTCCCCTCCTCCCTCTCTGCTGAACCCCCAGGGCCCCCATCCCCAGGAGTGTCCTCTCTGGCTACTAGGCATTCTCATATAATCAAACATGCCAATAGCATCTGTTACCAATAGGTCCTAGGAAACCTGTGAGACTCACTCAGTACTTCAAAGTCATTTTCACACTTTGGGTGAAAAAGTACAAAATTTTGTTACAAAACATTCAGGCGGGCAAAAGTAAACACACTGGGGAGAGGAACAATTACCAGAACTTGTAATATTGTTGTGAGGAGTTGTTTAGCAGTGGGCTGAAGGCTGGGTTCCTGCCAGAGCTACTGATCTACACTCAAACGCCCTTAGATAAATAATTACACTCTTAAGCTGTGTCGAGTGCTGATACACTTGACCTTGTAAATAGAAATGTTTGCAGTAGGAATAAACTCCAGCATTGGAAAATCTTTTAAACATTAACACAAAAGAGAGCGCTCTGTCCTCTGGGGATTTGAGTCTGAACCTCGCCAAGCTAGGCACTTGCAAGGGGGAAAAAAAGTTTATTTATCTTCTATTCCTGGTGTTTATTTAAAGCTTTTCATTTTAAACGCGGTGATTGGAAGGCAAGTCAGGAGTTTAAAAGTCACCACAAATAAACTTTGTCTGAGGGGTCGACAGATTAGCAAGATCTCGTGTCTCTTTATATGATATTAACATGTGCTGAGAAAACATAACCAGATTTCTCTGCTGCCTGAAGTAATTAACAAAGCTATGCCCCCTTCCAACTTCCTCCCACCCACTCCCACCCCCTACTTTCCAGGTTTCTTTAGCCTCTAACTCGCTCTTTTCCCAGCTTTTATGGAGGGATCCAAGGCACTTGTTGGATGGAAAACCAAGACTGGTGTATGCACAGCATCAGAAAGTCTGAGACAGTTGTAGTGTCAGATGAGCCCAGAAGAGTGGTGTGTGGCTGGAATCCCCCCATCACCTGAATGGTTGAGTAAACATATTGTTAAAACAAAGCTGGAAGTGTTGTTTCTTTGGGAAGGCAACAGAGTTTTCCAAGAGACTTGTAAATGAAATCAGCTTTCTTTACAAAACCATGAGTTAGCAACGCTCTTGCATTTGTCCTTAAATATGTTTAAATTATCTCCATCTCATGTCATTTTAACACATTCTTGACTAAAAGTTAAGTCTTTGTCCCAGTAAAAGGCCCAGTTTTCCCCAGTAAGAAGTAAAAGGCATTAGCACTAGAAAAGGCCTGATAATTAACTGCTACAATAAACTCAGGACTTGATTTTACAGGGTCTTGTCAAAAGCATCTGCCTGGAATAAATCAACACAGCTCACTCTTGGAGAGAGAGAACGCAATGCTTTAGGCTTTCTTCCTGGAAGAAAGTGAACCTTGATCGGTGGTCCGTTTGAATTTAAACAGTTCCACCCTGGAGTCCAGGAGCCCCCTCATCCCTCTACAGACCTAGTGGATTCCAGAGCAGGTTACTAAGATGTTAGGACCTTCGGTTGTCGGCTGCGGGATTGTATGTTGCCATCTGCTCCTAGGCAGAAAGGATTTTTACAGATGTTAACATCTGTAATATCTCATGCTCTCTGGGGAGCCTGCTGGAATGTTGGACATCTGGCCATCTCAAATGTCTCATGGAGAAGGCTGGAAGTAACATTACTGAAAGCAAAGGTATCTCTGGCTTTTCCTGGGCATTCTCAATGAGCGCCGTGCTCCTGACAGAAGTCTTCCAGGGTGAGAGCTGCTCTTTTTGGATTTCACGTAAAGTCGTGTGTCCTCGTGGCCGTTCCTATTTCCCCAGTTAGCAGGTTTGCATTCTCAGTGACAGTTTGTCTTTGGAGGCACTTCAGTGACAAATGTTTAAGGGAGTGTGGGACAATGGTGGCGAACAAGAAGGCAGTTCATTGAACTGACAGTGACCATACAGTAAATAGAAGGAGGTTCAGGCTTCGCTGCTCACCCAAGCACAGAGCAACCCTTTTGTACATGACCACAATGGACATAACGTAAGGTCTCTCTTTATCTTCAACAATATATAGCAATGTACGCAAGCAAAACACATATGTGAAGTGGAAAAATGGCTGGAGGGAACTAAATTCTTGTACTAAGTAGCAGGACATCCCTGCGCGTGGGCAGGGCCATAAGTAAGGAAGCAGTTCCTGGTGCCAACTGCCACACTTAATGGGCCACCACACGCTGGCACATCTGGGGTGCACTGCGGCTTTCCCAGTGGGGTCCACAGGAGTGAAGACACAACTCAGGATCAGTGGTCTCTCCCTTTTGGAGTCGAGAGAAACCACACGGAGTGGGTTCCCTTCCTCACTGTTCCCTGCGTGTGCACCCCACTCATTCCAGCAACGCTGTGTAGTACAGGCTGAAAAGGGGAAAGACGCCGTGAGAACTTCCAGAAGCATCAAACGCTGCACTGAAAATCTCTCTACTTGAACCTTCGGCTTTGCATTGTTAGCTTGCTGGGTTCCACGATGCAAGTTCTCAGACATAACCTCATGTACCCCTTTCGAATCTGTGAAAAGAAAAGCATACGTTAGTTGTTTTTTGACCTCCTACACGGAGGAACATTGGAAACGTTGTCAGTTGACCAGTTTCTCGCAGCTACCCAAAGCAAGGGTGTTGAGAAGCATCATGTTCCAAACACCTGTGGCCCAAGAGTCGTTCCGGGAGGGTTGGCTTTCCAGAGAGTCTCACAGCCTTGTGAGTTAAGTGAAGCTGGATGTTACTGTATTCTGTTTGAGGGGTTGCCTCTGCTGGACAGTTGAAAAAGTTCACCCTTGACTATCTGAAGGACATAAGTAATGTGCCATTAGCATAAATACCTTCTAAGGCATCCATTTAATCAATTTCTTAAATAACAGAATGATCTACTACAAAATAGTGGACTGTATACACTATATTTTGGCACAAAGATGGTCATTCTCCCACTAGTAACCAGGGGCTCTAAATAAATGATTTCAACAATGTTTTATTAAAGGACGACAAGAGCCCTCGAGCTGCATTAATCGGGGAGAAGTCGAGTGGCACTTTTGTTATGGAAATGTTAAGCACATAATAGCACTGCCAGACAATGTGCAGCCACTTCATTCTTTCAGCCATGCTGACACCTCTTAAAGAGGAACTGCAGGGAAGGATGTGGGAAAGATCTGCTTTCCGAGGAAGCTTTCAGCTAGTATTTTGGAGGGCTACCTCTCAACCCTGTGTAATATGCACGCAACAGAAGCAAGAAAGGCTGCTGAGATGCACAGAGTGTTTCCTTCCCTCATTTCGGGAGCTTGGGTTCGATGATAAAATCAAAGGTCTACATTTTTTGACATGGCATTTGTCAAAACTATATTTTAATGATTTTGTAGTGCTACAAATTCAACTTTATAAAATGGATCAAAGACTCTATTACTCTCAATGGCGTTGACATATACCATAAGCAGCTTTGACATGCTCTCCTTAAGCAAATAGAGTGCATCTTAAAGTCTGCAAACAGGAACTTAGGTCTGTCATCCCGAACAGGGGAGGCGAGGGGCAGGGAACAAGAAGAGCTCCCTTTGGTTCCACAGGCGTCTGCTGAGGGTCTAGTATGTGCGGCCGTATAGTGTGGCACAGTCTTGTCCCTGGACAAGCTGGGCATCAGAATGGGGAGACAGACACACAGATGCTTTCAGCATCAAATGGTGAGCACAGGGGGGGATGACTGGATGATCTAGCCCAATGTTGGAATTAAGGAAAGCTTCTTGGAAAAGGTGACACTGAAGCTAAGTCTAAAGACAGGAATGGGAGTTAGCAAGAAGAAAGGAGGGGAAGACATTTCCATCAGAGGGAACCACATGTCCTAAGGCTTAGGGGGATGAATCAGCATAATTTGTGTGTGTGTGACCATTTGTTACCACCAAAACATAATGTAGGAAGCAGCAAGGATGGTGCTTGAAAGAAGGGTTAATACCGGGTCACAGAAGCCTTGGATGTCTTAGTAGGCATTGTCTTTACCCTGCGCAGTGTACACGACAGGAAACCCCTGGGAATTCCCAGCTGAAAGCTCCAGAGTTCACCTTCTTGAACAGAGTACATGATGGTTTTAAGGGGTGAAGACTGGGGACTGGGAGAACAGTCAGGAGGCTACTGCCAGGTCCAATGGACAAAGGCCAGGGACTGAACTAGAACAGTGGCAGTGCGGGGAAGAGAAGGCAGATTCAGACACTGTGATTGGTCAAATGTGGAGTTCAGAGAGAGGGAGGCCAATAGGACCGCTGGGCTTTGGGCTCAGAAAATTGATGGTTGATGTCATCTTCGGTCCTAGAGGAAGAAAGGCTGGAGGGCAAGTTCTGTTTGAGGATATAAGGAATACCCAGTTGGCAGGGCGCTGCAGGAAACCAACTCCAGGCCTGAAGCTCGGGGCAGAAGTCAGACCTGTAGAGTGGTTACAGTTAAAGCTGAGAGTGACACACACAAAAAGAGGGCAGAGAGAAAGAAGTGCGGTGGGCAGAGGAGGGAGTGCCTGGAGAAGGAATCACAGAAGGGGTAAGAGAAGGTCAGAGAGGTCTGAGGAAGAGCAGAAGCGAGGAGTTATAAAGTTTCTGGTCATGGACATCTAAATATTAAAATGCCTAAGAGACCAATACTATGAGTAAATCTTAGAAAACAAAATGAATTCACTGGACTTCTAGGAAAATATAAGTGACCAAAATATTCTTCTTATAAAAATAGTAGTAATAATAATTATAATCACAACTAACTCTAGGAAAATAAAAATTCCCCCAATTATGCCATTGCATTACCATAGTAGTAATAATAAATAATGACAGCTAAAATTATTGAGTGATTATTATGTGCCATGCACAGTGCTGAGCATGTGATATGTACTACAGCACTTCCTCAGTACAATAGTTTTTTGTTATTCTTATTATTGTCACCATTTTGTAGATGAAGGAACTGATGCTTAAATAACTTGACCATGGTTATTCAGTGAGTAAGTTAGTGAATATACAGTCTAGGTCTGTTTGTGTCAAGAGATTGAGATCATAGCTTTTATACCATATTGATTCTCAAACTGTAGAAAACTTAATTTAAAAAAAAGTCCATGAACTTTTGAAATACATAGAAATGTATAGTGCGTGAACTTTTGAAATATTGGACCAAATTCAAATGATTTTGTCTAACCATCATTATAGGAGGAAATATGCCAAAATGCTAGCAGTGGTGGCATTGCAGGTAATTATTATTTTCTCCCTTATATATTTATATGTTTCCCAAATTTCATCAATGAATATATATTGCCCTACTTTTATAATTAAGGTGTTTATTAAATAATAATATTCAGAACTATAAGGAAGAATTAGAGAGTGTAGGTTCAGCACCTGTGATCACTGCCCCCGGTTACCTACACTTCAGAGGACGTGCCTTCCTTTCCCTCATTCGCTCAGAATACCTCAAATTCTCATGAAGAAGAAGTAATATTTTTTTAAGCCTAAAATAATTCAAATTGTAAAATTGTTCTATTTGAAAAAGTATATGACAGATGAAAATAAATCATAAAAAATAAAAATGTTAGAGCAACAAGGGTCGTAAGAGATCTTTTATTCATCCATTTGTTCATCCATTCACTCGTCCATTCATTCCTCCATTCATTCATCCATTCATTCCTCCAATCAATGTTTGTCGAGCACTTATTATGGGCCAAGGAACTGCCAGCACTAGGATACAGCAGTGAACCAAAAGTGAACCTTCTTGCCCACCCGGAGTGTGGGCGATGCTAGAAACCTGCTTTCCTGAGTCTTGCTCCCTTGTGTTCTGTAATAAGACCCTTCATCCTCTACTAAAGAATGACCACCCCTTCTTCTACTCTATTCATGTTCATTAAGCGTTTTGTTTATCTTTTCTTTCTCAAAATGTGTTCATGCCTCATGGATACGTGTGGGAAAACATAGGCTTTCATATATATGACTAATCATTCTGGTTTTTTATGTGTTTTACAAGTGGAAGAATTAAATCCTATAATTTTTCAGTTTATTGTACAGTTGTCTTCTGGTGAAGCTCTGGTAGAAGAGCTAAGCCAAAAATTGTTACGGCACTTTCAGGAGCTGAAGTATGCGCTGATTCTTGACAGATGCCTAAATGAAAAAGTACTATTATATTCTGGAAGAAGAAATTATCTATAATAGGTAAATTAACCATAAAATTGCATATTATTTTAAAAATAACTATCAGTAAGCTCTAGAAATAAACAACAGGTTCATATTTCATTTAAATCATCAAATGGAGTCCTTGCTCATTGTCACTTGACTTTTTTCTCTTTTTGCAAAATTCAATCTATTAAAGCCAATAGTATTTGAAAAAAGAAGAGAACAGAACAGCCAATATTTAGGGTATTGGTGGAAAATTAGTATTTTATTATTTGGCCTCTGTTCATGATAGACCACCCTAAAACTTAAAGTTTCTGTCATTTATTTGCTCACAATTTTGTGGATAGTCAATTTGGGCTGGGCTCAGCTGGGCAGTTCTGCTGCTGGCCTTTTCTGGACTCACTTGGCTATAGTTAGCTGGTGGGTCAGGTTGGGGAGGGTTGGTTCCAGATGGCCTCAGTCTCACGACTGGCAATGGCTGATGTGATGGGGCAACTGAGACATGTGTCTGTAACGTCTAGCAGGCTAGCTCAGGTTTCTTATCATGGCAGTGGTCTCCAAATGCAGCAAGGGAGGGGAAGCCCCAACATGCAAGCACTTTTCAAGCTGCTGCTTGCATCACATTTGCCATGGTCCCATTATACCATACAAGTCACATGACCAAGCCCAGCTTCAGGGGGTGGAGAACTAGACTCCACATTTTGATAGAAAGAGAGGCAGAGTCCAACTGCAAAGGGACACACATTCAGGGATGGGAAGAATTATGGAAGCCATTTCATAAAGACTCTTCCGTAATAATGAATCATTTTCCTTGGGTTATATTCCCATGTCTTCTGCTGGCATGATACAGACAAAGAGAAGTAAGAGCTTTGATTTTCGTAATTTATAGGATGTTAGCACCAAAAAACCAGAAAAGACCTGAAATACTGTTCTATCATTTTATGTACCAAAGATTTGCAATGTGATTTAATATCTAGTAGGACCATTTCTTCACTTTCTTCTACTTCAAAGCATTTTACTTTATATAATACTGTACTTTTTGCCTTCCAGAAGTATTTAGAATCAAATTGTGAAGTTTCTTATGAAAGCTTTTATTGATTCTTTGATTAGGATTGGATGTAATATGTAATGGAGACAATAGCTTTATAGTAGTGAATCTTTCTATTTTTCCAGTTAGATAAATGCTATATTTATCCATAAACAGGTCCTACTAAAAGTTTTATATCTTTTTGTTAATTCAGGTCTCCTTTATTTCTTTTTAGATTTAATCCTAGGTACTTTGTAGTTTCTGTTGGTTTGTTATTATTGTTATTATTACTTTTATTACACTGCCTAATTCATTATTGCTACTGTAAAGGAAACTGTTGGTTTTTGTACATTGATCTTGTATCCAAACACCTAAACATCTAAGTCTTATGAACTCTAATTATTGACAATAGACTCTTTTTGATTTTCTAGACATATGGAAAACACACTAATGTTTCTCAAACTTTTTGGTCTTACGAACCTTTATAGTCTTAATAAATTATTGAATTTTTTTTAAAGTGGGTACAAAGAGTTAGGGGGCACAGTTTCTAAGACTGCTCTGATTTCTGGCACCAATTGCAAGTTTGGAGGATTCCTCAAACCATCATCAGGTTCAATAATTCTCTAAAAGGACTCACAGAACTCACTGAGAGCTGTTAGACTCACAGTTACGGTTTATCGTGGGGGAAAGGATACAGAATAAGATTAGCAGGAAAAAAGTTCATAGAGCAGAGTTTGGGGAATCAAATGCAGAGCTTCCATGTCCTCTCCTCCTGGAGGCAGGACATGTGTGAAAATACATGCAGATTACTGCCAACCAGGGAAGCTTGCCTGAGCCCAGTGTTCAGAGTTTTTACTGGGGCTCCATTATATATGTGTGGTTGGTTGATTGCCCATGTGATTGATCTCAGTCTCCAGGTCAACTGATACCACGTAACCCATAAATCACTCTGTTGGCCTTTCTGGTGTAGCCAGCCCCTCTGCCCCCCGACCAGTTCAGTTTGTGACCGGTTCCCATCTTAAATCACATCCTTACTATCTGGTTATCCCAAGACCTCCAAACAAACAAAAATTAACTCCTAGAAGCTGAGGGCAAAGGCTAGACCTCTTTTTGGGCAAGGTTAACTTCTTTACTACACAGTGGGTTATATGTATCCATATTTACAATATTAGAAATTAAAGCAAATTGTTAAAATATTTAACAATTAATTTTAAAAAATAATAAACATATCATGTTAACATAAATAATATATTTTTATGAAAAATAAGTCTATTTTCCAAAACAAAAAAAAATTAGTGACAAGGCAGCTGAATTCTCATATCTACTTCTGCATTCAATCTGTTACAGTATGATATATGTAGTTAGAAAAGGCAGGAATAATTTGTCTTTTCAGATAATTGTGGACATTCTTTGATACATAACAACATTCAACAAGTAGTAAATTTTTAAAGATTAATTGTAAGGCAGCATCTGAAATGATATCAGTAAACATTTCATAACCTGTGATATTAAAATCCATTGTTCTCTCTTGTCATTTTAACTGATTTTTCATCCATGCATGATTTTGTAATACCATCAATTGACCTTTTGAAAAATATTTGTTACTGAGTTATGAAGATAATCTAAATATCAACACATTTTATTTTATGATATTAAATAAGCAACATTTGTTAATATCACCACCAATCTCATCATAAAATTCTCTAATTACTGGAAATATATCAGGCTCATGGTGCAGGATGTAAGTTTTCTAAAATTCTCATTTTTGCATGGAAGATCAAATGTTATTATTGGCAACAAATCCTGTTATTTTCCTTGAATTGTGCTCATTTCTGATAAAATGATTGCCCAATATGCAAGTCTGAATAAATGTAGTTTGCCTTTCAGTCATTCTTTCACATAAAAACTGTTCCATGGAAAATGGCTAGTTCAGTTCACAACTCAACCAACCACGAAGTGTTCACAAGACATTTCTGCTGCATAAAATCATTTACTCAAGGAAAAACACTTCTGTGGTTGAAAATGATTTTATACAGCAGAAATGTCTTATGTGTGCTTCCCATTGCATCATACAGAATATTAAAAAGATGTGTATTCGAGGGTTGAGATTAAATAAAATTTTTGTTGCTTCATTAAGGTCAGTCAGGTGAAAGTGTCAAAATCTTTTAGTATAAATGCATGGCGGTGAAGAATATGACTACTGGTATGGTTTGGTACAATTTTCTTGATTTGTGCTAAATTTTGTAGTTAGTGCCCTCAAGTTGATTCTGACTCCTAGAGACCCTGTGTACAGCAGAGCAGAACCCTGCCCACTCTTTTTTGCACCATCCTCTCATCTTCCAGGCCAGAATTTTCATGGCCAATTTTCTTGGAAGTGGGTGGCCAGGTCCTTCTTTCTTAGTCTAAAGCTCTGCTGAAACACCTCCACCATGGGTGACCCTGCTGGTGTTTAAAATACTGGTGGCACAGCTTTCAGCATCACGGCAACATGCAGTTGCCGTATGACAGTATGACAACTGACAGATGGGTGGTCTGGTTCCCTGACAGAGAAATGAACCCGGCTGCAGTGGTGAGAGCTCCAAATCTTAACCACTAGACCACGAGGGCTGGCTTTGTGTTAAATTGCAATCAGTTTTATTCACCATTGCTTTTGCTCCATCAGTGCAAACAAATGTCAACACAGTGCAAAAGGAAAATAGTGCCTTAGGATTATTATAAAAACAGTTTTGACCTTAGAACACCCCTGAAAGAGTCATGGGGATCCTCTAGAAATCTGTACACCACTTTTTGAAAACTACTGATATACTTTTTCCTTTCTAATGTTTATAATATTAATACCTCATAATTACTTTTCTTGTCATATTGCTCTGACTAGGATTGCCAGCACAATGTTAAATAGGAGGACATGATAACAGGTGGCCATTCTTCTTGTATGCTAACTCTAGGGGTAATACTTCTAATGTTTCTATTATGATGCTTGGTATAGGTTTCTAATATATGTCTTATTGAGTTAAGGAAATTTCTTTTCAGTTTCTTTTTTATTTATTGATCTATTGAGGAATTCTACTCTTGAGCTATTGTTGGTGATTTGTACTTTTATAAAATAAAATCAATTTCATCAAGATTTTTGAAATATTAATATTACATTTTATAAAATATTCTCTTTCATATTTTTAGTCTCTAAGTTCTGTGTTTATATTGCCATTATTTCTTAATCTTATGTGCCCTTTTCTTGAAGTTTTATTTATATGATTGGTCTTTTCAAACAAAAAGTTTTGAGTTTTGTCTATAAAATTCATGCTGGGATTACTTGTTTATTCTGTTGTTAATTTCTGCTTCACCATTACTGATTTCATTTTTCTACTTTATTTTTCTTTGTTCTTTTCCTGGGTTCCTGAGCTAAATGCTTAGTCTATTTATTTTCATTTTTTCACGCATTCTAATAAGTTCATTTCTGGATACCATTTTTCCTCTGTACAAATTTTAGGTCACATCGTACTACAGGCTTTGATGTGCTATTCTCTTATTGTAATTCATTTCCAAAGAGTACATACTTTCCATTTTGATTGGCTCTTTAACCACAGAGTTATCTAGATTACGTTTTTAAGGGTTGTTTTCTCATTTTATAATTTCAATCAAAATGATTAATGAATATAGCCTAATAATTCCTGGTTTTTTGCAACTTAATGCTATTTCATTTATGGTTATTAATGTGATCAAATTTTGTATACATATTTTCGGTACACAAGAAAGGAATGCGTAATCTCTGACTTTGTGTTCTCCTTTACATCAGTGTATCAAGTTAAATATCTTAGTTTTGTATGTCGCCTTTTCTGTTGTTTTCTTAAAGTGCTATGTGAAAGTCTCCCGCCTTACTCTGGATTCATCAATTTCTCTTTTAATTTCTATCAGGTTTTGCATATTTATTTTGAAGGTATAGTGTTAAATCCATTTAGGTACATGACTATTTTATCTTTATGGCAGAAAATATCTATTAGCAATATGAATAGAATAGAAGGGCAAAATGACTCTTTGCCCTTTTAATGATTTTTGCCTTTAATTCTATTTTGTTTCATAATAATGTTGCACCTGCTTTTATTTTGTTAATTTATACTACTTAGTTTATATATACTAGAAACTATAACATTTAGTTTATATGTACTATATACTATGTAGTATACTAGTTTGTAAAAATGAACTTCACTTTGCTTTCTCTTATCACAGAGTAATATGTATACAATGAAAATTTAGAAAGTACAGTAATCAAATAGAGGAGAATAAAAAATACCCATAATAATACCAGAGATAACCTATGTACATTTACATAACCTTTCAATATTTTCTATATATTTAAATGAAATGATATCCTGGGGACTGAGTGGATTCTTTTAGAAAACCCAGGGACTCTCTATAGTGCCAGGAATGGAGATTCCTCATTTTAATTACAGGAACACAGGTGGATGGTCAACGGCAGATGGTCAACGAATGGCAGCTGCTACTACCACTGGACAACAGAGACAGTGATATCAACTCTACCTCTGGCAGAGGGTAAAATGTGCACCAGATGAGTTCACCCTGTGAACTTCATCCTGTGCACCATTGCGGCCTATTCATACGTGAGGTGCTACTAGGATTATTGGACCCATAAACCATGCTACCCCAGCCTCAGGGGTAGAGTCACCTCAAATGTATCAGCCCTCAGAACTTGTCTTCTTCAGCTTCTTACATAAACATTGCCCGTGGAGAAGGGGTGGCAAAGGTAACTTTCATTAGCTATAAAGGGTAAGGAGCCCTTATGTGTAGCTCTGACATTTAGCCTCCCTTGATAAGTCCCATTTTAAACATTCCTTTTTCACTTTGGGTTATACACAACATCCCAGAGCCAAGCCAAATCTTTTGGAATAAATTCTTTATGTCAACTAAGCACATTCTGGGCATGCCATCTGACTTTAATTTGTTTTTGATGTCACCAGTGAGAATGTTTCTCCCAGGAGGCAAACACTGTTGGTCTGACATAAGGCCTGAGTCCTTGGAGTTATTCACTCAACCAATATTTACTAAGTGCCTCATATGTGCCAGGAGCTATGCTACATGCTATGGAGACAATGTCATAATTATCACTGTCATCATTGGTCAGCAACAAGTAGCAGAGTCGAGGGGTGGTGGGGCAGGAGGGTACTACAGCTGCACTCACAGTTCTATCGACTCCCTCCCCGCCGTCCAAATAAATGTTGATATGAACTACACAAAAATGATGACATGCTTGCTAAATCAGCACGATTTCAAGCCAAGTTTCCCAGTCTCCCTTGTCACTGGCATCTCTAAGCTCCCAGACAGAGAAATTTTGAGATGTCACCAGTAGCAGCAATTTCTCCAGCCTCCTTAGTTCCTCTGCTTCAGCCTTCATTCCTCTGTCTCCCCAATTCCTCTTTCATTGGCTCCAGTCCCCAGTGATGCCTCTTACTGACCAGTTCAGGCTGCGACCCTATTGGACAATCCACCCCACTGTTGATGTGGCTTGTGGCTGCCATTGCAGGGACACTTCTGTGCACCCAGCCTGCAGAGGACAACAAACTGGCCTGGCCCTGACATGGGCCTACCAAGCTCAAGTGTTCCTGGTGCCTACTTGTCCAGGATGGGGGATGTTATGGTTGAATTGTGTCCTCCCCAAATTCGCATGTTAAAGTCCTAACCCCCAGTACCCCAGGATGTGATTTACTTGGAAATAGGATCATTACAGAGGTAATTAGTGACGTTAAAATGAAGTCATACTGGAATGGATTGATATGACTAGTGTCCTTATAAAAAGGGAAAATTTGGACACAGTCACACATACACAGGGAGGACACATGTGAAGATGAAGGTGGAGATTGGAGTTATGCTTGCACAAGCCAAGGAGCACCAGGGATTGCCGGCAACCACCAGAAGCTGGGGACAGGCATGGAAGAGATTCTCACTCACGGCCTCAGAAGGAACCAGCCCTACAGACAGCTCTATCTCAGACTTCTAGCCCTCAGGACTGAGACAATTTCTGTTGTTTAAGCCACTCAGTTTATGGCACCTTTTAATGGCAGTCCTAGCAAACTAATATAGGGTATTTGAAAAGAAGTTGAATTTAGAGGGGTGATAGGATTGTAGTTAAATTTTTTATTTCTTTTGTTGAGAATTCTGGTGCTGTTGGTGTATTCTTTATTTAGGCTTCATTTTAGAGAAAGCTCATTCCCCCTAAAATAAATATCATATCATAATATAATATCACATTATATAAGACAATAGCTCCTTCTAAGGCCATAGTCATTTTAAGAGGGGTCAAAATTTTAATCCATTGTTTCCCATACTTTATTGTATACAAGAGTTATCTGGGAAGCTTCTTCAAAATATAGGTTCCTGGGCTCTACTCTTATACCTACTGAGCCAGAATCTCTGAGGGCTGAGGCATGAGAATCTGTGTTTTTAACAGGTGTCTCTGAGATTCTATTGATCACACTTTGAGGAACACAGATACAAGCTGAAGGAATGAGGGGATTTCATGCCAAGTCTATTGGATGAACTGCAGACATCTTTTGGCACAGTTTTATGGGGAGTTCTGAAATCGTACTATAGAAGCAGTAACCTTTCTAGCTAACATCTGATAGAATATCCCCAAAGTACTTATTATGCATCTTAAGTTAAAACGGTCTTATTATAGAACATCTCTCCACAAAAACCACACCATCGTAGTTTAATGAAGTAGAAAATTACTTCTAATTGGGTGTTTCCCCAAGTAAACACAAGTTTCAAGGAGAGCTAGAAAACTCATTCATTTATTCAGTAAATGTTCAGCACCCTCTGGCATAGGAGAAAAAACAGTGATTGAACCACCCCTGCCCTCCCTGAGCTTATACTCTAGAAGGGAAGACAAACAAGAAACCAAGAGCAGATGAGAATTTCAGCCCCTGCTGCCACTTACTTCCTTACAGTGTGAGTTTCGGTTTTCCTAGGCAGAAAATGGATATGTTGTGATATTAAAAAATACACCTAAAATTTATATATATGTGTAAAACTCTTATGCATTTTTAGAGAACAAAGCGATGATACAATGATTGAATGACTTAAACGCCAGACTAGAGATTTAAAGCTGTAGTATTGCTCTGAATAATGCTGCTGACACTCTGTGTGACTTGCCCATTCCTTCATGTGCTTTTCGTCTGTGAATCCTAGTGAGAGGAAGGAAAGTCGAAGGTTTGATGATATAAATTGCTCCTTTTAACAGACAACACCCAGGACAGAGATGTGTTTCTGATTTGCTCAGTCATCCTAAAATTTCTACAAGGGCCCCAGAGAGATAAGAAAAGATTTGATCATAGGTTTTCAAACAAGATGGAAAGGGGGTAATAAAAGAATTAACATTCCAAACCACATTAAAAAGTAAAGAAAATAAAAAGTCCTGTTCATAACAACTACTAAATATTAGTTTTCCTTGTTATTCTATACAGTTCAGGAGACAGTCAAATAGCAGGTAGAGGGTAAAATAGGCTGTATTTTCAGTTTAAAGCTAATTCAGTTTTGATAGATGTTGCCAAAATGTAAGTTCCCCCAGCGAGCGCGGTCTTAAAATCTCACACAATTATAATTGTATAAATTGTTTTGCCAATGTTTATAGGCATTTTCTTTTAATATCCATAAGTGTGTATTTCTCAAAACCCAATGCTAGATTTGAAAATAGAGCTTTGGGGAGAAAACATCAATCATCCACTGCCATGCATCCACTACAAACAGGAAGAACTAAACTACATAATTTAGCAGCAAAGCTTGTTTTTCTTCTGAGTTCCCAGTCTCTTATTTCAGGGTTTTAAGTGGAGTTTTAGAAAGAATATCGAAGACACGGTTTCTAAACCCACAGTCACTTTAAGAGGATACACATGCCTATTAATAATTGTATTACTCCTCTATTATTGCTAAGAAGAATGATGGGTTGGAAGTGTTGGCCCCCGAGCCAAATTTCTCCTGAAATGTTTTCAATTAACTCTTGGCACTGGCAGGAAAGCATCAAACCTTTCCCAGGCTGAAATATGGAAAATCTGCAGGGAGCATCTCAGCAGGAGAGGAATTTCATTAGAAGGAGCACATCATAATCCAGCGACTTCTGCTCTCCCCTAAGCCTCCCTATTGATAAGGAGTCCAAGGCGATTTTTATGGATTTGCAAAGAGAAATGATTTCATAAGATCCTTTCAGAGAGGTTGCTTTGGCCCGGGACTTTGAGTTATTTTCTGCTCGCTGATGAAAAAATGGTCAGACATTTGGCTTAACTGTGACTGCGAGGTAGGAGGCTGGGCTGGAGGGGAAGAGGCGCGCTGCAGCCCACAGACAGACGCTGTCTGCAGTTTTCCCAGGTTTCCGTGGAGTGACACACTGTTACGACCTGTGTTTTGAATGACCTGCTTGGAAGAGGTGAGAAGCAGGCTTCTAAAGGAATGAGATCAGCAACTACACAGTCTACCCACTTTCAAAGGTGTAAGTCCATTTCAGAAAAAGTCCAGTTGCCCTCGTGGGGGCCGGGGGCGGGAACTGGACGCCACTGAGAGAAGCAGTGCGGGGAAGTAATTGATTGATGGGTTTTTAAAAGTACATTTCTGTCCTCAGCCTCCCCTCCCCAACTCAGCTTCTGCATTCTCTTGTTAAAAGTGTGATGGGGAGAGAAGAAAGCCTCAGTTTCCCCACCTGTGCAATCACAGCAATGGTAACGCTACAGAGTCAGAAAGGACTGTGCATATTAAGAGAGACCATACACCAAACGCTCAGCAAGTGTCAGTTGTTATAATGCATTGTGGCACATTAAAAAGTAAAACATCAAAATATTTGACCAGTACCCCTCAAAACTGTGGAGGTCATCCAAGACAAGGAAACTCTGAGAAACTGTCACAGCCAAAAGGAGCCGAAGGGGACATGACAAGTAAATGTACTAGATCCTGGATGGGATCCTGGAACAGAAAAAAAACATTGGGCAAAAACTAAGGAAATCTGAATTTCCTTAGTTAATAACAATTTACCCACGTTGGTTCGTTGATTGTAACAAATGAACTTTACAAATGTGAGCTACTAATAGTGGGGCAAACAGGACAAGGAGGTGTACAAGCACTCTCTCTACTATCTTCTCAACTTTTTGGTAAATCTAAAACTGTTCTAAAAAATAAAGTCCATTCAAACAAACAAAAATGTAAAGCATTATTCGAAATTATAAGGTGGTCTTTTAGGGATAGCATTCCATCCTGATAAAAGTGAGCTCATGTGTGCATTTTAGAATAGGTGAGAAAAGAACATTTGTCTCTTCACCAGACACACACACAACACACCACACACACACACACCCATATGCACACTTATGCACACGGCACACTCAGCACACACACACTCACTGCAAACACACATGCACACACACACACATGTACCTGTACATGCACCCCCGCACACAGAGAACCTGTTCCCATCACACATCCAGAATGCTGGTTATTTCACTGTGGCTTATGTGCAGTAAGGGTTCAGGACATTTGTTGCTTGACTACTTACGCATCTCATGGACTCAAGCTATTTCAGCTGCCACCTCTGGGTGGACAGTTCCATGCCTGCTCTGTCTGTGTCCATTCTGCACGCCCAGTTCCCTCCAAGGGTATACCTTCTCAATTCCATCCCCTGGACTTTGAACCTAAGCAGGAAATTCTGAACAGTGTGTTTCCTCGCAACATGCATCCCTTCCCAACTTGCTGTGACTGATGCTTATGATGGATAACCACCCCCCAGGATGCTCGAGGCAGGCTGATGGGAAGGTTCAGAGACCTCTTTCTTATTCTTCCACGTTTCCTGTCACAAAAATCCTGCAGTCCTTTCTTATTGATGTCATATTTGTCTCTTTCATCCACTTCACCCTACTCCAATCCTTTAAATGGAGATTATTGCAACTTCCTCCATTTTTTCTTTTTGCATCCCCACAAATCTGATTGGAAAACTTTTCCCAAACACCACTTTCACTAAGTCACTTGTACATTTAACAACACACAGAGTGGCTTGTTCTTCATTCCCTAAGGCAGTGATTTTCAAACTTGCATTGGAATGACCTGGAGGAATTATTAAAGTTCAGATTGCTGGGCCCACCCTCACTGTCTCCAATTCTGTAGGTCTGGGGCAGAGACCTGAGAACGTGCACTTTGTGACTTTCCTAGGAGATGTTGACACTGCTGATCAAGGCATCACACTTTGAGAATTACTGATCTGAAGGATCAACTGCAAACCCTTCTGTCTAGATTTTAGTATTTCTCTCTCTCTCTTCCAACCCTCTTTAATTCCACTGCACATTCTCCCAAGCACCTGCATGGCTCCAGTTTGTCAGCTGCATGCACCTTGCTTGTTCTCCTCTGCTCCATTTCCTATGTCACTTTTCCCTCGCCACCAACGCCGGTTTTTCACCCTCTCAAAACCAACTTGGGACTTATCTCTTCCAAACTCTTTCCCAAATCAACACATCCACCCTTAGGAGTTGCAGAGTATACCATCCCCCCATAGCACACAACCAACCGACCAACCAACCAACCAAACAACAAGCTCACCTTGAACCACAGTTATGTGCAGAACTCTTCACGTGTTTCTGCGCCTCCACCCACATGACAAAATCCACACCTGCTGACCAGATCTCCAGAGGTGGGGCCCAAGAGGCTGGATTACTCAAAGCCCCCAAGCCTGCAGGGGGTACTTAACAGTTACTGGTCGATATCCATGCCCTTTACTTTCTCAACATCCATCCATTTCTCAACTCCTTGAAACTGGCTTCTGCCCCACCACTCTACTGAAATCGTTTTCCTGAAAGTCATCAATGATTTCCTAGTGAATAAATCCAATGGTTTTCTCTATCGATGATTACAGATTCTTCCTCATTACTTTCTCCTCTCTAGACTTTCTTGGCACAGAATTATTTTGGTTCTCTTAGGGGTCTGCTATTCTGATTTCTCTCAATCCTCTCATCCTATAATGGAAATATTGTTCAAGACCCTACGGTTAGCCCTTCTCTTTTCCCTCTATATATTCTCCTCTTTGGAAATTTCACTTCCTTGCACTCTCAACACCATCTTTATGCAGGTGATTTCCAAAGCTATGTCTCAAGCTCGCACTGTCTTGTGACTGCCTCCCTCCATTTCTATCCTCCATTTCTGCTGGATGTGTCCAACTGTGGCTCAACGTTTCTAGAACTTCCCTCATCACCCTAACATGAAAAACTTTTCTTCCTCCTATGTTTTGTTATTTTTATTAAGGCTGCCACCACTCGCAAAGAAATCTAGTCTTTAATCACCTGGTCTTTAATCCATGACATCAATCACCTTTGACTCCATGGTCTGCCCCACATCATTCATCTAAGGTATGGGGAATCTCACTGAAACTGACTTTTCCCAGGACCCATGCCATTTCCTCAACCATTCATGTTGTTGTGACTCCAGCTCAGAGCTCATTATACTTGGCTATCGCCTCACTGGTGCCTAGGATTCAAACTGATGTGCGTCCAATCTTTCTCACAAGCTATATTCCAACGTATGGATGTATGTATGTGTGTATGTAGATGTAAAATGAGATATCTCTATCTCATTTTAGCCAGAGGATTTGTGGTAATGTTGGTGAATACATACAATGAAAGAGAAAATGTAAAGGATGAGTCAGAATCATGGAAACTAGGCATCAGAACGGAAGATCAGGATCTGGGAGAAATTTCTTGCAGAAACATAGGCCATAGCGTTTAGCCCAGTAAAAATCAAATGGCAGCTTTGCACTGTATGTCCTAGGAGCCAAATGGAGAAGGAAAACAATTGGAAGATTCCGTTCTCTATAAAGACAAAATTTAAGTTTCTCAGAAGCAACAACATCTCTGGCACTTCATTTGAGAATAAATTTCCCAAGTGAAAGTTCGTTAAAGGGAACACCTTTCTCTAAAGCATAGTTCCAAACATAATATTTTTTCTGATTAAAACTTTTTAAACTATCCTCCCATAAATTGAAAGAACTAATTCTAAACTTCTTAGACTGTGGCCTGAGCTTGGGAGATGATTAAATACCATGTTATCTTTTAATCTCCTCTCTCATCCTCCCTCGTGTGTTCCCTGCATTCCAGGCAAACCTCCATCTTCTGGGGTGCATCCTCCACCTCCCAGCGTCTGCATCCACACCAGGCCTGTCAGGAACACCTCTTCCCTGGTGTCCGTTTTGAGAGGCCTGGCTGCACTGCCATCTCCTTGGACTTCTCCCTAGGGCCCTCTTCCTGTTTCCTCCCCTTTCTGATTCTCCATGGCTTTGTCTGTTGCCCTTTGGTTGGCATTGGTGTCATTCCATCTCATGCCCTGTATTATATCTCTCCTGGTGGATCTTCAGCTCATCCATAGTAGAGGCTGAGACTGCTGGGTCCTCCCCAGCAAACGCCATTCTGTTGAAGACCACTTGCTAAACCCTTAAGCTCAGATCTTGAAATGTGAGGAAATAGATGGGATTCTTTTGGACCTACTCAATGTGTAAATGTAAATTTCCTAGGGGACAATAAAAAGTATTTATTCATTCCATTATATTCCAGACAACATTAAGTTGGCCTGGATTAGTTTATTCTCCTAATAAGGGAGTCAAGAGCCTTCATTTTGGACATCTACTTTAGGGCCCCACAGGTTAAAACCGTCTCTTCAGGAGCTCATCTAGGTGCTCAAAAAGTAATTTCAAATGAGTGAATGGTCTCTTTGCAAGCTCAGGATTTCTCGGGAATCACATTTGCAAAGTCATATGTGAAATTTCAGATAATATAATAATATAATAATAAATCTGTATTTGACTACTTCTTTCTTATACTTCTTTCCATATTCATAATAATATGGTAAAATGGAATAATCCAGGCTTTGGACAAAGAAATACTTTCCTCCTCCCCTCTTTATTGGAAATGTCTACAGCTGATTAATGGATGATGTCAATGTGCTGAAGGCCCTCTTCACCATCACAAGTGGGCTTATGTAATTTGTTTCATAATCTCAAACGATGGCAGTTTGATGTACTAGCTTTCTGTCTCAGTCCCCCCAAAATCTTCCTTCCTCCCTTCCTCTCTCCCTCCCTCCATCTTCTTTCTTGTAGCACCCAATGTGAGCAGTGCATTCTTAGAGTCCACACCAATCCCACAGTCGAAGGAACTTTGCTTTTTGTAAGTTCTGTATGTGTTTTATTAACTCATTTCATTCTCGTAACAACGCAGTGAAAGCAGCACTACTGTGGTCCCATTTCACAGGACACCACTGTGAACCTTAAAAAGAAAACAGCCAGTTATTTTGCCAGCAAAGTGGCCATTTGTGTATCTTCTTTGGAGAAATGCCTATTTAAATCCTTTACCTATTTTTAAATTGGGTTATTTTTCTCTTTATTGTTGAGTTGTGAATTCTTTACACAATTCTAGACACAAGTTCCTTGTACCCAGATTTGCAAATATTTTCTCCCATTCTGTGGGTTGTCATTTCAATTTCTTGATGCTACCATTTACAGCACAAAAGTCTTCATTTAATTAAGTCCAATTTATCTATTTTTTATTTTGTCTGTGCCTTTGGTGTCATATCTAAGAAACCATTACCTAACCCAAGGTCATTAGATTTACTTTGATGTTTTCTTGTAAGAGTTTGTAATTTTATCTATTACATTTAGGTATTTAGTATATGGCCCATTTTGATTTAATGTTTGCACATGTTGTAAGATAGGAGTCCAGTTTCAATCTTTTGCACAGGCTATCTAGTTGTCTTGGTACCATTTGTTGAAAAGATTATTTCCCCCATTGAATTATCTAGGAATCCTTGTAGAAAACTGATTAACTATAAATGTAAGAGTTTATTTCTAGACTCTCAGTTCCATTTCATTCATCTATATGTCTTCTGTTATGTCTTGCTTACTATAGCTTTGTAGTAAGTTCTGAAATTGGAAAACGTCAGTCCCCCGGCTTTGTTCTTTTTTCAAAATTGTTTTTACTATTCTGGATCCTTTGCATGTCCATGAGAATTTTGAAGTCAGCCTGTCAATTTCTACAAAAAAAAAGTCTGTTGGTAATTTGATAGGGATTACATTGAGTCAGTAGATCAATTTGAAGAGTATTCCCATCTTAACAATATTAAGTATTCTGGCCCACAGACATGGAATATCTTTTCATATATTTAGATCTCTTTTAACTTCTTTCAACAAAATTTGTAGATTTTGGTGTACAAGTTCTTTTGTTAAATTTATTCCTAAGTATTTTATTTTTACATCTTCAGTCTAATGCTCTCCCAACTGAACAATTTCAGTTACCCATAAGGGTTTTATTTTTAAATGCTATTTTAAATGGAATTATTTTCTTAACTTTATTTTTTATTTTTGGAATGTTCATTGCTAGTATAGAGAAATACGACTGATTTTTTAATATAGATCTTGAATTTTGCAACCCCAATGAACTTGTTCATTACTTCTAATACTCTTTTTTGTGGATTCTTTAGGATTTTCTATATTCAAGATTATGTCATCTGTCAATAAATTTACTTCTTCCTTTCCAATCTGAATGCTTTTATTTCTTTTTCTTGCCTAAGTGTCCTGGCTAGAACCTCCAATGCAATGTTCACTAGAAGTGGCAAGAACAGACATTTTTGTTTTGTTCCTGATCTTAGAGGAAAGCATACAGACCAAAAACATTAAGTATGATGTTACCCCTGAATTTTTCAGAGATGGCCTTCATCAGGTTGAGGAAGTTTCATTCTATTCCTCGTTGAGTGTATTTATCATGAAAGGCTGCTAGGTTTTGTTCAGTGCTTGTTCTCCATCTATTGAGATGGTCATATAGTTTTTGTTCTTTTACTATTGATATAATCGATTTTCAGATGTTAAACAAACCTTGCATTCCTGGGATAAATCTTACTTAGCCATGATATATACTCCTTCTTATATGCTGGTGGATTTAGTTTGGTTGTATTTGTTGAGGATTTTGGCATCTATATTCACAAGGCATATTGGTCCCTACTTTTCTTTTCTTATGATGTCTTTCTCTATTAATCAGGGGTATCAGGTTAATACTGGCCTCACAAAAGGAGTTGCTGCTTTCAAGAGTCTTTGTTTTTGGCTTTCAGCAGTTTGATTATGATGTGTTTAGGTGTGAATCTCTTTATGTTTGTCCTACTTGGATTTTTGAGCATCTTGCAAATTAATCTTTTTCACCAAATTTGAGACGTTTTTAATCATTATTTCTTGAGATATTCTATCTGATCCTTTCTCTCTCTCCTCTCCTTCTGGGACTCCCATTATGTATAGGTTGGTAAATTTGATGGTGTCTTACATGTTTGTGAGGCCCTGTCATTTTTATTCATTCTTTTTCTTTCTATTCATTAGAGTGGATAATCTCAACTGATCTGTTTTTTTTTTTTTTTTTTTGTGAGGAAGACCAGCCCTGAGCTAACATCCATTGCTAATCCTCCTCTTTTTTTTTGCTGAGGAAGACTGGCCCTGGGCTAACATCCATGCCCATCTTCCTCTACTTTATATGGGACGCCGCCACAGCATGGCTGACAGCCGTGCGTTGGCAGGCACCCGGGATCCGAACCCACAAACCCTGGGCTGCCAAGCGCGAACTAAACCGCTGCACCACTGGGCCAGCCCCTCAACTGATCTGTTTTCAAGTCTCTAATCTTTCTTCTTCTAGCTTAAATTTGTTGTTTAACGTTTCTAACGCATTTTTAATTTCTGTTATTGTATTTTCAAAACAAGAATTTCTATTTGGTTCTCTTTAAAAATAATTTATATCTCTTTATTGATATTATCTATTTTGTGAGGAATTGTTATATGTTTCTTTAATTATTTAGACATTATTTCCTTTAATTATTTGAACATATTTATAATAGCTGATTCAAATTCTTTGTCTGGTAAGTCAAATATCTGAGTCCAATCAGATACACATTCTAGGGACTGTTTCCCTCCCTCACCATGTGGATCATTCTTTCCTGTTTCTTTGCAAGTCTTATAATTTTTTGTTGAAAACTGAACATTTTAGATAACATAATGTGTCAATCTGGAAATTAGATTACCCCCCACTCCAATCCACATTTTGTTATTATTCTTTTGTTGTTGTTTTTGCTGATTGCTCAGTGACTGTCCTGGACTAAGGACGAATCCTGTAAAATTTGTATTCCTTGCAGTATGCAGTCACTGAAGTCTTTGTTCAGGTATGTTAGTGGTCAGCTAATGATTAGTTAAAGATTTCCTTACATGTCTTAAACCAATAAATCTTACATCCTTTGCTGAAGAGCTCTGAGTGTGTGTTGGGGTGCACACTTGATGCCCCAACATTTTACAACTCTGCCTTAGCCTTCACTTCCTGCTTGTGCAAGGTCTCAAGGTCAGCCAGAAGTGAGAGTCTGAGGCCCTTTCTGGTCCTGAGCACAGCTCTACACATGCACACAGCCTTGTAGATTCCCAGGGATATGTCAGAGCTTTTCAAAACCCTATGGAGATCTCATTCCCTAGATCTTCCTTTTAGGTTTTGTCAAGTCTCTTATTTGCCCAACTGGTATACCAGCCTCAGGCAGCTGCAATGTTAAACAATTGTCTCTGATTGTTTTCAACAAATGCCCTGTGGATAGGATTTTTCCTGTGGAATGAGCTCTAGGTCAGGTCAAATGAAGATACAGTCCTACTTTTCCATGGAGCTGCAGACATGTCAACTAATGACAATGGTATGGACTCCAAATCTAGCATTGCCCCTCTGGTGGCTGCTACCATAGTTGTCAAGCCTACTGTGGAGCTGAGGAGAAGAGAATGGGAGTAGACTGAATTAAAAATACTGCTGTCCTTAACAATGTTCATCAGTTTTTCTTGAATAAACACTCTTTAGATTGTTGCAGGACTTTGGTTAATTTTCAGAATTATGAAAATGTTGATTTTGACAATTTTTGCCAGTGTTTTTGTTACTTTTATGGAGGAGTGGATTTACAGAGATCTTCACTCCACCATTCTGGAAACCTCATAATCTACTGAACTACTTAAAGCTGATTTTTCGTGTCTAAAATGAGATCAGATGAGCCAGAGCCAAATATCTGTAATAACCAACTGGTTCTCTGGCACTGGTATTTTCCTTATTCTGATTATCTCCATGAGCAAAATTCCCTGGTAGAGCTAGATTGTTCATTTTGTCCTCATGCACCCAGATTGGAAATAACTGCAGGGGATGGCTCCTTTAGTTCACTTACTTCTGATCACAGATATCTATACTAAAACCTTGGAAGCCATGGCTTTATTTTGAAGCCACTTGGGTACTCATTAAGCCGTCTTGAGAGTTAACACATCCCTACTTTTCCTCAGTTGAGAAGTTATGTAGTAGGACTGACTAAATTCAGATAACAGGATAAAGAATAAGTTTAGCATACTATAACTTGTCTGATAGAGTGGTGTCTTTTCAGGAGTGTGTGTTTTGCTTTATGTACCTGTCATAGGTAGAATAATGCCCCCCTCAAAGATATCCACATCCTAATCTCCAGAAGCTGTCACTATGTTACCTTACATGGCAAAAGAGACTTTGCAGATGTGATTAAGTTAATGATCTTGAGATAGGGGGATTATTCTGGATTATTCAAGCAGGTCCAATGTAATCACAAAGGTCATTATAAGTGAGAGAGGAGGCAGGAGAAGGAGGGTCTGAAAAAGAGGTTGGAGTGATGCAATTGCTGGCTTTGAAGATGGAAGGGGACACGAGCCAAGGAATACCTGCAGTCTCTAGAAGTTAAAAAAGTCAAGAAAATAGGATCCCCCCAGACTTCCCAGAAGGAACCTTGTTTTTAGCTCCATGAGATATATTTCAGATTTCTGACCTCCAGAACTGTAAAATAATAAGGTTGTGTTGTTTTAAGCCACTAAATATATGGTAATGGTAATTTGTACAGGAACAATAGAAACCTAATTCAGTACCTTTACATTACAAAGAGAATTATAAATTTATTTGCTATACAATAGTTATATTTCCATAGGCTGGTGATAAAATAGCTGTAGAGGAAGCAAATATGGAAGAGAGAGCAAAAAGCTGAGTGACTTGTAAGTGGAGCTAGGATGAAAGCATGTTGTGGAGTTTAAATGCAGTTTTTGTAGCAGACTAATGCTTTCAAAAACCTTTTTATGTTCATGGTGGATATAGACTTGAATGTGAACTTAAAGCATAAGACAGTCTCTAAAATGTCTAGAGATGTTTCATTTACATATTGGTGATTTCTTCAAAGCATCCTGCTCAGTGATTTTTACATTTGGTTTGCTAACTCTGAGAAGCGTGATTGGGTCGCTGATTTGGGTTGCTGCTTTCTGTTTCATCAGGTGTCATATCCACCACTGCCATGTTGCTCATCTCTAGCATCACCCCAGAATTTGTGCAGAATATAGAACTATATTTTTTCTGATATCTTCTCTATTGCAAATGGTGCTTAGACTTTGCCTATTGACAAAGACAGAAATTGCCAGAATGTCTGTTAACATTATATGTGGGGTGTGGGAGATGGGAGACTATGCCAGACTACTCCTGGATCATCCCAGAGACAACAGAGTTGCCAATTATCAGTGAGACTAATAATAGCCCAACTCAGTTGGAAGAAGGTGAATTCTCTTTCTAAAGAAAACACTGTTCACAACCCTCAAGAATTTAGGTTTTAAAGACCACATATGTGGGCCATTCTTCATGCTCCACATTCCATCTACCATCTATCATTGGACTATGTTTTTGTTTTTGTTTTCTCTCCTGTGCCTATTTGGGGGCATTTGTCACTAATGATCACACACAATTAAGGGGGAAGGTAACTTGAAGTGCAAAGGTCTGGGAGCATGTATCAGGAGTGGGATGAGGAGGAGTAAGGGAGATAACATGTAAAATGGCTTTTGCAGAAGGAGACTCTGTTCTTTACAAGCGTACACACTCTTTCACTTTCCAAGCTAAGAATTATAAAAACATCCTTCAGTTACACAGTAACCTGATACTTATTCTCGTTTTTTTCTTTTGCCATCCTCCCTGTCTGTGCAAACAGACCTCCAGTGAAACACACATATAAATCCATGGTCATCCCACATTTATACCTCTGCCAATTCTTCCCTCACATGGAAACTTTAGGAAGTTCCACTCTAAATAGTTTTCAAATCCAAGCTGCCACTTTGATTTCATCAAATCAAGCCGTTGTTGAGATCAAACCTTTGAAAT
This sequence comes from Tapirus indicus, assembly GCA_031878705.1. Taxonomy (NCBI): domain Eukaryota; kingdom Metazoa; phylum Chordata; class Mammalia; order Perissodactyla; family Tapiridae; genus Tapirus; species Tapirus indicus. The sequence goes on from CM062927.1 coordinate 41,731,987, forward strand.
GAGAAAAGATTTTTAATCCATTTACACCAGATGGGGTACAACTCTCGCAGCCTTGAGAGCTACAGGATTAGGATTTCTCAAACCCTTTCTGTACTCCTACCTCCCACATACCCAGCATATTTTACAGTTACTTTAATCAAATTGTATCAGCACTTGCATTTGAACAAAATCAGGGAGAGAATGTTCTGTGTAACCCAGCCTTGTAGGAGCTGTTGGTGTACTTTAGTGACAAAATACTGCCTTTCTTTCTCTACAAGGTTCAGCAAATAAAAATAAAAACAGGACTATGGAAAATAAGCTCAAAGCTAAGCTTTTCAGTAAGGGGTAACAAAAATAAGAAAATGATTGATATCATAACAGAGAGGTATTTTTGTAATAAGCTTGAAACATTTATGTGGAGGAAAGATGAATGGAAATGGCAAGTTTCTTCAACTATAGATATTGAAATTCTGAATTTAAAAAATCATTGTCTAAAATTATTTTGTGTTTATTTTCATCAAAATAGAAATATTCCTTGTGATAGAATCTGCCTTTGATTTTATCTTCTTCTAAATGGCAATTATTAAATTGTGCAGAATTATTAAATTTCTCATAGCTGTCACTTACTCTGCAAAGTTATCTCCCTTTTCTTCTGCTGGCACTTGCCAGACAACAAAGATGGCACTTTATGTTCCCAGATACAAATGACAACATAGGTGGTTTGTGAAGTTAAGTGCTCCACAAACAAAGCTGGAGAATCTACTCTTGGGAACAAACCCCACGGGCATGAGGACTCTGGGAACTGCAGTGGGCGGACAGCATTGCACTCATACAGAATCTGTGTGACAAGCACATGAGCCTTTCAGGATCTTGCTTTGTGACTCCCAAAATGTGAATAAGGCACTACCTGTGAGAAAGATCCCAAGAGTGGGGAAAGCTATTTGTCATTTGTGGCATTCACAGCTGGATTTCCTCCAATGTCATCTCAAGCTTAAGCAAATAAATGCCAGATTAAAAAAATTTTTTTTTAGTGTTTTAGGATTAACAAGCAGTTGATGTTTGCATGTAACAAGTAGTATATGAAAAACATTATGACTTAGAAATATACAATCTTGACACTTGCTGGCTAAGAGCAATGACATGAAGGGAAGAGAAGTGGGCAAGCAGAGAGGGGTATGGATACACAGCACTGAGCACCTGACATCTAGGTTTTCATTATGGAAAGAGCCCTGAGAAATTTTATCATAAAGAGCTCCAGTCCCCAAAAGTCACTTCCATCTCTTGGAAGGTCAAGATGCATAGGGGATTACAGCTCACTTGGTCATTGCTCTGCCAGTGTCCCCTCGGCCCCCTTTTGTGTTGAAGCACGTCAGCTTGGCTGCCAGGCCAGCACTTGTGTCTTTGCTGAAGAGCTGCTGGGATCCACCTTACCCGCAACACTGAACCTGGTGTCCTCTTAGCCTTGACACAGAAATGTGGGGCATAAGTACCGCGCTTCCTTTGCCCCCTTGGCTGGGATCATTCTGCAGTCAGTGTTTCATACCATTCCCAGAGCCTTCTGGCGAGACCATGAGTCAGCTGCCCTTGGTATTAGCTGTCTTAATAATGCATCCCTTCTTGAGTGCCTTCCCTTCCCTGTGTCACCTCCCCACTCCTGTTGCACCTCCCTACATTTAAAAAAAACCTACATGCTCTTAAACCATGTCTCAGGCTCTGCTTCTGGGGGAAACCCCCTAATAGAGAGGACTCTTTTAGAATCACTGCAAAGGGGATCCTTGGTTCCCAAGTCCTCAAGCGGTAACACCAAATAGGGTAGAAATAAAGATGAAGAATGAAGAGGACCAGAAGCAAACTGGGGGCTGGAGAGTGGGTTACGCCATCTGGGTGTAGCGGAAAGAACCTTTCCTGAGCTAAAACCTCACTCTCACCCCTTATCAGGCAGGCACCGTGGGCAAAGTGCTCCTTGTCCCTGAGCCTCATCTCCAAAGTGTGGAGCCACGTGAAACGATGCCTTGACAAGGATGCCTAGTTCCAAGCGGGTGTGCAGTAGCTGACGTGCCTTCTCAAGCTCACTCCACACATCTTCACTTTTGCTCTGGACTCCTCCTAGTCAGTGGTAACTTACTTGGCGAATGCCCTGCTCAGAAGAGCAGGGGGATTAGCATGCGTGGGACCACGCTTGACCAGTGGGAAAGATGGAGCCTGTGGATCAATGCCCCCCGTCTTCAAGCAGATCATTCTAGGAAGCACTTGGGACACTTCTCTGGAAGTCTAGGTGGAGTGGAATTACACTGCCCCCAGCAGCGACTTTGACAGTTCACCCTTATATCAGCCCTTCTTCCTTTCTTGTCTCAGTCTCTCCCTCCTTCCTGGGATCACACTGCAGATCAACTGCCTGCACCCACGTCCTTATCTCAGGGTCTCCTTTTGGGGGAATCCATGCCAGGACACGCGGGCTGGAAGTTTTTTTTTTTAAGGTAACATCATATTTGAGAGAGTGCTCTGCAATAAACAGGCATCAGTGAAACCCTGTGACAACACCTTCATTCAGAGGAGAGTAGACGTGGCCAGCCTGAGAAGCTCTGCACTCTGTGGGGCTTCTGGGTAGCTCACATGGCTCTCAGATTTCCTCTTTAGAAAATCTTCAGACTGGTTCAGGAGCTGCATGAGGACATGGAGACGTTGGCTCCTTAGGAAAAGGACAAGGAAGGCCAGCTTTGTGCAGAGTAGTCTGTGTGCAGCCCCAGCCTCCCTGGGACTTAGATAAAGGGAATGGTGACCTCATTCACACTTATCTTTTCTCCCCCTCATGGGGCTGAGCTTTGGGGAACCCCCTAACCCCAGGGCACCCATGGCCCCCAAGAAATAAGGAGTCACTTCACAACATCTCCTTCATTCAAGGCTCCTAACTACTGACCTAAGGATTGTTTTACTTTTGTTCATAAACTAAAAAATCAAACCTCGCTCTAGTTTAAGATGTTCCCTCAAAAGCACTTAATTAAAAATATATATATATACAATGTGACAGCTTTAAATGTTACCATCACAGTTGAGTTTCTCCAAAACCTTTGTTTTCTGTCCTACAGTGATGGCATCTTCCACAGTGACAACTGCTCTCCACTTCCTGAGGCGACCTTATTTAACCCATGGGTCTTTAACAGGAGGGAGTTGCCCTGGGTGTGACCTAGGTGGTGAGAAGAGCGGGAGGGAGTGGAGTAGAGTGGGGGTCCCTCTTAAGAAGGGGGTCCCTGAACCCATAGAAATGCGACCCAGACTCTCACAAAACCAGCTGGCTTCTCCCTTTCACCTCGCTGAGAAACATGAAAGAAGGGTTTAATTCCTCAGGTTCTCCTATCTGCTAGGGGATGCAGAATCTATGCAAGTAGAAAAATGGGGGCTTCTTTATTTAGATCATCTTTTCACACTTTTTAAGTTGAGAGCCCTATATTTGAATGAAGTTAGGGTTTAATTTTATGTCTTTCTCTGTGGATGTGAGTATTTACCGTGTGTTGAGGAGCCATGACCTTGTTAAGAGGTCATGTATGCACGTGCCACCTTTCCGTATTAGAGGGGAGCCCCGGGATGGAGAGCTGATGCTGTTAGTTTGCTGGGACTCTCTTTATATCCCCTTGTCCCCAAAGAGAACAGAGCAGCAGCCTAGCTGCGCCAACCTTTACCTTTGGAAGGAAACTAAGGCTTGACTGCGGCTCTTGACCTAGGAGCCTCACCTCCAAGCAGACTGCTGTCCAGAGAGAGGGGTGAGTTAGGACCAGGAGGTGGAAGGGAAGGGGGCATTTGTCCACCCAGAGAGGGTGCTGCTTGTGTTTGGTACTGCTGCCTCAAGTTGGGGGTTCAGCTCAGGTCCTAGGCCGGAAGGGGCAGAGAAGAGGCAGAAGAGGGAGGGAAGGAAGCGGAAGATGCGTGGGTGGGGTGGGGTGGAGAACAAAAGGCACTATTTTGATAGCTCTTCTCTGAAAGGCCCATCATCTCCATTTACTGTGTCTCAATAGCTGGGGCGCAGAGCACAGCCCCGTGCGGGTCAGCTTGTGCCTCTGCTGGGCTGTGCACTTCCCAGGAGGAAAGTGAGAGCTGAGGGGAAATAGAAGGAGACGCAGGGAGGAGGGAGGAGGAGAGGGAGAGGGGGAGAGCGAGAGGGAGAGAGAGGAGAGGTGGGAGTGAGGGAGGCAGAGAGGGAGAGGGGTGGGAAGGAATAGAGCAAAAAGGAGAAAGGGGTGGGGGAGGGGAGAGAAAAGAAAGGGGAAAACCCCCTTGCTGACACGGGGCATAACTTAATTTTCACGGTGCTGGGACAGCTGTATCGTGTAATCTGCCATGGCATGCCGTTAAAGCTTCAATGACTTTACTGACCCAGAAGGGAAACTCAGACCGTGGAGAGGCTTTTGAAAAGAAGTGGTGATCTTTCACGATTTATGAGCTTGTCTTAAAGAAACAGACTCCACTCACTTTAAATTAATCACCCTTTCCAGGGTGCATAGAAATCGGGGTCTCTGGCTGCGCCTTGTAGAGGCCTTGAGAGCTGGGTCCGCCTCGACCCCGCGGCTCCGCGGAGGCAGAGGTGATGGTGGTGGAGGTGATGGCAGAGGCGGAGGTGAAGGCGGTGGAAGGCAGGGTTTTCTATGTTGTCGCCTCCCGGGGTGGGCGCCGCCGAGGAGGCCCAGGGACGCGAAGGGGGCGGCGGGGCTGCAGGGACTGTAACTCGCAAAGGAGGGGCGCGGTGTCTCCTGGAGGCCGGGAGGTCAGAGCAGGGATGGCGGGCAGGGGGTGGGAGGAGGGCATGTGTGTGGTGGGGAAAGGCCTCATTCACGTTCTTGGACTTGCATTCATTGTGCAAGAAGAAAAAAGAAACCAGGAAAAATATAAGGCATTTCACACCCTGATGAAATGGGAGACCTCCCGTGTGATTAAACCGCTGAAAGGAAAAGCGGGGTGTTACCAAACCCACTTTATCCTCCCTCATTTTACTCTTTCTGAGAACAAAAGGTAAAAACCTCATCCTAATGTGCATATACTTACTGTTTAAATTTTGGCAGAGATATATTTCCCCAAAAGGGACGTTTTGGAGAACTGACAATCCTAAAATAATAAGCCATAATATCCAAGTAAACAATCCCAAGACCATAAGTATTCTTTAACTTAATATAACCAAGCAAATAATTGCATTCATCTTCAAAACACCTCTGCAAACCTCAGAGCTTTCTCTGAGCCATTTAATACCCTCTGCAGAGGACAAGTGAGCCTATTGTAAGGAGTCCCATGGTAAGGCTTTCCCTTCATTCCATTTGGGGGTCCCCTTTGTACTTATGCTGTATGTCAAGGGGTGCTGTGTTTTAGCACATTTTGGAGTCTTTTGCATTTCTATGGTTTCACCAACTGGCTACATTTGCTCAGCTTCAGATGTATTGAAGGCTTTCTCAATTAAACCTCTTCTGGTGATAGAAATGGGATCCAGTTAAAAGAAATTTTGAAGAAGCAGATAAAGTAAATCTATTCTTCTTACTTTTTTTTTTTTTTTGCTGAGGAAGACCAGCCCTGAGCTAACATCTGTCGCCAATCATCCTCTTTTTGCTGAGGAAGACCAGGCCTGAGCTAACTTCTGTGCCCATCTTCCTCTATTTTACATGTGGGACGCTGCCACAGCATGGCTTGATAAGCAGTGTGTAGGTCTGCACCCAGGATCTGAACCTGTGAACCCCAGGCTGCCGAAGTGAAGCGTGCGAACTTAACCAGTATGCCACTGGCCTGGCCCCTATTCTTCCTATTTTTGATAAAATATTGTATCTGGTCTTTAGATATTGATTAGAACAAACTGTCTTAAAAAATTGTGTTGGTCCATAATTTAAAGTTCGGTAGCAGTCAACAGACTTCTAAGGATTCGTGCACCAAGAGGATTGAAGAGAACAGAAGCAGCAGCAGCTGGCCATGCGCTTGGCCTTGTGTGACACTCAAACAGGGTCCAGTTGAGGTAACCTTGCACTCTTGGACATGCCCTAACCCTTCTGAGCTCATCAATGAGGTGACACGGCTCCGGATAGGATGTCATTGGGTTGCACTTCTTGTGCTCACCACCAGTCAGGGTTTGATGATTTGAATTTCTAGAATACAAACTGCAGTACCGTATCCCAGCATTGCTGATTTTATACAGAGTCACTCCACTCGCATTGCAAATTAGGCAGGTAGGGCGGAGAGATCGCTGAGGATAGATTTTCAATCCTGACTGAGCATCAGACTCACCTGGGAAACTTTATAAAATACAGAGCCTTGCCTGACCCCGGACGCACTGGCTCAGCTCCTTTGGGGTGGGGCTCAGGTACAGGTCATTAAAATTTTTTTTCTTAATGTATTGAGGTGAAATTCACAAACATAAAGTTCACCATTTTAAAGTGAACCATCCAGTGGCATTTAGTACATTCACAATGCTGCGCAGCCACAATCCCTCTCTCGTTCTAAAGCATTTCCCTCACTCCAGTAGAAAACCCTGCTCCACTAAGCAGTTTCTCCGGTTCCCCTGGTCTCCAGCCCCTGACAACCATCCATCTGCTTTCTGTCTCTATGGGTTGACCTAGTTTGAATGTTTCATATAAAATGGAAACATACAATATATGATCTTTTGCATCTGGCTCAGGCATGAGTGTTTTTAAGAGGTGTGTTCTAGCTGAGGGAGTCACAGTGGCCCCTCTAAGGACAGATTTGGCTCTTTTCTTTTTTTGAAAAGCTTTCAATTTTAATTATTATCAAACAACTTTACAACATCAACCACAAAAAAAATTAGTAATTCCATTCACTTTACAATCTTTCTTACATCAACAATTTAAATTTCTTTGTGGTCTCTCCATTTTTATGCACCTATGTAGATTTAACTTTATTCTAATGATAGAATAAATTAAATATTTTGCCCTATTTCTAGATATTATTGTTTTCTGTATACTTCTATGTGTGGCTAATGTTTACATTTGTTTTCTTCTTTAGTCTGTGTAATTTATCCTTGTAATAATACACTTTAATTTTTCAAACTCACTCCTATTTTCTTTTGCCTTTTGATATTGCCATTCCAAACATCTTAGTTCAAGAAATTGCCTGGATGTTTTGTATCACTGGTATTTCCTTAGTATAGATTTCCAGAAATAGTGTTATTGAATCAAAAGCACAGATTAAAAAAACATTTTTCTCTCATTAATGAAGTAATTCATGTTTGTTCCAATCACAGCTTTCAATCAAAGAGCATTTGACACTTGTGGAATAAAAGATCTCGGCCTTTTGGTGTCAGCTTCATCATGTCACACATTCAGAATAGACGTTTCTCCTATCAAAGTGCATAACACACCGAGGTAGAGACCGCTTTGCCATGCATGGTCCACAGTGGGCACCGGTTGGTCTGTGCTGGCACAGATCTGACAACAACCCCTGGGGATCAGATTTAGGAAATGAGAGAGGAGATTTTGCAAGAGGATGAGATTCCTTGGTTCAATACCCGTTAGGAAGGAGTCTAGAAGTGCTCACGCTCAGATGCCACCTGGCAGCGAGGCAGCAGGACCCTGCCATCAGTAGCCATGAGTAAAGATGCTTCCCCAGTCTGAGCACGCAAGGCTGTTTTGCAACATCATTAAACCCACTGAACAGTCACTGAAAAGTTGGTGCCGTACGAAGGAAACTCTCATACCTGAGTTCACTCATACTACCCTTGTTACAGAAAAAAAGTTATTTTTTCATATCCACAGAATGGAATGTGAAGCCCCCAATTTACTTGTGAAGGAGCAGATCAACACCGTGAGGAGTGTGTACCATTCAAGGGCATACCGCTGGACGACCAGGCAGGAAATGTCCCTACACCTTCTCTGAGATGCTTTTCTTAAAGGAGGGAAGTGGGAAAGTCACCTTTAACCTGAACCCATTTATTGCACCAGAGCTTTTGAAAGCACAAAATGTTTAATTTGCTTAGGAACAAATGGAGAGATGAATCATTACAATTCCAAATTGGTCAGAGCTAAATTTGGATAAAGGAGGATTTTGTGTAGACTAGAACTGTACCTTAAGGCATTTATTAAAAAGCGTGTGGCCAGTGATGGGACTCAATCCTGTTTTCTCTGGAGGTGTTAGTAGACTTTGACAGGACGTGTCAGGTATGAGGAGATACTAACCAAAAGCATTTAAGGTTGATCCCCTTCCATTCGAATTTCTGGAATTCTCTAACGCTTCATGGAAACCTCAGACTTTGAGGTGTGGAGCTCTGTTTCGTAGATTTCCTGGATCAAGAGGCAGAGCACCGACGCTCTCTCAGGAGCCCTGGAGGCTCTTGTGTCGGCTTCACTCTCTGAGCCTCCTCCTTTTGTCTCTCCGCAGCAGGGCTTCCTGGGCATCTCTGATTTCCTTCCTCCATGACCTTGGCCTGCCTGTAGCCATGGGTTCCACTGGCATTGACTGCGGCCACAGTTCTGAGACTTCATAGCTCCAGTGTTCAACACCATCCTGACTACAGCTTCTGGGCCTTTTAATTCAAATTCTTGGTATAGAGATCGGATGCCTGATTCAATACAGCCACATGTCCCTCTGGTCTAATCAGCTGTGACCAAGAGACAGGGTCACCTGGCATATACCTGGCCACTTAAGCCCATCTCTAGCACTTCCAAAAAAGTGCCTTGGTTGCTCTGGCAGGCATCTCATTTCAGCATTCAAGATTTTTTTTTTTTGGCTTCCAACTCATTCACTTGTTTATTCATTCAAACAAGATTTAATGAATGTCTGCCTTCTGCCAGGTGCTAGCTGGGATCACCACTGTAGTCACCAAATAAACAAGATGTGGTCCTTGCCATCTAGCTCTCAGTCTAGCAGACACACACTCAACTGGGTTTGGAGAGCAGGGGAAGGCAAAGAAGGTGACCTCAGTGTAGGACTTGGGTGAAACGTGGTGGGAGGATGACATTTCACATGTGTGCAAGGGCTGAGGGGTATCACACATCAAGATATGGTCTGGGGACTGTAAGCAGCCTGTTTGGGGAGCAAATGCACGTGGGGCTGGAGAGGTCAGCAAGGGCCAGGCACAGGGTCTCATAGCCTCGATAACTTGCTCGAAATTCAGCCCGCAGATTGGCACTTCCCGACACGTGGATCACAGACCCCTCCAGGGGATCAGGAAGGTGTTGCGGGAGATCAAGTCATCGAAGGTGTTATGGGAACTATTTAAAGTTTTATTAAAACAATCAACGAATGAGGTGTTGCTTTTATTCCCTTAAAAAAGGCAGTGAGTGTGCATGGCAATTAGTAGAGGGCAATGGTCACGCTTAAAATTATCACTTGGTTTTAAAATTGTTTTGGTTTTTAGTCATACACAGTTTATGGATTGTTGGTTTGAGGCGGAATCATAAGGAACAAAGGCATCAAAACACAACAGATCAGTGAGGAGCGTAAATGTAAAAATAATCCCCCCAAATTGCCTCCAGATGATCATCACCAGATCGGTGAATAGTATTGCTCTGGTAAAAAGCCTTTGGTAGCACACCAAGGACTTCAAAATGCAATGTGGAAGAAAAGACACTGGTGTTTGTATCCAATTCAGCTTTATGCTTACTACTAATAAAGACCCCTGAAACTCACATGCTTCATTTGTGAAATGATTGTGGACAGTGGTCCAAAACCTTTTCTTTTCTCATCTCTTAGAAGCAAAGCAGAAAAATTATTTTCTTAAAAAATGACCACTATCATTTTTGAGTGCAAAGTTCAACAAGAGTTCCAAATATCAGGTCACAAAAGATTTTTATGTTGATTGTGAAGCTGTGACAGGTAGTTCAATTTCAATCTGCAATATATTATATTGCACCCAAACGTGTGTTTGGTACAATATATAATACATCATTTAGTAACAGACTCATCAACAAATGATGTTTTTCCTTACACAGTCTCAGTCACCTGAGGGCATGAGTCATATGAACTGAGAAAAAGTCAAAACCCGTCTTTACCTACTACTGATATTATTGAATTTTTGTGTTAGAAATGAATTTTATAATCTGCACAAATACACTTATATATAAAATAAAATATTTTACTTGAAATACTTTTTATCACATTCCATAAAGAAATCAACAAATGATTAAAAATATTCTTAAGGAGCTTTATTAGATTGTACATTATAATGAAAAGTCTCCTGGCAAGTGTCAAAAGTTGGAGATGCTGATGAGGTTGATGGGAAGCCAGTGAAAATTTTAAACAGGAGGACATGCCCCAGGAAGGGCACATGGTCCCTCCTGATGCTAGTGTCCTCTGCTCTGTTCAAAGGCAGATCCCAGAGAACATGGTGCAACATTTACTGGAGGAGAGTTTGATATTAGAAAACATTCTTGAGATGGATTGAAATTACACAATTATATGCACTAAGTTTCTAGCTGACTTTTGTCCTCCTCTCTGGGTCAAAGAAATGGCCAGTGGAGAAAGTGTCTGGAATTCATGCTTTTCACATACACCACTGGGGTGAACTTCCCACAAAGGACGTCTTCTACAGAGGAACTTGCAGTGGTGTCCACAGAGGGAAGATGTTGCATTACCTGGGCTGGGGGACCTGCAGCACGTGTGGAAGCTGGTATTTTAAAATGTAGGTTTTGTTCTTATTCAGGCCTGGTGAGGTTAGCAGGTCAGGAAAGGGCTGTGATTGAGAAGAGAGTTACTCACAGTTCCCAAGAGGAGGGGATGTATCACAGCACACAGGGCCACAGAGGGAAGCACCAGTGTCATGAGGAGGCAGAGGGAGCAGGAGGAAAATGAGGCCTTTGTTGTGGTTTCCACAGGGAGGAATGAGCAGGGCAGGATAAGTGGGTTTAAGATTGGCTTATCTGAGTAATTTTAGCAGACTCTGGGGTGTGGGGAGTGTCTCTAGTTGACTGGAACCTGGCCGTGGTGTGATTAGGGCAGGGGACTAGTGGTCTGGACTGTGAGAGTCCAATAAAGGAGGTGGTGGTGGTGGTGGTGGTGGTGGCAGTGGTAATGACTCTGGATTAGTTAGTTTGCATGTGAAAGACACACTCACTGGTGAGTCCTGACTAGGAACTGGCCAGCAGTGGGAGGGGCAGTCCCTCCAGGGTCAGCAAGGCTCCACCATGTCAAAGCATCAGAAATACAGAAAATGAAAAAGACATGATTAATACAACCGTTCACTTTAAAGCCACTGACTAGATGCCAAATCTGGCATCTTGGAGTTGACTGTGATGGCACATGGCGGGGAGGCAGAGGTGGGGGCAGATTATGAAATGTGACACATCTCGGCTCCTCATCATGACCCATAAATTGCTTCACCTTTTGTGCAAATGCATCTAAATCTACATGACTGTGTCAGGATGCTTCACTTTCTTTAATAACATGGAACCCAGAATTCCTTTGTCAAACATGGGGAGAGGGTGCCCTGGTCTGAGAAGAAGACTGGGCCGCACAATGCCAACCCTGATCTCTCTCTAGGACGCACATTCCCCTCAGTGTTTTTGGCTGAAAACTTCTGTTACCACTCTCTTACGTTCAAGGAGTTGCTGGTCTTCTTTTAACGATCTGACCCATGTGTACTCTTTTCTTATAATTGGCTGCAGAGTCAAAATGTTTAGAAAGACTTCTGGAGGCAAGGACAGAGAAAAAGGGAGCAAAATAGGCAATCTCTCACCTATTTCTGGCTTATAAAATGGAGATCACTCATCTTTAGCCTGTGATGCACCTCAGGGGTCTCCTCCTGTCCAGAGCCCAGGTTGTGCCCAGTGACGATGATCATCTTGAACCAACACTACCCAGGAGTGAACTAACTCATGGACATTCAAGTTTCTCAAAGTAAAGACCAAGAAAAAGAGCCTACATTGTCTCTTCCATTTATATCAGTCCCAGTCTCCCAATTCCTCTTTCCTGATTAAGGAGTCCAGTCTTTATCTGGGTGAATGACCTCACCCTCAGGAAGATTCTTCGCCCACAAGGATTTCGCCTCATCCCTTCAGGTCTCAGCAGAACAAATGTATGAGTGACACATAAAAATTCAGAATTCTAAGATGGCCCCCCAAGATTCCAGCCCCCTGGTCTACACACCCTGTGTCATCTCTGGGACTTGTGACTACGATGAAATAGTCACGTCATGCTTAAGTTATGTTATATGGCACAGTTAGCGTGAAGAAAGGGAGGCTATCCTCAGTAGGCCTTACTTAATCAGGTGAGCCCTAAAAGGGACTGGGCTCTTCCTGGTGAAATAGATTTGAAGTGTGACAATGATAGGACATAAGAATGAGTCTCCATTGGTGACTTTGAAAATGGAGGGTCCAAATGGCATGGAGTGTGAGCAGACTGTAGGATCTGACAGTGGCTCCCGGCTGATAGGCAGCAATGAAACTAGGAACTCAGCCCCACCACTGCAACAGGCTGGGTGTGAGCTTGGAACAGGGCACTGAGCTCCAGCTGAGAATGCAGCCTGATGGACACTTTGGTTTAGGCTTGTGAGACCCTGAGCAGAACACCTAGTCACCGTGCCTGGATTTTTGACCTAAGAACTGTGAGATAATAAATGGGTGCTGTTTTAAGACAATACGTTTGCAGTGGCTGATTAGGCAGCAATAGAAAACTAATACAAACTCCAACCTTCTTGAGAGACGTAGATCTAATCAGGTCATGACGCCCACATAGTCTGTTGCAGGAGAATTGATGGTAGTGGGTTCTGTTGCAAAATGACTCAGTGTGCTCTGAGGTCTGCCATGAAAATAACAGCTGGACTCTGTTATTTACAGTACAAAACCCACTCCTTCTTACTACAGAGTTGCTTAGGTGTGTGTAAGAATAGGTAAATCACCTGAATGGGTATCACCAAGCACCGTTATTTCCAAGTAAATGACCAAAAGGATGATGAAGAGTACAAGGAACTTCTTGAAGTAGATTGTTGATGGTGACTATCCACCAGCACTGTCCAGGTTTCTCATTACTCTCTAGATAGTAAACAAAAGCAGTTTCTCTTGTCAAATTACTCATCAGTTGACGCCTTAAAGCTACTTCTTTCCAGACAATGAAGAAGTTAACAAAGTATTCTGGGTGTTGCTGTCTGCTTTTAATCCTTGCCCAAATTTACTACGAGATCTGACCCCAGGAACCTAAGACTTGGGTTCCAGATACTATAATTGAGGTCAAAAGGCCCCCTGTCACACAGGAGCCACAGAGTAAAGGGAGCTGTGTGGCATCACCACACTGACCAGAGACAAAGGGGGTCCTCCTAGGTGGACTTGACAATAGAGAAATGGTTCTCAGTCTTTCTGGGCCAACCTGTATTGACCTGGTGATGTTTACGTGTGTAACCTAGGCATACCCAGATGTTTTATGCCCTGTGGCAAGGATGAGATAGTTTGTGGGTTTTGTGCAGTTCCCAGTGTTAGCTAAAATCCCTGCCCATTGAAACCGCTCCTTTAGGGAGCCATGTGGCATTGGTTTTCAGCTAGACCTCCTGAGGATAAACAAAATGAAGGAAGCACACATTTTTTTTCTGGCTACCAAAACTGCTGACAAGGAATCATCTGGTGGATTCACATTTACAGTTTCAAACAAGAGCTCTCAGGGCTAGTGAAGAGATTTTTAGTTAAAAGGGGAAGGTACCGTGGGTGGTGTCTGTCTGAGTTGAGATAGGCTGCATGATTTACATCAGCACTGACTTATCTCTGGTATTGAGACCAAAGAGAAAGCTGTGACCTTCTTAGAGTTTCCTGACCTCTTTTAGCCCTTCTAGTCTAGAAAATAGAGATAATTCCTGTCTTATAGGATTGTTGTGAGAACGGACTGAAACAATGTAAGTAAAATACTTTGCATAATTCCTGGCACATATTATATAATAAAGGAGAGCTGTCATCATCACCATCATCATTGCCATCACCACCATCATCACCATCACCACCTTCACCACTACCATGGTCACCATCATCACCATTATTGTGAATGTTACCGAGCAAGGGCTCACTACTCCATGTGTATAGAAGCCAATACTATGGCACCAACTTTTGAGAGAAGAAAGAACTATATTGCAAGGTTGACCAGCAAAGAGAAAGGAGGCAGGGCTCAAATCTGTCTCCCCAGCTGAAGCAGGACGGAGTTTTAAGGAGGTGGGAGGGGTTATGTAAAATACTGGCTTGGAGGAATCTGATTGGATGGTGGGAGTATAAGGGTCTTGTAAGTCGGGTGTGCTACATATCAAGGGACCCCTCACTTCTCATTAAGTTCCCCATGTGGCTCTCACCTCATGTTGGTTCTGGCTGCTGGAAGTCATCTGAGGACAAGGGTTCAATCTTCTGGGCATACCCTGAGATTCCGTCTTCTGCGCATGCTCTTTGCTCGGGCTGCGGCAGGAACGCAAACGGGTCTGGGAGGGTTGCGGAGTGTCAACCCCACGGCGGTTTTGCTGGTCTAACACAGCCCTGCCTGTGCTCTCACGCTCTTCTCTGGGGGAAAAAAAACTTACAAGAAGTTTAGAGAGATAGGTGGACCGACCAATGGGTACCAAGGCGGTTTCATCAACATCATCGTTTAAAAAAGAACATTTTTAGTGAAAGCTTACTACTCTTTAAGCTATCTTATTTCATCTGACTTCAATATCACCTTAAATACAACTTTATTTACATATTTAAAAATGTTAAGCCCTCAAGAAAAAAGGCATAGTCAGCCCTCATAGTTGTGGTTGTTCCCTTGTCTAACTTTCCATTCCAAGGTCATTGTTATGGTCTGAATGTTTGTGACTCCCAAATTCATATGTTGAGATTCTAACCCCCAACGTGATGGAATTAGGAGGTGAGGCCTTTGGGAGGTGATAAGGTCATGTTTAGTGCCCTTATAAAAGAGGCTCCAAAGAGCTCCCCAGCCCCTTCCACCATGTGATATTACAGTGAAAATATGGTGTCTGTGAACCAGGAAGTAGGGCCTAACCAGATACCAAATCCACCTGCCGGCTTGTACTTCCAGCCTCCAGAACTGTGGGAAATGAGTTTCTGTTTATAAACCACCCAGTGCATGCTATTTTTCATACTGCAGCCCAAATGGACTAAGACAGTCATAAAATACTCTGCCTTTCTATTAAAAATAAGTAAATAAATTTCTCCCGGGGCAAGAATGTCCCCAGCATCCTTATGTAAGTCACTAGTTTTAGAGAAATCATCTGTATATGGCAGTTCCCTCCCCATCGTTCCTGAGAATATCTGTTCTGTGGGCATGGTTTTAGTCCCCTGCACCCGTGCCCACCTACACCCCTGCCTCTGTGTAAGCATTCAATACAGAATGATAGAAAAAAAGCTGTATCGATGGAGACAAGACAGTACTCCCTTCCTCACTAGAAAGTCTTTTCCTAAAATCTCCTGTGTGTGGATTGACTTCTGTATAGCTTTTTCTTAACTCTGAAAATATCTGTTTTCCTTTGCATTTATTTTTTTGTTTCTGGAGGGGTATTTTTAATTTGTTTTTCACATGGCATGTTTCAAGTTA
Organism: Tapirus indicus; assembly: GCA_031878705.1. Lineage (NCBI taxonomy): Eukaryota > Metazoa > Chordata > Mammalia > Perissodactyla > Tapiridae > Tapirus > Tapirus indicus. The sequence goes on from CM062927.1 coordinate 41,747,440, forward strand.
ATCCCATTGGGGATAATTAAACAAAAGAAAGCTGAGGAATGGGAGTAAAGAAGATAGGAGAAGCAGAAGGTAGACTAGAAATAGAGATTTCCCAACGTATGAAACTTAACTGCACCGCCCCATTATGATTCCCCATGCGTAAAATGGCGTTGAGCTCATCTTTATATAGTGCGCTCTCTTATAGCTTAATTTTTGTTTTGCACATGGTATATAAGTCCAAAACATATGAAAGAATGCACAGTGAAAGTCAAGACCTGCTCTCTCCCAGTGACAGCACCTGTTCCTTCCACCTCCAGGGGCAGCTGCTATTAGCAGCAACTTTGTAGGTCTTTCTAGAGCCTGGTGGAGAGTTGTGAACATTCAGAACCATGGCGCATGTTACCCACTCTGTTCTGCACCAGGCTTTCTTCACTTTGACAGTATACGGAGAAAACTTCTTTATTTGATTTGATGGCTACACAGTATTCCCATGTGTAGATGGATCATAACTGAATTAATGAATCCTCTTCTGATGAATATTGTTGTTTCCAATGTTTTGCTATTATAAACAATGCTACTATAAATATCAGACACATCATTTCAGTGGGCTATTTTTAATTTTTGAGAAATGTTAAACATATTTATGCATGTTTCATTGGATCTCTGGCAAATTTAGTTACCCCAGATTATTTTTTTTTTGTCATAAGGTATTAAGTTTCCTCGACCAAAATTCTCATTTAAAGATGTCCTTTTGTCCTAAAATACTGGAAATCACTGTCAAATGGCTTTTTTTGGAAGAAGAGAAAACATTCCTCTCTCAATGCCCTCACACATTTGACTGATCGTTGTATTTTGCAGTGCACAATTACCCCCCCAAATCTGCACCCCATAGTTATTTCCTAGCTAAGTTGTCTCCCACCTCCCAGACTCCCCAACATTTTAACTCTTAAAACTAGCTGTCCTCCTGGGGTTTTGCCCACTTATGTGTGTGTTACACAAGTATTCCTAGACAAAGAAAAAAAAATTTTAAGAATAAAGTTTAAAAAGTAAAAAAAAGTTTAAGAATATTGCCTGTATTAATAACTAACATTATATGTAAGCAATTGTGATTTCTTCATAATCTATTAACAGAATATGTGTTATGATCATCAAAATCATTTGTGAACTATCTGCTTGAAGTGGCTCTCACAATAACTATTACACGTGCACACATACACGCATAGAGACATGTAGATGAGCATTTGCCCACGGGACTGTGGTCTAGAAGACGCGAAGGAATGAGCCACGTCATGGACTGTTTTAATTACCGATCGACGAGTATTCATAGAACACCTCTATGTGCTCACCACTCCTTTCCCATACCTTGTTTACTCTTGGCTACTTTAGAGATATATAAAATTACATATATACTAATTTAACTTCTGGCAGTGTTCCACAGATTGGCAGAGAATTCTGATATTTGCTCCAAAATTCCAATGAATTTTCTCATTGGACAAAAACAGACTGGTCATTAATTGAATCCACCTGTATTAGCTTGACTTGATTGCAGGATTGTGAGGCTTAAGGGATCTTCAAGATGATCCTGTTCAAACTTTCCTCTCACTGATGAGAAAACTTAAGCTCTGGAACAGATTGTTACTTTCCCAGGATAAGACAGCAAAGCTAAGATGAGATGAGAACTTCCTGATCCCCAATTCAGTATTCTTTCCTTTTTTAAATCTAATTGACCATGTTACTTTGGCTATTTTTACTCTCCTAGGGTTAGTCAGTCTCTGCATTTTTTCCAATAATGTGTGTATGGTATATGTGTTTGCATAAATTTTGAGAAATATCTAATCCCTGAATGGTACTTTAAAATCACCTGGCCCATAACTCTTCTTTTTTTAACCCTATAATTATCAATACTATTCTCTCTTTCTTTTAGCCATTCGTTCCCTCAGTGACTTCCCAAACAGAATATAAATGTGACAGGTCAATTATTGAGCTATTAATTAGTGTGTGTGTATGTGTGTGTGCGGGTGTGTGTCCTCCCATCTCAGTATCATTCCCTTTCTGTTCCAAGAAGGCCCTCTGCCTCCCTTGTCCACAGGAGAGGATGGAGAAACATAGTGAAGAAGATGGAGGGGATAGGTCCCCCAAAAGGGAAAGAGATGGAGGTGAGGGGGCCCTGTGGTGGGGGTGGGGCAGATAGTGAAAGGATGGCTATGGGTGGCCCTTTGGGGATAGACAAGACCCCCAGCTCATTTCCTACCCAAGGAGGAACCAAAGACTTGTTGGTTTGGCTGATGCTACCTAAGTTTTAACCAGAAGCCCAAATACCAGAGCTCCTTCCTCTTAGTATTGAACTCTGTTGGAGATGCCTGAGATGTTTACACACCCCAGCAGGGTGTCTAGGGGAGGGCCTTGTATTAATGATCTATTGCTGTGTGACAAACCACCCCACGACTTAGTGGCTTAAAGTAATAAAATGTCATTTACTTTGCACCTGAATATCCTCTCTGCTCCTCCTAGGGTCGGCTGGAGTGACTTGACTTAGCGCTGGAGAATCAGCTTTCAAGACAGTTCACTCACAAACCTGACCGTTTGGTTCTGCTGTTGGCTGGGAGCTCACAGGCTGTGGGCTATGATCTCAGACCTTTAGATCCTCTCCACATTGGCCTCTCCAGAGGTGGTTTGGGCTTCCTCTTACACCGTGGTGGCCGATGTCTAAGGCAGATGTCCCAAGAGACCCTGGAGGACCTAACCTCGTAAGTCTCAGTGTGTCCCTTCTACCTCCTCAGGTTCAGAGGGAGGGACATCAACCTCATCACTCAATGGGAAGATTGTCAAAGCCACACTCTAAGTATCACTTGCAGTACTTACTAATAGTCTTTAATTACTTCCGGAAAATGCAATCTGCCACCCCCCCAAAATGGCAGATTGAATTTTGCACCAGCCCAGCTAAGTCAATGCCCTAGTGGTCTCTTCCTTTCTTTTCTTAGAGTTTTCTTTTCAAATGCAAATACAGAGGACAGGGAGAAATCTACTCAGTGAAGTCCCTAGCACCTCACTGTGGATGATTTAAACTGCTGGACGAAGAATGATCATAGCAGAGTTGGGATGTGGGGTGGTGGTGGGAGATGGGTGCAGGAAGACAAACTCCACAGCCATCCTCTTTGCAGACTCCTAATGGCTTACCATCATCTCCGAATGGCATTTATCTCTAAAGAGGTCACCCTGGTTAACTGCTACTGTTGATATGTCTTGGATTGAGATAAATAAAGATTTAGGCACACTTTGAAAAATGTGTTTTATATGTGATGAACCAGCAGCTTATTTCCGTATCTTCTTTTTCTGACCTGAATAGAAACAGAAAATATCTGCTGGCCTTTGGTAAGAACACTTTAGATGCTGCTTCAACATCACCCTGGGGCCTGTTTTGCAGGATGAGTAATTCCAGGGGCCATTTACTCTCAGAGGCCTGGTTCACCAACACCAAAACTGCCCTCTGCCCTCTGAAGCGTCTTTTAGCTGTGGACAACATGAGGCAAGGTCTAATTTCCAAAGTGAGATATGAAGGTAATTTCCCAGGATAATCATTCTGGACCAGAAAAGAATTAGAGAGGCGGGGCCTGTGTGGATACCTGCCCAGCCCATGGCCTCAGTCAAGGAAAGCTGGCCTCTGGTCCTGGGTGCCTATGAATCTGGCACAGCGGAATAGATTAGACGATGAGAGAGCTCCTCCCAAGCAGCTTGTCTGTGGGCTGGCCCGCAGGCCCCAGGTGCCTCTGCCAAACTGAGATAAGAGTCTGTTTACAGGATCAGTTGGACTTGTGGGGTGGGGGTGGGAGGTCGCCTTGCATCCAAAACCTGTAGACAGCGTTAATAATCCAGAGCAGGGAAAGTAGAAATCATTGAGTTAGCAGAAGCCTTGAGTGTTCTGAGCATTCAGAGGGTCAGATATTATAGGCCTAGACTTGTGTTTCTTCAAACTTTAATGTGCAAACGTATCATCTGGGAATCTGGTTAGAATGCTGGTTTTGACTTGATAGCTCTGGAGTAGGGCCTGAGACTCTGCATTTCTAACAAGCTCCCAGGTGATACCAGATCTTGCTGGTTCACAGACCACACTTGGTAGCAAGCGTCTAGACAAGCAATAATTCTCAGCCTTGGCTGTGCACTAGAATCACTTGGGATGCTTGTAAAAATCCACTCTCTGGAGATGGGACCTGGGCATCAGCCTCTTAAAGCCCCAGGTGATTCCAACTTGCAGCCAAGTTGAAAATCACTGTCTGGGAAGGAGGTTAGTTGGTGGTTGAGAAGCAGTAGATGCTGAACCAGCCCCATCTCTGAGTGCCCAGAAAGGAGCACAGGTGTCCATTTCCGAGGACGTGACTTGTACATGCCCTGTATCTCTTGAACGTATGCTCTGGTTCCATGAGGCATCTGCTTCGTTTTCATCACCATCAGCCCAGGCAGCCCAACGTACCTCTGTTCCCCACCACATGGAAGACTCCACCAAGAGTGACAGTGGTGATGTTTCCTTTCCTTCATCTATAAAACGTCCAACTGGGGCTGGAGGGTGTCTACATAAGCAATCCAAAGTCTCATGGGTAGCTGTGTTATTTCCCCATAATTCTGTATTCATATGGCCCCACGTTGGCTTTCTATGCACTAATATTTTTATAGAAACACCCTTCATCTTTTTTTAAAGCAAGTGAATAAATGCTTCAAGCCATGGCATAAATCTACACACTTTTAAGATCCTGCCTAGCATGCAGCTTCATCATGTCTATTTTCCGACGCTTCTCAGCAGAAGAAAGCGTCTTTGACATTCCATAGGAGACGGAGCCCAGAAGTGCAGCTGCGAAAGCAGTTTGGGAACCTAAGATGTAATACCCTGATCACTTGAAGTAGGAACAAGTTTCTTCAAAATAATCAAGTGTTTTTGTCAATCTGGAAGTAATGGTGCTATGGGAAATGGAAGGAAGTGTAAGACAGTGCATCTTCTTTCAGGAGCTAATATTCTGACTATGTAGAAACAAAGGCCCCTAAGTGGCTTTATTTAGAGAGAGAAATAGTTTAGTTTGGATGAGACAGAGAGCTCAAGTGCTGAGAAATAATTTGAGTCTTGATTTTTCGGCACCTTGAATCCCAAGACGGACATATACTCATTAAGAACATGGGCTCTGACATCAGACAGATCAGAGACCAAAACCTGGGGCTTCCACTGACTATCTGTCTGAATTTGGGCCACATCAGTTTCCAGCTCTGTGACTGAGGCAGTGAGTCTGTCTGTCTGGGGCAGTTGCTTTAAGGATGAATCAAGGCAGTGTCTGGCACAGAGAAAGTGCTCAGCCAATGGTAGCCAATGGTACCCATTGTTATGGACTGAAAAATTACTGAAAGCTTTAAAGCAGGGGAGTGATGTGAGCAGTACCAAGAAACTTGTAAAAGATGACTGTGGCAGCAGTATAAATGCTTTGGAGGAAGCTGTATTGGGGAGGAGGTGGTAAATGAACAGGCAAGTCCAAAAGTCCAGGAGCAGAGTGTTGAAGCAGGGTTGATAGAACCTGGGGAGTGTGTGGAAGTTGAGACAGATGGGATGATAAATCCTCCCAGGGAGGAGAAGTCAAAGGTGATGTTGGGGTGCTAGTCCTGGGTGGCCACAAGAACGGACTGTAAAGGCCTGAAAAGAGCTGGAACACACTCCACTTACCATCTCAGTGCTGTCCCCACAACTTATACAAACTGGAAGATGCTGGAGAAGTTCCTATATCAGGCACTTCCTTGGGGCACATCCATGATATGCATGCTTCATCATTTAATCATAAACCCCTGGCTACGAAAAGGTGTTTTAGCTTATGGGTCACGCACCTCCAAGTGTTAGATAAAACCTGAATAGTCTGAGCTTTTCTCTTGCTTCTCTACAGTAGAAAAGGGAATTTTGAAATATAAGAAAACAAACATCGTTCAAAATAAGCTATTGACCTGCCTAAAGAGCTAAGCTTCGGAAAATAAAAATTTTACCCATTTATAAGTCCTCCTGAAGAGTAGCCATCAAGTATCAATTTGAAGCTTTTCTCCACACCCGAAATTCCCCGAGATCATGGAATTTCAAAGATTGACCATCTTTGGGGCTGGTTGGCCAAATGGGGAGGCCAAGAAGGGTGCATACTTATGTTTCTTCTTCCAGCACAACAAGTAGCTTTCCAAAAGTTCAATAGTATCTACATCAAGGTGAATGTGTCCTATTATCAGTAGTTTCCCTTTATATTTGTTTTTCCTGAAGTGCTTTGAAATCTCCAATATAAGGTATAAAATATGAATGTTGTAAATTCTTGCTATTGTTCACAAACTTAATATGATAAAAATCCAATTTGGGCTTTTCCATCTTCTGTTACTAAAAACACATCATTGACTTGTCTATAATTTTTTCCTGTAGTTGCCCTATTATTTTTTACTTAATCAAAATACTTTCAGCATTTGTGTTTTTCACTAATTCACAGATTTTTAATGATTTATGGTTGCTTTTCCATAAAGGGGCAACAATTACTTTATGAGTGGAATCAAGTGAACATTATTATAACTTGCTTGCGTAAAATGTATAAAAGGAGCAGGGAACTGTGGAAGGAAAATTTACTTTTACTACTTCTTATTTTAATAAGTCATAGAAGTACAGATAGGAGGATCATTGATTACCAACAATAATTTACTAGGTGTGGAATATAACAAAAAGTAGATTAAGAACAAAGCAATGAGGAACCTCAATGGTGGGAAATTTCTCAGTACCTACAGCATTACAGATTCCTATTTCCCTTGAGGGAACAATTCCCTCCAGGAACCTATCCTATGGATACACTTGGAAGTGCTCAAAATGCATTGACAAGTAACTAGAGTGTTGCCAGCTGTGCGCTGGGTAATGTGCAGGTCACAGGATAACAGGAGAAATTGGTGTCTCTCGAGTGAGACGAGTTGGGGTGGTGGTTTGCAGTCATGACCCAGAAAGGAAGAGAAGAGTAGGGAGAGGAAGATGATTGACTTCCAGCAGCTGAGAGGTTGTTAAGAGAAATCCAGGTTAGTGCTGCATAGGACCAACCGTCTTAACCAGGACCTTTGGGTAGAAATGACAGGGAGGCAATTTTAACTCATCCCACATCATAACCATTTCTTCCAATTTCTCTATTTGATGCTCTGACATCTGGGGCTCTGGAGGGGCTCCTCCCAGGGCCAGCTAATTCCTAGGGAGAGCAAACATTTGCCTTAGCCATGCCTTTCATATGCAAACCAACCAATCTAGAGCCCACACCCCGACCTCCTCTATGGGCTCTCACTCTCTGGGCCACTATCCACCTGTCCTATCATCCCAAGGCCAGGTACCAGACAACCAGGGATACCCCTGTGCCCCAGAGCACAATAAAATTATTCAAACTAGCCAACTCTAAGTCTGCTTTCCCTGCAGTTCCTTCCTATGGAAACCACAATAAACACTCTTGCCCACATTTCCCCTCACTCCCCTGCCTCCTTACTGACCCTGGTGCTTCCCCATGTGGCCCTGCATGGTGTGCCATGCTCCCTGTTTCTAGGGATCGGTGAGTATAAAAACTTCTTCCTTCATGACAGTCCTTTCTGTGTCTGCCTGTCTTACCATACCTGATTAAAACAAATATCAGGTACATTTGAAAACATCCCTTAAAAGAACTTTCAAGTAACTAGACCTCTTTGGAAGTGAAATGGGCCTCCAGGGATATAGCAGTTCCCTGTCCTGTAGAAGAATAGTCAGAAGCCAGCAGTGCAGCAAATGAAGATCAACAGGTTGTGTGTGTGCATGCTGGGGAAAGTGGAAGAAGTTAGTGTCCTAGGTGAAGTCTAAGTTTCCTTTTGTGTGTTATTTTGTATAATCTGGCACATCCAGTATAAGGTCCAGATCATGCTACTTATTTCTGTGCCTGTGCACTTATACCCAGTGTTGTGTACCATGTTCTGGTTAGTGCCTAGCACATTGCTAGTACTTTTAAGAGATTAAGCCTAACAGAATCCGAATATCATGCTCTCCTGTCATGAGTAGCATACATTGTGTCATTTTGTGACTGTTCCTAATCTCCCTTTATCTGGTGTGCTTGCCTCCAAATACTGGTGGGGCAGGTGGAGTGGAGAGCTCAGTGGGGAAGGGAGGCCAAGCATTAACCAAGCAGGTTAACTTAACTAGCATTAAGTTAACTAACTTTCGGGGTTGGATTCCTCTCTCATCTGGAACTATTGTGAGGTGCTTCTTACTGTTGGTTACAAAACTCACCTCCAAGATGCAGGATGGGGCTCTGAGTCAAAGCCAGTTGGAAAAGCCCAAGTACAAACAAGAGAAAAATGTGACCAGAGTTTGGGAGCCAGAGAAGGATTTGGTGGGAGTTTCAGAGCTGAGCCTTTGGAACCTAGTAGGGAGGAGATCAGAACAAAAATAGGTTAGAAGCCAGATAAATACATTCCTATGCAATTTATGAAACAACCCTGGGGCTCCTTTGGCTGATGAGTCTGTGATTCCTGAGGATGTCAGGTTGGTTCAAAGGGTCAATGAAGGGAAAGTGAACACCTGTCTTAGATCGGGTTCCCCTCAGCACACATTCTGAGTGTGCAGGAGGCTTACTGGGGAGTACTCTCAGGACCAACATCTGTAAGGGGGAAAGGGAAGCAGGATCTCACAGAGGGAGAAGTTGAACTGGGATGTAGTGGCAACCAAGGCTTCAGCGGATCCTACAGGCAGTTCTGGGACTGGGCTGGCTGTTCAGAGTTGTCCTGAATCGAGGCAAGGAAACTGGGCTTTTGTGCTTCCTAGATGGATCTGAGCCACTTTGGGGAAGAGTGCATTGCTTGGAGGAGGAAACCTTCCTCCTGGCAAAGGCAACTTCTGGGGCTGCAGCGATGAAGAGTAGCGGCCAAGACTCAGGACAACTAGGGGGATGAGTTCCTCAGTCCTGGACCGAGTCTGGGTTACACACCAGCATCCATCCAGCATCCCATGAAATAGAAAATTGGCACACACTGTTTATGGAATTGCGGATTTTCAGCCAAAGTCTTTCCTATTATCTCAAAGGAACCTCAAAATATTAAGCTTTGCTGGACCAGGAAGTGAGATGGTTCAAATCTGTCAATGATGGGTTCTCATAGATCTCATGAAGGTCTGAAGAATCCACATATGATCGGGAATCAGAGCCCCCGGAGATGACTACTGACTCAGCTCAGCTGGGCAGCACCGCCTCAGGAGACTTCACTGGTGTCCGGCTGGGAAGTGGTTTCAATTAATAGCAAAAGCTGAAACACCCAAAGTGGTCACCTGAAATGTCTTCATCAGACGCAGTTCATCCTTCCTGGGAATCTCGGACTCAAAAGTGTGATGGTTTAAATCAAGACAGATGGAAACAACGTGAAATAACCAATTGGAGTTTCTCTGCTGCTTCCCTGCTTCCCTCCTGCCCCATCCTCCCCAGCACACGTGCAGACAGACACACACAAGTACAGTACTGTTCTACCATACCCTTAATTTTACAGATCTCCTGCTGAAGTTTCTGACTAATGGTAAGTTATTTGTTCAGAAAGATTTTATGGCTCTCATAAAACGTCAATTACAGTTTTAAAATAACTTGTAGTTTTTCTGTAACATGATGCTGCCATCTTGGTTCCCAGAGGGTGTATTAAATTCAAGTAGCAATAACAAATCATTTAAGCAATAAATAAATAACCTGAGACGGAGTGTTGTTAAGAGTTAATAGTCTCCCATACACTCAATAGAGGGTGAGGCTCCACTCTATTAAAGTGACCCCGGGAGGGGGGGGGCAGGGCCAAACTGCACCCAGTGGTTTTGTTGAAGGTATTCAACCCGCACACATTCATCTCCTTCTTTATGTCGTCTCTTTTCAGCAGGGAAGGCTCTCTGCAGCCCCTGGTCCAGAGAACAATTACGGTACAGTCTCAGAGAACAGAAAGAAAACTGGGGCCATAAATATGTTAAATGGGTGCGTGGGTTTAAGTGGCTTTGTAAACGAAACACGGAGGAAACCTCAGACTAATTAATGAATATGAAGCAGTGGGAACGCTGGGGGACTTGGGGGGCAGTCTTGTTGTGGGGTGAGGATGCAACATCTGTATAATTATTTTCCTCCAGGAACGTACACATTTATTTTAGAAATCTTTTATTCAAGGTCTCAAATTGTCTCAGTGAAGAATATCAGATGAGGGTGAAAAAAATATTTAAAAGGTAAATCCTCTTTAAATTGTAGTTTCTCTAATCAAGTTATAACCTTGGCATGAAGGAACGATTTTACAGATTTTTAAGAAGTGTTATCCTTGAATTTTGAGAAACATCATGCTGTCCAAAAAAAAGGATGCATTGCATACTTTTCATACAGAAGAATAGCAGCTCATTCAAATATATAGACTCTTTCTTAGTAAATGGTCTTCATTAAATAAATTCCTTTTGGGTCAAAGGAAACATTAGGATTTTATCATGTGGCATTTCCATATGTTCTAAAATATTTTGGTTTTTCTGTTTGGAGAATTTACTATTTTTCCTTTTGTTCTTTCTTCACCTATTTTTGTTTTTTCATTTTATTAGTACAAACACCTTATCTCTGTGGGAGGTTAAAGGCTGCCTGCATGTCTCGTATGCCCCATTCTGAACCCACAAATGACTCGCTGAGCTTGCTCTCTGAGGCAAGCCAGTGCTGGCACTCTGAAAATGTCCCTGAACTTGGAGGATGCTCACACTGTCAGAGGCAGCCAGGACCAAGGATCAGACAGAGGCCACAGCAGAGATGCAAATGGACAAAGGATAGGGGAGAGGGGGGGCGGGGGGGGAGAGAGAGAGAGGTGGAGAGAGCAGAGGGAGCTAGAAAGAGAGCTACAGAGAGAAAGAGAAAGGAGAGATTGAGAGACTCAAAGGCGGATGGGAAAAGTAGACAGATATAAAGTCACCGAAGGACACCAAGACAGGAAGAGGAAAAAGACAGACAAAAGCAATAGAAAGTGGCTGGCCTAGACTTCCTTGTTTAATTGACTGAATGGTTGAGCTCTGAGCAGTGGATTAAATTGAACAGTTGATCTAATTCAGTTAAGATACTAAAATGGGCAGACTAACCTCTATTTTGGGGCTGTTTCAGGGGTCTTAGTTGCAACTATGAAAAAAGCCCATCGCTAAATCCTATCTATGTTGACTCAACCAACTCATTTTATTTTTATTGCATTTAAAGCCACAGAATCACCAAATTATAATCCTTAAGTGTACTTCATAAGTGACATTTATTCTTCAACAAGTTTTATTAAACCTACCATAGAAATGGCAAAGGATTAAGGTTTTGTGCAAAGAATACAAAAATGTTTAAGAAACAATAATTGTCCTTAAATGTTAAGGAAATAGATATTCAGAATGACGTGACAAACACATGTCAAACTAAATTATATAAAGACAAGAACGGAATAGCACAAGAAACAATGGAAGAAGTGTCACAGGAGAAAATTCGATAAATTGCCCTAATGAGGGATACGGATTATACATGTTTCAAGGTCTGAAAAGAGAGGAGTTACTGAGAGTTAGTGTAATATTTGATAGTTCTATGAAGATGGATGACTTGCTTTGGGTTTTCAAGGACCTCTGCTTCCCCGCTAGGTGGAGAGAAGAAGAAAAGGCATTAGGAGACATTCAATTGTATATTATCCTTTTTGTTTTATTTTATTTATAAGGAACAATGAAAAACATAAATGTAGTCGCATGATGTGATTTGTATTTGTTTCCTAAAATTTGACTTGTTATAACACAAATTCAAAGAAAAGTTACCTACCCAATCTTAAGGCCACTAATGACATTATTCCGTGGAAGAATCTGGTGTTGCAAATAGCTGTTAAGAAAAAAACGATAGTACCCCCAGAATACCTTTCTCTTTTGTCACCATCTATACAAACTGTCAAAATCTTACCTTCTTCATGAAGTAGTCCTTCCTATATCAGACCGGGGCAAAGTCTTTCTCCTCTGAACACCTTGTGGCTCACAGAGCATGATTTGAAAACTCAAACGTTTCTTGGACGGAGAAGGGAAGCAGATTAGCCATTGCTGGGGCTGAGGATGGGGGCAGAGAATGACTGTAAATGGACACAAGGGAAGTTTTGAGGGTGCTAGAAATGCTCTAAAAAGTTAGATTATGGTAATGGTTGTGCATTTCAAAAAGTTTACTAAAATCATTGAATTATACCCATTATATGCAGATACACTCTTTTTACATAATAAATGTTTGAGAACATCCTTCTTCAACCCCACAAAGAGATAGTTGTCTTCCAGTTTCATGAAACACAAGATTTTCTTGTTTTTCATTTCCTAATTTTGATAGAGATATGAGGATAGAGAAATATTTCTTAAATAAGAAGAACAGAACATTGTGATCACCACAGGCCCCATGTCAAGGAGTGAGCCACCATGCAGCTCCACTGGTTGTTACCATGGGAGAATGCCAGCTCAGTGCTGCCAGATTTTCTATTTGTCCAAGGGGATTTTATAATAAAATCTTCCAATTTTTTAAATGTTGATTCAGACTTTTAAAACAAACACTTGTGGTCCAAACAAAATGAGATCAATTCAGCAGATGGGCTGAGAGTTTGCAACCTCTGCTTTATAGTCAGAACCTTACAATTCAGCACTTATTTGTGGGTTTCCCAGTTTTGTTCACTGTTGTTTGGGAGAGCTAATTTTGACTCCCCAACTCTATAATTCCTGGAGCTGGGATTTGGGATAAGGATTGGGGCTGGATAAGTATATATGTGTATATGTGTTTGTGTGTGCTTGCATGTTTGTGTGAACTAGCTTCCACATAGTGTCTACCTTTGTGACCAATATATATTACAAATGCACAGTCAATATTGTTGATTTCATCAATATAATATCATTTAAATCAATGTTTCCTTGAAGGCTAGCTCCAATATGCATACTACTTCACTCATCTAGTAAGACAGAGCCTGGACTCAAACCCAGTCTAACTCAATGTTACTTATAGTGATAAACAATGACTCCTCAGACTTTCATTGGAGAGATCTAGTCTATAAAGGAGTAAAAATAAGATTGTTTACTATACTAGGCCATCATATTATTCCTAAAAGGTGGCAGACTATATAGATTGTTACCAAATATTACTCTTTCTTGCTAGGCACACATAAAGAGTTCATTACCCGGTCTCCTTTGCAGTTAGTTTGAGGCCATTTGATTGCATTTTAGGCAATAGAATACGAGCAAATGTTATGCACACTATTCTAGGACTGGCCATAGAAATCCCCTGCATGAACCGTGTATTCCCATGCAACAGCATTTTTGGAAGCTACATGTTGAGGATGGAGTAATCATAAGATGGAAGGAGCCTGGGTCTCTGAGTCACAGCTTGGAGGAGAGTCACACAGGAGAGCCATCTGACCTGCAACACACTGGGACACAAGTGAGAAATAAACATATTTGTGTTAAGCCACTGAAATTCGAGGGTTCTTTGTTATAGCAACCAGCATTCCTTATCCTGACTAATTTGTACGACTTGCCTTTTCAGGGATAGTCTAGAAAAAAACTGATTACACAGGTAGATGGTTCAGATCCTTCTGATGTAATTAGTAACAACAGACTACTAAATATTCATATACTTTTGTAGTTAACAAATCTCCTTCATAAATTATTTTATTTAATGCTCACAATGCAACCCTGTGAGGGTACAGAATGGGGTTTATTACCGTTGGTAAAGATTAGGAAACAGAGGTACAGAAAGTTAAATGGAAGGTGCTGGGATTTAAACTGGAGTATTTTGCATCCTCATTTACTCCTCTATTCGTCTACCACCGTTTATGTTTAGCAGAGAATCCTTAAAGAGGTGGGAAGGATGCTGAATTTTAAGTTATCTGATTATTTTCTCACATCCATATTTTGACTTAATACTTATACTCAATATCATGACAAGCCTTGAGCCTGGCCTGGGTTCCTGTGCTAATGTTAATTATTATTCCTTCAGTTAGACTTCTGTAAAGAGAGGAGGTTATACAACTTCATCTGCTCCATGTATGGTTAATGACGTCTCCAGAAACTTGGATTTTACAGTGCGATGTAGCTCCTGGGAAAGTAGAGAACTGCTCAGAATGTTTGATCATAAGTACAATTAACCAAGTTTTGTTATAACTTCTTTTTCAGTTGGTGTTGTACAAACTGACAAAAAATTTTCTTTTATTAAGGAAAAAGTTAAAAATATTCCATGAATATGATGCAGTAAAAAGAACACATTAAAACACCTTCAAAACCATGTTTCACCAAAGACAACAAATCAAATATCAGAAATGAATGAGCTCAGAGAATTTCCAAATTTCCGTCCTCAAAGCTCCCACTCAAATTCTACCTCTGCGGTCAAGATTCCCTTGCTCCTTTCAGTCTGCAATAATACATTTGAAATCCACTATGATCGCATTGTTTCACTGTGGCCCTAAGCATAGCCTATTGTGTTCACATCACAGTCATTCTCAACTGGGAGTAATCTTGCCTCCCAGGGAACATTTGGCAATGTCTGATGACCAAGATCAGCTTAATGAACATGCAACTTATATATTGTTACAGGGCTGCATGTTCAGAAGGGCCCCATGCCTGGTTAATGCTCTACTCTTGCCCTTTATAATTCCTAATAATTTCACCTTTGAACTTGTATTTTGTAAGTGCAGTCTGATGGGACAATGGAGCATGCGTGTGAGTATGGGTGGCTGCCTCCCCTAGCCATCTCATTCGCATACACCATTCATGATGCCCCATGAGCACAGAATTCTTGTGGGCCTGCAGCGAGTGGGAGTTCAGTAAGACTCAAAGGTAACACAAGTTAAGCCTGTTTCACCTGTGATTGAGTAAGCAGGGGCATGCATAGCCCCAACAGGCCACACTTTCTGTTTGAACCAGAACTTTCTCTGAGTGCAGAAAGAGACAATGGCATTCTAAGAAACAGAAATAATCAAGGACCCCGATCATGTTCTTTCTTATTCATGTTGCTCCCCCGTATTAGCCAACTACTCACCCTGCAAATGATGATGTGGAAGGAGAGGGAAAGATAGAACAACTCATAGATGCTTCTCCTTGCAGACCTTCCTACTCAGCAGTGAGCTGAAGGCAGAGAGTGTGGGTGCAGTGTGCACATCTTTGTGTAGTATATTCACTGTTGGAGTGAAATTTGGATTCTGTAGTTTCAGTGATTCTGAATCACTGAATATAAATAATATAAATGATCTTATATTTGCATTAGAACTGGTGTTCTACGGGCCAGCCAGGTGTCATAGTGGTTAAGTTTGTGTGCTCCACTTCAGCTGCCCGGGGTTTGCAGGTTCAGATCCCAGCCATGGACCTACATACCACTCATCAAGCCATGCTGTGGCAGTGACCCACATACAAAATAGAGGAAGATGGGCACAGATGTTAGCTCATGGCTAATCTTCCTCAGCAAAAAGAAGAAGATTGGTGACAGATGTTAGCTCAGGGCCAATCTCCCTCACCAGAAAACCCCCACAAAACTGGTATTCTGCAATACAAAAATAAACAGGGGTCCAGCCCTGTGGTGTAGTGCTTCAGTTCGGTGTGCTCCACTTCGGCGGCCTGGGTTCGTGGGTTCAGATCTGGGGCACAGACCTACACCACTCTTCAGACATGCCGAGGCAGTGACCCACATACAAAATAGAAGAAGATTGGCAGAGATGTTAGCTCAGGACTAATCTTCCTCAAGCGAAAAAAAAGAGAAGGACTGGTAATAGGTGTTAGCTCAGCATGAATCTTCCTCAGAAAAAAAAAAAAACCCAAAACAAAAAACAATAAAACAAAAATAAACAGTAAAATTCATGTTAATAATGTATAGTTTTCATTTTCCTTGTTAGAACGACACTAAAATAGCAAACTTAAAAAAACACCATGGCAAACCCAGAGAGGGAGACTGTGGAAGAAAAGAAAAAGCTAAATATGTATTAGTACCTCTAATGTCACTTTCCCCCTGATTTTGAATAAGGGACCCACATTTTCATTTTATGCTGGGCCCTGCAAATTATGTAGCTGGCCCTAATAGAGACATTTCTGATCTTCACAACTGGACTGGGGGTTGCTACTGTTACCTAGTGGGTAGAGGCCAGTGATGCGGCAAAACACCCTGCAGTGCACAGGGCAGTCCCCACAACAGAGAATTATCCACCCCAGACGTCAACTGTGCTGAGGCTGATAAACCCTGTGGCATCTGGATCCTTTTATAACTTCTCTCCCTTTAGATCACAGGCCATCCCTTCTCTTTCTAACTCATATAGTGCACTTCCTGACACAGGTGGTGGAATTTAATAAAAAGTGATCAATAAATGCTTTTTCTGTTAAAAAGGAAAAAAGACTAATCTTTCAATATTCTTTGTTTGTTGCCAACATGATGCTCATTATTAGACTTATTAAAAGCTTGTACAACTTGCAAACAGCTTGCAAGGATCAAGTCAGTGGCAGAACTAGAAACAGTAGTTTAGTCTCTGACCTTCGTTACACCATAGATTTATTACTTCTCTCAGAATTGATGTGTAGCTGGAAAGGCATAATTTAAAATTGAAAAGATTTTGCCACTAAACTTAGGAGACAGGAATTAAGGAAAGGAAATATTAATGTAACTCCTGACTCACAGGCACTGGTCTTGGGTACTCTATGTTTAACCATTTGTTATAGATGGTTATCACCATCCCCTTTCATAGGGGAGCAACTTGAGGTTCAGTGAGATTAAGATTGTCCAAATTCATGTTCTAATTCATGTATCTAAAGAAGATCGACTGAGCCAAAAATCAAACTCAGGTCTGCATGACTGACGTGTGACACAGGACTTGTTCTCCCTGTGGCCACAGTTCACCACTAAGGGCCAGAATGTGAACCCAAAGTGGAATTCTATTCCTATTCCCCATTTGTGAAGGGCCCCTTTGACAGAAGGACCACATACTCTGTCCATCCAGGACACCTTTAAGAGTGAAAGGCTGCTAGCCAATATGAGGGATGACAGGTGTTAGCTAGGACTGCCCCTGAAACACAGGGTCACTGATGGTCACCCCACTCCTGGAGGAATCCTGTGGGAGCGGGGTCCAAAGCAGCAGAAGGGAGGTGTCCTGGTCAGCGCCTACTTCCCCACATCGGCCACTGACATGTCCACTAAGTTTATTTGCCAGAAGAAAGTAAAAATGGAAAATGAAGAGGGAGGTAAAAAGCACGTGAGGCATTTTACAGTTCATCATAAAATGAGTTACCACTACCACATTCTCTGCTTCAAAACTATTAGTCAAAAAAGTTCAGGAGCAGTCCTGGTATCCCAGAACACACACGTCATAACGGATCTCAAATGCAATAATAATCGCCCAAAGAAGAGCTCCTAATTGCAGACCTGCACCAGATTCTTCTCATCTTGTAGCGTCTCTCCAGCTGTGTGCATGTGCCTGCCGTCGAAGTGAATGTGAAAGGAAGGATTCTGATTTAAACAACCTCTGGAAGATGTGGGGCTCACGTTCTGGGTTTGTGCCTTATACATGGTGTGGTGGCTAACCAAATAGGCTAAAATCAAAAGAACCATAGCTCTTTCTCCCAAGAGACTGTTTCTTCTCTTCCTCTTATTCCTCCTCCTTCTTCTCTTATTCAGCTCCTACTAGTAAAATACTTGCAAATTAGACATACATTACTGGAAGAAACTGGAGGCAAGGGAGCGACATCACTCTAGCGGGACGGAGGGTTCAAATCCGGGGCAGGACTCCACCACACACCATTCGTTCATTTGAATCCTCTCCGCTGCTGACATGCTACTCAGCCCTGCCCTCCAAATTTCTCCTGGGCACCAGCCAGAATCCAGAGGTATGAATCTAAATCTGATGGTGGGCACACAGATTTGCTCCCCTTCGTAAAGATCCGCGACCACAAAGAGCAGGAAGTTACGCTGTGGGACTACTTTCATCCAGCGGGTCAGTAGCACTTCGAGGGCTGGATTTGCCATTTCACGCGCGAGAGACCCCCGGTTCGCGGCCCTGTCTCCTTCCGGGGCTGCGGGCAGCGGTGGGTCGGAGACCCGCTCTTTTGTCCAAGATTACACAGACTCTTGGCAGCAGACCCCTCAGTTCCAGCTCGCTCGCTTCTGGAGTCCTGCCAAGACTCACACTAAGAAAATGACGGCATTTAATTAGGGGGGAACACCTTGCTTTACATGAAAGAGAGGGGTGAAATGGGGAAAATTAATTCATTGGTATGTAATAGGTGTAAAACACTTTAAATATGTAGAGGTTGCCTTTTAGTTCAAAAAAAAAAAAGTGCCGGCTTCTTATTAGAAAGCTGTGTAGTTACCTTGACAGCTCGCGCGCCCTGGTAGCAGCCGAAGGCAACATGCAGGCGAGAAAGCCCTGCAATAAACCTGTGAGCTTTGCCCTATTAAAAATGTCAGACTGATAAATCACGTGTTTAATGACCGAGGAGCGGGGAGATCAATAAGTTTGGGGAAGCCATCCATAGAAGTATCATATGGTGTTATTTAACGAAAGCTCACCAACATGGCAAATATTTCACAGCAATGTAAAGTTCAATGTTCGGACCCAAATTAGAACATTGAGATCGTATTAAATCTTAGGCCAGAAATCTTGGCTTAACCCCTCCTTTTTTTAGGCGCTATTTGGTCTTTCGGGTTGTGTGTGTGTTTAGAAATAAATAGCCCCTATACCTTTCAAATTTCCTTCTATTTTCAGAATATGCAAAATGTAAAACAAAAAGTTGTTGTTTGTCAGTTCTATTAGCAAGAATTTTTAAAAAGCATTCTTAAATTTGGCAATTATTTAGTACATTGAAGCAACAACAGGAAGTCAAATTAAACAAAAGGCTGAAATTTACTGTTGAGCCAATGAATGTAAGAGAGTACCCAATGGATAGGCAGGCTCCAGTGCCAGCGAAGATCAAACTGTCAGACGCAAAGAAAAATAGATCCCGTGAAAGAAATAATCCTCGGCTCATAATTATTCTTAGTGGCTGTTTCTTCTCTTTTCCTCACACCTCCCTACCCTGAGTTATATACGCATTCACAGACATTCTCACTGAGGAAAAAAAAACCAAATCCCATGTCTTTTATAAGTTATTCATTTTGGTAAAAGTTTCAAAATTGTCTTATTTAATGAGTTTCTCTTCACAAGTACAAAAGATATAAATAAGGCGCAGTGATGGGCAGTAAAGGAAGCTCTTTTGAGGTCTGGGGGAAGCTTTACCAGGGCTTGAAGACCACTTATGATGCTCACTCTAAAAGAAATATTTTAAGCAAACCATAAAAGTGGGCTTGACCCTTCCATGGGCCCATCATAAATCAATTGTTAAAGCAGGGGTGAAAACTGGGGAGGAGGTCAGAGGTGGGAGAGAGGTCACGGAGAAAGGACAGTGTGAGAACCAAGAGTGAGGATTGGAGGGGAAACGGGGCAGCCCTGTGGCTGAGTAGCATCATTAGCTCAGAATTCTGTTCTTATAACTGTACACTAATGAAAGCATAGCCATATGGAAAGTGCCCATGGCAGAACTTAAAACCTAGGGTGGTTTTAGTTACAAGGTTCCTGTTCAGCAAAAGGTAGACTGAAACTTGGTTAAAAGTAGGTATCAATCCACTCTATCTTTAAGTCCTCAGGAAAGTTCTTCCAAATAGGCCTGAATGATTACACCTAGGATTTCTATTTATTGTTAGAGGATAGATTTTACAATATGCAGATGGTAATCAGACATAAACACCTCATGCCTGGTATTTCAAAGTATGTCATTTTTGCCACACTCTGAGAAAGACAGCCTTTAACTTTTTGCTAAATTGATCTTATACTCACAGGGAAAGCTTTGTGATACCCCTTTCATTAAGAGAAAAGAATATCAGATAATGAGTTAGTTTGTTGACTAATTTTAAAAAATTGCTTTTGTAGAAAATTTTGTACCAAAGTAGAGTTTGAATGATCTATATATCTAATCATTTGTTTCCATGGGGTGGAATCAAGTTTGAAGCCCAGACAATAAAGTGATTCACATTTAAATGAAAGGTGCTTGACTGATTTGTAACGACACAATTTACTTGGTAATAATGACATTCCTTGAGTTTGGCCAGGAAAACAAAGGTTGATTTATTTCCTAATAACAAAGACAAATGGCCCTTCTGCTCCAGCCTCTTCCTCATTCTCAGTGGCTCAGGGCCAGGTTGCAAGTGGGCTCCGGTCTGTTCTCCCTCCTGCTAGAGGAGAATCTAGACAGTCTTTCAGAAACACGTACCACAATGGTCCCGACAATGGAAACTGGACAGTTGTACATCTGAAAGTTTTAAAGAGCCACATGCTGTTCTTCCTACTTGCAATTTTACAACTTGGTACTTAAAACAAATAGTTGTAACAGAAAAATTATACACCTTATGCAAAGTACTGTAACATTGGCATTTCTGAAGATACAGCTCTGGTTAGCATGTTTTTGAGACAAATCTTACAGGACTCAGCTAAAAAAGGTAAATATTATGATGGCATCATTATTATAATGACATTGCTTATATTTTTGAGAATATTATCCTTAAAATGTAGTCCAATGTTTTATACAGATGGTTGACTTTAAATAAGATTTTAAAAATGAAAATATAAGTGGAAGAACTGAGGCATCGACCTAAGGTTAATAAGGAGTAAGAAAAAGTAATGTAAAGGCAAACATTGATAAAATAATCAGTTTTTAGCAAATATGTGGTTTCTATTTTTATGAGATAAAAATCACAGTATTATGGTTGTATTTTTTAATTGAGATATAATTGACATAAAACATAATAGCAATTTCAGGTGTACAATATAATGAGTCAGTATTTTTATATGTTGTAAAATGATCACCACAGTAAGTCTAGTTAACATCTGTCACCATGCACAGTTTTTTTCTTGCAATAAGAACTTTTAAGATCTCCTCTCAGCAACTTTCAAATATACAATACAGTATTATTAACTATAGTCACCATGCTGTACATTACATCCCTAGGTCTTACTTATTTTATAGCTAGAAGTTTGTACCTTTTGACCCCCTGCACGCATTTTGCCCACCCTCAGCCCTCCATTTTATGTGAATATGTTTTTAAATGTTCAGAGAAAAGCAAAGCCAGGGCACTCAGGACTTTAGGAAACAGAGTCCTGAGTGACTTACAGAATCTCCTGGGACCCACTGGGTAGAGCACACCCCACCATGTGAGAGAGACCTTGGCCTGGGAAAAGAGGTCAGGTCAATTGGAGTGACATCCCAGCATGATTTTCCAAAGACCTTTTTCCTGAGGAGGAAAAATGCAGTAATATGAAAATTTAAGAAGAGTGTGTTACCTCATCTTTGTTCCTTTCTGAAAACAGAAAACTTGCTCATTCTGACCTGGACAGGAAGCTGGGAACTGCTGCAGGGAGCTGCATGGAGAGCTGATAGAAAAGCTAAGGAAGCAAATGGCTCTCTGCTTTCCAACACAGCTTTCACTCGTTCAACAGACAGCCCTACTGTGTGCCCGGCACAGCTCTGCAGCTTATAGCAGAGCAGAGAGGAAGGCAGGCTAGGACTTTCCCTCCTAGAGCTTCCATTCTAATGGAAAGAGGGTGGGGGTCAGATGATTGAAAGGTAAGAAGCAAAAAGGACACTTCCTGACAGGTAGTTACTAAGTAGGCGGTATATAGGGCAATGTGATAGAGCAGGAAGAGTGCAAGCTCAGACGTGCAGTCAGACAGGGTCCTGCAAGTGACATTGGCAGGGATGCTTCAGAGGGCCTCCTGCTACTTAGTGCAAGCACATGAAACAGTTTTTAAGTCTTAAAAAATCAGAAAGGTTCCCAGTATAATGACCAAACCCCGGCATACCTAAAATCCACAATTAAATGCTAACATATTGTCATTTGGGCTTCAGTTTATTTTTAGTGAAAGAAATGAGAGTATTACAGCTAAAAAGTCTTCTCGCTCTCTCTCTTTTTTTTTTTTGGCCCCTCTACTCCCTTCCTTTCCCTTTATCCCTCCCTCCTGGCTGGAGAAGATCACTGTCATAACATTCGTGTGTAGTTCTTCTAGTCCATGTTGCCACACTTTTAGAATAGCATTGTTTTGCGTTTTTAAAATGCACACAAATTGCATCATTCAGGATGTAAGATTCTGTTATTTGCCTTTGTGTGTGTGTGAGGAAGACCAGCCCTGAGCTAACATCCCTTGCCAATCCTCGTCTTTTTGCTGAGGAAGACTGGTCCTGGGCTAACATCCATGCCCGTCTTCCTCTACTTTATACGGGACGCTGCCATGGCATGGCTGACAAGCAGTGCGTTGGCGGTCGCCGGGGATCCGAACTCCCGAACCCAGGCTGCCAAAGCGCAAACTAAACAGCTGCGCCACTGGGCCGGCCCCTGTTGTTTGCTTTTTTTATTGAGCACTGTTTTGAGAGTTATCTAAGGCAATACTTATGGATCTAATTCTGAATTCTATGGGTTCATTTTGGTGGCCATGCAGTATTTCATCATATGTCATAATTTAGTCATCCATTGCTTCATTAATGGACACTTGGATTCTTGACAGATTTTACTATCACGCACCATGCTTCACTAAACATTTTTACACCATATCCCCTTGTGCACAGATGCAAGAGTCTCTTTAAGAACTAGTGGTGGGTGGTAGGGGGTATGCACCGAGTGTTCCAGGCATTGCCAAATTGCTCTCAGGGTGGTTGTCCACATTTATAGTCACATCAGCAGCATGAGGCTCCTTCTTGACCCCACTCTCACCAGCATCTGTATTGTAGACCTTATTGTTACTGAATGACATCTCTTTTTCACACTGGCGTATAAAATAATACCATTTGTCTGATTACTAATGACGTCAAACAATTTTTCACATGTTAATTGACCATTTTGTTTTCCTATTTTATGAACTCCCTGCTTCTATCCTTTTTGGATTTTCTACCAGGTTTTCACATTTTTCCTTATTGATTTGTGGTAGCTATTTATATTTTCTGGATTCTAATATATATACACATATATATACATATGTATATGTCAGTATATATCTGATATATACACTAAGATATGTATGTATTCAGTAATGTGGGCAACCACCAAATTAATATACAACATTCATTAACAAAATTAACAGCATTAATTCATATATAGAGATAACTGGTTGAAAAATATGATAGCCTCTTTTGCAAAGTAGCATAAACATACAAAATACTTAACAATAACTTTATTGAGAAATATAAAGAAATTTTTAAATGCTACTAAGTACCTAAATTAATGAAAAGATATATCAAGTCCTTAGAGGAGAAATTAACATCATAAAGATGTAAATCCTCCCCCGAACTAATCTATTAATTTACTATAATTCTATTAAAAATCCAAGCAACGTACTTTGTGGAACTTGAAACAAAATACACACATTAGAGTAAAAAATTCAAGAAGAACTAAGGCAACTTTTAAAAACTAAAACAAGAAGTATATTCTACAAGGTGACAAAAATTATTATAAAATTACATTAAAGGTTACCACATGCTGGAAAATACACAAAAAAATACACAAATAGACATTGTTCCTCACTGTATCTTGACAAATTTTTGTTATAAAAATATTCCTCTGTTGTTACTTCTTTAGCCAATAAATAATTCATTCTCTAATTTTTAGTAAATCTACTTTAAGAGGGAAAAGAAGCATAATAACCTGGCTGCTGTTTTAAAGTCCCAAGACAGGAAGACCTACTGATCTCTTAAACCAAAGAAAACCCATTTTCTGGTGGCTGACTCAAGACACACAGGAGAAATTAACTAGCTTCTCGGGGCCATCTATTTCCTTACATATAACAGCAAGTTGTACATGAAGATATTATACTCACAGAATCATAAGAGTGTTTAATCTTAGAGTTTGAAGAAACTAAAGTGTTCTTTAGAGCACATAACTTATTTTACAAAAGAAGAGACTGAGGCCCATTGACCCCAGTGGAAACAAAGTCACCCAGCATTTGTCAGGATGATTCTCAGGTGATGGATGATACCAGGAGCTATCATAAGGGATCTATCTTTAAGGAGCCCCCAGGGAGAAATCACAGCAGGCATGACTGTGCCAGCAAGGCTGCTGGACACAGGTGGAGACCATGAAACAAAATTCATGAGAGCTGCTGGGTGCCTGGTGCCCCTACCTGAGCCAGCCATATCTGACTGTGTCCCTGCTTTCCCAGCCAACTTCACCCCTGAAAGTCAGAAGCAGTTCTCCTTTCTAACTGTGATTCTCCCTGGAATGCTCTCAAAGCATTTTGGCTCATCTTCCCCACATTTCATTCTAATGTTTAAAATTAATTGATTCAAATGACAAGTGCTTAGGTCAGAAGCCACCATTTGGTGGTTGGTTATGCCCCAAGTCCTTATTTGCATGTTAATAAGACTTTATTCACTTAATGGACTGTGAAAGTTACCATGCAGTTTTAAAAATTATGCTGGGGATTTTTTTCAAATGGTATCTATACAAGGAACTAGGTGTGACCATCTCCATTTGACAGACAGGGAAGCTGGGGCTTAGGAAGGCAAGTCACTTTTCCAAGGACACAAAGAGAGAGGGCAGGGTCAGAACTCCCAGCCAGGACCAGCAGACCCAACCCTATGCTCGCCATCTTGCATGATGCTAACTGTCAAGTCCACTTACACTGACTCTGAGCTCACTTGGAGTGTTGCAGTGCACTGATGACTTGGACTTCCATGAGACTGGGATTCCAAAGAAATACAGGATATAATTACTTAGGATTTAGAGCAGGTTGCTCTGTGGCCATGTGTCCTCGGGTTGCCAAGCCTCCTGGGCTGCACCACTTCACCACGTCTTTGGAGGATGTTAGCCACACTTCATTTTGCTTCTACTTAAACTTCAAGAAGTTAATGTGCTGAAGGGTTACATCCACAAGGTGACGGACAAACAAAAATGTACAACTAAAACCCCACAGTTGTTATAAACTATTAAGACATCAATTTTAAAAAATGGTAAAAAAATTTAAAAAGAAAAAAAAAAGAAGTTAATGTGCTTACATCAAGCATTAGTTATACATTCCTGGTGACTAAATGGTGCAACATTATATAGAAGAATAAAAGGTTGATTCAGTGGTAGTGAGGATCAATAGCTTGAAAGAACATAGCAGTGAGATAGTGATATAGATATCTTCTACCCTATTCTCGTCATTCACTCAGTACCGGCACTCTAGCATGTTTTCCATTCCTTGCTCTTTCCTGCCCCAATGAGGTCTTTACATTTACTGTTCCTTCTGCCTTAAAAGCAAATCTACCAGTTTTTGCGTGGCTGCCTCTTTTCCTTTAGGTCTCGAGTCAAATATTAGCATCTCAGAAAATCCTGCTCTAATCCTTGATCTAACAAGGCTCCCAGTTATACTCTATCAAAGCCCCTGGTTTGTTTCTTTCATTTCAGTTATGTCAATCCAAAATTCTTATTGATTTATTTTCTTGAGGTTGGAGAGTCTTCTTGTTCATTACTGAATCTCCAGCACCCACAAGGGGGCCTACAAAATGGTGGTAGTTCAGAAAAAATTCATTAAATAATTGAGTAAATGAAAATCTCATAATAGAAACAGAAAATGATCAGACAACCCTTTTCGGCTACTTTTCCCAGAAAGAGACTTAGCAATGAAAATGGGCAGCTGATCATATTTTATTTGGTTCCAAAGCCCTGGTCCCCATAAATACCGACTACAGAGGCACAAGAAACCTGAGACTTGACCACCTCTGGTTTTGCATCCCAGCTCAGAAAATCCCCTCTTGTAAGCATAATTGGAGCTCTTCGGACCTTCCTCCCTCTGCTCCTTTGGCGTGTGTTTTGGGCCCTGCAAAGGTTGCTATTTACTGGGTTTTGTTGAGCCAACACAAAGTAAATATTTTCAGTTCCCGAATGCTGGTGAGACCAGGAGAGAGATCAAGTGACAGTGCCTGGGAGTTAACTCAGCCTCGTGCAACAGCAGGCTGGGAGTTCGAGATTAGGAACACATGGCAAGAGAGGCGTTGCTCCAGCAGCTCTGCAACATGCGGAAAGAGTTTATGCAGCTCTAAGGAAGAGATCAACAACAACAATCAAGTGTCAGGTGCCGTCAGGACCAGGCATTCTCCAAGGCTTGTAAATACCCTCCTACATACAGAGATATGCATTGCAGAACTGCAGAATAGCAGGATCAGCGGGGAAAGATGCCCAGCAAATCAGGTAGAGGAGCAAAAATAGCTATGCCAGATGATCATTAAAGAAAACAAAGCCTTGCTAGTCCTGAGCTCAAGTGTTTGAAAGTCACGCTTATCCGTAAATAAAAATCACCGAAAGCTGTGTCTGTTTGTTTTCTCCCACAAGAGAACAAGACTCTGGCATCTGATTGAATACTTGAAGAGCAGCCTGAGAGCAAGCCGTGCTGAGGCTCTGAGTCACATCGCTGTTCTTGTGCGGGGTGGTGGCACCTGAGCCCTCCCAGATGCTCTTCTCCTCTTGGCCAGCGGGAGAGAGTGTTAGGGCTTGCCCAAACAGGCCCCAACAAGGCACTTCTATTTACTTTCTAGCATGATTAATCTAATTTGTTTTAGGTTCTGGGAAACTGGCTACAAGGTAGCCTTCTGGAAACTTAGGAAAACTTACATCCAAAAATTCTTGAGCAAATTAGACAATAAGGGGCCAATTGTCTATGTTTCAAAACAACAAGGTGCTATGTAGGTGAAATTGATCTATCTCGAAAAGTTTTATAGTTTAGGAAAAATTAGGTTTTGAGAAAACAGCGTATGTTCTCTTCAAGCTTTCTTTCTCAGGCTCGCTTCTAAAGGATCATTGGAATCCCCCATTAAGAAAGTACTAAATCTATCATCAGACAGGTATCAGATAGCACTCCCATCTGCTGCTGGGTTAATGTTTTAAAAGGATTCACTAACAGTGGAGAACCTTCTCTCCTGCAAGCTGGCAGACTGCTCTGTGCCGAGTGCAGGCAGCGGATCGTCCTGGAGGTGGGGCCCAGCCTCAGAGTGGGAGCCCCCTCCCGCCTGTGTAGACGTGAAAAGGGCTGAAAGGGAACAGAGCTCAGGCTCTCACTTTTTCAAATGAGAAAACAGACTCCTAGATCAGTCAAATAATTTTCCTAAAGGAACACAGTCAATCAACTAAGAAGAAAGCCTGTTTGAGGAGCTCCATCTCCTGCTTTCTGGTCCACAGCCATCTCAGTTCTGTTGCTCTGGGAGAGAGTCTGTTCAGATAGTCCCAAGGGGTGCAATTCTAGAAGCCACCTCTGGAGGTCCCTTTCCATTTTGAAACTGGTCCAGTAGGGTAGTTTTAGGACATGGGTTTTTTAATCCAGGACTTCATGTTCCATCTCTGCCCTCCAAAATCCAGAAACTGCGTTTTAAAAATATTTATTTCTATCATCTAAGAGTGGATTGTAAATCCAAACCAAACCTCTGAAAGAAGCCACAGACCCAAGCTCTCTCTACTTACCCTGGACCTCTAGTAACAGGAACTGTATGTGGGACTCAGCGCATTTCGGACGCTTGACAACCACGGCATGCTCGGAAGGAGATGGCCCAGGAGAAGGTTATTTGGCAGGTGTCTGTTAGGTTCAATTTCATGGCTGTCCTCCCAAAGTGATTTTATTTTTAAACAGAGTCAAATTTTATGTCATAGTCTTAATTAGGAATATAGGAGATGTAGCTGTTCTTTTTTCAAAACAGCTTCTTCTAGTTCATAAAAAACAAAAGTTTAACCTTTCTTTCTTATCTATGAAATAACTCAGAATTCGCTTGACAATGGGGCTTTGTTTTAAAGTAAGAAAAATCTTATCACCTACCCATGCTACGAATGGAAGAGATTCTTTAAAAAAACACTGGACAGTATTGAATATGGAATGTAGTGCTTATTAAAATTATACCTTATCTTTATTCATATTGCATATTCCAAGAGACAGCATTTATCATAAACAAAGCATTGTAGTAGCTTTAATTCAGAGGATCTGGTATTAAAGATCCATTAGTTTATTCATGTAAATTAGTGCTTTCCACGGGCTCCAATTTCTGGTCAATCTTTTGGAAAGCTACCAAAATATTTGGAAAAATTGTTTGAGGGGTAAATTGGATATTATTGGTCAATTTGTGATATCTGAGTTAAAGACATGGAAACCTTAAAATAAAGAAAACAGGAGCCAGCCTGTGGCATAGTGGTTAACTTCACGTGCTCCACTTTGGCAACCCGGAGTTCGCAGGTTCAGATCCCTGGCACGGACATATGCACCACTTATCAAGCCATGCTGTGGCAGGCGTCCCATATACAAAATAGAGGAAGATAGGCATGGCCCTTCTCCCCAGGGCCAATCTTCCTCACAAAAAAGAAAAAGGAGAAAGAAAAAAGAAAAACACACTTACCATGAGAGATTTGTTCCCAGCACAACCTTGAGATTCAAGTGTGAAGAACACTTCCTCATTGGGACTATGGTATCCATTAAGAATTACAGATCTTCTAAACAAACACATGGATAAAGAGAACAAATTAGTGGTTACCAGAGGGGAAGGGGGCAGAGGGGGCATGGGTGAAAAGGGTAAAGGAGCACATATATACTGTGACAGCTCAAAACTAGACTATTGGTGGTGAGCATGATGCAGTCTATACAGAAACTTAGATATAATCATGTACACCTGAAATTACACAATGTTATAAACCATTAGGACCTCAATAAAATCATTGAAAAAAAAAAAGAATTACAGATCTTCAAAACCTTCCAGTTGTGTGGCCCTCAGGTGGTACACGCTCAATCCAGCCACAGATGAGCTGGCCAAACTTGTTTCTAAAAAGCAGCCCATATCAACCACCTTCAAGATTAAGTGAGAAGAGCAGATCAGGTCCAATTTACCTGCAAAATTTCTGTTCTAGGATTCTACAATGCACTTCAGTTGCTAAGTTCATCAACTTGCCAACATTAGCTGATTCAGCAGAGAAAACAGGTGAGTTTTAACCTCTCCTATACAGGCCTGGATTGTAATAAGCTCCACATTGTGCTCACATGTATACTAAATTTAGTTTAGACAATTTTGTGTGTGTGTGAGGAAGACCAGCCCTGAGCTAACATCCGTTGCTGATCCTCCTTTTTTTCCTGAGGAAGACTGGCCCTGGGCTAACACCCGTGCCCATCTTCCTCTACTTTCTATGGGACGCCGCGCCGGCAGGGCTGACAAGCAGTACGTCGGCGGGCACCCGGGATCCAAACCCGCGAACCCCGGGCTGCCAAGCGCGGATTAAACTGCTGCGCCACCAGGCCATCCTCTAGTTTAGACAGTTTTTAATAGACCAGTTCTTCATACCTACTCGCTAGTTTTATTCTCGCATAACATTAATTTTATGCATGTTATGACTCTCTGGGGAAAAAAACAAAACACTTATCTAGAGTGTTAGTCAAGATATAATTTAGAATTTGGGGGGAAACTGTAATCTGTGAACTTATCTGAAGGAGTTGTTTGAAATGAGGAAGCTAAAATAATCCCACTCTAAAGAGTTTATTTGAGAAAAAATGTTTATGTGTGTGTTGATGGAGTGGTAACTTACTCTCCCTCACTAAAATAAAAGCTGCATGAGGGCAAGGTCTTTGTCTTTTTTTCCCCACCGCCCTTTTCTCAGAACCTAGAGCGGTGCCTGATGCGTAGCAGGCACGCAATCATACCTGGTGGACGAATGAATGAACACTCAAGCACGGAGTTTCCACTGCGTGGGGCTGACCAGGGGATTCCCTTCCCAGTATTGGAACACCCTGCTGGGGTATTCAGCCAGGCTGGGAGATTTTCTTCTTGAAATCTCGGTGAGTTGAGTACAAAGCAAGATGTGCATCTCTTTGGCTGCCATTTTTATTTCTGAGATGTGTTTCTAGAAACTTTGCTAGGTGCTTCCTTTCCCTTACTCATAAACGGTGGAAGTAGACCAAATTTAAGGCGCTTACTTTCAAGGAAAGTGAGAATGTGTCATTTGTCCTTGAATGTCCCAGGGCTACCCACATTAGACAGAGTAGCCAGGCAACAGATATATCTTGGTTCATTTGATTTAGAAAATTATTCCCAGCAAATATTCTCTGTGGCTAGAGAGTCCACAGATTCTTTTTAAAAAAAAATTTCCTCTGCTCTTTCCCCAAATGGAAAGAAGCAAGGGTGAAATGCCACATGACTGGTTTTACTGGATTTGTCATGATTTGGCCAGGACAGATGGACTCTTGCATTCTCCATCTCTGAGCCCCAGGAAGAGCACCATATGAATGGACTTCCCTGGCCAATTGTGGCCTCTACTGGTGTAGAGACAGAGGAAATCAGAAGGCTGTTGGCAGATGCCCCTTTCAATCCAACCAAAATGGCAGCCTGGGACAGAAGGGGATCCCACCATACACTTACCTGAGAGTGCCTTGGCTCACAACACCTCATAAATGAAGGTGTACCCTTTATCATCTCTTATTATAGATATGCGCACACGCAGGTAGAGAGCCAAAATTTACTGCGTTTTTTCCACTAAATTACCGAGGGAGATGGGAACAGACAGAGGACTATTTAACTTTGGATCCCACGGCCTTAGTATAGAGCCTGGAATATTACCAGATGCTGGCTAATATTTTTTAATGCCAGAGTGACCAACTAGTCTGCTTTCCTGGGACTTTCTCGATATTAGAAGTGAAATTCCGACGTCTCAGGAAAACCCTCTTGTCTGGGGCAAACTGGGATGGTGGGTTCCTCTGTTCCGAATGCCACAGTGATGCTCTCCGACTTGCAGAGTTCTGAATTAAGGTCAGTTCACCTCTTGCAAATCTGTTTAGCATCAGTTTCATCAACCTGGGGACACAGGGTTTGCAAAAAGCAAACAAACTAAAAGTTTTTTTTTTTAAATCAATACATTTTTTTGGACTGTTTGAAAAATTCTTTGTTTCTCTTTTCAAATACCTGTCAGAATAATCAGTTAGCATGAAAAAATAAAAAGTTGTGAGGGTAAAAGAACAAAATCAAATGAGAAGCATGACAAATTATTTTGGTTACAGGGACCACATATTGCTTTTCTTCTCCTAAATTATTTGCCAAGTGACTTATTGCAGACATATTAGTCAGCACAAAGGGATCAGGGTTCTAGACTGTATTTTTTGCTATGAAAAGATAATTAAAAAGAAATAAATGCCAGGCAAAAAGAATCATCAAAAATTTTCTCATACTTCCTTTCAAAAACAAGAATAAAATAGAGATTTGTCAAAAGAAGTACCCCACCATTAAGTAATTGTTTTAAATATATTTTGCACTTTCAGAATTTCCCCAAATGAAATGCCACAGAGAAGAATGCACATTTTACATTCCTAAGCATATTTAATATACTGTTTTTACAACAGCTGTTGCTTTCACAGAACTTTAACCCTGCTGTGTAAATGCATCGTCAGGAAAATACCCAGGTTGTCATGGAGACAACCTTAGCGCAGGGCCTTTGCTGGGTTGAACTGGTGTCAGCTTTCAGCCTCCTTGCATTCCAGTCTGGCATCAACCCCAGGCTACAACTCAGACTTCATTAGAGGCCCTGATGAAGGACAGCACAGGAATACGGGCAATTACTCGAACTGTGTGACCGCTTTCCATCAACACACCTGATGGGAGAATTGAAAATTAATTCCAGAAGGAATGATGGTATTAATCAAGATTTTCTGGCATCTTCCTTGAAGAAGCCCTGATAGATCCAGCTGTCTTTTTCTAGCTAATTTTAGGCCCATTCATTGTCTTAGTAGGGAGAGATAACATTACAGCTGACATTTGGGAGATTATCTGAAGTATCATGTGACAAGTGCCACAAGTGTAAGGCCAAATTTTCAGTGTTGCTAAAAGAGTTGGTGAAATTTCTATCACCCCTTGAAGGAAATTCAGAGCCATAGTTGCATCGAATCCTGCACACTGATAATTCATGATAGCATTTTCTACAGTGCTTTGAATATTTGACTTTAAACACAATTGAGCTCAAAGAGGTCACACAAAAAATAACAAATGAAAAAGCAAAATTAATGGTTGCAAAGGAGGAAAAAATGAAGCTCTAGCCTGGTTGACTACTTCAGAGAGCAAATTAAGACAAAGTTTTCAGAAACAGCTAGATTTTATAATCTTGCAGGTGTACGTGTGCACGTGTGTGCACACGCACTCACACACACACACATTATCTTTCTTTTATCCCTGAGAACTTCTTATATTTCATCACAAGAAGATTTCCAAGTGGGTTTATTTTATACAACTTTTGCATATATGTGATTTAGCCAAGCAAAGCACCCCACTGGCAGTAAAGGAAACTTACCAAAATTGCTCTCAGTGAACTGACTCAAAATTAAGACACAAAATGAATTAAGTCCTTTAATCAAGTCATTGCCAAACGACCTTATGTGGTGGTGATTCTAACAGAGTAAGGGACAGAGAGTGGGCACGTGCAAAGCTAAGTTCATGCGAAATTATCCTTAGCAATCTGACTGACTGGGCTCGTATTTAAGCCACAGACACATGTGCATAAATAAACTGGAAATGTATGACACTTGCCATGTTTAGTAAACTGATCAAAGGGTGAGGAAAAGATGGAGTTGACTTTAATTTGTTGTCTTATCCTTTCCTCCAAAGATCAGCTGGAGTCCACGTTCTTGTAGGAAACCTTCACACCTTCACGCAAGAGTCCGGCTGGCAGTGTTCTCTCCCTTCTGCTCACTTCCTAAAGTCCTTATTTGTTTACTCACTCAACAACAGTTCACTGAACGCATTCTCTGTGCTGGTCGCTGTGCACAGTGCACGAGGGTGAGCCAACAGGGGTGATCCTCTCCTCATGGAGCTTATGTTTGTCGGGGCTGTTCATTTGGCACCAGAACAGTTTCTTGTATTGTGATATGGTCACTTCTGTATTTACATATTTACAAATGCTTCAAGGGAGGGAGGTGTGCACCTAAAATAAGTTGGTTTTTAATAAAGTTGTTTTTTTAAATAAAACTGTCATGAGAAAGAATTTATAAAGCATTCAAGAAATATGACATCCCATTTTCAACCCATTTTTTGACAAGTAGATATATGTCCCATCATGATCACTCCCTTTTTTCATCATATTTGGCCTTGAAGGTCAGAGTTAGAAAGACTTATTAACAAAAATCAATGTCAAGAAGAAAAATGTGTCGCAATTAAATTTACTTTAATAATGTGCCATAGGTGTTATTCCAAACCAGAAGTCTCAATAATCAGTGGCAGTGTAATCATTGTGACACATTAAGCAGTGTCTCATTTGTCCTCTGTTCAAATAGCTAAGTTATGGCTCTGTGCTCATTGCCTTCAGGGAGGGATGTCACAGGGCTAACGCACAGAAAAAAATGTTGTTTTCTTGGCATTAGCTTCCCAAATCCTGATCCCTTAGCAAAATAAAGAGAAAATGTTTGGGGGAAACATGGCTGTGAGCAGAGCTTCCAGCCTCACCGGAGACTTCTAAGATTTCCCCAGGACTGAGGAGGGGGAGGGCCGTGGAATGAGATGGAGGGGAAGGTGATGAGAGCAGGGAAGTGGGTGGGGCTGGGAGAGAACAAGCTGAGTTTAATGGGAACTGAGTGCAGAGGAACAAGGGCCATCCCAACAAAAGGCCACCATGGGAGGCTCTAAGTGCCCAGGTGCTGGGTGGGACTCAGACACCAAGGAACCAGAATATCAGCCAGGGGTTACTTTGTAGGAGTAACACCCATTTGAGCCCCCAAATTTTCCTTCTCCCTGTCCAACACACTAGTTGGATAGGCTTAGTTATGCTGCAACAACCAGCAGCCCTAAAGCTCCCTGGAGTTTTTTGTCTCACTCATAGTGCTTGTCTGCTGTCACTGGCTGGGCACTCTGCGCCATCATCACCCTGGTGCTCTGTATGAGCCCAGGGTGATACACTCGTCACTGGGCCCAGGGCAAAGGGAAACGGACTGTGACGGAGCCCGAAATGACTTGTAAAGCTTCTGTCCAGACGTGACACATGTTACTTTAGTTTGCATTTCATTGGCCAAAGCCTGTCATGTGCTAAGCCTGATTTAATGGTGTATCCAGGGAATGGAAGTGGATGTCAGTGAACACCTGTACAATCCACCGCCCCCACTCACACCACTCTGTGTGTAACGAGAGAGAGCGTGGGCCCTGGGCACCTGGTGGGCATACCTGTATGGAAGGGTTTGTGTGAGGGCGGGGGGATGGTGGCACCTGCACGCATGTCTGCAGGTGAACCAAACCAGCCTGAGATACTCCCAGAGCCGGGTGGGGCTCCACTCTGCTCCTGCAACATGCGATGGCAGCTCATTAGGAACAAGCAGATATGCTTCCTGTAGCAAAAATAAATTCTGTTTTTGGTTTTTTTCTGTGCACTTTATTAAATTGGTTAAAATAAACCAGAAAAAAAATATAATTAGTATCCTTATCTGAGAAGTGACAGAAATCAAAGTTGCCTGAAGTTATCAAAATTGACACACTGCCTGGAACTAATTATTAATCTTCACAATGCCTGGTTCTTTATTAATGAATGCATTTACTAGGAACAAAGGTTTGAGAAACATCTAAACAAGCTTATTATTCTTAGTCAAAGAATTTTCTTCTTATGCCAATGTTTTATTTTTGTTTTTTGACTTATCTCAGCAAGATTGAGAAATATAAAATTAATCAATGTGACTTTTGGGATAATGACTCCTGTTGCAAAATCTCAATAATATTGTTTCGGCCATTGACCATGTTGCTTTCAGTATTTGTATTTTTAGGAAAGAGTAGTAAAAACCAGAAGATAATTATCCCCCACTTGGTTAAACTTTGGGGTTTAACAGTTGAATCTAGGAAGTCACCTTCAGTAGCTGACCTAGTTTTACTCATTTCTGTTGCCCAGTCCTGTTGGTTATTTCTATGAAATATCCATCACCCCAATTCTTTTATATTTTTCTTACTGATTTGTAGGAGCTCTTATTATATTAAAAATATCGATCTCATTCCTGAGGCAAGTGACAGGAGTAGCACAGTGGATTCTTGTTGCACACAATGATGGTTAAGATGAAGAAAACATGTTTAAATCTTAAGACGGTTGTTCTAAGAGAGCTGACTGTGTCAGAGTGTCCTGCTTTGAACCATCACATCATCTGCTTGAAATGTGTTCTATCTTCCCCTAAAGGCTTGCTCGACAAACCACTTGTCCTTTCAACCAAGCTGTCTCTCTTCCTCCAGGAAGCCTTTTCCAATCACGCTCTCCACGCTGCCTGCTGCCCTCTGTTGCTGCTGCACTGCAGGCTGCAGCCCCCATCCCGGCATTTGATCACAGAGCCCCTTGCATGATT
This sequence comes from Tapirus indicus, assembly GCA_031878705.1. NCBI lineage: Eukaryota > Metazoa > Chordata > Mammalia > Perissodactyla > Tapiridae > Tapirus > Tapirus indicus. The sequence continues at coordinate 41,782,756 of CM062927.1, forward strand.
ATTCAGGCGCTTTGTGTATTTATGTCTCCTGTGCAGGGATCGGGCCTTGTGCTTCCCGCCTGTCCTCCACAAACCCCAGCACACATGTGTGGCTACAGACCATGTGTTCCCAAAGAGACAGTAAACTCCTTGAGGACCGAGTTGTACGTTTCCCTTCTCTCCTCCATGTTTGCTACACACAGTTCTGGGCCCGGAGACAGCGCTCATGCTTGTCAACAGTTTGGGTGGAGGTTGTGAGAATGGGCAAGGGACAGACCAAGCACAGCATCTCCAACTGGTCACTGAAGGAAAGGAATGAGAACATTCCACATCCTGCTCATGTTCTGCACGGTAGACTAGCACTGAGAGGCCTTGTTAGAATCCCTCAGAAAAGGTAAATAGCAGAATGGTAATAGCAGAGACCTGGAGCAACCTTCACTGAGTCTCTGTTACTTGCAACCACGACTTTTGAGTAATACTGTGATATTTGGGTAATGACTTAATAAGGGCAGAGTAGAGGTACCACATAATTTAAAACATCAGGATTGATCATGTCTCGTACTTTTTTCCTGTCTTAATGAAATATGTTGAGAAGATTTTCATGCCATTAAGCATTTTTCTATGAGACTTTCAGTTGCACCATTAATTAGTTTCATTGGATTATGATTAATGAACATTCGAGTTGTTTCCCAATTTTCAATATTTTAAATAATTTTATAGTGAACAATCTTATTTACATACCTTTTAGCAGTATTCCCGATAATTTGATAGGTACAAATTCTCAAAAGTGGAGTGTGGGATCAAAAGTCATTATCATTGTCACATACTGATAAATTGTCTTCCAGAGAGATAAATTGCTTTACAGTGCCCTCCCTCCCCTCAGTGATGCTTTGGGGCTCATTTTTCCACCCCCTAATCAGCACTACTTTCTTATCAGGGTCCTGGAGGTGGATCACAGTGTTTCAGTCCTGGATCCTCCACTGGTCGGGGTTGTGATGTCGGGCACATCACTCCACCTCGCCAGCCCCCCTTTCCCTCATCTGTGAAGTGGGGATGAAGTACTCACATTACATCCTGCTCTTCACTGTGTACCCAGCCTTCAGGGGCTTCCCACATCCTGCCCACCCTCCCCACCAGAAAATAATGTGGCTCACATGCCGTCTGCATTTGGTCCATTATGTATCCATCGGCTACTCACACAGTGCTACTTGAGAACCTTTGCAGAACAACTGTCCAAAAATCTCCTGCTGACATTTCATGCAACTTAAAACTCTAAGGTTAGAAATGATGAAGAACATTGTACTTTGTTAAACACACTGCACAATATTCTAAGGCTTCAAAAGAGCTCCAGAAGCAGAATTTTCATAGGGGAAGAGGAAAATTTTAAAGCAGAACCGATTTCAAGTTTTGTAATCAGTATTGGAGATGGGATAGTTGGGAAATGTCGATTCTGCTATGGCAAACTGGGTGGATTAAATTCAGGCTGACACATGTTAAAAAGAATCTTTAATATCTAAGTTATTCTGTGTTTCAAGACATGTAGAGTGGTCCAAAAGGTGAATATCTTCCATTGTTCTGAGTCTTAAATCAGACAAGCTGTGAAAATCTGGATGGAGGGACACACCCTTCTTAGCAGACATTTTATCTGCAATAAAGTGAAATAAATTTTTAAGAGTATACTTAAAACTGTTGGGGATTGAGATATTGAAAATATTCTGTCCTCATTGTTTTACTTTAGTGAACATAAGGAATATTATAAAGTTTGCACATGTTTATTCATAACTTTAGTACTCATAACCTTATTTTTTTCCTTATAGTGTCGTCTAGATCTTTCAAGGAATGAGATCTTCCCAGTTGGCAAGAAAAATGCTGTGATAAACATTGGCATACAAACAAACACATGGTACTGCTGAGATTTATTCGTAAGTGTTAAATATGGTGATCTTGAATAAGTTACTGAACCTCTCTGTGCCCGAGTTTTCCCATCTGTAAAGTGGGATGGTGATCACCATAGCACTGTCCTAGAGTGTCCCTGTGAGAATCAAATGAGTCTATTCTATATCCCATTTCGCTGACTCTAAAACACACCGTTCTCCACTTGTTCACATCTCACAGCTGACGGAATCTCATGTTCACTCCTGGTGAGGCATCATTCAGTTATTCCCATACGTGGAAAAACATCAAAACTTTCAGCAACAGCAACAAAAAAGTTCTAGCAACAACATTTGCAGAACGGATATCAGCACTTGGAAGGAAATCCTGGAGACAACAGTGGAGCACTCTTAGTTCCTAGAAAGCAGATGGCTGTGGGGAGGAGGTGGGTGAGCGGGTAGAGCCAGGTGTGTTTTGCAAAGTTCTAGAAGCAGGAACCAAAAGTAGACTAGTTCTGCATAATTTGCAAAGCCAGCTTCAGAGCCCAGCACCAGTGAGTTTTTGTTCCTTAATGGTTTCCCTCCAAAAATACCACATCCCCAACTTCTTGTTCACACAGAAGACATTATGGGGAAATAAAGCAAATGTTGATGACTTAGTCAAAAAGCAGTTGAGATTCTGGATGTGAAAAAGTTCAGTCATACCTTCTTCATTTATTTTGCTCACATTTCCCTTTCTACATATGAATAATAATTCATAGTGCACCTATATACCTAAGGAAATCGAAAAGAGCTTTCTTTTTTTACTAAGTATAAAAAAGAAATTCTAAGTGACAAGGAAGCATTGTGTCAGAGTTTAATCACAGCCCTTTTTTTCTTCTCTTGGTGGTCCACAAAGAAGAGCTGTATCTTGCAATCATTGGTGATTTAGTTTTGATTAAATACAGTACGTGTAGTAGTTCAAATGGTATCTATTGCATAGTAAGTGAAATATAAGTTTTTGCTATTATTTTTCCTGGGTGATAGGATTATGGATATTTATTGATTTTTCCTGGGTCTTTCCTTTGTTTTCTTAGTTATCTACCTTGAACACATATTTTTAATTTAAAAAGTTTTTAGAAATACAGACGCTCCTGAGAGGGGCACACATGTGGTCACTGACTCCTCGAAGTAGATGAGTTAGAGGAGAGGACCCCTGGAAGGGGCCTGGAGAAGGGCATGGCCCGGCCCTCTCAGTCCCGACCTCTGGTAGACCAGCGTGAGCAGCCTGAGTGGCCCACCTGGCAAGTTTCTTTAAGGGGAAAGGAAATCAGCTGAGATGGCCTCTACTGTCTCTCCCAGCTCAAACATCCAGCCTGAAGTCGGGCCTGCCTCCCACAGCCGATAGAGCTGATTCTCCTTTCCCACCAGCTGTGCTCTAAGCCTCAGTGCCCATGTCTCTGAGGCAGCACAGCCCAACAGAGATGGAGTAAGGGCCACATGTGTGATTACAAGTGTTCTACTGACCACGTCCAAAAGCTAGAAAGATTAAGTGAAATTATTTTTAGTCACATATTTTATTAACTGAATATATCCAAAATGTTATTATTTCAACATGGAATAAATATAAAAAACTATTAGTGAGAGATTGCATTCTTTTTCTTTTAGTAAGGCTTCGAAATCTAGTGTGTACTTTGTACTGCCTGCGTGTCTTGATTCAGAATGGTCACATTTAATCAACAGCCTCCGGCGGCTGGAGGCTGCTGGACTGGACTGCACAGTCTGAGCTGAGAAAACGGTAAGCACCTCTTGGTACAATCACATTACAGGTTTCTATACAAAAACACTTTTCAATAAAAACTGAAGCAGAGTTAAAAAGTCTAATATGCATTAAGTAGAAGAAAGCCAGCTGATAGAGGTAAAATTTGTGACAAATGGAGTATTTTTAAAATAGATGTGGTTTTTCTCTTTCCAGTGCATTGGCAGGTCACACCTGCCCCGGGAGGGGTCTTTGGGGCTGTTGGGGCCCTCGCTTTCATGACTGCAGATCTGCGTGCCCCGAGTCAAAACCCTGGGGTCAGGTGTTTTGGAGAATTTATAATTTTTTCACATTCTAGACAATTAATAACTGGTATAGACTGTATATTGGCCAGAGTCCTCAACAGGGCCTGGGGCTGCCCCCATAATCAATCACATTATCATGTCAATGGCAAAATATTTGAATAATCAAACCAAGTGGAATAAGTGAAGATTATAAAGAGCCCTCGTGTCAGGCAGGCTTTGCTTCCAAACAAGTGAACAAAAATCTTTTGGTTTCCAGAGCTTTTGGGATATTGGTATTGTGATTAAGGGATTGTGGATTTGTACTGATGGCATTAGTTTGCAATTTGCATACCATATTAAGGAGAGACATGTGGTTCCTATGAAACACTTCCCTTTCAAAACCACGTCCAACCTACACCATCTGAAGAAGGCTTCCTTTCACCCATTCATTTATTTAACAACTATTTATTGCATGCCTCAACTGGGTGAAGCCCTGTGCGAGACATTGAGTGTTGAGGGACGATGAACCGACAGCCATGATTCCTGCCCCCATTGAGATTACTTTGTTGGCATCTGTGGTTAACATGCGTTTACTTTAAATTGACATAGACAAGAAAGGCTGAACATATCATGTTTCTTTTAGACCTGATTTATAATTCTCATTAAGTTACCCTGATTTCATCAAGCTATGACTGATTCTCAAAGCTATTATGAGCCTGTTGCTCAGGGCCGCATTTAAAACCCAGCCAATTAAGAAAAAAATAAAGCACATGCAAGTTTGTGAAGGAGCTTTCAGCTTTCACGTTTAACACTTTTACTAGGATCAGCATGTATGCTTCATCTCCCAAGCCAATCCACGGAAGTAAGAAACCATCTTTGTGAAATAAGTGGTGGAGGACACTTGCTCAAGAACATGTCTTCCTTCATCCACTGCCTATCTAAAATGCCCTCCATTTGAGACTCTCTTTTGGTTGAAAGTGATCTTTACCATTACTTTTTTTTTTTTACTGAGGAAGATTCACCCTGAGCTAACATATGTTGCCAATACTCCTCTTTTTTGACTTGAGAAAGATGAGCCCTGAGCTGATCTGTGCCCATCTTCCTCTATTTTGTATGTGGGATGCCACCATAGCATGGCTGACGAGTGGTATGGGTCTGTGCCCAGGATCCAAACCCATGAATTTGGGCTGCCAAAGCAGAGTGTGCTGAACTTAACCGCTACACCACAGGACAATTACCTACACCACTGCTACAACCAGCCCCCATTACCTATTTTTTAAGCACCTATTTTTCACTAGGTGCTATGGAGCACAGCAAGGAAATGCCCTCTACTTTTCTTTAATGGAATGAGTGTTCTGATACAATTCAGCCCCTGTCCTGGGGAACTTGGACTCCCATCCCAAAAGCTGGGGATCTGCTTACTTTCCCATAGCCACGTGGATTGCAGAGGAAAACTTAAGGTGGTGTGAGAATATAAAATCCTTTCAAAAACCAAGCACACTGAGTAAAACACAGCAGAAAGATGAGTTTATTGCAAAGGTTTCAACCTGCAAGCTGGGAAACTCAAGGCCACGGGAGCAATGAGTTCTGAATTGCTCACAGACTAAGGGGTTTTTATGGGATAAATGTGGAAGTTATTTGGGTTTTTTAGCTGATTGACTGTCTAGTGGTCTTCTTCCTCATTTGGATCAGGGTAGCTGAGGCAGGGGAACAAGGAAGTGCAGAGATGGTGTGAACAGACTTGGTGTTTGGCAATTGGCTTGTGTCCTCTGCTGATTTCTGAGAAGAGCTGTAAATTCGTTCAACTTATGTTAGGTAAGGTTAAGTTTCATTTCTGTTTACTGTGCCTGCATTGGCCAACTCCATTTTGTCCCCAACAAAAGTGACTCCATTTTAGTTTTGGTTCTACACCCTGATGCGAAGCTTCCCAGGCCCGAGGGAAGGAGTCGGTGAGAGAAGCATGCCTAGCTACTACTAGGAAAACTTCAGCCTGCACAGCAAAAGGACTCAGGGGTCTCGAACACAGCCAAGATGCCAACTGGTTAGCACAGAATATCTTGGAGACAACCATGACATTGGTAGATAGGGTACTGGTGGTGGGGGCTCCTATGGGTTTTGGGGAGAAATAGGATGGAGGAGGGAATAGGGAGGGGTACAATATAATATATTCTGATGCAATCTTGCTCTAGTGCAGCTTCTGCCCTGATGGGCTGGCCCAGTGAAGTGGGATGTTGATCGTAAGCCAGGCTGGATCACCTAGTTCATTGGGGATGTTCAGACGCTTGGCTTTCTATCCCCTCGGAAGGGGCCAGCTGTGATGAAAGGCAGTGAACACAATGGGTAAGGGGCATGGAAAGTGGATCAAGTTGGGAACTAATAAACCTCAAGAGTTTCTTTTAAACCTCTATATTTATTTTGAAACTCCCTTAGGAGTCAGAACATTAAGTAACTTTTAGCATGTATATTACTTGGCCACCAATAACGGGTAAGGGATCCCCATCTATGACTTGGTAGAGCTCAGTGTCCAGGAGAAGTGTGTCTTTTAGAGCAGTGAAGTCTTTATGGAGAAGAGGAGCTTGGAAGTGGTTTAAAGCATTTGGAACTGGGTAGGCTGTCAAAAAGTGGTCGTGGATGGATGAGTGAAGGCATGAATGTCTAGGAGGTGTCTACCAGAACACATGACTCTGAAGACCAGAGGTCACCATCCTCCTAAATGCCTCAGCATTATGTAGGCCTTTGGGCTTTAGCACAATCTCAGAGAAATTTATGGCGGAACCCTACAATGACTAAGACAAACCTTCCAGAACATTGGTGGAAAGGGCTCGAGATAGGAATTAATTTGAATTTTAGAGAAAGAGGTCATACTTCTCCTATGCCTGAAGTTATGGACTAAGGTTTTACCTGTATTACATATGTTTAATCTGGTGAAAAGGGAACTTGGATGAGGGACGGTGCTGGGGGCTGGGCTGGGGGCTGGTGAATACGAGGCTCATTATAAGAATCTTCAAGTATCTGAAAAGTTCCTGCATAGAAAATGAATTCGACATGCTCTGCAGGTGTTGCATTTAGAACAATGACTGGAAATGATGGCTTTTACACTTAGAATACAGAAATCTGTTCCAGTTGTTGGTGATGTCCCATAACTGAGTAATTTCCATCTTAAAGTAGTGAGTAAACTTCCTGGCATTTGGATGAATTTGATCCTTTAAAAGGAGATTGGCAAATTATTTGGATTAGAGACCCAGCCATCTAGGATGATCACAAAGAAAGTCTTGTGTAAGATGGAGGTTTAGATGCATCTCAGGGATGGGGTGGAGGGGGCACCAACGTGTGCTGAGCACCGACCATGTGCCTGCTGTGGACATTATTAGTCTTTTACCCACCCACCACTTGAATGTCTTTCCTGAGCTTGGAGAATGTCCTACCTTGTGCGTCTTAGTGTCATAGACATCTCCCACTGTAGAATTTGAAAATGCCAGATAATCATTCTCCCAGCCCCCCTTGCTAGCAGTGCAAGCTCCAGCATCCAGGGCCTGGTGACAATGACAGCAGTATCCCTATCAATTCAGCTTTCCTGTGTGGTGAGACATGTCTGAGCCTTGTTCTCCAGCCCTCACAGAGAATCAGATTTCTGTTTCAACATATTTTATAGAGAATTTCAAGTGCACACACCTGCGTGTGCACACACAGCACACACACACGAGAACAGCAAAACAAATCCCTCATGTACTCATGGCAATAACCAACATTTTGCCAATCTTGTTTCTTTTACACCCCTCTGCTCCCCCCCAACTTATGACTTCTTTCCCCGGAGTTCTTTTAATGCAAATCTCAGACATTGTGTTACTTCACTTGTAAACACCTTAGTGTATTAGCCCCACCCCCGACAATATCACACCTAACAAAATTCACAGTAATTCCTTAACGTCGTCTAATACACAGCCATATAATACTTTCTCCGATTGTCCTTGTACGGGGCATTTGCTTGAATCAGAATCCAAATAAAGACCACCAGTTGCCTTTGGTTGTTACGTCTCCTATTTCTCTTTCATTCAACATCAGCATCCTCTCGTTTTTTTTTTCTGTACTGTTGATTTGTTGGCGAAATAGTTCATTTTTCCTGTAGAACCCAATATCCTTGTAATAAATTCCTTTTCTGTTTTAATCAGTCAGAGTGGACTTCAGTTGATTGCAAGTAAGAATAGTGACTGAAACACAAGCTTTGTGGGGGTCTCAATGATGCAGAGGAGGAAACTGAGGTTCATAGGGGTTAAGTAATTTGCTAAGTTTTCAAAGCTAGTAAGTGTCACGGCTGGAATTGGAATTCAAAGCTCTCTGGCTCACCGTCTATAGGTAATCATCATGGTTTCTCCCAGCTCCCTTCCCACTCCAGCATTCTAATATCTCACGCCCCTTTCCTCAATCCCAAGTTCACTTCCCCCTGCAGCACACCCCAGGAGTCCAGAGCACCCGCTTCTCACCACCAGCAATGATCTCTGCTCAGCTCAGCAAGTGTTGGCTTGACCACAGTCCACTACATTTCCTGCCAGAATGCAGGTGTGGATATGGGTAAACACAAACACATTGTATGGACGTGTCTTCATCCTAATTGCACCAGGCCAGTGGTTCTCCAAGTGCAGTCCCCAGACCAGCAGCAGCAGCAGCAGCACCTGGGAGCTTGTTCGAAGCCGCACCCGAGACCTACTGAACCAGAACCTCTGCAGTTGGGGTCCAATCCTCTGTGTTCACAAGCCTCCGAGGTGCTTCTGATGCCTGCTGCAGTTTGAGACCCACTGCACCAGGTCTCAGCACCTGCGTGTTCCCGTAACACCACAGTAATGGGAACAGTCTGGACGTGCTGCTCTCATCCCTCCCTGCCCACGCAGCACCACTGATCCTGCAGGAAGGACGCCCTGTCTTCAGTGGCTAGGCAGTTTTTATCTACCACTAAGTTTGCTGGTGGGCCCTTTGGTATTTAGGGAAGTATTATTTTTTAAGTGTCATAGTTGAATCTCTCATTCCTTACGTTAAAATCACAGAATTGAATGAAGCCCTGCATTTCAGACACTAACCCCTTGCTCTTACCTTGTGAGTGTGGTGTTTGTTAGAGCTAATTAGACAGTTTGCTTCCAGGCAAATGCTCACGACTGCCTTCACATCTACAGAGACTTACCGAGGCAGAGGGGCGTCTGAGGACCCCAGCTGGGCTGGTGGGCTGCCTTCCCCTGGCGTGGTATCTGGTTCCATTCGTCTCTGCAGGCTGACGGGGGGACTGGGAAGCGTTCAGAAAGCTTGAAGAGACAACAAGGGAGAAGGCTTAAAACTTTGTACAGTCTTTAAAAGTCATTCATGAAAATTTTGTGTTCTGTTGTTGGTGTCTGTGGTAAGCCCCACTGGCCATGTCTTGTTCTCTCCCGATTTCCTTAACTTAACTGCTCGGCTAAAATTCCTGTCACTGGATCCTTGCCATCTCACTCACGATGGGTAAGAGCAGGACCTTGGCTCACCACCCCACTGGCCTCCAATGCATGGTGGGCAGCATCTGATCCCCAGCCTTCCCCGGGCATCGCTGGGCATCAGGCCCCAGGGCTTCAGACATGCCTGGGTCATCGGCCGTCACTGGCCTGTCCCCAGTGGGGTGCTTGCTCCCTGCTCAGCCTGAACTCTGCATGCACGTTTTAAGCCCTATTGGGAGACAAAGAAGAACTGCAGGGCCACTCTTTGCAAGGCACCATCTGTTTTCCCTCTCCTGTACCAGCTTTTTTTTCTCTCCTAATCTTCATTCTTTTCTAGGATAGAGTGATACTTGAAGAATTATTTAACACTTTCCTTCTCAACTGATTCATAGATTCCCCCTTGATCCTCTTCAACTTTCTGGGCCATATTGAATTTCCCACCAGTGAGAAACAGGCTGATCTTACTGGATTATGTCAATTCCAGCTGCACTGTACACAACACACACACACACACACACACACACACACACACACACACACCCTTCACAGAGTGTCTTTAGGTTTGCTTCTCCATTCCACAGTGTTTTCCCTTCAGAAAGTTAATGAAATATCCCCACGGCAACTAAAACCACCAACACTGATTTTACATAGTGTAAAATTGGAAATTTCTGGAAAGATTTTGCTCTCTAATGTTTGGACTTAATATTTATAGTTTGTGTCGGGTCATGTCTTATCCAAGACATCACTCCCCTTCATTAAGTGAAAAGTAAATACATCTCCAGTGTTACAAAACCAAGCTGCTATTTACCCAGAGCCAGTTATCTGAACCCAAACCCTCTTCCTTGGAGCCTGAAGCAGGAGGCTGGCGTGAGACCAGTCTTTACAAAGTGAGTGGGCAGCGAGTCCTGTGCCAGGGTGCCTGGCCTAGGAGAGCAATAAAAGAAAACTCTTTTATCCCTCACCTTCGCTGGGTTTCTCCATTTCTTTTAGGCCTGTCACGGGCTCTTAACATGATATAAGAAGGCGCCTGAGGATCACTTACTTCTCGTGGCATGGGAACATTTCAGAGGTTTATGCTCTCCCATCAATCTCTCCTTCCCCTTGGCTCTTTCTCACCAGGCTCCAGAATGAAAACTGAGAATGCTCCAATCTTGCATATGAAACCATAACTAATTATTACTAGATCAGTTTTCACTTTTTCCCAGCCCAGATGTCAAAGGCAAAGGTCTTAATTTACTAGCTCGAGCAGGCCTGAAGCCAGGGTAAAGGGGAGGATGAGAGCTTCCAGGAATGGACTTTCTTCAACTGGCTCAAATGCTGGGTAAGAAAAAAGCTTTTAGGTCATCGCAGGTCATGGACCCCAGTCTTTTCGCTGGAATCGCCCCTCAAATGCTGTACATGTTGTTGACGTTCTCTGAACCAAGGAGAGATGTCTGCAGAGGAGCCGAGTCGCTCTGAATTCAGAGATGAGGCCACCTAAGAGCCAGACACTGAGAGTGCAGAGCCACCAAGCTTCAGATCTGGAGGAGACCCCTGAGGTCATCTGTGAGCCCCACAAACTCCCCACATGTGGGTGAGAGAAGCGGGTTTACAGTGATGGCAGGCCACCCCTCCCAGCGTGGGCCTTTCCTTCCTGGCCATCTGGGGATCATGTCTACCATTTTGTCATCACAGGAAAGAAAAGGCCCTGGACCAGTGGAAAGTGCAAGAAGAGAATCCAGAGGGCCTGAGTTCCAGCACTGTGTTTTGGTGCTAAGGAAAAATTCGCTATGAGCCAGGTCAAGTATATTAAATTCTTCCAAGAGGCATGTAAAGCCTCCAAATCAGAGCAGATGTACACACCACACACCGGGGGTTTGGACCCGGGGGATTGAGATCGGGCAGCCTGGACTGAGTCCCCATTCTGCTGTTCACAAATGTGAACCCTGCGTAACCTCACTGTCTCTGAAGGCTGTTTCCTCAGTGGTAAAATGGAGATCATGGCACGTTCTCTGGCATTTTTGTGAGAATTTGAAGTGTTTAATGTAGCTATTGGCACACAATAAACACTCATAAACCTTAGATGATATTATCGTGATGTTACTGTTAATAATAGTTGCAGTGTCGGAGAAGTCATTCAGGGTGTATTGGATTCCAAATCAAAATTTCTAGAAAAATATTAGGTACTTAAAACCCAGAAATTAAAAGTAAACAAGTAATTCTACATCATTGTCAGACCCTAACTTTTGAGACTCACCTCATCTAAAGGAAATGTCAAAACTGTTTTTACTAGTGCAAGCGACTTTCTTTCTCTATTCTCTCTATTGCTTCATAAAAGCTCTTTGAGTGAAAATACACCCCAAGTCCTCCTTGCCCCTTCAGAGAGAGTCCTGGTGCAAGCCCCCAAGATGTCTCCCCTCCCCTGTGCACAAGGCATGAGGAACCTAACGCGCCCTCCCTGTGTCCTCCTGTCATCCTGTAAATGGGGTTGTCTGAATTTCAGCTCCTGTTGTTTATCTGTTGCAGCCAGTGTTTCTGTGACTGCCTGTAGCATAGCTCTAGGACAGAAAAGTACCACAGATGGGACATCTCTGCAGAGATGAAAGGTGAAGGCATGAATGTGGAGGAGCAGAGGGGAATGGGCAGGGGTAAAAATGATAGGGAGACATGAAAAAGAAAATCAAATTTTCCCTTCCTTGACAAATCAGAGAGAGATTTGCTTGTGATCCTATGAATTTTGAAGGGTCTTGTTTGTTCATTTTTGGGGGGGAGCAGACAAGGCCACTAGTATTAGAGTTGGAAGAACGTAGCTTTAGTGTGTAGACTATGGATTCTAGAAAGGCAAGGACAGAGGTCATTTGAGGTGGGAGCATGAAAAAAGAGTATCGGGGTGAGAAATGCCAAGGGTCAAAGTCTCCTTGATTTTCGATGATCTCAAGTGCAGAGTGACAGCTCTCATAAGGCGAGAGACAGGAGGTACGAGGAGGAGGAAGGGGACTTACCAGCTTCCAAGGGAAGCCACTCAATTAATGCTACATTTTGCATTTTTGTTGATAAATTCTGTGCCACCCGTGCTTGTAAGATATAAGTGTGGGCTAAGAGCAGAGCTGTGTTTTGAGAAGTAGCTATTTTCTAGAGCTAACAGATCTTAGAGAAGTTGATGAAGACACAGAGCTTGCACATCCGCTCACGTCGATTGTTTATAGGTATATTATATAGTGCATACACGTACGCATCTTTTTTAATCCTTGAAAGATGACGAAGTTACAGTTTTAGGGAATGAAATCCTGTTGGTTATATAACTTCACTTTCTTTCTCATTCTTATCCCAAAACTGTGAGTGTGACTTTTCCTTCAATGGATAGCAAGTCCCATCTCCCTCAAGTGTGGCACAGTTCGTGTGAGGAGAGAGAGATTCGAGATCTCTGACACTGAAATCCCGGGTCCTGACTGCTAGTTCTCAATTTCATGACCCACATAAAATGGACCATCAGGGTTGATACCTGTAGCGTGCAGAAGTGCCCAGGCTATGCTACAGGGCAAACAACCTGAAATCTTAGTCAACAAAAGTATTTTTCTTGCGCACACAGGCCCACGGAAGGTCCTAGAGACATGACTGGCAGCTGTTTTACACAAGAGGCTGGTGGTGCTCCTCCAGGACCCCAAGTCAGACAAAGAGAGACTGAGAGTTAAATGCTTCACCTGGAGGTGACAGTGCCACTTCTGCTCACACTTCATTGACTTCAGTGAGTCACTTGACCATGCCTGACTTCAAGGAGGAGAGGAATTGAAATTTCCAGAAGGAGAGAAGAACAATAGAAATCCTACCACAATGTTACTTGGTCATTCTGAAAATGAAAAAGCCGACAGCACCACTGTCCTGTCTAAATGGCCTCATAACTGGGAGGCATCAGCCATTCTTTGTGGTTAGTTCACCTTGCTCCTCAGCCTGTGTCACCACCCCTCTGACTCCATTACACATCAGATGTTAATTATCCTGACAACGGATGGCTCTTTCCTTAGACATCAAAAATTATGACTCAATTAAACTCACATTTTACCCACGTCTGCTAAATTTTTGACATAGTTTAATTAGAAACTTAGAATTTTATAAACACAGAAGTTAGTCAAATGCCATGTCCACACACACAACCCCACTGCCCTCCAGTAGGTGAAGGTAGCTATTGCTCCATTGTCTTGGGTTTGCAAAAGTAATACTTCTGAGATCATTCCTTTTCTTCTAAGAATTTTACCCAATATTTTATTAAGCTGCAACCGTTGGACGATGCTTTCTGAGTTATGACCTCAAACAACATACTTTTTTTCGACTTTATTATAATTATTTTTCTATAGTAATATAATTATTTAAAATAGATGCAAATGACTATTAACTAGTAAAATAATAGCTTACTTATCCAGATATAGTTTTCTTCGCAAGCTCAACTATTTGAAAATCTTGAAGGAATTTGAAATAATAGGGTCATGAGCAGTTTAAATAAATGTCACAGAATATATTTACTGTTACTTTCCCTATAATTATAATAAACTTCATATGGTTACTCAGGCACATATTAAGCTGAGGACTGAAACTGAATCCCTGCCTCACGACATAACAGAAACAAAGAAGACAAAAAAGGGTAAGAAGCAAACCCAAGGATGTGAAAATCGGAGCCGTCTACAAGTCTGATCCCATCCACCTCCATGTCTTTGAAGAGCAATGCAACACAGTAAGAATATATTTACGATGAAGCTCTTAGACCACAGTTATGTTCCATAATTTAAGAAAAATGTTACCACATATAACAGCAGAAAAAAAGTGTTAAGTTACCTAGAAGAGAATTTAACAAAAGATGTGCAAGACTTAAAAGGAAAATTATAAAACTATGGATTATTATAAAAATTACTTTAAAATGGATTATTCACATAGAGGATTGGGTTGAGAGCATCACTCCTGAAATTACAAAAGTACTCCTCATTTCTTTAAAAATATGTGTATTTGTTCTATTAATTTTAAAAAATGCATATTCCCCGCATGGCCCTTGGAAGTCACTCAATAAATATTTGTTGAACAAGTGAGCAAATGGATGGAAATAAGCAAATTCTTCCATGTTTTATAGTTATTTTTGTATACGGTGTCAGTTATTAACCACCTCAGTCCCACCCATAGGTCTGCTTTAAAATCCTGCTACCCTGCTGAATCTTGCCAGGTCCTGAGTCAACGGAAGCCTGGACAGTCAGGTGGGGTGGAAATTCCCTGTCCACTGATGACTCAGGGTCTAGCCGGTGTCTGCTGTTGTGACCAGTGTCCAGTGTGCCTGGGGTGAACTCAGCCCCAGAACACAGCACCAGACATGCCCATCGTTTCCACCTGCTGAGCACATTCCCCTCGTGGAGACCAGGGGCTGCCCAGAGACGTGGATAGAGTAGACTTATGGACCAGAACATGTCATCTCTTACAGGGATCCTGAGGTCATGGTGGTGGGCCCCTTACACAACTGGGCATGGAGACCAAGTCTGCTGTCTGTGGGGTGGTGGCCTAGAGGAGGATGTGGGCTGGGCTTCCACTTTAAGGCAACAATGATGGGCCATGTGCACAATAAAGTGAAATAGGCCTACACAGAGAGAAAAGCAGAAAGAAAGAGTTGAAAAAATGTGGAGAGAGAAGTTTTATAATAACCTCTGAGCTCTTGTGAACCTAGGAGATTCAATAAGCCCTAAGATAACAATAACATAAATAATAATAACAATAGAAAATTAATGCTAGCAGCAATACTTACATAGTGTTTACCCTGTGCCAACACTTTAAATGTAATTCATGGAATTCTGGACTTTGAGTTAGATATTCCCATTTTAGAGCTGAGAAAACTGGGGCACAGATATTTTAGCTAATTCGCTCAAGCCAAGTGTGGCACAATGACCTGAATCCAGGCATTGTGGCTCCACAGGCCATGCTCTTGATCTTGACATTCTCCTGTCTCTCAAAGGGTCTTCAGGTGGCTTTGGTTACTTGCAGACATTCGTTGACCAACTGAATGAAACAAATCTTTCTGAGAAAGCTCTATCCACTGTGACAGTTGGACAGACCGCCTGCCTGGACACTTTCCAGTTGTCTGAGGACTTGAACTTACATGACCAACAGCCCAGTCCGCTGGAGACTCAACCCCTTTCCCTCGTCCCAGTTCACCCCCATCTTTACTGCTTCAATGTCCACTCTTCTGAGCAAATGGCTCTGAACTCAAAGCTCTGGAACCTTCCCAAACTCGTGTTCTTTAGAACGCTAGTTCTGAAAGATAGGTGTTCTGCAAAACAAATGAACAAACCAAAATCTCTTTAAAATCTGAGCAAAATGTCCTGCTGAGAGCCTTATCTACCTACATCCAGCATCTGGACCAGGGGATGGCACACTACAGCCTTTGGCCCAAATACAGCCTGCGGCCCAAATACAGCCTGCCACCTGTTTTTATAAATAAACTTTTATTGACACGCAGCCATGCCCATTTGCTCACATATGACTGCTTTTGTGCTAGGACAGCAGAGTTGAGTAGCTGCAACAGAGTTTTCCTGACCTGTGAAGTCTAAAATACTTACTCTCTGTTCCTTTAAAGAAAAACTTTGCTGATCTCTGACCTAGTTGCATGAAAAAACAGTCATCCTCCCAGTGTGCTCAAAAGGGATGCTTTAAAAGTTTGGCAGCTCCAAAACCTCTCCTATCTTGCTGGCACAAGGACCACCTTTCCAGCAGTAGGTATTCAGTGTGGGTTCCTCTCCTGGCTACAGCACTGTGAACACGCAATGCTGCCCCCAGAATGGTTTCCGGTCAGTTTCCCTACCCTAGATACATTGTTTCCTTTATGGAAACCAACACAACAAATGAAAAGTGTGTGCTGTGCTGTGCTCCTAGCAGACATGTTATTTTATTAATGGAATGATTTTTTTTTTTTCTGCAAGTTATTCAGATTCCCTTCTGGTTGCTAGAATTCATTTCACTTTATAGAAATTAAGTGAACCTGACCAAAACCAGAAAGAAATAACATCTACTACTTCAAAAGTCAGATATTATTCTTATTTTTTTGGAGGAGGAAACTAAGGCTCTGAGAGGTTAAGTAAAACACCTTAAAATCATAGAAGTGGAAGTGGCAGCAAATGCTGCATATTAAAGGCTCTGAGGAGCCCTCGAGTAAAGAAACCTAAGCTTTTTTAACCCACTGTTCTCCAAATAGGTTTTTTTTTCAAAGGTTCCTTAGAAAGCCTCAGGAGCTGGTGCTCTGAGGAAATGCACTTGGAAAAATGCTTCTCTACAGTGGAGATATGAGCGGTCACAGAGTGAAAACACGCCCGTGACTGAGATACAGTGACTTCGTGCGGCTTGGAGGTTTGGAGGGAAAAGCTCATATGTTGGCATTATAGAGACGAGGGACCAGCTCGCGATCAGGAAGGAATTGAAACAACCCGGGTTTCCGTTCCCTCCTCTATAAACCCCGTGGGGTCATGGAGACAAGTAGATGAGATTATCTATCTCAAGCTACATTGATGACATAACAGGCACTCAGAAAAGGGGAGATAATAGTCTGTTTTGTGGGTGCAGGGAGAAAAAGTATGGAGTAAAAATGAATTGAGCTCTGCTGAAAGAGGAGTAAGCCTTCTGTGCCTGACTCCTCCATCCCATCTGCCCTTCCCCACTCCATCTAAGCCCATCACTCTATCTACAGCAGACATGAGCTGCCATCGTGGAAAAGGGAGACAGGAACAGCAGAACGTTAAATCAAATGACTGCCCTAAAAACCAGGCAACCGCTAGAGCGTTTCATTGTTCCCTTCGCTATTTGTGTCCTCAGCCTCTAAGCTGGCATGTTTCGCCCTTCCTAACTCTAAGGACAGCCCATCAGTTGATAAACTCATTTTTCTTGGGCGGGAGAAGGGGAGATACCGCCCTTTCATTCTGGCAAAGATCTCGTGAGGACACACCTCCGGCGCCCCCCCCCAGAGGAGGGAGCTGCCTGCCAGCCAGGGGGCTGGGATCCCGGCCTCTAATTCACCAGTCAGAAGGACTGAGGCAGTCAGGATGTAAAGCACCAGTCTCAGTGCAGGCCGATTTGTAAGTCTCTTCTGCTGGGTTTACAAACCATATCCCTACGAGTTTTGCCTTTGTCGACGGGTTGTCAGGATTCTGGAAAGACAGCTCTTGTGCGATGGAATAAGCCCTTGATCCCAGACAGGAGTTGGCAAACTTGCTCTGTAAAGGGCCAGAGAGTAAATAATTCAGGCTTTGCAGCCCATGTGGTCTCTGTTGCAACTGCTCAACTCTGCCCTTGTAGAAGAAAGCAGCCATAAACAATATGTAAATGTAGTTAAGTTTCAAGAAAGCTTCATTTATGGATGCTGAACTTTGAATTTTATATAATTTTTCTGTTGTAAAATCTTCTTCTTCTTCTTTGTCCCCCAAGCATTTAAAACTGTAAAACCCATTCTTAGCTTGTATGCCATATGAAAACATGGGGCGGGTAGGATTTGGTCCATGGCTGCCATTTTCTGAGCCCTAATCCAGGAGATCCTGGAATGTTCTGGATGAGGGACCTTGTACAAGCCCTTTACCTTCTGAGAAAGTAAGTTGGACAGTCTACCAACCAGCAATGGGATAAAATAAGATAATGTCTGTGAAAATGCTCTGAAAACTGTAAGGTGTTTTTTATAAATTAACATTAATGTTACCAAGGCAAGTCTTCGAGCAGAAACATTGATTCCAATGTAGAAAGACGTGTAAATTGTCCAGGGATTATTGAAAGGAGGAGAATTTCAACCTCTGTGGGGAAAATACAGTTCAAATGATATTTTTCAAGTGTTTTGTATTTTGTAGAGAATGAAAAACCACAACCAAAATGTGACTTGTGGTTTGGATGTTGGAGGATATTTTGCCACCACTTATGGTACTTTAAAAGCCATAAAAATCAACCACAAAATATCTAATTTCTCAAATTATTATTTATTACCATTTAATTAATTGCACTGTTGGTTGAAGCTTTTCTTCCACAATTTCCCCCTTCTCTGTGGTTTTTCCCTTCCTTTAACAACACCTGAAATGGGGCAAAAGGCCTCGGTGTCAATGAGAACAGAAGCAAATGCAGATCTTTCAGGACATGAATTATCTCCCAGCCTCAGGATGGCAGGTGTCCTGGGGTCTGCAGGGTAAGAGAGAATAACTAGAAAAGGGTCTCAAGCTGGAGTTCTCTCAGTCTTGTTTTCCCCTAAGCTTTCTTCCAAAGGCAGGGAGAATCACCCCCACCCTGGCTGCAGTGGGGGCAAACCTGTGGTGTGCCCCCAAGAACAGGGCTTCACAGTGTCCCCTGAGGAGAGGCCTCTGGTCCAGGGGTGGGAGGCTCAGTTCCGAAGGCAGGTTCCCCGGTGGCACCCAGGGGCCACGGCTTCACCAAGACATTGAGACGACATGCTCAAGTCTGAGGAAACGGAGGCTTAGAACGGGTGCCAGGGGTTGCCAGGCAGAGAGAAACGAGGAATCCAGGGAGGAGAGAAGGGGAGGCTAAGGAAATGTGGGGGAGCTTTATTTTCTTTTATTTTTTAATTTTTATTTTATCTTTCATTTTATAAAAATGAGAAATGTAGAAGTTGATATCATGGAAGACTGGGGAGAAGATCTAACCTAGAGGAATTACCTGAGGTTGCATCATTAGTTTAACAACTCAAAATCAACCACAGGCACAAAGACAGGATGAAGAGGAGGGGGAAGGAAGGGCAGAAGAGAAGGGGAGAAGGGGAGACGTGGAGAAGGAGAAGGAGAGGGAGACGAAGGAGGAAGGGACAGGGGGAAGGAGGGAAAGAGAAAATAATTGAAAGAGAGCAGACCCTCCTTCCGCCCGGCCGCTTCACCCGTCCAGACAGTTCTGGGGTGAGATGGGTGAGAGATGTGTCTTCTGCGCCCTCCGTGAGGCTTGCTCCTTCCCTAAGTGTGGGCATCTCCCATCTGGCGTTTACAGTTGCTTATTTTCCATTTCACAGATGCAAGTCAACTCCTGAGTTTAGTTAGCTGTGAAAGGACTAAACTAGATGGATAGAGCGCCCCGTTTCCCCATGCCCTGTTTCCCCTCACCCCCTACACTCGTCTTCATTCTTTCCTTTCCCTCGTTTTCTTCTACGTCCCCTCCCCACGAACCTGGACAAGCTGATAAACATCAAGGTTTGCACGAACGGTTCTCAAAGGTTGTTAGGATTGCACCAATGACCCCACGCAAGAGGTACGAACAAACTCATCACCAGCCCCAGGGGCTAGTTAAAGACGAAAACTGCCACTTGAGCCAAAAAGTGCAAGGACTGAAAAGACTGCAAAGGACTCTGTGAGAACCTCAGCCCTGCTTACACAGTGGGGTCTGCAGGTTCTCCCTGTGTGCATCAGCTTAATAGAGTCTTTAACTTCTATTAAATCATTTTCTTTTGCCGGTACTCAATAAAAGAACCAGTCAGCTCCAATCCTGAACCAAACCTGGCCTGCTGGTTGCCAACATGTTGCCTTCCTGAAGGATTTAAAAGAGCTCCTCCATTGCACATGGATTTTCATACCTGTGGCTATTGTGAGGGCGGCTCCCTGCACAGGACCTAGAAGCATGTCAGTGTGAGCTCCCCACACCCTTCTCTCTACCCCTCCAAACTGCCCACCACATTCATGAATGTAGCAGACCAGAAGTTCTTGACGATATTGTATTAGTGGTCTAGGGGCGGTAGGCTTTGTGCCAGAGGAGAGGCCAAGAGTTTGGGTTCTACACCAGCCTCATTTCAACCAGGGCCCCCTTGCTTGTCAGACGTGTGAGTTCACTTAAACAAATTTTAGGACGTAAAACATGGAAAACCACCCTAGAGACTGAAAAGAGCACCAAGAAGAGTGGAGGCAAATCACAAATCACTGGGCGGCCGAGGGATGGGGTGCTGTGGGAGGAAGGAAATGGCTCAGTCTGTCAGGCCCTGGCCCTCGGGTTATTTATTTTTTGTCTACTCCAGTCCCTAATTCACAGCAGCCACTCCCAGTGTTACTTCCCAGCCAGACTTACCATCCTTCTGGGCTGGGGTTGCTGGAAATAGCACGTACAACCACATGTTGTCCGTGTGAGTACAGCTCAGCGAGTGGAAAAGCAGCAGCTTTGGAGCAGATGCTCCTGGGCGGAGACCCCCAGCGGTGCCACTTGTGATACCTACAACGTTGAGTGTTTGACTTGACCTCTGTGGGCTCCAGCTCCTCTGTGGGAAAATGTGGACGCAAATATTCTGTTGAAGTCAATGATTTTTTTCCTTTCCCTTCTCTTTCTAACTGTATCCACTTGACTTTCATTAAATAAAATGTGTTTGGTTAATTTTTGCAGGGAAGATGAACCCAATGAGAAGCAAAGAAATGCAGCTCTCCTAGGAGCACAACACAGCACAAAATCTCCACTTCCAGCTTTGGTTTCAGAGAGGAAAAATGTACCTAGGAGAGGAAAATTCAATACCAGCCATTACCGGGGCAAGTCGTCAGAGACCATCTCAGGCAAAATTGTCTTTTAATTTTTCACCTTTTATTTTTTCTTTTTCAACTGACTTTGTTTTTTAGAACAGTTTTAGATTTTCAGAAAAATTGAGATGATAGTATAGAGTTCCCATATACCTCACACTCATTTTACCCTCTGATTAATGTCTTATATTAGTGTGATACATCTGTTGTCATTAGTGAATCAATATTACTATTAACTAAAATCCAGACTTTATTCTGATTTCCTCAGTTTTTCCCTAATGTCCTTTTTCGTTCCAGAATTCCATCCAGGATACCACACTGCTCCTCTTGGCTGTGACAGTTTCTCAGGCTTTCCTTATTTTTGATGACCTCCACAGTTTTGAGGAGTGCTGGTGAAGTGTTTTGTAGAATGTCCCTCAATTTGAATTTGCCTGATGTTTTTATCATGATAAAACTGCGGTTATGGTTGTTGGGAGGAAGACCACAGCGGTAAAGTGCCATTCTTGTCACATCACATCAAGGGTATACTATGAACATGACTTATCACTGTTGATGTTGACCTTGATCACCCTGCTGAGGGAATGGTTGTCAGTCTTCTCCACTGTAGAGCTACTCCTCCCACCTTCTGTACTGCACACTTTGGAAGGGAGTCTGAGAGACCCCTCAAACGTGGTTCCATGTAGGTTCTCTAGGTTTCTCCTCCCCGAGTCTGCCAGGCCAGCTTCTGTTCAGTGCATGAACTGCATAAACATTGGACTCCTGCTATTTCTCTTGCAGTTTGAGCAAATTTCAAAGACTTCTACAGATTCTCAAAATGTCTTTTCTTTCACTCAAGTCATCATGAACTTTCCTGTTTTCAGCAAAGCATGACTTTTACTCCTGTCCTCACAAAGGAGGAGGTGTTTATTTCTCCTTCATGCAAAGTCCACTGTAGGTCTGCTGACTCTCGGGGATAACTCACCTTGACTGGAGGCAGAGTGATCCCCTCAGAAGAGGAAGAGATAGCTGGGAAGTCACATGGGGGCTTCGTGGTCTCACCTTGGCACTTGCACTCACAGTCCACTGGCTGGAAGAGACCGTACGGCCCCACCTATCTGCAAGTGGGCTGGGTCCTGAGAATTCTTAGATCACAGGCTCGAGTCCACTCTTTCATACATCAATCAGATTCTTCCTTTTGTGATCTTATTCTGTGCTGGCACAAAGCCCTCCCAAAGTCCTTCCCTGGGTTTCCCCCAATGTGCAGAGAGCTAAGTAAGGCAAATGTTGCTCCATCTCAATGACCTTTAACTTCACTTCACATTGCTTTTTCTCCTTCATTATAATGTAACCTATTGTTATAATGATCAGAGGTGAGTTATGCCCAGTGTGACCACTGCTAAGGACTTTACCCTAGTTGGTCAAACACCCTCTGTGTTCTTGGCTCATCTTACTTTTTTAGTTGCAAAAATACAAAACATTCTATAGTCTTTTTTTCTTGTTTTGTTTTTCTCCCCAATGGGCACAAAAGAGGTACTCTTTTCCCTAAATTTGCAAACTTAACTCTTTTTATTTTGACTTACTAAACTTGACATCTTACCCTCCCCCAATTAATTCCTTCTCCACCCTTGTCTGAAATTCCCCTCTGCCCACTCAGCATGGGACATCTAGGTTGTCCTCACCTCACCAGGCTGGACTTCAGTTTCTTCATCTGTAAAATGGGAGGTTAGGATGAGCTGTGTCCTTCCTATTCTGAAGGACTCACAGTATGTGCAGAACCTTCTCTGTTGATGTCCTTTGTGGCATTTTCCTCATCAAGATTTTAGCCTTTTAAATCCTAGGATGTGTTAATGAGTCAACTAAAACCTGACATGTTTTAAAACAGAAAAAAATAAACCCTATGAATCAATCTTTGAATTTAAAATTTCTCCTGTTTCACCTTTCTTTAATTTTCTCAAGCAGCTTTTTAGAATTTAATCATTTGGAATCATTCTTTAATTTACGTTACTCATTATATAGTTTACTCTTGAATTGAAGCAGTGTTATGGATCATAAATAGTGAAAATATCAAATTCTCCCCCCAAAAATAGTGGAGTTGATTCCTATGCATTTTCCTTCCATGATGTTCCCAAGGATTTGGTTACTTGAAACCAGAACTAAATAGAATTATTGAGTTAATTTTGAAGTTAAAGTCTACCTACGTTGATGAGATGTTTATATAGAAACTTGATCATTCATTTGTAAATAGGTGAATTTCTTGTTTGTTTTAATTGCCTAAAAATGTAACAATGATAAAAAGGAATTTTTTTCAGGAAATGGAATCAATCCTAACCGTATCTCCTTAACAGAATATTTTTTGTTAGCTGTTTATCTTCAAGATTTAACACTGAAGGAAAAAATGGATTCTTCCTCAGTTGCTATGGTTATTTATTAAGCAGTATCAACTGTTTAATCCACTTAGCCAAGTGTAATGTTTAGGCCAATGGCAAGGAATAGGAATACAATGATTTTCCTCCCAAAGCTGAGGACGCATTCATGGACACTGGGTAGCAATGGTTGCTGGTCCAACTGCCCCCTTACCCAGGAGCACACAAGAATTCTTCATGAGCCTTGGTTATAATGAAGACCATTAACAATGAATTCTGCAGTGGTCTGGGCTTTTCAAAGATGGTGTCAGGAAAGAGGATGGCAGGTAGACATGGAAGGCACAGATACATTGAACACCATTTGCCCAACAGCGTCTCTCTCTTGCCTTCTTTGTTCTGGGTTCTGCTGCTAGTGCTGAGATGTGGAGGAAATGCCTCAGCTGCTAGAGAGAGCTTTCTGTCGACAGTGTACTCCATTCTGTATTATTTGCATCACTGAACTCCAATTAGTGCATGATTTCCACTTTGGTGCTGACTGAAGTTTTTTGGGTATTGTTAAACAGAATTCCAGGCTTTCAGCTGCAAGAGTTCAGTCTAACCCTGTGGTTCCATTGCAGAATTCCCCTCTGGCTCTCAGAGACAGGTCTGCTGGGAATGAGAGCTCTGAAGTTGGAGTCCTCGCCCAGGAATTGGCTTCTAACTGCCAGTTCCCAGTTGTGTGACTTGGGACGAAGCATTTGTCATCACTATCCTATGAGGAAATGGAGGGGCTGGGGCACTACTGTTACCTGCAAAAGGCACTTGTAAACAATAAAATGTTGTGATTTATGATAGCACCATAGTAACCCAGACAGCCTGGTGTTGGCATAAAGACAGACAAATAAATCAGTGGAACAGAGAAGAGGGTCCAAAGATAGGCACACACAAAGGTTCCAAGGCAAGTCAACGTTGTGAAGATTGTGCTCTGTGTTTTTAACAAACAGCAATAGAACCACTGGCAATAGAAAATAATGAACCTCAACCACATCTTCCATCATATACAAAAATTAATTCAAAATAGGTCATAGATCTATTAATAATAGATCAAATGTAAACAATACATCAAATGTAAACAATACATCAAATGTAAAACCTAGAGCTGTAAAATTTCTAGAAGTAAACATAGGGAAATATCTTTGCAACCTTAGAGTAGGGAAGGAAAAACAGAAATAAATGGAAAAATACGATAAATTGAACTTTGTCAAAATTTTAAATCTCTGATTCGTGAAAAGGCAAGCCACAGGGTAAAAGAAAATATTCACAATACGTATACCTGACAAAGGACTTAAATTCAGATGTATAAATTTCTCTTATAACTCAAAAATAAAAAGACAACCCCATTTTTTTAAAAAGGGGGAGCAAATAATTGGAACAGACATGTCAGAAAAGAAGGTAAACAAATGGTCAATAAGTACCTGAAAATGTGTGCAGCGTTATTAGTTATTAGGGAAATGCAAATTTTAAAAACACAGTGAGTTACCTCTACACACTAAGAATAGCTAAAATTAGAATACTAAGCGTTGGCAAGGATTTGGAGAAACTAGAACTCTCATACACTGCTGGTGGGAATGTAAAATGAGACGACCACTTTGGAAACAGTTTGGCAGTTTCTCATAAAGAAAAAGTGTGTGTTAAACATACTTACCGTATGATTCAGCAATCTCACTCCTAGGTATTTATCCTAGAGAAACACAAAGACTGTACCAAAAGTTCATTGCAACTTTATTCAAAATAGCCAGAAACTGAAAACAACCCACATGTCCATCAACAGGTGAATGTGTAAACAAATGGTGGTATACCCATACCTTGGAATACTATTCAACAAAAAAGGAATGAACCACTTGAGCTCAACAACATGGATGAATTTCAAAAACATTATGATGAGCAAAAGAAACCAGATACAAAGGAATATATGCTGCATGATTACATTTGTGTAAAATTCTAGAAACTATTCAACTCATCTATAGTGACAGAAAGTCGTGGTTGCCTGGAGACTGCAAAGTAGTATAAGAGAACTTTTTAGAGTGAAGTAGATGTTCTCTATCTTGATTATGGCAGTGGTTACACAGGTATGTATATTTGTAAAAACTCATCAAACTTATAATAAATTAAATTGATTTTACAAATAGCTTAAAATGCTATACAAATGTAAATTTTCAGGAGAGAAGCTGTAATGAAAATAATTGCAATGTGTAATATTTGAGTTTATATGTTATATTACTAAGAATGTACATGCTGGCGTTCAGATCCCAATCCTGCTTCTCATCACTCCTAGCCATATGACCTTGAGCAAGTCATTCAATCTTTCAGAGCCGCGGTTTTCAAGTCTGTAAAATGGGGACTATCATAATATCTACCTCACAGAGCTTTTAGGAACTAATAGATGTCAAGTGTTTAGAACAGTGCCTGGCCCACAGTAAGTGTTTGTAAATATTAAGTATTATAATTATCAATGGACTTTAAATTACTCTTTTCTTTGCTTCTTTTGTTAAGCAGATGGTATTCAACCTCCACTGAGTAGAAAGAGAAGGGAAGAACCTCATAAACTGAGGCTCCGCTGTCTTCACATCCTTTCTTATCCTTAATCCACCAAGTTTACTCCTTTCCCAGGAGCTTTAAGAACCAAGAATGGAGATAAGGCAGATCCTTTTCCATCCCAGCATTCAAACCAAATTAGGACTCCTTCAGTAGTTTTCAAGTACAGATGAGAATTCTCATTCTCCATGAGAATCTGCACATATAGTGTGACAGTATTAATAGCTCTGTTTGTCTTCTTAATTTTCAATTTTCCTGAAGCTGCTGAACAAAACCCAGACAGTCCCTCATCAACATCTCCTCACGCTCAGCATGGTCTGCCTTCTCGGACCTCTGACGGCACTCCTTTACTGCCCAGGGGGAGTCAGACTGAAGGACAAGCCGAAAGTTTTCTTGCTCCTTCAAAGTAATTTTCACCACATTAAGTGAAGATCTTCCTATCATCCTGTGCCACAGAAGAAACCAAGAAAGTGAATCTCTGTCTCTACCCCCAGTCCATCTTCCCTGTTCTTCTGAGCTGGCCTTTAACTTCCACAAGGGCCCTTCAGCCAGGCCCAGCCCTGACCACCCCTTGCCAGGGTTCAATGGGTCAGGTTGTTGAGCCCGGGGTCAGATGTGATGAGCATCGACTGCAATCTCTCTCCTGGCACCTGCTTTCTTTGGATCATTTTACTTGGCCCTCCAGTGCCCTGCTGGGGCAAGAGTCCATCCTGAGCACCCCCTGGCTGGGTGTGGTCCTGGCACCCTGCAGTCTCTTCTTCCTGAAGGTGGGGTTCTGTTCCCATATCCTTGTCCACTGACAACAAGTGTTAGGCACTGTGGTCCAGTGGAAAGACACAGGTCTTAGGGTTACTCAGCCCTTAGCATGAATTCTGATCATGCCTCTTTTTAGCAATGTGGCTTGGATGAGTTTTTTAGCATCTCTGAACTTCAGTTTACCCTTCTGTAAAATAATATAATAATGTGCACCTTTGAGGTTATTATGAGTGAATTATATCACCTCTATAGTTTTTTTTTTTTGGTGAGGAAGATTGGTCCTGAGCTAACACCTGTTGCCAATCTTCCTCTTTTTGCTTGAGGAAGATTGGCCCTGAGCTAATATCTATGCCCATTTTTCTCTATTTTGTATTTGGGATGCCACCACAGCATGGCTTAATGAATGGTGTAGGTCCACACCTGGGATCTGAACTCTTGAACACAGGCCACCGAAGCGGAATGTGCGAACTTAACCACTATGGCACCAGGCCAGCCCCTCACCTCTATAATTTTAACATCATGTCTGACCCACAATAGGCATTCAATTAATGGTGGATATTACCATATTTTGTCAATTCGAAATGCACATTTCCTTTCATATTTTCATCTCTCTGAGATCAGGATGCATGTTGCTGCTGAGGACATGTCATAATCACTGCAGCTAGGAGACTGGTGGAAGTGGCTGCCATTGCCTGCCCACACATTGTCGTTCCTGGAAACTTGGTAATTCCTGATGGTGCAACTAGAAGAAGAGCTTGATGTTTCAGTCAACCAAATATTTAAGCATGTTTGAGGAAGGAATATGAGTTCCAGTTGTAGTTTGAATGCCTTCCTTTGACACCTCCAGAGGAGATGAGGAAAGTAAGCATCAAATCTTCTGAGTGGGTGCCAGAGACTTGAAAGAAAGTCCTGGAGACAAAAGCAAAGCCCTCTAGGAAGTTCTGCATCGCCAACGCTCTCCTCTTGATGGCTCAGAGGATGACCTTGTGTAGAAAAACGTGGACATTGACGGCATTGGGTCGAAAAAATTATTTAGATGATCATACTCTGTATGTGAAGAAGGTTTAAGAGATCAACTAATTTGTTTCTATTCCTCTTCTCGTGTAAGCACAAGAATGATATGAGACGATACTCTCTATCTAAATAAGTCCAAAAGAGCTCTTTCAATAAGTATTAAATAAATCCAAGGGATCTGAAAATGTTGTGTTGCATTTCAATAGGGACCATATTTTTTTTCTTTCTTAGTGATGTATAAAATATAGTGTATCTTAACATCATGAAATAAAATTGGCACAAACAAGAATACCCAACACATGATTATTTGCTCCCTCTTGACTTGGGAAATTCCCTTTGCCCAGGAATCATTTTGTGATTGAGTCTCAGGGGACGCAGCGAGTTTTCTTCCCGATTGCTCTAGTGTGCTGGCCCCTGGGGACTTGTCCAGTAGCAACGCTACTTCCCCAGTCCCCAGCTCTGCTTACTGTGGGCATCTTCCTCTTTCCTCCAGACAGCCCCCTGACGTCCCAGCACGGGCAAATCGTGGGCATGTGTTTGTTTCATGTCTATGACAGAGCCTGTCTCAGTTATGACATCTGCAGTATAAAGATTTGCCTTTACCTAGTGAGAAAGATAGAACTTATTCTTTTCTTAAAATCCAGAAGAAAAGATAACCAATAGTGTTACACCTTAGTGTATGTCCTGTCTAAACAGTGGTTCTTAACTCTGCACATTAGACTCACCGAGAGAGTTTTTTAAAAGACTGAGTCTGGGCTTTCTCCCAGACCAATTAAATAAGATTCTCTGAGGATGGGGCCTCAGGCATTTGGGGGTTCTGCAAGCTCCCCAGCTGATTTGGATTGCAGTGAGAGTCACCAAGTCCTGATTTAGACTTCGGGCAATGCTGACTTAAGATGGACTAGAGCCGTGCTCTCCTCCTGTCTCCTACGCTAAGGCCCAATTTCTGGACACCTTAAGAAGCACGCTGGGGAATTTGTGTCTGGCCTACAACAAAACACATGACACTTTAATTATTTTCATTCCCGTTTAACCGTTTATTGGAGGTGCTGGAAGATTACAGGGATAGCTACCCTCTATTGGGTAGTTGCCACAGAACTCGAACAGTTACCAGTGACTTCAAACCTCGCAGTTAAGCTCTGACACTTCCTTCACGTGGGAACTAAAGCAAGTTTTCTGGGTGTTTTTTACTGTGGTAAAATATACATAACATAAAAATTTGTTTAAACCATTTTTAAGTGTACAGTGGCATTAAGCACATTCACATTGTTGTGCAATCAGGACCACTATCCGTCTCCAGAACTTTTTCATCTTCCCAAACTGAAACTCCATACCCGTTAAACACTAACTCCCCTTTTCTCCCTTCTTCCAGCCCCTGGCAACCACCTCTACTTTGTGTCTCTATGATTTTGACTACTCTAAGAGAGAGTGGGAGAGGTATCAAGAAAAAGATGGGTAAAAAAGAAAATCTAGATAACTTGGTTGAATTTCCTTTGTTGAAGATTAAAACTTGGTTTGAGGTGATGGACGCCACTCTTCTGCCTTCTTTGCCAGCGGTAAACAAAAATTTACCTAGAGAATCTTTAAACAAATCAAGGCAGGATGACTGGGGACAAGAAGTGGTGGGAAGGAGGGTTTTAACAAAATGAGTCCAGGATGTTGGATGTGACGTAAAACAAGCATGTTGGATTAAATTATTTCCTGTGGTGCAGTGTTGAGAGCATGGTTTTATGGAAGATGGCTGAGGGAAGAAAAAAAATAGAAAGTATATAAGGGAGTTGCAACATGAATTTGACCCTAAACCACAGGAAACATCATTTGGTCTAAAAGTCTTTCTGAAATGAAGAGACGCTGTGAGAAAATCACATGCTGCGGGTGTTTTCGTGTGGGGAGACGCAAGGGAATTCCTCAACCTGATGCTGCTGTGTGCAGCTCCTCAGCTTCCCTGCGCAGTACGGTGTTCCCCCTTTCTTTCCTCTCCCAGTTCCCTTCGCCATGGCCCTCAGCAAGTGTCCTCCATCAGACGGTGGGCTCCGGCGTGGGGAGAGGGTGTTGTATGACTGGACTTTGTGCAATGTCACGTGGAATCTGTAGGTGATCACGTCCACAGGGACAGGAAACATGTGCCCATCACAGCACACGGCCCTGCTCTTGTCTTGGTTGCTAATCTAGTTTTCTATCTTGTAGCGCAAGCATTGTGTGTTTTGAGTCACTGTTTGTTAAATAAATAAACAATTATTGGACGTGAGTTTGAAGTGAAAAAAAAATTGCCAACGTAAGTGAATATGATGGTCCTTTTAAAAACCGAGAAAATAAGTTTTAGAGGCAAATAAGTAAGGAGTGTGTGTGTGTGTGTGTGTGTGTGTGTTGAGCAGAACCATGCTGAAACTGTGAAAGACTTCCTATTGGTGGTAGCCAGCTTCCAAGATGGCCCCCAGTGGCCCCTGATTCTCGGTACTCACACCCTGTGGAACCCCTTCCACACCAGTGCTGGTCTGTGCGACCAATAGAATGTGGCGGGAGGGATAGTATGTCACTTCCGAGATTTGGTTATAAAAAACTGTGGCTTCCATCATGGGCTCTTTCTCAGAACACTCACTTTAGAGTAAGCCAAACGTCATGTCTCTGGGATACTCAGGCAGCCTATGGAGAAGCCCATGTAGTGAGGAACTGACATCTCCAGCCAACAGCCTGTGAGAAACTGAGACCCAGCACAACCCCAGGAGTGGGCTTGAAAGCAGCTCAGCTCCTGGTGGAGTAACCTGCACCCTCAGGAGAGACCCTGAGCCAGAACGAGCCAGCCAAGCTGCCCTCAGGAACTGAGATGGTAAATGTCTGCTGTTTTAAGCTGCTACGTTTGGTGTGATTTGTTACACAGTGATAGATAACTAATACACTATTTTGAGCAATTATTCCTTACCTAATTCTAGAAATGAGGTGTTGGCTTTGCTAGAGAGATGTATAGAATGCAAAGAAAAGTGATTGGAAAAACAGGACGGAACATGTATATGATCTGGCCGTCACATCTCGCCATCTTCTCTGGACACTCTCTGTGTGTCCTGAGGGGATGTCCTTCTCAGAAAAAGGAGGACTATTCTTCAGAACAAGTTTACGAAATGCTTTCATTTTTAACAGGAGTCTTTCTGGGGACAAATAAAGAAATGAAACAAAAATAAAGAAACTCTATCCAGAATTTTCAAAAAGGACAAAGTGGTGAAATGTTAAATCTGAATGAGATCCACAAATATTCAGGCAAGTAACTACAACCATATACCTATATTCAAGATGAAAATCCCCAAGGATAATGGAATTGTGGGGAAATTTTGGTGAGAATCTAAGTGATTCTTTACCTCAGAGAACTGCTTTCCAGTAGCCACTTAAAAAAAAAAGTTAAAAACAAGCTGCATTTATAAGTGCATGTAAAGATTTTCCCAACACTAGGGGGAACAACAGTAACAGCAGCCTGCAGTGCTGAGGGCTTGTCACACGTAACATGGGGTTCACAAACCACTGTCCCGCTCAGCAGTCAGTGGTTGCTTGGTTCATCCCAATCTTAGCCTCACCTAGTGTGAATGTGGGAGATTGTCCCATCACTCCATTTAGCATCCAAGGACCCTGTGAAGGTAACCAGGGGCCAGGCACTGAAGTCTAGTAGGATGGCAGCAGAGCAAAATTTCTGCTGGGTGAGGTGGGCATCTTTTCCCATTGGAGAGTCAGTTCAGGCTAGTGGTGTAGAGTTGCCAACAGCAAAAAATGAAATCATCACTTGGCAAATATCCATAGAGAAAGGGATGCATGGAGGCTGCAGGACTTGGTGATGAAAACTCCCATCATGGTTCTCCCTGTGATCCTTCTCTCGATGCCCTCCCCGGCACTGCCCCTATTCCCAGGGACAACTCCCCAGGATGCCATCCCAGGTATCAGAACCCACAGTTGTCCTTCTTCCCACTGTCCCACTCCATCCTTCATCTCCCAAGGTTCCCACCACTGCACCATCTTGACCCTTACTCTCAAGGCTATATTCTCTAGTCTCACTAGAACTTATAATTTGTTGAAACCAAATCCCAAGTCATTAGGCACAGAAAAGTTGGTTCACTTTTTCTCAAGAGAAAAGGGGGAAGCAATGACACACGCCTTCTGAAGCAGCAAAGACAGAAAAGAAGCAACTCCCCTCCCCAATACTTGACA
Source organism: Tapirus indicus (assembly GCA_031878705.1). NCBI lineage: Eukaryota > Metazoa > Chordata > Mammalia > Perissodactyla > Tapiridae > Tapirus > Tapirus indicus. The sequence continues at coordinate 41,814,426 of CM062927.1, forward strand.
GTAATAAACACTAGTTAAACATTTATATCCTTGTACTTGTGCATTATCTCAATCTTTCAGAACAGCCCTAGGAGGCAGATACTCTATTTTTTTTCATGCAGTAAAACTGAGGCAGAGACATGGTGAGTGACTCGCCTAAGGTGACAGCCAGGAGGCAGGTGGCTGGAATTGAAAGCTGAAGCTGTTGGTCTCCAAAGGCTGTGAGTGCTCTTGACCTCTAGTCTCTCCTGCCCCCATCTGATTCTCATTCCAGTTCCCCCGTTAAAGTTGTTTCAAACACTGTTAGAGAGGAATATTCCAGGTACTGAGGTTTAGAAAAGCACCATTGGTTAACTGAGCCATTTTTCCTGGCCACTTTCCTGAGAGAACCAGACGTCTTGCAGTGGATGGCAGAGCACTATTGCTTCACAAACAAGAGACTCGGTGCAGCTGGGGACCGGCTGTCTGTGATGTGTCCTGCACGGCCTCCTGAGGACAACAGAGTCCCCTGTGCTGCTTCAGACTCTGTGGTGGGTCAGAAAAAGACTCTCAAGGTTTCCCTTTGCTGATGACACTTTCCCACTCACTTTTAAATAGCAAGAAATCTCCTTCAGACATTCCCAGGCCCCGCTCCTATTTGGAATTCGGGGACAGTGACCAGTTTCAGTTGGAGACAAACGTCAGGTGAGTTTTAGACTTTTACACTTGAATGTCTTGCGTTCCTTATCAAGACAGTTGCTGTGAGGGTACAAAAGATGATTTCAACAGAAATGGCCAATACGACAGAAAACGTCAATCACAAATAAGAAAATGATAACAATAATAAGAGTAATAAAAATAGCTAACATTCACTCAACGGTTATGATATGCTAACTGCTATTCTAAGCGTTTTATGTGTATTAACTCATCGGCTCTCCAAACAATACTGTGAGTTACATACCACTTGTTATGATTCCATTTTTCAGATGAGGAAACTGAGATGCAAGAAGGTTAAGTAGCTTGCCCAAGATCATAAAACTATTAAGAGACAGATCCAAGATTTAAACTCAGGTAGGCTGGATCCACCAAGCACTTAAATGCTAGGATATTCTGAAATGATTACAGCTTGAAACTATAATTATTTAATTTAGGGGTAGAGACATAGCTATTATTGGAGGAAATATCCAAACATAACTAACATATTGCTTATCAACATGATCATACCTAGCTAGGGAAGGAAGAGGAACTGCTTGTAACAGAGCAGATGTTCAGAGAGAAGAAATGGCCCCTGCACACCATAACCGACAAGCATCATGGAGAAAGGGAGATGCCGCCCTAAGGCAGCCAACCTCAGACTCGTCAGCTTGGCCAGGGCCCATCAAGAGCAGACAGTCCAGGGGCAGGCCTGGTGGTGTAGTGGTTAAGTTTGCCTGCTCTGCTTTTGGCAGTCCGGGGTTCACAGGTTCAGATCCCGGGCACAGACCAGCGCACCGATAGTCAAGCCATGCCATATAAAGTAGAGGAAGATGGGCACGGATGTTAGCTCAGGGCCAGTCTTCCTCAGCAAAAAGAGGAGGACTGGCAATGGATGTTAGCTCAGGGCTGGTCTTCCTCACACACACACACAAAGAGCAGATAGTCCAGTGGGTTTCTGGGCTGGGATTCAGGAACACTCACGAGGGGCAGGTGTTCTATCACCTTGAAACCTGGCGGAAACTCCATGTATGTCTGATTTAACTTGTGTTCCCATAAAGCCCACCCCAGACTGAAATTCCTGCAGGGTCCATTCCTTGCTCCCCTCTGTGCCAGCCCAGAATGCGTAACAGAAATCTGAGAAAAGACCAGTGACAGTCTTTCGGGACGAAAAAAAACAGAATTAGCAATTCAGGCGGGCCATGGGACTGGCGTGCCAGTTTGCAAAATCATTCGGGTGCGATGATTCCTCCCACCGCCTGCCCGGCCGGAGTGGATAGTTTCAGAAGTATCCTGCTAATGCTTGTAAATCTTTTTGAATGTCAAGTTTAAAAATATCATTACCAAGTGTCCCCATCTTGTGACTCTCCTGCGTTGAATGCTTCAGCAGAGAAAATGCGGGCAGTCGGGCCGCTGCTCCGGAGAGCTGAGCTACAGCTTCAAAGTTGCCATGCGAATCCACGACGTCATCTGTCCCTCAGAGTCTGGGCTCCAGCGCCCCAGACCACCCACGCAGCCAGCCATTCTCTCCCGTCGTCGGCAGGGACCTGCCGTTATGAATGATTCGAGGTCTAAACGGAGGACATAGCTTGAATTGTTATACAAAATTGCTGCCCGAGAGTGGTAAGCATTTGGACATGTCGGCGTGGTGTTTTTTCTTATCTGAACGCTGAAATTCTCTCAAACACACAGTGGAAGTGCTGAGAGATGGAGGGAGGTGAGGGAGGCTTCAGAAACAGGCTGGAAAAATCTGTAAGAGAGCAGCAAGCAAGAGGGAAAACATACACAAAATAGGAGCCCTGGAAATACAGGGGCAAAAGTAATTAGATCATAGATTCGCACATAGATGACTTTTTCCCCCCAATTCTTAATTATAAGATGGAAATTGTAGAGGGGGGAAATATCCACATTGTTGAGAAGTAAAGAAATGCATTTTGAAAAACAATTTGAAGGAAACCAAGGATTTGGACTTTTGAATAATTTTGACTAAGACTTAGTTGAGAAGGAGAAAGGAGCTCATCTGGGGCCACGGAGTGGGATGGGGCCACGGAGGCCTGTGTCTGCCGCACCAATCTGCCTCACTAACAGGGAACTCCTGCCCACTGGGGCTCTGGTAATGTGGCAAGTGACATACAGCCAAAGGGCCCTGTCTTCTCTGTTCCCATGGGGAAGCAAGAGGGCAAAGTATAGGGCCAGAGAGGGAGGAGAATCAGATTCTAAAGTTACAGCACAGAAGACATTATGATATTGCTAGATGGAAAGAAAAGTTAACATGGAAACTAGTGTACCAGTTCTGTAATGTCTCCAGAGAACAAATCATCCTAAGGCTGGGGGTCTTAATCTTTTCTGAGCCATGGATCCCTTTAGCAGTCTGGTGAAGCCTATGCATAAATTCTCGGAATAATGTTTTTAAATGAATTAAGCAAAATACATTGGATTACCAAGGCAATCAATTATATCAAAATGCACTTATTGAAACATTTCTAAAATGGTCATTAATATGTTAATATGTGTGCTTGTTTATTGACTCTTTAAATAACAAGAGCCAACAACGAGTTAAGTAACTATTATGATTGTGAAGTGCTGATGAGCATAAGCAGCAGTTCCAGACATCTGCAGCAATTGTAGATGAGAAGTAGGTATCGGAGACTTCCACTGGTGACAAAGTCACAGGTGCCCTTACAATTGGGGTTGGTTGCTTACATTCGCAGTTGAAGGAAATGCTGAATTTCAGCTAGATGCTGAAAGTAGAGATTATTTTTTTTCCCACTCAAGTTCATGGATGTCCCTGTTAAAAGCCCCCATCCTAAGGAAGAAGTTTCCAGGCAGTCAAGTGGGGCTTGGTGACAAAGACTTGGACATTGGAGAAGAGAGTCAGCTCTGACTAGTGAGGTATCTGACCTCAGAGTTGTTCCTCAAATCTTTTCATAAAGGAAAAATTGAAGGAATTTCTTAAGAACTCCATGAAATACTGGGGCACAAGGAACTATGCTTTGAGTCCTCTCTAAAAACTGTAAAACAAACACATTCCTTCTCTTTGGGGCAGAACTCCCTGATGGGAATGGAGGTGGTGCAAGTTGGATAATGGGCTAGTGACCCCTGAGCTAATGGGACAGTGGGACAGTGTCCAGTGGAGGTGGAATAGGCAGAAAAAAGACAGAAATGGAGAAAACCCTGAGGTATCTTCGTTGGGCTGATTAGATTGGTTTGTGAACCCGCATGAGCATTCTCCTGGGGAGGATGGGAATCCATGGCTGACTCATTGGTTCCCTCCCCGGCATCAGCCTCTACCCTTCCCTGTCCTGACAGGACCCAGAACCTCATTTAGCATCCACCGCCTCTCCCTAGCCCATGTGGTCTCTGTTTGGGGGAAGCTTCAGGAGTGGAGCATGACTCACTTAAGCAGATTGTTGTGTTCTCCTCTGGTCCCTGTCATTGGTTCAGGCGTGGGTGTGCCACCTAAGCTGATGCACTCTGAGGAACTTTCAGGACTCTTGCTGGGAAGGCTGGGACAGAAGCATTCTCTTTTCCCCTGCATTGGCAGGGTGGAGATATGAACCAGTGATGGTCATTTTGCTAGCAAAAGGAAGGCCAGCTTGGGGATGAAGCCAACACACAGAGCAGGGCACTGCCAAAGAAATCTCAGAGAAGTGGGCCAGAGCCCCTGGATGAAGCAGACCCCAAAGCGCAGCCTACTGCTGGATTTCCAGTTAGGAGAGCCAACGGATTCCCCTCATGTTTAAACCAGCATGAGTTAGGTTTTCTGTTACTTGCAGCCCAAAGCGTCCTAAATGATAAAGCAGGCTTCCTGGCATAATTATGCAATCATAAAGCACCATATTCTCCAAGGAATTTCTAGCATTTCCCAAAGTTTTACCCAAATGTCTACTGCTCTGTCTACTCTTCCATTTTGCATCTTCTTGGGGCTGAATTAGGATGTGTGTCTCTCAGTTCAAACTCCCAGAGTGAATTCTCAGTTCAATCGCTAACTTATCCTGTGGCCAAGAGCAGGACAATATCTTTCTGAGCTTTAATGTCCTCACCTGTAAAATTAGCTCACAGATGTAATGACTGGAGTAATTGATCCCAAAAGCCTTTTGTACATAACATAGATCTGAATCTATTACAAAGAGGAGGACTAGTTCCAATAGTCACCCCAGTTTAACTGATGGCTTGGAAAAGAGGTTACCCCCTGGGATATATTCATAACTGTGTTAATATTATAACACTGAGGATTTTATGTGACCATGAATGTTAGTAGGCCAAGGAATATGAGATGTTATATTTAGAAATTTTCAGTCATTCATTCAGTAAGTTCTATAAAACCAGGAATTGTAGCAGGCAACAAGGAAATAGAAGTAAAAGATAGGCACAGTCTTTGTCTTTTAAGGGCTCCTAATTTAGCAAGGAAGACAGCTGGACTGCTGTGTACAGTTATGCAGGTTGTGTACCGAACAATTCTGGGGGTTGCCTTTCATGCTAATGTCTATGTGAGAGCTCAGGGAGACAAATAAAAAAATAATTATATAAAGAGCAAAATTTTGGACAGTAGGTACTCCATGATCCCATCTGTGTAAGAGAAGGATGACAGGACATGTAGATTTATTTATCAATACTTTTAGATAATCTCTGTACAGAGGTACACAAAACTGTGAACGTAAGTTAACTCTGCAAAGTGGGACTGGAGGAAAGTGGGATGGGGGAGAGGGAAGCTTTTACTATGTACTTTATATCCTTCGGTCCTATTTTGTTTGTTTTCTATGAGAAAAATTTACTGTTTATCAAGATGCAACTTTCAAAAGTCAGCAGTTATAACCTACTTGACTAAGTGTTCAGTAGAGAGATCCCTGATGCTGCAACATCACGGAGATGAGTCCAAGCTGGCCTGGTGTGATGTGTCAACTTGACTGGGCTAAGAGATGCCCAGGTAGCTGGTAAGACATTAACTCTGGGAGTACCTGTGAGGGTGCTTCTGGAAGAGATTAGCATTTGAATCCACAGACTGAGATCGCCCTCACCAATGCGGTGGGCATCATCCAGTCTGTCGAGAGCTTGAATAGAACCAAAAGGCAGAGGAGGGGAGAATTTGCTCTCTTGGCCTGAACTGGGACACCCATCTTCTCCTGCCCTCAGACATCAGTGCTCCTGGTTCTCAGGCCTTCAGACTCAGACAGAATTACACCACCAGCTCTCCTGGGTCTCCAGCCTGCATAATCTCAACCCCCATAGTCATGTGAACCAATTCCTGTAAGTCATAAATAAATGAATAAATATCCCATCCATTCTGTTTCTCTGGAGAACCCTGACTAATACATCTAGGATGATAACCAAAGCACTCCCAGAGGAGGTGATGTTTTGGTTGAGCCATAAACGATGAATAGGAACCATTCAAGTGAAGGAGGAAGGGAAGAGCATTTCAGACTGAGGGAATTGCATGTATAAGGCATGGATGCAAGAGATGTGGCCACTTCCAAAAATGGAGAAGCTCGCATATCTGAAGCATGGAGAGTACATGGGAAAATGACAAGAGTAGAAGCTGCAATGATTGGGCAGGGCTCAATATTTCATCATAGAAAGTCAGATAGTGCGGATCCACGGCAGGATTTCAACTAGGGGAGTGACACGTTTATAGTTGAGTTCTAGATCATTCTCAGAGTAATAAGGAGGCTAAAACGGAGAGTACACAAGTGGCATCCATGCCCACACAAACCACACGCACATACACATCCATAAAAAACCCACATCAGGAATGTGATGGAAACTTTTATTTATCCTTCCCTATTTTTCCTTCCTTTGCTTTACTTTCTTTTCAACATAAAAATCTTCAAACTACTTAGAATTTATATTTGTTTATGGTGTTATGTAGCTTTGCTTTGCTTCCAAATGTTTAACCAATTATCAGAATACCATTAATTGAATAGTTTATTCTTTTATCTTATCTGAAATGCCATCTTTGTCACATATTAAATTCCATCAGAGATGGCTTCTGAACACTTTCTTTTCAAAGAAGTGGTCTATTTTGTGCATGCTTTTCAAAACACTATAGCTTTATAACATCTGTTGATATCTGATTACTCAAATGTTCCCTTTGAGTAATGTTCTTTTTTTTCCAAAATTGTCTTAACTGGTTTCATAAATTCATTCTCCCAGGTTAACTTTACAATCGATTTGCCAAGTTAAAAACAGAAATCTCTGGAAATTTTTTAGAATTGCATTCAATATACAAACCAATTTGGGCAGAATTCAGTACTTTTACTATTATAAATTCTTCATTTCATTAAATCCCCTCTTCCCAACCCATGTTTAAAATAATCCTTTATCGTGGAGGTTCAGTGTAAGAAATCCCACTACTTCAAGAAATAACATGCACAGAGCAGTGATAGTTCCATTACCACCATGACACATTTCTTCAGGAAGCCTTCCAGGAGGCAGCAAGACATCCCCTGAAATAGTCTCATTCACTCTTGAAGTAAACAGCTCTCCAGCAAAACAAAGCCATCCTATCAAACATTCCGGTGAAAGTTATTCTTTTTTTCTTGTTTTTTGCTTTTCAAGGGCAGCTCTTCCATAGAACTCCAAAATACTGTCCCCTGTGAATTGGGAAGTCTCAGCAGCCTGGGGACAGAGTCACCATATTTTAAGGGATATTATCACAGTTTTGTTTAATGCCAACGCCTCCCTCTAACGATGCTAAGACAACTTCATTCCCTGCCCAGCAAGTCATGGGGAGAGAAAAGGTTCTCTGTGAGACTTTAAGTGTATTACTGAAAGTAACAACGCCTGCCAGATGAATATGAGGAAAAGCACACTGAAGCTCCGTGGCCAAATTCCATGGCAACAGCTGGTGAATCACAGGTGTTGTCAGGAAAGCCTCCAGCCCTGCTTAAATGTTCTGGAGAGTTCTTTATTATTTTAAACACCACGTTTGGAGAGTGCTTAATTTGCTCGAACTCAAAACATTCCTTATGGGCAAAGTGCAATGTAAACAACGTTCCAGGAGAAAGTCGTGTCAACCTAATTTTTATTTGCAAACTGGGTGGTTATAAACAAAGTGCTGAAGTATTTTCTGATGGTGATGTTGCCACGTAGGCATTTAGGAAGGTTAGGAAGGAAAAGCACGCTCTTAGTTAAGCCGACCATAATGTGCGATCTTTGACACCAGCTGGGAGATGAAGACTTCTAGACAAATTGGCTGCCTCTGTCTTTGCAGGGGCAGCGTGAGGAGGGACGAGAGACGCAGCAAGAGACTTTGACCATCCAGTTTTGAGTGTGTTGCCATCTTCGGGGTCCAGGAGAGTTTTGAAGCTCCTCACCTCTGCTTGGGAGCTCCAGTCACACTCTAGTGTGTGACCCACAGTTTAGAAAGTGAATAAAATCACCCAGAGGTGCAGAGCCCGTGGGTTCTGAATCCACTTCACGTAAGAACAGATATGAGACCATGTGTGCTGTAGCTGTGCCTGAGCAGGGCTCTCCGGTCCAGGCACCTGAGTTAATCTGGCCTCTCCTGTCACGTATGAGTTCATTCATTCATTTATTCACTTTTCAAATATTTAGTGAACAACTTCTGAGTTCCACGCCCTGTGCTAAAGCAGAGATCCACAATGGGAATCAGACACTGAATCGGGCCTGAGCCTGGGCCACCCTAAGCAAACTGGGGGCGACCCTGCCAGTCCCACAGCAGTCACCAGCTGCACTGAACCCTTCCCTCCCCAGGGCCATGCTGCTTGTGCTTGTCCCCACTTCCCCACCCACCCACCTCCTTCACCCTCCTGGGGAAGAGGGGGAGGCCCTTCCTGAATGTTTCAGCAGCCCAGCAGCTGGACGAGGCAGGGAAGGGCAACCCACCAGAGGGAATCAGAGGCGCTAAGACATGGGAGCACGAAACAAGTTCTGTCCAGAGAATGCCAAGTGGGCTGCCATGGGGCCAGAATGTAAGTCACTGGCAAAGCGCTTGTACGTGACTGTGTATCAGGGAGAAGTGTTGACCAGTGGTAAGGTGCTGCCCAGACACTATTTTCTATTATGACATGTACTGCAGGGTTGTTGTGAGACCCAGATGAGATCACACACCTATAAAGTGGCTCTGGAGGCTGGAAAAGCTTCGTGCGCATGCTAATTAACAGAGTTTGGGGTACAGCTGGGTTATGTTTCAGACCACAAAGGAATAGTAAAAATTGAACAGGGAATTTCTCTTGAATCCACAGTATTAAATGTGGTTTGTAAACTGGGTATTTTAATTAAAATACTTCCTATCACCTCTTTACAGATAAATGAATGATTTCATTGTCTACTAAAAATAATTTCCTGCTAACAATTAATTAGACCACCAAACTTCAGGCTGGGAGCCTGAGAGTCACTTCTGTTGACTTACCACATCACCAAAACCATGCAATATGGCATCTAAAATATATGTGTATATGTGCACGTATTTTTTGTTTTCCAATCAGGATCCATTATCTTAGTTGAGGACACATTCTTTCACTCCTAAAGTGCTGTGATGGTGTCTGAGCTGCTCCCTCTGCCTCTCGCCTCTCCCTCTCTGCTCTCAAATCCCCCATTCCCATAGCTGCTGGGAAACTCAACAGCATTTGAATCATTTCACCGGATTTGGCTGTAATGTAGCTTCTTTCATTGTGAAAGGCATAAAATAGAAATTAGATGTATAACTATAAAAAAGGGAAAGAGAAATTATCATTGATTCCAGGTGGTATGATTGTCCTCCTAGACACCCAAGAGAATTAGCTAAAACATCACGGGCACTAATAGGAAGTTTTGGTAACGTTGCTTGGGATCCAATAAATACCAAAAGGACAGTTGTTTCCCTACTACCTACAAAAACTAGTCAGAACATATCATCTGTGGGGTATCACAGAGACGCTGAGAGTTATCCCTTTCACGGTGCCCACAGTCTCACAGTCTCCCGTGCAAACAGCCTCTCAGTCTCTGGTCCCCCTCCTCTAACAACAGAGGCCCTGACTCAGCTCCAAGTTCAAGGTGGGACGAAGATGTCTTGCTCATCATGATACATCTCCAAAAGCAACATAAAAATAAAGGTAGTGTACAGAGATGCTTCCTCACATCCTTACTAGAAAGACCTTTTGCCTTCTCACCCACACAGCAGTGTCAGCACCTTAGAGCAACATCTTCATAACACGTGCTCTACACGCGTCTACCAAGTGCCCCGTCGGGGTGGTTTTCCCTGGATGAAACGACAGTCTGCTCTCAAGAAGTATTTAAGTCTTCACCTCCTGCCAGCCAACAATGCTTGCAATTCTCAATAAAAGACTGTTTTCAATTTCTACCTAGCTGGTTCCCCAAATTTTAAAGTGCCCGCATGCCCTGATACTGCTGGGGGAGCTTCCTGAAAGTTCTGGTCCCTAGTTGTCTGCACTTACTTGGCTTTACCCTTGTGTAAGCTGAGACCTGAAGGGCAAGCGGAAGTTCAGCCAGGAGGAGGGTAGGAGGGGATGCAGAGTGGTCCTGGCAGGGAAAACAATCAGGTGGGAGAAAGAAGGTGGTGGGAGGGAGAGCTCGACAGCAGGTGAGTACAGCTGAGACACAGAGACTGGGGTGGAGACGCAGGGGGCAGCTGCTGAGCGAGAGTGACAAGAGGATAGATTGTAGTTATAATTGGAGGCTCAGACCACAAAGGTTAAGAAAACACTACATTGCCACTTCCCTTTATCAGCCTTGTTTCCTGTACTGTAAGATGTTGATGTGCAGGAAGAGGTCAATGGGAAAATGCTCTTTTTCTGTCCAGGTTCTAATTCACATGAGGCCTTTCTTGTCTCTGTTATTCCCTCAAAGGGGAACACAGGTAATGATGGCGACAGCCATTGAGAGACGAAGGAAAGTCCCATCCACAACAAACCCTGTTTTCAAATCCTGGAATTGACAGCTCTTGTCATTATAGCAAATCTAGAAAAGCCACCATGGTCAGAAAGGTTAGGATGAGTTAGTGAGTTCTCAACACTGCCACGGGAATTGGGTGAGGTTTTGTGTCTCCCCCCACAGAATACGAACTTTTCACTCTAAGCACTTGTCCTCATGGAAGCCCGTCAATCATGGCTATCGATAGAGTTAGAATGTCCAGGTTCCGAGTTGGCAATATGCACCAAGACCTTTGAGACACTAGTCAATCATGTTAAATAGCAATTTTACTTTAAATGTATCCATTGCAGCAAGATATAAACACTTTTTAAAAGAAAACAATGTAGCTGTCAAATGGCAGGCAGGTTTTTTTTTTTTTTTTTAATCTATCTTTCTAGTGCAGCCAAAAATATGAAAAACTTTAAAAATCTTGTGCTCAAATAATATTTAACAATATGGAACAATTCTCAAAATATATCAAGTAAAAACTTGATTATCAAAGTATACTAATTACAACTTCCATTTTATGATGCATGTGCTATGAAGATATAAAACTTGGAAGGCAATACTCTAAAATATTAACATTCATTTTCTCTGAAAGTTCTGGCTTTTGGTGGTTTGCTTTTCTTGTCATCCTTTTTTTGTTTGTTCCAAGTGTTAAAAAAATGTGATATTATTACAGTCAGAAAAAAAGACAAAAAACATTCAGAAAAGCTTGTGTTTTACATGGCAAAGTGTATTCTGACTGGAAGTGCATCTGAATCCCACGGCGGTCTTCGGCAAATAAACACAGGTCTGATTTTCCTGAGTGTTCCAGAAAAATGAAATGTTTCTGTGAGATTTATCTGTCCATGTCTTTGCCTGAGAAAGAAAACACAGACATAAATACCCATGTTTTTTCTGTTGTGCTGCCCTAGAATATTTGGGAGTTTGGCTCCAGATCCAGAATTCCAGTTGCCTCCTCCAAATCTGGGAGCCTCTTGCGTCTGTGAAACGCAAGCCGCCGCTCCCGGGGGAGAAGACTCCCCTCAGCTTCCTGCCTCGTTGCAGAGAACACTGCCCCTGTGTGCACAGACCTCGCCACCAGGGCTGCAAATGAGAACCGCGTGGAAAAACGGAAAGACAGCTTGCAAGAGTTTGTTTGCTGTCTCAGAAAATAAAATTCATCTCTCTTCACCAGATGAGAGTAGCTGCGTGCAGAGGATTTGGAGGGGGAATCATTCCCTGCACTGAAACTGGAAAGCCGGCAAGGTTTCATGTTTTCACGGACATGACGCAGAATTTTATGAGAAATACTATTGTAGGGGACTTGATTTCTATAGGATTTTTACCTCCTGTAGATTATTCCAGATGTTCATGAGACCTATTTAGTCAGGATCTGCAGGAATGGGGCTCTGGCATCTATGTTTCAACAAGGTTCACAGACGGTTCAGATGTCAGCAAAGGTGGAGGGAGGTGGTAGTGACACAGCAAAGGGAAACTCTCGGAGAGAAACAACAGCAGTTCAAGCACACGCAGCATGTGCAGTAGAGACATTTAAATGAAGCCTTGAAAATTATTTTTAAAAAAGACTGTCTCCGGGGGGCCGGCCCGGTGGCGCAGCGGTTTCATCCGCGCTTGGCAGCCCGGGGTTCGCGGGTTCGGATCCCGGGCGCCCGCGGACGCACTGCCTGTCAGCCATGCCGTGGCGGCGTCCCATATAAAGTGGAGGAAGATGGGCACGATGTTAGCCCAGGGCCAGTCTTCCTCAGCAAAAAGAGGAGGATTAGCAACGGATGTTAGCTCAGGGCTGGTCTTCCTCACCAAAAAAAAAAAAAAAAAAAAAAAAAAAAAAAAGAATGTCTCCGGGGCCGCCCGGTGGCGCAGCGGTTTAGTCCGCGCTTGGCAGCCCGGGGTTCGCGGGTTCGGATCCCGGGCCCCCGCCGACGCACTGCTTGTCAACCACGCCGTGGTGGCGTCCCATATAAAGTAGAGGAAGATGGGCACGGATGTTAGCCCAGGGCCAGTCTTCCTCAGCAAAAAGAGGAGGATTGGCAACAGATGTTAGTTCAGGGCTGGTCTTACACACACACACACACACACACACACACACACACACAAAGACTGTCTCCTTTGCTAGAAAGTCTTACATACCATCGTTTCACTTCATTCGCAGATTCCTCTCACAGTCTGAATAGAAACAATGAAGCAACCCAAAGGCCCCCCTCCGTCACAGCCATAGGATGCCACATAAATCAGCTCAGGGCAAGCTGGACCAAGCCAGGGTGAGTGCTGCTGAGGCCAAACAGCCCGTCTGGTGACCAAACACTTTTTGCCTGTTAACTGCATGTGTTGACTTTGTGTGGGGACCTGGAGAGTCCAGTCACCACAAACCCAAGGGTCAACAGCCACTTGGCAGCCTCTTTACACTGAACAAGTGCTGAATTAAATAAAACCAGCATTTAAACAGCTCAGCATCCTCCTAGAAGGATATTCTTCAAAGTTGGGTGGACACGTCCTGATTCGTAAATGGGGTTTAAGCCCATTATGCAAGTGGATTATCAATAGCACCCCTTTCACTCTCAGATCTATCCTGGTTTGTGGATAAATCTCATGGTCACTTAATGTCAAGGTCAAGGTGCTGGCATGTTGGCTGAGGGAGCAGAGAGAGGGAGAATGGTTAGTAACTCCCCCCAAACAGTCACGAAGAGGTAACTAGCGCTGTGACATGGCCAGCGCCCCTCACTTAGCAGGAACAAAAACAGCTGCTTAAAAAACTTCCCGCCGTCCTCTCTCTCCACCCCTCTCCAGTCACTGTATATATTTTTTAACTCCTTCAGTTTCTTTAATATCCATCATCGTCGGAGCAGCACAGGGCAGTTGACTGTATGTCAATTTTCACTTTGCCGCATGCACACTTTATTCCCAAATTACCCCAGTAACCCAAATAAGAAAGGAGAAAACGCACAAAGAATTACTGTGGCCATCTGGAATGCATAATGTGGAAGGATCTGCAATACATTACATGGTCTGGAAAGTGGCTGGTCGAATTCCAGAGAGCTAAGGCAGACTTCAAAGTCTGGCTGTACATCAGTGAGACTGCTGATGGGCTCCGATACTTAAAGTGGGTGTAGATGAATGAATTTATTACAGTTTTTATCTTCTGGGCTCAGATGGGGAAATGGTATCATAGTCAGGTTCTCCTTTAATTTCATGCTGAATTTTTCTCTTAGATTTTATTTTTCTCCTCCTCAGTGCTGAACTATGTCTTAATCTTTCTTTTTGGACTGAAACATCCCTGCCTTTTTTCCACTGTGGTCCTGAAAACTGACTCATTTGTGTGGGTAACCTAACTCTGCAGAGACTGTGACCTGATCGTGGGGTGTTTTGCACAAAGGGTCTCAGTTCAAAAAACATATATAATTTCATATTCTTTTCTCTCTCTGATGGAGCAAGTCAATAGATGAGATGTGAACTCAACTGCATGGAATTTATTTCTAAAATTAAATCTGGATGATATCTAGTTGTATTTCTTGATTAGAAATATTTTATGAGTAAAACATGGACCCAATAAATATTTGAAAACACTTGATGTGAGGACCACTGTCAGAAACTCCCTGTAGGAAGGGATGAAAGAGCAGTTCTTTGGTCAACAGCCTCAAAATCCCTTTGAGAAACAAGGATCTTCTCATCTCTGCCAACTGGGCTGCTTTTATCTTCATACAAATTTATCTTGACCCTTAAAAGAACCTCAACAAATATAATCCTAAGCCAACTCCATAGCAAATGTCTGCACTCCTTCACCTTCAAGAGCTCTTGGGTTTCCATTTCTAGATTCTGAGCACAATCTCATTAGCAAGGAAGTATTGCTGTGGCTCGCTGTTGGGACTGGAAGGAAAGAATTATTTTTCACAGACACGTAAGGGAAAGAAGCATACCAAGAGGGCAAGGTTCCTGGTCGCATGATAACCTCCAACTCCTTTTCTTCTTCACCAAATATGCATTTGAAATTTCTTAGATTTCTACAGTAATTAGATTATTGAAACATAGCTGAAGTTCCTGCTAAAATGTTCAAGACTAGCCCAGGACGAGATGGGAAAGTAAGGCAAGTTTCACTTCCAGGTTCCCTCTCAAGTTCTTGGCCCCTTTTTCATTTTCAGGGCCCTTTACCTCCTTCCCCAGTAATCAAAGAACAAGATATTAATTCTTTAATGAGTTGCCTCTCTCAACAGTCTTCTGCATTTTAAAAGATTGAGACAGGACTATGTTTAACTCCAAAGGATAAGTCTCTCATGGCAGGAAATGGAAAAAGAAAAGTGTAGGGGCACAGGAGCCTCTGACACCCTTCAGACTACATCACGACAGAGCTCTTCTATACTCAAAGGATGGTGTTAGCTGGAGTAGCTTCTGGAGGTCAGTGAGCTATTTGGATGCTTTTAGAAGGAAAACACAATTCAGTATGTTTTCACCTATGTGTTATATTCTCAACTCAGTTCTAAGATGTGACTTTTTCAAAAAATAGCTAACAGGCGCTCTTAATTGGTTTCCTAAAACTGACATGACAAAGTACTACAAACTGAGTGGCTTAAAACAACAGAACTTAGTTAACTCACAGTACCGGAGGCTAGAAGTCTGAATTCACAGTGTGACCAGGGCCACGCTCCCTCCAAAGCCTACCGTGGAGGACCCTTCCTTGCCCCTCCCAGCCCTGGGCTTCCTGGGCTCATGGTAGTGTAGCTCCAGTCTCTGCCCCTGTCATCACATGGCTGCCTTTACACTGCACGTCACTGCACCCTCTTCCCTCTGTGTGTGTGTGTCTCTGCGTCCAACTCTCCCTTCTCATGAGGATGCCAGTCATTGCAGATTAGGGCCCTCTCTAATGACCTTATCTGAACTTGAGTCTATCTGCAAAGGCCCTATTTCCAAATGAAGTCACATTCACGGGTACTAGGACTTCAACATATCTTTTGACAGGGACACAGTTCAACCCATAACATGCTGCTCCTGGACCAAAATAATTGAAGGACGAAGAGCGGGATCATCTCCTATGGGGCAACCCTTAGCTCCTCCTTGTTGGAAAGATGTAGAAAAACCAAGGACAAATGCCATGAAAACTCTAGAGACTCTAGAGTAGTGAGAAGACAGATCATTCCATGTTTTCCGTATCTTGGCGCCTCAGTCTTCACATGTTTAAATCAGGTATAAAACTTACCTGTCCTGCCAGTTTCCACAGAGCTATGAAACACGAGTCATTACTATTTTGACTCGCCTCTGGGACATACTGAGACAGGTTGGAGGAGTTGACCTTGGGACCCTAGCTTGTATCTTAGATGATTTTAGCCCAACCTGGTTTTGATTAAAAAATCAGATAAAATTCTACTTCATATTGCCAATAGAAAAGTGTACTTATTAGACACCACAGTTGGAAACCATCCATATGGGTTCCATGAAGCAGCTATGTGCTCCGTGAAGGTAGGTGTCATGTCAAACTCATCTTCATGGTCCCACTGCCTGCCAGGCACTCAAGAAAAGCTGGATTAATAAATAAAGGCCTCATTTTACAAGTAAACCGGAGTATACGGATATTAAGTCACTTGACAAAGAGACACAACTAGGAATTAGATTCAGGTCTTCTGCATCCAAACTGGGAAGTCTTTCCACCATACTAGAGGTCCTCCAGGAGAATCCAGATTGCTCCCCACCCTTCTGCCCCCAGCTTCGGATTCAGTAGAGCCAGGGTGGGGCTGACTGTTTTCGTTTCTAACAAGTTTCCAGGGAATGGCGATGCTGTTGGTGGAGAGCTGCACTTGGAGGACCAGTGCACAATGGTTGCATGTTGGAGTCACCTGGGGAGCTTTCAGATGTCACTGGTCTGAGACAGGGCTTGGCCATGGCAGTTCCAGAAGCTCACTGGGTGACTCTAATGTGCAGCTGGATTTGGAGACTGCACTTGCTCCTCAGCTACCTGATGGCTGGACTCTGGTGGACGTTGACCCCTAGCTCCATTTGGCAGGAGAAAGACACCTGTTTAATATCCTGGCATAACCAGAGTATCCCGGCTCCATCCATTTGGCTTCTCCCACCCCAAACTCCCCAGTCACTTCCACCTTGTCCTTCAAGCGTTCTTTTGAGAGAAGGGAAAGAGACTTCTAAGAATATGTGTCTGGACTCTGTGGGGAATGAGAAGGGATCCAGAAAGTAAGAAAGAATATCTGTTTCTCTCCTGACCCACACAGTCAGATGTGTTGATCACTCATCTAACTAAACATTTCTCCTGTCTAAATTCAGAAAGTACCCTTCCCTATGTTCTATAATTGACAAATCTCTCTCCATCATATCTTGATGTTTATTCCACGATTTGTATGTTCTAGAACTTATTTAGCGGAGAAGATACCTAATAGAATGTGCTTTGGGGGCTAAATCCTGAAACATGCACCCAGTCTCCACCCAGAACAAATCCTCCCTAATTTACTGACTTAGGCCTGAAAGTCCCCTGGAAGAGAATCCATCCCTCCCAGCTGGAGACTCATTGTGTCTCCTGAAGCACATGGAGCAAAGCTTCGGCTTGATTCTGGGGCCCTCAATTACATAATCCCTACCTAACCTTTCTGCCACCGTCTTTGCGTTGTCTCATGTCTTCCACGTGCTGGTCATGATTACTCGTCTTTCCTGTTCCACACATATGTGTCATCCTTTTTTACTAAAATGTTATTCAAGTTGTTCCCTTTGCCTGGAATGCCTTTAACACTAGTATACATATTTAAATCCTGCATATTTAGACCTGATGGATCGTTTAAAGTGACTCAGATTATTAGCCTCCCAATTAGAATTAATTTGTCCCACCAATCACTCCCAGCATTTGGTTTTAGTCTAACAAGTTCTATCATGCTGGAGTAATTTATACTTACATACCACCAACCCTCTTTATACTCTCTGAAATCCTAGGAAATGAGACCTCAATTTATCCGTTTTAGCATCCTCCTCAAAAACACTAGCTCAAAGTTTGCACATTATAAATGTTCATAAAAACTCTAGTTCAGTGCTGAATAAGGCTCAGCTCAGGCTTTGATCTCTGCTCCTAATACGAACATGCTAAGATATTGGCATTTTATTCGTCACTTACACTTTAGTATAAGTGTGTTTCCAACCCTTTCATGAGACTGTGTTGTAAATATTACAAAGCATGAGTAGATGATAAGTGTAGGAAGGCAGAACTGAGATGGTAAAGGGTTCCACAATCAACTTTCCCCCGCACTCTCTTAGGAGGTGTTCCTCATTAGCCTCCTGAATTACCTTCCTTCCCTTTGGCAAAGTCTTACCCAAAAAGCTCTCACTCAGCAAGTGGTTTCTTTCCATTTGAGAAGTTCTTATGGTTCTTCATTTCTGCACATTTTCTGTCTGGTGGCTAAAGCCTTGCTCGTAGAAAGGGAGGCTTCCTGTGGATTTGCATTCAATCTTTAGGGCAAGTTTCACATGATATTGTGCCCTTAGGAACTTAAAAAATAAAGACTCAAAGTTCTCCCTGCGGTCCTAATTATATGGTAGTATAATTCACATGGATCTGCTTTCAAAGCCACCAGCTTCTGGGGCCGAGGAGGGGAGTCACATTACCACCCTGAGTGTCCTGGTGGAAGCACCAAGGACTTCCAGAATGGCAACGCCACATGATGTCAAAAAACTCAATCTGCCTTCCACCCAGGCAGCTTTGAGAGAAGAGCTATCAAAGGGGCTTGCCATCTAGACGACACTTTAAAAGCCTTAGATCTCTGCATTTTGTCTCATTCCAAGTGAAATCCTTTCTGAGCTGAGCACGTTCAAGTGTAGACATGGAAGAGAGTTACAGTGATTGTCTGGTCCAGACCCATGTCATCAGATGATCTCCAAAGCATCTGGAATTAATATCTCAGGGGCAGAGGCATAGCACTTGGAGCCAGTCGCAGCTTTAGGGCTTGTGAGCCTTAGTGTTCTCATCTGTGGGGTGGGGCTAGACCATGACCCCACAGTGCTGTGACAAAGTATCTAGCACAGGCCCAAGCTCATGGTAAGTGCTCAAAATACGTCCTCCCGCCTTCTCCTATTGTTCTTCTTCTCATTGGCTGTCCCTATAAAGAGGGATTCTGCAGCTTCATTCAGTCGTCCACCCCAGAATTCTCCTCTCCTGATAACAGAGTTTTCCTCTTGTCCATCCCAATCCCCCACTTTACTGAAGTTCCTGTAGGCAAGCAGATTAGCCCATCTTTCCCTTTTCTTTCCTTCCTCACACAAACAACACCTCAGCATCTCTGGTTGATCTGTGAAAAATAGGGAAAATCATTGCCATCCTGCCCCACAGCTTGTGGTGAGATTAAATTATATAAAGTATATGCAAATGCTTTGGAGTTTTGGAAGAGTCCAGGCCAACATATTATTCCCAGCATCACTACCTTTGTGGAATTCTTTCCAACCTCCTGTCTGGATACAGCAAGCACTCCTCATCCAGCTCCTCACACCTACTGCTGTGTCCCTCCAACCCTTGAGCCCATCACACAAACACCAAACCCCAATGCCATTAATTCTCTACCCTGTCCTCGGGCTTCTTGCCATAACTCTCACGAAAATAAAGGCTGAAGGAAATATTTCTAGTGTGACAAACTGCATGGGAGTTTTCAATAATTACCAGTGCTGTTCAATAGAACTTTCTACAATGATGTTAAGGCTCTATATCTGCACTGTCCAACACAGTAGCCTCTAGCCATATGTGGCCAGGGTGACTGAAGAACTGTATTTTTAATTTAATTTAATTTTAATTAATGTAAATTTAAATAGGCTAGTGGCTACCATATTGGGCAGCATAGATCCAGACCAATGGTTCTCAACTTTAATGAACACATGACTCACAGGGATCTTGTCAAAATGCAGGTTCTGATTTAGTAGGTCTGGGGTGGGGCCTGAGATTCTGAATTTCTAACACATGATGCTGATGCTGCTGGACCAGAGATCATACTTTGAATAGCGAGGATCTATCCTAGATTATACAAAGAAATTTCTTTTGGAAAAAGAAAGACAGCAACCTGAAAAATAATAGGAAAAGGGTATGAATAGGTAATTACAAAATAGGAACCCCAAAATGCTAAGCATATGAAGATGTTCAAATTCATTAGTGTTTAGTAAAGGCAAAATAAAACAACGCTGTTATACTGCTTGACAACTATAAGACTGGCAGTGATTAGAAGGTTGGATATCACCAAGTCTTAGTGGGGATCATGTTCTGCTGATGGGTGGGTGGGCTGGTGCAACCATTCTGGAAAGCAAATTGGCACTACTGATTTAAATTAAGCAGCTGTGTACCCATGACCCAGCCGTTAATTTCCTGGGTGTACGTCCCTAAGTGCTCACACATGTCCTGTAAGAAGGTTGTGATGAAGAAGCAGAGCCAAACTAGGCACCCATCACTGGGATGGTAAAACGTGGTGGGAGCACAGCACGGAATACTATGCAGTGTTTGGAAGCAATATCTGTGATGTGTAGGTAGCAACATGGATAGATGTTAAAGATGCTAGCACTGAGTGAAAAAAATATGACTCAGAATGAGATATATAATATAATATGTTCAGAAATTAAAATACCTGCTATGAAATAAGAAGTCCAGTTTTGTAAAATCACATACAAATTAAAAGAATACATCTTAAATACTTTACATTGATTGCATAAGGTGGGAGTGAGGTGGCAGAATGGGAGTATGGAATGGGCATACAAAGGAAGAAATGAAGCAAGATAGATAAGGTCTTGCATGGACTGTGAAGATGTGACACGAGGCAAAGGAGAGGTCTGGAATTCAGTACCCTCAACAAGCTGGCCCCAGTGGCCTAAACAGTCTCATCTCCTACTGTGTCCTCCACCTTAACCCTCCCTGGACTGCTGACAAATTGGTCCTACTGCTCTCCTCCAGACACGCATGGGCCGTTCCCTCTCAGACTCCTTTTCCCAGTGTGGAATCCCCCTAACCCCTGAAGCTGCAGCCATCTGAAGCCCGAGCTTTCTCCTTTGGATAACCTCTCCATCATCAAAACCAAAATGAACGCCTCTTTCTCTGACATCTACCACACCTTCTCCTTTGGCACTGATCGCATATTGGCTTGCATCACTGGCTGCCATTTTGTAAAGAAATAAAACTAAACAAAGGAACAGCCAGAGCATCCACAGCAAGACCAGTCTCCGGAGCTTGTAAGCTCCTGGAGCACAGGGCCGGGGTCTCGGTCACCTTGGGGATCACCATCAGCACCTATCTCGGTATTTTTCAAAGACCTGCCTGACAATCACTGACTGACTCAGTTAACCTTCATCTTAAAGACCATTCCCTTATGTAAAGAAAGTCCAGTTGCGCTTCTCAACTGGAAGGCAATGCACTTGAAAGGCAAATTCAGAGTTGAAGAAGTCAGAAGCATGTGGAAAAATAGGGTTTGCAGACCAATGTCACTAGTGATCATTATAAATATTTTTATATCCATTAAATTAAAGCAATAGAGATAACACACTCAGTAAAGCTAATGTCAATAGTACTTTATATATCCTAAAATAATCATAATTAAGACTGTTCAGTTAATTACAGTTTACCAGTGCTTACTATTGAGAATCTCTTCATAGTATCTTTCTTCAGCACTTTTAACGCAACACTTGTAAATCTGGCATCCTTTGTTTATAAATACTAAGCCTGATAATAACTACCGTTTGTTGAGTATCTCCTCTGTTTCCAGCTGTACACACTTGAGCTCATTTTTCTCCTCACAACCCTGGAGGCTGCACTGTGGAATCCCCATTTTATACAGAGGGTCAAAAGCAATAAAGGAACTTACTCAAGGTGGTCAGTTAGTGAGCAGCAAAGCAAAGCTGGTTTCAAACCAGGTTCGTCTGACTCCCAAACTCAAACCCTTTCCACCATCCACTTCTGCCAAAGAGTTTTCTAGTGTGCCTGGTTCTCCAAGCAAATGCCTATTCAATATTACGGCCCCGACATCTAAGGCGTAAGAAGATACGGGCTATGATTTGCATAAATCAATGGTTCTCAGACCTGCGTGCACTCTTGGAACTGTCAGTGATTACCGCCAAATTGATCTGGGGGTGAAGGCTGGGCAGCATACAGTTTTCAAAGCTTCCGGATGATTCTAACGTGCAGCCGGGATTGAGAATCACTGGGGTGGACTTGGAACAGGTGCCCAGAGGTGGGACCACATGTGCCAGAACGGGAAGGATTTGTATCATAAAGTTGCCCTCAGCTCTTTTCTCTAAATTAAATCTCTGTAGGGACAAGTTTCTCATTTTTTTCCAACATGTTCACTAATTTTTTCTTATCCGTCCCCAGCTTCTTCTTGCCTTTTTGGAACACAAATATCAAAACAGGAAATAAACTCTCTGTTAAGGGTCGGACAAGTGCAGAACATCATAGCAGTGACATTTTCAGGATCGTCTCGGCCAGGGTCGGCTAACTGCTGTGAACAACCACCCCAGGTCTCGGGAGAAGTTTGTTTTTCGCTCTTATAGCAGTTCAGCGGGCAGCCTTCCAAACGGTGACTTGGGGACCCAGGCTTGCTCCATCTTGTAGCTTCATCATTCCCTACAGCCTCTGACTCCTCTGCTGGATCCTTTCTATCTGGCTGGAAGATGGGGAAGAGAAGTACAGCAGAGAATCCCACCTTGCAAGGGAGGATTTTATAGGCCAGGCCTGGAGAGTTGCGCATCCTTTCTGCCTACATTGCTGTTTAATTCAACTCAAGGTCACTTACAACCTTAGGATGTTTCCCTGTGACTTATACCCAAGTTCTTTTACCTATTCTAAATGCAAATGAAGGTAACATTTATTGAGTGCCTACTATGTTGCAGGCACTAGCTAGTTATGTTTCATATGTTATCTTATTATGTTATCAGAATAATCCTTGGAGCGATGTGCTGTCATTATCCCCTTTTTACAGAGGACAGTAAAGCTAAAGGAATTTAAGTGACCTGACCATAATTAGATTTCCAATACCAGTGTGAGATTGGAGCCTAGGTCTTCTACTAGTTTCCACTGGTGTGTTCAGTTTTGATCTGTAAGAGCATTATATTGAAAGTTGCTCACGATATAATCTAATCAGACTGCAAAAGAGTAACTATAGGAGTAGACCCACTCTCCCACCTTGCCTCCCCAAACTGTGCAGAGTCCCCTGGCTCTCCACCAGTGCACGTGGTCACCATATTAGATGGCATCAAAATGTCTTACTCTTTATTATTCTTTAACATTTGTTTGAAAAGAAAAACAAAAGGCTTTTGATATAAAAATCTAGTTGGTCCATTGTTAATTATTAATTTTCATTTTGTCAAACACAGACTGGTGTAGGATTAAGGTGGATTGTCTCAGAGTCTTTCAACCTCCAATAAATCGAGGTGAATATCTTGGCCCCATTGATAAAAGTTGCTTCATTCCCAGAATGGAGAGTTTCTGTACTCCATCTGCCAGAAGGAAAGCTCTAGCCTGGGACCACTCCCCCGTATGCCCAATCAGGTTTCTCACTTCAAATCTGTTCCTACTCAATTCTTAAATATCCAGAGATTAAATCCAGTGTGTAGATCCTCCCAGGCCTGCTTTTAGTACTTCCTAAAAAAGATACTGTTAGACCTTTCATTCACTCATTCAACTAATTTTAGTCAAGTGCCCACTTGGAGCCACATGCAGAACTAGATGCTGGGAAGGACGCAGTGATAGAGAAGGCCCCCAAAATTGCCTTCAATGAGCTCACAATTTATTGTAGGAGAGGAATACACAGCCCACCATGATATCCCATAGTATTCACTCAAGAATAAGGGGATAAAGGTGTGCTAAGAGCTATATAAGCATAGGGGAGGGAGAAACTAATTTTGCTGGAGAGGAAAGAAGTGAAGTGGCATCAGAAGCGACATTGAAGTAGCGTGAAGGAGGAGGGGGAGCTTTTAAAGCAGAGAATGAGAGGAAGGGCATGCCAGGCGCAAGGAATGGTGTAACCAGAGTCTCAGAAGCACATTGCCTGGAATGGCCAGTAACTGGGTGAGGCTCAGACGTGGCGCTCAGGGAGGAGGGCGGGGAGAAATTTTGCTAGTGGGAGCAGTGGGAGGTTACAGTTTGCTGCTGCTGCTATTATTTTTGATGTTTTGTTTTACAGAACAGGTAGAAAAAAAATATCTGGAACTAGAAAGACCAATGAGTGAACTGCTACAACAGTCCAGAAGAGGAGTGATGAATGAGACCAGTGGGGCCAAGGAGGAGTAACAAGACCTAGGAGACATTTCAGAGGTGGACTTGACAAGACTTGCTGTCTCTGAGGGGTAGGGAAAGGGAGCAGCAACGCGAGCCTCCATGTCCCGGGACCAGGCAGTGGAAATGTAGCGGCACCCTTAACTGACAGAGCCAGCATCGGGGAGGTCAGGGGGAGGAGGACGAGACCAGTGAGGACAAGACTGGGATTTAACAAGAGGGAGGCTGAAACAGTTACCCTGAGTCCCTGGGGGTGACCCGTGGATTGGAGCCCCATTGCAGCCGATCCCTGAGTGCTGGCTGTGTCCTGTGCTGCCAGCTTGGTGATGAGCTCAGCAGCAGCACTTGGTGGTAAGACGAGGAGTCTGCGGATCAGCCCCAGCTCTGATCTGCCACTAGCTGTGTGACCCTGAGAGACTCACCACTTGATTTCTGTGTTTCAGAATACTCATCTTTAAACTAAAGCTTATAATAGATAACCTTCAAGGTACGGGTCTAAAGTCCTGCTCTGAGGATGGATGCTAGTTCATAATGAGAGATCCACAGAAAAATGGGAAAGATCAGCATAGTGTTACACAGACAAGTAGTTAGGGAGATGTACAATAACTGAATAACTAGACAGATGGAGAGTGGATGGATGGATGGATGGATGGATGGAGAGAAAGAAAAACACCAGTAGGGGTGAAATTGCAGTTTCCATTTTCTGAAAAGGACTTTCCCTTATTACAAGAATACATCCTTACTTCATTTTTGGGGTTAAAATGTTCTTTATTTTGTTAAATGATGGTGATTGTAGATAGTAGTTGTTTTAAACTTCCATAAAAACCTTAAAGCTTTCCAGACTTTTGTAGTTCTCAATTTTTTTTCACTTTAAAAATTGTCTTAATCTGTAAAATTGAGCAGTCTGGGAGCTAATTTCATAGCATTTCTCCCAACTGTAGAGGCCCAAAGCAGTTGTTTTCTTTTTACAGACCCTGGCCCTGATCCTCAAGCTCACCCTGCCCATGTGAGCGGGTGTTGTCCTGTGAGCACCCCAGGCCCACTGATGAGTGGAATGTGATCCCATCACAACCCAGAAATTAGCGGATTTGCTTCTCGGGACCTTCAAAGAGAATACACATTTCTTTTTCTGTCTTTCCTCCTTCATTCCTTTTATTCTCTCCCACACACCAAAAACAAAAAAGAAAAGAAGAGTAAAAAGAAAGGCAAGAAAATCAGTGGGAGGACAGAAAATTTGTTCTCCAGATGATATTTCTGTTCATTCTGGGATCCTTTAAACCATCGACATCCAAGCCACCCTCCCCCGCCTCCCACAGGGGCTGAACCGAGGTCTCCTGTTACATGGCCATACAACTGCCGGCCAAGACAAAGTTTTTTCATCCAAAGAACAGTTTGCAATTGGAAGGTATAGCGATTGGTTATGCTAAAGCTTCAGTTAATGATCAGATAACACAGATTAAGTTGATGTATGACAGGATCTCAGCCTACGGGGCAATTATGGGGTCCCTCAGATGAAAGCTCTGCAGAAACAACCATTCTCCCTCCGCAGGAAACCTAAAGGCAATACCACAAAGTTATATACCGACCCTAACCCTATTGTGTCCCTATTAGTCATAATAGACATAATAGTTAGTAATGGTTATTATTTTTCAGGAATTTGCCATGGACCAAACACCTTCACACCAACCTCTAAAGTAGGAACAATTCCTCTCTCAATTTGCAGATGAGAAAGCTGAGACTTGGGGGAATGAGTTCATTGCCCAGGTTATACAATTAGTCCGTAATGGAGATGGGATCTGAATCCAGATTTGTCCAATTACAAGCCCTAATTATTGGGTAATTCCAAGTAAGCCCCCCATCATCCCGAGGTCTGGAACCATAACCAAAGCATAAAAAGCCAATGATGTGAAGAGATGGTCCCTCTCACAATCTGACAGAGCAGCTAGATGTGGGAACAGTTAATCAGAGCACAGGGCATGCTCAGAGGAGGGCTATAATGCTGGGTGAGCAATATACAACTGTCACCACAGAAGAGCCTTCCATCAAGGTTGATATTTGAGGGTCAGTTAGTATGGGTTCAGGAGAGAATCAATATTCCTCAGAACGATAATGCCAGGATTATTACTTCACAAGGAAGATGGTCAAAGTCACGTTTGAAGGCAGAATTCAGGCTTTCCTTTTAGGATATGAGGCTATTAGTCTTCGTAGAAAAGTAAGTCATCATTTTCCAGATTAACTGGTTTCTGAGGTAGCTAATGAGGAAACCACCCACAGCTCTCAATGTTGGTGACTCAGCCACCTCTGGTCACCACCATTAGCCTCAATAATAAAATTGGGGCCCACCCTGCTCCTCCTAACGGGACAGATCATGGTCAAGGATGGAGTTTCCTTTGGAAGGGGCTGAGGGGACTGAAGAGGTGCAGGGCAAGAAGAATTGGTGATGAAAGGGGTGCTGGGTTGAGAGCCCATGGTTTCTAACTAGTGCAAACAGCAGAGCGGAGGTGCATGCATAAGACAAAGCAGGACGAGATAACCTGGGTAGAGAACCGGTGTGGTACAGAAAGTCTGGCTGCAAAGCCAAAGGAAGAGTTCCAGATGGAGGTGAATGAGGTTCAGGAGGATCCTTTGGTCAAAGATGAGAGATTTGAGTGTGTTTAAATGCTGCTGGGAACAGTGAGGGAAACGTCTAAGACGCAGGTGAGAGAAGAGAGAGCTGGTAGTGTAGGTTCTTAAAGAAGCGGGCAGGATGGATTGAGAGGGAGCACAGTGGGGGTTGGATCATGGCAGAAGGAGAGAGGCAGAGCACTGCGGACACAGGCGCAGGTGGGTTTTAATGTGCTGCTGGAAAACTGAGGGCTGCTTGGCTAGTGTTTTTTCTCTTTGTGAAGAGGAGTTGAGGGCATCTGTTGAAGGTAATTTTGAAGGGTGTGCTGAAAGTTTGAAACAACCACCAGTGCAGGTGGGAGAGCACGATGGCATGAACAGCACGGGGACATGCTGAGCAGTGTGAGGCCCCAACTGCATCTCTGGTGAGACAATGTGGCCCACAGCTTTTCAGCTTGATATCCCCTGGCAGCCCTCCACCGTGAGGGCCGGGAGCACAGGAAACAGAAGTGGGGGTCTTCCCAGATGGATGGGTGAGATAACCTGAAATCTGGGAAGGAAGCGAAGGCAGAGGCATCGCATGTTACAAGAAGATAATTCTGCAACCTCTTGGGCTTTTGCCAACCTCTGAAATTCTGTTAGAACAGCGCACTCAGTCATGAGGGCCCAGTGCCTTCAGGGGGCTTCAGGGACAGTCACTAAACCTAAACCATTGTCTCCTCCAGTGCTCCCCCATGCCCTGCTTGGTTTGTCCCTGATTGGGTTCACAGTCTTTTCAACCTTCCCCCTCCCCAGGAATAGCTGCTGAGACAGTGTTACCTTGACCTTTATTTGGGGATCTTGGGAGTGAGAAATACAGGTCTCTGTGATCTGCAGACAACTGGGTCTGAGTTAAATTCCTGGAATTCTCTAGAAAGATTCAGGTCTGGCGTCTGTGGAATATGTATGCATCGTTGTTCTTGTTTTCATAGACGGAACATGGATTTGCATTTTAATTTTTAAATCACGAAGTACTACATGAACACGTTTCATGTATATTTTATAAAATTAGACAAGTATATGGAGTGAAAAAAGAGTCAAGGGAGTGCCAGCCCGGTGGCATAGCGGTTAAGTTTGCACTCGGCTTCAGTGGCCCTGGATTCACAGGTTCAGATCCTGTGCGTGGACCTATGCACCACTTATCAAGCCATGCTGTGGTGGCGTCCCATGTATAAAGTAAAGGAGGATGGGTACAGATGTTAGCTCAGGGTCAATCTTTCTCAGCGAAAAGAAGCAGATTGGCAGCGGACGTTAGCTCAGGGCTAGTCTTCCTCATCAGAAAAAAAAACAGTCAAGGCATTCCTTGACCCACACCCTCACCCAATTCCACTCTCTTGCCAGTAGGCGACTACAAATAACTCGATGATTCCTCATTCAGACCTTATTCTGTGTATTTGCAATTTTATGTACACATATACACATGAATATGCACTTCTATATTCATGTTTTTTATAAATTGTATCAGACAATATATATTGCTCTGTGATCAGTTTTTCCTTTGAAAAGATGTCTTGGAGAACATTCCATGCCAGGGAATACAAATTCCTTTTTCTTTTTAAAAATTTTACTATGGAATATTTTAACGATAAAGAAAAAAAAGAATCTCATATAAGAACAACATATATACTTGCCACTTAGATTTAAATAACTATTAATATTCTCTATATTTCACCAGATTTTTAAAAAAATAAAACTCTGTAGATAGAGTTGAATTGCCCTTTTTAGCCCATCCCAATCGCATTCCCTTCCCTAGTTTCCCAAAAGAAGCCAAAATCCTGAGAAATTGCTGGGTATACTTTTTATACATTTTTTTAACCACATGTGTATGTTTTCATAAACTAATTATGGTATCGTTCTGGGAGCTTTCAAAACACAAAAATGGTCTCACACTGTACATGCCTTTCTGTGACTGACTTTTCTTCTTCAGCATTAATTTTCTAGATGTATCTATATTGATACATGAGAGCTGATTAACTTATTTTAATTGTTGGTTTTCTTTGTCTTATTATATGGCAGCTGCTTTATCCATGCTTCTTTGGGTGGGTATTTAAGTTGTTTACAATTCTTGTTGTAACAAACTCTGCTCAATGAACACAATACGTGTCCCCTTGAGCAGATGTGTGAGAGTTTCTCTAGGTGCTTCCTTTGGACACATGCCTGTCACTTGTAGGACTCTTCAGAACTTGTATTAACATTGAGTATTAGTTCATTGTTAATTTTATTGAAGAAGTGGTATGCAGATGTCTGCAGTTGAAGAGTATGAGGTATCTCTATAAACTGGTTATGATGATTTCTTTGCAAGTGTTGGGGATTTTAATGAGCCCCCGATTTCCAAGAAATTGGAAGTGAGAATACAATATCACCCCCTCAGATTAAAATCTGTCATATCCACACACAATGGATCACAGCAGGGATGTTCACAGTCCCTTGAGAAAATGACTCTCAAGCCAGGCAGGATTTAACTGTAACCTGAGGAAACATTCGTCTTCTGAAGAAAGATTATGGCAATCAAAAAGGGCACTGTCTTCTGGGGAAACAGAAAATGGGGAGCCCAGGGGAAAACTCGACAATGCAAGTCTAAGCATTATACAAAGGAAGGGAAGCCTGAACTGCAGATTTCAAAACGAACTCTGCAGAGAAATGATGGGTACACGGTGTTATTCCTTATTCACCCTTGAGGTTTCTTCTTCTTCCCTTGATTATCAAGCAAAGATTGCACTGGCCATTAGGACTTTGAGTGCTTCTAGTTATATGCCATACTTTTTAAAAAGGAAAGTAATAAATTGGCATTCTGATATTATAACTCCTCTCATGCACACTCTTCTTGTGAGTCTACCACTGCAGACCGGGTCCCTTCTCAGAATGCTGATAGCATCAGGCAGAACTGAGACCCTGAGCTCGAGGTCTGACCCACGGTAAATAGGGGTAATGAATGCCACCTGGGCGGGTCCTTGGTCAGAGCACCCTGGCTCTCTTTTCCTGGCTCGACAGCACGAGTAACTTCTATTGTGACCATGTGCACACGGTTTCTATAATTTGCATGTCCTACACCCGGGAACCCCGAAGAACATCAATCTCATGAACACATATTTTTTCCTGCCAACAGAAGTCATGGCAAATCCAAATCCCAACAATTCTAAAGAGGCAATATGTCAGCCATGTGGTAAAGCCCATATGCCTCAGCTTAAAAGAAGTTAATACACCTAAGGGGAATCAAAGTGGCTTAACCCTTTCATTGAGGGAGGGGATGTGGCCAGTTAGAAAACCCCAGAACTTGTGTTATATTTTTTCATGATACCTGTATGCAGTTTTTAATGTATCACACATTTATACCATCTTAATGATGAAAAATGGTTATGAGAAATAATATAAGCTCGATATTTAGGGTTATTTGTATATGGTTTAATTGGTGTTCCAAACATCAGGAAGAAGAACACTTCATTAAATGTAAGGAAAAGCCACATGGTTGGTTTATGAAGTGAGAGTATTAAATGGCCCATCTTGCAGAATGCTGGAGTAGGATGGCGATTAGAACAAGGAAAAGGGAACTGTGGTGTTTTCTATCTACCCTCTGACCACTTTCCCAATGAATAATCATAGTTGTGATAATTACTGGTTTGTTCAAGTAGGAATTTGCATCTTTAAATATGTGAAAATCACCAAAAATCCCTGCTGTTATTTCTGATGTTTTGGCATCACATTAAAAAAGTTCCATATTTTTAATGAAGGTCAGATTCCTTCCTAACAGGAAAACATCTGTCATAAACAGTGTACAAATATTTATAGGGCTAAGCTGGCAGTATGTGGCCCCCTCTCTCCCCTTCCTAATCGGAACTGAATGTACAAGGGCAAACACAACAAGAAAACAAGCGAAGGGGATCACAGAACGCCGAGATGAGGAGCACCGACACATCATCAACCCAGAAATTCTCCAAGCCGGGCAAGGAGAACACACTGCGGCAAGTTCGCAGCGATCTGAGGTTCTTTGCCAGACTCTGGTATACATTCTTCATTAACAGCCTCTTTTCCCTCGTGCTTTTCATTGCGTACGTTCTCTTTTCTCCATGAAGGATTCCGAGCCCTGGACATGTCATGTTATCCTTATAAACTCCTCCATGCCTCCATTCTGTCTGATTCAATTCAATACGGCATTTTCATTTTATCCCATATTGAAATAACAGTTACATCTGACCAGGAATATCTAGATCAGTGATGTCAAAAAAGAGAGGGACTGGAAAGATTAGATCAACTTTCCAGTAAAAAGACAATAGAAAGATCAGAGTCTTAATTAAAAGAAACAGTCTGGGGGCCAGCCAGGTGGTGCAGCAGTTTACTTCGTGCTTTCGGGGGTTCATGGGTTCAGATCCCTGGCACTGGCCGAGACACTGCTCGTCAAGCCATGCTGTGGTGGTGTCCCATATAAAGTAGAGGAGGATGGCATGGATGCCCAGGGCCAGTCTTCCTCAGCAAAAAGAGGAGGCTTGGCAACGGATGTTAGCTCAGGGCTAATCTTCCTCACACACACACACAAAAGAAACAGTCTGTTTTCCAGTCTCTGTTCCACAGCCCCACTGTCACTACCAACACGTAACTGTCTACAAGTCAGTGAATGAGTGGGTGTTTTGCTTTCAATGCTGTAATCAACCACAGTGACTTACAAGAACTCTAAATGAGTTGTAATTTCTGCCTGCTTTGGCTTTGAGCTTTGTGAATCCATAAAATGGGCATAGTTTAGTTGTCATAATTTTACTTAGGAATCAGGTCAAAACTAACTCTAGGAAAAATTATGAGATAAGATTGCTTGATTTGCATGCTCCCCCAATCTTCTGATTTGCTACCTCTCATGACAAATGTGGGAATGAGATAAAATAGTGTGAGTTTTGGAGACTGGCAGACATGGGGTCCAATTCCAAATCTGGTACTATAGTGTAACTTGAGCTCATTAATAAGTCTCTTTAATGTCAGTTTTCCATATCTTAGAATGGAGCTTTTGCAGTGGTTGTCAATATTGTAAAAGCACTTAGCACTGCTTTTAAGTCCAGTAAGGACCCCCAAAAGAATATTTTCTTTCCTGTATTCATTCTTTCTCCTTCTTGTAACATGGGTCATAGATAATATTAAAATGAAAATTGGAAAATATTGTGAACTGAATGAAAATAAAAATACAACATGTCAAATTTGTAGGATGCAGTTGAAGTGGTACATAGAGAGAACTGTATAGCACTAAGATGCATTTATTAGAAAATAAGAAAGTTCTTGAATAAATGACGTGAGTTTTCACCCTAAGTCTCTAGAGGAAGAAGAGCAAATTAAACTGAAAATAAGCAGAAGAAAAGAAACAATGAAAGATAAAGTACAAGTTAGTGAAATAGAAAACAGAAAAATAATCAATGAAACCAAAACCTGGTTCTTTAAGAAGATCGATAAAATTGATAAATCTCTAGCCAGCCTGATTAGGAAAAAAGTAAAAAGAGATACAAATTACCAGTATCAGCAATGAGGAAGGTGACATCACTGTAAATTCTAAGAAACTAAAGTGATAATAATGGAATGTTATGAACAACTTTATGCCAATAAATTGAAGAACCTATATGAAATGGACAAATTCCTTGAAAGACACAATTACCAAAGCTCATTCAAGATGAAATAAACTGAAGATTGTGTCTATATCTATATCTGTATCTATATCTATATCTACATATAGAAATATATATGTATATAATAAGAAACTGAATTTGTAGTTAAACCCCTTGCAACAAATAAAATTTCAGGCCTAGATGGCTTCTAGCAAGCATTTCAGAAAGAAAGAATACCAATTCAAGACAAATTATTCCAGAAAGTTGAAGAGGAGAAAATACATCACAACTCATTCTATGAGGTCAGAATTGGAATGATACCAAAACCAAACAAAGACATGATAAGAAAAGAAAATTACAGGTCAATGTTTCTCATGAATACAGATGCAAATATTCTTAACAAATTTTAGCAAATTGAATCCAAAAATACATAAAAAAAGATAACACACCATGATAGGAATGCAAGGTTGGTTTAACATTAGAAAACCAATTAATGTAACCATACAATCATCCCAATCAGTGCAGAAAAAGTATTGGACAAAATCCCACACCAAATTCTGATAAAAACTCTCAACAAACTAGGAGGATAAAGGAACATACTTAATCTGACTAGAGACATCTGCAAAAACCTACAGCTAACGTCATACTTAATGGTGCAAGATTACATGTTCTCTCCCTAAGCCCAGAACAGGACACTTCTGTTCAACATTGTGCTGGAGGTTCCAGCCAGTGCAGCAAGGCCAGGAAATGAACAAAAGACATCCAGGTTGGAAAGAGTAAGCAAAACTGTCTTTATACACAAACGACATAAACATCTATGTAGAAAATTTATGGAATCTACTAAAAAACTACTAAAATTAATAGGTGAACTTACCAAGATTATAGGATACAAGATCATTATATAAAAATCAGTTGCATTTCTAAATACTAACAATAAACAATCATAAATTGAAATTTAAAAATACCATTTATAATAACATAAAAAATATAAAATACTTAGAAATAAATCTAACAAAAGACATGAAAGACCTGTAGACTTGAAAACTACAAAATATTGCTGAGAGAAATTAAGGCAGACCTAAACAGATGGAGAGATATATATTGTTCATGGGTCAGAAGACTCAACATTTTTAAAATGTCAGTTCTCCTCAAATTGATCTATAGATTCAGTACAATTCTAATCAATATCCAGCAGGCTTTTTATAAAAATTGGCAGGCTGAATCTAATGTTCATATGAAGATGCAAAGTACCTCAAAGAACCAAAACAATTTTGGAAAAAAAAGAACAAAGTTGGAGTAATCACACTGCCTGACTTCTTCTTATTATAAAGCTATAGTAATTAAGACAATGTGGTATGGGTGTCACAGGAATTGTAAGCAAGCACACAAAAAGATGACAAACACCATTAGTCACTAGGGAAATGCAGATTAAAATCACAGTGAGATACCAAAATATGCCCATTAAAATGTCTAATATCAAGAAGACTCATCACACCGAATGTTGGCAAGGATGACTAGCAATTGGAACTCTAAAATGCTGCAACTGGAAATGCAAAATGGTATAACCATTTTAGAAAATAGTTTGGCAGTTTCTTAAAAAGTTAAACATTCACCTAACAAAATAACCAGCTATTCCACTCCTAGCTACTTACCATGAGCAAAGAAAACACAAACACTTATGCACAAATGTTCAGTTCAGCTTTATTTGTAATAGTAAAAAAAAAACCTGGAAACAATCCCAATGGCCATCAAAGTGAATGGCTAAACAACTTATCTACATAATGGAATACTATTCAGCAATAAAAACAGATGAGCTATTGACACACAACGACAGAATGAATCTCAAAATATAATGCTGAGTGAAAGAAGGACAAAAAAGAGTAAATATTCTATGATTCCATTCATATCAAATTCTAGAAAATGCAAACTTATCTACAGTGACAGAAAACACTTCAGTGGTTGCCTGGGGATGTGGTGTGAAGGGATTTACAAAAGGGCGTGAGAAAACTTTTAGAAGCGACGGATATGTTCACCATGTTGATTTTGGTGATAGTTTCACAGCTGTATAAACCTTATCAACTTATACATTTTAAATACATGCAGTTTTTGTAAGTCAATCATAACTCAATAAAGCTGTTAAAAAATCATGAATTAAAAAAATGTAATTCAAATATCATCAGGTTAAAAGGAATATCCTTAAATTAAAAAGTCTTTTAAAAGTATGCCTTGAGGAACAAGTGCCTTGGTCAGTTGGTCAGTGGAGACTGATTTTATTCTGACCTCCCAGTTGGGGGCTTGTTCTGGTTTCTTTGCGTTTAGTAGCAGTTGGTATAGTCACCCCATCCCCCCCACCAGTTGTTTCAATGGTTGGGAAGTGGATAGAAGGTCTCATGTGATCCCATGGATTCCTCATACTCTAGAAACAATTTTGATCCTGGAACCCCTTATCCGTCTTCCCATCACCACTTTTCAAGTGAGCAATGATCATTTCAATGCTGCCTCTTATTAAGCATCTACTATATGCCAGGCAGTCAATATGTAATAGCCCAAATGCTCACAACAATCCTAGGAGATACAATCCTATGAGATACATTATTTTCCCATTTTTCAGATGCATTAACTTGCCTAAAACTAAATTATCCTAGTAAACAACAGGGATAGGATCAACACCTAGACTTGTCCGTCAAAACATAACTTGCCAGATCAATTTCTTGTGGTGGCAGACAAATCAGCGCTCTGGTGGCAACACAAGTGCCATGGTTGATCAAGAAAAGAAACAAACTAGGAAGGGGTGGAGCGCCTGGAATTGTCCCCCTCGGGGTGCTTTCCCCTTCAGGCTTCAGAACCCATCTTTAAAAAACATTTAGCCAAGTTCTCAATGTGTTTTACCAAACACTTTTCCCCTTGATTTTTAAACCCATGTGTTATTTCAGGAATAATGGAAACCATATGCCTCTGACATATTTACACTTAAATCACCAAGATGTTGTTTTGTCAGAACTTTTTGATGTCTTCTGAGATTTTTTTTTAAATGGGACCCTCCTGGAAGCAGCAAGTCACCATCACAAATAAACAAATTAAAACAAGAAAAAGACTGAATTGGGACCCAGTTTCAGGCTGGCCGTGTGGGGTGGATTTGAGACTTGGCAAACTGCATCATTCTTCCCTTGCCACCGGAGGGACTGAGAATAGAATTTGGTGTTCGATGGTCATTTCAGAATTGCTTAATGCATTTCTAGCTTCAGACAAAACCATAAAAACTTGAGCTCAGTGAGAAATATTTCACTGATCTGGTGTCCTTGAAAAACCTGTTCTTGGAATCTTGGAAAGCCAGAAGAAAAGACAGACAATAGATCGGTGTACTAGTTAATGAGATTTGGGGAAGCTTAAAGCTTAGTGTGAAGGACCCCTGAGAAAATGACCCCTTTGGGAAAGATTCAATCCCAATTGTTCCGACAAGCCCTTGCTCTAACAGGAGTCCCAGCACCCCAACCAGCGAAAGCCTTCCTTCTTGTTGGGGATAAGCTCACCCCTAATTCATACAGCCTGTCCCCCTAGAATTCTCCTGAAGACAAAGATATCTTCTCAATCACACCTTGGTGTTTCCTAAAGTCTTTTTCACGGAGTCGAGTACACTGGGGAGAATTCAAGCGAATTCGAGAGGAAAGGCGTTGTTTTCTGAGTATCTCACTCAGCATCACCGGAACGGTGCTGCTGATCCGTGGACAGAAACAGGCGCTGGTCTCGGATCCAGCACCGCACCTGAGCAGCTCCGTGACCTTGGGCAAGGTCTTTAAGCTCTCCACAGCTCAACGCCTTCATCAGGAGAAGGGACGTCAGAGCGCCACTCTGATGGGCTGGTGTGTGAATTAGTGATACTGACACACGAGGTTTGTAATAAAATGAAGTTATTATTCTGACATCTGAAAGAATAGGGAGAAAAATCTTTAAATGTTGATTCAAAGGAACAGCATTTTCTGCTTCACAGTTTTGCTAATGCACTTCATAAAACGCTATAAAAATATACAGTTATTAGATTTGAGAGATGACATCATTGAGCAGTGTGTCTTCCCCTTACAATGGCCTCATCTGTATTACTTGGTTTTCAGTCCACCACCAAGTATCTCTGTGTCACATAAGGCACTGTTTTCCTTGTCCAAAGTGTATGAGGATATCCATATCTGTGTATTTTGAAAATTAACGTGTTCTTGAGAGTTTTAGAGCTGGAATGTGGTCCGGTTTTATAGATGAGGAGGAAACTGAAGCCAGTGATGGTGAGGGACTTGTCCAAGGTCACGATGCTATTTGTTAGGGTTTTAGGATGAGTTCCCAGGTCCGTGTTCTTGCCACGTTATTCCAGCTTCCAATCTGTAGCACCTTTTCTGTTGGCTCTTTTCTTCTTTCTTTCTTCTAACCACATTACTTTATTTAAAACAGAATCCTGCATCAATTTGCTCTATTTAAAAAAAAAATACCCTTGTCAACTCAACAGTTGTACCTGGCCCTCCCAGTCTAGGATCGTGGCCAGAGCGTAACGGAAAGCTCCGCCTCTGGGGAGTACTCAAACTTGTGGTGTGGTGGAATGTTACGGAACACCGCAGTCGCTGACACATGGGGAGGCCTGCTTGTGATTACTAGAAAACCCGGGGGAGCTGATGGGTTTGGGAAACATTTTTGTAGGGTTTTGTTAACGGAAAAAAAAAGAGGAATCTGGTATACGTTAATTGACAGATTATTCCAGAAGTGTGTTCAAAAATAAAAGTATAAATTGGCAAATTCTAGAACATCTGAAACGTGGAAGTTTGCTGATATGCTCATGTGCATTGAGTGAAGTGATGACATTTGCATTCAAGCCAAACCCCTAAGAGTTCTGAGTCAGTTTCCACTTTTCATCCCATTCCCACCCCGTCTTCATCTGCTGTTCTAATGTGGGTCTCCTAAACTGGGTTTGGAGTGGGGTGAATATTATCTTGATTCCTGTTTGCCTTGGTTAAATTTACACACAGTGTGCCATTCTCCACTTCACTGAGCCCGTGTGGACAGAGGCTCTGAGAGGGCCCTTCCTCTGTGCAGCCAGAGAACTCAGAGCAAAATAAGAAAAGGCTGACCTAGGCTGGGGTTGAGACTCACAGATGTTTCCAAGGAGGAAACGGTCATCCACATACTCTGCAAAGGGGAGAAGTGGCCTCTCTGAGTGAAGGGGGAAGATGAAAGTGGCGTCCTCGGAGTAATGTTGCTGCTTGGAGAAGGGGGGGCAGGGCTCACATGAAACATGACAGCTGGGAGGCCCCCTGCCCGCCTCACCCGAGGCATGCCTTGGCCACCATGATTTTCCGGACAGCTTAGCCCAGGGTGCAGGCCAGCTGCTCCCAGCTGTGGGAGCCAAGCATGGGATGGGAAAATGCGGGAGGCCCACGAGGACATCAGCCACCTACGCCCAATGTCAGCTGGCCACTCCCCACAAGGAAATATCTTTAAACCTGTTCCCCCCTTTTTTTTTTCTGCGTCTTGGCCAATAACTGTAGGTACCTAGATTTTAGGACCTGTGGCTATTTAACCTTTATTTTACAACTTAGGGATAGCAGATACCTTGTGCCCCACCCACAACCCATTGATGCTCACAGGTCAATGGCTTGGTTTCTTACTGTAGGACCCTGTGGAGGGTCTGCTCCGGCCACATGAACAGGCTCTGTTACGTGTCGGGGAGTTAACTGGCCCAGAGGCAGCCCACGTCCAGTGCCATATGCACAAATAATCCAGATGGGACAGCTCCAAGCTGTGTCCTACACAAAGTGCCAGAAGGATGGAGCCCCTGTTGCCCTCAGGGGTGAATAGCTCGCTGGCCGGCTCCCTCTCTTCCCTCTCTCCTTCTCCACCTCCCACCAGTGCTTCCAGGGATCATTGCCCAAGTAGACAACTTGTCCTTTAATCCTTGTTTTAGGGTCTGTGTCTGTGGGGACCTGACCTGAAATATTATATTTCTGTTATTCAAACACACTCATTGAACACTGATGCACCAAGCATTGTGCTAGGTGCCAGGGGTCAGAGAAGGACGGACTGAATAAGACAGTCACTGGTCCCTATCCTCTGGGGCTGCATGTTTTTAAAGGGGTTAAAGTCACAAACAAGACGTATCACATGGCAGAAAGTGAAAAGTTCTATGAAAGAAGAACAGAAAAAACTAGTCTGGAAATTCAGGGGAGGGAACTCAGACGCGGCTGGGGGCATGGAAGGGAATCTGGGAAGTTTACCAGTGAGGCAGATTTGAGCTCAGCCTGAAGGCAAAGGAGTTCTTTAGACAGGTAGATATGGGGGAAGAACGTCCCCTCTGAGGAGAGCTGACCACAGGAGAGCACTGCTCTGGCCCCAGATGGCAGATCCTGGTGAGGCTCCCATCCCCCACCTGGCAGTCAGCTATGGGGTGGGTGGGGGCTGTCAGGGAGCTCCGCTCAGAAGCAAACAGACTTCAGTGGACAATTCAGCATCCCATGGGGAGTCTCTGGAATGTAAGTTACTGTAGGGGACTGACAGTTCTCGAGAGGGGAGAGAGGCCAGAGAAGGTAGTAACTGTGTCTCGTATTTTCTGTGTTCCAATCCTTTGACATCTGGGGCCTTACTGATTTTGGAGGGACTGGCCCTCCCTGGTTAGGCAGTTGCTAGAGATAGAAAACAATTTGCCAGTAAGCGGGCTTTTCAAATAAAAACCCACACCCCAACCTCCTCCTCCATGGGGCTTTCATGCCCTGGGCCACTATCCACCTGTCCTATCACCCCAGGGCCAGGTACCAGACAACTAGGGACAGCCTCTATGCTCCAGAGCCCTCTGAAATCATTCAAACAAGACAATCCTTGTTCACCCTGCCTCTCCCATTCCTTCTCACAGAAACCACAATACAGGCTCATGCCCATGCTTTTTCTCTCTCCCTCCACCTTCTAACCAACCCTGTACTTCCCTGTGTGGCCCCCTGTGGTGTGGCCTGCCCCCTCCTCTGGGATCTGTGGGTAACAAACTATCTTTACAACGGCTATCATCTTCTGGTCTGTTGGCCTTACTATACCTCCGATTTTCTATTACTACACTGTATTTTAAAACAGAGATTACTGAAGGCAGTAAGAAGTCATGAGGCAGAGAGAGAAAGAAGAGGCTGAGAAAATAGTGTGATGTGAGCAAGAGAAACAGAGAGAATGGGTGAGCCACAATAATGAGGCATGTTAGGGTGGGGAGCATGGACACTGGCTACAGGGAGGCTCCACGATCACCTGGTTACAGGGTAATGTTGTACCTAGAATGACATTCCAGTTCCTGGACTTCCCTGGAACTTCCCCAAGTTCCGGGAAGCCAGGCTGCATCGTGGCTGGGTCTTTTTGCTGTCTTCCTTCCATCCCCACCTATCCTGGCACTTAACCTCCTTACGACTGTGCAACCTGAGTGTGCCTCTTTGCTCCTGTGAACAGGAAGGGCATAACTAGTAGAGCCTGAGCTGGAGGAACACATGGAAAAGCCAAAGAGAGTCACTGAGTCACAGAAGTCTTGGCATTGAGAGGGACATTAAAAATCTTGTAGCCTAGGGACAAAAAAGTACCGACCACTAAGGAGAAGATTGACGAATTGGTCTATGTTAAATTAAGAACATATGTTCACCAAAAGATACTGTTAAGAGAAGTAAAAGGCAAGCCGCAGAGGGGGAGAATATGCTTGCAATACATATACCACCAAAATAACTTGTATCCAGAATATATAAATGTCATGCAAATCAATAGGGAAAGACAGACTATCCAATTTTTAAAATGTGCTAAAGAATTGAACAGGCACGTCACAAAAGAGAATGTCAGAATGGTAAATAAGTGTATGAAAAGGTGCTTGATACGTGACAAGACCAACAGTTGGCAAGGATATAGAGGAGCTAGAACACATACACTGCTGGTAAGAATGTAAATTGATACAATCACTCTAGAAAACTGGTGACATCTACTAAAGCTGAAGGTACACGTACATTATAATTGAGCAAACCCACTCCCAGGTATGGCTGACAAATTGGTAGGAAGTCAAATTAAAAAGTCAGTCAGTTAAAACTTTGCAGAAATCTTCAAAATCGTTTAAACAAATGTGTACATATCCTCACCAAAACGCATGTAATAGAATGTACAGAGCAACCCTCTTTGTAATAGTCTCAAATTGAAAACAACCCGAACGTTCATCAGTAATAGAATGGGTCAATTGCAGGCTGTTCCTACTGAGGAATATTAGACAATGAGAACAAAGGAACTGTACCCACACACAGCATGAACGGATCTCACATCGTTGTGCTGAGCAAAAGGAGTTCATATGTACGATTCTGTTTATATAAAGTTCAAAATACACACATAAAAACAGAGCTGATCTGTGGTGACAGAAGACAGGGCCGTGGCTACTCTGGGGGAGATGGCACAGCGCCTGGGAAGAGGAGCAAGAATTTCTTTTGGAAGGCTGGTGACGTTTCCTATCCCGGTCTGGGTGTAAGTTACATTCTGCTGTACACTCAGGACTCACGCTCTCCTGTACACATCTCACTCTCTCTGTAGATCTTTACTAGAAACAATCCTCTAGCTTGCCCTCCTATCAGTTTATTGTGGAGGCCCCTCTACATCGCTCCAACAATTAGTCATTTACTCTGTTTCTGCTGCAGCTCCTCTCAAGTCACAGGCAAGTAGAGACTTCTTTCATAACAGAATTGAGAAGGCGATGTGGAGTCATTCAGCACATGATCACGTCACCAGACGACCAATTTGCTGAATTTTCTAAAGTCCCCACATCTTGTAAATATATTCACAAATATATTCTTGAGCATGATAACAAATATGAGCACGCCCCACTTCTCAGTGTGCTCACGAGTGAACCAGCCTCCCGCCTTTTACCTGTGAGATCCTTTTTCCTCTGTAGTTTTTTTCCTGTCTTTTCAAATATCATCTTTATTGTTCCCAGTTTGGTTTTCTTCCCCCATTCTTTCACCAAGGCCTTTTCTTAGATTTGTTTTTCTAACAGTAGCCAAATTTTAACATTTTTAATTGTCATGCAATATCAGATCCTTCCTCAGAGATTTATATTTATGGTGAATGGGGTATTAACCTTACATGGAAATTTTAAAATATACTTTTCTGAAGAGTAAATATATTCATAATAGCACAAATCCCGTTATGTTCCTTAACAATTTCTTAAATTGTTCCTCTGAAGAGAATTAAAAGTCAGACAAATGTCATTTTGCAGGTATCTCCAAAAGCTATTAAAACTATACCAACTGATATGAAGTCATAAATTATATAAATAGTTAAAATTTGTAAGAAATAAACATTAATATGCTATTAGAGAAGTTAGTCAAAGAATTCTGAAATTGCTAGAATTTTGGTGGATTAGAAAATGGCTTTTAAAAGATTTCAGAACACACAAGAAACTGAAAAATTCACAAATGAGTAGTTGAAATTCAAAAGAACTCAAAAGATATTATAGAAAGGATAAAGATAAATGCTGAGCATGTGAGAGGGAATCTCCCCCTTTGGGAAGGAGTGAACACAGAGACATTATAGCCACTGCCATCTTCCTTCCTAACTCGCGATAATCTCATGCTAGTGGGTCTTCACCACATTTCACGTTAGCTTGTCTGAAGGTAGAAATGGAGCCCTTGTTTGTGGAGAGAGAGGGACAAAAAGAGAGAAGAGGGGAAAGAAAAAATGTAATGAAGGGACATGAAAAACAATTTTTTTCCAGCTTTATTGAGATAAAATTGACGTATAACGTTGTGAGAGTTTAGGGTACACCACATGTTGATTTGATACACTTATGTATCTCACAAATGAATGCCACCATGGCATCAGCTAACACCTGCATCCCATCACATAATTGCCATTTCCTTTTTGTGGTGAGAACATGGAACATTGCTAAGAGAGAAAGGATGCTGATTTAACCCCTGCTGTATGCATGACACTACAAAGCTGTACAAAGATAGTTGAGAGAGTGTTCAAGGTAATCCTAACAAACCCACATTGCTGATGCACTAGGCACTGTCCTCAACACTTAACACATATTAACTCGCTTTAATCCTCACAACAGCCTTCTGAGGTACGTACTGGTATCATTACTGACCTTTCAATGGATGCAGCAACTGAGATACTGGGAGTTGAAGTACCTTGTCAGAGGTCACACAGAGAGGAAGTGGCAAAGCTGGTTGGAACCTTTGTAGCTTGTGCTGCAGAATCTGTGTGCATCAGTAGGATGCTCGGGGTAGACATGGCCAACCTTGGGGCATGTGACCACTTCATAGTAGCTCCATCGAAGGGTCCGCTGAGCAATAAAAAGAGACAAAAATATATAGTTAGCTACTTGGCAAGAAAATTACGTAAAAGGAAGGCTTCAGGTGAGTGTTGAGCCCTCCTCTTTCCAGGGTAAGCCTACTCCTTATTATCTTTTATCGGTGTCCTCATTACCGTGTCAAATTAATAGCCTACATGGAGTCTCCTTTTCTGCCACTTTGCCACTTTGCCCCGAGCCCTGCTCTCATTCAGCCAGGTTAAACCGTCTTCCCTAATTACCAGTGGGAGCTCAGTCTTGCACAAGGAGAGCTCGGATGATAAATCAAAACAAGGGACCTTTGTTTGGTGCATGCAGTTGGGCATCACAGTCACCTTAATTATGCAGTGATATCACTGGGGCCAAGGGGAAGTTATAAGAGCTTAATCACCGGGAGGCCCGGGAGGTCACTGAGTAATGAGTCACGGGCATTGTTGCATGGGTGCAACACAGCTCCTCTCCTGAGCAGAGCCAGCTGCAGACGGGACTCAGGGGCAGGGAGTCAGTGGGACATTGTTTC
The DNA here is from genome assembly GCA_031878705.1 of Tapirus indicus. Classification (NCBI taxonomy): domain Eukaryota; kingdom Metazoa; phylum Chordata; class Mammalia; order Perissodactyla; family Tapiridae; genus Tapirus; species Tapirus indicus. Next base: position 41,857,226 of record CM062927.1, read on the forward strand.
CATTAGGGAAGCAATACCGTGCAGTGGACCAGAGCATGGCCTTTGGGATCAGATAGGTTTGTGATTGAATCCTGGCTCTCGCATGACCTCGCTGGGAGAAGTTTTCTCAGTTTGTTCCAGACAATGGGGTAAGAAGACCTAATTCATAGGTTCATGAGGAGCAAATGAGAGCGTGTATTTTGGTGATTATTAGTTCCTGGACAAAGTCAGCGTCCGGTGTTTGTGCCACAAGGGGAGGGGAATCCCTTTTGCCATTAAGAATATATCCATTCCTCCCAAGAAGATCAGGACTAGGACTTTCCGCTATTGTCCAGGCATGCCACCAAAACCCTGGGTTTGTGATCCTACTCTATGATCCTGAACAAGTGACTTCACCTTTCTGAGCCCTATCCTCCCCTTCTGTAAAATGAACCTAAGATTTGGGAGGCTTGACTGGGATCATGGATGTCAGAGAACCCCACACAGCGCCTTCACTACTTTCTAGTTTGGGATGGGAAACAAATGTTTGGGGAGCGCGGCAAATGAGGCCCCTGGTTTCTTCCCGACCACGTGGAAGTTTTATTACAACCAGCTTCCAGACAAAGGCTCTCACACTGCTCTGCTAAGCTGGCGCTCTGTCACAGAGAAGGGCTGTCTTCCCACTAACTCTGTTTCCTCTTGCCAGTGTATTGGCTGCTGGGGCTGAATAATCACTTTGGCTTCATACCTTCTCCTCCCTCGCTCCCCCGCCACCTCCGCCTTCCTTGGCCCACATTGGCTACAAGCAGGACACTTGTAAATGACCTTACCTTCCTCCTTCCCTGGGCTGCTCCTACTGCTCCTGCACACCACTGCTTCCACTGTGCCCCTGGTCCCGACCAGATAAACCCTAGTCTGCAGTCTCCTTCACGTCCGTACTGCCCCCGCGCCAAGTTTTCAGTCTTTCCCAAGAGCAGGCAGGAATCTTCCTTCCTATGTGTGGGGGACAAGCGAGAACTCCCATAGCACTCACTTGGGACACAGCCAAGGCCCCGTGCTTTCATCACTGATGGGAGCAGAACTCCCACTGGTTGGGACTTTCTGCACACACACACACACACACACACACACCCTCCACCATCCACAGAGGAGATGGATTTCACATGCGTGGCATACCCCCAATGGATGAGAGCCCCCAGCCTCCCATGGAAGTTTCTGAAGATGATGCAGATGGGTTTTGAACAGTGACGGAAAGGGCTTGGCATAAGGGCAGCTGTGAGCCATGTCACCATGATGACTTGGTGGCTTCATTGGTTCCAGAGCCAGCTCCAGTGTGTGTGTGCTTCTGGGAAATCTTTCTGCCATGAAGACAAGGCCACCCATGCAAACTGTTGCCTTCTTGCTGATCCACATTCTATTTATAGTGTCAGTCCTGTGAAACAAATGTCTCAACCATACATCTGCAAGCATTTTTGGCACATAAGCTCATTCCTTTTTGGTCTCAGTCCACACCATCAGACATCACCGCTTGGGTGTTTCTAAGGGTAGCAAGGAGAAGGCACCTTACCTGCAACAAAATCTCTGCGGAACAGGCGGCAGGATCCATGCTGGTGGAAGGGAAGGCCATATATGGTACACAAAGGAAGGGTATAGCTTCTGTCCCCTCCCCGGCCACCAAAAGACCCTCTCTGTTGTGCTGGCGGGTGGAGACTCGTTTCCACTGGGATGGGGTGGATGGGACGAGACCGAACGCGTCCATGGTTGTGCCAGTTCTTCTTACCCAACAGCCACAGGCTTTATCATGTCAAATGATGAAAATATTTTGTTTTCTCCCTAGCTTGGGGGCTTCCCGTTCTGGCAGGGATTACAGGGATGCCAAAGCGAGCCGTCTGCTAGGAATGTGCGCGAACTAGCTGGGAACCGAGCCCTCAAGATCCAACAAGCTGCTGCATTTTGAATACAAGGAGTCACTTCTCACGTTCTCTTTCTCTCGGGGCTTCACAGGGCTGCAATCTCCCCCCAGTCAATTTGACACTGAAGGTAGATTTTCCCAGAGTTCTGTCTCTGACAGGAATTTGCTCAGTCCTTTCACAAAACATCTTTAAATTATTTGTGAATTAGTTCCTCCAGCTAAAAAGATCAGGAGAAAATATGCTTCACCTTCCACCTGCCCTAAACATTAAATACACCTCAGCCCCCAGCCACACTAACCCCCCCTGTCCCAAAAGGCCTCTGGGCCTTTGCTCATGCTGTTCCCTTACCTAGAGTAGCTTCCCTCCCTTTCCCACTTTGTTTAAGATGCAAGACAAGAGCCACATTTCTAATGAAGGCTCCCTCAACCATCCCTCCGGAAAAGAAAAGCCTCTTCATATTAATTTCCTGCAGCTGCCGTAACGAATTACCACAAACTAGATGGCTTTAACAACAGAAATATCTTCTCTCACAATTCTGGAGGCCAGAAGTCTGCAATCAAGCTGTTGGCTGGGCCATGCTCCCTGCAGGGGCTCTAGGGGAGAACCCGTCCTCTGCCTCTTCCAGTTTCTGCTGGCTCCTGGCATGCCTTGGCTTGTGGCTCCCTCCCTCCAGTCTCTGCCTCCCTCTCCACATCTCCTTTCTGTGGCTCAAATCTCTCTCTGTCTTTCCCTTATAAGGACGCTTGTCCTTGGATTTAGGGCCTACCTGGGTAATCCTGGATGATGTCATCTCAACATCCTTAACTTAATTATATCTGCAAAGACCCTTTTCCAAATAAGGTCACATTCATAGGTTCCAGGGATATGGACACAGACAGATCTTTTTGGCAGCCATCCTTCCACCTACAATACCTCCCGCCCAACCAAAAGCCCACTACACCACCCCAGTGCATACTACCCCCCCAAAATACATCCATCACTATTAGCACATTGAGCCATAAAATGCCCCCCCACCCCACCCTTTGATTGTTAGGTCTTTGACCTATATAAACCCCACTGGCTTTTCCTTTCAGATTACAAAATCGTTATGTGCTTGTTTCAGTAGACTAGTAATAAAAGTAAAGCCAAGAGTCTCCTCTGCCGCATCCAAATCTACCTGCACTGTCATGCCTCTGTTCCTTCCAGGTGGCCAGGGTTAGCAGTGTGGTTTGTGTCCCCCCCAAAACATCCTCAACACTTACACAAACATGCAAAATATGTATTTATACACACTTACCCATACACATGCATAAGGCCTTTTGTTCTCCCCTTTTAAAAAAAAATGCAAACCTCTTTTTTTTTTTTTTTTTTTTTGTGAGGAAGACCAGCCCTGAGCTAACATCTGTTGCTAATCCTCCTCTTTTTGCTGAGGAAGACTGGCCCTGGGCTAACATCGTGCCTATCTTCCTCTACTTTATATGGGACGCCGCCACGGCGTGGCTGACAGGCAGTGCGTCCGCGGGTGCCCGGGATCCGAACCCGCGAACCCCGGGCTGCCAAGCGTGGACGAAACCGCTGCGCCACCAAGCCGGCCCCAGCAAACCTCTTTTGCTACTTAAGAATATATCATGGACTTCCCTCTCAGTGAGCCTTTTTAGTAGCTGCATAATACTCCACTGTGTCAAAGTACCATACAGATAGACATAAGATAGTTTAACTGTATTTTATCACTAAGAATGTAATCATACGTTCTCTTATGAATATGGCCCGGTATATTTCTGGTGATGATGGTGAAGTTTTTTTTCTTTTTTACATTTAGGTCTTCAGTACATTTAAACCAATGGTTCTCAACTGGGGACAATTTCCTTCCCCCGCCTCACTGACAATGTCTGGGCACACTTTTGTTTGTCAAAGCTTTGGGGAGGAGGATGCTCCTAGCATCCAGTGGGTGGAGGGCAAAGATGCTGCCAAACGTCCTGCAATGCACAGGTCAGCCCCCAACAGAGACTCATCCAGCCCCAGTGTCTGCAGTGCCAAGGGGGAGAAGCCAGTGAGAATACAGTTATGTTAAGTAGAGTGGGCAGAGGTCTGCCTTGTTTTCCTTTATATGGATTGTTAATTATGTCCATATTGGTGATTTAGAAATCATTCTTTTCCCCCTGAAATGGAATGCTGTTTAATCTCACGTTTAGTTCACTTATATCTTTATTTCTGGACTCTCCTCAGTGCCTCTGATCTCTCCGCTAATCTGTTTTTCTATTCTTGTGCCAATGCTATACTATTTTTTTGACTTATTTTTTTTAGTACAATATACAAGCATACACCAGGTATAAATTCCTTATTCTTATAGCTCTACAAATGTCAAACTAAATCTGCTTTACAAATTAAATATGAATAAAACCACTAAACTTCAGATTAACCCAATGTGTTGCCATAACAACGTTGCTGGTCAGAAGTGAGCAGAGCACTCAGGGCTCCGGGGCAGCTCCTCCTGAGCTGGGCATGCCACCGAGCATATTGTATGTCATGTGAAGACCTAAAGCTTGCTTGCTGTTCGAACCGACGTCGACTTTTGTTGTCATTGAGCCACACTGGCTTTGGCACTCAACACAAACACATCTCCAGTGTTTTAAATCTGTCTCTGTTCCTGTTAGCACAGGACAATTATTAAATCGGCACTACTTATAGCCAGTACAATTGTAAATGCAAATATGGCATGGGGATTTGGGGGCTGTCCTTAGTTGTCGGTGGCCATCAGATGACCCAGAATAGGACTATGTTTACTTTTGCCATCATTTTGAAAATAAAACACATTGTATGTTTGCAGAGAGAATTGTCAGACCCCCCAAAATATTCACAAACACCCATCTGAAAAACTCTCTGTGTGTCTGTCTCCCATTAAGTTTTCTCCAGAGCCATCTCCTCCAAGAAGCCTGAGGGTTCACTTAGCATTTCCGTGTCCTCATTGCAATGCCACACTATTTTGATTCCAGAAGTTTTATAGCATGTTTTCACATCTGGCTCAGCAAATCCTCTCTGCCACCATTCAGTATTTTCCTTTTTTCAAATTTTTATTAGAAATTCTTACACATTTGTAATTTCATGTATATTTCAAATCAAGAAGTACAATTCTTGATGTCCCATAACAAAAGAGGAGGGATTCTGATGGGAAATGCCTTCCATGTAACCAGTGACTTCATGAAGCTCGAGACTTAAGACAGTAAGTCTTTCCTTCAAGAATATTTTATGTTTCTCTATTTGTTTCTACCTTGTTTTAAGTCCTTCAATGAAGTTGATGGTATTTTTCATTCTTATTAAATTTATTCCCGGTTATTTTATAGTTTTTGTATCTACTGGAATTTTCCCTATTCCCTTTTCTTGCTAATTATTGCATAATCAGAAAAAAAAACTATTGATCTTGCATATTTATATACAAAATCATATTTTTGTATATTTGATACATACTATATATATATACACAATTATATATACTTTATCAAAATCTCTTATCAATTCTAATCTTTCAAGCTTTCTAGAAATACATGAATGTTTTCTGAAAACAAAGGTTATTTTGAAGAATTTTTTTCTAACATACATTCTGCTGATTTAATTTTCTGGAAGCTTCCAACAATATTGAATAAGAGTGGTGATAGTGGGCACCGTCTCTCACCCTTGGATTACTGGCAATGGCTGTAGAATGTTACCACTTCACGTGTTTGCTCATAGCCTTCAGCATATTTACTCAGTTTACTTCTGTCTGAGCTGCGGTAGAGTTTTTAAGAACATCTGTCAAATTGTATCAAGTGTTTCTTAAGAATCTATTGATATTATTATTCTATTTTTTTCCTTTAATTGAATTAAGAATTATGTTTCTAGAGCCAGCCCTGATGGCCTAGTGGTTCAAGTTTGGCATGCTCCACTTCAGGGGCGCAGAACCACATCACTCGTCTGTCAGTAGCCAAGCCGTGGGGGCAGCTCACACAGAAGAACCGGAAGGACTTACAACTATACATAACCATGTTCTGGGGTTTTGGCGGGGGAGAATAAGGAGGAAGACTGACACAGATGTTAGTGTAGGGTAAATCTTCCCCTGCAAAAACAAAACAAAACAAAAGAGAATTATGCTTCTAGAGTTCCTCATGGTGAACCATTCTTTCAGTTATAAACCCTACTGGATTATGCTGTAATATTCCGTCTTTCAGTACATTGTTGGATTGTATTTGCTAATTTCTTATGTAAAATTTGCCATCTTATTCATATGTTTATTGTTCTATAGTTTTTGTTTTAGTGCTATCTTTCTCAAATTTTGATATTAAGGTTATGATAGATTTGAAATGAATTGGGGAAATTTTCAGTAAACCAGAAAATTTTAATAACAGAGATTATCTACTCTTTGAATATAAAATGGATGTTAGCTATGAAAATCAACAAAGCTAGGTAGATGTTTGGCATGTTTATTTTTCGACCATTATTGGGTCAATTTTGTTGCTTAATATTTTGTTAGAAAATCATCAATTTCCAGTATTTTTCAAATGTATTACTGTAGAGTTGCAAAAAGTATCCATCTATAGTTATTTTTCCTTTATAGTGTCCATCAGTATACTTCATGTTTCATTATTAATGTTGTATTTTTGTTTTCTATCTGTTTTCCATACCATTCTATAGTTTTATCTATTTTACCTTTTACAAACACTAATTTTTCACTTTACTTTTTTATTTCATTATTTTAAGTTTCATTTTTATTAGTCCTCTGCTCATAACTCCTTTTGTTTATTGCACTCTAATTTTTTAAAAAATACAGTAGAGGCTATGTGTTATGAATTTTCCTCCCAGCATAGTTTTGGTTGTATCCCCTAAGTTTTCATCTTAATTTTTCTATATCATTTGCAATTCCAGTCTTTATTTACTCTTTCTTATGGGGAGGTATTTAGATACATGTTTCTAAAATTTCAACTATTTAAGCTTTTAGATGACATCTTTTTGTTAGAGCTTTTCTAGCTTTGAGTTTGGCGGTAAGAGATTATAGTCAAAGAATGTGATCCAAAAAGGTTCCCTTATTTGAAGTTTATTAGAGCTTTATTCTAACCAAAGACAAAATCAATTTTTGTCCCTATTCCATGAATTATAAAAGAATATGGTGTATTCTTTATGCACAGAGATAATATTGCTTTGCTGCTGTTGTTGTACCAGATTGGTATTATTGATTTTCCTAATTTTCTGTGTTTGAAGAAACTTCATTTACTATTTAAATCACAGTTTCCAGTCACATCATCATTCTTTCTATGAGATTCACTACACACCAGTTTCTTGAACATGTTGTCTTTCCTGCATGTAAATCTTTGCATTCATTCATATTTCAAAGTACTTTTTGTGTGTGTGTGTGAGGAAAACTAGCCCTGAGCTGACATCCATGCCCATCTTCCTATACTTTATACGGGACACTGCCACAGCATGGCTGACAAGTGGTGCGCCCACCGGCGCCCGGGATCCGAACCCACGAACCCCGGGCTGCCAAAGCGCGAACTAAACAGCTGCGCCACCAGGCCGGCCCTAGAGGATTTTCTTTAATGACGTATTTTTCTTTTAATAGTTTGTAAATATACTTCTATTTTCTTTTAACTTCTAATATTGCAGATGATAAGTCCAAGACTAATCTGATTCTCTGTATTTTGAAGGTAAGCGTTGTGTTTATCTGGAAGTTTATAAGCTTTCACACTGATGCTTGTATTTCAGAAATTCCACCACAAAATGTCTAGATCTGAGCTGACCCATGTGATAGTGACTAGCCACATATGACTATTTAAATGTAAATATTAATTCAAATGAAATGAAATGTAAAAGTCAGTTCCTCGGTCATACTACATGCTCAGTAGCCCCACGTGGCTAGTGGCTACCATACTGAGCGGCACAGAACATTGTCATCATTGCAGGAAGTTCTGTTGGCCAGCTCTGGTCTGGTCTGTATTACTGGCATCATTATCAGTAATACTATTATTAATCCTGCATGACACTTGCTGAATCCCTTCTATTTCAAAGTTTTCTTTAGTTCAAAATGTTTTCTTTTATTATTTATTTATAACTTCTCCATCTATTTCCTTTTTGCTGTTGAAATTCCTCAATATTGCATATATGGTCTCATTAACTTTCCAAGTCTCTTTTAATTTCATTCATTGTTTTTTCTTCCTCCCTTCTTTCCTTCCTTGCTTTCTTTTGCATTTTCCTTTCATGAGATGTTTAATTTAGTCATCAGCAGTGATTATTCTCCTTGTCAATTCTTCTATTAAATGTTTCAATTTGCAAAATGTATTTTACTTAAACATTCTTTTGGGGGACCCCGTGAGTGCATCTCCCTGCGAGTTTCCTTTGTTTAAGTTAAGCTCTCCCTTGTCTCTTCCCTCTGCAGTCACGTGCCCTGGTGGACTAATCGGGTTGGTCCTCCTCCCTTCACGGCTTCCGTTCCTGAGCACCATGTGCTTTCCCTTGCCTCCTGTAGTGGTGGCTCTGAGCAGCAGCACACACCAACCTCTCCAGGGAGATTGGCCACAGTCCTTCAGCTTGGCACCCCTCACTCTGGAAACTGCCACAGTGGCTTCTCAGGTGGTTGTGCAACTTGTGGTTGTTTCTCCTAACCCCCGGGGCCCCTAGCTCGTGCCCAGACATCACAGATAACTGAAGACCCTCACCAAGTCCTCTCCAGAGCCTCAGGGTCCATTGTTTAATTCATCCTCTCAAGAAGTCAGGAAGACCAGCGATCAGAACAAGCCCCCCAGATGCCATCATCTGGATTCTAGGCTCTTGAAGGCTCAGATTTCCTCTTACCTGTTGTTGAAGGGGAGCCCCAGGAGGACTCTGGGTGGAATTATGGTACAAGTTAACTCCGATTGTTGGCCTCAAACCACTGAGTTTTTTCCCCCAAACCGCTGGCTAGAGTGACAAAGGTGTTTCTCACAAGGGGGTACAAACCGGCACGAGCTCTCTGGAGGACAATTGGGCAATGTGATTCAAAATTCCTAAAACACAAATTCCCTTTAACCAAGCATTTATGTATTTAGACGTTTATTCTGAGGAAATAATTAAGGATATGCACCAAGATTTAACTATAAGAATACAGTCTAATACTGTCTAAGATGGTAAAACATAGATGAGAGATAGGCAATAGATAGATAGACAGATAGCTAGGTAGATAGATACATAGAGGAAATAGCTTAAATATCCAGTAACAGCAAATCAGCTGCAATAACTGTAATATTTGCACTGATACAAAACTATGAAGTCATTTAAAATGATATTGTAGAAGATGTTCATGGTATAGAATTAGCTAGAAAGCACACAAATGAGTATGGGCTCTGATTCCATTTTATACTATATCTAAATTTATAAATCTCTCTCTACATATAAAATGTAGAGGGACATAGTATACCAAAGTGTTAAGAGTGGTGGTTTAACGAGTAATGTTTGATCATTTGAAATTTTATTTTATTATTTTTAAACATTGAACATATTTTGCTTATGTGATTTTTTAAAATAGCTAACTTATTTTTAAACTCTCATACCAGAACTCCAGCTGAACTTTTCAAAATTATGTTCAGGGTTTCCAGCAAACTACATGGTAACCTGATCCCAGTTCCCAAAACCAAGCTACATAGTTACATGATCCCAGCTGCCAAAACCAAGCTACATGGTTACCCAATCCCAGCTCCCAGAACCAAGCTATGTGGTTACCTGATCCCAGCTCCCTATTCTTGACCCTTCCAGATTTAGTCTCAACCCTGCTGAATCTGCCTCCCTCACATCTCCTCCCACCATCCCATTCCCATTCCCATTCCCATTAGATGAGTTGATGTATGACACGATCATCATGATCTGAAGAAAATCATACTTACTGAGAGGAAGCGATTCTTCCTTCCCCGTTCCCCTCCCAGGTCTTCCTCCAGGTTCCTATTTCACCAGCAAAAGGGAGCAGGAATGGGGAACCAGGGCATTTCACATGTTGGAGCTGAGAGCTGGGGAAATCAGCCTAGGCTGTGCAGAGACGTCTGTGATCCTGCCTGGGTGTCGAGACAGCATTGTGAGGGCTGCAGGGCTGGGTCCATCGCCAGGGCAGTAGCAGTAAGCAGGATACCAGGCAGACCAGGGCCAGCTATGAGGCTCACCGATGACAACTTACCTGCTGGTCTGGGCTCCTTTAATGTTCCCTAATTAGCAATGACATTAGTCTCAGAGTCTGGGATGGAAGGGCAGAAATTTTAAATCTGCTACTGCCTGCTCAACCCTGTTCAGACACCACGTGGCGAAGCAGGAGCATATCAATATTTTCTCCCCGCCCCCCCGCAGGCTCTTTGAAGAAAGTGCCAGGACTAAACCACACAAGAGAATGTAGAGAGCCTCAGGGCTTTTAGTAACTTTCTTGACACTGACATTTTGTTATCCCCAAGTTTTACTTTCTGACAAAATAAATGAGAAAAAAGTGGACGAACTCTTGCTGAGCAGAAGCATAAATCAAGGTGGCACTTAGCATGCTTAGCAAGTTAATTTCTCTTTAATGCACAGACAGTCTTGGAAGTCGTCTCCTGGCACGTGTCGGGATACTACATAATGGAGCCTTCCCCACGAAGGCAGATGCTCCCTGCTCCCAGGATGTGTGCCTTTTCCGACATTGGACCTCATGACCAGTCTGTCACTGGGGGCATCTTGGGCCTGGGGGCCCCATGACTTTTCCTACTCATCCCTCTTCCTCCAGCATCAGTCCACAAGAGTGAGAGCCCCTCCAGGACAGGAATCCTTTCTCCCCATAGCCAGAGAGCTGGTGGGGGCTCTGACACACAGCAGTGGCTCAGCAACATGCCGAAGTGGTGGGAAGGGGCCCGAGGCACAGATACAGAGAGGGGCTGTCCCGTGACCTGGGTCCTTTTAGTCCTGGGAGCTTACTAGAGGATGAGGCAGGAGGGGACAGCTTTGAGCCTTTAGCAGAGAGTTTGGGGGGTCAAAGTGGCAATCCTCCCCACCGTAAAGAGGGACTGGCATCTCTTCAAGTAAAGTGGCATTCAAGGGCTCCCAAGGGCCCTTCGTTGTATAATATAAAATTTCCATCACTTGCTGCCTTTAGACCACTGCTCCTCAAATTGTAATGTGCACATGAATCACGTGGAGATCTTGTTAAAATGCGGATTCTTCTGGGTCTGGGGTGGGGACCCATGATTCTGTGTTCTGACAAACTCCTTTGCGATGCTGCTGCCGCTGGCCCGAGGCTCACACCCTGAGCAGTGAGACTTTAAGGAGTACACATCACAAAGAGGCCTGTTCTTTCTACAATAGAGTGGCCTTCATCAGACGAGCAACTTGATTTCCGGCCTATGGTGTCTGGGAAAGGAGAGGAAGATGCTAAGTGTGCCCAGATGAGAGGACGGGCTTGTTAACAACAGTCCCAGCAAGCACATCCCCTCTTTCAAGCTCACCAGATTTACGCAAAGATACTCTTTACACTCTTCACATCTAAGAAATTCATTCTGGGCAGTTAAGGGGTTAAGGAGCCAGAGACAGTGAGAGAAAGCTCCCTTTTCACGGCCTTTCTAACAAGCTGAACCTGGTCCAAACCTTGTTTAATGAGCACTTATTTTATACAAATAAGCTCACAGGCGCGTACTCATCTCTAATTAAACCAGAAAGGAAGCATTTGTTCTAATTGGACTGCATAGCTCAAGAATTAATTGTGAGATTGTTTAGAATTGCAATCTTGTGACCCGTTCACCAAAAGAAGGGGAACAACCTACTTTAGGAGTCTCACTCGTAATTTTTTCTGGACTTTTTTTTCTTTTTAATTCCTGGAAACCTTAGTGCAAGTTGAACCGATGATTTACAAACAAAAGCAGAAACTTCTAAGGGCAGCTTACTGTGCTGTTTTACAAAAGCCTTGGCAAAGGTAAGGATAACTTAATTTAGCACAATATTCTAATGTGCCCCTGAGAAAGTGCCCTCATAATTAAGGATTCGCACAATTTCTATGGGGGGAGTCATGTGTCACATTATTTATCAATATCAAAAGAGTCACTTTTGTGTTCAGCAGTCTGGAGTGCCTGGAAACAACAGATATTCTCACCAAATGCTCAAGCCACATTCAGCCAAAGGTGCAGGAGGTTTTTATCGGCACATCTGGTGCCCTTGGGTGGCACTGATTAGCATCGAGTTTGCAAAGGATTACTTGACGGGGCTTGGCGCGACCAGCTCCTGAGCTGCCCTCCTCTGCTTGGGCTCTCTCTCTTGCATCTTGTTGGTACAGCTTGCTGAGAAACCCTGGTTGTTTGCCTGCTGCTGTCCTCTGCTGCAGAGAGAACAAGCTGGCTCTTTGCCCTACAAAAGTTTAAAACAAAAAAAGGATATAGCTATGTTATCCTTGACTGCACATCCTGAACCCCTCGGGACCAGGGGCAGATGTCTTTAGAGGATTGGGCAGGCTGGGACCAAGATGCTCTTTTGCCTCTGGGGAGGCCCTAGTCCACTGGGGCGCCTCTGCTCTGCTAGCTGTGCTTTGGTTACTAATACTCTGCTAGGGGCAAAAGGAAACCCAGTTCACTGCCAAGAACTAGCTTGAGCTTGTGATGCTGACACTTGGGAAAGTCTTGCTTTGACTTGTATATGGAAGGAGTACATTTCAAGTTGAATGTCAGTGATGGAGACAAGGAGGATGCTTGAGACGGTCTTCCCACAAAATGCTGCATTTCATGCTAACGACACTTTAAGAGAGCATATTCATGAGCAGGTCAGATTTCTGCTGGGTGTTTTTCCACCTCACAGCCTTTACTCCCGCCAAATGCATGAGTTTACACAGTTGCTTGCTATCAAATGCAAGACCTGGCTGTCCTTGAGCAAGTTTTAGGAATGGAAAATGAAGACGACTTTGCCAGAATTACATAGTGTGAAGCAACCCAAAGCAGACCATAGTAATCCAGGACAGGGGAATGGATCTGAACTAAAACCAGGAGAACCATCTTGCTTTGGGAATGGATTTCAATAAAAATCAAGAGAGACATGCAGGCTGATGAGTGTGCCCAGCAGAGACATGCATCAACTATCTATGAAACAGCCTCCACACTGCCAGCATTACACCAGGGCATGTGGAAGATAAATGCGAAATGAAAGGCAAAATTCTTCCCCACAAGGAGGGAGCAAAGCAAACAACTCTGAAACTCTGAATAGACTAAGGGAACTTCTCCCTAAACTGTGAGGTCTTTAGTGGCTGGCTTAGGTCTCTGAGTTCACATCACCTAACTTGGGGTCCCAGTCTAGGCTCAGCAAATACCCATGGAATGAATGGATGGACAACACAAGACAGAATGTAACAACAGTGAAGCACAGACGACCACTGCCACAGCAGTTCAGAAGGGGACAGACCAGTGTGGGATTGAATGAGTCAGGAAGGGTCCCGGAGGATGAATTAAGCCTTGATTCCAACAGCAGTCCTGAATATCCTGTAGCTTCTAAATCTTCTGATTCTTATTCTAGGCCTTTTCCCACTCTTCTGAGCTTCCTGGGACCATAGACTGTTTCAAGCTTCATTCACTGCAGAAAAAATTTGATTTACACACTCCTAATCCCACTGCCTACATTGGGTAACAACCTGATCATGTGCTTATTACATGCAAAAATAAAAAGGGATGCTAATTTGTGCTTTATTTTGTTTCTTGCACTGAAGAATTTCATGAGCCAAAACTTTTTAATTGTATATTTTCACATACACAGTAAAATGCATACATGAGAGTATTTGAAATATTTTAAGATTTAATTGTTTAAATAAAATTTACTTAGACTACGTGTCCTATCAGTCAGGACAGGTTAAGCTATGCAGCAGTAACAAATGAGCTCTTAAATCTCAAAGGCTTTTCACACTAAAAGTTGATTTCTCACTGTGCTATATGTTCAGGTATACGGCAGGGAGGGGGTTTGCCCTGCGGGAACCAGGCTCTACTACTTAAAACAGCTCCAGATCCAGGGAAGATACAGCTGAGAAGGGCCATTCTCCAACTCTTCTACACTTTAGCCCAGAAATGACACAAACCACTTTCGCCTACAGCCCATTGATCAGAACTAGTCACACGACCTGCCCAACCACAAGGGAATATATGGGAGAGCAGATGGAATGTGTGTTGTGCCGTCATCCTTTCTAGAATCATTCTCTGTCAGGAAGTTCCAGGACCACCACTCACCAGTGGTGAGTTCATTGCTGTTATGAGGGGTAGTCCCCAAAGAGAAGATGTTTTTCCTTCCCCTGGGGTCTCGAGAGAACCTGGAATCGTGGGTAGCAGGATATGGGTAACAGAGCACCTGAGATGGGGCTGCCCGTGGCTCCCAGCTCCCTTAGCAAATAGGAATTTCTAAAACAAAATAAAGAGGAAATGGCAGTCACCACTGGCTAAAAACTTCCCAGGAAAGTCATCAGCCTCTAGCAATAAAGCCCAAGCTACTGGCTAAGAGGCCTCTTTGATCTTCTAGGCCCCCAAGATACCTCTCAGTTGGGTGACACCAAAGTGCCTGTCAAGAGTCTAGGCCAGCAGCCACAGGGGAAGGGCAGGTTGAAGTCTGAAGGGGAGATGCTGACGGCAGAGTAACTGTTCAGCCCAATATTCACATTCATGAGGTCTCAGACTTTGTCTTTGTTGTCATTTCTAACTAGAGATATCATACAATTCTGGAAATATACCAAGTAGATTGAACATTTAAAATATATTATGTTTGTTGTTTTGTTTGGTTTTTTTTTTGCAGAGAAAGATTTGCCCTGAGCTAAGATCTGTTGCCAATCTTCCTCCTTTTTTCTTCCTTTCCCCACCTCAAAGCCCTAGTACATAGTTGTGCACAGTTGTAAGTTCTTTTGGTTCTTCTATGTGAGCCACCACCACAGCATGGCTACTGACAGACAAGTGGTGTGATTCTGCATCTGGGAACCAAACCTGGGCCACCGAAGCAGAGCACGCCGAAGTTTAACCGCTAGGCCTTCAGGGCTGGCTCTTATAACTTTTTTGTAAGACCTATTTGGTGTTTCTTCCTTTTTCTAAATACTGGGAACTTCAAAAATTGGGAATTCCAAATCCAAAAATCCCTGAGGCTCTGAGAGGCCTCACCGGGGACAGATATCTCAGTGAGTGAGTTGATGAAACCAGTTGCAAATGCACTTGGGTGTCAGCCCCCCCGGAGACTGGCAGGTCTCACACAAGTCCACCGCCAGGTCACAAGCAAGCTCCACCCCGGCGGGCTGACTGGCCACTTGGAGAAAGGCAAGAAGACCCACCCCTGTGGTGGACCTTCAAACGCAGGTTTTCAACCCAGCCCGTGTGGTCTGCACCCGGCCTCCAGTGCCTCTCAGGGCGGTCGCTGTAGCTGCCAAAACCTCCAAGTGTAAGTGAGAATAGTTGGTCAGATTTTTCGGGTTGAGAGCATACAGGATTAAGCCAGTGTGGAGACTCTATGGCTTTCAGCGCTGGAAGCATGGTCCCCGGAGATGGGGTTCTGGCCCAAGGCCCTCTCAGCCTCGTCACCTGAGCAAATATCTCCCTGTCACACTGATTTCACTGGCGAGAACAGCTGAGGTTCAGCAGAGCATCTGCTAATGAATCGTCTCTGTGCGGTGTTAGCTCTCCCACTGGGGGCCCAGCCTGCACTCTGACATTATTTTCCTTACGTGAACAAAAGGAAACCCAGGATGGCATCTATCCAGGCTAACTGATGAGGTCGGCGCAATTGGTTCCACCAGCTCCAAATAACCTCAAAACCAGGCTCTATAAATCCTCCTCCCCGGGGAGACAGGCACAAACCAGGTCCCAAAGCCACTGCTCCCTGTGGTAGGAAGAGGCAAACATGGGCCATCCTCCAAAGGCTCCCAGTAGGGTGACAAAGAGAGGAGGAGGAAGGCCTGGCCTTGGGGCAGGGCTGGGCAGGTTTCCTGGGAAACAGTGTTTGTTCTCTGTGCCTCCAGCACAGGGCTGCCTGGGAACACAGGGAGGAACAGGAGCGCGGGCTGCAGGTGTGCCTCATCGGTGTAGACACTGAACCTGGGCCAACTTCAGCAAAGGCTCAAGTGAAATTGGGTTGCGTGGGCAATTGCGTTGCTTTCTTTTGCTAGTGGCAACTTAAGTTTGAAAGTGCATTTTGCATTAAAGTGTGGAAAATGGGGTTGAGTTTCTTGTACAAGGCAGCAGACAGGGCCAGATTTAGGTCGTCTATTTTCTGATCTAAGAAAATACTTATTTGGACTTTCAAAAAGTTTTTTCTACTTTTTAAGGTGTGTCAATGAAAGGTATTTCAGATATGGTCCACGGCCGTAGGCACACTTTGTAACAGAGTGGTTTCACAGATACAGGCTTGTGGGACTTTATGATCCAGCACAGATGACACTGATATGTTATATATCCTACAAATTTGAAAAGTTAGAGAAAGTCTTCAATGGTAACTTTGAGACAGGCGATGCCTCTCACTTTGGGAGAGTTCTTTCACTGTGTGATACCCGGTCATCTCCTTTATAGATGCTGTGCTCTCCAATTCTTTCCTCCCTCTCAGCTTCACAAATAGTCACACACCTGGGAGACTCTTCAAGGAATGTTCGGGTTGTGCTCCCATATTTAGGAGCACACTGGAGAACCCTGCTTCTAGAAACTCAGGGACTTGTTTGTTTTTTGAAAATGTCCATTTGAAAAACTCATGTATTTGAGCCTATCTGGCTCACATCACCTCTAGAAGGACTAATCTGAAATATGTAAAATAAAGGAAGCAATGCCAGGTTGGAATTCATCCAGGCAGATGACCAGATCAGTACAGAGTCAGACTCTTCTGCAAATCCCCCTGCCTCTGTGATCTCACCCTCTGGGGAATGGACAAACCATGTGGCCTAAGTTACTCACTGCTGACCAGCAAATGGACTTTTCCCGGTGGATTCTTAAACTCTTCTTTATTTTCCATTCCAGTTTATTTATAGGGATTACATCTATGAGAGTAAAGGGTCGGGTCATTCATTAAAGATCACAAGTCTCAGAGTGTTGGAGATAATGTTTCTAACTTATCTGCTTGAATTGGGACTCACCAAAGCAATGAACAGAGAAGGAGGTCAGAAAGAATGGATGGCTGTTTTCAAAACACACGTGGATATAACTCTATGGGCTTTTGCAGTTTACCAAGCATCTGCATTCTTTCTAAAGGAAAGTAAATAAGCCAACAGCATAGCTCCTGCCAAATAAGCCCTCCAATTCCTGTATTTATGTGAAAAGAAAGCAGAATTCTAAGCAAAAAGAAAAAAGAATATTTTGTCTCTAAAGGTCTAATGAGAGAAGAAAAACCTCCAGCTGAGAAGGTATGAGAATCCACTTGACAATCACAAGCCAGTGTTAGGACAGAGGATGACTTCCGATCTTTATTTAACAAGTGTACTGTGGTAAGAAGCACATTTGGCTTTGCTCTAGGAACACTTACAGAGTAGTGACAATAAGTGAGTTTGGGCAAAAGGGCATAATTGATAAAAGAATGACAAACTGCAATAAGTGCTATGAAATAACAAATAAAGAACTGACTCAGAGAAGAGCAAGTCATCAGCAAAGGCCCATTGGAGTCTGTTGTATTTAAGCTGAGGCCTAGAGTGTGGGAAAGAGAGGGAAGCCTGATTCCAAATGGAAGGACAGCATCCCTGGAGACCCAGGGAATGGCCATCGTGAGCCCAGTGGTGAGACTGAGATGGTGCAGGTAGAGGGAAGCCGGGGCGGGGTCAGAGGGCCATCTGGGCACTGTGAGGATTTTCGATTTTACTCCATGTGCAGAAGGAAGGAGTTGTAACAGTAATCATGATATGATCTGATTTATATAATTAGAAGATTATTCCGGATGCTGTGTGAAGAATGGGTTGGAGGAGAGCTAAAGAAGAAGAAAGAAAATAATTCAGGAGCTTTTAGAATTGCCCATGGGAACTGTTGGAATAGTTCACATAAGCGGTAGCAGTGGCCTGGGTGAAGGCAGTGACGTGGGGATAGAGAAGATAAACCAGTCAACAAGGAAAAGTTTTGTTTTGGACATGTTTATTCATATATATATATCTGCAAGACGTCCGAGGAGAGAGAGTGAGTAGGCAGCTGGATACACGAGTCTAGAGTTTACAAATATAAATTTGGAAGTCAGGGGCGTAAAGAGGTACTCGCATATCTGGGAATGAATGAGTTCACCTGGTGTGAGAGCACAGAGGGAGAAGAGGGGCCAGGACTGCGTCCAGGAACTGCCAACATGTCCATATTAAGCAGCTGACATGTAGCTGGTGAAGGAAACAGCTTAAGTAATCTAGCCCTAGCTCTGTCACTAACAAATCTGTGTCCTTGAGCACAGAGACTACATTATGTGGACCCAAATGTCCCTAACATTCACCACTCTAGGATTTTACCAAAAGGCATTTTCCCTGCCCTGCAATCTGAGGAAAGTTGGTGAATTCAGGACTGATGTTAAAGATGTCAGCTAGAATGACACCCACATTCTCCTCCCTGGGTTTCTGCAGACAAAAAGCTGGGCTGAGTAAATGATGGGCCTGATATTCCTGTGGAGGGAACCCTCAGACCATAGCAAAGAAAACTTGAAATGATAAGAAGGACCAATGATGGATATTTGTCAACCTAGAGGTTAGATTCAAGCGTGCCTTTTGGGTGAGGAAAGAACTGGGAAAAGATTAGGAGAGCCAGGGGAATTCCCTGTCTGACTCGAGAGACCTGAGCACACCACGAGCTTTTCAACAAGTGAAAATGGATATTTTCTACTCTGCCTTTTGCAAAATTAGAAGCAGCATTGAATATCTGAGGCTTTGGGTCACCTGAAGCAAATTCTTCTCGAGCCCGTGGGAGAGAACGAATCTCAGTGTCACTCTTGTAAGAGGAGCTTCCAGGAAATGAACGTCATAGAAAGTCTACTGTAGAGTTCATTGAATTACATGTGGGTTCTTCTAGGTTCTGAGTTACTCTCTCCTGCAGGTTGTATAGTTTGGGAATCTAGGAAGCTATAGTCAGGAAAAAATTGGGAGCTCTTACTATTAATAGAATTTTGGAGGAGTTGTATGCATGGTTAGTGCATCAGTTTGCATTTGCTGTGTAACAAGCCACCTCAAAGCTCAGGGGCTTAAAATATCAAACATTTATAATTTCTCACAATTCTCTGGGTCAGCTGAGCAGTTCTGGTTTGGGCTGGTCTGGATGATCTCTGCCATCAGTGCAACGAGTTTCGCATCAGCCGGCAGACTAGCCCAGTTTCTTGTGTTGGGGGCTGCAGGGCTCCAAGAGAGCAAACCTCAGTGTGTGAGCACTTCTCAAACCTCTGCTTGCATCACATTTGCTATTGTCCCATTGGCCAAAGCAAATCCTACCAGCAGGTCCTGATTAATCTGGGAGGGGACCAGACAAGGGTTTGGATACAATGAGACGTGAAGAAATTGGGGACCATCACTGCAAAAATCTACCACAGATAGGAACTATCTGATGCTATGGAAGAATCTGGGGTTAAAAAGGAAGAATTTAGGGGCCATCCACAAGAACATGAGCACCTGAAAAATGTTTTATAATTGTTTAAAGAAAATTTAAAATTTCGATATGGCCAAAACCACTCTGAACGAAGTTAAAAGTCAAATATAAATGGAAGAAAAATTTTTCCAACACAGAAGATATACTAAGGATCAATATTGCAAATGTATAAAGAACTAGTACCAGCCAACGAGGAGAAGACAGGTATCCCATAGTGGGCATTTGCCTTTTCCTTAACTGGGCAGTTTGAGAGCCCAGTGACCCTTGGGAGCAGTGCAGTGAGGGAAGAAATGTGTCCATTTGTGGCAGCTTAATTTCCCACCACCCTGCCCCATGACCTTGGCTATGGTTTCTGTTTCCTGTCCTTCCTTTTGTTCTTGCCCGTTTTCTGAGCCTCATTTTTTAGCCTTCCTGTCAATTCCATGAGCAGCCTCATACTCTGAAAAATCAATTTCCCATTTTCTTAAATTAATTTCCATTGCTTGCAACTCAGAACTTTAACTGATACACATCATCATAGAAAAATGTGCAAAGAATATGAACAGACAAGTCATAGAAGGCAAAATGTGATGAACCAATGAGACGGATAGCAACTGTGTTGTGGTTGGAGATCTGCATATGAACACAATGCTGATGTTCCTATAGAACACAACAGAAATGAAAAATGATCAACAATCCTCACAGTGGGGAGGATGAGGAAAAGAGGCACTTTCCAGCACTGTTTCTGGGAGTTTACCCCGCGCAATTTTTGCAGAAGGCAATTTGACATAGTGTATCAAAACATAAAAACATAAAATTTCAATTCCACTTTTTGGACTCCCACCTAAGGGCATCATCAGAAAATTTTGTGAAAGGATATGGTCATCTGGAGGACCACTGCACCAATGTGTATCATGACACTAAAAAGGAAAGACTGAAGGCATGGTACATAAATAAAATGGAATAATACACTGTTGTGAAAAAGCTAACGCAAGTTGGAGCTATTTGATCTGGCAGGAGATCTGAAGATTATTGGCACACACTGAAAAGCAGAGTGCAGAGCCTTCAGACTGGTGGGATCTCGTCTATGTGCACAGGGATGTGTTTCTGGATATGCTTGTTAATTCATTTGTTACTTGCTTGACAAACACTCACATAGTACTCAGTCTAAGCCAACTACTCTTTTAAGTACTGTCCAAATACTAACTCCTTTACTCCTCATCATAGCCCTGTGACAGAGGTCCTTGTATTATCTCCGTTCTACAGGTGAGACCAGTGAGGCAAGCAATTTGACCAGGGTCACGAGTTGACAAGTGGTAGAACTAGGATTCAAACCTGGGTCTGTGCCCTTAGCATTACAACATGTGCCTTTCAAAACAGTAACCCGAAAATGTAATAGGGACTATATCTCTCTCTAGTTGAAAGTTGAATGGTTTCTCTTTCTTTGTTTTTTCCTCTTTTTTTCTTTTACAATTCTTATGTATTAGTTATCTAATTAGAAGGACCTTCAAATAGGTCTGCCTGTACAAGGAGCAATCTGAGGGCCAGACAGTCCCTTTACTCCCACCCGCACGTCTCTCTCCTACAGTGTCAAGCACAGCACAGAGTATGGATGTTTCCTGCACTGAAAATGGAGACAGTCAAGTTGACCTGAAATCACTCCACCTCAAATGTGCCAGAGAACCTTCATGGGATGGGGGACAGGCACCCAGAGAACCTGAATAGAAAAAATAAGTAAGAAGAGGGGAGTTTCTGCTACTCTGGGGGGAACATTATCCAAAGAAGAGAGGGAGTGGTACACTCAAGGCTCCCACTGTAGGGTCCACAGAAGGAGAAGAGCACGGGGAGAGCAGCACTCCCGTGTTTTCTTGAATTTAGAGGTTAGTTCTTCTTAGAGAGCACAAACGTTGACTTTTACTCTTCACTTCTGTTGTTGATGGGGATACAGATGATGGTGACAATGACAATGATACAATCTTGATGAAGTAGATAACTTTAAAGGTAATTTGTAATGCAGAACTGAGGAAGCATTAAGTTTTTAAAAATATGTTTGGGTTAATGAATAGATTTGTATAGTTCCAACTCATCCATCTATTAAGACTTTGCCTAGATTAGTCACAGTGTGACAAAACTGTCCAGGTTGAAGTACTTCTACACAACACCAGAGCAACTGGGGAAGTTTGTCAAATACATCCACCCT
The DNA here is from genome assembly GCA_031878705.1 of Tapirus indicus. NCBI lineage: Eukaryota > Metazoa > Chordata > Mammalia > Perissodactyla > Tapiridae > Tapirus > Tapirus indicus. The sequence goes on from CM062927.1 coordinate 41,878,777, forward strand.
GGACTGACGTGAGGTGTTTGTGTAAAGGGGGTGGGATTTCACCATCGACTTGTCTTGTTAGTCCAAACAGCTGGTTGGGAGGCCCAGTGTAGTCCATTTGTGGTGGACATGGAGCGGGCTCCCCAGGTTCACCTTCAAGGAAATAACTGCTTCCTCACTGCTGGGAGTGTGGTCATCAGACAGCCCTTGGCCCTTGGAGGGTCTACCTCAGCTACAGAGAGCCTCCTAAGGTCACACCCTCCCCAGGGTGGCCCTACCTTCTGCAGCACAGCTCTGCTGGAGCCACACTCCTTCCAGAACTCCCCACTGGGTTGGCCAAGCTTTTGTCCAGCCTGCACCACATTTCCTCTCTCCTTCACCACAAGTGTTGATACCTAATGAATACATTGCACCCCAAACTCTGTTTCAGCTTCCACTTCAGTGAATCCAAACGGCAATACCATTCTAGTCTTATTTCTTCATCTACTGTCAGTTATTGATCTTGCCCTTTGCCCACTGGAGAAAATAAAAAGCAAAGCTAAAAAATAAATTAGAAAACTGACAGGTTCCCATGGCCACCTTCTCTTGTTGCCAATGACAGAAGGGCAGAGGGACAAAGGGAGAGCCACGTAGAGGTCCACGACTGACAAGAGGCTTACAGGAAGATCCACGAGACAACCTCCTAGGAACAACCCCAGAGGCTTGGTGGTAGGAGCCTGCTGAAATGCATCAAAGAGAGATAAGTTGCCTCTTGTTCTATATTTACATTTGTCAGAAACAGATATAAGGGAAGAGATCCCACATTCCAGACTCTGCAATGTGCTCCGTGGAAAAGAACAAAGGAAACAAGTACCATGACTGTGAGCGAATGTCCTTCTGGACAAAGGGTGAGCAGCTGTAGGGACAGAGACTGTAAGGCAGAACAAGCAGGCCATTCAAAAAACACTTTGTGACCAAACCATCCTAATGGGTAATAGACCACGGCCCATGGGTAGGGAAGTATCAATTTGCCATCAGACTTGCCTGACGTCCAGTCCCCCTTGGGTGAACACTGAACCTCCAAACAGGTGTGCCTGTTTGCAGAATGACAGAACGGACCTGCCTGAACGCCAGCTGGTTTCCACACTGTCGCTGGCAGCGATCTACTTATGTTCATGAGGGCAAAACTGTCCTAAAGGAGAAAGCCTGTTTGCTTCTGTTCGTTCACTGAAGGCAGCACTTTAGTTAACATTCTGTGGTGGTGTTATTGGTGTCTGTTGGGGCCTCCTCACAGGCCTGGCTGCTGGCAGGCTGGTGGTGCTTGGCCCCAGGGGACTCACTGAACGGCCTCCCCCCTCCGACATCTCAACCAGCACCTCTCCGTGAGTGAGCCCCTCTTCCACCCTGCACTGTTCTACACCTTAAGGTCCTTTGTGCCCAAGAACAACCACCGAAGAGGAGACCACCCCTCCGTCTCTGCCCTCCCTCTTTCCCTTGATGACAAGCACACAGTTTCTTTATCAAAAAATGCATATTTTTTAGAATAAAGTAAAAAATACACACAAATATTTTTAAAAATGAAAGTACCCATAGTTCCACCACCCAAAGATAATTACTGTTAATCCCTTGGTCTAGATTCTTTCAGATCTTTCTCTATGCATCCTGATTTACATGTCTTATTTCATTTTTCTTCACTTCCTGGTCCCTTCCCCCATCACTAACCCTGTGCCTGAGCCCTGGTCATACTGAAGAGGCGTGGTAGGCAACTCAGGACAGGAGATGAAATCAAACCCCTGAGCACACTAAGCTGGAGAGCTCTAGGAGGAGGTCAGCCGGGTGGTGTGGAAGTTCCAGATTGTCTCACGATGCTCCCCCTAGAATGGACCATAGGGGAGTCATTCCCCCACCTCCTAGTCCCTGCACCGGGAGGAGCTCAATAGCTGACAACCAGTACCAGAGAAAAGGAGAGGAAAAATGGGAACTTACAGAGAGAGCGCAAAACAATTAGGTGAATCATCACTAACCCTAATGTAGGTATGTATGTATGCATACATACAGTGGAATATTATCCAGCCAAGAGAAGCCACAAATGTTGTCACCCATTTGTGACAACATGGGTGGACCTTGAGGGTATTATGCTAAATGAAATAACCCAGACAGAGAAAGACAAATACTGTTTGATCTCACGTATATGTGAATCTAAGAGTCAAACTCATAGAAACAGAGAGTAGAATGGTGGTTCCCAGGGGCTGGGGGCAGGGGAACTGGGGCGATGCTGTTTAAGGGTACAAACTTGCAACTGGAAGATGAATAAGTTCTGGGGGTCTAATGTACAGCCCAGTGATAAGAGACAACAGTACTGTACTGTAAACTTCAAAGCTGCCAAGAGACTAGGTCTTAAATGTTCTCACAACTAAACAGAAATGGCCATGATGAGATGTGATGGAGGTGTGAGCTAACACTATGGTGGTAATCACATTGCAGTACACAAATGTATCAGATTAATGCATTGCACACTTTAACCTTACGCAATCTCATACGTCAATCATATTCAATTTCAAAAAAGGTCCAGGTTTCCCTTCTAATAGGGAAGGGGTCCACTTCCAAAGACTCAGAGAACAGCCCCTAGTCCACACACTCCAGGATAATCAAATTCTCCCAAACGCAGTTCCCTCATGGACACCTTGAACTAACAATCCCCCGTGTGGTTGTGAGATCTAAATGAGATGGTGATGTGAGGTGCTGCACACACTGCCTGACAGCCAGCCAGCGCCCGAGGAGGGGGAGCTGTCATTATTATTATTATTACTATGCTGTCAATTATTTTTCTAAAATGTTTTAATAGGTACAGAGTATTGCATTGGACATACTCACTTACTTTACTTATCTCATCCCCTGTTGTGAGACATTTAACTTGTTCACAAATCCTTCACCATTAATTCTATTAACTACCATAGGGAAAGCAAGCAGAAGATGTCAAAAATACAAAGGTGGGAAAGGAACACAGCTTATTGCATCCTGCTGCGTCCCTGGCTCTTTCCTAGAGAGGTCCCTCTGCTTCAATGACCAAGTGGATGCGCCTTGGCCTCCACCCAAGCTTATCCCTGTGTTTGCAAGGGGAGTCAGCATTCTACACGCCTGAGCAGGCCTGCCCAGAGCATTTGCAGGCTCAGGAGAGTGCAAATGGAGTTATAGAAGTTATAGACCAAGCTCACAAACTGCTCAGTGCATAATCTTCTATCCTCCTCCCTTCATAGTGATCCAGAAGGCCAGGTTTCAATGCAACTTTCTCAAATTTCTTGGCACTCCATACTAAAACTGTCAATGGGGAAAAGCAGCTCTCAGCTCCCCACCTGCCCCTCTTCTTTTATCACCCCAGGTTCCATCCCACAGCACAAGGAGTGAGTGGATCCCCCAGCCTGCACACCTAAGACCCGTCCACAACTAAGCCCACACAGCTGCTCCTGTGCCACCACCAGGCCTAGGGCCATGAAGCCCAGTCTTCCTTGAGAGGACAGACATGAGAAAGAGTCCCTTGTAGTCCCTGGAAGTGAGATTGAGGTCACCAGACAGGGAATTCTGCCGTCTAGAAGATAGGCATTCTAGAAGGGGTTCTACAAGGGCCATCCCCTTCTAGACTGCACTCTGTTGGGGCACATCCCTTCAACCCCTTGATGTCCTCATCCCATGAGGAGGGGCAAGGCTAGAGGAAGGTCAGAGCAGAGCCCTATAAAGCAAGGGGCCCAGGACAGAGGTCCCTTTTGTGCAGGTCTAGGTGAGGGCAGCGTTTTCTAGGTGAAGTCTTTTCTTCTAGCCGGTAAACTTATAGACTACTACTGGGACTTGAACTCAAGTAGATGCTTTCACTCATTCATCTATTCAACATGTATTTTTGATCATCAACTACATGCCAAGTACTCTCGTAGGTGATGGGAATACAGGGGCAAAAAGATAAAGTCCTTGCTTTCAAGGCACTTAGATTCTTGCTCCGTACAATGGAAATTGGACAGGTAAATAATACACTTCAGAAGGTGATAAGCACTGTGAAGCAGTTAGAGCAGGATAATGAGTGAGAGAGTGGGGACCAGCAGGCTCATTTACGGTGAGTGTTCGGGAAAGATCTCTTGGAGGAAGTGACATTCGAGCTAAGATTTAAACATCAAGAAGGAGCCAACCGTATGAAGTCCCGGAGGCAGAGGGGATAGCTGGTGCAAAGGCCCTGAAGCAGGAGAAAGCTTATGGTGTTAGAGTAACAGGGGGCTAGAGCCTAGTGAGCAAGATGAAAGGGGCAGGAGGTGGGGACAGGGAGGTTACCAACAGTAGATCAAGGAGCGTCTTTTACGGTGCCCATAGTTCATGGTATTTAGATGATTGTTCAAACGGTCATGAAAAGCCACTAGGTATCCTAAGCAGGATGAGATGTGACCTGATTTATGTTTTTAAATAATATCCTATGCTGCTATGTAAAGAATAAGAGGGGACATGGTGTCTGGAAGCAAGCCCACCAAGCAAGAGACTCAGTCCCCTGAGAGACGGTCATGTCTGGGACTAGGTCAGTAGCTGTGAAGAAAAATTCAGGATGTATATTTGGAGCTAGACTTGAGAGGACTTGGTGACGGATTGGCTATGGAAGGTAAAGTAAGGAGACAATTGACGCATGAGTCGCAGATGCGGGTCTGCTCTGTCAGGTGGAGAGTAGCACCATTGATATAGCCGTGGCAAAGCGAGAGGAGTGGGCAAATGCATGGCTTCTCGTGGGCATGCTCAGTTGTCAATGTCTGTTAGAGTAGGGATGTCCAGGAAGCATCTGGATAAATGAGTCCTCTGGAAGGAGATGTAAACATGAGAATAATCAGCACACAGATGGCATTTAGAGCATAGGACCAAGGGAATTGCCTAGGGCCCCAGAGAGAAGGGGACCCAGGATGTAGCTCTGGGGGTGCCCTAAAGTTGAGACATGGAGAGGGGAGGGAGAAGTCGGCAGGAAATTGAGGATCCCCCAGTGATGTAGAAAGAAAACCAGGAGAGTGTGAAGACATGGAAGCCGAGAGAATGTTGAGACAGGCAGATCTTCACCTGCAAGTGTCTCTGTCCTCCTCAGTGAATCATCTCCTCTGCTCTGTGTCAAGGAGGCAGAGGAAGTGTTGGCAATACCTTAGTGCCTCTGGGAAAAGGCTCTCAGGATGGCCGCATTTCAGCGTTCTGAAGAGCAGACCTGGCCAAAGCACCATTTTGCTGCTTTCTCAGAAGCAGAGGCTGGCTTGTACATAGGCCACTGAAAATGTGCTGACTGTGGAGAGGTTTGACCGTCAGGTGTGTCAGCACCTATGTCAGCAGCATAGCATGCGCCCAGGCTATGCTGTAGTAACAAAGAGGCCCTGGAAGCTCAGCAGCATAATACAATAAAGTCTTATTTCTTGATCACGTAGAAGTCTGAGGGGATTCGGGTGGCCATCCTCCCTCTTGTAGCCTCTGGAGCATGGGTTCTCCAAGATCACAAAGATAGGGGAAGGAAGGGATGGAGGAAAGAAATAGCCTCTTGGCCAGGGAGAGATACATAACATCCCCACTTCAATTGACTAGAACAAGTCACGTGACCCAATCTAATTGCAAGGGAGGCTGGAAAATGCAGAGGAGCCTGTGGACTATTCGGTGAGCAGTCACCATGTCTGCCACAGTGGACCATATGCAGAATTAAAGAGAGGAAAGCCACCTTTGGACCCGTCCTACCTGGTGGCCTGTGCCCCTTTTCCTTCCACCTATTCTCTGCTAACTCAAGCTCCTACCCTGTCTCCTTTCCTCAGGACTTGGTTCTCCATCACTTAAGAATTAATAATGCCTGAAGGAGACCTGCTTTCTGGGGAATCTGCTTTTGCCTATTAAAATGCAAAGCAAGTATGTATAATGATAGCATTTCTGGCCCAGGAGCAGAGAGACGAGGTGCCAGCATGCCAATTATACATTTATCTAATTTGTATAATAATAATGGCTTCCTTTTATTGGGTACCTACTACATATTGCCACTATTATTTTTATGGTTATTACTATTACTTTAAAAAGCATCATAGTCAAGTTAAATCCCAAGTCTGAGACTTAGTGACCATGAGCAAGTTACTCACCCTCTCAATTCCTCTGTTTGCTCAACCATCTAAAAACAAGGATCATGCCACCATGTCCCTCATAGCCCTGCAGAGGATGAGCTGTTATAAAGAGCTGCTCCGACAGAAAAAGGGCTAAGAATTGTGGTTCTAAGGAACCAAGGTGGCAAACCCAGCCAGTGCACTGACATTTTCTCCTGAGAGGAAGAGAAGCTGGTGGAGGAGGAAAACGAGGTGGAGTAATTCCGATGGGGGCCTTTGAAGAAGAGCCTGAGGCCCTTATTCATGGGCTGGACTGCAGCTGTGTCTAGAACCTGAGACTGTCCTGTCTGCGCCGTCAGAAATCATGAGGCGCCTGTGCCACACAGCCCTCCCCCTGGGGTGATTCTATGCCCCTCCTGATCCTGCCTTCCCTCCCACAGGTTCCAGTTACCCTCTGAATCCCTGCTTGGACTCCCAGGGACGTTTCCATCCAAGGGAAGAGGCTGGAAACATGCAAAGAATATTGACACAGCAGTGGTTTAATTAAATCTTTAGTGGAAAAGCATAGCTAAGAGGTGGGGCTCCCCCAACGCCCTTCTCTGAGCAGCCAACTCTCCGGGCCTCTGAGCCCTCGCCGTCCCAGTACCAACACTTGAGCTGACACCATCACTCCTGCCATAATGGCACTCCCAAAGGTGCTGAAATGTCATTTGAAAACACAGCCCAGATCTGGAAACCAGACACCTCCCGTGGAGAAATTCTGGGTGTGACACAGGACAAAGCAGAGCCCTGGATGAACTGATCCCGGGTGCAGGGGGATGTGAGTGCAGTAGGAGCTGGGACAATGGTGACAGACGAGCTCTGGGAGACGGGAGCTCACATTCCTGTCCCCTCAAGTCACCCACAGGCTGGCCCCAGATCTTTCCCGTGTGGATCCATCTCTACAGTCACGTTAAGCTGAAAAATCTGGGATCCTAGGGGAGACAGCCACGCGAGGCACGCTGAGGCGCGGGAGGAGAAACAACAGACAAGATCACCAGGCTTTTATTTGATACACGCCTCCAAAGTTTCCATTTTCTCCTCCCTCAGAACCAGGGCCAAGCAGATTTCCCAATTCCTGTTGTTCTTAATTATAACATTTGATATTTATTAAGCATTAGAAATATACTAGACCTGAACTGTCCTATATGGTAGCTACCAGACACACAGGGCTATTCAGCACATAAAGTGTGACGAGCTGAATTGAGATGTGTTATATGTATAACACACACACAGATTCTGAAGACTTTGTTTAAAAAAAGTAAAATACCTCATTAATAATTTTTCATATTGATCATATGATAGAATGACAGTATTTTGGATACACAAAGTTAAATGAAATGTTATCAAAATTGATTCCACCTTTTTTTTCTTTTTTTACAATTTTTTAATGTGGCTACTTGAAAACTTAAAATCTCATCTGTGGCTTGCATGATATTTCCACTGGACAGGACTGTGTTAGACAGTGTACTGAGCACTTTTTGTACTAATTCATGAACCCCAGCTTCTAACATCTACATTCTATCCCATGATGTATGGAGTCCAGAGCACTCTAAATATGACCTTGAAAATTAAGTAGAAAGAGATGCTTAGCAAGGACATTCCTGAAAGAAGGATTAGCACATTCAAAGGTATCGGCATCAAAAAGTGCAGAGTGTACATGAAGGGGGGAGCTAGAACTTCTTTACAGCTAGCACTTTTGATGAATAAAGGGGAATGGCAGGAAATGGGCCTTGAAAAGTGCCCCAATCAAGCTGTAGAGAGCCTTGTGTGCTATGTTAGGGAGTTGAGACTTTTCCACCAGCAAAAAGAAGGCGTTCAAAATTTTAAAACACAAGACACAATCCAAGTTAAAGGTAACAGTGGAGCCACTTGCAGGATGCACAAGAATGGAGGCCACTTAGAAGTCCACAAAAGTAATTCATGTGAAATATGAAGAGAGCTCCAACTGAAGGCAGTTGAGGGGTAAATGGAGAGTGGAGATGTTGAGGGGTAAATATGACAAGAGAATATAAGAGTAGAAGGGACAGGAACTGGAGAATCCCGAGTGGGAGCTGCAGAAAGAGGGTCCTGGACCACTCTGATATCTCCAGCCTGGATGAGTGGTGGACAGAAGGTCATTGCCTGAGATGGAGAATATGGAAGAGGACAGAGAATGAGTCTAACTGAGGACCTTTCGTGTTTGAGATTTCCTTAGACCCCCTGGCAGAAGTGAGAAGAGATAATGCCCACAGATGGCGCCATGGAATCTACAGTTGAAGCCATGCATGTAGATGAGAACCCCAGGGACGAGCTGTAGAGAAGTGGCAGAGGGTAGAAACCTGGGGAACATCATTGTCAAGGTGTGCGTGAAAGAAACTGGGCCAGCGAGAGACCAGAAGGAAGAGTCAGAAGACAAAACCCAAATGAGAGTGATTACACAGAAGTGGAGGGGGAAGAGCTTCAAAAGGGAGGTGTAAGAAGAAGGAATTTTCCCATGGGACAATGTTAGTTTCTGGGAGCAGTCCGCAGAAGCCTATTGTATGAGTCAGGGAGGAAACACCTGGTATACTGAAACTGGGTAATTTAGGAGGGTTTAACAAAGGGATTCCATGTTTAGAAAGGCGTGGACAAGGTGGAGGGAAATCAGAAGGGATGGTGCAGTAGCTTGGAGGATAATAATGGGAGGTTTGAATAAAACTGATTGATTCTATTGACTAGGAAATGTACATCAAATTTTACAAGAGCAGTTCCAGTGGGGCATAAACACAGATGTCAGAATGCAGAGAGCTGAGGAGCAAATGCGAATCGAGAAAATACGTGGACTACAGCCAGCTCCGGCAAGAAGGTAGGCAGCTCTGAGAACGATAAAGCAGAGCAGCTTGAGGTGGAGGCAGCCTCAGGAGTTTGTCTTAGGATGGCAAAGACTCGCTGCTGTTTGTAGCATGAGTGTAAGAAGCTTGTGATGAGGAAAAGATTAATGACTGAAGAAAGATAAAGAAATACTAACAGAGTGAGGTCTGGGAAGAAGGGACCAAGAGCATGGCATCACTAGGTGCACACAATGGTGTCATGCAAGTTTTCCCAGAGGCTGCAGCAGGAGATAATTTGGGCAAAATCATCATCTTCACTTGACCAAAAAAGAAGCAGGCTCACGAAGTTAAGAACCCCTTTCAGGAGCCCCAGGGCACTTCCTGTCATGGCTTATTGGCTAAAGCTGGTCTTACACCCTCTTGTTAGCCAATGTAAGAGTATTGGGACTATCATGATTTCTTAGAGCAATCTGGATTTACCCGGGAACTGGACACCACGTCACCTCCTCTGATGGGCGTTTCCCTGAGGAAGTTGGGGTTCACCAGGCAAGCAGCAGTGTCAGCTATAGGGAATAAGTCTTTTAGTGTGAGATTCACTGTTATTTAATAACATCTGAACTCTGCTTGAAATCGTCTTGAGTATCACAGTGGAGTGCAGCCCATACTTTGGGGAATCAACAGACAACCCATAAAACACAGCTTTGGTTGTCTCTAGAAGAGGAGGATTTGTGATCATAAATCAGATGGAGATAGAAGTGGGGCTGAGGCTGCATCGGGGGCCGGATTGGGCAGGAGGTACCTTAGAGTCAGGACACACTGACCAGAAGATGGTTTCCTGGCCAGCCCAACAACACCTGATTTCAGCCACCTGCCCTCATCTTTCTGTGTGTCCTCTTTGCACAGGAAACCATCTTCAGGATGGTCAGAACTTGAAAAACTTGTTGCCAGTAAGGTATCAACAACCAAAGCAACCTAATATAAAATATTTCTTAGGGGCATTTACATTTACATGGGAAAAAATACTTCAACGTAAAGGAATAGTTGTGTTAATGGGGAAGTTTGAAGCATGGGGTATAGCTGAGACCTTCTCAAATTGTACCTCACAGGTACACCCATTATCTGAGAGAAATATTTGCCAAGCAAGTATAACATACAGTCGGCCCTCCGTATCCGTGGTTCCGCATCCGCAGATTCCAGCAACCGCGTGGTTGGTTGAATCCGTGGATGCGGAACCCGCGGATATGGAGGGCCTAGTGAGGGACTTGAGCATCCGCGAACTTTGGTACCTACAGGGAGAGGTCGGTGGGGGAGGGTAGGCGGTGGTGTTTTGGAACCAATCTCCCACGGATACCGAGGGACGACTGTATATGCAATATATACAAGTGATTATAAGGTAATGACATTAAAATTCTTCTGGGCCTTACAGAATCCTTCTCATTGCCTTTTAGTTAGGGTGTCATATGCCCCAATTTGCGCAGAATAGTGCCAGTTTACCTGTTCAACAGTATAATTATTAACACCCCCTCCTTTCACTCTAAAAATTAAATTTTTACCCTAATTATATTAATGCATGTATCAGCACTATTAGATATGTGTATACATATCCACAAAATGTATGTGTACAAGAGAGAAAAACACTCTACACCTTACAAATAAGTGGTGTTCTGAAAGCTAAGCAAGTATGTGTTTGGAACTTAGAATGCATTTTCCAAGGAACAATAGTCCTTCAGCTCTTGGGACCTTTTAGAAAATCACATATGACTGGGGATCCCCACTCTTCTCTCTTCCACCCTGCTCCATCCCAAAAGGCTGACCTGAATGGTCTGCATTGACTGCGCCTTTGTCCTTTGACTTCTAGTTGGGTTCACCCAATGGGGAGGGGGAGACTGAGGTGGATACGTTGACTCCCCTGGCTCCCTGTCCAAGTAACAAAGCTGGTGGTGTCTCTCTACCGTAGGAGCCTGGCCGGTGGCCCTCCCCACAAGGCCTTCCATCTCCAAGTTTTGATAACTACTCCCATTGCCTCTTCAGGCTTACGGGTGGCACCTAAGGTTACCCGTTGTCATTCTCCAGGCTCCTGCACTACTCCTTGTGATTTCTCTATATCCTGCCCACATCTTTGTAAACAATCCCTTATTAAAGTCTCCTAAATTACCCAACTTGAGTGCCATGTGTTTCCTCCCTGACTCACACGAGATTCTTCTGTGGACTGCTCCAAAAACCAAGCAGGCTGTGACACACTGTCCTATAGGAAAACTCATTCCAAGGAGCAAGTCAGGTTGCCAGGAAATTATCCACTCCCAGTGTTGGCCCAGCTGGAGGGGGACTCTCACCCTTCTGTTGAATAGATGGGGGTGAACTGCCTCAACCTCCAATCCCACGGTTCCAGCAGTTCCATGGACCCAGGTTGGGGCGTCCAGCATGGTCAGATCATGGTCAAAGGGAGGGGCTGGATCCCTTCAGTTATTTTCATGCACAAGGACTGAGCTCAGCCAACGGTTTATAAGTCAGAGGTTGCCTAAGTACAAGTGAGCCTCCGTGAACAGAAATCTTAACTCACTCATCACGTATTTATTGAGTGACTCCTATGCACCAGGCATTGTCCTTGGAGGACTTTACATCCATAATTCTTTACTCCTGAAGACAATCAAGAAGTACATATACATGTATTTCTTGACATATGTGATATATACTTATCATATCAAAAATTATTCAAGCTCAACTCCCTTCAGAAACTGAGATCCAGAGAACTTAAGTGGCTTACCTGTGCAGGCATGCTGGAAAGCCATGGTGGAAATCAGTGGCTCTCATGCCAGACTCTCAGGTATCTATCCGACTGTTGGCTATCCCTCTTCAATGCGTAAGCCACTTGACGTTTTCTGGTTGACAATAAACATGGCTGCAAGAGCACCAATAGATATATGTGTGCCCATAAAGACACGGTCCTCCAGTTCAAGCAACGAACTCCTCCCATCCATGATGAACACGAGCATGGGATAAAAGGAACAGGCTCACTATGGGAGCAGTCACACTGACAAAGGTACACTGAGAGTCCCTGTGACAAAGAATGCCACATCTGGCAGGCTGGAGAGAGCAGACCAATGTGGCCAGGGGACAACTGACACATTTATGAAGGAGAAAAATGAGCAAAGAAAAAGTGCTGTCACATTCGGTTCAATTTCCACTCTGTAGTTTCATTTGCTGCAGACAGCTCAGGGGGATGTCACAGACCTTCAGGAGGGGCCTACGCTGGGGATGGACACACTTCAGGGTCTGGACCCAGTCTCTTTCTCCCTTGGCTCTCTTGTCTATTTCATATCCCCTGAAAACTCTTAGGAGACCTGGGAGGATTCCTCTTTCTCCCCAACCCTGATCCTGTGCCTCTACCATGAACTGCCAGTGAGCCCTCTGGCCCAGCTGGACATCTTCGTGGATGTGGGAAGGGAGAAACCACCAAGTGTCGTCCTATTTTCTCGCCCCATCTCATTCAACACCAGACAGTGATCAGCACAATGTTCTCCCGAGCTCTGATACTCCGAACATACCAGAAAGAATTAAGCTCTGAAATACTACCCCTCTTGGGCTCTCTCGCCCTCGTCTCACGGTTTGTGCAGTTTGGGCAGAACACGCAGCACCGAGATGGCCGCCAGAACACTTGCAAATCCTGTTAGTGCTCCCGGGAGGCTCCCCGTGTTTGAGCCAAAAAATGACTCATGGATGATCAGTTTCATGGTGCTAAACCCCAATCCCATGACAGCATCATACCTCATCGGCTTTGACATTCTCCTTTGTAACTGAATCTTGAGCAGAATTAGGTTTCTCTTACAGCCACTCTGACGGAGCACTGTTGACGGCACTGGGTAATTTGCCAATTGGGGCCACTAATTTATACTCTGGATATTGCGCTGAACCCAAGAGACAAAGTAGCATCATGGATCGTGATGTGCTGTAGTTGGAAATCCTAGGAAGGTCTGATTGGATATTCATTTGTTTTTACCATATCAGATTCCTTTTATAAGCAGAAAATTGTCTGAATGCTTCCCACCAGCCCCTCACAGATGTTATCTGTGTTTGTTTTCATTTTAAAGATGCAAGAAAAAATTAAATCAGTATTTAAGGAAGAAATTTTAGTGAATTCTATGGCTCATTTTGTAATTCTTTAGTTTCTAGTTAATGCTAGCCCAGCTATATTGACATTAAGAAAAGATGAATAATAATAATAAAATGATAATTGCTTAGTATTTAGCACTTAGTATGTAAAAGTCCCTGTTCCAAGTACTGCACATCTACTGTCTTGTTTAATCCTCACAATAATCTTATAAAATAGGACTACTATTGTCCCCATTTTATTAATGAAGAAACTGGAACTTTAAGAGGTCAGGGTAAATATTCAAAGTCACACAGCTAAGCAGGGCAAAGTCAGGATTCATGTCAGGCATCTCTGACACCAGAACCCTGTTTTTAACCTCTAAATAAAATTGGAGGAGAGAGAAATGAGATTTGATTTACTCTTATCTCGTATGTTTTTGACTTATGTTTGTTTTCCCATTTTTCATCTTTCTGCAATGTTTGGAAGGCAGAAGAGTCCAACTGAAGTCTCAAAGCAATTTACCACTCACTTGAGTCAGAGGCAGTTGACCTCAAAAGAACTGGGCAGGTTTTTATTTGAAGCTTTATTAAATCATAGTTTATCTCTGAAGAGAAAGACTATGATGCCAAAAAGAAAAAAAGAAAGATAACACCTAATATTCAGCCCAACATAAGCAATGTTGAAATCTCTGGAATTACATAAGGGCTTCCCACATGAGTGATTTATTTACACTTGGGGAAACGTGGTGGTGGTAGTAGGGTGGGTGTGTGTTCATGTGTATGTGTGTGTGTGTGTGTGTGAAAGAGAGAGAGGGAGTATAAGAGAGAGAGACTGAGAGACAGAAGGGTTCATTGTTTGTATTTGTGAGAGTTAAGTCTATAGAACCAGACTTCCTACTCCAGACAAGTTCACAGCAAGATAAACTAGAGCTAGTATTTAAATGATGTGCGTGTGTGTGTTGGGGATGGGGTCAGGATGAAGTGGAATATCATTTCATTATGAGGAAGTTACTCTAAATCTCTCAGATTTCCTCTAGTTTAAAATTTTCAGAAGGGTTGTAAGTCCTCCCCTGCCAGCAGAAAATGAACCTGTTCATGTATTTGTTCATTAACAAATGAGTTTGTTCATTTATTCTTCCATCCACTACTTACTCATACTATTCCCATTTAAGAGAGTCTGAAATTACATATCATTTATGTCGCAATATATATACTTTTTCCCCAATTATTTAGGAAAAACTAGTAATATAATGCATTATGATATTTTATAATATGTTACATAACATCACATTATATTATATATCATGCCTACTATATATGTAGTGTTTATTCTAATCTTACACACAAACATTAATAGTGGAATTATAGGTGATTTTAACTTTGTAATCTTTTATTCTTCCAAATTTCTACAACAAAAATATATGACTTAAGTGCTTAGAAAACAGAAAGATAACCTGTTTTAAAAAGCACAGCCTATAAGTAAATCACCCTACTTCCTCATTTCCCAAATGGAAAACCCAGTTTCCAATCATAGTATCAGCCATGTTAGAGACGTTCAGCCTGTGTGGATTCATTAGAAACCTCTTTCTCCCCAAATTCTCTATCTATCTCTACTTATAACACACACACACTGGAGAATGTGGAGGATGCGGAATCACCCTGAGTGGCTCAATTTGACAGCTATGATTTCCCAACACCCGCTACAGAAATGTGGCCTCCAGAGTGGAGGAGCCCTGATACACCCACACATGCCCGAGCACCCAGCACCCCTTCGTATAAATGGAAACAGCAGCGGAGCCCAGGCTGCCTTCTGAAACACTGAGTGTGCCTCAGTCTAACTCGAAATGGAACCTAGCTCATATAACCCTCACACTGAAAAAGAAGTTCTACTCAGAATCCTAGGCTGCAAGGGCCACTGGTGCTGGCTTCTAGAGGACTGGGGCCATCAGATGCAGCTGGAATGAAAGAAAGAGTGAGGAGGACATTGCTAATGGGCAGCGTATTTTCTAAAGGCAAATGCTGGACAAAATCTCCCCATGTGATCATGAATGTCACTGCAGAGGGGCAGCTGGGTGTCTGCTGGTCAAGTCAGCTGGCTTATCCCCAGAGCGAGTGCCAGGACACCTGCACCCTAAATTCAGGGCAGGGCTGAGACCCATATGCCAGCTGCTGGGACTGGGAGGATGTCCCTTAGCTGCACTATTAGGTTGGTTCCTCTTGTTAAAATAGTTGGGGAATTTGAGAATCTTTTAGTAATTTTTAATAAGCTTTCAATATGTTGAAAGCATCAAAAGCCACACACGTCCACTAAGGCAACTATTATGAGCTCAGAACCAAGGAATATGCAAGCATGAGAAATGACCTCAGCCTCTCCAAGAACTCAGTAGGAGAAATAAGGCTGAAGAACGTGAAATAATCAGAAAACACTGTAAGATATATATGCCTTTTTAATATACCACATATAAATGTATATATGGGTAATAAGTTTCCCCACAACACTTGAATATAAGAGATGTCCCCCTTCCTTATTCCTCCAGCGCAGATACATCTGGTTCCCGTCTCACCTATGTGACCAGCAGAACATGTGACGTCAGTGCTTGTGGACTCCCTTCTCTCTCCATCACGTAGAGAAGAAGCCCGGTCAGCCTGACCTTTAGGCTGTGCAAGGCTGCCTTCTCTCTGCCCTTCTGCTTCTCAACCTGCTGTTGAGCAGGCCCTGCCTTCATCATGAGTCAGTCAGGAGCACGCTCAGGACAGGCCGAAAAACACAACATTTCCCAGGAGTGGAGTTGAGCCCCAGGCTGGGCAATGGGAGGCATTCCCTTCCCCCTGCAAGGCCTTGGTATTGGACATCAGCCTCCAGGGAGCCACTAGACTTTCCCTCTGGGGCCCTGCTCCCTCCCAGATTGTGTGGGGTGGGCACGGGTCTTTGACAATCCCGTTCAAAGTGAAATAAAGCATAAAATTATCTGTGAAAACAAGGCAAAAATTAATATCTAATAGATTGTCCCCGAATGTTATGTATATGCTGTACAGGATGACAGTACCCTGCAAAGCGCAAGGTCTTACTTTAGAAGACAAATGATTTCCCTACACAATGCCAGACTGAACTGAGTGGAATTAACCAATAGCTTTTTCCAGGGTCACCCTAAACTATGCTAGTCGTATCACATGCTTGGCTGGAAAGCCCAGGCTGGCGTGGACAACACACCAGAAAGTGCTTTGAACTTCCCCTTGGCTAATGTGAAATGCTTCTTGGTCACTGAGACCTTGTTGAAGGCCAGAGCACACATGTTCAGTTTGCAGCCACTCCTTCTCTCTCTCTCTCCACCCTTTTACTTTAATCATCTTTCTCTGTTGGATCTTTCTTCTAAAGATAGGTATGGAGTAACATTGTGCTTCCAGGCCATTTTAAAAGTTGCTTCCAACACTTAACTCTCTGGAATTCTTTTCTTCCAAGTCCTTGGTTTCTTGTATTCCTTTGTCCAAGGCATGATCTATCTGGCAGATCTTTTGTGTACATCCTCCTGGGAGATAGGGCGGTGGTGAGTCTAGTTTCAGACAGACCTGGAACTGAGTACAAATTCCAGTTCCAATTCTTACTAGCTGTGAGACATTGGGCAATTTCTTAACCTCTCAGAAACCATTTCCTCAGCTATGCAATGATAATTCTTCCCTCTGAGCATGGCTGTGAGCGCTGAATGAAGTGCTGGGTGAATTCACCATTCATTTCCCCTTCCCTGACTGTGCAAAGAGACGTTGTATGAAATGCTCCCTCATATTTGAGTGGAAAGGCATGACCAGGGAATTCACTGCATCCCATTCATTCTGATTACAAACTGTTGGGGCAGAGAAAAGACTATATTTGAAAGAATTGTTCAACTTTCTGTGGATGATAGAATCTTCCCTCTCTCACCTCTGACTTCCTCTCAGACAAGCTCAGCATTTTAGAAATATAGTTTTATGATGATGTTCTTCTAGTTACTTCATATTTTTAAGCTTAGACAGTCAGTCTTTAGGAAGTTACCACCACCAGCAAGAAATGATTTGGCAACATGGGCAGTATCCTGCCATCACTTACAGGTGAGTGGTTAGTTTTCCTGAAATACATGGTGGTCAGCCAAGGTAGAGTACTTCCACATAAATGACAGAGCTTAAATTCTCCTATCTCTGGGCACAGAGAGAAGTCTTCAAGGAAATCATACTGTTGGTACTCCTTCCTCTGTCCCTTTGAGAGCAGAATAAGTAGAAGACTTCTGCAAAGTGCTGGGTGGTAATCTCAGTTATTGGGGTCTGAGTCACGGAGATGCTGCAGAGCTGTCTGTGTAGATTTCATAGGGCCACAAAGGCTTTGCAGCTCCTCTCACTGAGAGGTGGAGTCTGTTTCCCCATCTTTTGATTATGGGCTGGACTTGTGACTTGCTTTGACCAATTGAATGCTGTGGAATTGATGTTGTGTGGATTCTGGAGCCTTGGCCTAGAGAGAACTTGTAGCCTCTGCCCTTGCCATCTTGGAATGTTACCTTGAAACGGGCACATAAGGAAGCTGGTCTAGCCTCCTGGAGGAAGAGAGGCCACACAGAGGAGAACCCAGATACCCAAGTCGAAAGCCAGCATCACCTGCCAGTCATGTGAATGAGGTCATCTTGGACCCTCTGGCCCAGTTGACCCTCCAGATGAATGTAGCTACGTGAGTCACCCCAGGCAAAACCAGCAGAGGAACTGCCTTGCGAAACACAGTATCTTCAAAAATAATATTTCATCGTCATCTTAAACCACTAAGTTTGGCTGTGGCTTATAATACATAAAAGGCTAACAGAAACAATATCTAAAAGGAGTATTCTCCATAAGAATCCAATTCCTCAACTTCTATCCCCATGTATTAAGAATAAAGGCTAAGCAAGTCTCAGGCGTAAGTAGGTTAGGCCTCTACCCACAGGATGGGATTTGGAGTCAGAAATGAAGCCTACCACTAATTAGTATGATTAATCTGGCTTCATATCTTACATGCCCACTTTCAACTCTTCTAAGTTCAGGATTGTGTTTTCCCAGAAAGTTCCTGTTGAAATGCAAATACATCTGCAGGATGAGAGGGTAACATACTAATTTATTAAAGGTAATTATTACCTTAGTTAAAACAGCTTTTTGTTTAAGCAACAAATTTTTGAGTATTGGGTTAACAAAGCATACAAAGATTAAAACAATAATAATAATAACAACAATAAAAATAATAACACTCTAGTGACACTGGTAGTGTGCAATATATTAGGGAAGAGATATGTAAGCTATCTGTACCTCTGTCAGTGCACTGGGAGAGCTATGGGAGTTTGCAGAAAAAAGAAACTACTTTTGACTAGGGAAACTGGGGAATGATTCATAGAAGGGTAAGATTTGGGAAGACAGAGATAACCCATGTAGGGTATATATCCAAAGGAAATGAAATCAGGATCTCAAAGAGGTATCTGCACTCCCATGTTCATTGCATCATTATTGACAATAGCCAAGATAGGGAAACAACCTAAATGTCCATTGATAGATGAATGGATAAAGAAAATGTAGTACATACGGTGGGATATTATTCAGCCATGAGAAAGAGGGAAATGCTGCCATTTGCAACAACATGGATGGACCTGAGGGCATTACGCTAAGTGAAATAAGCCAGACAGAGAAAGACAAATATCGTATGCTATCACATATGTGGAATCCAAAAGAGTTGAACTCAGAAACAGAGAGTAGAATGGTGGGTATCAGGAGTTGGAGGGTGGGGCAAATGGGGAGCTATTGGTCAAAGGATGCAAACTTCCAGTTATAAGATGAATAAGTTCTGGGGGTCTGCTATATGACATGGTGATTACAGTTAATAATACTGTATCAAATACTTGAAAGTCACTAAGAGAGTAGATCTTAAATGTTCTCACCACAAAAAAGAAACAGTAATTATGTGAGGTGATGGAGGTGTTAACTCTACTGGGTAATCATTTCAAAATATATAAACATATCAAATCAACACATCTTAAACTTACACGATGTTACATGTCAATTACATCTCAATAAAACTGGAAAGAAAAAGAGATAACCCATGTAGTTTATACAATTAAATATATAAATTAAACATAGATGTAATAATGTGAATACGTATGGAATTTTACATATAATTATATACATAATACTGTGTTTATTGTTATATACATATAATAGTAAACATATATTGTGTCTAATAATGTGTGTGCGTATGTGTGTGTGTGTGTATACGCTTCCATACAGCAGAGGCCAGAGATAAGGAGTCTCAGACATTTTTATTGACAGGGAAAGACCTGAACATGCGGCTTGTCTCTGAGGAGTCAGGCCCAACTGTGGAGCCTGGGAGGGTGTCCCCAGCTGCTAGACAGGATCACGAGAACCTTAAGGGAAGGAATGTGTCTCGGAGAAGTGGCGTGTGAAAGGGGGTTACATAGAGGCCCAGCATATGGCACGAGCCTGGTTCAGAGCAAGTGCTTAATAAGTATCTGCTTAATTGAGTTTGATAAAAGGCAATACAAGAGCTCCTCCAACCAGCGCATGGAGCTATCATCACCTGCCATCAGACCCTCAGACAACTTACAGCTCCACTGCTCCTTGTTTTCTCTGCTTTTCACACTCCTGAGGTCTTCTATTATTTGTTTTTCCTTACTTCTATGACACTGTCATCTTGCCCTCTGCACCATCTTAATACAACATAAAGAATCATAAATAATCAGCTAGTCTCGGTTCCTCTAATTCAACTAACAACGATAAATAAACACGCACGTATACACACACACACACCATTGGCAAAATTAGGATGGCCATTTTTCATCCACGAGAATGTTCTTAAACATTTTATTCCATACCAGCCCTCCCACTCAATCAAATGTTTCTTTAAGCCAAGTGGTTCTCAACTGGGGGCGATTTTGCCCACCAGGGGTCATTTGACAACATCTGGAGGCAGTTTTGATTGTCATAACTGGGAGGATCCTACAGGCATCTAGTGGGTAGAGGCCAGGGATGCTGCTAAACATTCTTCAATGTACAGGGCAGTCCCTGCAACAGAGAATTATGTTTTAACCCAACTCTTATCTCATATGTACTTTTTTAAAATAATAAACTTTAGTTTTTAGAACAATTTTAGATTTGCATAAAAATTATGAAGATACTATAGGGAGTTCCCATAAACCTCACACTCAGTTTCCCTATTATTAAGAGCTTCCATTAGTTTGATACATTTATTACAATTAATGAATTAATATTGATATTTTATTATTAACTAAAGTCCATACTTGATTCAGACTTTCTTAGTTTTCACCCAGTGTCCTTTTTCTCTTCCATGATGACATCTAGTTGACCACATTCCGTTTAGTCATCGAGTCTCCTTATTATTCTTCAGTTCCTCTTGGCTGTGACAGTTTCTCAGACTTTTCTTGGTTTTAATGACTTTGACAGATTTGAGGAGTGCTGGTCAGGTGTTTTGTCTAACGTTCCTCAACTAGGATTTGTCTGGTGTTTTTCTCATGCTTAGTCTGCTGTTGTGGGTTTTTGAAGGAAAGACCACAGAGGTGAAGTGCCTTTCCATCACATGGTATCAAGGGTACATACTGTCAACATGACTTAACCCTGTTGACGTTGACCTTGATCACCTGCCTGAGGTAGTGGTTCTCAAGTTTCTCCACTGTAAAGCTGCTTGTTTTCCCCTCTCCGTTTTCCATACTGTCCCCTCTGGAAGGAAGTCACTATACGCAGCCCACACTTAAGAATTAAGGAGTCGGGTTCCACCTCCTCAATAGTGGAATATCTATATCAACTATTTGGAATGCTTCTGTATGTGAAATTTGTCTCTTCTTCCTCATTTATTTATTCAATCATTTATTTATATCAATATGGATTCATGGATATTTACTTTATGCTTTGGATTATAACTCTATACAGTCATGCATCACATAATGACATTTCAATAAACAAAGTACCACATGTATGGCAGTGGTCCCATAAGATTAGCATTGTGTAGCCTAGATGTGTGGTAGGCTGTACCATCTAGGTCTGCGTAAGTAAGCTCTGTGATATTTGCATAACCATGAAATCACCTAACAATGCATTTCTCAGAACGTATCCCCATCATTAAGCAACACATGACTGTATTATTTTATTTATTTTGTCCTCAAATTGTTCCAGCTTTGGCCATTGGGAGCTCTTTCAGTTGACTCCTGTGTCCCTTTGACATACCCTCAGTATTATGTTGTTTTATTTTGTTTGAGTTCTTCCTGACTTTCTGGCACTACAAGACTCTCCAGGCTAATCTTACATATTTCCTGCCACAGTCCTAGAATCAATTGTTTATCCAAGGAATCTTCTTCTTTTTATTGGAGAATGGTATTAGAAACCAAGATCCAGGCATTAGGTGTGTTTGTTGCTACTGGGGGAACTTTTCATTTTTTAAATAAAGTCTACTTTTCATTTAAAAAAACCCTAAGTAGGGTCCAGCCCCATGGCCTAGTGGTTGAGTTCAGTGTGCTCTGCTTCAGCAGCCTGGGTTCAGTTCCTGAGCTCAGACCTACACCACTTGTCTGCAGCCATGCTGTGGGGGCAACCCACATAAAAAATAGAGGAAGATTGGCACTGATGTTAGGTCAGGGCAAATCTTTCTCAAGCAAAAAGAGGAAGATTGGCAACAGATGTTAGCTCAGCACAAATCTTCCTCAGCAAAAACCCCACGTATATAATATGCCTTGAGATATTAGCTAGTAATGTAGTATATGTATATAATCTATAAATACATAAATATAAATATATTGGGAATACATGTTCCATTTTTTTAACCCATGCATAATGGAAAAAATGCTTGGTGACTACTGCTCTCAAACCCTGTCATTAAGGAGACTCAGCTCTAATACATCTTAGTCTCCATGATTCCCAATTATGGTTTCATCTTCTTGAGAGAGAGAATCCAGAGCTGGGCATCTATTTCTCAGTCAAGGGTGGCAAGACATGGCTTCTGCAGGCTCACCCCTCTGAGTCAGGGACAGGTCCCAAGAAGGAGTTGGTGCTGTGCCCTGGGCAGTCTCCCCAGGAGATGCCCACTGAAGAGGACATGAGGGCAATGTGGTGAGAGAGGGAGGGGCAAGAGGAAGCAAGGGGTGCAGGGTGGGTAGAGCTGAGCCAACTCTGACATGGAGCAGGGCAGGCTCTCAGATTCCTCCCTGGCCACATGCCTGGTTCCACCATCACCTTGGGCCACCATCTCCTAGATAAGGTGCCCCCTTTCACCAGGAAAACTAAGGGAGGGACGGGAGATTGGCCAGTGCCTCTTTGGCATGAGAACAAGAAACTCTACACACTCAAAGCACTCTCTGTGCTGGGACGAGTAGCTTGTATACATATAAACACAGGAACACAGAACATTACAGAAACATCAGGAGCACTGCTGGGGGATGGGTAAATCTACTCATGGCCCTCCCCCCAGGGCTCTCCAGGAGCTTTATGCATCGTCTTGTTTGTCTTCTAAGCAGCCAATTGGATAAAGGTAAACGCTAGGCCTCTGTTTCTCCTTTTAAAAAAATACACCAGAAAACCAAGTGCCTTACTCTTGCAGAGAACTTTCCCAGAAACCCTGTTACTAATGCTGACTGCAAATATGGCAAACCATAGATCCTGACTAATGCAGGAATTTGGCCTTAGTTTTCCAAGTCAAACCGTAAATTTGTTGGGATGTTGGCAGTGATTTGGGGGGAGGCCATGCTAACTAATGGACTGGGTGGGAGAGGTCCAGAAGATTTTGTTCTGGGTAGGGCAGGATTGGGTTACCCTGGAGAGCAGCCTTCTGCCTGGGAAGCAGACTAGACTTTTTCAACTTTCCCAGTAGAGGGAAGAAACAACATTACTTATAACATCTGGAAAATGTATGGTGTCACGATCTGAGACGTCTCCTCAGGTTTGCAAAGAGGTGCTGGTGAATACTTGACCATCTGGGTCCTGACTGGGAGGGGCCAGACAGGAGCTAGAACCTGCCTTCCACTCCTTCCTCTCACTGCCACTAGCCTCATGAAGAAGCCCTGGGTCTCTAAAATTGGCTTCTCAGCAGCTGGAATTTCCACTAAGACTCCCCGCAGCAGCTGCCCCAGGCCCCAGCCCCAGCCCCTGGCCCCCGTCCTCATCTGAGGCTGTCCTCACAACACACTGCCTGGCCATAGCCCAGCTGGGGAAACAGATGCAGTTCTGTCAGGGAATCCACAAACCTTCAGTTTGGGGTTAAAAGCATAGAAAATCATAGTATCAGTTATCAGTGTTGTAGCTCTAATGTTACCCTAGTCAAATCACTGCTGATTAAAACCAGCCCTGTTAATAAACCACAGGCTTTATTTCCCCTCAAGTGTCTATAACCACTTTCTTCAACCCCTATTAAAAGGCAAAACCCAAAGAAAAACACAGCTTTGGAGACCAAGTGCCGTTTATTCCCCAGAGAAGAAGAAGTGGACAAGAAAGAAATGGTTCTTTCTCTCTCACCTTTCCCCCACTTAATGGAGTCCAACCTTTTTCATAACTGGAGGGAGAAATCAATAAAAAGCAGGCAGGCATTATCATCGGTCTGCAACGTTAGATCGGCTGCAAGCCGCCCTCCTCCGCCTCCTACAATGAACGCATTTGCCAGCAATTCCCTGCGTCTGACTCACATCCTTATTACCTCCTTCTCCTCTTGCTTTCCCCTTAAGGGACTGATTTTTCCTCCCATCTAAGCCAAAAAGAATTTCTCTGGATTAAGGAGACTGATGAAAGCATTTTTAATATTTGAGTTCAGGTTTGCAAGCTCCATAAAACCCACGCTTCCCCTTGCCTGCTTTGTCTCCCCCCGCCCATCCCTGTCAGTAGTTTTCCTCCTTCATTTGCTCTACAGAAACCAGCCAAGGACCTTCTCCAGATGGGTCTCTGGCCCCCTGGCAGCGTCCTCTGGGGACTGCCTTCTCTCCGCAGCCTTCGCTCTGCGGGCCCCAGATCCAAGATGGACCATCTTTCAAAAATCTTTCAGAAAGTGGGGGCAGGAGCGGGACTTATGTGACATCTTTCATGTTGATACCATATGACTTTCAAGTAAAGACCGGTTGACAATGTGCTGACCGGCTCGGAAGGGAACGTGCTCCAAGCCTGGAGGGGAAGTTTTGACAGTTCATTCCAGGGAAAACTGGAACCTTCCCACCCACCCTGCCTTTGACTAATGCGAGGTGGAAAGGAGGAAAGCAGTGTCTTCCCAGGGCGTGAAGATAATGGCCTTTGTTCCTCCCACATTTGCCTCACTGTTACAACACTCCTTTCCTTGCTCCTCAAATTAATGGTCGCTTTGCCAACTTTACCTTAAATTCCTGGAACCTTGAAATTACCACGTGTAAAAAGGCCTTTGCTGGGGTAAGCTTGCCAGGAACTGCTCAAATCCAATTCAATTAAGTGGTTCTTGGGAGGCAAGGGACCTAGTTTTTTAAAAAAAATTAGTGCTGAATGGGCCACCCCGCTCCTATTCTGAGCTTGGGGTCGGAGATCTGGTTGCTCCACTGGCAGCTACCATACCAGGCAACCGTTCGGCCTTCTCGTCACACCAAAAGACCCCCTGCCTTCCGGCCAAAGCGTCATCTTAAAACGGTAAAAACCATCTGCCACCAAATGCCTCGCTCTGACATTTTCCATCCCTTTTCATATCCGATCGCATCACCATCAACAGGACAATTGTTTTCAGACGATGGCAATGCACTAAATGACACACTACATGACAGATTGGTGTGTGTGCGTAAGTACTTCCTGACCGCCTCTATGCCGTTCTCTGTAAGAGGGCATGACGACTGTCATCTCAAGGTACAGCACTGAGAAGAGACTGGCAGACAGAAAACCAGTCAGTGCTGTGAGTCACCAGGAAAACTGTCCCTCTAACAGAGGAGAGAGGAACTCTTTGTCTAGATGCGTAGAATTTAGAGTGTGAGTCCCCTCTCTTTTTCAGTGGATGTGCTCTAACAATTTTAGTGCTTATGACGTTAATGACAGCTAATGTTTCCGTTTTAAATATGATGTTTTTTAGCAACAAGAATAACCAAAACATCATCTCATTGGTGTTTCTCCAGAAGACTAGGAAAACTAATATGCTTTGTGCCAGGAACTGCTTTCTCAAAAGTTATAGTAGTCAATCCTGACAGTAGTCTCATGAGGCAGGTATTATACATCAAATGAGGCCCAGAGATATTGTGTCACTTGCCCAAGGTCATTCATCTTCATCCCTATGATTGTCATTGTCATTACCATATCAACTTTCTATTTAGCACCAATTTAAGGCTAGTGGCTATTGGAAGTATTTTATAAGAGTAATTTCTAATCCTATCAATAACACTGCAAAGTAGGTATGTGGGACATCACTTCATAAATGAGTAAATCAAAGCTCAGAGGTTCATCAACTCTCTCCAAGCAACACAGTTAATAGGCAGCAGACTTGAGATTCACATCCATGTCAGTGACTTCTGAGGCTCATGGTGTGTTGGTTTTAAAATATGTCTACAAATTCTTTGGTACTCCTCCCACCAAAAGGTGCACATTAATTTTTCTCCCCTTAAAAGTAAGCTGTACTTAGTGATTCACTTCCAATGAAGGGAATATGGTGGAAGGAAGGTGCGTGACTTCCAAAATTAAGTCAAGGCATTATGGCTCCTTCCTTGCTCTCCCTCTCTTCTCAGTTTACTCTGGGGGAAGCCAGCTGCCATATCATGAGGACACTCAAGCAGCCCCATGGAGAGGCCCATGTGGCAAGAAGATGAGGCCTCCTGCAGCAGCCATGTGTGGAGCCATCTTGGAGGCAGATCTTCCAGCCCCAGTCAAGCCTTCAGATGACTGCAGCCCCAGCAGACATTGTGACTGCAACCTCATTAGAGACCCTGAGCCAGAACCACCGAGCTCAGCCACTCCTGAATTCTGTGAGAAACTGTGGGATAATAACTATTTGCTGTTTTAGTATGCTAAATTCTGGGGTAATTTGTTATGCAGAAATAGATAACTAATGCACACATTTCTCTCCTGAATCATGTTACCTCAAAAACAACTCCACTTGCCCTTGTGTGTCCAACAGCACACAAAATTAAGTGGGACAAGGAGAAAAAAGCCCTTTCCAGACTTGGCACCTTTAGAAACATGTACCAAGTGCCCAGAAACTTCATGAGTGGTCACACCTGTACAGAGAATCACAAAAGCTGAAGTTGACTATCTGTGGTTGAACCCAGTTTCCCATGGTCCAAACCAAATACAGAAAGCAGTTGGCTTGAGTTAAAGTTTCAAGCTTTTGAAGTCTCCAGAGAATGAAATGGAAGGTTTCCTTCCACTAATCCTTTGATGTTATGATGAGACCCTTTGTACTGAGCTGACACCACCTGACTGAGAAGCTTAGAGACTAACCACTGAAATCTCTCCGAGGCATTTTGGGCTGATAGAAAATTTCCCCTGGATGAAATAAATGACCCCAGCATGCCTCTCAAACTCCCAAAGAAATTTGGGGGTGTTCAGACATCCCCACGCTCAGACTGAATGTCTCAGTGTTACTTTTGCTTCTCTGGGGCTTGGCCAGGCCCTTGATAAAAACACTGAAATAGCCTAAGAAATGTACATGCTACCACAGACACAGAATCCAAAATGTCACAGCCGAAAAGTTCAAAGAGCCTGGACAGGTTCCTAAACTTTATCAGGATTTCTGAGACATCCAAACTCATTTTTCCTGTCACTGCTTTTCCAGTGCTTAGAAGTTCTTGCACGGAAGATTAAAAATGTGGAGGTTTTGCCTCTTTACAGAACTGCAAATAAAATATCCCCAAGAGAAGGTCTCCTTGATGAATAAACACATGACTTTCATTTGCCTGGCTCTGCGAAAGTGCTTTTAAAGGAATCCAGGCGAAATCTCCCTGGACCACGACTCACAGGCTGCCTGCTCCCCAATCCTAGCACCAGGATAACTCAGACCATGCTTTTTTCCTTCCTCTTTTTAATCAAATTCATTATAGCATGCTATTACTCCTGGGGCTGCATTTCTCCAGATGGTTTTCCAGCACCACTGTGGACTCCATTCAGAAGGAAATGGAACAGTGTTTCCCAGTTTAGTACCTTAAATCAGTTTGTTTTCCCCAGGTCCCTGTGCATGCTGACCTCACTTTTCACTGAACTCCGAGAGGACTGAGTCTGTATCACACCAGACTGGATCATGTGTCTGGGATTACACAAAATAAAAGTAGCTTTCTCTCCTCATTGGGGGGGGTGGGGGTGGGGTGTTGAATAACGTAAGGCCAAAACAATACCTTGAACTGCTTTGGTGCTAGATTCATGGTGGTCGTTAACCTACTGGTTAACTCAAATCCATAAAATATATCCATGAAATATTCCTTTATGATTCTATCCAGTTTCTATCCATCTTGGTTTGAAAGCCCTATGGTGGCACAACTAATATAGCCGCCTGTTCATTTTCCAGGCACCCCACATCCTCCACACCAGCAGCTCCAGTCTAGAGCCCAGTCAATGCTCACATCTGTCTTCTCTCCAGGTTGATCACTGGTCCCTTAGTGAAAATCTCCCTTTAGCAGCTGATAGTAACAGTGGACTTGTACCCACTCCCCTAAATCTGCTACTTTAGGCCCAAAGCACGGAAGAAACCCTTCCTTCTGACAACATACCCAGTCCCAGACATCTCCAGAAGACAATTCCTATCTGTATTAATATTATGCTAATAGATAATATTAATAGGTAATGCTATTTGTTAACTAGTATGTGCCAGGCATTCTGCTATATGTTTCATCTAATTTACCTCTCATAACAATCTATAAAGTGGACTTTATTAGCCCCTTTAAACTGCCAATGCAGTTGACAGGGGATATATAATGTGTTCAAGGTCACTTAGCTAATGAGAATGAGAGTGTGAGGCTCTGGGAGCCCAAGTCTGAACAAGACACAGGCAAAGGCACAAAAGTGCAGACAGTGAAGATTCTGATACTGTGATAAATCCCAAAACAGAGTCACGTAGGAACTGCGGTGTCCCAGAAGAGGGCATGATTAAGGGATTAGGGGGAGTGGGAGGGAAGACTGAGAGAACCGTGAGGACGCGAGGAATCTTGAGCTGGGTAGTAGAAGATGAGTAGATGTTGACAAGGCTGACATGGAGAAAAGAGCAGCAAGAGCCTGAGGGGTATTCGAGGAGATGGTGCATCATGTCACAGGCCCAAAGAGCGTGGCCTGGTTCAGAGTGACACGTAGTTTGGTATAACAGGAGCAGAGTGTCTGAGAAGAGAGAGAGAATGGAGGACATGGACAGTCAGTTGGCCTGGGATCAGATTACAAGGGCTTTGTATGCCCTCCCAAGGGCATACACTGTGTTTTACACTGTAGGTCAGAGCATGCACTCAACGGTAGTCATTATAAATTTGTATTTTGAAAAGAGCTCTCTGGGGACAGCATGAGCTGGAGGCATGGTGACCAGTTGTCTGTTCTAAGTAATCTGTAACAGAGATTGAGAGGAGGCAGAAATGCATAATACGTTTAGGAGTAGATGCAGCAGGACATATGAGCATGGAGGGAAAGCAAATAGCAGTGTAAAAAAGTTGGATTCTAGGCAGCAGTGAAGTTTCAGGTGGATGGTAGTGACCTAAACAATGCAAGGAAAAACAATTCATTTTTTTGTCAGGGGGAGTTAAGATTGTATTACATTGTGTTTTCCATGAAACATTGACAGCTTCCATCTGCATGTGTTGGAGGCCCCTCAGAGAGAATTTAGAAGATGCTGGCTGAGATATAGCCATCAGTCTGATTCTGAAACCCTTCAGCAGTAAAGTTGACATCCATATCTTTCACATGCCTTGAGAGCCTGGTAGAAAGGATCTGCACAAGACCTGCCCCACTCTGTAAAGGATGGGCAGCACTTGGAGAAGGGAGCGCTTCTCCCTCACTCGAGCAACCATCTTCACCTTGAAAGCCTCTCAGCCAGACCCCGTGGAGAGGGGCGCCTGATGAAGGGTCTCACTGAAGAATAACACCTCTGTAGGACCCAAAGCCCCTCTGCCTGGCTGAAGCCTGTACTTGGAAGTAGAGAAGCAGCAGGAAAGTCTGCAGTTCAATTGAACTAACATTTACTTGGCATCTGCTATACACCAGTCACTGTGCAGAACATTGGTCCTCAGAGCTAAGACCATGATTTCTGACTGAAAGGAGTTCACAGTCTGCAGGACCAAGAGGAGCAGGGTGGGAGTGACCGAGAAAGGTGGAGCTGGAGAAAACTCAGGTCCAGAGGAGTGGCGGGGGTGCAGTTCTCCTCACTTAACCTGACCAGATCCTGCTCACGGTCAATAAAGACAAACCCAGGTCGAGAACCAGGACACAACAGGAAAGCTTCCACCTTCATACCAAGGTGGCCAAAATATAGACTGCTGGGTGTTTCTCCTTCATCACATTCGCAATATTTATTGTAAGTAAAATCAGCGAATTACTTGGTAATCCTTTGCCTCGGGTTTGTCTCCCCATCAGGCCTGTGCATATCTTGCTCATCATTGTGTCCCCTTTGCTTGAGAAAACACTTGCTAAAGGGAAGGCTTCTGGAAAATTGGAGGAGGAAAGAGACCACGTCTTAGGCAAATATAAGAATATTGTGCTCTGGAGAACCCACGCAGCCCCTCCCCCAGCATGCAGACGCCAAGGATGTAGCATTTCACAAATCAGACTCACTCCATAAATCCTTTCTTTAAGCCTGAAATTTCTCGTGAAGATTACCACTCTAAGGAGTAAAAGATAGGAATCTGCCTTGAAACAAACATTCTCCAGTAAATATTATTCGTCTCCCTGGGATGCATTCCCCATTTATTTCTCCTCTTGGATTTTCATTTCTGAGACTTTATCCTCTAAACGCTTTCTATCCATAAATAATCTGCGTCCATCTCAAAGGCTCCAGCTATCCATGAGCACTTGAGAATGATGATAAAACCCAGCTCTTAATTCCGGCACCTCCGACTCATGCATGCTCTCCTAGCGATGCAGCTAATTGAGAGCAATGTGGAGCCTCTCTCGATCAGGTGGTGAGTCTGGATTGCATGGGAGTGAGCTAATGCACAACTGGACTTTTAGGAAGTCGAAGGACCAGAAAAAAAGCATATGTCAGATGTTGAAAGTGCAGAATAAGCTGACACAGGAAACTTGATTTTGGTTGCAGATGTACTTCTTGAAAGCAAGGCGTGTAAATTACCCATCTTTGCTGAGACAGCACCTCAGCCAGCGCTTGCACGGAGCAGGCCCTCAGCAACTCTTTGATGAACTAGGCCGAGCAGGCACCACTACTATGAAGAATCTAGAGACATCTGTCTACAGGACCAACAGGGCAAACATTTAAGATCAAATGAAAATTTTCACCCCCAAAGAGCTTATACTATGCTGCAAGGCTGCCCTCCAACTGGTAGAATTGAAAAAATTAATGTTTCCTAACAAATATCTTTTGCTTCCAAAAAGTATTGAGTATCTTAACACACACACACACTCATACACACACACTCAGTTATGTGTGCACACAAACTCTCCGGGAGCACCAGAGTTCAGGATATATTAAGTATACTCGGGCGAAAGTAAGAAAAGTGAGTCCTGCTGATTAGAGAAGCTAAGAGAGAACCAAGGGCAGCCTGCCTCTGACTTGTGGGCTCCTCTCTGAACTCTCCCCTCAGCACGACCAGCCCAAGCCTAGCTTCCTCCACAAAGACTCTCTTGACCTCTTTCACCCTTAGGTATTGCTCCTTTCTTAAAATCACAGCAAATGTTTAGCCTGGTTTAAGGCCAAACAAGCAGGCTCCAGAATGATAATGCCAGTTGGTGAACCCATGAGACAGGAGCTAAATCTTCTACACCTTTTCATCTTCAGAGCCGGCCAGTTGTAAGTGCTTCCTATCACTTTGAATAAAACCCCAGTGATAGACCAAACATGGCATTGTTCCCTCCCAGCTGACCTCCCCACCTCCCACCTCTCTCCCCTTTGCTCACTGTTCTCCACATACACTGGCCTTCCTTTAATCCCTCAAACAAGCCAAGCTTGTCCCACCCTGGGGCCATTTCAAGTGCTGTGTGCATGCCCAACATCCCCTGCCCACTTCATGTGGCTAACCATCACCATTCAGGTGGCAGGTCACCTGTATCCTCCCCAGAGAGGTGCCGTCTGCCCACTCAATCACCCCCACACTCCTGTGACTTTCTATCACACCACCCTGATAGTAGATGGAGCTTATTATGATCTAGAATTGTGTGATCTGTCTATTTACTTACTTATTCTCTAGGTATTTTCCCCCACTAAGGAGTAAATTCTGTAAAAGAGCACCCTTGGCTATTCTGTTAACCTCTGTAACTCCAACCTTCAGAAAAGTATCTAACACGTGTTGGGTGCTCAGTGAAGATCTGTTGAGTGAATGAGTAATTTAAGAACAGATATTTATATGATGATATCAACAAATTTGTTCTCTAGATGAATTAATATATGCAAAATGCTCAAGAGTGACTGGCATATGGAAACCATGCAACGTGTTATATTTTATTATTATTATTACTACATTATCACTACTAGTTTCTATTGTCCCAGCCTCCTCTTTTTGCACCTTTTTGGGTTTTTTGGGGGGGGGGGCATTGTTTTTTGTATTTTTTGCTTCTTCTTAGTTTCTATCTCCCTCCCAGGCACCCAGTTACAGTTTTTCTCTCTCCTTTCTGCATCAGTCCTGTTTTCCAATCCTCCCACCTACGCATGTGAATGTATATGTGAATAAGGGATCATTTTTTAAAACTAATGACCTTCCCAGAAATATTTGCCTTTCTGCACTCACATGCCAATGAGAACACACTGACTGAAGAATTTCTAACACTAAATGATAGGTTGATGAGTCTATCTGGGACCACTGCTTTTTTTCAGTGTCCCTAACATATGACACTGTGATGTTATCACATCTTACAGATCAGATCTTTCCTTAAAAGTCATTGCTGAAGACACAGCTTTTGGCAAAATCTAATAATTATCTAAATCTCCCATATCAGTTAAAACTAAGTTTTATGTAAAAACACCAAGTAAGTAATATTTGTCTTTCTCTAACCCAGTCAACCTTCCAAACCTTGGTCCATGTTACACCCCTTGCACTTTCTGGGAAGCCTGTGCCCTCTTTACATGTCCTTCTCCAGCTATCCCATTGAAATCCATTCTTTGAGAACAAATTTTTCTATCAATCATTTACTCTTTGGTAAGAACTTTAGTCAAGGTGCTACATCTGTAGAAGTACTTGTCTCTCATATTTAATTTTTTAATTGTAAAAAGAAAGAAAGTCATTGGGAAAGAAATTTCAAGAATCTGTGAACAGGCAGGGCAGAAAATATTTGCAAGGAGAAAGGGGAAAATTCCTAGTTTCTAAATCACTTGTCACTGAACCATCCAACAGATTAGAAAAGCCAACCTTGGTCCACCCTTCCTCATCTGTCCTTAGGTTCTTAACATCTCTCTCAGAGACAATGTCTTTAGATAGAATTCCTTATGAGGGATAGCTTAATCTGCTAATTAAAATAATGTTAGGTGTACTGTCAGACTGGACAGCATCCCATCATTTATAGCTCTTTTATCTATGTGTGAAAGGAATGACTATGAAATCAAAAGACCCTAAGATATTTTTAGCTTGCTCTAAACGGAATGCATTTTCTCCCTGTTTATATTCAGAGATAATAATATTTAACAAGCCTATTTTGGAGCATTTTTTCCCTTTCTGTTAGCTGTGGACCCATCTGTTCTGCATACAAATTTGGCTTCAACCCCCACATCATCAAATCATGCAACAGTACTAAATATGACCTTGCTTCAACACCCAAGAGATTTCGTTGTGAAATCCTCTGTTATCTAAGAGTTTCAGCTCCTTAACACATTCTCTGACCAGGCTGAACATGGAATCTAGGATTCAGACTGGGATTAAGTTTCCATAAATTTTTTTACTCAACAAACACAAATAAACTCCCTCCCCTCTCCTCATAAGTTTTATCAAGATGGTTGAAATCCTTTGCTGAACAGGTCTCAGCCCTCCCTGGGGAAGGTGCTGGAATGCAGGAGGAGTAATTGGCCTTTCCCATGGTGTTGACACAAGAGTAGATAAACTGGAAAACGTAGGCAAATTGTTCACTAGTCAGCCTCCTTCTCCTTTAAATTATAGGAGGACATCAGCATAAATTCCTGGATTCACAAAGAATATCACAAAATCTCATAACAGGAGCTTGGAGACCATCTAAACCAACACTTCCTTCTTAGTCACAGATTCCAGTCACTCAGTCACTTCTCCAAGGTCATCCGCTTAGTAAGTGGCAGAAATGGACTCAAAACCAGGTTTCTGACTCCTTGAGTTCAGAGTGCTTTAAAAGTCAAATAGTCTTAGAGTTTTTACTGCAGAGAATATATATACAGTTTGCCAGTGTAACATCAACAGAACATAAAGTGAAATGGAAAGTTGGATCACTCTCTAGGATATTCAGATAATTCGGGAAAGACTAGAGCCTTATTTTCCCTCTAATTGATCAAGAGGAGTCAACTTGTGAACTCAGACTAAGAAAATGTGATGTTGGTGCCTTCCACGTGTTATCCATCTCATCATTTATGAGAAAGTTCATACACTTCAGGAAAGGTACTACAAAATGTGACATCTCTGAAATATAATCAATTCCATTCTCTCATCTTCATTTGGAACATCTTTCCAGAAGGAATATCTGCCTTTCTAGCCCTCATCTCCCTTTTGTGTTGATTTAGTCCTAGCAAAAGGGAAATTTTCTAGTTCTCACTTGCAGCATAGAATGCCTTCCTTGAACACTTACATTTTCAAGTGTCGATGGGGGTCAATAGGGCTGACGATTCAAGACACAGCAGCAGACTTCAAAGAAGACAGAAAGTGCACAACTCCCAGGGAAGTTCTTACTCTCAACAGTGTTCCCTTTTCCTGGCTGTTGATGTCATGAGCTGCACATAAGTGTGGAGACCACTCTGTGTAAAGCCAAGAGAAGGCAGATTTGGTCGCCTTCATTATTATTTCCACTGCCCCCATGAGAGGTCTCAGGAGCTGCTGCCTCAACACTCTGAACTCCAGAAAGTGGCCTTGCTCTCTTCTCCCTCCCTGCACCCTTTCTCAGAGGTACAGCCCCTTCCAGGCTAGAGACAGAAGCTGAGATTGCCCCAGGAAGAGGCTATGTTCTCATTAGAGGCGGTCTCACTCTGGGGTTTTGATATAGAAATCCAGAACAAAGCAATTCCTGAGTTCAGCTTTCTTTCTGATCAGGTCCTTCTCTAAAAACCCATATTCTCTTCTTTCACCAATTCTCCATTCTCTAAGTCATCCATCCTTCAGACATTGGGAAGCGTGGCTCTTTCACTAGTCCAGGGAGAACCATACTTTGTGCAACTTCCTGACATTAAGACTTTCTAGTGATCCACTCATTCATTCACTCACTCAACATTTATTTATTAAACAATCATATTCTTTGTCAAGCACAAAGAAGACACATTCCCTGTCCCTACGGTGGCTCACAAAAGAAAATAGAGAGATAGCCAATGAACAAGGAGACACACACACATAATATTACATATATATTTCATGTGTAAGTTAATTTCACACACACTCACACTTTCACCCTCAAAAATTGTGTGTGTACATATGTGTGTGTGTATATACAATTTAAATTGTGATATGTACTTTAAGAGAAATTTTTTAAATTCTATGGGGAAAGATAACCGAGGAAACCCAGCTTACATTGGAGGGTGAGGAAAAGGAGGTGACAATTTATCTAAGATACAAAGAGGGACAGAGAGTTGGCCCCCTCATAAAAGGGGGGTGAGAGGCCCAGGCAGAGGACACAACATGTGCACAGATTCTGGGGAAGGAAAGAGTGCTTTAGCTCATTTCCAACCCTTTTCAAGCTCCTTATTTCTTCCTTCCTCTGCACTTGTCTGTGTTTCTTCCCTCCTTTCCCCATACCTGGCTCTCTTGGTGCTCTGTCTGGCTTTTCCTTTCCTGTCTATCAAGATCCTGTACCTCCCTTGGGTCTGAGAACTCCTGAGGATGCCTCCCAGACTATGAGCTCCTTGCACCAGCCTGTTCCTATGAAAAGTCAAGTCATCTCCAGCACAAGGTCTTCAAGAAGACATATTCTGCAGAGAAACTTTTCTTAGCAAACAGTGGCCTGGTTTTATCCAAGGACAGAGCTTCTGCATGTGTACCTTTGTGTGCAAATGAAACCTGTTTTCAAAGGGCCATGAAAAGGCAGCTCTTTGGAATTGACTGGATATCAAAATGTTAACAGAATCTAAACACATGTGAATAGAGATAGATCAGTAGCTTCCCCTTTTTTTTTTCTAACTTAAGTAAAAGCAGCCTTCAACTAAGAAAGCTTTTCTCATAGCTTCTTAACCTGGGAGACTGTGGAATGAATATCCTCAAAGGAGTCCATTGGTTTGTGTGAAAACCTAGTACTTCAGTAGAAGAAAAAGCACTGTTCTTCATGAAGAGACTGTGGCTCTGCTCACCTCGCTCTGTCCCCCATGAGACCCCCAGAGAGGTTCCAGGAAACCCCCGGGCTCTGCAGAGCACAGCTTGAAAACTCTTGCTACAAGAACCACTTAATTAAAATTCTAAACTCAAGAGTTTTGAGCTGGTTGTTGCTCATAGACACTCCCTTTAACAGCTGTGGACAGCATGTGGTCCAGGCCTGCCTAAATGAGGAGTGTCATCTTATGAAGAAGTCAGGAGATGACCAATGTCTGCCAATGACTTTGGGACTTTCGCTGCAATGCTTTATCTAGAAGCAGTCTTGGTCCATTCAAGAAAACAGGTTAAATATATTCCCCAGACACATCTCTTAGAGTGAACTACAATAGCAGGAATTAGCATATCTTCAGAGTTAATAATATCTGGACATTTTAACCTCTATTAGGGTTAAATAAAAAATAAGGCCTCTTACAGCCAAATAAAAAATTTACTTTAGTCTTAAATCTACAGAGGATAAAACATGAGAATAGAGGAAAAATATGGGATAATGTTGGTCAAGTTGATACTATCCAAATGATAAGAAAGATTATCATTGAAGATTTTGGTAATTTTCAGTATTCAATACATTCGTCTAAAAATAGTTTGAGGTAGAAGGCATATGCAAAATGTTTGTACCAGTCTGGGTTCTTGCTGGCAAGCAACAGAAATGGACATCGGTTAACTTAAGCAGAAAAAGGAACTCATTGGATGGGAGTTGGGTAGCTCAGGGAATCTATGAGAAGCCTGGAGAAACCTGGGAAGGGAAAGAGCAGCCATGATCCAGCCACAGGAACTATGTCTTTAGGACATGCCCAGTGGTACCAGGACAATGGACATTCACTGTCACCACCACTCCACCAACAGGCCCTCCAGTCCATGGACACTAGCCTCTGCAGCAGCCACCACAGATAATCTTTAATTAGCCCTGGTCTTTGTATCAGTTCCTGAAGACCTTCTGGAAATTCAATATCTGACCCCATCAACTTTTGTTAATCCTGGAATTCCTCCCAAAATAGGAAAGCATTCAGATGGTGGGAAGCCGAATATTTTTTTTGAAATGTCCTTAGCAATATTATACTAGAAAATGTGATAATATAGATGTGATGAGAAAAAGAAAATTTTAAGATCTTAACAGCTGACACCAGGATTTCCTTTAAGAAGCAACTGTAAATGTTAAGTTAAATCCTTTGATAAGCACTGAGGTTGAAGGCAAGACTTGTAAGCAGCACTGGGCCTGGGCCCAAGTGAGAGAGGAAGGGAAGCTGCTCTGCGTAATGAAAGGAGGTGAACTGCAGCTCCCGGACAACCTGTTAGAGGAAGGTCTGAAAGAGGGAGGGGGAGACAGGAGACAAGGGAATGAGTTCTCGCTGGTGGGAGGCTGGGCACTAAATGATGTGGTCTTCCCCAGGACCACTCCATCCAACAATTGTCTTTTTCCAGAAAGTCTATCAAACTCATGACGCCTCAGTGTAAGTAATGAGGACATTTCTCATTATGGAACCAAAGAAGCTGTTTCCAGTTGAGAACAAAGTCATGCTATCAAACTTAGCATGTGAACAAAGCCAAGAGAGGCAGAGAAAGTTAGGAGAATGTAGCCCCCCACACTCCACACACACACACCTCCATATACACTTACATTTGGCAGAAATCTGGGGAGGACCTTACACTTCCACCAGCCAAAGAGTGGAGAGGGAGATATTCAAAGCAATTAGGGGACAAAGTGATATCTGGGCTCCCCGGAGATGAAGAATCTAGTGGGAGAGACAAGCTAATAGGAAAACAAGGTTAACTCAATGCTATCACAGTGTAACGAGTGGAGCGGGAAGCCAGCAGATGGAATGGGACAAACACTGTGGAAGAGAATGATGTTTATGATAAACTTTAATGTATGAGAAGAATTTTGACAAGTAGAAGAAAGAGCTGCCAAACGTAATGTGCAGAAAATAGCATAAAAAAAATAGGAAGACACAAATCTACCGGGGGTTTGGAAAACTGTAACTGCTTCATGGAAGTTATGTGATGAGATGCTGTGGGAAAGATGGCCACGGCAGGGTGAGTGGCCTCATCATAGGGAACTTTGAATGACTTCTCAGCATCTGGAACTTTATTCTATTATAGGGCAAGGAGGAGCCATGGTATGTTTCAATGAGGAGAAAGAAATAATCTGATCTGTATTTTAGAAAGGTAATTTGTGGTGGTGTGGAGAAGGTACAAATTTGGTGAGAGATTAGAGAGATGGTGACTAGCTGAAAGGTTATTGTAATAATATGAGCAAGAATTGTTGAAAGCCTGAAGTAGGGCAGTGGTGAGAGGGCAGAGACAGGAGGTGCCCTGGGGAGGAAATAGGAACAATCCACTGACTGATGGACATGCAGCAAGAGGGGTAATTGACGGCTCGCCGGTGTGTGCAAACTGGACAATGAGAAGAGAAACAGTTGGGGGTTTGGGACAATGACTCTGCTTTGGATGTGTAGAAGCTGAGGTTCTGACGGGTTGGTCCTGTGGTGACAACCCAGCAGGGAATGGGACATTCAGTTCTGGAGCATGGATGTGGGAATGGAGGAGAACTCCCAGAGAGTGGAGAACCAGGACAGGGCAGAAGTGAGGAACTCAAATGCCCATCTTTAAGGATAAGCCAAAAAGGATCAGCCAGCAGAAAAGGAAAAGGGACAGATCTAGAGGTAGTTGTAGAAGCAGGAGAGCTCATCTGAGTCCTCAGAAGGGTCTATTCCCTTCCCCTTTGAGAACTTTCTCACACACCAAAGCTATCTTCCAAGGGCTGTAGGGAGGTGTGCTAACAACGAGATTTTTTTTTGAGTGTGTGTGAGGAAGATTAGCCCTGAGCTAACATCCATTGCCAATCCTCCTCTTTTTGCTGAGGAAGACTGGCCCTGGGCTAACATCCATGGCCATCTTCCTCTACTTTATATGTGGGATGCCTGCCGCAGCATGGCTTGATTAGCAGTGTGTAGGTTCATGCCCGGGATCCAGGCTAGTATCAGGTGGTCCACATCAATGAAAGTGGACAACCTGATACTGATTTGAGGCCCCTATAACTGGCCTCCACCAGCCTCAGAGGTGGGAATGCATGAAATTCTATTTCAAACAAGTCAAGATTCCTGAAGGAAATTGGCAGGTGACCTGGAGCTTGCTGCTTGGCACATCATTTGCAATAATCTTGGGAGAGAACACTAACTTTGGGCATTGATAGCTGTGGTTTAATTGTAGCTCAAACAGTAGATTCTCTGGTACACTTGATAAAATTGGACTCCTCAAAATTCTGTTTGCTTCCAGCCTGGGTTAGGTAGCCTAAGGCAAGATCAATGTTCACCAAAATCTAAAAAATAAATACATATGTCTGACAATTAAGGTAAAAATCAAACCTCTAAACTAATCTAGCAAGAGGGCTGAGGGAAAGGGCTAGGGAGGTCATGAGAATAGGTGAGTGTCCTTCCAGAGACTGGCCCCCAGGTGCGTGATGGAAGGAAGGGGAAGCCCTGTGTCTGGTGCACTCAGGGCCGGGGTGCTTCTACCCAGGAAAGGGCTGAAGACCAGGGTTCTCAGACTTCAGAGGGCATCAGGACCACCTGGAAGGCTTCTCGAAACACAGACCCTGCCCCCAGGGGTTCTGATTCAGGAGATCTGGGGTCAGACCTGAGGATTTGTTTTTTTAACAAGTTCCCAAGTGATTCTGATGTCGCTGCTCTGGGACCACACTTTGCAAACCACTGATTTGAGAGACAAGTAGCTGTGGGGTTAACTGGAGTGGTGAGTCCACACAGTCATCTTAAGAATGGGGGCATCCTGAGTCCTGGCACGAGGTTGTGGGTGCAGCATAGAGATTGCCTGTCCTCCAGCTCCCTGAGAGGTTTGGGCCGGGCTCACTGTGAGGTACCACCTCAGAGGTGGGATCTGTAGAGACAGAGAAGACAGAACACAGCAGGCTCCCCTAACACTGCCCGCAGTACAGAGCCCAACAGTGTGGTCGCAGAACTTGGTGATTGATTTTCATCCAGTGCATGTAAATGTCCCCTCATTGGGGATAGGACCACCTTACATTCATGGTCTTTGTTCCCAAAGTACCTAGCACACAGGTGATGCTTGTCCATTTTTAATTGATTTTATTTGTAGTAGAATAAGCTACTTCTGATCAAATGTGAACTAATTTTCTTCTTTCTCCATCATCTCCCTACAAAAGATCATATCCATTCACTTCATTGCTGGGATCTCTCTTTCCTACAAATATAGTAAATCAAACCTCAGAAAATTGAGGTGGATAAGTAAGACATCAGGACCTTCATTTTCCAACAAATTTGTCCAAGAATTAAGCAATGGAACCCTTGACATTTAAAAAATTACAAAAATTACTGAATATTATTCAGGATTTTCAGGAGAAAATCCTGCCATTTGCAACAACATGGATGAAACTGGAGGACATTATGCTAAGTGAAACAGGCCAGACACAGAAAAATAAATACTGCATGATTTCACTTATATGTGGAATCTAAAATAGGCAGACTCATAGAAGCAGAGGATAGGATGGTGGTTGCCAGGGGTCTGTGAGAGGGGGAAGGGGGAAAGTTGGTCAATGGATACAAGGTTTTAGTTCTGGAGATCTAACCTACAGCAATGTGACTACAGTTAACAATACTGTATCATACACTTGAGATTTGCTAAGAGGATAAACCTTAAGTGTTCTTACCACAAGAACAAAAAGGAAAAGCAAATGATAACTATGTGAGGTAATGGATATGTTAATTAGCTTGATTTTGGCCATTATTTCACAAGATATACATATATCAAAACATCAGGTTGGACAATTTAAATATGTACAATTTTTATTTGTCAATTAAAATCAATAAAGTTGGGGGAATCACACATACACACACACACAATTACACAAAACATGACTGTGAAGGCAAAACTCACTGTATAATCAGCAGAGAAACCTCACGGGGAGCATGACATTTTGGTGTTAGATGATTCGCATGACGCACATTAAAAGCTTGAAATGGAAAAATATTAAACCAGAAGGTCAGTCAGTTCTTCCACACTTGTCGCCAATGTTTACTTCAGTTCCGGTAACACAGTAGGCTGGGGTATTTTTCTTTTCAGTAGGTTGAGGAATATGAGTAACATCTGTGGTGTGTGTTGATACTTGTTGAACCAAAGCTCAGAAATGTCAGCCTAAAATAAATAGGACGTGGAGGGGGCTGGTTGCTGGACAACCTCAGATTCTGGCTCATCTGAGACTCAGCTTAGAGATGACGCCAAGGCCACGACCTCGCACCCCTCCTAATTTTCAGAGGATAAAAAAGGCATCTAGTATAATACTACACCCCTGGGTATCAAGGCACAGAAGAAAATAAGTATTTATTTTTGCTGAGGAGGAGGGTGAAACTTATGAAAATATTTAATGGAATAAAATATGTGAGAACTGTAGGCAGTTACAATTGCGTGGGTGCCTTTATTTCGGCATGATGGAACCATGTTGAGGAGAAGGGCTCAGATTCAAAGGAGAGGAATAGAATTGCTTCTGGTGGCAGCCGTGAGGGTTTTCCCTCTTCTTGAGGAGAGGATGATAAGGGAAATGGTAGACCTGGAAGGACTTTGCTGTCCAAGGTGGAGAGGCTGCTAGGTAGACACACAGCTAGGGAGAGTTGGGGGGCAACAAGGAAAGTCATTGTTCTCTCTGAGTGTGTTCTCCAAAAGAGGCATATTTTAAACAATTTTGTTAAAT
This sequence comes from Tapirus indicus, assembly GCA_031878705.1. NCBI lineage: Eukaryota > Metazoa > Chordata > Mammalia > Perissodactyla > Tapiridae > Tapirus > Tapirus indicus. The sequence continues at coordinate 41,920,037 of CM062927.1, forward strand.
ACCATATTGCGTGGTTGTTGTTGGAACTATGATAAAAAGATAGTATGGAAAAGACAGTAATGGAAGATCCTGAGACCCACAGAGAAGGCAGAGATAAGGTCACTTATCTCTGAACCCAGTTCCCACCAGCCCCAGCCCTCCCAGCTCTCCCCCTGCTCACAACATAGTGAAGGAGAAGAACACAGAGTGAATCATTGTAATACAAACGTGGTCGCCCCGCTGATCTGGAGCTGAGCACCTAACGTAGAGAGGTGGGTGAGGATCGGGGCTTCAGAGAAGACCTTTAGAATGAGCGATAATGTATATAGGACTTAAGGAGCTCTATTGCTGGTTGATACCAGCAACTCATGAGTATTCCCTCTCCTCATGGAGAAGACTCTTGCTCATATCAAACTTTAAAAACTTTTGCTACCTGGATGGATGGAAGTGGCATCTCATTGTGTGACCATGATTACTGGTGACTTCATATACCTCTTTGGTTTCAATTCACATGTGGTGCTTACTCATGGCTTACTAGGGTATATGGTCTCAAAGGTCTGCATTCAAATCCTCTCTCTGGTACTTCCTGGCTATGTCGAGTCACTGAATCTCTCCACCCACAGCTTCCTCAGCTGTAAAAGGAGAATAACGATGCCTGGTCTGTCTGCCTTAGCAACAATAACTGATGGAATACTTCCTGGGCACCCTTCTCGGGCTGGCTTGTCAAGAGCTATGCAACCATATCAGGCAGAGTGTGATCAGAGGAGCAGAACTGCTAAGAGTGATATAAAAAAAGGGACTTATTATGGGAATTTGACCTTATACAGTTATGGATGATGATTAAACAGTCTATGGAAGGCTGTTGTCGTTGCATCTGGCACTGGTTCTAAAGTCAGCAAGGCAGGCAGTTAGGAAAGAAAGCTGGAGGTGAAGGAGGAGAGAGCAAGGACAAACTGGAACCCCTGACAAGGAGCCGGAACCCATGAGGACGGACTGAAATCCACATTGGTCTCTCCAAAAATTCAAATTAAATGATGAGACTCTGATGCTCCTAATCACAAAGCAAAATACATACTTGGTACAGAAGCTGACAAAGCTGAAGGATAATCCAGTGGACTTGGAGAAGCTACCAGCAAGGTAGATGAGCAGCCACTTGTTGGGGCTGGGGGAACACTGCTGCATGCCACTTCTGCCTCTCACTCAAATCAACCTGAAACAATGCAGGTAGGGAATTCTGGGAAAAGCAGTTCCACCTCAGCTAAGCACACACACTGCCAATCCAGGACAGCAACACAGGAAATAATGACAAGCCTGAAATGTGTCAGTTGCAGACCCATTGTCGAAATGTTTGAATCTGTGCACATTCCGTTCATTCCATTTGACAGGCTGCATCTTTCTACACTTGTCCATGAAGAGTAAGATCAAGAGAGAGAGGTGGTCAATGTCTTACCAGGTCAAAGAAAAAATAAGATTTTATAAGGGAAGAGGCTGAAATAAAATGTGGAGATCTGTATGCTGCTTTGCGGGGAGACAAGAAAGCCGGACTTACTTCCCTTCTCTGTAGATCGCAGACCCACGCACCCGAAGAATCCAACCTCGCAGATTTCCCCTGTTGCCAACTGAAGCACATCATTGTCTCTGGGAACAGTGCTGTTTTACAGGAAAAGAACTGAAAATCGAGGTCCATTTAAGTACTCCATTAATTACGGCTGGAATGTGTCAGCCAGAAATGAATCACAAGCTGGCCAGGGCCTGCAGACTACAGTTAGATGTTTAATAAAGTTCAGGCATGCAGCGGCGAGCGCTCCTGGACACTTGCCACCTTTTATTATGGTGGCGCCTGGCAACATGCTTGTAGTTAAGGGTCTGTCAGCCTTTCCATTAGAAACTCCATCTTTTCAGGACTCTCTAAATCTCCTTTTTAAATCACACAAATTAGATTGTATGTAGCTTGTCTAAAATGAGAATGTTTTGTGGACGTAGTCATTGTTATTGTTTTGTTTTTCAGATTTGAAGAACCTCAATCTGGTTCTACCATTTACTGTACCAGAAGAAACAGAAACAAAAAACAACCAGAAAAGTCAAAATTAATAGATAGACTGTCAGGTTGGTTCCATTTCCTACAGAAACAACCTGCTTTTTCCTTTCCCTTTCTGGGGCCACACTGAAAAAGGAAAATACACTCCAGGCAAAGTGTTTTGCCTGAAAGGTGAAATCTGTCCTTATAAGTCAAAAGATAGCTAAAGATGAGGAAATGTAGCTTTCCATTTCGTAGTTTGGTTTGAGATTTTTAGCCTGGTAACACAAAAGAAATCAGGGAACAGTTTTATGCTTCAATACACATTCTTAAGAAGCAATCTTCCATTGGGAAAATCTCATACACAGTTCAGGAATACTGGATTAAACAGGAGGATTTGCAGTAATTCCTAAATTCTGACTATAAGATACATTATGGATTCAATCGCAGCTATTCAGAAGGAAGGGAGGGAGGAAGGAGAGAAAGAAGGAAGGAAGAAAGATATCACAACCTAAATGTATTCATTGGTGTTAAGATACATTCCAATTTCAGAAATATACGTATACATATGGACTAAAGTCCATAACCAGTTGACTTTCAATAAGGGAGATTGCGCTAGGTGACCTGGGTGAGCCTGAAGCAATCAGTTGAAAGGATCTCAGAGCAGCACTGCGGCTTCCAGCAGAAGAAACCCGCCTGTGGTCCGCAGCTTTCTCCCTTGCCAAGGGTCCAGCCTGCCCCTGCTGACGGCCTGACCTTCCAGGTTTCAGGCTTGCCTTGCCAGTCCCCATAATCACATAAACCAATTCCTTGCAACAAATATCTTACTCTCTTTCTCCTACTGGTACCGTTTCTCTGGTGGAACCCTGACTGATTCAGATGATAGTTTGTGGATTCTACAGATTCTTATCTTCCTTCACTGGGACTTTTATGATGTGGCACTAGGTTCTCTAGATTGCCCAGTGTCCACATACTGACTCTCCCCCACCAAGATCTCTCAATGGGAACCCCATTTGTAATGCTCTGATCTCTGAGATGCCTTTCCTGACTTGCCACATATGCCTAGAGTAGCTGTTACATGTATCCTCCGAACGGGGACACTCATTTTTGAGAGTGAAGGGGGCGTCATTCACTGGATGGCAGCCAGCACGCGGGTATAACCAGGCAGTGACAGGCAGAGCAGATGCGCAGCCACCCCTCTGAGGCCTCCCTTTGCCCCTGGCATCCAGCCATCCCTGCTGGCTTCCTAAGGGCTGGCACCTTCAACGAGCTCCTCAGCTGGCCCAGGGGAGTGTATACCTTTGTGCCCTTGTTGGGAATCCAGACCCCTCCCACTGCAGCCCTCTCTCCTTTCTTCATCATTGCAGCCACTTCAGCCACAGCCTGCAAGTATTTTTTTTTCAGGTGTAAATCAAGTAATGTTCCCAAACCCCCAAACTTCAAAGGGTAGGAGTCAAGCTTTCTAGATAGTTCTCTTGAGTTCCTCCTCACTTGGGGGACTTCCTCCCTCCACCCTGGGTGATAGAAACACCCAGTCTGTCGACAGCTCTCACCAAAGAATTCCTCCCTATTGAGCTCTTCCTTCAACCTTCTAGCCTTCCCTTCCATATTCAAAAGCTGCCTGTCCAACCTGTTAGCATGCCCCAGGGCACTGGTTGGTCTCAATTGCTCTGGCTTTCGGGGCCTTTGAGGAAACTGAATCAGCAAGAAAAGTTTCCCTTAACACCTGTACAGTCTCTACCCATTTAAGCCCTAACACAATCATGTGAAGCAGGTAGGATAAGACCTAGTGTCTTATTTAAAAGGGAGAAAATGTATGTCTTATGCAAATCATACGGCTGGTAAGTGACTAAGCAAAGATGAGAAATCAGGTCTTCTGACAGTTTAATAAACTTCTTACATACTGCATTTTCTCAGTAACAAACAACTGAAATACTCAATTTCATAAATACAGAGTGGGGTCAGTCAGCTCTTAACAAAATGTACAAGAAAGAATGCCTCCTGCATTCACATTTAATAAATCTACATTAGAAACATGCAGATTATGGTGTATTTTTCTCCCAGACCAAAAATTTTCCTATTGTCCAGAATATTTCCAGGCTAATTATCTTACAACCAAACCAGTGTACCTACCAGGGCTGCAGCTTCATCTATGGATCAAAGAAAAACAAATAGAAAACAATCTGCTGCCCCTCTCTCTCAATCCAAATAATTAAAACACACATTCTAATGCTTCCCATTCTAACACTCTATTTTTATTAGTGTGAGTCAGCTTCAATGTTCTAAGAGCATTCGAACCCAGGGTAAGACAGCAAGGTTGTATTTAGTCATCCACACCCCAACACAAGCAGGACCCCTGAGAAGGTGCCACAAATGCCCCTCCCACAGTGCGGGGCGGGGCACCCGCTCCGAGCACAGACCTGAGCCAGCTCAAGGTGAGCTTCCCTCTGGGCTTGGAAGACAACTGCACTCTGGCCAACTGTTCCAAGAAGTCCTCACATGGGCCATGAACCATGAATACCAAATGAGGCAGAGTCTGTAAGGTAGGTTGTGGGATAGGGACAGCTATTCTTCTCTTTGCAAATTCAGAACATTGAAGTTCTGCAGATTCTCTACAGAATTCCCTTTTCAGACTCCAGGCTGAGGTGAGGACCTACCCACAGCCTTCTAAAAAGGAGGGTCTCTACACCAAGGGTGATATAGAGAGAGGGAGGGTCACTATGCCGTGTATGAGTGTTCTCTCCTCAGAAGAGTGACCCATGCTCCTCCCCTATCTTCTCTCCACATCCTTCTCTTTTGCAAGAGTTGTCACCTGTACTCTCTCAAAGCCCTCCCATTTCTGTCCACTTTTCATGCTCCATCACCTAAGTCTAATTCAGATTCTCCTTACCTCTGCTATATTATACATTCTCAACAGGGTCCACGCTGAGGGGGGTGGAAATTGGATCTTAGGGGGATGGGAAAATCTTCTTTTAAAGTTTCTTTTTGTGTTTAAAGTACAGATATACATACAGTATATAAACAGATATATAGCATATCTGTAGTATTTTAAAAGTTGTGGAGGAAGCCATTAAGAGTAAAAATATCTGAAAAGGCTTCTTAGAGGAGTGATCATGAAAAAAGCATGAGGAACACTGGTCTATACTGGAGTAGAGCTATCTTGACTGGCCTCCACTTCATTCTTCTCACCCTCAGCTGCCCAGCCATACCTCCTTCCACCACTTCAGTTCATCCTACAAATCCTTGTTACACGAGACTTGACTCCTCAGTCTCATATCTTCCTACCCCAGAACTTGACCTTCATCTTCAATCAACCTGGAGGACTTTGATTTCTTCCATGCTTTGGATCATGTCATCTCTTCTGCCCCATGCCCTCTTAAACCACTCTGCCCTTGAACACACTATAAATCCTTCAATGCCCAGCTCAAGTACCATCTCCTTTATGAAATCCTTCCAGGACCACCCCCAATAAGACGTTCCTTCCTGTCTCTGATGCTCCATCGCACTTTGTACTTTTCCGCCACAGTCCTCGATTACATCGCATGAGTCTGTTATGTGCTTGGTTTAACCCCAACCCCAAGCCAAGAGAAATAATTCATTGACTATCCCTCAACCTAGACCATAGCAAGAATGTCAACCTGTACACTTTAACTGCTCAAAACTCATGAGTAGAATTAATGAAATCAAAACCACGAACACTAAAGCAACATTTATAGTTCCAAAACACAAAATGGAGCAAGAACTAGAATATTGTGGTGACTTTAAAATAATTATATAAGTAATCAGGCAGATTTAATAACTGTTTGAGCTCAAGAAAGCAACGACTGCGACCATCAACTGAGCTGGCATTTTACAGACCCTCTTCAATTCCTTCAACAATCTGGGCTGGGGCAGAGAGTGGGGGGATGTCATTTGAATTTTAAGGATCAAGAAGTACAAGCTCAGAGATGTAAAGTTCCAGTCTCAAACTAATGAAAGGCAGAACTGGAATCTAAAACTGAGTGTGACTGACTTTAAATGCCAAGTTCTTCCCCTCATGCTGTAGCTCCTCTGTAGGGAAGCCAATTCTGCGTGCAGTGGTCGTTTGGGATGAGCAAGCCATCTTTTGCGCATGTCAGTATAACGAAGAGCCTTAAAGCTCAGGCTCTAGAGTCAAATAAGCTGAGCTTAATTCCCAGCTTTGCCACACCTTAGCTGTGGGACTTTGGATTCTGAACCTTATTTTTCTCTCCCACAAAATGAGGATAATGGTGCCTACCTCACAGATTCATTATAAGCATTAAATTATAAAATGTATTCATAATTCTCAGCATAGTGCCCTCAGTGAGCACATAGAAAGCCCTCTAGAAATGGTAGCTATTGCATAATCAATTAACATCTCTAAAAACATCTGAATAAAAGAACCTATTTGAATATTACTGAAGATCTAGCATCTAAGTGCTCTTAATCAAATGCTCAGTTAACATTTTATTGTTCATAGGAGACTTGAATCCAAAGGTTGGGGTGAAGCAAGCTATATTTGGAATTCAACATAACCAAAAACATGGTTTACAACTTTTTTTCACCATCTTCCCTTACTATGCATACTAACTAGCATTTGGTCTTTAATTCTGACACATGCAAGGAAACTTGACATTGCTTGTATTCGTTTTGCATTGCTGCTGTAACAAATTACCACCAACTTCATGGGTTAAAACAACAAAAATTTATTTCTCTTACAGTTTTGTAGGTTAGAAGTCCCACAAAGTCTCACCGGGCAAAATTCAGAGCTGTGTTCACTTCCAGAAGCTCTAGGGCAGAATCCATTTCTTTCCCTTTTCCAGTTTCTAGAAAATGCCCTCATTCCTTGGCTCACGGCCCCTTCCTCCTCCTTCAAAGCCAGCAAAAGTGGGAATCCTTCTCATATCACTTCACTCTGACCTCTCCATTGTCACATCTTCTTTGGCTCTCTTCTCCTGCTTCCCTCTGCTACATTTAAGGATCACTGTGATTACACGGGGTTTGCCCAATAATAACCCAGGATAATCTCCCTATTTTAAGATCAGTTGATTAGCAACCTTAATTCTATCTGCAGCCTTAATTCTCCTTTGCCATGTAACCTAACATATTCACAGGTTCTGGGGATTTGGGTATGGATATCTTTGTGGGGTCATTATTCTGTCTACCACACTGCTCCACTAATTAAAAAGAGGAGTAGCTAGTAAGGAGTTGTAAGCAGAACTGAAAGAGCTAAAGGGAAGTAAATTGCATCTTTGACAATTACATATGGAGAAAGCATAGAGCTTTTGTCAACAACGGAAAATATTTGATGCCATTGTCTTGAATCCATGAGCCTTTTGAATGGAAGACTTGATCAACCAGAGTTCAGAGTTCTTGCTCGACCTACAAATTGTGTTAACTTCAGTATAGCATGTACTGGGGCTCAGTTTCCTCACTTATCAAATGGAGATGAGACAATCACAGTGTGATTGTGTAGAACAAATAGGACAACACATATCATTTTATAAGGTAGTGACATTAATAACAACAGGGATGTATGGTACAATTAATACCAAGTACTATGGTCTCTTTACTCCTCACAACAACCCAGCGAGGTAGTACGTATTATTTTATCCATTTTACACAAAAGGAAAGTGGGACTCTGAAAGACTAAGTAACGCCCGGCTGGTGTACAATAGAGCCAGGATTGGAACGTGGTTTTACGTCACTCCATAAGTCTCTACTCTTAACCACTATGATGCAGAGTATAAGTCTAAGCTATGACAACCAGTTCAAGAGTAATTCATTCTCTTCCCAAAAAAAGACTAAAGCCTTGAAATGAACATGTCCTTATGTGACACAATTACTGGAAACTCATTGTTCCAACCTACCACCCTGCGTTTGTAAGCCGCCTGTAGGGCTCTGAACAGAATACGGTAAAGTGCTGTTTGAGTGTATATTTGCTTCTGAAAGGGCTGTGGACTGAGACTCCACAAGTTTCCATCCCAAGGAGCTCTTGGCTCAGTCACACTCCCCTCTCCCATGTAGTTTTCTACTCAGAACAGATATGTGGTTTCTTTCCAGACTGAGTCTGCACTGTATACTCCAAGGAAAGTCTGCCATATTGTTTTCCAGAGCATTCTTTTCAAACAACAAAGCCAAAAATTCTTTTTGTTTTTTCACTTAAAAAGAAATTATAAAGCTTTCCCTGTGTGCATTATGTCTTTATAGCATCTCTAGTAAATTATTTTCACATGTCGTCTACCAGACCCACTGACTCTGCTAAAAGCCCATCCCTCCTCATGCCTAGGATGACCTCTCACCCAAGAGGTCAGTACCCAAAAGGCAGCATGGGCTGACTGCATTGTGTGCTCCATTACCCACGAGATTATGAATAATTGTGGGTTACTGCTGAGGCAGATGACTTATAGCTAATGATGAGTGTGGTCTTAATCCCAGCAACAAGTGAGAGCACAGATGCTCACTGACATTTCATTCTACGCTACAACGACCACAACTTGCAGTTTTAGTTGATGCCAAATATTCACTATTATGAACGGAGTCTGAAATCCCAAGGGAATTAGATAGTTGAGTGTTTGAATGTGTAGGATTTTTCTTTTCCCACTTGTAATTTGTTGCCAGGTATTTTTAAGGGCAACTCGACTTCATTTTTACCCTAAGCAACTGCTTGGGCTTCCTGCAGTAGTTTGCAAACGTTAAGAGACACTTGACTTCAGAACCATATTATAAGAATTTAAGGCATCCTTTGTTAAGGATAAAATGAAATAATAAATTTTAAAGTTCTTTGGAAAGATGAAAGCACAGCACAATTACAAGGCATCATTATTATCCCCTTATAACTATGATCTATAACACCTCATATGCAATGTAATTTGTTAATTACTGCACACAATGTTGTCAGTGATAATCAGGACATGCCTGGATAATTGTAAAACGTAGCCTTTTTTGAACAAGTAATCCAAGAGTATTTCCTCTCATTCTCTAAATTCAAATTTTAATTGCTCTGATTTGGGGTTGCTTCTAATTTCTTAGGAAAGAGTTAGCTTTGAGACTGATTGCACACATGGAGACAGGAGCATGGAACATTACTTAGCAGCAAAGCCAAGACTACAGTCCAGGACTTCTGATAAGTAGCTAAATGCCCCTGGCCAAAGCATGTAACCATTCTGAGCCGCAGCTCTCATATCCTTTAAAAAGGGGCTGATAACTTACATCTAAGAATGTTCGAAGACACAGTGAAACAGAAAGGAAAAAGCACTTTGGAATGTTAAATGTATATGAAATCAAGGCTTATATGAATGGTAGAATACACTATTCATAACAACACTAATAGTTTCATCATGAAATGAGGACATTTAGCTTCTTTTCCTTCCAAAATTTCTTTAGCAACATGTTTCTGTGTTTAAGGGTTCTGGCGAGGGTGAAAGTTTTGTTTGAGCTGCAAAATCAAATGGAAGAAAGGAAGTTGCTATCAATTCCCCTCTGATTTGAGCCCGAAGGAAGGACGGTTTAGAGCCTTGCACATCTCCACGTTTTGTTGAATTTGGTTTGCAGCCAGCAGCACCCCACTTTATCTAGAAGTCTCTCTCTATTCTGAAATGAGTGCTGTTCTCCAGGGAGACAATGGCCTCGGTCAAAAAGGAACTTCCAGGAAGAATCCCTCTATCTCCATCTTTTTCAAGAGGAGATTGGGATTACAGGCCAGGCCTCAAGGCCTAGATGAATTCGGAGATGAGATGGGGATTGTAAATAGAATTGTTAATCCGTCCCTACCAGCATTTCCTGTCTTGCCAGAATCCAGATATTTGTGGACTCTCCTTTTCCTAATGTACAAAATAAAAGCAAAGCTGGGCTCAGGCAAATTTACAAAGTATACATTCACTCAGCCAACCAATATTTATAGAGTGCCTGTGTGTGCAGAGCAGGCTCTAGGTTCTGGAGACTCAGCAGTGAACTAGACAGACATTTATCTTTTATTCTAGCAGAACGTGAACGATAGGAAACAAATCAATAAATAAGAAAATGTCAGATTATAACAAACCCTTTCCAAATCATTAGAATAAGGCCATGAGATGGAAGTAACCGGGTGATTAGGGAAGTCCTTCCTGAGATGACATTATAAACTGAAATCTCATTGACAGGAAGACTTCCCGTCTTAGCGGCCTTCTTCACCTTCACACTGCTCCTTTTCCTTCTTCGCTGCCTCTGCTATAGATCTAGGGTTCCTGGACTGAAGCAGCCCTCCCAGCTCAGGCCTTCCACTAAGCGGGCCATCTTCTTGGCTTCTTGATTCGTTCATTCAACATACTCAAAAAGGGCTCTAGCCTTTGGTCATCACCTCTATCCTAAGTGTTGGACAACCTCAGACCAGCACCACAAGGTTGGTATTATTAAATCTATTTTACTGACAGGGCTCAGAAATAGCAATCACAACAACAATCAATATTTATTAGGTGCTTACTACGTGTCAAAATCTAACAGACCAAAGCAAAGGATCAATGGCCACAGCGCTCACCAGAGGCTAAGGACCAGGGGCCTTCTTCATTTTCTTGGGCTACAAAAACTGCAGGGATTCTGTGCACCCAAGGGAAAGTGATAAAGTGCCCAAATCAAGTGATACACGCCTTATGTCAACTGTCGCAGTGAGGGATTGTGCCAGATTTATTTTTATTTAAAATACATATATATACATATTCATAATATTTTATATGTATATATTTTACATAAATTAAATATATCACATACTTTTATATAAATTAAATGTATATTATAATATATTTATATATATGAAATAATATATGTACAAATATTACTAGCCCTTGAGTGCTTCAAAATCAGATCAGTGTGATCATGTCACTCTCCAGTTCAATAAATTTTCAATGATTTACCACTTCCCACACTGGGAACTGCAAACAGATGACCTGCGGGCCTGCCTATGTCTTAGTGGGGATGGTGGAGAGCTCACAAAGTATTGTAAAGATCAGAAAATTTCCCATTAAAAATCCCAGGTTCTCAGAATCGTTTGAAAAAAAATCAGAATTTCTGGCATCTTTGGGCCCCATTTCCACACGGCATCACCAACTGGAATTGAACATCAACTGTACACAAATTTCCGTAAACAGCAATTTCATTAAATGTCGGCTTCACGTAATTTTCTAATTTCCATTTTGGTTTCTTTAATTCATGGGAGGTTTAGGAGTGTATTTTTAAATTTCTCGACCTATAGTGTGTCTTAAAGTTATCTTTTTGTTATGGGTTTCTAACTTAATTACATTCTGTTTACATAACATGGTCTAAATGGCACGTTCTTAATTTTTGTTGAGAATTGCCTTATGTCTAAGAACAAAGTTAGTTTTCATAAATCCTCTGTATGTTCTCCACTGGTTGGGGAAGTGTTCCATATATGTCCGTTAGACCCAGTTAATCTAGACATTTACTTAGTGTTTATCTGCCTTGTCTATAAAGACCTGACAGAGTAGTCTGAAAATCTCCCAGTATGCAGGCTGGTTTGTCTATTTCTGTAATTTCATCAAATTTTGAAGCTTTTTCAGTAGGCGTTATATAATGATCTCCAAAATGTCTTTTGCCTTAAAATAGATTTTATCTGATATTAATCTGGCTACACCAGGAGTCTTGAGTTCGTATTAGTCTGGTATAACTTTTTTCACCCATTTACTTTCAACCTTCTGTATTCTCTCATGTGGACTTCTAAATAGTCCATGTCTGAATCTGCTGAATTGTCGTTTATTTGTTGGTTTTTTCATCCAGTGTGACAGTCTTTGTCTTGCCTATAAATTTTAGTCTACCAATATTCGTTTTGATTAATGAAACATTTGGATTAGTTTTTACCACCTTGTTTTGTATTTTCTCTTTGTCCAACTTTCTAATTTTTGCCCCTTGTCTTGCCTCCTTTTGGCTTAATACCGTTGCCTTTTTCCCTCTCATTCCACTTTTTTCCTTTTCTGATTCAAAAATCCTACTTTACATGTCTATTTTGTTGGTGGTATCCTAGAAATGATCAATATGCATATTTAACTTTAAAAAGTAGAGGTTAATCAATATTTTTACCTTCATTTTGAACAATATATGAACCTTAGAGCACTTAAACATTGATCACTTTCCTTCTGACTTATGTATTAGGTATTTGAGGATTTTATTTCTATATTGATTTTATATACCTATAAATTAGATTTTTAATTGTTTTTTGTAGTCAGTGTTCATTTATATTTACCCACAAGTATGCCGTATTGTTTATTCATCATTCCTTCTTGTATCTCAGATGCTCCTTTGGGCTCATTTTTCTTCTTCCTGAAATATATTCTTTAGAGTTTCGTTAACAAAGAACTATTGGTAGTAAATTCCTGCAGTTTTTTTTTTTTTTTTTTTTGCTTGTTTGTTTATATTTGTCTAAAAATGTCTTTATTTTGGGCTCATTCTTAAAAGATACTTTCACTGGATATTCCGTTTTATATTTCATTGTCTATATTGACAATTATTTTTTCTTCAGTACATTGAAGAATATTATTATATTTTCTTCTGGGTTCCACTGTTGCCATTGAGAAGTTACCTGTCAATCTAGTTAACACCACTTTGTAGATAACCTTTCTTTTTTCTCCAGTTGCTTTTTCTTTTACTGATTGCTTTCAAAATCATTTGTCTTTGGTGATCCGCAGTTTCTCTAGGATGTTTTCAGACGGGATTTCATTTTAATTCCAGTTGAGATTACTTGAGCTTCCTTAATCCAAGGACTGTAGTTATTCGTAAATTGAGAAAACATCTCAGCTATTCTCTCTTTGAATATTATCTCTCCCCAATTTTCTCTATTTTATATTTCTGGGTTTTCAGTTAGACATTTGTTGGACCTTCTTACTATATCCTCCATGTCTCTTAACTTCCTTTACATTTTCTATCTTTTTATTTCTGTGTGCTATTTTCTGGGTAATATCTTCTGACCTATCTTCCAGTTCATTAATTTTCTTGTTGGCTGCTTTCAATTTGCTATTTACCCACTCAGTTTTTTATTTTAGTTATTATATTTTTTTAATTTATGGAAATTTTGTTTGGTTTTGCTATAAAAATCTGCCTCATCAATACTGATAGTTTCTTACTCCCTTACCATCCTCTCAATATCCTCATTTATTTATTTAAATGTATGAAATATATTTATTTTATAGTCTATATCTGATGATTTTGCAGTTCTTGTGAATCTGAGTCTACTTGGTTTTCTGCTGACTCTCTCTCACAGTATCCAGTTGTCTTGTATGTTTAGTGATTTAAAATTTTTTTTTTATTGTGAGTTCATGTTCCTTAGACTTTATCTGTGGAAGTTCTCTGGAAGCTATGTTTAAAGTACACTCCTCAAGAAAGGATTTGTTTGCTTCCACCAGTTGCCTGCAGGCACCTATCAACCCAGGACCAATTTTATTAAATTTTTGTCTCAGAATTTTGTTAGATCACTCAGATAGAATGAACTACAGCTTTCAAACTCAAGTGAACTCAGGCTGACAGTAAGAATTCTCAGATGAGGTTTTTCTTTTCTTTTTTTATAGCATTCAGAACAAAGTCCAAGACAGTCAAGTCCCCTGTGGGGTTGTACTTTCTAGTTTGCCTGTTGTGAGTGTCACCCCTTAGGGTCCTGTTTTAAACGGGGTTCTCCAATTGGACTTCTCATCCTCTCTGGGTCCTAGGTTTTGTCTCTTGACTTACATGCTGTAGTCCATTAAAACCAAGTCTGTAGGCCACCGTGTACTGACAGGTGCACACAGGGAAAGAAAAGGTGCTTTCTCATCATTTCTTGCCTTGGGTTTCTTTCTTTACTGTCAGCTCAGCTGTGCCTTTTAACTGTCTTATTTTAAAATATATTTTATTCAGCATTTTAAGTGTTCTACACCTGGAGGGGTACATATAGAGAGAGTCTATGGTGTTTGGGGCTAATGCTGTTATTTATTTATGAGCCATCCTTCTTTCCCTGTCAGATTGTAAATACTCAAGCTACTCTATTCTGTTTGACAAGTCACTCCTGGCACATATTAAGAATTTAATATTTGTTGTTTGAAATCAATCTGTTCTCTATTATTTGAATAAAATTCTGAAAAGACTTATAGAAACAATGTAATTTCCCCTCTTGGCTGCCCACTTTTACTCCTTTGCTCACACATAGAAATATTTCCTTTGGTTAACAGATAGTTTTTATTCATAACATGTTAATCCAAAATACCTCTCTGGCTTCATGAACCGAGTAACCACATTTTAACCTGAAAACTCAATTAATAGGCACCAGCCCAATATCAGCTGTTTGAAATAAGATGATTATATAAAGTGCAGGAAGACTTGACAGTGCAATTTATCTATATTTAGGCTTGTTATAGAATTCATTACCCAATGGAGTCAAACTTTTACCCCTAGGTAACCCTTACATCAGAGATGAATGAATACATAAATGGGGCCTGGAGATGCAGCTAGATGTTTTTAATCTTAAAAAAAGTAATTAAAATATTGATTTATACCCCAAGTTAAGTTGATGCTTATCTTTAGCAACAATATTTTAAATTATGTACCAGTAAATTATATACCACCACCAACTTCAGAGTCAAGGTGTCCTTCAGAAAGATGTACTATGTTTGCATTATGGCTTTGCCTATTCCCAGGACATGGGTGTGGACCCCATTTTTAGAAGCACCACATTACAATGTTAAAAAGGAGGGAAATGTGAAAACTTACGAAAACAGACTACTGTGGAAAGAGAGCCCAACTCTTTCATCAGTTCAGACCTTCCACCCCTAACCTCACATATGGGTCTAATGCAGGAGTAGTGAGCTTAACCGCCCATGAGGCATTGCTTAGAATGCAAGCACAAAGGGCAAGGCGGGGAGCATGGTGAAGGGAGGGGGACAGATCCTGTCCAAAGGGGTGAGGCTGCAGCTCACCTCCAGCCAAGCATTTCCACGTGAGAGAGCAGGTCAGCACTGCAGATCTCCCCAACCAAGAATCCAGAAGTTTTTCTGTGAGTTCTTTTAATTTTAAAAGTTTATCTCGAGGCCAGCCTGGTGGCATAGCAGTTAAGGTTGTGCGCCCCACTTCAGTGGCCTGGGGTTCACAGGTTCGGATCCTGGGCACAGACCTATGCACCATGCTGCAGCGGCATCCCACATATAAAGTAGAGGAAGATGGGCATGGACATTAGCCCAGGGCCAATCTTCCTCAGCAAAAAGAGGAGGATTGGCAATGGATGTTAGCTCAGGGCTAGTCTTCCCCACAAAAAAAGAAGTTTATCTCAATCAGATGGAGTGTGAAACTTTGCATAACTCCTAAAATTATAAAATAGAACATGGGAGATGATTTTCATAATCTTGGAGTGGAGAAAAACCTAAGTATGACAGAAAACTCAGAAGACAAGAAAAAATACTTGGCTATATAAAAAATTTTTAATTTTGCATAACAAAAACAGCATAAACAAAGCAAAGTGACATGCAAAAGCTAGCAAATATTTGCAGACAAAATGCTAATATTCTTAATATATAAAGTGCTATTGGAAGTGATATATATATATATATTTTTTTTTTTCCCATAGAAAAATAATGGCAACCATGTGAAGAGATGGTTCACAGAAAAGGAAATACAAATGGGTCTAATACACATGAGAGGATGAACAACATCATCCATAACAAGAGAAATGCTGATTAAATTACTGTGATATACCATATTTCACTGACTAATTTGGCAAAGATTAAAGAGCTTCAAATTGCATTGTTGGCAAAGAGATGGAAAACAGACCTCTCATACATTGTTGGGGGATTATAAATTGATAAGAGTCTACAAGAGGGCATTTGGCAGAATTTATCAAATTTACAAATATGCTTACTTTTCACCCAGCAAGTCATTTTGTATTCAGATATACAAAATGAGTCAATAACACATTTACAAGGATAGGCACTGCAGTACTTTCTGTGCACATTCTTTGTCTTATGTACAAAAAAGGCTTTAAAACAGCTGCTAAATCTTATTCATACAAGAATATGTATGGGCTCAGGCCTGATGTATTTAGGGTGACAGGCAGGAAGACACTGGTAAACAGAGTAGGCCTGGGAATCAGATTCCTCCTTATTTAAATAATATCTACCACTTGCAGGCTGTGTATCATTTGTACCAGTTGTTTAGCACCGTGGGACTCAGTTTGGTTGTCTGCAAAGTGGAAGTGATGATAGTCACCGCACAGAGTTGCTGAAAGGCTTAAATGAATGCAGTTCTGGGAAAGAATTGAAAACGTGGCAAATCATACTTTTCGAAGATGGCTGGAACAAAGATGGCTTCCATGCCGTGTGTTCTTTTACAGTGTGACTTTGTCCTCCTCCATCAAGAGGTGGAGTCTATTTCTCCTCTCCCTTGAATCTGGGCAGACTCTGGATCTGCTTTGACCAAGAGAATATGGAGAAAGTGATGCTGTACCAGTCTGCTCATAGCCCTTAAGTGGCCTGGTAGTTCTCACTTCTGCCTCGTAGAAGCCAGCTGCCATGTAAGAAGTACAACTACTATGAAACTGCCACGCTGTAAGAAGCCCAAGTCACATGGAGAGGCTCTGGAGGATGAAGGGCCATGTGGAGAGAGAATTCAAGGAGCACTTGAGGACTCAGATGTGTGAGTGAAGAAGCCATCCTGGAAGTGGATCCCCCAGCCCAGCTGCCCCAGCTGACACCATGTGGAGCGAGACAAACCACCCAGCCAAGCTCTTCCCAAAGTCCTGACCCCCCCAAACCATAAACAAAACAAAATGCTTGTTTTAAACCACTAAGTTTTGGTGTAGTTTGTTACACAGCAATAGATAACCAAAATACCTATTATAAAGTGCTCAAAAAATAATGCCTACTATTATTTTATACTAAAGGTGAATGAACTCCCTCAAAAAACACTATAATAAATAGCTGTAATAATTTCATTGATAAAAAGTTTTTTAATCATTTTAAAAATCACATTTTAATTGGTGCCACAAAAGGGAGGTCTTCAGTAATTGCCCAAAGATAAAAGAATATGAAGGTATGAATAAATTAAGTCCAATATGGTTGAGAAATACCAGATTTGTGCAGAGTAAGCTTAATTTTTAGAGTGGAAAAATAAATCAAATGCTCTCATATTTCCATTTTTTTAGATCCAATATCCTTGGGAATGAATGTGGGGGAGAAGCCTAGAGATGTATCTTTCCTGGCATATATGTTTACCATTTAAACTTGTTCTTATTATCTAAAGTGATTCATTCACAGGATGGGAGCTGCGATGAAGACTCCTTAGACATGTGAAATCTCTGTTTCGTAAAATGCATAGATAGACAACTAACTGGGTACTCTTTTGTTTTTTTCACCCACAATTTGACTGGTAAATACACTCAGGTTGCATTAGTAAAACACACTTAAGTTGCTTTATGTCAATTGACACAACACAATAGCATCTTCTCAGTATTATTGTATTCAGATAGAACCAGGGACATCACTGTAATGTTTAACCAGTGTCTGCAGCCAAGTAACCCCCCAGGGTCATCTGTCTTCCAGTTGCTTTAGGTTAACACCCCTCCACTCACTTTGAAATTGTTTTGTAATGAAGGTACATTTTCACTCTTACTTATAAAGAATTCCTTTTGCAGCTCTCCCCACTCGCCTCCCCCATAGAGCTTTGCATATGGTAGATACTCAGTATCAGTTGAATGAAACTTAAAAAATGAAGAAGACCCAACCTTGTCCTAAAAGAGATTTCAATTTAACACAATAGGTCAGAAAACAGCTATTGACTTGGTCTACAGACAGCCTTGACAGCGACCTAAACATTTTGTTTAAAGAGTAATGAGCTATTTTATTGGTCCAGTCCCTTCATCCGTGAGTGCAGTTTCTGCTGTGGCTTCTGGCTGGAAGCAGGAATGGAGTTCTCCATCATGAGTTCTGGCTTCTGAGAGTGCAGCTTTGATGGGAAAACGTTGTTGTATAAGGGAACTGATGCAGAGAACAGTAATTAGGATAATAATTACTGCTCACTGCATGCTCACTGTGTGCCAAGCATGGTACAGACCACTTTCTATGTATTATTTCATTTAATCTTTACAACAGAAAAAAGTGAGTAGTATTATGTGGATTGTATAGTTTAGGAAACCGAGGGTTAGAGAAAATTTAAGTAATAGCTCCTTTCCCCCTCTCCTCCACCCATCCACCACCACCACCAAAAAAAATTAAAGGTTAGAATGAGGTTGACGTCCCTCGTTTCAGACCAATGGGCATTCCACCACACCCGCTCAGTGTGATCCTGGAGGGATTTCAGTGACACAACCCCCCTCCTGACCACAGGAGTGGCCCTCAGATTCACTCTCCCAGATCCTCCAACCTTATGCCAACTCATAGGGGCAACAGTGATGGAAGTGAGTCACCTGAAAGCAGAATCTTAAACAGAGTTCCATGCCCTCACAACCACACAACTCCCCTGGCTCCTTCTTGAAGCCTGCTGGGGCAGCTCCTTATGATTCCCTTCAATTCTGTTTGCCATGTATTGTTCTCCCAACAAGTGCTTCTTTCTTTTACCAGACTAGACTTCTGTTGCGTACAAGGAAACAACCACAGCTGATAACTTAGTACCAGAGAGCACAATGAAAGAAACATGGTTACCACCCTGATAGGGGCACAAGGAAGTGAGATGCCCATCTGTAACGGGGGAGGGCTGGCAATCAGCCCACACGAGCACTGATGAACCTGGTCAAGTGGTGCCTGTGGTCGCCGGGATGGCACACCAACAGCAGGTGAGCCCTCAGGAATCGGGCAGTCGCTGCCAGGAGGGAGAATGCCAAGGCCACAGGCCTAAGGGTTGTTTCTGAATGCACAGGATGAAGTAACGCTACAAGATACACACTCAAACCCTGGAATTCCCACCTCTAGGCATGGAAGAAAACACATGGCTTTTCTGTGAGTGCTAAAAGTGCTTCTTCTCATCTCAGGGTAGAGCTGATGGAAAAACCAAACCCCAAAGATGGATACTGCTGAATCTGAACACCAGTTAAATCCATAACCTTACTAAGTCTCTTGTTTGAACATTTGGGCCTTGATCAGGAAGGAGTGGAATTCTCCCAACTGGAACAGTGACATCTGGAGGGAATGGAGAACTTGGAGAAGCCCATTTAATTCTCACAAGAAAACGAGCAGACCATATTTCACAGCCAAGAATATTTTATAGACAAAAAAAACATAGGCTTCACGCTAGAAGTGACAGAGCCAGAATTCAAAGCAAGAAAGTCTGAACCAAAGCCCACGCTCTAAACTAGGGTTCAGCAAACTCTTTCTACGAAGGGCTTTGCATCTGCCCAAGGACTCAGCTCTGCCAATGTAGGCAAAAGCAACTGTAGATAATACATAAACAAGCACGGCTGTGATCCAACAAAACTTTATTTAAGGACACTGAAATTTGAATTTTATGTAATTTTCACAAGTCACTAAATATTATTCTTCGTTTGATTTCTTAAAATAATTTTAAAATGTTAAAACCATTCTTAGCTCATGAGCCATACAAAAGCAAACATGCCACCTCCTGCTCTTAACTGTATCACGCTGTGTCAGAAGAACTGAAACTCATCTTTGAAAACGGGTCCATGAGTCCTTGAAAATGTATTCACGAAAGGTTCTTTCTAGTAAATATAGCTGGCATCTATTCCCTGACTTATGAGCAGTAGGTCATGATGCTACCAGCGATGGCAGAGCACATTTTGAAACTGTCCGTGTAGGCCACACGTTTAGCTGTAGAAAGGCCAGAGAGTTAGGTATTCATTTCAAAAGAAATAAAAGATCACATTAGAAGAAGGAACTTGAGTATTTGGGAAAAACACCCACGCTGATGTGAGGCCAGCTGAAGTGGGGCTTTCTGCCAAAGAACTAAAATACAAAGAGCTGGGCATGTTTCCTTTGCATCCTATAAATGATTGATGAGAACTTTAACATGGCTACTGAGTATACTTTGGGCTTGTTAGACATTTTATTTTTTGACCAGGAAAAATTTGTAAATTGAAGACCCTGATGTGTTAGCTTAGATTCCAGACTCAAAGGTATGCATAAGCTCCTTGGAAGAAGTTTCTCTCTGACCACTCCACTCCTTGCTGCCATTTTGACCAAGGTACATTTCTCCATGGTCACTAAAACTCAGACATTAACATTATAAAGAATGACTCAGTGTCCACCGCAAATCCCACATCTGCTTTCAAGAGAGGCAGGGAAGGCAGGAATGGGGTGGAGCTGGGGGTCAGAAGCACCAAAGACTGGATCTCAGAGGTAAGATATATTCAGCCCAAGTGCAGCAGAATCTTATTGTCATCTTTATTTAAGTGGCCGAGAGTGTTGAATTTCTTAGAAAGCCTGCACAAACCCACCATGTTCAGGTTTATCACAGGATAGCAAGTGAAAAGGTTTGTGCCTCCATCCCCAGGGAGGGATGCCTCATGATTGAAGAGAAGAAATGAAACCATGTCTAGAGAGGTAAATTTGTCTTCCCTCAATTCTACCCCATTTTGGTTTGATTTTCAAGATAGTCTATTGTAAAAGAATTTTGAAGGTGTATTCTGGTTGTTTTCTATTTGCTAATTTATATGGGGAATAGTAGAAAAGAGCAGGAATGGACAGAATGAGGACGAAGGGAGGTGGTTGAGAAATGCAGGGTTGATGGGAATTCTCAGGAGCAATTTATTTCAAAAGGTTTGAATTTGTACCAGGCGTTGGGATGGATGATGCAGAGACTAAAGTAGAGTTTTAAAAGACTTCATTTTCGAGAAACTAATAAAATGGAGGAAAGTGGAATAAAACATGTACAATACAGGATGATGCTTTAAGTCAGATTAGGAAGGAAACACTCCTTTAGCACTGTAAGAAAAGACACAGACTAGTGGGACGTTCGTTGTGCACTGTGGAAGGTCCAATCTCGTTTTATTTGTCTATTGCATTTGAGACATTTACTTGATGGCCAGAATAACTTGAGGGCCCCTCTGCCTTCTTCCTCCAGCCTCAGAATCTGAAGACCCACACCCCTGCGCTACACCTTAAAGAGGGGATAGAAAATCACTAGCGGTTGGGACCTACTGTCCTCAGGCCAAATTAGCCAGCTCCCTGTTTTCACATGACCTGTGAGCTATGAAGGGTTTTCACATTTATGAATGGTTAGGGGAAAAAAATAAAAGAATGAAATTTAAATTTCAGTGTCCATAAATAAGGTTGATTGGAACACAGATGTACCCATCCATTTATGTATTGCCTATGGCTGCTTTTGTGTTGAGTAATTCCACAGAGCCTGTGTGACCCGCAAAGCCTGACATACTTGCTGTCTAACCCATTACAGAAAAGGCTTGTCAACCACTGAGTGAGAGGGATAGAAAGGCAAAGGGCTTCGGAGGAGAGGAAGGAGGGTGGTGGCTGGTCCAGGTGGAACTGTCATTTCCAACTGTGAGAATATGCATATCGGGCATGGGGAGAGCCTAGAATGAATGCCTTGTGCCCTCAAAGAGATCTAGGCAAGATGGACAGACTAGTAAATCCACTCATGAATTTATCTATGGGTTGCATCATATTGTTTAAATCCAAATTGAAGGATGGACCAAACACTCTTTGGAATTCTACATGTGCTAGAGCAGCTGACAGGAAGCCTACTTTGTTATAGATTAAAACTTCCCAAAAAGTGCAAGTCCATGTGTGTGTTTAGAAGGAATCGGTGAATATGCAGAGAGACACATATTGCAAATATGTTTTAAAAGGTCTATAGTGGGGAGTGGGACTGATGTGGAAGACTGAGGCTTCACTCTTGACTGCATATACTTCTGAGTACTTAAGTATTGTAATAAGCATTTTTAGCAAGCAATTTAACAAAGCAGTAAAAATGGAAGACAAACAAGAAAGAAGAGGCCAGCCCTATGGCGTAGTGGTTAAGTTCGGCACGCTCCACTTCAGCAGCCCAGGTTTGTGGGTTCGGATTCCAGGTGTGGACCCACACCACTTGTCAGCCACACTGTGGTGGTGACCCACGTACAAAATGGAGGAAGACTGGCACAGATGTTAGCTCAGGGCTAATCTTCCTCAAGCAAAAAAAAAAAAAAAAGAGGAAGATTGGCAATGGATGTTAGCTCAGGGTGAATCTTCCTCAGTAAAAAGGAAAAAAAAGAAAAAGTATGCCCCAGTAAAGAATTATAACCATGAGTTTTGTGGGTTCAAAGATGAAGGAAATCACATTTGACTATGCAAGAAAATGGAAGTGAAAGAGACAAATCAGGACATGCTTTAGGAGGACGTGACATTTGCAATAAGCTTTTGAGGAACGATAAGATTTGACAGGGTGAAAAGGGCATTGTCTGGCCATAGTGAAGAAACGGTCTGCCCAGATGGTCTTCAGGCTCATTGATTTTGGAAACATATTTGCAAGGCTGATTTAGTTGTGTGAATCACAGGCAAACTTCACAATAATCAGCTGTAAAGGCATGTTTAGTTACTTACCAGCACAGATTGCAGCTTATAAGAAAAAGAACAAAAGAAGAGAAGGAAGAACATTTCTACCACACTAAAATAAATGCTGATGATACTGGACCATCTTGAAGAATTCCAGCCACACTTGCTTAATGCTTCACAGCAGAATAACCAAAAGTGAATCAATCCAGCGACCTCAGTTTCCAAATTAAATTGCAGCCCTGCCTTTCTCCGGTGCAAATGAACTTGAGCAAAGCCAGCTTCCAGGTTTAATGATGGTTATTTTGCCCTCCTGTAGTGTAGTATGCTATAGAATAGGAAAGTACAGTCTACCTGTGATTCTCACCTGCATAGTAAATGTTGTTTCTTGGACTCCACTCCAAACCTACGTAATCAGTATCTCTGCAGGTGGAGACAGAAACTCTATATTTTTATCAGGCTCTCAGGTGACATTTACGGATGAAAGTTTGAGAGGCTCAATTCTGGAATGAGCCCAGCATAGTTTCACGGCGTCTACTATTAATGATCCTACTAAGGACAAGTTGGAGCACATGGAGACATTGCTTTTAACTTGACCTTTCCAATCCAGTCCCTTTAAATTAAGGAATTTAAGGTCATATTCTTTCTGGCTCATCTGTGCTCCATTGGGGACAATGTAGACTTAGAATCAATGTTTCTCTTCTTTCCCAAACCTTCCTCCTACAATTTCTGAGAGGTAAGTGGAATAACTCACACAAAGCCTTCAGCACAGGGCCTGATACCTAGGAGATGTCAGTAAATGCTAGTTGCCTCCCTTCGTTTGATTCATCTCTTCAATCTCTTAGGTAGTTTGTGGAAAGGCATCCCAAAAGAAAGATCACAGGTCCTTAAAGTGCAGCCACAGAGACTCCAAGGCTCCCAGCTTCATGAGTACTTTCCTGCCAGGCCAGTGGCTGAAGGCAATGCACTCATCGTGGTCCTGACTTTCATGGCTCCTTGCCCATTTCCAGGGAGCAGTGGTTATCAACCTGTGGTCAATAGTGGAATCCGTGACTCCGAGGGAGTCTAGTGCTGAGGGCAGCGCCCAGGCAATGCCAAGTGACTGTGGTTGAAGCAGGGGTGTGAGGGCCTGGAACCTGACGCTGTCAGCCCCTCCTTTGTCCTCTCAGATCAGCTCCCCTACTAGGGCGCCCTGTTTGAAAACTATTCTCTAAGTCGTAGAGTCTGAGATAGGAGAAATGTGGTGTGAGTGTTATAAAAGTGTCAAGAAAAGATTCTTGATCACTGGAAAGAGAACAAAGCCCCAAAATGAAGGCAAAACAACTTTGAAACATTGCTTTCATTATCAAATGATATTTAAAGTAAAACTAACCTACCCATAATAGTGACTGCTTTGAGAAAAGTTCCTGCTAATCCCACTTCCCTAATACAACTGCCATTAACCGCTGGGGCATTTGGAAAGCTGGTGAATGGAAAGAGAACAGGTGTAGAATCATACAAAGTTGAATAAAGGTCCTGAGCATAATAACACATCAAAGTGATGCTAGAAGAAGAAAGAGGGTTGTCTTAGAGATGCTTCACTGTAGAATGTGAAGAATCGGGGGCTTCCTCCCAGACCACGGGACCTGAGGGTCTGACGCTTCCCCTCCAGGTGGGTCCAGAGCCCTGGGGGAAGGGCAGAGGGTTATGAAAGCTAAAGAATGGAGAGAGGGAGAAGAGGCAAAGACACAGAGATCCCAGAGAGAGAAGGGAACTTTAGGATGCCCATCAGACGGGGGCTCTGCATGGTCACCAACCTGAACTTGGTGCCTGTATGTCATCAGCTAATTGCAAGACTTGCTTTCTGGTGAAGACCTGCACTTTTATACCCTCCCATACTTCCAGAACATGACTAAGCAGCTACATAGTCAGCTTCACTACCCTATAGCAGCCTCCAAGTGCCTTTAGGATAAAGATCAAACTGTTGAAGATGGCCGATGAAGCTCCTATTGACCTCTCCAGATGTGTCCCTCATTCCCACTCCCTCCCCTACCATCACCACTCTCCCCTTCACTATCCACAACCACACCTTTTTGCTCTGCTCATACTTCTTTCCAGTCTTCATTAATTCATTCAAGTACTAAATGAGCACCTACTATGTCACGCTTAAATATGCTACATGCTAAATACCAAGGAGTCACCGAATGTCCAGCCTGGAATAGTCCCCTCTGTCTCCCTGCACTCACATGTCACCCTTCTCCCCCTGGCGGGTCACGTCTTTCCCCTCTTCTGACCGGCTCCTGCTATTCCTTCAGGTGGGAGCTCAGGAGGCTTTCCTTCACCATCCTACCCTCCTGACCAAGTTGGCTCTTCCTGCATGTGTTCCCGCGGCACACACTCCCCTCTTCCAGTCTTTACCACACTCCATGTTAGTGCCGGACTACCTGCCTGTCTTCTTGGCTAGACTAGTGCCAGCGGGAGAACAGCAGTTGAGCCTGTGGTCCAGCCAGGGATGTTACCTGAGGAATTAAGACTCACAGAAAATGGGTGACTATTTTCTCAACCCTCCAATGGAGGGCACATAGCACACAAGAGAAGCTAATTCATGACCTGAGATGGATGGCTCGGGCATCCGAGTTCAGTTCTCTCAGGGAACCCCACTGGAAGGGCCGGCTATCCACCCAACAGCATTTGGCACACAATATCTCTCAATAAATATTTGCTTAACTCAACTAAATGATTAAGGCCTCCAGGTTTGAGAGCAAGGGGAAGGATTCACTGTGTCCTCAGTAACGTTTAAATAAGATTGGCATCAACATCACTTGCCCAGCTTACAGGACTAAAATTTGCAAGGAAAATCAGAGCTAGCTTTAAGATGCCAGAGAGACTAAATCATCCATGAATCTTGAAGCTCCAAAGGTGTATTGTTCCTGTAGGTTCCAAGACGTAAAATGACTTCTCACCTTGCCTTCCTTCACTGTCAGTGTTTGCTCTCTGGGCGCTTCTATTCCTTTCCCTTGCAGATGCCCCTGCTTCTAATTAGAGACCCCCTGAGGGCCTGACCCCCTGAGAGCTGATAACAATTTTGCCCCTAGACATACCTTATTGGCTAACTGGAAAAGGCAGGTTAATGGTGTCTGCACGGAAGGTATATTATTAGAAGTGAGCCTGTGAAGCAAACTCCCTGTGACTCTAATCTTCGGAATGCTGACTCCCGAGGTCAGTAATTGGGCTCCGCAGAATTCACCAGAGCAGCAGGCCTGCGCCTGTCTTCAGACCTCTTTGAAATGCGGTTCCTGAGGTCAGGGAAATAATTGCTTCATTTGAACGGGGTGGAAAGAGATGAGGGGAGAAGAAACAACCTTCATTATTTCTCCAGTTTATCAATGCACCATGTTCTCAATATCCCGGTCTAATTAAAATAACACAGGCTGCTTGAGAAACTCAATCATTTCCACGGTGATTCTTGTCAGTTTGCTCCTCCTGCCAGCTCCAAGATGCCTAATGGCAGACAAGCCCGGGTCTGGGACTCCTTGCTTAGTCATTAATTCAGCAACCAGGGTGCCACGATGCTCATTAATGTTCTGTACCTCTGTTATATTAAAATCCTTAATTAACAGGGAGGATATTTTAATGTCAGTGCTTTGCAACTTTCCAAAGAAAAATGCCAATGTAATCAACTTGAACTCTTGACCGCAACTCCTAACGCAAATCTTCTTCTTCTCAACCCATGGGGCTAAAGGTGGGCTCAGTTGGTGTTCCAGATATACAGGCCCTGATAATATGGGCACGTGGGATCGGCCTTCTGGGAAGTGGGTGAACACTGAACCATTTGGAGGATCCCTCTGAAGTCTGGCATCACACTGCAACCCTGGTCATCTGAGAAAATTTCCAGTCAAGATCCTGAGATCTACTTTTTATATTCATGAAAAAGGCAAGAGAGACAAAGAGGAAAAGAGGGTGTTGCTCTTCTTTTGACTAAATCTGCATAACTCCTGTGGGCAAAAATCAATTCAGCCTCACAAATAAAGAGAAAAAGAAAAAATGAGCACAAAGAGATGTGAAAGGAATAAACCAAAATTCACACTCTAGGCAAGAAGGGAGTATGGGGAAAATTTAAAAACAAAACAAAAACATAGACTCACCCAACCATGGCGGTGTCAGTACCAAGTTCCCAGGCCCCGTGAGGCACACACATCAAGGGAGACTCTGGTGTGTCTCCAGTCTCGCCTGTCACCCATCACAAGGGATCCTGCAGATACAAGGGGACAGCCACCTGCCTGGTTACCTCAGGGACCCAAAGCGTGGATCTTGAATCAAGGCCTGGGGGCTTTGGGGTCTGGCTCTTCAATACCCACGCAAGCCCCCACGTCTGACTTGGCACTTGGTTCGAGACTCTTCCAGTTTCGCTGCCCAGGATGTCACTCTCAGAGCCGGAGGCAAGTGCCACCGGGGACTCAGGGTCCTTCCAGTATCTGACCCAGAATCTGCCAGCCCGGCCACTGAAATGGCCCTTTTGACCTGCCTTGTTGATGAACCAGTGGCCCTGATTAGGGCTTATGATCTTGATGACTTTTATTGGCCGTCAGCATGCTTCAGGGCAGGGGAAATAATTTAAAGATAGCAAGAAAGGCAAGGTGGTGGATATAAACCAATTCCATGTGAAGTAAGAAAACATTTTAAAAGAAATTACCATTTTGCTCCCTGTACCCTAAGACACCAACACTGTAAATGTAATTAAAATAATTTTAAAGATCATTTCAAATTTTCCTCTTCTGTTAACCTTAATTACGAGGCAGATGCAAGTGTTCCTTTTGCTTCTCAGGGCACAGCAGAAAAGCATTAGAAAGGAATATATCAGAGGCTCAGAGGCTGGAATTTTAAAACTGAGATTCAGATGTATCTATAAATCTGACAGAGATGCGAGGAGATCCTTCAAGCCGGTGTGGGCAAAACATGCCTGGAATTTGGTCTGTGACCTCACCTGGCCACTTGCTTCATTAAATCTGCTGCTTTAGGGCACACACTGGTCTGGGGTCAGCTGGGATGCTTTCATCCCCTTACATCGTGCAATACTGTTTGCTCGCCCTGGGGGCTGCCCAGCGTTCCTGCTCCCGCTCAAGTGTCATGACTCAGCCAAATTCAAGAGGCAGGAAACTGAGCTGGATGGATCACTGGTTTGATCTCAAGTGACAAATCCCTTGTTGTGACTTCTCTCAGAGGCAGGAGACTGTTGGGGGTGGGGGAGATGGGCAGGAGGCAGAATCAGAGAAAGGACAGGGGCTGAGTATTCACTGAGACAGCATCCTGCTCCCACATATCACCTGCACATCTGCACAGTTGCCCCGCTCCTAATGCCATCTGCATGTCTGCATGTCTATCCAGAGAGAACGTAAAAAGGTGCCCAGGAGTGAAGCACAGGGAGGTGCCATGAAAGAAATAACAGGGATTCTGGAGCCAGGTAGTTCTAGGTTCCAGGCCTGCATCGGCCCCCCCATTCCTAGGTTAGGCAAATGACTTAGCCTTTCTCTGCCTTGATTTTCACATATGTAAAATGGGGATAATAATACTCATGTGTCATAATTGCCAAGAGGAATGAATGCAATAACACATGCAAAGTGCCTAGCACAGAGTATCGATCCTTCATTAATATATATCAGATCCTTTTACTTTCCTTTTCCATACTATCTACTACAGAATTGTCAACTTAGTGAGGCAAGTAAAAGGAAGACCTGGGAGATATAATTGTGTTCTCTTAGCAATAGGGGCAAGATAGACAAGATGAAAGATGATGAAACCAAGGCTCTTTAACCTGAAAACCACTGGCAGCAAGAAGAGATATTTACGGTGAGAAAGGGGACTCATGTGGCACTGGCCTTTTACTTCAAAAATCATTAAATACTTTTTGACAACCCAATCACCCAGTGGAGTGACTGAGATTATCACAATCTGTTGGATTCATTTTCCAAAAAGCCTGACTAGTCATGGAAGTACCTTATGGATGACCTTGTTTACTAGGTGAATTGCCTAATAGTCCAGCCCACCAGCTCATCCTTCTCGGGTCCCAGGAGTACCTTTTCCTGTCTTCTAGCTTCTCACCATGTCACAAAGTCCAGTTCTCCTACCTTCTTTCTAGAGTGCACACTTTTGTGTGTGTGTGTGAGGAAGACCAGCCCTGAGCTAACATCCATTGCTAATCCTCCTTTTTTGCTGAGGAAGACTGGCCCTGGGCTAACATCCGTGCCCATCTTCCTCTACTTTATATGGGACGCTGCCACAGCATGGCTGACAGGCAATGCGTTGGCAGGTGCCCGGGATCCAAACCCGCGAACCCCGGGCTGCCAAACGCAAACTAAACTGCTGCACCACTGGGCTGGCCTCTAGAGTGCAGACTTTTGCCACAAGGTCCCTGAGAGAGGCAGAAAGAGAGAGAGTGTGCATGAGCGAGAGAGAGCCCTCCTCCTATGGCCCAGCTCTCCATCCCATGACAAAGAGCACATTTCTCCAGGAGGACTGAGGGTCTCCATTCCCTTACTGCTCCCTCAAGGCCCAAGGACACCTAGTGATCGCTAATAATACCGGTCCAACTTCAGTACATTAGGGGACGGTCAATTTTACACACGCCCAAGAGTAGACCAGTTTGTTGTTACAGATCCTTCTCCTGCACAAAGTGAAGGATACTCTCCATAATTCCATAAACTTCCCAAAGTCCTCACCATCTCAGGTCTGAGTCTCTGGAACACAATTACTCCACAAAGGACACACACAATTTCATAAAAACAGACAACAGTTTGCAGCATGCACACACACACATATTCCCCCCGAAGAAACCCAGCTAAAACGTGCAATATATGCTTCCAAAAACAAAACAAACAAATGAAAATAGAACCTCATTCTAGTTACTCCCCAGCTTTTCCCAACAGTGGTTGGGTGGGTACTTGCTTATTGATTTGTTGCTTATTCATTCATTCAACAAGTAGTCATTTGTGATAGGGACTGTCTAGGAACCAGGGACACTGCCTGTCCTCATGGAGTTTAAAATTAATAGCCCATTGTGATCCTTTCCCAGAATTAAATACATACATACATGTATCTATACATTTAAATTTTAAAAATGCAAGCTTGTCTCAAAGGCTTAAATTCAAGTCTTTCCCTCTGGTAAAATAGAACATTTCTAACCTTGGAAGTAATTATTTTTCCATTTCTGCCCATTTAGGCTTAAAAAAAAAAACCCATGAGGGACTACATACTGGATACATATTACCCTAACCAACACTTGCCAGTTCTTATAACACAGCTTCCTCTCCTAGATGCTCACAGACCACCCATTTAATGATGCATTGCATTCTTCACCAGGATTTATTTTGGCAGAATCTACCTTTTTATTTGAAAATAAAAACGTTCGCCATTTCTAATCTTCAAGCACATCTCCCAGTCTTCACAGCATACGTCTGCATCTGTGTATTAAAATGTTCATAGGAGCCATCATCGTTTCTAGTATAACGTTTTCTGGCATCCCAGGTTTACAGTCCCCCTTTACCAGTGAATGTTCCTAAGGATGTAGGTGCTAACGTTTTGTTGAGCCACTATTCAGTGACAGTCACTGCACTGAGATTGTCACCCTCACTGTCCTCTTCACTTCCCACAGCAGCCCCGGGAAGTAATTCCCTCAGAGAGGAAGATTCTGAGGCTCCCCCTGAGGAGCCCTCCACCCAGCTTGTCCATGGCAGAGCCCAAAGCTGGCCTCGGCATTGCAACTTGAGAGCTGAAGCCCACGAGAGAGCCTCTTGTGAGTGAGGGGCAGGAGTAGAGCAGAACTGACTAGAAGTTGAAGTTCGTGCCTCACCTCCAGCCTGGTGTGCAACACACTGATTTCCTCAGACAAGTATTGTTCAAACAGCGACTTCTCAAGTTCCATTGACTGAAATGGAATTGGCAGTTGGATTGTTTTCCTTTCCTTTCCTTTTATTTCAGTTACAAAAACAACAGGAAGCCTTTTCTACACAGCATGCCATCAGTTTAGAGGACATCAGCAGTGGGGGTGGGAGGACAGGTCTTGATAGCCCTCTTCAACACACCTCCCTTAAACTACTTTATTTCCTATTTGAAGGAGAAAAGTAAAGGTGAAAAAAATTCCTTCACTGAATCTAAAGTTGTCCTTTGTAAGTTTTATAAATGGGGCCAAATCAAAGTCAGAGAATTAGGGAGTGAAAGCCCCAAAACAAAATGTCTAGAGTGCCTACCCACCCCCTATTGTGTCCTACGTTCTGGAGATACTATATTTCATCCAAGAACTGCCACCTCCTCCAAGGGGCCGCCCCTGCCTGCTATTTCCCACAGATGGACTTTGTCTTCTTTATGGGACCCCACATGCCATATGTTAGGGAGCCAGATCAAGGTTCAGCAAAAACCACAAATGGATCTACACTTTTCAGGTCTAGACCATCTCCTCTCCACCCATGTTTCATGGGCAGGCCTTTGGACTGCAATCACATCTAGATTTTTAGAGGCCTTTTCAAGATGTGTCAAGATTCTTCCTGGGTTTCCTTTCAGATAAATGCTCCAGTGTTGACTCCTCCACGTCTGAGCTGGCTCAACTATAAGTGTATTTATTTCTATGGGAATGTTAGAACATGGGTGGGGAGATTATTTCTGCCCACAGCTGTCTCTAATCTCAGAAGTTCAAGTTTCCAATGCTGATAGATCATCATTCAAGTTGGTGGATCCGACAGGCAGACATAAGCTCTCTCATGATCACTGGGATTTGGTACCATCACAAACATTTTAGATAAAAATAAACTGTAACAGAATCTTTCAGTGGGTTGAAAAAAAATTGTGCTTACATCCTCTTCTTCCTACCAGAGTTCAGGAGTAGAACTTGGAAGCTTCCTTGCCTGAAACAGTTCTCATAATGACCCTTTAAGCAAAGTCATCCAGTTTGCACTCAAAACAAACTCTGCGAAGACCTTGCATCCTAGGTTGAGTATTAAAATGTAAATTATTTAGAAATCACAACCGATTGAAGATGCATAACATTACCTTGTTTGACTGGCAGATGATATTTGGTGATAGAATATCTATTCTGTATTTCTGGACATACAAATCTCTTAGAAATACTAATTTTTTCTCAAACTCTTTTTCTGTCCCAAAACATCTGAGGGATAAGGCACACGCTCTCAGTCACAGCAGCTGACTCTGGGTGTGGTTTGGGGTTGAGAGGGAAGTGGGTGTCCCATAAAGGGGTGACAGGCTCTACAATATCACAATCTGTCTGGGAGAAAACATAGTTTAAAAAGCCCCACAGGTGATTAGGATGTGCCCACCCACCCTTCCCAGCAATTCTCTCCTGCTGTCTTTGTATAAAAATAAAAAGTGAAAATGTTCACTCCCCCCAAAATCATCAAACACCAAGAGGCTACTGAAGCATCTGTAACTTAGAACAGATGCTTGAAATAATCATATATCCAACCATGCGATGTTTACTGGGAAGGGATGCAAAAAGCACCTTGCCTTACTCCATTAAAGAATATAACATAACAGATACATCCTAGTACCTTTGGACAGTAATTATTATGGTCCTACATGTGTTACCAAACTTAAATGTAAGTTTACTATTAGTCTTTTAGTGATTATAGCTTATATTTATAAAACTAGTTTAACAGACTTTACTAAGAATATATGTTTTCTTCTTCTTTTCACTAGCACTTTTTTCCCTTTACATGCATTCCCTATCATTTAACCAAATTTGCATGTAAAACTGTTAGACAAGGCAGAGTGAAATATTTTACTCACACTATTTTCTTAGACTATCCCCAAACACAATAAACATAAGTGGCCTAGATTTTTTTAAAAAATACACTAGAATCTGAACATAAAATAAATCATCCAATTGCTTCAGGACTTTCATTTAAAGAACTTGCAAATAAATTTATTCTGCCCCACCCTCCCTTCACCCCTATAAGGGAAAAATAAAATCATATAATTTTTGTTTGAAATAAAATCCTAGTGTTCATTGCACTCAGAGCTGCTAAGAATACAACACACAGTCAACAGAACTCCCTGGGATGTAAACTGTTGAATTTAAGTTATAAGTAATCCAGGTTGCAAAGTTTTCCCAAATTAGAAACTTGACTTAGACCTTTCATTTCTGAAAAGCCTTACTTCCTGTCTTCATCTTAATTCATAAGCCACCAGTGGGAGAGAAGTTGGAGGAGTCTGTGGGAGAATTTCCATTCTAGGCCAAGCAGTGCAGCTTTGGGCTCACCTCATTGTCTGTGTGCTTAAAGCTACACAAGAAGGAATAAAGCATGGAATCCACTCATGTGTTCATCATTGAGAGGAAAACTGGTTCCACATGTCCACACATAGACACACACACCTCATTTTGTGTCTGGCCTTCAGATAAGCAACATCACATAGTGATGTCAAAGAAACGGAAAGAGAAACCACAATCTCTTTTTACTTAAATCTACTTACAAGAGAAAATGCATTCAGATGAACTATTCAAAAGGTGTTTTAAGTTTATTCTAATTGGAAAACAGGAGAACTTGCATGAAATGAGCAGATTCCCTGCCTTTTTAAAGAATATGAACTATTAATATTCTTAATTACAGTCATGCATCCCTTACCGACAGGGATACGTTCTGAGAAATGCGTTGTTAGGTGATTTTATCATTGTGCGAACATCATAGAGTGCACTTACACAAACCTGTCTACCACACACCTGGGCTCGATTGTACAGTCTACTACACACCTAGGCTCGATGGTACTAATGTTATGGGTCCACCGTCATGTATGTAGTCTGTCGTTGACTGAAACGTCATGTGGCACATGACTGTATAGGATTTGTTTTGACCAAGTGTTCAAATCAATCTCCAAGGAGTTTTCCCCTTTTCCTCCATGTTTAAAAAAATAATCATGTGTCCAAAACAGGTAGAAGAATCAAGTTGAAATCTCTGTTAATATTCAGGAATGAGAGGAAATGGGAAGGGTTGGGAGGCTGAAAATGCCATTAGAATAGAAAGGGAAAGGGATGATTATTTAAGTACTGGAGGTCCCATGGCAATTTGGGATAAGGCTTCTTACACACGCACACACACCCCTGCTTCAGCAAAGTGGCTGCAGGGTTTCTCCCTGGTGTTCTTGTCCCCACAGCTCTCAGGCTGGACTGAATTACATAACTGATTGACTTCTTCTACTGCAAGCCTATGTATCTGATTTGCCCAAGTTCACAAAGATTTTGCCAATTTTCCCAATTTTGGGAATTGCCAATTTTTCCAATTACAGGTCGGCTATCCTACAACGGTTCAATAGCCCAGCACCTGGGCTCATGGCACCTTGGAGGGCACTTAGAACCTCTGTCTTCAGTCCACCCCAAAGTGCCCCACTGTGCCATCGACAGACACGAGCTTCCCAGTGTCAGCACTGAATTACTGGGGAGAGCTGGGGATGCCCCAAAGCTCAGTGTCACTGCAGAGTGGTCCTGAATTTAGGTCTCCGGGCTGGCACTTTTTCCACGTTTACTTATGGCCCTATGACCAAGAGGAGCACACAGTGTTAAAAAGAGCCAGGCTGCACACACAGAGGCCACTCTCAAGTCCCAAATGGCCTGTGGTGGAGTCAGCCACAGGCCAAAACATGCCTAAAAGTAAAGATATTTTTCTTCCCCACATTTCCCTCTTCTGCTTGTGAAGTTGGAAGGATGGTTGCTGGCTTGGCGGGAAAAGATAGCAGTTGTCCTGTTCACCTGTGTCCTAAACCTGCTACCCCGGTGACGACCCCATTACATCTCCATGGATGCAATTTCCCGTCTCTCAAATTTCTCTCTTCCAGTAGATCTTGTGTGGATGAAGGCTGGAATCAGGAACAAGCATCTGACTTCAGGAATGCAACATTCTCTTTCAAACTGTTTCCAGAACAAGGGAGCAACATCAGCTATTACTCTTAGACCATGGATCCAACAGTTCTCTTCAAAATGACAAAATAACGATTTTCAGCCCAGCAAGAATGCATGACTGAAGTTAAATTGATTAATGAAAATGCATTATTGTTATACACAGAAAAAAATAAACATTATTTTTAAAGAAGTGAACTGAGTTACCTGCTAGCAGCTTATTTTCAGCCACCTGTATAAGAAAATTGCTATGGATTCACATTATAAAACCAGTATTAATTAGTCAACGAATATATTATTGCTAACAATTTCAATCACGTTTAAAGGCTCTTCGAAGGCACAATACTATTTCTCACGGTTCATCTCAGTACCGGCCTCCGCCTGTGGCCTTACTAAATCCTCAGTACTGAGGGGGCAACGGCACACTTAAAGCATCCTGATTAGAAGCCACAAAATAAATGTGCCACATGGCAACATACCCATTTTGATTCTTTTTTTAAATGTAAATATAACTTAATTTTGGATATTTCTGGATATTGGATATTTCTCCAAAAAAATTTTAAATTATTTAATATGATACTGACAAATAAACATTTTTCTTCTCAGTTCTAGATTGATTTGATAAACTAAAGGGAGAGTTTGGGAGCAAATCCCCGGGTCTAAGTCGGGAGGAAGTGTGGCAAAGGCATTAAGGGGCAGCTGGGATAGAACATCGCCAGCTGTGTGATGTCAGACAAGTTACCAAACTTCTCTGTTACTTCATTTCCTAATCTATAAAGTGGGAATAATTATAGTGTCTCTCTCATAGAATTTTTGTGAGGATTTAACAAATTAACGTGTAAAGATCTTAGAACAGGAAACACATGGTAAGCGCAGAATAAATATTAGTTGCTTTCGTAATTTAATGGAATTTTCAACCACTCACTGGACTTTTCCATTTGACTGTGCCTCACAATCAGCACGTCCGAAAAGTTTTGCTCTTCTTCTCTTCAGAGCAGCCCCTTCTTCCAGCTTCCTTGGAAGTAAAAGCCCAGGGCAGTAGTAATACCATCTGACAACCACAGATGTGTATGTCACCAACACACTTGATTACTCCTCTCCCACCCCTCCTGCCATCCAACCTGTCACCAAAGCCTCTTGATTCTTCCTTCAAAACCAGTCACTGTCACTTCCTCTCCATTCCAGCTATGATATTGTGATATAATAAGAAATATGTATTTGGTCTATGTCCCTGGTTCCTGGCACAGAGCCCTTAAAACCCTTGGAATTTCCTGAGTGACCGGAGCGAGAGGAGCATCTTTTGTTATTCATAATTAACCCCTTTCAACCATGCTTGAGTTTCCGCTAAACTCCCTCTTGGAGATTGGGGACTGGTTGTCAGAGGGACCGACCTTGTGATCAGAGGGTTGGAACTTTCAGCCCCAACACCCCAACCTTTGAGGAGGAGAGAATAGCTGGGGATTGAGTGAATCACCAATGGCCAATGATTTAATCAATCACGCCTACATAATGGGCCCTCCATAAAAATCCTAAACAAAGGGATTCAGAGAGATTCCTGGTTGGTGAACACATCCACGTTCTGGGAAGGTGGCTCATCCCTGGGACAGAAGCTCCTTCTCTAGGGATGCTTCCAGACCTCACACTATGTACCTCTTCATCTTGCTATTCATTTGCATCTCTCATAATATTCTTTATAATAAACTGGTAGTAGCAAGTAATGTGCTTTCCTGAGTTCTGTGAGCTGTTATAGCAAATTATCAAACCTAAGGAGGGGGTTGTGGGAACTCTGATTTGTTGCCAAGTCAGACAGAGGTGTGAGTAACCTGGGGACCCACTACTTGTGACTGTGGAACCACAGGACCAGGAAGAGAATTTGCCACCCCAAAATATGCCTCTTTGGCATCAGGGCTATTTTGAGTTGATGATTATTAAGAAATAGCACACACAGGGAAAGCTCTGAAGACCTGGTAGAAGTTACCCTCTTGTAAGGGAAATTTACATTTATAAGAGAAATCTCCATTCTCTGTGCCAGGAAGAGGAGGATGACTCTAAATCTCTAGAAAACTCTTATCAATGGAGAAGACAATGACTTAAATCTGCCTAGCAACTTTACCCTTATTTACCGTGCTTTTCCCGGTAACCTCCCATAACTGACCCTATCTTAATAGAACATTAAAGCCGTTTTTCAGGGGGTGGCAAGCCAGCCAGGAGCATACACAGAAGGGAAAATTTTGACCTGCCAATTGAAACTCATTCTGCCAGGGCTTCCGCATACCAGGCGGCCCTCCCTGACTCCTTAGACCTTACCCCATACCTTGGATGGGCAAAACATATTTAAGAGCTTAGCCTCCTGAAGGAGACAGCAAAAAACCTTTCTTCTCTCAAAAGCCAGTGTGCCACAGTGTCAGCTTCTGTGCACATCAGGTGGCGAACCCCTGCTCAGTAACAAGCGGGGACAGTCTTGTGGGACTGAGCCCTTAACCTGTGGGGTCTGCACTAACTCCAGGTAGTTAGTGTCAGAACTGAATTAAACAGTAGGACACTGAGTTGGTGTCCACAGAGACCTGGAGAGTTGCTCGGTGTGGAAAACACCCACATTGGATGTCAGAAGTGTTGAGTAGAGAAACAGTTTTCCTTTACAGCCCCCACCTTCCAACAGAGACTCTTGTTACCTCAAACCTCAGTCTCACCACAACCTTCTGGTCAGCACCCCCACAGCCCCCTCCCGGGAATGCCTTCTTCCAGTTTGTGAAAACGGCACTGCCGGCTGTCTCTTCTTGAAATGCTGCTGCCATTGTGTCACCTTGCATCTTGAGCCCTTAGCCTGGCAGGACCCTCCACGGTCTGTCCCCAAACTACCTTCCAACCTGAGCTCTCAGCACTGCTCTGAGTCAGTCTACTCTGAATGGGCTCCCGACATTGTGCCGGATGACCCTTCAGTTGCAAGACGCAGAGCCTCACTCAAGGCCGCCTCCGTCGGGGGGGCCAGGACGGCGTCTCCGCAGCCGTGCGGCTTTGCCTCGCACGTGGAGCTGCCGGGAAAATACAACACCGGGGACGGACTTACCCAAAATATCGTTTGTTGCTTAACTGAAATTCAAATTTACCCAGGTGTCTGGTTTTATTTTCTTTTGCTGTTGTTGTCATTGTTGTTGTTTTGGTTTTTTGTGTGAGCTAAATCTGGCAACCTTCCCTCACAACCAGGAGGACGTCAAGAGGCTTCAGTTTACAATGGCAGCTGTAATGTCCGAACAAAAGAGACCTCAGCGTCCAGTGCCTGCAGGGGCCGGTGAGTCACGTGAGTGTGTGCAGCAGGGCCGGAGAACATGTGGCGACCAACACCG
This sequence comes from Tapirus indicus, assembly GCA_031878705.1. Classification (NCBI taxonomy): domain Eukaryota; kingdom Metazoa; phylum Chordata; class Mammalia; order Perissodactyla; family Tapiridae; genus Tapirus; species Tapirus indicus. Next base: position 41,957,684 of record CM062927.1, read on the forward strand.
GTCTCCAGCGTTGGGAGAACACCCCACAGAGTGGTAGAAACTGTTACAAACTGGTGAGCCCTGCTCATGCTCCATCTGGTGCAAGTAGCTGCTACTCACCTCCATCGATTGCTGCCATCAGGAATGTGACAGAGGTACCCAAAAATTCCCAAATGTTTGAGCACTTACTATTTGAAAACTTTTTATATTTTAATGTTCACAACTAATTTAATAATAAAATATTGTTCTGGCAACCCTGTGCGGACATTCAGGAAAAAAGTCGTGCTGGCCACACCAACTGGCCCGCAGGTCACTGTCTGCTGCCTCTGCTCTACAGAAACTCTGGAGGTCAGTCCTCAACCAGGACGAGGCACCTTTGTGGTGGGTCATTACAGGGGCTCAGCTGCAATTCTGCTCTTGACCAATGGACTCTCTTTATACATCTTGATTTGAACTCTCTGAAAGAGACGATCTGATTGGGTTGTCCAGTCACCTTGCAGTATACAGCACTCTTCTTGGTCATTGGCCAGCCTAGAGAAGGGTGCTCTCTAATCCAATTAGTTGTGCCCTAAGAAGAATATTACAAATCCAGACCCCTCATATCTCTCTCACTCTGGGAACACAAGTCACACTGGCCTTCCTTCAGTTCCTTTTTTCCCACCATCTTCTGTCCCACCAGAGAGTTCTTTTACGTGTCTTCTCTGTGGTCATGCCTCCTCTCCCTTGCCACTAAATTAACACTTTCACATACTTCATATCTTGGCTCAAATGTCACTTCCTCAGGGAATCCTTCCCTGGCCTCTGAATAGGTCAAAGACTACTGCTATACAATCCTATGCCACCCTACACCCAACCATGCTATTCAAAACATTTACTGGTACTGTGTAGACCAACAGAATGTAGGCCTAATAGAAAGGACTCTGGGACAAGATCCTGGAGGCTTCCTTCTGTGCCAGGAATTGACCATTTAGTGCTAATTCATGGGGGGAACAATCCTAGAGGTGCTGGAGACAGGACTTGAGGGGCCCAAGCCATAGGGGAAGGGGCTCAAGGCAGAAGCTCTACTAGTGTTCTAAGTATCTACTGTTGTGTAACAAACTTCCCCAAAACTTAATAACTTAAAACAACAATTTATTCTTTCTCACAAATTTGCAATCTAGGCTGGTTTCATCTGGGTGGTTTTTCTGCTCCACCTGGTGTCTACTGGGATAGGAGTGTCCGAGATGACTTCCTCAACCACATGTCTGGTGTCTTAGTTGGGATGGCTGGAGAGCTGGGGCCTGGCTGAACATTGCCTTCTCCATGTGGCCTCTCCCCATGACTAGCTGGGTTTCCTCACAACACTGTGGTCTCAGAATATTGGGCTTTTTCTATGGTGAATGCTTCTAAAAGGTAGAAACAGAAGCCATCAGTCCCCTTAAGGCCTTGGCTCAGAAGTCTCATAGCATCCCTGCAGAGCATTCTCCTGGTCAAAGCAAGTCCCAAGGCCAGCCCATTCAAGAAAGGGCAAAGACTTCACCTCTTGCTGGGTGGAACAGCATTTGTGTACACAGAGGGAAGGAAAGGATGGTGGCCATCTGAGGAAAATACCTGCCACAATCGGCGTGGACGCATGTAAGTAGCTTAACACTGATACAGCAGTTTATGTGCATAGTAGCTGCTCATGTGCCTTTCTGTGAGGTGACTGCTGCAATTTTACATTTGTTTGTGATTTATTTGATTAGAGTCTCCAAGACAGTAGAGACTGTGACAATGTTTGCTCTAGTGTCAAGCATGGTGTCTGTCACATTGCAGCATTTGATAAGTATTTGTTGAATGAATGAATGAATAAATATCCCCTTCAAGAAGCAACGGCCAAAATCATCACTGAACTGCTTCAGTGAGTGAAATGCCTCAACTTTCGTGTGGTAAAATTTGATAAAGGGTTTTTATAGGGGGAAAAACAGAAAGTGTAGTGTCAGAGTTCTCACTGGCAGAAGAACTAGTTTTGCTTAAAGGCACTAGAAGGCATATTTTGGCACCAGTACTAGGTGTCTGTGGGAGGCAGTGGGGAGAAAACTGAATTAGAAAGAAAGACTTAATACAATAGGTTTCTCCCTCCCACCGCTGCTTTATGGATATTCTTAGCACCCAGCACAGACTCCCTGCAACTGATAAAATCATCAGTAAGAGGAGCCACCCACCACGACTTGACAAGCCACCTCCCAGGGAGGCTCTCTGTAGGCAAGAATGAATGCCTTCTTCCAGCTAGGAATGCTTAGCGTGAGGTAAAGGTTTTATTTGGGAGGGAGCCTCGGGTAAAGAAAAGAGCAGGTGCCAGAAAAAACGGATTCTCTTCCAGCTTTGCCACATTCTAAGGAATAACCCAAATAAGTCACTTCTTCTGGCACTAAACTGCCTTCCAACATCTGCTAGGGGCTCAGCTAACTTCAGATCTCACCCCCTCCTGACTGGCTTAACTAAGTCACGCTGTGCCTTGTTATGGAATGCGACAAGCCCACACTTCCAACCTCTTTGACCCCACCAGTAATGCCCATCTTCCTGCAGATCCAGCCTTGATAATCTGAGATGCACCATGGATTTGGCCCACGCTCATCTGCTGCATCCACTCGTCCCCAGAAGTGTAGCATTTACCTCCAGGGTCTCCTGCCTCCTGTCTTCATTCCATGCCCACTACCCAAGTCTAGGTCCTTCTGGGACCCTGCTCTGACTTTGTTCCTATGACCCCTGATTCCAAGGTCTCCTCACTTCACTGCTCCTGAAGATTTCCTACTCTTCTTACGTCATGAGAGCAGACATAAGTTGTCTACCAAGGAGCCAGGTGTAGACTTACCACTTACCATGAAGCCACTGAAGCTTAAACCCTCAAACCACTCACTCGGCTGGGCTCCTTTCCAAAGCCTAGGAAGAAGCGTCTCACTTTCAAGGTTACGTGTGTGTAAGATATTTTCACCACAAGTGGTTGTGACCACTGTCATTTTCCACCCCAGCTTCCCTCCCTCACACTTCCCCTCATGTTGAGTGGTGGCAGGGTGTCTGTGGGTAGTTTAGGGAATACTGATAAGGGGAAGCTGAGGATACGCTTGGTTTGGGCTGAGTAGAATAGGGTTATGTGGTTCACTTCAAGGTAAACCCACATTGGTTAAAAGCAAACAGTGAGGTTTAGGAACTGTTTGAATTACACCCAGAATATATTTTTTTAAGCAGTAATATACTAAGAAGAAAAAATAAATTGTGTATAAAAGTAATGAATAGACTTTGGGATTATTTGATAATTTGAATCATGTGGACATGTTGAAAACAATTTTAATTTCTTAATGATTTGACACAAAATACTGACATCAACAAATTTAGCACAAAACTCAGAATACACATTACAATGAGACATTGACAACTAACTGTTTTACAGGTGTCATGAATGAAAAGAGTATTTGACATTAGTCAACACCCAAGACAACCTGTAATACTCTAAGATCTTACAACTCACCTATGGAAGAAACTGGATGGGGGTTTCCCCAATTTTAGCAACAACTGTAAATCTTTACATGACGTTACCAATAGCAAGTTGTCAAACTGAAAGAAATTTTTTTAAACTACCAATTTAAAAAAATTCTTTTTGGTCCACCATGTTCAGGAAAAACCAAATTATCTTTCTCTCATTACTATAGAAAATAATATACAAAATCATTATCAGGTGAAAAGGCTTTTGAAAAAAATGTTTCACAGAGATGTGCCAGGCAATTATTTAAAATGTTATTTTTATTCCTAATTTCGTGTTAGTAACTTTGTATACCTTTTCTTAAAGAGGGATCCCAAAGTGTATAAACATTGAGCCATGCAAAATCTGATCTACCTTGCCAATAGCCAATACCCCTTCCTCACTCTTAAGAGAATACACATTTTGTTCAGGGACTCCCTTTCTTCTGTATAACCATGGGTCTCCATGGAAATGGCTCCAGCCCCAGCCTCATGGAGGTGCATTCCTTCTGCTAGCAATTGCCTTAGGTGTACACATGTGATGCACTTCTGGCCAGTGTACAGGAAAAAAGGTCTAAGGGGGATTTGAGGAAAGGTTTACTTCTTTGATTAAAGAAAAAAGAAGCCATTCAGGGTAAGATGCCCTATCTTTGTCATCTGGACATTACTGCATTTGGAGGTCATGTCTGGAAAGATATAGCAGCCATTTTGTGACCATGAGGAGAGCCAGCCTCAGAACAAGCCATTAGAGGATGGCAGAGGGAAGAGGGCCAACCCAGGACATACATTCAGACTTCTATGTGAAGTTGTAATATGTTTTTCTCTTTTTTTAAACCAATGGAATCAAGTGTTCTATTACTTGCAGCTCAAAACATCTCTACAGATACACTTACTCTCATAGCTTTCTGTTGCCTCCAACAAGACTTTTATGGGTGATTTTCTAGATTCTCTGTAGTCTTGCCCTACCCTACCCATCCTACCCTATTTCCCACGTCTCCCAGCCACACACCCTCTAATCTTAATGAGACACACACCATGCATGCTCCTTCCCCCATTATTATTCTCACAATCCCATGTCTAGTTTGCCATCCCTTTTATCCTCAGGGCACCACATCCAACTCAAGCTGTAAGGTTCACATGAAGCCTTCTCAGATTAATTCAGCTTGCTCATCTCTCTCTTCTATACATTTCTATAACTTCTATAGCTCTTTATCATAATATATTGATAATATATAGTAGATAATATTGAATTATACAAAATGGTAGAAAATCATCCCATCTCTGTTAGCCTTCTTTTATTAATTATAGTCCCATTAATTATATCCCCATGAAGGCAGAGACCAATTCCTATATACCTTTTCTATCTCTAAATATATAGTAAGAATTCTATAAACACTTACCCAGATTCCACTATCTGAGAAATAGTTTGAAATTAAAATTACTTGCAATATCAACAATATATCTCGATTACTTACCTGTCAGTTATGCACACAGTATTGCTTGAAAAAAGCCTCAGACCATGTTAAAGGGTCAGCCCATCTCATGACCTGAAGATGGTTGATGCTACAAACCACGCACAACCCAAGGACTTGTAAAACGAATAAAAACTAAGAGCAATGTTAGGTCTGAAAGGCAATTCTTTCCATTTATATATAAGTATGTATGAGTTTTTTATGATGAATAACTATCAATACTTACTTTAGAGGCTACTTAAAATGTTTGGGTTTTTTTGTGTGTGTGTGAGGAAGACCAGCCCTGAGCTAACATTCGTCACCAATCCTCCTCTTTTTGCTGAGGAAGACTGGCCCTGGGCTAACATCCGTGCCCATCTTCCTCTACTTTACATGGGATGCTGCCACGGCATGGGTGATAAGCGGTGCGTCAGCGGGCGCCCGGGATCCGAACTCGCGAACCCTGGGCTGCCAAGTGCGAACTAAACCACTGCGCCACTGGGCCGGACCCTTAAAATGTTTTTTAAATAATCACTTACCTCTCATTGCTGTGTGTTGGGCAGTTGGCTAAATTAGCACTGACATCTCTGAAAAGGAAGACAAACGTATACGTATTTTACATAGGCCGAAGCTCATACAAGACAGGCTCCTGCATTGTTTTTAGCTGGCGTCTTGTCTTGAGTCATGGCCAATATATGATGCATATGTATTATTTTCTACATCACTGAAACATGCTCTTGTATGTGACTTTATGGTTGTACACTTGCAAACATTCCTAGATTACAAGTGTGTAGGTTTCTCTCTTATGAGCTCTGAGTCAAAAAATCCACTTGCTATTGTTTGTGGACCACATCACAATCTCCCTCCCCTCCCCCACCCCACACCCCCTACCTCACCACTGGCCCCCCCAAACACCCCATGCCCTTTGACATACAGAGCTGCTCCACACCCGTTGAAATACTCAAAGAATGCTCACTGATACACATCGACATATATTTACTCATTCATTAATAGTTACTTAGGGATTCAGTGATAAACAAGCTGATTTGATCCTTGTCATCACGGCTATTACAATCTAGTTTAGTGAGCAAGTAATATTAAATAATCACAAAAATAAATAAATGCAACTATAACACTGATTTTAGTCATTTTAAGATGTTCCTTACCACGTTACATGGCATCTCAACTCCAGCACACAATTGCCATTGCCTCTAATCCTTATTGTATGCAATGAACATCCATGATGAAGACTCTGGGGGTACAGTGGCGTCATGTGGAGAGAAGAGCAGATCCAACTACAGAGATTCAATCTTCAGGAAGCCCAGTTACCAGCTTTAAGTCCTTCCTTTTTTTTTTTTTTCTTTTTAATAAATAGACTGTAATTTGGGTAAGCCATCTCTTCACACTACATTGAGTTGTCCTCTTGCTAGATTCTAAAAAGGTGCACTAATTAGAACAGATTATGTTGTACTGTGGTAACAAACACTCCTAAGATATCAGTGCCTGAAAATAACAAAGGCTTATTTCCTACTCAGGTTACAAGTCCTTCGCATGGAGCACGTTCTCCTTTTTATCATCCTCACTCAAGAACCCAGCCTGAGGAAGTCTTCATCTCCAAGGAAAGAAGGAAGGTTGGAGGTGAGCCCAAACAGTGAACTGTTCTGGCTTACTGCCCTTAACATTTCACGCACAGCTCATTGGCCAGAGCTGGTCAGACGGCTGCACCAAACCACAATAAGGGACAGGAGATTTAGCCTTTCATGTGCTTGGAAGGAAAGAAGTAGGTATTAGTGTGTAGTGCTAATGACTGCCTTGGAGCATTTCACAGGACCAAAGTCACCTGAAAGAGAGATTCATGTCAGCCCAGGAGCAGCCAGCTCTTTTGGTATCACTGGTTTTCCCTGGATGGTGTCTTCACTCAGTTAATGTCATGCCTTTCTTTACTTCACTCTGTAGTAAGATGCTTCTCAGAGAAGTTGGTACTCACTTGAAAAACTAAAACTAAACCTACTCAAAAGATTCTTCTAAACAGAAGACATCCAAGAGAATTATGTATGATCAGTGTATATTTTCTTGAGGATCCTTGGGAGCTAGAGCCATTGAGAACATCCACAGATGCAGCAGTCAAGGAAGCCAGTGCCCACATCCCTGCCTGTAAGAGATGCACACAAGACTGAGTTCCCATCTGTACCAAAGGAAGTGATGGGTGCTGGATCCTGACTCTGGTCCTTCTGGGCACTGAAGAATGCAACTATGCTGATACATAACACAGAGAGGGCAGTTGCGGGCTTGTTTATTTTTTAAACAAAGTCTATCGTAAGCCTAACCCCCGCCTCACTGGCTACACTTAGCTTACTAATGACGCCTTTGGAAACTCTAGAGCTGTGCTGTCCAATATGGCAGCCACTAGCCATGTGTAGCTCTTTAAATTTTATTTAATTATAATTAAATGCAATTTAAAAATTAGTTCCTTGGTTGTAATAGGCACATTTCAAGGGCCCAATAACCACATGTGGTTAGTGGCTGCCATTAATTCGTCAACACACATATAGAACATTCCCCCCATCACATGAAGTTCTATTGGACAGTGTATTGTGGAAGATCAAGATCTGAGAGCAGGCTACCACCTAGGATGTAGTCTCGTCAAAAGAAGAGTACTTGAATCTGATCAAATCTCTATAGGAAAGTCTTTATAGGAAATGCAAAGAATGGAAGAACATGTTCAACTACACCACAGAGATACAATCAGCAAATGCAGAGCACGGAAAATTTGATGGGACAAATGATTCAGTTTCTTAAAAAGAAAATTTCAAGAAAAAAAAGATAGGTAAACCTAAAAATACTTGTAAGATATATCAAACTGATAATGTGTGGACCTTATTGGAATCAATTCAAATATAAAACTATAAAAGTATGTATAATAAGTATGAAACCACTGGAATTTGAGTACTGCATAATTGATGATGTTAAGAATTGATTTTTTAGGGCCAACCCCAGTGGCCTAGTGGTTAAGCTCAGCATGCTCTGCTTTGGTGGCCCAGGTTTGGTTCCCAGGTGTGGACCTACACCACTTGTCTGTCAGTGGCCATGCTGTGGTGGTGGCTCACATACAAGAAGAGGAAGTTTGGCAGTGGATGTTAACTCAGGGCAACTCTTCCTCAGCAAAAAAAAAAAAAAAATTGATTTTTTAAAATAAATTTACTTCAGGTATGATAATGGTATTATGGTTATTACACAGTAAAAAGTTCTTATCTTTTAGGAATGCAAACTGAAATATTTATAGAAGAAATGATATAATGTTGGGGCTTTGCCTCAAAATAATTCAGGACTGGGGATGGTTGGGCATGTGGATGGAATAGGATTGGCCTTGGGTTGAGGATCTGGGTGACAGATCCACAGGTACCAATTTGTTTATTCAGACTACTTTTACATTTATCAAAAATTCTCCATAATGAAAAGTTTAAAAAAAAAGAGTAAGGTGGGCCATGGTGAAGAAGGCCATAGAAAATAGGGATGGGCTCTGAAATCTCTCTTCAGCACTTAATACAGATATTCCACCTGGCCTTGGCCTTTTCAGTTAGTCATTGGAAAGGCTCTGCTTCATGCACAGACCTGAATGAAGGCACCTGGTAGCCAGAGCACAACAAGGGATGAGAGACGAAGCCTGGTAGTGTAGGTAAACCCAGATCCCTCTCAACTTGTGAATATGAATGTCTCAACCCCAGAGACATTCCTCTGGGAAGTAGAGAAAAGGGTGAGGTGCACCAAGAAAGTGGAGTTTGGATCAGTCACCCGGATGCCTGTGTATGGCCACCTACTAAAGGAAGAAAGAACTTCACACTCCAACTGGGCCCTGGGGGAACAGTTAGGTTGGTATTATGGACGGAACATTTGTTGCCCCCCCAGAATTCAGATGTTGAAGCTCTACCCCCCAGTGTGACGGTGTTCGGAGATGGGGCCTGTGGAAGGTGGCTGAGGCTATGTAAGCCATGCAGCCTATGGTATTGTGCTATGGCAGCCCAAGCTGACCAAGACAGTTGGTCAGGGAAGAGCTTATTTCACCACAGTCAGCCCAATGTCCCAATGCGGTTTGACTCCGCAGATAATTTGTGAGGCCTCTGAGGGAGGATAGAATGTGACAAAAGTAGGGAACTAATATTCGTTAAGTGCTTACTGAGATTGCTGCTTTACCAACGTGACTGGATATTTTATAAGCTACAACATTATATGTTTTTCCTCTTGTATTTTTCCTTTCCTTTCTATGATCATTGCCTCAGGGGAAGGGAAATGGAAACAGTCTGAAAATCTCTCTGACATCATCTTGAAGGAATTTAAGCCGCAAGAAGATCTGAGGAGATTCAAGAGCACAGACAGGGTCTTCACCGGAAGTAGGGGATACAGCAGGGCTCCTCATCCAGGCTGCAGACGATGAAAAGAGGAGTTCCTCAGCTTAGGGGATGGGAAGGAGAGGGAGAGGTCTGTGGGCCTCTCCTGGAAACGCCACAAGGAAGGTGGCAGGACCCAGAGAGGAGTGGCTGCATGTCCATCAAGGCAGAGCAGACTCCAGGAGCCCCCAAGGGTCCTTTACCTGAGTAGGACCTGGAAGCATTAAAGACACCCCCCGGGACTGTTTAGACATGGCTCTTGGCGGTAATCCAAATGCCCCCACCCCACCTAATGTTGGCACTACAGGGATACCCTGGGAGGGATCAGAAAGAGGGAGACTATGGTTAGCATGTCTGTTCATCCAGGTGAAGGGAATTTCAGACTTAAAAACCATAGGAAATGATAGATTATAGAAAGGAAGAAAGTTATTGTTGTCAAATCCCTGAGTTGGAGACTGATTCATAACGTCCAACAGAGAGGTTACTCATGCACGTTAATCCTCCAACAACCTTATGAGGTCAAAGTCTCTCTGTTGTATGTTATTATCCTTTCAGTCATTCATTCTACTCGCAGGTGCTCAGCCCTGCAGGGTTCCAGGGATTCCGCTGGGTGCTGGTGAGAGAGAGACAAAGTGTCTGCCCTCATGGAGCCTACAGCCCAGTGGGGACAACAAAACATAAACAACCAAACAAATAAAGAAGCAAGATCAGTACAAACTGTGGTAAGTGTGGCTCAGATAATAGACTGTATGATAAAGAATTCCTGGCCCACGAGCAGGATGAAATGGACAGGGAAGTCCTCTCCAAGGACATATTTTGTGAGCTAAGACCTAAAGCTGGGAATAACCTAGGCATGCAGAGAGTTGGGAGATTAACAGAAGGGAGAGAAACTGCAAAGACTTGAGAACACATCTGAGGAATGAAAGGAAGGCAGTGTGGTTGGACTGGAAAGAAGGAGGAAAGGAGACTGGAGAGAGAAGTCGGATCATTCACAATCCTGCAGAGCAAGATATGGAGTCTGAATTTCAGTCTGAAAACAATAGGAATTCAATGGAAGGAGACAGAAGGTACAAACTTCCACTTATAAAATAAATAAGTCATGGGGATGAAAAAATTTTAAAAATAATAGTCATGAACCACATAACAAAGTTTCAGTCAATGACGGATCACATATACGATGGTTGGTGGTCCCCTAAGGTTAGTACCATAATAGTACATAATATAATAAGTATATAATAATAGTAGGCTACACCATCTAGGTTTTTTTGGGTACACTCTACGATGCTCACACGATGACAAAATCATCTAACGATGCATTTCTCAGAACGTATCCCATCGTTAAGCAACACATGACTGTAATAATATAAAAGAAATTAAAACAGATTCACTTTTAAATATTAAAACAATAGGAAATCATGAATTTGCCTGCAACTAGTATATGGATTAAGTGAATTAATATATGTAATGTACTTAGGACGATGGCTGGCATACATAGCACTATAAAAGTATTCTTATTCTTATCCTTATGCTTGTTATTAATGTTGGGTTGGAGAAGGGTGAAGAATGGAAGCAAGTAGACCAGTGGAGGCTATTTCCATAGTCTTTACTGGGACCTGAACCAAGGTGGTAGTACAGAGAGAAGTGGGATGTATGAAACAAAATGTAACTCACACCTACAATCAATCGGACTTTCTGATGAACAGGGAAAGAAAGTAATGAGGGACTCCTTCTAGGTTTCTGCCATAAGCACTCACATGATGATACATTATCAGGCTGAAGAGGACTGCAGAAGAAACCAATCTGGGAAGAAAAACCAAGAGTTCCATTTCATTCTGTAGAGCTGGAGATGCCTATCAGATATCTAATGAGAAACATCAAATGTTCCTCCTCCTTGCACAACGCAGAAGCTGAGATTTAGAAAGACTAGGTCATCTGCTCAAAGTTGAAGAGCTGTTAAGAGGGAGAGTCAAGCCTGGAACTCAGGCTAAGAATTTTCACAGCCAGAGATCTCATCTCTCATAGTTAAACAACCTTAGGTGGGGCGTCAGGTTCCTTGTTGGTATAACCGAGGCACAGAATTGACTATGGCAGCACCATTGGTACAAGCATCTACAAGATGCCTGTAGGAGGCCAGAATCCCAGAAATTTTCGGCAAGTGCTTGAGCCAGCAACAGAGGTCATGAAATGTACCCCAGCTCCCTGAATCTTGGTGGGCAGATAATTCACCCGGGCAAGAAGGAAAAGCCAGGCAAGAATCATACACAGTTAAGGGAGTGGTGTTAGCTTGCTGGGCCTTAGTTTCCTGATCTACAAAATAGGAATGGAAGTCTGATACACAGTTTCAGGTCTGTTATAAAGGATTACTTTTAAAAAGAGAAACAGAGAGTGTGTTCATTTAACCCTTACTATAAAATTAAAAATTAAACTGGACCAGGGGCTGGCAGGAGAGAGAAATGGTGAGTTATTGTTTCATGGGTACAGAGTTTCAGTTTGGTATAATGAAAAAGTTCTGAAGATGGATAGTGGTGATAGTTGTACAACAGTGAGAATATACTCAATGTCATTGAACTGTACACTTAAAAATGGTTAAAATGGTGAATTCTATGTTATGTATATTTTACCACAATAAAAGAAATTAAACTGGACATTTGCTTATATTATTGAATAGAAGTTAGCTTAACATACTTTTATTGTGTTTATCTCATATGGAACTAGGTGATGAGTCAGTGCCATTTGTCATCCCCACACACTTTGGATGTGAGGGAGGACTAGTTTTAACTTGGATAGGAAAGGTGTTGGAACTAAGAAATAAGCTATAAATAAAACCATGACAATTGTCTTTTTTTTTTTTTTTTAGCTTGAATTAGAGGCTAGATTTTAAATTGCATCTTATTTTATCTGAACAGGATCACGTTCTGTAAGCATCTGTCTGCATTAGTTTATGATCCCCTCAGGGCCAAGATATGCCTTTGCTTGCCTTCTCAGTGTATTCTCAGTGCAGGCGAAAATACTATTACATTATTGGGAAAGTTGACTAGAGAAGTCGAATGACAGTGTAACCAGAGGGCAGAAGAACTAGAGTGCCCACCTCCCAAAACCTTTCTGGAACCAGCAGAACTTAACACACTGAGGACGATATCCAAATGGAGCTCAGCTTAAATTAAACGGAGCCTCTGGACTTTCAAAGCCAATCAGCTTTCTTCTGCTTTCTTTTCCTTTAACTTTTAAAAGTTTTTAATTGTGGTAAAATATATATAACATAAAATTTAGCATCTAATCATTTTTAAGTGTATGGTCCAGTCGAGTTAAGCATACTCACATTGTTGTGCAACCAAATCTGCAGAACTTTTTCATTCTGCAAAACTGAAACTCTATATCCATTAAATAACTCCCCATTTCCCCCTCCCCTCAGCCCCTGGCAACCATCGATCTACTTTCTATCTCTGGATTTGACAACTCTGGGTACTTCATGTAAGTGGCATCCTACAGTATTTGTCTTTTTGCGTCTGGCTTATTTCACTGAGCGTAATGTCCTCAAAGTTCATCCATGTTATAGCATGTGTCAGAATTTCTTTCCTTTTTAAGGCTGAATAATATCCTGTTCTAGGCATATACTACATTTTGTTTATCCACTCATCTGTTGAGGAACACTTGGGTTATTTCCATCTCTTGGCTATTGTGAATAATGCTGTTATGAACATGGGTGTACAAATATCTCTCTGAGACCTTGCTTTTAACTATTTGGGGTATATACACAGAAGTGGAATTATTGGATCATGTAGTAGTTCTACTTTTAATTTTTTGAGGAACCGCCATAATGTTTTCCATATCGATTTCACCATAGTTTCACTGCCCTAAAATTCCTCTGTGCTTTGCCTACTCATCATTCTCTCCCCTCTAACTCCTGAAAACCACTGATCTTTTTACTGTCTCATAGTTTTGCCTTTTCCAGAATGTCATATAGTTAACATCATACAGTATGTAGGCTTTTCAGAATGGCTTCTTTCACTTAGTAATATGCATTTAAGGTTCCAGAGAGCTTTCATTTTGATATAACTTATTCTTGGGTGGTTTGCTTCTCATGTGTCTATGATCTCCAGTGATGACATTACTAAAAGAAGGAAACTTCCCAGGCTCCACAAAGCCATGGCTGTCAATGGCCCATCAGCCAATGCTGGGCGCCTGGGCCAGAGACTTAGAAGTCAAGACTCCAAGGCTCCTCCCTGAGAAGAAAGGAAATCCAAGGCCAAATTTCACCCTGATCAGCAACTGCTTTAGCCAAATCTCACAGCACAGCCATCCACGTCCAAGAAATCTTCTACTGTTGGTCAGTCGTGACCATGTTATGTTAGCAACTTCAGATAACATGAGGATTTTTTTAATGGAAGAATTTTAGAACCCAGTGCAAATTCCTTTAATCTCCAAAGATTTGGAAACTAAACAATACACTTCTAGAAAAACTGTGAATCAAAGAGGAAGCCTCAAAGGAAATAAAATAATGCATAGAACATAGAGAATTTCAATGAAACAAAAGCTGGCTCTTCAAAAAAATGAACAAAATTGATTAACCTTTAGCAAGACTGATAAAGAAAAAAAGAGAGAAGATGCAAATTACCAATAACAGGAATGAAGCAGAAGACATCACTACAAACTCGGCAAACATCAAAAAGATGATAAGGGAATACTACAAACAGTCCTCACACATAAATATGACAACATAGAGGATGTGGAGCAATTTCTCAAAAAGCACAAACTACTACGGTTCACCCAATATGAAATAGATAATTGGAAAATTTGAATAGCCCTACAACTATTAGGAAAATTGAATTTGTAATTTAAAAACTCCCAAAAAGAGATCTCCAGGCCTAGGTGGTTTCACTGGAGAATTCTTCTAAATGATTAAAGAATTAACGCCAATTCTACACAATCTCTTCTAGAAAATAGAAGAGGAGGCTTTACTTCCCAATTCATTTTATGATGCTAGTATTACTCTGATGCCAAAACCAGACAAAGACAATAAGATAGTACCAAAAAGAAAAAAGAAAAGAAAGAAAAAGGAAACTCAGACCAATATCCCTCATGAATATAGATGCAAAATTTCTTAAACAAAATATTAGAAAATAAAATTCAGCAATACATAAGAAGAATAATACACCATGACCAAGTGGGCTTTATTCCAGATATGCAAAACTGATTCAACATTTGAAAATCAATTAGTGTAAACCACCACAGTTATAGGTTAAAGAAAGAAAAATCACATGAGCATATCAATTGATGCAGAAAAATCATTTGACAAAACCGAACACCCATTCGTGAGAAAAACTCTCAGAAAAACAGGAATAGAGAGGAACTTCCCCAATTTGATAAAAAGCATCTACCAAAAAACTTACAGCTAACATTATACCTAAGGGTGAAAGGCTGAGCTTTCCCCCTAAGACTGAGAACAGGCAGGGATGTCTCAAAAAGACAACGATTCATCACTCATTCAATATTCGTCACTCATTCAACATAGTACTGGAAGTTCTAGCCCATACAATAAGGCAAGAAAAGTAAATAAAAGGCATATAGATAAGAAAGGAAGGAATAAAATTGCCTCTAAGTGCAGATTACATGATTGCTTACATAGAAAAATTTCAAGAAATTTATGAAAAAAAATTCCTAGAACTAAAAAGTGAGTTCAGTAAGGTCACAGGATAGAAGATCAACATACAAAAATCAATTGTATGTCTATATGTTAGTAATGAACACGTGGTAACTGAAATTTAAAATACAATGTCCTTTACAATAACTAAAGAAAGTTAAATACTTAGGGATAAATCTAACAAAACATGTACAGGACTCTTATGCTGAAAACTTCAAAATGCTGATAAAAGAAATCAAAGACATGCTATGCATCATATGGATGTGGACTTGAACACTCCACATAGTAAAGATGAAAACTGGTAGAAAAATTTAACACAAGTCCTATCATATCAACAAGAGTTTTTATAGATATAGACAAGATTATTCAAAAATGTATATGGAAATGCAAAAGGAACTAGAATAGCTAAACAATTTCTACAAAGAAGAATTAAATGGGAAGAAGCAGCCTACCCAATTTTAAGACTTACCATATAGCTACATGAATTAAGACTGTGTGGTCTCAATTAGTGGAAAGAAATCAGTGGAACAGAATAGAGAACCCAGAAGCAGACACACAAATATACGTGACTTTTTGACAAAGGTGCAAAAGCAATTCAATAGAGGAAAGATAGTCCCGTCAACAAATGGTGCTGGAGCAAGTGGGCATCCATAGACCAAAAAAAACCTTTATTTAAATTTATACCTTATACAAAATTTAACTCAAAATGCATCATGGACTTACATGTAAAACTATAAAACTTTTGGAAAAAAACTTAAAAGGAAATCTTCAGGATCTAGGGCTAGGCAAAGAATTCATAAACTTGACTCCAAGAGCGTGGTCCATAAAAGGAAAAATTGATAAATTGGACTTCGCCAAAATTAAAAATGTTTGCTCTCTGAAAGACCCTATCAAGAGAATGAAAATACAAGCTATAAACTGAGAGAAAATATTTGCAAACCGCATATCTAACAAAGGTCTAGTATCTGGAATATATAATGAATTCTAAAAACTCAATAGGATAAAACAAATGATCCAATTAGAAAATGGGTGAACAACATGAACAGACATTTCACCAAAGAGGATGTACACATGGCAAACAAGCACGTGTAGAGATATCCAGCATCATTAGCCACTAGGGAAATACAAATTAAAATCACGATGCCATATCATTACCCATCTAATGTGAATAGCTAAAATAAAAAACAGTGACAACAGCAAATGCTGGGGAGGATGCAGGGAAACCAGATCACTGATACATCGCTGGCGGGGATGTAAAATGGTACAGCCACTCTGGAAACAGTTTGGCAGTTTTGTAAAAAAAAACTAAACATAAACATATGGCCCACCAATTATACTCCTTGGCATTTGTTCCAGAAAAATGAACATTTATAGGCACATAAAAACCTGTACATGATTGTTCAGAGCAGCTTTATTCCTAATAGCCAAAAATGGGAAACAATCCAACTGTCCTTCAACAAGTAAATGGTTAAACAAACTTCAATATATCGAGACCATGGAATATTACTTAGCAAGAAAGGAGTGAATTTATGATACATCAACAATTGGGATGAATCTCCAGAGAATTATGTTAAGTGAAAAAGTCAATCTCAATAGTATACATACTCTATGACTCCACTTATCTAGCATTCCTGAAATGACAAAATTATTGAAATGGAGAACAGATTAATGATTGCCATGAGTTGTGGACAGGGAGAGAGATGTAGGAGGGAACTAAGAGTTTCTCGGAAAGGGCAACATGAGGGATCCTTGTGGTGATGGAATGCTTTGTATCTTGACTTCATCAATGTCAATATCCGAGTTGGGATAGTGTACTATAGTTTTGCAAGATGTCACCATTGGGAGAAACTGGGTAAAGGGTGCAAAGAATATCTCTGTATTATTTCTTACAACTGCATGTGAATCTACAATTACCTCAAAATAAAAAGTTTAATTTAAAAAATATTTTGTCTCTTAATTTGTTCAAACATTTATTGAGCATCTCACTGGGCATTAAACCAAATGGGTCTCCACAGAATTTATAGCTGTCATTTCAACAGCTGGGATTATAAAACAAGACCCAGAAGCTTGCCCAGGAGCTGGAGGAAGGATTTTTTTGGAGGGTAAATTAAACTGTAAGGCAGAAAAACATTCCAGTCAGTTCTCCAACAAATGACGGAGAGTGTGTTGGTAAAATTCTCTCTAGAAACATCCAGATGTTCAAAAACAATGGCTGGCTGATTTATAAGTTCTCAGACCACCACCTTTGCCACCTAGGCCAAAGGCCACCCTACACTTTAAGTTTTGCTCTCTCAAGAGAGAATGAGCCCTTCAGACTCCTGCATGATGCTGGCAGTCAGGATTCCGGGGCTCTGTGAAAGAAGAAACCTGCCCACATTAGCCTCAGCCCAGAGCATGCCGGGAGTGAGAGAAGGTGACACAGGGGTTAAGAGCACTGGCTTTGAAGCGGTACATCCCTGGGTTCTTGTGTTTTCTCTGCCACCTCTTCATTGTGTAATCTTGGCCAAGTTACCTCTCCTTCAGAATCTTACTTTTTCTTCTACAAAATGAAGTCTCTACTTCCTGGGTGGTTCTTTCATTTGTTTAATACATTTAAATGGAGCAACTACAATGGGCCAGGCACTATTGTAGGCGCTAGAGAAACCACAGTAAATGACACAAATTAGGAAGGAGGGAAGGAAGGAAGGAATTCCTGTCTTTGTGGAACTTACATAGTATTGGAGGTACTCAAATGGCAAAATAAATAAATGAAATATACAGTACATTCTATAGAGATGAGCACTTTTCAGGTGGAAAAGAAAGGGCAGAAAAGGAGGACGGGATGTGCT
Source organism: Tapirus indicus (assembly GCA_031878705.1). Lineage (NCBI taxonomy): Eukaryota > Metazoa > Chordata > Mammalia > Perissodactyla > Tapiridae > Tapirus > Tapirus indicus. Next base: position 41,975,445 of record CM062927.1, read on the forward strand.
TAGAAATCGGATGGAGCTTTGATTTTAAAACGAGTGGTCAGGTAAGCCCTCATTAAAAAGGTGACACTTTGAGCAAAGGTTATTATGAATGGAGTGAGGAAACCATGCAGTTGTTTGGAAGTTTAGATGAGAAAGAGGATTCAATGGGATAACATCTGTAATGTACTTTGTACAGTACTTGGGACATTGAAAATGTCCAATAAATGTTAATAGCAGAGAGACAGAAAGGAGAAGAAATAGTACCTAGCAAGCTGTTGCCAGGCCTAGGAGAATAAATTCTACCCAAAATACTACAAATGCAGGTGGCTTCAGATGTAATAAAAATACTTAGCACTTCCAGAACACTGCCTGAGTCTCTGTGATCTAAGGCAGGGTCTCAAAGCACGGCCTACAATTCAGCAGCATCAGCATCACCCGGGAGCTGGTTAGGAATGCCGATGGTCAGTCCCCGCCCAGGACCTGCTACATCTGAATCTCTGGGGGATGTGAGGCCCAGGAGTGTGCATGCTCACCAGCTCTTTGGGGGATTCTGATGATCTCTAGATTTTGAGAACTGCCAGTCTAGAGGGAACACAGGCACACTTGCCAGTGCCCTTGCACAAGGCAATGCTCACACATATTGCCTCAATCCTTGCCCCACGGTCAACACTCCATTTGTCAGAAGGCACATGGCCTCAGAGAATTCAGGTGGACCTGGAACTCAGACCCAAGCCTCATATTCTTTCTGCTGCCCTCACGCCTTCGCTTGCCATGAACATGCAGCAAAGCAGGGGTGTCCATTTACCCCGGGGCTCCCGCACCCTGTGAGCTGTGCTCCAGGTCTCCAGGGTGTCAGCACGCTCCAGCATCCCATGGTGACCACAGACCTTCAGTCCCTTCTCGGAGATTATGGGATACACAATCAACAACAGAAAAGACAGTAGCTTGCTCACTTAAAGGTCAACTTTTTGCTTATGTTATTTTTTAACCAAAGAGAATACAACTTAAAACCAAATCAGTCCTTCATCTAAGCCCTCACAGGTCTGTGTATTCCCTGCAGACTCTGGCGTCTGTACATCTGTTAGTGACATTGGACGATGGCCCGTGTGCTTCCCGAATCCTCCTGCACCCGAGGCGGCCTGCAGTCCTGCAGGCCTATTCAGTTTGTGCAGTGGAGGGGACACAGTTCCCGGGGTTAAAGGCTGGCAGTGGGGCACGCAGAAGCCCAGCTACCCCCGCCAGGCTGGTCATTCAGAGCTCCTTGTGGGTCTCCTTTGTGCGGCGGGTGAGGCTACCCACCATGGGTTCCGGTGACTTGGAACGCCAAGGGCCTAAACTTAATTAACTTCTCTGGGCTGGGACTCTTCCATCTCAGCCCGCATCCTGCTTCGTGGGGCGGCAGGACGAAAGTGCTCCCTGCACAAACAGAAGGCCAGGGACCTTAGTGGGAGCGTTGGCAAATACAACAGGGCCAGTGGCATCCTCATTAAACTCTGATTAGCAAGTGGACTTGATCCAGGCCAAATCAGAGCTGAATGAGATTTCTTTCTTTCTTCTTTTTTTGCTGCCAGTTGATCAGATGTAGGCAATTAAGAACCCCCACACCTCCAGCCCTTGTATTTTTTTGAAGCGGGGAGCTCATACCAGTCAAGCCATAAAGACGCTATTGTCCTAAGAACAATATTCCCCACTAATCTCACTTCTGGCAATTTACTTTTTCTTCCCAAGCAGATTTAGAAACTTAAAAAAAAAATCCTTGAAAGAGTACGGGGGAGGAATACTCCACGGTATCTAATCCCATCGCAAAGTGGGAGTTTTCTTGTTCCATTCAGCTTCCCTTTGAATGAGCCCTGGATAAATAAACTTCTACGGTGTCGCCACATTGACGTGGAGACCGTGAGGGCCGATTATGCACATGGGGGCGTGAGCATTCTGGTTTGCAAGTCAAACACAAAGCAGGCAGCACAAGCGCTCCCTTGTCATCAGTTCTCACTACAAATTTACAAACCTGTGAGGTGAGATGGGCTTTTGTTAAGTGTTTAAAAGCAATTATTACCTTTCTTTAATTTTCTGGTGGTAATTAGGCTCCTGAATCCAGTCCAACCTGGGCTGTGCCTAGAAGGCGTCCTTGCTCTCCCTGCGGTCTGTGGGTGAGGTGAAGGGAATCCTTGGGCCAGCCTTGCAGGGGTTCCTGAGAACTCCAGAACTTTTCCAGCCTGAGGGCCAAGAAGTCTGACAGGCAGACACTGAGAAGCTGTGCCCTTTTTGCCTTTAAAGAGAGAAGATAAGGACAACAGAGAAGGAGAGAAGAGTAGAGAGAATGCAAAAGGAAAGACAGAAACTCAGAATGGAGGGAAAATAAGCCAACAGAAACGTGAGACAGAAAAAAGGCAGTGAGGATTATCCCACATGGGGTAAGAAGGGAGAGTGACCTCGCGTTGTTACTGTGTTCACACTTCTGTACCCACTCACAGGGTTCCTGTCAATGAGCCCTTGCCTCTGGGCACCCAGGCCTTAGTGCATCTGGGCTCTTGCAATGAATGAAGAAGCTACGAGTCTCTCTGAAAGGAAAAACCAAAGGGGAAAGAAAGTAACAGAATCCAAAACTGAATGAAAACTCCAAAATCCAAAACCAGAAAGCTACACCTTTCACCAGGCCCAAAGGTCAACCAGCTTGGCAGGCAGGAGAGACCCCAGAGTGTACTGCCAAAGTCCCTGCCTGCCCCGACCCTCCTGGAGGCTGGACCAGGAATTCCAGGACTCATCTCATGTCCTGTGACAGTGCAGAGCACAGCATGGCTCCTAACAGCTGGATCCATCTCCCAGAAGGCCAAAATTGACATCCTCTGGGTCTCTTGTAAGGATAAAGTATTCCCCGATTGTTGAGTTATTGAGACTTGGGATGACTGCACCTATCTGGGGTGCCGGTGGCGTCAGTTGTAGGAGTTGGTGAGGAATTAGACCAGAAGTCAGAGGTAATCCGTGTCACTATTAGGGAGCCAGTGTAGAAGGACAGCAAGGTGGGCCATCTCACAAGTGTCCAGGGAGACCCAAGGTAGAGGGGCTACCAGCAAGGCTACAAGTAAACAAGAGGTGGGAGTTGTCATCTGCTCTGTGGATGCAAACCGTGTCTTTTCTCATCGGGTGCATCATTCTCTCCCAAGATGAAATTACAGAACCTCTCCCTTTTCTATCATAGGGTTTGGAGTCATTTAGACCTGGGTTCAGGTTCTGGCCAGGTATTTACCAGCTGTGCAATGATGGTAAAATTCCTTTACCTCTATGAGCCTTAGTGTTTCTCACCTGTAAGAAATGAAGAGAATCCCTCCTTGAGAGGCTTAAATAAAATTAAATAGGTAAATCACTTAACATGAGCCTGTGGCAGACACTCAACAAATAATATCAGAAAATCAGTCTAATAAATTATTAATGTCTGTTGATTATGTCTAGAATACTAGGTTAAAAAGAGAAGCAAGTACTATTTCCAATAAAAAATAGCAATGTAATTGATTAAGAAAATAGATGGACAGATTTAAATATAGAGAGACATATAGGAAAGCATTGGCATAAAACACAGTCAAATGTGTATGTACTGAGTGATAGTAACATGGCTTCCACCCAGTCTCCACTGAGTATCAACTATTTGACAAGAGCCATAAATATGAACAAGCACCTCATCCAAAAGACTCACCATTTGGGGTGACTTAAGCAACATAGCTACTCTATGAGGCAGAATGTGATAAGAGGCAAAGGATGTGAACAAAGAAACACAGGGGCGCAGTGAGGAAGGAGGGATTAGTTCCAGATAGGAGGATTAGGAGAGGCTTTAGGTTGGAGCTAGCGTTAAACCAAGACTTGAAGATAGGTAGAAATAAGAAGAAAAGGATTCCAGGAGGAGGGAAGAAAGTGAATGCAGCAAATGCAAGGTTTGCCTGAGAAATGGTGAGTGGTGCCGCCTGTCGGGAGCCAGGCTGTGTGAATGGGTTAGGTGACAGGAGAGCTCATTTGCCGTGATGAGTGAGACCTTTATTTTGTCCCAATTCAGAATTGTTTGACTAATGTTGCTCCAGGAGCATATGTGTGGATTGGAGGTGGGGAGAGACCAAAGCAAGAGAAAGGACAGCGGCCTAAAGCAGGGTGGTGGGAATGCACATGAGGGTGTGGATACGGACAGCCGGGAACTCATCAAGAGGACTGGCAAAGTGTTGAATGTGAGGGGCGAAGTGGAGGGAAGAGTTGAGGAGAACACTGGAATCCGAGCCTGAATAATCAGAAGAGCCGGTCTGTCATAAACACCGGAAAAGGAAGGGAATTGGGAAGGTCGACGTACTGGATTTGGGCCCTGCCAAGTACGAGGTGGCAGCATTTCAGCCAGTCGCTCATCAGGTGCTGCCATTGCATATATGGCTTTAATCTCACAACAGAAATTGAGCTTAGGGGCCTAGAGAGCTGGGCTATTGGGGGTCAAGTACAGAAAACAGAAAGTTTTTCTACACAAAGGGAACTTACTGCAGGAGATTAACGCAGAGATGATGGAAGCGCTGAGAAGCCAAACAGGAGATGTTAAGGTGACCCAGAAATTAGAACAGCAGGAAGCTGTTGTGGCCCCTGAGGCTGAGGGGACTCTGAGTGGAGCAGGGACCACCAGAGCCCAAACACTTGAGCTATTTCCAGGAGCTACTGGGGAGCTGGGCACATTGGGAGAGGCTGTTCAGCAGGAAATGGAGACAAAGAGGAGACCCCGTGCACAATAAAGAGTGCTCCTGCCGTTCTTCTTCCATGCTGAGCAAGAACAAGTGTCTCGGGGTGGGAGGAAAGAACAGGTTGATGGTGCCTGGAGAAGAGATGGAAGGAGAGCAAGTACTACCGGCAGTAGCATCCCAGGCCTGGGGGAAACTGAGGAAGGGGTGGAGAGCAAGTGCCTGTCAGTTGTTGACCTCTTTGCCCTGCGGGAGCAGTGCCCAGCAGCCTCCAGAGAGTGGAAGCTGGTGGATGGCTCTGACCCATGCTCACCGCTGCGGGAGCTCTCCAGTGTCCTCAGGCCCTGACACTATCTATCACTGAGGGAATCTGCCCACATTGTGCCACTGCCACCCCATCCAACGAGATCAACAGTGAGCCACAGTGCATCCATGATTATGAAATATTTGTGTGTGGCCTTTCTCTCACACTTTTCTCTTTGTCTTGTTTAGAGAGTCTACTGATCATCAGTGCTTTTATTAAAGCTTTTCCAGGGATATCCATTGAAGGGGATAAGGGCCCCGGGGAAAATATGGATATTAAAATGTCATATGCAGAAGGGACCTCAAAGATCATCTAATCCAGTGCTTTCCAAACATTTCTATGTCTTAAGCATCACCTGGGACTTTATTAGAATTATATAAGAAAATAAATAAAATGCACCTAAAATTAAATTAAAAATAAATCATAAAAACAAAAGACTTATAGATTCTCAGGTCCTACCTCAGATCTACGGAATCAGAACCTCCTGGTGATCCTTCAGATCACGCACATTTAGGGAACACTGATTTAATCCAATGTCTTCATTTCATAGGTGAGGCCCAGGAGGTGAGGGACTTCCTGAGAGTTAACAGATAGTCTCTGGGAGAAATGGGAAGAGAAGCCAGGTGCCATGTGCCCAGCCCAGCTTACCTTCTGATACAGTTTCCTGGGAGAGGTGGTAGACCGATGTATTGACTAAGCAAGAGTTTTGGTGTTATTTTCCCTCAAGCCTGATTTTGAGTATAGATCTATTTATTTTAAAAAAATAGAGGGGCCAGCCCTGTGGCATAGTGGTTAAGTTTGGCACACTTTGCTTTGGCAGCCCAGGTTCTTGGGTTCGGATCCTGGGCACAGACCTACACCACTCCTCAGCCACGCTGTGGTGGCAACCCACATACAAAATAGAGGAAGATTGGCACAGATGTTAGCTCAGGGTTAATCTTCCTCAGCAAAACAAAAAAAAAACTTCAAATACCTTCCGAGGTACACCTCAGAGAGTGGGTTGACATGGATATGTATATATGTACATACCCAGGGCCTAGAACTATCAGGTGATGAGAAAATGTGTGGTGAGTGAGTGAGCTGCATTATTCCAGGAACTGGCGAGGCTGCTGGTTTTCTCATAAGAAAGTTATGGCCACAGATATTTTCTTCCCAGAAGCAAGACTTTCACTCTGAAGATCCTGAATCTACAGCAGCAGGAGTGCTGATTTCCGCGCTTTCCAAACCTACCACAGTAAGGGAAGGATTTCTTTTGTAAAAACCTGTGAATGGTTCTTTTACCGGCATTTCCCGGTATAGAAGCCTTAGCCAGGAGATTCGCAGAGTTAATTAACCACCCGCACCTCCCTCCCTCCTGTTTGCCCCGCTCATTCAAACACATAAATGCCACTACAAACAACCACTAAATCTACAGAGGCTTGTTCTGGCTGTCAAACACAGCCGTAAAAATAATATGCCCTCCAGCAGGGGAGGGAAAGCAAGGATGGCAAAGCACTCACTAATTTTCCACAATCCCTCCTTAGAGACATAATCTTCAAATAAATATTTAACTTGCTCTGTCTTCAGTCTTAGACTATTTACAAATCAGGCTTTAAAGGCGATTTAAAATGATCCTTCCCTGGACTATTTGCACACCTAGAGCTGCCCGGGGGCAGGAATGGGCCTTCCCGGGGCCGCCCCCCATGTGACCATACATGGCCTGCAAGCTGGCGGAGCGGGAGGGCTCCCAGGGTGGTGGGCCGCCTGTGCACCCTCTACCAGGTCTCAGCGCCCTGCCGCCAGCGTGAAGTGAGGGCACGGGCAGGCCTGCCCACCTCTGAACTTTATTGCGGGCTCTCATAGAGAAATGGGAGACAGAATTTCCATCCCACAGTCACTCAGAACACCAGGATTAAGAGGAGAGTGAGGCAAACTCTTACTCTTGGGACTGAGGAATTGGAAAAGAAACTCGTTGTGAAAGCAGTTGGGACGCTGGCTCACGGGAAACTAGAAGTGAGTCGGAGTTTGGCAGTGGAGGTAGAGATGAAGGGTAATATGGAGGCCTCCAGATCCTAGGATGACATTTTCCAAGAGTACTTGAACCTCTCAAGAGGTTAACAGGTGGTCCAAGGGAAAAAGAGGCTTGTGGTCACAAGTGTGAACTCAAAAGTGTGACCCCATGTGTATTCCTCTTGTTGGAGACACACGAGCAGAGGTTGGCAAACTTTTTCTCTAAAGGGACAAATAGTCCATATTTTCTGCTTTGTGGGTCATCTGGTCTCTTCATAGCTACTCGCCTCTGCCATTGCGTTGGGGGGGGCGGGGGTGGTGGGGGGAGGCAGTCATGGAGAGTACGTGAATGAATGGACATGGCTCTGTTCCAATAAAACTTTATTTAAAAAAGCAGGTGACAGGTAGAATTTGTCCTATGGGCCGAAGGCTGCTGACTCCTTCACTAGAATGTTAAAAGCTCTGAGAAGTCCTGTATTAAAGAAATACTGAATTTCATCTAATCCAATGTTTTTCCCAGCATCTTTGACCACAAAATCCTTTTTTATCACCACATATCTCTTGACATCTTGTGTTAAACTAGTGTTCCACAGAACAATTTGGCAAGTAATGTCCTGAGGAATGTGCTGGGAAAGAAAAAAGCTACCTGTGAAAAGTCGTAACACCTTGGTATCTAAATATCTAATGCTGGAGCAAAAGCTCCAATCACTTCAGGAAAAAATCCTTCTCCACTTCTAGATGGGCAGAAAATAAGCAGCAGCAGGAGCAGAACAATACTCAAAGGCCAAGGGAAACTTCCGTGACAGAAGCAGAGATCTAGAGCAGTCCTAAGGAGGCCCATGGCACAAGCAGGGACACCAGGGAGAGAAGGGTCAAGGGCAAGTCCAAAATCCCAAGATCACGCAGGGTGGAGGCTCACGGCCAACGTGATTCTGCTCGTCTCTCAAGCTCTTGCTGGTTCTCCAGGCTGCTCATGGTGCAATTTAAGACTCTCCGCAGATAGGCCAACTGCTTCAGCAAACAATGCCAAACACAACAGAAGTTTATTTCTCACTCACATAAACTTCCAACAAGTGTTCCTGGCCAGTGGGAAGCTCTCTTGCACACAGTAATTCAGGGACCCAGGCCCTTTCTTTCTTTGGCTCTACTATTCCTGAGGGTCTCAGAGTCTTCTGCTGTATCCTCTGCGTCTGACCAGCATTCAGGGAAGAGAGAGAGGGTGTGGAGGATGCAGCAAAGGCCTTTATGGACCAAGCAGCTCTGTGAAAAACTTTGGGCCCTCCACAGACCCGATACAGCAGGAAGCCCAAGGTGAAGAGCTTGGTACCTCCCTAGAGAACCAACGAGAACTGCAAGCCAAGGTACAGGCTCTGTAAGTCGGCACACTGAGTCTTAACTTGATTTTCATTCTACTTCCCATTTGCCATGAGTCCTCTTCCTATTTACTTTATTCTCTTTTAGTGTCTCAGTAAGCTACTCAAATTCTTTTTTTGGCACAGGAGGAAATTATTAAATAAAATGTAATATTAAGTCATGTTTCAAGTAGGGAAAAGAAAGAAATGCCCATTGAGGTGGATATCATTAAAACAAACAAACAAAACAACAACAACAAAGCAGAGTAGAGTTGATGGAAACTCCTGTCGGCTTTTGCCTTTTTTGAGACAACGTTCAAGCTTGGATGGCTCTGTCCAGGTTGGAGTGCCCAGTGCCCCTACACCACGGGCAGTCTAGTATCAACTCTGCATCCATTCCAGAGACTGACCCAGAGAAAGGAATCCAGAACTTGGGCCTGTCCTCCAATGGTCTCACTGCAGGCCCTGACCTTGTTCACAAATAGCCATGTCCTTCTTCCACGAGTCTGGGTGGATTCTGAACCACAGCCAAGGCCAGACAGACCATCTCAAGGTGGGCCAGACCCCGCCCCCAGGCATGAGTGCCACCTTGTGGTTCCTGACCCCCGACCGCTCCACCCCAGCACAGCAAACAGGCACAGACTGCACATCCCAGCCAGGAAAAGTTAAATTCTAACTAGGAAAAAATGGTGGGGAGGGAAAGGGAGAAATAACTTTAATTTAGGGAAAAAAATGAATACTTCTTTGGATAGTTCTGGAATACTCACTGTTACCTTTCTGAGGGGTGGGAAGCAGGGGGAGATGGCAGGCCTCTTGAAGCACCTTGGAGGGCACAGGCTTATGTGCTTCTTTTGATATTTCTAACCGACTGTTAACAATAATTTTTTGATCAGAGAAACATTTCATCTTTAAAAAGCTAGATGTCAAGGAATATGATTTTGGAAAATAAACTAGAGACAATCCATAGGCCACACATACTTAACTCTGTGAGCCCTCTCACCACAAATGAAGTCATACACTTACTACACCCTCCTCCTCCCCCGAAACATAAGATTCTTTTGGAATTTGAATCATAAACTCAAATCTTTCTCCCCTATCTTAGTCCCTCATCACTGCCACATTTCACATAAAAGAATGACTAGAAGATGATAAGACTAATTCATACATACACGTATACATTAACTATACACATATGCATACATACATATGTACATATGCATATATACAAATATATTACATGATTCCCGAATTACAAATATATTCTCACTTATTTTACACAACAACCTTGCGAGATGAACGTGGCAGAAATGTCTCCCACTTTACTGACGAGAAAACTAGAGTCAGTAGGGTGAATGAGGTCATAGGGAGCCAGTGAGCTGCAAAGCAGGATCTGGACACAGGTTAGCAGAACTGGCTCCCCTCGCTGGCCACCTCTGGTAACAGGAGTGGAGAATGATGGCCTCTCAGGTGCCTTCTCCACCCGCTTTGACTGTTGTGTCTGTGCACACACACACACGCCCACCCTTCAAATGTAAGTTATTCTTATCTCCTCCTACTCAATGCTTTATGGGAGTAGGAAGAAAGAGACCAGAACCCAGAGCTGGGGAGCCGGAACCTTCCCTGCAGCCAAGGGCAGGTCATCTCAGCTGTCAGTGGTAAAAGCTGCAGGAGGCACGTCAGAGCAGATGATACCCATCACGCTGCGCCCTGTGGTCCTCTAGCTGTGTCTAACATCCCCTCCTGTGGGGCCGAACCACCCACAACGGTAAAGTCAAGGAGCTGAGACTATTTCTTTAATTAAAGATCAAACGCAGACACACAAACGCACACAGGCATTTTGAAAATTGTAAGAGAACCAAGGCAACGCTTCACCTACTCAGACCAATTGTTTTTGGCTTCAAGAGGATCTGGATAGCCCCAGAGGACACAGCGCATTACTCTGAACCCACGAAGAAAGCCAGACGCTCGTCTTTTCTCCTGCACATGTGGCAGGAGGAGGGTCCTGGCAGTCAGATGAGAAGCGCGCTGGGTGTGACAAAGCACTGTGCCAGGACATCCCTGCTGCGGCCACAGCAGTCTCCAGGGACTGATTATTGTATCAGCTTATGACAAAGCAACCTGGTCGCCACGCTTCTGTCACATCAATGTCAAGTGAGTTAGTACATCCTGGGAGAAAACTGCACTCCTGAGCCTTGAAAAGTGGAAAGATCAGTGTTCTTGACAGGAATCTGGAGGTGTCTGTACCATCAGAGGCATCTGATATGCCCAATCCTACTGTTTCCTCTAAAACTACTGCTGCTTCTACCTCCTTCCAGAAGCATTGCTCTTCTTTTAAGAAAACATTCTACTCTCTGTACCTGGAGCACAGTTGAACTGGACAGTCAAAATATAAAAGCTGGATCCAAGATTCCATTCAGCTATAATCCTAAGTCACCCTTGTGGACAGAGCCTCCCTGGCCTCTGTAACCACTGCTTTTCTTTGGAGGAGCACAGAGTGTGTCATAAATACTGAGGGAAATTATAGTGCTCATGACGGCAAGGAAAGAACACTGGAGAACATGGTACCCGACTCAAAGCAAATTTGTATAAGTGTATTCCTGAGGGAAAGAAAAACAGGATGTACAAAACACAAAGAAATTAGGATTCCTTTCTAGAGCACCCCAGAGATTTGTAAAGACCACCACACCTTATAGATGCTTAAGCTAGACCTCCTCCTGCAGTGCAATAGCCAACATCGAGAGGCAACTCCATCTCCCTTGCGGAATTTGGGTAGCCTTCTTATGGTCCGTTTCTGAGAAAAAGATCACCTCCAAGACAAAACAAAGACAACGAAATAAGGCTGAAGATAAAGGTGATCATTTGTAAGTTGAGTCAGTGACTTCACGGAAGCAACAGGAAGAGAGGCCCAGATCTCCCTCCCATGCTTTTGATGGCCCTTGTCACATTCCATATGAGCTGAATTGTGTCCCCCCCAAATCCATACGTTGAAGCCCTAACCCTCAATTCCTCAGAATGTGACTGTATTTGGAGATAGGGCCTTTAAGGAGGTGATTAAGTTAAAATGAGGCCATTAGAATGAGCCATAACCCAGTCTGACTGGTGTCCTTATATGAAGAGGAAGTATGAGAACACAGACACCAGGGATGCGTGCGCACAGAGGAAAGACCATGTGAGGACACGGCGAGAAGGTGGCTGTCTGCAAGCCACGGAAAGAGGCCGCAGGAGAAACCAACTCTGTCAACATCTTGATCTCAGACTTCCAGCCTCCAGAATTGTGAGAAAATACATTTCTGTTGTTTAAGCTTCTCAGTCTGAGGTATTTTATCATGGCAGCCCAAGCAGACTCATACACACCCCATTAAGCCTTAGAGCAGGACGAGGGAAAGCATTTGGCCTTAGAATGAGGCAGCTTGGGGTTCAAGTTGGGCTTTGTCACTAAGTTGGTTATGTTCCCAGGAAAGTCAGGGTTCCTCAGCACCAGTTACTTCTCATGCAAAATGTGAGGGTTGATCGGCATGGACTGTAAAGTTCCCTCTACCCCACGTTCTGTGGCTGTACCGTCTCTTCACGACAAGGATGCCTTGCCCAGCCCTCAACTGCATGGTCTCACACAGCAACAAGGCCTTTGCTCAGTGGTCCCCACAAGCTACAAGCTACAAGTTGCCGGAGACTTGAGACATGGGAGAAAAGAGTCTGCATTCTCTAGGGGCAGGAAGTAATGAGTTGGGAAGCAGTGATGTGGGTTTTGTCATTCTCCCTAATTGGCTCTTGTCCAGGGCAGTGACACCTTTGCCTGAAGACCTCTGTGATTCTGACTGCTCAGGTATTAGGCCCGCCCCTCACCGCTTCTTACACATACCTCTCCCCCAGGGCTTGCTCTGGCTTGGATTGCCACTGGATTGCCGCCAGACTCCCACCCAACTCCCAATTAAGTGTATCAGGCAAGGTCTGTGCCTGAGGGAGGACGCTCTCACTCACTAAGGGGCTTACATCACTTGACGTGTGCATGCCAATTTCCCTCCATATCACTTTTACTGATTAGCCTTTTCTTTTTCCTCTTTTAAGAAAATGACTGCAACTCAGTATTTTTAAAGAAACTTTGATAGGATTTGGCTCAGATGCAAAACAATATTTCAACCAACGGCAAGGAACACAGATTGTTCCAAAGAACAAAAAGGCAGAGCCACATAAGACCACCTAAGTAAAGGTTAACTGATACTGCTCTATGCGCCCCATCTGACACCACCATGCGTGTCCCAGCCCATCTCCATGCAACCACAGCTCATCGGGCACGTGAATCAAAAGCAATTTGTCAGAGAAGCTGCTGCCTTCCTCTCCCTTTCTTTTCTTTTCTTTCCTTGTTTGCTAATTAACATCTGCGACCTAAGTGTGTTCTGTATGAGAGAGAGAAAAAAGCAACAGTGACCCAGCAAACTGTCACATCATTTTAAACTCCACTTTTTTCAGCCCAAATGGCCTTGAATTAGAGGAGATTGGAAATGACCAAAGAAGAGCTTTTGAATAATGAGAAATATTCCAAGTTGCATTTAGTCTATAAGTTACTCTTGTTTGAACCCAAAACTAGGTAATTGAGCTAACACCTGTCCCAGGGCTTTTACATAAGGTTATATGTAAGCAGAAAGCATTCTCATTTGGAGGAGTGGCTCAAAAACATGCATAAAAAGAATTGCATAAATCCATACAATAACAAATAGAAAGAGAAATAGCTAGAATAGAAGACAGTCAAATAATACCTAGTCCGAGAAGCAGAAAATCTGTTTTAAAAAACTGAACTTTGGGGGCTGGCCTGGTGGCATAGTGGTTAAGTTTGCACGCTCCACTTTGGTGGCCTGGGGTTTGCAGGTTCGGATCCTGGGCGCAGACCTGCACACTGCTCATCGGGCCATGCTGTGGCAGCGTCCCACATACAAAAAAATAGAGGAGGATTGGCATAGATATTGGCTCGGGGCCAATCTTCCTCACCAAAAAAAATTTTAAAAACTAAACTTTGTGCAATTTGAGGCAGAGACTGATGTCTCCCATATTATTAAGAGCTCTGGTGCCAGTCAGATGTGGGCCATGGACTGAATGGTGAGGGGCATGGAAATGAATGGCAGTGGAGTACAGAACCAGAATGGAGGGCAGGGTTATGACCAAACACAAGAAAGACACGGTGCTGGCCACCCCTGGAGGCCATGTCACCATCCCATAGACGGCACCACTCAGGCATCATTCACATCTATGATGAGCCACTCCTCTATATGTTTGAACTTGACTCCATGAGTGGGTCACAGTGGAGCTTCCTGGGTGGCTCTGATGTGATGCACACTTGCTGAGATTAAAGTGCAAAGGGCAAGCGGTCTTTGTCCTAGTGCTTTATAAACATGTTAATAGAGACAGAGTTAAGGTAATTCCTAAGATTTTTTTTTCTTTTTGATACCATTGTAAATGGGATTGTTTTCTTAATTCCCTTTTCAGATAGTTTGTTGATAGTGTATAGAAATGCAACTGATTTTTATGTTGATTTTGAATCCTGTAACTGTTAAATTCACTTATTAGTTCTAGCAGTTTTTTGGTGGAGTCTTTAGGGTTTTCTATCTATAAGATCATGTCGTCTGCAGAGACAATTTTCCTTCTTCCTTTCTGACTTGAATGCCTTTTAATTCCTTTTTCTTGCCTAATTGTTCTGGCCAGAATTTCCAGTATTATGTTGAATAGGAGTGGTGAGAGTGGGCATCCTTGTCTGGTTTCTGATCTTAGGAGAAAAGTTTCAGTTTTTCACCTCTGAATATGGCATTAGCTGTGGCTTCTCATACATAGTCTTTATTATGTTAACTTACATTCCTTCTAAGATTCTGCACCCAATTACAACATGTGAGGTCTTTTTTCCCCACACCAACAAGCAATTCTCGGACACCAGTTGGGTGTCCTACAATTTAACTCAATTCTGACACTTTCTTGCTGGAGACAGCATCAGACCCCACGGGTTAAGGGCTCAGTCCTTCCAGACTGCCCCTTCCCCACATCAGATGCCAATTGTAAGTCCAGATTTTCACCTGTGCTTCTGATCCACCAGCTATAGACTGGAGATTCCAACAACCCCCTCTTTGGATTCAATTAACCCCCATCCTTTGGGGTTTTTATGGAGGCTTCATTACACGGGCATGATTGATTAAATCATTGGCCATTGGTGATTCAACTCAATGTCCAGCCTCTCTTCCCTTCCTGGAGGTCAGAGGGAGGAGGAATAAGACTTAAAATTCCAACCCTCTAATCACATGGTTGGTTCCACTCTTAGGTGCCTTCCAAAAGTCGCCTCATTAACATAACAAAAGAAACCTTTATTGTTCTCATCCCAGGAAATTCCAAGGGTTTTAAGAGCTCTCTTCCAGAAACAGAGACGAAGACCAAATATATATTTCTTCTTTTTTCTTCAAAATGGAGAAAGAACCGTACCATATTGTAAAATGCTAGCGCTCTGCATTTTGTAAGAATCTCATTCAAAAAATTTTTTTACATATAACATTATATTAGCTTCAGGTGTACAACATAATGACTCCATGTTTGTATAAATTATGAAATGATCACCACAATAAGTCTAGTCTATCACCACACATAGTTACAAATTTTTTTCTTGTGATGAGAGCACCTAAGATCTACCCTCTTAGCAAGTTTCAAACATACAATGCAGTATTATTAACTATAGTCACCATGCTGTACATTATATTTTCTGTTATAAATCGTCATATCACAACTTCTATGCCTAGTTTGTTGAGCATTTTTATCATAAAAGGGTGTTGAATTTTGTCAAATGCTTTTCCTGCATCTATTGAGATGATTACATGATTTTTATTCTTTAATGTGGTGTATCACATTTATGGATTTGCATATGTTGAACCATCCTTGCATCCCAGGGATAAATCCCACTTGATCATTGTGTATGATCTTTTTAATGTGCTGTTGAATTTGGTGTGCTAGAATTTTGTTGAGGATATTTCCATCTGTGTTCAACAAAGATATTGGCCTGTAATTTTTTTTTTTCTTGTAATGTCTATCTGGTTTCAGTATCAGTGTAATGCTAGCCTTGAAAAATAAGTATGGAAGTATTCCCTCCTCCTCAAATGTTTGGAAGAGTTTGAGAAGGATTGGCATTAATTCTTCTATGGATGTTTGGTATAATTCACCAGGGAAGCCATCTGGTCCTGGGCTTTTCTTTGTTCAGAGAGCTTTTATTATTGATTCAATCTCCTTACTCATTATTGGTCTATCCATATTTCCTATTTCTTCATGATTCAGTCTTGGTAGGTTGTATGTTTCTAGGAATTTACCTATGTCTTCTAGGTTGTCCAATTTGTGGGTGTATAAATGTTCATAATATTATCTTATGATCCTTTGTATTTCTGTAGCATCAGTTGTAATATCTCCTTTTTTATTTCTAATTTTATTCATTTGAATCTCCTCTCTTTTATTCTACTTACAAATAAACTTAACCAAGGTGGTGAAAGACTTGTACACTGAAGACTATAAAACACTGATAAAAGAAATTAAAGCAGACACAAATAAGTGGAAAGACATCCTGTCTTAGTGGTTTGGGGCTACTATAACAAAATACCACAGACTGGGTAACTTATAAACAACCGAGATTTATTTCTCATAGTTCTGGAGTCTACAAGTCCAAGATCAGGGTGCCTGCATAGTCTAGTTTTGGTGCAGGCCTTCTTCTGGGTTGTAAACTGTCAACTTACTGCGTCCTCAAATGGTAGAAGAAGCAAGCTGGCTCCCTGGGACCTCCTTTATATGGGCACTAATCCCATTCATGAGAGCTCTGCTCTTATGATCTCATCATCTCCCAAAGGCTCCACCTCTTAGTACCATCACTTTGGGTTAGGGTTTCAACATGTGAAATTGGGAGGGGACACATACAGATCATAGCACATCCCATATTCATGGACTGGAAGAATTAATATTGTTAAAATGTCCATACTACCTAAAGTGAACTACAGAGTCAATGCAATCCCTATCAAAACCCCAACGGCATTTCTTACAGAAATAGAAGAAACAATTGTAAAAGTCATATGGAGTTATGAAAGACCCCAAATAGCCAAAGGGATCTTGAGAAAGAACAAAGTTGGAAGCATCACACTTCCTGATTTCAAAATATATTACAAAGATACAGTAATTAAAACAGTATGTTACTGGCATAAATACAGACACGTAGACAAATGGAACATAATAGAGATTCCAAAAATAATCCCCTGCATAAATGGTCAACTCATCTTCAGCAAGGGTGTCAAGAGCATAAAGTGCAGAAAGGATAGTCTCTTCCACAAATGATGCTGGGAAAAGTGAATATGCACCTGCAAAAGAGTGAAATTGAACACCTATCTTACTCCATCCACAAAAGTCAACCCCAAATGGATTAAAAACTTAAATGTAAGACCTGAAACTATAAAACTTCTCAAAGAAACACAGAGGAAAAGCTTCTTGACTTGATCTTGCAATGATTTCTTGGATTTGACACCAAAGCACAGGTAACAAAACCAAAAATAGACAAGTGGGACTACATCAAACTCAACGGCTTCTGCACAGCAAAGGAAACAATCAACAGAGTGGAAAGACAACATACACAATGGGAGAAAATATTGCAAACTATCTATCTGATAAGGGGTTAATATCCAAAATATGTAAGAATCTCTTACAACTCAATAGCAAGAAAGTAAATAACCTGATTCAAAAGTAGGCAAAGGACTTGAATAGACATTTCTCCTAAAAAGACACACAAATGTCCACCAGGTATATGAAAAGATATTCCATGTAATTAATCATCAGGAAAACCCAGATCAAAACCACAATTAGATATCATCTCACACCTGTTAGGATGGTTATTATTATTATTATTTTGTGTGTGTGTGTGTGGGGAAGACCAGCCCTGAGCTAACATCTGTTGCCAATCCTCCCCTTTTTGCTGAGGAAGACTGTCCCTGAGCTAACATCGTGCCCATCTTCCATCCACTTTTTATATGGGACGCCGCCACAGCATGGCTGACAGGCAGTGCGTCGCCGGGCACCCGGGATCCGAACTCGCGAACCCTGGGCTGCCAAGCGCGGACTAAACTGCTGCGCCACTGGGCGGCCCCAGGATGGTTATTATTAAAAAAAATAGATAAGTGTTGGCGAGGATGTGGAGAAACTGGAACACTTTGTACACCATTGTAAGAATGTAGAATGGGGCAGCCACTGTGGAAAACAATATGGCGGTTCCTCAAAAAATTAAAAATAGAACTTCCGTATGATCCAGCAATTCCAATTATGGATATATATCCAAAAGAATTGAAATCAGGATCCCAAAGAGATATCTCCACCCCCATATTCATTGCAGCATTATTCACAATAGCCAAGATATGGAAACAACCCAAATGTCCATCAACAGATAAATGGATAAAGAAAATGTGATATATACATACAATAGAATACTATTCAGCCTTTACAAAGAGGAAAATCCTACCATTTGTGACAACATGAATGGACCTTGAAGGTATTATGCGAAGTGAAATAATGAAGTCACAGAAGGACAGATACCGCATGATTCCACTTATACGAGGTATCTGAAATAGTCAAACTCATAGAAGCAGAGAATAGAATGGTGATTGCCAGCTTGAGGCGGGGAATAAAGAGTTATTGCTCAACAGGTATAAAGTTTCAGTTATGGAAGACAAATAAGTTCTAGAGATCTGCTCTACAATATAATACCTATTGTTGACAATATGATATTTTGCACTTTCAAATATGTTAGGAGGGTAGATCTCATGTTGTGTTCTTAGCACAAAAAGAAAAAAAACAAGAAACCTTTGGGAAGTGACAGATACATTTAGTATCTTGAATGCAGTAATAGTATTACGGGTGTATACATACATCCAAATTCATGAACACGTATACATTAAATATGTGCAATTTTTTATGTATCAATTATATCTCAATAAAGCTTAAAAAAAAAGACAGAGTTAAGGAACATGACACAGTCAAAGATCCTCCAAAGATCTGTAACCTCCAAAGACCTCTTTTTGTGTTGACTCCATCCAGCTGGGAACCCACTTACTATTAGAATAAATCATAATTACCTTCACCGCCTATTGGACTGTCCTAGACTCCCTGTTGTATTATAATCCAATCCACGTGGTTCTGTAACCGAATCTAGGCGGTCTCCTCCCCAGTAACAATTCACTCCATAAATGGCATTTTCTGCAGAGACCTAAAACTAAAAAACAATTTTTTTCATTTCAATGAAGCAACAACTAAAGCATCTGAAAGAAACCAATAAAAATATTACCTACAGACAAACCAGTTTGGGAAATGAGGGTTACTTTAAACAAGAACATAGCCCCTGTCAACAATATTCTCTTTATGGATTTTAAATAGCACTGAGTTACCAAGGGAAGACGTGACACGTGAGTGCCCTCCGTAGAGGTTTGGGAAAGCACTCCATTCACTTGTGCATTACTTGTGTAGCTGGATTTCTGCACGTGCACACTGGAGTAAGGACAGGTGAAATGTTTTCTGTTGATCTGTCCTAACTTTGCCTCTAGGTTTCTTCTGTGAGTTCGCCTCTATTTTCCCCCACTCCTTTTCTCACAGATTTTGTCTCCATGGTGTTTATCGCCACTTTCCTATAAATAAGGAACATCTTGATAGCAGCTCATTTGCTTAATCAATCCTTCCTCTCAGACTTCTTTATATTTAGGTTGACAAAAAATAAAAATATAAAGTTCCCAAGCCTCCAAGGAATTTTAGAAGTCTAGAATTCCCTGGAAATAAAGAACCACCACAGTTTCCCTCCTGGTACTATGACTTTCCTTTCCTTCTGTAACCCTGAAATAGAGGAGTGAAGCACCAGATCTATGTGGAGGCCCCAGAAGTATGGCTAGATAAGATTTATTGCATTTTTCCACTTAAAGGCAGCTCATGGAGGGAGAGAGGGAGCTAGTGAGCTAACTATATTCTAAGGCTATTTGTGTTTCATGGAAAAGTGTAGAACTCTAAAATATTTCTCTAGAAATGAGTCAGTCCCTTGACTTCATTGTATTATGAACTCTAAATGAAGCATAGTCTACCAACTCCAACAAACAGGAAACATCACCTGTCAATGTCCTTTAAATTCAATTAAATTACCCTGAAGAAGGGATTCTATCTCAGTCATCACTGAGTTGCCCTTCTCCTCCTTCAGTGCACAGTTGTCCAAAGGGCTCATGTGATACCTGGAAATAGAGAGGGGAACTGTCTAGTCATCTATTGCTGCCTAACAAACGATCCCAAAATGTAGTGGCATAAGAGATGGAAGACTCAGATTATCAATTCCATTTATATGAAATTTCTAGCAAAGGAGGAACTGCAGAGTCAGAAAACAGACCTGAAGTTGCCTCATGTTGGGTTAGAAGTGGGCACTGACCCCAAAGACACAATGGGAGTTTGGGGTGATGAATCTGTCCTAAAATTGACTGCGGTAACAACTTTATCTATTTACTAAAACCCATTGAACTGTACACTATAAATGGGTGGATTTTATGGTATATAAATTATACCTCAATAAAGCTTTTTTTTTAAAATAGTGGCATAAAAAAACAACCATTTCATTGTGCTCATGACTCCTGTGGTTAGGAATTCAGTCAGGACCGTGGGAGTGGCCTGTCTCTGCTCCACGGTGTTCGCAGATTCTGATGGGAAGACTTGAATGGCTGGGGCCTGGAATCCTCTGGAGGCTTCTTCACTTGCATGCCCGGCACCTGCACCGGGCTGGCTTGTAAAATGGAGCTCAGCCGATACTGTTGACAGGAGCACCTATATGCGGCCAGCCCACATAGCTTTGGTTTCTTACAGCAGAGCAGCTAGATTCTGAGACAGAGCATCCCTGGAAGGAATCTCTAGAGAACTAACTTTCCAAGAGACCAAAGCAAAAGCTGCAAGACTTCTTCAGGTTACATGCAAATCTCTAGGCCAGCCCAGATTCAAGGGGAGAGAAATAAGACCCTATCTCTTGACGGGGATGTGGCCAAGCTATTTTCTTTAAATTTGGAGAAGGGATGGGAGATATTGTCCAGACCACCTTTGGAAAATGGAATTGCTGCAGGATCCTGTTCTTCGGAACATCACGGCCCCTCGGTTCCTGCCAGCTTCTCACTGTTCCAGCCCTCACGGCCTACCTATAGGTGGGCAGACTTTTCTTTTCCAAAGAGTAACAGAGATTATTTACAAAGAGAAATTCTGAAGCTACAATCTTTGCCGTCCCCAATGGCACCATAAAGCCTTTGGCCTTCTGAGTCCTCTCTGGGACATGTCACTTGGCAGGCGCAGGTACCATCCCTTGAGAAACTGCTGGCCTCTGACCACATCTCTGATTTAGAAACTGCCCCTCATCGCTGCTCCTGCTCTTCTGCTCTCCGAGGCACTTGGCCCCCCCCTCCCCCTCAGAGGCACCTCAGAAAACATCTTCAATGAGCCTTATTTTTCATAAAATATGAAAGGGGGCTGCTCACAAGCAGCAGCATTTATTTAGGGTTCTGTAACATCTCTAAAGCAGAGAAAAAAGAAAGAGAGTCCACTCTTTTCTTTAAATTGAGGAAGGCAAGAGACAGACCAAAATACACATCAATTTTTCAATGTCATGCTGCCACAGTTGCCAAATATACACGTGCACACAAGAGTGTGTGCACACGCATGAGAGAGACAGAGAGGGAGGACGTATGTGGAGGGAGAAAGAGAGAGAGAGATCTGTCAAATTATCTGCAATAACTTGCATGTGTTTTTTCAAATAACAGAAACAGTCCTGCTTAGGGACAGAATGCATTAAAGAAGGAAGACAGAAGAAGCTGGTGTCATGTGGAGAAAAAAATTTCTAATTTTTTGTCTTTTTTGGGGGGGATACTTAATGCCACATCTCATATTTGTGGGAGAAAGAACCCTAATTTTTTTAATTCACAAACACTTTTAACATAACCCATCACTGACAGCCTACAGATAATTTTTTTAAACAAATTCACTGGCTTATCTTTTTATATATCAAGAAATTCTTTACATGACCAGAAGAAAACTTGCTATACTCTAGACAAAGTTCGAGGGGAAATGGAGAAACCAAATTTTATTGAGCACTTACTATATGGAGGGTACTGTGCAAGGAGCTTTCCACTTGTTATATAGTTGAATCTTCCCAATTATGTCAGGCAGCTCTTAATATCTAATCCTGTTTTACAGATTAGGAAACCGGACTAAAGAGGGTAAATAACAAGCAAGTCCGTCCATACCTGGGGAGGCTCTGAGACAATGCAGAGCTGGGTGTGGTTTAACCTGGGGCTTCCTGGAATGCCAGGAGTTGGATTCCAGGGCTCAGAAATGCCTTGGTGCCTCATAATGTGATAAATTGAGAAGATAAATTGAGACGCATCTGACGGAGACATTCTGATAAGCCACCAACATCTTTCCCTCCAGTTCCAGTTCGTCCATCTGTGCACAGCTGAGAATGTAGCTCACTTAGGAATTCTTCCCAATTAACTCCATCCCCTCCCATCCCAGAAAGAGCCTTGTTAAATGCCCTGTGAGGTTCTCCCTCAGCAGCACTGTATGCTTATTCCCAACATAGCACTGAACCTGCTAGACTATAAACAGCTTTGCAAGTCCCTCTCCCACAATAGACTATTCGTTTTCTGAGGGGGGAACTGTGTCCTACTCAGTATTTATCCCAGTGCTTGGCACACAGTAGATGCTCAAATGCTTTCTGAATACATGGGTTAGTTATTAGCAGATGTTAGTGCCACGATTAGTGCCAGAGCCCCCTCCATGGATTTAAACTTACAAATCATAAAGAGCTTTTTTAATGAGAAGAGATGGACAGGAATGACTACATAAAAAATTTAAAACTTCTCTATGGCAAGAGACACATAAACAAAACTTAAAAGGGAAGTGACAGACTGGAAGAAAATATTTGCAAAGTAAGAAAAGATCAAATCTTTAGCATATGAAGAATTCCTACAAATCAATATTAAAAGATGCATAAAGTAATAGGGGAGGGAAGATTCTAAACGGACAATTCACGGAAGAACAAATGCAAATGGCTAAAATGCAAAAAGATATTTAACGTTACTAATAATTAAGGAAATTCAAACTATAATGTCTATCAATGTAGCAAAGATTTTAAAAGTGTAGTTTACTCAGTTGTAGTGCTAGTGTAAAGAAATGGACACCCTCATATGGTACTGGTGGAAGTATAAATCAATATGACGTTCCTGAAGGGTAATTTGTCAATATTCATCAAAATTTTAAATATGCATTCCCTTAAATTCCATAATTCCACTTTTAGAGACACATACTACAGAAATATGAATAGCACGTGTCCACAAAGATGTACATACAAATATATTCTCTGCAACACTATAGCAAATTTCTAGCAAATATAGCAAAGAACTAAATACTATAATAAAAATATTACATTTGATAATAAAATTATAGCAAATAACTAAATATTAGTCAATAGTCAAATGGTAAAATAAATTTTACAACATTCCAAACTATGGATCTATTAAATTTAATGAGGTCATTCTAGGTGCGTTAATATGTCTATGTTATATAGTTTTTAAAAAGCAGATTGCCAAACAATATAATAATTGATTTGATTTTTTTAAAATGCATATTGTTGTGGAGATTTGCATAAGCACCCCAAAAAGTTCTAAAATGATACACTCCAAGCTGTCAACAGTGTTTATTTCTGGGACTGCAAACGGAGTGAGCAAGAAAAAATTTTTGCTTTTAACCCTATATTCATCTGTACTGTTTAAATTTGTTGCAATCAGTTTATATTGCTCTTGTAATATGAAAAGAAAGCAAGGAAGTTTTTTTTTTAATTCTGTCATATCTTATCTTAGCTACATTGCCATTCTTTGTAGAATTAGGCAGAATGTTAAAAAATAAAAAGGGAGACTGAAGCCAGACAGAGAGAACTCTGGTCTGAGAATCCTGCACACCCAAGAACTCCATCAGCAGCACCCTCTTCTCCTCATTATGTCTAACATGGGGAAAAGGTCCTTTGAGAATTGTTTGACCAACTATTTTATTGAAAGTGCCTGTGTTTAGCTTGCAAAATTCAATGACATAGTCTCTTCCTTTGAGGAGCTTACAAAGTCTAGTGAGGAAATGAACAATTAATGTATAAAACTGTGTAATCCGTAACGAGAGACAGGTCCACCACAGTGACGGTATAACAGAGGCCTGGACAGATGAGCAAAGGAGTGAGCCGGGAAAAGTCGGGGAAGGCTTCACCAATGGGGACATTCGTAAATTGAGACTTAGACATTGAGCAGAAATTTGTTCAGGTAATTAAAAATGAAATTTTATATAATTAAAAATAAACAAAATTGTTTTTTGCATAAAATCATAAAAGAATTTGAGACAAAAGTAAATAGACTAATAGAATACAAAGTGAGAGAGTGGTAGATGATATCTAAGCACTCTTCCACCTTTAAAAACATTTTGTTCACTCAGAACCTTCACTGAGGACCTGCAATGTGCTCAGCTCTGCACTGGGTATGGGGGGAGGAGAGATGATAAAACTATGTGCCATGGTCTCAGTCCTTAAGTTTACAACGTTGGTAAGGAAACCAAACTTATGTACAAAAAACGTGTACCTGGCAGTGCCAAGCCCAGTAGACCATTCAAAATATCAATCTATGGATATTACATAGCTAGGCACTGAACTGTATGGTGTAGACTGCAAAGGTGATGGCCATAAGTGATCAACCAAAACTCAAGACATACTCTTCAGACTTGTAAACTGATGCACAGGATGCAAATATTCAGCCATACTTAGTAACACTTTCAATAAATCTATTTTTTAAAATAGTGAAGTTATATGAAATTTAAATTCTAGCAAAAATATACATAAATTAACAAAATATGTGAGTATTTAATTATGGTAGGCACTACAAATGTTGGTCATAAAACAAAGCTCTCAGTATCAACTGGAGAAGTCAGAAAAAGTGTGGTGGAGTGAGAATTGCTTTGGGCCTCAAAGGACATGTAGGATTTGATAATGGCAGCGATTAGGAAGAACCTCCAAGGCAGGAAGAACACCACGTGGGTTACTGGATTCTCTTCCATTCTGAAGGACTTAATGATCCTACGCTGTTCTTATTACCCTTGCTACCCATCCATAAAATGCCCAGGCATAAATAAAGTTTGCTTTTGAAAATCACTGCCAATGCTATAAAAGGAAATGAACATTTGATGGTTTACCAAGGCAGAAGTATCAGGGAAGCCTGTTAGGGGTACCAAGGACTTCCATGGCCTGTATATCTGAGGTTCAGAACTTTTGCTTTCTGGTCTCTCATTAGTCTCAGTTGTAAACTATTTCTTTCTAAGAAGAAAGATGTATTAGGAGAAAACACCATTTCCAAAAGTCTTACAGACTATCAGAGGTGAGTTTACAAAGCAAATGGAAGTGTACTGGGAACTAGGACTTTGGAATAGGCAGTGGGGAAATGAGCTGGGGGAGGTTGAAGGAAGGGAGGAAAACCAGCTCTTGTTAAGTTTACGGCCAATTAACATTTGCCATACTTCAGACCCCACTGTTTAGCAAGGGCTTCTCAATATTAAAGGCAGCTCTTTGAACAATAGAGTCCTTTTTTTCTGCAGTTCACAGCTGTCAGAGATCATTTAACTCCCTATATGTTTCCAGAAAGTGATGCCTTTAATAGGCAGCATAAACACTGAGGTTGAAGCACACTGAAGCTGGACTCAGATGCATGGTGTCGGGGCATCGCTTGCATCTGTCAGGATCCGGAACGGAGGCCTAGGTAAATAATGCCAGAAACTGCATTTAGAAAAAGAACAGAGAAAAGAAAGCGGGGACGGGTGAGATGAGAGGAGGACAGATGAGGGAGACAGCCAGAGAGAAAGAGAAGGAAAGAAGGGAAATGATATAAGGATGAGTAAAAGACAGACAGATTAAACTTCTGCCACAGGAGCTGAAAATGCATTAATTAAAACTTCAATTTCCTTCTTAAAATGGTCCGTTTCCATTCAAATGTAAGCATAGTTGTAAAGTTACATGTTAAATCTCACGTGTCAGACCTAAACAACTTTCCTATTTATTAGGAATTCAACCAGCACTCTTATTATCTTAGCACAGTTTATATTTAATTTCCAATTTGTTTTTCTTCTTTTACAACAGATGCAGATATCACATATAACATGCACTGATTTTTCTGTTTCTCTGAGTACATTCAATGGCCTCACTGTTCTCCAGGACCAATAAAACCAGTGGTGTGATATTCTTCCCTTTGGGCTGGGACTCTGTATTAGAAATATAAATCCAATACAGTTATTAAAGAGAGACTATGAAACTTAAGAAAAAGGCTTGCACTTCTATTTAGGAAGTGTAACCTGCAAGATTCAATGTTTTGTGAGCTGAGCAGTGTTTGTAAAAATATAAGAATCTCAAAAATCTTCCTTTCAAATGGATAGTCAGAAGTAGTAAAATTGTCTTTAAATAGTGATGGTAAGTAAAATTCCAAATGCATTCAAGAATTTTAAATGTAATTTTAAAAATAGCTAACCTTTGGGGGCCAGCCCTGTGGCCTAGTGGCTAAGTTTAGTGTGCTCTGCTTGGGCAGCCTGGGTTCGGTTCCTGGGTATGGACATACACCATTTGTCAGCAGCCATGCTGTGGTGGCAACCCACATACAAAATAGAGGAAGATTGGCACAGATGTTAGCTCAGGGTGAATCTTTCTCAGCAAAAAAAAGCTAACTTAAAAATTGAATTCATGGAAGAGTGACATTTAACTATCTTCTTAAGGAATACTTTTATTTGTAATAAAATCATAAAAAGCTTAGCAACATAGAAAATTTCCAAGAAGGAAACAACTCACCCCAAATTTTACCAACCAAAAATAAGCAATGTGAAGAGTCCACAGACACTACCACAGACTCTCTCCAAAAAATATACAGATTAAAAAATGAATGTTATATGTCAACTATATCTCAATAAAGCTGGGAAAATAAAATAAACAACAAATAAAAATTTGATAGATAGATAGACAGACAGATATAGATAGATGCAAAGGTAAATAATTATTTCATCAGCATGAAATCATGCAATATGTGCCATTTTTAAATATTTAATCTTGTTTTATATGCCTTTACTACAGGAAACAGAAATGAAGTAAAACTGAGGAAATTGCAGAATTTTCCATAAATGTCTCTTTGCCATCTAAGATTAAGAGAGAAATTAAATCACTAGCAACCTAGAGTCATCATTTGTCACTGGCAGTTTAAAATATATACTTTATTTTTAAACGGTTTGGATTAATTTCCTGCTAGAAAAGATGAGGCCCTCTTTCACTTCCTCCTCTTTCCCCATGCCTTCTAATTTTTGTCACTTTATATTATTTTTATATTGTCAGGATTTCGAACATTTACATAAACCATAATTCCCCCGTTAGTTTCTTCTTCGATCTATGTTGGAATGGATTCCTTGCTCGTAACTTGTCTTTCTACCGCCGCTTCTCCGTTCCTGAGTTATTTTGATTCATCCCTTGCCCCACATTATTTTTTATAATGTAGGAAAACAATGTTTTTGTAAAACATATTAGGAGTTTTTCAGCTTAATGCAAATCATGGAAATTGGGTGAATGTGATTGTGCATTTAGTGAGAGTTAGGAAAACAGTCTGCTCAGGCACCTCGGACTTTAAACACAGCGGGTCACTGGAGATGGAGTTTGTGGGAGGACTTGCTGGGTCTCCAAAGAGAAACCATGCAGAAAACTCCAGGGGCTGACAGAGAGGCAGAGGAAGATGGGATGAAGGTTCCAAATCAGGGGGAGAGGAGATGTCAGCTACATCCAGCCTCTTCAGAAGTGCCCAATTAGGCAGCAAACGCCTCTTGAAGTAAGAGGGATCTGAGGTCCCCCTTGGTACGTTAATAATTGAGAGGTAAGGAGGACGACTATTGAGGCGAGATTTGTCTGCTCTTCATGCCATCTCTAGACGTTTAAAATTTACCTCAACCTCAGCCTATCAAAAACTGAACACGCCATCCTCCCCTCTCCATTGGGACTTCTCCGTGTCTTCCCTAGATAAGCAGGGAGGCATCCTCGTTCCTCGCAGTTGCGCAGGTCAGAAACTTTCTCTCCCTCACTCCTGCATCCTCTACCCAGTTCACTTCAGTCTCCACTCTCACCATCCTAACCAGCATTGTTTCATTGGGCTCTCCCTCATTCCCTTCTCCAAAATATAGAAATGTACCTATGAAACAGCATTTGCATGGTTAAACGGCCTAATGAAATTTTTAAATCATCGTGAATATTTTATTCTTAAAGGCAGATTTCTCAGTTTTCCATAAAAGTGAAATCCTATGAGCAGAAAACAAGATTTAGAGTCTAGACTGGGGGTCAGGAAATTTTTTTGTAAAGGGACAGATAGTAACTATTTTTGGCTTTGCAGGCCATAAGGTCCCTACTACGATTGTGCAACACTGCTGTTGATAGGAGTTCAAAAGCAGCCACAGATAACATGTAAACAAATGAATGCAGCTGTGTTCCAATAAAACTTTATTTATAAAAACAAGGGGTGAGCATCTCAAAAAGATTTATTACCAATCCTTTTCAAACTCTTCCAAAAATAGAAATGGAGGGAACACTTTGTAACTCATTCTACAAGGCCAGTCAGGGTCTAATATCCATAACATATAAAGAACTCATTCACCTCAACAACAAAAAACAACCCAATTAAAAAATAGGCAAAGGACTTGAATAGACATTTCTCCAAAGAAAATGTACAAATAACCAACAAGCACATGAAAAGATGTTCAACATCTTTAGCCAATATGGAAATACAAATCAAAACCCCAATGAAACACCACTTCACATCCCTAGGAGGATTATAACCAAAAAAAGGGGAAGAGTGGGGAATAACTGTTGGCAAGGATGTGGAGAAATTGGAACCCTTCTACATTGTTGGTAGGAAGATAAAATGGTTCAGTCTTTGTGGAAAACAGTTTAGCAGTTCCTCAAAAAGTTAAACATAGAATTACTATATGACCCAGAGATTCCACTCCTAGGTATATATCCCAAAGAATTGAAAACAGAGATTCAAACAAATATATGCACATACATGCGTATAGCAGCATTATCACGATGGCTAAAAGATAGAAACAACTCAAGTGTCCATCAAAGAAGCAAGAAACAACGTGTGGCATATACATACAATGAAGTGAGTCATTCCATAATGAGGAATGAAGTACTGATTCATGCCACAACATGGATGAACCTCACAAACATTCTGCTAAGTGAAAGCCACCAGACACAAGAGGTCATACACTGTATGACTACATTGATATGAAATATCCAGAATAAGTAAATTAAGACAGAAAGCAGATTGGTGATTGCCAGGAGCTGGGGGGCAGGAGGGATGGAGTGTAACTGCTTAACAGGTAAAGGGTTTCCTTTTGGGGTGATAAAAATGTTTTGGAAATAGATAGATATGGTGGTTGTGCAACATTGTGAATGTCCTAAATGCCACTAAATTGTTCACATTAAAATGGCTAATTTTAAGTTATGTGAATTTTACCTCAATAAAAATAAAAATAAAACAGGGGTAGGTAGATTTGGCCCATGCACCCTAGTTCACTGAGCCTGGCCTAGACGACGGGTCAGGACTTCACGGCTTGCTCTAACAGTCCCTCTCTAGGTGACACTGAGACTGCCAGTTCTAACACAATCCTTAACAAAAGCACGTATCTGTCCATAGTCAATGCAGTGCCAAAGAGCTGATGGATCCTAGGACTGAACACACACACACTCACACACACACACCTGGAGAGTCCTGGAATTCTCACTCCGATGGAGCATGGAGAAGGAGACACAGAGAAATCAGTCCATGAATCCAAGTCATGAGAAATCCAGAAAGTGAATGTTTAAATGAAAACAGAAAAAAATGTAAATTTCAAGAAAGCCATAAGCCTTTCCAAACAGAGGACATGGATGCATCTTAGAGCATTGATGAGCTGGGAATAGTTGCAGTTTATCTTACATCAGCCCACGGGGATGCTTACAACCAGCCCCGGCATTTAGTACACACATCTGACAGGGTGTGTCTTGAGGGTCTGCAGAGACCTCAGACCCGGAGAACAGCCTTGGGCTACGGTGTCACTTCTGACCTTCCTACTAAACAGCATTCCCGTATATCACATGCCCAAGCCAGACACCCAGCAGACACTCTCCACTCTTCCCTCTCCTTCATTCCCCTCACCCAGCCAATCACCATGCTCTTACACCCCCTTAATCTCTCCTAAAGTTATCCATTCCTGGCACTCCTCTTGCTACTGTCCGAGTTCAGTACAATTACCTCTCAGCTGGACTATTGCCACAGCCACCTCACTGGGCCTCCTCATTCCAACTTTGTCCCCTCCAATGCATGTTCCTCACTCCAGCTTCAGTGTGCTTTCTAAGACACAAATTTGAGATTTACAATATAAACATTAAGAACTCAGACCCCGAGTCAAAATCTCTGGGTTCGATTCCTCACTCCACTACTTTCCAGCTCCGTGACCTTGGACAAGCTACTTCTTGTTATAGGTTGAGTTGTATCCCCCCAAAATTCATCTGTTGATGTCCTAACCCCCAGTACTTCAGAATGTGACTATATTTGGAAATGGGGTCTTTAAAGAGGTAATTAAGTTAAAATGAGGTCGTTAGGGTACTAGGGTATTAGGGTCATTCTGGGTATTTAGCCGAAGAAAATGAAAACACTAACTTGAAACGATATATGCACCCCCATGTTCATTGCAGCATTGTTTACAACAGCCGAGACATGGAAACAACCTAAGTGTTCATCGATGGATAAATGGATAGATATGTAGATATATAAATAAAGACATATATTTTATTCAGCCATAAAAAAGAATGAAATCTTGCCAGTTGCCACAACATGGATGGACATTGAGGGCATTGCACTGAGATAACTCAGACAGAGAAAGACAAACACCATATGATGTCTCTTATATGTGAAATCTAAAAAACAAAAAACAAGCTTATGGATACAGAGAACAGACTGGTGGTTGCCAGAGGTGGGGGATGGGGGATGGGAGAAATGGGTGAAGGAGATCAAAAGGTAAAAAGAAAAAAACCCCACAAAAACAAAGAAATTATGGTGACACAGAGGAAATGGGAGTCAGAGGACTTAGATTTGACTCTTAACCCATGTGACCATAAGCAGGTCCTTTTGCTGTTTCATGCCTCAGTTTCCCCATCTGTGACATGGGGATAATGATAATATTTACCACAACAGATGGCTATGAGTCTTATTAATGAAGACAAAAATGATGTAACAAAGGATGTGTGAAATGTTGTTAAAAGTTCTCACGACAAGAAGAAAAAAATTTGAAACTATGTATGGTGATAGATGCTAACTAGATTTATTGTGGTGATAAGTTCTCAATGCATAAAAATATAAAATCATTATGGTGTACACTTGAAACTAATGTAATGTTATGTGTCAATTATTAAAATAAATAAAGAGGTAATTAAGTTAAAATGAGGTCATTAGGGTGGGCCCTAATCTGATATGACTAGCGTCCTTACTAGAAAGGAGATTTGTACACAGACTTGCACAAAAGCAAGACCATGTGAAAACACAGGAAGACGGCCATCCACAACCAAGGAGGCGGCCCAGAAGAAACCAACCCTGCTGACACCTTGATCTTGGACTTCTAGCCTCCAGAACTGTGAGACAATAAAT
Source organism: Tapirus indicus (assembly GCA_031878705.1). NCBI lineage: Eukaryota > Metazoa > Chordata > Mammalia > Perissodactyla > Tapiridae > Tapirus > Tapirus indicus. The sequence continues at coordinate 42,006,544 of CM062927.1, forward strand.
TTCCACTGTAGGGGGCCGCCCCGTGGCGCAGTGGTTTAGTCTGCGTTTGGCAGCCTGGGGTTCGCAGGTTCGGATCCCGGGCGCCCGCCGATGCACTGCTTGTCAGCCATGCCGTGGCGGTGTCCCATATAAAGTAGAGGAAGATGGGCACGATGTTAGCCCAGGGCCAGTCTTCCTCAGCAAAAAGAGGAGGATGGGTAACGGATGTTAGCTCAGGGCTGGTCTTCCTCACACACACACACAAAAAACTTATTAAAAAAATAAAATAAAATAAATTTCCACTGTATAAACCACCCAGTCTGTGGTACTTAATGTCAGCCTTAGCAAGCAAATACACTCCTCTAAAGCCATAGTTTTCTGCATTGACAAAATGGAAACACAGTTATTGTGACTGGGTAGTTGGTGTAATTCTCAAATTCTTGGCAGCCAAGGCAAAAATGGAAACATCGGTGAAAGAGAACAATTGAGTCCAAAATGCCCGACACTGAATTTAAGAAGGAAGCACGTGAGTATCCAGGGGACTCTGAGGCCCCACTGCCAGGAAAGCTCAGTCTGCATTTATTTGGGGGAATGGCTGAGGGCAGCTGAACTTCCAAGTGCTGGCGTGTGCTGCCGAGGTAACAGGAGAAGGGATGGCGAGTGTCCTCTGGGCTGGAGCGTGAGGGGCACGGAGGGCACACCTGAGGGGGGGGCGCACCTCATCAGGAGCATGGAGATGGGCCTCCAAACAAAAGGAATTTGCTGCTCTCAGGCACATTCTTGGCGTTTCATCTGAGAAAAATGCCTCACGGCCAAAATGTCAGGAACGTGCTTGTAAATCACAAATTCCTTAGAGTTACTGAACACATCTCATCCTCTTTGTCAAAACGCTTGCAATCACCTCTTTGAAGCTTACATAGACATATTGTTTGCACACTAGGGTTCCTCCTGTCAAATATAACACAGTTTTCCCCTCTTGCAATGATTTTGAAACACGTAGTTATCCACTGGAGACTTACTCTTGAACTCTGACACCTGGGCACACATCGCCATGCTCTGTCAAGTTCTCATTGAGTGTGCTGTGGGAAAGAGTGGGCAAGGCCCCACTAAAAGCACAGCTGAAGACACAGGGTCAGAATCATTCATTCTTTCACTGATTCATTCATTCATTCAACAAATATTTAAAGAGTTAGTTCATGGTACAGGTCAGAATCTGTGCTAGAAATCCAATAATGAACCACACACAATCCCTCAAGCACATAGGGTCTACTGGGAAAGGCTGATGAGACATGAACAATTATTATACAGGGTGATGGGTGGTACAATAAAATGAAAGATGGAGTCCTGTGGAGGCAAAGATGGAGGGTACCCCTTTCAGCAGATGGCAGAAGTGGGCAGAGAAAGATCCCTCAAGGAGATAATATCTGAGCTGAACAGTTGCTCTGAAGATGGGAGGAAGCAAACTGTCAGATTTTACTTTAATATTCAGCATAGTGGTAGAGAGCACAGGCCTGAGATCTAAAGTCAGACGACCTGGGTATGGATTCTGGCTCTGCCCCTCACCAGCTGTGTGACCTTGGGATAGTTAATTAACCACTCTGTGCCTCAGTTTCCTCATCTGTAAAATGGGGATAATGAAATGAGTTAATATACATAAATAGAATGTAGACACGATATAAATATATAGAGAGACATATATATAAAATAAATAAATATACGTAGAACAGTGCCAGCCACAAAGTAATTGCTACATCAGTACTTGTGCAATAGGGTTATTAATATGAGTTGCTTCAAATATCTTTGGGAAGCAGTTTGAGTATAAATTGCAAATATATGATAATATTAGTAAAATACATTACTCTAGTAATGAATAGTCTATAATTTTTCTTTTTGATAAAGCCTTGTCCGGATAAATTTGATCCGGGACCTCATGGCACGCGCACACACACACACACACACACACACACACACACGCACACAAGCTATATTTACCTTGGAAGCAAAACTGCTGTAATCTCATTTTAAGCATGAATTCCCTCTATTCTAAAATCTGTGATTTGCATTGCTGCAAAATCTATGTTACCAGACAGTTACCAATCCTCAAATTTCACTATGGTTGAATAATTTGGGTCTCAAAGGAGAACTGTGGCTTAACAAGGCAAACAAGAGAATACGGGTCTCCATCTTACTGTTGGAGGGTAGCACCTTATGCTGCACGCGGGTGCAGGCCTCAGACTGTGCTGGCAAGAAGCCGTGGATCCTGATATCTGTTTCCAAAACTACCTTCCACAACTACCTGCTTGGCAACAAAACTTCAAAACAGTTAACAGGTAAATAGAAACTCTTTTTGGTAGGTCAGGCCTTCTTTGCTCTGAAGGTGTTTGATTCGTGATTAAAAATTCATTTCCGGGATAACATGCTGTGTCTGGCTCTGTGGGTCTTGTCTAGAGAACCAGTGGTGGATGTGCTGGGCCCAGGTTCTGCTCACAGAACTGAGCCACCCCGAGGATGATGTGGCCGGTAAATAGGCAAGTGCCATGTTGCCTGGAGTCTCACCCACCTGGGCTGGGAGAAGTCATAAAACTTGTGTGAGCTCAGGAATGACACTTAACCTCAAGCCACAATGCTCATTTCCAGTATTAGCCATGGTTTAGAGAACACTCACATTTTGTGCTGTATCTGCCAGTCACAGAAACCTGGGTGAGAAGCAAAAATAAACCCATTAGCCACTTTTAAATGGCTGAGTTCATATTTTCAGTGAAAACACTTGGGGTTCTCAGTGACCACTAAATCATCTACTGCTCCACTCTCTCCCCCGCTTTCAAAACATTTTTAGATTCTTGCAGCTTACGCCTTTGTTTACACTGTTTCATTATGACTATTGATCAAGTAAGGGGTATTTTTTGTGCTCTAACTCTTTGAGATATAAATTGCGGCATATCCAGAAGTAACGCCACATCAAACTTAGCTTTTGCAAGCCTTAAAATACCAAATACTGTACTTAAAAAAAGAGTGGGATGATACAAACTGAAGTACTCAATTCCATGATGCAGACTTACCCAGCATGCACTGCAGAGGGAAGAGGTGGTCAGTGGAGGGGGTGAGGTTTGAAAAGAGCCTTGAAGGACAGATAAGATACCCATGTGTAAGGGGTGGAAAGTCTGGTCTCACGACTTAGGGAAGAAGAAAGGGGTTGATAGTCAGAAACTGAAGATCAAGCAGCAAAGATCGGAATTTGGGAATGAGCTTGGCATGTTTTGGAAGTAGGGAAATCAGACTAGAGCCAAGGGCCTCTATAAAGGAGGGGCAACCAGGGCAGAGCCCAGCACTCTCTTCCGTGTGTCTGTGCTTGTGCACGCATTGAAATGTCTCCCCCACAGCACAGCATACAACTCAGCTCACTGAAGTCCTCAAGTTATAGAAATCCTTTTTCTACATTCAACTGTTGGGAAGTGATTTTCTTAATTATAATCCATACTGCTGATTCTGTATCATGAAATAGAAGTAGGTGTTTATGCATTTGTATCCTGCCATTTTCCAAAGTATATTAAAGATGATTTGCAAAGATAATATAAAGTACAATGAAAGAGCATGAAACAGAATTAGATGGGAGAAATAATAAAAAATAAACAAAGATGTGTATTAAATGGAGCCAGAAATAAGTTTAGCACTAATTTTATGTCACATGGGGCCATAAGTTTGTCTCCTGGCAGCGAGAAGAGAGAAACCTGATGGTTACAGGAAAGCAGTCATTTAATCCGTCATAGTCACACATGTCATTAAAGCCATTAGAGGCATTAGGAATCATCCATGTCCAACCCTGTCATTTCAAGACATGGCAGGTGGGGCTCCAGACCATATGAGCGTGATCACAGAGCTAGTTAGGGCAGAACAGAAGTCCACTTTCAGTAGTGCGGAAATTACTCCCAGAGAGGAGATTAAGAATGAGAAGTGAACCAGTGAATAGAGGTCGTCTTCTGACGGATTTGGAACCTCCTTTGAGAGCAGTCAGACTTCTTCTGCAAAAGCCACCACCGAGATGTGAATTAAGGAGTATTGTCAATTCCTAATTAGATTACCTTAATTGCTGCTGTGCTCAACTACAAAACCTGAAAGAATGTTTGAAATCCTGCCTAGTCTTTGTGAGATAGTGTGTTGCTTGTACGTCCTTCAGCCTCAGCAATAAACTACGTCTGCGGATTTCCCCCTCTCCAGTGAGCTCACGGGCAGATCCATCTTCCGGTACTAGGGCACAGGCATTTTCTGTTTGGGTTTTCATTTGTTCTAGGGAGTGTGGTAACCACATAGCCTCACCCTGGTGGAGAAATGTGTTTCACTAAAACCATAATTTACTACTTGGGGTCACTCCATAATAAAATGGTGACTTTACAGGAAAGACCTCATTACAACTTTATTCAACTTTGCTGTTGTGATGAGAGAATAAAATAATAATATTTAATACTTGCTGGAGACAGTGATACAACTGTAATGTCTAAATTGAACCAATATCAAGAAAGAAATGTGGCATCACGCCCATGTGATGAAGATAAAGACTAAACGTAGTCAACAAAGGTAGGCGTGAAAGACATTTTGAGATGTGGAACGTGGAAGGGAAGCAGCTGTCATATTATTACTACATTCAACATGTCAGTGTAGGGGTTTCAGGATCTACTGCAGCTCACACCATTGACACAGGGCAGCACCAGGCCGTAGCTGCTCCGCTGTCCCCAGATTCTCCTTCTCCACCTCCTGGGCCAGGTGCCTGCTTTGCTCAAGACCACCGCCATCATTGAAGTTGGAAATGGTGAGAGACTGAGAAGGGTTCTAGTCCATCCCCGTGGTTTCTAGCCCTGCTCATGATCCCAGCTGGTCCTTGTTCTTCCCCACCTTCATCCACCTTCCCTTCCAGCTTCTCCAACATCAGATACGAGGACCAGCTAGTCAGCAACCGTGATTGCAAAGGGTCAAATCCTTCTAAAACATCTCTAGTGGGATTTGCCTGTCTTTGCATGAGATAATACTATTCTCAATGGAATCAACGGCCCTCACTGTTCTAACACGTGGGAGTTTCTGTTCTTTTAGAGTTTCTATAATTGTGTGGGGTTTTTTAATAGAAAGAAAAAGCATTATAACATCATTAAGGAATATTTTGAAAAATGGAAAAAAAATTCCTAAGCTATAATTCCTTCTCTCCAACATGCCAAAAGTTTTGTGTATTATCTTATAATTTACAATTATAAAACTGCACGTGAGGCAGTTTAGGGCTTGTTTTAGTCAGTTTGGGCTACAACAAAATACCAGACCTGGGTGGCTTATAAACAACAGAAATTTATTTCTGACAGTTCTAGAGGATGGAAGTTCAAGGTCAGGGTGCCAGCATGGTCAGGTTCTGGTGAGGTTCTGGGCTGCAGACTGCTGACTTTCACTGTGTCCTCACAACGTGGAAGGGGTGAGCTGGCTCTCTGGGGCCTCTTCTGTAAGGGCACTGATCCCATTCACGAGGGCTTCATCCTCATGACCTAAGCACCTCCCAAAGGCCCCACCTCCTGATACCATCACCTTGGGTGTTAGGTTTTTAACATATGAATTTAGTGGGGGGCACAAACATTCAGACCATAGCAGGGCTCATAAGTTTTAATAAAAATTTCTTGTAGAAAGTTGCTCATCACTGCTACCCATGAGAAAAGGTTCCCAACATGCACAGGGTTGTCATAAATTAATAAGATATTTTTGTGTGCTTTACATGAACGTTTACAGTCATATTTCATGAGCTTTATTAGACAATCCACAGAGGAAGTTCAACGTGCCAAAGCACTGTTTGGTTTGTAAGATTGCATATACAAGATTTCTTTGAAGATTTCTGCGTTTGCCCTGATCTGACCAAGTTGTCCAAATGACAGAATCACATTCTATTACATACGTTTGCTGTGCCCAGATTTTGGTTCCCAAATACCATTTCCCCTGATAGGAACAGTGCTCCTCAGAGAAATGGCTCATTCTGGGTCTGGCACAGGAAGTCTACAAGAGGAGCCTAGAACCTCTGTCACACCGGAAATCCGGGAAGCTATTGAGACCACTGGGTTGTTTCAAAAGAAAAAGGAACCAACTTGAAGTGGTTCCTACTGGCCAAAGATGAAATAATTTGAGCATCAAAAAGAATAATGACATGAAGAAGATCAGAATATGTCACCCCAAAATATGCCACTTTAGCATAAGGATTATTTTGAGCTAAAGGTAATTAAGAAACAGCAGATGCAAGAAAGGCTGTTTATCCTCCCCTACCTGCCTAAAGGCAGGACAAAAGTTTCTCTTCATGAAAGTGTCCCCCTGTCTCACACCAGGAAGGGAAGAGCAACCTTTATCACTGCAGGTGGAGATGGTACCAAGATGGGCCTCCACAAACAAACCTGAAATAACCCTTATCTTACATCACCTTCCCACAATTTCCCACCCCTAGAAGCCCAAGCCCCTTTTCCTTTGTCTTGTCAATTCCTCACAAATTTATTGCCCTTTGTTAAAATGATATATAAACTCACAAGTCTAACTGCCTCTTTGGATCTTCACTTCCTTTTCTTAGAGACCCCCATGTGCATACATAATAAACCTCTTCTCCTGTTAATTCTGTCTTTTATCGGTTTGATTCACTGAACCTAAGAGGGTAGAAAAGTTTCTCCTCCTCTACCACTGCAATAGATTGAGACTATCAATTATATTAAAAATTCATAAATTCACCCTGATATTAAAATTGAAAACAATAAACATTGGTCACTTCTGGAGGATGCTAGGGAACCAGCTCATTATTCTGAAAACTGATAAATAAAGGGAAATGATCAAGCCTTCATTCTACCCTTCTTGATCAATTTGTTTTTCAAGACAACCAGATAGTTGATGAAGGAATTCTACCCAATAAATATAAAAGGAATCACAGAATTAGAAAATCACCACTTGACAGCTCTTAATGATCATCAGTGGTTGGTAAAACCAGTAGATGAAAGACTAACAAGGAATTGTATAATGAATGAATCAGGCTGACAGCACCCAGGGCTACTGATCACCATTAACATCACATTAAAAAAAAGGCCACCAAAGAGTAGTTACCTTCTGAGGGGAGGACACGGGAAGGACAGAGCCCCACCTATGAAACATTCTAGCTACAATATTTAACCTGAATCTAACCAAGCCTCCATATTAAACTGAGAGTTCACAGGAAATACAGGGGCTAGAAGAACATGACAAAGGACCCCAGAGGCTACAATCATCAAAATCCAGAACATGAGAAGTGTGACAGAACATTTCCCCCAGGCTAGACACCTTGGGGTCATCTTTGACTCTTCCAATACATCAATCTTTCTTCTTCGTCCACCTCCAAACCATGCCATTGTTCCTTTGCTATCTCTGTTATATGTACTGTTTCTCTTCCATCCCGTGAATTGTAACAAATTTATTCTTGTCCTTATGAGCAACTTTTTTATTTTTATAGTGTTTATCACACTTTTTAATTAAATAACAATGTCTGTGTTTGATTAGTTTGTGTCTCCCTCACTTTATTCTAAAAGCTCCATAAAGACAAAAAGCATGACTCTCTTATTCTTACCTGTTACCCTGACATCTATTAAACATACCATCATCATATGTTCAGTGACTGAAAGCTTGATTGAAGAAATGAAGAAATGTACCAGCCTTCCAGACCACCACGTTAATTCCAGACTTTTTTTCCTCTTTAAATTCATCCTACATACCACTACCACATAAGTGTTCCTAAAAAAATTACTATTACCCTATTACTCGAGTGTCTTCCTTTTACCTGTAGCATCAAGCTGAACTTCTCTGCTTCGTTCTGGGGGCTCCAAACTCTGGCCCATCACTCCTTGTCTACCCTAAGACGTTTCAACCAGCCCCCAACTTTCTGCTTCATGGTTTCCCATCCCTGCCACCCTCATCCCTGAGTGAGCCCTTTGCTGGAGCTGCCTCCACCCCAGTGGGGAATTCCCTCCTTCCTTCTATCTGATTATCTGAATCCCACCCATTTCCAAAAACTCCTCTAGGGTATCTTCTCCAGCTTCCCCAGACCTCAGTCATATTTCCCAGGGGCCAGAACCTCAGAGTGATTTAAGTAAATTCAATCCCTTTCATGACAAAACAGAATACAAAAGAAGTGAAGTGGCAGCTCCAAGCTACTTAGAAAGACAAATCAAAACCCTATGTACCAGCTCCCAGTTCAATGCCCCTTCACTCCACACACAAGGGTCCTGCCTACACCGTGAGTTATTCAAGAGTTATTTTGCTGTGTTCCCCACAGCAGTGGACCCCAAAGTAGGGTAAGCATGCCCCAATGCCCAATTTTCTTACCCAATGCCATAGCGGATGAAAATATTAGAACTTCTATTCATTTGTAGTCTTCACTTCATCCTTTTAAATTTTCTATTTCTATGTGTTTTAATGTACATCATACATTGGTACAGTAGGACAAGAATGTAATTTATAAATACATGCAATGCATACACAGAGGTACATGCTTCCGTATATATAAAATATTTTTAACGGATAGGGTTGTACCACACACACAAACTTATTAACACCCGCAGTAGGCTGCCACGCCAACTCCTGAGCACCAGTAGCCATAAAACACGCAACTATAGCGTATTGTTAACCAAGAAACTGTGGAGCCATTTTGAAGGAAGTCTCCCTCCTCTGCTCCCTCCCCTGCTCTTTGAAAGCTATTCAGTAAACCCCATGGCTTCAGGCAGTTTCAATCTGTTCAAATTCCTAAGGACACTTAAAGGCGATCGCTTCATTTAGAGAAGGCTTTCTTGAGAATTGTAGAGAGGATAAGCAGAGAGAAGGCTAGAGATCACGACCCCTGCTTGCTGGAGCACCTGGCGATATTTTCCTATGATCTCACTGAGAGTTAGTTTATTTTGGTAACTTTCTGGAGATAAATCAAGTTCTAATTGGAAAGCAACATTTGTATGCTGGGAGAGAGGAAAGTCAACAAGTGCTGGAATACGGCGCACGGCCGCGTTGTGACTGACAAGTGCTCTGCTGAAACCAGAAACCACATGTTGTACAGCTCTGGGCATAGAATTCAAATCAAACACTTATAATTCCTAACTAGGTCAAAAATATGTAACATAAATCCTTTGAAATAGAGGGTTCAGGTCAAGGTTTGCTCGTTCTGGAATCAGGGATGAAAGAAAACTGGCTGCTGAAATGAACATGATTTTTATTTCTCTTCCTTATGGAAGTATATATTACCTAAAGCAACTTAGCAATTAGTTCTTTTTAAAGAAGAGAAGAAAAATTTAAAGCGAAACACGATTCACTGATTTGCTGGTCATTCCTGCCTTCAAGTTGAGAGCCCTGCTTATATGGGTCATAAATCAGATTTTACTTTTCATGGACAGTCTATTTAGGAAAAATATGTGTTCTTCTCCAGTGTTTCAGTCACCTAGAGGGTAAAAATAAATTTTGTCTCCTTAAATTTAAGCAAGAATTTTCAAATGTATATCTAATTTTTTCCATAAAACTTTAGTGATTCCCCCAAAATGACAATTTGTAAATTGCTAACTCTACAAGTACTTCTCAAGAGAGAAGATTTCTGATTATTGCATTAACCAAAAGCAATTAGTTGCGTTCAGTAGTTTATTCCTCAGATCCAGTTCCATTCCATCAATACAGTAGAATCAGTTAGAAATGGAATTAATTGTGTTTATAAAGCACTATTCAGGAAAGCACTGCTGGATAGCTACAGATGTTCCCACACCTGTTGACTATATCCCAAATCCAGCACCGTCCCCTGTACAGGAAATTATTATTAGTTCTCTCTGGTTTCCTTCCTGTAGTCAGAAATATGTTGGATGATGACATACTAGAGTATGTAATAGCATTTACTCGTCTAGAATTACAATGCACAGGGAGTGCATTCCCAGAGGCTCAGCCCTGCCTATGAGCTCACAAACACCTGCCAGGTGAGTGAGGGACCAGGACAGCCAAAATACATTCCCCAAGGGAAGGTGAGTCATACTCCTCTCTGTGAGACACTGCATTTCAAGGCCGAAAAGAAAGAACTGAGCATAGTTTAACATCCAATAATAATCCTCAATCACAGCTTGTAGAAAGATACTGGAATGGCCTGAACGTGGTGACATTTTTCCTCTCAAAATTAAGCAATCTTCAAGTCTAGAAATACATTTGAGACAAAAATCAATCCTGTATTTTATTTGTGAGTTGAATCTCTAAGATTATAAAAACGTTAAAAATCTGTCAATCGTTAAGACATTTTCCTCTATCAGAGAAGCGTGCACCAGGGACAGATGGAAAGAGACCAGCACTGGTAGCACCTTAGGAGTCAACTGAGCAGGACTGCGTGGTTACAAATGGTCTCTGCCGAGAATGATCTGAGGGTGGGAGGGAGACATATGCTAATCAGGGAAAAATGTAATTTGAGTTTTTGAGCCATGAAATGAGAAATAGGATTTGACTGATGAAACCCACAATAGTTGGGAGTGAAGACAGTTTATTTTCCTTTTTGCAAATATGCGACCCTTCCCTGGCCAGTTAATTCAGCTGTTTGGAGCTTAATATTTCACAAGGCCCAAGGATTCAAATAAGCTAGTAATAAGTGTCACAGTGAGAAAGCTTTTTTTCACAACCGGAGATGGATCTACTATCCCTAAATTGTCTCCTCCTAGAAGTCGATCTTTTTTGCCAAATAAAAGACTACGATTAATGTAGGGTAAACTGCTCAGCATAATTGGAAAAATGAAGCATTCCCTGTGACTTGAGCAAGTTACTTAACCTCTCTGAGTCTTAGCGTCCTCATATTTAAGTTGCAGTTTATAATACCACTGACCATATAAGGTTGTTGGGAAAATGAGAGCAGTTACTACATGGAAAGCTCTGAGAGGCACCTGAGGCAGATAGTAAGTGCTCAAGAAATATTAGCTATCATTAATATGACTATTTTCTTATTAAATATTAAGGATGCATCAGTAAATTGTCTTCTTTCATGAAAGCATGCTACTTGCCAAGTACAGGGGACTTGACTTTGGAAACCGAGGAAGTAGTTAAGCAATCGGATTCAGTGAGTCTTGACCTGATCAAAGCAAAAAAAATGTCCTTGAAGAAGCCTAAGGAAGGGCACGCTACGAAAAGGAAAGGAAGCCAGAAGAGGAGCCTCGTGGAAGACTGACTTGATCAGTGTTAAGAAACTGGGTGTGATCTGGACCCTGTGTTAGATGTCCGGGCTTTTCTCGAGGCGGAGGTGGTGGTCAGAACGCAAGCTGTTTCTCTGGCGAACGAGGCGTCATCCTTGCGGGAAGATCCAAACGGTTCCTAGGTTGCAGGAGGAAGGATACAATCCATAAGCCTAAAGAGAAAAACCGCTCCCTAGAAACACAAATGTGTCTCAGTGTGCTTGCCCTCGCCTCGCGCCCCTTCTCAGAAGTCTGCTCGTCTGTGTGGAGGTGTCGGGTCGGGTGGGGGTGTTGGCTTAGTCGCTGAATCAGTCCAGTGGGATCAGAAGCTAAGTAAACTTCCTCCGTAACAATAAAGACCTGCCAAACAAAGGATTATCCCCAAGTGGGAAAAAAGGGATGTCTTTGCTGTCACTCATCGCTCCCTTCAGGGAACAACCTCCTCAAAGCCAGCCTCAGACGCTTACAAATAGAGCAGCTTTCCCAAATCTGATTATGAGCCCTCTGGGCTTTGAAAATTATGGCAGCTTATGAAAAGTAACCACAGAGCCCTCTGTGGGCGTAGAGGGGGGTCCCGGGGGGGGGGGGCGTTCTGGGAAGGGGATAAATTCTATCCGGGGCCCTCCAGGTCTCCTTGCCAAAGAAAAATACAGAGCTTTCCATCAACACAGAACCATTTGCAGCTTCGGCTTAGAAAACAAACAAACAGTAAGTTCTTTCTGTTGTTTGTTTTGCTTTGTTTTACTCATGTAGATATTTGCGGTTAAAACAAAATAAGATTGCTCCTAAAATTACAAAGGTTGCAAACACAATATAAAATGGTACAAACTAAGGACAATATAAGCGTTTCCCTTCATAACATCATCATAAAGAAAACGTGAGATGTGAGATTTTTTTTTTATCACAAATCACCCCCAGAGAGCCAGAGGCTAGGGTAGGGCTGATGCTGATGGCAGCTCTGTGCTTCCCCTGCCGAGAGAGTCCTCACTAGTCAATCACAATACTGTTTCATCTAAACAAAACACTCCAGGCATTCGCCCTTCCATCAGCGATGGCATGGAAGTGGAGACTAAGTTGGGAAGACATCTAGGAATCTTTGAATGAACTCTAGGCAAAAATATTTATAAGAGGGTACTTCAGACCGGGCACCACAGTGCTGAGAGAAGAACACCAGGTTAGGACAATGGTCATCAAACTGCAGCGTGCATCAGAATGCCCTGGAGGGCTTGCGCAGACACTGAGTGCCAGGCCCCCTCCTAGAGTTTCTGATTGAGTAGGTCTGGGGCCTCCAAGAATTTGCGTTTCTCTGAAGCTCTGAGATGATGCTGCTGCTCTGGGAACCACCTTTGAGAACCCCTGGACTAGGGCTTAAGAACACTGTCGTAGGATGATAATGGCTCCCAAAGATATGTCCAGGTCTTCATCAGGAACCCTGAATGCTTCTATGGTAAAGTTTTTGCAGATATGATTAAGTTAAAGGTCTTGAGATGAGGGGTTATCCTGGACTACCCGTGGACCTTGCTCTGGACTGAATGTTTGTGTCCTCCCCAAATTCATATACTGAAACCATAATCCCCAGTGTGATGGTATTAGGAGATGTAGGCTTTGGGAGGTTATTAGGTTTAGATGAGGTCAGGCGGGTGGGGCCTCCATAATGGGATTAGTGTCCTTACAAGAAGAGGAAGAGACCAGAGCTCATTCTCTCTCATGTAAGGATACAGTGAGAAGGGCGGCCATCACTAGCCAGAAATAGAGCCCTCACCAAGAACCCAACCATGCTGGCGCCCCGATCTTGGACTTCCCAGTCTTCAGAACTGTGAGGAATAGATGTCTGTTGTTTAAGCCCTCAGTCTGTAGTATTTTGTTATAGCAGCCTGAGCTGACTAAGACAGGCCCTAAATGCCATCACGACTGTCCTTGTAAGAGGGAGGCAGATGGAGATTAGACACAGAAGAGGAGGCAGCGTGACCACTGAGGCAGAGACTGGAGTGATGCAGCCACAAGCCCAGGAGCACCAGCAGCCGCCCAACGGTGGAAGAGACGAGGAGGGATTCTCCCTTAGAGCCCCCAGAGGGAGAACGGCCCTGCAGACAACTTGATTTCAACCTGGTGAAAGTGACTTTGGACTTCTACCGTTCAGAACTGTGAGAAAATAAACGTGTTTCAAGCCCCCAAGTTTCTGGTAATTTGTTACAGCAGCCATAAAAAACTAATACACCATCTTAACCCTGAGAGACTAGATACACAAACAGACAATGGCTAGACCATTTACAGCAACAGAACTCTGGCCCACAACCTCTGCGGCAGTCAGCCCTGAACGGTCAGGACTTGATCGATAACTACCAGCTTCCCTAAGTTTTGCCACTGTTTCCAAACCAGGACCAGTGAGAAAAAGCCAATCACATAGGATGCTTGCTTCTAGCTAGCCCACCTCCAGCTTCCCCGGGCCAACAGCCTCCAATCAGAGCATCCCTGAAGCCTTCCCCTGTTTTCATAATAAAGCTTCCCCACTCCCCTGCCTGCCTTTGAGTCTCTACCAAACACATGTGAAGGTGGCTGATTCCCTTGCTGTAGCACACTCTGAATAAATGGCCTCAATTCGTTCTCATTTGGGTGGTTTTTATTTACACAAGTTTTTTGTCCCAATAATAAGTGTATACTCAGTGTTTATTTCCTACCACACCAAGTAGTACCTTCCTCATAGAAGATATTCAGTAATTATTTTTAAGATTGGGGCTGGCCTGGTGGCATAGTGGTTAAGTTCATGCACTCTGCTTCAGTGGCCTGGGGTTCACAATTTCCAATCCTGGGCATGGACCTACACGCCGTTTATCAAGCCATGCTGTGGCAGGCATCCCACATATAAAGTAGAGGAGGATGGGCACAGATGTTAGCCCAGGGCTAATCTTCCCCAGCAAAAAGAGGAGGATTGGCAGCAGATGTTAGCTCAGGGCTAATCTTCCTCACAAAAAAAAAAAGATTGAAGTGAATTTAGTTCAGTTTCCCATATTACAGGTGAGGAAACCGAGACCTGAAGAAATTAATCAATTTGCTAAAAGTTGTGTCAAGGGGAAGATTAGAATCCAGATTTCTGGACTCCCAATCAAGTGTTTTTTCACTGGGAGATTGACTTATCATTGCAGTCCCTACCCCAATCCAACCACTCCCCTCGTAGCTTTACACATTCTTGCCATGGCCTTGGGATTCCTTCCAGCCCCTTGACTTTGGGTTTGGCCGTGGGACTTGCTTTGGCTGATGGGATGTCGATATCCTGACTCAAGCAAGACTTGAAATGTGCTCTCATGGCTGGGCTGGGCCTCTTGCACCCCTGGCTGTCATCACAAGAAGAACGTGCTTCAGTTACTCACCAGTCTGAGGAGGAGGAGAGACTCATAGAGCAGACCCGCACCCAACACAGATCTTGGAGCCCAGCCTACATCAGTCAATCCTGGCTGCCCCATCCACGCATGAGCAAGAAATGGCGGTGGTACGTCCCTGAGGGTCCGTGGTACTTTTGTGCAACAATAGCTGACTAGTATAACCACTAATCGTTTTAAATGAAATATGTGACTTAGAGAGGCAAGCTCAACAATAGAAAGGTATTTAGTAATAGCACAAAGAAAAAATCTCAGTAGAACTATGTGTTTTAGTTATCTATTCCTGTATAACAAATTACCACAAACTTGGTGGCTTAAAAGAAGACACACTTATTGTCTCCCAGTTTCTGTGGGTCACGGCTTAGCTGGGTCTTCTGCTCACAATGTTGTCCTCAATGCATTGGCCAGAGCTGCATTCTCATGGAGCCTCCACAGGAAAGCACCCACGCCCTGCTCACATGGCTGTTGGCAGCATTTGATTCCTTTCAGCTGCAGGATCCACGTGGTTCACTTCTTCAAAACCAACAACAGAGGAAGAGACTAGAATAAGTCTGCCAGCAAGACGGAGTCTTACTTAAATCATGGCAGAGTGGCATCCCATCACCTTTGCCACGTTCTATTAGAAGCAAGTCACAGGTGCCACCCACACCCAAGGGGGCGGGATTGCACAGAAGTGTGAACACCAGGAGGTGGGCCATGGCGGGAGGGGCCACCGATGGAGTCTGTTCCCCACAGTCCATCTTCTCTCCCTAAGATTCGTGCCGTCTATTTATCTACTCATGTTTCATGGAAGTCTGGGACCTGTGCTTTTAAGGAGCTGGCCAGGAGAACCTGAGGAAGATTGAAGGAAATGGTGATATTTTCTGGAAAATAGAAAGCTAAATGAAACTGGATTTGTTCTTTGATTCCCTTTTAGCCATATTCATTACATTAATGATGAAATTGGACCTAGTAACTCTAGATGTTGGTATCTGCTCTAAGAACTGCTAGCACACGTGCCTGAGGGGACCTACACAGGGCTTGCTATCTGTCATGTCAAGACCTAGAAAGAACCTATGTGCCCAGCAATAGAGGAATGGCTACACAGATTTTGATCTATCTGTACCCTGGAATACTTTGTAACTAGTTTAAACAAAAAAGGTAATTCAAAGTGTATCATTGAGCGGAAAAGACAAGATAATGAATACACATGCAATATGATACTATGTGTGTAAATACACACATGCACACAAAACATGGAACATTTTCTGAGTATAAAGTGCACAGGGAAACATCTGGAAAGATATACAGCAGTGTCACAGTACTGGTTAGCTCTGAGCTTCTAAGTTGACAAGAGTTATATCAGGGAAGGGGTCAAAGGGGAGTCTGGTCATCTGTAATGTTTTGATTTTTTTACATGATAAATGTATTCATATATTACTTTCATTTATATATTACATTATTATATGTTAACATATAATATAATAATATAAATGTATATTACATTAATTTATACATTTATATATTATATTTTATGCGTGTAATATATTATGTGAACATAATGTATATTACATTATGACAAGTCAGAGGAGTATAAATTACAAATTCTGGGTAAGTCAGCAATATAGCTGTAAAATTGTGATGGTTTTAAATGTATGTCCACAGACTCTTTGATACTTTTCCCCTGAAGAAATGGAACTTAATCCTCACCTCTTGAGTGTGGGCTAGACTTGGTGATTTGCTTCTAGTTGATAGAATGCATCAGAAGTAACGGGATGTCCCTTCCAAGGTTAGGTCATGAAAAGATTGTGTCCTCTCTCTTTGTGTCTCTCTCATCACTCACGCTGGAGGAAGTCTTGGTGTGAGCAGGCCCACGGAAAGGTCTGTGTGGTGAGGGACTGAAGCCTGCTGCCAACAGCCACGGGAGTGACCTTGGGAGCGGATCCTTAGCTCCAGTCAAGTCCTCCACAGACATCAGCTCTCTGGCCATCAGCTCTCTTGACCGCAGCCTTGTGAGAGACCCTGAGCCAGAACCACCAGCCAAGTTGCTCCCAGACTCCTGCCCCACAAAAACTATGAGATGATAAATGTTTATTGTTTTGAGCCTCTAAGTTTGGGGGTAATTCGTTGCACAGCAATAGGTAACTAATAAGTACATTGGTTAGACTAACAGTGGCCCTTTGCAATGAGGGAGCATTTCCACCTAGGAGCACACGGAAGTGTTCTGGATGGTTGGATGTATGTCAGTTCAGTTCTAAGATATTTATGTGTCAGGCATTGTGGAAGGGATGAAGTTAAAATACAGTCCTGGTTTCCAATGCGCTCGCAGTCACCAGACATGGGAAATCCCGTTTCATCAGGGAAAAAGTACTGAGGATCTGCCAAACCTTTCTTTCGTGACAGCAATCACCAGAACCCTAGCATCTGTCTTGTCAATAAACACTCCTCGGTTCCACCCATAGTGGAATTTTCCTTTTGCCTTCAGAATGCATTCTTCCAAGCTCTGCTCCTGAGTCACATCAACGATTTGAAGGGCACACCATGACCGGCTGTGAGGATGCTCCCAAGTTTGTCAAGTCTGCATTGGTCATGATCATCACTGGGTGTCGGATTACTTGTGATTTAATCTTCTTCATTGTGATTCTCTTATTCAAATTTCCTGCAATATAGAGAAAGCAAAATAAAACAAAATAAATGCTAATTCTTTTTCAAAGTTATCACATATCAATCAACTAACAAACATGTGTTCTTTCTTTCTACATTCAGAATCTGTTTTTACTGAGTCCCTAACTCACCACCCCTACCTAACTTCAGCCAGCGTGGCCCAAACATGTTTCACAGGTAGCTGAATGAGCCCTGTGAAACCCTGTGACTGGCTCATTTCCTAGAAGGAAAAAAGTAAAAGCTTCTTACGTGATGGAAAAATTCCCTTTATCTCGAGGACTTTGGGGGCTGGTGTCTGTGTCTTGCTCCTAAGGCTCAGACCTGGAGGGGAAGGTGGGTTTGGCCAGGAGCCTCAGACCTCTGGGTCTGGCTGCCACCTGCATCGTAGCAGCCGGGTTCCAGGTAACCTTGCGAAGCCGGTCTGCCCTGGGCCTGGTCTCCAGCTCTCACCTGTCTTGCCTTGGCTCTTGTATTCTAACTCCCAGCTTGATCAGAAGCGGGAAACAGTGTGAGTGTTCTCTCGATGCTTATCAATTTTCTCTTCCTCCTCTTTGTCATCCTGAGTCTTCTTGTCCCTTCCCATTGCCACCTGAGCACTCACCACCCAAAGCCGGGACTGTTTCAGGAGGCGCCTCACAGTCCTCCTCGCCCCTGCTGTCCCTTCCTTCAATCCCCTAAGCGCGGCGCTGCGGGACTGAAAACCCCGCGCTCATCACGGCATTTCTTCCTCAGATCTCCCCCGTGTTCATGTTGCAATGACCTCACCACAACATTCAACATCTCCAGACTCCTCCCTTTCCAAAAACACATCTTCACCGCTCACCCATGACTCCATCCAGTCGACACATGTTTATTGATACCTGCGATGCCCAGGTGCTACACTCAGTGCTGGGGAAGAAACGTAAAGAGCTGACAGTCTAGTAAAGGAGACAGACATTTAATAATCAAGTAGAGTGAGCTAAGAGCTCTTACGGAGGGGTGAGGGGGTGGCCTCAAGTAGCACCATGGAGGAAAACCTATTCCAGACGGAAAAACTGGGAGGAGGGTCCTGGAAGGACTCCTGGGGGACGTGATGCTTGAGCTAGAACCAGAAGAGAAGTGAAGGTTAGAAAGCCGAAGGAGTGGACAAAGGGCTTTCCGGACAGAGGAGACAGCACAGACAAAGGTGTGGAGGCCTGAGGAAGGATTCGGTGTAGGAGGAACTTACAAGATCATCCACGTGGGACTGAGCCAGAGGCTGGGGAGGGGAGAGCTCGCTGGGCCCCCGCAGAATGGTAACAACAGGCTGAGCCTGGGCTTTGAAGCATGACAGACTCAGATCACAGACTAAACACGTGATATAAGACGAGCTATTTAGCCTATCAAAGCCTCAGTTTCCCCAACTCTAAAATGGGATTAAAAATACCAACAATGTAGTGTTATTTTGAAGATTATAAAACAAAATACACATATATCACCAAGGTGAGTGCCTGTCCCCTTATGGAAGTTTGAAAAATACATGCTTCCCCTCCCCTTCCATTTCTTAATACAAACAATAGCAAACAATTATGTAGCATTTACTCTGCACCAAGCCCTTGACTAGCATTTATTTACTCGTTGAATCTTGAGCACAACCATAGGAAGTGGTACTATTTTCATCCTCAATTTAATAGCTGGGGAAACTAAAGCACAGAGAGGTTGAGTAACTTCCTAAGGTCACACAGATAATGAGTGGCAGAATTTGAACTGGACCCATATCGTCTGGCTCCAGACTTTGCAACCTTATCCACTCTACTGAGAGCAGCCATTCAAACTAGTTTTCCTGAGACAGTCCTGGCTCATGGCTGTTTTCTCAGAGGGGTAATAGAGCCCTTTTCATTCTCCAAAGTGCCCTGTTTTGGACAGTAAACTAGAGGATCACCTAACTGCCCCGGGAACCTCCTATAGTCCCCATTGCTTAGCCAAGCTTTCTTCCAAGCTACACGGAGTCACTGACCCTCGGGCCTGCAGGCAGTAACTGGTCCTCTCCTAGAGGGTGACAGGGATGCTTCCAATTGCGATGCTAATGATCTGGATCCTGATGCTACTGCCCACAAAGCTGAGCTCAACGAAGGTGGAACAGTGGTCAGCTCTGCAGTCAGATCCTCAGCTCAGGGCTGAGTGGGACACTCCCTGGTCAGAGCCAGCAAATGGTGGCTGTGTGTTGGGAAGAACACCCTCTAAGTGCCCTGCAGCTGCTTCCAGTGAGCTGAAGCCACGTGGTTTTTAGAGGTGGGTAAGGCCATGGCATCTCTTACTTACTGACAACAAGGTCACCTGCGTCAGCTTCAGACCCAATAAGAGGAGGAGAGGAGACCTTGCCTGTTCCACACAGCAAACATGCTCTCGGCTGACGGGCAGGCCCGCCACTCAGTTCCAGGCGTTCCTCCTCCTCGCTGATGCTGTGGGGTGAGAGACAGAACCCACTTTCCCAGAAACGTTAATAATGGACAGAGGGAGACGGCATGTAACTGCAGTCCAGGTTCAACACACTGAGTGATGAGAGAGAAAGGACGAGAGGGAGGTCGAAT
The DNA here is from genome assembly GCA_031878705.1 of Tapirus indicus. Classification (NCBI taxonomy): domain Eukaryota; kingdom Metazoa; phylum Chordata; class Mammalia; order Perissodactyla; family Tapiridae; genus Tapirus; species Tapirus indicus. Next base: position 42,026,287 of record CM062927.1, read on the forward strand.
TTATTTATTGTCTATCAAGTGCCAGACACTTGGCTGGCTTCTTCACATTCTGCAGTCACAATGTCCCAGTGGGACTTGTCTCCATCACACTGAACAAAGTGGAGGACGTAGGACAGCATTATTGTTACCGACTAGGCGCCTCGAGAAACTCAAAGGTGAGTTTGGAAGCAATTAACTGTTTTTCCACATTGTTTCTTTTCCTTTTGTATGTTCGGGAGATGTAACCACCAGCCATCCTGAAACTGATCAAGCCTCACCATAAGAGCTACCCCCGTGACCTTTGCCTTTTTGTTTTGCTGAGGAAGAGTGGCCCTGGGCTAACATCCGTGCCCATCTTCCTCTACTTTATATGGGACGCCACCACAGCGTGGCTGACAAGCAGTGCCTCGGTCCACACCCAGGATCTAAACCTGGGAACCCTGGGCCGCCGAAGCGGAGTGCACAAACTTAACTGCTATGCCACTGGGCCAACCCCCTGCCTTATTTTTAATGCAAAGATCTCTCCAGGAAGAGCTTAGGCCTATTATGTGGAAACATGTTCTCCAACTGAGCCTGTGGAGGCAAATACCCACCTCTCTCTTTTGCCTATTCATTCCCATCTGAAATAAAAGTTCCTGCTTCCCTTTGTTTGGGGACGCCATGACTTTGGAAATGATTCCTCATGGTCTCCTATTTGCTGCAAATACACTTTACTTTGTGAGACAACTTCCACTGGTGTAGAGTCTTATTTAACTCACCAGGAGGCTAGCCCACTTGGTTCAGTAACATTATCATGTAGTTACAATGTTCTCCACAAGTTTCTCCCCTAGGGTGGCGCCCTGAGATGAAATAACTCACCCAATCATTTCCCAGTGTCCCCCTCTCCACTTGTCAGTGATTAGCAATGTGACCTTGGGCAGATTATTTCTTGTCTCTGGGCCTCCTTTTCCTAAAGGGGTTAAACCAAATGATCTTTAAGAAGCCTTCCTGGTTCGAGGGCCCCTGACCTTTGAAATTCTCATCTTGTTCTCCTGATAATGAACCATGTCATTCATCTGGCGCTAGATAGCTAGTCTTCCCAGTGGTTCCCTGCCCTTGGACCTGTGAAGGGCCTGGAGGATGCCAGTGTTTAGTTTCCATGAGGTTCATGTCTTGGGAATGGGACCAACCCCAAGTGGTAAGACTGTGAACTAACCCTCAGATTTGAGTTATGGGTGGATTTCCCACTCATTTCAGATATATATTTTTAAAACCATCAGGGTCTATTTTACAATTTATGGAAGATAAATGCCTCAAGAAGACACATAAAATACTTAGTAGGTCTACAGAGAGGTTCTACAACCACAGCGGAACAATAGAGGTCAGAAAAGCAAAGATCAGAAAGAAAGGAGCCACCTTTTATTTACGTTAGCATAAAGCTACAGGTCAGAGAAGAAAGAAGATCTTAGAAATCACAGCCCTAGACTCTACTTGAAATCAAGGGCCCTTGGACTGTGCGAGGACCGGAGCTCTGTGGCCTCTGCTGTCGGGATGCACAGGGTCCAGATCCAGCATCAGAACTCCATCAGGTCATTGCCTTCCCAACCCCTCCTTCACCACACAGGCAGAGCCTTTCCTGAGAGAGCCTCCCCCTCCTCTCTGCTCACATCACTCTTCACTGGAACCAAGTGGAGAAAATTGTCTTGTATTACAGCTTGTTTATTCAATCACTCACTCATTCGGCTGATATCTAGTGAATGTGTAGAATGTCGACCCAGGAAAAATCACCACAATTTAAACAGCAGATTTTTATTTGGGCAGTTAGAATTGAAATTCAGGAGACAAGAAATTCAAGTGGAAACTCAAAACGTGTTCTAATTATAGGAAAGGGGCTTAGAGTTTTTATGAGGAAAAGCGAGGAAGATGAGGTGAGTCGTGTTAAGAAGGAGTTCACTGGTGCTGGATGAGGTCAGGCTAGGTCTGGACTTCAGAGATTGGCTTGAGATTTGGTCATCAGGCAAAAGGCTAGACTTGTACTTCGTTGAATGGTTAGCAATTTGGTCATCAGCAAAGTCCAGTTGTATCAGTTCTTACAGACAAGATATTCTTGTCCTTACCGACTTCTTGGAATGCCAGTGGTTTGGTTCAGTTTGGAAGATAAATAAAATAAGATATGCAAGGCAAGTCCTCTGAAATGGCTGCTCCAGCAGTATTTCAATATGGCTCCACTCGTGTCATCTTTCACAAGAATGTGCCAGCTTGAAGCTGAGAATATAACAATAATCAAAATGGACACAGCCCTTCCCCTCCTGGAGCTCACAGAGCCTAGAAACTAGTAAGAGAGCAAGACGCTAATCATTACTGAAGGAAATGTATATATGTATTTTTTTAATGTGCATTTCTAGGAAGATACAGGCTGCTGGAAGAGTGTTTAGCAGGGTCATCTCACCCAGTGTATTGTGGGGTCTTAGAAGACTGGTTGTATTTGCCCCCAACTATTTTACAAGTAAGCTCCTGCAGGCACGACCCCATCATATGTATTTTTAACTCTTCTGCAGCCCTAGCTGGTGGCATATAGTAGCAGCTCAATAAGTGTCAGCTGCAGGAAAGAAGTCACCAGACCAGTGCAGTTCAAGCTCTTCCTCTCACCAGAGTTAATAAAAAGCTCTGGTTACAGGCTTCTAAAGTCACAATGTGTGATGTTTGCTTTCCCTCATTTTCAAGGAAGAAGTTCTAGAGTTCCAAACATTTAAGAGAAGGCTGGAGGGAGAAAGTTAGTGTAGCTAAGGATCCAGATTGGGGTGGTTTATCTCAAAGCTGGGGGAGTTTGTGCTGCCTTCAGCCTGTCAGTGGGGAGCTGGCTCCGAAGACGCGGGAGATTACAGGAGCTTTCAAGACAAAGGAACATAAATCAAAAAGAATGAAAACAAGATCCTTGATCCTCCTCCTGTTAATGTTCTTTTAAAACTATTTTGCAAGAGAGCAAGTGAGGGAGGGTAAATAAAGTTTGTAAAAGGGAATTAAGCCAGAAGTTAAATGGCTGAAGGCAGTGTAGAGCCCAGGTCTGCCCTCTTCTCTCTTTTTGCTCTTTTCTGTCTTACCATTAACAACCCCAAATGATTAACTAACAATTGGTAAAGGTGTCAAAGAGAGAAGCCATTTCCTCCCACTCTTCCCCACTCTTGTTTCCATTCCTGTTTGATTCAGAAACTCTGAGCCATAGATCTTCTTTAATGATGCAATGGTTTGGGCTCCACTTAAATCAAGACCAGGGTGCAGGGTGGTGATGAGAAGGTGGCACAGAGACCCTCTATTCTGAAAGAATAAAAGTAAATCTGATTGGGATTTGAGTATTAACTCTTCAACAAAGCTGTGCAAGAGCTATGGAAGTCCCATGCCCTCTATAAACCAGGGAGTGTGAGGACCCCCTTACCAGAGTCACAGGTGAAAACCATCCCATCCCAGAGTCTCCTGGGTCTTCTAGTCTTCTCTAAGATAATGCATTCCCAGAACTTCAGACAGGAACATTAATTCCAGCCCCTGAAACTTCCACAGTAGTCTACCCTCATAGGCAACATATTACTTCCTCAAGAATTAGAATTGCCACGTAAAATTCAGGATGTCTAGATAAATGTGAATTTCAGATAAGCAACAAATAATTTTTCAGTATAAGTAAGGCCAAGAGATCACATATTTGGGTGTCCTGTACTTTTATATGCTAAATCTGGCAACCTTTCCAATTATCGAACTCCATAGATCATGAACATGTAGGGTTGCCAGATAAAATACAGGATGCCTAGCTAAATTTCAGGTAAACAACAAATTTTTTAGTATAATTGTGTCCCAATGCTGCAATATTTGGGACATACATATAATGAAAAAGTTATTTGTTGACTCTCTGAAATTCAAGTTTAACTGGGCATCCGGTATTATTTGCTACATCTGGCAACCCTACTCACAGGTCTTGTTCCCTCCAACAACTTCATGGAAGTATAGCTAAGATAAGATGAAAATGAGGGCATTCTAGACTGGGAGGACAAGTCCAGAAAGAGAAAGCAGTTGAAGCAAATGTGGAGAAGGAGGGGGGTGAGTCAGCCATACCTCTTTCCTTTCATTTCTAAGTTTTCAAAATCATGGGCTTGGACATGTTCCTATTATTCCTATGTGTTTTAAAATCCCCACTTCTGAATTATTTCACCTTTTCTATTCCTGATGTTGCTTATTTGTTCTCTCACTCTCCCACTCACGTGCACATACACATATTAATCTTATCAGAGATGGTCTTTTTGAAGAACCAAGTTTCAGTTTTAAAGCGTTTGCCTATTTCATTCATTTATACTTTTATCTTTATTATTTCCTTCTATTTTCTTTGGATTTACTTTGGGTTGTTTTTTGTTTGGTTGGGGTTTTTTTTTTTGGCTTTCTTGAGTTGAGACATTTTACGCATGTGTTTTGTCATTACCATTAAGATTTCTCCTTTTTGTAATCCATGTATTTAGAAGCATTTTACTTTAATAAATATACTTTTACATAGATGAGACCTTTTCCTTTGGCTATTTGCTGATTTTTTAAATCTGAAATGCTCTTTGACTGTGGTGTTTTTACTCACTTGCTTCATAATTTGGGGTATGAGCTCATCTTCAGCAGGTATCCTCTGCCCCAGGTCATAGAGGTCCCTCGCTGTGGTTCTGAGTTTTCTCTGCTGAGCCCTTGTCATGGTCCTCACCCGTCCAGAACCTCAGCTGAGTCTCTATGCTACCTGGGGACCCATTCACCTGCACGCTGCCCTCAGTGTGGGCTGGAGGCTCTGATTTGTCACAGGCACTCTGTGTCTACCTACAAACTGAGGTCACACCACTACCTCCGTCAGACAGGCCTGAGTTAGCACTCTGTACCATATATGAGAGGGCAGACGGGGGAGGATGCTTTAATTGGGGGTGGGGGATAATAACAGTACCTTCCTCCCAGGATTTGTATGAAGATGAGATGGAGAGTCCTGGCACAGAGTAAACACTCAATAAATCTTAGATATTATTATGGTTATTATTGTATTGTTGTTATGGTCAATAATGAAACTGCTAATGAGGCACAATAATTGGCATACAGCATGCACACAATAAATGTTAGCTCTTGTCAAATGGTTGTTGATCATTTCAAATAACAAGGATGTTTCTATCAGACTCTTTCATTTCTTCTTCCATGTGTGTATCCACTACCTACAAGGTGTCAGGCTAAAGCCAGCACAGGGATCGTGTGCCGCTTCTGTGAGCACACCCTGATAAAGATGAAGTCGTGCCACGCCACCACAGGGCGCCTGTGTGTGCACATGCATGTGTGTGTCCGTGTATCAGTAGACAGGGGTGACACACCATTAGTAGGATGATGATGATAACTACGACAACACTGAGTCATTGTTGTTGGTCTTTTTAGGCAGGAGAGAGACATCCCAAGAACACACATAATTATAAATCATAAATGAGGAGGGTCATCTCTTCTGAGAAAACAGAGGGGCAGAAGGGTGGTAGAAGGACCCAATGAGTCTTGAGGGTGAATGAATAAATATGTCATATGGCCTCAATCTCTCAGAATAGAAGGAGAAGGCTCACCCTCTGGATGTTTCAGCTGGAAGCTTACGGAATATGCATTTAATTCCAAGTCAGTTAGGAGCCTAGCATTCGTCTGGGTGGTGTTGTGAGTGCTTTGCCTGTTTTGCCGGTTTTATTCTTGATGATTGGGTTTTTTCCATTCTCTGTTTCACATTCTGGGAGTGCGTATAGCTAAAATGTGCCTTTTCTCCTTAGTCTACCCACCAACATGGAATCCATATGGAAAAACCAGCAAGGATTAAAATATATTTTCCAAAATTATTACACTCTTAACTCCACTAAAAAATCGGAAGACATTATCATGAGAAGTGATCAAATATTTCCAATCTTGCTCAAGATGCATTTAGGAAGAATAACAAGAATCGTTCAAGACAGCACTGGCCAATGGAAACAATGTGGCCCACTATGTAGTTTTAAATTTTCTAGTAGCCACATCAAAAAATGTAAAAGAAGCAGGTGAAATTAATGTTAAAAGTATATTTTAATTTAGTCCAATGTATTCAAAATATTATTACTTCAATATGCAATTAATATAAAATTATTAGTGAGATATGTTATTCTTTTTCTCATACTAAGCCTTCAAAATCTGTCACGTCTCAATTCAGATGCTAAATTTTGATCAGAAATACTTTATCTGTATTCAGATTTCATAAAATATACAATTGAAAAAGTAGATTCATGTGCCCAAGTTGTTCTAAACATACTTAAAAGCTTCCCAATAAGTGAAGTGTGTATCACTTTAAAATTTAAGCTTAAATTACATAAAATTAAATAGAATTTAATATCCAGTCCTCAGTTGCACTAGTCACATTTCAAGTGATCAGTATTTGACAATACAGGTCAAAGGTATAGATACAAATTTCCAGCCCCCAGTTTTCAGCCCTTATGTAGCATAATCCATTTCTAGATTCAGTGCTATATTTCTTGTTCTTTCAATATCCTGAGTGCTACCCGACCTCCTCCATCTGCAGTAAGGTTAGCCCAGCCTCTGGGAAATAAAGACTGAAAAGAAAAGGGGTTGACAACCAAAGAACAAAGCAAATCCATCATCTGAGCCCAACTGACATTTTCTTGATGATGACATTCAGGTCTGTAAACACTGTAGAAGTATCTCAGGAATCCCATCTGCACAGAATTTGGGAGTATTTTTGCACCTAGTTTTTCATATTTCCTGTTGGTGGGCACAGAGTATTGTGCATGGTAAGTGTTCAACAAATGCATGTTGGATGAACAAAAAAAGGGCCATTTGTGTGATATATTCCAGTTAGTTATTTTCATGGAAAACCTGAAGATCATTTAAGGAAAATTTCTCTGTCCTATTCTTTGGGCAATGTCTTTGACCAAGAGTCTTTCATTCAGAGGTGCCTGATAAGAGCAAGAGAAAGACAGAGGGAGGAGGAGGAGGCTGAGAGGAGGTGAGCCACCAAATATCTCTGCTCAGATGAACGACCAGAATTCTACCTCCTACTCCGCCTCACCCCTCATTTGGTGCTGGCACAGCACCAGGACAGCCAGGATGTGCTCTAAAGGACTATCAGGCTTCAGGTTTTGAGGGGATGAAACAGAGCAGAGAACCCCTCCCAGCAGAGATATTTCAGAGACACAAGGACCACTAGAGACCAAAGCACAGCCCTTTGAGAACACTGCTGAGAGCACTTCAAGAAGGTTGGGAAGCACTTATAAATAAATACATATGAAAACGTGTGGATTGTACAAACTCAAATGATCTCAACAGGGAAGAGATGGGGAAAACTCTCTTTTTAAGAAAAGTGCAAATCACTGAGGAACTGCACAAAGAACTTTCAGATTAAGTCTACTTTAAGTGCAAAGATGGAAAAGATGCATGAGTGGTGCCCACCTCTAGGAATAACGTCAGCAGAGAAAAAGCCCAAAATAAGGTTCGGATGGAAAAAAAAAATGCTCAAAATTTATAAAAAAGATATTGTATTAGTTTCCTATTGCCGCCATAACAAATCACCACACACTTCATGGCTTAAAATAACATGAATTTATTATCTTACAGTTTTGGAGGTCAGAGGTCCCAAATCAGTTTTACTGGGCTAAAATCAAGGTGTCAGTGGGCCTGTATTCCTTCTGGAAGCTCTAGTAGATAATCCACTTCCTTGCCTTTTCCAGCTTCTAGAAGCTTCCTTCATTCCTTGGCTTGTGACCCAATATGGCTCCATCCTCTTCTTCCACGGTCACATCTTCTTTTCTCTGTCTGATCCTCCTGTCTCCCTCTTATAAGAACACCTGTGATGACACTGGGTGTCAGATAAGCGGAGATAACCTCCCCATCTCAAGATCCTTAACTTCATCACATCTCCGAACATCTTTGGGGACCATTATTCAGCCAACTACAAACAAACTTAACTACTTTCATGGAAAAATAAGTAAATATTTCTTGGAGGCAACGGTGTAATGCTAAGAGATGACAAAGAGGAAGTGAATCTCCTTAATTCCCTTATGGCTTCCAACTTCTCTGACAGGAAGATTGATCCTTGGGCTGAAAAATTTGGGATTCAGTGTCCCCCGCCCAGCCCCTATAAGCTCCCAGGTCCCCATGGCTCATTGCACGTTCCTCGTTATGTCATTCCATCACTCAACAAATACGTATTGAGCACTACTACACGGAAGCAACAATGGAGCCACCCATAATGCATCGGTGCACAAAACAGTTCAAAGCTCTTACCTTCAGAGAGTTACCACACTAGTCAGGAAAGGCACACGATAAACAAAATAAAGAAGGGAATTATATGGCATATTTGAAAGTGGTTAAGTGCTAGAAAGAAAAATAAAGCAGGGAAGACGCGTAGGGAGGCCACATCAGGAGTGAGTTGCATTGCTGAATCAGGTGGCCAGGAAAGGCTTGGCTGAGAAGATGGCAATTGAGGAAGGTTGGGGGGGCACACCCTTTCTTAGATTCCCAAAGACAAGAAATAGCAAATAATGCAAAGGCCCTGCAGAGGAGCAGCCTGGGCATTGGGAGCAGAGGGAAGCTGGCCCGGTGCAGGAGAATCAGCAAGGGGGCAGTTGCAGGAGCTGAGGACAGATCCCAATGGGAGGGCCAGCTCAAGGGAGGCCCTGTGACTTGGGGTTGCGCAGGACTGTGAGCTGCAGAGAGGGAGCACTCCTTCTCTTTTGTGTCCCTGGCACCTTGCACAGTGGGAGCATGCATCACCTACATTTGAGAAATGTAACTGAAGGGAGGAACCGCTGTGGGGTTTTCCACCGGGCAGGCAGGCAAGGAAACGAGGCGTTGTTTTCTCTACAACCTCTCTGGGAGTTTCTCCTTCCCTCCTGCGTCTGGGACAGAGGCCGGGGATGTCTGTCACTAGCCTGTGCGGAAACCACCCCTGAGGCCACGAAGTCAGAGCTGCACACTTGCGTTGGCCAGAATCCTGTGTGCTCAGCTCGCACTCTGCCTACGTGTCCTGCGGCTAACCCACTGCCCCCCTCACACTACTGTCCCCGCCAGCGCCAGCCCACCTCGGCCAAAGCCCGGGCCAGGCCTTGGTCCTTTCCTCACTTGCTGCGTGCACTACTCAGCTGAAATCTGCAGAGAATGGAAGGCCGTCGGGTGAGGAGGGGAGGTGTAAGCAGTCGGGGGTCGGGAGGAGAGTGGAGAAACAGCCCGAGGAGGCTGGCCTGGGGGGAGGGGAGGGAGGACGTTAGGGCCGTTTGTTGCCAAGTGCAGTGGAGTGACAAAGGGTTACGTAATTTGCATTACTGTATTCGTGTGCAGGCCTCAGAGGGCTCGGCGCTGCTCTTGGGTGGTCTGGTACAGTCTCAGGCAGCAACCTATTAGTGGTATCTCGGTGTGATTTATGCAGCTGTCAAGCCGCCTTCACCGGGACAAGTGAACTGCGGGCACCGGCGGCGGCCGTGCTCCTTCCGAGAGGATCGTAAATGGGGGCCAGAGAGAAAGAAAAACAGCTCGAGGTGCCACCCCTCAACCTCTGGGTCCTCCAAGAACGAGTCCCCCCTGTAGAAAAACATCCAGCTGCCCGCAGGAGACCGACTCACAGAGCCCCGCTGTGTCGCACGGCCGGGCGGGGCCGCGCGCGCAAGCAGGCCTGGCAGGGAGCCCCGCGGCCACCGGAGCGCTTGGCCCGGCCACCCGAGGGGCTGACCCGAGCCCGCCAGCCAGTGCCTCGGACACCGAGCTGGGACACGGGGACCCGCTGCTCCACGTCCGAGGCTGACGTGACAATGCCGGGTGTGGACGGTTGTCCTGCAGCCGGGGAAGCATTATCGCGCCAAGATGCCACCCACGAGGCCCTGCAGCTGCGCCCCAGCTCGGTTACCGTCCGCCCAGGCCGGCCGGCGCAGCAGGGCCTGCAAGGGCTCATTTCTACAGTGAGTGAGGGCCCGGCTGAGCAGCCGACTCCTGATCAGCACCCCTCCTTAGACCCGGACTCTCCCGGGACTGGTCTGTCCATAACCACCAGACCTTCCCCCCACCACACACACACACCTGCACACACACACTCCTACATACACATACACCCCTGCATACACACACACCCCCACACACACACCTGTTGCCCACAGAGGAGAGGGCTATCTCTCTTATTCAGCGTTTGATTGACAGTGAAGTAGCTGGGGACATGGGACATGCACAAAGCTTTAGAGGCCTGGGGAGTGTGTGTGTGTGTGTGTGTGTGTGTGTGTGAAAGAGAGAGAGAGCGTACATGTGCAATGGCAGAACTGCCCTTCTTAATAACGTCAGGGACTTTTCTTTAATGGGCCTCTTTTCTCTGCACTGCCAACTGGCATGTGGTGTATTGTGCCTGAACTACAGCAGTGGAAGGCAGGTGTTTCATATTGGACTTGATTCCCAGCCAGGACATTTCAGAGACTGGGGCGTGGTGGGCAGAGATGAATTCCTGATTGCTGCTGAGACAGAGAAGAGGAAATAGCTTGGCGCTCTCGGCCAGTGTCGATGGGAACTGCCGTCTTCCTTCCCTCCCTCCTCCTTCAGTACCTCTGCCTGCCCCTGTCACTCCACAGTGGGGGTGCCCGAAGAGGAAATCTCTCAGCTGGACTCACACAGACACAGGTGGCACTGGCAGCTGCATGTTCCCCGGGTCTCTTGACTTGGCAAAGCTCTGTGGACTTGGTCATTTAACAGTCCTGTCAGCACAGGCGGGAAAGGACAATGGCACTTTTAATAGGCTTCCTGTTTGTTCAGATAGGAAGCTGCTAATGCCTCCCTTGGAAATGGTGTCTGGAGGTGAACATGCCAACTCGCCCTCCCAGCACCTGATTCGCCTCCTCTTTGCCCATTCAGCCGGAAGTTTAAAAGGTTGACAGTTGAGTTCAGGGCATGGCAGCACTTGTATTTCCCACTGCCAGGGGCTCTTAAGGACCCTGTGCCCTTCTGTTTTCCAGGGCACCATTCTTCTGCTCTGGTTCTGGGTATAAAGAGAACAGCTGCCCTGGAAGTCAGACTGTAGCCAGCTTGGCCGGCGTTCCTTGTATAATTCCCGTCTTGGCCCTCTCCCTCACACCCCCACGTCCGGTCATTACAGACAGCTCATGGTTCCTTGAGCTGGCTTCTCATTTCAAATCTAAAATGTGGAACCTCTGTGCTGTCCCCAAAGACCTGAAATAGCCTTCCTCATGGGAATCCCTCACACCACACCACACCTTGTAGGGTTCACACCACACAAGGAGCCTTCTTAGGATTTGTTTTCTGGACAGCTCCCTAGAGACCCTGGACAGAGAAAGTCACAAAGATGTGGAAAGGATCCTTTCTCTTTTCAGTTGCTCTTGAGAAAGAAGGTTGGTGATGAGACATAAACTTATTGTGTGTCAGGTGCTTTTCTGACATGCTCTGTGGGGAGGCCATGCCTGGAAATAACAGTGGGTGGAGCCCAGAGTGATTTTTGTTTGCTAATACTTCACATGTAGGGTCTTCTCTAACAAACTTAGTAAGAGTCGCCTTCTTTTCCATAGAGTTGAGAGAAGGTAAAATTTCACACCCGAGTTATACACTTTCTTTCGCAGGAGCTGTGAAATCAGTTCGCCATCTTCACTGTTCCTATACGGCTTCAGCCCCACCATGTCCCATCCAGGTCATTGCAATGACTTCCTAAGAATCCACCCTTCTTGCTTTCCCCATAATCACCTTCCTAAAATACAAGCCAGATCTCACTTCTTCCTCCTCAGAATGTTCACTGGCACTCCCTTGGCCTAAGTCCCAAACTTGAGAGTGGCATTAAAGGCCCTCAACAAGATGGATCTATCCAGACTCTTGTCCTATATCCTCCCTGCAGAAGATACAGATGATATGTGCTAATCTGGGTCCACCAGAAGCTGACACACAATGGGATTAAAAGGGCACAGATTTGATTAGGGCCAACACCTGTGTAAGAGGAAATGGGGAGGGAGCTGGAGAAAGCTGGAAGAACTGTCACACTGTGATGAAGATTTGACCCCAAGTGAAGCAGAGAGGGAGGGAATGCCAGGTGGAAACATCCTGGACTGCTGTAGAGTCTTAGAGAGTTGCAGCAAGGCCACTGGGGAGCGATGTCAGCCCACACCAAGGAAAATCAGCCAATAAACGAGTTCCTTAGCTCCTAGGAATGAGCCAGTCTCAGTATCCCTGCATCACCCACCACTGGCTGAGAGCAGCCTATGGGAAATGCATGTGGCTTTGGTATGGATTGGTTTGTGGATCTCAGAGAGCAGCAGCTTGGGCACTTGGTCAGCTACACTCCCTGGAATTGGAGGTCTGCAAGGAGCATTCCCATAGCCTCCATAAGATACAAGTTAGCCAAAGAGGTAACCCTCAGTTTCCAGAGCACGCCGCTTGATTCCATACATCTATGTGTTGTTCATGCCTTCTTGCTTGCCTGCTATGCTTTTTCTCCCATTACACCACCAAATGAAATTCTACTCATCTTTCAAGGCTCCACTCAAGTGCCACCTTCTCCATGAAACCTTTTAACTACACTGATGATACTTTGCCTGCCCGTCTATTATAGCATTCCTTCAGATTAGAACTAGTCGTTTGCAAGTCTTTCTTCTCTCTGGCCTTGACGGCAAGGACTGTTTCATTTCTCTTCATATGAAGGAGTCTGGCACTGCAGCTCACATGTGTTATTTCATTTATTTATTCAACAAAATTTATTCATTGTTTATTTTTCTGTGCCAGGCACCATGCTAAGCCCTGCTGGTCTGGCAATGTACAAGACAGGGAAACTTAGTTTTCAGTCTTGGTGAGGGAACTATCAGGATGATAATGCTGAAAGTCAGAGCATTAAGCAAAAGTTGATATAACACCTCCCACAGGAGACAGTGGAAGAGAGGGAAGAGGGCTGGGCCAAGAATGACTAGGTATTAGGTTTCTAAAAACATACAGCAACAATGTATAAGGTCTTGGGATGCTAAAGTTGGAAAGTTGAATCTGAGAACCCTACAAAAGCTGGAGCTCTCAAGGGGCCACAACTCCAGTGAAAGGATTAATAAACCTCAGTGACCCCATTAGCCCAGCAAAGTCACCAGAAAGCTTATATCCACAATGTTTTTTGGATGGGCAACATATCTGTACCTGTGTCTTGCACTACCTTAAAATTTTTATTTTAACTATGCATGGTTTATGAAACCCCAAGCCAAAACTAAGAAGTTAACAAAGAAACATAAATCAAAAGTTCTTCTGAAACTAATTCTCCATTAAGAATTATAAAATGCTTGAGCAAATAATCCACCATGAGTGAAAGTCAATAGATACAATAGATGATTAGTTCATCAGAGTTTGAGATGATAGAAAAACAATGTAACAGAAAATATAAAGTATGTTTAAAATATAAAAGAGATTTTTTAAGAGTATATAAAAAATAAGGAAAGAATTATACTCCATGAAAAATGAACAGGCAGATTTGAAAAAGAACCAAATGAAACTTCCACAAATGGAAAATATTTTCATTAAAATTAAAAAGTGAATAGGCAGGTCAAACAGCAGATTACCCAAGATAGTCTTCGAAAAATTATCAAATATGGCACAGAGAAATAATGAGATGGAAAATATGAAACAGAGGTTAAGAAACACGGACGATATAATGAGACGGCCAAACATATGTCCAGTTGGAGTGCAGGCAATATTCAAAGAAATAATGTTTGATAATTTTCTCAAATAGATGAAAGACATGAATCTTCAGGTTTAATAAGTACGAATCCCAAGCAGAAAAAATAAAAATAAGCCCACACCTAGAATAGCATATAGAGACTGCAAAACACCAATGTCAAAGAGAAATTCTTTAAAACAACCAGAGAGAAAAGAGAGATTACCTACAAAGAAACAGAAATTAACCAACAACTCAATAGTTATAGTAAAGGCCAGAAGACAAGGAATAGTGTGAAAATTCTGAGGGACAAAAATGTTCATTCTAAAATTCTATACTCACATAAAATTCTATACCTCATTCTATAATCAAAAACACATAAATTAAAGATATTTCAGGCAGATAAATGCTGACATAATTTATAATTAACAGATTCTCACTGGAAAATATTCAAAAGGATACTTTTCAGTGAGAGGGGAAATATTAAACCAAGGGAAGGATGCAAATACAAAAGGTGAAGTCCAGCTAATAAGTTTTAAAATTCAGGTAAATCTAATTAAACATTGACTATAAAATTAATAGTAATAATAATGAATAATTGAGAATAGTTTAAACTCCAATGAATTTACAGTACTTGACAAAAATAACATGTGAACCATGGAAGGATGTCAGGGTGAAAGTCTTCACTGTATTGTTCAAAAGGAGGAAAGACACAAGAGATCTTGTCAAGATCTAGTTTAGATCTTGTTAGGTCAGATATGCATATTAAATGTCTAAGGGCACTAAATCCAATAAGATATCCTGGATTGGATCTTGGAACAGAAAAAGAACATTAGTGGAAAAACTGATAAAATCCAAAAAAAAATCTAGAGTTTAGTTAATAATTGTGTATCCATATTGTTTTGTTTTTTAATTTTAACAAGTATGCCATGGTATATAAGATGTTAACATTAGGAAAAGCTGGGTGAGAGGTATAAAGAACTCTCTATTGTATACTTGTAACTTTTCTGTAAATCTAAAATTATTCCAGAATAAAAATCTTATTAAAAAAATTAATGTTTTAAAATGTAAATGTAACCACTAAAGACTAGAATGGGAATGTATAATCTCCAAATCAGTAAAGGGTAGAGAGAAATATGAAGAAAACTTGATGAATCAAAATAGAAGGCAGGAAAGAAGAAAAATAAATAACTGAAGAAAAGCTTGATGAATAGAAAGCAAAAAAATGATTTGGTAGAAACAAATTTAAAGATCAGATTGGGGACTTGAAAAAAATAAAAGCAGCAATTAATGAATCACAAAACAAAAAAAGATAGGTTAATTAATAATATGCAAATCTAGTTCTTTAATACAGAAGGAAAGAAAAATAATAAATCATTAGGTAAACTAATTTTTTTTAAAAAGGAGAAAACAGGAGAATGACGTCAGCATCATGTCAGAGTGAGTTGCTCCCTTTGTCTCTCCCCTCCAAGTTACAACTAAACAGACATTCATTAACCAACAGAGGATTGACCACACAGCACAATAGGACACCTGAGAGGTCCACACATCCGTACATCTGAAGGTGGGTGGACTGGATCCCCAGGAAGCAGTGGAACTAGGTGAGTGGACCCTTCCCACTCCCCAGTGGCAGGGATCCAGGTGAGGGTCCTCACACAGCTACCAGCACTGCTGTAAGAGGAGGCAGGGGCAGCTGGACCTGCACGCAAATGCTATTGGAATGCTAGCCTGGCCCACAGGAGCACCCACCATGCTGCAGTGGCCTCACCTGTGGGAACGCTCCCCACCAATGGCAGTGGCTCAGCCCCCCATGAAGGAACCCTACCCAATAAGCACAGCAGCTCAGCCAAGCTGTCCACAAGCAGAGAGCCAGCCTGTGCAAAAGGAGGTGCCCCTCTCCTCCCACCTAGTGCAGCAGCTCAACTGGTCCCCTGCTGAATGTAGTGGTCCCGCTCACACGAGAATTACCTGCCTGGTGGAGAACAGAGGCCTCACCTGCACGTGTGTGTGTGACCTGCCAAGTGGCTGTGGCCAGCACACAAACACAGAACAGCCCTACCAGCACAACTTCCAGTAGATGCGGCATGATCAGAAAACATAGCTCCTGCTCCTCCCCCAGTGCCAGATGGAACCTGCGACCCGATACTACCACAAACACACCAGCAAAGGATCAGTCCATCAGACACCATGAAGAACTACAGTAATGGGCCGGCCCAGTGGCGCAGCGGTTGGCAGCCAGGGTTTGCCGGTTCGGATCCCGGGCGCCTGCCGATGCACTGCTTGTCAGCCATGCCGTGGCAGCATCCCATATAAAGTAGAGGAAGATGGGCATGGATGTTAGCCCAGGGCCAGTCTTCCTCAGCAAAAAGAGGAAGATTAGCAATGGATGTTAGCTCAGGGCTGGTCTTCCTCACAAAAAAAAAAAGAACTACAGTAACACTTCAGAGCAGAAGGAAAATGACAAGTCTCCAGAAACCAATCCTGAAGTCACAGAAATTTACAACTTAAATGACAGAGAATTCAAAATAGTTGTCATAAAAAAACTCAACGAGTTGCAAGAAAACTCAGAAAGACAGTTCAATGAGCACAGAACTAAAATTAATGAGCAGAAGTAATACTTCATGAAAGAAATTGAAGCTCTAAAAAAAAAAAAAAACCCAGAAATTCTGAACAAAATTAATGAGATAAAAATCATCTAGAAACTATAAAAAATAGAACTGACATTATGGAGGACAGAATTAGGGACTTAGATGATAGAAATATCGAAATGCTTCAGGTGGAGGAGGAGGGAGAACTAAGACTTTTAAAAAATGAAGAAATTCTTCAAGAAATATCTGACTCAATTAGGAAAAGCAACATAAGGATTACAGGTATTCCAGATGGAGAAGAGAGGGAGAAAGGAGCAGAGAGCTTGTTCAGAGAAATTATAGCTGAGAACTTCCCAAACCTGGACAAGGAACTGGACTTACAAGTATATGAAGCCAACAGAACTCCTAAGTGCATCAATGCAAAAAGACCTTCTCCAAGGCATATAATAGTAAAACTGGCAAAAGTCAATGGCAAAGAAAAAATAGTAAGGGCAGCAAGGCAAAAGAAAATAACCTACAAAGGAACCCCTATCAGGCTTTCAGCAGATTTCTCAGCAGGAACGTGACAGGCTAGGAGAGGATGGAATGATATATTCAAAATACTGAAAGACAAAAACTTTCAGCCAAGAATACTCTATCCAGTGAAACTATCCTTCATATATGATGGAGAAATAAAAGTTTTCCTGTATAAACAAAAGTTGAGGGAGTTTATCACCATTAGGCCTGCCTTACAAGAAACATTGAGTGGGGCCCTCCCATCTGAATTTAAAAAGCAAAAGTTTACAAAACCTTGAGTAAGGAGACAAATAGACAAATAGAATCAGAAAATTGCAGCTGTATATCAGAATAGGTTAGTACACACTTAATTATAACATAAAAGATAGGAAAGGAAAGCATCAAAAATAACTATAAACACTTCAATTTAGTCAGAAACTCACAACACAAAGAAAGAACAATTTGTGACAGCAATAACTCAGAAGGGAAAGAGGAAAGGGATGGAACCTGCTTAGGCTAATGGAGATAAGAGGCTATCAGAAAATGGACTATCTCATCTATAAGATATTTTATACAAACCTCACAGTAACCACTAAACAAAAAATCAAAGCAGAGCAACAATTCATAAATAAAGAGAAAACTATCATAGAAAACCACCCAACTGAAATGGCAATCAGAAATACAAGGGAAAAGAAACAATAAAAATATAGAACATCCTAAAAAACAAGAGGTAAAATGGCAATATTAAGCCCTCATATATCAATAATCACTCTAAATGTAAATGGATTGAATTCTCCAATCAAAAGACACAGTGGTTGGATGGATTAAAAACCAAGATCTAATAATACGCTGCCTCCAGGAAACAAATCTCAGTTCTAAAGACAAACACAGGCTCAGAGTGAATGGGGTGGAAGAAGATACTCCAAGCAAATGGCAAGCAAAAGAAAGCAGGTTTTGCCATACTTATATCAGACAAAGCAGACTTCAAGACAAAAAAGACAATGAGAGACAAAGAGATGCAGTTTATGATGATAAAAGGGACATTCCACCAAGAGGACATAACACTTTAATATATAGGCACCTAACACAGGAGCACTGAAGTATATAAAACAACTATTAATAGACCTAAAGGGAGAAATTGACAGCAACACAATAATAGTAGAGGACCTCAACACCCCACTTACATCAATGAATAGATCATCTAGAGAGAAAGTCAACAAGGAAAGAGTGGACTTAAGTCAAATGCTAGACCAGATGAACTTAATAGATATCTATAGAACATTCCATCCAAAAACAGCAGAATACACATTCTTCTTGTGCACATGAAACATTCTCAAAGATGGACCATATGTTGGGAAACAAGGCAAGCCTTGATAAATGTAAAAAGATTGAAATCCTATCAAGCATCTTTTCTGACCACAGTGCTATGAAACTAGAAATCAACTGTAAGAAAAAGGCTGGAAAAGTCACAGATATGTGGAGACTAAACAATATGTTACTGAACAACCATTGGATCAAAGAAGAAATCAAAAGTGAAATGAAAAAATACGTGGAGACAAATGAAAATGAAAACACAACATACCAACTCTTATGGGATGCAGCAAAAGTGGTACTAAGAGGGAAATTTATAGCAATACAGACCTACCTCTACAAACAAGAAAAATCTCAAAAAAGAAATCTTAAACTACACCTAACAGAACTAGAAAAAGAAGAACAAACCAAGCCCAAAGGCAGCAGAAGGAGGGAAATAATAAAAATTAGAGCAGAATAAATGAAATAGAGACTAAAAATTCAATAGAAAGGACCAATGAAACTAAGAGCTGGTTCCTTGAGAAGATAAACAAAATTGACAAACCCTTAGCCAGACTCACTATGAAAAAAAGAGAGAAGGCACAAATAAATAAAATTTAAAATTAAAGAGGAGAGATTACAATGGATACCACCGAAATACAAAGGATTATAAGAGAATACTATGAAAAACTATATGCCAACAAATTGGACAAACTAGAAGAAATGGATAAATTCTTAGACTCTTACAACCCCGCAAAACTGAATCAAGAAGAAACAGAGAATCTGAATAGACCAATCACAAGTAAAGAGATTGAAACAGTAGTCAAAAACCTCCCCCCCCCCAAAAAGTCCAGAACCAGAGAATTCTACCAAACAATCAAAGAAGATTTAATTCCTATCCTTCTCAAACTATTCCAAAAAATTGAAAAAGACGAAACTCTTCCTAACTCATTCTATGAGGCCAACATTACCCTGATACCAAAACCAGACAAGGACAACACAAAGAAGGAAAATTACAGGCCAATATCACTGATGAACATAGATGCAAAAATCCTCAACAAAATACTGGCAAACCAAATACAGAATACATTAAAAGGATCATAGACCATGATCAAGTGGGATTTATACCAGGGATACAGGGATGGTTCAACATCTGCAAATCAATCAACGTGATATACCACATTAACAAAATCAGGAATAAAAATCACATGGTCATCTCAATAGATGCAGAGAAAGCATTTGACAAGATCCAGCATCCATTTATGATAAAAAAAAACTTTCAACAAAATGGGTACAGAAGGAAAGTACCTCAACATAATAAAGGCCATATACAACAGACCCACAGCCAACATCATACTCAACAGGGAAAAACTGAAAATCATCCCTCTAAGGACAGGAACAAGACAAAGGTGCCCACTCTCATCACTCCTATTCAACATAGTACTGGAGGTTTTGGCCAAAGCAATGAGGCAAGGAAAAGAAATAAAAGGTATCCAAATTGGACAGGAAGAAGTGAAACTCTCACTGTTTGCAGACAACATGATTCTGTATATAGAAAACCATAAAGAATCAATCAGAAAACTATTAGAAATAATCAACAACTACAGCAAAGTTGCAGGGTGTAAAATCAACCTATAAAAAAAATCAGTTGCATTTCTATACACTAATAACCAACTAGCAGAAAGAGAAGTCAAGAATACAATCCCATTTATAATTGCAACAAAAAGAATAAAATACTTAGGAACAAACTTAACCAAGGAGGTGAAAGACCTATACACTGAAAACTGTAAGACATTATTGAAAGAAATTGAAGAAGACATAAAGAAATGGAAAGATATCCAATGCTCAAGGATTGGAAGAATGAACATGGTTAAAATGTCCATATTACCTAAAGCAATCTACAGATTCAGTGCAATCCCAATCAGAATCCCAATGACATTCTTCACAGAAATATAACAAAGAATCCTAAAGTTTACATGGACCCCGAATAGCCAAAGCAATCCTGAAAAAAATGGAACAAAGCTGGAGACATCACAATCCCTGACTTCAAAATATACTACAAAGCTATAGTAATCAAAACAGCATGGTACTAGCACAAAAACAGACACACAGATCAATGGAACAGAATTGAAAGCCCAGAAATAAAACAACACATCTACGGACAGTTAATCTTCAACAAAGGAGCCAAGAACATACAATAGAGGAAGGTAAGTCTCTTCAATAAATGGTGTTGGGAGAACTGAACAGCCACATGCAAAAGAAAAAAAGTACACCATTATCTTACACCATAAACAAAAATTAACTCAAAATGGATTAAAGACTTGAATGTAAGACCTGAAACCATAGAACTCCTAGGAGAAAATATAAGCATTACACTCTGACATTCGTCTTAGCAGCATCTTTTTGAATATCATGTCTACTCAGGCATGGGAAACAAAAGAAAAAATAAACAAATGGGACTACATCAGACTAAAAAGCTTCTGCAAGGCAAAGGAAACCATGAACAAACTGAAAAGACAACCCACCAAGTGGAAGAAAATATTTGCAAATCATATATCCAACAAGGGGTTAATTTCCAAAATATACAAAGAACTCATACAACTCAATGACAAAAAAACAAACAACCCAGTCAAAAAATTGGCAGAGCATATACACAGACATTTTTCCAAAGAAGATATACAGATGGCCAACAAGCACATGAAAAGATGTTCAACATCACTAATTATTAGGGAAATGCAAATCAAAGGTAAAATGAGATATCACCTTACACCTGTCAGAATGGCTAAAATCAAGACAAGAAACAAGTGTTGGAGAGGATGTGGAGAAAAGGGAACCCTCATACACTATTGGTGGGAATGCAAACTGGTGTAGCCACTGTGGAAAAGAGTATGAAGATTTCTCAAAAAATTGTGAATAGAAATGCCATACGATCCAGCTATCCCACTACTGGGTATTTATCCAAAGAACATGAAATCAACAATACAAAGAGATTTATGCACCCCTGTGTTCATTGCAGCATTATTCACAATAGCCAAGACATGGAAGCAACACAAGTGCCCATCAACTGACAAACGGATAAAGAAGATGTGGTATATATATATATAGATATACAATGGAACACTACTCAGCCATAAAAAAAAGACAAAATCGTCCCATTTGCAATAATATGGATGGACCTCGAGGGTATTTTGTTAAGCAAAATAAGCCAGAGAAAGACCAACACCATATGATTTCACTCATGTGTGGAAGATAAACAAACAGATTAGCAGTTACCAGAGGGAAGGAGGTGGGGGGGTGGAAGAGGTAAAGGGGTACACATGTATGGTCATGAATAAAAACTAGACTATTGGTGGCAAGCATGATACAGTCTATACAGAAACTGATATATAATAATGTACACTTGAAATTACACAATGTTATAAACCAATATGATCTCAGTAAAATAATTTAAAATAAATAAAATAATCAAAAAGGAGAAAACAAGTAGACAAGATTAGACAATAACCACAGATACAGAAGCAACTTAGAAAACTATGAGAACAGCTATTCAGCTCCATGTAAATCAACTTCCATGAAGACTTGGGTGATGGAATTTTTTCTTAGTTGGCCTTTGCGGACCATATCAACCCCTCCGGCTTCCGGTCAGTATTAGGTTCAGCCAGTAGGAAGGCATGAGAGGAGAGATCTTATCGCCCGCCCCCTCCCTCCACCTACAGCTGTTCTCCTGGGTGCCCAGAACAGTTTCCTCTCCCTTCCCTGGTGGATTACACCTTCCCATGTTCTTTCCATTACAAAGTCCCATGACGTTGTAAATCATCCTCTAATTAAACTCTCTTTAATTGGCCCTTTTGGGGTTCCCTGTTGGAACCATAACTGGATGATATGGATGACTTTCAAGTAAAATAGAAACAACTAAGAATGACCACAGAAAATGTACATTGGCCACAACCATAGCAGAAATTGAGAAAATTATCAAAGAATTACCCCTCCCCCTCACCCATCTGCCCCAAAGGTATCTAGGCTGTATGGGGCCAGAATGGGAGACAAGGAGGAGGGGGTTAGCATTATTGACAGCCTGGATGGGAAGGAAGAGGGAGTGAGCAAACCAAATATATGACAAGATGGGGAATCCTATTCCTCTTCTCTTCTCTTCCATATTATAACTCTATTTGGTTTTCTCTTGTGTTAAAGGAAGAATAATTTTGTTAAGACAGCGTGGAACAAACTCCAGACCCCAAGTTCACATGGCTTTCCTCACTGATGTTGGAGTCCAGAGCACCATTTCTCCCTTAGTAGGCTGGTGTGTTGATCTCATTTAGAGTCCAATAGGAAGTATTTTTCAAAGGGTGTTCTGCAGAGCATTAGTTTGACAAAATTGTTCATGAAAAAATGTGCCACGGTTGTAGTAGCTGCTTGGGTGCCCTGCCCAGATCCCCTCTTGAGGGCTGATGAACCCCTTCACCCAGACTGCCGAAGCTCACAGCTGCACCCTCCTCTGGGCATCGCCCTCAGCTAAAGGGAGCTGCTTCAGTGAGGGGGCAGCCAGCAGCCACTGACGGCTGATGCAGGAACACAAAGGCCCGACCCCCTTGCCCCAGTTCAGGACACTATGTAGGCCCCATCCCAGCTCCAGAGCCCCTGGGGGCACTGCTGAGGATTCAGCTGCAGCTGTGTGGCAGCTCGGCTTCTCCTTCTGCCCAATCCTGCCTTCCACACTTCCATACAGGTATGACTCCCAAGAAAATGCACCAATTAATTATTGCACACGAAATTCTCTGTCTCAGTGTCTGCTCTCAAGGAACCCAATGTAAGACCGTGAACAAACATGTCTGGGAAGCCATTTGTACTCACTACCACCAACGATCTACAGTGCTTCATAGTGTGTATTGAAGTAGCAACATCTCTGAAATTTCCCACCATAAAGAATTTAAACTTGTTTGACCCAGCAATTACCACATTTGTTTGCCCACAGAACCTTTTCTTAATGCATATTGACATTCCATGGAACATACTTTGGAAATACTGACTCAAAGATCAGAGCAGTCCATAAACTGTAAGTCAATCTACATGTAAGACATGGGTTTTATTTTTAGTTTTGGCAAAGGCAAATTGCAAAACCAAGAGACTATTCCCTGAGTGTGGTCACCAAGAGTCCCTGCAGGGGGCAGGACGTCCTCAGGAATCAGAAAGAGACTAGGAGCCACTTAAGTCCAACTCTGTATGTCCTGGCTGTGTGACACTGGTCTAGTGGATCCCCGTATCTACCTTACAGGTAAGAGGCAGGGATATGCAAAGGAAGAGCCATAATGAATGTAACCAATAGAGATTATATTTGTAAAGGTTTAGAGATATGGAAGTCAAGTAATCAATACATATTATAATTTAGAACTTTCATAGTATTTCTTCCTTACCACCACTTCATTTTGCTCTTATTCGCTATCCTGTCCCTTTCCTAAGTGATTAAACTATGTATAATGAAAAAGACATAGGAAACTGACAAGATTGTAAATGAGAAAAAAACAGGAGCCAGATTCCCTGGAAATTTCGCTGTCACCATGGTCATCATGCACACATATAAAGGCTATGAGCCATTGATTCATCTGGACCCAGCAAGGACAGGCTAGAGCCTTGGTCCTCAATCTATGTATCCACGGTTATACCCATAAAAACTGAACGAAAATACATTGAAGATTTTGGGGTCATGTTTGTTGCAAATTGATCCTTTCATTACTTGGATGGAATGAATGAATAAATGAATGAATGATACAGTACATCAATAAAAGGCCTGGAGAGAACAAAAACCCCAGGTGCCCTGGTGATGGTTTCTAAACAAGGAAAAAGCCATCTGTGGGCAACTGGTTATTTCACTTTAGTTTTGGCACAGGACTGGAACCAAGCAGTTCTAATTTTCATTCCTCTTCATTTTTGTTACTTTTTCACATCATTTTTGTCATTTCCGGCAAAGTCCAATATTTCCAGCTATGCCCAGACTGGGTTGGGGAGTTACTCACAAACAGAAAAATAGACCTCACAGAGGCAAGTCTTTGTGGAGTAGCATTTGATTCTCCCTTCTGTTACATTTTTTTTTCCCTAATCAAGTTTTTGGGTGATTTCAGCCTCACTAGAATCTTCACCAAAAGGAAGACCAGTCATGCATGTGAAGCTCAGAGCAGGCAGTGTGGCAGCTGTGTGCCGTTCTGGGGAAGGGGCTGAGTGACCTTGTTTATCTCTCAGCTGGCCTCTTGCACGCCACCTGACACGGAGAGCAGCACTGGCACACTTGATCCTGTCTGGCACCCCCTGTGGAAAGGTGTGGAATCTCCTTCTTGTCTGGGTCACAAATCTTAAATCTCATGACGCCAGGACCAAGATCACATGGATGTCCAGCTCTAAGGGATGGAGCTCAAAACTCGCTTTCTCCTCTGAGGTGGACTTTCCTCAAAAAACCAAATGAAGCCTCATAAAATAATTTCCTTCCATGACTCAAAAGTGGCATCGCCATTAACATACACATAAATCTGGCAAGCTCCCCTTTTTAAATCACGTCATATGATATAAAAGGCAATATATTTTTTTAAACCACCTCATGTCTCTCCAATATATTTACAGTTTGAGTCACTTCATCCAGTGGTATATGCAGGACTAAAATATTTAAGAAGAAGAAAAAGAAGCCTCCTCCCATCTGGAGTGTTTCCCTCTGAAAATCTTGTTTCCATCCGTGTCTAGAATGCTGCTCTTCCGCAGAGACACCTCCTGTGTACAGCCTGTGATGGGGACACAGTCTAGATGTGGAAGTCATTTAATGGTTTAAACTGTATTTGAAGTGTTTTTCTGTTTGCCAGACCCTGGTTTTGATCCCTCTTCTCCTCATTATGCAGGTCTGCAAGTCAGACAGGCACAGAAGTCACTGCAGGAATCCCGTCATCTTGAGATTATGAAACAAAGGAGTTTTGTGTATTTGTTTATTTTCACTTTTTTCTGCTCTCCCAAAATTTCACCCCAATATTTGGATCTGCCCAGGAGGTGCTTCATAATTTCACTAAGCAAAATTCTTTCCTACTTTACTACAGTCCAAAAAGATTTTTTTTTTGCATTTTAAAAGATGAGTTTTGCAAAAAGTAGACTAACAGAACTTGTACCTTTTGAGCTTAATGCTACTTAAAAAATTAAACGTAAACAACAGGGTAATGAAATGAACACAATCTGGAAGGAGAAAAGACCTGCTGTAGTTGGGACCATCCTTCAATGCCTCCTCCCCTTCTGCTCTGCAGACACTATTTGTGTCTGTGTTGACTTTACAAACCATAAGCTCTGAAAGAGGAAGACTTCCCAGCATACTGGGGCCTGAATTCTGTGTGTGTCACATGCCTTCCCACAACTTGGGCTTAGGCTTTCCTTGCCTCTAAGCCTTGCTCTGGTCCTGGCCTCTGTTCAGCCCTCCTGCACTATAGCTCCCAAGAGAGAGCTGGGCAGGCCCCCCAGGCCCCACTGGGCACACCTGTCTGATTTATCTTCTTGCATGCAGCACTCCTGATCGCAGCTCCCACACAGAATCTACCCTTCAGAAGATTCTGCAACACCGATGGGATTAATATCTTCCTAATTTAAAGGGGGTGAGGGGAAAGTTTCCCATCTGGGGAAAAGGCATAGGTTTGGGAGTTAGACCTGATTAGAATCTTGGCTCTGACCCTTATTAATTGTGATCCTGTGTGAGTTACAGGATTCCCTGAACCTTGATTTCCTCAACTATAAAATGGAGATAATATCAATCATTTTAGGGGATTACATAAAACGAAGTATGCCTTATCTATATTTCTGGAGGTCACACCGTCTGGCGTATATCGGCTTCAATAACAAATATTAATTTTCCACCCCCTTTCTGGAACTTCCACCCTCATCAGCTACTTGATGAGCTAATTTCTAATCTGGACACTTTGCACTTTCTTTCACAATATCATCTCTGAACAAAACATACTTCCAATCCAACTTTAGAGTGTGTTTAAGGATTGGCATCACTAACCCCAACACCCTTTCCCAGATATTGGCTGTAACAAAAGGTACAATCATTTTTCTGGCCAAAGAGAACATCTGGGATGTCAGTTCAATCCATCAGGCATTTATAGAGCCTGTGATCATGCCAGGCATTGAGCTGGGTGCTGGGGGATGCAGAAATGCATCAAACATATTTTAATGAGAGAAGCCTGTATTCTGCTATGACATCAAGCCATCCCCTCCCCTTTCCTCACTAAGTGAATCAGATTCATTGTCCTCGATATGTCCTTTGGAGAAACGTAAAATTTTCATAAAATTTGCAGCTATAAACAAAAGAAATATCCTATACTGACCTGTTGTTTGGCAAGTGATAGACGTAGATGGGGAGATACTGCGATGGGAGCTTGCTTTTTAGTCCCATCGACAAACTAAGTATTTTGATGTGTTTAGGAAGGTAAAATATATCATGCGCAGCAGGACAAAAGTTATTACCATAGAAGTTTCCACTATTTTTCTTCACTGCAGAACCAAAGAGGAGAGAGAAGTGGAGACAATAAAATGTCATCAGATTGATTTAAGGGACAAAAGCCAATGAAAGCAGAGAAAGAAGGAAAATGCATTACATGGTTTGCTCATAAAAAGATCCTGTTCTGTATATAACTTCTAAGGAAAATGTGTACAAATTTAATATATCTTTACATGGAATTGTATATTGATGAACTTTGGGAAATCTAACCTAGCATGTGCTGAGGTTTGCCAGTTTATGATAAGCTGACAAAAGTATGAGAACCCAGGAAAACATCAACCTTAGGTTAAAAAAGGAATATTGTACTTTCTGTGGTGGTATCATCCATGGTATTGAGCAGAAAAAGAACACACCTTATTTCTCACTGTTGGCAGTCATTTTGATACAAACCCACCTCTTTCTCATCCTGCCGAAGGAAGAAAGGGGAGAAAATGAATGCTGCCCATAGTACGGTGGGCAGAGCCCAGAGGGCATGCCGAGCTCAGACACCGTCCTTGAGTGTTACTCTTCAACACCAAGGCCCGGCGGCCCTGCAGGCTTTGTATTATCAAGAAACACACTCACAGCGTCTGCTCTTGATCACAGGCTTTCTCTACTTAGTGCTGAACTCTCAAAAGACTTCTACCTCCGATTTTCGAGTCTAGAAGGTTCAGGGGAGCACAAATAATTCACTTAAATTGTTCCAGGGATGCAATAAGATCATTCCTTTATCTTTATTCTGCCCTTTCACAAAAGTCTTCTGAGATTTTCATTGAGACTGAGACACTCAAGAGGGGTTTTGACAAAAATGAGCTGGTGGATTCAGATGTAATGCCGACCAGTGAAGTTAGCTCCTGAGGAAGCATTGCAGTTCGATGCGACGAGCATCCTAACCACAAAGGACATTTCACATTGTACCTCTAGGTATTTTTAAAATTCTTGACTGCAACTCTTTCTTGCAGTTTCCTTGACTTTTACTGGAAAGACTGCATCAAGCTTTGTCCTTCCTTGCTTCTTTTGAAATTAAAAAAAAAAAACCACTAAAGACTATAGACCCCATCCAGACTGTATACTATAGGCTAAAAGAAGAGGGCTTGTTTGGGGCCTCCGCAGAATTATGGCTGGTGATCAGTCTGTGTGTCACTACGGTGTAGGTCTGGGCTGTGGGAAGCTCATGGTACTGAGCTCAACTGATGGTCAGCAAAACACACTTTGCTTCTCCCTATGTTTGATATATCATGACTGACATATGTCACAAATATGCTATTTCATTCCTTTTTTAGATTTTTAGGTTTTTATGTTTTTTAGGTGCCTTATTCTCTTTATACAGACTCTGTCATCTATTCCCATTGATATGGACTGAAAGTTATGTCCTTCCAAAATGTGTATGTTGAAATCTAACCCCTAATGTGATGGTATTAGGAGGTGGGGTCTTTGGGAGGTGATTAGGACATGAGGGTGAAGTCCTTATAAATTGGATTAGTGCCCTTAGAAAAGCGACCCAGCAGAGCTCTCTAGCCCCTTCCACCATATGAGGTTACAGTGGGAAGACGGCCATCTATGAAACAGGTGACATGGATGTGACACAGGCAAAGGCCACAGCTCTTTTAATGTACTTAAGGACACAACATAGAACAGACTGAGGGCTGTGCAGAGAGGGTAACCTCTCCAATTTCAAGTCCCCAAGAAGCTGTGCTGTGGCCCAAAATATCATGAGATAAGGGTAAGGACCATCATAGGATAAGGGTAAGGAACATCATGGGATAAGAGGAGGGAACATCATCTGATAAGGGTAAGGAAGAATGGGATAAGGGTAAGAAATATAATGGGATAAGGGTAAGGATCATCATGGGATGAGGGTAAGGAGAAATGGGATAAGGGTAAGGACATGATGGGATAAGGGTAAGGACTCCATTGGGTCATGGAAGAAGCTGACCTTCCTCTTTCCTAAGGAAGGGATCATACCTCCCTGGCCCTTTTACTGTACTCACGTTGTATGATTGGATGTTTACAACATCTGACAATCAGCAAAACTGACTTTGCTGTAAAGGGAGAGGGCTGTTTGAGGGAGGACTAATGCTTTAAGTGGGCAGTTCATTCATGAATATTTTTTATCTTATGGTGATTCTCTATATAACCTCATAGCTGTAGAAACTTGAATAGCCAATAATGGGACCACCTCCAGAAAACTGACTGATTGATTGATAAGCATTGGTAGGCCATGAAATGCCTCAATGTCCTTGACCCCTAACAACCACTGCCAACATTGAAAGGCGCTCCCTTCAGAGAGAAATGTGTCTCGTGCCTCCACTGGTCTATGTTAACAGCACTGTTTATCATTATCGTGGCTTATAAGGATCGAAAACAATGTGTTTCTGAGCAAACCTTCCTCTTGCACAATTTAAAAAAATTATTTTGGGAATTCAATGCCAGGTAAACAACTTGTGTTAAACATGTTTTTCGTCATTTAAAACTATTTCAAAATTGTACCTTTTTCTAATTTTCACTGTGAGAGGCAGGGAGGGGAGTCTTTGAAAGGAGAAAAATAACGACTTTTCCCATTTGTTTTTCCTGGACTTTCAGGTCTCTCATCCAGTTGAGCAGCCTTACTGCTTTCCCTCTCCTCGCCTCTCCGTTCTGTCTCCTCCGCTCTCGGGGCCAGAGGTTTCAAGATCTGCTTCCGGCCTCTTCTCCCAAACAGCCAAAGACCATCAACGCTTCTGGCGCAGGTTTTGTTTTCCCTCCGTTGCAAACACAGACCGTCGTGACATTGCGGTAATGGAAGCCTTGGTATCGCCTTTGTCACACCTTCCGTGTCCATCCACCTTTGGTGAGCCATCTATGAAGCAGGTCCTCACCAGACACTGAATCTGCTGGCTCCTTGATCATGGACTTCCCAGCCTCCAGAACCATGGGAAACAATTTTCTGTTGTCTGTGAGCCACCTAGTCTGTGGTGCTCTGTTAGAGCAGCCTGAACAGGCTAAGACACATGTGCGTGACTGTCACATGACAATATGTTGCTCATCCATTCTATAAGGTTTGAAAAGTCCTTTTCCCTTCACAGATAGAAAACCATGTCTTGTCAAAGAGAAGCAAACCTGACGCCCTAGAAGCTCAAGTTCAATTTCTGCTAGAAAGAGACACCTCATGGTACTTAAGCAGAGGCTAAAGTTGGGCGAATCATCGCTTCCACCCCGACTTTTCACCCTGTGGCCACCTGAACCCACGAACGCTCTGAGCCTCAGCAGCTGTCAGATAGGCCGGGATTTCTGTTGCTGGGCCAGGCCCAGATCTACACCGGAGCTTTGTGGCATTTACACAAACTCACACACGTGTGACTAGCACGTGATGCACGCACACACACAGAGTGAAGGCTAGAGGTCTCCAAATTTTTTAATTTATCCTATTTTAGCCTAAAATTTTTAAAGTTCTCTTTGTATGGCTACTTCATAGACATCGACTGCTAATAAAAGAATTTTTTCTCTTCATTCCACCAAAGGAATTCTAGTTAAGCTCTACTGAACATTAATATGATTATATACACACACACACATTTAGGTAATATTTAGAGCAAAACCAAATATTTATATAATAAAAAATTGCCTTCCCATGGCAAACAATATATTTTTCCATTGCTGGAAGTAATAGAGTGAATTTTCCTTTCTGACTTTCGCTGACCCACTACAAAAGGATTTTGTTTCTCCCGAACAAAGGCTTTGTCCCTGCCGTTGCTCTTGAAGATAAAGCAGTTTGCATACAGCTAAAGACAGAAGCAGCCCCTTGTCTCTGGTGTGTCTGCACAAACACCACCCCCTGGTCACTAGGATCTTCCTTCTCCGTTCTCCCTTGAAGTCGGCTGTCAGTGGGCACATGGCCTGGGTTCATGGAGGAAAATGAAGCAGAGTTGATAAAATGCAATGTTATCGCTGGTGTGCCCAGAGGCCCAGGCAACTAGGTACGTCTGCACATTGCGAAATAAATATACTTAGCAGTGCTTTGAGTCAACAGCAGTGGGCTTGGCCCAGGCCAGGCTGAGGGTACCTCATGTGGTACTGATCCTTAATTTCCCAGGGTTAGCCGGCTCTCAGTTACAGCAGCAGTTTATCCCACTGAGGATGAGCCAAGCCTTCTTCTCCTTTTTCTCCCACCATTGCTTGATCCTTTTCTTGACTCACCTGGTGTGTTCCTGCCTCCCCAGAAACACGAAAAGGCTAGCAGAGGACCTGAAGCTGTCCAGCCTTACTGCTTCTACCCATCCCCCACCCCAGTCACTTAGCTTACTCCTGAATTTCTTCCTTTCCACAGTATTTATGCATCTTTTTTCCCACAGGTATCATTCTGC
The DNA here is from genome assembly GCA_031878705.1 of Tapirus indicus. Lineage (NCBI taxonomy): Eukaryota > Metazoa > Chordata > Mammalia > Perissodactyla > Tapiridae > Tapirus > Tapirus indicus. Next base: position 42,057,133 of record CM062927.1, read on the forward strand.
AATTGTTCTCATTCTGCTTATTGGATATCTAGTTTATATGAAAAAAATGATCACAGATAGAAAAGCATTTGATATATGTTATGTCAGTTGTCCACCGATTGTTACCTGAACGCCCACTTGAGGTGGGTTCAAGCTCTACCTATTTAATGAACGTGCATCGTCCAGAGCGAGGTTGAGTGAGTTCTCCAGGCTCATATACAGAGACAGTGGCAGAGCCAAGTCACAAAGCCAAGTCTGATTCCAAATCCAGTACCCTTTCTATTATACAATGCTCTACTCCTTTTTTTTAAATTAAGGTGAAATTCACATTAACATAAAATTAACCATTTTAAAGTGTAAAATTCAGTGGCATTTAGTGCATGCACAATATTGAGCAACCACCACATTTGTCGAGTTCTAAAACATTTTCATCACCCCAAATCACTAGTGGCAGTGACTAGTCTGATTTCTGTCTCTCGATTACCTATGCTGGATATTTCATATAAATAGTATACAATATGTGACCTTGGCATATGGTTTACTTCATTTAGCATAATTTTTTGAGGTTCACCTATGTTGTAGAATGTATCAATACTTCATTTCTTTATATGATTGAATAATATTACACTGTATGTGTACACATAACTTGTTTGTCTACTCTTCCATCGATGGATGTTTGAGTTGTTTCCACCTTTTGGCTATTGGGAATAATGCTGCCATGAACATGCATGTACATGTACTTGTTTGAGTCATGTTTTCAATTCTTTTGGGTATATACTTAGAAGTGGATTCACTGGATTATATGGTAACTCTATGTTTAACTTTTTGAGGAACCACCAAACTGTTTTCCACAGTGGCTGCACGATTTTATATTCTTATCAGCAGTGAACAAGGGTTCCAATTTCTCCACATCCTCTCCAAAACTTGGTATTTTCCTTTCTTTAATTTTTTTCTTATAGCTATTCTAGTGGGTGTGAAGTGGTGTCTCATATGGTTTTGATGTGCATTTCCCTAATGACTAATGATGTTGAGCATCTTTTCATGTGATTGTTGGCAGTTTATACATCTTCTTTGAAGAACTGTCTATTCAGATCCTTTCCCTCCTTTTTTAACTGAATTATTTGTCTTTCTCCTGTTGAGTTGTAGGAGATCTTCATATTCTGAATACTAGACCCTTAACAAATATGTGATTTAAAAATTTTTTCTCCCATTCTCTAGATTGCCTTTTCACTTTCTTGATAATGTCCTTTGATGTGTGAAAGTTTTTAATTTTGAAGAAGTCCCATTAATCCATTTTTTCTTTTGTTCTTCATGCTTTGGTGTCATTTTACTTCTTTTGTATCCAAAGTACCCAGACTAGCACTGTATACCTAGTAGGAAGCCAATAAATGTTTGTCGAATGGTTTCCTGTATCTGTTTGGCTGAAGAATGATTTCTAACTTCCCATCCGACTCAAACATGCCAAGACTCTAAGGCTGTTTGCAATGGGATTTCAGATTATTTCATAATTTCCCCAAACTAACCAATTATTTCTCATTAGATTCTTAGAAAAATCATAAAGATATAAATTAGTTTTGGCATACATCTTTTTTTACGCATTTACTAGCATATATGCTTTACACGGTATACGTGTTTTGCTTGCTAAGAAAGAAGTGGAAAGTTGCTAGTCTTCTGCTTGGGAATCTTCGATGTCTTTTCTGTTGTTCTTGGCTACTCGACAGCTCTGACCTTCTTTTGAAAATATAGACCTTTCGGTACATTTTTCTTAGGCATAAAGCATGAGAGGAGGGAGGAACCTGAACATTTAATTGTGTTATAATTGCTTTTGGACTGCTACACCAACTCTAGCTTATTATTCCCAAGGAAATGATACCATTTCAATCTTTCTAAGGTGATTTATGGCTACACTTGGCAGGAAACTAATTTATGTGGCTAATAAATCCAAGATGAATGCCCCAGTTACTGACAGAGAGGACTGTCAACACTTGCTTTGTCCTTTGCGATTCCCCATCCTCAAGTGGATGGCACGGATGACTCTTACTGCCAAGAGCAAGCTCTCCCCTCCGCTGCACCATTACCTCCCACCTTCTCCAGCTCCTAATCAAAGCTTCCCAAGAGTTTCCAGCACAACTATTATGCAGATCATGGTTAAACATGGTTTAGATCCAGTGGCTTCTAATCTAACCTCCAGTTTGGAATGTCCACAAACATATCTGCTCATTCTTTTAAAAGTGATTTCTCAATTCTTTGTGCAAACTAATTCAAATATTATATTGATCCATCTTCTTGGGGGGGAAGAAGTACACATTGCATAACTACTATTCCCTCTGAAATAATGAGGAACAAAACTTCTCAGTTGGATCTGGGGAAAACATGATAAATAGTTGTACTGTAAAGCATTGCATTTGAGATGTGCAAAGCAAGATATAAGGAAATATTTCACAAAATCATAATTATTTGTTCCTTAGGAAATAGAGACCCTCATATAAATATGGAATGCATTCATTAGACCTGGACCAATCACATTTTAATGACAGTAGAAGGATTTCTAATCTAAAAAAAGAAAACATACAAAACCTTAAAACATACAAGCAAAAAAACCCCTTTGTACCTACATTTCCTCATCTACAAAATTGGGTTAATGATAGTATCTAATGCTAGGGTTGTTGAGGGGATTAAATAAGCAAATGTGTGTAACACGTTTAAAACAATGGCAAGCACATAATAAGTACTTCATAAATTTTGGCTACTTTTTAAAATCCCTCATCCTAGTAATATAATAGATAGAGTAGAAAAATGGAGACAGGAGATGGCTCTTTTGAACTGCAGACTTCTTTCTTCCTCCTCTCTATCCTTTCTTCCTCCTCTCTGTCCTTCTTCTGCACACAACTTCTTTTTCATTCTCTCTCTGGAAAGCCTTCACTTGTGTGTGTGCACGTGTGGATATGCACCAACTCCTATGCACACACATGCCATCGTAATGGGAGTAATGTGATTCTGACGACTACGTCTGATCAGAGTGGCCAGATACCAGAGATCCTAGAATTCATAGCCAGTTCAATCAGCAACAACTAGGAAAACAATTTCCTTAAAATCTGTCACAATACTCCACCATTGTCTCTTGCCTAGGGCTTACCACATGGTTCTGACTTGCTCACTGTGCTCTCTCCGTACCCATCCTTACCCCACCCCCACCAGACGGAGACAGAGACACTGTCTTATCCTTCCTAGTATCTCAAACCCAAACAACCACACAAATGTCAGCTGGATGAGCAAATGGAACAAGCAAGTGAGAAGAACTGCTCCTGAAATAGGCTGCTGTTACGAGGTGATAAAACAACCACCAGTCACACTCATTGGAGGAATCCCTTCATGCTGCAAAGTACAGCTTCCCCAGCTTCCCACAGAATCAGACCCCCAAGTTACCGAACCAGAAATGGTATAGCACTGGAGTATGAGAAAAATTATATATTTTTATGAAATAAAAGAGTCAGAATGGGCCTTAGAAGTCATCTAATCCAGCCAGCTCATTTTATAAAAGGAGAATATAAGGCCCAGAGAGATTAAGTGCTTTGCTTAAAGTCACACAGCAAGTTACCCTCAGAGCTGGAAACAGAACCTATAATATCACCACCCATTTGACTGAACATCTTCAGTTCTATTACAGGCTTTAACAAGCTTCCTTCATTTTTATAACTGGCCTTCCCCTGGCACAATCCTTGTATTTTTCCTCATCTGTAAAAAGTCCTCAAAGAACCACTTTGGCAAATTACTATGGCATTTACATTGTGCATTCAACTAAGAAAAATTGAATGGTAACTTCCAAGTGGGAGAGCATGCTGGCTGACCCATTATCCTCTTTTTTTTTTTAAGCAAAAATAATGAAAACTGCTTCAGTTTTGATGAAGTAATTGGAGCTGTAAAAATCCAGGCATCCTGTGGATTTAATGAAATCAAAAATAGCAATGACAACAACAGTGACAAAAATCTGAGACTTCAATAAGTGTCTGGCCCACTCTCAATCAGAAGAAAAATTGCCCTTTGGAGATAGGGTGCCAGATTTAACAGATAAAAATACAGGATGCCTGGTTAAATTTGAACTCCAGGTAAAAAATGAATAATTTTTAGTCTCAAATATTGCATAGGACATACTTACACTAAAAAATGATCCATTATTTACCGGGAATTCAAACTTACCCAAGCATTATGTATCTCACTGGCAGTGATATTTGAGGGAAATTGGCACTTCATACAGTTGGGCTATGGCCCCCTCTTAATTTGCTGTGCCTGGAGACATGTTACTCTCCTGAGAAAGTTCCACAGAACAAACACAGGGTCTCAGGAAGGAGAACCCTAGAGTGACTAGGGAAGATTATGGTACCTGCTTGTCAACCAGATCAGTTCTCCCATCCCAGGCAGCCAATGGGGAGACAGACACATCCTCCATCCATCCTGCTTCCCACTGGGAATGCTTGCTACATAAGACATGCATTGCTTTATGCCACAGATGAGTTCCTGAATGAAATACAAATGAAATCACATTTTTAATTGGGTAGGAGAACATCTCTATTTAAAACAACCCTGGAAATAAACTCATACACACACACATACACAAACACACACAAACAAAATCCCACCCTCCCTTATCAAAGCAGTTTTCAATGGCAAAAGACCCCTCTCTAATTAAAACTGTACTGCATTTCCATCACAGTTTTTCTGAAACTGGGAGATATATATATATAATTAAGATACATATATGTATGTATCTCAATCCTGGCCTGGCACAAAAGACCACAAGTATTTTTAACTGTTTTCAATGAAAAAAATCTGCATTCCCTTCTCACAGCTCACTTCCATAGAGCATTCCAGCACCACCTGCTTCTGTTTAAGCAGAGTTGCCCAATTTTTCCCCTTAAACTGGGTTCAATTTAGTTATGGCTTTTGTTTTAACCCACACCACTTAGTGATTAAGGCAACAACAGAAACCAAAAGAACCAAAAGAAGCTGGCATAAAGTGTTGTTTCAAATAATTTGAGAAGTATCTTCATATATTCTTTATACCTGTAATACTGCCAACTGTGACATTAAAGACTCTCCAGGGAAAAATCCTTGTTCTGACCACTTACAGATCGGTTACTATCATGCCTTCCCTTAGGAAACTTGAAAGGACCCGCAGAGGTCTCGAGATACTTTAAATCAGGGTCTGGCTCTTCCTGATTACTTATGAATTACATCAGAACAATCTAAAATTCCATGGCAAAGACACAGTGGAAATGCCTTTATGCATGCAGCTGGTTAATGCTCATGGATTATTCATGAAGCACCACCATTCCAAATTGGTCTAAAGGAAACAACAGGACAAAGGACTCAGCAACCAGCTTGACTAACTGGAAATCTGATCAGATGAAGTTAGTGTAGTCATCATAGCTAAGGCCTCATCGGATCTGATTTCCGATGAGTTTCAGCTGAATCTGAGCAGCAACTGTGAAGCAGCTGTTATAGCTGTGCTGCGACGGTAGAAGTTAAGGGAGATCCATTCCTTCCAGATCTACAGGTCTTGGGTAGTCAAGGACACTCAGTGACGTGCCCTCAAAAACTCATGGATATGAGCTCAGCACATGGCCCTCAACGGGTAGCCAGCTCACTTTTAGAAGGGCCAAAAACTGCGAACAAGGCAATATGTGCACATCCGAGGGCAGGTCCCAACAGAACCTCGAGGGGCTTTCTCGAGGGCAGTGGCAAAGCTATGCATCGAAGTCAGCACATGGCTTCTGGGGCGCTGCCTTATTTCAAATCTAAGCTGGGATTTAGTGTTCTCTTGTTGTAGAAGGAGGCTGCAATACACAGAAAGGGTGATGACCTTTGTCAGGGGAAGGTGCAAGTGTGGCACATATCCTGAGGCCATAAAGAAGACCGCAGAGGTTAGGATGAGTGCTCAAAAACCAACTCTCAACCAGGGTCCAATGAGGGTGGAGCCACTGAATGCTAACACAGACGTTAATGGTTGCGGGTTCTACTAGCCAGAAACTGAGTGGAGAATTGTCTTGAAAGGCAGGAGAAAAAATAAGACAAAGAACCAAAGGAGATAAAAACGAGAGAGAGAAAGAAGGAGACCCCCAGTGCAAAGTGGGGAGTGATATAAAATCACACCAACGAGTTTCTACAGGAGTGTTATTGGCACATAGATAGGCACCATCTATAGCAGACATAAAGATGCACCCTTCTCTCAGTGAAGGACACATGTGTCAGCCACTGAGAGTGCTATTGGCACAAAGTCTTCACCGTCAGCCCCTCCTGGGACTGCCTCAACTGCAGAAGCCACCCAGCCCACGGTCAGACCTCTTCCTGAGGTGGCCCGTAGCCAATTACTGATCCATCGCAGCCCAACTCAGGGCAACTCTGAAGGGCCATTCTAGCTCCAGAGCTCCTGTGGAGTCACCTGAGACTGCTGCATGCCTGCCTGCTGCCCCCTCCTGATTCATTTCCTTCCTTATGGCATCCCCCTTCCCAAGGGCACTCCCTCATGAACATCCCTCACACCGAACTCCATCAGAGGGTCTGCCTCCCAACCTGCCACATCATCTATGTCTGAGTTTCTTTGAAAACTTTCTAAGATAAACTTACTAAATCTCCAGCTGAACCATCAGATGATGCTTGGACAATTAATTTCTCATGCCTGAAAAATAATCCACAGAAAACTCGGATCGTCAATTTGTTCAGGCTTTGACTCAAGAACATGTGTTTCTTGGATACGAGAATTATTAACATTAGGATGAGATGTTATCACATAAAAAGAAGTAGCATAGAGAGCCAGCATGGATAAATTTGGTGAGGGGGGAGCTCTGTTTTTTTCCAGTTGTATGAATCATTTTGACCATGGAGACCTGACTGAATAACGGTGATCTTTCATAGATCCCTTTAATTAAAAGCCAGGATGAAGAATACTGTTCAGATATTGTTTGCCATGAATCACCCTTTATCTCCACTCACAGCGGGCAGAGAAGGAGGGACCTATGTTTTAAGATTAGGGCAGAAGCTTTTCCCCCTTTATTCCCCCTGTACTCTTTTGGAAGTACAACCGTGAGCACTAACTTCAAAGTCACCCTGAGTTCTGAGAAGTTCAGCCCCTCATTTGCATGGGTCTCTCATAGCAAGTTCCAGGAGGGGCTTCCTTGACCATTGAGCAATGTGCATAGCCATGGAAGAGGCAAAGCTCCATCTCTGAGCTTGAACCTGCTCTCACCTATTAGCTACTCGCCAGAACATAGGCACAGGAGCCTGATTTTGAAGTAGCAGGGACTCCTGAAGACCATTGGCAGAGAAGCTGAGCACCCCTGAAATTAGAACAATTCTAGAGTCTGAGGTGCTCTGTGTGTTCAAACACTGAGGTTGGCATCAGTGGAAAACCGAGAGGCTAGGAGGGACCAAAATTTGACACTTGTTCTTGGAATATTCAGGCATCTCTGGGCTCAGCCCAGTCACCATCTGTCACTTCTGCAAAGCAGCCCTCAGGACATGCTGTACTTTCAGAGTTTTGTTTTAGGGATCATGTTTCTTAGATGGCTTTTCAACAAAGGTGGTCTTCTCAGCCAACACTCCCAGAAGGACCACTGTCAACCTGAGATGATACAACCCAACAGTTGTACACAAGTCACAGCCCTCGCTGCCAAGAGGGTGGGGGTGGAGGAACCATGAAAGGTTAGAGAAATCAGAAGGCATGGCAGGAAATGCTAGATCATATTTCTTTTCCACTCCAGCTGGAATGACAGTGTCCCCTGAACATCCAAGGGCCGGGCACAGTTGAGCGAGGGCAGTGGAGGTAGGGGGACAAAGAACACTGTCTACCGGGAAGGATGCTGAGGAATGAGCTGGGCTCCGGCATAGACACTTGGATGTCAGACACCAATTCTGGGATCTCCCTGGAAGGAGATCCTTCTGATTGTTAAAAGCCCTTTCTCTCTGCCTCTTGACTTTCAGATATATAAGGATTGCAGAGAGTACTTGTTTAAAATGCTGATCGTGGACCCTGTTCTTAGAGTCTCTGATTCGATGAGCATGGAGTGAGAGCCAGGAATCTAGTTTATTGATTTATTTTTAGAGCATGCCGTAGGTGATTCAGATGCATGGACCACAGTCTGAAAAACAGAGCTCAGATCTACAGGGAGACATTTTCTCTCATAGTTTTGCTATATGCTTCCTTCCCAGCAAGCCAGTCTGGATTATTTTCATAAAGAGCAATCATAAGTTCCTAAAAGTCAGTAGTATTTGAACAAATAAAATTGTTGTAAAGGGAGTAGGATGGGAAGTAACAATTATTAAGTTCTGACTGCATGTTAGGAACTGTGTTGGCAGCTTAACCTACTAACAGTTTATTTAATTCTTACAAGACCCCTGATAAAGAAGCATCTCAGTTTTATAAATGGAGAAACTGAGGCTTGAAGAAGTGACATAAATAATCTGCCAAGAATCACCAAGCTAAAGTAACAGAAGGATTTAAACCCAGGTACATCTGGCTCTGAAAGCACACCTGCCTGAGCTTAAGAACCATCCAGAGCATTTATGTAAAATCCAGATTCTCAGTCCACTCCCCTGGAGATTCTGGTTTGGCACCTTTGCAGTGGAGCCCTGGATTCTGTATCTCTGGCAATTACCCCAGGTGATTCTTACCACGTGAGTTAGGAAAAGACTACTTACCACACTGCCCTCTCATAAAGTGCACATATTTGTGGGTCCCCGCTAGTGGGATTAGATGGCTCAACAGATCCAAGTTTTTACCCTTTGCCTTCAGGGCAAAAGTGTTGCTTTTGAAAACACCTGACAATTTCCTTCAAAACTTGTCTTGAAAAATAAATGTGCATTGCTGGTCAGATGTTTTCCTTCCCTACATTGTTTCTTTTCTTAGAGAAAAATACTGTATTGGGATGAAGGGATTTCCAAAGCTATGTAATAATATTTGAGGGTGGGCAACATTTTTTGCATTACTCGAGTAATAAAAAACAGCAAGTGGTTGAAGAAATAGCCACAGAATTAGAACAACCACTGTGTTCCATACAGATATTAATTAACTTTGTTGGAAGATCAGATTTCCACACTCCACCTTCCAACATTCTCTGATCATTCACAAACTTTAGGGTGCATCAGAATCACGTGGTATGGGGAAGGCTGTTATGCAGGCACCCAGGCCCAAACCCCTAGAGATTCTGATTTAGTGGGTTCTCAGTGGGGTTCAAGAATCTACATTTTGAAAAAGCACCTGAAGTTACTCTAAAGCAAATGCCTACAAATCCCAGTTCAAACAACTGTGACAACATATCAAGACTACCTTGAGTTATTTTTGGAAGTAGAAAATGGATGGATGGATGGATGGATATATGGATGTGTGAACAGATAATAGATGAATGGACGACAGAATATCAACCAACACAAACAGACTATAAGATTTAGTGGAAACATTGCTGTATTATCATTACTCATTAGTAATCCTACTGATTAATATAAAAAATTTAACTATTTACTAGGGGAAAATGTTGAATATATAAGAGCTATGACTTCATATATCTAAAATTTTTTTTAAAGTGCTACACCATTACGCCACATCTCTCACTTATGCAGTAGTACTCCAAGAAAATGTGGTGAGATCGTTAACTGAAGCAAATCCTATTTTATTATCAATGTCCATGATAAAATTGGGCTGTGCTCTGAGAGTGATTATAGTATCCTTGGAATATAATAAAATGAAAGTGGATAATACAATAAACTTTTACAATTGAAACTTCTGGCGTTTGGACAAAACAAGAATACTTAACAATTTAACAGTAACCCTGCTTTGTGTTATTACGTACTGAAAGTGAAAGTAGGCTCATTTTCTCAGTATAGTGTGTGATAAAGTAGGTACCACAAATCAAATGGGGAATGGAGTATTTAATAAATTTGTAACAATTGCTTAGCAATTGGGGCGGGGAAACAATTTGGCTTATTTCCCCACATCACATACCAAAATAAATTCTAGATAGATAAGTTTTTAAAACTAGAGAAAATGCAAATGTAAAAGTCAGAAAACAGATCAGTGATATATTTGCAGTACAAATCCATGACAGATAATGGTTTATAACTTTTACTCTATAAAAAATTCACACACACAAAAGTATACATAAATCAATAACGTATTGTCCCATTCTCTCTCATTTACTGCTGGTAGGACTGTAATTGGTATGGCATTTCTGGAAGGCAAATAATATGTATCAAGTGCATTAGAAATGTGACTACTGTTCATTCCAGCCATTCGCCCTCTAGGGATTCATCCAAAAGTAAATTATTCAGGTCTGCAAAAATGTACATGTAACAACAAAGGATGTTCATCACAACATGGTTTTTAACAGCAAAAAACATTGGAAATACCCAAATGTCCATCAATCGGGACACCAGGGCCAGTCCCACAGTGGAACCCCAGGGAACCTTTAAAGAATCATGCCGGGAGCCGGCCACATGGCATAGCAGTTAAATTCGCAAGCTCAGCTTCAGCGGTCCAGGGTTCACAGGTCCTGATCCCAGGCGCGGACCTACGCACCGCTCTTCCGGTCATGCTGTGGAGGCCTCCCATATACCAAATAGAGGAAGATGGCGTGGATGTTAGCTCAGAGCTAATCTTCCTCACAACAACAACAAAAATTGTGCAGTATTTTTCATATGCGAAGCTATCAACATAAGTGAAACAAATCAGATGAAACACAGCACGTTTGGAGTATAGTGTGAATGTACTTAATGCCCCTGAACTGTACACTCAAAAATGGCTAAAATAGTAAATTTTATGTTATGCATACTTTACAACAGTAAAAAAACTGATTAAATTTAATTTCACAAACATGAAAGAAAATATTTATTTCAAACAATAATAATATTATTATTGAGGAAAATATTTATTTTCTGAGTGGTAGAATTATGAGTAATTTTCAGTTCTTAATCCTTTGATGAAAGTCTGAATTTGTATAGGGTACAGATATAATTTATAATTATTTTATTTATTATTGGCAAAGACCATAAAGCTACTTCCATTTTGAAAATAGATTTGTCCCATAGATACTGAATATAAGCAGAGAAAAATTATAGATAATTCATAAAAGAAAAAAGATAAGTTACAACCAAATATATAGGAAAATGTTCAACTTCAACAATAATCAAATTTATGCATACAAACTAAAAATAAATGCCATTTTCAACTGCCAGTTTAGCACTTTTTTTTTAAGACAATACCTAATGCTGGTGACCTATGCCTTGAATTACCAGTGCCTCTCTATTAGCACATGTTTGAAAAATAATTGTCAGTTAATACGTATGAAGTCCTACGCACTTCCTTTAGCAAATCAAGCTCTATGCCCTGCTGTCATTGCCACATGATCCTTCTCTCCCTTCCTCCTAAAAAGGCACTGTTCTAGCATCACTGTTCCCCACCCATCTTGAACCACTTTCCCACCTGCCTCACACTCTACTTCCCATTCTAGCCCTGGTCTTTCTCTCCTGTGACTTCATGCTTCCTTTCCCTATTTTTGGCCTCTCCTCATTCTCAGACTGAACAAACCATCTCTCTATTACCACCTTTTGCTACCCATGAAGCAAGCCCTAATGAACACCTTCCAAGAGAAAGATCATTGTAATTCTTAATTTTCTCTTATATATTGTTTTCTACTAAATTGCAGAGTTTGCAACTCCTTTATATCTTAGAACTAAGTTTGATATAAAAGCCAAAAATTTAAGAATGTCTCAAGACCATCATTCCCTATGACACAGGTCATTCTCCACTAACTGACTAACTATATGGTAACTCATATCTCCAAGTTATTGTTTTGTTTTGATTTCTGCATTAACCCTCTTCACATGGGTCCTTATGCACCTCAAGTCGTGATTGTTCTTTCATCTACACAGATACACACAGATCGCACATAACGATCTCCAGACATGTCACATGAGGATGGAATTAAGGAAGGAAGTGAATTAATCTCCATGTCCTGTCTGAGATCTGGCAGAGCCCAACAAGGTCCCAAGGCCAACACAGACCCTTGAACCATTCTATCAAAACATGGCCAGTTTTCCTTGGCCGTGCATTTACCAAACACACAGGGAAATGCAAGGACAATTAGTAATTTAAGCAAGAATTTAATTAATTAATTATTTATTAATTTGTGTATTTATTGGTTAAACATTATTAATGTATTCAAATGTTTGGATTTGGAGACTCTGTGCATTTGACATGGAGAGTAGAAAATATATCTGCCTTATTCCTTTAATGCAAAAACCTCAGTAAACACCTTTGTCTCAGTCCATTTTCTATCCTGGAAGCAAAAAATTTTAAGTGGAGAGAAACACCTTATTTGTACTCAGAGAGAAGATGTCTGAAAAGGAAACTGCACCAGCTTCAGCTCTGCCTGTAATGACCCTCGTAAGATTGAAAACATTTCAGTATGTAGTCTCATATCCGTAGCAGAGGCTGAGTGCTTCAGAGCTCGATAAAAGAGCCGTGTACGTAAGTGGCACATCTGCCCATAGGTTTACCCTAGTTCCCTAACAAACCCAAGTTCTACGTGGCAACTATGAGAGTTTAGCTCAAAGGAAAACTCGTCAGACCAATTTGGCTTTCTCAAGGGTATCAGAATCATTTTTTTAGTAAGCCAACTTCACTCATTCATCCACAAACATCTACTGAGTCACTGTCTTGGGCCAATCCTTGGTACAAAATAAATAGGCTATGTTTTTTGGCCACAAACAGGGGATCTGAGTTATATAAACTTTCCCAGATGAGGCCATCTTAGACCATCTGAACCATGTTGACTAAACACACGTAACAGAACCCAGTCAAGACCAGAACTGCTCAGGAGACTTGTAGACTTGTGAGCAACCATGATGGGTTACAGTTTTAAGTCACTAAGTTTTAGGGTAGTTTGTTCTGAAGTATCATTGTGGCAATGGGTAACTGTTACAGCCACTGTTACCAATGATATTTCTCTCTGTATTAGTGGTATTAACCAGGTAATTAGAGAAGAGACAGAAGTTGGAAAGAAAAGGGAAACTATCAATATATGCAGAAGTTATGATTACATATCTGGATAATTCAAAATTATCAACTAGCAATGATTACAGACAATACAAGAATTCAATAAAGTAGTGGGATACCAAATTATTATACAGAAATTGATGTTTTTCACATAGATAAACAATGCAGCTGGAAGACTAAATAGAAGAAAAAATTTATAATAGCAACAAAAAAGATAAACTACATAGGGATAAACTTAATTTTAAAATATGGAATATGTTTAAGAAAATATTAAAAGGCTATTAAAGTACAAAACAAAAGATGTGGAGAAAATTGAGAGGCATACCTCTTTCTTGGGAAGGAAAACACAGCATCACAGAGATGCCACTCCTCCCAAGATGATTTATAAATTCAGTGTTGTCTCAATTAACACACAACAAGATTTGGTCTTTGTTTTGTTTTACTTTGTTTTGTTTTGAAACTAGACAGGTAATTCTAAAGTTAATATAGAAAAATGATAAATATGAATAGCCTGGAAAACTCTAAAAAGAACAGGTAACGAGGGAGGATGTACCTCACTGGAGAGTAAAACTTGCTCCAAAGTCTCAATAATTAAAACAAGGGGTACTGATATTAAATAGACAAATGGGACAAATTTTTTAAATCTGGAAATAGACTCAAATATATTGGGGACTTCAGTACATGATAAAGGTGATGTCTCAATTCAGTGTGGAAAAGATGTCCATTCAGTAAATGGAGTGGGAACCATTTATGTGAAGAAAAATAACTAAGCTGGTACTTCACAAGTACTCAGAATAAATTCTAAATAGATTAAAATTTTAAATGTAAAAAAATGAAACTGTAGGGGCCAGCCCAGTAACTTAGTGGTTAAGTTTGTGCACTCTGCTTCAGCAACCTGGGGTTTGCAGGTTTGGATCCTGGGTGCAGACCTACACACTGCTCATCAAGCCCTGCTGTGGCAGTGGCCTACATACAAAGTGAAGGAAGATGGGCACAGATGTTAGCTCAGGGGCCAATCATCCTCACAAAGAAAAAGAAAAAAATGAAACTGTAAAAGAATTACAAGAAAACATAGAAGAATTCTTTTGTAACTTTGGATTGGGAGTGGCCTTTCTAAAAATTATTCAAAATTCAGAAACCAATAAGGAAAAGGTTAATAAACTGACAACATAAAATTTAAAAACTTCAGTTTGGCAAACAACACTAAACGTAAAGTCAAAAGACAAATGATAATTGGAAAAAATATGCATGTCATAGTGTACTCGAAAAGCTAATCTCTGATACATAGAGATCCTAGAAACATAAAAAATAATATTATATGGAAAAATGGAGACAAAGGACATCAACAGAGTATTTACACAAAATGAATAGAAATGGCTATTAATTATATGAAATGATGATCAATCGCACTTGGTGGTGCTCTGGGGGAAGCTAGGGTTCCCAGGCACCCTGTGCATACACGTTTCCTGTAGTAAATTTTGTCCTGCATCCTGTACTGACTTTGTCAGAATGCCCTAAATGGCCTGTACACAGCTTTTTGTTTTTAAATAAATTACAACAATTCAACAGATCTGTTTTCCCATCTCAATGAATAGCAGCACTAGCTGAAAACCATACCTCCATAAATAAAGATCTGGACAGCCCTCTGGTCTCCCCTGCAGGTTTGGCTGAGGGAGACCACCCCCTCCTGACAGCCACCAATCCTTGAACACCAGGCTTTCCAAAACCTCCCCTGAGGTCAGCTCTGGCTTCGTGCAGAGTCTGTGCCTCTCAAGACTATGCCTTGCAGGCAAGTGGGAAGTTTACCTTTTTCACACCAGATATCGAGTTCGATTTATTGTTAGTTCACAAGTTTACAACCCTTTCAATGGTTCACCCTTTTACAGTCAGTTATGGGTTTGGACTTGTGAATGACAGATACTGCCGTGGGATTATCACATTTAATCTTTTCCATTCTTGTGGTGGTTGCTATTATCTATTTTTTATCTGTGTGTATTTGAACCCTCAAATGCCAGAGCAAAAGAGTAAATTTCATGATGAGTTTTCTGAGCAGTGGAAATGAGGAAAATGTCCTTTTGAAGCTTTTTGTGCAGCATACTATTATTCATTCAATATCAAAGTCATTCAATATCAAAGTCAGATGTAAGCCAGCACATCCTAACAGTAAGCATAAGAGATGCACGATTTCTACACCTAGTATCAAAGAAATTAATAAGATAACAGATTTTCTGATTAAGAGAAATTCAGATGAAGAAAATAAAATAATCACAGCAGATGATGCAGTGGCCTTCTACACAGTATGTTGTCAGTCTTTCAGCTCAAAAGACTGTGTCCTGCTACCAGAAATGTTTTTTAATTCCAAAATGCGAGCAAATTTTCAAATGCCAAGGCAAAATCTCCTGCAATAATAAAAATATACTAGCTCCATTTACCATTACAGAGATTATCAAAAATCTGAATGTCTCACCTTTTTATGTCATAGCCATGGATGCAAGTAAACACAATGCAGAAAAAAATTCCCTTGTGCAATATTTTTCTCACGAAAAAGGTTTGTGTATAAAGCCATTGTGAGTAAAATACCTTTTATTTGAGACTTTAGAAACAACAGCAAATTTTTGCACAGACTCTCTTATTGAGTTAGGAATGAATGAGAAAAATGGGACTGCTTTTGGTGGAGATAACACAAGTACAAATTTTGGTGGATGTTTGTTTGAGTAAAGGTACAAACAATGCTTATTCAAAGTTGAACCAAAGTTTAGATGAATCCATGGAGGGTGTTGGCTGTCTTGCCTCTGTTTTACGTAATGCTGCTCAAACAGCATCTGACGTCCTTTCCATTGATGTCAGTCTCTATTGACATCTGTTGAACTAGTTGTCATGAAAATGTCCTCTTCAGCATTTATACTGTTTGTACTGAGTGATTAGAGGAGTTTTGTGATTTGGATGGTACCTAGTATTCTTCAATTTGCTCTCATGGAGAAACCCACTGGCCTTCTTTAACAAACACAGTTGCTGGACTCTTCAGTTTATTTGAAGCACTGATATCATACTTTGAAGGAAAGCCCCCAAATTTCTTGTTGACTTTTTAAATAATCCATTGAGTAAAGCCTACTTATTTCATGTTCATAGTTTTCAATATCTCTTTAGCAATAAAAACATGCAAATTGAAAGAAAAGTAAACCATTTTACTGAGGTACCCCATTGCTTAAAGAAACTCATTGAGTGCTTTAAAGAAAGAATTGATGAAAAATGTATTCCTTCAAGTAACGAGGCTGTTCTTAAAAGGGACAACATTACTTACGAACAGGAAAGGAAGTTCAGGCTTAAAGTGGATAATTATTGCAGCACTTTCCATGAATAGCTTTTGAAATGGATTTCATTCCTTAAGAATTTGATTCTTTTGCATGGATTTTATTAAGTACTCTTCTAGAATCTAGGGAGCAAGTGGATTCATCAACTGTAGTTTTGAAGAAGAGATTAAAAGTTGACAACCATGCTCTTTTCTGTCAGTGCACAACATTTTTAAAAGTTGTTAATCATATGTAAGGGAACGGAGGTGTTAACTAACCCTATTGTGATCATTTTGCAATATATATGTGTATCAAATCATCACATTGTATACCTTAAACTTACACATTTTATGTCAATAATAACCCAATAAAGCTGGAAAATATCTATACTTAAGTTTAAAAAATAAAATATAACTCCATTCTGAAAAAAAAAACACCACAAATAAAAAGTTGTTAATCAAGAGATGCAAATGTAATCCTCAGGAATAGATAAGCAAGGGATGCCATGGAAATGGTATAGTGTATTTCCGCAGATCCAATTTGAAGTGCAATTTTTTGTGTGTGTGTGTGAGAAAGACCAGCCCTGAGCCAACATCCGTTGCTAATCTTCCTCTTTTTGCTGAGGAAGACTGGCCCTGGGCTAACATCTGTGCCAATCCTCCTCTACTTTATATGGAACGCCGCCACGGCATGGCTGACAAGCAGTGTGTCAGCGGGCGCCCAGGATCCGAACCCGCGGACCCGGAGCTGCTAAGCGCGAACTAAACCGCTGTGCCACCGGCCCGGCCCCTGAACCGCCAATTCTTAGAGTTGTTATCTTCATGCGAGCGCATGTTCAATATACTGGCTCATAATGTTAATGTTGAGCGTATTTTCTCACTAATAAATGTTCAATGGATGAAGAATGAACTAAGTTGGATGAGACCACTGTAGAAGCTACGTGACAATGTAATGGAACATAGATTGTAACTGCAAGTAGTTTTGTAAGCAAATTCTGCAAAACAAGGAACTGTTAAGGAGAGTCGAATCGTCAGAGAAATATAATTAATGAAAGAGGTATACAATTTAGATATATAGCCTTTATTTCAGATACACAACAAATAGTTTTTAGTATAAATATGTCCTATGCAATATTTTTTCATCTCAATGTACATATGCATAGGCAATTAGAAGTAATTCAAATTTAGCTGAGTGTCCTGTATGTTTATTTGTTAAATCTGGCAACCCTACACCACAGCCAATAAGGACCAGTGAGACTTCTACGGGCACGCTGTCCAATGCATTTGAACCCGGGCGGTCCAGCTCTGAAGTTGCAGGCAGGCATCCTCTTATCGTGTGAAGCCTGAGAATGAAGAAACTCAGAGCACAGCCAAGAATTAAAGGGAAACCGAATCCTGCTGACTTCCAGCAAGCTCTTAATTGCAGCCCTAATTCCAGACTTGTCAGTTACATGAATCAATACTTCCCCCCCTTTTTTTTTAAAGCAATAGATTCTGTGTTCCGACACTAACATCAAGTGGTTCCTCACAATGAACGCTCCATCCCTCCTTCTGTGCTAGGGACTCGGGTGCTTGGTGTTTCCTGCTCCCAGCAAGCACATCAGCTCACCCCATCAGAAGGCCGCTGTCTCTGTGGGAGCTCCCACACAGGACTCTGCCTCCAGGGGGACTCATCTCCATCTTCCTTTCCTCTTGTCCCTGGAGCCACTTAAACCCCAGGCAACTCCCTCTCTATCAAGCCAAAATTTTGGGTCAGGAAACCTGAAAACTGTTAACCATCCCAGAGACCAGAAACCCAGAACTTCCTGGAAGAGGGGAGGGCAAAAGAGTTTTTCAAATTAGCTTTTCAACCTTCTGGAGTCTCCCTTGGCAGGAAGAAGGAGATAGCAGCTTGGTAAGTCATCCTGCCACAGATGTAAATGACCTAAAGCAGAGTGGGTAGATTGATCACGAACCCCTATGGAGGGAAGTTACACCTCCTGCCATTGCAGCCCCAAGTCTCTCCAACACTGAACTGCCTTTCCTCTAAACTTGAATAATCATCATCCCCATCCCAGGCCCCATCCTTCCCAGCAAGGAACAGACCCTGATTCTCAGGGAAACTGAGGAGGCAACTGCCACGAGTCCCAGAACTGCCCCTTGGCCTCCCTAAGGAAACCCAGTCCTATCCCTGTGACCCCAGGAAAATATCAGGCTAGTTTCATCTCAGGCTTCCAAGGCTAGTGGAATTTCTAGAAGAAAGTCCTCAGAAGTAAAGCACCCCATCATGGGCCCTCAGCCAGCAGATGCTAGCACAGTTCCCGATATTAAAACCTACCAGGGAAGCTGCTTCTAGGAATATGACACAAGACCTGGTGAAAGAGAGGAATCTGTAATCCAAGAAACTGGACTCTGGGGTCCCTGTGCCGTCTCCACCCTAAGAGGTCAGCACATTCACACCTGTGTCACCCTGACGTGAGGGGTAGGGTGTGAGGCTCGGTGTTGTGTAACTCCAGGGAGCCCCGTGCCCGCTGTGGTCACTGTCAGCAGCACCTTCTGAAGCACAATTCTGAGCAGAGTGAATGATGGTCCCTGCATTCATCCAGCCTTGTGAGCCCTGGGTGTGGACACAAGGGATTTGAAAATGTGTCCTGGTCAAATAATGTCCTCTTTTCCGCCATCACTATTCAGTTGATGAGATTTTCTGCTCTGGGGGAACTTATTGTTTTTTCTTGTGGGTATGATTTGGAGACTAGAAGAGGCAAAACAGAGAAGCAGAGGGAGACTCGGGGTCACTCCTGGACCCTCCAGCTCCTCGCTTTGCACAGGTCTGCATTAGCCCTTTGTATATAAATCCTATCTCCCTATGTCGTCACCAGTGTGTCTGGAGACAAGCAAAGATCTGGGATCCAGGGGCAGCTTGCTATGTGGCCCAAGGCCAGGCACCTAGCCTTTTGATTTATTTATCTACTCTTTTAAAACTTAAGCTTTTTGAGATAATTGTAGATTCACATGCAGTTGTAAGAAATAATACAGAGATCCTGTGTACCCTTCACCCAGTTTCCCCAGTGGTAGCATCTTGCAGAACCATAGGACTGGATCACAGCCGGGATATTGACACGATGCAGTCCATCCATCCTATTCAGATTTCCCCAGTTTGACTTATACCCTGTGTGTGTGCACGTGTGTGGGTATTTACCTCTATGCAATTTTATCACATGTGCAGATTCATGCATCCATTACAGTCAAGATGTGGACAGTTGAATCCCTTATGTTGCTCTTTTATATGCACACCCGCCCCCTCCCCCATCCCTAACACCGGGCAACCACTAATCTGGACTCCATATCTCTAATTTTACCATATAATTTGTTATATAAATGGAGGCACACAGTATATAGCTTTTGGGGAATGGCTTTTTTCACTAAGCATAATTCCCTTGCAATTCATCCAAGTTGCTGTATGTATCAATAGTTTTTTTTTCTTTTTATTCCCAAGTAGTATTCCATGTTATGGAAGTACCACAGTTTGTTAACCATTTACCCATTGAAGGATTTCTGCATTGTTTCCTTTTTAACTATTACAAATAAAACCACCATGAACAGACATGAACAAGTTTTTGTGTGAACATAAGCTTGCATCTCTCTGGAATGAATGCCCAAGAGTGCAACTGCTGAATTGTATGGTAGTTGTACATTTAGTTTTATAAGAAATTGTCAAACAGTTTTCCAGGATGTCTGTACCAATTTACACTCCCAGAACTCAGCCTGTTTAAGCCACCATCTCTCCTTGGTGTGAAGTCCCTGAGCTTCAGACCCATGAAAATATCAAGTGCCTGAGAGTCACGTCCCCCGAGTTCTCAAGTCCTGCCCTTTTCACCCAGGTTAACGAATTTCTCTGGACCACAATTTGTGAGACTCAAATAACATTATGGATTTGTAGTATTGTCAGATCATCACGAGAGAACTAATCTTCTCAGCCTGTAGGCTTTGCTTTCTCTATTAGTTCCCCCTGCTCTGTAGGAGCTAAAAGTTGCTTTTCTAAACCAAGAGCTAGGTGAGAGAAGAGTCTGGGGAAGCCAGAACAAGCCACACTGCCCTGAACTCTCCACCTCTCTAGGAGTAAAGACCACTCACAGTACCTTAGGTGGCTTCCGTGACTTTTTTCTCTACATGCCACTTTTGCCTCTTGGGGTCCCACATGTCACCTTTGCCTCTTCTTTTGCTGACTCCACTCATTTCAATATCCTCTTTGCAACTCTCTGCCCAACTCAGCCCTTCATTCCACCAAACAATATGGCTGTGTATGAGAATGAGGAACCACTGGGTTCATAGCCTTTGGCTATGTTGAGTTCAATGGTCTGTCTAGGAATCCAAGGTGAGCCCCAGGAACACTGAACCCTCCGCACAAGGGGCAGGGCCTATCTGTGGTCCAATCCCTGTGGGTGTTTCTGGAGGAAACCTATCACATCTCCTCCAAGTGCATGAAGATCACAAGAAGGCACCTCAATCCTAATGGGCAAACTCTCCACACCAAGAACAAGATCTATCACATTGTGAATAAACATGCCTGAAAGGAGGCATCAAAATCACCTTCCCTAAACAGGGAAATGCCTTGTCTGACAATATCTATGCAGAAGTTGTCTTTGTGTTCAAAGGTAAACCCATTCACACCCCTGCCAAGATGGCACCCCTGTGCTCTAAACTGACTCCATCAGATGTGAAGCCATGGGCCCGGGACAGAAGGGAAACAGGGAGAGCTATGACTAAATACGAGGTGGACAGTCCTATTCCTTCCCATGTTCTGGTTCTTTCTTATCATTCCCTTTTCCCCTTTCCGTCATTCTACTACCCAGCTAGTCGTCGCTCTTGGTCTCATTTTTTCCCAGGCAGATGAATACCCCAGACGGAACAGATCCTCCTCTGAGGCTTTGCCCCAGCCCTCCCAGGGACCACCAGAGCAATACCCCCGACACACACCCTCACCCAAGACACACTCAGCTCTGTGTCCACTAGACCGTGGCTATGTTTTCTAGAATGGAGGAAGGTGACTGTCTTCAGAAAAACATGCCTGTTCGCGAGCCTCTCAGTAGCTGAGTTGCAGTGTCACAGATGGGAGGTGGGGATTTCCACGCCCCTGGCTCTAAATCCAGTTCTCATTCAGCTGGTGAACAGCAACCTGAGTGCCACTTGGAGATGTGCACAGATTTCTTGCTCAAGCCTGAAATTAAAATGTCCCCTTCCCCTCCCAGCACTCCAAGACCTTTCCTCTGCCCTCCTCACACTCAGTGTCCTCCTGTTGGGGAAAACAAGAAGACAGCATGGAGAATGCTTTACCAGGTTTTCAGTGCCCAGCAGGAAATAGCCACGGTTACCTCACACATCTTCCCCCAACTGGATCACTCACAGGTGCTCACAGGCTCTCTGGATGGAGGTAGAAAGGAAGACAGGTCACTGATGACCATCTTTATTTGAGGAAAGGGGTAGACAAAGCCTGAACAACTACCCTGACAGATCCTCCACCTTCACACCCATGGAGCTGAAAGTTCTAGAAATAGCATAAAGTCAGTTGGCCATCAGGACACTACCACTGCCCAACTCTTCAGGAGCAATGATGGCAAATGAGAGCAGGTGCCCAGGCCACAGCAGCCCCTTACCCCACTGCAGGCACCAAGGAAGTGGACACAGAGCCAGCTCTCAGGGCGTCCTCGTCCCCAGCGGCTCCTCCTCAGCAGACTCTCCCTTTGTCTTATTCAGGTTCCCACTCTACCAAAAAATGTATATATCTTCTCCCATTTTTTAAAATTTTCACCAAGTTGGGAGGACTCTTTGGCTCGTAAATCAACTGTGTAACCTTTTTTTAAAAAAAATTTTAAGGCTTTATATTTTAGAGCAGTTTTAGGTTCACAGCAAAATTGAGAGGAAGGTATCAGAATTTCCCATATGCCCCATGCCTCACACATACACAGCCTTCCCCTGATCATCATCTCCCACCAGAGTGGGACATTTGTTACAACTGATGAACCTACATTGACACATCATAATCACCCAACGTCCATCATTTACGTTAGGGTTCACTCTTGGATTTGTACATTCTGTGGGTCTGGACAAATGTGTAATGACACGTATCCACCAATATAATATTATACAGAACAGTTTCACCACCCTAAAAATCCACTGTGCTCTGCTTATTCACTGTCCCTCCCTCCAGCCCCTGGCAACCACTGATCTTTTTACCATCTCCATAGTTTTATCTTTTCCAGATGTCATATAGTTGGAATCATACAGTATGTAGCCCATTCAGACGGACTCATTTCCTCAGTAATATGCATTTGTTTCCTCTATGTCTTTTAATGGCTTAATAGGTCATTTCTTTTCAGCATAAATAACATTCCATTGTCTGGATGTGGCACACCTATGAAGGACATCTTAGTTTTGGCAATTACGAATAAAGCTGCCATAAACATCCACGTGTAGATTTTTGTAGAAACATAAGTTTTCAACTCCTTCCAGTAAATACCTGGAGCATGACTGCTGGATTGTATGGTAAGAGTATGTTTAGTTTTGTGAGAAACTGCCATACTGCCTTCCAAAGTGGCTGTAAGTGGCATTAAGTACATTCACATTATTATGCAGCCATCACCATTATCCATCTTTAGAACTTTTTCATCATCACAAACTGAAACTTGCCCATTAAACAATGACTCCTCATACTCCCCTCCCCCAGACCCTGGCAGCCACCATTCTACTTTCTGCCTCCATAAGTTTGACTACTCTAGTACCTCATATAAGTGGAATCGTTCAATATTTGTCCTTTTGTGACCGGTTTATTTTACTTAGCATAATGTCTTCAAGGTTGATCCATATTGTACCTGTGCTGGTATTTCTTCCCTTTTTAAGGATGAATAATATTCTGTTGTATGGATAGATCATATTTTCTTTATCCATTCATCCATCAATGGCCACATGGGTTGTTTCCACCTTTTGACTATTGTGAATAATGCTACTTTGAATGTTGATATACAAATATCTGTTTGAGTTCCTGCTTCAATTCTTTGGGGTACATACCCAGAAGTGGAAGTGCTAGATCATATGGTAATTCTATGTTTAAATTTTGAGAAACTGCCAAACTATTTTCCGCAGCAGCTGCACCATTTTACATTCCCAACAGCAGTGCACAAGGGTTCCAATTTCTCCACATCCTCATCAACACTTGTTATTTTTCTGAGGTTTTTTTTAAATAATAGTCATCCTAATGGGTGTGGAGTGGTATTTCATTGTGGTTTTGATTTGGGTTTCCCTAATGATTAGTGATGTTGAGCATCTTTTCATGTGCTTGTTGGCCATCCATGTATCCTCTTTGGAGAAATGTCTATTCAAGTCCTTTGTCCACTTTTTTATTGGATTGTTTGGGTATTTTTGTTATTGAGTTGCAGGAGTTCTTTGTACACTCTAGATGTTAATCCCTTATCAGATACATAACTTGCAAATATTTTATCCCATTCTGTGGGTAGCCATTTCACTCCATTAATAGTGCCCTTTGATGTACAAAAGTTTTTAATTTTGAAGAAGTTCTATTTGTCTATTTTTTCTTTTGTTGTCTGTATTTTTCATGTCATATCCAAGAAATTATGGCCAAGTTCAGTGCCATGAAGCTTTTCTTTTATGTTTTCTTCTAAAAATTTTATAGTTTTATCTCTTACATTTAGGTCTGTGATCCATTTTGAATTAATTTTTGTACATGGTGTAAGGTAAGGATCCAACTTCATTCTTTTGCATGTGGATATCTAGTTTTCCCAATGGCATGTGTTGAAAAGACTGTCCTTTCCCCCATTGAATGGTCTTGGCACCCTTGTCAAAATGCATTTGACCACGTATGAAAGCATTTATTTCTGGGCTCTCTATTCTATTCCATTGGTTATACCTCAGTCTTTATGGCTGTACCACACTGTTTTGACTCCTGTAGCTTTGAGATAAGTTTTGAAATCAGAAAGTGTGAGACCTCCAACTTTGTTCTTCAGTTTCAAGATTATTTTGGCTATTCAGGCTCCCTTGAGATTCCATATGAATGTTAAGATAGATTTTTCTATTTCTGCAAAAAAATCTAGTTTGGATTTTGATAGGGATTGCATTGACTCTGTAGATCACTTTGGGTAGCAGGGACATCTTAACAATATGACGTCTTCCAATCTGCACACACAGGATGTCTTCCCATTTATCAGTGCCTTCTTTAATTTCATTCAGAAATGTTTTATAGTCTTCATCTATTAAATTGTATATGCATAAAATTTCTCAGGAAGGATAAACAAGAAACTAATAATAATTGTCACTGGGCAGGGAGTAGAGGATGGGAGGCCCTTATATACTTATTGTACCTTTTTTATACTTTCATGCTTGTTCCTTGTGAATCAGGGCCACAACCAGGGTAAGGCAAATGTGGCACATAGGGCCCAAAATTTAAGGAGTTTCTGCTGACCCTGCCCTTGCACAAAGCTGAGAGTGAATGCCTCCTTAAATTTTGTTCTCCAGGGCCCCCCAGGTCCCAGCCTCTCAGGAATATTTCCTAATAAATGACTCACACGCAATCCTCATCTCAGGCTCTGCTTCTGGGAAACACACTTTAGTCTCCGCCAAAATGTCAAATCCTCAGAGAGAGTTCCCTTGGCTCCCCATTTCTAAAGTAGGGAACCTCTAACACCTCCTGTTCTCTATCGCAAAATGCTGTTTACTTCTTTCATACAATTTACCTCAATTTCTAACCACTGGTTCATTTACTTATTGTTTCTCTAACCACAAAGTTGCACCCTCCGTAAGTGCTGGGACCACTGTCCCAGCCTGGTCTCTGGTATGGAGTGAGCACTTAACATATATCTGTTGAAGGAATATGTGCATGAATTAATGGACTTACTCCCTGAATATCAAAATAAAGTTCAAGGAGGATGGCATTTTTCATTAATTAATTTCATTGATTGAATTGAGATTCTAAATTCAAGTATCATCATAATAGCTTTATAAATAAGAGGTTGTATTTTTAAATGTCCTTTTACAGGTACAGTTAGACACAATACTAGGAGGGAAAATGTTATTCCTGAAGCGCTTTCCTCCTTGTCAAATCCACATATCCCATCTGGCTCTGATTTAATCCAATCTTTTCTGCTGCTTCTTTTTTTCCTTTCTTCTTTTTGTTTGCTGAAATATTCCTACATATTTCCATTATGTCATGTATTTTATAACTATAGCTCAAATATCTGATTTCTTAAAAGTCTCTGGGCCAGCAAATGTGTTTTGCCTTAGATAAGCTTCAGATTTGTAACACAGTGATATGATCGATGCACCTAGGGACCCCTTTTTCTGCCTTACCCTTTATACAGAGAAAACTTTCTCCAAGTTTCCAGGACACGAAGACTCTTTATTCCAAAATATTATGCAAATACCAAAGACGCCTTTCCCCTCACGGGCTTAGGAATGTTTACAGATATTGGAGATTCCCACAGTATTCCTTTGTAGCAGCAAGAGCCAGAGATCCGGGAAAGAAGCGAGGGATTGCGAGCTCGGGGCCCAGGAGAGGACTGCACATGGGAAAACAGTCAGAGGGTGAAGCTGCCAAGCAAAGCAGCTGCTCCCAATATGCTAAAGGCTCTGCAGAGCCCGGAGCCAAGAGGAAGGTGCCCAGTGGGCCCCTCTGTGTGTGAGCATCATCACATAAAAGTGGGCTTTCCTTGCATGTGGAGTTTGCTCAGATGCTCAAGGGTTTGCTCTAGAAGAAGAGTCAACAAACTTCTTCTGTAAAGGCCAGATAGTAAATATTTTAGGCTTTGTGAGCCACATATGGTCTCTGTCGCATCTTCTTTGTTTTTTACAACCCTTTAAAAATGTAAAAGTGATTCCTAGCTTGAGGACTCTATGAAGAGACCACAGGCTGGATTTGACCCACTGGCCATAGTTCGCCAACCTCTGATCTAGAGGACGAGAGGGAAGAGAGGGTATTATCCATGCTTCTCCTGGTTTCTTTATGGCTCCTCCTCTAGGCCTCCTTATCTGCCTTCTCCC
This sequence comes from Tapirus indicus, assembly GCA_031878705.1. Classification (NCBI taxonomy): domain Eukaryota; kingdom Metazoa; phylum Chordata; class Mammalia; order Perissodactyla; family Tapiridae; genus Tapirus; species Tapirus indicus. The sequence continues at coordinate 42,083,472 of CM062927.1, forward strand.
CAACAGTACTACTTACCTATTCCTTGAAGTGTCCCAGACCTGAGTCAGGTACTTTAAATTCATTGCAGAATCCCACTGAACAATCCTTTGAGGTAAGTACTATTACCCCCATTTTCTAGATGGGAAAACTGAGGCTTGGGGAAGTTAAGTAACCTTCCCAAGACCACACTGCTAATAAGTCAGAGTCAAGAACCAGAATTAAGTCTATCTGATTCCAAATCTCTCATTTGCTCTTTCCACTAGAACCTGACAATAGCAGGTCTCCCTCAACCTACTTCCAATCCGTCCTACATGTTTTACCCAATAAATCTTCCTAAAATATCGGTTTGATCGTGACCTTTGCCTACTGAGAATCCTTCAGTGGCTCTCCATTGTCTACCCAACACAGGAAGAGCTCTTCCACTTGATATGACCCCAACTTCTCAGCTTTATTCCCACACCCCTGGGTTTCCCAGTCCTTCAATCCAGCTGAATTATTCCACCTGTTCTCCTTTTAGGCAGCATGGCGGTTTCCACCACCATGTTTTTCCTCAACCCATCCCCCCATCAAGAACATTCTCCCTTCCCACCTCTCATCTCCACTTTCCCACCTCTGCCCTCTCACGGGCTCAGCCCAACTGTACCTCCTTCAGGAAGCCTGCCGAGGACCTTTTTCTTCTAAGCGGGGGACGACGGTGCTCCTCCGAGCATGGCTATGGCCCTTTGCTTGCACCTCCATCCGGGAGTTAAACTTGGGAGGAAGGTGTAGGGCAGTGTGGCGTGGACTTGGTCCAAGCGCCTCAAAGGTCCTCTTCTCCAAATCTGCCTTCATCTGGGGTTGGATGTTCCGTGTCATTTTGGCACCTGTCCGCCATGAAGACCTCCTAGTCACCTTGAGTGTTCAGTGTCCCTACGACCTGGCTTTTGTTTTGTTTCATGTCTATTGTTTGTCTCAAGGGCATAATTCTGCTTTAGCTAGAGTTTCAATTAAATAGACTTTCCAATTTTTCATCACTCAACCCCGGTCTTGTAAGATGGAGTACTGAGTTTGGCCCACTCTGAAACCCCTCCTCAGATCCTATCTCAGGTCTTCAGCTCCCTTGTTCACTCCAAGACTCACACACATCATTCTGACCACATGTTTAAGGTAGTTCACACTTGATACACTATTTTCAAATATATTATCACATTTGATCTTTATGAAAACCCTGTGAGGCAAGTGGTGTAGCCTCATTTTATAGATGAGTAAACTGAGGCTGAAAAGAGTTAAAGATCTTGCCCGAGGGTCAAAGCGTGTCCTCACTGAACTCAAACATTGCCCCCAAATGCCCCTCAGGGATAATACGCAGCAGCTCCAGACCCCCAGCCTTTCATATGCAGGTGGACGACACTCTGGCACATTTATGTAAATGCTGTAACCACGATTCCAGCAGGGCGGGGGAGGGGCAGGGCGTGTGGAGGACAAGAAACATCGGAAGGCGTTTCTCCCAGGGAACGTCTCGCCAGCTGCTGGGAGGCACCGACCTTCTACGGCCAAAGGATGTTTTTCCTTCCCTGATATTGTTGGCGTCTCCTGCTCCACAGCCTTGACTCTGCCGCACCTCAATCTCCTGTGGGGACACCTAAAACAAAAATTTCACCTCTGAACCTGCTATAGCAAACACTCTTAGGGTAAAAATTGTGTGTATGTGCTCACACACATGTGTATGCACACGCACCCACATAAACACACACATATATTTAATAACTCGTGGGAAAAGCTCAGTTACCCTGCAAATTGCGTGTAATTGTCACATGGTATTGATTAGACATATCAAGTGTAAAACTGAAAAAGATGTGGCTATTAAAAAAAAAACCAAAATTTAAACAAAAAAGAAAAAGGTGAACAAGAATGAGGTAGGACCTGAGATTGCTTAAATGCTCCTTCAAACAGGAGAGGGTCAGCCTCCAGACCCACCGACAAGGAGAGAGACAGGTCTGAGGTTAGGATGGATGTGAATGGCCTGGTTGCCCGAGTTTCCAGCTAAGCTTCAGTCAAATCATAAACTGGTTTATAATCTCTAATATGCTTGTCTTTAATCAAAATTATCAAGTGGGTAAATTTTGTCTTTGGGCAAATTTTCTGAAATCATTCTTGATGTTGACTCATTCAAGAGTTTGTGCTGTGAGCCAGGCAGTCTGTTAGTGCTACAAACATGAAACTGACAGCCAGTCCAGGAGAACAGGCTGGGCCTCACCTTGCAGAACAAAAGCAACAGCAGCATTTGTTATGTGCTCCCCATGTGCCATTAATTATCCATTAATAGGCCCAAATATCTCATAAGGTCCACAATGTTTTTATCGGAAATGAGGACGTTCAGGAGTTTGCCCAGCATCGTGCTCAATTCCCTCTGCCTCCCGGGCCTGGCCTCCATCCGCCATGCTCCACTCCAGCACTGTTTTATAAAATACAATGTGAGCCATGAATATAATTTTAAATTTTCTCGTAGCCACATTTGAAAAGAGGTAAGAAGAAACAGGTGAAACTCATTTTCATTATATATTTTATTTAACCCAATATACCCAAAAATACTATTCTATCAACATATAAGTACAAAAACTATTAATGAGATGTTTTACACTTTTTATTCATCTTCAAAACTCAGTGTGTGTTTTATATTTACAGAATATCTCAATTTGGACTGGTCACATTTCAAGTCCTCAGTGGCCCCCGAGGCTAACAGGGACAGTATTGGACAGAGAAACTCTACCTCGTCCCCAGGCGGGCACATGAGTACCCGTACACAGCAGGGCAGCGCCAGGGTCAGCGTCCCTGAGGGGGTGGAGAGGAGCTTGGTACTCCAGCACAGGTGGGAGGGTCAGGAAGCGAAGTCTTCACAGAGAATGTGACATTTGAACTGGACCTTGGAGACAAGGAAGGAATGGATGAGAGCAGAGAGAGCTCACTCCAAGTGAGGCAAGCGGCATGAGCAGAGGGAGAGACTGGAAAGGGCAGGCGTGAATGGGAAGGACAACACCAGTTCACGCTGCCCAACGTCTAGGATCCTGGAGAGCAGCGTTTTTACACCTTCTTACCATGCCCCATGGTGGGAGATATGTTTTACACATATTTTTCCCACATTTATACACACATGTGTCTACATATATACACATATATATGTATACACAAGTCCCTATATAACTGACACTCAGATATCTTCTCTTCTATAAATTCCCTTCTATCATAATTATTTGATGCTGGTTGTGATCCACCAACTTGATTTCACAGCCACTCTGGGTTGGGACTTGCAGAGACTGCTGAGGAGGACATGCACTATCTGCATCTCCAGAACCCACTTCCCCTCCTCTACCCACTTCTGCATCTCCTCAGTGCAGGTGTGTGCAATGGAACTGACCCACTTCTGCTCCAAGAGGAAGCATGTAACTGCTGCATAGCCCAGAGTGTTGCATCTGGTGGCCACCATGATTGATTCAGGGATGAGTGTACGGCCAATCAGAGCTAATCCCATGACTATTGCTGCAGTGATCAGAGGAAGGAAGAACATTGTATACTACACTAGGAAGATGACAGGCACCCCCATGAGCAGAGGGCCTATTGAGAGGGAATCTACAAGAGAGGAAAGCAGGTCCAAGAGCAGAGAAGACCAAGTTTTGAAAGTACTGCTTGAGCCCCTGGATCAAGCCATGCCTGAAACCCCACCCCATATCTACCACAAGACTTTTAAATTATATGAGCCAATAGACTTCCCTTTTTTCCTTCAGCCCAGTTGGGTTGGGTTTTCTGTAACTTAAAATCAAAAGAATCTGATTGATAAAATCCCCTTAAGGATCACTACAGACACTCAGTGCCTTTTTCTTGCCTGCTTTGGCAAAGCTCCGGGCATTTTTCTTACAAGCAATTCCCTGTCTTTACAATGTTCCTTCCCTCTTCTCTCCAGTTCAGATCCCTTTCTCTATGCATTCTTTTCACTATAGCATGAATTTCTCCTAACAGTCGTAACTGAGCTACTTCTCCTAGGGCTATTTGCATTTTTAAACTCACTAGCCAAAAGAGTAATCTAAAAGAGTTGGAATTTCCGCAGTGTGGCAGACAGGAGGGGGAGATATCTAGGAACAAAGATTCACCTGGTACCTGCTCTGAAAGATTGTAAGCCCAATTCTATACACATGGTCTGGTTTTTAAAAATTAATTTATGTCGCATTTTTTGTTGTAGTGGTTGTTGCTAAGCGATGGGCTCTTTCCTGAAAAATCCAAGTTTCCCTCTGGGTTTGTGACTCTCCAAAACTCTCTACCTTAATTTGAAACAAGGAGGCCAAAGAGGTATCCTATGAATACTTGGAAAATATGAACGCTTCAAAAATAAATGCACTGCCAACACTTCAGAGCTGCAAAAGGTTGTGCCTAGAACTGTCAAATGTCAAAAATAATTACCAGGCAGAATGTTACTCACACATCTAGCAGGTTCGATCAGAACTAATCCTTCCTGCCTTCATCTGTCTGGACAAAGTTAGGTAGGAAAGTTGCCCAGCCCAGTGCCCTGAGGCCTCATAGATCTGGAGAGGGGGGGCCCTTAACCTAACTCTGGAACATTCTCTTTACCAGTCAGGCATAATTTTCTATAGCCATTGGTCAGCTGCTGTTTTTATTTGCATGTTTGTTTTTATACACACATTCAGTTTTTCATAAATGTACAGATTGATTTTATCATACCAGGATTTTTAACCTTTCCATTGTAAAGTAAAACATAATACAGATGCAGAAAACTATTTAAAACAAATGTAAATCTAATAAATTACTATAACCACCATCCAGGCCAAGAAACAGAACTTTGCAGCCACCCTAGAAATCCCCATCAAACGCTCCATCTCAGCCACTACCTGTCTCCTCCAAAAAGTCACCACTGTCGGGACTTTTGTAATAAGTCCCACATTTTCCTTGTGTTTTTTTATAGTCTCATCACGTAAGTGTAAAATCCTAGACACTACAGCTTGGTCTTGCCCATTTTTTAAAAAGTTGAAAAGACTTCATTTCTTCCCATTGTACGTTCCCTCTCCATCCTTTTCTTTTCCTTACAGATTATCTATCAAACGACCCAGCATGCTGTGTTTAAGGGGTGTTTTTTCAGGATATTTTATGCCCATGACCCCTCATTGTTTCCTCCCCCCCACCCATATCCCACAACCTCCCTCCCCTACTCTACACCAAATACCTCGTGCTAACAACCAACCGTGTCCCCTTCAGTCTTGTCCTCCATCCGTACAAATCACATGCAGGTGGTTTATTTGAGGATGAGCCCAGGAAGCAGGAGTGAGGGAGCAGAAGAGCGAAATGGGGAAGAAGGAAAGATGGCTGGTTACCACTGTGGGCACCAGGCTCAACCCGCAGAGGAACTGGGGAGACAATGCCTCCGAGTTGACCCCCTGAAGGAAGGAGGCTGGAACATTTGCCCCCAGTCTCCTCCCCTCTGCTGGGGGCGGCCCGCGGGGTGGGACTCTCCTGCAAGCAGGCCAGTGCTCCGCTGGACTCAGGAGGAAGCCCTGGGCAGGACAGCAGGGAGACACTGAGGTATGCAGAGGAGGGAGGTGCTACCAGCAGGCAGGTCACCATCCACACAGAGGCACCAAAGCCCCAAGAAGGCCACAGGGGAGTCACCCATGGCTCCGACAGCACCTGCTCCTGCCCTCCCCCGCCCTAAACCAGCCCTAATGCGGCTTCCTGCAGCGTCTGCCTCTCCTCCCCAAAGACGCCTCTAAGTTTCCTGCCTTCACCATGGACTAATGCCTTTTCCTCCCCACGTGATGACTGCCCCACTTTAATCTGAGCCTAAAACAATCCTACTACCTTTCAAAGCCCCACTTGGAATACCACCTTGGAGAGGCAGCACAGTGGCGGGGAGCCTGGACTTGGGGTCCAACGTTAGTGTCAAGTTCTGACTCAGCTCTTCCTGCTGCATCAGAGACCGGAGAGCTTCTCCGGGATCTCGGGGAGGCGGACGCCCTCCCAGAGCACAGACCGTGGAAGCCCGGCCAGAGCCTCTGCTGAGGACAGCATCGCCCCCTGTGCCAAAGGTCTCCATGAAGCAAATGCCTAGAATGTTCCAGCCAGAGGAGCTCTGCTTCCTTGGAAACAAGAAACATCTGCAATGAAAGAGAGCAGCAGAGGGTCAGAAGAGCACAACAGGCCTCAACAACTAGGTAAAACTGGTCCTCTGCTCCATCCTTTAGCCAGGTCTCCTGTCCCCCAAACCCTCCCCTCAGTCTTCCCCCAGCCCCTCTCCAGGCTGGGTCAGAGAGAGACTGAATCACCCAATAGGAGTGGCCACCCGATCTGCACAAACCCACGTGGCTTCCAGAATACGCTGGAAGATGAAACTTCTTCCCTCCACAGAAAGACAAACGAGAGAGGGGATAGAAGTGTTCCCTTCACTCAGGAAAGGGGAAGCATCTGGCTTTGATGAGCTGGGGACCATTCAGGTATGTGCCACTGGTCACACTGTGTACATGTCATTTCCCACTCGCCTCTGAGGCTGACATATTAAAACTGACGCGATCTCACAGTGTTAGAGCCATTCCCTGCAAAATGACCACAAATAATCTTATCATGAACAAGTCAGCACAAAAGTCCTCCCTCCTGATTCAATGTTACGAGAAATGATGCTAATCCTTTAATTAGGCAGCATGTTTATCTGCCAAACTGACTTTCTCTCTGCTGAAAAGTACTTTGCTATCCCAGAGGCGGATGATAAATATCTAAGTATCTGCTCAAAGAATTCATAGTGTTGCAGAAAAATACCCTTCTTAAAACAAACAACAAAAAAACCCAGCAGAGAGTGGAAAACTTAATCCTTTTAAGAAAGCAAGCTCTAGATAGGCCTAATCACCAACGGCCTCCGCCCTGTGCCAGCCTCCTCCTGGAGGAGCTGCAGACCACGGCCAGGAGCCGGTCTCGATGCCGGCCAGCCCGCGCTCAGTGACTAAGGACGTGTTTCCAAGAGCGGTGGAGGATTTAACTGGATGGGAGCCACAGACGAAGTCTCAGATCCAGGTGAGCATCACCTGCTCGAAGGCCTGAAGCAGGAGCACCTCACAGTGGGGCTAACAGTGAGTGGCAGATCCAGCATGAGCCCTGGAAGTAGGGCGGCTGTGGTTTGGGGGAAGCACACGTAGCTGGGGCAGGAGTCCTGGCTGCGCCACGTGGGAGCTGTCCGATGCTGGCCGAATCCCAGAACCTTGGTGGAAGTTGCTTTCCAAAAATAGGAATAGCAACCCCCATCTTACAAGGCTGCTGTTCGGATCTATGGGATGGTGCGTATGGAAGCACTTCGCCAAGTGTAAAATAAACACGTGGTAGTCGTGGAATACTAGCTGGTTGCTCCAAAGGGTTGCTTTTTGAGATACACAGAACCCAAGTGAGCCATTTCAGCCCATTTATCTCAGCCCACCTCCCGTTCCAGCAGGCCGCCGTAAGTCCCGTGGAACTCCAAGCCCAGGCAAATAACTCGACTCCAACAACCTGCACGTGGTCGAATACATTCTAAAACTAAAAAAATTAAACCTTTTTAGTACTAGAGCCAAGAATACAGGAACACGTTAATGGGATAGACCAGAGTACCCAGAAGAAAAGACGAAGGTGGCCTTTCAAATCAGCGGGTAAAGGGTGATATTGGGGAAACCGGCTAAGCAGAAAAAACAAAAACACTCAATTTGTACGTCACTTCTTCAATCAAATTAATTCTAAATGGGTCGAGGACCTAAGCTTAAAAAAATTAAACCATAAAATGTACCAGAAAAGCATAACTAAAAACTATATGTTTGCAATTGTGTTGAGGATATCAAAGCTTGATAAAAAAGACTCCATCAAAGAAATATTGATACATTCAACACATAAAAGAAATTCAGTATGGAAGGATAGATGTATATATATATCAACAATAGACACAAACCAAATGATCAACCAAGATTTTTTTCTAAAATTGCAACATCCCTTGACAGAAAATTAATATAAAGAACACCCTTTACAGTACGAAAAAGATGAACAATTATTGGGAAAAAATGTGCAAGGAGCCTAAAGATATAGTCCAGAGAAAAGAAACCCAAAAAGGCAGTTAATAAATGAAGGGTCTCAAACTCATTCATAATAATGAAATTCATATTAAAATAGACATAAAATGCCATTTTCTACATATAATAAAAAAGTTTAATCACATCCAGCCTTTGTGAGGGGTGAGGGAATAGGAATAACATTTTTTGAAGAGGAGAACACCATTTTGGTAATATCTATTAAAAAATTTAATGCGTGTCCAGCAATTATATTTCCAGAAATATATCTTTCCCACAGGTATGTAAAGATTATATGAACAAGGACATTTGTTGCAGCAATGTTGGCTTGCAAAAAAGGGGAGGGAGTCCAAAGTGTCCATTATTAGGAAACTTGTCAAATAAGGTATGAAGCATTCAGACAATGCAATAATAAAGTGCTATAAAAAGAATAAAGGAGAACTATTTATACTGCCCTGAGAAAAATATCCATGTTTTGTCAACTGACAAAAGCCTACTTCACAGAGGAGTATGATTCACTCAGGTAACGTCAAAGTATGTACACACAAACATATTCCTAGAAGTACATAGAAAAGTCTATAATATTATACGGAGGGGAGCGACATTTAGAGGACTAGGGAGAGAAAAAAACTTTTAATTTAGTTCTTAGTTTTAATTTATATGCTGTGTGAAATTTTTAACATGAGCTTGTATTATTGTTATACTATAAAATGGGAAAAAATTACTGTCTTAATGTACATACACAAAACCCAACGAGAGTGCATGAACATCATTCTCAGAAATGAATGAGGTATCTCTTTGGTCCATCTTGACTATAAAATCCTCTGCAAGCACATAAGTTCTTTACTTGGGGACTGAAGAACACTAAGACTGTCTAGATAAATTCTTAAAATCTCCAGAAAATGTCAAGCATAAACATATCTGGCCCACGGTTTTTCTTAGTACCATTGTTTCCTATTTTATTATTGCATTTATGAATACCCCACCTCATTCCAAAAAGAATTTGAGATTTATTAAAATGTGTGTAAATAGTTCTATAAGATTAAAATAAGTGTGAAAATCAAACAGAAGACAAATTGGAGGAGGAAAATAAACGAGGTTAGAAATAGGATTAGTAGGGAAAAACTGTATGCCCCAACCTCCTGGTGTCTCACCAGCTTGAGTGTCTAACGCCCTGCAAAAAGAGCAACACAGCAGTGTCCGCCTTCACGGTGCCCACAAGATCTAAGCAAACCAGTTATTCAGGGCGGTGAGTCCTCATAAGAAAATATGCTGCCACATTAACAGAGTTCTCAAGAAAAAACTACAGAAATGAGTTTTCTTGGAGCAGTATCTATTTGGGTTATGGAAAATAGAGGGGAAAAAAGAAGATATTATTGTTCTTTACTTTCTAGTGTGCGATCTTCTTCAAAACAGAAAAAAACCCAGAAATCAACTCACGTACTTCACCATCATGATATGCAATTTAGAGCATGAAAATCACAAAAATTGCTAATGACAATTCCTATTTTTGCCGGCCTGCCACGCCCAGCACTGAACAGAGTGCCTGGTGTGTAGTAAGCATTCAACAGAAGTGTTAAGACAAGACGTGCTTGAACTTTAAGAAGACTTTCTACAGCAATCTGCTCGTCTGCTGTTTTCCATGACGCTTGTCGTCAGTGACAAAATGGACTGCAAAGTGGGAAAACACACAATAGAAGCTTGGAATTTCTTTCAAAACATACTTCTTCCTTTCTCTACTTGCCCTAGGAGTTGGGAGGTGGGTGCAAAACCATTAAAAGATAAGTCTTCTGGCATGAGACCAGGAATAGTTCAAAAGGTGCTATTGTACAGCTGTCAGCTCAAGGAACTGTGCTGCAGAACTCCTAAGAATGATATGGGAAACCTGCGATTTAATCAGCTGCAGACTCCTTACCCACAGCACCTACACAGAGAAGCTTCCATGCATCAGGGCGCCGGGTACATATTTCACAAAGGGGTGGGGGAGTTAGGGCACAAGCTGAAGGCGGGAGCTGCGGTTCCCGAGCACGTCTCGCTGGTGGGGAATTTGATGCTGGTGGCAGCTATGCGGCCTCTTGCCTTTACAAATAGAGGTAACTCCCCCGCGCCCTTTGGTGAAACCCCACAGAGGACTGACAGAAACTGACTTGCTATTTCCTTTTCACTTTCTGGCCTCGAAACTCATTGGATGACATTCAGATGTTTTACCCTCTAAAGGGCCAATTTTCCACCCACATATTAATGTGGCAGCCCTTCCAAATGGAAGGCAGGGGACAGGAGCGTGTTCTTGAATGCGCCCAGAACAGAGGCCTCTAGAGGAAAGGTGGACGCGTCAGAAGGAGAGGGTCACTGAGGCACAGAAGAAACTGAACAACCAAACCAGCTCAAACCAGCAAACACCCTCTACTAACCACCCTCCCACCCCCTCAGCTTGTGGTGAAAGCATTAAACCGTCTTGTTAGGATGGTCTTGTCCTTGTAAAACAGTCAACCCCAGGAGCACAAAAAGTGAACTCCTGGAGGCCAGTTGGTGAAGCCAGGCCATGTGCCCTCAGGTCTCTCAGTCTGGAAGAAACACAGCCACTCGGACGGCTGCCAGCCCCTCGAGGCTGCATGAGGACAGGTAGACCGCACCCCAATCAACCACAGGCTCATTTCTTCATTTTTCATTCTCCTCCTTCCTTCTTTCCCAGCAAGACTGCAAGTCCACTCCTTCTCTTTCCTTTGTATCTCCATCATCACTGAAGGGTCCTCAATGAGTTAAAGATCCTTCATGAATGCCTATTGATCAATACAATCCTGTGTGAGCAGCCAATTGAACACATCAGACCGACCAACCAAAATAGGAATTTATCCAATTTTTAAAGACATTCCAAAGAACAAAAACTCCACATGCTTTATTCTGTAATCCAACCCAAAACCTTGGACTGAAAGATCAAAGTTCTAAAATTCTATCACGTAAGTAGGAGAGTATGCAAGTGGGGAGACTTAGAGGGCTGAAGAACGTAATAAAAATTACTGCCCCTTTCCCCAGAAGATTAAAGCCTGCATTGCTATTCCTTTACAGATGGAGAGTCTGCTACAAGAGACGACTGTGATAATAATAACTGCACGAAGAGCGAGGTGTCGGGGAGGGGCTAATGCTGCGATGGGAGCGTCGACCAGGCAGTCCCAGGGCTCTTGCGACCAAACGGCACCCTCCTCCCTCTACCTGAGACCTGAGAGAAATGCTCTTGCCAGGCCACCGAGGTGTCACTGCTACCAAACAAATTACAGATGCCCCAAGAAAGTTCCTTCTGCAAGCAGTATCTCTTGCTAGACATAAACACCTCCTTTCAAAGCTTGAAATTTATTAGCACCCAAATGATGTTTATGACCCTGCGGCTTGTGACCCTGTCATGGATTCCATCAACCAAGGAGACTGGATTAGCTCATGGACCCCGGCATTTATGGCTCTGAAGTGAGCCACTGTGCAAAGAGGACTGACGACAGATGGAACTGATCTACCCACAGGTGGATGAGCACCCCCAGAGCAGGCAGAGCCCCTGCGCTGACTGGAAGAACATCCAGGACTGGGGGGGGGGGAGGAGGCAAAATAATCAAGCGGGCATAGGCGCCACAGTCAGCAGCCAACCAGGAGCCATCACTCAGAGAAGTGAGCCAGTCACGGAGGAAAAGCAACCAAATGCTGAGGTAGTGTCACAATCAGCAAGAAAAAAAAACAGCAAGATTTTTCACTGAAATAAAAATGCAAAAGATGAATAAATGTCAGTGGAATTTTTTCCTAAAGGAACTTTCCGAGTTATCTATATACAAATGCAAGAGGAACAAATTTTTTACATGTGGTTTGGTTTGGTTTTGATTTTTTAATTTTTAAAAAGCTGGAGATGTGTGCATTTTTGAAAGGCAATTTCAACATCTGTGGACTTAACCAGAACACTTCAAAAGAAAATGAAAATTTGGATAAACACTGAAGATTACTCACTGGGTTAGGAGTTCAGGGAAAGAGAAAAAAAGCAGAGAGCCTGTTGAAATTAATTGATATTCTAAATCCCCCAAATTATAAGTGGGATAAAGAAATATTAATCACTTAAGTATTTTGTTATCTTCTGCGGTAGTTCCTGATTTTGTTAACTATTGTTCATTGTTATAAGAATACAGAAGGTGACAGTGGGGAAGACAACATTTAGATTATAAACTTTGGCCATTATCTTTGAGCCCTATCTCTAGACCAGGATAATTGTATCAGGGTCTTTGAGAAAGCCCTCTCAGAGAGAAACTTCTAGATTTATTTCCTGGGTAGCAGGCTCTGAAAGATCAAGATAATCGTGGACAGTGTTTCAGATCTTTAAGTCTCTCGAGAGCTGAGACTATACCTTTACTTACACATATTTGGATATTATTCAACAAATGATAAGAAAAAACTGTGCTGGGCTTGGAGAGGGTGAAGATGATGAAAAGAGCACAGTCCCTCCAGTTTTAAGGAGCTTGCCCTCTCATTAGGAGGTCAGACATTCACACAAACAACTAAAAGACACACACACATATGTAAAAGGTATAATGGAGTAAATGTTCTTGCAATTTATACCTCCTTATGTATGTGTGTGTATACGTATATGTGCATGTACGTGTGTGTATATGTATGTTGTCCAAGGTACGTATAGATATGTGTTGTCTGAGATTCTGTGAAGACCTTCTCCATAAGCAGTATGTCTATAGTCCTGCACTTAGCTTGCCCACTTGCCATCTCCGTTGTGGTGGGTTATAGGAAGCTGGTCTGAGGTTGTTCATCAGTTCTGGAACTATAATAAAGCACTGTTTATAGAAAATTTACTCACTCTCTGATGGTTATTCTTTCCAAAACTTACCTTATGCCCAACAGACAGCAAATGAATGAATGATACTTATTAAAAAGTTTCTCTTTACAATTTCCCTCACATATCTTTTCACCTTCAGAATTCCAGCAATATTAACAACTGCTACATCTGAATGTTCCAGGATTAGGACAAGTATCAAAATAGGCCTGATTACTCATTTCCAGGTTGCCAGTCTATGTACTATTTTATGTTAGTCATCCAATTTTCTCAACTCTCTGCTTCACATTTTCAAGCAGCATTCTGGGAAGACGTTAACCACCAGTATGATGAGAAATAACCTTTGTTTTAGTTTGAAATCTGGATTCTGCTAAGTCTTTGGAAAAGTCAAATTGGACAATTATCTAAATAGTTAAGGGAAAAGAACATTGCCCTTGTGATCTGGGTAATCCGCCACAATGACCAGCAGGTCTTTATTGAATGACTACTGGGTGCGTATCCATTTGGAAAGACATTCTCAGTCTTTGCCCTTAAACAACTAATGAGAATAACCACACACAGCCATTGAATTACCTCACTGTGGCCCTAATTCTCTACCTCTGTGTCCTAGTGGAGACCTGGCCTTGGTTTTCTCAGGACAGTGCTGGTCTCTGCAGGGCAGGGGCCTTCCCTTGGATGGAGAGGAAGGCCACCCAGGGCAGGGGTGTGAGCTGAGCTGGTGAAGCCACGCTCTGCCTTCTAACTTGTGGAGGAATCACAGTGTGCCTGCGGCAAAGCACTTAAACCTGTTTGTGTCTCCATCTCCCATTTGTACAAGAGGCTAATTATAACCTCCCTCCCTTATATGGCTGTTGGGAAGCTTCATTAATGTTTGTAAATCACTTCAAAGATGGGAGGGATTGTTCATTGCGACAGCAGGTGGAAGATCTCTGGCCCAAGTCCTCCCTCCCTGTTTCCTGGCAGCTTGCTTCATCTTCCATGAGGAAGAAAAAATAACAAATAGCTCTTTCCATCCCCTTTTCCTATCTCACATTGAATATCCAAAGGGAAACAGTACCTTTCTGCCTAAACTTCTGTGTTCTCAATTCTATGTTTTCATCACAACTCAGAAAGTATTAATATTTTTAGATGCAATTACTTGAAATTAACATCTTTGTAAAATTCTACAAAGCCTATGGAATTATCATCAATAATTACTCCTGCACATCAATTTATGCCCATGTTATGTCCAACAGTATATTTCTATGAATTCAAAAACAGATGAATCTTGTATGCTATCTCCTAATGAGCCTAACATCTCAATCAGTTAACCTTCTTTGAAAAAGTAAAAAAAAAAAAAACCACATTTTTAAGTTGCACATAAAACACATACATGCGTGAAATGGACTCAGATATATTCTTATACGTTAAAAAAATGCAAAACAGTACACTTTTTTAAAAAAAAAACCCATTTGAGTATTAAAAATGTCTCACAAGAACCAATTTTCAGGATGTATTTGTTTATTGATGGTTGCTTTTTTAAAAAATTCAAATCATGAAATTAAAAAAAAAATAAACTTTAAAAACCATTTGACTTAAACAATCATCAGTAGGGTGCTAGCTACATACATTATGGTACATCCAAACTGCATGTGTGTGTATAATAGTATATACCCAGACTAACTCTAGAAGAATAAAGAAAAAAAATGGTAACAGTAGTTACTTCTGGAAAAAGAGATTAGAAGACTTAGATTGAAGGCTGTAGGCAAAAGTCTTAATATTAATGTACACTCTTGTTTAAGATTTTTGCCATAAGAATGCACTGTTTTTTAATTAAACATGTAAGAGTCACATTAGTATATTTTGTTATTAATTTGGCATCCTGTGATAGTTTATCTTGAAAACATAATTGTTTTTATAGCATATACCGTCAAGGAAAATGGTCAACTATGCAGAAAGTAAACCAGTGTTATTATATTTCAAAATTGCCTGCCTTAGAAGTCTATGGAAAATCTCCGTACCTTCTTCTTAATTTTAATGTGAACTTAAAATTGCTCTAAAAAATAAAGTATTAATAAAAATTGTTTTCCTACTATAGGATGAATATGCTATAAAATAGCACCCCAACTCTGCTCAGGTGAATCACAAGACTGTTTTCTTTGGCCTAAAAAAGATATAACTACCCTTGGATGAATAGGTAAAATATTTGTCCCTATTGTAATGTAAGCACTCATATGGAATTCCCCTAGAATTCATCTCCTTGTGGACCAAAAAAGGCCTTATTCATATAATTTCCTCCAAAATTCTAGTTCAATATCTGGCAAAGAGTAGGTATTCAAAAAAATAGTTATGAAATAAATAAATAAATTGGCTTCACTGTATGATATCTTGCCTATTTTAATTAAACAAGTTTCTTTACTGTGGTACTTTTCAAAACCTTTAATAAATAATGGCACATTGTGAATTCAATGAGTTAAATATAGTACATAGCATTTCCCAAACTTGTTTTACCATGAAAAAATTTTCCCCACAAAGTCCTTTGTAGTACTAGGGGTAATGAAGTCTAGACAACTAAAAAGGGAAATGTTGCCTTGGCTTTTAATTGACACCTCATCATTTCCTAAAACTCAAGGTCGGCGAAGGCCGTTAGCTCTCACTGAACACTCTTGGGCTCCCTGCATCTCCCACATTCCCCTGCTGCTGGATCAGGGCCACATGACTGCATCTGGCACGCAGGAACGTGAGAGGAAGCAATGTGCTGTTTCTATTCCAAGACGAAGGGTCTCCTTCCTCTTTCCCTTCCTTTGCTGGGACAACTCTGGAAGTCAAGGATTGAGATGATGATCTCACAAGTTGAAGGGAAATCAGATGCAAAAGACCCCCTGTCAAGTCACATCAGAATTTGTGGTGAGCAAGAAATATACTTTTGTTGTGCTAAGCCACTAAAATTTTAGGGTTATTTGTTGCAACAGCATAACCTAGCTTATCTTGACTAAATGTATTAATCATCATGGCATCCCTTCATATAAAAAATATATAGGCAATGCCCACTATGTGCTGGGCATGATGTTTGAGGCCTCTTATAATAAATGCACTACAAAACTGCCAAAAGAGAAATTAAAGTAACAAAATACATAGACTGAGGGACAGACAGGCTCAGTCATTTGAAGGAAAATTGTTCAAGCTGGGTGTTTTTCACCTCTGCAAGCCTAGTAGTTACTTCAGAAGTTGTCAAAAAAGTAAGCTTAAATGCAAAAAATGCAAATTTGCCCAGATTAACTGGTATTTTACTGTGTCTGAATTACTCCATACCTTCCTAAAGACCAGGTGTTGTTTAAGTAACATTGGGAAGCAGTATGTCCAGGAATATTTCTGCTCTCCTGTTATATCTATACAGAATTCTTGGCTTGAAAAGAACTACAAATCTGAAGAGAATGCTGCAAGTGGCCTAATATATCAGAAACTGTCACCAGTCCTCGCCAGTGCCTTTGTCATAATTAGGCAGTGTGTCTATGAATTTTCTGGGTTAGGGCTACTTAATAGATCAGGGCTCCGAAGAGATTCATAATCTCCAATGAAGGAAATATTCACGTGAGATAAAATTCCATCACAGTTACGTACTTTGATTCACCATCTACAACTGCCTTCTGAGATGACAGCAAATTGGGATGGAAGGAAGATGTTGGGGGACGTTGAGGCAGAATGTAGAGGAGGGCTGTTAGTTCACTGGTCATCGTCATGAGTAGGGAAAATTCAAGACAGTGGGAGCTACTCAGTGTCCACCTCTCTGAATCCCAAGGATCTCCTTTTAAAGGTCAACAGGATTTCAACAACCACAGTGATCCAAGAGTCTGGAATTCCAACACAGGCTGTCAGACAAACCCCACATCGTACGAAAACAAAATCTTCCACTCGTTCTCTGTTCCATGCTCTAGTACTCCGTGACTTTGCTTGGTGGAATATCCACGTCCACCTTATGCCGCATATCCCTCCCTTCCTTTTGCTGCTGCTCCTACCACTGAATCGAAGAGTGTTTTGAAAGGACAGTTTTGGAAAGGCTGTTCCCAGGTCTCTGTGTACTGGCCAGGGTTTAACCTCGAGTTTATAGAACTCCTGGGACTCTTTGTGAAAGCTACAGTGACAGTCAAATTTGAAATCTGGTGTACTGGGCAAGAAAACCACAAACCCTGTCTAGGCGCTTTATCAGCTGGGCCTGCCTTTAAAAGATAAGGCCCTCTGAGATGAGGTCAGGATGAGGGCGAGCTCTTGCAGCTTAGCTCTGGCTGAACCTCTCAAGAACTAGGATGGGTCTGGCCCAAAGCAAGCTCTAGTTATATGCTTTCCCTCTTCCCATTTTCATTTTAGCTCACCAACAATGTATTTAACATCGAGTTATGCCCACGGAGGTAGCTAACCAGATTCTCTTTAAACAGAATTATAAATTGCCTCTCAGCCCTTGATAACCATTAGCTCACCTTTGGTTTTTTTCTTTCTTTGAAAAACTTTTTTATTATATTGAAATAATCCTTTTCTTTATTAGATATTTTTCAAATAATAAAATTTTTTTAAATAAATATTTTTTTAAATTTCCACAAAATGTATGAAAAAAAGCTATCCAACATGTCCATGTGCATCTTCCATAACATGCTCCAGGCATGTATATACAAGTACCAGCACATGCAAACACAGAAGCTCATGCACATGTGTATAGGTAGATAGAGAGTGGGTTCATTGACAATTGATTGGATAGCTTTTGTTTTACAAACTAAAATAATACTATTCACATTACTTTGATATTTTCTTTTTTTCACTATAAAGCAATTGTCTCTACAAATCACTAGATCAAATTCTAACTCCTTTTTCCTATTTCTTTATACATATAAAATACACGTAAATTTTATGTAAAAGGAATCATCACTTTGATGAAGATCTGCTTAGTGCAGTCTTTTTGTTTTTCACTTCCCCTCATTTTCCCTATTCCCACAAATTCTAAATATCCAGTGATACAGCCTAAAACTATTGTCCTTACTTTTCTCTGTGCTCACAGCATCATACACACACACACACACACACACACACCCCTGGAATTTTGTTGGGCCATGTTTATTTTACAAACTGGCTCATTTTATACAGATTCCTCTGCATCCCTTATTTTTTCATCCTATAACACTTGGTCCACCAGGAGAGCTCTAACTCATTATTTTTATTATCTAAAGATATACCTGGGTGAGGTGATACCAATTATTCCACCAGCATTTCCCCTATGGCTCTTTGTTTCCAGCTTGCATGTGTTTGCGTGTTCGCTTTTTCCTTTACTAACAATGCTTCAGTAAATGCCCTTATAAATATAATTTTCCATATTGATGCTTTAATTTCTAAGGAGTGCAGTCACAGGAGTGGACTGCTAGGTTGGAAACCATGTGTATTTTTTACTTTTAATAGATTGTTTTAATGGCTAAATTCATTGGAGGTTGCCTGGTTGTTCCCATAAACACGGTGCTAATTCACCTTGCTACTAGCCGTGCATGGGAATGCTCTCTACTCAGCATCCCCACCAGCATCAGGTATTACAGTCTTTTAAATTTTTGCCAGTGGTATTTCATTGTTACCTTAACCTCTATTTTCCTAATTACCAGTGGGTTTGAGCACCTTTTCATAACTCTTTTAATCATGATGATTTACTCATCTATAAATTGCCAATATTTTTACTGGATTGGTTGTCTTTTCCTACTTTGCCTCTTACGTGACACATGTAAACGGTAAGCAGAAGACAAGTGGAATTCATCGCCAGGTCAAGAATAAGTGGGAGGTGACTATAGTTAACTATGCTATATTATAGATTTGAAAGTTGCTAAGAGAGTAGATCTTAAAAGTTCTCATCACAGGAAAAAAATTTGTAACTACGTATGGGGACAGATGTTAACTAGACTAATTGTGGGGATCATTTCACAATATATACGTATAGCAAATTATTATGTTGTACACCTGAAAGTAATATAATGTTATATGTCAATTATGTCTCAAAAAAAGAAGAACCAAGAGGAACATGTGCAAGGAAAAGAGTTAGGAGATGGGAAGTACAGTCAATTTTGCCAAAAGGCCAGTGATAACTGGAAGGGAGTTCTGCATTGCCCGTAGATCTGTGGATGGGCAGTAGGACCCTATCTCCTTCCTCGGCCACGGATCAGCAGGCTCTCCCAAGAGCTCAAGAGCTGAGTTGGCCTAAATTGTGGAGGGGCAGTTTGGAGGGAGGAAAGGGGACAGAAAAAAGAAGGGAGGAGAAGGAAAGTAGCATGTGGTGAGTGCCCTCCCTGGGCCAGTTACGGAGTAGGCATTATAGACACAGTCTTGTTCATGCCTTGCAATGAACCTAGGAGGTGAGTTAGTTCTCATCCCCATAAAGTCTCGGAGATACGAGGTAACTTGTCCTACACCACTCAGTTGGTGAGGGATGCACCTAGGAGTACAACCCAGGTCTGTCTCCTCCCACATCTATGCTCTTTCCCAGCCAGAGTGAACGTGCCCGCGGGAACGTGAGCAAAGCACTGGCGCCACGCAGAAGCGTCAGGTGGGTGCAAGATTCCATCACTGCCGTCCTGGGAAACATTGTTTGTGGCTTTGAGTTCGACATCCCTCACACCTCCACTCTCATAGTCAATACCACCCTCATAAGATCAGCCAACTCCAATTTGACAATTCAGTTTACAGAGTGTTTTTGATTTCCAATAATTATTAAGACTCTCTTGTGGGCATTATCCAAAGTGAGATAGGTCAGACAGAGAAAGACAAACACTATATGAAATCACTTATATGTGAAATTTAAAAAGCCAAACTACTAAAAACAGAGAATGGTGGTTCCCAGGGGCTGGAGGGTGGGGGAATTGGGGAGATGTTGTTTAAGGGTACAAACTTGCAACTAGTAGATAAATAAGTTTTGGAGATCTAAAGTACAGCAGAGTGATTATAGACAACAATTCCATATTATAAACTTCAAAGTTTCTAAGAGACTAGATCTTAATTGTTCTCACCACACACACACACACACACACACACACACACACAAAATGATAATTATGTGACATGATAGGGGTTTTAGCTAACACTATGGTGGTAATTAAACTGCAATATATAAATGTATCAAATCAACACATTGTACACCTTCAACTTACACACTGCTATATGTCAATTATACCTCAGTTTTTAAAAAAAGACTCTCTTATGGATCAACCTTCTTTAGGGTGGATGGTTTTAAAAACACCAAGATCAACAAATTAAAAACAAATACGCATATAACCACAGACTGAATGTCTCAGTTTCTGAACAGCTGATGATTACAACCAAATTTATCATTTACCAATTACCATTACACAATATGTCCTTGTAATGAAAGAGTTATGTAAAAGCACAAATGTCAGGCGTCTATCCAAAGGAATGTCCTTGGAGTAACAGCTTCAGATACCAATTTAGATATAACACATCTATTAAGAGGATGTCAAGGGAATACTGGGAGGGGTTTTTGAGTAGTGATTGTTGTTTTCTCCATCTACAACCTAACCATTACCCCACTAGTCAGTCACATTGATCTTGTCTCCTTGCTAACTAATTTAGACATTTTCCATCACAAATTCCACAAAAATCTCATTCTGAAACGAAACCCTGTTGTTCAAGATTAATTCTCCATTGAGAGTTCCAGAAAATAACCTTAATATATAAAGCATTCTTGGATTTTTTCCATGAAGTAACTGATTGTGCAAAATAGAAAGTATGACTCGTAACATGGAGGTTATGAGCTGTGCTAGGGAAGGCACAAAACAGTCCGCCCGGCTGTCTCAAAGGTTCTAGGGGCAGACATCCAGTTGAAACATTCACTTTGACTTCTCATTTTATTGTCAGGTCTTATTACATAAGGGTGATTTGTGCTCCACACTAATTAGCTAAGAGGTTTGGACATTAATCCACTACCCAATCAGCCGCCCTGTGCAATGAGGTAGTTTTTGAAAAAGACCAGTTCTGGCTTTATTGCTATGGAATCTATCAGGGTAAGATGTGCATAACATGCTCTTGAATGGCTGCTGAAGATATTTGTACTTTACACTTGTACACAGGGACTCTCTCCTCCTGGTCCTCTGTGTGTCTTGTGTGCACATCACTCAAGAGAAAGCAGTATCAGTTGAAGAAAGTGGGGGATACCACAGACAGAACTTCTATAAAAAGGAAGCTGTATATATCTCATAAGGGACTAGTACTCAGAATATATAAAGAACCCTTACAATTCAACAATAAAAAGACAAATACGAACCCAATTAAAATAGGAGCAATTCACATTTTTCCAAGGAAGATATACAAACGACCAATAAGCACATGAAAAGATGCTTGACATCATTAGTCATTAGGGAAATACAAACCAAAATCATAATTAAATATCATTTCACACCTACAGGATGGCTAGAACCAAAAAGTCAGATAACAATAAATGTTGGCAAAGCTGTGGAGAAATTGGAGCCCTCATACACTGATAGTGAGAAGGTAAAACGGTGTTTTGGAAAACAGTCTGACAGTTACTCTAAAACTTAAACATAGAGTTACCATATGACCGAGCAATTTCACTTCCAGGTATATATCTAAAAGAAAAAAATATAATCCACACAAAAATGTGTACACGAATGTTTACAGCAACATTATTCATAATAGCCCAAAGTGGAAACAATGCAAATGTCCACCAACTGCTGAATGAATAAACAAAATAAGGTGTATCCACACAATGGAATATTATCCTCCCATAGAAAGAAGTGAAGTACAGATACATACCACAACATGGATGACCCCTGAAAGCATTATGCTAAGTGAAAGAAACCAGTCACAAAAGACCACATGTTCTATGATTCCATTCATATAAAAAGTACAGAATGGGGAAATCGATAGAGACAGAAAGTAGATTTGTGGTTTCTTAGGGCTGGATGGGGGACAGTGTGGGGCGGGTAGGGTGGTGGATAGCTAAAGGCTGTGAGATTTCTTTTTAAGGTGGTGAAAATGTTCTAAAATTGACTGTGCTAACGGTTGCACATATCTGTGACTATGCTAAAAACCGACTGAATCAGTTCACTTTAAATGGGTGAATTGTATTGTATGTGAATTATGTCTTCACAAAGTTTTTTTTTTAAAGGAAGCCGTGAGTATGATAAGAAACACTCGCTGGCTGCCACAAGTAGAAGTGAATGGCAGGGAGATGTAGGAAGAATGAGACTAGATGTGGAGAACCCGTGGTCCCATCCAATGGAAGTCAGTAGATCAGATGAGCAGCATAAGATTCACACAGCGGGCATGACAGCATCAGAGCCCCTTTAGTCATTTAGTTATTCAACAAATGTTTATTGAGAACCTTCTACATACCAAGTTATGTTCTAAGAAATTGGGATATAGCTGTGACGACTGGTTTTTTTTAATTAAAAAAAGAAAGATGGGGGGCCAGCCCAGTGGCATAGTGGTTCAGTTCATGCCCTCCACTTCAGCGGCCCGGGGTTCGTGGGTTCAGATCCTGGGGGTGGACCTACAGCCCACTCATCAAGCCATGCTGTGGCAGCATCCTACATACAAAATAGAGGGAGATTGGAACAGATGTTAGCTCAGGAACAATCTTCCTCACAACAACAACAACAAAAAGATGGCTAAGGATGCTTCCTGCAGCACTATTGTGCTCTCAAAAACTAGAGACAACCTGACTGTCCACAGGGAAATGGTTAAATAACCATAACCATGACAGAATTTTGTGCATCTGTGCACTTACTTAAAATTATTATTAAAATCTATATCAATGGATCTGCTATTTTTTTGAACCATATGAAATTTCCAATTTTGTAGGTCACAATGGTCAAATATTGGCAATTTCTTATACTGTTATATTAAAAAATACACTGCATGTAGGTTCATCAATTGTAACAAGTGTACCACTCTGGTGGGGATGTTGATAAGGTGGGGGCTGTGCACATGTGGGGGCAGGGTATATGGGGAATCTCTGTACCTTCCACTCAATTTTATTGTGAACCTAAAACTCCTCTAAAAAATAAAGTCCATTAAACTGTAAAAAAAATTGCACATTAATGTGTATAATAATATATGCATCTACATTTGTGTGTGTTTACACTAGGATAGGGAAAAAGTATAGAAAGATAAATACCTGTTACTGTTGCTTACTCTAAGAGGGAGAGGAAGGTCTGAGTGTGTGCGTAAGTGACTATTAGCTTTTTCTTTTTCTTTTTATTTTGCCGATAAAGATTGCTCGTGAGCTAACATCTATGCCAATCTTCCTGTATTTTGTATATGGGATGCCGCCACTGCATGGCTTGATGAGCAGTATCTTGGTCCACGGTAGGGATTCAAACCTGTAAACCCTGGGCTGCCGAAGCAGAGTGAGTGAACTTAATCACTACACCACCGGGCCGGCCCCTATTAGCTTTTTCTTTATACATCTTTACATTGTTTCATTTGTGACAACAATTATTATTACTTTCAAAATAAGCATAATTGAAAATTATAAATAAAAAAGAGAACACTAGGGAGGTGCCTATGGAACTGAATCCACGATTCAGATTCATGATCCTTTATCTTCAAGTTCAGTTTCATGTAAGACCTTGCAGGCAGACTGTCTAGACATGAACGCCCACCATGTGCTGAGGAAGTTGCATAGAAATGGGAATTAGCTGTGGATCTGGAACTGTCTTGATAGCTGCTCAAAAGGAAACACAATAAAAATAGTTTTGTAACACTTGCAATACGGCTGCTGTACAAAGATTGATCACTTGACGTCATTAAATCAAGT
The DNA here is from genome assembly GCA_031878705.1 of Tapirus indicus. NCBI lineage: Eukaryota > Metazoa > Chordata > Mammalia > Perissodactyla > Tapiridae > Tapirus > Tapirus indicus. Next base: position 42,107,117 of record CM062927.1, read on the forward strand.
GCCCTTTGTGTGAGCTTCTGAGGACAAAGAACTCCAGAGGTATTTTATGTGCAACGTGAAATATGAGATGGGAAATCAGGAGAGATAACATTTCAGTACGCTGCTGTGTTAGATGGGTTCCACTTATCCTCCCTAACTTCTAAACCAAATCCCAAACATTTGCTTCAACTTTTTTTTTTAATGAATCACTCTTCGTGTGCACTCCTCCTGGGCGCCCAAGCACATCAGCGGTATCGCAAGCTGAGAGGCAGTGCGGGTCATGGTTAAAACACAACCTCTGGGCATGAGACGCCTGGTGCAAACCTCAGCTCTGCCCCTCGCTGACTTGGACAAGTCGCTCAACCTTCACGTGTGTCGGGTTTCCCATCTATAAGGTGGGGATGCCAATGAAAAGCACCTCTAGGGACTGTTATTGGGATGAAAAGTGCTAATTTAAGTAAAGCATTTAAAATTGTGCCTAGTATTAAACGATAATTTAAAATAATTAAACATTTTTGCGCATTAAAAACTTCTCACAAGCTTTGGCACATTTTTCAAAACTGGATATAAGGTGCTATTTTCTCTCATTCATCCACACACGTGTATTGATTGCCTCCTGCCCACCAGGCACTGGCCCAGGCGTTGCAAAATAACAAATGAATGAATAAATCTCACAATCTCTGTGTGGAATGGTCCATTGCACATTTTAAAATGTGCGTATAATAACCTTTTCAATCACTATACTTTTTTCAAAGCAGAGGGCAAACAAAGGTTATTATTACATAATTAGTGGTGAAAGAATACATATGTCCAGAACAGAATGGCACAAACTGGATCCTCAAGGAGGAATTCCACTAATATGAGTGTGGCCACAGGGCTTGACCCCCAACTCAGCATTTGTGGTGTGACTACAAATTACTGAGGCCAGAGCACAATCTGGAGCAGAAGTTTGATCCCGTTACCTTACGAGTGTGGTGAGCTGCATCAGTGCTTGGTCAACCTTAGAGCACTGTGTCTGCAGGCAACCACGCAGACACACTGACCCCCACGCACAGGCCTGAGAGGAAGCAGAGCTGACCTGGCAGGAACCAGAAAATGGGTCTAAAGAAAAAATACTGAATGATGTGCCCCTCTTTCTACATCTTTTCCCCCTGGGTTTCATGAGACAGAGGAGAACACTTCAGTGCATGTGGTTTGTGACTCTAAGCCTTTGGAAAGGTAAACAAAGGAAGAGGTGACCGTGGAAATGCCCACTGACCGCTGGAAACATGTCATTAGTAGCATTTTTGTGGCTCAATGATTTCTCCAAACCAGTGAGTTTAAACAAGTTCGCTTTTGAAGCTGTCTCTGGTTTCGGTGAGACTTGACAACAACGCAGCAGGCCCCGCACAGTAAAATGCGTCGTGTACCCTGAGAGCACTGGTGGTCATTCATTCATTCATTCATTCATTCACTCATTCTGCAGTATGGCCCTGTCTGCGTGCCTGAGGGTATGCTAAAAACTGGGGTTACAAAGATTTAGAAAAAAAAAATCAGCACAAAAAACAGGTACAAACCTCAAAAGCTTTCAGTCAGAAAAGAATCAAAGTTTCTAGCAAAAAAAATATACAGTTTGGTCTTGCTTTTATGTGGGCAACCATCAGCCTAATATGTCATTATGTCAATTGCCCACAGTTCAAGTGCTAATTTCTCGGGAGCTGGTGCAAAGCAGAAGGCCTGGGGAGCTGCTAGATAAGAAAGTGATCTTTCCCAGCATTGCCCCTGAAGGAATACTAGTCCAAATTATGCTTAGAAATGTCATTCCAATTGAGGAGAAAGAGACAGTACTTATCCAGACACATCACCATAACAATATGCAACTTTCTATTTTTCACAATGCATAGTTCAGATTTAAGTAACACATTCCCAGCAGATCCCCCTCTCGGCTGGTCTTTATCTGCTCTCTGGGGATTCCCCCGTGAGTAAACCTCCTCATCTGAAGACATTCTTGTATCCTAGGCTTCTCTCGGGGCCTCAGCGTCATATCATCACAGGACAACTATAAAATCTTTATAGAGGCAGGAATCTATTGACCAGTGGGTAAACCGTACGTGCAGTAAAAATTCTGTGTGTCAGAATTCAGAAGCCAGAGCAGTGGAGGTCATGCTCGCAGCTTGGCTGCTGGTGTAGAGTTTCTTAAGTCAGAGAATCCCCTCATTAGTGCATTCCCACCTGTTCACTCACCTCCCCCAAAAAAGATTAATACATAAACAATCAAGAAATTAAGCAGAGGCAGCCAATTAAAAAAAAACATTCATTCAAAATATAGAAATTAAAACGACAGAGCAATCATGTTTGTTTGAGGACTTAAAGCATCCAGATATAATCCTTGAGCTGCCCAAGAAAGATGAAATTGAGGGATTTGGGACATGGAAGGAAAAGGAATTCATGATGGTTACAAGACTTTGTCGGGGGAGGTGGGGAGGTCTCTTTTTCAATGCAGGATAATTCCATTTTCACAGCTGCATTGTGAAAACAACTGATAATGCACAAGATGGCCTAAATCTGTCATTTACAAAAAGGAGTTCTCTGTGGCTTATCTAGTACCCCACCCGACCCAGGATCACACCCTTTCTAGACCAAGCTGGGTATTACCAGCAACCTCCAGGTATTAATCAAGAACCTCCTCTGACACACCAAGCCTAACAAGCTTGGTGTGATAGAAGATGCAGGAAGAAGAAAAGACACTCTTCCTCCTCCGAGTTTTCCACTGATTATAACCCTAAAATAAGGACACCCTCAGTCTTGACCCTCTCCATCCCATCTTAGAGAGTGCTGACAGGGTGTTTTCCAAGCCCTTGAACATTTTCTAGAACTCCTTACTGAACAATCTCTCTGACCCCCGATGGAAGGGAAGAGGCATTCCCCAGCCCTTCTGCCCTGAGTGTTCCCACTCAGGAGGTCCAGGTGTATTCCTAAATCTCAGTTTGTCTAACAGAACCCTACATAGCCCTCCACCACACCCTCTCACCCAAGACTCCTAGGGGCATGGAAGGAGGAGAGCTATTGGTGGTTTCCTCTTCCCAGCCCCCCACGTAGGGTCCCCCACCTATTTATATGTCTGTGGTCAGTTCCACAGAAATGACAAGTGGTGTTGGTGGCTTTATGCCTCTTATTGATGAAGGTTGGGACAAAGTACTTCCAAAGGAACATAGCATTCTTAGAAAGAAGGGGCACGCAGTTGAGAACTGTGCCTAACCCCCGACCTCTGCCTCTGCTCCAAACATGCCCTTGTAGGGAGCTGCATGGCCACGGTGAGGCAATGGTGCGGGGTGACCAGGCCCACATCATGGGACGCCCGACCTAATCCATTCACTAAACAAACACTTAGTATGCATCTGCCATATTCCTGGCCTTCCCAGTGTTCAATTTTCTCACCAAATCATTTAAGAATCTGATTCCAACTATGAAGTGATAACAGGATGACACAAAGTTGTGCAAGTTGTGTACTGGACACACAAGGAAGTGAATAGGAACTGAAATCCAGTCCATGATCCTTTTGCCAAGTCAGGCACTCATGGGGTTGCTCCTTTCCCTAATGCACAAAAAAGCATTTTCTGGTCAAACAGAGGCCTTATGCAGGAGATACGACATATGGCTAGATGTCAACAGACTGTTTTGCCCCGTTACCAGCTCTGTCTCTAACAGACGATGTAAGAATGGATGAATCTCTTAATTTGTCATTGCCTCAGTCTCCACACCTGTAAAATGGGGACAATAATGTTTCTCCATGTTTTATACCTTGAGATAGTCATTGTAAGGAGCAGGCTGAGCTCACTAGAAAGACAGTCCTCAAAGAATGTACTGTTTATATTAAATACTAAACTTTATTTTTTCACTTTGTCCTGAGAGAGTGCTAGTTACCAGCCATGGATCATCCTGTGATCAGAGAGGAAAATAAACCTATTTTGTAGCCCTTGCCAAGGAAAATTAATGGGAGCTCTTATTTCACTGGCTATGTGACCGTCACGAGGCAGACCTGGCTGGGCACTAGCTGCACAGATTCAAGGACCAAGGAAAACTTCACCTCAATTATTCATCAACTGTGCTCTCAAGTTTCACATGGAAAAAAAGGTCATAAATAAGACTACTAACCAATTTTTCCGAAAAGATGGAGAAGAAGGGACTTTCTTTCCTTGAGGGCAGACAATGTGCCTTTCTCATCCTTGATCTCAGGGCCTGTGTTGAATGGTGGCTGCTCAATCAGTATTTGTTGATGTTTGTGCTGTGTGGCCCAACATGCGCTTCCAAGCGCCTGATGTCCCACTTCGGGCGAGAGATGTGGATCCAGATGTGGGATTAGGAGGTGCCTGAGTAACTCATACAAAATCACCCGACTTGGTTAGACCTGCAGAAAAAGGACTTTAATTCCCATGTCTAGAAACCCTGTATCTAGCCTAAATCTTGCATGTTCCTCTTTTTCCATCATTAATGGAGTCAGAAACCATGGCTACGAAGTAATCGCTGTATTCTACTTTCCAGACTAAAAGATTGACATTTTAAGAAGTTCTAATTTAAGTATCTTAATATGTTGCTTCTGGCTTGTAGATGAATTTATCTTTCTAGGTAAAAATCTAAAAGAGCTAATGGTAGTGTCATGAGGTCATTCTGTGACCACTTGCTGTAAGTGCAGGGCTTCTGAATTTCTTTTTGTCCGGTTCATCATTCAGTCACAGACTGTATTCTCAGCTTTCAAAGCCAAGAGACGGCTTGCTTATTATCTAACTTTAATAAAACCTGGAGACTGTAGTAGCGAGAAAGCAAGTTCTGTGGTCTCCAGCTGGAGGTTCCATTTCTGGTGGCCAGCAGACCCTCACGGCATGAAGTCCAGCTGTACTTCTATTGATCTGCTTTCTCTTCCCTCCTGGGAGTTGAGGAAGGGAATTGCAGAGGGAGACTCTCATGAACAACGCTCCCCCAGGCTTTAAACGTGTTTGCTCTGGTTTCAATCGCACCAACTGCTGCGGCGCAGCCATTGAGTAATACGTCGCCACTTAGTAGCTTCAGTCCGCTCACAAGCCGATGGCTCCTCAGGATGTATTCACTGCCCCCTTGTGGAACAGAAGCAGACATATTTATAAAAGGTCTGTTCTACTCAATTTTTTTCGTCACATTGAAATTTTTTTTCTTATTGTTGATCACTTTTACTTCTCTGGGAAGGAGTCTCTGTGCTGATCTTGTTACAGGAGCATCTTGCACCCAGCAGGGGAAAAAAAATCCTGCTTGCTTCATGTACTGTCATTCTCGGTCAAATGGAGCTATGACATAGAAAGAGCAAAAACTTCCATTTCCTGGAAAGCTCCTAAGCCTCACCGACAGTGCCAGGAATTGAACCATAATCCCAGATAATTATATTTACAAGAAAGGGCCTGCCCATAATCTCTCCAAAAAATAATGTTATTCACATATGTTTTGTATAGAAATCCACATACATGGCCTTAGTCATGTTTAGATTCTGGTCTTAGACTAGAAAATTAGCCTGACCTAACAGAAGTGTTTAAAATTGCCTGCCCTACCATATATCACATCACTTGCTTTCAGTGCAATGCATGGTCTGGTTTATCTTCCATTACATTTTCCTGTTGCAGAGACATTTCTATAGCTGTATATATCTCTATAGATGGCTCTGAGGGAAGGGCTTAGAAGTAAGACTATACCCATGTTTGGATAAACATATCTATCTGTTTTACCTCAGAGTGAACTATCTCATCATGGGAAAGTTTAAGTCTGCTAAATATACACCAAAAATTTTAAAAGGTTTGATTATAAGCAATGTCTCTGTTTAAAAAAAATACATAACTTTTTCTCGTGGAAGAAGTTGGTTTTGTATAATTCTTCTTAGCAGCTACTATTCCTAATACCAGAGTAGATAACTCACATTCCTGCAGCTTTGGCATGAACCAACACAATGGTTACTAAAGCTGTACAATAAGGACATTAAATCTGAACAGACAAAATGTAGGAAGCAGCTAGAACCATCTTGCAGCAAAGTCCCTTCTTTCATGAAACCTACTTTTTTTGCTGGAAGAGAGAATCGACTCTAACCAGTGTTGTGATTTTCACAGCACAATTCCCTTGACACGGCCAAAGAGGTTCTGGAGTTGCAAGTTCGGGAGAGGAGGGTGGAAAGAATGCATTCCTCTCTCAGGAATGCTCAGGAATCTGGTAATACTAATGTGTGAATATTTGGGAGGAAAAAAGTGTGACACAAGGCAGGACCCAGAAAGGGAGCCAAGCTGAATGCTTTTTCCCGGTGTCAGTCAGGAGCCCTGCAAGTTCCAGCCTCAGGTTTTCAGAGCATTGTCAACACTAGGAGACATAACAGGTCAAAAGCCCCAGGAGTGGAAGAAGTAATGCAAGGAAAGTAAAGTTGAAGAAAATAGCAGATTGAAAAACAAAATGCATCTTGATGCTACGTGATAGGCCCTATTTTTTAATCTCTAAGTCCTCAAGAAGAGAAATAAGAGAATCCAACTGGAAGTAAAAAAGATCCATGAGTTCTTTCTGAGGAAAGGAAGTGAAATCAGTCACCAAATATTTATTCAGAATGTTGTGAGGACCACTGGTGCTGTTCACCCAAGTGGTCAGCTCTCCTAGTCTCAGGGGAGAACCACACTTCCTGGCTCCCAGGTGGTTGAGTGGGGCCGTGTGCCTAGTTTGGGTCAATGAGTTGAGAGCAGAAATAACATGTGTCACCTCCAGGACAGAATACTGAAAAGTTGATGTAAAACTCAGAGTTCTCTGTTCCCTGTGGCAGAGTGACCTGCAGTTCAAGAGGGCAGCCGCTTAGCCATCCTGGGTCTCTGAGAGAATGCCACGAGCACAGCCCCTTGACCTATCTGCACTGAACATGTAATGTAGGTGAGGAACAACCCTTTATGATTTAGGCCACTAACATTTTGGAGATGTTTGTTACTGCAGCATGACAAAGGCAATCCTGACTGATACACATCTGCAGGAGGGAGGCAGCATGCTGGTCTCTTTGAAGTGGACGGAAGTGTGTGACATGGTCCTCACGTCCTCATATAGGACCATGTAGTAGAAAGGTAGGGAGGGCCTCGGCAAATGTGAGAAAATCTTAGCAGTTAAAAGCAGTTTTCTGCCTTCTCAAAGGGAGATTGAATTCACCTTTGACGCAATTGTAACCTTATTTTAGGAAAAACGCCAAAATGTGCCCTTTGATTACATTAATGCAAATCAAGAACACACTCAAAAGTTGTTAGGAGAGAAAAAAAACTCCAGTTTAATTCAGCTCTTTGAGGAGAGGAAGTTAAGCCTTGATTTGGAAATTTTGTCAGTTGTCACATGGAGTCGAGTCAGAGTTGAGACTCAGAGGTTCTCCTGCTTTCCCGAGTGAGAGAAACTTTACTCTCTCTTTTGGTCTCACTCAAACACATCCTGGGGGTGGAGGGGAGCTGACTGTTGCCCCCTGAGGGCAGCCAAAAAACACCCCAGGGAGAGTCTGGATCCCTGGACTTGGAGCAGAACCGCTTCTAAGAGCTGCACAGGTCACTTCCTCTGTTGTTCTTCACATCAGTTCTTCCTGGGCCTAAATAAGCACGGATCAGAAGTGGCAGCCTGGCCTCTGTTTAGAGGAGAGTTTAGGGAAGAAAGAACCCCCAGCTGAGATGCAGTGGTCAGGAGGACAGCAGCGCCGTCCCTTAGGGTCAGAGCAGTGGTGAAGCATCATCCAGAGGAAGGAGGACGGCCCACCGCCCGGTCGCCAAAACTGGCCATCAGGAGAGACATGGAGTGGCATGCCAAGGAGACCAGAACAAAAGAGCATGAGGACTTGGATCCAACCACGTGTTCATATTGGTGATGATGGTGACTGGCGTCACATCGGGCCTACTGCATGCCAGTTACTGTCCTAAGCAAATACACACTCACTCAAGTGTCACATGATGACAGCAACCTGGAGGACTCACAGAAAGAAGTTGGGAACACTTTGGGAGTGGATCAGAGTTATATTCCTATAGCCCAGCAGAGAGGGACTTGGGGTGAATGGGGTTAATGACCACATTTCTTAAGTAAACACTGCAATATCTGGACATACCGCAACCAATTGTTTAGTTGGGTACTTCTTCCATAAAACAAATAGCTATCACTTACAAAGCACCTACCAGGTGCCAGTTCATTCAACAATTGTTCATTCAACAAATACACTTTAATGCCCTACTAGGTGCTGGGACCTGTGAGGAACACTGGGAACAGGAGTGGACACAGCTGATAAAGTCCCTGTCCTGATGGATTCAGGAAACAAACAAGAAACCTCATTAGTTAGTTAATTTTTACAAATTATGATACCTGCCGTGACGGACACTGACACCCCGTGTGGCAGAGAAGGACAGGGTGCTAGGGCAGCGAGCTGCAGCAGAGCCTCTCTGAGGAGACAATTCTCCAGCTGAGAGAAAGGAGAGGCTGAAGACACAGTGCCACTCCGGGCACAGAACTTCTTCCTGCAGGAAAGCTCTTAGGACACAGAGGCACTAAGGCCAGGGGGCTGGGGCTTAGTGAAGGAGGCCAAAGATGGTGAGTTTGAGTTTTATTTTAGCAACAATGGGAAGCCTCTGAAGAGATTTAAGTGGGAAAGTAAAAAATATCATGAATTTACTTTCTTATTTTTGCTGAGGAAGATCCGCCCTGAGCTAACATCTGTGCCAATCTTCCTCTACTTTGTATATGGGTTGCCACCACAGCATGGCCCCTGACGAGTGGTGTAGGTCCATGCCTGGGATCTGAACCCCGGGCTTCCAAAGCAGAGAGCACAGAACTTAAAGGCCACGGGGCCAGCCCCTCATTTACATTTTTAAAAGATGATCATGGCTGCTGATGTGAACTCACATTTACTGAGGTTTTCCTTTGTGCCTGACTGTTCTGGGCACTTTGGATTGTCTCCTTCAATCTTCCCAGCAGTCCCAGGAAGGAAGTCATTGGTCCCATTTACAAAGGATGACTTGGTTGCCTGAGATGACACAGCCAGCAGGGTGCCTGTGCAGTGGCGATTTCACTCAGTGTTCCGCGAGAGTTGCTTCCTAGAGAGAGCTGAGGGCTGTGCTCTCAACGAGGGAGACCCTGACGGGCCCCAAGGCAGTGCAAGCACAGGAAAGCCCCAGGAGCACCAAGTCTCCTCTGCAGGCAGAACAGATACAATGCCATGCTCATCTCTTCAATGCTTATTACAGATTACATACACATGCATAAAAATATCATGAATTCACTGTGTCTTTGTGCCACTTTGTATCTTCTCAAGCAACAGATATTGAAAGTACAAGCCACAGGCATGTGGGGTCCATTAAACTGTCTGACTTTATAAGGAGCCCTTGCTCTACAAGCATTGAGGAACCACCAGTTTTAAGCAACAGTTTCCTGCTTCATTTCTGAGAAGGCGGGAACTCACAGTGCGGTCAGTGTCCTGACAAGGTGGAGATGAAACTCCACAAAGTCACCACTCTGCTTCAACGTGCCCCCGCAGTTCTGGGGTGGGAAGACAAGACACCCCCACTTTGAATTCCCTGTCCTCACACCACTTAATGTTGACGTACACATGTATGCACAGTCCTACATACAGGTTCATCCTAAAGGCCGATCTTGAGATGATCAGAAATGAGACAGACTTGCCCATGATAGACCCATCTGACAGTTAAGAGGCACTTCAGTCTAATTCTTTTGTTTCACAGAATTCAACACCAAAAGCAAGCCTTTCAGTCCTAGCTCCACCCATCCACGTGTAAGCAAATGAAAGCAAGACGCTGGTTTACCACGCTGTGTGAATGTGTTTAGAGCTTGGCACCGGCAAATTGATGTTCTATTTTTCCCAACCCAGTGTAAAATAAACCCTCTACTTGACCCAGAGCATAATGATATCTATACCTAAAACTGCCAACAAAAGGAAGGTTTAAGGATTTCAGGCCAAGCTATTATTTTGTTGGTTTTCTTAAGGTACTGCTTGTTGTGTTGAGTGCCTCCTTATAGCAGGTGCTACGATACATGCTTTATGGTTCTTGTCTTTATTATACGCAACAGCCCCTATGAAGCATAAGAGGTTATTGTCTCTATTTTATGGAAGAGGAAAATGCAGCTTAGAGCGGTTAAGTAAACTGCCAAGGTAACTAGTTAGCATCTTAGCCGAGATTCAGGGACAGGTCTGTCTATTTTCGAAGCCCAGGTGTGTATTTAATCATTCCACTCTACCCAACTACTTCCCAGAAGCTTCAGCCATCTGATGTGGGGCATCATGGAACACTGATCTTTATAAATATTTCTCATTTGGAAATGGTGACTATTAGTGTCACCTTCAGATAAAGGAATGTCAGGGAAGTCAGAATCATGAAATCATAGACCTGCAAAGGGGCTGCGAGCTAAGAAATTATGTGGTAGACCCCACCATGTACCAACAAGAGGGAGACAAGTCAGTGACTACAAATCAGTGTAGCCATCCCAACAGCCAGCCGACTACAGACACTCAGATGAGCACTGTCTTCCAGAGTGAACACAGACTTTAATGCATGAATTCTAGGGTGTTTATTTTTAAAACCGACCACTTTACCGTATCACCACACCTTGCATATGCACTGTAATCAATAAATCCAAACATTAATTAAGGACAACATTACATTACTAAGTGTATTATTACCAGGATAACACATTCTTCATTTGAAATTTTTTCCTATATTCTTTTTCAACAAATTAAGCATCGTCTTTTAGTATTGACTTACATATTTATACAGTCCTGCACTGATAACGATATTTCAGTCGACGACGGACAGCATATACGCGTGGTCCCATAAGATTAGTACCATAGAGCCACGTGTGTGTAGGGTGTACATCTAGGTTTGTGTAAGCGCACTCTGTGATGTTCGCACAACGACAAATTCACCCAATGATGCATTTCTCAGAACATATCCCCGTCAAGGGACACGTGACCATGTATATTCACTTTATGGATATTTTATTTGGTAGATTTTTAAAATATTTTTACTGGTCAAGTCAATTTAAAAAGTCACCAGTCATTTCTCTGTATTTATCTCAAAGGGTGCTAGACATCCTTTAAGGATGCCACCACACACGTGTCGTTATTCACGTGATAAGACGTTTGGTGTTTGTTCGTGGCAACACTTGATAATACCACAGCAGCACACACAGCTTTACCGTCTCATCAGCAGAAGTCGTTAAGTTATTTGGTAGATTTTCAGTTTTAAACACTGATATTTTCCCTTTTTTAAAAAATAGTTATTTACTTTGAATTAATCAATTAATCCATTTGTATTACTCTTACCCAAGTAATTTAAAAAAACAGAATTCACTGAATATTTGTGTCAAATCTATAATCATTATTTCATGCAGTCCCCACTAAGTAGTAAAAAAATTACTCAGTATATGAACAAATAATTAAAGCCAAATTCTTAGTTTTTATGTATTCAAAGTATTTGTTTAGGAAAAATAATACAATACTAAACATCTCCTTAAGCTTAAATAGATATCTTAATTTCACAGACTAGCCATAATAGTAATAAATACACATCTAATATGAATATTTGTCAAGTTTCCTACTTTCTCAAATTTCTGTGTTAAATCTTTCTAAATTTAAGAAATTTGTTAATATGTTATTTTTCTCTTTCCTTACAAACTGTATTCAGATATAACAAGTATAAAGAAAACTGCATAAACTGTAAGTACAACACCTCAATGAATGTTTATAAAATGAAGACACTCATGTAACTAGCACCCAGATCATGAAACAGAACATGACCAGCAAGCCCCCTCCGGCCCCCTCCTGGTCACAACCTTCCAAGAGTAACCCCAAGGCGGGCATAACCCCATAGTTTCGTTTGTCTCTTTTTAAGTCATGTAAACAGGAGGACACAGTATGCACTCTGTGACTGTCGCCTTCCTGCAATGTTATGTTTCTGAAATTTATCCCTGTCGTTGCATGTAGTTGTCGTTTGTTTATTCTCACTGCTGTGTAGTGTGTTGTTGTAGGAATACACTACAGTTTATTTCTTCACTACACTGCTGCATGGGACATGCGTACACTAACACGTCTCATTGTTTGTCTGAAATTCAAATTTAACTGAGCCTCCTGTGTTTGTCTGGCAACCCTAATCCTTGCCAACACTTAGCATTGTCAGCAAAAGTGCCTGCTTTATTAAAAAAACAAAAACAAATCAACTAAAACCACTTGCTACCCTTGTACACGTTACATCTACAAAATAAAAGTGAAGATTTAAGTTATTCAGTTTATCCGAAAATCACAGACAGGGAAACTGGTTTATCCAAAAGCATTTCCTCCTCCAGGAAAAAAAAGTCCATTTTATGTAATGGAGTATGTCTTTCAGCTGTCTCCATTTACTAAATTAACTGGATTATGGCCAAGTCTTTACTTTTTTTTGATGTATAAACAGCCTCAATTGTGTTAATAGTTTGCTTACAAACACAGAAGTTGTAGTTATAACAATGTTTAGTATTTCTATGAAGACCTTTTATTCTTCAAAGCATATGACAAATTACAAATTAATTAGGCTCTACAACAGCCCTCCACCCGCAGCCCAGGGAAGAAGGGAATTACTATACTTATTTTAAAGCCCAGAATTCCAAAGTCAAGATATGAACCAACTGGTCACAGAATAAACTTCAAACTTAACACCAAAAATCTTGGCTCCATGTTCCAAACACCAAGCTTACATCAAAGGAAAACAATAATATTCCACCTAACAAAAACTGTTGCCATTCTTCTTTTCCATCTAAAAATGGGAAGGAGAGTTGGGGGTCAGGGAATGCTGAAGTTTCAACAAAGTGCTTACTTCATTCTTAGATATAAGCCTTATCAGCAAGGTTTCACCTCAGTAAATTTCCAATTTGTTTTTTGGGTCTAAAAATGGGTACTCATCAAGAACACAAGCTTCAGACAAGTGACAGCCACAGAAAGCCAGAAAAATATAGACTCGTGAAAATCTAAAGGGGTTCAGAGGAAATTCTAAGATTAAATTCCAAATGACCATTTGCTGAGGATATTCTGAATTACAATAATTCTGCTGTTACCTTCCAGTGTGATTACCAAACGAGTACTGAAAATTACTGAACCAGAACAATAAATCTGGTCTGAATTTCTCTCTTGACTTCTCTAGCCACAAAAATCTTGGCATGGGGAGACTATTGTTCCATCTGGAACCTGAATGTAAGTGAGACTCTGAGGTTCTGTTGGGAACAGCTGGAATATTCCTGGGGAAAGCATTTCAATCTAATTCCATATTTGTCTTCAAATATTAACCAGTGATTTATGAAATTTTTCTTGACAACAATATTTAAAGAAATAGAAAGTATGTATTTTCCAGAGCAATTTTTCCCCTGATTTATTTCCTTTGTTCCTCCGGAAATGTCTCCATCAAATTGCTTATACTAAAGATCTTTGTCCCTTTTTCTGCGCTTCTTTTCTATTGAATGAAGCAAAATGGTCATTTAAAATGTAAACATGCAATTATAATTAAGGTTGGTGGCTAAGTACTGAAAACAAAAGTGTGAGATCTAGAAGACATACTATTTATGATGATAAAAAATAAAATTTAGTTCACAAGTGCAAAAAGTTGAACAAAATACACTATTTAAATTGAATGAACTGAAGATATACTATCAAGGGCAGAACTCCTCAATGGGTAAGGGGAAAAAGTTGGCAAAGAGTCACAAAATTAAAGAGGGAGAGATTTTTAAATGATTGTCTTTACACAATGATCAACTGTGATCCAGTACAGACAAAGAAAAATGTTTGCTTTATTAAGTAGAGAGTTGTTTAGCTGAAAAAGGGATTTTTAAGAGGTGAATTCATGATGTGCCTTCACATCTATGAAAGTTTTAAAAGGTTCCCATTTACCCCCACAAACTTGGCCATCCTCCCATGACCCCCTCACCTGCCATCTTCTTTATCTTAGTAAATGACCCACCTATTTCCTCACGCCACAAACATAGGAGTCATTGTTAATTCTCTCCTTTGCTCCTTCCTCTCCTTATTGAATCCATCACCAACCATTCTCTCTTCTATCTCCAAATTATATGGTAAATTCGTCCACTCCTCCCCATGCTGACCAACACCACCCCTGTTCAGGCCCCATGGATGGCATCAGGGCAGCAGCCTCCTCAGTGCTCTCCCTGTGTCCACTCCTGCCCATCAACAGTCCATTCTCCATGCAGCACTCGGGAACTTTTAGGCTCTCATTATTAGATCATATCACTTCCTGATTTTTTTTAATCAAAAAATACTCTTCAATCAAACTTCTTAGTACAACCCACAAGGAACTGCAACTAGCACCATCTTGGCACATGGGAAGTGTCCAACTATATTTGTTGAATGCATACATACAGTACAATACATACAATAAAGAGGGATTTTTAAGGGAGACTCCCAAGGAAGGAAGTAGGACCAGCAAAATAATAGCAAAGGAGGGGCAGAGAGGCAGGAAGATGATCCATAAGGGAGTATGTTCTAAGCAGGTCAGGGCTCCACAACAAGTAGTTCTTTGCGTGGTCTTTGTGATCGACCTCCAGAGAGCCCCCTGAAACACTTCTATCTTCAGACAATGCGTCTGCTTACTCTCCCACTCCATTTCCCATCCTCCACGCTCTGGTTCTATCACTTCAAGGCAGCCACTGAGGAAGCCAGAGTCTCCTGTGGGTCTCATCAGCCAATTCCCCGGGTAAAGGAGTCCCTCTCTGCCAGTTGGCATCATGCATGGGGGCTCCTTGGTCTGTGGGGATGGTGACCGCTGGGCAGGGCCAGGCTCTCAGACACGGGCGATGGCATGAGCCTTCACGGGGCTGCAAGTGGCTGAGGTAGGACCAAGCGAGTCTCAAGAATAACAAGAACTGGGCCCAGAACAATCATAAAGAAGAGTTGTAGAAGAATGAGCTAAAAAAGAAAAGAATCCAGAGATTATGGAAAAGATGACATTACCTTAGCCACACCTTCACTAATTCACATTAAAGCAAAATTAGCCAAAGTCCCAGAACCATGTCATCTATTATTTGCTGCCTGTTGTTTAATAATACACTTCCCATTTCTACCTGTGTGTTCAGTTCTTCTCAAGTATTCCTTTGCTCGCCATCTTATGGCTTGAGTTAAAGAATCCTGCCAAGTATGACTTATGGATAGGTGTCTGAATTGGGAAAACACCATTTGAGTTAAGTTTGGGTGAGCATCAGGTCAACAATAACCTTCACAAAATGATGCTTAACAGGGTTTATTCCCACTTGAGTATAGTGTGCATTTTTAATGCCATCCAAGCAGCAGGAACTTGACATACAGACATTAGGGCTAACAAACATAATGTGTGCAGTATGGAACTGTGTCAATTATATGATGTTTTGTTGACAATGACAGGAAGGCCTGTTTTGGTTAAGGAAACCATAGTTGATGAACAGCAGATCATTAGAACTAATGCAAAACTATAAAACTGAAGACCGAGACTGCAGAAAGGACTGATTGATAATCCCTAGTGCTAATCTGAAAATGTGTTTTCAATTCTTGGACTGTCTCATAGAGATTATATAAGAACAGCAAGTAAACAAATTTAAAGACAATACTAATAAATTATGACATGGCCGGATATATTTTAAATACTGTTAGAGAAAAAGGACAATCTAAATATATTTATTTAAAATCAAGTGTTGCGACTTGAGAAAACAGTGTAAATATTAATTGAAATAGCAGAATCATAGGGTGTAATCAGAAAGGAACCTCATTTTTATTTCCTACTGTTCTTTTAAATATGTTGTGGGGCTATTTCTTCCCACGACCCCAGATGAAAACTTAGTCAGCCCCTTTATTTTTCTGGTCCCTTTTACACAACATGAACATGCATTCCGAGTCACATAGCATAGTCCCAGTTTCAGACTTAAAATGCCCAGCATTGTGTAATAGGTTAAGCTTTCATCTTGTTTTAAATTTTAAAGAATATTTCATGGCCCCAAATCCAGCCCACTAGAGAGGAAGCCCGCAGCTCAGGAGGAAGAGATGTAGTGGGCACATTCTCTCTCCCCATCTAGATCTTCTGTCCCTCTACCCCATCTGTTAGCCATAGTTCCTGGCCCCTCCAGGGTTGGAGTAGGGGAGGAGAAAAGAAAAGGAGAACTACTGTCCTATAATATGACCCTGGTGACCTCTGGACTTGACAGTTGTTTAAAGCTGACTTTCTTTCTGTGTTTTTTTCAGACATGCTTTCCCCCTATTGCTAGGGATTGCATACTTGCAGTTCCTTTGACCTGGGCAATGATTCTCTAGTCCAGCTAGGTGCTGGAGCCTTTTCCTGCAGCAAATAGACTTCCAGTGGCACTCCTCTAGCCCCTTTCTGTTGAGGAAGCTTGGGCCCTCCTGGGGAGGAATTAAACAACCCTCCTGTGACTTTCTCTTGTGAGAAAGCCTGGCTCATAGGAAACACTTAAGTGTGCTTTGCTCCTACAAACTCTGGAGTGCAGGCTGATCCCAGGGAAGCAGGAAGCTTTCCTGTGGGTCACCATTACAGCAGCTGGTCAGTTGGTCACTCATCCTGTAGACTTCTAAATTTGAGGCCACACCATCATTGTATCTACCGAACTGCAGGGGTCGCATATTAAGTTCTCCAAATAGTCCCATTAAAGTCAATTTCCCTGGGCTTCAAGCAAGAGGCACCCACAGCTCTCCCCCAAGGTTGGGGAGGACTTGCAGCACATAGACAGATGGCTCTAAAAATCCTTTTCTCTAATCTCCAAAGTCTGACTGTTACAACCTTGATATGGGTGGGAAGGAAATTAGAGTAATGAGACTGGGTTTGCCCATATCCTTTAAAGATGCTGCGATCTGGTCTCCATCCTCACTTTGGAATGATCGATATACTATATATATATTCTATGGGGTGGGCTTTTGCCAGGATATCCACTTTAAGAACCTATTGTACTAATTTCCTCAAAACATCCACTACTGAGGCTGGTTTGACTCTCCAGGTGAATCAGCTGCTGAATATGCCTGGGGGCAAACAAGCACAACAACATACTAGAACAAGATTCTATAAGCCATCAAAATGTCAGCATATGTCTACTTGAAGCAAAAGGAGAAACTAGATGAACTTCTTGACAACTCTCAACTCTGAAACGCTATGACCAGCTGATTCAATCAAACACTATTGGGAGAGCCGGAGGCCTTTCTGTAACTCAGCCCCAGGTACACCCCAAGACCCCCCACAACTCTACTCTTCACTGCTCTTCTCCCCTAACACTGGCAGGCTCCCCAGTGTCTTTCCTGCCCACCTCTTTGCTGAGCCCAAAGACAAATTCCCCGTGCTCTAAGATCAGGCTACTAAGCCCCCTGGGCAAACAGAAGGATGACATCAGCAACAACCACAAAAACTGGGTGATGGTAAACATTCTTACAGCCCTGGGACGCTCCTGAGGAGGCAAATGGAAGTTCTGGCATAACTGAGCCCTGCTTATATTCCTGAGGGTAAGACTCTCAAACTTTGGTGGCCATATAACTTATCATCCATACTGAGGCAGTTTTGAACACAAAAAGTGGTGCTAATAATCATTATGCTGGGACAGAGATAAACACCTTCTCCTCCTTCCCTCCTGCCTCGGACAAAGTCTGCGCGAACAGGCCTCCTCCCCATGGGGGCTGTACACAGGCCTGAGGCATCTTCATGCCTGTCTTGGCCCGCCAGTTTGGCCCTTTGGTTTCCACTGGAGTTTTGTCCCACAGTGAGACTGATCACTTAGAGCATCTCCTCGCAGGTCGGATCTTTCCCTAAGAGAAATCTCTCCCGGGTTTCTCAATCTCTCATGGTTTAGAATTAAAATACTATAGAGCAAACAGTGGACCTTCTTGGTGTTTTTAAGTATCTTACAGAGTCCCCAAAACATCTAAATATTCATCACAAATGCACATTCTGCCTATATGGAAACCCTCTACCCAATGAAAAAGGGAAAAAAATACAAAAAGTCTTCACTGAAGCATCTTTATCAGGGAAAGTACAAATGCAAATAGTCCAGCGTCTGCATCATTCATTGCCAAACCCAGGACAAAAACTCACGTCTGAGAATTTCAACGTGAATGCCTCATTCGCTTTTTACATAAAACCACGTGATTACAGGATTCCTGCATCTTTGGAAAATACCAGCTTTTCTTACTTGGTCTTTTTCTCTAAATGTAGAGAATTAGCACTGTTTTAAATCTTCTACTTTTGACTATTACAATCTTTATTAAAGGATTTAAGTCTAAGCTGTTAACTCTGGCTGCAGAACATCAGTCTGAAAGACAAAAAGCAGAAATATGTTTTAACATATCTCAACTAGATAAGAAGAAAACGTATCAAGTGCAATACCCACCAAAGGTAGCCAGTTTATTTCCTAAGCTTTACTACACCTTGAATGACAATCACCTCAAAAAAATGCTGGTGTTGTATTTCTCTTTGTTATTTTCTTGAAATAAATATTATATGGGTCATCTATTCCAGATTACCTCTAACATCAAGTCACTTTTCCTTTATGCAATGTGTGAATATCATCCAAATTTCAAATGACATTATTAATCATATTAGATTGGAGAGTTTTGATTGAAGGGCTTGAATAAGAAATGTTTTCTATCAATATCATTAAGCCATTGGCTTGATATTAATAAACTCACTTTCTGAACTATTAACCTGGAATGGTGTGAATATTTCACATATATACAGCTCAGTAAACAGGTTGATTGAACAGATCAGCCTAATCGCCATTCCATATTAAAGTAGAAAAAGGTTGCTCAAAGAATAAAAATTCATCTCCTCTTTTGTTATTGTCTTCCTCATCCTTTCTCTTTAAATTCTGCACACACCTTCCTGTAACATTTGTTCTCCAGTTGTTAGGAAAATACCACTTCTTCACACATAAGATGGAAAAGTACCTTTTCACTTTATTTTAACTAAAATTTATGTTGTACTTTGCAATTTACAAAACGTTGCTTATATGAGTTTACCCCACTTAAAATAACTGTTTGTGAAGGTCAAAAACAGTTGAATATTGGCAATTTCCTATGGTTCAATGTATTATATCTCATTGGCTCCTACAACCACCTGTGAGGAAGATATTCTTATTCCTGTTTTACTAATTAAGCTGAGATTCAGAAAGGTTAAGAAATTGGCACAAAACCATTCAGTAAGTACATGCCCCACACTTAGGGCCCAAATCTTCTGATTCCAAATTCTTTTTTTCCTACTATAATGTGTTAAATGCAACACCTAACTCAAGGTTTTCAAGGTATCTTGTGCACAATGTCCGGAGTCTAAACAATCTCTTTTCCTTATGCTGACTGAGGTGTTTTAAGAAGAAGATTCAAGAACCACTGAGATTACCTTTACTTAAGTTTTGCAAAGCAAATTATGAGGACAAGAGAAAGAGAAGCCGAAGGAATAGAAAGGGTCCTATCGTACTTCTGATTGGCTGGGGCTGTCAATCGGCCTTTAACGGGTGGAATCGATGCATGGAACTACATGGCTTCCCAGACCATCTGCTTTCCTTGAATTTAAAGTGTTTCCCTTTTTCAAAAATAGATTCTTTTTATAACTGGTGTAAAACAAGGGTCAGTTCTTCATAGCAAAAAAAAACCCAGCATCATCTAATTCACAGCCTGGATCAAGCCACCGTGAATTTCATTCAAAAGAAATTCTCATAGATCTTGACCCACACATGTCGCTGGTCCTATCAACACACCCACGGCTACTGAGCAGAACCAGCGTTGATAACCTAGAACAGTCTTGCCAGCATTAGTAGGCTGCCTCCCCAAAACTAGGACTCACAGGTAGCAGGAAGCACATAAAACCTGAGCGTCCAGGACTTGGAAAATAAGAGATCTGAATCAACCTGACATCCTCTTCACACCTCCTCCAAACTCTCAGCCTCTTCTCTATCACATCTCCCTTGGGAGAGACGGAGGACTGCGCAGGAAGAGAAAAGAAAGCTCTGATGCCTCCTGACTATCCTAACAAAAGGCACCCTTTACAACCTGGCATTGTATGAATAACATAAACTATTCCATTAAGAGATCCCTGCCCTGAAGAAACTTTTTAAATGACTTCACCTTTCACATCTGGACAGCACATCTTCAAAATGCAATGTGAGAGAATGTTCCCTAGTAGATGGAAACATATTTACGATCTTCACTTTGTAGGTGAGTCAAGCATGACAGCGAAGACCTAAATCCTCTTTGTAAACTAAATTGGTAAAATATGTTCTATCTGGGAGGAAAAAACAGTACATACACACATACTCACGAAATCTTGAACTTTCCAGGGTTGTTAAAGTGATAGACTCAAGATACTGAGAGAGTTGATAAGCCTGAAGAGGAACAGTGTGAGCACAATGTGTTTTAGTTTCAATTTTCATTTTTAAAAATATGCTTGGCCTGATTTTTTTCAGACCTGTCTAAATCTCTCCCTGCGCCTGGAGCCTGCGGATGAGCACCAAATGTTTATGGCTGGCTAAAGTGACTCTCCATGGAGGATATTTTCCTGTTTCTTATTCAAGGCACTAGTAATTAATCTGAACTGTCTTTTTTCAGACATAGAAGAACCAGATTCTAAAATTCCCTCCTTTCCTTCCTGACCTCTCCCCACCCTTTCAGGAGAAATGGGAAACATTTTTCCTGTCATCTTAACCTTCTTGGTTTTCAGATTGTATTTTCTGATGAATCTATTGTTAAGCTTCAGGCAGTTTGAGCGCTGAGGTATCTGAATGGCAGGAAGTGATTTACTCAGATTCATCCTCAGGGAACAAAGATTGGAAGACAATAGTGATTTTGTTAAGAACATGAAAAGAGATTTTCTACATGTAAATCATACTGGCATATTTCTAGGTTCAGTGTCCATAAGGTTCCAATTTAGACTAGAAAGAAAAAAGAATCACACTCAACACTCTCATATTGTGGATTTGATAGGAACTAGTGAATTTTATTCAACAAAACCATTCACCTCTAGGAAGAAAAACCTAATACAAGAATTAACCAAACCCAAAATATACTTATGGAAAATTATTAAAATACTTTCAAAGAAAAATTGTGAAAAAAATAACATAAGAATTCTCTCATAAAACACAAGTCTTAGATTCATGCTAAATTGCAGAGAGTTTGACATTTAAGAGTACATTTCTAGTTAGTTGCTTTACCAAAATCTTCCTGAGGCCAAATGTCCACAGATAATGCATTTCTTGCTTTTTTGTCAAAGAAGGGAGAAAAGAAAAAAAAATCTGGCATCTAGATTTCTGCAAATGACTTCTGAAAAATGTTTAAGCAGCTCTGAAGTGAAGGGATCTGAGTTTATTCATGTATTTATTTAGAAACAGGCATCAGGAGCCTAGTAGGTATGAGAGACCCGTAGAACCCTGCCTGGCCTTAAGGAATTCACAGTCTAGTGGGAGAAAATGGCATGTAAACACTTAGAACACAGTGTGTGAGTGCTAGCTCCAGGACCAAACACTCCACAAACAACTCCATTCATGACTGTTCTCACTTCCAGGGATAAAGAGATTAATGACAGCTTCTCTGCACACAGAAAGCACAGGAATACACTTCAGGAGCATTATGTTAAGCCTAGCCTCACAATTCAAATAGGGATGATTTGTTCCATTTCAGATAAGAAACATTGAGCGTCACCTTGTGCACTGGTGGTGGGAATGTAAATTAGTGCAGCTGCTATGGAAAACAGGATGGAGTTTCCTCAAAAAATTAAGAGTAGAACTACCCTATGATCCAGCAAGCCCACTTCTGGATATATAAGGAAATAAAATCACTGTCTTGAAGCAACCCATCTTCATCACAACGTTATTCATAATAGCTAAGACATGGAAACAACCTAAGTGTCCATCAACAGATGAATGGGTAAAACATGGTATATATACACACAATGGAATATTATTCAGTCATTAAAAAGAAGGAAATCCTGCCTTTTGTGACAACACGGATGGACTTTGAGGATATTATGCCAAGTGGAATAAGTCAGAGAAAGATAAATACTGTTTGATCTCATTGATATGTGAAATCTAAAAAAGTAAAACTCACAGAAGCAGAGAGTAGAATGATGGTTGCCAGGGGCTTGGAGTTGGGGAAAAGGGGGAGATGTCAGTCAAAAGGTACAAACTTTTAGTTATAAGGTGAATAAGTTCCAGGGATTTAATGTGCAACATGGTGACTACAGTTAACAACACTGTACTATACAGTACAACAATATAGTACTATACTAACAACAATACTGTTGTTCGACTAAACAACATGCTACCAAACAACCAATGGGTCAATGAAGAATTCAAAGAGGAAATCAGTTCTAATAGGGAAGCTCATAGTGATACAGGCTTATCTCAAGAAACAAGAAAAGTCTCAAAGAAGCAACTTACACCTGAAGGAACTAGAAAAAGAAGAACAAACAAAGCCCAAAGTTAGTAGAAGCAAGGAAATAATAAAGATCAGAGTAAAACTAAATGAAATAGAAATTTTAAAAAAAAACAGAAAAGATCAATGAAACTAAAAGATGGTCTTTGAAAAGATAAACAAAGTCAGTAAAATTGAGCCAGATTCATCAAGAAAAAAGAGAGAGAGGGTCCAAATAAATAAAATCAGAAATGAATGAGGAGAAGTTGCAGCTGATACTACAAAAATACAAAGTATCATACGAGATTACTATGACCAATTATATGCCAACAAATTGAAAAACCTAGAAGAATAGATAAATTTCTAGAAACACACAGACTTCCAAGACTGAATAATGAATAAATAGAAAATCTGAATAGACTGATTACAAGCAATGAAATTGAATAAGCAATTTAAAAACTCCCAAGAAACAAAAGCTCAGGATCAGATGGCTTCACAGGTGAATTCTACCAAACATTTAAAGAAGAGTTAATACCTATCCTTCTCAAATTATTCCAAAAAATTGATGAGGGAAGAACATTTCCAAACTCATTTTATAAGGTTAGCATTAGCCTGATTTCAAAACCATACAAAGACACCACAAGAAAAAAAATTACAGGCCAATATCCCTGATGAACACAAATACAATAATCCTCAAGAGAATATTAGCAAACCAAATTCAATAATACAGTCATATATCACTTAACAATGGGGATGTGTTCTGAGAAATGTGTCATTAGGCAATCTCGTTGTTGTGCAAACCTCATAAATTGTACTTACACAGCTTAGATGGTAGAGCCTACTACACACCTATGTTATATAGTACTAAACTGATGGGACCTCCATCGTATATGTGGTCCATCCTTGACCAAAACATTGTTTTGCAGCACGTAACCATATATTAAAAGGATCATACAACACGACCAAGTGGGATTTATTCCAGGGATACAAGGATAGTTCAAAATCTGCAACTCAATCAGTGTGATATACCACATTAACAAAATAAGGGATAAAAATCACATGATCAGCTCAATAGATGCAGAAAAAGCATTTGGCAAAATCTATATCCATTTATGATAAAAACTCTCAACAAAGTGGGTGTAGAAGAAATGTACCTCAACATAATAAAGGTCATATATGACAAGCCCACAGTTAACAGCATACTCTATGGTGAAAAGCTAAAAGCTTTTCTTCTAATATCAGAAACAAGACAAGAACACCCACTCTTGCCACTTTTATTCAACATAGATTGAAAGTCCTAGCCATAGTAATTAGGCAAGAAAAAGAAATAAAAGGCATCTAAATTGAAAGGAAGAAGTAAAAGTGTCACTATCTGCAGATAACATGACACTATATATATAAAACCCTAAAGATTCCACCAAAAAAACTATTAGAACTCATAAATGAATTCAGTCAAGTTGCAGGATACAAAAAAATATACAGAAATCACTTGTGTTTCTATACACTGATAACAAACTATCAGAAAGAAAAATTAAGAAAACAACCCCGTTTACAATTGGCATCAAAAAGAATAAAATAGGAATAAGATATTTATTCCTTATTCCAAGATACAGGTGAAAGACCTGTACTCTAAAAACTATAAGACATTGATGAAAGAAATTGAAGATGACACAAACGGAGAGATATACCATACTTCTGGCCCAGAAGAATTAATATTGTTAAAATGTCCATACTACCCAAAGCAATCTGCAGATTGAATGCAATCTCCATCAAAATACCAATGGCGTTTTTCACAGAACTAGAACAAAGAATTCTAAAATTTGTATGGAACCACAAAAGACCCCAAATAGTCAAAGCAAACTTGAGAAAGAACAAAGCTGGAGGTGTCATGCTCCCTGGTTTCAAACTATACTACAAAGCAACAGTATTCAAAACAGTATGGTCCTGGCACAAAATAGAATATAATAGAGAGCCCAGAAATAAACCCATGCCTATATGGCCAATTAATCTATGACAAAGGAGGCAAGAATATAAATGGGAAAAGACAGTCTCTTCAATGAATGGTGCTCGGAAAACTGGACAGTTACATGCAAAAGAATGAAACTGGATCATGTAAGACATAGTATATCTTACATCATATACAAAAATAAATTCAAGATGGATTAAAGACTTGAATGTAAGACCTGAAACCCTAAAACTCCTAGAAAAAACCATAGGCAGTCAGCTCTTTGACATCAGTCTTAGCAATATTTTTTGGACCAGTCTCCTCAGGCAAGGGCAATAAAAGCAAAAATAAACAAATGGGATTATATCAAACTAAAAAGCTTTTGCACAGCAAAAGAAATTATCAACAAAATGAAAAGGCAACCTACTGGATGGGAGAATATATTTGCATATCATACATCCTATAAGGGCTTAATATCCAAAATATGTAAAGAACTTACACAACTTAATATCAAAAAAACAAACAACTCAATTAAAAAATGGACAGAGGATTTAAATAGACATTTTTCCAAAAAATACATATAGATGGACAACCAGCACATAAAAAGATGCTCAACATCACTAATCATCAGGGAAATGCAAGTCAAAACCACAAAGAAATATCACCTCATACCTGTCATAATGGCTATTACCAAAAAGACAAAAAATAACAAGTGTTGGCGAGGACATGGAGAAAAAGGAACCCTTGTGCACTATTGGTGGGAACGTAAATTGGTGCAGCCAGTATGGAAAACATCATGGAGGTTCCTCAAAAAATTAGAAATAGAACTACCATACAATCCAGCAATTCCAACTCTGAGTATTTATCCAAAGAAAATGAAAACACTAATTCAAAGAGATATATGCACCCCTATGTTCATTGCAGCATTATTTACAATAGCCAAGATATGGAAGCAACCTGAATGTCCATTGATAGATGAATGGATAAAGATGATGTGGTATGTAAATACAATGGAATATTACTCAGCCATAAAAAAGAATGAAATCTTGCCATTTGCAACAACATGGAGGGACTTAGAGGGTATTATGGTAAGTGAAATAAATCAGGCAAAGAAAGACAAATACTGTTTGATTTCACTTATAAGTGGAATCTAAAAAACAAAATAAATGAACAAACAAAACAAAACAGAAACAGACTCATAGATATAGGAAACAAACTGAGGATTACCAGAGGGGTGAGGGGGTGAAGGGTGGGCAAAATAGGTGAAGGGAATTAAGAGGTACAAACTTCCAGTTATAAAATAAATAAGTCTCAGGGATGTAATGTACAGCATAAGGAATGTAGTCAACAATATTGTAATAACTTTATATGGTGACAGACAGTAACTAGACATCATGGTAATCATTATGGAATGTATATAAATATGCAAACACTATGATGCACACCTGAAACTAATAGGATATAATTGATGTCAACTATACTTCAATAAAAAAGGCAAAGTACAAAGTCAACATATAAAAGTCAATGTATTTCCTCTATACCAGCAAAGAACAATCACAACTGAAATTTTTTGAAATAACTTTTACAACAGCAACATAAAATGGAATACTTAGTTATAAATATAGCAAAATATGAACAAATCTATGTCCAGAAAGTTATGAGACAGTGGGGAAAGAAATTTTTTAAAAATCTAAATAAATGGAGAAAGATTCCTTTTTTAAAAAAAAAGGCATTTTTAAATCAGTTATCGAAAGTCACATAGCTATTAGGCAGAAAGCCAATACCAAAAGCCCCCGTGGCTCCACGGCCATGCTGACTTACCTAAGTCCTGTGCTAATGTCCCATGGTAGATTAAACCAAACCTCACCAGCCCTTTTGTTATACTACTGCAAACTCATCTTGTTGCAGCAAGGGAACCCCTCACTGAATTCTCAAGAGAATTTGCTTTTGGAAAATTATAACTCTTAATTAACCATAGCATGAATTATAACATACTACATAGTTTTAGGACCTAAGGTTCCATTTTAATGTGAGAGCTAGAAGGAAAGAACTTCTAAGCATTCTGAAGTGCCTTTTTACCTTATTCTAGAGTAGCTCCCTCGTGCATCCCAAGATATCCGAAACCTGATGAAGCTATTTGTGCTCACGTAAAACTAACCCTGCAGAGAACCACTGGGGTTTGCAGTAGAAGTTTAGAGGTAGGTTGATTAGATGTTTAACTAACTGAATTAGAAGTTCAATTAGTTAAACTGTTAATTCACAGGTTCCGAGGCAAGGCTTTCCTCAATAGGTTCACCCACCACTCAGTTCCACACTAAACCAAACTTACAGATAGGATGGAGCCCATCACATCACCCTTGGTCTCCAGTCACAGAAAACGTGGGGTCCATCTGACAAGGAGACCTCCTTTCCACTGCCCAGGACCGCAGGGCATCCATGATGTCTTGGGGACTTCCCTTCAACTAACCTAGACAGCCATCAGCAGATAGATTCACCTTCTGTCTTGACTGATTTCTTAAGGGGCATTTACAAATGGGTCATCTGCTCCTTTTAAATTCTCTGAAATGTTCTGAGGATTCAATGAAGAGAATAGCCACCATTTTTAAAACAATTACACAACAGTGATTTCCTTTTCTTGCACTAAAGGGGAAAACATAGACACCTGCAGCAAATTCACTAAATATGTGCTCCCCAGTTGTGCTTATTTTTAGGACAATATGTTTCTTTTTCATGTCCTAAATATGGTCAAGTTCTTTTTCATGTCCTAAATATAGCCAAGTTAAAGCCCATACTGTTTTGGCTATGGCAGATAGAAAATGACAGAAAAAGAATTTTGATTCCTTTCATCCCACAAAATTTGTAAGGGAAGCTTCTTCCTCCTGTCAGGACAAGGAGTATTAATTCAATGTTTCAGTTATTAGATATTACTTTCCAGTATATCTTTTCTAAAGAAAAACCAAGTCTCATAATCCCCACCATTCTGTCCCTCTCCACTAACATTAGAATTATTAGAGGTTTAGTGCTTAAGTTTGTAGTTGAGTTTTTGGTTGTGCAGAGGTGGGAGGATGTAAGGATGATTCTAGCTCAGAAACTGGTTGGCCCATTGATGGAAACAGGGATTACAAGAGGAGAATAGTTTTGAGGAGATGAGATTCAGAGGCCCAGGAGAAAGAGCTAGACTAGAATCATAGATTTGGGAGTTACTGTACAAAAAATGGTACTGAAGTGGGCTCTAGAATGTTTACCTCACAAACACACACACAGAAAAATAGGCCTGTCCTTGCCTACGTAGGTGAGGCAAAGACCTCATTCTGGTCAGTGTGTTGGACAGATTTGCAAAATGCTACACTCTTAGTTCACACATTTGCACCCTGCATGGAATGGAGTCAAATGCATGTAGTTGTCCTAATTCAATTGTACTCAGCCTAACACTAAGGCATACCCAGGCACATCTGAGAACAGAGGCTATATGCACAAGGGACAAAGGAGCAAGGGAAATAAGCAAAGTTAACTGATGCTAGGTCCATTCCAGGATAACAAGCCAGGTAAGAGAGGAAGGTTATTCTGAATAAAGCATGTGCCTGTCGCTCAGATTACCCTGCCAGTCTTCAGCACACACGCCTCATGTCCTGAGTTGAGATGGGTTTATTAAAAGGAAAGAAACACTGACAGATATCTCCATGGGGCTTCAAGAGCACAGATGGAGCCACACTGGGGCAATGGTTGTCTCCGAACAACCTCTATGCAGAGGTGAGAGCCATGAACAAGAGCCACCGGCAGATTTGGCATGAGCTCTGCCAAGCCTCACCCCTTCAGCAGGCGTCCCTACTGGCAGTGGTGTCTTGACAAGTGAGGACATCAGCATTAATGCTCCCAACACAGAGCCCAGAGCCTCAATACCAGGTGTCAGGATCATCAGGGAAAACAGACAACACAGTAGTCTATGTTAAACACACCTGGAAAGACAGGACATGGCAGACGCCACCTAACATTCAAGAAGCACATGTGAAATTACTCCACACCAACTCTCAACACTATGTAGGAAGAATTTGAGGATCTGGAGTTTCCAGAGTTTGTAGAGGCCAAGCCTCTTTTGTAACTTATTTTCATCTTAATTTTATCCCTAGTCCAGTATAACTTCAGAAATACAAGTTTTACTGAAAAACAGTTAACCAAATAAGGAAAAAAACCACAAATTTTATAACTCCCACCATTTCCCCATGCATGTAGAAGTATCTACATCCAATCACCTTTCATAATGCAGAAGTTTCTGATTTTTTTTCTAAGAAAATATAAAAAAAATACATCATAGTTCCCTTTTCACCCCCTGGCAATGAAATGCTCACAGCAACTGCTGTTCTGTTAACCTCCCTTGTTCAGATGGGCCTCTTTTGCTTCACGACAAGAGAGAAGAATCTGTGAGATCCTGCTTTCTCATATTCACAGAGATCAGAAAAGAAAGTTTCCGTGGAGATTTCAAGGTGAACCTGAGACACAATAGCAGGCACTGTTCCGACCGCTAATTGGGGGAACCTGGATGGTGCCCAGGTTTGAATCACACAGAAGTAATTATTCCTTTCCCTTCACAGATAACTTTTGAAAAGCATTCCCTTACATTCGTGAACTCTTCCCACTGCAGCATGAGAAATGCAGGAATGTAGCTCAGCCTGCCTCGCCTAGAGGAAGATCTGTTTCCCCAAATTGAGGGCATTTGTTTAAGCCCATTTCCAAAAAAAAAGTTGAAAGTTTAGCTCAAAGTTTGCTTTTAGGGAGTGGAGGATGGAATTTTATCAGATTCCTGGGAAAGTAATGGTGAGTATCTGCCAAGGAATCATATTGCTTTCTTTTTCTTTAAAAAAAAAAAACCTCATGCTGATTTTGCACCGGGAAGCCTGCCCATATGACAAATTAACCAAGATGAAATGCAGTGGTTTAGGCTTTCTGGAAAGTTAATCTCAGGTTTTGAAAAATCTGGGGAAAACAAGAAATCTTATTGTTAAAGGGGAGTAAGTTAGCATAGCGGCAGCACCCCGCCTCCTCCCCCCGCCCCCGTAAGAAAAGCACATCTCCAAACAGGAAAGACGTTTTGAAACAGAAAGGTTACCTGTAAGACAGCCATTTAAAACAAGTGCATGGAGGCCATCTACAACACCGAGAAGCAGCAGCACAGCAATAGAGGCCCGAGAGCAAGAACGAGGAAACCCCGTCCAAGGAGCTGAAAGTCCTGTACAGCTTTCACCCTCTGCTTCATTTTACCCAAATGACAGGAGGAAAGAACCAGGTTCCTCTGGCTGAGATTTTAAGCAGAATCTGGACACCAAACTAGAGTTAAAAACCTAAAGATAAAAATCTGAAGCAAGAGAGAATCTGAAAAGAGGAAGCAAGGTCAAGAACACAAGAGGTGAGAACCAGGTCACCAAGCCAAGATCAGGAAGACTCAAAGTCAGGGGGAAGGGACAGAAAATCACCAAGTTCAAGCTCTCTTACTAAAAGAGCAAGGCCAAAGAGAGCCTCAACATTGGGCTCTTCAGACCTTTCTAAGGAAACTGTGAAGATAGAGCAGAGTAGGTTCATACCCCTCGAGATTCCAAGGGCATGGCAGGAAACGGACAGGCATGGAGCAGCATTTGTAAATATCATATATCTTAAAAACTAATGGAGAATTTGCATTTTTCCCCATACACTAGCTTTGTTCTTATCAATATAAAGTTAACATAAGATCTGTTTCTCACTGTTGAGTAAAATAGACGGCTCAGGAGGACACACCACACATAAAAGCACAAGAGAAACCCCACCCTTGTGCATCTGAGAGAACAGAAGCCATGTTTGAGATGCACAGGGCTCAACCATTATCCTTGGCTGCACTTCACACAATGCTTGACCCTCAACCTCCCTAGGACTCAGGATTAAGCCCTGCTTCACCCCACAGTCATCAAGGTAGCCAGAGACTGCAAACTCACATGGCAAAGGGGGCCAAGTAGCAAACACAGTTGTCTGGGCTACTTGTCTCAAGGCCAAGCATAATGTCTGTCAATTATAGAGTCTTTTTCAAAATGCCAATAAAAGAATCAAATATGGGGACAGCCTGGTGGCATAGTGGTTAAGTTCCCATGCTCTGCTTTGTTGGCCAGACTTCACAGGTTCGGATCCCAGGCACGGACCTACACACTGCTTATCAAGCCATGCTGTGGCAGGAGACCCACATATAAAGTAGAGGAAGATGAACACTGATGCTAGCCCAGGGCCAGTCTTCCTCAGCAAAAAGAGGATTGGCAATGGATGTTAGCTCAGGGCTGGTCTTCCCCACAAAAAAAAAAAAAAAAGAATCAAACAAAGGAAGACATGCAGCCATATGTAGCCCTAGGGCCACAGTGTACCACCCTCTGGCAGTCCTTGTCCCTGCCCCATAGTAAGAACTCAACTAATATTTGTGTGAAGAAGAACGTGGAATCAAAGAGCTGGATGGCAGAGTTTTTAAGGAAGAAACTGAGTCCAAGAAAGAGGAAAGAAATTATATTCACATCTTAGAAAATCAAGTCTATTTTTCACAGATTCTCCATTTTAATAAAGGACAAAGGCAGGCCAGGTGTGGAATGGAGTTTTGATGTGAGTTACCCAGAAAGCAGTAACCTAGACAAATGTCAATGAGCAAAAACTTTACTGGCAGGTGGGGAGGATGGAGTTATTGTTTAATGGGTATAGGTTTCAGTTGTGCCAAATGAAGAGTTCTGGAGATGGATGGTGGTGATGGTTGCAAAACAATATGGATGTACTTAATACTACTGAACCGCACACTTAAAAATGGTTAAAAATGTGATGTATATATATATATATATACACACACACACCATGAAATATTATTCAGCCATAAAAAAGAAAGAAATCCTGCAATTTGTGACAATACGGACAAACCTTGAGGGCATTTGCTAAGTGAAATAAGTCAGACAGAGAAAGACAATACTGTATAAAATCACTTGCATGTAGAATCTGAAAAAACAAAAACAAACTCATAGATACAGAAAACAGATTGGTGGTTGCCAGAGGCAGGGAGATGGGGGGCTGAAATGAGTGAAGGTGGTCAAAAGGTACAAACTTCCAGTTATAAAATAAATAAGTCCCGGGAATGTAGTGTACAGCATGGTGACTATAGTTAATATTGTATTGTACATTCAAAAGTTGCTAAGAGAGTAGATCTTAAAAGTTTCTCAGCACAAGCAGAAAAGCTCTAACTATGTGAAGCGATACATGTTAACTAGACTTACTGTGGTGATCATTTTGCAATATATACACATATCCCATCATTATGTTGTACCCCTGAAACTAATATAACATTATATGTCAATTATATCTCAATTTTAAAAAATGGTTAAGATGGGAAATTTTATGTTATGTGTATTTTACCACAATTAAAAGAAAAATTTATTGAGGAGTACAATCCCAGGGAGCAGGAGGGAGGGAAAGGGGGAGCAAACCCAGAAGGGAGGGAGACCCAGAACAAAGAGGCCTCGATGAGTTGGCCACCAGTACAGGAAACTGACTGCTCGATCCTGCAGGATTATCTCAGGAACTTTACGGAATGTGACTCAAGACCATCCATCTAGGGGGAAAAGCAATTATCTCCAGGCTCCACTCTTCACTGGACACATGTTTGCCCCTCAGGTTATCTCTCCAACATGTCTGAGTTGTGCATCCGTGGGAGCCTAGTAGTTTCACTGCCTGAGACAAGGCACTATTGAGTTGCACATGTGTGTAAGTGGTCAGAGCCCCACGAAATTGATTGTAGCAGTGGTGGATGGAGTGAGAGACAGAGGGGGCCATGGGGACCGGAAATGGTGTCCAATACACAGATAAACTATAGAAACAAAAGGAGGCAAAAGTACTCTAAGTAATGCTCCAATTTTGAGATAATCATTAAATCCACTTTTCCCAACTTCTGATCATTTGCTTACCATCTTTTACCATAGCTACACACCACCTGCATAATTATTTATTTGACATTTTCTTTAAATTAACTCCATCTATTGACTTAAATTTTTGGCAGGTTATTGAGACGTAATCTACATACAGTAAAATTCACTTTTAAGGTATGCAGTTCTACAGTTTTGATAAACATCATTGTGTAACCACCACCATAATCAAGATACACATTTCTATCATTCTAAAATTTCCCTTCTGCCCCTTTATTGTTCATGTCCCTCCCTACCCCCAGCCCCTGGCAATCATAGATTGATTTCTGTCCCTATAAATCTGACTCTTCCAGACTGTCTTTAAGAATGAATCACATAGTACGCGATCTTTTTACTTAAATTTGTTTTTAAAAAGGAAACAATTTCACTATTTAAAGCATGAGTGTGATGCACTAGTCATATTGCAATACACATTTAAGCACACATAGAATTATAAAAATTAAAATATGCCACATCTTCTACCATCCTGTGGGAAACAGCAAATGGATTTGTCTGGGCCAGGAGTGAGTGTAAACTAGCATAGGACCAGCAGTTGGGTGTGGAAAGCACAGACAAGCCATCAGCTGTGGGAGGCAAGGGTGGGATGGAGTCCACCATGCAGATGAAGAGCACTTGAGCAGGTTGGTGGACAATGGGGGATCCATAAAGAATTGACCCCTGGAATTCCAGCAACTGTTCCTTGATTCAGATCCAGGGTTTATGGACTATTTACAGTCTCTGTGTGGACACTGGCCAGAATAGAGGAGGACTCTGAGTTCAGAACTTCTGGAACACTAGGCTGGTGTCCAAGAGAAGGACTCAAACTCAGGGAATAAGTCCGGCCTCCAGTTAGTTCATTCACTGGTTCAATAAACATTTACCAACTGTGTGCCGGGCACTGCTCAAGGATGCAGCAGTGAAGAGAAAAACACTGCCTTTGTGGGGTTCACATCCTAGGCTTGGAGACAGAGGATAAATCCATGAATATCTAATATGATGTGAGACAATGGTAAATTCTAAGAGGAAAAATAAAGCTGGCTGAGGGGATGCAAGTGGTCCTCTCTTAGATGAGGTTGCCAGAGAAAAACTTCCTCAGAAAGTGCTTTTGAACAGAGACGTGAATGAAAACCAGCAGCTGCTAAACATCCCTTCTACTTGAGGGTCAGTCCACCAGAACTTTCTGCCAAACTCTGTGCACCCCTATGTTCATTGCAGCATTATTCACTGTGGCCGGGAGGTGGATGCAACCCAAGTGTCCCTCGACTGATGATTGGTTAAAGAAGATGTGGTATATACATACAATGGAATGCTGCTCAGCCATGAGAAAAGACACAATTGTCCCATTTGCAACAACATGGAGGGACCTGGAGGGTGTTGTGTTGAGTGAAGTGAGCCAGAGAGAGAAGGACGGACACTGCATGAACTCACTCATATGTGGAATATAGGTGAACACACGGACAGAGAGAACTGATTGGTGGTTACCAAGGGGAAGGGGGGGGCACAAGGGGTGAAGGGTTACATCCACAAGGTGACAGACAAACAAAAATGTACAACTAAAACCCCACAGTGTTATAAACTATTAAGACATCAATTAAAAAAATGGTAAAAAAAAAAAAAAGAGTCTATATGTGTGTAGAAAAGTATAGTTTATTACCACTAGGAATAAATATCACTTGCCTTTTTCTCTTTATGTGTTAGGAGTTTGAGAACTAAGCTGAAATGCACTTGATTTTCAGATTCCCCTTAGCTTTGAAAGTCTAGCTAGCAAAAACTGTGTTGTTTAGTGGTTAAATTTCATTCTCAAGGGGAAATCCACGTTTCTGATCTCATATTTCCCCTAAGATGAGAACCAGTATGCATTTATTGTTTAATGTCTATCAATCAACTGAATAAATTGCGATACCTAAATAATATGAAATATTACACAGCTTTATTTTTTTTAATGAATTTGGATCTAAAACTCATTGTAAAATCTTATTAAGACAATTCAGAACATGCACAGAGCGAGATAAATGCAAGTGTTTCTCTACTCTTCAGAAACTTTAGGGACTATTTTGTTTAGGACATTATGACCCAGAGAGTTGCCACTTTTGGCTGTTGAGTTCAGTGTTGCATGATTTAATTATGATATGATGAAACAAAAAACGTATGATTAGTTATTGGCTTAAGGGCAAGACTACTCACACACTCTCGGGCAATTGTTGAGGTCACAACGCTAGCTGGTCATGAGCAGAAAGTCACAGGTTTTTAAGACTATGGGAGGAAACCACACATCTCAAAGACAAACCCCAAGCCTAGTCTTCTAATAACGAGGCTCCAGGTGAGGTTGCCCTGGGAAGAATTCAGTGGCTTTTATGTCCCTGGTAAGTGGTGAGGGAGTGGACAGTCTAGGACAGAGGTTGGCAAACTACAACCTGCAGGCCAAATGCTGCCCTAAGTCCCTTCCCTGGGGCACAGCTATGCCCATTCACCCTTTCATTTACACATTGTCTGTGGCTGCTTCTGCCCAACAACCACAAAGTCAAGTAGTTGTGACAGAGACTGTATGGCCTGCAAAGCCTGAAATATTTATAATCTGGCCCTTTACAGAAAGTTTGTTGACCTCTGTCTAGGAGACTACAGGAAATTTCTTGAGAGTGTTTCAGATGAGATTTTTTTTTTTTTTTGCCTAGCAAAATGGTTGGAGCAGAGATGAAAGGGGTGTGGCTAGAAGGGGAAGCCTCCTATATTAAGGCTACAAAGAGGGTGACAGAAATAAAACTCCCCCAAAAGTAAAAATACATGGACTATGATTTAATCAACAAAGAAGAGAGAAATAGGGGAGGGGAGAGCATACCATGACCAAGGAAGAAAAAAGTTAGCCCTCAAACAGTTTGCAATCCATTAAACACCATTGACACATGTTTATAGCACGTCCTTAAGAATGGGGCTTCACATACGAAGGTTAAGAAGCTACATTATGATTACATATTTTTTAAAATGCTGTTGTCCAAGCTTTTCCCAAAATAATTTTCACTCACTTATTCTTCAACATAATCATAAATCAGAACATACTGCTGAAACATGTTTTTGGATAAGGCAATGTTTTAGTCTGTTCAGGCTGCCATAACAAAATATCATAAACTGGATGGCTTAAATGATAGAAATGTATTTTCTCACAGTTCTGGAGGCTAGAAGTCCAAGATCAAGGTGCCAAGATAGTCAGTTTCCAGTGGGAGCTCTCTTCCTAACTCAGAGACACCCACCTTCTTGCTGGGTGTCCACATGGCCTTTCCTCAGTGCATGTGCATGGACAGAGAGAGAGAAATGTCTCTGGTGTCTCTTCTCACAAAAGCACTAATCCCTTTGGACCAGGACCCCACCCTCATGACCTCATCTAACCCTAATTACTTCCCAAAGGCCCCATCTCGAATACCCAATACCATCACGCTGGATGTTAGACCTTCAACATACGAATTGGGGCAGGGGGGTGCACAAACATTCTGTCCATAACAGGCAGTAATTTTTTAAATGAAAACCAATATGTCCACTAAGTCTCATCTTATCAGTTGGAATTTTTTCCAGCCCATCCTCTCAAGAATCAAAAGTAACCACTTTCCAGAGGTAGCATAGGAAATTTTTAGTATCACTTCATCTCTTAGTTAAAAATGGGTCTTCTATTAAATAGAGGAGCAAAGGAGATTTTATATTGCATCACAAAAAAGTCAATAAGCATTCATTTAGTTCCCACAGTGTACACAGCATTTGGGAGATTACAAATTAGAATTCAAACCAACCTTTTTTACTTTGATGGTTTTTCATTTCTTTCCTCCTCCCACCTATCTCTAGCCTCCACCAGGTAGTACCCCTTACTCTTCATCAATAGGTAAATTGCAAGAGACAGAAAACCTAACTGAGAAAACTACAGCATCAGGAGTTGTGATAAAAGGCAATATATGGTGTTTTCCTCCTTGTGTTTCAAAAAGAGAAACATCTACTCATGCAATTGTGTTCATCTGATTGCCTTCTAGACCAGCAAGTCCCATCTCTCTCTCTTAGCAAGCTGGAGAAAATGGATGAAAAATCTGATCAGGAGATACTGGGGACTTGTGATTGGACTGTATGCCATTTCCAAATTCTCAAGAGCAAATTACACCAGATGGGAATAATTAAAACTACTTATTTATATCATACTTTAAAATATGGAGCCAACTGGAAAGATGGCAGCTTGAAGTCGGCATGTCCCTTAATTTGCGTTTCTAAAGTAATATAACAACTTAAGTAGACAAGGCAATATAAATTGCTATAACTCTTAGAGAAGGTAATCTACCACTTTCTATTAAAAAACACAAAGTGCCTACCCTCCAACTCAGTAACCCCGCGTGGAGTAATGCGGCAGGCCATAAAGATAAATGTACTAGTGCTCTGATTACAGGTCGTTTGTAGTGGTTTAAGTGTTGTGGAAGGAAAAGCTAACCAAAGATATAATGTATTGTGTTTGGGTTTATAGATAGATACTGCTTTTTTTAAAATCTACTACACTAAGAAGATATCTAAGTGCATTGTTTATCTAATATCCCCAAGACAAAATGAGCATCAACAAATTTTAAGTACAATGGAACTTTATGAACATTTAATAAGCTTCCTGATGAATTATTTACATTAGCTGTCACATTTTTAAACCATCATTAATTTTCACAACAACCACTGTTTTATGACTTATGTAATTATCTAAACAGTGTTCCTAAAACATTTGAAATAACTAAGCTCTATAAAGAGTCTACACCTTACACCGGTTAGAATGGCTATAATCACAAAGACAAATAGCAACAAATGCTGGAGAGGTTGTGGAGAAATGCGGACCCTCATTCACTGCTGGTGGGAATGCAGGCTGGTGCGGCCTCTGTGGAAAACAGTATGGAGAGTCCTCAAAAAATTAAAAATAGAAATGCCGTATGATCTAGCGGTCCCACTCTTGGGCATCTACCCAATGGACATGAGGTCAACCATCACAGGAGGCATGTGCACCCCTATGTTCATTGCAGCATTATTCACTGTGGCCGGGAGGTGGATGCAACCCAAGTGTCCCTCGACTGATGATTGGTTAAAGAAGATGTGGTATATACATACAATGGAATGCTGCTCAGCCATGAGAAAAGACACAATTGTCCCATTTGCAACAACATGGAGGGACCTGGAGGGTGTTGTGTTGAGTGAAGTGAGCCAGAGAGAGAAGGACGGACACTGCATGAACTCACTCATATGTGGAATATAGGTGAACACAAGGACAGAGAGAACTGATTGGTGGTTACCAAGGGGAAGGGGGGGGCACAAGGGGTGAAGGGTTACATCCACAAGGTGACAGACAAACAAAAATGTACAACTAAAACCCCACAGTGTTATAAACTATTAAGACATCAATTAAAAAAATGGTAAAAAAAAAAAAAGAGTCTATATGTGTGTAGAAAAGTATAGTTTATTACCACTAGGAATAAATATCACTTGCCTTTTTCTCTTTATGTGTTAGGAGTTTGAGAACTAAGCTGAAATGCACTTGATTTTCAGATTCCCCTTAGCTTTGAAAGTCTAGCTAGCAAAAACTGTGTTGTTTAGTGGTTAAATTTCATTCTCAAGGGGAAATCCACGTTTCTGATCTCATATTTCCCCTAAGATGAGAACCAGTATGCATTTATTGTTTAATGTCTATCAATCAACTGAATAAATTGCGATACCTAAATAATATGAAATATTACACAGCTTTATTTTTTTTAATGAATTTGGATCTACATCTATCATCCTGGAGGGAAACCTACATTGTATAAAGTAAGAAAAGAAATTTGTTGAATTTCTTCAGTAAAGAAAAATGAGATCATCAAAAAAAAATTCCAACATAATATATATAAAATTTGTGTATTATGATCCTAGTTTTGAAAAAATAACCAAAAACAACCCTCGTGTGGGTGTATGAATGTGTGTGTGTGTGTGTCCCTGTGTGGGCAAAGAGAAAGGGGTGGAAACATGTATTCTAGTCTGCTAACCTTTGGATACCACTGATGGAGTTGGGGGGGGGTATCATGAAATTTTTCTTTATACATCTTTATATTGTTTAAGTAGTTATAAAGATCATAAATTATCCTTGTAAATAATAACAAGAAGAAGAAATAAAAGTTAAAAAGGAAAGTGGAGGGCGAGGGGAGTATAGATGGTGTTAATAAGTTTTTTCAAAGTTTTAATTGCCAATAATTTATTTCCAGTAACCTAAATTGTTTCCTTGTTTTAGAATTTTTTCCTTTGGATAATTCTTTCCATCTGGAATTCTTCTTCTAGGAATATTTTTGATTAATTAGATTTGTCTAATTTAACCAGCAATTACCAGTTTTATAAAAAGCATCCATACATTCAGGAATAATCTAGCATTAAACAATGCTGTGTAAAAGTGAAGAGCTGAGTAGTAAGCAATCAACATTTAAATGTTTCTAATGTGAACAAGAGGACCTGAAAAACCAATACGAGCTCACAGGCCTTGGACTTCAATAAGTTCACCTATAACTTGCCAACGCCTTCAGACAAATCCTTACAGGAACATACTAAGCTCCTCAGAGTCATCAAGTAAAATCACTCTCCCAAAGTTCAAGTAATAAATATATAAATATATATATAAATGTGAACCCTAGTGAAAGCATCAAATAACATTTTGATAGGACTGTAAAGAAAGGCGACTACCACCTGAAGTACCATAGCTTAAAAGTGTGCTCTTTGGAAGACTGACTTGGAAAACTGGAGTAAGATGACATAAGAATAAGAGAGGATAAAGAGGTCCCACAATCTTCAGCACCCGACAGTTTATACACCCCTATTGCCTTTATGCAAGCACAATCATGACACCATGTCTGCTCTGGAAGACTGAGGCTGTGGGGTGCTATAAGGGCAGGGAAAGCAGTCTTAGCCACAGGCTGCCTGATGACCATGCCCTTGGGCCAAAGCACTCCACACACCTGAGAGGGAATTTCTGCATCTTCTCAGCCCCTAATTCCTTCCTGAGTAGAACATGGGGGACAATGTGAACATGTAACTACATGATTTGATCACAACTACATGCCTTGATCAAAGGAGCAGGAGAAATGACAACAGATCAGCATCCCCAGGAGCTCTCTGGAGCCTGCAGCCTCAAGTCAGCTCCTTCTTCATAAGTCAAATTCTTCCCCTTCATGACCTTCTTCTGCAAGGATCAAATCCGCCCAAACATCTCTCAAGAACTTTCTTCAAGGTGGAGCTAACTAGAGTGTATGTGACTCTGCCTTTAATTACTGCTTGTGGTTTTACTCATTAGAATTCCATCACCAGAAGGAGCCATGGCCACCAAGGACAGAGAAAGCACAGACAGTTCTTTAACTCTACCTGGTCAGATTTCTACCAAGTAAATGACAATCCAGAGCTCTGCCTAATTTCTCTCCTTGCTCTCTCTCTGTCCCTTACAACACAACATTAATAGATTAATGATATATCCTTTATGATAATTCCCTACTCTGATTTATATAAGCTGTCAACTGCCTATCCTGTCTTCCTAAGGTGACAGACATTCTCTTAATCAGACCCAATTTTTGCTTCCAGAAGCACTATTTTGACTACTGATGGTAATTCTGAGCTAACTCAAATTGTCCCACTGTTCCGAGTGTTCCCCACTTTGTGGAGCTTCCATCATCCCATCACAAAATTGTCTGGATTTGTTGTTAGGATCACTACTCCAACTCCCCGTTGGGGTAGAAGGAGATTTCTCATATCCCTGAAAAGAGCACAAATCACAAATACACATCTCTGATCATTGGGTTTCAACTTGCCCTAATTCTACCTCAAGACCAGTCCCCATAAAGTGTTCAGTCCCAGACAACCAGGACCTGCCTCAGGGGATCCAGGGAACATCCCACGGCCCCATCAACCTCCATTCTATGTAGGCCACATTAGTTACTAAAAGGTGCAGGATAACCGTGAGCCCCCACAGTTGGGTCACAGAAATCACAGAAGAGCTGTCACACCACCCAATGCACCACTGTTATGACAGGTGGCTTGGGGTAAATGTGGTGGCCTGTCTCAGGCTCCATTCACTCATTAAAATGAGCTCTTCCATCTGATCAGCAAGGCCTACATCCTCAACTCACTCTTCCACCCTAACACCACAAGCTGGAAAGTGCTTGCTAATCTGGTACTTCTTTCCTTTGGTA
This sequence comes from Tapirus indicus, assembly GCA_031878705.1. Taxonomy (NCBI): domain Eukaryota; kingdom Metazoa; phylum Chordata; class Mammalia; order Perissodactyla; family Tapiridae; genus Tapirus; species Tapirus indicus. The sequence continues at coordinate 42,147,578 of CM062927.1, forward strand.
AGGAGACGCTGATTTGTGTTTTGTGCTTCAACTTTCCACGGACAGCAAACATCCTGAGCTGTTTCTCTACTGGGAAAGGGGTGATGTTAGCTTTGACTTCCTGCCCCATTCTTGGTGGCGTTCCCCAAGAAAATGTGTGAATATTGACGACTGACAAACAAATTTGAGCATATATAAAACCTTTGCCCAAGTGTGGTTCATACTTTCCTTTCCTCTGCAAATGGGAGCCGTCAAAAACAAATTAAGTAATTACACAGTGTTGCTGCAGCTGTGTGTATCCTTGATTACATTATATGACTGTGGTTAAGGGATGACTCTCTCCTGCCTAGTTTTAAAATATTTATAGGGGAAGGGGGGTTGTCAGGGCATGTTCCACAGTTGCCAGAAAAAACAAAAAGTAAATGAAAATGACGTCTATGACATGACTGTGTGTGTGTGTGTATACACACGTGTGTATAGTACATGCTCTGCTATGCTGTAAATGTTATTCTGGACACCTGGTTTTTCTAATTAATAAAAAAAAGCCCACAAAAATACAGAGTGTCTGTCAATTCTCAAATGACCCAATAAATAAAATATCCTTAGTACAAATAGTAGGATTTACTGATCACAATTTATCACTTCTTTTAAAAAATTAGCAATCTCCATTGAAAAAATATATAAATAAATAACAAGTATTTATCCAAGAAAATAACATCTTTAAGAACTATAAATAAGATCTTTAAGATCCTGCAAGGTGAGCATTTGGTTACTTTTTGTTATTTGATATATATATGGTGGAAAAGAATAAAAAAGTAAAAAGGAAACAAAAATGGTTGATCATTCTAGAATGCCTTGCTTTAAAAATCCTACATTAGCCTTTGGACACTGATATCCTCAAAATCCTTAATTTCAGCATTCTGGATTAATAAGGATGAGGAAGAGAACTTATCATTTCAAAGTTTGTACCTACTTTCTTAAGGAATGTCTTCCATCTTGAGATGGATAATTTTCAACAGATTGGATTTTCACAACTATAAGAATACGTGCATTTAATAGAAACACCATGCAAAAGGCACCTGGATCAAAGAGAAGTTGTTATATATGTATTATATATGAACTTTATATTAGATTTTTAAGATAATACAGCTTACTTAAAAACATACACTCAGAATGTTAGAGCTTCAACTGGAAGTAACAACAAAGGCCAAACAAAGAATTAAAGGACAACAAAGAAACATAAAGATAAACCAAGAAACAGGCTAAAACCAAATGAGTATCGACAAAAAAAAAATCTCTGAGACCAAGAGGACTTTCAAAAACTTGAATTTCTATGGAGGAATCACCTTCTCGTTATAAATATTGAGAAGTAATGAGTAAAATGTAGCAAAAACAACAAAAAAATAAACACATAGCCATGCTAGAAAAAAAAAATGGAAAGTCCCCATGTGCCAGTTAAACAGAGAAATCAAGGCCAGAGCAGAGAGGTGACCCAACAGCAGTTTCAGCCTCAAACACAGACCCTAGAGGTCAGGACTGGGTTCTAATGCCCCTCTGAGGACAGGAGACAGAATGTCGGCAAAGGGCAGAGGAGCCATAATTGGATATCCCATGTAAAGCATGGAGCCTTTAAAAACTACCTCCTCCGTGAAAAGAATAAAATAAGTCCTCCCACCTGACTATGAAAGCAGTTAGAAAGCTCACCACCTCTCCAGGGCCTTGGATGAAAAATAACTCACCTGTGAGAAATCAGAACTCCAAGCACCCATTACACGTAGGTGTAGGGTTTAAACGTGTAACACCCACACAATTTAGGCACCACAAACCATGCAGTTGATACAAAAATTGTTCTAAAATCACTCAGCATCCTAGACAATGTGAAACCACTCTTTAAGGATACTTTACAAACAAGGGTTTAAGAGACTCCCACAGGGGCAGGGGCGGGGTGGCCGAGCCACCATAGCTGAAAGGTCATTATAAACCCAATGAGAAATCAAGACACTGTGAGAGAGATTCAGAAAATGTGATCAACAGGAAAATTAGCACTCCCAAAGTATGAGTTATATACAGCGTGAAAGAGACTACAAGCAAATTTATTTAAAACTAATAATGAGGTAAAGAAAGAACAAAAAGCATAAGGAAAAGATCAGACACAATGGAAAAGAATGGGCCAATTTAAAAAGAAGCCAAATAGAACTTCTAGAAATGAAGGACAATCTCACTGAAGTTAAAAACAAATAAAAATATCCACACCCAGATATGTTACAGAAAACTTTCAAAACTTCCACAACAATGAAATGAGAAAGTAAAGGCAAAGTATCCATAGATAAATGGCAATTAGACTGACAGTAGACGTCACATCAACAACAATAACTCCAGAAGGCAGTGAAATGTCTTTAAAGCAATGAAGGAAAATAACCATCTGTGTAGAGTGTATATCTAGCTAAATTATATAGAAGTGATGATGAAATAAAAACATCTTTAGATAGACTAATTGAAAACATGTACTGCCCATAATTCCTCCCTGAAATGACTGTTAGGTTGAACCATATGAAATGTCTGATATTTGGCCATTTTCAATGCACAAAAATGACAATTTCGTATGATTCAAACTAAAACTAAAAGATGTATGTGCTTCAGGAAGAAGAAAAGTGAATCCAGAAGGAAGATGCACCACGCAAGAAGCAATGATGAGCAATTATTTATAAATCTAAATAAGCACTGACTAATAAATAAGAATGTTATTTTAAGAATAATAAAATAACCATTGGAATTTGGAATGGGAGGAGAGAGCTCATACATATCTGAGCACAGCCCTATTAATTAATATTAAATCATATTAAGTCATATATCAATGTTAAAATTTTAACATTGACCACGAAAAGATCAGAAATAAAATATAGAACATCCAAATCAATGGTTGGAATGAGGGGTGGGAATAAAGAAAGTCAGTCTTTCCAAGAACTTAGGAAAGCAGAAAGTGGAAGCAAAAAAAAGCATGATAAATAAAAACACAAAATAAGATGATGAAAATAAGCCCAAAGCACTAGTAATCAAAGTAATGGAACAAATGTGCCTGTTAAAGGTAGAGTCTCAAATAAAATTTTAAAAACAGACCAAAAAAAATCCAGCTATATGATGTTTTCTATAAACATATCTAAAATGGCTCAAAAAGGTCAAAAGTAAACTAGTGAAAAGGATGAAAGAGGATATGCCAGACAAATACTAAGAAGAAGGAAGAGGAGGAGAGGGGAAGGAAGGAGAAGGCAGGAAGGAGGGGAGGCAGGCGGGGAGAAAGCCAGTATAACAATATTAGACATGGAGACTTTAAGACCAAAAAAAAATCATTATTACAGATTAAGAGGGTCATTATTTAATGATAAAACACCAGGAAAATATATTTGCTTTAAATCTGTATGCACCCAACCTTGTAGCCACAAAACATATTAAATAAATAGTTGTAAAGAAATATCAACTGAAATTAAGACTACATTCGATTTCTCCTGTGTTTACTAAAATATTTTCCATCATTAATTAGTTCCTAATGAAGTATTAACTTGTTCATTGAAAAAAATTTTGGTAACTATTATGTTCCAAACTAGAAATTAATGGTGAACGAAACAAAGTCCCTGTCCTCGTGGAACTCACATGCCTGAGCAGAATATATTTATTTCAGAATAAATTTTGAAAACACATGGCTCTCATGTGAGAAACTGCACTCACATCTGAAATAATAACCAGTACTCAAATCACTTATCCAGTCATATCACCCAGCGCCGACATGACTCTCTGATAATAAATTAGACATTGTTAAGAGGTTTGTTAATGTTTTAAGGGTTCCACTGTGTCCAATGGGCTTCACATGTTTGTTCACATATTTATTTGTTTCTTACTCTTGTTGCACATGATTCTAGAACTGACACCCCACAGGATGAAATAATAAAAGACAATAAGAATTATTTAATGTTAAATATACAGAGTCTCAAAAGAATAAGATGTTACGGCCAAATGGCACATGTGGCCAATTAATAATGGTTATAAAAATAATGATTTCATAATTATTGGCTTGTTATATGAGAGATGTAACTGAAAATCCACCACGGTTCCATGATTTAGGAAGTATAAATAGCAACACATATATAAATCTAAGTATAAATAGCAAAGCTGAATAGCAATTTAGCTCACTTTTACATCATTTGCTTTACTCTCCTAATGTAAAAAGCATAAACACACTTACAGTTCTTCTTTGTACGTATGTCTCGATTGAGTCATATATTAAGACGATATAAGGATGTAAATACTTAAATCTTCATGAAGCATGTCTCTTTTCATTAACTGCCAAAGTACACTGTATATAAAATATTCCAAAAGAACAAATTACAACAAAATTTTTTAAAATATGGTCAAAACACAGTTGGCAAAAGCTACCAAAAGAAATGTAGTAAAGTGGCAAGTGATTTATTTATTGATGATGAATAAGACTGCACTTACAAATGATTTCTGCTATAAATAACATGCACAGTTTTAGCCAATATAAACACAATTCTAACAATTAGAATGAAAAAAGTCTTGAGATTACATCTGGTCCCCCAAAAAAGTCAATTTGATACCACAAAAAAAAGAAGTTTCCATATACTTAGAAAACTTACCTAGAATAAAAATAAAAGTTTCAAATTAACCTGATATTTATGGAGCCCCACTTTGCTGTATGGATGATGGCATGTTGTCTCTAGGCTAGTACATCTGAACTAGTGATCATTTCTAAAACTTACGGCTTCCTCATCAACCGGGAGGGTCGAGTAACTGAGTTACATCCGGGAATCTATGTCCCCAGAAGGCCCAGCATTTGATTAGAAGAGGCTTTCCTCGGGTTTAATTTTCTGATAACCAAGGCCTTGAAATGGTTCCCATCGCTTTTGCAAAGTCCACCCAAAATCTCCGTGCATATGTTACTTAACTTGCCAACAGCTCTGAGGGGGAGGAAAATGCCCAATCCACCTTTACCTGAAATTTCCTGTTCAATGCTCGAGTCACTGAGTTTCCACTTTGGTGTCTGCAAAGGGAAGGCCATGCAGGAGAGACAGTAAGTAAAGCCAGGCCCTGCCAAGATGCACAAGGTGACAGAAGATCCTTGAGTAAACTGAAGGGTAACACCTGCCCTGTGGGGGTGAAAGAGAACCAGACTCCACGACACAGAAAGAGGACAGTGTGTAAACTTTACCTGCCCGTCCTTGCTGCTGAAGGGAAGGGAGGGAAGGAAGAATCTCCCCTGAGGGTTAATCCCCACTAGGTGGCCCTCAGTAGGGTTTTCTGTACCAGTTCATCGTGCTTAGATAGTCTAAAGAATCTTAAATGGAGAATTTAGCTTAACGTAGTTGCAGAAGGAATTATTATAGAATTATAGATAGAATTATATATAAACAAATATATACTGGACATATCACAGTGAAACTAAAAAACATCAGAGATGAAAAGAATTTTTAAAAACACTCAGAGAGAGAAGAAAGATTATCTACAGAAAAATGGCAATAAGACTGATGACTGACTTCTCGGCATCCATCCACTGGAAGCCAGAAGACAATGCACTAAAAGAACGAAAATAACCAGCAACCTGGGACTCCAGTTCCTGCAAATATTCTTTCCAAATAATAATGGTAAATCTAGGTGTATGTGGGTGTTCACCATAAAATTCTTTCAATTTAGCTCTGTGTTTGCAAATCTTTATAATAAAATGTTGGAAAAATACTTTCTAAGAACTAAAACATTGTAAGGACTGTGCTTCAGGCAAGAGGAGTATCTAAGATGGAATGGATTAGATGTAAAAAAAATGATGAGCAAAGACACTTGACTAGTAAAAAGGTAAATAAATCTAAACAAATTCACTTTCTAAAACAGTAATAATAATCTAGTTTGTGGCAGAAAACATTCTAGAGATAAAATACCTCTGCAGTAGTGTATAAGGGGAAGTGGAGTGAATAGGGCTTAAGCACTCTACGGTTTTTCTATTTTATGAGAGAACAATAAGGATATTGATCAACTTAAACCTTGATAAGCTGTCAAATTAGCTTTGGTAGGGACTTAAAGATGGAGACAACATAACATCTAAACAAAATTAAAATTAGGAAAAAAATTTAAAAATAAAAACTAAATCCAAAGGATGTCAAGAAAGAATTTTATAGATCTAGAAAAAATGAGACAAAAAGAAAGTCCATAATAAAGCTGAATGGACTAAGAAAAAACAATGAAAACAAAACTGAATTTTTTAAAAAATCAGGTTATGATTTTGTAAGTGATGCAACCTGAAACCAAAGGACAAGGCCGGCCCAGTGGCATAATGATTAAGATCGCAAGCTCCACTTTGTCGGCCCAGGTTCGCGGGTTAGGATTCCAGCTGTGGACCTACACCACATGCCAGCCACGCCGTAGTGGCAACCCACATAAAAAATAGAGGAAGATTGGCACAGATGTTAGCTCAGGGAGAATCTTCCTCAAGGAAAAAAAAATAATAATAATAGTAGAGTGAGATATCACTAGAGATCTCAAGGGCATTCGAAGTACAATAAAGAAATATATTTTAAAAACTAAAGGATATATAACGGTTGAAAAACATGGGAAAATATGTACTAAGTATATACCAATAAAAGAAAAATTAAAGTAGCCATATAAATATCAGACAAAATAGTCACTAAGACAGTAAGGTTTTTATTTCTGAGAGTAGAATGATGAATTGAACTTCTTTCAACAAACTTTGAAACTCCTAGGAAAACAGTAATGACTCTTCAGACATGGTAACTTTGTTTTTCGTCTTCACTTTCCATAACCCCGTAGACTTCTCTCTTCATTTCCCATTGCAATAAGCCCAGCCGGAATCCTCACAAAATCTAGACCCTCATTCCAAGTTCTCTATCTCAGTTCTTCCATCTCTAACCACAACAGCCTTACCCTCTGGCATTCCCCCTTTCTCCAAAAACACCAAACACCAAACCTACTCCATGTCTCCAAACCCTCAAAATTCAACCTTTCCCATCTCATCCCAGGGTCCAGGACTTCAAAGGCACCATTAAATAGATGCAATTCCCTCTTGACCTCTGAACCAATTGCAAAATAAGAGTAAAGCAGATCCTTTAAAAAGGATAAAGCCACCCTTTCCAAATTCTTATGTTTAAGATCTTTTCTGAATACAATGGTCAAAGACATTTGAAATGATTTTGTCACTGTAACTGTACTTTAAGAATGGCCAGCAGTTAGTCTGTCTCACAGCGCAGGTCACATGAGAGTGGTTAGTGATTAACTGAGCGTCGCACTGGAGTTCTCCTTCCAAGCAGACTGACATGGAACAGACACAGGGGAGATTCTGATCTGTTAGACAAAAAAAAGGGGGGCCTAAAGGTGACAGTAAGAAAGAGCCAAAGAGAACAAGAACAAAACAGCATTTACCTACTTTTTAACCAGATTGACTCTGCAAATGTTAAATTGGAATTGGATGTTTACTAAAACCTGTCAGAGGAAAGGAGGATATAAATTGAGTCTTAAATAACACAAATCCCTTTTTTTCCAAAAGTTGAAAGGCAGAATTACTGATTGGGTCTGAATTTCTATTTTTTTTCTCTAAAATACTTTTAGCCAAATGAGAAAGGCCTTGACTCATGTAGAAGACCAGGATCCTAGGTCAAAAGAGCTTCTTTTCAGTGACAGATATTAATTCACATTCCAGCTGCAGAAAGAAGGCACAAACAAGAGAAATGCTAAATGAAAAGGAGAGATTTAAACACCTGCTCAAGAAATACAAGAGATATCACAAAACCAAAAATGGATGCCAAAAGAATTGTATCCGAGAGAATTGCTAAGAAAGATGAGCTGATAATATTACTAAACTGTTCATTTCAATGCAAAAGATAAGCAAAGGCAAACAAAAGAGCCCCTGCATAAGCCAATCTGCACTGGTAACTGGAAACACAGGGAGAATCCGATGGAGAAAGGATGAGCAAAATGTTCTACAAACCGACAGTTACAGAAGGGAGTGGAGGTGGCGAGGAGTGGGGCTGCCTCACTCACTCAACCAGTGCCCTGTTGCTAAGGAAGAATCACACTGTGCGAGTGAGTCAGGCGAGATAGGAGAGAACGGGAGGGATCCCATCTCTGCTAAGTCAGCTGTGGAGACAATGTGGGACAGACACCGGAGACTCCTGGAATGGGAGCTGATGAGACAGGGAGGAAGAATGTGCCCAGCTCCCACTCTGCAGCCACATCAAAGATTTCAAGGATTAGCAAAAATGCCCAATCCCCATTATGCAAGCAACCCTGGATACCCAGCATCTAATCCAGTTGATGAGTTTATTCGGGCCAGTTTTTTGTGGACTTGGTACCAAATGCTCGAATGACTTTTCACCAGAGAAGCAAAACAGAAAAACAGTCTTTTTGCACCACCCTCATCAACATTTCTCAGTGATAATAAAGCAGTTCTATAACTCTGCTAATTCTTTAACATAAAATCATGGCTGCCAATAACGAAATCATAGTCCCAGACTCCTTTCTCTCTAGATGAAATGAAGTCTTGGTTACCTGCACTATTTCAGTAGTATCCAGTCCATGCACTTATTTTCAATCCTAGAAATGAAAGGATAGGTACACTGCTCCCTCTACTGGCTTTGCAGCTGTGATTCAAGACAAGTTTAACCTCAGAACTCTCAGCCTTTTAACTAGATTCCTTTCTCCAATGACTAAGAAATGGAAGGACGGTGTAAGTTTCTTAAAGTAAACCTTAAGTGAAGATTTACAGAACCTTTAACAAACATCACATTAAAGACTTAACATAAATATGCTTAAACCCTTAAAAATAAATCCTATTCATTTATTTTTGTTGGTTTTGCTGGAACTATTGAAATTTTCTGATGTTGACCACCCTGAAGAGTCAAGGACTAGAAAGAAAATTCAAGAAAGGAAAATAATAATAAAACCATTTTAGATGTTTCAAAGCAGTGTTCCCATGCATTTCCTATTCTCTCTCCTCTCAGTACTTGCAGAACCTTTGCCACCCGTTCTTCCATCACTGAAATGTACAAACTCATACAGTGTCCTTATACCTCCATTTTCTCTGAACTCCCAGAAAAGAGTATAGATGTATAGATTTTTTTAAAGTAAAAGTGAAAACTGTGTGGTGTTCCCTGGTTCTTGAAAGCAAATTGGCATAATGGCAGTGGTCTAATGATGCCGGCAATTGAACTCCCCTTACAGGAGCCAACTGTTACTCAGATGGCTTAATGGCTATGTTTCTCCCTTATTGATTACCTAGCAAGTGGTCCAAAGCTGATGTTCCAGAACGTATCGTCTCTCTTCCAAGCTCCCAAATCCACCCTTAACTGATGTATTCAACCAAATTCACTGATTTGGTCATCTGAGAAATATTTACTGAGCACACAACGTGTCAGGCAATGTTCTAGGTGCTGTAGATACAGCAGTGAACAGATGGCTTCAGCCCCTGTTTAACTGAAAAGACAGAAGCTAGCTTAGTGAGTTCCCATTCATTCTTCTTATATGTCAATGAGTTTGTACACATCCGTGCATACTAGGTCAAATTCCAGCTCTGTGAAGTCTTCCTTGACCAACTTGGGCTATGGGTGTCACACCAACACTGATTTCCTGAAATGTCCTGTCATTAAGCCACAACACATTTCCTATATAGACATGTGTTGGCATATAACTGTATGCCAACAAATTAGGTGTTACTCATGTGTGTTATTGCCTTGAATTAGTATTTAAAGGTTTTACTGCCTTTTCACATATGTCTGTATTTTCTCCTCAACTAAACTAAAAGTTCTTTGAAGCAAGAAACACATAGACTGATGTAGAATTATATAAGAAGTCCTAAAAAGGCATAAAAATAAATCTTATTTAACAATCCATCTTTCTTAAGAAGAAGAATATTACATTAAACATAGTCCACCAGCAAAATTTTTATCTAGAAATTAAGTTGGTTATTAATCCAAACTAGCTTGTTTTATGTTAAGATGTTAATTGTAATCCACAGGTCAACTTCTAAGAAAATAACTCAAAAAATATAGTAAAAGAAACAACAGCAAGAGAATTTAAATGGCATACTAGGATATATCTATTTAACACAAAAGAAGGCAGTAGTGGAGAATAGAGGAACAAAAAGGATGTAAGACATATAGAAAATAAATAACAAAATGACAGGCATAAATTCTACTTTATCAGTAGTTATATTAAACGTAAATGGACTAAACATTCCAATCAGAAAGCAGATAGCAGAACAGATTTTAAAAAGATCCAACTCTATGGTGTCCACAAGATATATACTTTATTTTTTTCCAGTTTTATTGAGAAATAATTGACATACATCACTGTATAAGGTTTAAGGTATACAGAATGATGGTTTGATATATATATATTGTGAAATGATTACTACAATAGGATGAGTTAACATCCAGGATCTCATATGGATTCAATAAAAAGAAAAGAAAAAAAAATTCTTGTGATGAGAACTCTTAGGATCTACTCTCTTAACAACTTTTCTATATAGTATACAGTAGTGTTAACTAGTCATCATGTTATACATCATATCCCTAGTACTTGTTTATCTTATAACTGGAAGTTTGTACCTTTTGACCACCTTCCTCCAATTCCCCCTCCCCCCACCCTCCACCTCTGGTAACCACAAATCTGATCTTTTTGCCTATGAGATTGGTGGGGTTTTTTGTTTGGAGGGGGTGAGATTCCGCATATAAGTGAGATCATACTGTATTTGTCTTTCTCTGTCTGACTTATTTCACTTAGCATAATGCCTTCAAGGTTCATCCATGTTGTCACAAATGGTAGGATTTCCTCATTTTTTTATGGTTGAATAATATTCCATTTAAGACATACAATTTAGATGTAAAGACACAAATAGATTAAAAGTAAAAAGATGGGAAAAGATATATCATGCAAAAGTAACCAGAAGAGAGCTAGATTCCTATATTAATATTAGGTTAAATAGTCTTTAAGACAAAATAGAAGATTTTATGATTATAAAAGGGTCAATCCATCAGGAAGACATAACAATTATAAACATATATGCATCTAATAACAGAGTCCTAAAGTACCTGAAGCAAAAACTTACAGAATTGAGAGAAGAAATAAATAATTCTGCAATAATAGTTGGACATTTCAATAACCCTCTTTCAATAATGGATAAAACAATTAGGTAGAAGATCAAAAAGGAAATAGAAGACTTGAAAACCATTATAAACCAACTAGATCTAACAAAGATTGATAGAACACTTCACCCAACAGTAGCACAGGAAATTAGGAGTAGAAAGGAACATCATCAACCTGATACAGACCATCTACTAAAATCCTACAGCTGACATCATGCTTAGTGAAGAAAGATAGAATACTTTTCCCTTAAGATCAGGAACAAGACAAGAATGTCTGCACTCATCACTTCTAGTCATCATTGTACTGGAGGTTCTAGCCAGAGCAATTAGACAAGGAAAAGAAACAAAAGCATCCAGATTGGAAAGGAAGTAAAACTCTTTTTCACATATGACATGATCTTGTACATAGAAAATCCTAAAGAACCCACAAAAAAATTACTAGAACTAATAATTGAGTCAGCAATGTTGCAGAATAGAAGATCAATATGCAAAAATTAATTATATTTCTATAAAATATCAGTGAACAATACAAAGATGAAATTAAAAAACAATTCAATTTATAATAGCATCAAAAAGAGTAAAAGAAACATAGGAATAAATTTAATAAAAGAAGCACAAGAATTATAAACCAAAAACTACAAAGCATCATTTAAAAAACTTAAATAAGACATAAATTAATTGAAATACATCCTATGTTCTGAATTGGAAAACATAACGTCGTAAGGGGCCAACCCAGTGGCACAGTGATTAAGTTCAGGTGCTCCGCTTCAAAGGCCCGGGGTTCACAGGTTCGGATCTTGGGCGCGGACAGGCACACTGCTTCTCAAGCCACGCTGTGGTGGTGTCCCATATAAAGTAGAGGAAGATGGGCACGGATGTTAGCCCAGGGCCAGTCTTCCTCAGCAAAAAAGAGGAGGATTAGCAACTGATGTTAGCTCAGGGCTGGTCTTCCTCACAAAAAAACAAAAAAAACCCCGTAATGTCGTCAAGATGGCAATATTCCCCAAACTGATCTACAGATTCAACATAATCCCAGCTACCTTGTTTTGCAGAAACTGACAAGCTGATGATCCTAAGACTCATATAGAAATGCAAAGGACCTAGAACGGCCAAAATAATCTTCAAAAAGAACAAAGTTGGGGAATTTACACTTCCCAATTTCAAAAATTACTATAAAGCCACAGTAATCAAAACAATACGGTATTGGCATAAAGCTAAACATATATATCAATAGAATAAATAAACTCATAATCTGGTTTATATACCAAAAATAAACCCATACATCTATGGCCAATTGATTTTCAAAAAGGGTTCCAAGACCATTCATTGGGGAAAAAATAATTTCAACAAATGATCCAAATAACTGGATATCCATGTGCAAAAAAACAAAGATGGACCCCCCACCACACTCAATATACAAAAATCAACTAAAAATGGAACAATGACCTAAACAGCTAAAACCATAAAACTCTTAGAAGAAAACCTAGGGGTAACTCTTCATAACCTCACATTTGGCAATGGATTCTTAGATATGACACCAAAAGTATGAGCAACAAAAGAGAAACTAGATAAGTTGGACTTCAACAAAATTAAAACCTTCTGTGCATAAAGGACATTATCAAGAAAGTGAAAAGACAATCTATAGAACGGTAGAAAATATTTGCAAATTACATATCAGATAAAGGTTTAATATGTGGAATAAATGAACTCTTACAACTTAACAATAAAAAGACAACTCAATTTAAAAATGGGCAAAGGACATAAACAGACATTTCCCCAAAGAAGACATAAAAATGGCCAACAAGTACATGAAAAGATGCTAACATCATTAGGCATCAGGAAAATGCAAATGGAAACCACAAAGAGATACCACTTTACACCCACTAGGATAGCTAATCAAAAAGGTAAATAATGACAAGTGTTGGTGAGGATGTGGAGAAATTAGAGCTGTCATACACTGCTGGTGGAAATGTAACATGGTGTAGCCACTTTGAAAAACAGTTTGGTAGTTCCTCAAAAAGTTAAACACAGAGTTGCCATATTACCCAGCAATTCCACCCCTAGGTATATACTTGAGAGAAATCAAATGTATGTCCAAACAAAAACTTGTACATGAATGTTCATAGCAGCATGATTCCTGATAGCCAAAAAGTAGAAACAATCCAAATGTCCATCAACAGATAAATGGATCAACAAAATGTGGTATGTCTGTACAATGGAATATTTTTCAGCCATAAAAAGGAATGAAGTATCGATATATGCTACAACTGGATGAAAAAATTCTGCTAACTGAAAGAAGCCAGAAAGGAAAGTTCACATATTGTTCTTTTTCAAGATTATTTTGGCTGTCTGGGTCCCTTGCATTTCCATATCAGTCTTGGGATCAACACCCTGTCAATTTCCTCAAATAGAATAGATTTCATAGAAATGAAACCAGTTTTGCAAGGGCAAATCTATAGAGACAGAAAGTAGATTAGTGGTTGTCAGGGGGCACAGAGGGTTTTCGAGGGGAATGCAAAATGACTGCTTTATGGAGACAGGATTTCCTTTTGAGGTGATGAAAATGTTCTAAAATTAGTGTAACGATTGCACAACTGTGAATATGATTAAAACCACTGAACTGTAGACTTTTAAAGGTTGAGTTTTATGGTATATGAATTATATTTCAATAAAGCTGTAATTTTCTAAAGATCCAGTGCATCCTGGAAAATTGGGATGGTATAGTTATTGTATCCATTTTTCTTTTTAGCCCTCACAATCTATAGCAAGATGCCTCGTACATAGAGGTGCCAAAAACTATGTATGTAAATGAATGCATATTACTTTGCATTGCTCACAAATTGTTCCAAATATTAGTTGAAGCACAAGTGGATCAAACTCCTTGAGGCAAAGCCCCTGTCTCAGATGTCTTGTGAACACCCATCACTATTAGACATTGCATTAGGATTACACTGAGCCTGGATATACTCTCAACCATGGTGGGGAGAAATGCTCAGTACCTTGCCAGACCTGTAACTCATGATTGTTCAGGAAGCAGCACTGTGCAGGCTGAAAGGGAAGACTCTGGAGTCAGACGATCTAGGTTTAAATCCAACTTCAAGGGCTTAATAACAGTGTGATCTTGGACAAATGACTTAACCTCTGTGAGTCTAGGCTTCCTCATCTGTAAGGACAGGATTAGTAATAGTATCCACCTTCTAGGGTTGTGTGAGGCTTAAATGAGGTAAGGTGTGTAAAGCACTCACGTGGCCTGTGATAAGTGCTTATTATTCATTCATTGAGCTGGTCAACATTCAATGAGCACTGATTTTAATTCTCTTACCTCAAAGGATAGAAGTAGAAGAAGACAGACATGTAAACAAATCAACGCAGTCAAGTGCTCTCACGCTATGGAAGACATCCAAAGAGCAAAAGAGAGACCCTGTATGTATGTGGGAGGGGCAGGGACATAGGCTATCAGGACAGGTTTTGTGGAAGAAGTACCACTAGAGCAGAGTGTTTCCTTAACTTAAAAAAAAAGATATTCATTCCCCAGGTTGAGGGAAATAGGACATTCCTAATGGAGGGAGTGGTAAGAAGACAGCATCATTTGTTCAGGGAGCTGTGATTAGTTCAGCACGACAGGAACACATCCCACGTAAGTTGCAGTCACAGAAAAGGCTAGAGAAGCAAGAGCCATCTCACAGAAGGCCTTGTTTTCCCCTTCACCAGGGCAGACTGAGTCCCCTGGCAAGTGGGAATCCCCCTGCCCTCCTCCAGCAGAGACATTTTCTTTGGTTGGTTTTGTTTCCAAAGGCCATGGAGCACAACAGAGGAAGGACTGAACCTTTGAGACGGCTTGAATATTTCCAAAGTGTTCCTGTAATTTTCATGCCAACAAGGCCAGTCATTCGTTGGTCAGTCGTCATTGAGCACCCATAGGTTGCAGGACAATTATTAGGAGTTACAATTGTCCTTGATAAGTGCATCTGCACTTTGCATAAGCCCAGTTTCCCTGTTAAGCTCCCAGCACGTGCTATCCCCACACTGGGCACCAGAAGGACTGAAACAAGATGGCAGCTCCCAGAGGAGCACCCTCAATTACCGGCAACAAGCATCTGGGCATAAGCCCTCATCATAGGCGATTATGGCCACGGGTTAATATAGCGGTTCCTCCTAATTAATAGCCTGGAGGATTGAAGAAGCCAGAAGTGACCACAACACTCCGCGTTTTTGGAAAAGCCCAGCTGGCTGAGTGTCAGCCTTCCATTAGACCAAACGTTGGTGTGTTGTTTAACCACAGTACCCTTCCCTGGAATCTGGCCCTTTGGCTGACACTCTTCTTTGGAGACAGAGTGTCCCTCTTGTGGCTCAGAAATACCATTTAGGTTTTTCTTCTGCTTCAGCATTCCCATTTCTCATTCTTACAGCTTCTTCCAATCCGTTCTTTTGTTCTCTTGGAAATATACTCAGTCTTTCCTCCCTCCTTTCTTCAGTTTATTTTCTCCAGAGTCATTTTATTTTTTTTCTTTTCCTTCAAAAGACCTGACATCTCTTTTTTTCCCTGCTTCTTGATTTCTTGATTTCTATCCCTTTCTTCCCTCTTTCTCCCACTCCCTGTCTTTCTATTTTTTAATTGACCTCAGATGAGAACAAATAGATTAATCATATTGTGTGTTTCACGACAGTCAGCAAGGTCCATGCATGGCCCTCTTCTTTTTGGTTCATATTTTTTCCAATTACTTGTTTTTAATAATGTAATAAGCATCAATAAATCTAACAACTATTGAAACAAAACTGAGGATCTCACAATGTCTTATAACAAACCACTTGGTAGCCCACCACTCCACCCCCGGCTCCCCCACCCAAGGTAGCCACCATGCCAAATACTGGGCATTCTTTCTTTTCATACAGTAAAATTGTATCTATATGTAGTTCTAAAAATTTTTTTACTCTAGTTTTCTAAGTTTATTAAAAGATATAGGGGCCAGCATGGTGGCATAGTGGTTAAGTTCACGCGCTCCACTTTGGCAACCCAGGGTTTGCAGGTTCAGATCCCTGGCACAGACATATGCACTGCTTATCAAGCCATGCTGTGGCGGCGTCCCATATATAAAGTGGAGGAGGATGGGCACAGATGTTAGCTCATGGCCAATCTCTCTTCCCCCCCTCAAAAAAAGATATAGTGTTGTATGTACTCTTTTTTTTTCTTGTTTCAGCCTTATTTTATAATTTTTTTAACTTTTCATTTTGAAATAAGTTCAGACTTACAGAAATGTTTCAAGGTAGTATATAGAACTCTCATTTAACCTTATCGGTATATATTTTATATATATTATATGTTTATTTACATATATAGTTATTCTTCTCCAAATCATTTGAAAATAGGTTACATGTATCTTGCCTCTTTACCCCTAATACATCAGTGCGAATTTCCTAAGAAAAAGGAAATTGTCTTACATAACCACCAATGAGGAAATTGAACATTGATATCAGACTTAAAGACTTATAGCTTATCAATAGTCCATTTTGAAATATTGTCAATTGTCTCAATAACAGCCTTTATAGCAATTTTTTTGAGTACGGAGTCAGGTCCTGGTGACTTTGTAGAACACAACTATTGTGAATAAAAAGAATCAACTATAGTAGGTAGTAAATAAATGTATGACAAAAGAATGAAGAATAGAAGACATCTGTTGCAAAAATGACATTAACAGATGAAAAGCTGCTTCTTGAACCCACATGAACCAAACATATATAAATAGAATTTTATATTGCTGTAAGAAAGAAGTGCCAGATTACGTAGTATAAACAGAAAATAGATTATCATACACTAAGGAGAACATAGAAAGGAGAAGGGGTAATAATTGTATGTTTCCTACTCAATGGGAAGAAATGTTCTGTGACAATTTCTTTCCAAAAGAATGAATATTTATTATACAAATTCAAGCATATTTGGCTGCCCTGAATTTAACACTCCATAATTAATAACTTTTATCTTTGTATCTCATTGAGCACATTAAAAATCTGTATGTTTTATGTTTGCAAAAACATAATAGTACCACATTTTTAACCACAAGAGTTTTCAAGGGCTCACTATAACTCTTTTCCAAAATTTTTATTAAGTTTTTCCTTACTAAATAACACAGCATGATTATCTCCACTTTTAAAGAAAAATGCACTGAATATTTATCTTTGAGCTCTTCGTAAAGCAAGGAGAAGGAATCTGTTTGATCTTTCAACTGTATTTTATAAAGCAGATTCTACACTGTTGCATGATGGGAGAAGGCCTGACTTACCAGCTCCTCATCCACATGATTGCGGTAAAAGCAGACATAACATTATGGCCCAAACAGAACAAAGATGAGCTTACAAAGTACATGGTTTAAATAATTCCAGATCTTTGGGACACAGATTTCTTTTTTCAAGACACGAATTTCATGTAACCATAATCATGATTGGTGGTGGGGAATTTTAAAAACAGAGTCTCCCCAGAAACTCCAGACTTAGTTACACCACAGCTAAATCAGGTGATTCCAACACATGATTCACATCCCACAAAAAATGAAATGTTTACAAAAACAAGACTCCCAAAGGACAAAGTAGCCTTTTCCCAAAATCCATTCAAATTTTTAAGCCAATCTTTCTATGTTTTGTTTGACATAACTATCATGTTACCTATCTCAAATAAAAGGTTCATACAAACACACGTAGTTTTCATATCTAAGTTTCACCGTTCTGACATATTTTAAATGCAACTTTGCCTTAGTAGATGTAGGTCATAAATCAAGTTTATTACTATATTGATGTATACATATAAATATACTTTTTTATTATGGAAATTTTCAACCATACACAAAAACTGGAGAAGGAATAATATAACAAACTCCCATATGATAATCAGCCAGCTTCAAAAATTATTAGAGATATTAGAGATTATGTTTTTAAATACAAAGATAAGATTACACAGCCTGCTACCTTGTCCTGCCTGCACTATAGCAAACAATAACACTACCACCAACACTGAATGCTTTGCATAATATGAGCTGTTTGACCTGCAAAAACATTACATTTCAACCTGAAATGCCCAAGGGAGTAGCAGTTTTCCTAAATACCTTTTATAATAAAATTGATGCTAAAAACTCATGCTGACTATAAAAATCTGACTTTAAAAAAGGTTTTCTTTTATTGTTATCAAGTTATGCATTTTGCATTTTGTAAAATTTGCGAATACAATCACATAAATTTGCACATGGATGGGTATTTTATGATATTTTGAAATAATTGTTCATTTTCTTTGGTGTGATAACAGTATTATGCTCAAGTAGGAATATTACTTTATTTTTAGGAGATGCATAATGAAGTATTTGAGGAAGAAATGTTATAATGTTTGTAACAATTTCAAATGGTTCACCAAAATTGTATCTGTGTGTGGGGGGGGGGGGTGTAGATCGAGAATTGGCCAATTTTTTTTTTGTAAAGGGCCAGATAGTAAATGTTTTAGGATTTGCAGACCAAGAAACAAAATCAAAGATATTTTATAGATAACTGTATAACCAGTTAAAATGTTGCTGCTTAAAAATGTAAAAACCCTGCTTAACTCAGGGCTGTACAAAACAATTATTTTTAAGTGTCTTAACTATTTCCAAATTATTGAACATTTAATTTATTTCCAATTCTTCATTCACACAAATAAGAATTTCTTAATATGATTTTAATCTATTAATGTATTTTCTCCTTAAGAAAAAGTCTTTTTGATGATAACGAGTGTAAATAAAGCAATTTTCTGTGTTTCTTTCACGGAGGAGAGGAAGAAGGGATGGTAAAAATTCATGGCTAATATTGCTGTAAAATATTCCATATCTTCAAAGCCCTTGTAAATTATTCATCTTGAGAGGATAAATTGAATAACATGGATAAGAAAAATGAAGAAAGATTTTTTATTTTGGTAAAATATACATAAAATAAACTTTATTCTTTTAACCATTTTTAAGTGCACAATTCAATGACATTAAGTACATTCACAATGTTGTGCAACCATCATCACTATCCATTTCCAGAACTTTTTCAAACTCCCAAACAGAAACTCTACACACATTAAACAATAACTCCTCATACCCCTCTCCCCTCAGCCCCAGTTAACCTCTATTCTACTGTCTGTCTCTACGGATTTGCTTCTTCTAGGTACCTCATGATAAGTGGAATCATATAGTATTTGTCCTTTGTGTTTGGCTTATTTCACTTAGCACAATGTTTTCAAGGTTCATTCATGTTGTAGCATATATCGAAATTTCATTCCTTTTTAAGACTCAATAATATTCCATTGTATGGATAGACCACATTTGTTTATCCATTCATCCATCGATGAACATTTGAGTTTCTTCCACCTTTTATCCATTGTGAATAGTGCTGCTATGAACACTGGTGTAACAGGATCTGTTTCAGTGCCTGCTTTCGATTATTTTGGGTATACACCTAGAAGTGGAACTACTGGATCATACAGTAAGTATATGTTTAACTTTTTGAGGAACCACCAAACTGTTTTTCAAACAAAGATATTTGATAATAGACGGGCATTAACAATTATTTTTCTTCTCACTGTTTCTTTGTTGATTTGCTGGCCCCAGTACCTGTCACCTTCATCTTCCTGTCCCTTACTTTACCCAAGTCACACTGGCTGCTTGCTGACCTCTGACTCCTCAGGCACACTCCCTCTGCCTGGAACTCTCTTCCCAGACACACAGGGTCCATGCCGCATTTCCTCAGGTGTCTGCTCCAATGTCACCTCCTCAGAGAGGCCAGACTACCCTGACTATCCTATCTAAAGTGACTGTCCCTGTCACTCTTTATCTTAACTTCCTACTTATTTTCTCTTCCTACTCCTCATCGTTACTCAACCTAGTGAATGTTTATAGTTGTGCATCACTTAACAACAGGGGTACGTTCTGGGAAATGTGTCGTTAGGTGATTTGGCCGTTGTGTGAACGTCATCAAGTGTACTTACACAAACCTGGACGGTATAGCCTCCTACACACCTAGGCTCTATGGTACTTATCTTATGGGACCCCTGTTGTATATGTGGTCTGTCATTGACC
This sequence comes from Tapirus indicus, assembly GCA_031878705.1. Taxonomy (NCBI): domain Eukaryota; kingdom Metazoa; phylum Chordata; class Mammalia; order Perissodactyla; family Tapiridae; genus Tapirus; species Tapirus indicus. The sequence goes on from CM062927.1 coordinate 42,167,787, forward strand.
AAAATGTCTTTATGCTGCGCATGTATGTGCCTTCGTCTGTCTCTGAGTTGGATATAAGTGTCAGGAGGGGAGGGACTTTGTCTGCATATTCGCTGCTGTAACTCCTGTGTTATACACTTAGTAGCTGTTTAGTAAACATTTGTTAAATAATGGAATGAATGAATACTTGAGACTTGGCCTTGATTTGCTAGAAAGATATAGATCTCATCCAAACTTCATTCTTGGACGCATGTATTTGGTATATTTGCTCTAGTTTTGATTATGCTGCATAGCAATTCCTCTTACATATGTATTATGTGTACAAGTTAAGCCTCATATTTTGTGATTACTTTTTTCTATTTTTTATTTTGAAAAACTTACTGCTATGGAAAAGTTACATGAGTAGTACAATGACCACCACATACCTTCCATCCAGATTGACCAATTGCTAACAGTCTAACACATTTGCTTTGTCTCCTTCCCCAGGTATTTATTTTTATTGTTATTCTGAGAATCTTGACAACATTACTCTTAAATTTCTTAACTTTTAAAACATCTGAAAACCACTGAAAAGCTGACTTCCTCAGGGTTTCCAATTTTCACATTAAATGTCTTTTGAGAACTAACTGATCTTGAGTGGACAGAAAAGGATGCAAAAACATATACATATAAACAAATCCAGGAGCTATTTTTAAGGACAAGTTCAAATTAAAAGCTTCATCTTGCCAACCCAAAGTGACATCATGTTTTAGGAGTTAGATTCAATAGATCTCTGATGGTTTACTTACCCTGTGAGGACACAACATGGAGCAAGACAGAGGCAGATTCTGCCCCAAACACATTTTGCCAAAATGAGCAGGTGACGTCAAAGTCTGTTATCATGTCTTTAACTTTCTCTTTATACAGATTTTGCTCTAACTCCATCCTCAGCCAAGCTTTGTGGAAAAATTCACCAAAGCTGCTTTGGATGTTTTTTTCTTTAACTCTACTGCCATCTAGTGTGAGAAGAAAGAATTCTGGGCCCGGTAAAAAAGAGAGTCAGTGTGTACCATTTGCTTACTCGTCTAGATTCAAAGCCTGTTTTACTGCAGAATAAACTCTTGGGAACTATACCTTCTTGCTTTGCTTTGGATTAAGTAAAATTTCTAAGGAAAAAAAAAATCATACTTCAAAAATCAGAATATATTTCACATTATCCTGAAAACAAACGGGGCAATCAGCTTGGTTTTCCCAGCGACCCTCTGGCCCATGTGACCTCACAAAGGATTCCCCCACCTTCCCCTTTCATCCAATCACTACTCAGGTCTTTGGCATGGTATTTTCCTTCTTTCCAGTGTGATAGGTTGGAAAGAGGAGAGAGAAAGAAGGAGAAAGTCTAAGGAAAGAGGAAGAGAAGGAGACAGGAGTGCTGATGATAGAAAAAAAAATAATAAAAACACTGAAGAGACTAAAAGGTGGGATATAGATAAGAGAAAGAAAGTGCAGAAGGAAAACCATGCAATGTTAGAATAAGACACCCAGGAGCCTAGAAGGACAGAGAAATACAAGAGAAAATGTCAAGGGTCCATGGTAGCAAGAGGAAAGGAATGAAATGGAGAAGCAAAGGGTTTTGCTGATGAGTTGGTTGTTCACTGATCTGCCTCAGGAGGGTCCTCCAGGCCAGGTCCACGCACCTTGGGCAGTTCAGAGATCTCAACCCTCCCCGGCCCACATCCCACCACACACGCGCGCACACACACGCTCTGCTCCCCACCCTGCTCTGTTCTTTCCTGGCACTCACCCCTCCTTCCCCAAAGGATAATTGGCTTCTTTGTTATGCTTGCTGTCCACCCCCCTGGAATGCAGGCTCCAGGAGGGCAGAGATTTTTGCCCTTTTTTCACTAGTTTGTTTACAGATATATCCCAAGTGTCTAGAGCAATGCCTGGTACATATATGGCACACATTTAATAAGTATTTATTGAATAAATGAAGGAATGGTGAAGTCAGTCTAGAAATGGACAAGAAGATATATTTGCAACGTCTGTTTTGCTTCATGACTATGATACCTTTTCTCCCGGGAAGACCACGTTTTCTTTCGCAGGCTACCACCTGGTTTTTAACATATACTTCCTGCTATAGACTGAATGTTTGTGTCCCCCCAAATTCATATACTCAAACCTAATGCCCAATGTGATGGATGGTATTAGGAGGCAGGGCCTTTGGGAGGTGATTAGGTCCTGAGGGTGGAGCCCTCATGAATGAGATTAGTGCCCTTATATAAGGACCCCAGAGAGCTTGCTTGCCCCTTCTGCCATGTGAGGACAGAGTGAGAAGTCTGTCTCCCAGAAGAGGGCCCTTGCCTGAACATGCTGGCACCCTGATCTCGGACGTCCAGCCTCAAGAACTGTGAGAAATACATCCTGTTGTTTATAAGCCACCCAGCCTGTGCTATTCTAACAGCCTGAATGGACTAAGACACTTCCCTTCTGAGGAGACAAGCACTTCTTAGAAGTCACTGGCTATATTTCCACTCAAATCAACATGGCTTCTGAAAGTTAAATTCTGACATCAAAAACAGAGATATTGTTAGGAACCATGTAATGCTAGAACCAAGTCACTTTTTAGAAACCACAAAGCAAACTAGAGAAGGTATAAATCCTCACTTCAGGCTAAATCTTAGAAATACTCTGGAGCAAGAAAAGCAAATTATAAAAGGTTATTTTGCTTTCTTTCTATTCAGTATCTCTATTTAAAATCTCTCTTTTCCCTATATTTTCCCCCTTGTAAGTTACACTAGTGTCTTCATATCTTTCCCATCCCTGGCTCAAACAGATAAAGTGATAACTGAATTTCTGAACCCTGACCATCAGTATAACAAAGAATTCTAAAGAGCTTTAAAAAATTACTTGGGAGTTAGATTACATGAAAAGATATCAAAATCATTAAGGAATAAGGAAAGGAAAAGTTTAAGAAGATGGTTTTCCATCTGAAATTTGAAATGTCTGTGTGATGCTGGCACACTTTATTACACTAATTGGAAGCATTAAAGGAAGCTCAATTCACTACTCAACAATCAACAAGAAAGAATTTTTTCAAGTGTCTCATGAATGGGTGGATTTACATTGGATGGAGATACAAAGGTTGATTTGGAAATCTGGCCCTTGAGGCATGCCTGCAAAACAATGCTGATTCTACAAGTGCTCACACAAATCTGTCTCGGCAGCCTGACACTAACATTGCTTTCAGATCACACACCACAATTTTCCAAGCATTCACCCCTTCATTATCTAATTTGGTCGTCCTAATATATCTGTAGTGTAGATAGGACCAGGTATTATCTTCGGCTGCACTGTTTTGTGGCTTTTAAGTAAGGAAGCTGGACTCAGCCTATTTTTCCTTCTCCATCTCAGCCTCCTAATGTCATGGACATGAGAGTCACATCAACACAGGGTCAGGGGTCTCTCCCACCTTCCACCAGACCATTGTATGTCCTGGAGTGAATTTCATGCCACTGTGAATCCTAGTGGGTGAATGCAGCAGGAGTCCTAGATCTAAACTGGGGGTTTTTAAATGGTTTGGTGGAACCAGCTTGCAGCAATGAGCACAGCTTGGTCACCATCTGTCTGACCATGGGCAAGTTAAGTAAACTCTCTGAGTTTCAGATTCCTCATTTATAAAATGATCATGTAGGTCTGCGTGGTCTTTAGGGTAGTGGATTCCAGACAATAAGTCCACAGGTCCATTTAAAAATATATTTTTTTAAATTATATATATAAATTTATATAAAATTTTAAAAATTTATATATTTTTAATTTTAAGGATTAACATGGGCTTGCCAACTCTTTATTGGTTGAAATAAATTCAAGATATCAACAACTACAACCATCTACCCACCCCTCCTCTCATCCTGACTCCAACCAGTGGAGAACTGACACAGAGATCCAAATGAGGACCCAAAAAACAACTTTATTAGGGGATTGGTCAAGTGCCAAATGTTCCACAGAGTAATTGGGAGTCTCATAAAGCCAACTAAGGGAACACCAGCTGGCATCTCTTGATGAACTGAATTTAACAACCATGCCTGATGCCAATCAGATGCACAGCAGCCTATCAGATATGTGCTTCTTCTGCCTAGATGAAGCTGGGCCTCTGTTCCCTGCACCTGCCTCTGGTGGCTGCTTCTAGGGGCTGTGAAGCGGGCAGTTCAGCTATTGCAGAAGGCTCTCAAACAGGTCAAAACAGAATATTAAGATAACTTCAAGGCCATACACACTGTAGGCCAAAATTCATTGCCTTTTCTATTTTCCATCTCAAATGATATTCCACTCAATGCTCAACATCATTCACCACAGATCTTACAGTGAACACTAGATGAAAGTCTAAAATACTCCAAACAATGCAAAACCAGCAACACAAAAACACCTAAATTTTAACATGAACTCACATCAATGATTACATTTCTGAAGAGAGGTTGAATTCCAAAGATGAAATCCTTTGCCCTTGGTCTGAAGACATTAAAATTCAACTTTTTATCTCACTCAGATTTGCTGTATTGTACGAATCTTCTTCTCCAGTACATAATCCTGACAGCAGAACTGTCTCTTTCGTGAGTGTTACAGACATAGGATCATGGACCCCAGTGGAACAAAAGGCACTTTCAGGAGCAAGACAGAGGTTAGAGGTACCATCCACATGCAAGCTTCCAACAGGATGGATCCTAAGAGAGGAGCCACTGAAATGGTGCCCAGTATCTGACAAGCACTCCTGCATCTCCTTCTTGATTGCTCTACCTCTGCTTCTCAGCTGAGGTAAAGAATTTATCCTACATCTTCTTCAACTCCCCAGCTCTGTGCTCAGGAAGATGCTAGGGCTGTCCATGCATTTTTAGGCCATTCCCAGAACTACTGGTGCAACAGGTACCAGCTGTCATATTGAGGGTCTGACTCAAGTTCCTGTAGAGCAAAAATCAGTTAAATACAAACAAGAATATTAGTCAGCCTTAAAACAGGAGGAAATTATGACACATGCTACAACATGGATCAGCCTTGAAGACATTAGGCTCGGTGAAAGAAGCTATTCACAGAAAGATAAATACTGTATGATTCCACTTATATGTGGTACCCAGAATAGTCAAATTCACAGAGACAGAAAGTAGAATGGTGGTTGTCAGGAGCTGGAGGGAGGAGGAAATTATTGTTTCATGGATGCAGAGTTTCAATTTGAGATGAAAAAGTTCTGGAGATGGATGGTAGTGATGATAGCCCAACAATGGGAATGTACTTAAAACCACTGAACTGTACACTTAAAAATGGTTAAGATTGTAATTTTATGTTATGTGTATTTTACCACAATTTTTTTTTAATTTTAATTTTAAAAAATCTCTCTTAGCCTGATTGTGGAACTAAGAACACCTTTCTTCAATTCTCTCCAACCCTTAGTTAACCAATGATGGCAGATGCAATGAAACCGTCAGGGCAACAGGAGGCCCTTTTAGTAAATTCCATAGCCTACCCAGCCTTCCTGTACTCCCCACTTTGGTCCATGGAGAAAAGCTCTTCCTCCAACCTTTAGGCCAATGCTGGGAAGGGAGCTTCCACTCCACATTCTTGCTATCCAAAAGGAAGAGAAGAACCTAAGCTGATTGGTGAGAGCTGACATTTACAGGGCAAGGTCCTGGGTGAGAGTGAACTGCGCCTGCCATTCTCCTTGTGTGGTTAAGCTAAGCCCAGCCCACTCTAGCAATCCACAAGTCTCACTGCTCCACCTCCTCTGCCTGTGGCTGGGTATGAGTCAGATCAGCCTTGTGGGATGGACTTGGCTGAATTTGGTTTTGGGGGAGGGAGGGGGAGGCTGCCCTCTGGACCAGATGTAGGGTGTTACCAGGCCCTTGCCCAGCCCAGGACCAAAGTGACACTTTGATCTGATCCCCATCTGGGTCTCAGTTTCTTGAGTCTCTTCTCCTCTGACAGGTGCAAGGGAAACAAAATACCTCTATCCATCTTAGCTTTTCATCTGGGGCTCTTTAACCAAAAAAAAAAAAAACAGATCAAGAAGAGAAAAACAAAGCATGCAGCATGCATCACACAAGAGAAGCCTAAATGAAGAGTAACTCAAAGCAGTGGCTTAGAACTCCAGCTTGGTTCTTCAACCAAGAACAACAAATTTCTAGAGAAATGACAGGACAAAGGAAAGCAGTTTTAGGCTTCCAAGGGTGGCAAACTGTGGAAGGTAAATATATGGGAGGAAGCTAATGAAGTAAGGTTTGTCTGTAGATTCCTCTGATGTCTCTGGGAGATAGATAGTAAGAGTCTACCTCCAGTAAAAGGAGAATTTATACCCTGCCTCTAGGCAGAAAAGGGGAGTTATTCTTGCATTTGCTGCTTCTTAGCTTTCAATTCAAAATAACTTTTCTGTCAAAGAGGCACATTTTGGTGACATATTCTGGTTTCCTTCACAGGAAAAGGACAACAAAGAAAGGGTAGAGGATAAAGATTTCATTCCCCAAAATCACCATAAAATGGCCTTTTAAAAATTAGAAAAGTAGGACAGACATCCTTTTTTTTTACATTTCTTTTAAATTTAATAGTTTTGCTTTATACAAAACTTACTTTCTTGTTTCTTTGTTCTTCATTTTGTCCAAATTGATGAAAATTTCCTAATTATCGCCAGTCCATGAACCTACATTTGAGGAACATTTGAGGAGTATTCCTCTGAAGCACTTTTTTGCTCTAAAATTCTCTGATACTAATATTGTTGCTTCTGCTTCGACCACCTCTCCCAGAATCCCAGGAATGGAAGGTTAATAAAAGACTCTAGTGAAAACCAGGATTTAATGCCTTGCAGAATGCTTTGTATGGATAAATACTCGACAAAGAAAAAATAAGAACTTTCTCCTGTGCCGGGGTGATCCAGGAACTCATCTGACCTAAAGTTCCATCTGTTTATCTGAATCCAGGGTCTATCTAAACCAGGACACTCAATTGCAGATGGAAAAAAAATACCAAGGGTGACACAGGCTGGGGCACACTGCATCAAAAATGATTTCGCAATAGGTACCTAGTTTATTTTTACTTCATGAGGCTGCCACAAATTCAGGTTTCTCTGGTTCATCTCCTTTGTGTTAGTATTTATTTATTAAAGTAAAATTATGTCTCTTCACTTTAAAAAAGTTACACTAAACTGCCTCCACTTCTTGATGTTCTCCAGGTATCTGTGTTCATCAGAACTCATATATTTCTCTGAGAATTATTAGCTTATCCTCCCTACCCTGTTCCCAAGCAGAGAGGGAGAGAGAAAACTCTGTGTCCCCATCCCCACTAAAAAGCCATTCTCTCTTTGCAAGCAACCAGTGCATTTTTCAGCTGACATGTCCTAGATTGTTCTAAAAAGAGCAGCAGCATGAGAAAATATAAGAACATATGATTCAAAGACTCTCTGGGAACTGCCACAGCCAGCTCATAATTACAAATGCAGGGGTAGGTGGAACATCTGTATTCTGAGTCACTCCATTTTTCTAGAAGGGAGATTGCCATTAGCCCTTCTGAAGCACAAACCTTTGTGGTCTGCAAGTAGACTCCAGAACTGGTTCATGGTGTGCTCTATCTTGAGATGGCAACTGACCCCTCCCCACTCTCACACAAACTCGACATATGTAGAAGTCATCTAAGTTAATTATTGACTGCCTGCAGCCTAGAGAGTTTTTACGCCTATATTTTGAATAATGACTATGCAAAAGCAACATTTGTGTGTGTGTATGCATGCACGTGTATGTGTGTGTGTGTATGTGTTTTGGGGAGAGAAGAAAGTACATAACCCTAAAATCCTATAAAGGTTCCTAACCTTGGTTCTCTAATGCCTGGAAGGATACAAATTTAGGGATATTGCCTTTTGTGGGAAGAGATACTAGGAAAAAGTGAAAAGGGAGGCAAATTTTTTTCCAGAAAACTATAAAAACAGTTATTCCAAAAGAGAGCTGGTTGAGGGTTTTTGATTAATGAGTAACAAAAAAGATGATGACGAAAGAAAAGCAAGACATTGATGAGTGAAAACAAGCTAGCAGCAGGGAGGGCCAACCCAAGTTCACCAATGTGTTTTTAGGAGTCAGTCTCTTCTTCTGTGACTCCTATGGGGACATTTCACTGTTTATACAGAGAGTGTAAACATATCTGTTGACTTAACAAAACACTGATTTTCATTCCTCATCCCTCCCTCTCTGGTAAATAGCCTGACTTTTAGGCTCATAGGCTTTGGTGTAAGTTTGAGGTTCAAATCCTGACTCTGCTATTCATAGCTATGTGTTTTAGGACAAGCTTCCCATCCTCTCTGAGTTCCAGTTTTTGCACCTATATGATGGGGATAATAGTCCAATTCATCTCGGAGGGCAATAGTAAAGATACAATGAGATACTGCATTAACCGCCACAGTTCAGCTCCTGGCTCACAAGAGGGCTCTCAATGACTGTTGGGATGGAGTGAGATGGCAGTTTATCATTGTTGGTTTTTCTAAATAAAGGCTCATGCTTATGAACACCTGGTACAGAATAAACCCAAAGCTCTCCAGGATAGGCACTAAAACCCCAAACTCTAAAGTGACAACAACATCACATGAAAAGCTTACAGGAGATAGCTTTGGGTAAAGAAATGCAACAAAACCTGAAAGGAGAACAGACGATGGCAGAAATATCCCCTTTGGAAACTTAGACACGCCCAAGTGTTTGCTATAGAGAGATGGCACATTATGATCAGGACTCCTTGAACTGGCCACAGGTCCTACCTGGCAATTCCAGAAACTAAAATGGTCTGAATCGGAACTCTTGAGAATGTAAACTTTTCTACTATCTTGTCTGAGGGTAGAAATAGGGAGAGGAAGGGGTGGCTGGTAGGAAGGAACTGTGATGGGACCATGGTAGGAGGAATACATCTCGGGAAGTGGGAGGAAGCTATTCATCATTTGCACTTCCTTTCATCCTCCCCTCCACCTGTGTCTCCCCAAATGGCATGGGCAAAAGCACTGGATATCCTTCAAACTTGACCAGAAATATCCTTCTAACATAACATAATGAACTTCTATTATTTTATTATTACTTAGTGTCAGTAGCTGGCACTAGAATTCAGCTTGCATAAGATCCATCTTTGTTGGGGAAAGGCCCAGGTCAGTCCACTTGGGGAAGTGGAATACCTGTGGGGTCATGGATGTTGGCTGGCATGATGGTTTCTGCAAAATAAAATCACCCTGCCTGGGGTGAGATGCCTGTGACACTACTGAGTGGAAGAGGAAGAAGAGTCAGGAGGGAGGAGAAAGTTGGGAGAAAGAGAAGAAAAAAGAGTCAGCAAAACGATGGGAGGTTGGGTAGTGGTGGACGGGACAACTCCTCCAAGTCTCACCAAAACCACTAAACCCATGAAGGCTTAGGAGGGGGTTATAAGTACATGCAGGGCTCATCTCTGAGTTGATAGGCTACAAACCAGAGAACATACATGTAGAAGTAGGAGCTAGAGGGCGATGTGATTAAACATACGTACATCTGCTAAAGGCTCAAACGTCACAAGCAGACATGGAGAGGTGAAAAAAGACCTAGAGAAGATGAGACAGTATGCGAGTGCCTGCCAATCAGAGGGAGCTGCCTGTGTCATGCACACAACCCCGCACACCATCACTCATCCACAAGTATTGGCTGGACTTCTACCATGTGCCAGGCACTGCACTGGACTGTGGAACAACAGGGTGAGCAAAGCCAGAGTCCTTGCTCTCCTGCATCTGCACACTAGTGGGAGAGACAGGCATTGATGAGATAACTGCACAAACGTGTAAATTGCAATTGTGAGGAGTGCTGTGAAGAAGGGGTGCATGGTACTGTGAGACAATACAGCAGAGAGACTGGCCCAGGGAGGGAGACCAGAGAAGCTTCCCCAAATAAACGATGTTTGATCTGAACACTGACGATGAGAAGATGTTAACTGGGTGAAGAAAGGAAAGAAAAGCAGCTGGAAAGAAGAATATGTGTGAAGGCCCCGGGGTGGTAGGTTTGAGGACTGAAAGAAGGCAACTTGTGGCTAGGGCAGCAAGAGCCCGGGGAGAACGGGCAGCGTGATGTCGGAAGAGGGCGGAGGACCAGGCTCCTCGGGGACTGCGGACCATGTGATGGAGTCAGTCCTTGTCTCAAGAGAGCGGGAAGTCATTGAAGGGAAATTGACAGGAAGCCCCAAGAAAGTCTAAAAATGGCAAATAAGACCCCTGTTTACACTTTATCCCCACCTTCCCCGGCATCTCCACTGACCATCAATCTGGCTTAGCCTGAGTAAATAAGCAGGCCCAAAATCAGAATAGAAAACATTTAATTAGCCTTGTTAACTTAGTCATTTCATTTAAATAATTAGTATTTTTTAAATGAATTTTCCATCAACATACAAGAAAAACCTCCAATTCTGAACCACCATCAAAACACAAATGTCCATGTGTAAATTCATAATTCAGTATTTAATCTTTAGTTACTTAAAAATTACTGGATTAGGAGTCAAACGGCCTGAGTTCTAATTCTGACTTGGCCACTTATTAGTTACATGGCCTCGGGGAAGTGTCAGCTTCCTCATCTGAAAATGGAGTAATAACCCTTACCCAATGTACCCCACGGGATTACAGTAAGAGCCTTTTGTAATAGAGCAATACACCAAACAAAGAGATCATGATTAACCTTTCTCCAAACTGTACAGGAAAATACACAACTTTATTCCATTCAGATAATGGATTTTTTTAAACCACATATCAAACTGTTTTGCAATATTGTTATAAAATAATGCTTTATCTTGAAAGTCATTGCCTCTAACACATTATAAAATAACTTCTTGTGTACATAAAACCACCGAGAGAGATTCTTTGAGAAGAAAGTTTTGTTTCATTTTATTGTAATACAGATGAAAGATTCAGTTTAAGTATTATCACCCAAGTTTTATATCTACTTTTTGTGTGTGTGTGTGTGGGGAAGACCAGCCCTGAGCTAACATCCGTCGCTAATCCTCCCCTTTTTGCTGAGGAAGACTGGCCCTGGGCTAACATTCGTGCCCATCTTCCTCCACTTTATATGGGACGCTGCCACAGCGTGGCTGACAGGCAGTGCGTCGGCGGGCGCCCGGGATCCGAATTCGCGAACCCTGGGCTGCCAAGCGCGAAATAAACCGCTGCGCATCTACTTTTAAAAGAAAAAAGATAAATGAAAAGATGCCTGACTCATAAAAAAGAATTGCATGTGAAAACTACGTGAGATGCTATTTCTCACCCATCAGATTGGCAAAAATGTAAGCTCTTGACAAAACAGTCTGTTGGACAGACTGTGGGAAAATAGGCACTCTCGTTTGCTACTGTCGGGTACAAAACATACAATTCCTACAGAGGCGAATTGGGCAATATTTAGCAAAACTACATATGCATTTACCCTTTGGGCCAGAAATCACACTCCTAGGAATTTATCCTGAAAATACACCTCCAACAGTACAAGAAAACACATGCACAAGGTTATTCATTGCAGCATTATTTGTAATTGCAAAATACTGGAAACACCCTAAAGGTACATGCATAGGAGTCTGATTGAATAAACTATGGTGCATGTACTCAATGGAGTACTATACAGCTGGAAAATTAAAAAATGAAAAAGATTTCTATGAAATGACACAAACTGATTTCCATAGTATATTATTAAGTGAAAAAAACCCAAGGTACTAAAGATTATATGTAGTATGCTACATTTTGTATGATAAAAGTAAAATATATATTTATTCATTTATTTTTACAAAAAAGACACATAGAAAAGATAAACAAGAAACAAAGGAATTTGGTAACCTATGGGGGTTGGGAGAATGGAATCAAAGAGAGTGGAAGGGGACAGGACTTGTCTGAATATAACCTTTTAGTTTTAGATTTTGAACCACGTTAGCATTTTACATATTCAAAAAATAAAATTAAATCAACAAGAATGAGGTGGATAGGAGGACCTGAAAATGAAAGAAACAAATTTGATTATAACCAACTTGATAACACAATTACAAAGAAAAAAAGAATTAATCCAAAAACTGTTGAACATAATAACAAAGTATTCTAACTGTACACTTTCAGTGGGATACAGTCTAAGGACAAACAAAAAATCTTGAACTTTACTTGGTAGGCTTGTTGTGGGTAGTGATGTTGGTGAGGCAATTCTGAAACTGTTTTGTGTATATTGTAGGATTGAGCAAATGAGTAAATATATCGATGTTTTGAGGAAGCACAGAGTTCACTACAGGAGAATAAAGACACGACTATGGAATGGAGCAAGGAGAGGAAGAATCCTATACTATTGAATTGGGTATCAATCAGAGGTATCATTATGAACTCAAGATTTTTAAAAAGCGTTTCTCACTTCTGTCCATTGGGAAGACCTAAAAGCAATTTCGCCCTAGAGTGATGAGTACACAAGGCACCCAGGTCTTGCTTTCTAAACACCACTCTCCAAACCCTTTGGGAAAATGACTAATTTCAAGGTGAACCTGGAATATCTTTTTGTGCCAGAAATTAAAGAAGTGCTCAAAACTGAGGAAGATATGTCAAAGAGATATAAGAACCACTTTAAGGGGCTGCAATTTGCCAAATTTAGGACAACTTGAGCATCAAAATGTATTATAACACACTCTATAAAATAGAATCCATGAGTCCACACTGATACTAATGAAAAAAATTTAGGGGATTAGGAGGAGAAGGGAAAGCCCTCCTTTATAAAAAAAAATGCCAACTAATAAATATAGAAAAAAATGATACAAACAGAAAATCTCTATTTAACAACTACCATAGTGATATTTGATTTCAGGAGAGAATCATCAATGGATACTAAAATCTTTGGGAGAAAGATGGGAAAACAGGATATGCACACAGCCCAGCGTATCACACCAGAAGTTACTTATTAGGGGCCAGCCCAGTGGCGTAGTGGTTAAGTTCATGCATTCTGCTTTGGCGGCCTGGGGTTTGCAGGTTTGAATCCTGGGCATGGACCTACACACTGCTCATCAAGCCATGCTGTGGTGGTGTCCCATATACAAAATAGAGGAAGACTGGCATAGATGTTAGCTCAGGGACAATCTTCCTCAAGCAAAAAGAGGAAGATTGTCAATAGACGTTAGATCAGAATGAATCTTCGCCAGCAAAAAAAAAACCAAAACAGTCACTTATAAATTACAAAGGGGAGAAAGGAATCTTTATAATGGAGAACTATGATAGACAACACCTTAACCAAATGATCAAACTTAACATCTTCATTGAAAGGACATATTCACAATATATATCCTCTGTTGTGATACAGTAAGATGTGTAATACAACATCACCTATGCAGTATTCCTGCCAAAAATTGTTTAACCCAAGTCTAACCATGGGGAAATAATCAGACACCTGCTAAAGAACGGGCCTGGACTTTTCAAAAATATCAATATCATGAACAAAAAACCAAACAAAATGATTGGCAACCCGTGCAACATTACAGAACACTAAAGAGACGTGAAAATACATGCAATGTATGATTCTTGCTCAAATCTTGAATAAAAAAATAAAATAGTGTTAAGTTAAAAAGTGTCCCACTATTGGGACAATTGCAGACATTTCAATATGGGCTGCATATTAGAAAATAGTATTGTGTTAATATTAAACATCATGAGCGTGATAATTGCATTATGGTTTTATAGGAAAATATCTCCATATTTGAGAGAGGCATGCTGAGGGTTTGGAGGCTTAGGTGTCTACATGTCTGCAACTAACTCTCAAATGGTTCAGCTAAAGAATACACACATGCACAAAGGGAGGAAAAGAGGGAGAAAGGGGGAAAAAGGAAGAAGATACGACAAAATGCCAAGATTGGTGAATTATGTAAAGAGTATATGGATGTTCATTGTACACTTCTTGCAAATTTTCTGTATGTTTGACATTTTTAAAAATACAACAAGGCAGGGGGGAGAGAGCTTTTTATATGGTCACTGCAGGAAGACAGACAATCTGAGAACCAGTCAATATTCTTCAGCTGGGTGGACTCTTACCAAGAGTGCAAGCTCTAGCAGAAAGCCTCCGGGAGACACTGGAGACAACCAGATTTGGCAACAACAAAATTAATTAATTAAATACAGGACATCCAGTTAAATTTTAATTTCAGATAAACAACAAACAATTGTTTAGTATAAGTATGTCCCAAATACTGCCTGGCACACGCTGTATTAATCTGGCAGCCCCTCTGAGGGGCGCTTCGACCTGTTCCATGCCCAGGGGATAAAGCTCGCCACTTCAACACCACCTAGATAGTTAAAGTTTAGGGCTAATTATTTTTTTTACTATTTTTATTTAATCAAAGTCTTCTCCATTTTCTTTAATGAAGACTACTCTTCAAGCTGTATTTTCTCCCCACGTATTGTTGGTGCAGCTCTAATTTACACTCAATATTCTCTCACTGAATTTCAAACTTTCCACCACTCCCACCGATGTCTCTAAATACTTCACTTTTACCGTCCCCTTCACTACCTTTTTTCCTTCTCAACTTCCACCCCTTTGGCCTAGAAAAGAATGGCTCCCAAACAACAGATGATAGCAAGGATTGCTTCCAGAAATTTGAGTCACTATGTTAACCCCCCACCAATGTCATTAGTTAAATGCCTTGATCTATGCTGGCTGGGGACTCTCCCTTCCCAGGGGAACCCCAGAATGTCTTGACATAGCATTTTTGGTACATTTGGCATCCAAGAGTTCAGACCTTCCCAAAGTTCAATCATATGTACATCATCTTCATGATTTTTGACATCTCTTGATAATCATTAATAATGTTCTCTAAATAGATTTGGTTTTTTAATTTGTATATTTTAAAAGAAAATGTTATATCACAACTATAAATGGAAATTTAGCATCACGAATAGAAATCTAAAAATAAAAAAACCAAAATACATAAAATTTAATTTTTAACCTAGATTTAAAATAAATAGAAACAAATCATTGTAATTATAAACTTATAAAAATACAACTCCAAAATAAGTTAGTCAATGAGAAGAACTGAATGAACTGTTCATGATGAGCCAAGAATAGTGGATGTTCAGCTTCATGTTCCTTGTCTCTTCCTTATGGTTAGGGAAACCGAGGCTCATGAAGGAAGATAACTGCACAAGATCAAAGCAGAGGCAGAATTGGAACCGGAACTGACTGCAATGGGTTCACCCTGGGTGAGTGTGGAGCCAATAAGCACACCAGGGAAATGGAACAGTGAAACAAGGTTTGTTACTTGCAGGAAGTAAGAACACCAGGAATGATCCCCAAAGCCATGTCTCCCTCAACAAGGGTTTGAGGGGTCTTTTTATTGTTAAATTAAGGTACAGTTCATGAATATTCAGTTAAAGAAAAGGCAGGAAATTGGGGCTTATTGTTTACCAGCCATGTTCTTTTAAGGCGCATGTGTAGCATGTATACACGCTATTACATACATGGCACGATCAAAGGAAAGGGGGATTGGAACGCCTCTGGGCGGAGATTTTAACATTATAATGAGCGGGGTTCACTCTCCGTCACCCAGAAGGGGAGCTGGCCGACTCAGGTTGTTTAAACCGGTTCCTCAACAGTGGTCTTTTCTGAAAAACAGCTTAAAGGAGTGTTAGTTGTGATGGGAAGCAGCAGCTTCCCTCTGTTGGCACCAGCACTCAGCCCAACTACTAACAGAACTACAGTGGGAGACCACTGAGTCCCAGTTTCAGGGAGTGGTCTCAGAAACAGGAACAGCGGCTCTTCAGGGTGTGAGGCTCATTCAAGGGACAGGAGCTTGGAGCATGGTTCAGTAAAAAGAATATAAATTTGGAAATCAGAAAGACATTGGTCAAGTCTCAAATTGGCCAGGAAAGCTGTGTGGCTATATGCCCATGATTTTACCCCTCTGAGCCTCTGTTTTCTAACATAACTCACAAATTGTAGAGTTGTGAGAGGACAATCAGGCACAAGTACTGAGTGCTCAGCCCAGTGATTACTCAATCCGTAGAAGTTTCCTTCCTTCCTCTCCCATCTTTGAATCACCAACATTGCCACAGACCCACGTACCACAAGCTATAGCTCCTTTTGAAGAAGATATAGGTTTCTTTTTTCTGAATAATCCAGCCCTGATTTCTCTCCATCACTGTTCTGTGTCCAGTGCTGGGAGAAGAGACTCCATCTGTGCAGGGCTGATTGGCAAGGAGAGAGGCAGCAGCTTCCCGGCGTCTTCAAGGGGTTGGGTCTGTAAAAATAAAGATGGCCTAGAGATGCACTCTGAAAGCCTCAGATAGCCCCAGCTTTCTGTAGCAATGGGAGGGCTGCAGGCTCTAGGAGGTAGCCCACGAGCCCAGGGATATTCTCAGGTTCCTGACCCAGTGAATGCTCAGAGGCCTCTTGGGAAGGTTGACCCCAGGAAAGCCCTGGGCTGGGGCAGCCAGGAGGGGGAGTTGGGGGTGGGGACCATGCTCCATGATGACAGTTCGAGAGGCATGCATTGGGATGTAAGAAACAGCTGGGGGTTGGGTGTTCAGTTTGCACGAAAAAAGGGATGGCTGACTCTTGGAAGTGGGGAGAGGAAGGTAAGACAGGGTGGCTGGTCTCCATGGCAACAGGAAGGGAAGCAGAACTTTCCATTACTCTGAGGGTGAGATTAGTTGAGGAGAATGTTTAAAGCATGTGACCCATCCCCAACTTGGAACCAGGGGGAAGTAGACCACCTAAGAGAAACCTAGGATGGTTTCAGGAGTATAAAAATAACAGCAGGGCATGGCCAAGCAGACGAGAGACAAAATTGGCATTTTCAGGCATACTTGAGATTTCATGTATCCTTAAAAGGAATCCAAGTGTTTCTGGATTCTTCTTGGTGCCAAGGAGAATGGATGGCAAAGTAGCCAGGAGATTGCCAGAACTAGGGGGAAATAGTGGACCACCCATGCTGAAAACCACCTGGGAGTTGCAGCTAGATCTCAAGAGGGATGCACAATGCCATCAAGTGCAGGGTAGGTCCAAGTCAACAACAGTGAACCACTAGAGATGGACAAAGCCAAGAGAACTAACCATGAGGGGCCGGCCCAGTGGTGTAGTGGTTAAGTTGGCACACTCCGCTTTGGCAGCCCAGGGTTTGTGGGTTCAGATCCCGGACGCGGACCTGTCGACTGCTCATCAAGCCATGCTGTGGTGACGTTCCATATACAAAATGAGGAAGATGGGCACACATGTTAGCTCAGGGCTAATATTCCACAGCAAAAAGAGGAAGATTGGCAACAGAAGTTAGCTTAGGGCCAATCTTCCTCACCAAAAAAACGAACTAACCATGAGTCTGTGAGGCTCAGATCTCAGCATTAGCTATCCAACAACCATGTGAAGAAGAGAGACTAGAAAGACCAGGGAAGCAAGAGGACCATTTAATGAACCTGTGGATATGTATCCAGGGATGCTTCTTTCCAGTCATGTGACTCCAGATCATCGTATTCCCAGATGGCACCTGAGGGAAGTGGAGAAGGAAATCTGAACAATGAGGCATATATCCAAAGAGACTAAACCATCAAAGAAACGATTTAAGACTGAGATATGTCAATTAGCAAGTTAAAAATTTTTTTTCCATAGTTCCCAGACTATGTAGGGCCCCAGAGCAAGATTAGATCAATTTTAGAGGGAAAAAAGTGCATTCATCTAAGCAGAGTCTTAAATTTTCAATTTCAGGACATTTGTTGCCTTTTCTATATTTTTCAACACTGTGAGAGTTTTCGTCACATATCAGGCACATAGGCACTCAACAGTTGTTGAATAAATTGAATGACTAACCATAAATAAATGACTAATTCTAGAACAGCAAAGTCTAGATTTTAATTATTAGAGGACACTATCTCACTGATTTTCCTAAGATTTGAAAACATGCACTGGAAGTAAAATTGCTTTACTTTACACAACATATCTTAGGTTGTAAACATAAGGTCCTGGAGTAATTTAAACTAAGAGACTCTGTGGCAGGCAGAGGCAGGAGGTTCTGATAGCCCTTTGCTATTCCTCAAGCCACAGGAGTCAGAAAAGTCCAGTATAAGCCTGACTCAGAGGGAGGTCTTTGAAAAGACTTTATAAGGAGAGCTCCTCAAAGGCTTTGGGAACATTGTCTCCCCGCAATTCGCAATTCAACACCCTAGTTCTTCCCTTTTTGTCCTCTGCCCTCCATGGAGCAGAAGGAGCATGTCTCCTTTGATATTCTAAAAAAGTTGATATCTAACTGGAAGGTCTTCTCTGACCAAATATCAAATTCTAAACACATATTTTTCAAGTTTTCCCATTCATACCCTAATTGATAGAAAAGCCAAAATTTGTTCCAGAGTCTGGAGACAAATTTGTTTAGTACAGGTGGAATGAACATTGTTGGCTGCCATCCATTCTCACCTTTCTCCTTCCTAATGGGACCCAGATTTTATTCGGTATCCCATCCCCCCTCTGGCAACTCTCCTACCCCAAAGTCAGCTGACCCCACCCCATAGCTCCAAGGGTGGGCCTGATGGTCTAAGGCTGTGAACCTCAATTGGTGGTAACTCTGTCCCCCTAGGGACATTTGGGAATGCTTGGGGATATTTTTGATTGTCACAACTAGGGGGAAGGCATCTATTGGGCCAGGGATGCTGCTAAACCTCCTGCCACGCACAGGACAACCCCCAACAACAAAGAATTGCCCAACCCAAAATGCCAGTAGTCCTGAGGTAGAGAAACCCTGGTCTGAGGGTAATGTCATCCCCCTATCAGGGACTGATTTAAGAAGTGGCCTTTGACCCAGTGAAGGATACCAAGATGTAAAATGAAGTTTGCAAGAGTGTCTTAGAAAGTCTGTCCTGGCTTCTGGAGGCTGCCTTCTCTCCTGCTGGACATTGTGGTAGACAGACATGATGTCAGGAACTGCCACTGTGCCACCCTGGGACAACAGCCTGAAGATGCAGTCCACACACCCAGGAGAGCATAACCACTGGTGAAGCTGGCGGTGCAAACTGCACCACCCCTCCGAGCTCTCAGTCTTGTGAGCCAATAAATACCCTCGTTGTGGAAGCCAGTTTAAATTAGGTTTTATATCCAACTCAAAGCTGTATGCATCCTAACTGACTCGAGAAGTATTCTAACTCAATTATCTAGGAAATTGGGGGGCAAAGGGAAAAGAAAGAAAAGAAAAAGAAAGAAAGCCATTATGAGGATGTTGAAAACTCTAGACAGACAGTGAGGGAGAACTGGGGTGGAGGTAAAATATTTTAAAGTTTCTGAGTTCATTTTTAATCCTATTGTAATATTAGACCTTCTTAAGAATACTAACATATCTTAATACAAGAGGGGAGTCAAATGTTTGTGAAGAACCATTGCTGTAGAGCCTGGCTTGTCCTGTATCTTTCATTCACTCTACAGATATTTCTGGAGAGTCTGCCATGAGCCAGGTAATGTTCTAGGTCCTAGAAGACACATTGATAAACAAAACAGGTAAGTCTCTGCCTTTGTTGAACTTATATTCTAGTGGAGGGAGACAGAGAAGAAACAAATAACCATAATAAATGGTGAAATAATATGGCAGGTGACCAGAAGTTTATAGTGCTACAAGAAAAAAACAGACCAGGTGACGGGGGCTGGGAAGGCAGAGGAGAGGGTGGTGGACAGCAATTTAAATGGTGGTCAGAGTAGGCCACATTGAGAATGTGACCTTTGAGCAAAGATATGAAGGAGATGAGGATGTGAGCAATACAGATATCAAGGGAGGGAAAGCATTCTAGGCAGAGGGAACAGCCAGTGCAAAGCCCTGAGGCAAGAGCTTTCCTGGCGTGAGGAAGTCTTTGCAAGACTACTGCAGCTAGGGTGGAGTGAGTGAGGGGATAAGGGGAATAAGGGGTGCGATCAGATAGTGGCAGAGGGGCTTTGTAGCCATTGTAAGGACTTTGGCTTTTACTTTCAGAGAAATGGTGAGCCACTGAGGTGTTTTGAGGGGGAAATCATAGTCTGGCCCAGATTTTTATGGGAGTTTTCTGGCTATGGAGTTGAGAATAAAGGAGAACAAAGGTGAAAGCTGATGATTGCAGCAATGCAGGAAGCAATGGTGGTGACTAACCTCAGGTTGGCAGGAGTGGAGGTGCTGAGACTGTGGACATATTTGAAGGAGGAGTCAACATAATTCACTAACAATGTGGATAGAAAGCACTAGTGTTACTGAGCCAGGCTTGTTTTGCCCACCACACAGTTTACCAACGACCGAGACAACAAGTTCGCGGCAGAGAAACGGTTTATTCACAAGGTAGCCGAGCAAAGAGATGGGAGAAGTCTCAAATCCGCCTCCCTGAAAATGGGGATTAGAGATATTTATGGGATAGAGGGGCAGGGTGGTCTGAAGTGTGGGAATAGATGATTGGAGGTGAGAAGTGAAGTAACTGATGATCTGTGCAAGCATAGTCAAGCTTCCCATCTCTTCATAGGACACACGTTCACAAAATGGTGGTGTTAGCATGACCTCAGAGTGGAGTTTTCAGCCCCCTGCTGTCAAAAGGGTCACCTACTGCGCATTCAAGCAGACCCAGTCCATGAGTCAGTGGTCTTAACCAGCCTGAACTGGTCAGGGAGTCAACTGAAAATAACTTAAGCACCCATTACCATGGTGACCCGGGCATCAGAGATGTTATCTATAGGGTGGGCTTTAGTAACGTATTACCTAACTACTCTTGCAAACAGACAACTGAGTATAGTTAAAGCAAGTTGGCTCCCAGTTTCACCAGGGAAAAATATTGGCTGACAAAGCTATGAATACAACTCCCGCAGTTCTGATTCCATGGCCTTACAGGAAAAGGAGCACTGGGTTTGTTACAGGTTGATTTGTCAAGATGTACCACAACATTAAGCTTCTGGTTCAAGAGAGAAGATTCACTGTAACATATGGAGCGGTGTTAATGTCCTCCGAACCAGATAGACCCCAGATGCCTGCTCCAAGTTGTTGGAAATATGTCTAGACTGTGAACCAATAACCACAAAGATTCTGAGAAACTCAGTATTCCCTCTGGTGACATCCAAAGAAGAATCAAAGCAAACTTTTCAACTGGATTTTATGGATCCCCATGACCAATTTAAATTCCCATTGCAGTGTAATGTGGACAGAAAAAGGTATATTATCTGTCAACATCTTTTGATTAGTATTGCAAACGAGACCTTCATTTATCCTCAAGATGAAACTGAGAAGCACCTTTAGAAAAGAAGTTATGTTTTGGGAA
Organism: Tapirus indicus; assembly: GCA_031878705.1. Classification (NCBI taxonomy): domain Eukaryota; kingdom Metazoa; phylum Chordata; class Mammalia; order Perissodactyla; family Tapiridae; genus Tapirus; species Tapirus indicus. The sequence continues at coordinate 42,188,992 of CM062927.1, forward strand.
ACACATTGAAGAAAATGCAAATAAAAAATACTTTAAACCCTTAAAAAAAATGTATCCTCTACTGCTCCTCTAGAACTCTAGACAACAGAAGCAGACTTGACCCAAACCAGTTCTGTTCAGAATTACTCCACTGGGTGTGGTGACGCTGCTGTCCCATGATAAATGTAATCATGTACACCACATTCCCTTTGGACTCTTTTAAGGGCCATTGTCTGCCTGTCCAACAGATTATTGGCGTGATTCTCACATATTTTCAAAACCAAAGCATGTAGATAAGGCATTATACAAAAACTCTACAAACGTGTTTTAAATTACCTTTAGTACAGAGAGTGGTTAAGAATAGACTGCCTCATTAGGGTTGGGATTCCAGTGGTGCCATTTATTCACTGTAAATGCTATTGGCCCATCTTTAAACTGGGCGTAGTATTTTCCTAGTGCAGTTGTCGTGAGGATGAAATTAGTCTCTGTAAAGTTCCCAGGACAGTGCCTGGCAATAGCAGTACTTACGTGTTCATTATTAAGACCAATGCCCCGCAGAATCTCATGGATTTAAACTGAAATGCTCTTAAAGAGCAGAGAAATCAAAACTGGCACATTTTTGTCAACGCTCCCTAATTTTTTAGTTGCTCGAGGCTCTCAAAGCATTTAGAACCTTGCAGACAGCAAGGAAGGTAACACAGTCAAGGGGGAAAAAAAGGAACCCCGGGTTGCTTGCTACTTCCAGGTGTGCATTTCTCGTTCAAAATTTCGAGTATGACCATCCCTGATCATCCTTCGAGACGATGTACTTCAAAACACACGTTTTTTTATACACAATCTAAGAAAAAGAGCAGTGCATTTCCCTTGACCACACTGAGAACTGGGTGAAGAGCGGATGCTTAAACGCTGGCATTTCTAGAAGGTCGGTAATTATGACCTCACTGAGACGTTAAGCCACTCGAATTATCAGGAAAACAGCAAGAAGGCCACGAGGCCTCAGACCCAGGGTGACCCTCCCCCGGCAGCACCCAGGAGCATCAGTGGCAAGGCTGCGGCCTGGCCGCGGGCGCCGCGTCTCTCTCCGTCCTCCTCACGCCCCCCCCCCCGGTGCTCCCCAACAGCAGCGGCGCGCCCGTGACCAGGGCCGGACCCCACGCACGACCCCAGAGAACAACGGCGGCGGCGGCGGCGGAAGTGGGCGGGGCGTCCCTGCGCGCGCAGTGCGCGTTTCCGGCGTGCGCGGCGGAGCGTTCGGGTGGGGGCACCGCCGGCTCCCAATCGCGCACAATGAGACAGCGCTGAGCGCCGGAAGTGGGGCCGATCGAAAACACGGAGAGGGAGCCCGGCCGGGACAGGAAGAGGCGGGGGACCGCGGCGGAGGTGGTGAGTGTTGCGAAGCGCCGTGTCCCCGCGTCCCTCAGACTCGCCTCGGGGATAGGTCTCCAGTGGGTTCTCCGGTCTGCGGAGTAGGGGGCGGGTCCGGCCCGAGAGATACGTTGGCTCCGTCCTCCGCCGGCCTGCTCGCCCCGGTTGCAAGGACCGGGGAGCTCCCAGGCCGGCGAGGACGGAGCTCTCGGGTTCGAGTCCGCACCTTCACTTTGTGTCAGGACCTGCGGAGGCAGGAAAAGAATGGGTTTGGGGGAGGCACTCGGCCCCGGCCCCCTGGACGGCCGGGGGGACCCCGGAACCCCATCGGGGAGGCAGGTCACTTCCTGCTTCCTGGTCCCCGCCGTGGCTTCGTGGCCAGGAGTACAGAGACGCCTCCTCTTTCTCCGCCTCCGGCCCCGAAGCGGGGAAACTGAGGCAGATCGGGGGTGGGCCGGTCAGATGGGGATCGAAGAGGGAGAATTGCTGTTGGTGTCAAAACCAAACTTGTTTGGGGTTGGAGCATGAGGACTGGGGAGGGTAGCTGGAGTTGTCCCTTCGTTGGAAACCCAGCCCCTTTGACCGGAGCGGAGCTTTGGTCGGGATCCCAGCCCCGCCGTAGCCCAGGCGATCGAAGCCTGTCGCTCCGATGGTCCGAATGGTCGTGGTGAGAGGAGCCGGGCCCCGGGGTGCGGGGAAGGGACGGAGAAGTGAAGTTGAAAGGAGATGTACCGAGGTCACAGAAAGTTTCGGTTACTTTGTATAACACTTAAAGGTTATTGCCAACTGTTTTTAGAAAGACTGTAACAGTATAGGCTTGGGATGAGGGGCTTTTGTTTCGGGTCTTTTTTTGAAGAGAAGCGTTTTTTTATGTAGATAAAAGTCATCCTACTTGCTATGAGTAACATTTTTTATACTACAGTTCTCGAGACTAGAGGGAGCTTCCCGTTCTCATAGATTTAATCTTCGCATTAAATAGTACTAATTTTCATGAGGAATATTATAGGACTAAACCTCCTAACTTCTGTTGTAATGCACTGATTACTGGGATGTGATGGAAATTAGGAAAAGAAGTTTCTTACAGGCTTTTGAGCAGCTGTGCAATAAGTGGGCAGTATTTTGTGTACTTAGTATGTTATCTTGTTACAGTTTGACTTTTCCCCAAAATGCCTTCTTTCAGGTGCAAAGTAAGAAAATTGAAGTCAAAGACCATGGGAGATGCAGCGAAACCTTATTTTGTGAAGCGTGCTAAAGACCGAGGGAATGTAGATGATGAGGATTTCAGAAGGGGTCACTCCCAACAAGATTATTTAACAATGGATGATTATGCTAAAGGTCATAGCAGTAAAATGGAAAAAGGCCTTCCAAAAAAAAAAATAACACCAGGGAACTATGGGAATACCCCCAGAAAAGGACCATATGCTGTTTCCAGCAATCCATATGCATTTAAAAACCCAATTTATAGTCAGCCTGCTTGGATAAATGACAACCACAAAGATCAGAGTAAGAGGTGGCTGTCGGATGAACTTGCTGGTAATTCCGATGGTTGGAGAGAATTCAAACCTGGACCTAGAATTCCTGTTATAAACCGACCAAGAAAAGACTCCTTTCAAGAAAGCGAAGATGGATATAGGTGGCAAGATGGAAGAGGCTGCAGAACTGTAAGACGATTATTTCATCGAGACCTGACGAGCCTAGATACCATGTCAGAGGTGGAGACAGGAAGCCCTGGTAACGTGTTCCAACTTGTCAAGTTACAACCCCAAAGTCAGCACTGTCTGTTCTTCTCATCCAAATTTTATTATTTTCAGCAGTGCATTTCCAATTTTTCATAGTTTCTGCTTATTTAATGTAATTATTTTAAGGAGTGTATTCATGATATTTGGGCAACTTCAACACATTGGTCCCTTTAAAAGTGTACTTTGGCACAAGCCTCGTTTTACTTTAGTAAACATATTTCCTGTTAGTGCTTTTTACAGAAGAGGGTGGTCATAATCCCTCTGGGGACTATATTATAATTTCTGAGTGGTGTGTATGTATTTTCTAAATTAGGTATTATAATTTGGTATTTGGATAATGACTGTGTCCATAATATAAGTGACAGAATATAAAGCTAAAAAAAAACTTAATTCACTCTAAAAACACAATATAGACTGCATATATCTCCTGCCACAGAGGGATTTATGTCTTTGGGGTGGAGTATCAATCACCAGAGGAGGGTAGTCCAAGATTTTTTTTTCTCAAAAGCAAGCATGGCAAACAGGTTGAAAAACATTAAGTTTAGAAAGTCAGAAATACAGGTACAGGTTTTGCTTTTCAGTTCTAGTAAGACCAAAACCCATTTCTAAGTGTCCTACATGCTTGATAATAATTGCGCTGAAGTGATTATTTATACGTCTTTCTAAAAGGTGAATAGTAGATTTTGTCCATGTAGCAATGATTTCTATATACAGGAAAATTACTTTTATCTAGTGGACAATAATTACTTAAATAAAGTCATAATTTTGAAGGAAAAGATAAAACAGTAATATTTAGTCTGAAAATGCAAATTATGCTTAGGAAATTATACTTGGAAAAATGGGCTTTTAAGTTTATTGGCTGTAAGCCTTTTTTAGTGGTCATATAGGATGGGTTGCAAACTAGCCAGCAGTTTTAAAGCTTTTTGCCTAAATGCATTTAGGCAATGTTGGCACTTTCTTGGTCTCCAGAGGCCCCTTTCCTTCTTGTTATCTCACAGAAGCCAGTTGATATAGTATATATATTACCTGTAAGGCTTTGAATTTGTGACCGGGACATTTCGAATACTTAATTGGGGAAAAGGCATATCTTTAGAGGGTTTTATGAAAGTATTAAATGGAAGAAAAGGTGCTGGTTTATATTTTTTAAGATAGCAAAAGCAAGAGAACATGTTTTGTTTCAAATAGCTGAAACAGAATGAGGTGTAATAAAGGAATCAAATAGGGAGAGATAAAACCTTAGCCTCGTAAATCTTTAAGCTAGAAAGAACTTGAAGGAATTGTCTGATGCAGTGCTGTATCCTGATGTGTCAAAAGTAGAATCACAGTTTTACAAAGCAGGCAGCTGTGGCTCAGAGAGGTTAAATTTATCCAGACTTGTTTATGCAGAGTAGTAGATGAGGAAGTAGAACTGAAATCGTGTGCTGTGCTGCCCTGGCCTTTAACTCAGCCTTGCTGGACCTGGAATCTGACAGAGGGGAAACAGAACACATATTGATAATTTCTGGGCTTTCGATTTGTGTTTTTCTTTTTAAAAGTTTGTGTATATTTAAGTATTTCTGTCTTACTGTGTCCGGGTGGGACATGGACATTTTAATTTAGTTACCAATAGTTGGTCTTTAAGAAAAGAAAGTGATCTTGAGCAGCATTATAAAAAGAAAGATTTACACATCAAAAGTTTGCAACCAGACAGCTATTAAAAGGAACTGCTTACAGACCAAAACCTCTTATATGTATTCTTGTTTCATCTTAAAAACAACTAAAGAATTGCTTTTAAGTGATTTTGAACAGGAAATACATTTTTACTGTCTTTTTATTGAAGGTAATCCAAAAGCTCCCATATTTTCTCTATATGCAATACAGGTGTGTCCTTTCACAATTGCTAAGTGAGGGATTGTTCAGCTTCTCTCCCTCGGAAAATCGTCATAAAGGAAATATCAAGCTTTGATATAACATTGCTTGTTATAGAGAGAAATTCGGTTTGCACTATACTCAGAGGATCCTAAAAAGGATTTCACTAAAGGGACAGAAATTTTCCTTAAATCAAAATTATATCTTAATAAGGAAGGGTGTTATTAAATGATGTGAGAGGATAAAATGAAAAATATCTTAGATTTGTTATCTTAGAGTTGTTTTGTAATACTTTCTATTTTTTTAGTTCTACATTACCACCTCTACTTCATCCCTGAAATATCCTAGATTGCCAATTTAATGTATTTGGGACAATGCCATTAATGATCTTAGCTGGAAAACATCTACTCAAATACACATGTCCTTTGTGAATGGAATAATGGACCAAATGCAAATAAAATATGGGAAACTTGGAATACTGTTTATAGAGAATTCATATTACAAGAAACCTGGAATGAGCCAAGTAGTCTTCCTCTAAGTAATTATGGGTATTTTTTAGCAATACTCAGCTTTGCCTTCAAGATTCTCTCCAATGAGGTTTTGTTTGACTGTTTTTACCATGCAGGCCTGTGAAACTCAGTTCAGAAGGTTATATTGCCTTGTCAGTTCTCGTCTCTTCTAGATATGAATGCGTATGCTACAAGAAGGGATTTTACTAAGTTCTTTTCAGTTCTTATATTGTTAGATAGAATGCTGAATTTCAGAATTTCATCCATGCTTTAATCTTTGTTTCAAATCCCTTTACTTTGACTTAATCATGCGTCCCTGAACTTATTTTCTTGGACCAGCATTTTCCCCATCTGTACAATGGGGGTAATATTAGTGTCCACGAGTGGATCACTGTAGGGAGTATATGAGGCAACGCATATAAAGTGTTTGCATTGTACCTGTAGTGTAATAAAATATAATGATAGCTGCCGTTATCATCATCATCAGACACAATTTCTGCAGCCATCCACTTCTGTATAAAAACAGTAAGGAGTTAATTGTGCTCGGTGGAGGGAAATTGAAGTCACTCTTTGTAGAAAATGACAGCAAATATAGTTATGTTGAGTAGCCTTTGTGATCAAGAGAGAGGAGAGGTTAAAAAGAGCTTGGTTCCATATCAATTACCATGTTTGATAGGGACTTTTCTAATGGGTTTTGCACATATTAATGTAAATCTCTAATGAGCATTTGCCTAAGTAAGAAACTTCTGTCATCAACCCTGAAGTCATGCAGTTATTTAGAGTATGTAATGGGAGGCAAATTAAATGAAAATAGACACACCTCTAAGTTAAAAAAAAGTGCTTATCTCAAAAGTTTCTGCAAACCAAAAAAGTACTGTCCTTGAAAGATTGTGATAATTTAATTGGGAGTAAGGAGAGTGTTAAAAAGCAAGTATGAAGGTAGCCTAATTTTCTATTCAAGTGACTACCTTTTAGTACTTTGTTTTGTCCATTTTGATTGCTTTTTAAAAAAAAAAAAACTATTCGTCCTAGTAGTTATTTAATATTTCCTAATTGCCACTCTTGTAGTGTAGAAGCTGTTGGCAGAATTTCATTATATTCTTCTTAGGGTAGTTTGAGCACCAAAAAGCAGTGCCTGCTGCTTTTCCTTTAGAGCTGTTGGCAATAGCTTTTTTAAAATGAGATGTTCCCTGCCTCCCTTTTCTGACACAGAATTTTTTTTCAATCAACTGATTCATTGTAACTACTGGACAAGTAATGAATTCCACAGAAAACTTGACATAGGAATTGCCTCAGGCAGGGCATTTCAGTAGGTTTATATTTTCAAAGATTAATTTTTGGTAAGCCATTTAAAACTATTCAATCCATTTATCACAATTTTAATTGGGGAAATAAATTTTATATTAATCTTCTGTGTTACTAATAGCTTCATTTTCAGAACTTGGTAAAAGTTACCAAAGCTATTTAAAACAATTTTTTGTAATTCAATCCCACAATCATCTTCAGTTTCACAGGTTGAAAAGTTATAAATTTTAAAAAAAGGAACAGATAAATTTGTTAGTTATAAGGATTGTAGAATAGAGTTTATAAACACAAATGAATTAGTCTGTACTTGTAGGAAACTTTTATTTCAAGTGCTAATTTTTTTTCTTTGAAATGTGCTCAGCTTGCAGGCTGTTCAAAGAAGCTAAAATGAAAGTAAAGATAAAATGGAAAATAGCTGTCCTTAGTAAATAAAATTTTGGCTTGGACTTCTTGATATTAATGTGGAGGGAGGGCCCAATTATGTGACGGCTAAATTTACAACTAAATGATGGATTTTCCCTCCAGATGAGAATGTAGTTGATTTCTGAGTTCTCTGGAGGTATGTTGTCATCTTTGCCCTATTGAGATTGTTCACTTTAAAAAAATGAAAGCAAATGTAAATAGTTTTCATTAGAATAATGGGTATACTAGAATATATTAGATGCATGTACATTGTATATTATGATATATTAAGTATATTGGAATTACACAGAAGATAATTTTTACAGTTACTTGAGTATGCTCAGCAGGATACCAAGAAGAGATAATAAAATCATACCTTGTGATTGAAGTAGAATTCTTTTTAAGTTTTCCAAAAAGATGATTTCTGTGGATGGATGTATCCAGATGAGGTGCTTGGTGAGTATTCAAGCATTTGATCCATGGAAGAGCTGTACCTTTCCTTCTCTTCTATATTCACATGTCATTCAGATGTCACATGGTGGTTTCGTTAAGAAATATGTAAGGTCTGCTTTTTACTCAGGAGTGGTATTATTTAATATTGCCAATAATATTTCCCCCTAACTTAAGAAAACAAGAAGCAGAGGTCCAGACCCAGGAAGCCACGGAGGACTCGAAATGAGGAAAATGAACAGGATGGAGACCTGGAAGGCCCTGTAATCGATGAGTCTGTACTTTCAACCAAGGAGCTCCTGGGCTTACAGCAGGCCGAGGAGCGGCTGAAGAGAGACTGCATTGATAGGCTGAAAAGGGTAACATCTTCATACATATGCATTTGTTAGTGAAAATCCTTGTTTTGGTTTAAACTTTGGTAGTAATTGGGAATATGTTCTTTGATAAATTAGGTATCCTAGTTTGGATATTAGTATTTAAGCACTACAAGTTAAAAGTGATAGTTTGATTTAATAGAATTACTTAAATAAAAATGACTGTTAGGATAGTGATAAAGAGTGACAATAATTAACAAACTTAAAAGTGAAGGGGAAATCATCTGGCTGATTTTTGTTTACCTGTATTTTTGAAGATACATATGTATGTCTCTTAAATCTCCTCAAATTATAGCGGTCAAGAAACTACCCTACAGCCAAGTACACCTGCAAACTCTGTGATGTTTTAATTGAATCTGTTGCTTTTGCCCATAAGCATATCAAAGAGAAGAGGCACAAGAAAAATATTAAGGTAAGTTTAATGTAACCCAAACAAGTATGTTTACTTGTCAGTTGTTATTACTTGTCATCTTTGTGACTTTCCTCTCCTTAAGGCTATTATATTAAGAACTTTACTATTTATATTATTGAATTTATTTTAGCCAAAATACTCTATCCTGGACAGATATGTTTTGCTGGTCAGTCTTTTGAATTTCCTTAAGTCATTGATAGGACCTGGGTATATTTCCTTGTGTCAGTAATAATAAAGCAAGTAATTTGTCATTGCTGTTTTTAATGCTCTTTCCTTGCACTTTCTCCTTGTTTTTGCCTTCCCTCTTTTATCACTTTATGTGCATAAAGAAGTGTGCATTATGTTTGATAAGATGAAGACTAACACAGCTAAGGCAAGAGGGAGGGCTAAGAAAAATATTCCAGAATATTCTACAGGGTGTTATCTCAGTGAATGGCAGAAGGTAAAAACTGTGTGAGTCATTTTTAATCTCAATATTGATCTTAAAAGGAGAAGCAGGAGGAAGAGTTGCTCACTACGTTACCCCCGCCTACACCCTCCCAGATAAATGCAATTGGTATTGCCATTGACAGAGTGGTACAGGAGTTTGGCTTACACAATGAGAATTTGGAACAGAGACTAGAAATTAAACGTATCATGGAAAATGTGTTCCAACACAAGTTACCAGGTATTTTCTAGATTTGTTTTTCTATTTAGCTACCTAAAAGTACCTCATCCATTTTTCCTACCAGTAAGAATTTTCACCTAATAGAAATTGATTTGCTGCATCCTGAAGCTCTTAATTTTTTGTGTGTTTTTCCTGGCTTCCCCGAAGGTAACAAAGACTTTTACATGCATTGTCATTAAACCTGTCTTCCTTAGGAATTCCATTGTGTGCGTGTACTTTAAGTTAAATGCCCTATATTATTGTGGCACCATGGGTCTTTTGTGTATATATTTACCTTTCTACCTATTTTAATTGACACAATATTTTGAGTTAAAAAAAGAAAAGTATCCCGAGTCATTTTCAGGTTATCTATGTCCAAAAAAGTTTTTGTTTAACCACACTTAAAAGAATTGCAACATCTCAAATGAGCTTTGAAAACAAATTTGTAATGGATTTTGTGTACTGTTGAATTGATTTTCCAAGTTATGTCTGTGGAGCCATGGAAAACTATTTTTTAGAAAGCTCTGCAAGTGATTCTGATCCACAGCTAGGGTTGGAATCGCTATTTAAATTTATCACTGTATCACTAATAGAACCATTTGTTCTACTGAAAGATAATTCATGTAGGATATCATTCATATTCATATATACTTTCATAAAAATAAAGGTGAGAATCTGCTCATTTCATTATACAGGTATCTCATTTTTTGTGTTGTAGACAAGTTCCTAAAAAGTCATTTCTAGTTTCAGTGAGTTTTGCTATAGATAGCCGTTGTAAAATTGAACGTACTTTGTCATGGAAAACTATTAAAACCCAGAGAAGTCACTTGACTTAACAAACCTAAAAAAAACCAGAAAGTCCCCTGATGAGAAGTGATGATTTTTTGGCACATTAGCAGTAAAACATTGGGAAATAATGCCGTTAATAAATATAGGCAATACACATACACACATGTCTTCCTCTGAAGAGTGAATCACTTGCTGCCTAGCATTCTAAATTATATCAGTGATATTATAATTATTTTTCAAAAGTTTCCCTAAAGGGATTATGTTAAATGCTTTTTGTTCATAATGTAACGAGTAGTCATATTGAAAAGTAACTTTATGCTAAGGGTCCTTTTTATGATTATTATTTTTCTATGTGGGCTTTCTAAAAGGTGAAATGTTTGCATTAACTCTTTAGTATACTATCAAGTTTGTAAATGTAAAACAAAGTTAGGCATCCCTTTTCACCTTTCACGTTGTAAAAATCGTTGTAAATGATATTCTATACACAAAATGTGAAATTATAATGTAGGAATTTTTTTAATGTGTTTTACAACTGACATGAAAAGAGTGGCTCTTAAGCTAAACTGTAGTGAGTGTAGCCATCCCTGTTAAAATGAAGTGAAGGCAAGAGCAGAGTTGCCCATTCCTATCCTTCATTTATGCCAGACTGGAATACTGTTTTGCTTTTGTGGGTAGTTTTAATTGATGGTTCCATTTCTGAAATAGCAGTGTTATTTTATAACTTTGAGAAGTTTTACTTTATTTATGACATATTTATTTAACTTTTCTTTTAGATTGTTCTCTGAGATTATATGGGTCATCCTGTAGCAGATTGGGTTTCAAAAATTCGGATGTAAACATTGACATTCAATTTCCAGCCATTGTAAGTATAAAACGAAATGTTGGAATTTTCAAAGTGATATGGAAATTCTTTTTTTCAAATGTGAGCTACATATGAATATATTTTAGATATTTGAAGACAGCTTAAGTGTAATAGTGGCAGCATTTTTTTAATAAAATATCTATTTTTATGTTCTTCTGCCTGCCTACAATTTTAAAGCATTTCTTTTTATATTATACAGATTTTCATACTTACTTCAAAGACTGGTTTTCTAACCATGTGAATCTAATGGGGCTATTTAGGTTCTGTTAACTTGAAAAGATTAAATTATCTTGGTAAAGTCAACTTTCCAATGGCAGGAAAGGATTTCAGATTTTAAGCAGTGTAGACATGTAAACATTTATGACCTGAAAACTTAATTCACGCCTCAGTTTTCTCTTCTATGTACCTACCTTGTTAAAATAATTATAAAGAACCACACCTGGCCCAGATTTCTGATTTAAACATGATTCAAAAGCATGTTGATGAGTCAGAATTTTAAAACTAGAAGGTACTTCAGTAGATTATCCATTTATCCAGTGGTGGTTCCCACATATCAGGTTGCAGATGGTTTATACCTGTTTACCTGGGTTGCTAGTTGAAAATACAGATTCCTGGGCCCCAACCCCAGATGTTCTATTACACAACCTCTTGTTCCTTGCCATCCCTGATGGCTATAGCTACATGATCAGCTGACCAATAGGTTTTACTATTCTTTTAACCTTAAGTTCTGATTAGTAATTTACCAGCGTAGCAGTTACTTTGATCTCATGTCATTCATTCATTTAGCAAATGTTCTCTGAGTCCCTGTTGTATGCCAGGCACTACACTAGATTCTAGAGGAGAAAACAGGAACTCACACCTGGTGAAGGAGATAAGTGAGTGCAGATATATAATTAATTATAATGAGAGCTATGCAGGGAAACAGGGTTCTATGGCAGAAAACAAGAAGAGATGTGCAGATACAGGAGTCATGAAGGCCCCTTTGAAGAGAGAACATTTAAGCAGAGCTCTAAAAGACGAAAAGAAGGGGCAAAGTAAGAGGGGTTAACAGAGTGTTTCAGGCAGAGGGAACAGCATTTGCAAACACCCTAAATCTGTGAGGAGCCTGACTTATTCAGGGAGCTAAAAAGAGGAGTGTATAGCTGTGGTGAAGGGACCAAGAGAAAGAAGAGCATAAGATTAGGATGGAGAGGTAGGCTGGGGCCCAATATGCAGGATTTTGTATGCCGTGGTAAAGAATTTCACTTTGACCTAAGGGTGGTAAGAAGCCATTGAGAGTTTTAAGGAGGGGCATGACTGGATCTAATTCATGATTTTAAATGATTTGGGTTTCTATGTGGACCAAGGATTAGAGAAAGGCAAGACTAAAGCCTGAGACCTTTACTAACAATAGTAAGTTATCTGTTGAAGTAGTCTGAGAGTGAGAGGTAATATTGTTAACAGTTTGACAATTTATAGCCACAACTTTGAGACTTGCTGAGAGGCTGATTACCTCAGGAACTAGTTAATGAGGAGTTAGCTGTGTAGTAGCTCTGTTTTGCCCACGCTCATCCTCGTTTGCTGCTGGTCTCGTGCTCCTCTCTCTCTGACTGACGTGTGCACACGGTATAATGGTTAATTTCTTTACTCTGGTAGCAGTGTGCTTTCTAATTTGGAAAGGAATTTGGATAACTTTAAATGACTGTGTATTATCTCAGTGAAGCAAAAGTACTTACAGATTATTTGATGTATTCATTGGTTTATTTCCTAGATGTCTCAGCCAGATGTTCTCTTACTGGTTCAAGAATGTTTAAAGAACAGTGGTAAGGCCAAATTCTTTTCCACATTTTGCTTTTAAATTTTTCTTTTGTCTGTAATTTGAATATATCTTATTTCTCAAACTTTGAAAATAGGCAGTCATGTTTCTTAAATTATTTATATGGGTAATATCCGAACAAAAAACCAAAAGCAAATGCCCCTGAATTATTAGCAAGTCAGAATTCTGTTAATTGTTCTACTATGCAGAATAACCATTGCATAAGTAAAGCTTTTAGCTTAATGATAATGGCACAATTTATAAAGATTAAATGAGTCCTAGACTAAAAAGGTGCAAAATATGTAAAATTTACTCTTGAGGGTAAAGCTAAAGGATAATCTACTTTATTCAGTGGTTTAAATTAATTCTTTACAAATGGTAAATAGATATGACCCAACCCTGATTAATGAATCAACCAATAGTAGTTCTTGATTAGGTTTATCAGTTGTCCAGAGTAGTATCCAGCTTGGGGCTTTATGACTTTCTGTGCTTTCCATAGGCCTCATCAAAGTGACTCATTCCTTGAATTAGTTTTTCCCATCCTTTTTGTTTCAGTTGAATAAAACATTTAGACATATCTTCTTACTTCAATCTATACATCTATACAATCAATACATATTTTGATTCTGAACATTTCAGTAGTTTTTGCAGCAATTTTGTTTTTGAAGTCCTATCCATATTTCTAATTATGTTATCCACATAACATTTAAATATTCTGGTATAATAATGTAGTCATGTTTAAATTAATGTGATTACTTGATGCCTGAATATAATACTTTTATCCTTTTCAAGTCATCTCAGAGCTTTATTTAGTAACGGTCTTTCCAAAGGCCAGACAGTTAAGTCACAACTAGTACTTGTACTTGATCTAGTTCTCTTTTAAACAAAGGTTTAATTAACCTACATAATGTTATTTTCTTCTTTCCTCAGACTCTTTTGTTGATGTTGATGCAGATTTCCATGCTAGGGTGCCAGTGGTGGTGTGCAGAGAAAAGCAAAGGTCTCAATTTCTTTAAGCTGTTATGTATTAAATATCAACTTGCTGAAAGCACAAGTACTTTACTAAATCTTAATGTCCAGTTTCTAGAATGATAAGCTTCTTATGCGGTTAATTTCACAGGCTTACTGCTAGCATTGTCCCTGTACTTCTGCCATTTGATGCAAGAGGAAAAAGTATTTTATTTAAAAAAAAATTATTTAAAAGGAAAAAACAGGAAGGAAGCATTTTGACCCATTTCAACTCAGTAAAAAATAACTTTATCAAATGGTTACTTGTTCTAATCGTCTTTATTTGCCGTCGTTTTTAGCAGCATTTCTAGCAGTGCTGAATAACAATTAGTGTGACTTCACTGGTGTGTATCTTCCTCTATCTGGAAGCGTTACCATCACCACTGTAAATGGGTGGTTTGTAGGCTGTAATGATTCTTCATTAGGCGGATTCCTCCGACTCATGGGAAAACATTCTTTTGCTCTACAGAGATGAATTCATGCTCCCATTTGAAACATTTTATAGTATTTATTTGCATTTCCCCTCAAAAATAGTTTTAATATATGAAAATACAAAGTTTCAGTTCTGAAAAATAAAATTTACTCAGAAAATAGCTGCCCTGTCTTTTTTTAGAATCCAATTTCTTTAATGACCCATAAAGATTTAATGAGTTTTTTACTGTATTTTCAATTTTAAAGTATTTACTATCTGTGCAAATTAGTTGTTAGCATAAAAGATACCTAATACCTGTATAACACATTTTATTTTCCTCTTTTTCATTCCCATCCTCACCTCCTACCCCTACCAGTGGTCTTCTTTGTAAAGTGAGTGCAGGAAATGAAAATGCTTGTCTCACGACAAATCATTTAACTGCCCTTGGAAAACTAGAGTCAAGGCTGGTTCCTTTGGTGATTGCATTTAGGTACTGGGCAAAGGTACGTTTTAGTTCTTTAAATGCATGAATACATACTATATAAGCATAAGCAGTAGGCTTTGATTTTTACATGGTTAATTTAGTCTTAAACATTAGGATGTATATTTATAGTCATCAAAAGAGTAGGCATCTGAGTATTAGAACAGAAATTTTAATGTGTACAGAAAGGAAAATTCAGTGTTTCTACTTCACTATAACAGTATTGCTCAAAAGAGCAAAGTGATTTATAGTGCTTATTAAAAGTCAGATTTATGGTCAAATCCCAGAGGATATGGCTCAAGAATTTACATTTTAACTCATTTCCTGAGGTGATTCTTAGACATAGGAAAGTTTGAGATAAAGCTTCTCATACCTTTTCCAGTAATACACCCAGAAACTCAAAAATATGAAAACCACTATCTGATCTTACTTATATTTCCATAATGTTTTAAATATAGTATCCTGTTGCCCTAAAATGTAAGGTCCCGTCATGAAATTGAGATTCCGTGTAGGTGCTTTATAGAGAAGAGCCAAAGCTTTACTGATTAAGAAATGGCAATAACAATACATAGTTCCTTTTGCTTGGGTCCAGGATGAACAGAGAGAATGCCCTACTCTTAACTTGGTGGATAGCCCATCCTTTGAAAGCTGCCTCCTGCTTCATCACTAAATAGGCCATACTTTTTATTTTATTTCTCTTAGTGCTAATGAATTTGCCCTGATCACCTTTGTCTTCAAATCAAGCATTTTCAAGGCAGTAGGTTAGGATGAGGGAACCAATAAACTGAGCAAAGCCAGTTGGCTTGCACTTGGGATTGAACCATCATTTTGACTTCTTTAACAAGTGTTTTAACCAAGGGAATGAATTTACCATGGATGTCAAAAAAATGAAATAAATATTATTTTAGGGCCCTCCATGAGTTAGTTTAGTTAATAAGATTAAAAACGTGAATTTGAAGCTGTTAACTCAAAACTGCAATATGTGGTCCAAAAGTATGAAAGTTTTATATTTTGTCACTGTGGTGTGTTATTCTGAGGAGGAAATTGTGTAATAACACGGAAATGAAATTACAGGTTTTAGACCAAATTGTGTAAGACAAGTTGGTACAAAAGAATGCTTATCCTCTTTTTTCTCATTTGTAGCTTTGCAGTATAGATCGCCCGGAAGAAGGAGGTTTGCCACCTTATGTGTTCGCTCTGATGGTCATTTTCTTTCTTCAACAGAGGAAAGAACCCCTTCTGCCCGTTTATCTAGGATCATGGGTATAAAACTTTTTTTGCTTATGTATCAGATATTGATTTATTTCAGTGCCACAATCCTTTATGCATAATTTCAAAATCTAAAAACCTAACCAGCACTGACATGCATTTATTTCTTCTACTAGTGTGAATATTCATACCTTTCCCTGCCAAAATATTAACATATTTGATTAGAAGATGCTGCCTTGTACTTTGCTAGGAATATTATTACTTCTCTAAACTGAAAAAATTAATTTGTGAAACACTTATGATCCTGAGGGTTTCAAAAAAAGAGAATGTGAGCCTGTATTAAATGTATCATTTGGTACACACTTTCTTTGGGTACAGTTTTATAATTTGATGCTTGAGTTTATGTATCACCTCCAGACAGACAGTAGGAAACATTTGGTTCACTGTAACTTACTTTCTGTTTCTTGTCTTCAGTTCTGTTTATTCCCCATTCCCTGTGAAACAAAAGAAAATGTAAGTGCTGAGATTGCTACCTATACCATAAGACATAGAACTTAGTAGTCACCTCTTGAATAATATTTTGGCATTATCTTTAAGATGAATTAGACTTTCAGTAATGTGACCGCTCTTTCTTTCTAGATAAATTAAAGTTGAGTTGATTTATTCAAATAATAAGATTTAATAAGAAGCCATCTTAAAGTCAAAATAATATTATTCTCATCCCCTTGAAACCTCACTTTTAATCCCTAGGTGTTTATCTTGATAAAATCTTATGTGTACACTGACTTTATAGAAAGACTCACTTGGTGAAAAGCTTACTTTGGCACATTTGATATTTTAACTGCCTTTCTTCTTACTGTGCACTGGATTCTCATCATTTAAGAGGGTATGTTCTAGAGCAGACATTCTTAACTCTGAGTACATATCAACAAGATACGATTATAGGAGATTTTTTTCTTTATACTTAATAGGTTGGGAATTAAGCAGACACCTTTATCTGCCAGGCCCTGGGATTAAAGACTAGAGCAGAATAAGCCCTTTATAAAGTCTGCCCTGGCATAAGGGGTTGCAGTCTGCTGTGTGTGTCCCACTTGGCTAAAGGGAGCTCTCTTTGTGCTTGTGGCACTGAAGTGAAAGAATTCAGGCCCTGAGAAGGCATCTGCTAGACTCCTCTCCTGGTGGAAGAAAGAGGGAGAGAACAGAGTCAGCCCTGGGTTGATAAGTAACCCTTCCTGGTGGACCCACATAGGCGTCCACGAGAGTTTTGGAAGTTTGCCTTTCACTGTGACCCAAGAGAGACAGGAGTTTAGGGTGGAACCACACCATTTGGACTCCTGTGCCCAGAAGGGCCTCAGAACTGGTTGGATGTGTTATCATGCTCACCACTGTCTTAGTGAGATCTGCCTTTTCTTCTTTTCTGATCACCTCTAAGTAGTCATCTGTCACTGACGTGAGGATGCAGGAAAAAAGGTGATGAGATTCTCCTCAGAATTGCTTCAGAGTAGTATGAATACCCTTTTCTATGGGCTGTGTATTATTTCCTGGGCAGTGATACTGGAAATTCTCTAAAGTGACACTGAATTTGATTTTTATTATACCACTTGTTTATTTAAGATTTAGTGACAAAAACAGGTATGTAGTGACCAAACACTGGATTGAATTCTTTGAATCAAATAAGGGAAACTTTATTGCTTGAACCATAATGATCTGCAGTTTTCAGCCTTTTAAACAAATCAGGCATTGATGTGCTGGCTTCTGCCAGTCTTAGTCAAAAATATAAAGCAAGTGAGGGAAAAGGAATTAGTATTTATTCAGTACCTTACTCATGCCACGTATTTTATATACATTATTTCTGCAGAAAACACATTGAAGACTTTAAAATTATGTGTATAAAAGCACCTAACCTGTTCATTCTTTCAAAATCTTAAATCACTGTTTATGTTAGTCATTGTAGTAGGCCCTGAAGGGAATACACAGATGAACAAGGCTAAATTCTCTGTCAAGAAGTTTAGAGTATCATGCCTCTGTGCTCTCATCTGTCTTTTCAAGAATCTTTGAGCCATTCTCCTCCAGCCTGCTGAAATCTCTTCCATGTTGGACACTATCCTCTCTGACCTTTTACTCCCACTTAAAATTCCCATTTTATTATCATTAGATCTTGATATGATTAAAGTTAATCATGGTGAGTTGTGAATGATGAAGAGGTTTAACCCTGTCTTCTTAGCATCTTTTATCTCCTACAACAATATTTTACTAGTCTCCTAGTAGATATTGTTTGAAATCTGCCTTATTTTGGATTATATAAACTTAACTTTTAGCAAACAGTTAATACACTTTAAGGATATTATAGTAGAAAGAAGAGTAGTTTTAAAGTTTGGCAGCCTTGAGATTCATCCAGGTTTTGCCACTTATATCCTCGCGACCTAAAGCAAGTTATTTAATATCTGAGCCTTAGTGTCCTCATCTGAAAAATTCTGAAATGAGATCATGAATGTAAAACTGCTGGAACAAGTTCAGAGTACAAATATAGTCCTTTTCCCCTTCAATAAAAAGTCAAGTTCCACTTATAGTATGGAGGCATAAACTCCTAACCAAGTGATCCTTCTGAAAATAACAGCTGTAAATTCTCAGCAAATTAAAAAAAAACAGCAATGTGAGGGTTCTGGAGACTGAACAAATGCAAAAAGACTTTGGAGAGAAGTCAAAACTTGGAGCAAGTGGCCAACACAGTGAATTTCTCTCCTTCTGTGGCTTTACCCCCAAAAGCAATTCTGATAGAAAAACCAGTCCTCTTTCTGGCTAGAGGAACTAGGGCCATCAGATAATAATGGGAAAAAAAACCCAGAAAGGAAAGATACTGAGAAGTGGAACCTTTAATTCTGTGTCAACTCAGCACATCTCTAACTCCTGAACCAGTCTGGTTCGTCATATAAGGAGCTTGGAAGTTGTTGCTCCATCCTCACAGAAAGAAAAAGGCTAAACAATCTGAAAATCAACAACCCTTCTTAGCTATACCAGAGAATTGAGGTTGTGAGGAAAACTCCCGCCCCCACAATTTGGAGAGACAGGTGAAGACAGCAAATTATAACTTGTCAGAGGAGGAGCCCAGGAGCAGTCCTGCCACTGGTGCCAGTATCAGGGTGGGAACCTTACACGTGGTTCTGGAGGCTCAGTTTGGACAAGCTTGAGAGTTAAAAACAACAAGGGGCCCAGTCTTAGGGGACCCCCAATGGTTACATGAGTTTTACTTGGGGGAACCCTCACCAGATTCTCAGGGTGAAGATCCAGGAAAAATCCCCTCATGCTTTTGGCAGGGTGAGGGGAAAAGTAGCCATTTTGAAAAAGGCCCACAGCATTCTGTCCCCCTAAACAAAAGCCTATTCTCAAGGGAAACTGTTTTACCAGGGACTGACCAACCTGGGGAGAGGGAAAATACCCAACTCCAACGTCCCCTTTAGCCTTCCTGTCTTACCTCAGGTGGGGAGAACTGAGAAGCAGTTTCAGTGACAGCCCAGGACCACAGGCTCACTAAGAGACAGAGACCCAATCACAGGACTATAGAATGGCTCCCCCTCCTCGACACCTTACTACCACATCATTAGGACTCCTGTAAAACAGTAGTACAGTGGAAAGACCTCATTTTCAAGAAGAAATCTCTTGGAAACCCGGAGAAAACAGGGGAGACAAAAACAAGACACCAGAGGAAGTTTTAGCCCCTTGACATCTACATCTACAGCAAAGAGTAAACATAGCCTAACTCCTAGCCAGATAAATAAAACCTCATACTAAAGGCCTATCTACCTCAGTTCCTTTTACCCAGAACATCATATCCAGCTTTCAGCAAAAAAAATTACAATGCATACTAAAAGGCAAAAAACATAGTTTTGAAGAGACAGCACAAGCATTAGAATTATTGGACCAGGAATTTAAAACTAAGATTAACATGCTAAGGGCATAATGGAAAAAATGGACAACATACAAGAACAAACGGGTAATATAAGCTGAGAGATGGAAACAAAGAAAGAATCGAAAGGAAATACTAGAAATAAAAACTAACGGAAATGAAGAATGTCTTTGATGGATTCATCAGTAGACTGGACACAGCTGGGGAAAGAATCAGTGAGCTTTATTCAGTAGAAACTTCCCAAACTGAAAAGGAAAAAAAGAATAAAAAAGTAATGGAACAGCATATCTAAGAACTGCAGGACAATTACTAAGGGATGTGATATAGTATAATAGGAATACGAGAAGGAAAAGAAAGAAAGGAACAGAAGAAATATTTGAAGTAATAATAACTGAGAATTTTCCAAAATTAATGATACACTTCTAAACCACACATGTGAAACAGTCTAAAAACAGTTAAGAGCCAAGGCTTAAAAAACTGAACTGAGATTGGAGCTGCTGTCCACTGGAGATGTGACAATCTGCAATTTGTTTAACCAAGTTAATTACCTGTAAAACAAAAGTATCAACACATTTTGGAGTAACAAAGAATCCAGAATTTTCACAATACAGTATAGTATCACAGTATCCATAATGCAATCCAAAATTACTCAACATACAAAGAGCCAGGAAAATGGGACCCACTTTCAAGGGAAAAGAAATCAACAGATGCCAAACCCAAGATGACCCTGAGGCAGGAACTATCCAAGACTTTAAAGCAGTTATTGTAACTATGCTCCATGAGATAAAGGAAACACTACAATAAATGAACAGATAGAAAATATCAGCCAGAAGAATAGAAAATGTGAAAAACCAAGTGGAAATTTTAGAAGTGAAAAATACATTATTTTAAATAAAAATTTACTAGGTGGGCATCATAGCAGATTGGAGATGACGTAGGAAAGAGTCATTGAATGTGAAAATTGTTGAATAGAAACTAATCTGAAGAAGAGAAAGAAAAAAGTTTGAAAAAAAGTAACAGCCTCAGGGACTTGTGGGACAGTTTCCAAAAAAATCTAACCTATGGGTAATTTGAGTCTCAGAAGGAGAGGAACAAAAGAATGGGGCAGGGAGAAAAAACAGCCAGAAACTTCCCAAATCTAATAATAAAAAGACATAAATTTACAGACTCAGCTGAGCAAACCTCAAGCAAAATCAAACAGAAGCATGCCTAGCACATCATAGTCAAACTGCTGAATACCAAAATAAAAAGCAAAACTGAAAAGCAGCCAGAGAAGCACCTTACATAAAAGAACAATGATTTGAATGATGACCAACTACTCATCAGAAACCACCAAAGAATCCTTTCACAATGTGTTTGTATATCAAATCACATTGTACACCTTAAATATATGCAGTATACAAGTTTTTGTCAGTTATACCCCATAAAGCTAGAGAAAAAAGAATAAAGTCAAACTAAGGGTATACTAATATCAGATGAGATAGACTTCAAGAGAAAAAATGTTACCAAAGACGAAAAGGAACATTTCATTATGATAGGGTCAACTCATCAAGAAGACAAAAAACAATCATAAATGTTTGCATCTATTAAGAGAACACCAGAATACATGTAGTAAAAGTTGATGAGATCCATTTCACCATCGGAGTAAGAGATTTTAACACACCCTTGGTAATTGATTCCTGTGTTAGCTAAACAGAAAATGAGTGAGACCATAGGGGATTCAATAGACACTATTAATCACCTGGATCTAATTAATATTTATAGAACATGTCACCCAGCAACTGCAGAATACACACTTTTTTCAAGTGTATCTTGTACGTTCACCAAGATACATATGCTGGTTTATAGAAGAAGTTTCAATACATTTAAAAGGATTGAAATCATAGAGTGTATTCTTTGACCACAATGGAATTAAGTTAGAAATCAGTAGCAGTAAGATAACTAGGAAAATCAAATATATTTGACTAATTAATTTAATTATTAACAGCATACTTCTAAGTAATCCAGGGTCAAAGAAGAAATTATATGGGAAATTAGAAAATATTTTGAACTAAATGATAAAAATACAACTTCAAAATTTGGGAAATGCAGCTAAAATAGTGTTCACTCCGAAATTTATAGGTTTGAATGCTCAGATTTAAAAAGAAGTGTCTAAAATCAGTGACCTAAATTTTCGCCACAAAAAGCTAGAAATGAAAGGGCAACATAAAGTAAGTTGAAGAAAGGGAATAATAAAGGTAAGAGCAAAATCAGTAAATAGACAATAGAGAAAGTTAAGAAAACCAAACTGTTTCTTTGATCAACAATATTGATAAGCCCCTCTTAGCCTGATTAAGAAGAGAGAACACAAATTAATATCAGGAATGAAGAGGGGTTATCTTTCCATATCTCATAGACAAATGGATAAAAAGAGAATGTTTAAACAACTTTATATCAATAAATTAGAAAACTTGGCTAAAGTGGGCATATCTGTATAAGACTAAATACAAAAAGAGCATTCCAGAAAAAAATAACCTGAATAGTCCTTTATCCACTACAGAAATTTAATTTGTAATTAAAAACCTTCCTACGTCCGGCCCCTTGGCCAAGTAGTTGAAGTTCCACGCACTCTGCTTTGGTGGCCCAGGTTTGCGGGTTCGGACCCGGGTGCAGACCTACTCCATCCACCAGCCACGTGGTGGCAGTGTCCCACATATAAAGTTGAGGAAGATTGGCACAGATGTTAGCTCAGGGCTAATCTTCCTCGAGCAAAAAAAGAGAAGGATTGGCAGCAGATGTTAGCTCAGGGCAAATCTTCCTCAGCAAAAAAAAAAAAAAAAAAAGCTTCCTATGAAGAAAACTCCAGGCCCCAATGGCTTTAGTGGTGAATTCTGTCAAACATTTAAGGAAGAAATAATGCCAGCTGGACAAACTCTTTCAGGAAATAGAAGAGGAGGGGCTGGCCCTGTGGCATAGTGGTTAAGTTTGTGCACTCTGCTTTGGGGCCCAGGGTTCGCAGGTTCAGATCCCAGGCGTGGACCTATGCACCGCTCATCAAGTCATGCTGTGGTGGTGTCCCATATACAAAATAGAGGAAGATGGGCACAGATGTTAACCCAGGGCCAATCTCCCTCAGCAAAAAGAGGAAGATTGGCAATAGATGTTAGCTCAGGGCAAATCTTCCTCACCAAGAAAAAAAAATTGAAGAGGAGAAATAAGAAGCCAGTGTTACCCTGATACCAAAATCAGACAAAGAAAAGAAAGCTATACATCAGTATCCCTCATGAGCATGGACACTAAAACCCTTAGCAAAATATTAGGAAATCAACTCAGAAATATACAAAAAAGGATATATCAACCAACCAAGCAGGGCTTCTCCCAGGAATACAAGGTTGATTTAGCATTTGAAAATATAATTGACCATTTTAACAGAATAAGCAAGAAAAGCCATATGATCATCAGTAGATGTGGGGAAAAAATGCATTAAACAAAATGCAACCCACATTTATAATTTAAAAAACAGAAAACATCTCTGCAAACTAGGAACAGAAGGGAGCTTCCTCAGCCTGGAAATGGGCATCCGAAAAACATCTCCAGTTTATGTGATACTTAATGTTGGAATCCTGGACATTTTCCTCCTGCCGTTGGGGGTGAAAAAGGATGTACCCCTCACTATTCCTATTCAACATTTACAGGAAGTCCTGGCCATTACAACAAGGAAGGAAAAGAGAAAGGCATAAAAGTCTGAAAGGAAGAAGTGAAAGTTTCTCTATTTGCAGGTGGCATGATTGTTTACGTAGAAAATACGCAGAAAACTACAAAACAACTAGAACTAACGAGTAAATTGAGTATGATGATAGAATACAAAGTTAATATACAAAAATCAATTGTACTTTTGTATATTAGCAGCAAACAATTGAAAAATTGTTTTAAAAAATTCCATTAACAGTAGTACTTGAAAATATACAATATTTAAGAATCAGTTTAACAAAAGATGTGCAAGACTTCTAAACTGAAAACTGGAACATTGCTGAGAAAAATTAAATAAGAATGTAAATAAATGTAGAGACGTACCAAGTCCATGGATCAGAAGCATCGATATTGTTGTCATATATGGTGGTCCTTTGGTTTTCAACAAAGGCGCCTGAGCATTTCAGTGGGGGAAGCTCTTTTCAACAGTTGATGCTGGAAAAGCTAGATATCCATAGGGAAACAAAGGAACATCAAATCTTTACCTCATAGCATACCCCAAAATTAACTCAAAATAGATCAGAAACAAATGTAAAAGTTTAATTTATCAGTGTTGTTTTCTATTGATACAATTTATGCTTTTAGTGTTCTACCTAAGAAATCCTTGCCTACCTCCAGACTGCAAAGATTTTCTCCTGGGAATTTTATAAATTTAACTTTGTCAAACTTTAGAACTTTTACTCCTTTAAAACCATTATTAAGAAAAAAACAATTGAAGAAAATACTAAATACATCCATCTAACACTCACCACACCCGGTATTTCTCAGAGTGTTTTCTGTAGGCGAGTGGTTTGTTCAGTCAGTCAGCAGAGCCGTCCTGGGCAGGTAGCCTGGGCCAGGATGCTGCAGTGAGCAATGAGTGGAGCAGAAGCCTCGCCTTCAAGTTCAGGTATCCAGTGGGACGAAGCAGACGAAGTACTAGCAAGTGGCGGTGATTTCTTCTGAGAAATATTAAACCAGGGTAAGAAGGACAGAGAGTGAAAGGGGAGGAGCTATTTTGAGAGAAAGATATCTGAGCAGACCCTGACTGCATTGAGGGAGAGTGAGGTAGCTGATGGTTAGAGGGAAGAGCCTTCCAAGCAGAGGGAATAGCCAACGTCAGCTCTGAGCCTGGAGAATGTATCTACAAGATGGGTCAGAGGAGTATCAAAGGGCCCGATTACCTGGGCCCTGGAAAGGACTGCATTTCATCCTGAATAAGAAGGAAACCATTATGAGCAGGGGAGCAACATAATGTCTTAATGCTTTAGAAGGATTACTCTGTCTGCTAAACTAAAGAAGTAATGGAAGTACATTTTGGAAAGGGATACCACATCCACACCCCACCCCACAATTCATTATGTAGATTAACCTGCTTAAAGGCTGTGATAAATCCCATTGTACAATAAAGAAACCTGTTAAAGTTTGTTTCACATTTCTTAGACCTTCTGAGCCCAGACTATTTAGCAATTTGTATCTCAATTATATCAATAGAAACCCTTTCTGACATTTATTGAGCATTTACTACATGCCTTACCTTGTATCTGCATGCTTTATGTCCATTATTTCATATCACAGCCATCCCATCAGGGAGGTTCTAGTGTAGCCCTTTCCCCAGGAACCCGAGGCCTGGAGAGAGTGCATGCCTTACTGTGGGTCCCACGGCTGGTGGGAGCCGAGATTCGCACCCAGGCAGTTTTCTTCCGGAGCCCATGGCCTTAGGCCTAGGCCATGTTGCCTTCTGTTAGACTATTTACTAAAGAATTATTTCACGAAGTCACCATTTCTTTTGCAAATCAAAACCTTATTTTTTACTTTAAAAAATATTTTTAAATTTACAGATGTCTCAGAGATGGTCCATAATTGATACCTTTTATATTTCCAGTGAACTATATTCTCTCTTCATTTCTTCCAGGATTAATATGCTCTGATTGATATAAAATTGTTTCTACCTTGTAATAGTATGTGTCTAATTTTTCCTAGATTGAAGGATTCTCATTAAACAAACTAGGGAACTTCAACCTTAAAGACACTCAGAAAGACGTTGTGCTCTGGGAATACACTGATAATGCCACAGGGGACACAGACACAGCAAAAGAAGAGGCACCAAAAGAAATGCCCATTAAAAGGGGACAGGTCTGTTCTCTT
Source organism: Tapirus indicus (assembly GCA_031878705.1). Lineage (NCBI taxonomy): Eukaryota > Metazoa > Chordata > Mammalia > Perissodactyla > Tapiridae > Tapirus > Tapirus indicus. The sequence goes on from CM062927.1 coordinate 42,214,337, forward strand.
TCATTTCTAATTTTACCATCTATTTTTAATTCATGTTAATTGTTAATTGTGGAGTGTATGAGTTAATCAGTCCTCCTCCTTTTTTTCCTCAACTACATCAACTATTTCATGGATGTTTCATTTCCTAGTTTTTTCAGTCCTTTGAATGAGAAAAGGTAAAATTCAGATCATTAAATTCACAGTTATTTATGTAGTTTCTTTATATGCAAGGTCCTGTGAAAGATACTGAGAATTCAAAGGTAAATACCTGTCTATCCTCAAAGAGCTTAGGTCTTAGATGGTGTTATAAGGTTTAAATATATGAAAAATTAACTAACCTCAAATTACTAAAATAACGGTGAATAAGTTTATGATTTAATGTACTTGTCCTCGTCCATACCATTAGAGGTCGGCAGGGGAATTTATGCACAAGGAAAGAATTGCCATTTGAATTTCAAACAAAAATCTGAGCAGTATAATTATCCTAGTAGTAAAAATAGGATTCTGCCTCAAATTGGTGAATGGTCCTTGACCCCACAACCTTTCCTGTGACCTTTTGGGGTGAAATGACAGTAATATCCACAAAATGCTTCTGAGACCAGGATTCTAATCCCAACTCTACACAAACAAGTTGTGTCACTCCTCTAGTCCGTGCCTAAAATGAGGAGATGGTGGTGAATCATAGATTCTGCAGCTGTGTTTTCTAGAATCCTTGAGCACTGCAGGGGAGAGGGAGGCGGCGCCGCTCTACCCCTGCTGCCACCAGAATAGCATCACTTTTATCTGTGTTATATTTGCGGTTCCAGTAGTGGATAAGAGCACAGGCTGTGGAGCCCAAATATGTGAATTTGTATCCCAGCTCTCCCACGTCCTAGCTGTGTGTTCTTGGGCAAGTGACTTAATCTTTCTGTGTCCCAGTTTCCTCACCTATAAATGGGGATGATAATGGTACCTCTGATAGGGTCATTGATTTATAGAATGCTTAACTCAGTGCCGAGCACGTGGTAAGCACTCAGTAAATGTTGGCTGCTGTTCTTATTTTATTTGAAAAAGAAAGAGTTCTCTCCTTTAAAAAAACAAAAACAATTACAAAAAAAACAGTTTAAGTACCATTAGTCTAGATATGTGGAAGATCTCTTAAGTTCCATATTCTGGTATTATCAAGTCATTTCAGTGAGATGCTTAAAAATCCTTGGTAATGCTGAGTCGGGCTTATGGATAAAGTGGTAAAGTGTAAGAGACTTGCAATTTCTGGAGGTTTTCTTGTGTCCTCAACTATACTGTTTGGGACCTAGACAACTTCCATTTTCAATCAGTTCTGCTTTGTAAATCCACTGAATGACTGTTATTTGAAAGAGCCTTTGTGGTTCAGATTTAATGGTTAATGAAATACAATACCACTTGTTTTGAAGCTTGATACAATAAAGTGCTATTGGAAACAAATTTGTACACCTTAGAAGGAAAAGCTACAGTGCAAGTCCAATTAAACACTTTATCTCTACATTTTCATGCTGTTTGGAGAGATTAATCATGCTGCCGCTTCTTGAATTAAGTGAGATCAAGACAGTGTCTAAATTGCTTGGTGTGGTGAGAGAGCACTGTACTGGGGCCAGGAGACATTGTTCTCATTCTGCCGCTGACAAGCTGTGGGACCTTTGACAAGGCACATCAACCCTTTGGGCTTCAGATCCTTCTCTTCTTACATTTGGGAGTTGAACTAGATTACCTCTTAAGAACATCTTACAGTTGTGACATTATGTTTCAAGGATAAATGGATTTCTTGTTCTGAAAAGACTATACCTAAGTGAAAAAATACAGAAAGCAACCAAGTCTGCCAGATGCTTTCCCTTGTTTCTGATTTAATCCTCATAACTATCCTGTGTTATAGGTGGTATCATCCCTACTCTGCAGATAATGATAGCGACCATTTTTTGAACATGTGTGCCAGGCACTGTGCTAAGCTCTTTACAGACACTCTCTCACTCAGTCCTCCCAACAACCCTATGAGGTGGGTACTGTGATCCCCATTGTTCAGATGAGGAAACTGAGGCTTAGACAGTTTATATACCTTGACCAGGATCATACACAGCTAGGACATGGCAGAATTGGATTTCGTACTTAAAGTGTCCTCTTCCAAAGCTAGTCCTCTTAGCCACTGTGCTGTCTTGCCAGTCTGAGTGAAGAAGCTAAGTCACAGAGCAGTTAAGAGCTGTGAAGTGGCAGAATCAGTATTTGGACCAATTTTTTTTCTATTCTAAATTCTATGCACTTTCCAGTATATTACATCATAGTATGTTCCAATTTGTCAAGAGTCTTTGAATGTAAAACTAGTATCGATTTCTGATATCAAGAGTTATTTGACTTTAAAATCAGTTGCCACAGGCAGATGCAGTGAGGTTATTAGCTTCTCAGAGCAAATGAGAGGAGTGTTTTCCTTTTGCTCTGCCCCTTTTGCTGCTGCTCATATCTGTGTGCGTAACTGTAAAGGCACCCTCCTGCAGCGGTAACAGAGAGCTCGGTGCTGAGTAGTAGCAATCCACGCACAGCTCTCACCTGTCGTTAAGACTTCAGAACAAGGAGTGTTCTATCTCCCTGTCTGTTCCTGTGGTGAGGAGTAGATTTTAACATGACTAATCCCAGGCGTGCAGTGATGGAAAGCTATTTTCCCACAAAGAAAGTAGAACCTAGAATGTGATTTATCTAGATGGATTGTCAGATTCCTATCTTTGCTAAGGTTTTTCAGACTTTTTTAATTTGTTGCTTGAATGATCTCTAGTTTTTCAGGTTCTGCTGATATCTGAAATAACCTCTATGTTTTCTCTTTGCTATTAATAGGTATCATTAATATTTGATTTAAAACACCAGCCTTCAGTACCAGTTGGGCAGCTCTGGGTGGAATTGCTTCGATTCTATGCCTTAGAATTTAATTTGGCTGATTTAGTGATAAGTATCCGTGTCAAAGAATCAATATCTCGTGAATCAAAGGATTGGCCCAAAAAGCGCATTGCCATTGAAGGTATCTAAAAATGTTTAATTCCTTTTTTTTTTTTAAGTACCAGTCTAACAGCATGCTTTTTATTTCAGTCTCTTTTCAGCTTCTACATGTAAGGTAGGCCTGACCCCAGAAGTGAAATAAGTAGTTAGAATCTTGCATGTGTTACAGAGGGTTATTCCAAGGCACGAAACTGTTCATCCTGGATTTTTTAAATGCTGCAGTAAAACATCTTAATTACTTAAATAATTAAAATAATGGCTGGCTGAGTCCTTGCTTTCTTTGTAAATTGCTTAATAACTTAAATGCTTAAAAAGTTTTTTCCCAGTGATGTGTGAATCCCCTTTCTTCTTTACTGTTCTTATTTCTGGATTTTTAGATTCAGTTCTTTTATGGATTGTTGTTGATGTTGTTTAGTTTTACAAAGGTGAGAAAATACTTTTTCTCATGAAAAGTAGCATTCTTTGTTGAATTCCTCTCCACAGAGAGAAAGGATAGTTATTTTTGGAATCTCTTCAGTAACATTTAGAACTTAATCATAAAAAACACTTCTTCTAGTGAAGGCTCATTTAACTGAAACTGTTGTATGAAAGACACATTGATGTGCCCTGTAGACGTCATTAAATGGACTAGCTCTTCTCAGCTTTGCAAAGTCAGGAGGTTGAAACCCCTCTAGAAATCTTAATTCTCCTCCTTCACATAATTTAAAGAACCTCCTAAATGGAATTCTCTTATTTTTGCTTGATTTTTTTTTTCAAGCTTTATATTGCATAAGAGAGTTTTTTGCATTTTGCATAAATTCTGTGTGCAGTCATGGGGATCTCACATTTTTAAACCCTCCCCTGCAGTTTCTCTGGCTCAGCTCTTCTGGCCAATTGCCTAACCTGCTGGAGTTCTAGGGGAGGAGAAAAGATTGAGAGAAGTGGTGTCTCCTCCTGGTGCCTCCCTCTCGCCCCTGAATTCAGTCCAGCCAGTTCAGTGATGGGGCTTCCCAGGGCAGAAGAGTGGAGGTAAGCTCTACAAACCACAGGGCCTGGCTGAGTGGGGAGGCAGAGCACTCAGCAGAGCCTGGCGGGAAGACCTCCCTTCCCGAGGGCACAAGAGCCACACTGATAACATCTTTTTCACCTCCACAGTCACAGAACAAAATAGGGAAGGGGTACTGGTTCTGAACAGAATGGGTTCTCTTCATAGAGAAGATGGTTATAAGAAAACATTTCTTTTTGTTCTTAAACTGTATCTTTTTACTCCCCATCCCAATTTTTAAACCGTATAAGATACATGCTGAATTTTACTATTGTTTATTAGTTGTCCATTTTTATTTATAGCAGGCTAATTTTTAAAACATGAAATAGAAATGTATGAAATCGTGGATTTTTTTTTCGTTACAGATCCCTACTCTGTTAAAAGAAATGTGGCAAGGACCCTAAATAATCAACCTGTGTTTGAATATATACTTCATTGTTTAAGGACAACATATAAATATTTTGCTCTTCCACACAAAATTACAAAATCCAGCCTTCCAAAGCCTCTGAGTACTGTTATGTGTATTTCCGAACATTCTAAAGAAGTAGCAAAACATGATCCAGCTGTACAAGCAAAAGATGATAAATTCCAAAACTCAGTTTTGGCTCAAGGTTCTGGTGCTGCCAGTTCAACTGCAGACACCTGCAAGGTACAGCCACTTACCCTTAAAGAGACTTCTGCGAGCCTTGAAAGCCCACCAGCGGAGGAAATGGGAAACACACATGTCAGTGTCCACCTGGAAAACTCAGACTGTATCAAGGCAGAGGTCAATTGTGATAATTATGAAGATGTTAAAGTACACCATCAAGAAACAGGAGGTAAAACAGGGAAAGAAAAAATGAAAAGGGAGGGCAAGCATCTGTTGACTGCCAGCGATCAAGGTTTAAGCAGTAGCAAACAGGGAGAGCTTGTCATATGTGGCAGCACACAAAATAATGACACAGACAGCACTTTGGATTTAGAAGGCTTCCAAAATCCTACAGCTAAACAGTGCGATGGATATGCTACTTTTGATGACAAGGCTGATGTTGATGAAGAAAGCATGGAAGGTACTAATGAACTTGAAGACACTGTAAGCCACTTTGCCCCTTCAAGGCAGGGCCAGACATCAGGAATCATTCACTCTGATGAAGAGGAGGAGGAGGAAGAGGAGGAGGATGATGAAGAACCCGGGCTGTCTGTTACTCGAAGGGAAGATGAGGATGATGTTGTTAATGAAGATGTATTACACAACATCTACACCGGATCAGGGGATGAGGATGCTTTGTCTGAAGAGGATGAGGAATTAGGCAGGTCTGCTAAGTATGAAGACTTGAAAGAACGTGGAAAACATATGGATGGAGCTCTACTAATGGAACTTAATAAAATCAGTCTTAAAGAAGAAAATGTATGTGAGGAAAATTCAGCTGTGGATCAGTCTGATTTCTTCTATGAATTTAGTAAATTCACCTTCACCAAAGGCAAGGTAATCAGTGCCACTCCTAGACATAGAACTAGGAGACTTGAAACAGTTTTAGTATATGTAATTTCAATTTTGTATACTAGAACCGGGCTCTCCCGTTTTGCTAGTGGTTAACGAGTTGGTCTTTAACTCCAGTACAACCACTTGGTCCACTTCCCTTCTTAGACTCCTGGGAATTTGCATAGGAGAAAGGCAGTGCTGTTGATAGTGAAAATAATTGCCGTATTCTCCTGAGTGTCACATAAGGTGTTCTCGTCTCAGATAGTTTGGAGTGGCTGCACATTATATTTTCATTTCTTTGGAAAGTGTAGACTGTGTGTACTTTTTTAAAAATTATTTTATTGAGGATGTATTGGCTAATAACATTGTGTAAATTTCAGGTGTACATTATGACATATCAGTTTCTATATGGACTGCATCGTGTTCACCAATAGATTTCATCCGTCATCATACACATGTGCCCCTTTACCCCTTTCACCCTCCCCCCACCCCCTTCTTCTCTGGTAACCACTCATCTGTTCTCCTTATCCATGTGTTTATCTTCCACATATGAATGAGATCATATGGTGTTTGTCTTTCTCCACCTGACTTACTTCACTCAGCATAATATCCTCAAGGTCCATCTACGTTGTCGCAAATGGCACGATTTTGTCTTTTTTTATGGCTGAGTAGTATTCGATTGTATATATACCACACCTTCTTTATCCATTCATCCATTGATGGGCATTTGAGTTACTTCCACCTCTTGGCTATTGTGAATAAAGCTGCAGTGAACATAGGGGTGCATATATCTATTTGAATTGTTGATTTCATGTTCTTTTGATAAATACCTTGTAGTGTAATAGCTAGATCATATGGTATTTCTGTTTTTAACTTTTTGAGAAATCTCCATACTTAGACTGTGCGCTTTTAAAAAAAGATTCAAGACCCCTTTATTTAGCAAATAAAGTTTTATCTTAAGTCTTGTCTTGCTTTGCCATCTTGCTGCAGTCTCCTACAGTGGTATGCAGTTTATGCAAACGAGAAGGTCACCTAAAGAAGGACTGCCCCGAAGACTTCAAAAGAATCCAACTGGAACCTTTGCCACCCTTAACACCCAAATTTTCAAATATCTTAGATCAAGTTTGCATCCAGTGTTATAGTAAGTTATTAACATTTCTTTTGATTTGTCAAAGTATTGATGTTTTCTCAAGAGTCATCTGAATCACTAACCTGGTAGCTCCATTACAGGGTCGAAATCTGTTCTGTTCTCCATTGTAGCCACAGTGCTCTATGCATCCTGTTCCATTTGGAACACACAATAAATAGTTGTTAAAGGAAGACAAGGAGGGAGGACCTTTTAAGTCTTAAGATTAGAAGACTGGCATTTTTTAACTGGTGTTCCTTGAAATGTTTTTCTAAGTGTGATTAACAGTATTTCATGACAAGAAGTATTCCACAGGTCAAGTAGGGAATAACTACATACTGTACCTCCCTTAGAGAATCACAAGGCATATTAGCATAATTAAGGCTTCTGAGAAATGTTATGGTAAAAAACCTATTTAACTCTTAAATCCAGCATTTCCAAAATTTGAGTATAGAATGCTTTCTAAATAACGCTAATTAATAGTCTGTGTAACAGCCCTTTAAGGAACACCAATTTGGGGAAGCATTGTTATACAGAGGTTTAAAGTTCTACAAAGAAAAAACATTTAAAGGAGAGGCTTGCAGCTGTTTAGAGTGGAAGAACTTGATGCATCACATTGCTACATCTTGAGTTGTCTGTGCTAGAAGACACTTGTTCTTAACCAGTTTTTTTTTTTTTTTGGTGAAGAAGATTAGCCCTGAGCTAACATCTGCTGCCAATCCTCCTCTTTTTGCTGAGGAAGATTGGCCCTGGGCTAACATCCATGCCCATCTTCCTCTACTTTATATGGGACGCCACCACAGCACTGCTTGACAAGTGGTGCATCGGTCCGCACCCAGGATCTAAACCTGCCAACCCCTGGCTGCCAAAGCGGAGTGCGCGAACTTAACCACTACACCACTAGGCCGGCCCCAGTCAGTGATTTTTTTTTTGTAAACCTTTTTGGAGGTTATAGCTATGAAAGGAAACTATAGGTTCTCTTTAGAAAAAAATGTATATGCACATGCTCACAGACTTTTATGTTTACACACGAGGGCAGTTCCCTGAGGCTGCCATCTAGAGCCTTGGGTCTCTGTGGAACCCAGCTGCAGAACCCCTGCTCAGATTCGTTTGTATTTCAGAAGCAGTTCTTGGTGATAGACTCTTTTTTAAAAAGGCATTCTCTTTATTTTACATTACTAATACTGTCTACTGAGAAGACACACAAAATTTAGGGTTTTTTTTTTTTTAAGTTTGTCAGGTTTTATTTTATAAAAAATAGCTTTTTTAGAGAATGTGAACCATCTTTGTTTCTGAATGTTTCTATTTATTTTAAACAGAGGATTTTTCTCCAACTATTTTAGAAGATCAGGCTCGTGAACATATTCGGCAAAACCTAGAAAGTTTCATAAGACAGGAGTTTCCAGGTAAATCATTTTTTACTTTTAAGAAAAGAAAGACAGCATGACCTTCCTGCAGAACGAGTACATGTGTTCCAAGCACAGTAATTTTGAGAATAAAGTAATCTTGCAGTGGTGGTGGGAATGGGGCTTAGCTGTTCTGTGATATGCCTGGGGTGGTCTTTGGTCTGCCCAGTCCTAGTTTGCCAACAGAAGACAATTGCAGTGTAGGATTTCTCTTAGCAGATGCCGCAAGTGAATTTCATGTAGTAGTATGTTTAGAGTCAAAGTTCACACCTCTAAAAAGTGAATTCAGTTAGAAAGTAGTAAGTTTACATTATTAAATATGTTGAAGTGATCCACATTTTCCTGGAAATGTCCTTACGTTTAAGAATAAAGTGGCACTTGGTAATCTTTCATGCCACATACAGCTTGTATTTAAAGTAAATTTTGAGAGAAAATAATTTATGATTAATGACTGGTTAATAAGAGAACATAATTATAATAAGATTAATATAGGATAGTTAACTGGGTATTTTTGATTCATGAGAGGGCCGTTTTGATCAGAAAATTAAATGTACTCAGGTAATTAGTTATTACTTTTCGTATATCCCTAACAGGAACTAAATTGAGCTTGTTTGGCTCCTCCAAAAATGGATTTGGGTTCAAACAGAGTGACCTTGACGTCTGTATGACAATTAATGGACTTGAAACTGCTGAGGTACAGTGACCACGTAAAACTTACATTTGCTGTGGCAATGTGATTTGACAATCTTGACTGACAGTACAGCTTGGTATTTTTCAAATTTATCATGGCATATCATATGGAGTATGCCATTTGGCGCAATCTGTCCGGTCAAATACATTAAGAAGTTTAGTGGTGAATGTGAAGAGTTAGAAAGTCTTGTACTTTCAACCTGTAGTGCGGAGTGGATTTGAAATCAACATCTGAGAATTCTAGAAAGCCAAACCAGCCACTCCAGTGTCTCCTTGGCATGGCCACAAGGCTGACTTAGATGCACACACCCACATACGGTCTTTGAAAAGGTTTTTAGCAGGCAGGCAATGTGGTACAATGATAAGGGTGCTAAACTTACAGTCCAGAGACCTGGATTCAAGACAAACTTGGTTTCATCAGTCCCTAAACATGTGGTCTTTGGTTGATAATTTATAAAATGGAAATGATCATTTCTGGTCCTCTGGCCTCGGAGATTGTTATGCACATCAGCTTGGATCATGTATGTCAGGAGTCAGCAAACTGTGGCCCACAGGCTAAATTCAGCCCACAGCCTGTTTTTTAAATACAGTTTTAATGGAATACAGCCACACCCCTTCATTTACGTATTGTCAACGGCTGCTGTCACGCTATGACTGCAGAGTTGAGCAGTTGAAACAGGCCTTCTGGCCCACAGAGCAGAAAAGGTTTGCCAGCTCTAATGGATATGAAGGTGCTTATGAAATATAAAATACTGTGAAAAGGTATAAAGTCTGAGAAGTACTGAATCCCTTCTCTTTTTCTTATATTTAACAAGGGTCCAAATGAGTGAGGCTACTGTTGCTCAAGATCTTCTTCAAGTCTTTGTCTTTTGAGGATGTATTGATTTGGGAAAATAGCCAAAAGTTATCTAGCCTGACTTTGGTGAATAAAGTGGATAAGCGAGATTGGGTCTGATGTATGGAATTCTACATCATCAAGACTGAATTTTTACATGATTTTAAACTAGTATTCAGGGCATTTCTAAAATAAAATTTCAGGTGTATTCTGGGATGTATATAACCATCAAAAGGGCTTATGTTAAAAAAGGTCATCCCAAATGTTTTTAGTATGATCTGTTTGAAATATTGTTCATATTTGCTGGATGACTTTCATTTTGTGCTTTATATTTTTGGCTAGTTCTATGGAGAAATAATCTGAGCTTAATCATGCTCCACAGCAGTTCATCAGCTCTTAAACTATAATGAAAGTCTACCCAGAATGAAGAAGACAGGGCACAGAAACTTCCTCTTACTTATTCTGGCACGTAGGGTACTTCTGAGTGACAAAATTACGTAGAGGGGAAAAAATAGAAGTTTTCAATGGTTCAGAGACTTTTCTGGGGGCTCTGATTTCAGCCTTTGTTGCACCACCAAAAGCAATTAGTAAGTAGGATGTATGGGGATTTTTGTGTCCTTAGGATATTAACTATGAATACTGATTAATGCTTTCCTAAAAGGGAAAAATGTATATAGAACGAGTTGAAATTAATTTATTTCTGAAGGTAAGGGAAACTATTTATAACCAGGTTAGGAACCTGTCTTCCTTTGATTCAATAGTTTGTGCCATTTTTGTTTCAGGGGTTGGACTGTGTACGAACTATTGAAGAATTGGCAAGAGTCCTCAAGAAACATTCAGGTACCTCTATAAACTTTTTCTAAAAACATTTTTGTCTTTTTTATTAGTGTTTTACATACTTAGAATTTAATGAAACATAATAGTGGCTCATGTATAGCATACTTGTGATATTGGTGTCTTTAAAAAATCTTGTGTGATTAAGTATGAAAAACTGAGAAATTGGTTCCAATTTGTGTGCCTATTGTTGCCTATCTCAATGTTATTTCAAGACAAAGCATGTACCAAACAGGCAAGGAATTTTGGAAATCATTCTGCCCTACCGACATTGCAGAAGTCACAGGGTAGCGGTTGCTAACAGTGGTGTGAAGTACAGTGGGAGCATCGTGGACTGGGGTTGTGGGTTGTGTCTGCAGTTGTGCTGTTCAGCAACGGGGCATGACCCTGAACAGGTCATTTAACTTCACTTGGTCTCTTTTTTCTCATCAATAAATTGAGGAAACTGAACTGGGTAATTTCTAAATTTACAACTGTAAAATGTATGGATTCTGTAAATTGTGCACAGAGCTGAAATGCCATTAACAAATTCTTTGCTGTCAGGGGCAGCTATGAATGCTGTTAACAGTGAGAATCTTTTAAAAAGTGGTTCATCAGATTTCTGTACTAAGAGCTGGAAATGAAGGTGAATGAGATATAGTCCGTGTCTTCATGGAACTTAACACAAATGGTCTGTCCATGAACAGCTTTCTTAGGTCCCAGTCAGGAGTAGACTAAAATTCACAGCATGGGCATGCACACTCATGTAGACACACACAAACGTACACCTGGAGTGCCCTCTTTTTTTGTATTTTTTATTTCCAAGTGTTTGAATAAAGAGGATACCATGTTATTTAAAAAACAAGAAAAAAACCTTAATTTTGGTTTATTCCCACTGTTAACCTAGAGCAGCATTTTTTCGTCATTGAAATAGATATTCCCCTCACTTGGGAATTTTACCTCTAAAGATCATGTGCTTTTTAATATTTTTTGAAGATTATGCAAAGATACTAAATAGCTAAGTTGCCACAACTATTAATTATTTAGTACTAAGTTAGATTTTGACTTTTTATTTTGAAATAATTTCAAACTGAAAGGAAAGCAGCAAAAATTGTATAAAGATCTCTGTATATCCTTCATTCAGATCCGCTAGTTGTTAACATTTTACCACATTTGATTTATCATTCTATCTCTTGCTTGCTCACAATTTTTGTCTGTACCATTAGAGATTAAACTGCAGACATTGTTTCCCTTTTCCTGAGATACTGCAGTGTATATTTCCTAAGAATGAACCATGTTAAAATAGGTCATTTTTAGACTAGAAATGATTTATACACATAGATGATAATAATAGAATGCAGATTGCATGGAACAAGAATTTAATAATAGCAAGAGAGCTATAATTAAAACTTAACTTCTTTAAAAGCAGTCTCCCCAGGCATTTAATTGGCTGCCTCCTATCTGCTCAGCACCATATTGGGCACTTAGGGATGGTGGGAAAATAAGTAAGTCTCTACAAGTCTTACCTTGGACAGCTTTCAGATCTTAAAAAAGGTAATGTAATCTCACAGACCATGTAACACTCTGAGGTAGTATTCATTTATCAAAATGAGTCTGAGACTATAATAAGTATTCAATAACTTCTGAGGAGAGAGAGATTCTGGGAAAGAGTTGCATAGAGGAGGTTGATGGAAGAGATGGGCTTGTTCTGATATTAGATGATGATGAATATGGTTTGAAAAGGATAAGAAGAGAAGTCATTCCTGAGAGTGCATGGACGTGAACGTGAGAATTACTGTGGTATGTTTTGGAGGACAGTGAGGAGATTGGTACCATTAGAGAGGAGTTTCAAGTGGGAGCTATTAGGAGATAAGGTGAAGTCTGTAGATATTTGGAAGCCACTGAAGTTTCTTTAGCAGAGGAGGAACTCAATAAAAGCAAAACTTAAGCTCTTTGGCTGGTTAGTATAGTCTTTTACGAAAGGTATAATCTAAATGACAGGGCAGGAGGAGCTTAACCAGGTGCCAGTGGTCCTAAAAGGAAAAAGGAAATTTCCTAGATTTGGTACCTCTAAGTAGGAAATAAGGGTTCAGGCTGATGTCTAGGAAGTTGAGAAATGGGGATGTTTGCAGAGAACACCAGTGTGGGGGTGTTTAGTTTGCTAGGAAGGTATAGTCTCCAAGAGTAAACAGTACAGCAAGCCATTAGAAATACAGTTGTCTGTCAGGATTGAAGAACAAGATAAAAGAGTTTTGCACTGAAAACCTTGAAGAAAGGGAGAGAGACACCAGGAATAAAACAGAATTCTAAGGGATATTTGAGAGAAGTTGAGGACTAAGCCTTAATTTCTGTGGGTAGAAATTAAGAAAGGACACTGAAAAAGGAGCCATTAGAATGATAAAACAAGAACCAGGATGATGTGCTGTGAATAAATCCTAGAGGACAGGGTTATATGTGTCATAATGGTTAACAGTGTCCAATCTAGAATGGGAAGGAGATGGAGACAAAAGCTATCTAATTTAGAGACAGTATAGCAAAGTAGTCAGTGGGGATTCTGGAATCAGACTCTGGTTTTAAATCTTGGCTTCCCACTTGTTGGCTATGTAATCCCAGAAAATCTCTCAACCTCATTATAAGCACTCAATTCTTCATCTATGAAGTGGAAATAATAATAGCACTTAAGATTGAGAAAGATAATACATTAAAGTACAGAGTCTAGCATATGCTAGGTGTTCAGTAAAAATGAGCTTCCTTGCCCCTCCTCCCCAGTAGTATAAGACTTCCTCTCTCTCCCACATAGAGGTTTTTTGCTGAAATTTCTTCCCTCTTCTACATACTTTTTTTCCTCAGTTCTGGGTCACTATGTATCTGCCCTCTAGATATCACCGCTTAACTCCCAGAAGAACTTATCCTTCTCTTTACTGCCTCCCTTCTGTTACAACCACCACTGCCTACTCTTCCTTCTGAATCCTTTCTTGGTTGTTGACATTGCCATCCTTGGAATCACCAAAATGGATGAAGTGATAATTAGCCTGTCCTAGACCAGCTTCAGTAGAATTTTAGAGTCAGTCATACCTAGATTGGAATCCCAGCTCCACAATTTACCAGCTGAATATTCCTAAGCAAGTTCATTTCTCTGTGTTTCTGTTTCCTAATCTGTTAGGTGAGGGTGACTAGTCTTAGGAGGTAATGTTTGTAAAGGATTCTAGGTACTCAGGGAACGGTAACTCTTACTGTTAGAGCCCTCCTTCTCCCTTATCACCCCTGCCTCCATTTCCCCAACCCATCCAGTTTTAGATGCTGTCAAACATGTCTTGTTACTTCTCTGCATCCCCATGCCACCATGAGAGTTAGGTCCAGATTGTTTTTCGTAATGGTCACCCTGCCCCTATCCCGGGTGCCTCAATCTGTCCATTTTCAGGGGCATTGTGTAATTGTCTAAATAGAAGTGGTCTGTGATTCTTCCCAACTTATACCAGTTCACTGGCTTCTCTTTGCCTCTAAGGCTAATTCTTAGCAGTGTATATGTGTTCTGTATTTGGGCTCTTCCCAGTTTCTACCCCATCTTCTATTTCTCATTATTCCTTTCCCTCAGGTCCATTCTGTAGCCTACACAATTCCATGGAAGTTCTTTGAACATGCCATTCTGTTTCAGGCATCTACCCCTTCCACATGCAGTTTTCCTTGCCTGGTAAATCCCCTCAGCCTCCTATCTTTTTGCCTGTTCTCCTTTTTCAAAGCCCAGATCAGGCAATTTCCTCTTCTCCTATGGAAGCTGATTCCTTTCTTTTACTTTCATAACTTCTAGCTCTGTGGTGAGTAACTTTTGTCATGAGGATTCAGATGATTGCCCCATAGGCTTCTCTCGATATTAGATAGTCATATGGAGAGAATAGGTAGGACCCCTGTAGTCCAGACTCTGTAGTAGTTTCCTTTGTTTTAGTGTTTATCAGACTGACAGCCCTACACACATGCACGTGAGCCAGTGAGTTCCTGGAGGGCCACGGCTGCCTTGTTGATTCTTGTACCTCAGTTATCAGTGTGTTTAACAAATGTAAACTTTGCCACAAGAGTCCTCCCAGATATTTGTTAATTAATAGAGAATTCTTTGATTAGTCCTAGTGACTACAGTGAAACAAGCCAAAGTTAGGTTTACATCATTTTATATTGGAACGTTAACATAAGAGCAACTTATCTCCCCAGCTGCTATATTTAATGATACTGTCTTATTTCCCAACCTAGGTCTGAGAAATATTTTGCCTATTACAACAGCAAAGGTGCCAATTGTAAAGTTCTTCCATTTGAGAAGTGGTCTGGAAGTGGACATCAGTTTGTATAACACATTGGTAAGATTTTCTCTAGGCTTTTTCTTTAGGAAGATTAAGGGGAGTGAAGGTCTCTTAATTTACAAAATCTCAGGTAAAATTAAGCCATTCCTTTCATCTTATTCATTCTTTCAGTTGTTGTTTATGAGTGCTTGCTAGGTGCCAGGCAGTGTTCTGAGGCTGGGGTGTAACAAAGAACTAAGTTAATATTAGTATTAATTTAAAATGAGCTCAGAGTGGCAGGCGCTTTTTGTTTGGAATGAACTTTGTTTTAATTTTGGAGTGTGTGTGTGTGTGTGTGTGTGTGTGTGTGTGGTCTCACTCTTGGTCTGCCTCAGGGCTTTATGGGACCTCTCTGGCCCCTAAGGGCATTTAATTTAAATAATGTGGGGCGGGGGGGGGGGGCGAATCTTACAGCTACTTAAAGGGAACTGATTAATTTAATAGCTCTAATTTTCTAGGAATGTTCAGACCAAGGACATAGTAACATAATGGAAGTCATGAGATCAGTCATTTATAATTCTTAATTATTATCTAGTAAGTTAATGAAGCTTGTCTTTGGGGAAGAACTATTAGTTTCAGTCTAAATTTCTTCATCCTAAAATGAATTACAGTGTAAACCTTTTCAGAACATTCCACCTTAAAGCTTTTCTTTTAATTGATAGCCTTATAGTGTAATTTCCCTTTTAACAGGCCCTTCATAACACAAGGCTCTTATCTGCTTATTCAGCCATTGATCCCAGAGTGAAATATTTGTGTTATACCATGAAAGTATTTACAAAGGTGAGTACAAAGCTTCGTATTGTGATTTATTAGGAAATTTCATTGCATCTTCAAACCTTATTGAAGTCATAAGTCTGCATTCTTTAAAGAACCATAGCCATGTCAAATGCTTTCTTTAACTGTTTGGAAAGCCCTACTCAGCAAGCTAAAATGTGGTGTCTTAAATTTTACATGATAATCTGATCTTGCTTGTGGCTAATAGTTCCTCTGCTTTGTTGGGGGTTTTTTGTTTTAATTTGTTTTTGATATTCTTTTGGTTGGTTTTGTTGGTATATTTCAGCATTTGAAAATGTAATTTTTATATTGGGGCCCAAAGAAGCACCTTTTATAACTTTTTTTTGAGGAAGATTGGCCCTGGGCTAACATCTGTTACCAATCTTCCTCCTCTTCTTTCTTGTTTCTCCCCAAAGCCCCAGTAGATAGTTGTGTATCATAGTTGTAGAGTTGAAGCTCTTCTATGTGGGACGCCACCCCAGCATGGCTTGATGAGTGGTGTGTAGGTCCATGCCCAGGCGAACCCCAGGCTGCTGAAGCGGAGCTTGTAAACTTAACTGCTACACCACTGGGCTGACCCCTTTACTTTTAGTGATAATAGTATAGCTGCAAACTTAGCAGAAAACATTGTTGATCTTTCCCTTATTCCTCCTTCCTTCCCTCCAGATGTGTGATATTGGTGATGCATCGAGAGGCAGCTTATCGTCCTATGCATACACACTTATGGTGCTATATTTTCTCCAGCAGAGGACTCCGCCAGTCATTCCTGTTCTTCAAGAGGTATTAGTAACAGAACTTATATTTCTCACCTGTAAAACTGGGTGATCTTTGAGCCCTCTTCCTTCTCTGAAATTCTGTGGTTCTGTAGTTAAATTTTTAACTATTTTCCTACAAGTTTTTGTATCATTGCATTAAGTTGTAATCCATACTAATAGTTTAAAAATTAATTTCAGATATACAAAGGTGAAAAGAAACCTGAAATATTTGTTGATGGCTGGAATATTTATTTTTTTGATCAAATAGATGAACTGGTACGTATTTTAAGAGTAAAGATTTTTTTACGTCCTTGACTAGAAGTTAGCTGTACTGTGATGTAGTGTAGATGGTCAACAACTGTGTTATCACTTACTGTATTTATTTATATTATGATAGTAAAAATAACTAGCATATACAGATTTTTTTTGAAGTTGAAAACAATTCTATTAAGCCAGGTGACTTTCTAGAGACTATATCCAGAATTTCTTTAATGCCTAAAATTCCAAATGGTAGGTAACTTTATTCCAAATGAACAAATATTTTCTCTGTGGTTTTCTACAGAGAGTTTGGAAAGACTTGTAAGTTACAGAGACCTAATAACCCAGGTGTCACCAAAGCTCTTAAAATTTATTTCTAGATTCTTCCACAAACATGCATTCTGAAGTTGGACATTTAAAACCCTGAGCTCTCCCTATCTCTAAGTCATAAGGTAGAGATTAATAAACTCATGTAAATGATATTTTAAAATGTGAAAGAAAAGTTACATAATTATATTTTTATGTATTTAAACTCTAGTTAAAATAAGTCCTGATTTACTCCCTAAAATACAAATGACTGTTGATATTAATACTTTAATGGAGAGCATAACATCTCTTGTTCCCTTTTATTTCTAGCCTACCTATTGGCCAGAATATGGAAAAAATACAGAATCTGTTGGGCAGCTATGGTTGGGACTTCTTCGTTTCTACACAGAGGAATTTGATTTTAAAGAACATGTTATTAGCATCAGGAGGAAAAGTCTGCTTACAACTTTTAAGAAACAGTGGACTTCAAAATACATTGTTATTGAAGGTACAAATAAAAATCAAACTTAAAATTGAATAGAATATAGAGTTTGAACTATGAGGGCATTGTTCTTCATCCTTTCAGAGCTCTCTCTTCCAGAGCAGCTATGAACCACTGATTGGGATGTGCAAGCCATCCCGTCACTGTTGACATCAGGCAAACTTGTCTGTTTCCAGCCTACAGATTTATTCTTCAATGACTCATTCCCTCCTGTGGGTCCTCTTACAATCCGAAAGTCTTTGTTCACCATGACAGATCTGTACCTTTGTTGAATACGTACTGGATGGAGGATAAGGTTGCAATAAAGATGTGCCAGCTTCAAAATAGTGGGATTTTTAAAAACTTCCTAATTGAGGGTTTGAAGAGTACCACTAAGAGTGAATTTTTAAGATCCTTGTTTGCTTTTTATTAATGGAGGAGTTTACCTATAAGTAATTATATATAAATTTTAATTTATTTTGCCCATGCTGAAGCCTTTTCTTCCATTGAATGCGAGGATCCATGGGCCATTTATGTTTGTAGTTGATAGTTTATTTCCAATTTGTGGGATTTTAATTTTAAAGACAAAATGGAGTCTAAATGCCTAAAAATGAACTGAGAAATGGCTTAAGAAATATTTTGTTGATTTTAATCTTTTTTTATTGTTTTATTTTTTTAATAAACTCATATCACCTAAATTGGTGTTACTTTAGGTTATGCTTTCATCATTACTTCTGCCTATTGGCAGTATTAAAATACTGTGAACATTTGTAAAATTAAATTCAGATCACAATGGGTTATAGATAGGCTTTTAACTTTTTAGGATCTCATATGTCAAAAACATAGAAATTTGTCTTAGACCTTTCCATTATCACAGTAGGTCCTTATGGTCTGTCAATTACTAATATTTTGTTTTTAATTTTTGAAGCTTCATCATCGTTTGCTTTTAATTTTTACATTACTTTCAGATGAGCCATTAGTGATAGGCTAAATCAGAAAGGAGGCGTTTAAGCAGCTATTCTAGAATTGAGAAATTACAGAGATGGTGGTAGTAGTAGTAGTGTTTGTAACTGTATGATAGCTAATATTGTAGTATCTCTGCTACACCCAGCAAACAGCCAGAAATACTTCCACACACACATGTGAAGATGACCAAACTTAGCAGGAAGGTAACCTTCTCATAGCAGTTCTTAGCGTAGGGTTAAACTGGGTGAGGGGTCCTGCACTCCAGTAAACTGTTAGCGAGTCTACCTCCCAAATGGTATACCGCAGTTATTATACATTAGAAGCTTAACAGACAACCAGAAGGATGCCTCTTATTAAAACTTGTTTATTCCTTTTGTATATACTGTATACATGCAAGCCTCCATTTTCGTAATGAGATACTCCCAGAAATGGTTTTGGAGGTTTTTTTTCCTTTGCTTTCTTGAATATGTTTTTAGGCATTTATCAGAAATAATTAAATATCTACACATCCTGTTTAAACTATGAATTATTACGTGTGCATATTTATTTTAAGTAATATACATAAAATAGCATTTTGATTTAGAAATAGTACTTTGCCTCCATTTATTTCATGAACCAGTTTATTCAGATATCACATACATCTTTGACATCAGCATTTTTTTCATCATTCCTACCACTTTCTGGGTCATCTAACAAATAATATTCCAGGACACCTACCTAAGACTTCTGAGATGCAGCCATTTAAGATCGTATGGGAGTTCTTTATATGAAGCTTTTACTGGAAATTAAGATCCAAGTAGCTATTGGCATACCACCAGGACAGGTGTGTGTGTGTGTGTGTGTTTTATAAGTGTGTCTTATGATCTCTTTGATGAACTGTTTTCTAACGTGATCTTTAAAAGCTTGTTAGCGGGAACATCCAGTGCTAAAACGTTTTAAATATATTTGTGACCTCTATATGCCCCCAAAACCGGCATCATTAGGTAATATCAGACCAACAAGTCTTCTACAGACAGTGTTTTGTTGTTCACAATGAAGCAACTCCTCAAAATATGAAGGACTCTATAGGGGTTCAAATATAAGGCAATACCCTCTTTTCTGATGGACACTTCTGGGAAAAAACTTCCCTTATATTTAGGAAAATATTCTAATTAGCTGTATTACAGATTTGAAACTCTTTAAAAAGGCAGTCATTTAATACTTTTATTAATGATAAACTATATAACTCCTCTTGTATAGACCTCAATGTATACATAGTGGCATTTCCTATTTGAGTATCTTTTTTGTTCTCATTAATTTTCTTTACTTAGATCCCTTTGATTTGAATCATAATCTTGGAGCTGGATTATCAAGGAAAAGTAAGTTTCTTTGTTTGTAAATATTAATGTGATCTCTTTTCCTTTTAATCCATCTAATTGAGCACTTACTCTTTTCTTCTTAGTGACAAATTTTATAATGAAAGCATTTATTAATGGTAGAAGAGTATTTGGTATTCCAGTCAAAGGATTTCCGAAGGACTACCCCTCAAAAATGGTAAGTGTCTGTTGGAAATACCAAAAAAACAATTTTAAAAGCCTTCATTAAGCACCTAATTTGTACACGTTACTACAGTAATAAAGTCTGAAGAGTCTAGCCAAGATAAATGATTGCAGTACAAAGTAATTCCTAAAAACCTTTTTTTAAACATCCCTGTTTTGAGACCATTTATCAGGAGAATAGGGAGAAATAGCCAGAAATGGAGTTTGGGTGGGAAAATTAGTCATTTTGTTGCTGCTTTTCCTTGATAACGTGTATAGGTAGCATGGCGGTTCCACCAGCATCAGCACAATGCCAGCCTCTGCCAAGCCTAGTTTGCATGTATCCAAGGACTTCTTCCACGCTCCTCATGTGAAGTCTAGATTTTTCAGTCTGCTTGCAAAGAGTAATAAATCCCTTAATGGGACTAGGAGAGAGACAGTACTGCCTGTGCTAGAGAACTATCTGTTCTCATATAACCCAATACTCAGGTTTTTATGGAACAGCACTCTAAAAACAAAACAAAATTGTGTTATAAAAGTTCATTTCAGTGAGAGAAAAGGGGGTTCAGAACTAGAGGGTTTTATGTTAAGAAAAAGTTATTTTTCTCTTGCATTAGTTTTCTTAATAAAGAGGGGTTTTTTTCTTGTGAGGAAGACCAGCCCTGAGCTAACATCCGTTGCCAATCCTCCTCTTTTTGCTGAGGAAGACTGGCCCTGGGCTAACACCCGTGCCCATCTTCCTCTATTTTGTATGGGACGCCGCCACAGCATGGTGACCAGCAGTGCATTGGCAGGCGCACAGGATCCGAACCGGTGAACCTTGGGCTGCCAAAGCGTGAACTAAACTGCTGCGCCACCGGGCCAGCCCCAATAAAGAGTTTTTAGATGAACCTTAAGTGTGTGGGTGTATAGGCACAGTCAGCATTTGAGTATCTCTCTACATCTAGTTTTTGCCAGATATTGCTGTGGCAGTCTTCTACACCAGTGCTTCTGAAACTTGTTCAAACAGATCACCTGGGGATCTTGTTAAAATGCAGATTCTGGGGGCTGGCCCAGTGGCATAGCGGTTAAGTTCGTACACTCCGCTTCGGCGGCCCAGGGTTCGCCAGTTCGGATCCTGGGCACGGACCTACGCACCACTCATTAAGCCATGCTGAGGCAGCGTCCCACATAGAGAAACTAGAAGGATGTACATTTATGACATACAACTATCTACTGGGGCTTTGAAGAGAAAAAAGGAGGAAAATTGGCAGCAGATGTTAGGGCCAATCGTCCTCAAAAAAATAGAAAAGGCAGATTCTGATTCAGGGGGTCTGGGGTGGGGCCCAAGATTCTACCTTTCCTCCAAGTTCCCAGTTGATGCGGATGCTGCTGGTCCCCACCTTAATTTCAGTAGCACAGAAGCTAGAGTCCAGACCATTGTCTTTCTTTTCTTCTGATATTTTTCATTCAAAAGCCACAACAAAAGAAAGCAACAACACCTAGCTTCTTTCTCTTTCTTTTTAATCTGTGTAATGCAACTCTTGTTCCTCAATTCATTGGGTTTTAGCCTTTTCATTTTATGAGAAAACGAAGTCTTCGTGCCTGGCCTCAGCTCCCCTCAAGTCCCGGGGACGCTGACTCACAGGAATATGTGATGCTCTTATTTAGAAGTCTTCTTTTAAAAAAGCTACCTTTATGGTTAGGGTTAAACAGTGTTTTTTGTATGATGAAAAGAAATAAAAATGAATTTAGGTACAACTATCCTGAATTAGACCTCTTAATGGTTTTAGATTTTGGAATTAAACAGTATAAATAATTATTAAAAGAATGAAATGTCAGTGTTGAGAAATAAGATCCCTGATTGATATCTGGTTAGCTTTTGTGTTTTGATCTCACATCAGTAGTTCAGATTTGTATATATTTATGTTCTGCTAGGAGTACTTTTTTGATCCAGATGTGCTAACTGAAGGAGAGCTGGCCCCAAATGATAGATGTTGCCGAATTTGCGGGAAAATTGGACACTTCATGAAGGACTGTCCTATGAGGAGAAAGTAAGTAAATGTTCAAAAGTGATGGTTTTGTTTTTATTTTCTTATTGTATCAGTTTTTAAATGAGGTTCTATTGTAACAGAAAATAAACTTGTATGAAATCCAGCAGTTCTCAGATAAATTTAAGATTTTTTTACAATGATAATGAAGTGATGTAAAACGTGGCTTTAAGCGCAGGTGACTAGGATTGACTCAGGTGTACGGGTGACAGTATTCCGGGCCTGGTCCCCTTTCCTGATTTTGCTCATGGCCTTAATCATTACTCAGTCACATCCACTTCTCTAACCAGGATAGAGGAAGAAAAAAAGCAACTAAAATTCTTCCCTTTTACAGCAGTGAGAAGTTCAGAATCATTTCAGTCAATGACAAGTAGAATGGGTTCCTTCAGGATGTCAGTTACACTTCTAGTGTACAATAACTGGGGTCTGCCATGTTAGGATTGAGAGTCACATAACTGTTTACTGGACTACAGGCCCCTTCATTTGGTCACAGTTTAACCCTTAATAATTGCTCTAGTGGCCTACTCAACTTGGTCACCATGCTTTCTTCTGGTAATGGTTGTGGGAGGGGTGAGGGGTTTTTGGTTGCTTGCTTGGGACATATTGTTGTTTTGGGTGGTGGCCGTGTTATATTCTCATTTAAAAACATGCTACTTAAAATAAGTCACCATCTGGAATTGGAGGCTCTTATTTAGTACTTTTTTTGTTTTTTGTTCAAATAATAGTCATTGATCATGTTGGGCAAGGAAGAAATCATTTTAACCTTTTAAGAACATAAATGTCCTTATAACCATTGTTCCCTTGTGATCTTCAAGTTTCACATCTCAAATTTCCAGTGCCTAATAAAGAATTCTAATTGGCTAGAAAGGTTCAAGAAATCCCCCCCAAGGAGATTTGAGTTTTACCTCAGTATCAAAGTCGGTATTGAACCAAGGAGTTCCACTAATTGCAAAAACTGGGTTTACAGCACTAGAGTGATTTTGAAAGTGAAAAACTATACCCTTAAGCCCTGAGGTTGCTTCCTAATAGAGAAGATGGACTTAAATTTGTTAAATGTGTGTTTTTTCCCTCTGATACCTTCTATTTCTAGTTATCTCCAAAACCTGAAGTGGTCTTAATATTTTGTTAGGTTTCTGTTTAAGTTTTTCCTACTAGTATTATATCTTCTTCTACAGAGTGAGGCGACGGCGAGATCAGGATGATGCCCTGAACCAAAGATACCCAGAGAACAAAGAGAAAAGAAGCAAAGAGGACAAAGAAATTCAGAACAAGTACACAGAGAGGGAGGTGTCAACAAAAGAAGATAAGCCCATGCAGTGCACACCTCAGAAAGCCAAGCCAGTGAGAGCAACTGTCGACCTGGGGAGAGAGAAAATTCTCAGGCCACCAGTGGAGAAATGGAAGAGGCAGGATGACAAAGACTTAAGAGAAAAACGCTGTTTTATTTGTGGAAGAGAAGGGCACGTTAAAAAGGAATGCCCACAGTTTAAAGGCTCTCCAGGTATGTTCAGCAATCACACCTTGATGCCTACACTCACATCTCAAGGGAAATCTCGTTTTTAGAGTTCTTCACTATTTTAGTTATATTTATTTCTTTAACAAATCTATTTACTCAGAAAGATTTTGTTTTTAAGAAAGTGAAATCTCCCCTTCCCCCCGACCTGTAATTCTGATCCCCTGTACGTTTTAAACACTTATTCCTGGTTTTAGAGGCTTACTGAAGTCATTTGGTTGACTTTTCTAATAAGATTATCAATGAAATGAAAACCTGTTCATCCCCAGTACCTAAAAAATGTAGCCTGAGTGACCAGAAAACAAGCTACAACTTGCGCTTCACCACGCAATGTGTGTACTTTTGAAATCGAAGCACAGCCCGCCACTGGGGAGGCGTAGCTAAAGTCAGCTCAGGACACCACACTGTGTGTGCAGAGAGCCACTGTTAGGTTTCTTTAAACACATACATGCACATGCCTGAAAGGGGCTAGAAGGAAATGTATTAGACAGTTAACGGTGGTTCTAACTGCCAAGGAGAGTTATGGAGGATTTTAGCATTTGTATTTTATCATTGTAATACTTTTCTCTAGTGAGCATAATTATTCTTATGATGAGGAAAAGTATGTATCAGTCTGTAGTTGAAAGTCATCCATAAATCCTACCCCTTTGAGTTGTTGGATCTGAGTTGTCCCTTTTTATGAAATGGGTGAAGGGTCCATTGTGGGCATCTTTTTAACCAACTGTTAAAGAGTAAGGGTACCTTGTGTTATAGTAAGATTTACAAATTGATTTATACACTCTCGCTTTGTTTCTCAGAACAAACCTGTGAAAGTGGATGAAATTTGATTAGTGTAGAAAAGAAACCCTAGGAAGTCATTTTTTTCTATTAAAGTAGTAACTCTATTCCTTTCCTCAGTTGTATATGTTTGTGGATAGCATTAAAAAAGTAAGCCCTGCTGACAGTTTCCTTAAAATGCTCACTTTGTGTTTATGGTTCCTGGAACACTGACACCTCTCTTCCATTTTATTATATCAGCAAAATACTGTCTCTTTTTTAAGACAGAAGATTTTTAGGTCACCTATCCTTATTTTTTTTTTAAAGGTGCTTTATCTGGAAAGAAGTATATTTTTAAATTATTTAACTATTGATTTTAAAATAAGACTTAAATGTTTATGGAAGTTATAGCTTGCTCTACTTCTAAGGAACTCAAATTCTCATTCAAATGTTTTTGCCCTGACATGGGAGATATGCCAGAATAAAATGATTTTCTTTTATGATTATAAGAGATAAGTGTATTTAAAAGAAAATAATAGCAATAGCTACCATTCATTGAGTGCTTACTATGGATCAGGCACTATTTTAAGTACTTTACATGGGTAATCTCATCTAATTTTCATCACAGCCCCAATTACGTGGTATTATTGACGTCCCCAGTTTACAGATGAGGAAACTGTAAACATATAGATAAGATGTAATACAGTTTTACCAAAACTAACTATTTTTGTAGGCTACCCTTCAGAAGAACTCAAGGTCCGTGTTTACTAATAGCATGAAGCACATTATCATTGTGTTCCTCTCTGGTACAGCCAAGTGGTGAAGGAATGCCCCTGCCCTCCCCCAGCTTTCATGGATTTCTTCCCTCTAGCTAAGTTGTCTACTAGTGACCCTCAAGATAGTTAGAGCAGTAATTCTGGCAGGCTGGAGGGGCAGCAAATCAAAGAGAGAGGGGATATCCTGGGGCGGTGGTGGGGTATTATCAAACCTAAGGGGAAGCACTAGAGTCTTGGTTTCTTCAGAATGCAATAGTTACACATTAAATCAAGTAGTCATCATACTGTAAAAGTGAAAAATAAGAAGGGAGGAGTGGGGCTAGAGTAGGTGCATTTCCTCCAGTAGCAATTCAACATAATCAACTTCCTGTCTGAAAATTATGCTGCTCCCTCTCGTTTCTTCAAACACGCTATTATTTTGTCCACACAATATACTGAGTGGAGCTTCTGTCATATCAACAGAAAATCTTTCTGTGAAATTTTGAAAACAGGGCCACTGCTTTCAGTTTAAAGTAGGAACAAAAAGTGCTAATTTCTTTCTCAGGTATGTCTAAATCAGATTGTGTGTTTGGATCCCCTTCTTCACCTAGCCCTTTGAGACCAGCTGGCACATTTGTTCAGGTAAACCCAGCTCAGACCTGAGCAGGAAGCACTCTGTCAACCTGTCTTTTCAGCGAACACTCACCGAGTGCGAGCAGCTCTGTGCCGGGTCCCTGGCCCTGCCCCGCTTCCTGCTGGCTAACCATCCTTGCCCCTCACTCTGCTGGGCACTGTGTGCGCGAGACCTGCTCTCTGCGGGTGGCAGGGTCTGCTCTAAGGATTCCTGCCTGTGTTTCTTGCTTTTCAATTAACTTGCAAAGTTCTGCCTCCCACATGCCTAATTTCAGCTCTCCTTGGATATGGTTACAGTTTTAAGGCTGTTTTGATGCTCTTCCTTTCGATTTTGTAAATCAGTCTATTTCATTTTTTTAGGCAGTGCTTTTACATGAAGACAAAAAGAAACAAAAAACAACTGTATTTTTGAGTCCCCAGTCAGGTATGTGGGTTTAAAAAAAAAAAACAGATGTGTGTTGTTTTATTTACTGCATAGTTTGTTTACCACATGCCCTTTGAGACGCTTCCTTTGAATATATGGTTTTAACAGGGATTGGACGTCAGAATCACTTGGGGAACCCTTGAAAATACAGTTGCCCTGCCCTCACCTTCCTAAATCAGATTCTTCAGTGGTTAGTCTTGGGCCTGTGTGTTTTTTTAAGTGTTCTAGGTGATTCTTATACCATCCCTAGGAACCATAGTCTTTAATTATTTGTTACTCTTCCACACTTTTTCTTTCTGATTTCAAATTGCCACCATCTTGTCCACAATGTATTCTCCTCATGGAGGTGATTTGCCATGCTCCAAAGTAAAAAAAGAAGGTACTATTGGCCTGAACTCCTCTCACTCTCTCCCTCTCCCTCTCTTCCCTCTCTCCCTCTCTCCTCTCTCCTCTCTCCTCTCTCCCTCTCTCCCTCTCTCCCTCTCTCCCTCTCTCCCTCTCTCCCTCTCTCCCTCTCTCCCTCTCTCCCTCTCTCCTCTCTCCCTCTCTCCCTCTCTCCCTCTCTCCCTCTCTCCCTCTCTCCCTCTCTCCCTCTCTCCCTCTCTCCCTCTCTCCCTCTCTCCCTCTCTCCCTCTCTCCCTCTCTCCCTCTCTCCCTCTCTCCCTCTCTCCCTCTCTCCCTCTCTCCTCTCTCCCTCTCTCCCTCTCTCCTCTCTCCCTCTCTCCCTCTCTCCCTCTCTCCCTCTCTCCCTCTCTCCCTCTCTCCCTCTCTCCCTCTCTCCCTCTCTCCCTCTCTCCCTCTCTCCCTCTCTCCCTCTCTCCCTCTCTCCCTCTCTCCCTCTCTCCCTCTCTCCCTCTCTCCCTCTCTCCCTCTCTCCCTCTCTCCCTCTCTCCCTCTCTCTCTCTCTCTCTCTCTCTCTCTCTCTCTCTCTCTCTCTCTCTCTCTCTCTCTCTCCCAGCTATGTCATTTATTCATTCTTTCAACAAATATTTATTAACGCCCTCTCCCCCACACTAAGTGCAGGCTATGGACCTAAACACTGAAGATACAGCAGTGAACCAGTGAAACTCCTTCGTTCATTTACTCTCTATTTTTGTCAGAAGAGATACTTAAATATTTCATGTGGTGACAGATGCTGAAAAATGCAAAAGCAGGAAAAGGGAAAGAGAATATTGCATAGAGAGGCGGCCTCTCTGATAAAGTAACATTTAAGCAAAGAATCAAATGAAGGGAAGGGACAAGTCAAGGGGAAATTGGAGTTAGACTGTTATAGCAGAACTAAAAACAGTTTTTGTCCTCTGGTGCCCCCTGCGTGGAGTGAGCAGGGGGAGGGTGATAGGAGGTGAGTGAGGGTAGATGGGTCTGGATCATGCAGCAGCACCTTGAGCAATGGTAGGGAGGGATTTTTTTCTGTGAGATGGGAAGCTATTGGAGGGTTTTGAGCAAAGGAGTGGTATTATCTGAATGATGGCTGCTGTGAGGAGGTGAGAGGAGAAGCTCAAACCAACGAGGAGGCTCTGGCAATAGTTCAGGGGAGAGATGGTAGTGCCAACGTGATTTGTTGATGGATTGGATGATAAAGTGTGGCAGAAAATGAATCAGAGATGACACTCCGATTTTTTGGCCTGGGCAACTAGAAGAATGGAGGTTGAATTTCCTGTGCTGGGGAAGACTCAAGAAGAGCAGACTGCGGGGAGAGATTGAGTTGTTAGACATGTGAGTTTAAGAGACCTGCTAGATACCCAGGCAGAGATGCCAAGTAGCCAAGTGGATATGCCAGCCTGACATTGAGAGCAGAGGTCCAGGCTAGAGATGTAAATTTGAGTATTACCAGTGTGTACATAGTATGTAAGGGCCTGGTCTGAGTGAGATCACCTAGGAAGTAAATGCAGATAGAAAAGGAGAAAGCATTTAGAGACTCAGGGAAAATAAACAAATGAGACAGAGGAAAAAATGGTCAGTGAGGGAGCAGAAGCAGCAAGAGAGCTGCGTCCTGGAGTCCAAATGGAGAAAGTGCCAAAAGAGAAGAGATTGACCGTTTGTGCAAATTGCTGCTCATAGGTCTGGTGTGGTCGTAGACTGAGAATTAAGCATTGGATTTGGCAATGCAGAAGTCACTGGTGACTTTGCCAAGAGCCATTTCTTTGGAGTGGAGAGGAGAAAAACCTGATTGCAGGGTGTTCTGATGAGAAATGATGGAAGAGGAATCGTAGGCAACCTAACCTCAGCTGTGGGTGCAAAGCACCAGGGCCCCTATCCCTACCAGGTCCCCAGGCCTATGGCAGAAACCAGGAGGCTCTGAAGGCCTTTTTCTGGTGTTTCGAGAGTGCTTTTGAGTCCTGAAAGGGAAGGAAGAAAATTGAGGGGGAAAAGAAAAAACAAAGTAATTTTAACATACTGAGTAACTTTTTCAGCTTCTTTTATTAAGAAAGGATGAAACTATAAACTTGATGCAAACATTCTGAACTCTGGCCTGCAGGCACCCTTAGTAACTTTGCTTAATCTCTCTCTCTCTCCTGTATCTCTCTCTCATCTTATTCAGTAAAGTAGGGTTAAAGGAGGGCAAATAGAGCATGTGTAGTCTTTTTAATTTGAATGTATAGTTTATGAGAAAAGTTAAGTTTTTTGAATTTTAAAACTTCATTGATATAACCTGACATTTTTATATATAATATAAAACAACCCACGTATTTTATGCTCAGCTTTTACATTTTGTATCTTATTGTTAATGTGCACACACTGTTTGCTTTTAGATTGGAGAGATCCCTGTGTTAGTTAGAGTGTGAAGCATCTAGGCCGTCTCTGCCATCGGGTGTCAGTGATTGAGAAATAGCGCTCCCAGATCCTAACCAGCCTCCTACACCCCGCAGTAGAGAGAGCTCTTCCCTGCTTTCCAGCCCAGTCAGGAATAAGCCAGGGTGCAGAAATCTCACCCTGGGAAAGCTAAGAAAGCTCCAGGCGAGGAATGTTTGGTTGTCTCAACTTTGAATGTTGTTAACAAGAGAAAAATAAATGGAATTATTAAGTTACTTATGTACTTCCGTTTCTGTCCATACCAAGATGAATTATCTCAAGTATATAAAATAATCTAAATAGAAATAGGCATTGATTTTTGTATGTGAATTTTATAGTTTTTTTTTTTAATGATTGGGGAAAACATTTGAAGTGACATCAAATCTCTTTACAATTGAAATTTAAAAGGCATGGGGGCTGAGGTTGGTATGCAGAGTGAGGTTGGATGATTCAGAGAGAAACAGCAGTCTTCAAAGAATTGCCACCTCACCTGAAAGGGGAATGGTGTCCATGAGAGGGAAAGACGCAGGAGGCTCTGTGAAAAAATGCAAGGGCAGCTGTGTCCTGGGAAGGTTTTGTAATTGTTCTCAGTAGCAGGCATGGACTTAAAAATAAGGAAAGTTCTACTGGGAAAACCCCCAAAATCAAATAGAAGCAAAATGAGAATGGAGCCTATTGTGAGATGATTTGATTGACAGTGAGAGCAACCATAAAAGATGGATGAGGAGATTGAGAAGCTGCCTCTGGAAGCATCTTCAGCAGATGAAAGTGTATGGGAAGCAGATTCCATTGCAGTTTATGGGTTAGTTTCCCATAAATCCTCTGCAAGTTCGAGAGTCACATAGTTACCATATGTAAACAGGCCAAGAGTGTTGCTTTTGCAAGCTTCAGCCTTGAACAGATATTTCCAGACCATGTTACATAGGAAAGATATTGATCCTTGCTTAGTCAAGATGTTCGTTTTGTCAAGGATAAGGTATTTAAGAACATTGTCTCAGCAGTCAGATTGCATGGCATGATTGCTAGCTTTGTGATCTTGAAAAACCTACTTAGCCTCCACTTGCTTCAGTTTCCTCATCTGTTACAAGGGGATAATAATAATAATAATAATCCCTGACTTGTAGGGATGTTGAGAAATCCATGTAAAAGCACTTAGAGCAGCACCTGCCTGTAGTGAGAGCAGAGCAGAGGTCTATAGGGGTGGTGACAGTGTTGATATTCCTGGAGGCTATCCGATAGCATTGCTCCTGCTAAAGGGTTTACACATCTTGAAAGTAGAATTTTACTGTAATTTCATACATTTTTTTTAAGTGGGAGAGAAATAACATGCTAGACATATGCCTAGAAATGGCATTACCAACTGACAATAAGTTAGGATTTCTGTAATTATCTTCTGAGTAAAAGACTTACATATTTATAAATCTTTTGAGTAACTGTAAAACTTAAAACTTAAATTTGCTACAGAAAAAAATTATTACAATAAATGTCTACTTTATACCAGAAAAAAAGAAAACATTTATAAATATCTAGCCTTTCCAATAAATTCTCCAAGTAAGTATATGTTAGCTGTTAAGGCTGTCAAATTTCTCCATGATAAATTTATCCAAATTATCTATGTTGTTATAAACGTGAAATATGTCTCAACTGTACATAGTATTAAGTTTCCCCAGAGCTCTTCCTTTCCATAGTGACACACAAAATAGGTTCACAGCTAGTTTCCTAGAGAAGGCCTGTTGGTACAGACGGCCCCTGCTCTCTCACATCAGCTGTATTGACCTTAGGCAAGAGGTTAGCTTCTCTGAGGCCCAGATGTCTCATCTACAAAATTGGTCCTAGCACCATCTGTCTCCCAGGGTCTGTGAAGGTTAAAGCACCCAGTCTGTAGCACTCAGCCAGGTTCTCTTTCCTCTCCTGATGCCTGCCTCCGTTCCTTTCCACTAGGCTGCAAATAGTTCTTAACTCCCAAAGGAGATAGTACTAGATAGGAAATTCCATGAATTTCCGTTCTTCATTGTTACCTCCCTCCCCCATATACGCACAGCTAACACAATGCCTTAGATATTCAGTAAGTTTTATTGATTAGAGGTGTATTCATTTTGAAGGAATAAAGAAGACTTAGTGGGAGAATGGTCAAGAACATGAGCTTTAAAATCAGACATACTTGAGTTTGAAAACCAGCCCAAGCATTTACTAGCTGTGTTACCTCTGTCAAATTATCAAACCTCTCTGTGCCTCAGTTTCCTTATCGATATTGGGGCTGACACCTCACAGAGCAACTGTAAGAGTTAACTTCATATCCATAAAGCCCTTGACACAGCATCTGGCACATATCACTCAATGCGTTGTTGCCACCCTTGTTACTGTAATTAGCATGAAGTCTCCAACCTTTCTGTGATTTCTCTCTTCTAACTTGTAAGACAAATATGTAATGGAAATTTTTAACAAAACAAGAGTATGTGGAGATTGCAGAACCATCATAAACAGATTTTTATGCATAAGTTAATTACTCTGGTTTACATGTAACAGTTTATTCAGTATGAGAACCTCAAGAAACTAACATTTTTCTATTCCTTAATTTTCCCCTTTTTTTGCAAAGAAAATTAACTTTTTAGAGGAAACTACCTCTCTCCCTTCATTTATTCAATTTTAATCCCATGGTTTGAAATCTTAAAAATTGGAGATGCTGTAAGAGATAAGTGGATATCTTTTCTCCCTCATAATTCTGGATACTTATACTAGTTTTTTCCTTGACCAGAATTTTAAAGCCTACGTATTATAAAAAACAAAACCAAAAACAAATCTGTAGTCTTTATGATAGTAAATTTAAAATAATATTAGTACTTTTTAAAACAGTATGGGGAGATCTTATCATCAGTGAATATAGATCATTCTTTTTGATACCCTTCTTGATATTCCAGTATATGAATATACATACCATTATTTATTTAATCATTCCCTTATTAGTGGACAAGCTGTTTTCAAATATTTGTTATATCAATGTCTTCCAAACTTTTTTTGCTTGCATCCTCTCCCCCAAAAGTTGAAAGCCCATATATCTCTTTGTATATTTTTAAGTTGACATCTAAATTTTTCATTATAGTTGCAAAGCATGTAATTTCTGTGGTTTTTTTGTAAATATTGGTATTTTAAAATAAAACTTTTAAATCAGCTTTAAATGTATCAAATGAAATATAAATATCATTGCAGAAATTTTACATAATTTCCTTTTTTTCCTTGAATTCCTTTGTTTCACTTCCACAGAATTTTATCTTAGGATGATATATTTTTATCATGTGTATTTCAAGCATTGTATTGATCAGCCTATCATACTTATCTGCTACAAAAATATTTATATAAATTGGATTTTTATGCTTTTTATTAAGTCTCAAAGTATAAAAATTTCTTCTAAATTGTTTTTAGAATTACTAGAATAATGATCAAAATAAATGGTACGAATTTTGATTAAAAATTACTTTCTATGTTTGCTTACTGAAAATGACTGTCATTTAATGAGATGGATGGGGTTTTTCTCCATGCATTCATGTATCTTTGGGTGAATACTACTTATTGTAGGAATGAAACAGTGTTCTTTACCATTTCTCTTCCTTATTCTTTTGTTTTTATAGTTGGTAAACGTTGAGAACCCTCAGTAGTCTTTATAATAGCAAATTAAAAATAATAGAAATACTTTTTAGGAGTTTGGGAACGGACGATGTATTACAACAGTGCCACTCAGTTATTTTCATTCTTTTTTAATTGAATGACCAAAATCACAAAGTAATGTATCATCAGAAATTATTTGTGATGATCAGCTATCAGTGTAATTTTACGAAAGCTAAAAAATATGGATTTTGATTAGAGGCATTCACATTTATCACAGATACCTGCGTTTTGTTTGCCTCCCTACCTCCCCAGGCTTTTCACTCCAGGGCAATACACAACATTAAGGTTTGGATGGTTAGATAGGCTTCTCTTTTAGAAAGTAGGAGGAAAATTGTGAAAGGGCAGTTGGAAAGGAAAACTGGTGTGATTCCTGAGAACCAGCCTCCAAAGCCTTGGCCACAAAGGCATTCTCAGCAAGAATTCAGATAGAAATTGAGGCGCTGCAGTGGACTCTTAAAACTCCTTGCCTACTTGTCCTATTAAGTTGGCTCAGGAATACATGTACCCAAGTTTGAAAACTAACTGTTTGTGTAAAAGACTATAATAAATATTTGCGTATCTGCCTAGTTATTTCCTCAGGATAAATTCCCAGTTAGGAGACTCATAGGTTAAAAAGTGTACAGATTTTGACAGTGTGATACCAATAATGCCAAACTGTGATTGTTGACAGTCCCCGAGAGTCATTCACAACCTGCTTCCCATACCCTCACTTCATTGAGATAGTCTTTCTGCCAATCTGCTTGAATTTCTGTTATTACCATTGAACTCTAACATTTTTTACGTTTTCATTTGTATATCTTCATGTTATATTTTTATATTTTTTAAATTAGAGTGCTTCTCTGTTTTTATTTTATTATTCTTTCAGATTTGTTTTGCCTTACAGACATTTGTTTGCTTGCTTGTTTTAGTAGTTTGATCTGCTTCTGGATAGTTTAGTAGTTTGATCAGCCAACTTTTGGGTAGTTTCAAGTCATGCTTACACAATTTTATGAAGTGCATGTTCTTCCCCCAGATTACATAAAAGTTCATTCATATTCTATTTTTAGTAGTTTTGTTTTTTGACATGCGAATTTTTATATGAACTTTCTTCAAGTATGATGAGATTCATTTTTATCTATAGGGGATTACATGTTTAAGTGATACAGTAATAAGACTGTTAGTACTGTACTATTCTTAGAAAAGTGATTTTTTATAACATTTGCAGAAAGACATAAAAAGATACAAATAATATAACTACCACCCATCTACTGGAGAATTGGCATTATTTTTTTCACATTTTCTTTTCTATCTTTTTTTAATGAAAGATTAAGATGGTGGAAGTCCCCTTTGACTACCATCCCCAGGCGCATTCTGTCTATCATGTCCCCCTCCATCCCAGAGTAATCCATTGTTATGAGTTCAGATACCCTTCCAGTCCTTTTTTTAAGCTCTTACATATGTATCCTTTAACATATATATCCTTGGTGAATTTTTAAATTTAAATAACGTATCATACTGTATAATAAGAATGTTCTACAACCTGCTTTTTCATATCTATTTAATGAAATTATTTTGAAATTTTTATATGTTGCTATATATAGATTTAGTTTTTTCTTTATAGTATTCCATCATGTGAATACACATTTTATGAATCCATTACCTGGTACATGAGCACTTAGATTGTATCTGATTCTTTGCTGTTATAAAGTGTTGCAGTTAAGATTCTTGTGTGAGTCTCCTGGAGCATGTATGAGAGATTCTATAGGGTTTGTGTACCTAGAAGTCAAATTGTTAGGTCATAGCATATGTGCATTTTCAGTTTATTTAGATATTGTCAAATTATTCCTCCTGTTGGTTGAAAGAATTGCCACTTCCATCAGCAGTGTTTATTTTTGCAAATCTGATGAGTGAAAAATACTTTAATGGTGTTCAAATGTATATTTCCTTGACTCTGGTGATGCTAAACACCGTTTTATATGTTTACCAGCCAGTTTGGAGTTCCTCTTCTGTCAATAGCTTGTTCAGATCATTTGCCTATTTTCCTGTTGCATTATCGTTTCCTTGTTAATTTGTGAGGATTCATTTATTCTGAATACTGCTCCTTTATTATATACATTCTAAATATCTTTCTCCAGTATATCTTGTCTGTCTTTCTTTTGTTTTTGTTTTTGTTTTGTTTCGGGTTTTTTTGCTGAGGAAGATTCTCCCTGAGCTAACATCAGTGCCAGTCTTCCTGGCATGGCATGGCTGACGAGTGGTAGAGGTCCGCGCCTGGGATCCAAACCCAGGCCGCCAAAGTGGAGCGTGCCGAACTTGACCACTGGGCCAAGGAGCCAGCCCCCTGTCTTGTCTTTTCTTTGTCGTTGACTTTTGCCGGTTTTACCATTATATGCTTTGGAGAAGATCTTTTTCCATTGTTGTAATTAGGAGTTCTATTGGCTTCATATACATGTAAGTCCAGTTCCCTCCCCAGGTTTGGGAAGTTCTCAGCTATTGTTTCTTTGAACAAGCTCTCTGCCCCTTTCTCCGTCTCTTCTCCCTCTGGAATACCTATAATCGTTATGTTGCATTTCCTGTTTGAGTCTGATATTTCTCAAAGAATTTCTCCATTTTTTTTAAGTCTTAGTTCTCTCTCCTCCACCTGAAGCATTTCTATATTTCTGTTCTCTAAATTGTTAGTTCTGTCCTCCATAATGTCAACTCTGTTTTTCAAGTGTCTAGTTTGTTTTTTATCTCATTCATTATGTTCTTCACCTCCAGAATTTTTGTTTGGCTTTTTTTTTAGAGTTTCGATCTCTTTGGTGAAGAATTCCTTCTGCTCATTAACTTTATTCCTGAGTTCACTGAACTGTCTTTCTGAATTGTCTTGTAACTTCATTGAGTTTCTTTATGACAACTATTTTGAATTCTCTGTCATTTAGATTGTAAATTTCTGTGACTTCAGGATTGGTTTCTGGAGACTTGTGATTTTCCTTCTGCTCTGGAATGTTAATGTAGTTTGATGAAGTGATCTGTCAGCACATAGTGGTAGTATCAGGTCACAGATTCCACCCACCACCCCAGTGGAGGGCAGGAACTGTGTTTTCTGAACCCGCCACATCTGCTGGAAGTTGTGCCAATAGGGTTCATCTGCATTTGCCCACTGGCCACAGCAGCGTGGCTGGACACACACGTACGCGCAAGTGCTCTGGTGTGGGTTCGCTGCCTTGGCCGGGGACCAGCCGAGCTGTTGTGCTAGGTGGGGGGGCGGTGGTTTGCCTGGGTTGCTGCACTTGGTGGGGGCGCCCACTCAGTGACTGAGCCACGCCACTTGGTGTGGAGCATTCCCACAGGCCAAGCTACAACTCCAAAAGTGAAAGCATTCTTGCAGCGGGCCTTGGCTCACCTGCTACCCCGCTGCCTCTTACAGTCACGCGCCGGCAGCTGCATGAGGACCCGTGACCTAGATCACTGCCACTGGGGACAGGGAGAGATCCACTCACCTGCTTCCACTGCTTCTCGGGGATCCAGTACCCCCACCTTCAGGTGTATGGCTGCGTGGATCTCTCAGACCTCCTGTTGTGCTTTGTAGGGAATCCTCTTTTGGTTAATGACTGTCCATTTGGTTGCATCTTAGAGGAAAGAGACTAAGAGAACAACTCATTCCACTGTGATGCTGTCACTCTATCTTGTCTTTTATCTTGTGTCTATTGCCCCTCCAGAGTTTATAATTTTGAGATAATCAAGTGATTGGTTTTCCATAATTAGTTTTCATGGTCGTGTGGTTCATGATTTTAGGATCATCTTTACGAAATTCTTCCCTAACCTGAGGTTATGAAGATGTCCATCTATATTTTCTTCTAATAGCTTTATCCTCAATACTTTGTGCAGTTCAGACTACCAAAGATGCGTGCCTATAGACCAATAGATGTTCTGTGGTATAAATACTACAGCACTACAGTGCTTTCTTCCTGACTGGTATCACTCATTTTTCACTGTGTATTGACTATCTAGATGCCCTGCTTTGAAAAGTTTGCTTTGGGGGCATAAGTTTTTATTTGCATACTTAATATGTTTGCTTTAGAAAATTTAGAAAGTGTACTTAAGCAAAATGAAAA
Organism: Tapirus indicus; assembly: GCA_031878705.1. NCBI lineage: Eukaryota > Metazoa > Chordata > Mammalia > Perissodactyla > Tapiridae > Tapirus > Tapirus indicus. The sequence continues at coordinate 42,250,694 of CM062927.1, forward strand.
TAAAAGCCATTTATACTTGCTCCATTCTAGAACATTAACTACTATTTAGGTTTTGGAGATAAAGTCTTCCCATCTTTTTACATCAATGTAATAATAATAGTTAACATTTAATTGAGTACTTTCTGTGTGCCAGATACTGTTCCAGTTGCTTTACATGTGTTAATTAATTTAATCTTCACAATTACTTCAAAGGGGTAGGTATTACTGCCCTCATTTTACAGATAAGGAAAATGAGGCACCAAATATATGATTGATGGAGTTTTTCATGTATGTGTTTATTTTTAATTTTTAGTTTTTATGAAAATACTATTCATGTGGTTTTATAGCATACTTTTTTCATGTTATTAATTATCCTTCTGTGCATGCCTATTATTCTGTTGTGTTCATAATATACTTAGTCATATCGCAAGTTTTGGACATTTAAGTTGTTTGCATACTTGAGTTATTATAAGCTTTCTATGAGTATTCATTTAGCAAAATTTCTACCCACCTCCCTGTTCTGCTCTTCTTTCAAACAATTTGGTGATCAAAAATTGGTATGTTGTTTTAATTTACATTTCTTTGATTACTGATACTGATATTTTTTCATACTACTCATATGCTTTTTGGGGGGGGGGGTCGGGGGGAGGAAGATTCTCCCTGAGCTAATAACATCTGTTGCCAGTCTTCCTTTTTTGTGTGTGTGAGGAAGACCAGCCCTGAGCTAACATCCGTTGCTAATCCTCCTCTTTTTGCTGAGGAAGACTGCCCCTGAGCTCACATCCGTGCCCATCTTCCTCTACTTTATATAGAACGCTGCCACGGCATGGCTGACAAGCAGTGCATCGGTAGGTGCCTGGGATCCAAACCCGCGAACCCTGGGCTGCCAGGCGTGAACTAAATCACTGCACCACCAGGCCAGGTCCCCAGTCTTCCTTTTTTTGCTTGAGGAGGATTAGCCCTGAGCTAACATCTGTGCCAGTCTTCCTCTATTTTGTATGTGAGTCACCAGCACAGCATAGCTGACAAGTGGTGTAGGTCTGCGCCTGGGATCTGAAGCAGTGAACCCAGGCTGCTGAAATGGAGCACACTGAACTTAACCACTATGCCATGGGGCCGCCCTCATAATGCTATTTTTTCCTCTTTCATATATTGGTTTTTCTTTCCCCAGCCATCTATTGGTGTTCATCTTTTCTCTATAGATCGTAAATTCTTTAGTACTAAGCATAGCAAGCCTTTTTCATAAATAAAGCACATGGTGGTATGCTTAGGAAACTCTTCCCCACCCCAAGATTTTATAATTATTCACTACTTCTTATACTTTGACTCTCTTATATTTAATTCTGTAATTCATTTGGAACTGAGTGGGGAGAAAGGGATGATGTAAGGAAGGAAACTAACTCCCCGCACCCTCTCCCAAATTAATTTATTTGACACAATACCAATTATTGAACAATTCATAGTTTCCTCCATTGGTTTGAAATGCAACTTTTATTATATACTGCTTTCTTATACATAATAACTTAATTTCTCAATTTTCTTGTTTCATTGATCTATTTGTTTAGACTCAGAGCAAAATTTATTAACTGTTCTGTGGTATGGTTTTAATTAGTAATCCTCATTTCTATCCTTCACCTGTAAATATAATAAATTTCCTTTTATATCAATAAGTTATTGCTAGAATGTCATCATTCCTGGCTTCATGTTTGCAGAGTAATTATGCAAGATATTTATTTCTGACCAGAGTTATTTGCAATCTGTTCTATGTGCTTGCAAATGAAGACACAGATTTATGCAAAGCAGAGCCTTTGAAAAGTTCATGTGCTCCTCTGCACCAACTTGAAGATAATGAACCTGCAACAGTATTAAATGATGTCACCCTAGCAACTTGTCTGCATTAGGGAGAATTTTGACCAGGCTGTTTAATATATCGTGTTCCATGTATACTTTTTTATATCTAGGCTAATTACTGATTCAAAACAAACAACTAATGCCAGTGTGAAAAGTTTCTGTAAATAATTAATAAGAAGTAATTTTATGGCTTTTGTGGTAAAGTGAGGCTTGTTTTATTTATGTTGGGTTTTGTTTTTTCCCCTCCTCTAGGTAGCCTTTCCAGTAAATATATGACTCAGGGAAAAGCCTCAGCGAAGAGGACCCAGCAGGAATCATGAGGGAAGGAAATGCAGCACTCTCAATGGCCACTCAGGCGTGCCTATTCACTTTGAAAATTAGGTTCATTTCACAGGACACAGCAGCATAGATCAGGCTTCAACTTAACATTTAAGGGAAGTGTCAGATTTTTTTTAACTTAATGAAATTGTTAATGAGGAAAAAAAAATTTTAATATAGTCTTACCTACCACAAATCCCCACAGATTTAAGGATTTTAATAGAAAGCTGTGATGTATGTATTTAAGGCAGGTGAAAAAAAAAAAAGTAACTGTGGGCCAGTATTTACTGAATACAATTTCATGGTTTTTAATTCTTTCAAAGCACACAAAAAATGATGTGCTGGTCAACCCCAAGTAAATTAATCCTTTTTTCCCTATAAATCCCTTTTTTGTTTCAAAGAGGGGAAATTATATTTATTGTTGTTTACTGAATCCTTGTGTGAAAGAGTATCAAATATGTGTGAACTGCTACTACTGTATTTACGATTTACAAACTTTATTTTATTGATATTTGTAGAAGTGATAACATGTACATGAGTACCTATTTATGTGAGCCTTCCATGGATGAGCAGTGCCACTGAGGGGCTCCTGTTTTTTTCCCTCTCTAATTTTGAGTAAGATGACGTGTAACTGCTATGCTCATAAAAATGAAATAAGGAAAACAAGTAGTCCTGTTTGCTGCTAAAAACATTTTCAAAGAAAAAAATGACAAAATAAAAGTGCTTTTTACTTTTTATGATATTCAGAAATGAGGGTGGAGAACTTTTAAACGTCCTTGAAGATTAAAGAGGTTCTCTCTGCCAATGCCCAGTTTGGTTGGCATCATTTTGGGTCTGGCTGGAGCCCTCCTGGAACTCTTTCTCTAACGTCACAGTCCTCCAGAAGTAGTACATGGTCAGAACTAGGCCTCGGTTTATTTATCATTTTGAAATAAAATCAGAATTTCAACCTGTAATTTTATGCACATTACTTTCCAGTGAGGATCCTCCATTTCCTGAGGAAACCAGACCAAGGAGTAAGGGCAGCACGGATCTGTTCCTCCTTATCTCGCACTCCCTTTCCTTGTGCTCATGCGGCCACTGGTGGGCACTGACACCCACTGTGTGCCAGGCACTGGGAACTTGCGGATGAGAGGCACAGACTTGGGGGATGAATGCTTAGAGAAGGATGCAGAGGGAGCTTCCTGGGCAAGCGTTTCCAGACAGGAGCGGGCTCAGAAGATACACACCTGTGTGCCCTTCTTTTAAACAAATTATTGAAGACATATTTCAGCCAAAGAAGAATCTTATCAAAATTAACTTCAGAATTGGGAAGCTGTGGTAGAAGGAATTAGTGATCATTCCTTACTCAGTTTGAATGAACACAAACTCATGAATTAACAAGTGAATTGTGCAACCTGGGCTGAAACCGCTCTACATGACTTTCCTCAGCTGCTTTTTTGATTTCTTTTCTTGCCTTCGTGCATGAAAGTCAGCTTGACTGGCTGTACAATTCTTGTCACACTTCCTTTGGAAAGCCTATTGATGCTTTTGTCTCCTGGCATGATAGCAGAAGTCTGAGGCCAGCCTATTTTTTGTTCCGTTGTAGGTTTTATTTTTCTGCTTGGATGCTTCTGTGTTTATTTATCCCTGTAACTTTTGTGTTAGTGACTTTTGTCAATACATCTCTCTACCCAATTTGTTTTTTTAATTTGAGAAAGTATCTCTGTTCTTAATTTTTTTTTCCAAAAATATTTTTGTCTTTTCTCAATATTCCTCTATCATCTCTCTCCTTCTTGGAAAACTTCTCAAGTTTAATCTACACATACATGTGACTGGCTTGATTTTTTAGTGTCATTCTGCTGTTTGCTGTTTCTAACATGAATTTTGTCATTTCGCTTCTAATTTTCTTAAACTTACCTCACTCACCTTCCTTTCCTTTCATTCTTTTAGTTTATTTCTGTTCCTTTTCATAGAAACCATGTTTTCTTATATCTTTTTAAGGATATTCAAGTTTCTTACATTTTATTCTGATTCCTATAGTAGATTCCGCCCAGTGTATTGGGCTTTTTGTTTGATTTTTGACCCCTCACGCTGGATCAGTGGGACAATGACCAGTATTTACCAACACACCTGGAGATGGCTTGCCCTTGGTTCTTTGCTTCCTGTACTTGGATGCTGGTCACAGCCCCTTCTCGGCGCCCCAGTGAGGGGGCAGGTGCATCTGCTTCATGCTGAGTCCAGCTCCCAGGGCATAGCTGTCTTTCAAATACAGCAGGCCTGTCTCTTAACAAGCTCCACAAATGCCCCACTACCAGGGTTCTCCTTTCTTCTTTCAGGAACAAACAAAACTATGAAACCATTTTTTATAGCCCCAATCTACACTTTTTAATGTCTTGCTCAGTGTGTACAGTATCAGCAGTGTGCACACTTGAGATGTTATTAAAATGTTCTGAGATAACTTCAGTTTATTTTTCATCTTGCAATGTGTTTCACACATGGTTCTTTAAAAAAAGTCTTTCCCTAGTGGAAAAAATCCTGAGTAGATAAATCAGTAGGGTTCATAGTGTCACAGGCAAAATTGTTGACAAGAAAACACAGAATTTAACAAACCCTCATAAAAGTAAAGATGTGCTCAGTACTTTTTTCTTTGAAAGCAGGCTGTTGGGACAGCAGCAGTCAAGAATTTAGTACACTTTTCACTAAGTGGAATTCTAGACTTAATTAGGGTCCGGCTCTGCCAGTTTTTAGCTGAGAGTGTGGCAGTCCCCCTAACCTCTTGGCAGTTCAGTGTCCTTGCCTATAAAATGAAAATCATACCTGCGCTTCCACAGAATAGTGAGGATCAAGTGAGGTCTTACTAGGAAAACACTTTTTTCTAAAAAAAACTAAAAACTAAAATCCTGAAACTAAACTAAAACCTGAAACTAAATCCTGAAATGCAGTGTTGAACATTACCCTATAGTAGGTTTTTAACCTATTAGTGGTAATCTAAAAATGGTTACAGCTTGCAATCTCCTTCAACAGTTTCCACACCCATCTCGTTTCAACACCACAGGACAGCTGCTTCTCTGAGATAGTCATGAAAACACTTTCTTCTAATACACTAGTTTATTTCAGGGACCTGTGCCAGTTTCAAATAATACTAGGTATGCCTGATTCACTGACAAGTGGATTATGGGACTTAGCAGTTACATGCAAAACAGCTCACTAAGTTAAAAACTGTCGTGTCTATTAAATAGAGGAAAGAAGGCTATTAAATGTATACCAGATCCTGAATCAGAAAATTTAGGACTAGATTTTAAAAAGTGTCTAATGCACCAAAAGGCTTGAGTTGAAGGATCATTTGTGAAATAGCCGTGCCCAGGCTCCTGTCCTACACAGCTCAAAGCTGTGAAGCTCCTATGAGATGATGTGCTTGAGGGGTCCTCTGAAACCCGTAAAGTGTATAACATTATTTCAATAACTGATAAAAATGATACATGGCATCTTTTTTTACATTTGTATTAATAAACTATCTTTTAGAGCAGCTGTAGGTTCACAACAAAATTAAGTAGAAAGTACAGAGTTCCCATATGCCCCCTTGTCCCCACACATGCCAACCTCTCCCACTATCCACATCCTGCACCAGAGTGGGACATTTGTTACAACTGATGAACCTACAGGTCCATTGTTTACATTAGGATTCATTCTTGGTGTGGTACATTCAGTGGGTTTCGACAAATGTATAATGACATGTATCCACCACTGTACAGCATCCTACAGAATAGTTTCACAATACATGGCATCTTTAAATATCTACTGACAATTAGTAGCGTTTATTGAGTGCTACCACATACCATGCAGTCTTTTAAGGGCTTTTCATTTAATCTTCACAAAATCTGTAGGAGGAAGGGTGTGAGAAGTAAAATGCTTTATCCCAAATCAGCCAGCTAGTCAGATGAAGCCAAGAGACAACTCCCCTCTCCCCCGCCCCCACCACTATCGCCTACTAATCCCACAGTTTTCTTGTGTGCAGTGGAGCTTAGGGAAAAAAATAACCATTCTCTTACTGTCAATGGTGATTGCATTAACTACTTAATGGAATTTTGAACTCTCCAACCCTGTCAGCTCTAGGGGATGAAAGGTAAAATGGGCTCTAAAACACACTGCACTGATTAGTTCTTTCCGCACCAAAACACTGAGCGAGAATCTATCCTCCCAGCACCACTCCACGGAACCAACCCCTCCTTCCTCTTTCCCTTCACCTCTAGCACTTCTTGAGAAACGCAGGCTATCCTGTTCTCCTCCTCCCATCTGCTAACCCTGCTGCACAGAATTCTGTCCTACCAGCATCTCTCCTTCTTTCCTGGACCTCCCTTTACCAGGCTTCCTGTTTATGCCCGGGCACAGTGCCTGGTACTCAGGAATATTTGCTGAATAGGCAAAATTAAAAGGCGGAAGCCCCTGAGCAGCCGTGACAGGGTCTGACAAACGACAGGTGTCAATCAAGCGTATTGACTGGTACTAGTGATAAGTGTATTCACAGCGCTGCCCGGTCACATCGTAGGGTAGGGTTCCAAAGAGAGCATCTAAAGCGAAAATTGCATTAGCACCATCCTTCAACATCCCCAAGTAGTACAGCACGCGGGGCGAGTGGGGAAGGTCTTTATTTATTATACGATTCTCTGGGGTAGTTCTACGCTCTTGAGAACGATCTAGCTGGACCAAAAAGGAAGACTGACGTAGCTGTCTGGGCGGGGAACCGTGCTGCTTTGAGAGCATCAGCTCCCGTGCTGGCTGGACTCCTCACGTTCTTAAGCGGCGGCGCCGCACCTTGCCCAGGGGGCAGTCGTGGAGCGACACGCCTCTGGTGTCCCCAAGCCGTGGTCACTCCACGTTCTGCAGCCCCCTCCTGACGCCACTCTCAGACAGTCCTCGCGGGGACAACCTTCCTCCCGGCCGCTGCGCCTCGCGTCACGTGCCCCGGGCAGGAGCGCCGCCCCGCCCCCCGCCCGTCACTCACGCGGCCCGCCCAATGGTGGCGGGGGGGCCGCGCGGGGCGGGGCCTGGGGCCGTGCGCCGGAGCTTGTGGCGTCAATGCGCCCGCCGTGTCCATGGAGAGAGGCTGAAGTAGTCGAGCTCCGGCCCGAGGCACCGGGGCGCCGGGACGGCCAGCATGTCGGCTTCGTTAGTCCGAGCCACCGTTCGGGCCGTGAGCAAGAGAAAGCTGCAGCCCACCCGGGCCGCCCTCACCCTGGTGAGTGGCCGCGGCGCGCGGCCGCGACATTGGTTCACCTCCGCCCTGCGAGGCGAGGTCACGGCGGCGGGGACGGCGCGGGCGGGCGGCGGGTCCGCGGAGTCCCGGGGCCGCTCCGCAGCCGAGCGCCGTCCCGCTCTCCTCCTCGGCCCCCACCGGAGATAAACAAGTCCGGGTGGGGCCGCTGCGCGGAGCCGGCGCCCCGGGACTACGTTTCCCATCAGGCCGCGCGCTGCCGGGGCGGGCGGGGAATGGGCCGGAAGCGGGGGCGGTGTACGTGCGCGACCCCTGGGCCAGGTTGCCGAGCGCCCGGGGCCGCCCGCGGCCGCAGAGCTGCAGTGCGCCGGTCGTAGAGGTCGGGTGTGCCGGATGTCGGCGCAGCTGGACGAGTCAACCGGGACTCCCCTGGAGGTGCTGGGGGCGGGCGCCCGCTGAGGACTCCCGTGTGGTGCGGGGAGCGGCGGTGAGAGCGCGGCCGCCACCCCCGCGCGCCTGCGGTTAGGGCTGCCGCGCATGGCGGGTACTTGCTGGCGGCGGGGTCCTCCGTGCGTCCCCAGGCAGCCCCAGGCCGAGGGCGGCTCTGACGAAGGACAAAGGAGGATGAGGGTGTCTGCCCAGTGTTGGTTTACGGCGTGTTCCGGTGAAAGGTCAGACGCTCGAGGGCGCCGGAACACGCATCGAGAATTTACCGTGCGTCGTGTGCCGGTTGTTTTTTAACTGAGGGCAAATTCATGTGCAGAATTAACCATTTTAAAGTGTTCAGTTCAATGGCATTTAGTACGTTCACAATGTTGTGCAACCATCACCTCTATCTAGTTCTAAAACATTTGACCCCAAAAGAAAACCCCGTATCCATTAAGCAGTCACATGTATTTGCAGCTTTGAAAGAGGTTAATTTCATAGGAAAGCTTAGATCAGTTCAACATTCTTCTTACACACCCCCCATTCTTGGTTAGGAGGCCTTTGTGTATAAGCATTCCCACCTAGAGACTGGGAAAATAGGTTATTTCCATTGAATAATGGATTCCATTCAATCTAGGCCATAAGAAGGCCTCTTGCCAGAAAATCAGTTGTAGTAAAATAGAAGAAAGGCGAGATAAGGTGGGAGAATTCATTTTATAATGGAGCAGTGTTTTACGCCCATGAGGAGGTTATCCTGATTATATGTGGTATGTATTCTATCTTAGTTTTTTCTGTTTTCACTTCAAGCTCGTTTTCATATCTGAAAGATACATCATTGAGTCTTAGAATTCTCCAAGGTCTTGAAACCGCAAGAACTAGAGAGCACAACTCATGCTTTGTGTCACCCCTGAATCTCAGTAAAAGTTATTCCGAATTTGAAAGAATTCCACCACTGGTAATGGTAGAGCCTGGAGGAGTCAGAAAGTGCGGAGACACTTTTTAGCCTTTTCTTTCTCCGCCATTTGGCATGTTACCTGTTTCTTTTAAATTTCTGAGTCTTCCCGGTCCTCTGCATTCGTTCTCATTCGGCACACATTTAAGACCTACTGTGTTTCAAGACAAGAAAGAAATGTTATATAGTCCCACTCTCCAGGGACAGTCGTGGGCCTGGCCTTTGCCACCTTTAGGAATTACTAGGAATAATAACATGGTTCATTTTCTGAGAACTGGGATGTCTCTATACTTGATCCTTCTACTTCGTCGTGTTACCTCTCACTAGGCTAATTCTGCTACCAGCACTGCTTTATTATATCAGTTTTCAGTTCACAACAGCTCCGTGTTGCCTTTGATCAACTGTTGTGATAAACTTGCAGGAGTCCATTAGTCTGAACTTATCCTACTTACCTGGTGACTAGGTATTCCTTTCCTTCTGATCTTAAGAGCTAGTGCAGAGAGAAAGCACGTTAGTGCTGCTTTCCACCAAGGGCCTATGTTAGCAGGCTTGCAGTCATTTTAATCCTAGCACATGTTCCCTAGTCTCAAGACACCATGGCATGCAGGTATTGCTGTTTGTACTTAACTTTCAAGTGTTTTTGCAAACGTTTTTAATCCCAACATGTTGTGTTCAGTGCAAAAGCAGTGAGGCCATCAAGGGTGTCAACGCAAATAATCCATAGCCAATCTGTAAATCAAAATTGGGGTAAGTCTATTATGAGCCAAATTTGAGGACCATGTAGTCTGGGGCCTTCCTTCCCCAAGGAAGGAAGGGCACCAAAGAAGTGCGGTGTACAGAGTGGTTACATACTGGCAAAGAGTATATGTCACGTATGAATGCAATGTCCTTTTTACAGTAGTCACAAGATTACACTGTCTGCACAGCCATTGATGGGCGAGCGGGTAGCAGGTCTGTTTTCTCGAGTTGAGTGGTCACAGGATGAGCACAACAATCAAATCCTAGCCTAGGGAGAAATGCTTATCCTTAAGGAAATGCCCATGTGGGGGAAGTTGCATCCTTATCTTAAGGGCATTTGTTCTTGTCTCTGGGACATGGTAAATGCTCAAAGCAGTTATACAATGCATGTTCAAAGGCCAAGTTAGGCCCCTTTGGAAAAACAAGGTCAGGCCAAATTAGTTTTACACCAAATGGCTTCCTCATATACTCCAATATATCCTATTGCTTGCCATTTATTTATCAAGGGCAAATGAGTGGAGACAGTTGAGAACAAATGAAACTAGAAATAATTCAATAAAATGGGTAAGAAGAGATAAATGTTATCTAGATAATAAATTTTGACATCAAGAATTTGACATGTTGCAACCTTTGAAAAGTGCTGTACGTGTGCAGTCTACTAGAGGTCTGCGAGAGGCTAGGAAAAGGAACTGATGAGATGAAAACATGATTCCATGTTGTCAGCACCAAATGATCTGCATTAACGGATGTTAATCCAGGAGAGGATTGGTGGTTTGCTGTAGAGAAAGGCTTAGACTGGTGACAGGCTGCCCATCACGCTTTTATGCAAACCAGAGGTGGTGCCTTGACTGAATGTTTTAAGACTCCAACCCACCACATCAAAGTGAGTACCCTTGAACACCTGCAGAGAACATCCAAAGAGAATGATGTCCCCCCTCCCTGTACTTCCCTATATACCCGGGAGTTGACAAATGGAGTTGAATTTGTAGGAGCCAGAGTAAAATACAGTTAAAGAACCCAAAAATTTAATATTACCCTGCCGGCAGAGGCCTTTATTTCCATCGCTGTACAAATCAGAATGGGTGCAACCCTAATTTAGGATTAGGGATATGCCCACAGCTGTGCATAAAGCTCAGCCAAAGATGTGAGAGCATGATGGTGCATAGCCAGCATCATTCTTGATGCACAGGAGAGAAGTTAATTTATTATGTACAGTAGGTGCCTTAGGGCTTTCTAGTGGCACTTGGTTGAGAAGGGCTGGGAAACAATGTGATGTTAAATACATTGGGGCTCAATAAGGAGCTGTGGATTCATTGGAGGACTAGCACCAGAAGGCCTTTGGAACAGTGACCAAGCAGTAAGATTTCTATATGTAGGCAATTTAAGGGGTATTGCACAGGAAACAATTGGAAGTAGCCTGAATGTCTACAATGAGAGATTGGTTAAGTAAATTCTGTTGGTGAAATATTATGTGGTCATTGTAAATAATGATTTTTTTTTAAGTCTGTGAGTCATAACTCTTCATTCTTTGACTTACTAGCCCTGTGCAAATTATTTAATACCTAAATCACAGAATTGTAAGAATAAAAAGATGATGTATACAAACCATTAAACACCTAGAAGGTACTCAATAAGTGGTGAATATATGTTTATTTGTATGTATCCAATGAAAAACATGTTAAGCTTTTAAAATGCAGGCTACAAAATTGTGTATATGATTCTATATATATATATGTATACACATATACACATACATATGCACATATGTGAATAGGAAAAGACAGAAGAGAAACACCGTAATGGCAGCCATAGCTGTTAAAGAATGAGTTAAAATATACCATAACTTGTTCATTGGCTGCTATTTATCTAGCATCTTTTAAACGTTAAAATGCTAGATTGAGAAGCGGAAGAAAATAATAATACCAGATTTATAATGAAATTAAAATAGGTTGTAGTTGTTGGCACATGTTTAGTATACATAATCATAGAGTTTGAGTTTTAATTTTGATTTCTTAGCAAAAAATGAAAGTTGCCTGGGGAATGCTTAAGGAAATACAGTATTAAGGATGAAAAATTTTTGCTACAAGGAATAGATACCCTGTGGCAGTGGATAAAGTAAAAGTGTGTTGCTATAAAGTAGTTATAAAATGCGTTCATCTACAGTGCCTTTTGCCATAATTTTAACAAAAATAGACTGGAAATCTTCTTTTTAGAAGGCCAAAGTATTTCACTCAAAGATATTTTTGTGTTCTTGTCGTGTATGTGTGAGTAGATTAAACATCATTATATTTTATTGAGTTTCAAGAATCTCTTAAATTTTATTTCACTGACCAGATCTCAGGTGAATTAGAGTAATTAATTATTTGTAAATCTTGTGGAAAGGTGTGGGTTTCATGGTTGTGTGGGGAGTGCATGGAGATTGGAGGGCTGCTAGGCATGTTGTTTACTTGAAGTTCTTATTCTCTTTCCCAGGTTGGTTTTACTTCAGTGCACAGTTGTCAGAGTATGCAAATAGACCTAGAGCCAAGTGGGGTCCTTAGCTTCTGCCTGGGACTGACATACAAAAAGGACTTTTTATCACTAGAATTTTTTTTTAAGTCCCAAATGTTCCCTGTTCAGTCATTCTGACTTGTTCTGAAAATCAGATCCATCACGTGGAAAGTTGTAAGAACCATATCTTTCCTGTTAAATGAGCCCTCAGCAGGGTTGTCTCCCGTTAGTAACACCCCTCCCAACGGCGTGTCTGTGGTTGTGCCTGACACGGGAAAATTAAGACACGTTTTGGTACGTGTCACCATGGTTCCCAGGCACGCAGGTCACTTCCCTTCAGCGCCCTTCAGCATAAGATGTGAACGTGACCAGCCACTGTGTGGTAATGAGTGGAGCACTCTCTGTGACGTGCTTTCGTTTACTGTTTGTTTTCGACTGAGAGTTGGGAAAAGAAGAAAATATTTTATAATACCAAATTAGGTCATGTAGAAAATCTTGTGGGGCTTGTTGACAGCGTGGTGTGTGCCTTTGGATCATCCGGGGGACTCTGCACCTTTGACCTGCCAGCTACACGTCGGATTGTAGTTCCAGCGAATATTTTCCCATGGCTGTGCCTTGTTTTTTTTAACTTAACAGAAATTTATTTGACAGTAATTTGGTTAATTTCTTTAGAACTCACGTGGAAAATATGACCATGGAAATTATGGAAGTTAGTTTCTACTGGCAGTCGTTTAGAAGGGGAAATGAGCACTTTAAAAAAGTTTTTTTTCATAAAGATTTCTGTAACTGATGTTGATAAGCTGTGATCTCCAAAAAAAAAAAAAAAAGCCCTTATGCTGCTCTTCAGCATTTCCTTCTTCCTCCCCCTGCATACTGTTCCCTGTGTTTTCGTGCTGCTTGGCTCTTGTTCTGATGGAATCGTGGGAAAAGGCCTTTATAGACCACCTGTTGGTAGTGACTTCTTTAACCTTTTTTTGGTAAAGTGTCACTGTAAAGTGACACGATAAGAAATATATATGTACATACTCACTATATAGTAATAAGAAATAAAAATTTTACTAAACATTCATCTTTATTAAGTGCAATGCATTGTTTTCTTTACTCTTTGTGTTTTTAAAAAATGCTAGTTTCAACCTTCTAAATTGGTTTCATGACCTTTCTAAACTGGCACCAGACTCTGCTTCAACATCGTCCTCTGGCCGAGCCCCCCACCAGACAGGGCGTAGAGCACGCTCCGGGGCCATCCATTGGGTCTGCTCTCTCAGCACAAGCTGGAGTTCTGACTACAATTACTACCTGGTCCTAGGTCATAATGTCCACTCTTTGGGATTTCACAAACTGGTAAAATGCCAATACAAAAACTGGAGGACCAGCGCAGCATTGCCAGCCAGAGGAGCTAATAAAACTGAAAGTAGGAGGGACACGATTTCTCTGTTATGATATACTCTCATCGCTGTACTAATAGCTGGCTTATATTGAGCTCTCTGCACCTGGCACTGTTCCGAATGCTCTTCCTGAACTCGTTTATTTAATCCTCAAAGAATCCTGACGAGAAGGACTGTTATCCCCATTTAAGCCAAGAAATGGGCTGTGACACAGCTAGGAAGTAGACCAGGAATGCCCTGGTATAGACCTTATCCCTAACAGCCTCCTTCCCAGGGAGGTGGGGTTGGTGATGCGCACCTATGCTTACGATATAGTGTGACATTTTTCTCATTTTGAGGACAATGAAGCTAGATTAAAACAGCATTTCTCCTGAAAAAAACTCTTCCCTGTTCTCGTTTCTATAGTTGACTAGCTTAGTTCTATTCATCTAGATATCCTAAGATGTTCAGTCAAGCACGTTTAGATTCTGTGTGAACATTTGGTAGGACTGGTACGAGAAACACGCTCTTGGTTGATGCCGATACACTCTTTCCTGTAGGTATGCATTTTGATAGATTTGAAACAGATTGGGGTAAACAAAAAGCAGTAGAGTTAATGATAACCAATAGGAAAAACGCCTGGAGGTTGGCTTGCCCAGTGAGGTACTTGATTCACTCATTGGCTACTGAGCACCTCGGTTGTGTCAGACTGTGTGCTTATTGGCTGAGCATACAGTAGGAACACAAAACAGATGCTGCCCGGAAAAATTACATTTGTGATATAAGTAGATAGTACCATAGAGCTTATTACAGGGAGCTGACCTTGGGGGAACAAGATTAAAAGGATGTTGCTAGAAGATACTTTAAAAATAAAAATAAAGGGAATGCTTTGAATTGAGTAGAGTTCATATGTTTGTGTATAAAATCAGCAAGGCTCTGGGAAGAATGGAACATCAATTTGTCATGTGAGTTTGCTAAAAATAGACTTGAATAGTCTTAAAGACTAGGAAGTATAAGGCTTTGAAGAATGCAAGTTTTATAGCTACAAACTGAATAACATTTTCTTTTTTCAGACACCTTCAGCAGTAAACAAGATAAAACAACTTCTTAAAGATAAGCCTGAACACGTGAGTAAACCCAATCAGACAAATATTTAGTAAAAAATTGAAGTTGTATTTTCACAATGAATTTATCTTGTGTTAAACAGTATGCTTTCATTGATTAGGGGGTTTTATTTAAAAAGGAAATATGCTCATGATTTTTAAAAATTCAAATAATATAATAGAGTATTCAGTGAAAAGGAAGTCAGTCTCTGACCCCAAACTCTTCATGGTCATTCCGCCTTCTAAGCGGCAACCTCTTTCTGTCCTTCCAGAGATAATCCATGTGTTTTATCTGCCTCCGCCAGGGTTTCTCAGGCTCAGCACTGTTTATGTTTTGGACTGGATAGTTCTTTGTTGGGGATGGATTGCGGGCTGTTCAGTAGGGTCTCTGGCCTCTGCCCACTAGATAGCCAGTGGCACCACCCCACTCCTGAGCTGTGACAACCAAAAATAATTCCCTGACAGGATCCACTGGCCTAGACCATGCTTGTTATGTTTGTGTGTGTATCTCTTTTCCTACTTAGATGAGAGCATTCCATACATGCTGTACTTACACTTTGCTTTTTGCACCTAATAATATAACTTGAAGATCTTCCCATATAATTACAGAAAGGTCCACCTCACTCTTTTTTGTGGCTGCATATGATAGTATATTCCATTGAGCAGGTTTGATGTATTTAACCAATCCCCATATCAAGGGTCTTCGAGTTGTTTTCATTCAGTGCTGCCACAAACATTCAACAAATGTTCAGTGTCTTTAGTGTGCCAGGCCTGTTGTTGTAGAGGGCCAAGCCTGTGGAGTGCACCTGTGTAGGCTGTATTCCTAAATATAGAGTTGTGGAGTAAGGAGTGTGGGCATCATCTTAACCTTAGTGCATTGTTAACTGCCTATGGAATACTGTAAATTACTTCCAAGTAATAGACTACTACTATTTAGTAATTAGACTATGGAGTGGTTTCTAGGTTCCATTGTACAACCTATATTACAATGTAATGGAGTTCTAGCATATTCCTTCTAAGAATTATTAAATGCTAAAGTATATCAGTGTTCCAGGTCTATTTGGATAGATTGACTAGAGTATACAATGACCAAATGAAACAAGAATTGAGCTTTGTAGGTTTAAGGGATGTTTGTTCATATTGACATGAAAAGGATTGAGCAAACACTTCATCGGGTGTAATTTATGGCACAAGCAATCCCTTTTCCAAACTCCAGTTACCTAAGGCTGTATTTTCTCATACTCTTTAAGTGTCTATATCCATTCCTATAGTTGGACTTCCTGCTTGCTTGAGTCTTCCTGTTTACAAAGATAAAGGCTGGGTTAAACAAGTACTTATGACATGCACTCCAGAATTTCAGCTAGGCAGTTTATTATTTGTCATGCGAATATGTGAAATTCCCTTCCCCATTCTCTAAGCTGTTGCTCTGAAGGTGAATAAAACCATAGTTCTGTCTCCTTGCTGCTGTTGAAGGACAGAGGAGACTACTCTCTGAGCGCTGCAGCTTGTCACAGCTCCCAGGCAGCTTACATGCTAACTCGTGCCCTTCACCCTCATGACTGCTTTCCTGAAGCAGGTACAGATTGCTGTTTTTAAGAGAATCAGGATCTGCTTGGTGAAGTAATACTTTTTATGATAATACTTTTATTGTATACTTAAATGAAAAAGCAGATAGGATCCAAGAATAGAAATTCAGTAGATATTGTTAGAAAATTAAGGTAGACATTGATATTTTAAAAGTGCTGTTTGGTGAAAGAAATGAATATCAAATAGTCAGGATTTTTATTAAAGTAATTATTTAATCTGTACTACTTTCAAACTAAGTTTGTATTTACACTGCTTTTTCAGGTAGGTGTGAAAGTTGGTGTCCGAACTAGGGGTTGTAATGGCCTTTCATACACTCTAGAATATACGAAGACAAAAGGAGATTCCGATGAAGAAGTTGTTCAAGATGGTGAGTTTTGAGCAAACTTTTTCTGGGCACTTTGTTTTGCCTAAAATTTTTAGCCTTGCACAGCATGAAGAATGACGACGGTAATAGTAGGAAGGATGTGTGTCGTACTCAGTATGAGGTAGATATGGTTTGACAGATTTTCATATATTAACCAATTTATACACAGCAGCCAGGTAAGAACAGTACCATCTGGTCCCCATTTTGCAGATGAAGAAACTGAGGCACAGAGAGGTTAAATAGTTTGCCTCAGGTCACACAGCTAGTAAGTGGCCTAGTGAAAAGTTGAACCTAATCAAGTTCACTCCAGAGGCTGTGCTCTTAGTAACTGATAGACTATTGGATAAACTTTCAATTATGAAAGATAATCATTGTGTACAGAAAGGTTTTAAGGTGATAAAACTTCAGAGTGAACCAACCGTTTTTGTGTGAAGCAGCAGTTTGACATCTATGCCAAATAATAATGTCAGCTCATGCTTTTGAGGAAGCTATATTTCCAGTTTTTATTAAAAATTTCAGTGCTTTCATTACATTTTGCACCCACTCCCTGCCCCTGCCTGGTAATCTGGTAAAACCTATTTAAAACAAAGTAACTCCTGCTTCAACTTTAGGGGGATGTCAGTGTGCACGGCTTCTCCCGGGTGCTTTGTGCATCAGAGGCGGCTGTTAGCCGGCATGCGTGCACTCCCTGTGTGGGTTCACTTGACTGAACTGAAGGGACTGACCAGTAAATCCATTTGTTAACACATTGTTTTTAAGTCAGTACATAAAATATCTTAAACCTTAAATTTTTCATCTTGAAGAAGAGATCTAATGGTTATGTGTAGTTTGTATTTAAGTATGACTCCAATTTCATAAGGAAGAAAGTTTTCTTAAACCGATTGTATTTACGAAGATGCTGACCTCTCCCTTTGTGATGACTAGGGGTTATGTTGGTAGCAGTTTTCCAGCCCATAAGCAGAGGGACAGAACTGCTGTGTTACAGCAATTGGTCTCATTAAGCCAGCCCGCTGTATCACAGTCCCTATGTGTCCCAGGCTCACAATGTGCTGTGTGCACAGGTGTCAGTGCAAGATTGTCATCCATTTTATTGCCTCCATCTTTACAGAACTCTCACTGAGAATATACACATTTTTGTCATGTTGCAAATTGGAAAAATGAGTGAAGTAGAGTGAAAAGCAAATTCTAGTTTTGCATAGAATTATTGTGGAATTTGCTTGTATACACCCATCTAGCCTAATATAATTGTTCTTGACATAGATTATTGTGTGGGTAAGAGAGGACAATAGGAAACTGGGCACTGAATCCCTTAGAGGAGATGCTAGGACCGATTCAGGGGCTTCCTGTGTGACTTTCGTGAGTGGCTACTGTTTAAAGTTCACTTGTGCTTTGAATCAGCAGGTTTCATAGACATGCAGGCTAGGCTGTATGTGACACGTGTTTTCTTCTCCCCAAGGAGTCAGAGTGTTCATCGAAAAGAAAGCACAGCTAACACTTTTAGGAACAGAAATGGACTATGTTGAAGACAAATTATCCAGTGAGTTTGTTTTCAATAACCCAAACATCAAAGGAACGTGTGGCTGTGGAGAAAGCTTTAATATTTAACTCCTCGGGACTGCTCTGACTGGAAGCCCCAGGCAAGCTCGTGGAAGTTCTGGGGCTTCCTGAAGAAATCATGTGACTGTCACGTGCGTAAGGTTTATAATGTATGGCTGCTTTATGAGGACAATAAAGTGATGCATTTTGAAAATGAAGCCAGTGTGTTAGATTCCAGAAGTGATAATTTTATTCTTTTTAGGGGCCAGAAAATGAGAAGCCATCACTGTCTTTGGGTCATTTTTCTTATCTGTAAGGAAAAAAAATCCTACCCTGCACTTAATTCTCTTGCGTCCTTCCTGTTAGAACCAGTTTCATGCCAGTGGCCTTTCTGGGAGGATTCCAGGAAACGCATTCTTACACTCCGCAGATCTCTGTTGAACGGCTTGAATGTGTGTCTCCCAACCAGATTGACGGCTCTTAGAATTCAGAGGCAGAAAGTCCTGACTACTGCTGCGATGTGGTGCATTGGTTTTCTACCCAAACTTGGCACAGCCTTTCTATATTTTTCCAAAAGTTTTTGTCAGATGCCTCATTTTCTTACCCTTTAGCAGCACCAGCCATTAGATGAAAGTATCAGACAGAGATGTCCTTGAACTACAGTACAGAATAGTTCTGAGTGATGGTGTCGAAAGATAAGAAGTACTTCACCCACCATTTTTAAACTGTTTCTGTTGCCACCCTAGCTGCTCAAAGGTGGGGTCTCAAGCTGACTGAGAGCCTTTTACTTGAAAGACCTCTTAAAAGCCATGTGGCCCCCTGCTCCATTCCATACCTGGGGAAGCAAAGCCTCAGGGAAGCTGGAGGGCTTTGTCCACCCTCACGCTGCAGCTGGGTGGGGGTGGAGTGGGGACTGTGCACATCTCCCCTTCTGTGTAGGTGACGCCTGCGCTGCGCTCTAGGTGGTCAGGGAAGGTAAATGGGTGGTGTGGCTTCTTTATCTGCCCAACATTTTGATCGGATTTCTTTGTAATTTGATGAAGATCCTATTTAGTTTTATTTTGATTGAGAAGAATCTTATTTTAAAACCCATTTATGTGAATTACCATCTTGTTTCTTTAGAAGTATGAAACAGTGGTTTATACTAACAGGAAAGATATTGTAGCAACCCAGAAATACCCTTTTGGAATGTAGTAGTAATTGTGAAGCAGAACTTGGGGGGCTTTTCTTAAAATTCCCAGTACGCGTACACTTTTTGGATCCTAAGTCCAATTGCTGAAATTTTTAAACCTAACATTTTTATCACCACCGTTTCTTTAACCGTGTTACTTTTGTCTTTTAGTTATTGGCTTTCCTGGGTTTGACATATTAAGTGTTCTGTGAGATGACATATATGCTTTTTGAAAGCTGATTCTCATGAATTGAAGTAGCTGGTTCCTTTATGTTTGTCATATTTACTAAAGTACCTGGCATAAGATACGCCAAAACCTAGAGCAGTGGCTCTGTGTAACGGTCATGAGTTTATATCGTTAACAGAATTGTCAGTCCACATGCCATCTGTGCAATACTGGATTTGTGTAGAGATTGAGTTGTCAATAAAAGTGGCCTCTTTGTGATCATAAAATTGCCTTGTTTTTTTTTTTAAGGAAAAAGGGTTTGGTAATAGTAGTTGTCATAGCTGCTAATAAATACTTGTCATATTTTTCTAACTAGTCTCCCTGCTGTCAAGAATTTTCTCCACCTGATTCTGTTGCATCCAGTCTTAGGCTGTTGTCCCCATGGGCCCTTTGACAGAACCATTTCAGATTGCTCTTGGCTCCAGTAGTCATCATTCCCTTTCTTCTTCAGCCTCTCTCTCCCCCTGTTGCAGTATAAGGGTCATCCATGTCATCCAAGCTGCTTCCTCCAGCCTCCCACCCAGATTTCTTCCTTATGTTCTCACATATCAGCTGGAATGCTTTCTCCAAGTCTCATCCAAGCTTTATGTTCACCTCCAAAAAGGTTCTTCCCACTTCAGGCATTTTCATAAGCACTTGATCTCCACTAGCCCTGAGGTCTCACAGATGACCAGGGACAGTCCTGGACCTCCAAGATCTGAGTTGACAAATGAGACAGACACCAATGAAGAGAACATGGTTAAGTGTTGCTAGTAGCTGGCATTTATTGCATACTTACTACATGTCAGGAACTGTTCTAACTAACATCATTTTCACAACAATCCAGTGAAGTGGGTCTGACTGCCGTTATCCATAGATGAGAAGTTGGAGCACGGCACAGATAAAATATGTTTGACCTAAGGTAACACGGTAGGTGGCCAAGTCAGAATGACAGCCCATGCCATCTGGCTCCAGCCCATGCTCCTAGCTGTTAGGGCACTGCATATCATAAGAACTGAGATGGGGATGCACTTGTAAAAAGGTATCCTAGAAGTTATGATGCTTGAGCCCAGTCTTGCATGATATGAGGTTTGGGGAGAAGGGAAGAAAATGAACAGAACTGAAGAGGTTTGAAATCATACATGGAACCTAACCACTCAGGAGAACATGAGGCACAGAGGAGCGGTAGACGGGACAGAGGATGAGGTGGCCTGGGTCACCGGGGCTTTCTTGAGGTTCTGTAGGTGTTGGGAGCCACTATAGGTTTTCACAGGGGGGGGTCATCAAAACAGATGTGTTGAGAAGTGTCCACCTGGCTGCCCTGTGGGGTGTGGAGAAGGCTGGGTGAGGACGAGGACAGGAGGAAGTTACTGCAGAACCTGAGGGAAGGATGTGTGGGTAAGGCGTAGCAGGTAAACTCAGTGGGACGCCGTTAACAGCCCAACCTCAGCAGGGCCATAATTTTGTGGCTCTTGGCTGATCAGCTAGCAATACTTGTGTTTTGGTTTTCGTGTCTTGCACAATGTGGAAAGACTCTTGATGACAGGAGTGCTGTCATTTCCTTGATGTTCATTTAGCACCAGGCACATCATAATTATTTTTGGGAAATGACTCCCACAGCCATATCAGCCATATTGTGTTCTGTCCAGTCTGCCTCATATTCATCCAAGCTCCACTCCAAACCCAGGCATCCTGTGAGAAGTCCCCTTGTAACACCCTGTGTGACATGCAGGCCGTCAGCTGCCACGGGAGGAGCTCCCCGCAGACGCAGAGCCATTGGTTTATCGCCATTAGAAGCCCACTCTTCCATCAGGATGCTAATTGGATGGCTCGGGCCACCACGGCCAAAACACCCCTTGAAGAATTTCAGGAGACAGGGCTGCTGTGCTGCATGGCTCGAGAGCATCTCCCTGCCCTCTGTCTCTAGAGCCACATTTTTTTTCTCAAAGAGGAAAGGGGGAAAGGGGGTTGGAAAAATCCCTTCAAGATCAAATGTCCCTAAGATTTCCATTACTTCCTGGGTTTTATTCTGCAGGAAATACCTTTAAAAAACAGACTTTCTTGTCTTGTTTGATGCCTGAGAGATCAGGAACTGCAAAAGCCTGTGATGTTAAGCTGTCTGGCCATTCCCATGCCACCTAACAGCTGTAAAGACCCTCGCGGCCTGCAGGGCCCTTTAACTATGAGTGTCCTGTTTGTGCCTCAGAACAGACGTGAGCTGGGACAGCTTCAACCCAGAGGGAATACAAACGCGGCCAGCCTGACGCTGACGTTCAGTTCTGTGGCGCATGGGAGGCCGGTGTGCAGAGCTAGACGGCCAGGGATGAGACACACCTGGATTTGAATCATGGCTTTTGTCATCTTGTGGTCTTGTGACCTGCACAGGTTAGGTAACTCCTGAGTCTGTTTTCCTCTCGGTATAACAGTCTCAGAATTTGGGGAAATTTGATCAACTAACTGCACATAAACAGCATCCAGCTTAGAGCAGACAATACGTTGTGGTTCTGGTCCCTTTACCTATGTATGGATTATCAATCAGAGCAAGTGTTTAGGGAAATGAGAGTTTCCACACAATTAGAGAGTTACTGTCCTGTATTAAAATCGGGGAAATTTGCTGTATTTCTTTCAAATGACCACAGTAACTTGTTTGAAAAAAACTATAAATATAATCATACAGAGAAATCGTATCCTCTCAGTGGCTGATTAACTATTAGAGAATTCCCGTGTAGGGAGAAGCCTGCCTTACTCAAGGAATGGTGTCTGAAGCCCCTGGGCCAGGAGGGGGCAGGCACCAGACTTCATGGGGAGAGCAGGGCTGCTGCTGGTCTACCCTCTCAGCCTCCTTTGAGATGTGGGGCCCATTGAGGAGTTGTCACTGTGAGAGGTGTGATGTCAGCTCCCTCCCTTGCTCCCCTACAAAATCTTAAGTAAGGGCTATGATTATCATCAATGGCATGGAATTCAGCCTTCCCCAAGGCAAGTACAGCAGTAGTTCCCCAGCTTAAAACTCCTGTGTCTTTGATAGCCTTAGCGGGTTACTTCATGGTTTTACTTCCATAAACGAGTAATTCCCAAACTGTTCCCTATGAAGTACCCATTTATTGTTCTCCATGGTGTCCATGTCTTGAAGCAGTTCTTCTCAAGCTTGAAGGTGAAATAAGTCACCTGGGGATCTTGTGAAAATACAGACCTGATTCCAAAGCTCTGGGGCGGGCTTGGGGTCCCACACATCTAGCCAAGGCCCCAGTGAAGCCCCCGCTCTTGCTCTGCAGACCACCTTTGAGTAGCAAGGTTTTAAATTATTTTTATCTGGAAGAACCTGGTTGTTTCAGGTGATAATTCTTGCCAGCATTTTTTTTTTCTAAACACCCAGGGTTTCCCATGGTGTTGCCACCCTGAGATGACAGAACTCGAAGGCCAGGACAGTTTACCCGGTAGTTATAGGTCTATAACTGCTGTCTGTGATTGCCTTTAGGTATTCTGAAATACTGAAAACATCCCAGGGACGCCCCCAACCCCATTTCCACGTAGTAGCTTCCTTGGTACCTGGGGTTCCCCGGCTCAGCCACCTCTGCTTTCGCCAGCAGAACCTGGAGACCTGGAGGATCCACAAGTCATTTTTCTTTTTTTAATTTATTTATTTTGAGGAAGATTGGCCCTGAGCTAACATCTGTTGCTTATCTTCCTCCTTTTTTCCTTTTTTCTCCCCCAATCCCCAGTAGATAGTTGTATGTCATAGTTGTATATCCTAGTTGCTGTATGTGGGATGTTGCCTCAGCATGACTTGATGAGCGGTGCTTAGGTCCGTGCCCAGGATCCGAACCAGTGAACCCCAGGCCGCCAAAGAGAAGCACACGAACTTAACCGCTACGCCACCAGGCCGGCCCCCACCACAAGTCATTTTTATGCTAAAACTTTTGAACCAGAGTTCTCTCAAGTAGAAAGACTAAGTTTTACTTCTCAGAAGACATAACAGGAAGGGAAAAGTCTTGCATAGCCCTTCCTTCTTTGAACGCCCACATAAGGTGGCTCAGGGCCCTGCCTTTCTCAGAAGATATGTCTTGTTTTGTGGTGAAATATACATAACATAAAATTTACCATTTTAACCATTTTTAAGTGTACAGTTCAGTGGCATTAAGTACATTCACATTGTTGTACAACCATCACCACCATCCTTCTCCAGAACTTTTTCATTTTCCCCAGCTGAAACTCTGTACCCAAACACTAACTCCCCATTCTCCCCCCGCCCCCCAGCCCCTGGTAACCACCATCTCCTTCCTGTCTCCATGAATTTGTCTACTCTAGGCATCTCGTATACGTGGAATCATACATTTGTCCTTTTGTGTCTGGTGAGGAGATTATATTAACCTTTATCAGCATGAGACGTGGCCTAAATACTGACCAGTTACTACTGTTGTTCTTTAAGCCACGCTGATGGAATCCTTAACTATTCAGCTGTGAAATTTCCTTTGATGATGCGTCTGCTGGAGGTTATTTGTGAATAATTGGGGACATTTTAAGAAAAGCATCAAAAGATTGTACACTCCACTGACCTAGATGAAATTCTTCATGAGGACTCTGGGGCAGAAATGTTATCAGCTATAATGATATAAGTTAAATGTGTAGGACGTCCCCCACGCTTGTCAGGAAGTCAAGTCAAGCAGACTAATTGGTGCTGCAACAGATCTTTTCTTATTCCTTATTTTCCAATATTCAATCTATTCACTGATTCATTCCATCAATCAACAAAAACGTACTCCATGCCTAGGAACGGCTAGGACTTTTTGAGACCCTGGGGATTCCAGAGTTGACAAAACCTGTATGGTCTCTTGATCTTACACACACAATTTACTAAAAATGAGTAAAACGTACTGTGAAAGGTTGGTGTTTGTTCTCTGGAAAGCAGACAGAGAAGGCTATAACAACTGCCAGAGGCTGCCATGGAGGGCCCCCCCACCCCAGGGCACTCAAGTGGAGATGGATGGGGCATCTGATATTTCAGAAGAAGTTTATGCATGACAAAAAGGTGGGATGAAATAGATTTCTCCATGCCTACCAACCTGAGAAGCTAGGATTCTTTCAAATTTCATTGTATTAAAAGCAAAGCAACTTAGCATTAAGTCAATTTACAGGGAAGAAAACCCAGATTGTTTGAGGAAATTGTGTTTCTTTACTCTCAACATAGCAATATCTTATTGAGAGAGAGTCTATATCTTAAACTCAAAAATACTACAAAAATTCAAATATTTGTTCTCCTCTTAGAGGAAAACAACAAACACAAATCAAGTCTGTATTACACAGAATGAAGGAGCGTAGGCCCATAAGGGGTCTACCTGAGTCACTGTCAGGGCTACGCCTGTCTCACTCCACACCTGTGTGCTGCCACTCACGTTCATGGTGCCAGAACGCTGCCTCTGTGGGAGATAATGGAAAATATGCATGTTGGTCTCTGCCCTCGGTTCCTGGCACAGAGCTCCTAAAACACTTGTAAATTCCTAAGTGATAAGAGCACTAGGAGCATCTTTTCTAATGAGGCGACTCTGGGTCGCTCCTGGATGGGGGCTGGTCACCAGAAAGACCAAGCCATGATTAGAACCGTGGAATTTTCAGCCCCACTCATTGTGCAGAGAGGGAAGAGGGGGTGGCAATGGACATAATGATTGATCACTCCCACATGAGGACACCTCCATAACACCCCAATGGTAGGGGCTCAGGGAGCTTCCAGGTGGGTGAACATACCCACATCCTGGGAAGGTGACGCACCCCAACTCCAAGGTGACAGAAGCTCCTGCACTCGGGACTCTTCCCAGACCTCACCCTATGTGTGTCTTCATCTGGCTGTTCACCTGTATCCTTCAATAAACTAGTCAACGTAAGAAAGTATTTCCCTGAGTTCTCTGAGCCACTCTAGCAAATAAATCAAAGAGGAAGAGGTCATGGGAACCTCCGATTTGTAGTCAAGTCAGACAGAAGTTGTGGGTAACCTGGGGTCCTACTACTTGCAGCTGGCATCTGAAGCAAGGAGCAGTCTTGTGGGACTGAGCCCTTATCCTGTGGGGTCTGACGCTGACTCCAGGTAGACAGTGTCAGAACTGAGTTAATTTGTAGGACACCAGCTTATGTCACAGAATTGCTTGCTGTGGGGAAAAACCCACACATCTGGTGTCATAAGTGTTGTGTGGTAGAGAAGAGTAAAGGAGAAGCGCAGGAGGAAGACTGGGTGGTTTTCCCTACGTAACCTGCATCCCCACAGATGAGGCGAGCTGTAGCCCGGTTTGCTCTGACAGTCCTGGTATATGCCTGATGTCCCAGCAGGATTATTCACAGTGGCCCTGTTCACTCTCAGAAGTAACCTCATTTGGCTGATAAATTATATGGTCACCCTTCTAAAGATTACATCAATATCAAAACATGTCTAAGATTTTCTGTATTTATTGAATTCTGTTTAAAATTGTTAACTTTCTGAGGCTGTCCCGGTGGCACAGTGCTTGTTTTTGCACACTCCAGTTTGGCTGCCCGGGGTTCACAGGTTCGGATCCTGGGTGTGGACCTACACACTGCTCATCAAGCCATGCTGTGGCAGTGTCCCACATTCAAAAATAAAGGTAGATTGGCACGGATGTTGGCTCAGGGACAATCTTCCTCACCAAAAAAAAAAAAAAAATAGTTACCTTTTTTGTACACCCATGTTCATAGCAGCATTATTCCCAATAGCCAAAAGTAACCCAAGTGTCCATCGTTGGATGAATGGATAAACAAAATGTGGTGTATCCAGACAGTGGAATATTATTCAGCCTTATTAAAAAGGAAGGAAATTCTGACACATGCTACAACATGAATGAATCTTGAAGACATTATACTAAGTGAAATAAACCAGTCACAAAAGGACAAATATTGTATGATTCCACCTATATGTAGTACATAGAGTCCTCAAGCTCAGAGAGACAGAAAGTAGAGTGGCAGTTGCCAGGGGCTGGGAGAGGAGGAATGGGGAGTTATTGTTTATGGGAACAGATGAAAAAGTTCTGGAGATGGGTGGTGGTGATGGTTGCACAACAATGTGTATGTACTTAATGCCACTAAACTGTAAACTTAAAAATGGTTAAAATGATAAATTTTATGTTATGTATATTTTACCACAATTTTTTAAAGTTGGTAATTCTCAATTAACCAGATTGCTTAGTTACCCAATTGTGATGGTTAATTTTATATGTCAACTTGACTGGCCAAGGGATGCCCAGTAAACATTATTTCTGGGTGTATCTGGGAAGATGTTTCAGGATGAGATTAGCATTGGAATCGGTGGGCTTAGTGAATTGCCCTCCCCACTGTGGGCGGGCATCATCACATCCATCGAAAGCCTGAATAGACCAAAAGACAGAGGAAGAAAGAGTCTGCCCCTTCTTTTCCTCCCTCAGTGCTGAGCTGAGACATCTCACTTCATCTTCTGTTCTCGGACTGGGATTTATACCATCAGCTCCTCTGGTTCTCAGGCCGTGAGACTCACGCTAAATCACATGATCTGCTTTCCTCCGTCTGCAGTTGGGGACTTCTCAGCTTCCATAATTGTGTGAGCCAGTTCTACACACACATATATATGTAATCTCCTACTGGTTCTTTTCTCTGGAGAACCCTGACTAATACACCAATCTCAGGTCTGGAATCCCCTGAGTCCATTCTGGGGAAATGGTCGTTTGGAAAGTCTTTGGTGATAGCTGCAAGAATCTCCCGAGGGGGAGCCATGTAGGGGTGGGACAGACTGCAGAGCATGGCAGCATGGCTCACATAGAATGTTTAGCAGGGCAGTGCGCCCCCATCCACTTCCAGCCAATCACCTGGCCAGATGGAGGGGGCACAGGTCTGTCTCCTGTCTATTGAACTGCCTTGATCTCTCCTTTGCACCTTGCCCATATCTATAGGAGGAAAAACTTGTCTGATTAGGAATTATACTCACAATTCAACTATTTAACATTCACTTTTTAAAAAATGTCTTTCCTTTCTCCACCCTCCACCATTACCCTCATGCAGGGGGATAATCCCCTGACCCTTAGTGTCACATAGCTGTTTATGTGACCTTGAGGATGCCCACATGTCACAATGGACAGTTACTCATTTCGTGAACACTTACTCAGCATTAGCGTGTGCCAGGTGCAGGGCGAGGCCCTGGGACTATCAGGTGAATGAGACCCAGCCCCTGGCCCCAGGCACACAATTTCACGGAAGAAATTGGCCACAAAAACAGATAATTGTAGAGCAAGTGGTAAGTGCAATGACTGATATACTCATGGGGCATAATGAGAGAACAGAAAAGTGAAAATTAAGCCAGTCTAGCCTTGGCAAGGCGAGGTGGAGTGATGTGGGTGGTGGAGCGAGACAGGAAAGGCCAGAGCGGAGAGATGAGGTGGTGGCTGGTTCATTCCTGCAAATCGGGGTTGGGGGCCCTTCATCTCCTTCCAGATGGGCGGGACTGAACCTGCACAATCTCCACTAACAGCCCTGCCCTCTCCCTGGATTTTATGCCTCTTCCTTCCCCACTGTGTTCCCAGTGATGCTTGGCCTTCGCTTTGCTCTGCTCTCACCACACCGGGTGTCCTTTCTCCTCCCTCTCCCTACATCCAGCCTTGAGAGTATAATGCCTCAGGAGAGATGAGAATCTGAACGAGGAAGAGATCAAGGAACGGTACAGAGCTTCCTCTCCCCTTTTCCAGAACCAGCGCACAGGGATAAGCTGTTTCTCTTGGGCCAAAACTGAATGGTGGAAATAAAAGAACCAGTCAAACTGGCTTCCACCCAAAGCTGCCAGGCGTTACCTCCTCCACTCACCCCAGCAGGCCTGTCCGTCATCAAGGCCACCACTGAGGCCACCGTCCGTCCAGCCAATGAAGGCCTGAGCGGGTACAGGTCCCTGGGGACTGTGCACGGAGCTCAGAACAATAAGCACAGACAGCGTCCTATGGCAGTTCTGATCCGCCCCACCATCTCCTACCCCTGTGGCTGCCCACCCAGCGTCTTTACTTCCTTCTTTCCTTCCTTTGTGCTACCTTACGTTTCAGGTGCCAGAAGCGCCCATAGGCACACTGTAGTATTATGGATGGCACACAGGGCTAAGGCTGGTGACCCCTGGCCAGTGTTTCCAGACTGGCCCAGAATCCTGTTCAGTACATTAGCCGGTTTCCTGGGGAAGAGGTGGGAGGTAAGCCCACTGCAGCTGCACAGCTTTTCTTTGGCATCAAAGGAAACAGAATAGAAATGTTATAGGTGCTGAAATGGGTGGGCACAGTTGGAATTACAGGAAACAGCAAGGAGATCTGTCCCTCCTCCTTCGGGTTGCTGAGTGGGACAGTGTCCCCCTCCTCTGGTTTCCACCTTTGGGAGCCTGACTCCTTGCTTTTGGGATTCCCATCTATGGATCAAGTGCTGCTGCCGCCACCCAGCAAACCAGAAACGAGCAGAGGTCTCCCCTGGAGCCTACGGCAGATACTGATTCTTTCCCACTTCTGAAAATGCTGGCTTCCTCCATTGCCCTTTCCTGAGGCACCCGACCTGCCTCCACTGTCCCATCCCTGAGATGTGACACAACAAGCTCTGAACTGCTAGCACCACAACAAGGTGCTCATTACCATGTTCTTTCTAATGGGCTCAGGAGGACGTGGGCTGGTTCATTTGGTGACTGCTCTAAGAAATGCTGCTGTTGGTTTGTATTAGGCTTGCTTTTTGTGTGGGACCACAGGGCTCCAGCTATTTAACCATTAAGTGTTTATTGACCCCCTGCTGTAAGAAGCATGCTTTGTATCATGGAGGGCACAAAGGTGAGTGTGACGGACCCTGGCCCCCCAGAGCTTGCCCTCCAGGAGGAGGGGTGTGGTGGAGGTGGGAGGAGGAGCACAGTAGTAGCAGTTGGCGGTGGTGGCAGTAATTAAACAGCTGACACTTACAAGAGCACTTCCTAGGGGCCAGGCTGTCCTGTAAACACTCTTCATAAATTAGCTCATTTAACCTTCACACAACTCTAGGTAGTCGATGCCCCGTGTGACATATGTGCATCCTGAATACCAAGGTCAAAGGCTTTGATTCCAGAGCGTGTCCTCTCATCCATTTTGCTCACCTCGGGAAGAAATGACAATTACAAATTGACAAGGTGGAAAATGATAAATGCCATGGAGGACACCCAGGGACACTGTCAGCAGGGCTTGGAAGAGTGGGGGGTGACTTCCAGGAGGGACAGAGACCGTCAGAGGAGCAGCTCCTGAGACGGGCTTTGACAAGAACTGCAGCTGTGAGGAGAGGGCAGTGGGGCCCTCATGTGGACAGAACTGCGCACAGGCAGGGAAGCGGGAAAGTGGGGCATGTGTGGACCGTGTTAGAAACACACCAGCAGGAGTAGAAACACCTGAAAGGGAGGCTGTGGCAGGCACAGGTGGAGTTACAGCTTCTGAAAAGCCGTGAGCACTAGGCTGATGAGCCTGTACTCTGTGGGCCGGGGGAAAGCCACGGAAGGTTTTAAGCAAGAGCAAATCTTGATCAGAATTCTCTTTTAGGAAGGGTCACCCAGTGCGGTTTATAGAAAGTGAGAGAGAAGTTGGAGCACAGGAATCTTAGGGCACTGAAACTGTTCTGTATGCTACGCAATGGTGGAAACCTGACAGTATATGTTTGTCAACACCCATAGAATGTACCACACAAAGAGTGAACCCTCATGTAAACTGTGGGCTTTAGTTAATAATAATGTATCAGTATTGGTTCATCAATTATAACAAATGTATCACACTAATGCAAGATTTAATAATGGAGAAACGGTGTGTATGATGGTAGGGGGGCATGTGTGAACACTCTACTTTCTGAACAATTTTTCTGTGAACCTAAAACTGCTCTTAAAAAAACAAAGCCTATATAAAAAAGAAGTATTTTATTAAGTTAGCAAAATAATAGTATAGTTGCATTCCTAAGAAAACTCAGGTTTTCAAAAATTGCTTTTTTTTTTTGCTGAGGAAGATTTATCCTGAGCTAACATCTGTTGCCAATCTTCCTCTTTTTGCTTGAAGAAAATTGTCCCTGAGCTAACATCTGTGCCCATCTTCCTCTATTTTGTATGTGTGTTGCCACCACAGCATGACCGCTGACAAGTGATGTCGGTCCACGCCCAGGAACTGAACCTGGGCCACCAAAGAGGACCATGCTGAACTTAACCACTGGGCCACAGGCCAGCTCCAAAAATTGCATTTTAAGAGCAATTATTTCAAAGGGAGGATTGAGAGTTTCATACTCTAAAGTTCGTTTTTCCTACAAAAATTTCAATAATAAAGGTCATTTTTAATAGTTGGGTGTGTACAGTCATAAAATCCACACATCAGAGAGCAACCTGGCCTTTGCCTCTACTGTGTGTGGAGACTGAGGAGCTCTCCTGGAGCATCGGCACCAGGTGGGGTGGGAGCTGCCTTCCACCAGCCCCTCCCTGACGCAATGTTGTCACCATCCCCATCCATTGTGTTGGTAAACAAAGCCACTCCACTGATCCGGCTCTTGGCCAATGCCACAGACTTTTTCTCTCTCTGAGGTACTGAATCTGATTGCTCCATGTTTCCAATTCTGTTTGTGCTATAATCAATAGCAGCAAATTGTATTCCCTAATCAATTGTGTTATCTTCAATTCGTCTTCTGACAACCCGAGAGAAGGCTTTTAATTGTAGAGTACCTACTCTGTGCCAGCTGCTACACCAGGCAGGTGGATCCTATAGGAGGACAGACAGACCCCAAGGCTAAGGAATCCAGGGGAATCCATCAGGAAAGCCCAATAGGCATGTTGGTGAGAGGTCAGGCAAGAGCTAATGAATCCAGACGAATCCTCAAGTCCCTGTGGGCTCTCACCTGCCTCCCCAGGCACCCCCTCTTGTCGCTTACAGCAGCATTCCCAAAGCATGGAACCCCGTAATCTCTCCAGTGGGCCACAGGCACTTGGGGATTTCCGAAGAAAAAGGAATGAACTGTTGTAGTCGCACTTCATGAATTAGAAATGTAAGATTGTAGTGATTTCACAGAAATCTCCTTTCGTTCTCAGTAACCACTGCATATTTAAATGTTGAGCATTTTTCACAAGGACTCCGTTAATCAGATTGTCGTAACATTCGGGTAGCAGGGGTCATCCTGGCTCATGTATTTTTCACACCATTGCCTTGTTTATGTTTACCAGATTTGTAATCTTTATTATTGCTATTGGGTATATTTGACTCAATTTCATTTCTAAAAAAGGGATCGGTGGCTCAGAAGTGTTCACTGAAGCATAAAATAGTGATGGAAAAAGCAGTGTAGATCCTACAGATCAGAATAATCTTAAGAACACACAAGGCAACTCTGACTCCAGAATGATGCAAAATGTCAGCCAGGTACTGGGTCCAGCAGATCTGCAGGGGCGATGATTTTACAGAAAGCAGGTGAAAATTGAAACTGCATAGGAGGTGCCACAATGAATATCCGAAAACCGAATTCAATTAGATCACAGCTGCCCTTGCCCAAGTCCCCCAGCAAAGTTACAAACCTGGGCAGAGGTTTGGAGAAATTCAACAAGCGAAGGCAGTGACTTTCTAACCAACCAACGGAGTTTTTCCAAAACAAGAAAATTGCTTTCTAGGACAAAATTGATTAATTTCATTACTAAACACAGAGTGAAGACAAAAATGTCCAACCTGTTACACACAAGTTTTCCTTATTGAAGCAAAAATAGGTACATGTTACATTAATGTTAAGAACCTTGTAAACCTGTCTACAGAGTTAATCACATATGTTATGCTCAGAGAGAAACAAAATGAGCTATTGGCAAAACAGTTTTATCAAAGATCTTATTGTACACATATTAACAGTATAAAATGTGACAAAGCATTTCCAGTTGCAGATGTGGGTTAGTGTACAGTTGCTGATATATATGTTGTACATCAACGCAAAGAAGAAAGCCACAGTGATGCTTTGCTCTCTTTATCGCTGAAACCCCACTGAAAAGCCATTGTAGGAGTGGGCTGTAGGCTGAGACAGACATCCAGGTGTGCACAGAGAAGGAAGGGACCTGGAGGGGAGCAGTGAGGAAGGCTATTGCTCTAGAGAGAAAGGAACTGTCTCTGAATGTCTGTACACACGCAATCTCACACCCAGGGTGTTACCTCTTGGTTTTGATTTCGTTTTGGAAGATACTGTGAAAATGGACACACAATTGCGTTGTGGCCCCTGCATTTTCACCCTGCCACGTAAAGAAATGGGGAAAGAGGGGAGACTCCTCAATGTCAGTTTAGATGATGGATTGAAACCTGAGTAATTTCATGACTCTTGACACCTGAACAAAATTGCAACACAAACATTTATTTTTTTCAAGACATAACACGAAGATGAGATCTGGAGAGAGGCTGACAGAAATAACATTTGGAAGCTGGAAGGCAGGTGGATGAGCGGTTGCTGGTGTGGTGGACTTGAGGAACTGAGAAGCAGATGACCTTATTATGCCTCAGAATTCTCAGACGACTCCACCACAGGTGACACCAGGTATTCCCGGAACTACAGATGGAGGGGAAGGTGGGCTAGGAGGATGACTGAGTGAGCACTGGATGAGGAGGGTGACCCCTGCGTGCCTTCCCCCACTTCATGCCTCTGGCTGAAGTCTGAAGGTTTTCTCTATGAGATGCTAAGACAGGGGAGGCCAGGCCAGCAGAGGGTGTAAGTATCATACTGAAAAACAACAAACAGACACACAAACAAAACAAGGGATTATGTGAATATATACACAATAAGTGCCGCACACAAGCACCCCCGGCCACCTCCCCAACTCTGCCTTCGACGTTCTCTAGCAGTGAGACACCTCCCTCCATGCTGGAGAATGGAAATCTTCTCTGGGGAATTTTACGAGTCCAGGAAAGACTGAAAGATGCATCAAGGGGCTCTCCCCGAAATGGTCCATCCAAAGTCTACGAGCCCCATTAATGTGTGTGGGACTTCCTGCCAGCTTTTTAGCATCCCATTCCTATTTGTTAGCAGACAACCGAAGCTCACCAGACCTTGGAGAATGGCCTCTATCTGGAAGTTTGGGGCCAAAACTAACAAAAAAGGGGAAGAGACTATGTTGGGAGAAGAAAACTTCAAAAGAACAGCCATGGGCATCTTCAGAGGGAAAAGAGAAGCTATTGCATCACGAAACAGGAGACAATGACGTGAACAGGAACACTCGGAATAAGAACAGCTCTTACAGACTAAATGCATGGTCACCAAAATATGGAAGGTTTAGGAGATAAGGTAGAGGAAAATGTTCAAAAAAGCAGAAAAAGACAGCCAGATAAAAAACAAGAGAGAAAAGAAGGACAGAGGTATTTACTGCACCCCAAAAAGAAGTTCTGTTTGACTCACTCCTGAGAATCGAAGGTTGGCCATCGTGAGTGGAAATTGCAGAAAATGCAAAAAAATATAGCGCAGCGCCCCGCCCTGCCTGTATTTCGCTGGATTGACTTCTCTGGCCCACCTCATAGTCCCACCAGATGCTCCCACTGGGGTGAACTCTTTGTTACCCGGGACTCAGTCCCCGCGTTGCCTTTGACTTCCCCACAGAGACCCTTGAAACTCGCAGGGAAACTGAGGCCAGACGAGGACCTGGACTCTGTGCAGGTCACTTTCCACTGGAGCCCCATCTAACTGGGCAAGAGTGTTTTCTCCTTTCACAGGTGGCTTGCCATTCCATTTTCAAAAGGAAATACTATTGTGTTAGAGATACATGAGTCTGTGGTAAAACTACAGAGAAAAACAAGAGAATGATGTCCGCAGAACTGAGACTGATGGTTGGAGGGAGGGGTCTCACTGGAGGGGGACTATCCCTGGGTTCCAAGTTTCTAGAAATGCTCTGTTTTTAACTTGGTGGTAAGTACATGCTGGTTCCTTTTGTTTTTACTCTTTAAATAATACATATACATTTTATACCCTGTTTTCATGCTCAAGAATACCAGATGTTGAAAGAAGAGTTTTGAAATGGGAATGAAAATTTTTTTAAAAGTCCTCCGTGTGTTAATAATGCCAATATGGGGTGGGTCTTTGCCACAAAATCAGTACCTTGCACAGTCTGAACCTGCATGTCCCAAATGAAGAATCCTGACTATTAATGTGGAGCATGGAGTATTAGGCTTCTTCAGTCCAAATTATAGAATGATTGACTGAATTGTTGAGTGTTTTACTTTTTCCCAACCCGTGATGTATTCCTCCAGCCGTCAGTGAAAGAAATAAATGGGTGTAATTTAGTCTTTAAAACTGCGTCCAAATGCTGCAAGAAACCCTGAAGAGATACTTCTCAGAGTCCAGTGCAACCGGAGCACGGATTCTCGTGCTGTTTGCCATGCTCTCCTCAGCTGAGACGGTCAGCTGTCCAGCTCCTGGACGTGACATGGCAGTGGGAGGGAACTACAGAGGGAAACTGACGCATCTTGTTTGCTCTAAGGTCGTAAGCCTCCTGACAGGGCCACCAAACACTAGCTGTCATTTCAGGAGACCTACACCCGGGAGCTGAGGTTTTCTAATTTAATAGAAATAAGGTCAAAAGAAATCTGTGGGATGTGGAAACAGACCAAGCACCCGAGTACCATCAAGATTCCTGGGGGAAAGATAGGAACAAAAGCATCTCCTCTCACTCATAGGAAAGAATCATTTCTAGGTCATATTTCTGCTTTAAGAATTGTGATAAGTATTCTCTTTTCCCTAGAATTGTATGGTGATCCCCCAAATGAATCAATTAGAATGATTTGGAGGTGAGTAAAAGAAAACTCAATTCCAACTGACACTAAAACAAGGAAGTGTACACCCCTGTTTATAACAGCACGATTCACGATAGCCAAGAGGAGGAAGCCACCCAAGTGTCATCATTAGATGAGTGGACAAACACAACATGGTATATATGCGTGTGATGGAATATTATTCAGCCTTAAAAAAGGAAGGAAATGCTGTTACATGCTACAACATGGATCAACCCTGAGGACATCATGCTCAGTGAAACAAGCCAGTCACAAAAGGACAAATATTGTAAGATTCCACTTATATGAAGTACCTAGAGTAGACAAATTCATAGAGACAGAAAGTAGAGTAGCGGTTGCCAGGGGTTAGGGGGAAGGGGAAATGGGAAGTTATTGTTCAATGGGTGCAGTTTCAGTTTCGCAAGATGAAAAAGTTCTGGAGATTGGTTGCGCAATAATGTGAATTTGCTTAACACTACTGAACTGTACAGTTAGAAATGGTTATGATGGTAAATTTTATGTTACATGCGTTTTACCACAAATAAAATTTTTAAAAGAGGGAAGCAAGTTGCAGGAGAAATCTATAGGATGCTTTTATTTACATAAAGTTCAAATACATGACGGTATGTCATGTAGGGATATGTACACATGGAAGAAAGCTGACAAAAAAAGGAAGAGAACGCTAAACACAAAATTCAGGAGAGTGGTTGTTTCTGGGAGTGGGGAGGAAGGGAGATGGAGCTGAGGATGATACAAGAGCTTCAGTGGTGTTCCTGACTTTCTTTTTCTTAGGCTGGGTTTTGGGCAAATGGAATTTCAGAATTATTCATTCCCATTTAAACTCTGACATGCTTTGTTATCGCGCATTTTTATTTTATACCTACTTTCTTTCAGAGAAGAAGAGCTCTTTCAGACCATTTACACATGGACTTTTATTTTATATTTGCTGCTCTATTCAGCACCTGCCTGTGAGCATTGCTAAATCGGTCTTATTGTTTTAGATCAGCATTGTCCAATGGAATAGAATGCAAGTCATTTTAAATTTCCTAGTAGCCACGTTAGAAAAAGTAAAAGAAACAGGCAAAATTAATTTTAACATATTTTACTTAACCCAATATATCTAAAATAGTGTACTTTCAGCGTAACCAGTATCCACATCCTTAATGGGAGAGTTTGGTTCTTTCTTCATACTACAGCACATCTCAGTTTGGACAAGTCACATTTCAAGTGCTCAATAGTCACACACAGCTAACCATATTAGATGTACTGGACGGCACAGAGTTAGAAAACACTCTAAACAGCAATTAAACTCAACCTGTACTACCCATAATGTGTATGTCCACCGTGAATGGGTGCGATGTCAACAGCCATATCCAACTTCACACAAGCACAGTCCGTGGGAACAGTCTTGACAGCTGCTGGGTCAACATCAACTGTGAGACCCCCATTGATTGTAAAATGCATCCTGCTTCTCAGAGATGTTAAAATGTGAAATCGAGAAGATACAGTAATTGCAATGCAATGGCCTGTGGTGTGAGGACCAGTTATGATTACAAAACCCAAGGATGAAGTAGGGAGACGGAGCTGGGCAAAAGTTAACCTGGAACTTGAATGTTAGATTCAAGGATGTGCCTTGCTAAGGGGTTTTTATAACCACATCAGGCTACCAGGGCCTGTGGGAGCATGGCCAAGGGTCTGAGGGGCTTGGTGAACCCAGACAGCAAGACAGCACAGCCCATGAGGAGGCCGGGGAGGCCTAAGCAGCCACTCTCAATGAACTCAGAATAACAGCTGCTTCCCATGTCCTGATGTCATGTCTGCACATTTGCCCTGTGAGATACATGTTAGAGAACTGGTGTGTGCAAACCAAACCTCCTCTCTGCGAGACCATTTCCTGGCCCACCTCATAAGTTTTTCTTTGTTGCTGTAGTAGATTTATACTTAACTAATTTCTTTATTGTCATTATATTGGGTTCAAGAGGGAGAGAGAAAACTCCCTATGTGCCGTTTTCTATATCAAAATATATTCTTGAGAGTACAGATTGTTTCAGATATTGCTTCAGTATTCTCACGAGGGCCGATCACATGGCTGAGCACATACGTTAATTCTACAGCCACGGGAAGACGTAGGACTGCCTTTCTTTCCCATATATACTTCCTCCTCAAAACAGGAAATCAGCCATGTCGCTAATGCTATTGCTTTGACATTATGAAAGGAACACATGCTTACTGTAAAAAAAAACCCCAAACAAAATGCAAAATGTTGATAAATAGTAAAGAGGAGACACTCCCCTTTCCTCCCCTTCCTACTCGCTCCCTTCTATTGAATTTGGTACGTGTCCCTCCAGACAATTTGCTATGAATTGACAACTCTCTCTCTACATTCACTTTATATACAAATATATTTCCTCTTCTGTACAGACTACATACGTGGCTTTATTTTTTATATGTGTGGAATCATGTTGTACAATTACCATTAATAAGTACATAGAGAACATATTTTAACAATGTGTTTCTCCACATGGCAGCCAGAGTGTTACTTTAAAAATGTAAGTCAGAACCTGTCACAGAGCCTGCGATGGCTCCTGAGTCCCCTCTGAGGAAAGCCAAGGTCCTATGCCTGCCCACAAGGCCCTAAGGAGACAGGACCCTCCTCCCCCTCCTCGCTTCCCTCTTCCCTTCACTTCCTCTGCTTCCGTTTCTGTTGAAACCTGCTCTTCCCCCAGTCAGCCAAGCATGTGGCCTTTGTCCTGGCTGGTCCCTCTGCCTGGAATGTTGCCCCAGTCATCCTCAGGGCTCACACTTCCTACAAATCTTTGCTCCAATGTCACTTTCCCAGTGAGGTCTCCCTGACCACCCTACTGAGAGTTGTGCACACACACCCCTCAGCATTCCCAATCCCCTTGACTCTGGTATATTTTATTTCCTTCATGGCGCTTATGACTTTCAAACATTAATTCATTCATTATATGTGTGATTTTCTGTATGTCTCCCCTTGCTGGCATAAACTTCGTAAGAGCAGAAATCTTTGTTTTGTTGGCCAATGTATCCCAGGGACTTGGTGCCTGGGTCATAACAGGTGCTTAATAAATATTTGCAGATGTTTTAGAAATCGTTCCTTATTTGCATACACAATCATTTTATTTGTCTTTATATTTCTGATGCTTAGTCCAATACCTGACACACAAAAAACAGTATTCACTGAATTAATGCTGTCTTCCATAAAGTACAGCTAAAATTCAGAGAAGAAAGAAAGGAAGGAAGGGAGAGAGCATTGTCAGAAAAAAAGTTGTAGGAAACAGCGGAGGCAAACTTCCAATGGGCGCCACCTGGTGGCACAACAGTGCAGTCAGGCTCCCTGGGCAAAAAAGAACGGATTAATTGTGTGAATAAGATAAAGTCACACTGTTAAAGCCACACTTTAACATGGCCATTATAAAGGGAGTGCATGTCAGGAATGGAAAAGTACGTCCTCGGAGACTTGGGCCTAGTATTCCGTGGTGACAGCTATTCAAATGCCTGTTTAGACAGAAACAGCTGTTTTCCAAGGAAACCCAAGTTTCCTGACCCTCACCTCCGAGGCAGATAATAAAAACAAAAAATAGAACCAACAATAATAATTCTCACAATAAAGTTATGAGGTGGGGAATTATCATTTTTCCTAATTTTGTCTCCTTAACGTCATACCGAGTAGGGAAACAAATCGTATCTCCATGAAAAGATAGCTCCCCTCTGGTCTGTGCAGGACAGAAGATGCCGCTGTGATGAAGCCCTGTATCAGCCTTGTCTTGTATATTCTGTATTTGTCAGAGAGTTGTTGAGAGGATTGAATGGGAGAATACATTTAAGTTCTTAGAACCATATATGGCACATGTAGTAGGTGTTCACCAAATGTTGCTAGTACTCATAGCCATTGCTATGGTCACTATCCCAAGTTTGCACACACTGGCACCTCCATTATCGCTAAGACACATCTGCTCAGGGGACTAACTACTCCACTAGCTGCTGTGACATGGTAACCGACCAGATGCCCTTGTCCAGGTACCACGCAGGCCTCTGGCCTTCTGCTAACACAGTTTCTCTCCAAGCAGATCACAGGATAACTGACCAGGTGTTTTGTTTGTCTTTTGATTTGCTTCCTTTTTCAAAAAAGCTTTATTGAGATATAATTTACATACAATAAAATTCATTCCTTTTAGTGCACAATTCAATGATTTTTAGTCAATGTATAGAGTTGTACAACCAGCACTGTAATGTAATTTTAGAACTTTTCCATTGTCCCCCAAAGAAACCTGGTGCCCATTTGCATCCACTCCCAGCACCCACCTCCAGCCCAGGAAGCACTAATCCTCCATTTGTTGTCAAGTGATAGCCCCCGTCCAGTCAGCTGGGCTCATCTGGATTCCCCGAACCTAACTCCTCAAGCGTTATAAGCAGTCTCCCACAATGAGCAGTTTCTACAGATCACTGCCTTCATCCATTTCTTCTTTCTCTCCTTCTTTCTACTGACTTTAAAATGTGACGTTTTTTAAATTGCAAAAGTAATAAATGCTCATTGTAAAATACAATAAAAACACAAAGAATTGTAAGGAGGAGAATACAAATCACCCATCATCAATCCTACCCCTACATAGAACTA
Source organism: Tapirus indicus (assembly GCA_031878705.1). Classification (NCBI taxonomy): domain Eukaryota; kingdom Metazoa; phylum Chordata; class Mammalia; order Perissodactyla; family Tapiridae; genus Tapirus; species Tapirus indicus. The sequence goes on from CM062927.1 coordinate 42,290,354, forward strand.
CTGTTAACATTTTTAAGTGAATGATATACAGTTTTTTTAATAAAATAGGAACTTATTATAAATACCTTTTTAGAATCTGTTTTAGTTTAGTATAAATACCATTTTAAATTTTTCACGTTATTAGACATTTCTGTACAATTTAGTGACTTCCCCAAATTTGTTCAGTTATGAGCTCATCATTGGACGCTTAGGTTGTTTCCCATTTTTTTCTATTATGTTTAACACTCTATTGAACATCTTCAGAGATACATTTCTGCACACATTTCTGTCATCTGTTACATCACTCCCTCTCATCCAACTGAGAATGCTTTCTTTTTTCATTGTAATAATTCATGAAATACGAGGAAAGTAAAAGTTACCACTCTAACCCAAATACCTAGGGACTACTACCATTTGGGTGTATCCTTTGAGATTTTATAATTAATATATAAGCTTTTACTATAGACATATTTTAAACAAAAATGAGACCATACTCTGCATATGGTTCTAGTATTACACATTTTCATTTAATGAGGGAAATATTCATAAAATTACCTTTTCCCTTTTAATAGTTATATGGCATGGTAATTTAAATAATTTTTAGAAAATTAATCCCCTATTCTAGCTTTTTTATATCATCAACAACCTAAAGTGAGCATCCTTTGTACAATTTCCTGATTTTTCTTTAGCACATGTTGCTTGAAATAGTACTACTGGTTCTAAAGGATCATATATGCTGGTACACATTGCTAGATTTTTCTCTGAAGTTTGGACTAATTTTCACTTCCTCTAACATTGAATGACAGTGCCAATTTCTCCACATTATTGTCACAACAAATGGACATTATCACCATTTTAACACTTACCAATCTGATGATATTAAAATCTCAGTTTACATGTATTTAACTTTCAGTGAATTAAGCATAGCTTTATGTGTTTATTGACTTTTTTCATCCTTAATTGTGAGAATTGCCTCTTGACCATTTTCTATTATTTCTTTTTCTAATGAGGTGTTCACACTTTTCTTAATGAATTAAAAAAACTTTTTATATTTCAAGTATATTTATCAGAACTGTGTGTGTGCGCACGTGTGTGTGCACACGTGCGCGTGTGCCTGGCAGAAATACAAATATAAATGATCATAAGCAAAGAAAGAATTTTTGGCAAAAGTAACTACAATGCAGGAGGGGCACTGAGGTGCCAATCTCAGGACTGACGGGCACCAGCAAATTCAGTGGCACCAGGACTTTCTCTGCATCCACTTGTCTTACCTCTGCTTTTCTTCTGCACATTATTTTAATTCTCTTCATTTCTTGTTATTAGAAACAACGCTGCATGAAGAACTTGGTTTAAAATTTATGCACTTGGCCAACAATTTCTACCAGAAAAATGTCAGAAATGTAACTTGTAGAGTCACAGAAAAGAACATTTTGAATTTTAATAGATATTGCCAAATTGCCAAGAAGGCTGTACCAATAGGTATTCCAATGTTCTATAAGCTTGCTTCTTCCCATCAACTCATCAACATGAAATAATTTTAGTGCTTTCACCTTTGCCATTCTGGAGTTTTAACTGTATTCTTGACCTTCCTATGCCTCAGTTTCCCAATCTGTAAAATGGGGCTAATAACAGCATCTGCCCATAGGATTTTTATGAAGACCAAATTAGTTAATATATGAAAGGACTCAGAGCAGTGCCCAGCACATAGTAAACACTGTACATGTTTGTGATTATTATTGTTTCCTTGACGATATATGGCTCCATCTCCATCATTTTCTATTACCTTTTCAGATTCACAATGAATTATTATGAGCCTTTAATTTAGCAAAGTTTAAAAAATTATTATATCTTTTAATATTTTGCTCTGTTTTCTTCTTTAGTAAGACCAAGTATACATATGTTGGTTCTTTACTGTCTATCTTCTATATTTATCATCTTCTTATAGTCTTAATTCCTTTGTTCTTTTTAAAAATATATTCTGTTGTCTTATCCCTTTTATTATTTCTTTTTCACAAAGCCCATGTTTTATTTTCTTCCAGAGCATGGAGAATTTTTATTATAAAATTGTGTTGTTTCCTTGAGTAATTCTTCTTCCATAGACTATGCTATTTTTTACTATGCTTTTTAAAAATTATTTATTATGAAAAATTGCAAATACATAAAAGAGTAGAGAAGAATATAGTGAGTTCCAATGAGCCAGTTACACAGGCATGATTATCAGCCATGGTTCCTCATGTTTTATCATACAATAGCCTTAACCTAGATTTTGCTTGTTTTATACTTCTCATCTCCTCCAACGTGTTTTTCTCCTACTTTATGGTATCTATTTACCATGCTGGATCCTTCCCATTATTATTAATCATTCAACATCGAGTTATATCCAGACTCATTGGTTGCCCAAAAACAGTGTGTATGGATATTTTCTTGGCTTTCTTCCCTTTTCCCTAGAAGCTGTTTTTCCTCCCTGTAAGATAGAGTGTTGTTGATGTCTAATATACATACGGAAATATGCACAAATTATATGTAAATAGCTCAATGAATTTCTGTAAGTTAAACATAACTGGCATTCAGATCAAGTAAACAGAACATCACCAGAACTACGGAATTCTTCTCATGCTACACGCCAGCACCAACCCCATCCAAGGTAAAAACTACCCTGACTCCTAACCTGATAGATTGGGTTTGCTCATGTTTGAATGTTGTATTTGTTGAAACAGGAAGTACAGAATCTTTTGCTGAACACTGTTTTATTGTATGAATAAAGCACAACATACCCTTTACACTGCTGACGGGCATCGAGACTGCTCTGGGCTCCATCCTTGTAGGATTCCAGGTTGTCTTCAATCCGCAGCTGTTATAAACAAGGCTGCAGTGAATAACCTCATTTATATTCCATTTTCGTATGTGCAAACATATTTTGAAAATGTAAAAATATATAATATTTAGAAGTGGAAATTCTAGGTTCAGAGAATATATACATTTTCCCTTATAAGTGACTTCATCTTTTTGCCCTACTGCCAAAGGATGATTTTCTTTACCTCTGAAGTCTATTCATCTCTTGGCTGCCTGCAGTTCATCTACTGAAGGTAGTCGTTCCCCCAAGAATGACTCGTGGGAACAACATTCTCTGAGTTCTTGCAAGAGCAAATTTTTTCTTCAGCTTTTATTGTTTTGAGCCTAGCTTGAATAAATAGAAAAATCCTTGGCTCAAACTTTTTCTTTTTGTCTTTTCGTCTGACTGTTGCAACATAAAAAACTGAGAATTTTTCTTTTTTCCTGAAACCCAGTTACTTTACTAGAATATATCTTGGTACTCATCATTCTGGATCAATTTTTCCCTGGCAAATAGTGTGATCTCTCATTATATAGATTCAAATCTTTAATTCCAGGAAAATCTTCTTGAATTTTAATTTTAAATATTTTTCTATTCCATGATTTTGGATTTTCCCCCTTTCGGAGTATCTAATTAAATATGCTGTATTGCCTTAGCCCGTCTTCTATACCTATCATTTTCTTTCTAAATTATTTTTAACAGTTTTATTGAGAAGTAATTTACATACCATAAAATTCACCCAAATTATATAGTTCAATAGTTTCAAATATATTCACAGAGTTGTGCAACCATCACCACAATCAATTTTTATCACCCTCAAAAGAAACCCCATTCTGGTCAGTGGCCACTCCTCATTCCTGCATGCCACCCAGCCCTGGGCAACCACTAATCTACTTTATGTCCCTATAGATTTGTCTATTTTATACATTTCATATGTATGGAACCATACAAATGTGGCCTTTTGTGAATAGCTTCTTTCACTTAGCATAATTTTTCAAGGTTTGTCATGCTGTAGCATGTATCAGTACTTCATTCTTTCTTATTGCTGAATAGCATTCTATTGTACAGATTACCACATTTTGTTTATCCATTAATCAGGTGATGGCCATTCGGATTGTTTCCACTTTTTGGCTATTCTGAAGAATGCTGCTGTGAATATCACATACAAGTTTTTGTGTGGATGTACATTTTGATTTCTCTTCAATATATACCTAGGAGTGAGCTGCTGGATCACATAAGAGCTCTATGCTTGACATTTTGAGGAACTGCCAAACTGTTCCTCTAAGTAACTACCATATTTCATCCCCACCAGCAATGGGTGATGGTTCCAATTTCTCTAAATCCTTGCCAACACTTGTTATTATCTGTCTTTCTTATAGCCATTCTAGCGGGAATGAAATGGTATCTCACTGTGGCTTAAATTTGTGTTTACTTGATGCCTAATGATGTTGAGCATCTTTTCATGTGTTTGTTGGCCATTTATATATCTTCTTTGGAGAAATCTCTATTCAAATTATTGGGCTATTTTTAAATCGAGATGTCTTTTTATTGTTGAGTTGTAAGTGTTCTTTGGACATTCTGGATATGAGTTCCTTGTCAGATATATGGTTTGCAAACATTTTCTCCCATTCTGTGAGTTGTCTTTTCACCTTCCCTATGGTGTCTTTTGAAGCACAGTTGTTTTAATTTTGATGAGGTCCAAGTTATCTATTTTTTTATTCTTTTGCTTGTGTTTTTGGTGGTGTATCCAGGATACCATTCCCCAACCCAAGGTCATGAAAATTTACTACTATGTTTTCTTCTAGTAGTTTTATAGTTTTAATTCTTACATTTAGATCTATGATCCATTTTAAGTTAATTTCTGTGTATGGATTTAGGTAGGGGTCCAACTTCATTATTCTGCATATAGATATCCAGTTCTCTCAGCACCATTTGTTGAAAAAAAAATGGACCCTCTCTAAATAATTTTTAACTTTTTCTTTATTTCCATTTCCTGTTCCACGTTTTGCTTCTGTTTGCCACAATAGCCATTCAACATTGTGCTTTTCAATTTCATATTCAGTTCTATGTTATATTTTTTTTATTATATTTCTATTTAGATTGGCATAAAAGAGAAGGAACTTTAAATTGACATTCTGGTTGATTCAGTGGGGACTCAGAATGAGCACAGCCTCAAACAAGAAAGCAGGGAAGCACTGGACGTTGTCTCAGAAAAAAATGAGTTGGCCCACCTGGCTGAAATGGAGAGACCATTTACGGCATTGTGGTGACATAGAAATATGATTTTTAAATGATGAGAAAGTTTTAGAAGCAGATTGTGGCTAGTCTTTGTTAGTCTGGTCAAGAAGTTTATATCTTATCCTAAAAGTAATAAGGAGCCAAGTTTGAAGAATGAGCTAATGAGTGGCTGGATTATGAGGTGATTTATGATAGATGACAAAAAAATACCATAAGGGGAAGGAAATCAGGAGATAACTGCAAATCTGAAATCAATCAGGCTTCTTATCAGAATCCTTGCAATGAATTTGGAAAGAATGGGGAAGATATTTTTTAAAAATTGGTTCCAAAATGAAGAGGTAGTTAAGAGTTGAGATGGATAAAAATGAGAATTGTAAAAACTACATTAGAGTTGATGATTAAGAAGTCGATATTGTCTTCAAGAATTCGATTTTGGTTCTTCAGTCAGGGTGGAAGCTAAATGTCACTGAAGATTAGATCATGAGAATATAAAAATAGCAAGTACAGAGGCAAAGGAGAGATAAAGTTCGAGAGTTAGTAGTTGGATCAGAGTCAAGAAAAGTTGTGTTTTCCCCCCAAATGGAAGAGATTTTACACATCTGTAAGAAAGGAAGGAACCACTGGGGAACATGAGATTGAAGATAAGAGAAGGATAGAGAAACAAGGAGGAGATAGAGAAGTTGTTTCCCCAATGAAGGAAAGGGAGGAGGGGGAATATTCCACCAGAGTTATGCAGAGGATAAAATATGTCACCCTGGGTGGGAGAGAGAGAGCTACCATTGGATGAACAGAGAGCAGTTGGGTGCGAATGCAAATGGAGAAGAGGATAAGCCCAAGGGACTTCCTGGGAGATGCCTTTTCTCTTCGTAAAGTTAGAATTTACTGTAGGAATTTCCAGGAATAACCAAAGGTGAATAGATGTGCTGAAGAGCCCCTGCAAAGGCTCCCTTAATTTGCATGAATCTGTAACAGGGCCATTGGCTATATTTTCATGACTTCTCCAGGAACACTCTCCATGAGAGGTTGGATTAAAGGGCTAATCCAGGTTTAGGCATTGGCTTGCTTGGCTCAAGCAAAGGGCCTCAGGTGACAGTATGTTAAAGAAGGCGGCATTAAAGTGGACAAAAGTATCTTTGGCTAGTGTTCTGTTTTAGCATTCTGAATCCTGACCCTTCAATCAAAGAGAGAGATGTCCTCAGTAGTAGTTCAGCAAAGAGAATCAGCAAGAATCTACACTTCCTTGTGCCCCATTCCCTGTTGTTAACCTCATTGTAAGGAAGTGAGTTCAAATTTCTTAGATACTGCTTTGAAAAACACGTCTATAGAGTCGCAAGATTGGCGGCTGCAGTTGGGAATCACTTATCTGGGTCAACACCCTGATTAAAGTTCAGCGTGTGTCCAGTGGGAGGTTACATCTAGCATTCTTCTAAGGGGAGGAGAAGGGAGAAAAATTTCCTGTCCATTGGTAATGGGAGAGGGCAGCCCTCCAGTGGTGGACGACACACTGGGAGACACAGTCATGGCTGACCAGAAGACACTGAGGTTTAGATGAAAGAGTTTAGGAATATTTTACTTTGCAGGAACTATTGAAGGAAAGCACGGTCAAGTCTTATTTTAACTGGTCGAGGATAGACACGTCTGTGAAGCCCCTGCCCAAATGTAGGAAAGGGGATGGGCGTGCTGCCTTCAGTTGCTTTTTTTGTCTTATATATTGATATAGTGGACTCAGTAGTGACAATAATATATTTGGATATATTATATATCTTCAAATAATAAATAGTAAGATAGATATCCCAGAATGAATATATATTCAAATATATATATATATTCAAATATATACATTCATTCTGGGTTTTTCTACTTTGCTTGGGAAGGGGAAACAACCTAATTGGTTTTGCTTCATCCCCAAAACCAATGGAATGTCTTTGGTTCATCTCTGACACTGATCCCAGTGACAGCAGATACCAGTAAGGATACAGCGGTACCCAGGAAGCTATTTTGCCTCATACATTCCCCTACCTACCAATAGAGGTTTTGCTGGCATAAATTAAAACCAAGAATGTGAAATATTGTAGGGTTTATCTGTTATTTATTGCTATATAACAATCCACTCAAAACTTAGCATCTGGAAACAACTATAATTCATTATTTGCGATAATTTTGGAGTTGGCTGGCTCATCTGGGTGGTTCTTCTCCACTTGGGATCATCTGGAGTCTCTTATGCAGCTGTAGTCATCTGGAGGCTCGAATGGGGCTAGGTGATGCAAGTTGGCCTCATTTACATATCTAGTGGTTGGTGCTGGCTCTCCAGTCCACATGGTCTCTCCAGAAGTGTAGCTGGACCTCTTTACATAGTGGCTCAGGCTTCCAAGAGTGTGAAGTTAAGCTATAAATCTTCTTAATGCTTGGGCTCTGGCATTCACACAACATCCCTTGCACCTCATGCTGTCAATCAAAGGCAAGCATAAGGCCAGCCTGGAGTCAAATGTGGAAGCTACTTAACTGCTACTTATTGATGAGACCAATTATAAAGATTCTGTGGCCAATTATAAAGATTTTAATATCTCACAAATGGATTATACAAAATTCCATCTGTAAAATGCCTACTAGTATATCTGGCCCAAAGCAAATTATTTCAAAACATTAATTGTTGCTGTTGTTATTATTAGCCTTTTTCTCCTGAATAAAAATTACTTTTCCTGGGTAAGGAAGCAGGTGAGTTTTCTTTAGATGAACTGAAAGTTGATCAAAATATGTAAGACAAAAAAATTAAACAATCCGTATAGGATTCTTTGAAGTAGTATTAAATGCCTGAATATAAATGTCATTTAAGAATTTGAGCTGTTTCAGAGAAAATATTTGGTTGAAATGTGATCAATTGGTCAGACCTAGAGTAAAGAGAAAAGAAAAATAAAAGTGGTATAGAATTTAAAAAGTGTCCCACTTACAAAGTTCTGAAGATTTAAAAAGTTTTACTCCTCCCTTTGTATTTTATCTGATTTGTGATCTTTCATTTTGTCTCCCTTACATTGCTTTTTTAGGAATTAGAGAATAAAATCCCAGCACAATGCTCCTCAGTAGAGACACTGATCCGACTAAAGACCGTGTGGCAGCAGAGCCTCCCAGATGTTCGGTACGTACTTAAAATTCTGTAATATTGTACACAGCAAACTTGACATTAGAGAATTGTAAAAATGCAAACTATTAAATACTTGGTGACATAGCCAGGGGGCCATAGGGAACATAAAAATTTCAATTCAGTGACTTACTCTTTTTTGTCACAGCAAAATGCTGCTCTCCTGTGGGTAGGTGAGCGTGAGTGCTAAACTGTTTTCTTGATAATGGTAATGCTTGTGAAAGAGCCATTCGCCAACCTTAGCCCACTTCCGATTTGTTGCTCTTGCAGGAGAACCGACTAGGATTGAAGGGAATCTCTGCACTGGTCTGAGGCCTGAGTTTGGGCTCTCACTTTGGCCTCTTTGCCCATCCAATTTAATAGCCTAAGAAGCCTCTTAGTAATAATGAGATTAGTAGGCAAGATGCTCTAGAAAATAAGATTTTATTCCTTCAGTGTAGGATTTTAGATAGAGATGGGTACTCGAAGGAAACATTTATTGTCTTTTCTGCCAATAACTATTCCCAATCACTCCACAAATGTAACTATTTCCTTTGGTTAAATATTCCAGTAAATAAGGACTATAATTGCAGCTTCCTTTGCACTGAATTCCTGAACATTCTGAGCCCCTTGGACACTAGGATGAAGCTTTGATATCCAGATTATCTGACACCCTTTCTTCCTTAAAAGAAATGTAGCCTTACTCAAAACAAAGGCCGGAACTCCCCACGAGGCCTCTCTCCATGCTCACTCACAGAATTTTAGAGTTGGAAAGATCTTAAAGACTTCAGAGTAAGTCTTAACGGGCTCATTTTATAATGAAAAGTTTAAACGATGTGTCTAAATAATATCTCTTCTTGGGAAGGAATCGGAGATTTGATCCTCTGATCTCTGTCCACATTACCACTATTGACTTGGTTTAGTTAGGCAAAGACATCTTCCAAAATTAGATGCTTCTGTTTTCATGGTTATTCATTATCCTATTTGTTCTAGGGTTTGTGGGTCTGCCAGATGATTACATTTTCATCAATCTCATGATTTCCCACTTTTTTTCCCACAGCTGCCAGAATTGTATGCATTTGTAAAGAATTTTAACAAGGAGAGCAAGAAATCAAATCTCCTAAAAATTCATGGTATTTCACCTAGAGAAGCACAGAAAATACTTAGTCAAAACCTGAATGCCATGTCATTTACCAGTGAAACCAATGTGAGAGGAGAAGCCCCCCAACCTGCTTTCATGTGCAAGGTGGTTAGAAAAGAAGAGGAGAAAGCAGAATCTATGACTGAACTCCTGCACCACAGCTTACTGACCGGCTCCCTCTCTCCAGTGGAGAGGCTCATCAGATCCCAACACAGACTCTTCCAGTATGGGATCCCTCCTCCTGCACACACTTTTCCTTATGAGATTCTCGTCCATCACTCCAGCTCGTCACTGGTCACCATTTCAAAAAAGAGTCAGAGCACCAAGATATGCAGGCTGGATATTTCCCATGTCATGCCAGAAAAGTTTATCTTTGAAGATAGAGTTTCTAAATACTTAGTTGATTCAGGTAATCTAAATAGATGAGGCCATGTGGGAAAAAAATGGGTGAAAATCTTACTGCAAAATTTACCTAGATTTCTAGAGACAAAATAGTCAAATATTGACTAAGGGGAATCTTGCAGTTCTGGGGTTCGTGGCTGATACTCTTGCTGCCTACAGTGCCAGGAGAGCTAGAGAACAGAGAATCCAACATTCCAGGGTCACATCTCAGATCCATTCCTGAAAACGTGTATCATTTAGACATAGCACTTAAACTCAACTTTATAAAATGAGCCAGTTAAACTTGGACTCTCAAGCACTCGTAACTATTTGTTTCTTGTTTTGTGAAGTTAGTCAAGTATTTACTGAATAATGGCTTGTCTTTCTTACGTATCTTGGCTTTACTTTAATTGAGGGGCTTTTTAGATATTTTTTTGTGACCTGTACACTGTCCTTACTGTTACATCCCTACAAACAACAGGAGAAAACTTCTTTCATTTCTGACTCTTTAATAGGGAGGCACACATAAAAGGCCAAAGACCATACAGAGAAAGTTAAAAATATATAAATGATGCTAAGTTTTAATAAGAAAGGAGTGTTTTTTTCTTAAAATCTCAATTTTCCTTTTGTATTTTGAAGGAAGTAGTATTTGGTTATTCTGTGTAGCTGTAAAAAAAATCTATCATCTATAGATTTTTTAAAATCTATAGCTTTTTAAAAATCTATAAAAAAAATAGATTAGGGGGCTGGTCCAGTGGTGTAGTGGTTGGGTTCATGCGCTCCGCTTCAGTGGCCCTGGGTTTGCAGATTCAGATCCCAGGCTCAGACCTACACTCTGCTCATCAAGCCATGCTGTGGAGGTGACCCACATACAAAATAGAGGAATACTGGCACAGATGTTAGCTCAGGGCCGCTCTTCCTCACACACACAAAAAAAGATTAGAGGCTGGCCCTGTGGTGTAGTGGTTAAGTTCTGCACTCTCTCCATTTTGGCAGCCTGGTTTGCAGGTTTGGATCCTGGGCTCAGACCTACACTACTCAACAGCCATGATGTGGTGGCAACCAACATACAAAAAATAAAGGAAAGATTGGCATGGATGTTAGCTCAGGGCAAATCTTCCTCAAACAAAAAGAGGAAGATTGGCAACAGACGTTAGCCTAGGGCAAATCTTCCTCAGTAAAAAAAAAAAAAAAAAAGATTAAAGCAATAGTATAAAATATTTTAGCCCCCCTGAAGTAGGTTTTTGACTCAAGACCATTTGCACAGCAAATATTCTGACACCAAAATTTTTATATTAAAAGTAGCAGGAGAGGGGGCCAGCCTGGGACCACAGTGGTTAATTTCATGTGCTCCAATTTGGCGGCCTGGGGTTCACAGGTTCGGATCCTAGGTGTGGACATACACACCACTCATCAAGCCATGCTGTGGTGGCATCCCACATACAAAATAGAGGAAGATGAGCACAGATGTTAGCTCAGGGCCAATCTTCCTCACACACACAAAGTAGTGGGAGAGACAGAAGGAACTAATTTAAAAGAACAGATTGATTACTGTGATCATATTTGGTTCAAGATGCTGGAAGAGGGGCCTCCTGGTGGCACAGCGGTTTAGTCCGCGCTTGGCAGCCCGGGGTTCGCGGGTTCGGATCCCCGACGCCCGCCGACGCACTGCCTGTCAGCCATGCCGTGGCGGCGTCCCATATAAAGTGGAGGAAGATGGGCACGGATGTTAGCCCAGGGCCAGTCTTCCTCAGCAAAAAGGGGAGGATTGGCGACGGATGTTAGCTCAGGGCTGGTCTTCCTCACAAAAAAAAAAAAAAAAAAAAGATGCTGGAAGAATCTTTGCTGTAACTCCCTACATGGATGTCTTGACAAAGCCTAATGCTGTTTTTGAATTCCTTTGATAGAGTCCTACTTGACGTGTTTTGAAGCCCAGGCAGAAGCAGAAATTAGGGCAATTGTAGGAATGACCTAGATAATCCAAAAAATACACAGGTAAAGTCTGAGACCAGAGAGGAAAAAGCATGGAAAGAATTGAGAATCAATAAGCAAAACTGGCAAAAAAGCCAGCTGTATGTGGATTTTGTATGTGGCTTTTGAAGAAGTGCTGAAGGCTTTGGATGTTTGATAGGTCTTGAACATCTATGGCTTTGCCGACCACAGGAGCCAAATTGTCCTTTCCTCTTAATGCATGGATTGCCTACTATCTACCTTACACTCCCATTCTCTCTTACACTCCTCTTATGTGCCCTTCCAGACTCTGTTGAAGTCTCTTCTCTGCCTCCATGACCTCATTTCCTAAGATCCTGGAGGTAGAATTTCTGGGACATGTCTTGTCTATTCAAGGAATATGCATGAAGCCAGGTGGGCATCCATATGAGGAATATCCAGTAATTCCTTAGGTTTAATTGGTTTTTGCAACATTTCATCTTTTACTGTCATATATTGCCCAGTATTACTATCATTTATAGTAATGCCAGCCAATTCCTGAAGTATACTCAGTACAGAGGAACTTGAGGACTGCTGGCATACCAAAGAGTGTTAGAAAACATATCCTTACTAGCACCAAGCACTGCAGGAGGGAAAGGGAGTGGGTGCTGCCATTTTGTTCTTCTCCTATCATATGCTTAGGCTAAATCCTGCAGGACCATATGGTTAGGAATGTGTTTGACTAAAAGTAACAGGAAAACCAAATAAGGGTTATTTTTCTTATATAACTAGAAGTCTGGAGGTAGGCAGACAAAAGCTGAAGCAGTGTTTTTTGATGTCATTGAGGACCCAGGCTCCATCACCTTTTTGTATGTGACTTTTGTCTTCATGGGCAGAAGTTGTTTCCTTCACCTCCAGGCACTATGGCCACATTCCAGGCAGGAAGAAGGGGACAGGACAAAGAGCCACATTGGCTAGTTCTGTCCTCTTCAATAGGGAAGCAAAGCTTCCTCAGAACATACCTCCTCAGGTGACTTCTCCCTACATTTCATTGACCAGAATTGTGTCCAATAGCCACCCCTTACTGTAAGGAAGGCTGGTGACTAGAGATCTTAGCTTTCCACTCTCTATAGTAGAGGAAGGCAAAAGAGGATTGTAATGGGTACAAAGTGAGCCAACAGATAGTGTCTGCCACAGATCACAACATACAGCTCTTTAGTACCTAGAATGATCAACTCTCTGAACTTCTCTTGCCAAATACCCTTCCCTTCCTTCTATCAACAATTCTTTCTATGCCAGGTCTGCCAAGATCTTGTCAAACTCCCTGAATCTTGGCAACAGCCCTAGGGACAGACTGTTGAACACCAGGGCCTGATATGAACTTAGGGAATGGTCCCTGGCCCCAGTCTCCTACTTTAGGCATGTACAGAATATATATAAAGACTTCCTACCAGGCAGACCCAGGGAAACCCAGGCCCTTCCCAGGGATGAAGGCCTGACAGGGGCAAGGGCAGTATCTGGGCTGTAGGTGAGCTGCTCAAATATCACCACACAGGGAGGATGGTGAAGTTATCCATGAGAAATAGACCAGCCTCCTGCTTGTCTGCTCTACTCATTATTCTCCTTACACTCCTTACATTCATCTTGGCTCTTTGGCCTCTGGTTTTACACTCAAGCCCCTCCCTTAGGCCTTGCTTTTTTTTTTTTTGCTGAGGAAGAAGATTCGCCGTGAGCTAACATCTGTGGCCAATCTTCCTCCATTTTGTATGTGGGTTGCCACCACAGCATGGCTGCCCACAAGTGGTGTAGGTCCACACCTGGGAACCGAACCTGGGCTGCCGAAGCAGAGCACACCGAACTTAACCACCAGGCCACAGGGCTGGGCCTCTTTCTTTTTTTTGACGTTTACAATTTATTTAGTCATGAAAGGAATTGAAGGGAAGGGAAAGGGAAATGGCTTCTGAGCAAGGAAATACACAGTATAACCCAGCTTGATTTTCCTTGGTTCATTGACTCCTTAAGGGGATTGCAACTACTAATGACAGTCTAAGCTGGTAGGTCCTGAAAGAACAGGGAAAACAGCCAAATTCTAGCTAAGTCACTGCCCTTTTATACTCAGGGCTTACACCAGCATCTTGGAAGAAATGACACTAACAATCTATGTACTTCTGGTCAATCTTCCTCCTTGTTTTAACCACTCATTAGGATCCCTTTCTCCTCCCTGTTGACCTCAGTGCCCAGTGGGTCTCTCCATTTGCACATTATTAGTATCCAAGCACCGAATGAGACACTCCCTCTATCTGCTATGTCCCTGCAGGGTCCACTCCAGCCTAGTTAGCCAGGCCCACCCAATTTCCTATTTGGAGGAGGGCTTTAGATGAGATGAACACCATAGGTTCTCCCTTAGTTTATAAAGCTCCAGAAACAGCTTTCTACCAGAGGGAGAAGGAGACTCAAGTTCATCAAAGTTTTATTCTGTCCCTGAAGCATCTCTGAATAACTGAAGGTTAAATAACACCATGATGTGATTCTTTGAAAATATTATTCTTTTCAGAAAAACAATTCTTGGATCTAAAGGATCTGGAGTGGAGATACTATAAGGGGATTGTGAAGTGGAAGCACACTACTTCAGATTCATTTATAAACATAGACTACAACAGTGAGAAGAGATTTGTAGAGAGCCAGGAGATGCCTGATGTTATTTCTCCCCCTCTCGTTCGTAGGTCTTTGGTCATTTATCCTCAAGTTGATTATCCAAAAAATCTAACTTCTTCTTCTTAAGTGGAATAGGTGGTTTATTAAAATATCTTGGAGGTAGATTTTGCTTTTGAGAGCATTAAATTACACACGAAAAGTAAAGAAACAGAAGCACCATGGAACATAGGAACTGATTCTGTACAATATGCATGTAAGGTCCAAAATTAAATCATTAACATGGAATAAAGATGCAAATTGATCTGCTAACATAAGACCTGGTTTAGACTTGTGAAATGCATCTGGACCAAGACTGAGGCAAATATAGATCATGTGAAAAGAAAAGGTGCATATGAAGGAGAACTCCCAAGCAAGAATAGCTCTTTAAAAAAGTTTAAGCACATGAAGAAGTCCATTATCATAAAAATAGTTGGTAAATTCAACAAATGGAAGCATTAACATCTGAGGATATAGAGATCAATATGCTAACTGCTCAAAGACACGAGGAAGGAAGTGACATCTATGAAAAAAGAACAGCAAGATTTGGAAAAGAACAAATTGGAAATCTTCCAAGTGAAAAGTATAGCCATTGAAAATAAAATAATAATAACAATAATCCTCAATACATTACCTCAATGGTATATTGGATATATCTGAAGAGAGAGGATTGAGTGGGAAGACAGCACTGGGAGAGAAGCTTCTAGATCATAGCACAGTAAGATAAAGGAGGAAATTATGAAAGAGGTTAAGAGTAATGGAGAGTAGAATGAGAAATTCAGAAATATATCCAATGGAAGTTGCAGAAAACAATAAGGAGAATGGAAAAGAGATGATTTTTTAAAATAAAATGACTGATAATTTTCCAGAAATAAGGAAACACATAAAACCCTGAACTGAAAAACGTCACTGAGTGATTAGCAAGAAAGTAAAAATAAATCTATACCTGGAAACACTGTAGCAAAACTGCAGAGCATTGAGCAAGAAAGGAAAATTAATCTACAAAAGAGAGAAGATGGATTACATGCAAAGAAATGACAAATTGACAGTGGAACATTCATTAACAATAGATGTCAGAAGGTGATGGTGTCATATATTCAAAATGCTGAGGGAAAACAACAGTCAATCTGGAATTCTCTAACTAGCCAAATTCTCTTTAAAGAACTGGGTAAAATAAATACATCTTAAAACATATAAGAGCCATAATTGTTTACTACCCGCAATCCCTTACTGAAAAAATTGCTAGTAAAGTATGTACTTTAGCAAGAACGCAGCGGGAGTGCAGGAAATAATGATGAGCAATCAAATTATTAATAATACATGTGTATGATTGTGTAGATATGAAAATATATTTCTGGATTCTATTTCCTAATATTTTATTCAGAAAATTGCCTCTAAGAAAAATTATAGTTTCCATTTTTTGAACTATTTTTTCAAACCAGATTTTGACTTCAGTATAGTGGATATCTTCAGCAGGAGATACTGTCTGGAAATGGGCATGAGGGAGGTTTCTGGGGTGCTCATAATATTCTGGTTTTTCCTGTGTGCTCAAGTGTGTTCAGTGTGCAAAACTTCCTCCAGCTATACACTTACTACTGTAAACTTTTCTTCATGCATATTATATTTCAAAAGAAAGTTTTAAAAGTTATGCTACCTTCATAAAATAAATTGAGGAGTTTTCATCTTTTTTTAGAGGCCATAGCTATTTAAATAGTATTAGAAATATTTACTGTTTAAAATCTAGCTAGAACTCAGCTATAAAACCATCTAGTCCTGACATCTTTTCTTCCTGTTTTTATTATGAAGATGTTTAAACATTCACAAAAATAAATGAAATTATATAATGAACCTGCACATACCCATCATCTAGATTCAAGATTTGTTAAGATTTTACTACCCTTGTTTCATCTATTCCTTTTGTTGTCATGTTTGCTGTGTCTGCTGAAGTATTTTCAAGCAAATCTTAGGCCTTATGTTTAAGATACTATCCTTACATATTCTGGTGTGTATTTCAGACAAATATGGACTTTGTTTCATAACCACGATGTCATTATTAGACCAAGAAAAATTAACAATAATTCCTTAATACCATCTATTTATTCATATTCAAAGTCCCTTTATTGTCTCAAAACTATGTTTTTCTAGTTGGTTGGTTTGAATCAGGATCCAAGCAAGGTCTAAAGATTGGTTAGGTCTCTTAAGTTTCTTTTAATCTAGAGCAAGTCCTGATTTTTTTTCATGCAATTAACTTACTGTTCACTGTCCCACAGAGGTCCCACAATCTACATTTGTGTCCTCATGGTGTCATTTAACTTATTCTTCTATCATCCATATTTCTCGTAAATTGGATATTTACTAAAGGCTTGATTAGATTCAGGCTCAGCTCTTTTTGGAAAAGATATTAGGTGATGCTGTGTACTTCAGATTGCTTCACAGCAGAAGGCAAATAATATCTAGTTGTTCCTCTTTTAGTGATTATAAGATTGGTGACAGCCTAATGCCCCTGATTATAAAGTTCACCATCAACCTTTCATCTAATGGCTTCCATCCATTGGTGATTATGGTAGGCATCCTCTACGAGGCTCCCAGTGATCCCTACCACCTGGTATTTGCACCCTTGTATAATCCCCTTCCCTTGAGTCTAGGCTGGACTTATGACTTCCTTCTATGAACAGAATGCAGCAGAAGTGATAGGATGTCACTTCAGGATTAAGTTACAAAAAATCGGTTCATTCTCTCTTGGATTCCCTCTTGCTCTACTCACTTGCTAGTTTTTAGGGAGGCCATCTGCTGTCTTCTGAGATGCCTCGTGGAGAGGTAACTGTGTCTCTGGCCAACAGCCAGCAGGGATCTGAGATCTGCCAACAGCCACATGAGTGAGCTTGGAAGCAGATCCTCCCCCAGTCAAGCCTCGAGATGCCTGCAGCCTCAGCTGACAGCTTAACGGCAACCTTGTGGGAGATCCTGAGCCAGGGGCACCCAGTTAAGTCACGCCCAGATTCCTGACCCATGGAAACTGTGGGACAATAAATGTTTGTTGTTCTAAGAAGTTGCTACATTTTGGGGTAATCTGTTACACAGCAATAGATAACTAATACAATGATCTTTGCCTGGATTAACTATTTTCATTAGGGTTTACTCATTGATGATTTCTAATTCTGTGTTAATTCCACATTTATTAATGGGGAATAATTTGTAAAGAAAAACTTTCCCTCACCAAAATACAATCTTCAAAAAATGGTGGCTAATTGCTTAATTTTTCCCCTTTAGTTGCCAATTTTCAGATTAAGGAGTTGATGTTCTAGTTACTTCCAAAAGTGGTCAAAGAAGTGTTTCTCTTTCTTTTTAAATAGCATTGTGAACTCATTGGTGTTTGTTTTGTTTTTTTAATAAACATTTCAAAAATTATATCATACAGAAAAATCACAAACTTGATGAATTATAATAAATTTAACACACCCATGGAACCACCACCCAAGTCATGAAACAGAACATTGCCAGCAAGCCCCTCTCTTGACCTCTCCTAATCATTACTTCACCCCTCCCCTCCAAAGGTAAACAATATTTACCGTAGATTAGTTTTATGTATTTCTGCACTCTTTTACACAATGGATGGATTCTTCTGTATCTGGCTTCTTTCAGCATTATGTATGTAAGATTCACCCATGTTTTATATGCAGCAGGAGTTATTTCTTTTCATTGCTATTTAGTATTCAATTGGATGAATATAGCCTGACTTATTTATCCATTCTACTGTTGACCAACATTTGGGTCATTTGCTGTTCTTGGCTATTACAAATAATGCTATTGTAATACCAGTGGCAGTTAAACAGGGTTTGATTTCTAGAGAAGACTCACAGGACCCAAAATGACAATGCTTACAAGTTTACAGTTTATCACAGGAAAAGGATTCGTTCAATGCAGCAAAAGCATTAGAGTAAGGATGTGCATCCCAGACAACAGCAGGGGATCCAGACCCAGGGTCTGATTGTCCTCTCTCTGTAAGGACCACATTGGGCACACAACTTCTCTCCTATCAGGGCCCATTGTGTGCATGGAACACTTTAGAACCATGAGCATGAAGTGGAATCTCAGACATTACATTTCATATGTTGCTGGTCACATAGGCATATCCCTGCTCTGTAACCAGCCTATGATAGTCTCATCAAACAAGGTGTCAATCATCAACATCACTCTTATCAATAAACAATGCTGATAAGCTAGTACTAACCACCCCAAAACTTCTTAGACCTAAGGTTACAAAGTACCACTATAAGTCAGGTTTCATGCCTTAACCAGGAGTCATTGTTATGCAGGAACTTTAGCAAAACAGCTCAGGCTAATTCTAGGCCTGCTGGAATTAACCCTCACAGTACTGTTGCTATGAACCATTGTGTTCCTGTCTTTTGATACAGAAGTGCACATTCCTCTTGGGTGAAATTGCTGGATTATAGGGTATGAATATATTCAACTTTGGTAGATAATGCCAAACGTTTTTCCAAAGTGGTTGTACCAATTTACAGTTCTACCAGCAGAATATGAGATTCTCATTGCTCTATAGGATCATATTGTTGTTCCTTTAAGTTTTAGTCATTCTAGTAGGTGTAGTGATATTTCATTGTATTTTTACTAGAATTTCCCTGCTTACTAGTGAGGTAAGCACCTTTGCATATGTTTATTGGCCATTTAGATATATTCTTGTGTAATGTGCTATTCAGATTTCATGCCTATTTTGCTATTGTCTTGTCTTTTTTCCTAATTGATTTGTGGGGAATCTTTATATATTCTGAGTTCTTTGTTATATGTATTTCAAATATCTTCTCCAATTCCACAGATTGCCTTTAAATTTTCTTACTGGTAGCTTCTGATAAACAAATTTCTAATTCTTACATAGTCTTGTTTACCAATCTTTTCCTTTATGGCTAATGCTTGAATGTCCTGTTTAAAAATTCTTTATTCGGGGCTGCCCGGTGGCGCAGCAGTTAAGTTCACGCTTGGCAGCCCGGGGTTCACGGGTTTGGATCCCGGGTGCCTGCCGACACACTGCCTGTCAGCCCTGCCATGGCGGCGTCCCATATAAAGTAGAGGAAGATGGGCACAGATGTTACCCCAGGGCCGGTCTTCCTCAGCAAAAAGAGGAGGATCGGCAGTGGATGTTAGCTCAGGGCTGGTCTTCCTCACAAAAAAATAAATAAATAAATAAAAATTCTTTATTTATCCCAAGATCATGAGGCTATTTTCTCATGTTATCCTGTCAAAGCTTTATTATTTTATCTTTCACATTTATGTCTACAATCCACCTGGACTGATTTTTGTATATGGTAAAGGAAAGAGATTAAGATTCATTATTTCCCCTTTTGGATAGCCAAAAATTTTGTGAGATGCAGCTCAAAGATGTGCTTAAAGGAAAAATTATAGACCTAATTGCATATATTACTAAAGTAGAAAAGCTGAAAATCAATTATTTAACATTTAAGAAGTTAGAAAAAAAGTTTCTGGGGGATTGACGTCAGCATCATGGCAGAGTGAGTTCTTCCCTTAGTCTCTCCCCCTAAGATACAATGAAAATGACATTCATAAACCAGCAGAGGACATTTATGCAACCAATAGATATCTGAGATCCATGTAGCCATACATCTGAAGGTGGAGGTGCTGGACCCCCTGGGAGCCAGTGGAAGGAGCTAAGGGGATATCCTCTCCTTCCCCAATGGCAGTGATCTATCCTCCTGCAGTGGCTGGCGTGTGACTCTGAGAGGAGAGGGGAGGAAATGGCAGCCTTCCAAGGGAAAGCCTTCACTCTCAGAGTTGCCTCCCAGCCCTTGGGAATGCTCCACACTGAGGAGGGTAAGCAACCACAGGGATGTTCCCACCAAGCCAAGCAGCCCAGGAAGGCAGACAGTAACTGTAGAGCTGGAGTGCCAGGGATTGCATGTGCAAAAGTGCCCCTCGCCACCCTCCTGCCTGGCACATCAGCTTGGCCAGTTGGCCAGAGCACTGGACCCCCGCCAGAGTACCTGCATGCCTATGTGTGTACAGCAGTGGTGGCCAGTGGGCAAACACAGATGGGCCTGCTGGCACAGCTACCAACAGACAGGCACAGCTGCCAGGGATTGCACTGGGCTCAGAATACACAGCTCCCGCCCCTGCCCAGTAGGAGCAGGTGGAATCTGCAGCCAGATACTGCCACTGTACAACAGCACAAGTCCACCCCATCAAATAGCATGAAGAGGTATATTAACACTCCAGACCAGAAGGAAAATGACAAGTACACTGAAATCACAGAAATTTACAATCTAAATGACAGAGAATTCAAAATAGTTATCATAAAGAAACTCAATGAGTTACAAGAAAACTCAGAAAGACAGTTCAATGAAATCAGGAATAAAATTAATGAACAGAGGAAATTCTTCACAAAAGAGATTGAAACTATTTTAAAAAATCAGAAAAGTTGGAGATGAAAAACACAAAGAATGAGATAAAGAAAAATTTAGAGTCCTTAAATAATAGAGCTGAGACTATGGAGGACAGGATTAGTAATTTAGAGGACAGAAACATAGAAATACTTCAGATGGAGGAAAAGAGAGAATGAAGGCTAAAAAGAAATGAAGAGGGGCCACCCAGTGGTGCAGCGGTTTAGTTCACACTTGGCAGCCTGGGGTTCATGAGTTCGGATCCTGGGCACCCACAGACGCACTGCCTGTCAGCCATGCCGTGGTGGCATCCCATATAAAGTGGAGGAAGACAGGCACAGATGTTAGCCCAGGGCCAGTCTTCCTCAGCAAAAAGGGGAGGATTGGCAACAGATGTTGCTCAGGGCTGGTCTTCCCCACAAAAAAATAAAAAGAAAAAGAAAAGAAATGAAGAAATTCTCTGAGAAATATTTGACTCAGTTAGGGAATGCAACATAAGAATTATAGGTATTCCAGAGGGAGAATGGAGCAGAGAGCTTGCTCAAACAAATAATAGCTGAGAACTTCCCAAACCTGGGGAAAGAGCTAGAATTACATGTAAATGAAGCTAGCAGAACTCCTAATTACGTCAATGTAAAAAGACCTTCGACGCAAATATTAGTGAAACTAGCAAAAGTCAATGACAAAGAAAAATTTAAGGGCAGCAAGGCAGAAGAAAATAACCTACAAAGGAACCCCTATCAGGCTTTCAGTGGATTTCTCAGCAGAAACCTTACAGGCTAGGAGAGAATGGAATGATATATTCAAAATTCAGAAAGACAAAAACGTTCAGCCAAGAATACTCTATCCAGTGAAAATATCCTTCAGATATGATGGATACATAAAAACTTCCCCAGATAAACAAAAGCTCAGGGCGTTCATCACCATAAGATCCCCCTACAAGAAATGGTCAAGAAGGCCCTCATACCTGAAAAAAAAAGAAAGGGTTTACAAAGCCTTGAGCCAGGAGATAAATAGACAGACAAAATCAGAAAATTGCAGCTCTCTATCAGAACAGGTTAGCAAACAATTATAACATTAAAGATAAAAGGAAGGGCAACATCAGAAATAACTATAATCACTTCATTTTAATCACAAACTCAAAACACAAAACGGAATAAGGTGTGATAACAATAACTTAAGACAGGGAAGAGGAAAGGGATGGAAACTACTTAGATAAAGGAAATAAGAGGCTATCAGAAAATGGACTATCTCATCTATGAGATCTTTTATACAAACCTCATGTTAACCACTAAACAAAAAATCAGAACAGAGACACAAAATGATAACTAAAGAGAAAACTGAGGAAACCATCATAGAGAACCACCAAACTGAACTGGCAGTCAGAAATACAGGGGATGAGAAACAAGGGAAATACAGAACAACTGGAAAACAAGTGATGAAATGGCAGTATTAAACCCTCATATATCAATAATCACTCTAAATGTAAATAGATTGAATTCTCCAATCAAAAGACACAGACTGGCTGAATGGTTTAAAAAACAAGACCCAACAATATGCTGCCTCCAGGAAACACATCTCAGCTCTAAAGACAAACACAGGCTAAAAGTGAAGGGATAGAAGATGACACTCCAAGCTAATATCAAGCAAAAGAAGCAGGGATTGCCATACTTATATCAGACCAAGTAGACTTCAAGATAAAAAAGGCGGGGCCGCCCGGTGGCGCAGCGGTTTAGTTCGCGCTTGGCAGCCCGGGGTTCGCGAGTTCGGATCCCGGGCGCCCGCTGACGCACTGCCTGTCAGCCACGCCGTGGCGGCGTCCCATATAAAGTGGAGGAAGATGGGCATGGATGTTAGCCCAGGGCCAGTCTTCCTCAGCAAAAAGGGGAGGATTGGCGACGGATGTTAGCTCAGGGCTGGTCATCCCCACAAAAAAAAAATAATAATAAAAAAATAAAAAAGGCAATGAGTGACAAAAAGGGGCAGTATATAATGATAAAAGGGACACTCCACCAAGAGGACATAACACTTATAACTATATATGCACCTAACACAGGAGCACAAAAGTATATAAAGCAACTATTAACAGACTCTAAAGGAGAAATTAACAGCAACACAATAATAGTAGGGGACCTCAACACCCACTTATATCAATGGATAGATCATCCAGACAGAATGTCAACATGGAAATAATGGAATTAAGTGAAAAACTAGACCAGATGGACTTAATAGATATACATGGAACAGTCCATCCAAAAACAGCAGAATACACATTCTTCTCAAGTTCACACGGAACATTCTCAAGAATAGACCTTATGCTGAGAAACAAGGCAAACCTCAATACATTTAAGAAGATTGAAATCAAGCATCTTTTCCGAACATAATGCTATGAAACTAGAAATCAACTACAAGAAAAAAGCTAGGAAAGTGACAAATATATGGAGACTAAACCACATGCTACTGAACAACCAACGGATCATTAAAGAAATTTAAGGAGAAATCAAAAATATCTGGAGACAAACAAAAATGAAAACACACCATACCAACTCATATGGGAGGAGCAAAAGCAGTCCTAAGAGGGAAATTCATAGCAATACAGGCCCACCTTAAAAAACAAGAAAAGTCTCAAATAAGCAAACTTAAACTACACCTATCAGAACTAGAAACAGAAGAGCAAACCATGCCCAAAGTCAGCAGAAGGAGGGAAATAATTAAAATTAGAGCAGAAATAAATGAAATTGAAACAAACAAAAAAAAAACTGTAGAAAGGATCAATGAAACTAAGAGCTGGTTCTTTGTAAAGATAAACAAAACTGAGAAACCCTTAGCCAGAATCACTAAGAAAAAAAGAGAGAAGGCTCAAATAAATAAAATTAGAAATGAAAGAGGAGAAATTACAATGCATACCAAAGAAATACAAAGGAATATAAGAGAATACTATGAAAAACTATATACCAAAAAAATTGGACACTCTAGAAGAAATGGATAAATTCTTAGACTCATACAACCTCCCAAAACTGAATCAAGAAGAAATAGAGAATCTGAATAGATCAATCACAAGTAAAGAGATTGAAACAGTAATCAAAAACCTCCCCAAAAATAAAGGTCCAGGACCAAATGGCTTCTCTGGAGAATTCTATCAAACATTCAAAGATTTAGTACCTATCCTTCTCAAAGAGTTCCAAAAAATTGAAGAAGATGGAACACTTTGTAACATATTCAATGAGGCCAACATCACCCTGATCCCAAAACCAGACGAGGACAACACAAAGAAGGAATTACAGGGCAATATCACTGATGAACATAGATGCAAAAATCCTCAACAAAATATTGGCAAACTGAATACAGCAACACATTAAAAGGACCATACACCAGGACCAAGTGGGATTTACTCCAGGGTTGCAGGGATGGTTCAACATCCACAAATCAATGTGATACACCACATTAACAGAATGAGGAATAAATCACATGATCATCCCAATAGATGCAGAGAAAGCACTTGACAAGATCCAATATCCACTTATGCTAAAAACTCTCAATGAAGTGGGTATAGAAGGAAAGTACCTCAACATAATAAAGGACACATATGACAAACCCACAGCCAACATTATACTCAACAGGGAAAAGCTGAAAGCCATCCCTCTGAAAATGGGAACAAGACAAGGGTGCCCACTCTCACCGCTCTTATTCAACATTGTACTAGAGGTTCTGGCCAGAGCAATTAGGCAAGAAAAAGAAATAAAAGATATCCAAATTGGAAAGGAAGAAGTGAAACTCTTGCTGTTTGCAGACAACATGATTTTATATGTAGAAAACCCTAAAGAATCCATCAGAAAACTATTAGAAATAATCAACAACTATAACAAAGTTGCAGGGTACAAAATCAACTTACAAAAATCAGTTGCATTTCTATACTCCAATAACGAACTAACAGAAAGAGAACTCAAGAATATAATCCCATTTACAACTGCAACAAAAAGAATAAAATATCAGGAATAAATTTAACCAAGGAGGTGAGAGAACCATACAATGAAAACTGTAAGACATTATTTAAAGAAACCGATGATGACATAAAGAAATGGAAAAGTATCCCATGCACATGGATTGGAAGAATAAACATAGTTAAAATGTCCATATTACCTAAAGCAATCTACAGATTCAGTGCAATCCCAACCAGAATCCCAATGACACTCTTCATGGAAATAGAACAAAGAATCTTAAAATTCATATGGGGCAACAAAAGATCCCAAATAGCTAAAGAAATCCTGAGAAAAAAGAACAAAGCTGGAGGCATCACAATCCCTGATTTCAAAATATACTACAAAGCTATATTAATCAAAACAGCATGGTATTGGTAGAAAAACAGACACACAGATCAATGCAACAGAACTGAAAGCCCAGAAACAAAACCACACATCTAATGCATGGACAGCTAATCTGTGACAAAGGAGCTAAGAATATACAATGGAGAAAGGAAAGTCTCTTCAATAAATGATGTTGGGAAAACTGGACAGCCACACACAAAAGAATGAAATAGACCATTCTCTTACACCATACACAAAAATTAACTCAAAATGGATTAAAGACTTGAAGATAAGATGTGAAACCATAAAACTCCTAGGAGAAAATATAGGCAGTACACTCTTTGACATTGGTCTTAGAAGGATCTTCTTGAATACCATGTCCAATCAGGCAAGGAAACAAAAGAAAAAATAAACAAATGGGACTACATCAGACTAAAGAGCTTCTGCAAGGCAGAGGAAACCAGGAATGAAATGAAAAGACAACCCACCAACTGGGAGAATATATTTGCAAATCATATATCTGACAAGGAGTTAATTTCCAAAATATATAAAGAACTTGTACAACTCAATAACAAAAAAACAAACCACCTAATCAGAAGATATGAATAGAACTTTTTCCAAAGAAGATATACAGATGGCCAAGAGGCACATGAAAAGATGTTCAACATCACTAATCATCAGGGAAATGCAAATCAAAACTACAATGAGATATATCACTTCACGCCTGATAGAATGGCTATAATTACTAAGAAAAAAAACAAATGTTGGAGAGGATATGGAGAAAAGAGAACCCTCATACACTGCTGGTGGGAATGCAAACTGGTTCGGCCACTATGGAAAACAGTATGGAGATTTCTCAAAAAACTAAAAGTAGAAATACCATGTGATCTAGCTATCCCACCACTGGGTATTTATCCAAAGAAGTTGAAATCAACAATTCAAAGAGACTTAAGCACCCCTATGTTCATTGCAGCATTATTCACAATAGCCAAGATGTAAAACAACCCAAGTGCCCATCAATAGATGATTGGATAAAGAACACGTGGTATATATATACAATGGAATACTACTCAGCCATAAAAAAGACAAAATCGTCCCATTTGCAACAACATGGATGGACATGGAGGGTATTACGTTAAGTGAAACGAGCCAGACAGAGAAAGACAAACATGGTAGGATCATTCATATGTGGAAGATAAACAAGCACATGGACAAAGAGAACAGATTAGTGGTTACCAGAGGGGAAAGGGGTTGGGGGTGGGCATAAGGAGTAAAGGAGCACATATATATGGCAACTGACAAATAATAATGTACAATTGAAATTTCACAATGTTATGAACTATTATTACCTTAATAAAATAAAAAAAGAAAATAGTTTCTAACTTCCAAAGACTTCTAATATCGTCTTTGAATTACTTAAGATTATTTACAAGTGTATTGCTTTTAAATAATTATTGAGAAGTGTATTTCTTAGTTCCTAAATATATGGATATTTTTCATTATCCTTTTGTTATTGATTTCTAACTTAATTCCACTGTGGAATATGTGGAACATATTTTGTATGATTTGTGTGCTATGAAATGTTTTTTATGGGCTAGCATATAGTTAATTTTGGTAAATGTTTCATGTGTACATTGAACAGAATTTGTATCCCACAATTATTGGGTATAGTTTTTACTTACATCAACTGTGTCAAATTTGTTTATCATGTTCAGCAATTCTCCTGATTTTGTTTATCGTTTCCTGAGAGGAGGGTGTGTCTAAATCTGCCATTTTGATTCAAGAGGTCTCTGCTTTCATATTCAGTTCCACTAATATTTTTCTTCATATATAAGACTCTGATATTCAGGGCATGCAATTTAGAAATACTGTATCTTCTGGATGAACAAAATGTTCATGATTAATAAGTAATCTCCTTTATCTCTAATGATGCTTCTTATCTTAAAATTGACTTTGTCTGATATTATTATAACATACCAACTTTCTTTTAGTTAATGTTTGGGTGATATATCTTTTTTGATCCTTTCACAGTCAACATTTTGTATTCTCAAAGCTAGGTTACTTCTCTTATAAGCAGCATGTCATTGGAATTTTTTTATCCAGACTGAAAATCTTTGGTTTTAATCGAAGTATTTATTCCATTTACATTTAATGTAATTATTGATATACACAGTTTGTTTCACATCTTTCTATTTGTTCTCTGTTTTTCCCAATTGAACTATATTACTTTTTCTTGCCTTTATCTACTTTTGGATTGATTAAATATTTTTTGTTATTCCTTCCCCCTCTTCTATTTGCTTGTTAATTGTACATTATCTTACTATTCTTTTAATGGATACCCTAGAAATTACAACAAACATCCTTAACTTATTTAAAACCAGTGTACATTAGCTCTTTTACCACATTTCATACACACTACTACGTCAGGACCCTCTAACTCCATTTACCTCCATCCCAACTTATGTGCTATCTTTTTCATGTATTTTAATTCTGTGTAGAGTCACCCACCCCTAACACTTTTAGGACTCAGAGAAGGAGGACAAGTAGAGGCCCATACACTGTATATCTAGATAGTTTAAAGCATAAATCAAGCTGACAAATTGCTGAGTAAAATATGTGCTATTTTCCTACACCTACCGATAATTCTTGATGACAATTTGGAAGGCCAAATTCAAATTTATAATTCCAAATTCAAATTTAGAACTCTTCAGAATTCTGTGCTGGAATATAATGGCATGGGAGAGCTAGAGTCTGGTTCTTGGTCCACAGTCATCCTTCTTCTCTTCCCACTTCCAGTTCCTCTTCCCACTTCCACATGCAACAGTGTGAGGGCCTCATGCACATTGTGTACAGACAACCCAGCTCTGTAGATACCTGCTACAGCCTCCCTGGTCCACTCCTAGGTGCTCAGGTGTGCACTGGTAGTGTGGTCTGCCCTTGGGAGGACGGATCCAGGGCAAGGACCCACACAGGGCTGGAAGTATGATCAGATCCATTTGAGTGGGGAATTCTGAGGTCCCAGGTACCCAAACTGTGCTCTAGATGGAGTGACATGGGCTCCAGGTGGGCAGGTGTTCTTGGCCCCATGGATTCCTTACCCTATGGGATGGGGTATGGCTGAAAGAAGACCAGAATGCAGGGCCCAGGGGAGGGCACCTCTTGCCTAGATCTAAGTTCAGTGACTGTATATATATATATATATATATATACACACACACACATACACACACGTGTGTGTGTGTATGTGTGTGTGTGTGTGTGTGTGTGTGTGTAGCCTCACAAGACACTATTTTATAAAGTTTCATACAGTTAATATTCATTTAGATTTACCTACATATTCACCTTTTCCTGTTCTTCTTCAAATGAATTGTTCTTCATTTCTTTCTGCATCTCCAAGTTTCTATCTGGCTTAATTTTCCTTCTGCCTGGAAGACAGTCTTTAATATTTTCTTTAAAGTGGGTATCCTGGCAATGAATTTTCTTTTTTGTTTGTTTGTCCAAAAATATCTCTAATTGGCTTTCATATTTGAAGGATATTTTCCCTGGATGTAGAATTCTAGGTTAGAAATTATTTTCTTTCTGCTCTTTGAAGATGCCATTCCATTGCTTCCTTCTACTTCTTTCTTCTGGGTATTCAACTGTCAGTGTTATTTTAACTTTGAAGAGCACATAGACACTCAATATTAAGAAGATGAGCGACTCAATTTTTAAAAATAGGCAAAAGATTTGAGCAGACCCTTTACCAAAGATAAAAAAGATAACACACCAGACATTACGAGAATTTCATAATATTTGGTTAATATGCAGGCCTTGCAGTTAGACAACCTGGGTTGAAATCCTGGCTCTTTGGCCACAGGCAAGCCACTTAAGTTCTCTATATCTCAATCTCTTCATCTGTGAAATACAAATAATACTTGTAAAGACCGTTCTGAGGACTGAATGACTCAATACATGTAAAGCTCTTAAAGAGTGTCTGGCACAGGGTAAACACTTAAGAAATGTGAAATAGTTTTGATGTTAGTGTGTATCTTTGTATCTTCATTCTATTACTACCAGCAGTATTAATAATGGTGCCAGGAAGAGTCGTTGTATTGAGAAATTTCCTCTTGGTTTTGGCTTCTATAATATTGGGGAACAAATTTCAGGATGACATATAGCAACTGTGCAAGACTAGCTTTGCCTCTTTGGGTGTTACTATTATTGTGATTTATTTTCATCAATATTTTTTCCAGTTCCCTAGACTACTATTTGTTTCCTGTTCTGTGTTGTATGATTTGGGACTGTGTTTGGTTATAGTGCTCCTCACCCCCGCCACCCGGCTACCCTGCCCTCTTTTGGTCCTTTCAACTCACTAACCTTGTTCTTGCCTTGGGTTGTTGACACTGAGCCCTCTTCTGCCCAGAATGCATCCTCCTGAATCTCACGTGGCTGCTTCCTCCTTGACCATCACATCCCAGATGTGAGGGGACTCCTTGGCCAGCTAGTCTAAAGAGGCTAACCCATCACACTCCAAAGTATTCTCTTATTCTAATTCTCTGCTTAGTATTTATGTGATTATACATACAAATTGTCTACACAACTATATGATTATCAAAATTTTATATAATTTTTTCTTGTTCACTATTTAATATCTGTTTATCTGTCTTTCCCACTAGGAATCTTGTCATTCTATCTGTTGTTGTATCGCCAGTGCCTAGAACACTCTTGACACGTAATAAATACTCAACGATTATTTGTGGAATGAATAAATGAATGCACAAAATAATCCTAGATATTAGCATTTGGTATAGAAAATCAAATCTAGAATTTGAATCCTAGATATTGAATGAATGAGAGCATCCCTGTGGAACTATACCTTTTCCCTTCACTACACAACACATTTTATTTCCTCATAATCATTTTCCCAGAAAATTGCCAGGGAAGACAAAATTTCTGTGGCTATTTGCATGCTCCCCAGAGAGTTCCAAATGTGGCTACTAACCCCGTAGCGGCAGATACAATGACTTGTGTGCCAAATTATTTTGGAAAGTAAAAATTTTTAAATCAATTCCTGCATAATCTATATGCTTCACTATGGAAAATGAGGCCCGTGAACTCAATCCTATCAGGGTAGGGAACAGATGAGTTTTCTTTGTTCTAGACCTTAAGGATTAAATAATATCTCTTAAAGAGCTCTCAGTTAGTTATATTATCATTGCCACCACTTGAACTCCTTCCACTTGTGATAAATTGCCTCCAAATTTAATGTATCATGAAATTGAGAACCTGTTGTGCCAATTTTGTTACTAATTTCCCTCTAATTTGTATCTGTTTCTAGAATGGTAATAAAATCAACCTAAATCATATTTTAAAAAAATAAGATTAGGGCCTGCAGAAACACATGGAGTTTCATTAAAAGAATATGTAACATAATCAGGATTCTGAGATAATCAAAATGTACCAATCTGCAAAATTACTGTGGGAAAATTAATGCTTGAATGATACAATTGTATGATGAAAATAAGCATAATAGTTCTGAATTCATGTGGTTTCCTATTAAGAAATGATTATTAAGGGGAAATAGGCCAATTAAAAAGGAACTGCTGAGATCTCTTACCAGGTCCAAAAACAAAACAAATACTCAAATTACTGTCATGTCTGAAAATAGAAATAGACATTGTGATCTTGAGAAAGACAACCATTTATCACGTCATTAGAGGCATAGAGTGATAATAAACCAGACCTTTTGGTGACACTAATTAGAGCATTTGGGATACACATGGATAGAAGGCAGAAAGGGAAACAGGAAGACAACAAAAACCTCTATTGTGCTGAACTAAGGCTCAGGACTTTTAAAACACAGAACAACTTCATACACTGGGGTTTAGACTTATAATGTGGTGACCTCTGTTTAGATACCGCTCCCCCCGCAATAATACCCAGGCACTTATTTAGTCCCATCTAACTGCATGCCCTTTTTTGATGGGCATTTAGGGTCTCTACACAGTGGTGACAATGATGATAGTTTAGAATTTATAAAGCATAATCTCGATTTCTTATCTCACTTGAGCTACTGTATTAAGATAGCTTTGCTGTTTATTTAAACAAATACATTAGAAGGTGGACACAATATTTTATCCACTTATATTTTTCCACTCAATGTAAGACAGGACCACCATCACCAACTGACTCATCCTAAGGCAAAAAAACCTACTCCAAGTCGAATTTTTGGCTTCATCTAGACAGGGAAGCAGCTGACAGATGCTCTTGCCTTAGAAAGAAAGGAGGAAATTTAAATTCTACATTACCAAATATTCCCTTAAAGTCAGTAAGTCTATTTTCATTTTTAAAAAAGATTATATGATCTAAAGCACTGGAAGTATAACAATACAGCTTTTTGGGGGGCATCTTGGCAGTACATATGTTCTCTTAGAACGTATGTACTCTGAAGATATCTGTCCAACAACATGAAAATACACACGTAAGCACAGGAGATTGGTTAAACACACACACACACACACACTCACATTAAATGGAGAACTACACAGCTTTTAAAAAATGTGAAAGATATCTGTGCACTGATATGGAATGATTTCTGGGAGACACCACTAACTGAAAAAGGCAAGTGCAAAAGAGTACATACGGTAAGCTACATTTTGTATAAGGAGGAAAATAAGAAAACATACATATACCTACTTACCTTAAAAAAGGAAACAAGGGGATCAACAAGAAGATAATGAAGTTGATTGCCTATCAGAGGTAAGGAAGTGCAGGGTTGAAAGGATATGAAAGGGAGTGACATCACTCTGAGTATAATTTCTCATGTAGTTCTGACTTTTGGAAACAGGTTAATGTACTATGCATTCATGAAACAGAATTAACAAAGATGGGAAAGGAAAGAAAAATACGTATAAAACAAAGCAAACCAAAAAAAGGAACTCATTGTATAGCCAATGAATACCATGACCACACTGAAGGAGAGAGAGAGAGCTAATCCAAATAACAGGTGAACACGGTATTTGGCAGGGTAGGAGGAGAATGGCAAACATGCCGAGCTCTTCTTAGTAGGTTAGTTTTTGTAGTGGTATGGGCAAAGCAATTCTGAAACCATTTTTGATATATTACACAACCGAACAAAAATGTAAATATGTTGATATTTTAGCAGCCAGGATTCCCACTGTAGAAGAGAGGATTTACAAATATGGGAAGGGAGGAGGCAAGAAAGAACTCTGGGGGGATGGAATTGGAGATATCAGTGTGAACTCATGATTTCTAAAATCTGTAGTCAATCCTCATTATTGGTGGATTCCTCTACTAGCTAAAAATTTTTTGTAACCCTCAAATCAATACTTGAGCCAGTGTTGTGGTCATTCATGGACACAGGCAGAGGGGAAAGATTTGAGTCATGTGATTTGCACGTTCCCAGCTGAGACTGGACAAGTTCTGCCTTCCTCTTTCAGCTCTGATTACAGTAAAAAGGTGTCCTTTTCACAATCTATGTCGTGCCACAGTTTCGCAATTTTTGTGCTTTTTGTTGGTGATTTTGCTGTTCAAACTGTCCCCAAGTGTAGTGCTGAAGTCCTTTCCAGTGTTCCTAAGCGCAAGAAAGCTGCACACTGCCTTACGGAGAAAAGAGGCGTATTCGGGAAACTTAGTTCAGGCACGAAATATAGTGCTATTGGCCATGAATTCAATGTTAATGAATCAACAATGTATACTAAATAAGTTGTCTTTCAACAAGAACACATAAAACAAAGTGATGTTTTGATAAGTTGATGAAAATGTTGTGACCAGAGGTTTGCAGGAAACTACCCCTGTATCTGCCCTCTTGGCAATGCTCCAGTGTTCTCTGATTCAGTGCTCGTGGCAACTCTATAGAACACAACTACTGCAAATAAGGTGAATTGACTGTAAATGTATATGCATGCATATTTGCACATGTATGTAGGCATATAGGTAGGTATATTTGCATGCATGTTTATTATACACATATGTACTATACATGCATATATTTTGTAGCTCTGACTGCTGAAACGGCCTAGCAGCAAAAACATCCCAGTAGCAATGAGTACACAGCACCCAGATATTGGTCTCTAATACCATTCCTCACTGAAAAGAACCAGTGTTTGTTGGTAAAGTGGCTGATTCCAGGACTGGGGAAGAGTGGGTGCAAGATGAGCCCAGAATATCTTATTATGCAAGAAAGTAGGGATTGCTCAAAACAATGATAGAGGCAGCCAGCTCAAAGGGGCTTCTACTGGCCAAGTCTAGGACAATCTGAGCACCAAGGTAATTGAGTACAGTAATGAATTACAAAACATTTGGAAAAAATAGGAATCCATGAACCCATACCCATGATAAATAAATGGGAAAGAAGGGACCTCTGCTTACAGTAGAATGCTGAGTGCCGACCAATAAATGTGGACACGGTGCTTGACTTGGAAAATCATCATTTTGCAGTCATCCTTATGAAGATTGGTTTAGGTAAGTATCAATTAATGCTAAATCTAAGGAAAATTTTGATGAGGAGCTGGGTATTTGAATGTCTCCCCACAACTTGCTTGGAAGTTCCAAGGGGAAGCAATAGTAACCATACAATGGAGAAATCAGACAATACCTTCACCAGATGATCAAGATCAACATCACAGAGGGGCCAAGTTCGCGCTTTGGCAGCCCAGGGTTCGCAGGTCTGGATCCCAGGTCCGGATCCCAGGCGCTGGCCGACGCACTGCTTGTCAGCCATGCTGTGGTGGCATCCCATATAAAGTAGAGGAAGATGGGCACAGATGTTAGCCCAGCGCCAGTCTTCCTCAGCAAAAAGATGTTAGTTCAGGGCTGGTCTTCCTCACACACAAAAAAAGATCAACATCACAGAGATGTCCAGATGGACACCATGTACCTCCAGATGTGATAACAAGAATGCATAACCTGAATCTAATCGTGAAGAAACACCAAACAGATCCACAGTGAGGAACATTCTATTTTCTAAAAGCATTGGGGAACCCTGTATTCTTTTAAAGTGTTGATGTCACGAAGACGCAGGAAGGCTGTGGAAATGTTCCAGATTAAAGGAGATTAAACAGATACAACAACTAAATATAATGCACGATCCTAACCCAGATCTCATACTGAAGAAAATGCTATTAAAACATTATAAACACTATTGAGCCAACATATGAGATTGGAATATGGACACTAGATTAGATGACGGTATTGTATCCAAAGTAAATTTACTGAAGTTGATAACTATTCTGTGCTTATGTAAAGAATATCTCTATTCTTAGAAAATACACACTGACGTATTTAGGAGTAAAATGTTAACAGTGGGTGAATTTGAGTAAAGCGTTCTTCATAATATTCTTATTCTTGCAACTTTTCTGTAAGTTTGAAATTATTTCCAAGTGAAACATTTTGAAACGCAAAGAGCATAAATTCTGGTTGTCCCAGCAATCTCACTTCTATGAATGTTTTTCAAGGGAATTTTAAGGGGGTTGCAAAGATGAAAGTAACAATAGAATGTTTGCCATAGTGCTGTTCACAAATCAGAAAGTTGGAAACAACCTAAGTGCTCAGTGAGAGCAGGCTGGTTAAATAAATTGTGGAATAATGGAACAATATGCCAACACGAAAAGTGACGTGGAAAGATTCACAGCATATTAAGTAATAAAACACAGTTGAAAAACAGTATTTACTGTAGAATCACATGAGAGTTTGTGAGTCTTACAGGCCGGGTTCCCCAGGAGGCAGACTTTAAGAAGGATTTGCATGCAGGTCATTTTTTGGAGAAAAATGCTCTGAGAAATATCACCTCTAAGGGTGTGTGCAGGATGGGGGATGTGGAGGATGGGGCAGAGGGAGAAGCTGAAATTAATATAGTCACAACAGAGGTCAGCTGACCGTAAGGACTTCTGGAGCTGAAGCCTGGAAGTTCCTGCAGAATTGCCCCAAGTGGAGGCACTGATGTTTGCCAAGCGCCAGAACAGTGCCTGGCGTCCAGAAGGTGCTCAACAAGAATTTGTTGAAGAAATGAATGAATGAATGACATAAATTCATTTCAAATATACTTTCTGTGGAATCCGAATTCTTAGGTTTCATCTTGAATCACAGAATAGCTTTAGTATTCTGGTAGGAGTCCTTATT
This sequence comes from Tapirus indicus, assembly GCA_031878705.1. Taxonomy (NCBI): domain Eukaryota; kingdom Metazoa; phylum Chordata; class Mammalia; order Perissodactyla; family Tapiridae; genus Tapirus; species Tapirus indicus. The sequence goes on from CM062927.1 coordinate 42,325,494, forward strand.
ATATCTATTTTAAATATTTGTATTTTTTTTAGCACAAGATATTCATACATTCTCATTGTGAAAACTTCAGCATTCATTTTGATTCAACCATATGAAATTGCTATTTTTGTAGATCAAAGTGATTGAGTATTGGCAATTTTGTATGATTTAACTTCACATAATCTCATTGTGAAAAATTCCAACTACAGAAATATAAAGAGTAAGACATGAAGTGGTCCTTTACTCCCTCCCTGTCTCAAGCCCACCCTCTTCCCCCGAGGTCACCACAGTGACGAGCTGGTCTGTAACCTTCTGTTTGTGTTCTGGGCACTGACATTCCTGCACACGTACCTGCACATACATAAGGCTGAGTTTTTATCAAAACACACTCTACGTCGTGTTCTGTAACTTCTTTCCCAGTCTATACTTATGGTGATACCTGATTATTTGCAGCTGCTATATACTGTAAATAATATAATTTACCATAATGACTGTAATTTACTCCATCCTTTCCTCTTCTGGTGGACATTCAGATTGTTGTCAAGTGTTTGCCATCGCTACAATGACCATTTGTTACAATAACCAGTCGTCTTTTATGTGGATTTTCTGTGATACAGATTCCTCCAGGTGGAAAAGCAAGGAAAAAGCCTCAGAAAGATTTCATCAATTTAAACTCACACCAAAAGCTCTTGAGAGTATCTCTTTCCCCACATCCTTACAATCACCAAATATTATCAGTCTTTTTTATCATCTTTTTTCACCTTGCCCTATAGACGAAAAGGTACTCATTTTAATTTGCATAGCCCTCTGTTTGTTTTTCTGTGAATTGCCTATTCGTGGTCTTGGCCAATTTTCCTACCAGATGATTTGTGTTACTCGTACTGATTCATAAGAGTCATTTAGATTAATCCTCTGAATGTCATATATGTGGCAAATATTTCTTCAGGTTTGCTCTTTGTATTTTAATTTTGCTTTTATCTTTCATTAAATAAGAAACCTTTAAAAAATTTTATACAGTCAAATCTGAAAATCTGTTCCTTTATGGCTTTGGATTTACCACAGTCTTGTTTAAGAAGGCCTTTCCTACAATAAAACAATAAACATTTCTGCTACTTATCAGGCACTTGGATAAGTGATGTGAACATTGAATAAATGAATGAATTAATGAACTAGAAGACAGTGCAGGAGAATATTTTTAGCATCTTAGGTTAGAGAAGGCCACTGCATAACAAACACAACACAATGGACCTATTTCCTGCTTTATACCTCTTTAAAATCTTACTTTCACAAGGTTTACAAAAACATGCCTGGCAGGAATGCAAGACGGTACAGCCATTTTGGGAAACAGTTTGGTCATTTCTTCTCGTGAGTTTCTTAAATCATATTTGATGATTAAAACAAAAATCATAATACCATTTGAGGATGTGCTCAATTTATGAGAGGAAACACTTAAGACAATTATATTTTAAAAGTGGGAACAATGAAGAGACCGAATGGAAGCAAGATTTCTCCACTTCACTGGAAGTGGTAGGACACTGACACCAGAAGCTGTGACCAGTTACTTATGTGTATTGTGATACCCAGGGCGTCCATTAAGAAAACTAAACAAAGCTGTACACTCAAATACACTATGAACAAATCAAGACAGAATCCCAAAAAATGTTCAGATAACCCATAGGAAGGTAAGAAACGAGAAACAGAGGAATGAGAAGCAGAAAAATACAGATAATAAAGCGGCAGATGTAAGCCCCAACTCATCAATAATCACGATAGATGTAAATTGTCTAAATAGACCAATTAAAAGACAGAGTGGCAGAGTAGATAAAAAACAATAACATGATCCAACAATACATTGTCTGCAAGAAACTCACTTCAAATATAATGATAGATGGAGAGTAAAAGGGTGGAAAAAGATATATCAGGCAAACATTAATAAACAATAAAAGCAGAAATGACTATATATTAATGTCAGATAAAGTAGACTGCAAGGCAAAGAAAATTACTAGAGACAAAGAGGGTCATTACATAATAATAAAAGGATAAATCTGCCAGAAAGACACAACAGTTCTGAGTGCCTTCACACAAAACAACAGGGCCTTAAAAATACATGGAGTGGGGCCGGCCAGGTGGTGTAGTGGTTAAGTTCACGTACTCTACTTCAGCAGCCCGGGGTTTCGCAGGTTCAGATCCCGGGTGCAGACATACACACCGCTTGTCAAGCCATGCTGTGGCGGCATCCCATATAAAATAGAGGAAGATGGCCCAGGGCCAATCTTCCTCACCAAAAAAAAAAAAAAAAAAAAAGAAATACATGGAGTAAAAAGCCATGGAGCCGAAAGGAGACTTAGACAAATCCACAGTTATAGCTGGAGACTTCAGTGCCCCCACTTTCAACAACCGATAGACCTACCAGCCGGAAAATCTCAAGCATATAGAAGTGAAGAATGCCATCAACCAACAGAATCTAATTGGCATATATAAATCACTGCACTCAACAACGGCAAAATACACATTTTTTTCCAAGGGCCCACATAGCATTCACCAGGATAGGCCATATTCTGGGCCATAAAACGAACCTCAACAAATTTAAAACAACTGAAGTTATACAGAGTGTGTCCTCAGACCACTAGGGATCAAACAAAGACAACAGGAAAATCTCCAGCCACTTGGAAGTTAACCAACCCACTTCTAACCAAAACACAGGTCAAAAGTGAATCTCAAAGGATGTAAATGGGCGGGCCTCACCCATGCATTTGACCAGAATTCATTGTCTGTTACTAAGCCCTGTACCTTACTTCGTCAGGACAAGTGAGTTTTTACGTAAAAAGGGAAGATTGGAAGGTCTGAGTGTGGGTTCCTGTCTGCAGAGAGTACACTGAGGAAGCCTTCGGTGAAAGGATGCTAAAAAGGATGAATATTCTTCATTTTTGCTGGGACAACTCCTAATACTGCCATACTTTTTCAGGAAAGAATGTGACACTTGATTTTATTTTTATTGAGGTGAAATTTACGTAACATAAAATTAACCTTTTAAACTGTATATTCATTTCAGGCGCATTTAGTACAGTCACAGTGTTGTGCAACCACAACCTTTATCTAGTTCTGAAACATTTTCATCACCCCAAAAGAAAATCCTGCATCTTTTAAGCTATTCCCTCCATCCTCCATTCCCTGGCAACCACCAAACTGCTTACTTTCTTTATGGATTTCCTATTCTGGATATTTCATACAAATGGAACCAGACAATATGACTTCTGATTGTGAAATGTGATAGCTTTTCTAGGTATCACAAGTGAAAGATCAAAGAAGGGCAAATAGAATTATAAATATAAATGTATATCTGTAGATGACCCAGTTGTAGATATTTGCCCAATTTCCATCAACCCACTTTTCTTTGTGAAGTGCCCCATGGGACACTGAAGCCATATTTGTACTCCAGAGCCCTGGACCCTGGCCTCAGTTGACTGGACTAAGAGTAGGGACCTGATTCATAACAGGCCAACCCAATCTTCTCCACTGGACATTCCAGTTCAGTATGTGTGATTCTTTTGACCAGTGGTGCAATAAATCCAGGAGCTCCAGGTAGCCCTTTTCAACCAGATGCTCAGAGAAGAAAGAAACTGTCTACAGTGAAATAATAACAGGTAGAGTCAAACAAGAAACAATCTGAATTGAGGGAGTAACCAAGAGAACAGATGCTGGGTCTCTAGCAGCTTTCTACTCCTCATTCCATTTCTTCCCTGGCTATGGGGCTGTACTGGGCTCTATCAGACACATCCGAAACATTACAATAAACTCCCCCCTTTGTGGCTTAAGCTAGATTAAGCTGGTAGCTGTTATTTTCCACCTAGGAGTCTTAATTAAAACAATATTGGGGCCAGCCCAGGGGCAGTGTGGTTATGTTCATGTGCTCTGCTTCTGCAGCCCAGGCTTTGCAGGTTCGGATCCTGGGCACAGACCTACACACTGCTCATCAAGCCATGCTGTGGCAGTGTCCCACATACAAAATAGAGGAAGATGGGTACAGATGTTAGCTCAGGGCCACTCTTTCTCAAGCAAAAAGAGGAAGATAGGCAATGGATGTTAGCTCATGGCCACTCTTCCTCACCAAAAAAAAAAAAAAAAAGACAATATCATATAGAAGAAAAAAATCAAAGAGGCTGAGGAGAGTAGAAAAGTTAGGAAAAATATAAAATGCTTTGAGGGGTTTAAGGAATGAAGGAATTGTTTGCACTCTATTTTTCTGTAAAATATATTTGAGTATTTGAAATAGACACATTTCAATTGTCCACTTATATTCTTTACAATAATATAGCAATATGGAAATGAATTCCAACAAATCAAAAATTAACGACCATAATACTAACAGCATTGATGCTATTAATCTAGTAAGTACGTATAATATTATTATCTTATAGCTCTGTGTATGTCCCTGACAAGTTATAAGTAAATGAAGTTTTGAGAAAATGAATCTTTTAAACATACCTGAGCTTGCAATTTTAATGAATCCATGCTACTGTGAATGCCTCTACTCCAAACAAAAGTTTGTCCAACTTTAAAATTTAAAAAAGTTTCTTGAGGGGCCGGCCCAGTGGCGCAGCGGTTTAGTTCGTGCTTGGCAGCCCGGGGTTTGCGGGTTCAGATCCTGGGCGGCTGCCAACGCACTGCTTGTCAGCCATGCCGTGGTGGCGTCCCATATAAAGTAGAGGAAGATGGGCATGGATGTTAGCCCAGGGCCAGTCTTCCTCAGCAAAAAGAGGAGGATTAGCAACGGATGTTAGCTCAGGGCTGGTCTTCCTCACAAAAAAAAAAAAAAAAAAAGGTTCCTGATGCTCATACACCTGTGAAATGCATAATCTGAGGATTGGAAGTTGGGTAGTGTCCTCCTGCATGCTATTGCCCCCTAGTGGCTGATAACAAGAATCTAAATTTATATTAGGGTCTGCCCAGTTTTACCCAAGCTAGCTTAGCCATCCCACCCATACTGGGGAGATAAGCTCCACCGGCCCCCACTCCCACCAGGGGTCTCTGAAGGGGTAATTCTACATCTCTCCCTAGAAAATCTTGCTCCCAAAGGTTGGACTTCTCTCCCAGTGTTCTGCTGTTCCTGTCATCCCAGGGCTGAGAGCTCTAAATGGGGAGTGTTACAAGGAAGCTTGGGGACTCACTCACTCGGAGAGAATGCCCCTGAAATTTCTCATTTGGCTGTCATGCCACGGAGTGCATCTTGAAAAGAGAAAAAGCAAATTGAAATGCTCCCACGCTACCTTGCAGAATGCAGGGCATGGCCAGCTCTTACCCTGGGCAAAAAGAGAGGCCGTGTCAGGTGTGAAAATACTTGGAGTCCACCCCCTTAATGAGTTACTTTAGGGAGTCCCCCAATTTCTCTGGGTCTAGGTTTCATCTGAAATATCCCGCCCTGCCAAATTTGCCCCAACCTGCCACATGGCACAAATAGTCATTTACCTTCAGTGTGCCCAGAGCTCTTTCAACTCTTCTATTTCAGTTCTCACACACTCTATGAATTCTGTTTCCTCCACTAGGCTGGAAGCTTCTGAAGGGAAAAGACTGTGTCTCCGTCACTTTGATCACTTTATGGGACAGTCTTTGCACATTATAAAAACTGAGATTGTCACCACTCTCTGAAACCTTTTGACAATTCCTTATCCTTTTGCCCTCAAAAGGAATGTGCTTAGCCATTGAGACGGTGTCCAACAGATAGTGCCAAACGGGCTGTCCTCAGAGTAACGGGCTTTACTCTGCTACTAACTGGCTCTGGGATCCTGAATAACTCACTTCACATCTTTGAATCACAGTTTTCTCACCAGTCAAGTGGACAAGTTGGATGACAGATTCTCCAAGATTTCTTTCAGTTCTGTGATTAATTGAATACATTCTCCTCTAAATCAGTATCATCTAAGTCTGCATTGCCCACCTTCGTTTTCCTCTCTCTCACTTTCATTTCTTAAAAATCACTCTTGTGAGGCTAGAATGAACCATGTGGCATTGGATTAGAGTCAGACATCACTATAACCTCATGTTTAGCTTTGTACATACAAGTGGATAGACACAGAAATAATTGTAGGTAAGGGTGGGCTAGTATGTGTATATACCTTCCTGTCAACTGAAAGGGCCTAGAAGCAACATCACCCCAATAGCAACAAGCACACCCAGTGCACAAATCTTGGTTTCTGATACCATTCTCCAACAAAAGGAATCAGGACTCTGAGAAGTGGCTGATTCTAGGGCCAGGGCAGGGAATATGCAAGATGAGCCTTGAGCATCTTATAGTGCCAGAAAGTAAGGAAGTGCTCAAAAAACAAACCAATGTGGGGCGTGTCAAAGGGACACAGGAGCCAACTGAGAGAGCTCCCAATGGCCAAAGCTGAAATAATCTGAGCAAAAAAATAAGCAGTACGGTACAGATTAAAACCCAAAGTACAAAACAAATATCCGTAAGTCCGTATTGGTGTAAATAAATGATTGAATAAAAAAATAAATGGGAGGAGAATAGACAAACCTGTGCAGAAAAATTCCAAATAATTTATGTAGAAATTCTGTCTTCAAGGCAGTAGAGCTCAAATCTCCGCCTTTTGAGTGTGAGCTGCACTTAGAGACTTATTTCCAGAGAATACAGTATGCAAAAGGGGAGAGACACAAAGAGTAACTTTGCCGTAGAGAAACCCGACAAGCATGACCTCAGCCGGGTGGTCAAGGTCAACATCAACAGTGACAGGTCATGTTGACAGCATGTACCCTTGATGTGATATGCCGTCAGAATGGCATTTCACCTCTGTGGTGTTCTTTCCAAAAAGCAATAACCTTAGTCTAACCATGAGAAAAACATCAGACAATCCCAAATTGAGGGATATTTTACAAAATACCTGACCAGTGCTCCTCAAAACTGTCCAGGTCATCAAAATGAAAAAAAGTCTGAGAAACTGTCACAGCCAAGAGGAGCCTAAGGAGACACGATGGCTAAATGTAATGTGGTCCTGGATGAGATCCTGGGACAGAAAAAGGACACTAAGAGGATTTAGTGAAATCCGAATGCAGTATGGAGTCTGGTTACAGCAAGGTACCAACTTTGGGCCCTTAGTTTTGATAAATGTACATCAGATACTAACAACATGGGAAAGGAAATGAGGGGCATATGGAAACCTTCTGTACTATCTTTGCAACTTTTTTCTAAATCCAAAACTATTCTAAAATAAAAATTTAATTTTAAATAAATAAAATCACTTCCATAACTAACCAAGGATTCACCACATAAAAATCCAAGGATTCACCGAGGATTGTGACACTTTTTAGGGTGTTTTTGAATATTAGTTTGCAGTTTGTAGACCAATTCCCAGAGGAATTCTTAGCACAGGTTAATAGATAAAAATAATAGCTAATATTTTTTGCACTGTTATTATGTGCCAGGCATGCGCTAAGCTATTTTACACAAATTAACTCATTTAATTTGCACTAAAATCCTATGAGGTAGTCACTATTTTATCCCCATTTGCACATCTATCTTCACTGTAGCATGATTACTCACAATAGCCAAGAGGGAAAACAACTCAAATGTCCATCAATGGATGAATGGATAAAGAAAATGTGGTGTATACACACAATGGAATATTATTGAAACCAAGCAAGAAGAGGTTAAAAAATCTTCTCTGGAGCAAAAAACTTTGAGATAAGCTTTGCTAACTGCAGTTGTGCCTACTCAGCATAATCAACTATTGTTCAAAATTAACCACGTCTTTCTATCCCTCCCTAGTATGCGAGTGAGCTGTCTTTCCTAGGAAGTCAAGGTCCAGACATCAAGATTCAGCCTCACAAGGCCAAACACAAGCTGAAGATGAAAACTAACCAGGAAAGTCCAGACAGTCAAGGGAAAAGAAATTGTCTTCAAGGCCAAAGACAGGCTGGTGGAAGGTCCCAACCAGCAAGGCCACATGCTCCCCCTCTCCTACCTAAAATTCCAGATAAAAACCCCTACCTTGGTGGGGGGTGGGCACAAGGGGTGAAGGGATGCATCCACATGGTGACGGACAAATAATAATGTACAACTAAAACCCCACAGTGTTATAAACTATTAAGACATCAATAAAAATAATAATAATAAAATTTAAAAAACAAAAAAAAACCCCTACCTTTTACCCTTTGAGGAGGTGGATCTGAGTTCTAACCCCCATCTCCTCATCTGAGTAATAGTAAACCTCTTTACTTGCCACAAGCCTGGTGTTTCAGTTTTTTCCTTATTGGCCCTACTATGCGGTGGGTAAACGAACCTATGTTTTGGTTCCGTAACATTATTCAGTCTTAAAAAGGAAAGAAATTCTGCCATATGATTCAATATGGATGAACCTTGAGGACATTATGCTAAGTGAAATAAGCCAGTCACAAAAACACAAATACTTCATAATTCCACTTACATGACGTATCTAAAGTAGTCAAACTCATAGAGACAGAAAGTAGAATGGTGGTTACCAGCAGCCGGGGTAAAGGGGGAAATGAGGAGTTGTTTAATGGCTACAGAGATTCAGTCACACAGGGTAAAAAAGTTCTATAGCTCTGTTGTACAACAATTTACATATAGTTAACAATAACAGTTAAAAACCGTTAAGAAGGTAAATCTATGTTATATGTTTTTCATTATAAAAAAAGGCCCAAGAGAACTCAGTTTTCTAAGTCAAAAAAGTAATTACCATTCATTTCAATGAAAAAAAAATTAATACCCATCCATACTTTAAAAAAAGGAAGACACCAAATGCCACCAAAATGGATAATATGTCAATAGTTTACATCAGTTATCATACAACATAACTGGACGGTTGTCTGTTCATCTATAACAAGGCTGCCTACTGGCCTATTCAAAGCTCTTTCCTGGCTGTTATGTCCTATGCACTGAAGACCATGTCCCCCTCCCCAGGTATCCATATATTAATGCAACTGAACCTTCAATGCAAGATAGAAACAAACAAAAGAGTAAAGACAAAGGAATTGATGACAGCATTGCAGTGACAGACAGCTCAACTGTCACCACTATAAACCAGTAGGCCTGAGTTCTCTGTGAGACTCCTCAGGCACACTAGGGGTCATCTGCTATTGAGTGGTGCCCAGTAAATCTTCAGCAGTCCCATAAATGGGACAAAACGCCTCACAAGTCAAGGTAGAGGTATTGAATGAACCTCTCCATAAGTCAAATTCTGGTAGCCCACAAGGACAGTTTGATCGTCTGTCACGGTCACAAGGAGGGAGAGAGAAAGAGGCACGTTTGCTAACTCGCACCTCCCATTGGTGAAGGTCCCTGACACCAGTGGGAGGAGGTTACCTGAGGCCTTCTAAGGACTCTGGATTCCACAGTGCTCCGACCTGTGACCATCCTTGCTGCTCCACCTTGCTCCGTATCTGCTGTCCTCCTCTATGCCCAGGTCCCTTTCTCCTCTCCCTTTCTCTTGTTGCCTGGGACATTTTTGTACCCTGTGAAAAAGATGTCACCCAAAAATTGTAATAGATAATGTCCATATTCACACAGCAAGACTTTGAAGACACGGCCAACTGTTTGCAGGTCTATATTTCTATTTAGAATTTTTTCAAGGCAATATTCTCAATTTTATTACAGAAGAAGGGACACAGTCTGCTGGGGTGACCACTCAGGAATCATCAAACATGAAACAGTCTCAGGGAGAAAGGTTTGTGTTGAGTGCTGTTGGGTGAGGTGACAGAGGGGCCAGTTTCTGCAGGGAGTTGGCAAAATAGCCCAAAATACAGTTCTCTCTCAGTGTCCACGGGGAACCTGTTCCAGGACACCCTGTGGACACCAAAATCTGCGGGTCCTCAAGTCTCATAAAATATTTGCATTTAACCTACGCACATCCTCCCATATACTTTAAATCATCTCTGGATTACGAATAATAACTAATACAATGTAAATGCTGTGTAAATAGTTGTTATACTGTAGTGTTTAGGAAATAATGATAAGGAAAAAAGTCTGTATGTGTTCAGTACAGACACAGCCATTGTTGGCCTTTTGATCCACGGTTGGTTGAATCCACAGATGCAGAACCTGCAGACATGGAAGGCTGGCTATACTTGTCTGGGAATTAAGTTTTCCAAAACATTTACATAACCAAAGCAATAGAAACTTTCCCCTGATTACTTTACAAAAACAATAATAGAGATCTAAATATAGAATGACCACACATCCCAGTTGGCCAGGGACAATCCCTGTTTATGCCTATTGTCTTAACATAGTTATTAATAGTGCCCCTTTCTTCTCCAAAATGACCCAGTTTGCTAATAAATTATATGATCACTCTACCTAAAAAATATCCCAGAGTTGTTTGAAGAACACCGTCAGGATTTTTGTTTATGGTTTGGTTTTGTTTCAGTATCATAGCCCTTGGGAACTGCAGGTTCAATCCCCACCCTGGCTCTCCCTCTCCAGGTCTCCCTGGCCTATCTGTGCCAACTCCATCAGTCATGCTTGTAAGGGCTCCACCTGTCATGCCCTGTTAAGCAAACCTCTTCCCAATGGCCTCTAAACATGCTCAAGTCCTACCCCTATTCTAGAACCTGTGTCCTACCTTATCTATCATCTACTCTTTTTCAACTTTGTCTTATCCAAAGCTCTCCAAAGGGTAGTCCTCATTCACAGGCCCCAGCCCTCAGCTCCCGCTGAAATCTGCTCTGTCTGGCTGCTCCTTGGGCACTGAGACCACTAATGTCCTAAGCAGGGAAGACCCACCCTTCTCACCATCCATTCTCCCAGGTAATCACATCCCTCATCATGCTTCCAAACACCAGTGATTCTCCGATGACTCTAGATCCATATCTGCAGCCACGTCTTCCGAACTGCCTGCTGAACGTCTGCCAGAGGCACTTCCGACTATACTCATCAACTTCTGCTCTCCACCGGCTGCTTTTGCTCTGTTCCCCCTCTCAGCTAGTTGTTCCAACCTGTCATCCAAGCCAAACACCTGCTGGTGACCTGAGACCCCCGCTCTCTCCCTCACCCTCCGCATCTACAAAATCCAATCTGTTTCGCCTCCTGCACATTTTCCTTGTCTGTCACCTCTCCATTATCAATACCTCTGCCCTAGTTTGCCTGCCCACCCGCCCCCCACCCCGTAACTCTCACATCGTCCCTGGGACAGCCTCCTGGGGACAATCTTCCTCCCTCCAGCCTTGTCCACTTCACATCCGCACTCCACAGAGTAAGGGGTGGGCTGTCTGCCAGGCAAACCTGACTGTCGCCTGCAGAAGAAAGTCCTGGTTCTTGATGGAACTCAAGGCCTCTCTTGCTCCCCACTTGCCATATCCTGCCTCACACATCACACCCAGCAACCCTGGCTGCAGGATGCCTCCCCCAGCCATCTCTCCACCGTTTCCTCTGCCTGGGGGCTTCATCATGCACTTTGCCTGGCTAATCTTTATTAGATCCCATCCAGAGAGCCTTTCTCATCTCTCCCCAACCTTGGGTCCTCAGCCCAGAATGTCAGGGACCCCTCCCCACTCTTCCAGGATACCCTGGCCATATCTCCATCATGACAACTCACTTTTTCACTTACCAACAACTCTTTCCTGAACACAAGGCACAAGGCGGGGGGGGGGGGAGTCAGAGAGGAGAGAGGGCTGTGGAGGCCCAGCAAGGCGTGGGCTCCATGTGTCCCTGGACATATGCACAGGGAGGCCTCCTCTCTTCCCTGCCCACCTGCCCCACTGGGCTGTGAGCATGAAGGACAAATGCTCTCTTAGTCATCATGTTACCACCGGGCTCAGCACAGAATCTGGCCATAACCTTTGACAGGTGAATAGAATACTCAGACCTCCTGACACCCAACTTGCTATCCTGATGCTTTAGAAGTAGGAAGGACCTTACAGATGTGGCCCAGTCCCTCCTCTCTTAACAAGTGAGAAATCCAAACCCAGCAAGGTGAGCAGAGAGGAAAGTCAAGTGTCAATACCGGCACTTCTGTGCCCAAGGTTCAGTACTTTCTTTTTTTGTAAACCATGCTGCCCCTAACTCAAGTTGAAAAAAATGTACTTCATGTACCTCGGTAAGATTTACTTATTAATATTTTCAATCACTTATTTAACAACAACTTATTGACCATTCTTTTTCCTTCCTTCTTTTCTACCTTCCTTCCTTTCCTTTTCTCTTTCCTCTTTATAATCACTTTGACCCCAAAAGGATTGTAGACTGCAATGCCTACCATGAGGGATGCAACAGGAATGAAGCAGGTTCTCTGCCCTCAGTGGGGACAGCTGGACACAAGCAGAAGCCGGCCAGTGTGGATGCAGTAGTTGAGGTAGGGCCAGTATAAATGCCATCGCTGAAGCCCTCTCGGTTTCGATGGATCATGAGAAGCTTCCCAGAGGTGGAGATATTTAAGCCTCATCTCAAAAAAGTAAATGGGAGTTTTCCAAGTATTTGGGGCCCCTGGAAGGAGGGTGTTCCTAACAGAGGCTCCACAGGTATAGGAGGACAGAAGCAGTAAACTTTAGCCCTTACATTGATGTTTGCTAAGCTATTTAGACTTTAAAATATGTGCATTTTCTAACTTAATCAGTTCATCAGTTATTACACCACATCACACATTCTGCTGTTTATGCTCTTATTGATCCCCTTCCAAAAACGAATAATTGATTTGGCTCCTCCAATATTGAATCCACTCCATTTTACAAAATGGCTGCAAGGTTTTAAATAGTGCATGCCGTGGTGACCCACACTCCACCTCATTCCACAACCGGTATTGATTACCATGTCCAGGCACTGAGCAAGGTGCTGATGCAGAATCAAAGATGAAGATGAGAGCACAGAGGATGCAATGGTCTGGCCTGATGAAGACAGGAGACATCATCACTCACCAAAAAGCCCCTAAAAAGACTAATTTCAGCTGTTGTTGTATCGGTTTAATCACTGTAAATTCCTTGAAGGTAGGAACCAATGTCTAACAATGCCTGAAAGTCATTCTTGACTCTCCTTCACACACATCCCCCAGATCTATCACCAGTCCTGTCCATTTTACCCCATAAGTATTTTGCAAATCCATCCATTTCTCTCCATCTTCTGGATTACTGCAATTGGTCTCCTTGCATCATTTCTAATCCTTCTATAATCCTCTCTAATCTAGTATCCACGTGTCAGCCAGATTAATCTTTGCAAAATGCAAGCCTAATCATGTCCAATTCTCACACATGCTCAAAATCATTCAGTGCCTTCTGACTGTTCTTGGTATAAAGACATGGTCTGTCTCATAGCACCTCAACGGGAGCAGAGACCTCAAATCAAGCCTTTTAGAACTCTGTGTCTTTGTTCTCAGCAGCACAGTGGGGAAGGAGAACCCAACCGGTCATTTGATGACTCAAATGCTTAGTCTGCCACAAATTAATACTCCACATATCATTCATTTAGCATCTAGAGACCTTTCCACATCAGCGAATAGAGAGCTATTTCTTTTTTCTTAATGATTGCATGGTATTTCATTGTGCTGATGTTTCATAATTTATTTCATTGGTCCCAATCCCACTTAAGATGTTTCTAATGCTATAGGTACACATTCTTGTACATGTGTCTTAGGTTACTAGTCTTTTTCTTCAAAATTCTTTTAGCTCTTCTCATAGCATTCTTCCTATTCCTACATCCTCCATATAAACTTTTGAATCAGTTTTTGAAACTCTGAAAAGTTCTATGGGAATTTTGCTCAGAATTGCAATAAATGTATACATTATACGGAAAGAAATGTATACGCTATACGGAATATGATTCTCCACAATCTGGCACAAGTGATTCTATGTGAGTAATGATTTTGTACCAGAAGCCAAAAAAGAAATTGCAAATCAGAAGCATAACTCAAAAAAAGGGAGAAAATTTAGTGTTATTGAATTGGGAGCCCATTAGATTATTTAGTTATTAGAAAGGTGTCTACTGAGCAGCTCTTATGTGATGGGCACTGTACCACATGCTGGGATATGGATGATGTCTCCATATTCTAGTGTGTGGACACAATAATAAACATACAAATATACAATACACACATATACAAAGATACCAGATGGTGAGACGTGCTGGATAAAGAAATAAACAGCAAGAGGCGATGGGAACTGGGCACTGCTTTTGGTTGAGTGATCAGGAAGCTCATTCTAGGAAGAAACATTTAAACTGAGCTCTGCATGACAAGAAGGATCCAGCTATGCAAAAACTCCAGGGGAGAACACTTCAGGCAGAGGGAACAGCCAGTGCAGAAGGCCTGGGGCAGGCACGAGATTGGCATGCTGAGGAACCAAGAGACATGTGCAGTTGCCATGGGGATGCATGGTGAAGAGGAGATGGGGCAGGCTATGTGAAAAAAGTCAGACAGAGAAAGGCAAATACCGTACGATCTCACTTATATGTGGAATCCAGAACAAACAAGCGAATGAACACCAAGCTCATAGATACTGTGAAAATTAATGAGAAACTTCATTTAAAATGGAGTTGGGAGGCCAGAAGGAAGAGCTCCCAGGCAGTACCACTGCAGGTCAGTTACAGGAAAGATAGTTAATTACAGACCCCAACAGAAGTCCTCGACAGGAAAGAATCCTCAGTTACAAGAAGAAATGTACACTGCATCCCAAACAGAAATCACTACCCCAGCAACTCAGCCAATGAGAAACCGCCATCATCCTGAACTCTTGCTTTTCTCCAATGGGCTTCCATTCAAAACAACCCCTCCTAATCTCCTCCTTTTTCTCTATAAAGTAAGGTTCTTCTGCCTTGTTTGTTGGATTTGCCTATGGTCCTCCATAGCATGCACATCCCAGATTACAGTTTTTTGGCTATTCCTGAATAAACTCGTTTTGCCAACAAAATAAACGGCTGTTTTGTTTTTAAGGTTGACAATACAGAGAACAGATTGGTGGTTTCCAGAAGTAGAGGTGGAGGTGAGTGAAGTGAGTGAAGGGGGTCAAAAGGGACAAACTTCCAGTTATAAAATAAATGAGTCCTAGGAATGTAAAATGTACAGCATGGCAACTACAGTTAATAATACTGTACTGCTTACTTGCAAGTTGCTAAGAGAGTAGATCTTAAAACTTCTCATCACAAGAAAAAAACTCTGTAACTATGTGAGGTGATAGATGTTGACTAGACTTATTGTGGTGATCATTTTGCAGTATATATATATATATCTCAATCATTATGTTGTACACCTTAAACTTATACAGTGTTATATGTCAATTATCTCTCAATAAAACTGGAAAAAAGAACTAGAGACCTGCAGACACCAAGATTCCTCTGCAGGGCCAGAGACTCTAACAAACAGGGCCCTTTATGTCTAACTCACTGGGGAGGACCATCAGAAGTCATCTTCCTCCTAATGGTCATGATTACCCAGGGCCTTTCTCCTCAGTTCACCTAAGACTGCCCAGTGGAACTCATAGAAGGAAGCCCTTTGAGGATTGTGCAGAGAAGGACTAAGAAATAAGGTCTCAACTAGAAGAGAGCAGGGGGTCCAGTTTCTGTTCTTTCACACCTGGATCCCAGAAATTCAATAATTGACATCTGAGGGAACCTATAATGGCTCTAGCCTGAACCAGGCCTATTATAAAGTGGAATTTTCACATCTCACTGCTCAGCTAACTCCTATTTATCCTTCATAACCCTGCTCAGGCATTACCTTCTTAGATGGTGTGGGTTATTGTTCCCATTCTCCATCCCTCCCCCTTTGCCATGTGACTTTGTACTACCTCCCATTAAAGTGGACAGAGTATACTTATTTCTGCAGTCCAGGGATGTTGGGCTTGGCCTTGTTGAGTTGTTCTGGCCAATGACATGTGGGAGGAAGTTGTACTGTGACAGTTCCAAGCCAAGGCCTTAGAGGCATTGCATGTTTCCACTAGTCCTCTTGCATTCCTGCCATTTGGCATGAGAACACGTCCTGGGGTAGCCACTGCTCCAAAGTGGATAAGAAACACGTGGGGCAGACCTGACCCCCTCCCTCCCGCCAACTTGCAGACCATGAGTGAAAAAAACAAATATTTGTTATTGCAAGCCACCGAGTTTAGGATGGTTTATTATGCAGCATTATTGCCTCTGCAAACTCTTCTAGCCCCACACCATCCACACACGTGATCACTCCCTCCTTTTCCACTGTATTGTGGCACTTACACGCATGTTCCTCAGCTCTGCCAGCCAAGCACCTGTTACTTCTCAGCAGGAGCACAATGTGTCTTAACAAAGTTTTATTGAACTAAAGTGAATCCAAAAAAGCTCCTTGAATTTTTCATCACATTGCATCATTCTTTTGTTCCAAGTCATATGTTTCTGATTCTTAATAAATTCCCTTTATGAGCTGGCTGTGTTATTGGAAATGGTCTTGCCTTTCATTTCTAGATATTTAAGCCTTTATTTGAAGCGCATCCTAATAGAGCTTGAATTGGTGTCATTCCTAATTGGCGTCATTCCTAATTGGCATTAAATATCAGAATATTTCAATTTACTCCATAATTCGACTTGCTTCACAACCCACACGTTGTGGAACTATTATAATACGAGAAACCTAGATTTTGACTGTCCATATTGTGTGTTTATTCAGAACATGACTTGCCTTTTGTCAAACACAATCTGTATTTTACCAGGCTTTCCATATCTAAATATCTGGCTCAATACCTTTAATCCTTTCTCTTTTTCCAAATTATGGTCCTTCCCAGATCCCAGACCCAAGACATTCTCATTTTTATTCTCTTCTCTCCATGTTTCTACAGAGGAGGGAACAAATTTTTTTCCTCCACCCATCTTAGGTTCATTGGCTGGAGCCCTATTAATCAGACTGACAAAAGATAGATTAACAAGAGGGGGCCGGCCCCGTGTGTGGCCTAGTGGTTAAGTTTGGCACATTCCGCTTTGGTGGCCTGGGTTCAGTTCCCGGGCATGGACCTACACTACTCATCAGCAGCCATGCTGTAGTGGCAGCCCACATACAAAATAGAGGAAGATTGGCACAGATGTTAGCTCAGGGCAAATCTTCCTCAGCAAAAAAAAAAGATTAACAAGAGAAAAACAAATGGAAGTGTATTAACATGTGCCTCATGCATAAACATGGGAGCTCTCAACGATGAATAACTCAAAGGGTTGGTTAGAACTTGGGCTTATACAGCACCTGAACGAAAGAACAATCCATTCATAGAGAAGCGACAAGACCCAGGGAAGGGACTTTGAGCTTCTAGGGGTGGCAAATTGTGGGAAGGTACATGTGTGAGGAAACTAGTGGAAGATAAGGGCTAGTTACTAAGGTTTATTATGCAGGTTCCTTTGGTGCTGTCTCTGAGCAGGTAAGTGTCTAGAGTTGTCTCTGGTGATTATGAAGAATCATCCTGCCCTTCCTGGTAGGGAGGGGAGAGCAGCAGAGAGTTTTTCTTGTGTTTGCTTTTTCTCAATTGCTTCCAGTGCAAAATAATCTTTATGCCTGACTGGCATATTTTGGAGTGGCATATTCTGGACCCTATCACCTCCATCCTTATCCCTTCTCTTCTCCTGGAACCAGAAAATTCAGTCCTTTTCTGACCCTGTCTCCCATGCCCTCAACCTGCATCCTCCCCTAAGGGATCATTGACCTTTCTCTTCTCTCCCCCCACCCACATCACAGTGCCCTCTTGCAGTGGCCTCTGCCAGTGGACCTCAGGCTTCCAGGTGACTCCAGGGAAGGCCAACCCTGCTGCTGCTCCTGAAGGTTGATTATTTGGAGCAAAGGAGGAGATGTAAAAGGGAAAGAGAGCTGCCGTGAACGGACAGTAAACTAACTGTGGCAAATGTCGAAAAGGAGAGCTATACAATGCTACGAGAGCCAGCCAAGAAGATGGGGAGGCTCTGCCCTGAGGAAGCCACGTTTAAGCTGAGAGATGAATGATAAGTGGTAGTTTCCCAAGCAGAGAAAGATGGGCACAGCACACCACCCAGTGAGAGGAGCACCTGCTATGGTGCTGTGGGCATGCACCAGAAAAATCAGAGACATGACATCATGTCTGGATTTCAGGGAAAAAAAACTGCCAAAATTCACTTTTAAAAATTTTATATTAGAAAAATATGTGTATTAAAAAAATAACACATTAAACTTTTACCATTGTATTGAGGTTACAGGAAATAACCTCATGATAAAGGCATATACTTACACTATTTTAAAATATTCAATTTAGACAAAATATTAGTGCAATATTGTGACTTCTAAGAAGTGTATATATTTGGTCACTCAGATGACCGAAATATATTTCTCAGATATATTTGGCCTTCCTCCACAGTTCTTGGCACACAGCTCCCCAAACCCTTGGAATTTCCTGAGTGACAAGAGCAATGGGAGCATCTTTTGTTATAATATTTAGTCTCTTGTCCCCTGTTCCTGAAATCTCTTCAGAGCCATAAAAGTGAAATGGGAGTCTTGTTTCTGTTAATGAAGGTGACTTTTGGACCCCACCCAATGATGGGGGCTGGTTGCCAGGAGAACCAGCCATGTCATCAGAGGATTGGAGCTTTCAGTCCCACCCCCTGATTTCTGGGGAGGGAGGGGCGCTTGAGGTTGAATCAGTTGCCAGTGGCCAGTGACTTAGTCAATCATGACTACATAATGAAGCCTCCACAAACCCCAAAGGACAGCCTGGCAACTCCTTTTCAGAAAGCTTCCACGTTGGGCAACCAAAACAATGCCACGTGCCACTGTACCGGGCCCCAGGCTCCATGAGGACAGAGGCTACCTTGTTCAGAACCTCACCCCACGTATCTCTTCATCAGGCTGTGGATTCATATCCTTTGTAAGAATCAGTAGTCTAGTGAGTAAACGGGTTTTCTTGAGTTCTGTGAGCCATTCTTGCAAATTAATCAAATCTGAGGGGAGGTCACGGGAACCTGATCTATAGCCAGTTGGTCAGAAGCACAGGTAACAACCTAGCCTTGCAAGTGGCCTCTGAAGTGAAGGGCAGCCTTGTGGGACTGAGCCCTTTCCTTGTGGTATCTGATGCTGTCTTGGGGTAGGTAGTGTCAGAATTGAATTGAATTCTCGGACACCCTGCTGTTGTCCAAGAACTGCTTGTTGGTGTGAGGAAGCCTCCACACACACACATGTTGGAATTGGGTCCAGGAACCCTTTTAATTAGTATGGATGGTAAAAGAAAAAATTTGTTCCTCTACTCACACTTCTGACACAAAATGTGTGGAGTTTCCACACCAAGTAATTCTCTAATTCTCTGCAGACACCAACTGGGTGTCTCATAATTTAATTCACTTCTGGCATTAACTATTCCATCAGTGCAGATCCCACAGATTAAGGCTCCATCCCTAGGACTGCCCCCACTTCACATGCCAATTGGAAGTCCAGGCCTCCCACACTTCTGACTGACTGGCTATAAATTGAGGTTTCCCATGACCCCTTCCTTGGGTCTGATAATTTGCTAAAATGGCTGACAGACCTCAGGGAAACACTTTACTTATTGTTATTGGTTTATTGGAAAGGATACAACTTCGGAAGAGTTGCAAATGGAACTCTGGTTCCTCTGGCAACCAGCCCCTCCCAAAGCTCCCTAGGGCAGCCCCTCCCCAACCAACAGGAGCCTCATTAGCAAAAAGACACTCATCATTCCTGAGAGTCCAAGGGTCATAGAAACTCTTGTGTCAGGAACCAGGGACTAAGACCAAATATTATAACAAAAGATGCTCCTATTGCCCCTATAATTCAGGAAATTACAAGGGTTTTAGGAGCTCTGTGCCAGGAACTAGGGGCAGAGATCAAATATATATTTCTTATTATGTAAAGATGGTATGAATACACAGCCAAAAGCAAACTCGTGATTGTACATAAACAACTGAAGTTTAGGAAATGTAATTCTACTCTAGTCATTAATTACAACTTACCATAGTGTTTTTAAAATAAACTTTTATTTTGGAATAATTTTAGATTTATAGGAGAATTGCAAAAATAGTACAGAGCATTCTTGTATACATCTCATTCCCCTAACATCATCTTATATTACGGTGGTACATTTGTCAAAACTAAGAAACTAACGTTGGTAGGTGACTATCAACTAAATTTCACACTTAATTCACATTTCACCAGTTTTCCCATTAATGTTCCAGTATTCCATCCAGGGTACCACACTGCATTTCGTCATCATGTCTCCTCAGTCTCCTCTGGTCTGTGACAGGGTCTCAGTCTTTCCTTATTTTTCATGACCTTGACCATCTTGAGGAGTACTGGCCAGATACCCTGTAAAGTGTACCCCAATCTGGCTTTGTCTGATGTTTTCTCTCTACTAGACTGATGTCATGGGTTTTCAGAAAGAAATCACATTTTAAACACATTATATTTCAGTAGAAAGAGAGCAGTGAATGGCTCTAACACCATAATCACAAATAGATATTTTTATGGCCTTTGAATTGAAGGGAGTATGCCACTCCAAAATTTTTTATTCCACTTTGACATAAAAATTATTTTGAGTTGAAGGGAATTGAGAAACAGCAAATGCAGGAGGAACTCTGCCCTCTCCCTTTCCACCTAAAAGCAGGGCATAAAGTTTCCCTTTGTCACAGTCCCTCTCGCCTCTCTGGTACCGGGAAGAGGAGATGACTGTCACTGGAGACAGCACCAATTTGAGTCTGCATAACAAACCTTACTAAATAACTCTTATCTTCCACTAGTTTTCCCCATATATTTACCCTCCCACAATTTACCACCTCTAGAAGCCAAATCTCCCTTTCCTTTGTCTTGTCACTTCTCCACAATTTATTGCCTTTTGTTAAAATGATATAGAAGTTCCCAGGCTTAAACACTTTTGGGGATTTTCACTTCTTTTCTCTGAGGGTCTCCATGTGCATATGAAATAAACCTTTTCTCCTGTTAATCTATCTTTTGTCAGTTTAATTTGCAGGCACCAACCACTAAACGTAAGAGAATAAGGAAAAGATTTTTTTCCTCCTCTATGGAATCCAATGCACCTTTAAGGAAAATCTTTCAAAGTTCACTGCTGAATCAGTTAGAACAACTGATACAATCTGGTGACTGTCATTATTTTCACATTATTGTTTTGTCATTTTCTAAACAATGACTCACAAGCACTTGAAATAACTCAATAATATGAGATCATAAAATGTGTGAAAAAGAAGAAAAACAAATTTGTTTGTTGTTAGTGCTGTCAAATTGATTCCAGCTCCCAGTGACCCTTCGTCCAGCAGAGAGGAA
Source organism: Tapirus indicus (assembly GCA_031878705.1). NCBI lineage: Eukaryota > Metazoa > Chordata > Mammalia > Perissodactyla > Tapiridae > Tapirus > Tapirus indicus. The sequence goes on from CM062927.1 coordinate 42,346,670, forward strand.
CCCTGCCTGGTCCTTCTAAGCCATCCCCATGTCTTCCGGCGCTGTATCAGACAATGCTCTGCTGCTCTTCATAGGGTTTTCATGGCCAATTTTTTTAGAAGTGGGTGGCCAGTTCCTTCTTCCTAGTCTGTCTTATTCTGGAAGCTCCACTGAACCCTGTCCACCATGGGTGACCCTGCTGGTGTTTGAAATACCGGTGGCATAGCTTTCAGCATCACAGCAACACACAGCTGCCACAGTGTGACAACCGACAGATGGGTGGTGTGGTTTCCTGACCGGGAAATGAACCTGAGCTGTGGTGTTGAGAGCGCTGAATCTTAACCACTAGACCACCAGCGTTGGCTTACAAGCTCATTAGCAGCAGGCAAATTCCTACTGAATAATGAATGACAAGAAGGAAAAAAGGTAAGTTCATTGAAGCCTTGTCTTTAGCCTTATATGTAGGTAGCAAGTGCTTTACTGTTTAGAGGCTGTCTTCTGTTCTTGAAGAATAAACTCATATTTGTGGGGAGAGGTCAATATAAAATAGGGGCTTATTGTCTTTTCTTTCCCAGGTGCGAGCATTGAGGAGTGATAAAGAGCAAGCAGCAGGGACAGAGAGCAGGGAGGACCTCCGCCTCCCCCCCCATGCAGAAGCCGCACATCAAGGAAAGGGAATGCCGTTTTTATTCAAACCAGTCATAAATATAAAGCAGTAGCTCTCAAACTTCAGAGGCACCGGGATCACCTGGAGGGCTTGTTCAAACACAGATTGCTGGCCCACCCCCAGAGCTTCTGGTCCAGTAGGTCTGGGGTGAGGTCTGAGAATTTGTATATCTAACTAGTTTCCCGTGCAGCTGATGCTGCTGGTCCCACCCAGGGACCACACTTTGAGAACCTCTGGTATAGAAGCAAGGACTCTGCTAGGATGAAGTCACCTCACTAATTCATCTGGAGGCAGGTCAGTGACACCTCTGGAGACTCTGGCCTCTCACCTCATAGAATCCTGTGGTCTTCCCAGTCCACTGACGTTTGGCACCCTGGACAGGGTGCAGAGAGGAAAGCTACACACCATGTGCTCAGAGGCAAGGATCACCCTTTGTGCTTGTTCAGGTTCCTCTGAAAGCAAAGCCTGAGGCTAGGACTTGGGAGCAGATGGTTTCCTGGAGGCCACCCCAGGAAGTGGGAGTGAGGGAGCAGGGAGAGTGAGACAGGGAAGGAGGACGCCCCAACATAAGGGTGATTTATCCAGATCCCTCAGTTGTCCTGGGACCCCTGGGAAGCTGAATGCCTTCCAGAATTGCCCACCACAAAGATGGGAGACCTGGCATTGTCCACCAGCCAGAACCCATTGGCTGAGAGTTGTCTTGGGTATTAACTGTCCTGCACTTCCAAGCCAAGCCAGCCCCTGCGGCCTGTGAGAAGGACCTGGGGCAGAAGGTGGGTGATTGAGTGGTGACACTGGTGAGGCTGAGCTCCTGTGGGACTGTCCAGCACAGCCACACTGGAAGTCAGAAGTGGACCCATGGAGCACGAAGCAGACCTCAGAGATATCTGCCACTTGGCTGTGGGCTTGGGTGTGCACAAGGGCTAGGAAGGCCCGAATGCAGGCAAATACTGCAGGCTCTCCTTATAGGCCCTTAAAACAAGCTCTCTCTATTTGTACATCCATGTTCATAGCAGCATCATTCACAACAGCCAAGAGGTAGAAGCAACCCAAGTGTCCATCGACAGACGAATGGATAAACAAAATGTGGCATACACATACAGTGGAATATTATTCAGCCTTAAAAGGAAGGAATCCTGTTACACACTACAACATGGATGAGTCTTGAGGACATTACGCTAACTGAAAAAAGCTACAAAAAGACAAATACTGTAAGAGTCCACTTATATGAGGTATCTAGAGTACTCAAGTTAATAGAGACAGAAAGCAAAATGGTGCCAGGCTGGTGGGGGGGGAGGGGGGAGTGGTTGTTAAATGGCTACAGAGTTTCGGTTTTGCAAGATGAAAACGTTTTGGAGATTGGTTGTACAACCGTGTGAATATGTTTAACACTACCGAACTGTATACATTTAGAAATGGTTAAGATGGTAAATTTTGTTATGCATTTTTTTTACCACAATAAAAAGTAATTGAAAAAAAAAAAGAGCCTCCTCAGGTAAGGAGCTTGGTGGAGCCCAGAGATCCAAACACAGGCTTGTTTCTCCTTGGCCTTGAGACTTTTTCCATCTTATCCTCTCAAAGGAGACCGAGGAGAGCCCTGCCCCTGCCACAAGCCACTCTGCTTCACAGTCAGCCGTTGCTTGTGGTTGAACCTGAAATGAAGCTAGAGATCATAATTTCTCAAATTATGTTATTTGAAGGCACCTGTGATTCCTCTCTTTATAGCTCTTTATACCAAATTTCACAAAGCCCCAAAGTGTGGTCTCCAGGACCAACTGCATCAGCAACTCATTAGAAATACAAATCAGAATCCTTGGGGTGGGGCCTGGGAATCTGTGTTTTCACAAGCCCTTCAGGTGACTCTGATGGGCTACTAACATTTCTGAAGCACTGCCTCCATGTCAATATTAGGATATGCATTTTTAAAGACAGTTACCCATCGATTTTTCACCCCAATTAAAATATAGAGCATCATGGGTTGCCTGCCATTATACTTACTATAAAACGTTACCATCATTTACTCAGAGTCAGGATGAGTGTCTCTGCTCTCTTTACAAACCACATCTCTCCTATACACTTGCGGGGCACCTCAGCAGACAGTAAACCAATTCGTAGTATAATCCAAGCCAGGAGGCATCTAGGACGGTTTTTCAAAAAGCCTCTCCTTCCTGGGTGTTTATTTCTTTATATTGTCCTCCATTACTCTGTCCCTCTCTCCCGGAGAAAGCTGTTCCTACAGAAACAGTGACAGACAGTACAAAGATCATCAAAGGCAATTCACACTCCTGTCTGTACAAACAGTCCTGTGGACTACAGGACAAGAAAATCAAAAACATGCAGGAACTATGCTTAGTAAGTCCCTTCTAAATCTCTATCCCACTTAGAAACAAAGATAAGGATTTATGCTCATTATAGCAACAAAAATGAGAGATGATCTGCATAGCCAACATTCTGGGAATAGCTACATACATTATGTACATACAGCCACACAATGGAATATTATGAAGTCATAAAATGATGGCTTACAACGAGTTTTAGAGAAGTGGTGAAAGCTTATGACACAGAGTTAAACCAAAAAGCAGAATATGCAATTGTGTATACAGTGTCATTTCAACAACATAAAAAAAGGACCATAGAAACACACTATGTTGAAATGGTAACAAGAGTTATTTTTTGGTGGACAGATTATGAGGATTTTCTTGTGCTTCTTTAAACTTTCTGTACTTTCTCTGGAAGAATAGGTGAAATCCTTTCTTTTTATCTATTGATTCAAGAAATACTCTAGTCTCCTCTCCAAAGTTGTGTGCCTCTTTGCCCACTGGCTGTACTTACATGGTGAATGCCAGTCATGTTGTATGGCTCTCAGCACCTCTCAACCCCTTCCTCTCTTGGATGACTGTCCCCCATAGGCGCCCACCACCAGGGAAGACCCCGGCACCCCCTGCAGCCCAGGCCTTTGATCCGGGCTCTTCAGTCAAGAGCAGGGGTATCTTCAGAAGACAGCAGTGTGAGGAAGCAGGCGCCGCTGGGTTCTGACTGGACAGGGTGACAGCGGAGGCATCGGCTTTGGGGATGAGAGACTGATATACAAACGGACAATGTCAGACCATCTATGAAAGAAGAGCTCTGACCCTCAACCTCTGCACCACCAGCCCAGCAAGCCAAACCACAAACTGCAGCACCTCCACCCCAAATGGTCAGGACTTGGTCACTAACTGCCAGCTTCCCTAATTTCTGCCTCTGCTTCCAGCTCAGGACCAACCTGAGAAAGCCACACACAATCTCCTCTAACCAGTGGCATCAGATGCCCCACAGGCTCCACTGGGCACACCTGCAGCTTCCCTGTTCATCACCTTACAGCCCCCTCCCCTGCCTGCCAAATGCAAGTGATGGTGGCTGATGCCCTCACTGGAGCACGCTGAAAAATAGCCTCTGCTTGTTCTCCTTTGGGTCGGCTCCACATATCTCCACCCGGGAGACCAGTGGGATAGTGTCCAGCGATGGCTCTGTGCGGCACAGCGCCTGGCCCTGCAGCGGGACAGTAGAGTCTTCATTGGAGCATCCTATGTTGTGACCGACCCCTGGCCCTCCCAGAGAGTCTGTGAGCCAGCTAATACTCAATACTAAGCTTGTTTTCGGCTTCCCTCAGCTAGAGGCAACTCTGGTGCTCACAGCCAAGAACCCTGACTGACAAAATCTAATATTCAAAACTGTCTGCCTTTCGGGACAGGCATTTGATGTCCCTGTAAGATCTGAGTACTGTAGTGACAGCAGTGTGTGTGTGTGTATGAAAGACAGAATATGCTGGACCCATGTCCTCAGCAGGCACCAGGCCAGAGAACGTGGCCTGAATTTCAACTGCCAGCAGCTGCATTGTTAACTTCATGGCTTTTTTGGGGGCAGGCTGGAGGTGTCAGGAATTTTATGTCCCCAGGAAGCAGGCCTCAACCAATGGCTGACAGGACCTGGTAAAAAAATACCCCAGCCTACACCACCCGTGGAACAGCTTGGGGGCTCCATCTACTCTCTCCCAGACTTCCCAGGGGCACTAGGCTGACATCCTTTTATTGGCTTTCTTCCCTGAGTCAGGTTCCCACTCCTACAGGGGTACCTGGGATCACCGCCTGTTGAACTGCTCCCACTCAGCTCCTATCTCAGGGTCCTATATCTGGGAACACCCAAATCTTTACAGATTTGCAGATTTTCTAATGGCTTCCTGCATGCCAATTCTAACCATTCCTAGGAATTCCCCCTTGTTTTAAGTACCGGTGCTGTTCAATGAGTGTTATTAACTAATCACTCATGTAATGCACTTAAATTATACCCAATTTTTCCTATGCACAAGTGATAATTTTGCAGCTGGCAATATTTCTCAACTCCTGAACCTTTTCTTTCTGTCACCCCCAGAAGAAAGAATGGTTCAAACACTACTCTTCGGGTCAGGGATTACAAACTCAAGTACCCTTCAGGACCAGGCACAGAGTGTTTGTGCGTAGAAGGCACATGGGAGGCAACAGAGGATGGAGCCTGGGGAGCCTGAGAAGCGTCCAAACACAGATTTTATAAAACTGCCTTGCTGGCTGAACACAACAACTGAGTTTGGCCAGTGGGCCACCAGATTCCAACCACTGGATTTAGATCTCTTGCACACAGCCTTTCTTTCTGCTTCGATTGTTGGGTCTTCCCAAGGGCCATGCCTAAAGCTTGTCTTATATCATGGCCCTGGGCACACAGTACCCAGCAAGGACTGATCATGCTTCTGGAACTGCAATCTTGAATGCACTTATCAATCTGATTTACTCTGAGAGTCAAAGAATTGTGCAGAATGTGCCCCTTCGCTCCTCTTATAAATGATCCACCCCAACCCTATGTACACACAGGTGTTGCTGAGGAGGAGGCATAGGGTCACCAACCATTTGGGTTTGCCCAGGACTGAGAGGGTTTGGGGATGTGAGACTTTCAGTGCTAAAACCGGGGAAGTTCTAGGCAAACCAGCATAAGCTGGTCACCTAGATGTGGCCTCAACAGCCACATGTGTGCTGCATGCCATGCCCTCCACCCCAGCCACAGCTGATTGGACCATGGCAGACATCTGACCAAAAAGAAGCCAAACACTAGAGTGGGCTGAGTCAATCAGATTTTCTCTTTCTAAAACTGAAGAGAAACAGGGAGTTAGTCAGAGGATGACTGACCCTTCAACTGAAAGGTCAGGCAGATCCAGGGCTAAAGTGGTCCCATGGTATGCAAAAGTGGGCTGAAAGTGTGAAAGGGCAGAGAGATTATCGGAAAAAAAAAAAAAGGGGGTCGGCCCGGTGACGCAGTGGTTTAGTTCGCGCTTGGCAGCCCGGGGTTCGCAAGTTCGGATCCCAGGCGCCCGCAGACGCACTGCTTGTCAGCCGTGCTGTGGCGGCGTCCCATATAAAGTAGAGGAAGATGGGCACGGATGTTAGCCCAGGGCCAGTCTTCCTCGGCAAAAAGAGGAGGATTGGCAATGGATGTTAGCTCAGGGCTGGTCTTCCTCACACACACAAAAAATAATAAAAATAAAATAAATTAAAAAATTAAAAAACCTAGAAAAACAAAAGGAGAAGCCCACAGCTAATGTCATCCTTAATGTTGAAAGCCTGAAGGATTTCCTCCTAATATCAAGAATAAGAGAAAGATGTCTGTTCCTGCCACTTTTCAGCACTGTAATGGAGGCTCCAGGCATGATAATTAGGCAAGGAAAAGAAATGAGAGGCAGCCAAATTGGAAAAAAAGAACTAAAACTCTCTATTCACAAATGACATGATCTTGTATATAGAAAAACTTAAGGAATTCACAAAAAAACGTTAAAACTAATACACAAGTTCAGCAAAGTACCAGAATACAAGACCAATACACAAAAATCAATTGTATTCAATTGTATTCCATTAATGAAAAATCTTTATTGATATTGTAAGTGGAATTTCATTTTCAAAGAATAAAATACTTAGGAATAAATTTAACAAAAGAAGTGCAAGACTTGTACACTGAAAACTATAAAATATTATTGAAAAAAATCAACTTGACTAGTGACCTAGAAATAGATCAAGAAATTCAAATTGATCTAGGAATTCAATGCAATCCTTGTCAAAATCCCAGCTAGCCTCTTTGCAGAAATTGGCAAGCTGTTTCTAAAATTCGTATGGAATTGCATGGGACCCAGATTAGCCAAAGCAATCTTTAAGAAGAACAAAGTTGGAGGAATCACATTTCCTAATTTCAAAATTTACTACCAAACATCAGTAATCAAGACAGGGTGAGACTGGCATAAGGATAGATAAATAGATCAATAGAATAGAATTGAGAGTCAGATATACACCTTCACATTCATGGTCAATGGATTTTCTACAAGAGTGCCAAGACAATGGGGAGAGAATAGTCTTTTCAACAAATGGTACTGGGACAACTGGATATCCACAGGCAAAAGAATGAAGTTGGACCCCTACCTCAGATGATACATAAAAATTAACTCAAAATGGATCATAGAATTACATGAAAGAGCTAAAACTATAAGATAGAAGAAAACATGGGAATAAATCTTCATAACCTCGGATTAGGCAATAGTTTCTTAGATACGACACCAAAAGCACACATGACAAATGAAAAAATAGATAAATTGGATTTCATAAAAATTTAAAAATCTTTTTGTGCTTCAAAAGGTACCTTGAAGAATATAAAAAGACAAACTATGGGGGGCCAGCCTGGTGGCATAGTGGTTAAGTTTACTCATTCTGCTTTGGCAGCCTGGGGTTCGCTGGTTCGGATCCTGGGTGCGGACCTACTCACTGCTCATCAGGCCATGCGGAGGCCGTGTCCCACATAGAAAAGCTACAACTCTATAACTATGATGCACAACTGTGCACTGGGTCTTTGGGGGGGAAAAAAGAGGAAGATTGGCAACAGATGTTAGTGCAGGGCCAATCTTCTTCAAAAAGAAAAAAAAAAGACAAACTATGGGATAGGAGGAAATATTTGCAAATTATATATCTGATAAAGGACTTATCTCTAGGATATATATAAAGATATTTTACAACTCCAATATAAAAAGTCAAATAACTCAATTAAAAATGGGCAAAAGATATGAATAGATATTTCTCCAAGGAACATATACAAATAGCCAAGAAGCACATGAAAAAATGATCAAAATCATAAGTCAGTAAGGAAATGCAAATCAAAACCATGATGGGATAGCCAAAATAAAGACAATAGACAATAACAAGTTTTGACAAGGATATGGAGAAATAAGAACCCTAATATACTGTTGGTGGGAGTGTAACATGGTGCAGCCACTTTGGAAAATAGTCTAGAAATTCCTCAAAAAGTTAAACATAGAGATACCATCAGCAATTCCACTCCTAGGTATATACCCAAGAGAAAATAAAACATATGTCCACCCAAAAACTTGTACACAAATGTTCACAGCAGGATTATTCATAATAGTCAAAAAGTGGAAACAACTCAAATGCCCATCACTGACAAATAAATAAACAAAATATGGTATATCCATACAATGGAATATTATTCAGCCACAAAAAGGAACAAAGTAGTGATGCATGCTACAACATGGATGAACATTGAAAACATGCTGAGTGAAATAAGCCAGTCATAAAAAACCACATGGTATATGATTCCATTTATATGAAGAATCTAGAATAGGCAAATCCAAAGAGACACTTGGTTCAGAAAGTAGATTCAGGGTTGCCAAGGGCTAAGGGGGAGACGGGTGATAAGAAGTCATTGCTAATGGATGCAACTTTCCTTTTGGAGTGATGAAATGTTCTGAAATTAGATAGTAGTGACAGGTGCCTAATTCTGAAAATATACTAAAACCCAATGTATTGTATCCTTTAAAAGGGTGAATTTTATGGCATTAGAATTAAGCCTAATAAAAAATCAGCAGGAGAATGCAGCGGATCGTGGGTGAAAGAAGTGAACGAGTATGTTGTCTATGGGAATGGGCTCCCTTCCTGTTCCAGCTCTGTGGGTTCCCTCTCCTCAGACGTCTGAGAGACTGCATGGTGAATTTCTTCCATAAATCCTCTCTGTTCAAACAGGTTTCTGTCTCTTGCCCCCAGACAATTCCTGACTAACACACACATTGTTTCTGCCTTGATTAGAGACCACATGCGGCCACGTTGCGCCTCATCCCTGCAGAGATCCAGGCCATGGGGCTCAGGCTTGGCTTGATAAAGGAGCAGCCAAGTGTATCCATCCTCTCAGACAAGGAGCAGCCTTGTGGATATGGTAAACAAAGTCACGCAGGAGAGACATGGCTGAGTCCAAAAGGATTTTATCACATCTCTCCTGAAGATCAACAGCTTTCAAAAAAACGAATGCTCACTTGAAGGCTTTCCCACATCTATGGGGTAAAAAACAAACTGGTGCTACAGATCCCTGATCAGTTTTGCCTTGAAATCCTGACATCTTCTGTCTTGGGTATTAGGCCCTAACAGTGAATTATTTAGACGAATGTCTGTCTGATTTCCTGCCACACAGCAGGACTCACTCAAATATGAAAATGTAATCTTGTTGCACGTGATGTCTTCAGGAAGAAATCTTTATTTGAAGATGTACTACGTGACTCAGGACAAAATTCTTTAAAAACTAATTTAAAATGTTTGGCTTAAAGAAGTAACCTGTAAAACAAACCCTGAAAAAATACTCCATTTCCTGGAGACCCTTTTGTTGCGCTTATTTAGTTCAGCATGTCTTTCGTGTTTGGGAGAAGATCGGTTTTGTGCTAAAGACAAATCATTTTGCACATTATGCCTTGATTGTAAGAGACAGTGCCTAGTTTGGAGGAGGGCTTCTTTTTTTTTTTTTCTTTTTTTTTTTTTTTTTTTTATTGATGTCTTAGTTTATAACACTGTGGGGTTTTAGTTTGGAGGGGGGCTTATTTTATTCAGACATATGCACTTCAATAAAAATATGACTGTATAGCAGCAAGGAAAAAACTCATAGCACCTTTTCCTTTTATTTTTTTTATGTGATGAAGTAATTGGTCAAAATCTTACTAATACGAACAGGTACAGCCATAGAGGATAGAGGATATTTATGAGTTCCCAGTAGGGATGAATATTCCTATACGTAAGACATGTCTCCCACCCCCGCCCCCACCTCATCCACTTACCTTCAGGATTCAGGAGTCACCTCCTCTTAGACTTCCCTGCTTCCCAGGCTGAGTCAGACACCTCTGAAATCCCATATGAACACCTGTGCAGTATCTCTTTCTGTACTTCTCACACTGTATTGCAAATCATGAGAATGTGAACTCCACAAAAGCAGAAAGTATCCCTTTTTCTTCTCTGTGATCCCAACAAGGAGCATAGTTCCCAGCACAGGTAGGCATTCCACTCATGATTGTTCAATGAATGGATAAATGAATGACTTACCTTCTAGAAGATTATCTCTCAGTCACTCCCTAGAAAAGTTTTATTACAGACCTTTCAGGTGATCTATTTTCTGCTACTTGTTGTGTGCCATAGATGGTGAGATCAGATCATATGTTCTTCATAACAAAGAGCAGCGATCCCAAAGAACAATGCGGGTTCTGAGGCTGGTCCAGGAGAGATCATTGACTGGTCAGCTGCAAAATGGGAAAAATAAGGGCATGTGCTGAGTTTTCATGGAGCTAAACTGACACTTTTTTTCTGAGATAAGGTGAGACACACATACACACACACACAATATAGGTGAGATACAGGACATTGATATACATGCTTTATATTTATATGTAATAGTAATGCATGTATTGATATTAATATATATTAACATCCTATCTTGTTCTGAGTAATGACCAACTACTTTTTGTGCCAAGAAATGCCTCATATTCAATGTCCTGAGGAGAGAAGCTTATTCCTCGCCCACATACTTATCCCACAGTGAGTAGACCAGGTCGGTGGGGCAGCTCTTCTCCATGCCGTCATTCAGGAACCCAGCTGTCTCCGCTGTAAGGGCAAGTACTAATCTCAAAAATAGTTGAGTTTTCCCTGGTGCCAAAAGGGAAAGAGAACTCTCCCCCTCCCTTTTTCTTAGAGCATTTCCTCTAGGAAACTTGTAACTGTAAATCCTTTCTCTGTCTCTTTGAGATGTATGTAAATCTTTTAAAAAGCTGAATAAGCCTCTTGCCAGTTTTGCATCGGGGAATGTCTTTCTTGGGGGCCTTGGAGCCATCCCTTTGAAATGTGAACATCAAGGAGGATGGCACCCTGTCTTCTCTCTGTGGGAGTTCAGCTTCAGTGCTAACTCCTAACTTCCTGCTTGTCAGAAAGACCGGAAAAGTTTTATTTTTCCCTTGGATAAAGACAGTTCACATGTATGTAATGTATTGTATCTGCCTGGCTATATAAAAGGATGGGATTTCCCTCTGTCATTGCAATCTCTTTAGTGAACTCCCTGTAATGCTCCACAGTCTGGTTTAATCCTTGTTCAATAATAAAACTGTTTCATTCTTTTCTATAGTTTGTAGAATGGGTTTTTCTGGGTTGGCAGAGATCTTATTTTTAATTATTTCCTCAACTCCACCACATAACCTTACCTGGTAAAATAAAAGTTGTCAATCTTCCGTGTAAGTTCTTCAAAGTGCAATGGGCCTTGAGTCCCAGAGCCTGGGAGCCCTCAATGGAGACTAAGCCCAAGTTTTCCTTGACTTGGTGCTGTGGAGGAGGAAAAACATCTTTTTCTTCTAACCTTCTAAGTTCTCAGCTGTAACAAAAGACATGTGAACAAGAGAAAAGCATACCAATTTATTTAATGTAAGTTTTACATGACATGGGAGCTTTCACAAGGAAATGAAGACCTGAAGAAGTGGGTAAGCCTGAGTGTTTTTAGGCTAGGTTTGGCAAGAGTGGAGAGCTGTGGGAAAGCGTGACAGGACAAAGGGGCATGAGCTGAGCGTAGTCAACTGGGGAAACAGTGAAGGCTTCTGGTTCACATTTCCCTCGGTGTCCCTCGTCTATGGAGATAAGGATGCTCCTTTCCTCCTGGCATAGGGAGGGCTCCTCTCACATGAAAGTTTTATGACCTGCTTCAGGAGAAAGTCAGAAAATCCTTCCTGCACATGCTGTTTCTCAAACTCCTTTACCTTGAAATATTCTGTAAGCCAAGGTGCCATAATCTGGAGTAGGTGTCTTGCACCCAACTGGTGTGAAATTTTATATATATGTACATATTTTGTATGTATGTGTATACATATTATACCTATCTCCAATCCAGCCCCCCAGCTACTCCCATCTATTCTTCAGCAGCTCCCCAACTCCAGCTCTCGTCACTGTCAGCTTCTTTCCCGTTTAGATTCCATTCCTGCCACCCCAGAACCTTAGTCTTTGCAGCCAGAGCCAAGCCCCTAAAGAAGCCAGAAGAGCAGCTGGCCTCTGGTCACCACCCCCAGGCCTGTATAAAAGAAATACACGCTTGCATATAATCATGATAAACTCATCATTATGTGCTTATAGTATTTTATTACATAACCTATGACTGTGGAAGAGGGGAAATTTTCCCCCTTCCCCTCTTGGTTCTTACAGCTGGTCAAATAATTAAAGTGACTTCAGTCAGCTTAACAGGAGAAAATTGAACAGTGTTTAATACATGCACACAGGGAATTCATCTACACATGAAAAAAATTCCATAGACAGTCAGGCAAAACGAGGCACGTATGTCCTTCTGGACTCAGGTGAAGGGGGCAGGGATCTGGGCCTTCAAAGGGAAAGGAGGCAATTTACAGGAAGAGGAAAAGAGTTAATGTTTGGTAAACAAAGGTTTATTGGGCCATCTACAGACAATGAGACACGGAAAGGACTTTGATCAAAGGGGCCTTGCTAGGTCCTCCCTGTCCACCACACCTAGTTCCTATTACACTATAGTTATCTGTGGGGAGAGCTCCTTCCCGGAACAGGACTTCTACCTCAAATCCTTTTAGGCAGTTAGAGGAAAGGTCAAAGTTTCTTCCTGAGTCTTTTGTTCTTAAAAATAATCAGCCAAAAATAATCCTTAAGCCAAAGAGACACATTTTGGGATGGCAAATTCTGTTCCCCTACAATGGATACCAAAATATGGCACTGGTGACATAGGAAGATTATGAACCTAGAACTAGACATTATAACTAGGTGACATAGGTCCCCTAAGAGAATATCTGCTACCACATAAATTAATTGTGTTAAGGTTTCAAGGTTTGCTGGGGGTACCAGAGGTTTAAAACGCCCTGTGGGGCTTCCTATGACCTGGGGTCCTTTACCCTAGACCTTCTGACCATTGCTACTACCACATCGAGCCTGTCTCCCATGAGGAGATCCTGAAGCTGCCCTCAGTCAGTACTCCCTTCTTGCTGAAACCTGTGTCTTTAGGCTTGATCCAGGTAAATGTAATTTGCATCCTAGCTCTGACTGAGATTTCATTCCCACAGGTACTGCATTATCAGAGTGGGTCCTAAATGCAATCACTAGTATCCCTGTCAGAGGGGTGCAAGAGGGAGACTCAACACACAGAGGAGAAGGTGATGTGAGGATAGAGCAGACAGAGATTTGAAGAGGCTAGCTTTGAAGACTGGAATGATGTGGCCACAAGCTGAGGAATGCTGGCAGCCCCCAGAAGCTGGAAGAAACAAGGAGCAGATTCTCCCCTACAGTCCCAGGAGGGAGCGTGGCCCTGCCAGCACCTTAATTTCCACCCAGTGATGGTGATTTTGGAATTCTGGCCTCCAGAACTATGAAAGCATAGACGTCTGTTGTTTCAAGCTACAAAGTTTGTGGTAACTTGATACAGCAACCACAGGAAACTAATCAGATTGTCTAAATCAATTTTCTTATAGTCACACAATAAAATACTTTTAAACCCAATACAAACAATCATGTAGAAATGCACTTGGTGATGTGGAAGATGGTTAATCATATTATTAAGATAAAAACGCCAGCTACAAAAGAGCATGATTAATTTTGGCACATATACAGTCAATGTTCATTATTTGCAGATTCTATATTTGTGAATTTGCCTACTTGCTAAAATTTATTTGTAACCTCAAAATCAATACCCATGTTGTTTCACAGTCATTTGCAGACATGCATAGAAAGACCAAAAATTTGAGTGGCTGGATGTGCACATTTCCAGCTAAGACCAGGCAAGACGATGCTCTGTCTTCCTGTTTCAGCTCTTCCACTGTAACCAAATGTCCTTTCTGCAGTCTATTTAGTGCCATGTTTTTCATATTTTTGCACTCTTTGTTAGTGATTTCGCTGTTTAAAATGGCCCCCAAGTATGGTGTTGAAGTGCTGTCTAGCGCTGATAAGTGCAAGAAAGCTGTAATGTGTCTTATGGAGAAAATATGTGTTAGATAAAAATTGATCAGGCATGAGTTGGTCATGAGTCCAAAGTTATATGAGTATATATTCAACAATATATTTTAAATAAGTGGTCTTTAAATAGAAACATACCTAAAGCAAGCTTGTATATTGATCAGTTGATGAAAATGTTGTCATCAAAGGCTCACGAGAACCTACCCGTCTTTCCTGTAGGAACAATGTTCACTGTTCTCTAATTTAGTGTTTCTGCTGACTTTACAGACCATAACTTCTGTGAATAATGAGAATCAACAGTACATCCATTTCAATGAATTTTATATGATGCATACCTATGTACAAATGCATAGAAAAATCTGAAAGAATATGCACAGACATACAAACAGTGATTATTTCTAGGTAATGAATAGAATTGTGGTCATTTAAATTTTCTTATTTTTGCCAACCTGTATTTTCTAGTTTTTTCATAATATTACTTGAATCATAAATATTAAAATAGACTCAGTGCATCTTCACACAGAAAACATACTCAACATCTTCAGGTGTTTGATCATTTTCATTGTATAATAAAGCATGAAAGAATAAAAGTAAGAAGTTTCTTGTTTTCAAAAAGCCAGAATATGAATTTCAAGGGCGGTAGGCTGTTCCCAACCTTTCATCCACTGCACTGCTGCTTCCTGTTACCCTCAGCCCAGATCTTCACTGTATGAGCATATCTGGAAGTTTATCATTAACCACTTATGCTGATGAAAACTGAACTTGTGATTAAAAACCAAAACCACATCCTTCAATAATTGAACAGATAAACAAACGCTGATACATCCAGAAAGTGGAATATTATTCAAAGATAAAAAGACATGAGCTCTCAAGTCATGAAAAGACATGGAGGAAACTTAAATGCATATTGCTGAGTAAAAAAGCCAGTCTGAAAGGCTAGATACTGTATGGTTCCACTAGTATAGGACATTCTGGAAAAGACAAAACTATGGGGACAGTAAAAAGATCAGTGGTTGCCAGGGGTTTGGAGGGAGGGAGGGAAGAATAGGCAGAGCACAGAGGGTTTTAGGGCAGTGAAACTATTCTGTATGATACTATAATGGTGGATACATGACATTATATGTTTCTCAAAACCCATAGAATACGCAATACCAGCAGTGAGCTCTAATATAAGCTATGAACTTTAGTTAATAATAGTGCATCAGTGTTGATGTTGGCTCATCAATTGTAACAAATGTACCACACTAATGCAAGATGTTAATAATAGGGGCGACTGGGAGAGCGGAAGATTATGGGAACTTGCTGTACTTTCTGCTCAATTTTTTTGTAAACCTAAACTGCTACAGAAAATAAAGTCTACTGAAAACAAAATCTCCATTCAGTTTCTTTTGGAAATTGTAAGGAAATATACTGGTTTGCACAGGACAAAAAGGTGGCCATGACTTTTATACCATCAAAAGCCTTGCCCACTGGGCCCGCCCTGTGGCGCAGTGGTTTAGTTCACGCTTTGGCAGCCCAGGGTTCGCAGGTTCAGATCCCAGGCGCCTGCCAATGTACTGCTTGTCAAGCCATGCTGTGGTGGCGTCCCATATAGAGGAAGATGGGCACGGATGTTAGCCCAGGGCCACTCTTCCTCAGCAAAAAGAGGAGGATTGACAGTGGATGTTAGCTCAGGGCTGGTCTTCCTCACAAAAAGAAAAAAGAGCCTTGGTCACTAGGGTCTCCAGTCAAGGAAGGATGGCAACATAAATCCCACAACACCTTTTCTCTATCTCAATGGCCAATTCGTTTTTTGGATTGACTATTAGAGGCAACAATTTCATTTCTTGTTTTAGTCCACATTTGTAAAATTTTTAAAAATATTTTGTATTTTTCCTTTGTTTTCCTTAAAATTAACATGACTTTGCCTCAAATAGCCTTACCATCTTTAATTGTCATTTTTTCTAGCTAAGATCTCACTGTGGTTACTTCTGATTTTTTTTCTATCACTCAAAAGGCATTTTTGCCTTTTCATCTAGTTATGGTTTACAGATATGGAGAATATTATAAGTGGACTTATGGTGGGGTTTTAAAAAATTTTTACTGCACCAATAAACATTAATGTGAATCAAAAATAGAAAAAAAACTCAGACTCTCAGGGAAAAATCTGCCCATTTTCATTTTTCCATGTTACTTTTTATGCACTGTAATCATTGTATAAATACAATATGCATTTTCATGTTTTTATATAGTTTTAACAATTATAATTTTTTTTTTTTTTGCTGAGGAAGATTCGCCCTGAGCTATCATTGTTGCCAATCTTCCTCTATTTTGTATGTGAGCCACTATCGCAGCATGTCCACAGACAGATGAGTGGTGTAGGTCCGTGCCCGGGAGACAGAACCCGGGCCACTGAAGTGGAGTGTGCCAAACTTAACTACTAGGCCACCAGGGCTGGACCTTGATAATCATAATTTTAAAGGAAATGTATTTCAAGTTAAAATAACACAATTATTATTAGAAATGGATTGTTTTTAATTTTTATATTATAAATAAAAAGTATAAAAGTGTTCATGACGTAGCTTCTCATTTTTTAAAAAAGATATTAGTTCAGAAAAAATTTCTGGGAAAAGGATCACTGATTTTTAAAATTTTTCTAATACTGCAGGCCAGAAATTCATGTATATCCAGAACTACATTTTATCTTTAGGCAGATTTTTCTTTAATACATTTTGGACTTTCTGTCTCTTATTAGATAAAATTATAGAATGCCTCACATCAAAAAAATACTGAGACATATCAATGATTGAAGTGTAAAAACTAAAACCCAAAAAGGAATAAAAGTACACCTTGAAGAACATAGTAATAATCTTGGAGAGGAAGACCTTTTTAAGCCTGAGGTGAACAAATAAATAAAACAATTGTTAAGTTTGAATCAGTGAAAATTAAAATCCTCTGCAGCGCTGAGGAAAAAATGCAAGCTGAGAAAATATATTTGCAACACATATTACAGTCAATAGCCTGATTTCCTTAGTACAAAGAGTGCTCATAAAGCAATAAAAAAGGACAAATAGCCCCATAGGAAAATGGGCAAAAGACCAGAAAAGGTAAGAATAAAAGTGACCAATAAACATATAAAAAGATACTCACAACTCATAAAAACTCATAATTGAAGGTACTTATAACTCAAAGATCTTTCACAACTAAAGGAATGCAAAGTAAATCAACGAGATTATTTATATGTATCTGACTGACAGAGATAAGGTTTGGTCATGTTCAGAGTTCTTGTGTAAAATGGAACAGCATTTTAGAATGGATGTCTTCTTTGACAAATGTCATGGCTTAGATTTCCCAGAAAGCAGAGCCCAAGGCACAGGCTTACCTGCTACCAATTTCTCCTGGGAAGCAGGAGAGGAGCAGAGCAGGCAGGGAAAGAGGGAGACTACAAAGGAGAGTGGATTAAAGAAATTATGGAAAAACTGCAACAGATATTTCTAGATTGTTTCCAGAAATCATATAGTTGGTGGTATTGCCATTCTGGAACTTTTCTCTGTGGGTAATATGGGACAAAACAAATAAGCAATTATGTGATATTCTAAATTCAACATCTTCAGTGTCCTTAAGAACCAGGATCCTTGGATTGGAAGAGAAGGGATATAGCTGTAAAATAGAAGAGATTAAGGGGCCAGTCCTGTGGCCTAGTAGTTATTCAGTATGCTTCACTTCGGTGGCCTGGCTTGACTTCCCAGGCGCAGACCTACACCACTCGTGAGCAGCCATGCTGTGGTAGCAACCTACACACAAAATAGAGGAAGATTGGCATAGATGCTAGCTCAGGGCAAATCTTCCTCAGCAAAAAAATTAATTAATTAATTAAAAAATAGAAGGGATTAAGTAAAACTCTGTAGTCCTAAATTTGAATTGGAAACTACCATACACCTTTTTATTTATTTTGTGTGTGTGAGGAAGACTAGCCCTGAGCTAACATCCATTGCCAATTTTCCTCTTTTTGCCGAGGAAGACCGGCCCTGGGCTAACGTCCATGCCCATCTTCCTCTACTTTATATGGGACGCTGCCACACCATGGCTTGACAAGTGGTGTGTCTGTCTGCACCCACGATCCGAACCTGGGAACCCCGGGCCACCGACGCGGAGTGCGAACTTAACCACTAGGCCACCGGGTGGCCCCACGATACACCTTTTTAAAACAAAATAAAGCACTCTTTTCTGTCTTTGCACCAGAAAACCTTTGGAAAAAATGACAATCCCAGTAGCAGTGAGCACCACTAGCCCCCAGACTATTCTCCAAAGCATTTCCCATTGAAAGAAACCAAGGCTCCTTGGAAAAATCACTTATTCCAGATTTGAGACCAGAAATGTACAAGATAAGCCCAGATGTCACATCATACTAGAAAGCAAAGAAGTTACCAAAGCTACAGGAGTGGAACCAAATGGACCAGAGGCCAGCTTGAAGGGTTTCCATTGACCAAATTTAATCACCATCCCCCACCTCCTAGCCCCCGTACAGGATCCCCTCTCGTCAGAAACAGGCCATGGAAATAGAATGGTCTCTCAATCCCATCTCAACAGAAACCTCCCCTCACTCCTGTGCCACGTTGAATATGGTACCATGCGGAATGCCACGTATGGATCTTCTTTAGGCTATATTTGGGAGGAGATGGCATGAGCCAAAAAGGTTTCATATTTCCCCAAACCTATTTGATTTTTCTACTCTCCACCTCCTCAACCTCAGCTGGACCCATTCCCACTCACCAACCCTCCCCACGGCCCCCGCCCACACAGACACACCCATCCACTCAACTCCTTCCCTCATCAAAAAGGTCCTCCCCATTCTTGTCAGGTGAGAACGGCTTTTATGTGATATCCTCTCAATGGCTAAAGTCAAACTCTGTGATCTGAGTCAGCCAGGTACTGCCTCTTACTATGTATGTTTTGAAACTTAGAAAGACCTGTTTTCTCTCAACCAAGCCTTTCAACAACCATTGATTCAGTTTGTGAGAAGCCAGACAGCAACCCAAGATTTAAGGGTCTAAGGAGAACACAGAGTTAATGTCTTCAAACCTGTCATCCTTCACCTCCTTGGCCCATTGGTCAATCTCAGCACCACTAAAAGTGGAACAACCAGACATTATGAGCCCCTGATGAAGTGCAAGATGAAGTGCACAGCACCACCTATGAACTATTCATACCCAAAACGTTGAACCTGAATTTAATCAAGCTTCTAAGTATAACTTCTATATACTATAGTTAATAATACTACATTGTTTATTTGAAAGTTGCTAAGAGAGTAGATCTTAAAAGTTCTCATTATAAGAAAAAAAATTTTTGTAGCTATGTGTGGTGACAGATGTTACCGAGACTTATTGTGGTGATCATTTCACAATGTATATAAATACCAAATCATTATGTTGTATACTTGAAACTAATATATGTATGTGTGTGTGTGTGTGTGTGTGTGTGTGTGTGTGTGTGTATGACTTCCAGTTTTAGAGTAAATATGAAGGTGGAATAAAAGTTAAATAACACCATGATAAAACAAATCATGGGACAGTCTATGGGACAAAAACATATACAAAAAGGCGGGGCAGGGTGTTGCTGTAGATTCAGAAACTTAAGGAACAGAACAGCCAAATGTAACATATGGACCTTGCTTGGATCTTGACTCAAACTAACTTATCATAAAAATACTTTATTTAGGGGCCGGCCCGGTGGCACAGCGGTTTAGTTCCCGCTTGGCAGCCCGGGGTTCGCGGGCTCGGATCCTGGGCGCCCGTGGATGCACTGCTTGTCAGCCATGCTGTGGCGGCGTCCCATATAAAGTAGAGGAAGATGAGCACGGGTGTTAGCCCAGGGCCAGTCTTCCTCAGCAAAAAGAGGAGGATTAGCAACGGATGTTAGCTCAGGGCTGGTATTCCTCACCAAAAAGAAAAAAAAAAAATGCTTTATTTATACAATCCCAGATTTTTTCATGCAATCAGGAAAATTTGAATAAAGGCTAGATGTTTGCTGATATCAGGCATTATCACTTATTTTGTTAGAAGTGATAATGACATCATACTTTTTAACAGAAAAATGTTCTTATGTTTTAGAGATGCATATTGAAGTATGTAGGGGTAAAATGACATCATGTCATGAATTTATTTTAAAGTAGTTTAAAAAAAAGAAAATTTAGTCTAAATGTACCAACCTGAGAAATTGTCCATGATGTAGTAAGTGCAAAATGCAAGTTGCAAATAAAAATATATAGCATAATTATATTTCATCAATATAAACATTTGTGAATAGATGATACGGAAATAGGTATAGAAATGACAGTATACATGTAGGTAAAATTTAGAAATAAAATGCACAAAATTTAAATAATGTTTATCTTGGGGAAGATATTGCTTGGAAACAAAGGGGACTCCGAAGTATAACTTTTTATAATTGTTTAAAGTTTTGCAGTGATGGGTGAATATTTACTTTTTGTTGTAGTTATTTGTCAAACAAAATGTAAAGATCATAAAATCACAACCTTGAAATTTAAACCTATTATGCTAATTACATACATAGAAAAATGCGTAGAGAATCTCTGGAGGGGCCCAAATCAAGAGTTAAAGGTGATTACCTGTGAGGACTGGCATTTGGGGGAGGGGGAAGACAACCAGAAATTTCAGCTTACAGATTTCAGTACACATTGAACCTTTTACAACAAGCGTGAGGCAAATTGACCATTGAAAGAAAAAGGAATAAAGATTAATACACAAACTCAAAGCTTGGAAAAAACTAAACCAAAAATCTTTTTATGCACAACCTGTCAACTTATGAAGAATGCATATTTTATCAAATATTTGCTCCTAAAAAAGGGAAGAGGTGGGGCCGGCCTGGTGGCATAATGGTTAAGTTCTCATGCTCTGCTTCAGCGGCCCAGAGTTCGCAGTTTCCAGTACCGGGTATAGACCTAGGCACCGCTTATCAAGCCATGCTGTGCCAGGTGTCTCACATAAAATAGAGGAAGACGGGCACGGATGTTAGCCCAGGGCCAGTCTTCCTCAGCAAAAAGAGGAGGATTGGCAACAGATGTTAGCTCAGGGCTAATCTTCCTCACAAAAAAAAAAAAAAAAAAAGGGAAGAGGGGCCAGTCGGGTGGCATCGTGGTTAAGATCTTGTGCTCTGCTTTGGCAGCCCAGGGTTCCCAGGTTTGAATCCTGGGCATGGACTTATGCACCACTCATCAAGCCATGCTATGGTGGCATCCCACATACAAAATAGAGGAAGATGGGCACGGATATTAGCTCAGGGCCAATCTTCCTCACCAAAAAAAGAAAAAAAGAGGAAGAAACACTCAGATGTTATCAACTGAATAAAAACAAACATCAATATGGTTATGATCAGCTTTGGCTTTAAAATCCTGGATTTGAACCCCAGCTTTGTCACTACCACGCTATGACATTTCTCTGAGCTGTATGTCAACTATAAAAGGGGTTAAATAACAAAAGAAGCCTGAACCCAAATCCTTGCTCTGCCATTCACCATCTATGTGTCCTTGGGTGAGTGATTCAACATCCCTGTGCCTCAAGGATGCAAAACGGAAGTTACAACCTCCTGGGTATGTGGTGAGGATTGAATGAGTTAACACATACAAAACATTTAGAACAATGTCAATCCCATATTAAGCCCTCAATAAGTGCTGGCTATTACCACCTCCCATGCAGTAACTACATAAACTTAGATTTTGTACATCAAGCGCTTTGCACAGTACCTAGCACATCACTCTTGGTAGCTGTTATTACCCATCAGTTCAGGATTAAGTATATTTTTTTATTGTGGTAAAAAACACATAACATAAATTTACTATCTTAACCATTTTTAAGTGTACAGTTCAGTACTAAGTATATTCACATTGTTGTGAAACAGATCTCCAGAGCTTTTCATTTTGCAAAACTGAAACTCTGTACCCATTAAACAACTCCCCTTTTCCCCCTCCCCAGCCCTGATATCCATCATTGCTCTTTGTTTCTGTGAATTTGACTACTTTAGATACCTCATAATAAGTGGAATCATACAGTATTTGTCTTTCCATGATTGGTTTATTTCACTTAGCATAATATCCTCAAAGTTCATCCATATTGTACCATGTGACAGGATTTTCTTCCTTTTTAAGGCTGATTAATATCCCATTGTACATATATACCACCTTTTGTTTATCTATTCATCCAATGGACATTTCAGTTGCTTCCATCTCTTGGCTATTGTGAATAGTGCTGCTATGAACACAGGTGGACAAATATCTCTTTGAGACCCTGCTTTCAATTTTTTGGATATATACCCAGAAGTGGGATTGCTGGATCATATGGTAGTAGTATTTTTATTGTGTGACCCTCCATTCTATTTTCTCTAGCAGTTGCACCATTTTACATTCCCAACAACAGTGCACAAGAGTTCCAACTTTTCCAAGTCCTGGCCAATACGTGTTATTTTCTGTTTTGTTTTGTTTTTTTTTTTTGTGGGGAAGACCAGCCCTGAGCTAACATCCGTTGCCAATCCTCCCCTTTTTGCTGAGGAAGACTGGCCCTGGGCTAACATCCATGCTCATCTTCCTCCACTTTATATGGGACGCCACCACGGCATGGCTGGCAGGCAGTTCGTCAGCGGGCGCCCGGGATCCGAACTTGCGAACCCCGGGCTGCCAAGCGCGAACTAAACCGCTGCGCCACCGGGCGGCCCCTATTTTCTGTTTTTTAATAGTAGTCATGGTAATGGGTATCAAGTGACATCTCATTGTGGTTTTGATTTGCATTTCTCCAATGATTAGTGATGTTGAGCATATTTTCAGGCACTTGTGGGCCACCTGCATATCTTCTTAGGAGAAATATCTATTCAAGTCCTTTGCTCAATTTTTAATCAGATTATTTGATTTTTGTTGCTATAGAAGTTCTTTACATAGTCTGGATATTAACCCTTTCTCAGATAGATGATTTGCAATTATGTTCTCCCATTCTGCAGGTCGCCTTTTCACTGTGTTGATTGTGTCCTTTGGTGCACAAAAGTTCTGAAGTTTGATGAAGGATTAAGTTTTGATGTAGGCATTGTTGACTGCTGACTCCTGAAGGACCACCACAATATAACCTGTTGATCAAGCAAAGCCAAGTCTCTTGCTTATTGCAGTAAAGGAGACCTCTGTGCCTACTACCATAATCAGAGCAGTATCTCAGAATGAGGAATCAAGGTTAAGGTTCTGGAGATCTGGTTTAAGACCTTCAGTGCAGGCATGGGACTTGAGAGGGCTTGCCCAAAATTCGTTATTTAATACACTCAGCGAGGCTGGGGTTTGGAACTAAGCCTTAGGGGATAATCAATAGTTTGATAAAGCCAATTGATCAATCTGTTTTTTTGAAAAGGGAGTTATTAACTTGATAAGAGTTGGTGGAGTCCATTGTTCAGGTAAATAGATTTTCAGGAAGTTCCTGAAATAAACCATAAAGTTATCTGGATTTTATTTTCCTGGGCAAGAATTTCCTGAGAGAATAAAGTCATGTTAATATATACAGTCTCTGTTCTTTTTTTTTTCTTTCAATTATTTTATTGGGGTCATAATGGTTTATAACATTGTGTAATTTCGGGTGTACATTATTTTTCAGTTTCTGTATAGACTGCATCGTGGTCACCACCAATAGTCTAGTTTTTGTCCGTCACCAGACATATGTGCCCCTTTACCCCTTTTACCACCCCCAACCTCCTTCCTCCCTGGTAACTACTAATCTGTTCTCTTTATCCATTTGTTTATCTTCCACATATGAGTGAAATCATGTGTTTGTCTTTTTCTGTCTGGCTTGTTTTGCTTAACATAATCTCAAGATCCATCCATGTTGTTGCAAATGGGATAATTTTGTCTTTTTTATGGCTGAGTAGTATTCCATTGTGTATATACACCACATCTTCTTTATCCATTCATCAGTTGATGGGCACTTGGGTTGCTTCCACGTCTTGGCTGTTGTGAATAATGCTGCAGTGAACATAGGGGTACATAAATCTCTTTGAATTGTTGATTTCAAGTACTTTGGACAAATACCCAGTAGTGGGATAGCTGGATCACATGGTATTTCTATTTTTAATTTTTTGAGAAATCTCCACACTGTTTACCATAGAGGCTGCACCAGTTTGCATTCCCACCAGCAGTGTATGAGGGTTCCCTTTTCTCCACATCCTCTCCAACATTTGCTATTTTTTGTCTTCGTGATTATAGCCATGCTAACAGGTGTAAGGTGATATCTCATTGTAGATTTGATTTGCATTTCCCTAATAATTAGTGATGTTGAACATCTTTTCATGTGCCTGTTGGCCACCTGTATATCTTCTTTAGAAAAATTTCTGTTTATATCCTCTGCCCATTTTTTGTTGTTGAGTTGTATGAGTTCTTTATATTTTTTGGAGATTAACCCCTTGTTGGATATATGATTTGCAAATATTTTCTCCCAGTTGGTGGGTTGTCTTGGTGTTTTGTTCCTGGTTTCCTTTGCCTTGCAGAAGCTCTTTAGTCTGATGTAGCTCCATTTGCTTATTTTTACTTTTGTTTCCCACACCTGAGTAGGCGTAATATTCAAAAAGATGCTTCTAAGACCGACATCAAAGTGTACTGCCTATACTTTCTTCTAGGAGTTTTATGGTTCTACATCTTACACTCAAGCCTTTAAACCACTTTGTGTTAATTTTTGTGTATGGTTTAAGGTAATGGTCTACTTTCATTCTTTTGCATGTGGCTGTCCAGTTTTCCCAACACCATTTATTGAAGAGATTTTCCTTTCTCTATTGTATATTCTTGGCTCCTTTGTTGAAGATTAACTTGTCCATAGATATGTGGTTTTATTTCTGGGGTTTCTATTCTGTTCCATTGATCTGTGTGTCTGTTTTTGTGCCAGTACCATGTTATCTTGATTACTATAGCTTTGTAGTATATTTTGAAGTCAGGGATTGTGGTGCCTCCAGTTTTGTTCTTTTTTCTCAGGACTGCTTTAGCTATTTGGGGTCTTTTGTTGTTCCATTTCAAATTTTAGGATTCTTTGTCCTATTTCCATGAAGAATGTCATTGGGATTCTACTGAATCTGTAGATTGCTTTAGGTAATATAGACATTTTAACTATGTGTATTCTTCCAATCCATGTGCATGGAATACTTTTTCATTTCTTTATGTCATCTTTGATTTCTTCCAATAATGTCTTATAGTTTTCATTGTACACGTCTTTCACCTCCTTGGTTAAATTTATTCCTAGATATATTATTCTTTTTTTTGCAGTTGTAAATGGGATTGTATTCTTGACTTCTCTTTCTACTAGTTCGTTATTAATGTAAAGAAATGCAACCGGTTTTTGTAAGTTGATTTTGTAGCCTGCAACCTTACTGTAGTTGTTGATTATTTCTAATAGTTTTCTGGTGGATTTTTAGGGTTTTCTGTACATAGAATCATGTCGTCCACAAACAGCAAGAGTTTCACTTCTTCCTTTCCAATTTGGATATCTTTTATTACTTTTTTTTTCTTGCCTAATTGCTCTGGCCAAAACCTCCAGTACTATGTTGAATAGAAGTGGTGAGAGTGGACACCATTGTCTTATTCCTGTTCTCAGAGGGATGGCTTTCAGTTTTTCACTATTGAGTATGATGTTGGCTGTGGGTTTCTCATATATGTCCTTTATTATGTTGAGGTACTTTCCTTCTATACCCACTTGATTGACAGTTTTTATCATAAATGGATATTGAACCTTGTCAAATGCTTTCTCTGCATCTATTGAGATGATCATGTGATTTATTCCTCATTCTGTTAATGTTGTGTATCACAGTGATTGATTTGTGGATGTTGAACCATCCTTGTGTCCCTGGTATAAATCCCCCTAGGTCATGGTGTATGATCCTTTTAATGTATTGTTGTATTCGGTTTGCCAATATTTTGTTGAGGATTTTTGCATCTATGTTCATCAGGGATATTGGACTGTAATTTTCTGTCTTTGTATTGTCCTTGTATGGCTTCAGTATCAGGGTGATGTTGACCTCACAGAATGTGTTAGAAAGTGTTCTGTCTTCAATTTTTTGGGATTTTTTGAGAAGGATACATATTAAATCTTCTTTAAATGTTTGGTAGAATTCTCCAGAGAAGCCATCTGGTCCTGGACTTTTGTTTTTTCAGAGGTTTTTGATTACTGTTTCAATCTCTTTACTTGTGATTGGTTTATTCAGATTCTCTATTTCTTCTTGATTCAGTTTTGGGAGGTTGTATCAGTCTAAGAATTTATCCATTTCTTCTAGTTTGTCCAATTTGTTGGCATATAGTTTTTCATAGTATTCTCTTATATTCCTTTGTATTTCTGTGGTTTCCATTGTAATTTCTCCTCTTTCATTTCTAATTTTATTTATTTGAGCCTTCTCTCTTTTTTTCTTAGTGAGTCTGGCTATGGGTTTGTCAATTTTTTTTATCTTCTCAAAGAATCAGCTCTTTGTTTCATTGATCCTTTCTACTGTTTTTTTGGTCTCGGTTTCATTTATTTCTGCTCTTATTTTTATTATTTCCCTCCTTCTGCTGACTTTGGGCTTGGTTTGTTCTTCTTTTTCTGGTTCTATTAGTGTAGTTTGTGATTACTTATTTGAGATTTTTCTTGTTTGTTGAGGTGGGCCTGTATTGCTATGACTT
Source organism: Tapirus indicus (assembly GCA_031878705.1). Taxonomy (NCBI): domain Eukaryota; kingdom Metazoa; phylum Chordata; class Mammalia; order Perissodactyla; family Tapiridae; genus Tapirus; species Tapirus indicus. Next base: position 42,373,284 of record CM062927.1, read on the forward strand.
TCCCTCCTAGAACTGCTTTTACTACATCCCATAAAAGTTGGTGTGATGTATTTTCATTTGTCTCTAGGTATTTTTTGATTTTTCCTTTAATTTCTTCATTGATACAATGGTTGTTCAGTAGCATGTTGCTTAGTCTCCACATATTTGTCACTTTCCCAGCTTTTTTCTTGTAGTTGATTTCAAGTTTCACAGCATTGTGGTCAGAAAAGATGCTTGATATGACTTCAATCTTCTTAAATTTATTGAGCCTTGCCTCATTTTCCAACATATGGCCTATCTTTGAGAACGTTCCATGTGCACTAGAGAAGAATGTGTATTCTGCTGTTTTGGGATGGAATATTCTATATATATCTATTAAATCCATCTGGTCTAGTGTCTCATTTAAGTCCGCTATTTCCTTGTTGACTTTCTGTTTGGATGATCTATCCATTGATGTAAGTGGGATGTTGAGTTCCCCTACTATTATTGTGTTGCTGTTAATTTCTCCCTTTAGGTCTGTTAATAGTTGCTTTACATACTTTGGTGCTCTTGTGTTAGATGCATATATATTCATAAGTATTATGTCCTCTTGGTGGAATGTCCCTTTTATCATTATATATTGCCCCTCTTTGTCTCTCACTGGCTTATTTATCTTGAAGTCTGCTTTGTCTGGTATAAGTATCTCAGTACCTTCTTTCACTTGCCATTTTCTTGGAATATTGTCTTCTATCCCTTTGTTCTGAGCCTGTGTTTGTCTTTAGAGCTTAGATATGTTTCCTGGAGGCAGCATATTGTTGGGTCTTGTTGTTAATCCATCCAGCTACTCTGTGTCTTTTGATTGGAGAATTCAAACCATTTACACTTAGAGTGATTATTGATATATGAGGGCTTAATACTGTCATTTTATCTCTTGTTTTCCAGATGTTCTATATTTCCATTGTTTCTCTTCCCTTGTATTTCTGACTGCCATTTCAGTTTCATGGTTTTTTTCAGTTTTCTCTTTATTTATGATTTGTGTCTCTGCTCTGATTTTTTGTTTAGTGGTTACCATGAGGTTTGTATATTTTCTGATAGCCTCTATCTCTATTATCCTAAGTAGGTTCCACCCCTTTTCCTCTTCCCCGTCTAAGTTATTGTTGTCAAAAATTATTCTGTTTTGTGTTGTGTTTGTGATTGAAATGAAGTGTTTATAGTTACTTTTGATGCTTTCCTTCCCTTTATCTTTTATGTTATAATTGTTTGTTAACCTGTTCTGATAGAGACCTGCAATTTTCTGATTTTGTCTATTTATCTCCTTGCTCAAGGCTTCGTAAAGCTTTTCCTTTTTGTTTCAGGTATGAGGGCATCCTTGATCATTTCTTGTATAGGAGGTCTAGTGTCAACGAACTCCCTCAGCTTTTGTTTATCTGGGGAAGTTTTTATTTCTCCATCATATCTGAAGGATAGTTTCACTGGATAGAATATTCTTGTCCAGAAGTTTTTGTCTTTTAGTATTTTGAATATATCATTCCAATCTCTCCTAGCCTGTAAGGTTTCTTCTGAGAAATCAACTGAAAGCCTTATAGGGGTTCCTTTGTAGATTATTCTCTTCTGCCTTGCTTCCCTTAATATTTTTTCTTCATCATTGACTTTTGTCAGTTTTACTATTACATGACTTGGAGAAAGTTTTTTTGCATTGATGTACTTAGGAGTTCTATTGGCTTCATACACTTATAAGTTCAGTTCCTTCCCCAGGTTTGGGAAGTTCTCAACTATTATTTATTTGAACAAGCTCTCTGCTCCTTTCTCCCTCTCTTCTCTCTCTGGAATACCTATAATCCTTATGTTGCATTTCCAAATTGAGTCAGATATTTCTCAAAGAATTTCTTCATTTTTTAAAAGTCTTTTCTCCTCCTCCACCTGAAGCATTTCTATATTTCCATCCTCTAAATTACTAGTTCTGTCCTCCATAATGTCAGCTCTGTTTTTTTAAGGTTTCTATATATTTTTTAAATCTCATTCATTGTGTTCTTCATCTCCAGAATTTGTTTGGGTTTTTTTTAGAATTTCAGTCTCTTTTATGAAGAATTCCTTCTTCTCATTAATTTTATTCATGAGTTCATTGAACTGTCTTTCTGAGTTTTCTTGTAACTCATTGAGTTTCTTTACGACAACTGTTTTGAATTCTCTGTCATTTGGATTGTAAATTTCTGTGAGTTCAGGATTTGTTTCTGGAGACTTGTCATTTTCCTTCTGCTCTGAAATGTTACTGTAGTTTTTCATGATGTTTGATGAAGTGACCCTTTGTTGGTGCATAGTGGTAGTATCAGGTCACAGATTCCACATGCCACCACTGGGGGGTGGCAGGAGCTGTGTTTTCTGAACCTGCTGTGTCTGCTGGAAGTTATGCCCATGGGGCTCATCTGCATTTGCCTGCTGGCCACAGCCACTTGGCAGGTCACACACACATGTGCAGGCACTCTGGTGTGGGCTCACCACCTTGGCTGGGGACCAGCTGAGCTTGTGCACTAGGCAGGGGGTTGAGGGACACTTTCTATCACATGCACGGGCCTGCTCTGCACTCATGGGCAGTTCATCTGGGCTGCTGCACTTGGAGGGGGTGCCCACGCAGTGACTGAGACACACCACTCAGTCTGAAGCATTCCCACAGGCTAGGCTGCAAGTCCAAAAATGAAAGCATTTGCATGCAGGCCTGCCTGCTCCCCCACCTCCTCTTACAGTCACATGCTGGGTGCTGCATGAGGACCTGTGACCTAGATCACTGCTGCTGGGGAGGGGGAGGAGACCCAGTCACCTCCTTCCACTGCTTCCTGGGGATCCAGTACCCCATCTTCAGATGTATGGCTAAGTGGATCTCTCAGACATCCTATTGTGCTTTGTAGGCAATCTTCTATCAGTTAATGAATGTCCATTTGGTTGTAACTTTGGGGAGAGAGACTAAGAGAACAGCTCACTCTGCCATGATGCTGATGTCATTCCCAGTCTCTGTTCTTAATTAAGCTGTGAGACTGTGGATGGCTTCAGATCAGTGTCATTTAGTGCCATTGTTCTTAACAGTTGGCTTTTAATCAAAGCAACCCTTTCTGGAGCTTGTGAAAACCAATTAAATTGAGCTGTATATATGGATGGGCATTGAGGATTCATCTGGTCCCTCCTGTGGACCAGACCTAAATCCAACTAGGCAGATGAAAATGTTCACATAGCTCAAGAAACACCTGTGTGTGCCCAAAAGTGATTTGTCTGTGGTATTTAATAAAGCTAGCAATTCAAGTAATAAGACATTGATTGTGGTTTACACAGATGCCACACACCTTTGAGACAAGTGTCCCTGGGACCTCTGCTGCCATTTCTGTTTCAATTAAAATGCTAGCAACTGAGCTGTCTCCCTGGGCCTAAAGCCAGGCTTGGGAACTACATGGCCACAACAAACCATCTAGTGCACTGCAGTGACAATGCTTGAAAAGATGCCCTTAAGGCCTCAACATGAGCCGCATTTATATGCCTTTCTCACAGCTCTTCATTATTGCCTCTTCCTTGTCCCCCTCCTCCCTCTCTGCCAAATCTAAGGACATTTTCTGCTCAAGCCATCCTTGCCGCAGGGAAGTCGCTTTCCAACATTGCAATTTGCCTTAGTCTGGGAGATTCTGGTCTAGTTTGCCCAGATGCTCCTTCTGCAGTGTGTTGTCTGTTCCTGCTCATGTGCCTCCCTATCTTATTTTGATGGGTCTCAGCATTCATCAGCCTTTGCTGTTTTCATCTACATCCAAACACAAAACTGCTTCTTCTCTTGGTTTCATTTCCTGTGGCTTGTTCAGTTTTCTCCTTTGCCTCCTTTTTAGAGTGCCCCCACCTCCCCACCCCAGTAATGGTAGATGTGTATTCTTACAGGGGACATCCATATATGTGATGGCTGGAAGTTATAACATACTAATATTTGTAAACACTGATGGAAGTGAGTATTTATTTTGAGGGGAAAATTCCCATCAGTTCATGGAGGGATCACATCAGTGAGCCCTTTTTGTCATGTAGACATAAATAAGGTAAGTTCCCACACAAAAGTAGATGCTTTAGAATGAGATATTAACTATTTAATGTAACTGATACTGTTTAAAGGCAGTCCTTGTTTCAGGCAGAGTGTGGCTCTGCAGAGGTTGGGATGTTAAGTCATTTGGAGGGTGGCCCTAGCAGTAGGAGAAGGCAGGGAGGGGCTTCCTTGGACGAGGGAGAGGTGCTGGCCCAGCACCGCAGCAGCAGGGAAGGGGCAAGAAGGGGTGACTCCTGTACAGAAAAGTGCCCAGTGGCCTTCCAGGGCTGAGATATCTGACATCGATGTTTTTCTTTTCTCTATTTTTAGTTTGTGACTGGAATTGGTTATGACTGACAATCTTGTATTCTTGGTGCCTTGCAGAAAAAAGAAAAATAAAGGTCTGTGCCCCCATAAACTGAGACATATTAAAATTTTAGAAATTTATTTGAGCCAAAATCTATTTGAATAGGGCAGCACCAAACCAGAAGTGGTGAGAAGAACTCCCTCAATGGGAGATGGGGAAAAACTGTTACAGAGAAAAGGAGGAAGTGAAGCAAGGAAATTACTGATTGGCTGTAGCTTAATGCCTACTTGGCTTTTGTGATTAGTGGTCCTTAGGTTTCGCTTTCTAACCCCAAGGCATTTACAGGCTTAGATTTTGGTTTGCTTCCGTAGGTGCTGGGGCTCTAGGGTTGGCTCAGTCTAATGGTCTCTTTGTTTAATTAATTCCACAGCTGTAATTTGGGATGAAGCAAACTCACAGTATAAATAAGGATTAAGTTTACTTGCAAGTGACAGAAAACTGAAAATGAGAGTTTAAACGAGATAGAAATTTTTCTCTCTCTGAAGTAAACAAAGTCCAAAGATAAGCAGTTTCAGGACTAGGAAGGGGGCGCTGTGACCATTGGAAACCTGGGGTCCTTTCATTCTGCTGCTCCACAAATATGTGGCATCGACCCATGGGCCAAAGTGATTGCCCGGGTGGCAGCCACTGTGTTCACACGCCAGCTCCCAGGAAGGGGGAAGGAGGTGACAAGAGGTACTCCTCCACACTCTAAGACACCTCCTCAAGCCCACAGGACACTTCTACTCACGTCTAATTCACAGAACATACTCTCAAGACCACACTGCAACAGAGGCTGGGAAACATAATGCCTATTTTGGGTGCTCATGAATTCAGTTAGAGATCGGAAGTTCCATTAGTACAGAAGGAGGGAAGAGTGATACTGGCTTGTGCCAGGCAGCATAATGGCCCCCAAAGATGTTCCTGTCCTAATCCTTGGAACCTGTGAATGTTACATTACCTGATAAAAGGAACTGTTTAGAGGTGATTAAATTAAGGATTTTGAGATGAGGAGATTATCCTGGATTATCTGGGTGGGCCCAGTGTCACCACTTGAATCCTTAAAAGCAGAGAACCTTTCCTGGCTGTAGTTAGAGGAGATGTGACTACAAAAGCAGAGTCATAGAAATCAACACTGCCAGCTTTGAAGATGGAAAGGACATGAGCCAAAGAATGTGGGTGGCCTCTAGAAGCTGGAAATGGCTAAGAAGCAGATGTTCCCATAGACCCTCCAAAAAGAATGCAACCCTGCCGACAGCTTGATTTTAGTCCAATGAAATTCACATCAGACTTCTGACCTAAAGAACTGTAAGATAATAAATTTGTGTTGTTTTAAGCCACTAAATTTGTGCAGATTTGTTATAGCAGCAATAGGAAACAAATACAGGCACACAACCAAAATCTCTGCTGCTGCCACCCAGACATCAAAGTGGTCCCGAGCTGGCTAGAAGTGGGAGAAACCCAGAGAGCAAGTGACAGTAAGATATGGCAACTACCAACCAAAGGATTTATAAAAATTCCCACACTCACCCAGGATCCTTGGCAATAATCCTTGGAGAGGGGACTGGGCTGTCTGTAGACATGCAGGATGAGGCCTGCACACTTATTTATATATTAAAGGAAAGGATGACTTCCTTTTCTTGGATAACACAAGGCTAGTTATAGTATCCCTTCTCATCCCTCAAAAATCTGCATTCTTAGAATGAGAACCATGGCAGGGGATAGATTTTCACTATCTAGAGAACTTGTGTGGTGTGCTGGAAAGTTAAGATTAAAAGGTCCAGATTTCATTAATTCATGCATGTAACATACATTCACTGAGTATCTATAGGGTGTCCATATAGTCTGGAAATATAGATCATATTTTATTTTTTTTACAAATTGAAGATGTCCTTGATGTCATTGTGCATGTTTACCTGCACTTCCAGACTTTGTCCACATCTGCCATGTGCCCTAGAAAGCAGTGAACCAGACAGATGTGGGCCTGCTCCCATGGAGCTATGGTCCCCCAGGAAGGCAAACAACTTGATGAGTGATGCCTACAGAGAGGGAGAAGGGTTATGATGGTCTACACTCACTAGTTCAAATCATGGTTCAGTACTTACCACAGTCTGACCTTGAGCAAGTCACTTCACCTCTGTGAGACCCAGTTGTAGAAAACAATGCCTAGGGTTGTTGCTAGGATTAAATGAGTTCACACACATTATAAAGCACTTAGAATAATTCCTAGAACCAGGAAGCACCCAGTATCTATTAGGTTCTACATAATTATTACTAGCCATGTGACCCGGACCCTGGGCCTCATTTCCCTGTCTTAATAGCCAAGTGTATCTCACAAGGTCTGTCGGCTCAGAGGAGACAATGGATGCAAAAGACATTTATGTTTACAGTATATTAAAAAACATGTAGCGCTTTATGGGGTTAGTTACTTTTTATGTCCATTGTTTACTGTCTGTCTTTTCTTCACTACATGTAAACTCACAGTGGCAGGAATCTTTATCTCTTTTGTCACCAATATATCCCAAGATCCAAGAATAGTGCCTGGTACATAAAACACTCAATAGAGAGTTGTTGAATTTCTTGAGTGAATGAATAATTAAATAAGTGATACTGGTGTATTAGTCTGCTCAGGCTGCCATAATAAAATACCACAGATTGGGTTCCTTAAACAACAAAAATTTATTTCTCACAGTGCTAGAGGCTGGGAAGCCCAAGATCAAGGTGCTAGTGGATTTGGTTCCTGGTGAAGGCTCTCTTCCTGGCTTGTAGACAGCTGCCTTCCTCCTTTGTCCTCACGTGGCTCAGGGAGGGAGGCAGAGAGAGAGCTCTCTGGTGTCTCTTCTTAAAGGACACTAAACCTATCAGATCAGGGCCCCACCCTTAGGACCTCATTTAATTTTAATTACTTCTTAAAGGCCCCATCTCCAAATATAGTCACATTGGGGGTTGGGGCTTCAATGTACGAAGTTAGGGGCCACAACTCAGTCCACAGCACTGAGTGAGTGCACCCATGTTCCCTAAATCCCTTGTGGCTTGTTGCCTCTTACATGAGCTTCTTTGAGCTCTGGCCACCTCACAGTGCCTGCACCACTGCCATCATCACCCTCACCTTCATCCTTATCAGCAGCAAGGCAAGGTTTTCCTCCCAGAGAGATTCTCTCAGGTTCCCTTGACTGCAGCTCTAGCAAACCAAATGTCTAGCGTGACCAGGAAAGAGGAATCTTGTGGACTTTTACAACAACCAAGAAGAGGCAGATCCACTAGGCCTGAACTTAAATTCTTCAGTGACCTAAGTCCTCAGCTAGAGAAAACCTACTGCTAAGCTTCTTTCCTCTGAGTGTCTGCTGAACCACTGAAAGTCACAAAAAATTCAGCAGGTGCAAATATTGTTCATGAACTCCAATAATTTATTTTCTGTTCATAGTGCATTTACTATTTATAGGACATTGTTAATAAATCCTTGCAATGTGTATTTATGTTTATGAATTTATAAATATTGTGAATAATGTAATTATTATTGAAAGTTATATTGCCAAATCTTATGCACATACTGATTACCAATGTCTAAATATGTCAGTTTTGTTTGAAGGGCAAAAACTGTCCATAATTCATAATTCTCATGGCTCTTATCTCTAAAGTGGGCACCTGCCTAGAGGTATCAAATAAAACAAGACTCCAAATACTAAGTAAATTGTCCCTGTTCTTGTGACAGCTATTTAATTGGTAACAAAACAAATAAACATAAAAGCTAGACAACATATAAAGCTCACCACTAAGAAAATGTCACGAATGGACACAGCACTTTCCTCCAGGCTGCATCTTACAGACACACACTGCATCAATTTCAAAATCATTTCAGAAGAGACTCCGAAAACTACCCCGCCTCACCCATAGGTTCATAAGCTTCAGAGTCCCAATTCCAGCAGGAGGCTGACCCAGATCACACCTATTTCACAGCCCTGCAGGCACTCAAGGGGCCCAACAAAAAGCCACAGGCATGGTGGCAGCCAGGCCAGGAGACCCAGGGGCCACCCCAATATTTCAATAGAGTCAAGTTAACAGTGGTTGCTGTGGAGACAGCCAGTGTTCTTCATGAATGAACAGCTGTGTCTTCACTCTGCCCGAAGAATCACTGCCTGCGTATGGGAGCCCAGCTGGCTCCTTACAAAGGCACACGCTGCCAAAGAGGGGCCCAGGAGCAGAGGTGACCCGGCGCTTCTTTGTAGATGCCAATTCAGCTCTGCTGTAGAAAATGCTTGATGCAAGCATGTTTCTCCCTTCTGCACTCCCAGCCCAGACATGACTTGATTGTTAAAATGACCATGAAAAAGCACAATGGGCCCTATTGGTGACTGCACACACTGATTTTTCCACAACTTTCAAAATCCCTTCTAAAGGATGTTGTGGAGAAAATTCCAGAAGACAAACACTCTGTAAATGAACCCAAATACAGAGGGGTGTTATCACAGACCTCAGAGTAGCCTTTCAAGCATGCAGAGTTTGTCCCTAAGGCACCACCTTCTCTCTAATTGAAAAGATGCTTATTCTTACTGAGTCTTTCTTGCTTACCCTACAAAGTTGAAGCTGGATAGCAGCAAGCTTTGCACTGTGCTCTCAATTTTTATCTGCTATTTGCAGAGCAGAACATTACTTTTCTGTAGGGGATAAAGCTATGGAGATTGGAGTCCCTGCCCTCAATAAACTCATAATCTCTTGGAGCCACAAAGTCAACAATAAGATGGGGTGGAATAGAAAAGTGACACCTATCTGATACTGGGGCTGCCAGGGCTAAGCCTGTGTTACCAGGAACTTCAGAGCTGAGCAAATGGAAGATGAATCACTTATGTGCATGGCTTTAAAGCACTGAGGTCGGGACAATGCAGCCATTAAAAATAATGAGGTAGAGCCGTACGTACTGAGAAGGAACAAGCCCAAAACACACGGGACACTGACAAAAGTAAAAACTGAACAGTGTGTGTGATGTGTCCCCACTCACAGAGAGGGAGGGGCAGAGGAGGATGTGAATATGCAGAGAATAAACCCAGACACCTTCCCAAGAAACTGGTAACAGAGATCTCCTTTAGGGACACAAACTATGTGACCAGGAGTTGTGGTGGAAGGTAGAGTGTGGGACTTACTTTTCACTACATTTTGAATTTGTTACAGCATGAATGTATTATATTTTGATATCTTTTGAATTTAAATTAAACTAATTTCTAGGACACCTATAGGTAACATTCTTCATTTGAGGTACAGAGAAGCAATATTGTTGTGTGTGCATGTGTGTGTTCAATTCTCAATCCCAATTCAAATCTCAGCATGCTTTTTTGTAGAAATTGACAAACTGATTCTAAAATTCAAATGGAAATTCAAAGGATCTACAAGAGCCAAAACAAGTCTGGAAAAGAACAAACTTACAGAGTTGACACTACCTGATTTCAAGAATTATTATGAAGCTACACTATTCAAAACATCATAGTATTCCTGTAATGGTAGACAGAAAGATCAGTGGTACAGAATAGAGTGCATGTGCATAAAAAAACTCTAGAAGGATATACAGGAAGCTGATGTCAGTGACTGTCTTCTTGCAGGTTGGGAGCTGGTTGGATGAGGACCAGGATGGGGCACTTTTCACTGTACATGTATTTAATGTGTGAATCATGTGAATCTATGCAAAAAACATGAAATTCATACAGCATTTATGCTACTTCTTAAAGTATAGTTTATGCTAACTTTCCAGGAGCAAATTACCAGAAAGTAATGCATATCTTCCATCTTGGTAAGCAAAATGAGAGAAATCAAGCTGCCCATCAGATCAACTCAAACCAAGGTTTGCTTCCAGGGCTCTTGGAGTTTCCAGGGACAGTGAGCTATTCCTAAGAATATTAGAAAGTGTGTGTCTGAAAGAGGTGTTGTTCAGGCTTATGCTTTGGTCACATCCAGTCCCAATTCAAGAAACTATCAAGAAAGAGGCTGGGGGCCAGCCCGGCCCAGTGGTGCAGCGGTTAAGTTCATGCCTTGGCAGCCTGGGGTTCGAGGGTTCAGATCCTGGGCACTGCCGATGCACTGCTTGTCAGCCACGCTGTGGCAGTGTCCCGTATAAAGGAGAGGAAGATGGGCACGGATGTTATCCAGGGCCAGTCTTCCTCAGCAAAAAAAGAGGAGGATTGGCAATGGATGTTAGCTCAGGGCTGGTCTTCCTCACAAAACAAAAAGAGGCTGAATTTCTGGTTCCCTCCTCCATCTGAGAACTCAGTCAACCAGAAGACTTTTGTATCTTCCTTTCTTTTCTTTTTTAAAGCAGCTTTGTTGAGGTATAATTGGTAGACAATAAACTGTACACATTTAAAGTGTATGATTTGATGTTTGACGCTTGTATTGAGAATTGCAAAAACTCTCAGCACAAGAGTCCATCCAACCCCCGACACTAAGAGACTTGACCAAACTCTGGCATGGCATCTAGGAGCCTAAGGCTGTGTCCCTGGGATGACCCAGCCCCCCTTAAGTTCCTGCCTGGGAAAGCTCAGGCTGCCAAAATAATTTACTGTTTGTTCCAGCCAAAACCTGATAAGCCCCTGACCTCCCTTTTCTTAGAGCATTTACTTTAGAAAACTTGCAATTGTAAATCATTCCTCCTGTCCTTTTGAGATGTACATATGCAACCCAGGAATGTCTTTCTCAAGGACCTGGGAGCCTTTCCTTTAAAATGTGACCATCAGGAAAGTCTCTCAATAAATGGTGCTGGGAAAACTGGACAGCCACATGCAAAAGAATGAAAGTAGATGATTATCTTACACCATACACGAAAATTAACTCAAAATGGATTAAAGACTTGAATGTAAGACCCGAAGCCATAAAACTCCTAGAAGAAAATATAGGCAGTACATTCTTTGACATTGGTCTTAGCAACATCTTTTCAAATACCATGTCTACTCAGGCAAGGGAAACAAAAGAAAAAATAAACAAATGGGACTACATCAGATTATAAAGCTTCTGCAAAGCAAAGGAAACCATCAACAAAATGAAAAGACAACCGAACAACTGGGAGAAAATATTTGCAAAGCATATATCCAACAAGGGATTCATTTCCAAAATATATAAAGTACTCACACAACTCAACAAGAAAAAAATGAACAACTTGATCAAAAGATGGGCAGAGGATATGAACAGACATTTTTCCACAGAAGAGATACAGATGGCCCACAGACACATGAAAATATACGTAACATCACTAATTATTAGGGAAATGCAAATCAGAACTACAATGAGATATCACCTTATACCCATCAGAATGGCTATAATTAACAAGACAAAAAATGACAAATGTTGGAGAGGATGTGGAGAGAAGGGAACTCTCATACACTGCTGGTGGGAATGCAAACTGATGCAGCCACTATGGAAAATAATATGGAGATTTCTCAAAAAATTAAAAATAGAAATACCATATGATCCAGCTATTCCTGGATAGTCCTGGATATTTATCCAAAGAACATGAAATCAACAATACAAAGAGATTTATGCACCCCTATGTTCATTGCAGCATTATTCACAATAGGCAAGATATGGAAGCAACACAAGAGCCCATCAATGGATTAATGGATAAAGAAGATGTGGTATATATATATACAATGGAATATTACTCAACTATTAAAAAAGACAAAATCATCCCATTTGTGACAACATGGATGGACCTTGAGGGTATTATGTTAAGCAAAATAAGCCAGACAGAGAAAGACAAACACCCTATGATTTCACTCATATGTGGAGAATAAACAAACACATAGATAGGGAGAACAGATTAGTGGTTACCAGAGGGGAAGGGGGTGGGGGGAGGGCAAAAGGGGTAAAGGAGCACATATGTATGTTGATGGATAAAAACTAGACTACTGGGGGTGAAGAAGATGTGGTCTATACAGAAACTGGTACACAATGTACACCTGAAATTACACAATGTTATAAACCAATATGACCTCAATAAAACAATTTAAAAAAAAAATGAAAAAAGAAGGCCAAGCCCCTGTCTCCCAGTCCTTGTGGGAGGGCAGGAGCCCAACTTCAGTGAGCACCAGTTAGCAGATGCAAACGTCCAATCACATCCCTCAATGTCCTTCAGTACTTTTCCTTTAGTTCACCCCAGTGTTTATTTATTTATTTATTTATTTTTCAACTCAGTATTTAAAAGGCTTCCTGCCTTTTGTTTCTGCAGAGTTGAGCTCAGGTTGCACTGAGGTCTCTCCCCTACTGCAGTAGCACTGAATAACATCTGTCTTACTGCCTTTAACTCGTGTCCAGCTTTGTTTCTCTCTCACAGTATACAACAGTGAAGCTATCCTCCCAGTCAAGACAGTGAACACAGCCAACCCCTCAAAAGTCCCCTTGGATCCCGTAATAACTCCTCCCTCCTGAGCCTCCCCACCCACTCCCCATCCCCAGGCAACCACTGATGTGCTTTCTGCCCATATAGACTAGATTGCATTTTCCAGACTTTTTTTTCCCAGTTTTATTGAGATATAATTGACACACATCACTGTAAAAGTTTAAAGTGTACAGCATAATGATTTGACTTATATATGTTAGGAAATGATTACCACAATAAGTTTGTTAGCATCCATCATCTCATATAGATACAATAACAAGAAAAAGAAAAAAAAGGAAAAAATTTTTTTCCTTGTGATGAGAACTCTTAGGATTTACTCTCTTAGCAGCTTTCCTATATGTCTTACAGCAGTGTTAGCTGTAGTCATCATGTTGTACATTACATCCCTAGTACTTATTTATCTTGTAACTGGAAGTTTGTACCTTTTGAACACCTTTCTCCAATGCCAATTCTAAAAAACTTACTTAGACTTTTTTACTATATATGGGATTACACAATATTTATTCTTTCTTTGGCTTCTTCACTCAGAAGAATTATTTTGAGACTCATCCATGTTGCTGTGTGTGTCAATAGCTTACTTCTTTTAATTGCTGAGTAGTATTGTAGTACCTATTATGTAGATAGATCACATTTTTTTATCCATTTACCCATTGATGGAGGTAGTTTCCTGTTTTTGAGTATTACAAACAAAGCTGCTAAGAATACTTGTGTACAGGTCCTTGTGTGGATGAATATTTCCTTTTCTTTTGGTTAAATATCTAGGAGTGGAATTTTTGGATCATATGGTAGATTCTATGTTCAACTTTTTAAGAAACTGCCCAATTCCTGGTTCTGCTAGTTTTCCTTTGTTGTTTTTTGGAGAGTTTTTCACAGATTCCATCAAATTTTCTGATGGAATGATCTGATAGATGCTCATGATCTGATAGTTGCAAATAAACACAGTTTTACTTGTTCTTTTCCAGTCTGGATGCCTTTTATTTAGTTTTCTTGCCCAGTTGTAACCTCAGTACAATTTTAAATAAAATTGGTAAGACCAAACATCCTTGTCCTGTTCCTGATCTTAAGGGAAAGTATTCAGTCTTTCACCATGAAGGAGGATGTTACACAGGCTTTTTGTACATGCCGTTTATCAGATTGAGGAAGTTTCCTTTCAATATTAGTTTGCTGAGGGTTTTCATCAGGAATGAATGAATGTAGGATTTTGTCAAGTACTTTTTCTTCATCTATTGGGGAGATGATCATACGATTTGTTTCTTTGGTTTTGGATTTTTAGTTAATACAGTGAATTACAATAATTGATTTCAAATGTTAAACCAACTCTGCATTCCTGGGATAAACCCCACTCGGTCATGTTGTATTATTTTTTAATATATTGTTGGATTTAATTTGCTAAAATTCAGTTAGAAGTTGTGCAACTATATTCCTGAAAGATATTAGTTCTGTCAGGGAGGGGAAAATTCCCCCCTTCCCCTCTTGGTTCTTATGACTGGTCAAATAATTAAAATGACATAAGGCAGGATAAGAGGGAAAAAATCAAATAAAGTTTAATGTGTGCACACAGGGAATTCACGTAAGCATGAAAAATTCCAAAGATAGTCAGGTAAAATGAGGTATATATGTCATTCTGGACTAAGGAGAAGGGGCATGGGTCTGGGGCCTTATTTGTTTTTTCTTTTTTATGTTCTTATTCTATTTTTCTTACTTGTTTCTTATTATTTTATTTTGCTTCTTACTATTTCAGTCAGTCCAAAATAATCCTTGAGCCAAAGAGACACATTTTAGGGTGGCAAATTCTGCTCCCCCACAGCTTTCTTTTCTTTTCTGCAGCTTTCTTTTCTTGTGATACCTTTGACTGGTGTCGGTATTAGGTTGATGCTGGCCTTATAGAATGAGTTGGGAAGTATTCCTTCTTCTTCCTCTTCAACATTTTGGGAAGAGTTTGTGTAGAACTTCACTATTTCTTCCTTAAATCCTTTTTAAAATTGACCAGTAAAGCCCCTGGGGCTTGTGTCTTAGTTCCTGCAGGCTGCCATAACAAAATAACATAGACTGGGTGGCTTATAAACAACAGAAATTCATTTCTCACAATTCCGCAGTCAAGAAGTTTGAGATCAGGATGCCCCTCCATGGTCGAGTTCTAGTGAGAGCTCTCTTCCAGGTCGGGGACTGGAGACCTCTTGTTTTATCATCACATGGTGGAATGGGCAGAGGAGCTTTCTCCAGCCACTCTTATAAGGGCACTAATCCCATCCACGAGGCCTCCACCCTCATGACCTAATCACCTCCCAAAGGTCCCATCTCCTAAACCATCCCTTTGGGGGTTAGGTTTCAATATGAATTTGGGGGGACACATTCAGACCATAGCAGCTTGGAGTTTTTATGGAATGGTTTTTAATTACAAATTCAATTTCTTTAATAAATATAGGGCTATGCTGGTTATATATGTTTTTCTTCAGAGAGATAGTGCAGTTTATCTCTCTCAAGGAATTTGTTCATTTTATCTAAGTTGTTGAATTTATTAGCATTAAGTTGTTTATAATATTCCCTTATTAGCTTTTTAACATCTGTAGCTGTCACCCCTCTCATTCTTGATTTTAGTGTTTTCTCTTTTTTTCTTGATCAGTCTGGCTAGAGGTTTATCAATTTTATTGATCTTTTCAAAGAACCAGATTTTGGTTTCATTGTTTTACTGTATTTTTTCCCCATATCATTCATTTCCAATTTGATATTTATTTCCTTTCTTCTGCTTCCTTGGGTTTAATTTGCCCTCTTTCTTCTAGTTTCTTAAGGTGGAACCATATTTGAGACTGTCCTTATCTCATCTAGGCATTTAGTGCTATAAATTTCCCCTTGCAGCCTCCCACAAATTCAGATATGTCGTTTTCATTTTCATTCATTTCAAAATACTTTCTAATTTCCCATTTAATTTCTTCTTTGGTCCTGGGTTATTCATAAGTGTGTTATTTAGTTTCTAAACAAGTGGGAATTTTCAAGAGCTCTTTCTGTTATCGATTTCTAATTTGATTCCTTTATGGTCAAAGAGCATACTTTAAATGACTTGAATCCTTTTAAATGTGTTGAGACTTGTTTTATGGCGCAGATCTGGTCTATCTTGGTAAATGTTCTGGGTGCACTTGAGAAGAACATGGGGAGTTTTTTGGTTCTTTCAGGTGGGAGAGTAAATCTGGTTCCTCCTTCTCCACCTTGTCTGAAAGCAGAATCCCAACAAACAGACTTTTAAGGAAGATAACAATCTCCAATTTGCATCAGCCCTCAGAGATTCCCAACTCTGTCAGCACAAAGGAGTCACCTGAGGAGCTTTAAGAAGAGGCTAGGGTCCCCCTCCCTTCTGAGATTCTGATTTAATTGGTCTGGGGCAGGATTGCCCACTAGAAGCAAAGTCTTGCAAGAGCTGAGAAGCTTAATTTGGTGCTTAGCCCCAGTTTTTATACCAAGACATGAGGATTTAAAATTTTGCAGGCAGAACCAATGTGTTTCTTCAGAACAGGTGCCAGGGTTCTGGCCAGTGACACAGGGCAGTATGGGGGAGGGGCAGTCCCTAATCAGCCACCCCCAAATAAACACATGAGCTAAGGAGAAAACATGGGCTTGTTGTGCAAATACAGGTCAAGACAATTCCCCAGTTGGGGAAATCTGAATAAAGACAGTACAGATGATATTAGGAAGATTATTATTAATTTTGTTAGGTGCCTTAATAACGGCTATGCAGAACAACATTTTTTTTTTTTTCATATGTGTACTGAAGTCTCTGGGGTGAATTTGGGGCTATAAGTTATTTTTAAATACTTAAGCAAAAGAAAACAATGGTTCCAGTCTCCTTCTTTCTTGTTCTAACTAAGATATAGCCTGTATCAACAGGACCCAAGATGACTCAGCACCACATGAACATTGCAGCAGGAAGGAGGAAGGAGGAAAGAGGGCACACATCCCCTCCTTGTGAGGACATCCCAGGAATTACATACAGCACTTCCTGGGACATCCACTGGCCAGAACTTAGCCACATGGGCAGACTTTACTGCCAGGGAAGTTGGGAAAATGGAGAATTTATTCAAGATGATCATAGGCCCCACTGAAACTCAACGTTCTTACTGAAAAGAAGAGGAGAACAGATAATAGGGAACAACAATTAGTCTCTGTCATCTATAAAACCAACTGCTTGAGCAAATTCTCAAAAGAATGTATTGCTATGGGGATAAAGAGGTGATTCCAGCAAGACAGTTGGAATCTAGCTGGGAATTCCAGGGAAAGCAAACCCTAATTTCATGAGTTAGTTGTGAAAAGAACATGTGTCCTTTTTTACTCAGAACTATTCAGACCTATAACACAGCACTTTAATGTGCAGACTAATCACCCGGGCATCTTGTTAAAATGCAGATTCAGATTCAGTAGTCTGGAGTGGAGCCCAAGATTCTGCATTTCTAACAAGCTCCCATGTGAGACCACCACTGCTGGTCTGAGGATCATACTTAGAGTAGCAATGGATAGCACCCTGCAATGTGCTGAATTGTGTCCTCCAAAAGATATGTTCAATTTCTAACCCCCAGTACTTATGAATGTGACCTTATTTGGAAGTAGGGTCTTTGCAGATATAATTAAGACATACATTAAGATGAAGTCATACTGAATTAGGGTGGGCCCTAAATCCAACCACTAGTGTCCTTATAAGAAGAGGAGGGGACACACAGAGATCCACACAGGGAAGAAGTCCATATGAAGATGGAGGCAGGGATTGGGGTAACACAGCTATAAGCCAAGCAATGCCAAGGATTGCCAGCAGCCACTGGAAGCTGGAAGAGGCAAGGGGAGATCCTCCTTTAGAGCTTTCATAGGGACCATGGCCCTGCCCACATCTTGAATTCACACTTCTAGCCTCCAGAAATGTGAGAGAATATGTTTCTGTTTTTCTAAGCCATGCAGTTTGTGGTAGTTTGTTGTGGCGGTCCTAGGACACTAATACACACCCCTTGATTTGGCATACGTTGGGACTGGAAGATTCTCGTAGGGTTCTGCACTGTCAATATTGTGCATTTGTACTTCATTTCCTTCATTCCAAGGGAATATTTCTCCAAGTGTAGAGCAAGACTCAGGATCTTCCTTTAAAATCCAGATTTATGGGCACCGCTCTACCTATGGAATCAATATTCCCAAAGATCAAGCCCAACATTAGCTTTTTAAATAGGTGCCCCAGCTGACAGGCTCTGTAGTGCTTTCTTTAAGATTCTGCAAAGTAGGCAGCCTCATTGTGTGATGTGGATTCAAGGCCAAGGTGCCTAAAAGCTGCTTCTCCACTGAAGATCTGCCCTGAAATCCCACTGTCAAGACCTCGATCCTTCAGCTAAAGGGATGGAGTAAAAAGCAAATGCCTCTGCAATTGAGCCAGATGCTTTCAATCTCTTCCCAGAGAAGAGCTACCTTGCATTCACCCAAATTCTGATGTCTCTATCTCAGATCACTTAATGCAATTACCATTTGACAGGTCTCTGTCCTTAGAGGTAAACAGCAGCACTTGACTTGAACACTGGTCAATGTTGGGACCTACTGGGTGAGAATGTCTGATGCAAGCTGGGAGCAGTCACTTAAACATTAGTTTGGAAAGGGCAGCAGAGGTAGATGGAAAGACCTGCTGTGCTGCTCACTCTCTGCCCACCATTTAAGCCATCTGAACTCCAGTGTCCTCTTCTGTAGAATGGGGGCTCTAATACCCACCCCTCCCACCTGGTAGGGGCTGTTGTGGCCACCACAGGGCTACAGGGAGTAAGAAGCTACTCCTGATGAAGGATGCGGGCAGGGAAGATAGAACAGGAGCTCAGTGGCGGTCCCGGGTGAGGAGAGACAGCCCGCTTCTCTGTTTTCCGAGAGCCTGAGCTGTGTGGTGGTGTTTTAGAAACTGCTATTAATTAACCGTGGCTGACTTAGTTGGCTGCTCTTTTTAATCATTTGCTTGGGGATGACTCTTTTGTTCTCTGTAAAATTAGTTTAAACACTCAAAATAATCATCTCTATGGATTTATTAAGAAAAAACACTAAAAAATGCAATTTTCCTTCCCTTTCTTCCTCAATCCCCAGCATCCACTATACTTTGAAGGAGTTTGATAGCGACATAAAAAAATGACGTAAAGCCCCTGGGGAACTTAACATAAGGGCAAACAAACCTTTGAAAAACCAACCCATGTGAAAAAAAAATCAGAACTGTTGTTGCCCTTCTGGGATGGGCAGGGATTGACCAAAGGTTACACGAGGGAATTTTCTAAGGTGACGGTAATATTCTATATCTTGATAGGGTTTTGTGGTTACATAGGTAAATGCATTTGTCAAAACCCAGTGAATGCCACAATGAGATATCAACTCACACTCGTCAGAATGGCTATTATTAACAAGACAAGAAATAACAAGTGTTGGGGAGAATGTGGAGAAAAGGGAACTCTCATACACTGCTGGTGGGAGTGCAAACTGGTGCAGCCACTGTGGAAGACAGTATTCTCAAAAATTAAGAATAGAACTATCCATACCATCCAGCAATTCCACTACTGGGTATTTATCTGGAAAAAATGAAAACACTAATTTGAAAAGATATGTGCACCCCTATGTTCATTGCAGCATTATTCACAATAGCCAAGAGATGGAAGCGACCTAAGTGTCCATCAATGGATAAATGGATAAAGAAAATGTGGTATGAATATTACTTAGCCATGAGAAAGAAGGAAATCCTGCCATTTATGACAACATGCACGGATCTTGAGGACATTATGCTAAGCGAAACAAGTCAGACCAAGAAAGACAAATACTGTGTGATTTCACTCATGTGCCGAATCTAAAACAAAAGACAAAATGAGAAACAAACTCATAGATTGATGGTTACCTGAAGGGAAGGGGGTTGGTGGGAAAGTGAAATGGGTGAAGGAGGTCAATTGTATGGTGATGGATGGTAACTAGACTTCTGGTGGTGATCACTTTGTAGAGTATATAGTTAGCAAATTATAATGTTGTACACCTGAAAAATAAAATAAAAACACTCCTTTGAGAAGGAAAACAAAACCCCAGTGAATGTCTGTGCATTTCATTGTATCTAAATACTACATACAAGTAAGAAATTGATCCACCAAAAAGTTTCTTTTCTACTTAATGAAAACACCACCTTTTGGTATATATGAGAAGAATACCATGTTACTGAATGGTGGCCTCGTCTTGTATTAGAAAGCAGAGCCTGACAAGTTTTCCGGCCACCAAGAGGCCTTGCTTGGTCAGAAAGACTCCTGCTGAGGTCCACGAACTTGGAGCACCATCAGAATGTGAACTCTGTCTGGTACAGCATAACAATCACTAGTCTGGCTTCTGCAGTCTGACCCACCTGGTTTTCAACCCCACCTCTACCACTTCCTATGACTGGAACAAGTCACTTAACTTCCAAACCTGTACTCATTTGTACAATAAGAATAACAATTGTATCTATTTCATAGAGTTGTTATTGCAGGGACTAAATAAGAATTTAACACAACTATGACAGACGGTAATCACTGGAGATTGTTGGCTATTGTCACAGATGTTTGTATTAGTATTTATCAGACTTCAAGGTCTATGTACTTTTTAAAACTTTGTTGTTTATTTTTTTAATAAGAGTAGAGGTAGCAAATCCTTGTTTCAGCATGTAGTGAAGGAATTATGTCTATTTAATTCTATATTGCCACAACCATTTTTAGAAAAGTGCTTACAAGTAACAAAACACCCTTTATTTTACAAACATTATGAGCCCAGTTGTGTCCCCTGCAAATTCATACGTGGAAGCCCTAACCCCCCCAGTACCTCAGCATGTGACTTTATTTGGAGATAGGATCTTTAAAGATGTGGTTAAACTAAAATGAGGTCATTAGAGTGAGCCCAATTCCAACATGACTGGTGTCCTTATAAGAACAGGAGACTAGGACACAGACAAGTACAGAGGGAAGACCACGTGAAGTCACCGGGAGAAGATGGCCATTTACAAGCCAAGGAGAGAGGCGTCACGAGAAACGAACTCTGTCGACACCTTGATCTCAGACTTCCAGCCTCCAAAACAGTGAGAAAATAAATTTCTGTTGTTTAAGCCACCCAATCTGTGGAACTTTGTTATGGCAGCCCTAACAATGCAAACTAATGCAAGTGTGTATTAATAAATAATTTATAAAAAGATGAAGAATGATTAACAAACATTTTAATTATAAGAGTACCACCTGCCATTTTTTGATTATTATTTTTTTAAGAGCAGTTTTAGGTTTACAGCAAAATTGAGAGGAAGGTACAGAGATTTCCTATATACTTCCTGCCCCCCAATATGAATAACCTCCCCCATTATAAACACCCCCCATCAGTGTGACACATTTGTTACAATTGATGGGCCTACATTGACACTTCATGCCAAAAGTCCAGGTTACCTTAGGGCTCACTCTTGGTGTGTACACTCTACAGCTTTGACAACATACCTGACAGGTATCCATCATTACCAAGTATTTTCACTGCCCTAAAAATCCTCTCTGCTCCACCCATTCATCCTCCTCCCACCCCAACCCCTGGCAACCACTGATCTTTTTACTGTGTCCATGGTTCTGCCTTTTACAGAATGTCACATAGTTGGAATCAAACAGTATGTAGCCTTTTCAGATTTTCTTCTTTCACATAGCAATATGCATTTAAAGTTCCTCCATGAATTTTCATGGCTTGATAGCTCATTTCTTTTTCGTGCTGAATAATATCTTATTGCCTAGATGTACCACAGTTTATTTATCCATTCACTACTGAAGGACATCTTGGTTGCTTCCAAGTTTGAGCAATTATGAATAAAGCTTCTAATAAACATTTATGTGCAGATTTTTGTGCGGACGTAAGTTTTCAACTTCTCTGAGTAAATACCAAGGAGCACAACTGCTGAATCATATGGTAAGAGTATGTTTAGAAACTGCCAAACCGTCTCCCAAAGTGGCTGAAGCATATTATATTCCCACCAGCGATGAATGGGAGTTCCTGTTGCTCCATATCCTTGCCAGCATTTGGTGGCGTCAGTGTGTTGGATTTTGGCCGTTCTAATAGGTCTATAGGGGTGTGTCATTGTTTTAATTTGCATTTCTCTGTGACATATGATGGAGCATCTTTTTATATGTTTATTTGCCATCTGTATATCTTCTTTGGTAAGGTATATGTTAAGGTCTTTGATCCATTTTTTTAATCAGTTGTTTGTTTTCATTTTCTTGACATTGTCACTCACAGAGCAGAAGTTTCTAATTTTAATGAAGTCCAGCTTATCAATTACTTCTTTCATGGATCATGCCTTCGGTATTGTACCTTTAAAGCACCACCATACCCAAAGTCATCTAAGCTTTCTCCTATGTTATCCTCTAGGAGTTTCATCGTTCTGCATTTTACATTTAGGTCTATGATCCATTTTGAGTTAATTTTTGTGAAGAGTGCAAGGTCTATGTTTGGATTCGTTTTTTCATATGTGGATGTCCAGTTCTTCCAGCACCATTTGTTGAAAAGACTGTCTTCCTTCCATTGTCAAATATCAATTGACCATATTTTTGTGGATTTTTTTAAAATGCAACTTTACATTGAATACAAAACCAGCTTTTGCTTATGTTTTATAAACAAAGAATAAGTCACAATACAAACTTAGTCCCCAGGTTATGTTTCACATTATATGATTTATATTTCAATAAGTAGAATTTGTTACTGTCCAGTGCATTGTTTTAAATTTCCCACTGAAGATATGTTATTCTTAAATTTGATTAAGAATCTTAATCAGGGGCTGGCCCCTTGGCGTAGCGGTTAAGTTCACACTCTCTGCTTTGGCGGCCTGGGGTTTCACAGGTTCAGATCCCGGGCGTGGACAGACGCACTGCTTGTCAAGCCATGCTGTGGTCGTGTCCCATATAAAGTAGAGGAAGACGGGCACAGATGTTAGCCCAACGCCAGTCTTCCTCAGCAAAAAGAGGAGGATTGGCAACAGATGTTAGCTCAGGGCTAGTCTTTCTCACACACACACAAAAGAATCTTAATCAAAGATTAAGAATCTTAATTTTAGCTCAGAATCTACAAGAGGTACAAGTGCTATTGTAATTTCCCAATACTTAGGGAGGTTTCAAGAGTATGTGATTGGGTAGGACACAAGAGGACTCAGAGATTAATGACTGCTGGTATGTGTATTAACTCTGTTTTCTTATTTTCCGTATTCTTGATAATTGGCATCTGGGTCCTCACTGACCAGGGAGATACTGCCCCTCCCACAGTTTACTAGTTCCTAGAGATAGCAAAGAACCCCCCTTTAAGTGTGCCTCAAGTTTCATATGCAAACCAATCAATCTAGAGCCCACATCCCCAGTTCCTCCATCTGGCTCTTACACTACAAACCACTATCCATCTACCCTAATCAACCCAGAACCAGGTACCAGACAACCAGGGACAGCCCCTATGCCACAGAGCCCACTGCAATCACTCAAACTAGCCAATCCTAAGTCTGTTTACCCTGCCCTGCCTTGCCTTTCCTGAGGAAACCACAATAAAGGGATGTCTAAATGAATTACTGAAGGTCTTGCCTTCTGTGTTTTCTCATCTGAGAACTGACCAAAAGGGGCAGGGCTAGTGACAAAGACTGTCTCCTTGGCCAAACTCTAGTCAGGCTCCTCTGAACTCTCTTCTAAACAAGGCCCTGACTTTGGGGCTTCCAAAAATCTTTACATTGTCCACTTTTAGCAAGAATCCTGCTAAGCCAGTTTAGTCAGATTCCGCCCTTCTACATATGTGGTCCCCTTGATGTCTGATTCGGTTCTTCATCCGCCACCATCCCCAGGTGATGCCCGATCACCCCAGCTTCCTTCAGCAAGAATCCTGTGAGGTTGATTTAGCCAGAGTTCCCCTAACCCCTGATGCTTCCTCTTGGTAATTTTCCATCCCCTGACCTCTGCTCTGCTCCTTGTCCATAAATCCCCACTTTTCTTTGCTGTATTTGGAGTTGAGCCCAACCTCGCTCTCCCACTGCAAAACTCCACTGCAGTAGCCCTCTTGAATAAAGTTTTCCTTCCCAACTTTAACAAGTGACAGGAATCAGTTTTTCTTCAACCCTAGTCCTGGGATCTTAGACAATTTGCCAGCCCATCTTCAGGATCCCCCTCTCCATTCTTCTCTCCTCTTCCTCCTTTGTCATCTGTGCCTCCTTCTATCCCCTTTCCAGTTGCCCCATCCCTATGTAAACAGTGCTCTATGCTGGTGGAGCAAAAGAAAAAGATCTTTTTAAAAAAATTATCAAAAGTCTTAGTGCCTTAATATACGTGTTTTTCTATCTCTGGAGGGTTTGCTTAAAAATACATATGTATTAGGAAGAGGACCGTGTAACCACACAAGGAGAAAAAGTACTCCTGGTGCAATATCAGGTGTCTGGAACAGTTAGACTTTCTCAGGGAGACAACTGGGGGTAGGACAAGCTACGTCCGAGCCTCCCAAAGTGGGTCCCTTCTGCCATCCCTACTCCTCCCCTGGGTTAAGCTGGCTCCACTGCTGGATTTCTTCCAGCATTAATTCAAACTCTTGTGTCTTTCTATTCTGACTCCTTTCCATATTTCAAACTGGAGCCCTGATTTTTCCTTTTTTGAAGGTTGCTCTTCCTGGCCAGCCTGAAAAGCCTTCACAGCTTATCACCACAGCACTAGGAGCACACTGCTGAGATCAGCACCAGCTAGGCGGGGGGGGGGGGGGGGGGGGTGGGGGGTGGGGGGGGGGGGAGCACCCCCTCCTCACAACACCAGATCTCTGTCAGCCACCTCAGGCCTCTAAGGAGCGACTATGCATTTCTCGGCTCATAGACATTCAAAATAGGGCAACATTATCTCTTGGGTACACTACCACATGCCTTCAGAGCTTTTCCTCTCCTGTGTGTGATAGGAGTGAGTTTTTCTCTAACTCAACGTAGTGGAAAATCTCAAGATGGTTCTGTCTAATTTCACCCAGTATAGAGGTGCCCCAATATTTAGGTCAGGGGGCCGTCTGTTCCACGATGCACCACACCTCTAAAGGCTTAGGCCCACCCTACCTCTTAGGGGGCTTACATCCTGGGCTATAGAAAGGAAGACAGGTGAGTTTTTTGGGACTGAACACGATTTGGTGGCTGACACAGGCACCGTCCCCCTGGGCACTGCGTGGGGGCTTCTGGCTGTGGAGGAAGGTGACCCTCACCAGACTCTGAGAAGGAAAACTGAGTGAGGCAGTCTGTGGTCTATGCACGTACAGCGCTCATTCAGATGGAGAGCAGGTGGGCTGCAGGCCTGGAGAGGTCCCCATGAGCCATCCTAGAAGTCAAGAGGAGGCTGACGGCCTCTGGAGGTGAAATCCACCCTCCGGATTCTGCACCCCACCCAGACTTCATCAGACTCACCCCTGTGTCCAGTCCCCTCCCCCAACCCAGGGAATCCCTTCTAGATTCAGGTACAGGTACAAGAATTTAGACTTCTTTCCAGCCATTGCTTCCAAATCTCTGTCTAAGTGCATGTGTCCCTCTATTTTTCTGGGACTTTGGAAATTCGAAGACCAATCATTGAAACTTTTGTCCTTTCCTGTGCTCTGCATATCCTTAGGCAATGAACATAGAGTGCCTCAGGAGTCTATTGACCCCTTCTCAAAGTAAAATTTTTAAATGCATAAAAATAAAATAAAAAAGAAACCAATCATATTGAAATACAGTTGTCAGTATATCAAAAAAATCTGTCATATAGTAATACATGTGCTTCTTTATTAATACATTAATAAGATCAAGTATCTTGATTTCAAAGGGTTGATGTGCATAAATGTTATTTAGAGACATTGATACAAATATAATATGTTATGAAAATATCTGTGTTTTCTATTGGTTACAAAGTCATGGGTACTGTGAATACTATGAGGTCATTGAAAAGCTAAATCTCAATGAGAGGTTATGTCAAGACCTGTGAAGGGCTGAGACTTTGCCCTGCTTGTAAGGATAACAAATTAGTGTGCTATGGTTTCCTGGATGCTCATAGAAGACGTGACACTCCTGGGTCAGAGACAAAGGACAGTTTATGACTCCGAGCCACAGCAGGCAGAGTATCAACATTTGTGCCGGTTCTCTGAGCCTCATTTCCCACAGGGTAACGTGAAGAGGGCCAGAGACACCTGCACACACAGTGGGTTGTATTATATTATTTATGTTAACATGTAATGGACTTATTGTTTTTAAACGAAGTAATAAATATTTCTAAAATTTCTCAATTTTAATTTCTAAAATATTGATAGTGAAACCCACATGATCAAAAACTCTTTGGGGCCAACAATAAGTTTTAGGTGTATTTATAAAAATTTACAGTCTTGAGACCAAAAGGTTGAGAACCTCCAGCTTAACTGATCAAAGAGCAAGTATAGGAGGGTAGGCAGGAGGCAGAATGAAATACTGGAAATAAAAAACATATTAGATAACAATCAAAAACATTTTAAAAAAGGGTGTTGAACTAGATGATACCTAGGGTCCCAACATTAGGATCCTGCAACATGGGGGGATAAAACTCTCTTCAAGACCGAAGTCAAAGACATTCCACTGGAAGACAGCAAAGCACTGGGTAGGACCGGATCCTTCCAACAGCCTGGGAACCCAAGGCTTGACTCTTCCCTCCAGTGCAATTCACGTAAACCCCACCAGACACTCTAGACCAGAGGAACAAGGAGGAAATCAGAAAGACTGAGTATTTATCCAAAAGAGACTGAAATAAGCATTAACTGGCCAGCTTAGGGTCCTCTCCCTGACTCCCTGCCACTTCCTGATGGGAACTCCAGAGGAAAATGAGATCCATTCTATAAAAGGAAGCAGCAGCCCTCTTTTTATATATCCAAGTTACTGTCTATCATCCTACACTCTGTGAAAGGGGTCTGGTGTCAGAGCAGGTGGAGGAGATGTTGAGTTAGGGCTTTGCATCTCTAGGAGTCCAGGGTCAATGTAAAGTGGTCGTCAGGCAGCACACTGGTTGCCTGAGCAGAAACAGAGCCTTTGGAAGATTGGGGGTGAGGGGCATGGGGAAAACCAAGAGCAGAGGAGCCCCAAAATAGAGCCAAAGTTGTTTCCTTTACAGTTTTGCATAGGCTGAAAATAGAAGTCAGGAGTGTATATAATTTAGATTTTTGGATTCTTGTCTTTCTCTATTTTCAGTCATGGTCTCTTGGCACACATAACACATTTTTTTCCCCTTTTCCTTGGCTGCCAGCTTCCTCACTTTTTAATTCACATCATGTGATTTCCTCTGGAAGTATGGTGTGACAACTAGAGCCATCAAGGTTGACGGTGGAAGAAGATGCTCTTGGCGAGGAGGAGCAGCTGCACCGCTTTCCACGCAACATCCTCTCCCTGACATCTCCATTCCTCCCCAGGCCCTGATTTACTGTGTCCTTGATGTCTTTCCTGATTTATTTCCATTCGCTGGCCTCAGGAAGGTGCTGGAAAATCAGTCAATACTAAAGTATCAGTGCCCAGCTGGCTGTTCTGGTTATCTATCGCTGCATGATAAACCAGCCCAAATGCAATGTCTTAAGACAACAGTCATGTTATGATTATCACTGGGGTCCAGCATGCTGACTAGGCTCAGCTGGGCACTTCTTGCTCAGGTCTCATCTGCAGGAGCAGTCAGACGGAAAACCCTAGGCGTGGGTGACTCCAGAGTTCAAGGGGGAATCATCTGGAGGCTTCTTCTCTTACATATCTGGCAGTTGGTGGCAGCTGTTGGCTAAGACCACAGCTGGGGCTGTGGCCAGAACACCTACATGTGGCCTCTCCATGTGGCCTGGGTTCCCTCACGGTGGCTGGGTTCCAACAGCAAGCATCCCCAAGAGAGCCAGGGGAAAGCTGTGTCACCTGTTGTGATCCAGCCTCAGCAAAAGTTCCGCCATGCTCTATTTGTTGGAGTGCTCATAGCTCCCACCAAGATCTCTGGGGAGGAGACACAGACCCCAGTTTCAGTGGGAAGAGCATTAAAGAATTTTGGGGGCCAAAGCAAGTCAGTGCTCTCTCTTTCCCCTACTTGGCCAAGGCTGGACCACTGAAACCCAGCTTCACTAAAATACTAGGGCTTCACTTGCCACTGATGTAGGTAATCTGCTTTATACTAGGAATGGCAGAGACTGCTAGCTGTTGCTAAAGATCACTTCTTCCTTTCTTATTTAGGAATAGTACCCACAGGTTTTAGCTGGGCACATGGCTGCCCAGAATATGAGCCTCTATTCCCCAGCTACTTTGCAGTTAGGTTTGGACATGTGACTAAGCTCTGGCCAAGGAACAGAATCAGAAATGTCATCTAAACTTCTGGGGGGTGTCTTTAAAAGGAGGGAGAAAGTTCTTCCTTTTTTTCTCCTCTCATCTCGGTGGAATGTGGAAGTGACAGCTGAAACAGCCGTCTTGGACCTCGTGGATAAGGGCCACACCAGGAGCAGGGGAGCCTGAGTCCCTGCTGATTTGCGACCCGTCACTTCAGCCCAGAAGTGTCTACTTAAAGACTTAGTCTGTGAGAGAATAAAACTTTGTGGGCTGAAGCCACTACAATTTGGGCTTCTTGTCATTGGCAGCTGAAGCTCATCCTAAAATGACATATAAAGCAAAGCTCCCTTTCTGGGCTTGATGTTCACGTCCCGGAGGGTGGAACCTTCCAGGGAAAAAGATCTTCCCCAGGTCCTTCCACGTGGTGAAGATCCTGTTAGTACTCACAGGATCATTAGATTCTCTGCTGAGGCCGGTGTTTCTCAGTGAGGGGGTCAGGGAGGGCGCTATTGGCACTGGGGGCAGAAGCATTTTTTGTTGTGCAGCGTACTTGACTAAAGGTCAATAGCAGACCCCACCACCATCCCCAGCAGTCATTGTTCAAAAACAAAAGTCTCTTATAGACAACAATATTGTATTATAATCATAAAACTTGCTAAGAGACTGGAATTTAATTATTCCAACCACTAAAAAGAAATGATAATTATGTAACATGATAGAGGTGCTAATTATTGTTACAATGGTAATCATATTACAATTTATAAATGTATCAAACGAACATGTTGCACATCTTAAATTTATACAATGTTATATGTCAAATATATTTCAATTAAAAAAAAAGTCTCAGGGGCTGGCCCGGTGGCGTAGTGGTTAAGTTTGTGCACTCAGCTTCAGCGGCCCGGGGTTCACATATTCAGATCCTGGGATCAGACCTATGCACCATTTATCAAGCCGTGCTGTGGCAGGCGTCCCACATATAAAACAGAGGAAGATGGGCATGAATGTTAGCTCAGGGTTAATCTTCCTCAACAACAAAAAAAAGGTCTTACCTTTTCAAATGGTCCCTAGGTACATGATACCACCCTCAGTTGAGAACCACTGCTCCAGACCAAAGAGACTGACCCTCTCTCCCACCCACTTTAGAAGTTCTTTCTTTCTTTCTGATGACTAATACTGGGCATGACCCCTCCCATACCCACAGCGTATGACCTCACCATGTCACCATAGATGGACAAAGTGGTTCTTAACTCAGGTTGTCAGAAGACCTTGCTGGGTGTGAGAACTTGCCAGATTTAGTAAGATGGAAAGTCAGCGGGAGCACAAATAAAACTAGGACAGCAGACCTGGATGCTTGTGCTCTATTCCATGGAGCTTACGTACATACTTGTGGGAAGAAAGAACATACATCAAAACAAAGGACAGAAGCCACTGAAATACAACTGACATTTCAAACTGGTTTTTCAGGAAATATCCTCCTTTCTCAAACATCAGTGAAAAATAAGCTATAGTGGAAGAGTCACTGAGCCAGGCAACTTCTTAAGTTTGCAAGTTTTCAAGTACAGTCATGTGCCACATAACAATAGACCGCATATACAACGGTGGTCCCATAAGCTTAGTACCATAGAGCCTAGTTGTGTAGTAGGCTATACCATCTAGGTTTGTGTAAGCGCACTCTATGATGTTCGCACAACAAAATTGCCTAACAACACATTTCTCAGAATGTATACATTTCTCAGAACACACTTCTCATCCCTCTTGCTAAGCAAGGCACGACTGTATTTTTAATATTGCTGCAAAGTTAAACCATGAATGACTCATTCTATAGTTATACATCTCAAGGTCAAAGAACTAACCTACTTCAGAAGTCTTTTGAAAGTGGCTTTTGAGAATAAAAGGCATGCAAATATCAGTAAAGCAGAACCACCTTTTCTTGAACAACATCATCTTGGTGCAAAAACACACATGGCATTCCCACATATCCTGGGCTGGGTGCTGTCTTACATATACCGGGCCTCGTGTCCCCAGATTTCAAGATACCCTCAGCCTGGACATTTTTTCCTCACTTGCTCGAGGAAGCAGATGGGCATTGCATGGGGGCCCCTCCCCCACCCCTGCAGCTGGTTCCTCCATAACCCTTCACTTTGGGACCACTCCCCAGCGTGTACATCACGCCAAGAAGAGAAAACCGTGAAAGCAGCTCTGTAAGAGCATCAGTTTTAAAGGCTGTTGTAGGTCTCACAACACACGAAGGCATCTTTTTACTGCTCTGCTCCATGGTAGGAAGCTTTTAAAAACTGATCACATTTCCTTCTCAGCTTCAAATTGCAAATTGCATTAAGGCTCATGGCACCGCGAGGCTACAGTCACACTTTCACAACCCCAGTTAACACAGGAGCCTGAGAGTCATTCGAATGTCTAACATTACGAGGCATCTGCTCCACGACAAGGAGTATTCCCACCTTCCTTTGTACTATAAGAACCTGGCCTTCCCAAGATTTCAGATGGTCAATAAAAAAACCTCCTTCCAATGTAGGATTGCCAGACTTAGCAAAACACAAAAAAACCCCAAAACTGAAAAATCAGGATGCCCAGTTACATTTGAATTTCAGATAAAAAACTTCTTTCAGTGTCTGATCCATGCAATATTTGGGACATACTTATACTAAAAACTTATTTATTGTTTATCTGAAGTTCATATATAACTGATAACCCTATACAGGTAACAAAAGGACTCTCTGAGTCAGAATTCTTTGGGATGCTTGTGACAGAAACCCAGCTCATATTAGCTCAAGTAAAATGGGGAATTAATTGGCTGATAAAACTGAAAAGTCCAGGGATAGATCTAGCTTCAGACATGGCTGGATCCAGAAGATCAAATGACATCATCAACACCAGGTGTTTGTCTCTGTCTTTTTCAACATATTAGGCCGATGTCTCCATGTCGTGGTCCTAAGCAGCTCCAGGTTTATCTTCTCCCAGTACAGGCTGCCTTAGTGGAGAAAAGAGCTTCTCTTTCCCAGTAGCTCCAGTGAATGTCCCACAATGGAGCCCCATTGGATTAACCGGGTCGTGTGCTCATCTGTGAACCAATCACTATAGCCCTGGGAGTCGGACATAGTATTAGTCTCCCGTTGCTGCCATAACAAATTACCCAAACTGGGTGGCTTAGAACAAGTGAAGTTTTATTCTCTCGTGGTAGTGGGGGTAGGGCCGTGCTCTCACCAACGGCTCTAGGGGGGAATCCATTCCTGGCATCATCCAGCTTCTGGTGGCTCCAGGCATTCCTTGGCTTGTGGCCACATTGCTCCAGTCTCTGCCTCTGCAGCCACATTGCTCCCTCCTCTCTGTCTCAAAACTCCCTCTGCCTTTCTCCTACATGGACACTTAGGATTGCATTTCAGGCCCACCCGGCTAACCCAGAATGAGCTCCTCCTCTCAAGATCCTTAACTTAATCACATCTTTTGTTCTAGAAAGTAATGTTCAGAGGTTCTGTGGATTAGGACATGGAATATCCTTTGGTGGGGGGGGGTCACCATTCAGCTCACTGCAGACATTTAGGATAGAAAAGTCAGTGAGGAATAGTTCTCAAAAAAATGGTGGTACCTGAAGAAGGGAAAAATGGATGCTGGAAAGCAGACATAGCCAGACGTGCATGGCCAGGACTTCCTGTTCTGTTCTGCTGGTCTCATGTATTCAGTACTTGGAGCGTGCCTCCAACATGCCGGACACTGTGCTGCCCACAGGAGCTTGCAGTCCAGACTGAAGTGTTATCCAGCACCTACCACGTGAGTGTCCGGGAGGGTACCAAGCTAACAAGGCCCTTCCTTCGGGAACTTTGCAGACTTCATATTGTAGGGCAGGATGTGGTGGGCGCTACAGAGTCGCTTCTGCCTGGGGCTTTGAGCTGAGTTGTGAGAAACGGAAGGGGAAAGGGGAAACTTCCAGACAGAACAGCAGAGCAAAGCTGGCTGCGGGGGGCGCAGGAGACCGGCGTGGCATGGTTTGGAAATTTGGACAGATAGCCTAGAATGCCAAGATTCTATATAGGCAAGGAAAACCCACAAAAGTTATTGAAGACACAGGTGACGTGACCAGACTGGTATTTGGGGAAGACGATACTGCTGCATAGAAGGGTTTGCTGAGTCGGAGGTAGACCTGTGAACTCTTGGCAAAGCGCTACATTTCCATCCTACCCCCCCATCTACAATGATGCCCCAACCCAAACTAGGCCCCTTGATGTTCCGCTTCATGCTTTTGTCCTTCTAGGCTTGTCATCATGCTGGGCTATTTCTCCTTTACATTTCCCCCTTTATTAAAACACCCAACCCTCTAGGCCTGTGTCTGGCTCCTGCAGCACACCCGGCTTCCCCCGTGTCCAGTCTCCCCAGTGCATGGCAGCCAGTGGTGACCAACAGCAGCTTCCCTGGCGCCCAAAGCGGTTTTGTAAAGGAGTACTTCCAATGAGATTCCTACCTGTCAACAGCCTTCTTGGGCACCATAGAAGGTGATTTCTGGAAAGTTGCACAGGGCAAGTTCTACTGGCACCACAGCAACTTCTGTGCCCTTCAGGGAGCCATAGCCCTCTCCAATGAGGTCTCAATTTCACTCCTGAGGGTGGGTGGGTAGATGGGGGCGTCTCTTCCTCAGATGCTCTATTTCAGCCCTGGGATAGTGGCTGTTCGCATACCTGCCACTCCTATATTCCTTAGAGTTCTCTTTGCTTCTTATTAGACCCTCATTAGTCCAAACCCTGCTATAGTTAGTGATCCTTTATATTAAACTTTCCCTGTTCAAATTACTGTGTGTTTTCTCTCACCCATTGGAAGCAGACTGATACACCATCCTTCTAGACCTGCATTGTCCAATATGGTAGCCATTGGCCACATGTGGCTATTGAGCACTTATACTGTGGCTAGTGCCAAGGAGGAAATGAATTTTTAGTTTAATTTAACTTAAACTAAAAAATACTGTGAAGTAGCATGAATTTTTTTCCATTACTTTATTGCATGTAAGATGTCTCATTAACATTTTATTATATTAATTACATCTTGAAATGATAATACATTGGATATAGTGGGTTAAATAAATTATATTAAAATTATTTTCACTTGTTTGACTTTTTTATGTGTCTACTAGAAAATTTAAACCTATATACATGGCTTGAATTCTATTTCTATATGACAGCCCTGTTCTATACCCACTTTCTATATAGTCTTTCCTGATTTTCCTGAACAGATTTGACCTCTGCCTCCTCCATAGCTCTTTGAATTTCTCTAAGGATATTTGTGGGGGACATTTGCTAGTTTTTTGCCTGCCAGCATCCTATCTACTCTTTTTATAGGCATCTCAATCTCCTTTTGGGGGAATGTCCCATGATGAGACATTGTAGGCTTGATGAGAATTAGTGACCACATCCCACTACAGAAACCAGAGGGGATGTCCCTGCCAGCCTCGGGGATGGGCATAGAACCAAATTCCTTCACCTGGAATCTCCCTCCAGACACTCTCTAACTTGAGCAAGTGTTGCAAGGACATGGGGTTGGTTGGAGGTCCTATTTCTTAAAGATGTGGCAGTGTGGCATATACATTACAGTCATCTTTCTGCTGTGTCACTTTTGCAGTGATTTCTGCTGCCTAGACCTCTGCAGCATCTAGGTTTTCCAAATTGATTGGAAGTCAATCAATATGACTTCACTGATTCTCATGATTGATTCTGTGAGAACCTGACATTTGTCTAATCAATTCTCCTTTTTCTTAAGATGTATAGAGGCTGCTTCTGTTGTTTGTAACCAAGAACTCTGATTGATTCTGCACTGATGTTGTCCTACTATGTATTACATTGAGTTCTAGCAAGTTCTAGGCTATGGGGAAAGTCCCAGAATTGAAAGATAAGCTGAAGAGTCAGGCTTTGGGAGGCACAGGTGCCAGCCCTACAGATCTACGTGTCAAAAATAATGGGTGCCATCACTGAGATAAGAGCACCTCGATCCTTTTCAGTCCTTGGGTCATGACTTTGTTCATTCCAGGAGCAGAGTATAATCGACCAGCTGAGGGTAGGGATCTGTGGTAGGCAGAATAATGGCCCCCCAAGACATTCACGTCTTAATCCCTGGAACCTGTTAATGTTACCTTAAACGGCAAAAGGAACTTTGCAGTTGTGATTAAGTTAAGGACCTCGAGGTGGGGAGATTACTTTGGATTATTTGGGCGAGACCAATGTAATCACAAGGGTCCTTAAACGTGGAGCACCTTTCCCAGCTGGATCAGAGAGAGGTGACCATGGAAGAAGGATTAGAAAGATGTTACTAATTTTGAAGAACGCTGGTTTTAAAGATGGAAGAAGGGGGTAACGAGCTGAGGAATGCAGCTAGACCCGAGAGGCTGGAAAAGACAAGGGCAGGGATCTTCCCCAGAGCCTCCAGGAAGGGATGCAGCCCTGCTCACACCCTGGTGTAGCCCAGCGAGATTTTCAATCTATAGGACTGTAAGATGCTAAACGGGTTGTTTCAAGCCATTATATTTGTGATAATTTGTTACGGCAGCAAACAGAACACTAATACAAGTTCCACACCTTGAGCTGGAGAGGACATCACTTTGATTGACAGTTCTACCAAGGCTGTATCCCTTGGAGCAGGCGGAAGTTTCCTGTGTGAAAATCAGGTGCCACCAGCAAATGAGGGAAAGGATGCTGAACAGGAAAACACAGGTCCCCACTGCAACCACCCACCACAGCCCTCTGTACACTGTTTAATCAAAATCTGTCCAAAGGAACTTTTGGGGCCAGTAAATGATTAGGTTAAATATTCTGGATGAGAAACCTTGAGGAAATAGCAGAGAACTTTATAAGGAATGTAAATCCAGTACTTATACAAGCAATATGTATATTACTGCATCTTAAAAACTCCAAATTTTGTCATAAAGATTCTCATGAAACTTGAAAAGGACTGATTCCCCCTCAGTAAAGATGTAGTTAGTTCAGCCAGCTGCCCTAGTACATAGACATACAGACCTGTTCCATGACGTCTTTAAGAATCACTGGCTTAGTCACTGACTAACTAGTCGCTGCTAAATGAGACACTAATAAAGACTTACTGAGAGGCAAATGAGATGGAAGTTATGGTCCACCAGTCTAAGAAGGCGAAACATAACTAGGAGAGCCACAAGGAGCAATAAAGGGAATTTACTGTACCTGTCCAAAAATCCTGATTGTGGTCACTTAAGGTCACCAGAAGATCAGAGCAAGGTGATGCAAGTCAAGTCATTGGAAGAGCCAGGGCTGATGTCCAACACACTCTCGGCTTCTGAACACTTGGTCTGACCAGACAGTAGTTTCACAGTGAATAACAAAAATATCATTCTGAAATATAGCAGAATATTACTCTAAAGGGTTCATGTATTGTCACTCATAATTCAGTTAAGAGGTTTTGGCTCAAGAACATACTTATTCCTCAGTTAAGGAGACCCATGCTCAGGTGGCAGTAAGGTATCTTGGTCACCTTGTCCAAGGTAAGTCTTTGTTCTGGCTGAAAACAATTTTGGCTGTGAGCACTCCCTTAGAAATTTGTGTCAATACTTGTTTTTTTGTTGTTGGGATTTGGGAGGGGTGAGAGGAAGGGGTTCCTTTCTCAGACACCGAACTAGGTAGGCTTGAAAAGAGATGATTCTAGGACAATTGTTCTCAATCCTGGCCAAATGTTAGAATTATCTGGGAAGCTTTAAAACAAACAAAAATACCAATGTTCAGGCTCAGAACTCTAGAGGGGGAACCTGACATCTGAATACTCTAAAAGCTCCCGGATAAATTTAACACCTGTCCATGCTCAGGGTTAAGAACCATTGTTTTAGAATTTTCTAGTATGGTTACCCTGTAGGTCATTAGTTTCGTGGCATCCGCTTAGGAAGGTCTGGCCTAACAGTGCCTCTCAATCTTGTGTGTGCCCAAGAGCCACCTGGGCGCTGTTTAAAATTCAGATCCCGGGCCTCATCCTTAGGGAGTCCAGGAAGATACCGCTTGCGCAGCGCCCAGGAATCTCCATTTTATCTGTTGCAAGTAATCTGAGGGTCACAGTCTGAAAAATTAAGGCTTGTGAGATAACAGCCCTGGGGAGTTTATGGCCAACTGGGAAGGACTGTGGAAGAAAAAAATGAAATTTTGCTGGTACAGACCCCCTAAATAACTGTTTTTCGTTGGCCCCTCTACTCTGGGCAGTTTGGGCTGGGACCACTGAAGAAGGAGACGTGAGTGTGGCAAGGTGTGTAGTTGGCTCTTGCTTCCAGAAAATTCCTTCGGGCCCAGGGTTGGGGGGGTGCAGACGGGGGAGGGGAATTGTCGCTCCACGTCCCTTGGCTCCGCCGCCGCTTCCCACCTGTGCGCCCCCTTAGGAAGCACCGGGACCGCGCCTTTCTGCTCGCAGGGCCGCGTCGGAGGGCCGGCGGGGGGCGGCCGGGCGGGGGGAGGGCGGCGGCGCGGGGCTGAGGTCCGGGCGCGGCCCCGGCCTCGCCTCCTCGCGCTCGCGGCGCCGCCGGCGCTGCCTGGGGGCGGGGACTCGCGGCGGCGGAGGAGGCCGGAGACGCGGCGGCGCGGGACGCGGCGCGGCGCGGAGCGGGCGGGAGGCCTGACAGTCGGGCTCGCTGTGCGGAGCGGCCGCCGGAGCCGCGGCGGGAGGTGAGTGAGCGGCGCGCCCCTCGCCGCCCTGGCCGCCTTCTCTCTCCTCCGTCCCCCCGGGCTCGCGCCCGGGGACCCCGCGCCGGTCCCCGGCGACGTCCCCCCGCCCCCGGCGTGCGCCCGGGCTCCAGCCGGGCACGGAGTCGGCTCGGGGTCGGCTCCGCACCTCCCCGCGCCCGAGCCTGCGCTCCGGGGTCGCCCCGAGCCCCGGCCGCCGCGAGGGCCTGGACGAGGGTTCTCGGCCCCTGCGGAGGCCGGCCTGGGCGATGTGGGGCCTTTCTTTTTGTTCTTAGCTGTGTCACGCGCGTCGGCATCCAGAGTCAAAAGCCTGCCTCCCCCAAGTCGCACTAGTGCCGGTCCTGCGGGCGTGATTGGCACGAGCGGAGGGCGGGCTGGCCGCGCCGCTCACCTCCCTCCCTCGCCTCCACACGGGCCCGCTCGGGCCCCGCCAGTGCCCACGTTGGCAGCGGGCGCGTCCTGGCAGGTGACCGGGAGCTTGGTGCCGGGTCCCCGGGCCGCGCGGCGGGAGCACGTCAGGAGCCACTCTCAGGGATGCTCCAGGCTCCCTCACATACCTGTATTTCCCACCTTTGGCAGAGTGGAGGATCCATAGAACTTTTGCTCTGCTGTAAATATAGTCTCCTGGGTTTATATACTCTATATTTCACACTGTTTAATGTTTTTAATGATTTTTGTGTGTAAAACAAAATAGGAAAAGTACATACTTTTTGGTGAATGTTCTTTTTAGCGGAATTTAAGACTCATTATGTTGGAATGCTGTAATAATGCTAGTCATTTTCAGATGCCTCATTTCCAAAATTGCATAACTAAACTTGTGTGGTTTTCACAGTTTTGAGCTTTCCTTTGTCTGGTTTGGGGTCGCCAAGGCCCTGTAGCCCTAAATTATGCAAATGTTGAGGGACATTCGTAGGGACAGATTATTAAGATAAGTAGCCTGATGAAATATTTAACAGCCCTGGAGTGACCGTGTTTGGCTCATGGCCATCAGATTGACTCAAATTTAGGCAGTTTTAGTATTTCTGAATTTTTTGGAGGAAACCCGGGGAGCAGTGGAATCTCTCCGTGGTCCTTGTGGGTCTCCTAAGGTTGTGTTATAAAAGATTAAGCTAAGATCATGCTTTTGGGAAGAATAATTTTACTTTATTTGTAAATAGAAACCAGTAATTGTTAAGACTTACTGTTATTAGGCCAGAACTCAATTTAAGGTGTCAGTGTTCAAAAAGACATTGAATTCTTAGGATGTTTAAAGAAAAAAGGTTATATCTTTAAGACGTAGTTTGTTTTCCTATGGAGAGGTTATCACATTTTTTTATCGGTTTTCCTCAAACATGAAAAACCAGGGATTGGAGGAAGGAGTGGGTCAGATTGACATTGCTGTTAGGAGCTAGGATGCTGTCTGCTTTCTAATTGCTGACCACAGGTCCAGTTAGTGATGGGGGATGAAAAGATTCTGCATTTACAGTTTCTTGAGGGATGGGGCAGAAACAGCAGTGAGGACGTGTCAGGCCTGGGGCTACCTTTAGCCTTTTTATGTGGCCACCTTCTTCCAGTGGGGAGAGAACTGCTGACCTTACTGAAAATCCTGTGAAAGTGCGGACTGGCTGTCTGCATCGAAGCACAGAAGGGTAGAAGGGCAGAAGGGCAGAGTCTGGGGAAATTGCCTGCGCAGGGAGGAGGAGGAAGGGTGGGTATCTCTTCAAGCAGGCTGGGCTGAGCAGGGGAGCCCGGGTCCGGGACAGGCACTTTAGTCAAAAGGAGTTTGAAGGCAGCGTGGTCCCCAAAGACCAGGCCAGGGTGGCAGGGAGAGAGGTGAAGACATGGGATGAGGGGCCTGGTGCCTTGGGCTTTAATTCAGTTGTATTATTGTTATTATTATTTATTTTTCTTTAGAAAAAATAAGTTGCCTTAGGAAAAGGTTTCTTTCTTTTTTAATGACCTAACATGAGAAATAACATCCATAATTGGGATAAGAAAAAAAGCACTTCTTTCTTTTTGTAAAAAAACAAAAAAAAGCATTGTTAAAATTTTTCCTAACCATTTGCAAAAGTAGAAAGAATGGTCTTGATATACTTTTGCTTCACTTTAGAAAAGTGTGAGTGGTATTTCACTTGCCACCCCGCAAAAAAACGTTCTTAGATTGTAGTCATTTTCTAGACTTTTCGGGTTACTGCTGAGATTACATTAAAAGAGAGACTTCGCTTGAAGTTTAAGAATTGTTGCCTAAATTCTCAGAGAGTCTACTTTGCTTCACTCAGAAATTTCCAACACTTTCAGAAAAAAAAAAAAAAGCATCCCTTCTCAAAATTTTACATCCTTTTGATCTTATTTTTCTTTAAAACCCTTCAGGGCTGTATTAACAGAACTTCCCCTAGTTGAGATTTTGAAGATTAATTAGTGCGTAACAGGAAAAAAAATGTGAAAATACTATATAATATGATTATAGTGATATATATTGTAATTTGCTATGGTTTCCAAACTTTTTTGGTCATTCTCATTAGTAAAGATTTTAGCCCTCTCCTGTGTGTTACTGGT
Organism: Tapirus indicus; assembly: GCA_031878705.1. Lineage (NCBI taxonomy): Eukaryota > Metazoa > Chordata > Mammalia > Perissodactyla > Tapiridae > Tapirus > Tapirus indicus. The sequence goes on from CM062927.1 coordinate 42,412,521, forward strand.
TGCCTGGTATCTCAAGGCCCAGTACAATTAGGGCTGGAATCGTCAATGACAGTGGAGGTAAAAACCTATTTCAAATACTCTTTCTTGAATTTTGAGTATTTTTGGCCTTTTTCTTGTCGGATTTGATTACACCATCATAGTTTTTACTTCGTGACGTGGCTCGTGCACAGCTGACTCAGGACGAGAAGCATGCACTTTGCCAATTGTGGTCTTCTTGTTTGCCTGTGCTTGTGTTTATTAGTCTAACTAATTTGTGCTTTTTATAGGATCTTAAAACTTCATATCTTTTGTAAGATTTCGTTTAGTTATAATTTGTCAATCTACCCCGCTGTGCGTGTGCCAACAAGATACGTTGCATTGTGCTGAAGGTGAAGGAAAGGGCATGGGTAGCCCCATCAGACCTCCTCTCCCTGTTGAGGCACTAAGAGGGTGGTGGTGACATGTGACCCTCGACAAAGGTACTTAGGATGCAGAGTCAGTTTCTACTTTTATTAGCACTGCTAGTATTTTATGGTAGTATAATTAGTATTGTGTAACATAGTATAAAATAATTAGTATATACATAATATATATTTAACTTCTGTGTAACATATATTACTAAAACATAGTTGTTATTCTATTTTTTGGGTAAAAATAAATGTAACTTCGAGGCTTTTCTTCCCCAACCCGGTGGAGCGTTCTGTACCCTCTCTGGGAGGCATGTGCCCTGCTGTAGACAGCTGGTCTCTTACTTCAGCCTCAGATAATTCTTCCATTTGATCCTCAGAGGAACCCCATGAAGGCAGGTATAATTGATCTCACCCTCCCCCCTATTTTTTTAAATGAGGAAACTGAGACTAAAAAAGGTCCATACCACAAAAGTAGCACCACAGCAGTCCCTTTTGTTAGATGTTTACTTGGGGGCAAGTGCTTTCCTTGATGTCTGTTTAGTTTCACACCAGCCTTAGGAGACTGACCCCAAGTGATCTGTTTGCCGTGAGCCCGGGATAGGGGACAGTAACTGCCCTGTCACTCAGTTAGAGACACGCCCTCACACTTCACTACATCCCCTCTCGGTTACCCACTCAAGGCTTGAGACGGGGATCTGAGTTGTCTTTGCGTCCTTTGAGGACAGAGATCTTTCTGGCCACCTTTGTGTCCTTAGTGATGGGGTCCAGCACAGAAGAGAGCCTTGGGATGAGTTTGCTTTTTTCTCTACTTCATGATACAGACATATGGTATAAACATTTTGTTTTAGAGGAAGCTGTAAAATACTATGATTTAATCTTAGAATGCTAGAAATACAGTTTCAAAACTTGCTAATGTTGCCATTATATACCTTCCTTATATCTTCATTTTTAATTGTTACTGTTTGGCTTTTCTATTAAAAATATGCTCATTGAGGGAAAAAAAGATTGCATAGAGTAAAAAAATGAAAGCTTCATTCCTTCTCTTCCTCTCCTCTGTACAGTCTACTCTCACTTACTACAACTTGTCTGTATCCTTCCCTATAAACGTTTGCTATACATTTTCTATGGATAGGAAAATATATTAATTTATTGAATATGTGTTTAAAAATTTTTCAACAAAAATGGGATCATATGGTAATTACTATTCTGCAACTTTTTTCACTCAACAGTTTGTATTTTGAGTCTCTATTGCTCCATAACAAACCATCTTCCAGCTTCAAAGCACCATTTTATGATTGCTCCTGAGTCTGTGGGTTGCCTGGCTCAGCTGAGTGGTTCTCACGCTCTATATGATATTGGTAAGAGCTGAAGCCTTTTGAGGCTCATTTGGGCTGGACTTCAAGATGGCTCATTGGCAATAACCAGTTTTTAAAAGTATTGCCTTGGTGAATTCTCAGAAGGGACACAATTTTAATATGCTAATAATGATTGATTTAGAAAAAACTTTTAAACTATATTTCTCTGATTTCAGGGCTGTCAGAACTGGCGGGTATAGCCCATCATTTCTTGCTCTCTGTCATTTATATCTGTGTGGTAGATGGGTTACTCCTTAATCTCTCCTGTGTTTTTTCTATATCAGTTAGGGAGGGTCCTGTATAAAGCTGTGCTGCTCTGCACTTAGTGATCGTTTCACTTGATTAAAGAAGAGGTACCTTGTCCACACTCCATCAGTGACTTTGATTGAGATGCTCAAAAGGAGGAAAGAACCTAGACTAAGAAGTTACTTTAAAGAGAGTCCATTTTAGGTTACTCTTTGCTGCTTGGAGAAGTGAAAAGAAGCCTTATTTCTCTAGGGCAGACAGTAGTAGATGGGTTTAGGAAAAATGTTTGCCGCTGCAGATGGAGGGTGGGGGACAATCGTAGAATAAAACCAAAGCCGAAGGACGACAAACAACTCAACCCTTAAATGGTAGGGATGTACAAATATTTCTCCAAAGATCAGCAGCACATCCCCTCCGAGATGCCTTTGCTTCTTGAAAATAAACGAGCGCAGCCAGAGCAAGACTCCCTTTTCAGACTTGTCCCGGGCGCTCTAGAGAGGACAGTGGTCCTCAAGCTGGACCCACCTCAGCTTCACCCGGAAGGCTTCTAACACAGATGGCTGGGCCCCACCCCAAGTCTCTGACTTGGTTGGTCTGGCGTGGGCATTTCTGACATTCCCAGGGGATGCTGCTGCTGCTGGTCCAGGGACTACACTTGGAGAACCACTGAACTACCGCAGGGGTCAGCAACCCTTTTCTGTAAAGGGCCAGATGCTATTTTAGGTTCCGCAGGGCGTCCGGGCTGGGTCACAGCTACTCGGTTCTTGTTGCCTGACAGCCATAGACAGTACATAAATGAGTGGTATGGTTGTGTCCCAATAAAACTTTATTTATGGACACTGAAATTTTAATTTCATGTACTTTTCACTTGTCATGAAATATCATTCCTCTGATTTTTTTCAATCATTAAAAAATGTAAAAACTAAGCTTACGGACAGTGTATGGAAACTGCAGGATTCAGCCCTCGGGCTGTGGTTTGCCAACTCCTGAACTAGAGGAATAATTGGGGAGCTCCTGACAAAATGTAGTCTTGGCGTTCATATGGGATGCAGCCTTTCTTCAGAAAATTCCAACTGCTGGGTAAAACACAATGGAATTTGGTTCTTCTCATTCATTTTCACTCCTCCATCTTGCCTTTTGGTATTTCTACTACATAACACTAAATGTACATGTTAATTAAAAAAATTTTTTTCTTTAAAATAATTTTTTATTGGGATATAATTGACGTATAACATTATACGTCAATTATATCCCAATAAAAATTTATTAGTTTCTGTTGTACAATGTAGTGATTCAATATTTGTATATATTGCGAAATGATCAGAATAAGTGTAGGTAATACCTGTCACCGTACATAGTTATAGAATTTTTTTTCTTGTGATGAGAACTTTTAAGATCTACTCTCTTAGCAACTTTCAAATATGCAATACAGTATTATTAACTATAGTCACTATAAAGTTTTTTCTTTATAAACTATCAGCTTCCAGAATTGGGGGAAACCTGATGTTTATAATGGAGGGCTGGGGAAGTGAGAGAGATTCTGTGTACTTCCTAGTAAGTTTTTAAAGCTATTTAAGGTGTATACAATAGACTTGGTCATTTAACCCTCTGGTTTAGAGCAGGCGTTGACAGACTTTCTCTAAGGGGCCGGATAATAAACCTTTTAACTGGTTTCACCTTATAATAACCCTATGAGTAGATCTCGCTCAACTATTCACCTCTGCCTTGTAGCCAGGAAGCAGCTTGGACATTTCTTAAAGGAAGGGGCATGGCTGTGCTCAGTAAAACTTTATTTATAAAACAGGCTGACAGTGGCCTATGGGCCTTGGTATGCTGACCCTGGGCTTGGAGACATTCTTGGAACAAGGTAGAACGTTCTTATACCCTCAAAAAATTGTTGGTGACCGAGTCCTTCACAGACCCCAGTCTGTGCTGGGGCGTGCTCAGGTCTGCTCGTGCAGTGGCTCCTGAACTTCCTGCCCAGCACCTCCGGCTCAGTGAGGCCAGTCCTCCAAGGAGGAATAAATAAAGGTGTGGCTCCCCCACTGTTTGGAAAAGCTGTATTGTTTCATCAGTGGTGACATTGGTCAAAGAAACTAATCTGATTTGGTTGCTTATATATATTTGCCTACATGATTAAAAACCTATGTGAAAATAAGGAAATGAAAAGGTGTTTAACTAGGAGGGTCAAGGGGCTCGTGCATTTGGCAGGTTGCCCATTTTCATATGCTTTTTCTTTTTTAAGTAATTAGAGGCCTCTGTTCTCTTATAAAAATTTTTGTCTTGTAAGCAAACAATAATTTTACCTATTAGGTTGAATTTTTTAAATTAGTTAAGCTGGTAGGAAAGAATCTGCAGTATTTTCATGGCTTTTCCAATTTACCAAGAGACTTTTAATGCGGAAGCACACCACTTAACTTTCATTCCAGGAAGCCTGGGCTGTCACAGTCTAGCTGATTTAGGTTAATCATTTTTTGATATGTCGGATGCCTGTAATCCAGTGAGACGAAACACCTTCTGAAGCCTAAATTAGAATGAATATTTCTGTTGGACGCTGTTCCATCTGCCTCAGTCCTCATAAATTCTGAGATGGGGAAAGCAGAGAGTTTGAAGTATTGGCAACTGTAAACTCTGGCTCCGAGTTACTGCCCTCAGTTGTCATCACGCTTTGTCATTTTTCACCCATATCTGTCCTTTTTCATTCAGCAGCAGTGGTTTCTACAGTCCTGGAGGTCAGTGGTGAAGCACCTTTCAGGCCTGAAAGCTCAGCGTTGGCCTTCCCTTCCTCGCGGTCGCCTTACCTGGGCGGCCCTGTGTCTACCAGGAGCCCAGGGCTCTCCTAACAGTGCCCTTGGGGCTGCTGTGCACCTTCCTGGCCAGCCAAGTGCTGGGTCACAGTGAGGGCCTTCTGAGACCGTGCTGGTGTTCAGCTTCCTCAAACCTCTCTTTTTCACAATCTGGTCCTGGTCTGGGATGCCCACTGCTGCAGCAGCATCTTGGGTCAGCCCCGGGTGATGGCGGTTACTGCTGCATCAGGTGACAGCAGACCCAACAGGAGGAAAGCACATGGCTGGTTCCTATAAGTAGAAGGTGTGGAAGGAAGACATTCATCACCTTTTTCTTATAAAATGGAAAAAAAATTAGATCTGGAAGTGATTTGTTATGGATCTTTCCATCTCTAAGAATAGTAATAGTCAACATTAATTGAGCAATTACTGTGTGGCAGATGTGGATCTGAGCGCTTCTCACATCTTCACTCGTGTAATCTTCATAATAACTCTGTGAGGAGGACAGGGGCACAGATGGTCCTATGACTCCTAAGAGGTGGAATTAAGAGGATCCGACACTGGCCGGTGAGCTCTGGAGTTTGTCTTGTTAACACTGCCCTGAGCTACCTGGTGCTGGCCAGCACCTACCTCATCCTGGTTGCTCAGCATGTTTTATTGACTGGCTAAAGGAAGGAGAATATGACTGGCTAAAGGAAGGAGAATATTCAGCGATCATCTGTATGCTCCCCTCGAAGTGAGAATTGAGTTTATGTTGTTTTCACATGTATGGTACACCCACCCACTGACATATACCTGCTGGGATAATGAAAGGTCATGCAAGGGTCCCATCTACAGGTGTACTGTTAGGGAATTCAGTGTATGAAAAAGACAGCCTTTCAAAGCACCAGGTGAAAACAGATTATTCAGTAAAGGGTGCTGAAAGAACTGGCTAGCCACCCCCCACCCCAAAAGCTATATCTTTTATTTTCTTACTCCTTACATCAGAAAGGAATTCCTAATGGATGAATGATTTAGATATTAATATGAAATCTTAGATATGTTGGAAAGAAATACAAGTAAATATATTTATAAACTTAGAGTAGGAAATGCCTAAGAAAAAACAAAATCCAGAAGCAATAAAAGAAAAGATTGATAAGATTAGGTTATTTTAAAAATGCCACCACCACCAAAAAATGATGGGGAAAAATTCCAGAGAAAGCCAGAGAACAAATTAAAAATTGAGACAGAAAATTATCCCTGAAGAGTAGTTTATCTTTCACATACAAAGAGCTCTTACAAATCAATACAATGAACACCCCAGGTTAAAAATGGGCAGAGAATATGAAAAGATATTTCATCAAAATGAACATAAAAATGGCCAGTAAATGAAAAGATGCTTATTTATGCTTATAACTAAAGAAGTGTACTTTAAAATATTATTAATGAGATTGCCAAACAGTAAAAAGTTTATCTTGTGTATTATTGTTTGAGAAAATAGACATTTTCATACTTCTGGTGGGAGGGTAAATTATTGGAACTGCTTTGGAAGCCAAAATAGTAAGATTTATCAAAAATTTTTTTAGATAGTTTAGGTTTATGAAAGAGTTGCAAAAGAGTACAGATGGTTCTCGTATAGCCTTCACCCACCTTCCCTTATGTTACCATCCTGCGTACTCAGAGAATTTATCAAAATTAAGAAATTAACCTTGGCACTATCTGATTAACCAAAGTACAGAACTTAGTCAGATTTCACAGTTTTTCCCCTAATGGCCTTTTTTTTTGTTCTAGGCTCCAGTCCAGGATCCCATCTTGCACTTAGTTTTCATATTTTTGTAGTTTTTGAGTCCATGACAGTTCCTCAGTCTTTTACTTGTTTTTCTTGATCTTGACAGGTTTTGAAGAGTGCTGGTCAGGTAGGTATTTTATAGAATGTCCCTCAATTTGAGTTCCTCTGAATTTTTCTCCCAGTGCGTCACATCAGGCAGTACGTGATGTTGGTTTGTCTCATTATTGTGATATTAACCTTGATCACGTGGCTGAGGTGGTGTCTGCCAGGATTCTCTACTGTAAAGGTACTGTCTTCCCTCTGTAATTTGCTAAATATTCTGGAGGAGATAAGATTTATCAACTTTAAATGCATATATATTTTGGCCCAGCAATTCCACTTACAGAAATTTATCCACAGCTGTCTGTAATTTATTTCATCACCGGCAGAATGGGGGTGATGATGCCCCGGAACTGATGGAGGATTCAGTGAGCCCCCCCTGTATTAGCAGCGCACGGTTGTGCTCACACACAGTAAGCTCCCTGCTGGTTTACCCTCCCGGCCCCAAACCCCAGGGGCCAGAATTCAGAACAAATTCAGAATTTGTTCAGAATTCAGAAGGTAATAAGATACATTTATTGTATATTATGTGACAACCCCAGGAGGATCTGCGACTGAACCCCATAATCAAACACTAATCTTTCCGCAGTGAAATGTATGAGTATTCACACGAAGGGAGAAAGATAAAGACTGAGTAGCTTCGGGTGAGTTCTGATCAGACCTTGATCTGAGTTCAGGTCAGGTCTTGTTGCTGGATGAGTTTTTAAAAATCCCTTTGGGTTTTGAAAGTATTTTGGATTTCAGAATTGTGGAGGCAGGATTGTACACCGGGATAGAGTTTGCAAACACAGGTGTGGATGTCTAAGAGTGTTTGTGGCAGCATTGTTGGAAATAAGCCTCGAAAACCTGAAAGGCCCTCTAGGAGATTAAGTAAATCCTAGTATACAGTGGTGCCGTTTTCAGCCCTTTGAAAAAAATGGAGTAAATTATAATGTGCTGCTAGGAAAAGGGTGACAAGATGTATTACAAAAGGATTCATGATATTACAGAACAATGTGAATGATCTTGTTTGGATTAAAAAATATGTATGTTGATGCTTTTGTGTGCATCAAGAAACATCAAGAACGACATCTAGAAGCGTGGCTGCATGTTAGAATCACCCGGGGAGATTAAAAGTACCAATATCTGGATCCTGCCCTAAACTCATTGAATTACAAGGAGGAATGGGGCCCATTCATCGGTATTCCAAGAAAATGTCCCAGGTGATTCTGGTGCCCTGTGAGGGTTGAGAGCACCTGGAATGGAAGGAGACAGACACTGGAGTGGGAAGAAGGGGACTTTTAATTTTACACTTTTGTATACTGGGTGTGGTTTTTCTCCCCAATTGTATTTACTTTTATATTTTAAAAAAAGTTTAAAAAGAATAAAAAAGACTGTTTTGTGATCACAATCAGATATGATAAGGCAGTGGAGACACATTTTCAGCAGAATCTATAGAATCTTCTGGGAGGTTAGTGTTTCTGAGCATTCCTCTCTTTTAGTATGTACAGTGCTTGCTGGTATCAACTGATAATTGAATTTAAAACCTTTTATCCTCTTTCATGCTGAGAGACGAGAAGCTGGAGAGGAAGGCACCAGGGGAGGCTGGACTCAGCCACTGGTTCTATGCAGAGGGATTCTGGTGGTGCCTTATCGTAGGTGATGCGACAGATTGCTCATTTATCCCCACCTCAGCTCCCACACTGGTACCTGCTATCAAGAAAGAAGGTGTCTCCCAGTGACGCACTTGGATAGAACCGCCATACGTGGGGTGAGAGCCGGCTCTGTCAGCTCTCACATGTTCTCCCTCGAGAATTTTGCCTGCGAGGTGCGTCACTGGTGGTCTCTTCCCCTCCCTCCTCCACTGCTGGCCACTCCTGGCGTGAAAGCGCGTCTGTTCTCACAGAGACTGTTTATTGCATTTATTGCATTTATCGCGTGCGCTGCCCACCCTCCGATAAGGACCTGTTTATCTGGCTCAGCAAAAGCCGTTTGGAAAAGTCAACTTTCCTTGTTCTTGGTGACCGTGCGGGTGCCCAGCCAGACCTGGTTTTGGTTGAAGCCCGTGAACAGAGCCGACAGCAGCTCCGTTTTTGTAAGCTGTATTTGTGTTTCTGTTAAGCTTGGTGCTCTCTGCAGTTCTCGAAGTCTCTTCCTAACTCAGGTGTGCTGCGAGGCCCACCACGCTGGACCTGCACAGGTCCGGGCTCCGGTGTGAGAGGAACGGTGGTCACAGGGAGCTGGAGTGGAGGCCTCGCCATGCCGCGGGGCCCTGTCTGAGCAGTGCCTGCTGTGGCGACTCACCCCTGGGAGGTCACGCTCCTCCAGGATGCCTTCCTGCTTTGCTCAGGAAATGCTTTAGTTAGGTGTCATTCATAATTCTGCCAAAGGGCAAAACCTCTCCCTCGTTAGGAATCAAATCACAAAGACCTCTGGGGAATAACTGAAGTGGATTCTCTCTGATGTGATGTGGAGGTACTAGATGTTTGCTACTGCTTCTTACGGAGACGATTAATTCTCAGGCTGTTCCGGGGAGGCAGGTCCTGTAATTATCCCCATTTTACAGATGAGGAAACTGACACAGAGGAGAAGTTGTGTCTTGCCCGAGTCTAGGAGCTGGCCACACTGCCCAGGGTGCGCACTGTGAGCTCTGCGGGTGCTACTCACGTTTTCTTCCCCATGGGCAGCTTCACGTTTCAAGGAGAAAATGCCGGTCATGCTTGGGAGCAGGATGCCTTCCTGTTGGCTGTGATGATGGATGTGGCCTACTTCGGACATGGTAAGACTAATGTTGAGGCTTCTATGTTGGTTTTTCTTTGGCAGATTCTCAGCCCAGAGATGATGGGATTGGGAAACGGGCGTCGGAGCATGAAGTCGCCGCCCCTCGTGCTGGCTGCCCTGGTGGCCTGTGTCATTGTCCTTGGCTTCAACTACTGGATTGCGAGCTCACGGAGCGTGGATCTCCAGGTGTTTTGTTTGTTTTGTCTGTGTGGGTGTCATGAAGTATGTAAAGTTGCTGGGTGGTGGTGTCCAAGGGGTTTGTTGTTTGTCGCCACCTAAGGCTCTGTGCTCAGTGGCGTGTGACGCTGTAATGCGGGTTCAGGGCTCTGCGTATCCCCCCATCCAGCCCTGGGCCCGACTCTCCACACCAGCTCTGCTCTTGGGTGGGAAAGGACCCCTCGTGACTTCTTAGGACTGCTGCCGGACATCACTCTCAGCTCGTCATGTCAGTTAATTTTCAGCTGGGCTGGTTCTGAGAAGACAGCTTGCTTACGTCTACTGGCCACAACCCATTCTGGTTCTCCAGTTCACACTAGATGCCAAAGAGTGGTGTTGGAAACATATTTGGATAATGGGTGTGAGACATGTTTTTAGAGGTACCAATCTTTATCATCATCATTTAATGATAATAATATTGGCTTTCCCATTTGTTGTTGCTCATCCTGGGTCAGGCACAGTGCTCAGCAGTGACAAAGACCCTCCTTGACCAAACTCAGGCTCCTCTGAGCCTTCCTCTTGACCAGGCCTCTGTCTTGGCCTTCATCCTGTCTTTGGCCTGCCCAGCCCAGCTTAGCAAAGAATCCTGCTAAGTCACCCCCCTCCCCTGATATCTGATCGTGCTCCTCATCCCTCGGCCTTGAAGTCTAAGCCCTTGGCCTTCAGCAAGAATCCTCTTGGGCCAGTTTAGCAAGAATCCCCCTGCCCTTGATGTCTCCTCAGTGCTTTTCCCCACTGACCCCCTCCCTCTGCTCATCGGCTGTAAATCCGCGGCTGTCTTTGTGGTGTTCAGAGTTGAGCACAGCTTCTCTCCCTTACTGTGATAGTCATGGCCCCTGCTGCAGTAGCCTTGAATAAAGTTCCCCTTACCATTCTAACAAGTGTCAGAATAGCTTTTCTTTAGCAGTACCTTGCGTACGTGATCTTCTTCTGAATACGAACTCTGAGTTTGGGACTTGATTTTCGCCATTTCACAGGTGGGCAGACTGAGGCACAGAGAGGTAACGTCCAGGGGAGCCGGGATCCATCCCCGTCTCTCCGACGGCGGGGCTGGGCCTCTCAGCCACGGAGGTCCCTCTCGTCTGTGTGTTTGTCCTGCTCTCACGCTCACTCACCCGGGGTTCTGGTTCCTTTGTCTGAGCTCCTCCGGACCCCTGTCCTCCAGGCAGATGTGGTCTTGGTGTCCAGAGTTGGACGACTGAATCTGTTTTAGAAACTTGGTCTGGTAAAGAGTTGTTAAGTGCTCTGTCAGCAGGGAAAAGGAACTAAAGATTTGAGCGCCAGGTAAAGCCTGAGGCATTGATGTACTTACCTCATTTAAGCCTCACAGAATCCCTGGGAGGGGTGAGGTGGTGTTTCCGTGGAGACCTGCAGCGGAGACACCGAAGTTCAGAGAAGTGAATTCCTCTACGTAGAGCACCATTTCTCTAGAAAAATCTGCTGTAGCTTCTACACAGCTGACCTAAAGGTTGAGCCTTGGGAGCACACTGTGTGTGTAAGGCTTGATGCTGGCTTTGGGCCCCACTGTCGTCTTTGCTGAGGGAGCTCAGGTGGTCTGGTCTCCAGGGGTAGCTTGACATTCGCCCTTATGCTGTGGTGTCCTTGCAGACGCGAATCGTGGAGCTGGAAGGCAGGGTCCGCAGGGCGGCCGCAGAGAGGGGCGCTGTGGAGCTGAAAAAGAACGAGTTCCAGGGAGAGCTGGAGAAGCAGCGAGAGCAGCTTGACAAAATCCAGTCCAGCCACAACTTTCAGATGGAGAGCGTCAACAAGTTGTACCAGGATGAGAAGGCAAGACCTCCTTTGTTTTTGTCTTAATTCCGTTCTACATACCAGTGTATCCGCTATCGAATTCTCAATGGGAGGACGAGCGTCTGTGTGTCTATGTATGTAACTATGTAGAATTAGCCTCTTGATCAAGCCATGGGTATCTCCCCCATCTCCCGTTAGTCCCTGGGTGGGCCTGTTATAAAACCTTTTGCAATGGTGGTAAATGGGAGAATTGCAAAAGAACTCTCAGCATCAGATTCATCCTCCTTTGGTTTTTTTTCCTTACGTTCTGCAAACGTGTACTAAGTACCTGCTCTGAGCCAGCCTGTGCTGGATGCTTGTATCTCAAAGAGGACTAGTGTTTGTGCCCTCCAGTGTCTCACACTGAGAGGAGATGCAGACCTCTAATTAATGCTAACAAAGAAAGCAGGGGACTCAAGAGTGTGAGTTTTTAAGTTAAAAAAAAAAAAAAAAACAGATCCTACACAGATTAAAAAGGGGCTTCCTGCTAATGAACATATCTAAGCTTTATGTGTCTTGCTTTTTCTGTTTTCTTAGAAGTGCATGACTGCACTTTCCTGTGTATTAAGTTGTGTAAAGGTGCGAGTTACTAAATATCTTCTATTCTAAAGTGTGTCAGACTCACGACTGTGTATTCTAGAGGGGGTTGGCCCTCACTAATGCATGCGCCTCTGTCTGTGAAATGCTTGATTCCTTGGAAGAAGGTGTTATCCTGAGATCTACTGTCTCAAAGGTGGACTTGATTTTATTATGAACTACTGGCTAGCATTTCACCAGAAAAGGAATCATTTCTAGGTAGGGCCTCAGACTTTTCTTATGTAACTGGTTTAAAATGTGAGAAATAAGTTTTTCATTTGCAGAGTACTTTCCCTTATTCACACACATACATTTCTTCTCTGGGAGTTGTTCCAATTTTAATGCTGTTGTAGTAAAGAGCTTCCTGATTTTTCTTCACTTTTCTCATGTGTGGGCGACGCTGTTTGTGCTCCTGAAATCCCCTTTAACTGAATAGACTAGAACCTGGACATTTCTCACAGTGTGCCCATGGACAGAATCTCTTAAAACATATTTTTTGGAGGAAGTAGAGTTTGTTCTTAAGGAATAGAGTTTGCAGAAGTTCCATCTGGGTTTGCAGGATGTGCAGAGAACATCTCTGGCACCCTGGCCCTCTGCCCGGTTAGGAAGGAGGAGTGTGGCAGGAACTGGAAAGTGTGGTTGGGAAAGTGGACCCAGGAGAGACCAGCAGGATCACCCCGCAGGGCCTGGGCTGAGATGGGCTCCCAGCTGGGCAGGGCAAGATAGGAAGGGCCATCTTTGCTGGTTTAGCGCTTCTTCAGTGCCCGGCTATGGTCTGGGACCAACCAGAGCAAGTGCTTCCATCTGTAGGTAGAGAGGAAAAATAAGGAAGATCTTTTGTGTGTCTGCCTGCCTCTCCACCCCTGCGTGCACGTGTGTCATTGAGTGTAACTGAAAATGTAACTCTTTTCCTTAGGAAGAGTTGTGCTTTACTGTGAATCTCTGGCCTTTCTACATTTTTGTTTTTAACTGTTTTCATTGTGAAATGGTAGTTACAGAAGATAGTGCAGGTGTTGTCTGTGTGTGGTGTTTGGTTGTTGCTGTTAAGTGTCATTGTCATCTTGACTCCATCAGTCTACCAAATGCTCCTGAAATTTTACTGGCCCATGAAATCCAAAATTCTAGGAACAACTAATCTTTCTCTTTGTGCTCCTCCAAGCTTCTGGGTATTGTGCATTGCATGGAAGTGTGGGTGCATGTTTTGGGTGGGGAGAAGGAAAAGAGGTTACAGGGTAATTTTTGCTCATGGGGTGTTCTGCCTTGGCCTGAGCGTGCGCATGTGGGGCTCCAGACTCCTGCAAAATGGGCTGAAGACAACCAGGCTTCCGTATCATGTGGGCAGAATCCTCAGAATGCACAGAACTGTTCGTTCTAGAGAGTTTACAGTGACGCAGTCAATGAAGCATCACCACCACAGACAAGTCCTTGAGGTGGAAGTGCTGGTTCATTTGAGTGTGATCTGTTGTGGAGCTAAGACCACAAGTTCAGAACTCTTTGTAACCTGATTGGCCAGCTGTTTCCTAAACACATCTGCCTGTATAGCAAAGAATGAGAGGGAACGTCTTCCACCAGAAACCAGGTGACTGTCTCGCCTTGGTTCTTAACTCTGCAGTTTTATGGTAAAAGGGGGTATAATGTGAGATCTTAGTCCTCCCACCCCACCCCCAAGTTTAAGAACTATTTGAGGGTCCCAGGGCAGGGAGGCTCTTGTAGTCACAACAAACAACTTATGATCAATGTTGAAAATCGAGGTGTCCCAGTGGAGAAGGTGAAGTACACGTTTGAAAGAGGGTCACATGGCCATTGGAAAAGAGGGTCCTTCTTCATTTGCAGTTTTTAACTTTTAGGTCATGTGATATAAAGTTCTTTTCATTTGGGGGTGGGGGGCTAGTTTCCTAGCCACAGGAGGCCTTTAACTGCAGCTCGGTGTGGTGGTGAATGGCATGGGGCTTCTGGTCACGCAGACCTGGGTTCAAATCCTTGTTTTCCTCAGCTGTGTGATTTTGGGCAAGTCTGTTAAATTCTCTGGACCTGTTTTCTCAGCTGTCAAGTGGAAAAAACAACAGAATCTCCCTTACAGGGTGGCTGTGAGGATTCAATGAAATAATATTTATAAAGGGTGTAGCATAGTGCTTGACATGGGGTAGAAGCTCAAAAACTGGTAGCTAGTATTCTTACAACTGGTCGTAGTAACTAGTAGTAGTAGTAGTAACAGTAATAGTGATAGCATAACAGTAGAGGTGGTAGTGAACCACAACATCAGTAGTGATAAAATATATATATATATATATATATATATATATATATATATATATATATATATATGTATTTTTTTGTATGGACTCTATTTTTCCCTCCCAAATTGAAACCATGAAACCAAACTGTCCTAGCTTTAAGAAAAGATGAAGAAGATGCTGGGGTATCCATTAGAACCAAGAGCTAATGGTGCAGCTGGGCCATGGAAAGATTACCAGTGACAGCCACCACCCCAGCCAGGAGAGCTCACAATTACTGGTCTCTGCTTAGCCAGACATGAAGCTCAGCATTTCACAGGATTGTTTCCTGTATTCCTCTCAATAGCCTCACGAGGTTGGCGCTTGTTGTACAGATGAGGGAACTGAGGCCCAGAGGAGGTTAGTAACTGTCACCAGGATGAGACCTAGACCCTGGGCAGCCTCCAGGAGGAGAGCCTCCATCTCTGCCCCTGGCCTCCGTCTGCTCTGTGCACGCACAGCTTCTCTGAGCGGCCACTCAGAGTTCTCCGTCACTAAAGAACACGGAGGGGTCTGGCTGGGGCCACAGAGAAAACCAGGCCGGCCTGAGTTGATGGTTGTTGAAGCTGGATGGTGGGATGGTTTTTCCATCTCCTTGCTTCAGAAGACTAGCATATTCCAACCAGCTCGCCTTTGTTCACAATTCCAAATTGTCAGGCAAAAAATACATGATTCTTTCAGTATGGCCAGACAGTTCCCAGAGAAGTGGGCCTGCTCCATCACCCCAATGACTTGACTTGACTTTATCTCTTTTTCTGTCTTAGGAGCTTAGCTCTTGTGGTTTGAATTGGAATGACACTCTCTTTCAGAATTTTAAGGAACCATCTGATGGTCTGATAGTGATTCTCAGCCATGGGAGGAGCCGGGGTATCAGCATCTGACAGCATCTGAGGGAGGAGGCAGTTTGTAAGTCTCACGTGACCTGGAGATTTCTGACCTCTACCAGCATCCCACCCGGGCAGACACTGTTACTCTGCATGGGTACCATAGTCCTCAAGTGGGGGCCTGGATAGAAGCTTGAAAACCAAACCTGTAGGGACAATGTGGTAATGAAATGAATACTTTGGGTCACCATTGTGTGATGGGATTCCCTGTGATGATGGAAACATTCTGGTTGTGCTCTGTGGTGTGACAGTCACTGGCCATGTGTGGCTCTTGAACACCAGAAATATGGCTAGTGGGACTGAGGAACTGAATTTTGAATTTTATTTAATTTTAACTAATCTAAATTTAAAAGCCAAATACTGGACAGCGCAGGTTTGGATGATAGAGGCAGAACTCTGGTAGAAAGTTCTGGTAGAAAGAATTCCTGGTTTGGGCCTCTGAGTTGTGCACTTATGCTCTGTGGAGGAGGAGTTGGGCCAAGGCTGGGTCCCCTTCACTTCTTTGGTGCCCTTCCCCTTTCTCTGTAGGGTTCAGAATTGGGCGACAGAAGATGAGGTCCCCTTCTGATTGGGTGGCTGTGCTCTCTGGAAGCCTCTGTTGCTTGCTGGTCTTCCTTGATGCTGAAGGATCAGTTCAGCTTATCACATTGGCTGGTGTTGATGCCGCGTCTTGGGGATTTGAACTTACTTGTTATAGAAGTTGTTTCAGAGCAGTCAGTCCTTTCTCAGCTGCACATCACAATCACCTGGGAGCTTACACAGAAAAATACAGATTTTTAAAATACACTGGATCAGAATCTCAGGGTGTTGGGCCTGAGAGGATGTAGAATTTTTTAAAGATTATACATACACATGCACGCTCACAATTTTTCCTAAGTTCTCAGATCATTGTGATGCGCTTGCTAATCCAGAGACTGGAGATGGAGGTCAGGTGTTTTGTAGGAGTATAGTTGTGAAAATAAAAATGTGGGCTGGCCCTGTGGCCCAGTGGGTAAAGTTCCATGTGCTCCGCTTTGGCGGCCTGGGTTCATGAGTTCAGATCCTGGGTGTGGACCTACACCACACGTTGGCAGCCATGCTGTGGTGACCCACATACAAAATAGAGGAGGACTAGCACAGATGTTAGCTCAGGGATACTCTTCCTCAAGCAAAAAAACAGAGGAGGATTGGCAATGGAGGTTAGCCCAGGGCGAATCTACCTCAGCAAAAAATAAATAAGTAAATAAAATAAAAATGCTTTGTCAGGGTTTTTATTTTCATTTTTTTGACCCTGCCTGAATGAAATGATTTAAAAAGTAGAGGACATTATAATTCAGATATAATTCTTTAAAAATAATTTGGCAGTGCTGTTACAAAGTAATTGACATTACTACTTTCTTTCTAAGATACTTCTCTCATCTTTACCCATGTTTATTGGGATCCCTGAAAATTTTCAGAAGACATGCCAGTTTAGACACTCACTGCTCACCACTTTTCCCCGAGATTGCTGACTCACCCAGAATGGGAATGCAGTTGTGTCTTCTCAGCACTGAGACCAGCTCGCTCAGGTGTCTTCAGGTGTCACCTGAAATGGGTAGGCACGTGGGAAACATCCCAGGAGCTTCTGGGCAGCCACACTATGGTGACGTAATGAGGCCCAGAACAGTTTTATGATGAAGTAGCTGGATGTGCAGAAAAGTCAGAAGAAGAAGAAGCTAAACACCTGTGTGCTCCTCACCCAGAAATGATTGAAAACAAAAACATGAATAAAGTTGAGGTCCTCTGTGTTCCCCTTCTCAGTTCCTTCCCTCTTTCTCTCCTGCCCAAAGATAGTCACTAGGATGGACTTTAATGATTATCCTTCTAGTTTATGTTTCTGAAATTTGACTACGTGCATCCAAAAGCAATGCGTATTCTTTTAATATTTGAGGTTTTAATGTGCATGTTTGGTTGCTCTGTCATTCTGTAACTTGCTTGTTGTAGTGAGCATTGTGTGTAAGGTCTTTGTTGATTTTATAGATCTAGATCACTCCTTCTAACTGCCTTGCCCTATTTCTTTGTATGAATAAACCATGGTTTCCCACCCCCAGCTGGTGGGCCCTCAAGTAGTTTCTGGTGTCTCACTGTTATAGAGAAGGTGACGGCGACCGTGCTTCCACAGGGCTCCCTCTGCACATGCGAGTTTCTCTGACCTTGCACTGTTTTTCCCCTTTGGACCCATTAGTGAGCTGTGAATAATAATCTATTGGGTTAAGACCCACAATAAAAAATTAAAAATATTGCAGTGTTATTATACATTAGATATTGTTTTGTGAAACCATTGTGTCAGTTTATATACAAACTATGTGTATGTGAGAACGTTTGTACTGAATTGTAAGATAAAATTTGTCACTGTGAGGACCGGCCCAGTGGCATAATTGTTAAGTTCACACGTTCCACTTTGGCATCCCAGGGTTCACAGGTTCAGATCCTGGGCGTGGACCTACACACCACTCATCAAGCCATACTGAGGTGGTGTCCCACATAGAAGAATTAGGAGGACCTACAGTGATGATATGCAACTGTATACTGGGGCTTTGGGGAGAAAAAAGAAAAAAAAATTTGTCATTGTGGGTCATGGTCAAAAGAGTTTGAAAGATATAGGGATAAACCTAAAAGTTGAATTATTGCACCAGAAGTTGTACTTATTTTCATTTTTATTAGCTGTTGCCATTTTGCCTACCAAAAGTGGTCCTGCTGTTGTCTTTTCACTTCTGGCACCTTCCTGGCCTGTTCCGTTTTCACGAAGCACAGCCCGTTGGATGAGAGGAGAAGACTGGCACAGAGTGAGCCCATTGTTGGCCCTCCATTTCTGTGTGTAATGTCTCACTCTTTTCTGATATACTCCACCCTAAGTCATATGCCTGATCATTTAGTGTATCTCATAGGTTTGAGATGGACGCTCAGTAGTAGAAATTCAATCTTTTGGTGAATGAATGAATGAATGAATGGGAATCTCGATCAATAGACCGGTACTTACTTGATGTCTAGTGTGTGCCTGGGGCCCTGTGTCCTCAGCAGCTTGCATTCTATTTTGGAGGAAGAGGAGATTCCTTCAAATGACTAGAGAATAAGTAATTATTAACAGCAATAGGAGTTCCATGAAAGGAGAGATCAGCATTGGCTAAAGGAGTTGGAATCTTTTCCTAAAAAGTTTGGATTTGAGCCTTGGAGGTTAATATGGGATTGAGAGAAGTTTGTGGAGAAAGAATGGCATTTCAGCATGTAGAGTAACATAAAGCAAAGGGTGAGAGATGGGAAGGTGGAAGGTGTGACAAATCCCAGCGGGCTCTTGGGGAAGTATGTTGTGAGATAAAGTTGTACAGTGGCAGGTGTCATAGCCTGCCCTGTCTAATGCCCTCCCTTCTCTGGAGAATGGCCCTTCACCATCACTGCTGCCCACCTGGAAGGCTAGGGGGCCTTGTTTGTTCCATTTTCGTGACCCACAGCCCATTGGATGAGGGGAGAAACCTGGCACAGAGGGAGTGCATTCATTGGCCAGGGCATTGACCAATCAGTCAGATCTCTGTCTTGATAATTTGAACCAAATCCCACAGACTCTGATTGTTTGCTGGCAGATACTTCAAATGAGACTTCAGCTGAACTGGGGATTGAACTGTCATTTTTGTTTACTTTCTTTCCTGCCTCCCTGTCTGTTGCAGAAATAGGTGTGGTTATGATGGTTTGACTCCATAAGTGCAGTTATGCAAGTTCATGTGTGTTTATATAACTTGGTGGAGGCACTGGTGTGGTTACTCCCTAAGCTGTGTATATAAGAGGCGATATTCAGCTTTGTTTGAAACAGAAAATGATTGTGTATAAATTAGCCTTGTGTAACTTTCAAAAAAGTTTTCTTTTTCTTAATTATCAAAAAATTGTTATTGTAGACAATTTTGAAAATATAAAAATTAAAATCACCTGTAATTCCATCATTCAGAGATTAACCACTGAGGACCCCCCACCCCTTTCTAAAAACTACAGATTACATCTAAGCTTTTATAAATTATTGTTATATTCAGGCTTTTATAAGTGTAGTGTGCCATGAAAATTGTAGAATATAAGTGGAGGTTCTTTAAAATGATAAACGTGTGTGAACACAGCTACTTTTTTGCATGTCATTAAAAAGACCCAGAAACTTTTGGCTTATTATGCATTGTTATTATAGGGGTGTTGAGGAGACCACTTCATAGGTAGAAAGTCGGCGGTGTAATTCCAGATGAGAAGATTCTTCATAAATGTCTGCCGAAGGGAGCTTTCGTAAACTCCCTTAATATCTAATTGGCGTGAGTGAGTCTGCTTTGAATATGAAGATCTACGTTTGATTCAGATGAACAGGATTCTGCATACGTGTATTGTTCTGGTTGTTGCATAACAAATTACCCCAAAACATAGTGGTTTAAAACCCTGACAGACAATGTTTATTTTGCTCACACATCTGCAATTTGGGAGGGCTCGGTGGGGACAACTTGTCTCTACTCCACACTTCACCGTCTGGGGTGCCTCAATGGCTCGGGGTGGAGTTGCCCGTAGGTTCTCTCACTCCTGTCTCTGGCGGTCAGTGACCCGAGACTTCGGTGGGGCTGAGGCCACAACACCTACGTGTGGCTTTTCCACGTGGCTGCTGGGCTCCCTGAAGCGTGGAGGCTGGGTTCCCAGGGCAGACTTCCTGGCAGAAGGAGAGGGGGCGCATGAGCCAGGAGGAAGCCGTCATCTTTGTAGTGGTTTCCCAGGGCTGCTGTAACAAATCACCACAAACTGTGTGGCTTAAAAACAACAAAAGTGTGTTCCTTCACGGCTCTGGAGGTTAGAAGTCCACAATCAAGGTGTCGGCAGGGCCATGCTCCCTCGAAGGCCCTAGGGGAGGATCCCTTCTTGCCTCTGGCTTCTGTGTGTGCTGGCTGTTTTTGACATTCCTTGGCTTGTCGCTGCGTCGCCCCTGCTCTCTGCCTCAGTCTCTGCGTGGCCATCTTGCCTCTGTGTCTTCTACCTTTGCCACTTCTCTTCAGTCAGACTGATTGAGGGCCCACCCTCATGACTTATTTTAACTTAATTACGTCTGCAGAGACCCTGTTTCTAAATAAGATTTTTCACGGGTTCACTCACGGGTTCCAGGTGGACGTGAATTTCAGGGGACACTGAACAACCCATGCACCTTTTATTGACCTTGCCTCAGAGGTCAGCAGGGTCACTTCCTCTGCATTCCTTAGAGGCAGGTCACTGAGCCCCTTCCAGACCGAAGGGGTGGGAATCAGACTACATCTTTGGGAGCAATGTCAAAGAACTGGAGGTCACATTTTTAAACCACCACATTTGTGTGGGTATAAATAATCCTCACACAACCACCAGTGAAATACTGTTTTCTTTTTATAGATGTATATGTGTTTATGTATAAAACAGGTTCTCTAAGGGGCCTATGTAGAAACAGATCCTCGGTTTTAGTTGGTTTTTTAGGCAAAAGCTAATGGAGATTCACTTGTAAAGGTCTGTGTTATCCCTAAGGGTGGCACAGAGTGGTTTAAATCATTCAGTTATTTTGTGGTCAGAAGGCTGACTAATATTTTTGGGTCTGAAGACTTAACCAAGATCTTGGCCACACTCCTGACTAGTTGCTTCTCCATAGTCACACAGTGACCCTCCAGGCACGCGAGGGACAGATGACCTGATGTCTGAAATGCTCGGGGGAGGAGTCTGGGAGACCTTGGATTACTTACAGCACTTGGTCCAGGGGATCTCAGGCTTCCTGCAATTGTCTTCATTTTTTGCTGGCCAAAAGTTAGTGTCAGAAAAAGCTCCATTTTCCATATTTGTCTCTGTGACATTCTCTCAAGGTTGGTTTCTTACAGCCATTTATCCACGTGGACATTTATACTTTTCATTTATTTGTTAAAATATACAAATTAACCTTGCAGTCGTATAAAGAAAATTGTGTGAGGAACATTTCATTTGTAATGGAAATCTGGTTCCTGTGTCACTCCTGAAGGGAAGCAACTGCCCTAAAAAAAGGAAAGATTGCTGAGCGGAAGAATGGAAGAGGGTATGTTGGTGATGTGTTAACTGTTGTGTGTGCAGATGGAGGCAGCTGGGAGGTGGAGGGAGACTGGCCTTCTGGTCAAAAGGGGTTCCCTCAGCTCCACTCTTGTCACTCCATGTATGACCTGCACCCACACTGAGATGCCACGGTGCGCTCCCAGGTTTCTCCTCTCACACGGTCACTTGGGGCACGAGGAGGCTCTGGGAAGCATTATTTGAGGTGTGGCATGAAAATATCCTACGTTTTAGAGGGCTTTCCTGTTGTGAGTGACCAGTGAGTTGGAAGTTTCCAAGGTTGTTGGGCGGTGAAGGCCAGGAGAGCTGAGAGGGTTTGGACCTGGGGTGGGCGCCGCCCCTCTCAATTGGGGCATTTGTTTCTGTGGATGACTTTCTTTCTGAGGTTCTGCCCCTTAAAAAGGAAATGACTAACGTGAAGAAGTCTGGTCGTTTGTCCTACTTTAGAGTTTTTACAGTGCTTTCACGCACATGAACACGTTTAATTTCTCAAAGTGCCTGACTGGGGACAGGCTTTGTTACCTCTGAGATGGGGGTGAAGACCGAGCCCCTGAAAGGTCATGTGGCTCCTGGGACCTGCAGAGCAGCCAGTGGGGGCTGGGCCCAGGCTGCTGGCTCCACCACACTGAATTCTCAGACAGCCAGACAGTTCTCAGAGTGTTCCAGTTCCTTCTCTCTAGACCGGCTTTTCTTGCCCACCTGAGAATGTGGTGATTTCCTTCTGGAGGGCTGGTTTTCTTGGGGAACCAGGTGGACTTGTGCAGATATAAGTGGTTTCTTTGATTTTTATCATCTTTTATCCCTGTGATTGATTATGAATCAAGGGTGCTAAAACAGCTTTTCTGGTTTTTTTCGCATTAATTTTCCACATCCAGTTCTGTCTGTCCATTCAGTATTTATTCTGCCAGGTGCTGGGCTTGTTCCCTGGTGGACCAGGCTGTGTCCATTGTCTGTGCATTTCCCATTGAGTGCTGGAGAAAGACGAGTTAAATGGGTCTGTCAAATCGTAGACAGAGAAATTACCTATTTTAAGCAGAAAGGATTTACTATGGGGAGGTAGGTGCCTGTAGAAAGATGGGAAGGGTCTGGAGGAACAATCTCGGCTGGGGATAGCTCACCACAGCAGGACCAGCCCCGCAGGCCCACTCCCTGGGCCCAACCCAGAGGCTGGACCAGGGGGCTGCCACTGCACCCCCAGCTCAGAGCTGGGGGCACCCCACTCCTTGCTCCATTCTGCGCCTCCAACCCCCTAACCCTGTTCAGCATTCCAGTCACAAGTGAGTGCATCCGATTGGAATCTGAATCCCGCTGGGAAGGAGTCTGGACAATGTACTTTAGTATTTGCATCTTTGCCCTTCAGGAAAACACGGTAAGAGGAGCGTGCTACAGCCGTGACCAGCCGCTCTACCATGTCCTCCACCAGGCGGGTGGGGCCGGGGTGTCTTAAGTGTTGTGAGTCACTATTGGAAGAGAGCCGCCCTCAGGGTATCTCACCTGGGAACGCCAGGTGATTGTGTCCCTCCCAGGGTGTCTGGAGGCAGAAGGCACTTGGTAGCTGGGTGTGAGAGGCAGTGAGTGGTGTTGGGCAGAGCACAGAGGAACGCAGAGGCCCCTTTGCAGAAGGTCTTTTAAGCCGCTAAGTTTGAACTTGAGTTTGAGGACTGGGTT
Source organism: Tapirus indicus (assembly GCA_031878705.1). Classification (NCBI taxonomy): domain Eukaryota; kingdom Metazoa; phylum Chordata; class Mammalia; order Perissodactyla; family Tapiridae; genus Tapirus; species Tapirus indicus. The sequence continues at coordinate 42,435,392 of CM062927.1, forward strand.
TAAGCTGTGGATTGAGGCCATCAGATCACATCTGGGGGGGTTAAAAGGCAGGCCCTGGCCCCTGGGGAGTATGTTTGGGGCGGGGAGCACAGCAGAGAGGAGGCAGACCACTCAGGTGGCTCTTGAAATATTTGAAGCAAAAATGATATTGCGTTGAAGGGAGGTAGGAGTGGATTGAATTCTGCAGAGTGAGCAGATTGGAGAGACTGCCAGGAGGAGGAAGCGACAGGCTTGGGCGATAGGTGGGATGTGGAGAGGTCTACGCAGAGGCAGAAGGTGAAATAAATCCATCGAAAGTCTGTTTCCCTGAAAAAAAGTGTCAGAACATGTTCAGTCTTTTCAGATTGTAAATTCTCTAATTTGCTGAGTGCATGTAGCCTTGAAAAACAGCTTTGTAATTAAACTCAAGTAATTTACCTCCCAGGTTAAAAAAAAGTGCTTGTTAGGAGAAACAGCAAAATACGTGACCTTTAGCAAATGCCCTTTTCTGCAGTGTCCCGGCGCCAGTGGGCGATGCATTGGTGGGTCTCCATCCTTCCCGTACCCACTCACCTGCCACCCTCAAGCGAAGGGCCTGGGGTCTGTCGAGGGATGCACTGGACCTCAGGAGGAAATTCAGGAAAGCTTAATTCAGATTGATGTGCTTTTATGGTACGGCTTGGATTAGTTCCGTCCAGATGACGTTCTCCTGCAGTGTGAAGTTGCCGTGATGACGAGCTGGTGGAGCAGACGTGGCATGTGTTTTCTGTGGGACAGAAACAAACCCCACATGGGTACTGGGCTTCTTGTTTAAAGAAGCTCTTGGACTTGTTTGCTGCTGTAGAAGGTATGACGGCCCCCCGGTGTCTCCTGTGTCTGGCGTTTGTCTTGTGCCCTGGTCACTCAGAATTCCCTGAGCCTCTGTTCACCTGCTGAGAACTTAACCTGGCGCTGCAGGACAGGTGTTTGACGTGAAATACACAAAGGAAGTTTGACTTTGCTCTCTTTTCGTTTATTTTCTCTTCCGCGTTGACAAGTGGGGTTCTGATTATTCATGTTTAAGAACAATGTGGGGATCTGTTAGGAGCACTGGCTGCAGCGCCGTAACCTGTACACTTGTTCAGTTTTTGTCTCCTCTTTAGTCCGCAGGTGTCTATGTATACCTGTTGGCAGAAAGTCAGAATTTGCAGAACTGTGGCCTTTCCCACAGGTGAGGATGGAGACGGTGTTAGGATTCCCATTTGGGAAGGAAAGAACCAACACCTATAGAGGGGCCCAGCCCAGGGCTTGTCCTGCTGTGCTTGTGGTGGGGTCAGGTGAGGCTGGAATCTGTGGCCCCAAATGCCAGCCCTGCACGGGTCGGGGCATTTCCTGGCTGGTTAAAGAACAACCAGGAAATGTTTCAGATCACCAGGGCTGTATGTGCTGCCATGAGGGTTTTTCTTCCTCTAAAAACAGGGTGAAGATTTTTAAGCTCCCCACCCACAGTCAAGCCCCTGTGGGGTGTGCTCTTCCAACTGGGCAACGCTTCTTAGCTTCCGTCTTTCTTGGGAAGTGTCCAGGAATGGACACCAGAAAGAGCTGAGGGGTGGGTGTAGCATTGAGGAGGGGACAGAGGGATGGGAGCTGCTCCAGGTCAAAGGGACCTGAGTTCCCTGGCAGCAGGCAGCTCATGACAGAGAGAACCAGGGTCTGCGGACCCAGGAGGAGGGCCCTCATTCTTCCTTAGAGTCAACTGCTGGAGAAGCACCAAAGAACTTTCTGGAGTTCCCACTCCCTGTCCTGTTTGGGTCCTCCTGGGAATTCTCTTTGAGCCGGGTCATGTGGGTTAGAGGTATGTGGTGGGTGTGGCCTGGGAGGCAGTTGTGGCAGGTCCTCATTTTGCCCCCATTCCTTCCACCTCCTCCCCCTTTCCTTCCTCCCTCATTTTTTATCTCCTTCCCTCTCCTCCCGTCCTCTTTCCTTTCCTCCCCAACACTGACTCTCTTCCCGTTCTCCCTCCATCCTTCGTCTCTTAAGCAATGTGCCCCTTCCTGGGGATGCTGGGGTGGGTGTGAACCAGTGTCGGTTCAAGGCTCCCTCCCAGTGGGTGTGGTGCTTGTCCCCAGGACAGAAGCCACCCCTCGTGGACCTTGCCCTGCAGAGCAGTGGGCACCTGGTGACCTGCCCAGGGAATCCCAGGGTCAGTCCTGGCCCTCCCGGCGAGTTTCAGATGTTCTTTCCAAGCCAGCCAGGGTGGGAGGGTAGTGTTCCCTTCTGCATGACAGCAGGGGGACCTTCTGGCAGGAGCTGTTTTGGGTGTATGGAGTAGCTGTGCCTGTGTGTACTGCGTGTTCTCCTGGATAGACAGTGCTGCTTTCTTTAAGCTTTGCGTGTTTGCATGTTTATGCTTAATCCCCCCACAAACTTCCATTAAAACTTCAGGACTTGAGCCCGTTCTCCTGCAGTCACGGCCCAGACCCAGCACCTGCCTGTTAGGGACCTTGGCCCCTCTGACCGGGACCCTGCTGTGCACTCTGGTGTCTGCCTGCCTCTGCCTCCTGAGCACCCCCTCACACCTACTCGTCTCCTCCTGTTCACACCCTCAGGCATGCTCTCACGCTGACTTACACTCGCTCAGTCGCATCCAGACCCTCACACACTAATTCACTGACTCACCCACGCACATTCTTTGTGGGGATTTTTTTATTATTTTTATATTGTGGTAGAATAGACATCACATAAAAATGACCATCTTAACCGTTTTTAAGCGTCCAGTTCAGTGACATTAAGCACCTTCACATTATTTGTGCAGCCGTCACCACCATCCATCTCCAGAAATTTTTCGTCTTCCCAAACTGAAACTTTGTACCCATTAAACAATAACCCTGCGTTCCTCCCTCCCCCAGCCCCTGGCCACCACACTTGTACCTTCTGCCTCTATGAGTTTGACTGCCCTAGGAATCGCCTCTGAGTGGAGTCATACGGTATTTGTCCTTTTGTGTCTGGCTTATTTCACTTAGCATACTGTCTTCAACACACTCACATTCTTACACTCTCTCTCTCACACGCAGACACACTCACTCCTGTACCCCTACCATTTGCTGGACCTTGCATAACCCAGGCTGCAAATTCTTATACTTCCCAGTGTGCTAGGTTTCTCTCTCCCGAGCGTCGTTCTTGACCTTAACACCCAGACCCCGTCCGTGTCTCTCTGAGCGCCTCCTCTGTGAGTCGGGACTTGGCCGCCTCTGCCGCTACCAGAGCTGTGCGGATTCTCCGTGTCGTCTGCCCTGTGCACTCTCCTCCCTCCCTGGTGAGCCATAGGGCAGCGGTGTGGACTGTTCGTCTTTGCGCTCCAGGCCCTGGCTCTCCCCATACACGTGATGTGCGTGCTGTGCGGGTGTGCTGAGTTCTGGAGTTCTTCACACGGCCCCTCCGCCAGAGGACAGCCGTGCTTCCCAGCGGCCCTGCCTCCCCGTCCGCTCCGTGAGTTGTGGGTGAGTGTATGTCTCCTGTGTCGGCAAGTTCGCCGGCCCAGCCACCTGGGAAAGGGCTTCCTCCTGCTGGTGGTGTTCCTGCAGAATGTCGTTCTCTCCTCAGGCTTCAGAGTCGCTGGCATTTGGCTTGTGGTCATCAAGACCAGTGGTTTTCAAGGCAAGGGGCACGTGGTGGAGAGTTGGGGTGCTGGGCGGCTGAGCCAGGGCCTGGACCTCTCCCCTGGATCTGCTGTCATTCCTTTATGTGTGCCGGGCGGTTTCTTTTGGAAGAAGAATGGTTCGACTGATTCAACCTCCAGCATCCACTCAGGGCCATTTGGAAATGTAGAGAGTGGGCTTCTCTTTTGTCTCAGTGACACACAATGCAGGGACGAAGGTGCTGCTGGCATTTAGAGGGGGCGAGGGGAGCAGGGCTGCTAAAGATGCTGCTGTGTGGGCAACAGTATGGAAGAGAAAGAATCGTCCCACCTGAAGTGCCCAGCACATGCCCCTACGATTCTTAGGGGCAACCCTGTTAGGTTCCAGCTGGGGAAACTGAGGCCAGGAGAAGTTAAGTGATGTGTCAGAGCACAATCAGTAGCAGACCCCAAACCAGAATCCACAGAATCTTCCCTCTCCTTCCCCTGCTTTCAGGTCTTTTCATTTTCTTCAAGAAAATCCCCTCCAATCTTCTCTCTCTCTGTCTCAACTCATTTCTCTTTTTCTTGCTCCTCCCTTTGATCCCATTAATAAGCGTCAAAAGCCCTTATCATACTGGTAAACTGTTGGTGGAGCTGTATATACTGCGATAAGAAAACCGCTTTATTTTAGGAGGGAAATGGCAAGTAAGAAATAATACACTGAAAGGAGTTGTACCTCTGAAAGATCCCAAACTTACCCAGAGTTTCTTTCAGAAAACAAAAGTTTACTTCGGTATCTTCTAACTCACCTTTCTTTTCCACTAAAACCAACCTTGAAGTTAAGGTTAAAAAAAGCATTTTTTCTTAACTTTGCTTTTTAGTTTTAATTATTAGCAACGTGACAAGATTATGTGTGTGTAGACTAATTGTTAATGTCTTTCGCAGGTCACTGAGGTTAAGATTTTCACTCTAAAGTTCGTCTCCCTGGGGCACTGACAGGAAAGCACTACAGAGAAGTTATCCAGGCGCCTGATTGCTGGTGGCTGACACGGTTAGGTGGTTTGAGTGTCCTCTTCGGCAAGGCTTGAAGGTGGACCCTACCCTCAGAGCAGGCTGATTATTTTAACGAGCCACACGAATATAGCAGCAAAGGCCACCTTCTCTTCTTTATAATGGGACAGCATCACACTTCCAGTGAGCTTTACAAAAGTTATTATTTTTAAAATTTAGTCGTTTACACCTTACTGAGCTTTCAGAACGTGATAATTTATTATAGATTTACTGCTGTGAAAATTTACTCTGAAATGTTGAGCTTATTTTTCCAGGAATCTAATGCAGAAATAGTTTGACCAAATACACTTGTTTCCCAGACTAGAACGGCTACAGTAAATCTGTCCACGGGTGATTCTCCCTGTGCCCTCTGAGCTTGGTTTCCAGGCAAATTCCGGTGGCACCTCCTGCCTCCCTGCCTTCTGCTGAGTGTCCCCAGGGAACAGTTCACACACACCGGGAAGTGCGGTGCCCCGAGACCTGAAAACAACGGGGCTGTTTGAGTAGAATATATAGTTCATTTAAAAGTAATTTATGTATATTTATATTTTATATATACTTATGTTTTTATATTTCATGCAGGTGTTTTCTTTTCTTTATGTTGAACCCAAAAAGGAGCTAGAAGCATTTTCATAGTTTCCCTGAAAATGAGTCAAGAAGATTTTCAATAAATATAAAACTGCATATGAAAGAGCTTGTTGCCGTTTTATGATCTTTTTCTCCTTAAGTGGAGACTGTATTTTTCCATGCATAAGTAAGTAGGTGGGGGAGGATAACTAAAATGTATTTTCTTTGGAAGACTAAAGTCACGTGGGAGACAGAAATATCTTCAGATATTTCAGATTGCAGCAATTCCTAAAGCTTCTTAAACCCTCAGATAGTTGCAAAATCTAATATGGATTTTTTAAAATTTTTGCTGAGGAATACTGGCCCTGAGCTAACATCTGTTGCCAGTCTTCCTCTATTTTGTATCTGGGTCGCCACCACAGGATGGCTGACAAGTGGTGTAGGTCTGAGCCTGGGATCTGAACCTGCAAACCTGGGCCACCGAAGCAGAGTGCACTGAACTTTAACCACTGTGCCACAGGTCCGGTGCCTAATATGGGTTTTTTTAGGGGTACGGCTGAGGGGAATGAGTGGAGAAGGGACAGGTCAAATTGCCATAATTTTTATAGAAATGATTTACCAGGAGAGAGCAGCTTTTGAGATGATCAGTGCACAGTCATTTCAGTGTTCCTTTCTTTCTGTTTTGTTTCGGGACTGATGTTCAGAGGGAAGGTGGTTTTGGTACCTGTGCCAGGTGGAAGTTTCAGTGTACAGCTCACTAGTGTTAAATATATTCACCTTGTTGTGTAGCAAATGTCTAGAATGTTTTCATCTGGCAATGCTGACATCTATACCCATTAAACACTGATGCCCCTTCCCCTCTCCCCCAGCCCTTGGCATCTACCTTTCTACTTTCTGTTGCCATGATTTTGACTACTTTTGATACTTCATGTGAGTGGAATCATACAGTATTTGTCATTTTGTGTTTGACTTATTTTGCTTGGCATAATGTCCTCAAAGTTCATCCATGTTGTAGCATGTGACATTCCTTCTTTTTAAAGGCTGCATAATATTCCATTGTATGTATATACCAGTTTTCTTTATCCATTCATCCATTGAGGGACACTGGGTTGCTTCCAGCTCTTGGCTATTGTGAATAGTGCTGTTGTGAACAGGGGGGTGCAGATATCTCTTCAAGGTCTTGCAGATGTATGTGCAGAAGTGGGACTGCTGGATCTTAGGGTCATCTTGTCTTTTTAATTGAACTTGTGCAGGCTTTTTCTGAGAGTAGCAGGAGCTGTGAGCTGTGTCCATCTGATTCCCCACTGTGGAGTCCTGCTACCTCTTCTGGTTCTCTCCTCTCCCCTGCCCACGGAGAGTATCTGTAAACACTCCTCTTGATCATCTCTCCCTGAGAGATTCATTATAAGGATATTATTACTGTGACTTCTTTCCTGTTGTGCCCAGAAATGTTCCATGTCCTCAGATCTCCCAAAATAAGCACCAGATTTCTTGGCCAGATTCCATTTCTGGGAGCGCACTTCTGTATTCATCAATACCCCAGAAAGCTCTGTCCAGGCCAAAGAAAGAGTGAGGGCTGGACAGAGAGGTCCAGGAGGAACCAGGGGCACAGGAGGGGGAGATGGTGTGGTTGTCATTGTCCACCATTAACCAGGAGTGGGACAGAAATGTGTCTCCCAGTACAGGCAGCAAGTCCAGTGTGTGATATTTTGCCAGCTTTGTTGATTATGACACAGTAAGACACTTGCACGTTATGGCCCAGTACACAGCTCTGTATGTGTTCACAAAACAACACATGTGTGATGCGCTTTGCTATTTAATATTCTCGGCTTCTCTTTTTCAGGTTTTTGTGTGCTTTTAGCACTGGCTGCAGTCTACTACGTTGGTATCCTGCTTGGGGTTTAGATCCTGGTTTGGCAGTAGTGATGAAGGGCTTGCTGTCTAGAGCAGGCCCGCTGGGATCAGGGTTTGGCTTTGCCTGTTTGCTCTTAAGAAAGCCATATGACCTTGAGCCTCTTAAGCAATCCCTGCCTTAGTTCCCTGTCCCCTACAATGGATTAATGATGCCCACCTCACACCCCTGGTATGAAGAGTGAACAGACGTGGAGTGCTCAGACGGGTACCTGGTGACTCAGTGTGTACGGGCTGCTTGTCACACTTACCTCCACGCTCGCTTTTCTTACTTTTTCCTTTGTTGTCTTGAGCCCTGTGTTGCTTCTTCCCTCATCTGTTGTCAGCTTTCCCAGCTTCCTGTAACTCAGTGTGTGAACCCTCCTTCCCCCGAGGTTGTCATAGACTGTGGATGGGAGAACAACCAGAAGTGAGCATGAATCAGAGGCTTCGCCAGTGGAGTGGTCACTGAATTCCCATCTCCTTTTGCCGTTAGCCAGTCTGGAATTCAGTCAGACCTCTGATCGAGGGTGTGACTGTACCTGGGCTCCCCAGAGAAAGTCCGGAGTTGCTGATGCCGCCCGGCCTGGCCTGGGTCTTTCATGGAGGAGGAGCGCGTCCTAGAACTAATGTAGAGCCACGGGACCCGTTTACTCCTTCCTCGGGTTACAGGCTGGGCTTTGGAAGGCAGATCTCTGAGCGTGTGTGTTCCTTTTCAGGCTGTGGATGTTGGAGAGTCCAGCGGAGAGCTGCGCACCTGGGCCCCCCACCACAGCTGCTCTGCGGGGTTGGGGGCCTGCTTCCTTTTCTCCAACACGTGTATCTCATCAGGCTCTTTGAGCTGTTAGGTTGCAGGCATTTCATTTGTATTTCTCTTCTTGCAGGCGGTTTTAGTGAATAACATCACCACAGGCGAGAGACTCATCAAAACCCTGCAAGGTGAGTCCGCTCCCCCCCTTCATGACCAAAAACACCCCCTTTCCTCTTGGCCTTCTCTATGGTTTCTTATTCCGATCTAGTGATGGGTAGTATTATGAGTGATTGAGTAATCTTGAGTTTATTCTTTTTGTCTAACTGTATCTTAAAGAGCTTTTCCTTTTACAAATATTACTGAATACATTGCTGGCTGTTATGCACAGAAGAATTCAGTCTCTCATTTTTTGATGTGTTAAATATATATATGTTATATATGTGATCTGTTTTGTATATGTAAATGACATATATATGTGATCTGTTTTAATTGGGTCACTAAATTCAGACTTTCTTCATGAAACTTGTAAAATTATCCACTCAATTTAATTCCATTTCTTTGCTACTCTAGTTCAGTTTGACAGTGTTTATTTTCTTTTGGGCCCCTCTGAAGCAGCGGTGGAGGTAGTAATGGGGTGAGTCCCACTGTGACTGGAGGGGTCAGCAGCGTCCCGTGTGACCCTAGAACCTGGTGAAGGGAGCACCGGGTCCTGCGATCCCTGACCTGACGCAGGGCTCATCTTCGCCACTAGTTAGGAAACTCCCGCCAGCCCCTGGGCCTCAGTTCCCGCCTCTGAGACGGGAAGGTCGATCTAGAGCCATGTGGTCCAGGATGGGAGCCACAAGCCCCATTTCACCAGGGAACACCTGAAATGTGGCTAGTGGGACAGAAGAACTGGATTTTTAATTTTTGTTTAATTTTCAGTAATTTAAATTTAAAACTGTTACTTGACTAAGTTATTGGGAAACTTAAATATCTTTGGAGTACATCAATCTACTTTTCAACTGTAAATTTTATGAAATCTAAATTCAAATCAAGAATTCCCAGTGCAAATTTAACATCTGAATTGAGATGTGCTGTAATTGTACACACTGGATTTTAAAGACTTAGTAGGAAGAAAAGAATATAAAATATCTCATTCATAATTTTTACATTCATTATATGTTAGCACAATAATATTTTGTATCTGGATTAAATAAAACATTAAAATTAATTCAGCCTGGTTTTATTTACTTCTTAAAAATGTATTTGCTAGAAAACTTTAAATTACCTATGTGGCTTGCACTGTCGTTCTGTTGGACAGTGCTGGTCTAGAATTCTAGTTCTAAGTCAGTTTCTAAGAATATTAACGGGAAATGCAGGGTCACACAAAGTTAAATGGGTTACTTCACTGCTGGGGCTTCTCAGACCTGGTGACCTGCTGATGTCCCTGCTCAGTCCTCAAGAAGGGGGTATGGCCCGCAGCCTTTCCAGTACTTAGTATTTTTAAACAGCTTTATTCAGGCATAATTCGCATACAATAAACTACACATATTTAAGGTTCACAATTTGACAAATTTTGACATAAGTGTGTACTTCAAGAAACCACCACCAAAGTCACTATAGTGAATATATATCCATCACTCCCAGAAGTTTCTCTGTGTCCCTTGGTAATCCTCCCCAGGTAGTCTCTGATCTGCTTTCTGTCCTTATAGGCTAGTTTGCATTTTTTACTATTTTATATACATGGAATCAGATAGTATGTACATTTTTTCATCTGGCTTTGTTCACTCAGCATAATCATTTTGAGATTCATCTATGTTTTGATGTCAGTAGTTCATTCCTTTTTATTGCCGAGTAGTATTCCACTGCCCCATACTTGGTTTGATTATGCAATCTTTTTTTTTAAGTTAGGTTTATTAAGGTGTAATTTACACCCACTGAAGTTGACCCTCTGTGGTGGACGGTTCTGTATGTTCTGACAAACACACAGTCCCCTAGACCCCCCCAGTCAGGACACAGCTCATGTCCATCATGTCCCCTTTGTAGTCAGTCCCTGGCCCCCACCTCAGCCTCGGACACCCCCTGAGCAGTTCTCCGTCCCTGCAGTTTTGTCTTTTCGAGCACATCAGGTAAATGCTTTTGAGATGGATCGTGTTGCTGTGTGTATCAGCACTTCATCGAGTCCTTTACTTTTATTTAATTTTATTTCCCCCCAGAGAGCCTCGTGGATCTCAGTTGTGAGGACAAAACTGGGGAGCTTGGCTGGCTGTCCAGGGCTGTGTTCTGGCCCCACTGTGGCGCCTCGGTGGCAGCCTTTCCTTCTACCCGCAGCTTGGCCTTTTGTCATCGGCTGCTGCTTTTTCCTACAGAGCTTTTACGAGCTGGGTCCTCGGGGCAGCTGGGATGGGGCTGATGAATTTCCTCAAAGGAAAATTTGCCGCTGTTCCCAGACAGGCAGTCAGGTGGTTCAGTGAGCACAGGGCCTCAAGATCACTTGGCTGTGGCGAATGACAGTAGGAGGATGCCGGCAGTTAGCCTGGTGGCGAGGACAGGGCTTCAGCGGGAGTGGCTGCTTATCTGACCAGATGTCGAAATCAGTGTTTCACAGACTGAAGGACATCTCCTGGGAGTGGAGGACACAGTGGCGTCTGTGACCTTGTGGGACAGCTCAGGGTTGATGATGTGTAAGAAGGAAACAGGTGACTAGAACCTCCTAATGCATTCTAAGGGTTGGGGTCAAAAAGGAGATTTAAGACAGCCATTTGGAAAAGAATCAGGGCGCAGGCTCCTGCAGGGCCGCTGGTGTTCCTTCCGGGCCTGGTCCGAGGCCAGGTGTAGTGATGACCGTGTTCACAGGGGGCCGTGTTCTCCCCGTCTCCCTCCTCACCCTCCTGTGTCCCGCCACCCTTTGTGTTCTCACATGTGGGTCTGATGGGTCTGTTGCTGTCATGGCGGCCACGCCGGTGACCTGTGCAATCTCGTGTCCCCCTCTTGGCTTAGACCAGTTGAAGGCCCTGCAGAAGAGTTACGGCACGCTGCAGCAGAGTGTCCTCCAGTTTCAGAAGAACCAGACCAACCTGGAGAGAAAGTTCTCCTACGACCTGTAAGTGTGTCTCGGCCCCAGGTGCACGCCGCTCGGGGCTAATGTGTTTTAAACCAAGGGCAGTAGACGGGGTCCAGCATCCCCTCCCCTCGTCCTTCCTATTATGGAGCACACAGGACTCTCTGGGAAAGATTCGGTCCCTTCTAGAAGTCATGTCCTTTAGAAAAATGCATTTTATTTTTTAAGTGTCACCAGTGGTTCAGAAAGCTGGGGAAAAGTATTAGCTGGTGGGCTCATAATACAAAATAAATAAGAGGGCAGTTCTCCTTAGCGGGAAATGATTTACTCAGCATACTTTAAAACTTAACAAAATTTAAAAGTCTATAAAGCACAGATGTACTGGTTAAGTCAATTTAAAAAAGCCTTTAAAAATGTGTTCATTCCAAAAGTGCTCAGATGTGACCTGAGTCCGACTCATAGACTAAAAGGCATTTTGGTGTAATATCAATATAATTTATCACTGGGTGTTGGTGTTGTGGGCCTTTTGTTTTCTTGAGACTTTAAGTGTCTTTCCTAATTTCTGTAGTGAGAGTGGAGTACTTTTATTTTTTTCAGCTTTATTGAGGTATCATTGACAAATAATCATTTTGTATATTTAAGTGTAAAACATGATGATTTGATACACCTATTACGTTGTGAAATGATGCCCCCAGTCAAGCAAATTAAGCATCCATAATCTCACATATTTACCTTTTCTGTGTGTATGGTGAGAGTTCTTTAGATCTACTCTCAGCAAATTCCAAGTATACCTACCTTATAACTAAGAACAGTCACATGCTGCACATCAGGTCTCCCGCCTAGAGTCGTGACAGTCTGTTTTAAGCTGATAACTTCAGTCACGTACAGAAGGTCTACACTTTCACTTCTCGGAGTACTTTATGATCAAAACAAAACAATAAGCTTTAAAAAAGTCAGCTCAACCCATTAGTAAGAGCATAAAAACCAATTTAGTGGGTAGAGAATGAAGTTGTAGTCTGTGTATTTTTTCCCACAAAAACAATATAACTCAAGCACAGGAAGTTTGGGATTCAGACAGTCAGCCACCCATGACCCCAGTGCTCGTTTCCCTTTGACTGGCTTCTCGCTAGTCTGTGTCATATGAATTTTTTACATAAATGCAGTTGCCATTAAAATTTTTAAATCATTTTCCACTTGTATTATGTATATGGAGCAACTGTACAATACATATACAGTTACTCCAAATTGTTTTATCATTAAAAATGGCTGGTTAATATTCCGTATGTGTAAGTACCATATTTAATTTACCATTTCCCTGTTTGTTGGATATTTAGGTTACTTCTGAGTTTTGGTTGCTATAACTCACCTGACATTAGTGCATGTAACTTTTAAAAATTATTATTTTGGATTATTTCCTTCTAAAAAAGACTCAACTATAGGTTTAGTGTGTAACTTGGTATAAATTGCCAAATTGCCTTCTGAAAGGATTTTAGCCATCTGCGGTCACCAGCAATGCAGGAGAGGAAGTTTCATGTCCATTGCTCTCCTTCCAAGAGATTGTCCGCTCACCGTGATATCTTCCTGATCACTTTAAAACCAAATACGTAAATATGCAAAGGACATGCACAAGCAGTCAAAGCAAAGGAAACCTAATTAGAAAATATGCATGTGGAACCTTATCCAGCTAGGCCAGTGGTTCTCAATATCTTTGGCAATGGCCTGAGACATGTTTGGTTGTCACAATTCGGAGGAGGGAGCTCCTAGCATCTAGCGTGTGGAGCACAGGGATGCTGCTAAACACCCTACAATGCACAGGGCTGCTCCCACAACAAAGTTTTATCTGGCCCAAGACACCAAGAGTGCCCAGCTGAGAAACCCTCAGTCTGGTCATCAACGAAAAGCATTCAGACAAAAATGAAGTGCCCCAGTCTTGTTATTATTCATCCTTGAAGGACGCCTTAGCACACATATTTCCCTTCCATTGATTGAAATACAATAAGCCATTAATGGCCTCACTTGATAAATGCTGACCCAGAAGATTTTGCCCTAGCTGGACATCAGCCAGGGCCCAGTGACAGGGAGGGCAGCTCTGCTCACCATATAGGAGTGTTCCTTTAGACGAGTAGTGAGCGAGATGCTCTAACCTGGGTTGGTTATGCATGTGGGATGCACTCTTCCCTTAGGAGGTTGATGGCTAGACTGAAAATTCGTTCTAGCTGACCGCATCTGTTTCACTAGTGCCTGAAGCCTTGTACCAGATACAGGATGCTAGCCGGGGATGATGTTCATGGAATGTTGAAAGCTGGAAACAGTTTTTCTTAACTTTCTTTGGATTATAGACCCTTTTTGAGAATCCAATAAAAGGTATGGACACCTTGTTAGCAAATTTATAAATGGATATGTACACAAAGTTGTGCATTCAATTTGTGAGACCCTGGAAGCATACCTGTATGCCCTTTGCTAAAATACCCTCTCTGGTCTGATCCATTTATAGAGGGCAATGCTGAGAATGAAAAAGCTAACAGAAAGGCCAGATTTTGTGATGCACAAGTTAGTGTTCTTTCTTCAATATCAGAGTCAGCACTTGTCCCCACTTCTAACTCCTATACCTATGGCAGACATCACTAAGCGATTGCTGTACCTGATCCAAACACAACCTTGCAGTCTTTCCCCAAAGCACTTAGAGCAGGTGTATCAGATGAACTGCTTGTCATCTCATCTCCATGCCATGAGGAAAGAGAGTTTGTGAGTGCTGCTCCTGGAGTGTAGTTAGTAATCCTCTGATGACCAGCGTCCTGGGTGATCAGGTCCCCTGCCTTGATAGACTGCTGGATTGAGCACATTCGGTTCATAATACCCCGATCGTCAGTTGCACCAGTTAGAATCATCACTGGTGGCCAAGTCCTGTATGTCTCTACATTTTAGCTCTGGTTACTGCCTGCATGTGCACTGGTACTGACCATGTACGTGTCAGGAGAAGCCAGCCTGAGGCTCAGTAAGGGCCACTGTCACAGTCTGCTGACCTGTGTCTCAGAACTGGAGCTTCGTGCCGAGGTTGTTCCTCTTCCTGCTGTTGAGCTAGAATGTGGACAGCTGACCTTCGTCTGCAAGGCTGAGAGATAGAGGCTCTTTGTCCTTGATTTTGGCAGGGCTGAGAGCGGGTGAAAACAGAATTTCCCTTTTGTAGGTTTAAAGGTTCCGGAAGGGCCGTGTCCTGCTCATCGGCTCATCCTGAGCTCCTGTGATACTGTTCAGTAACAGTGAATTGGACGTGTTTGGTTCTTTCAGGATACAGACGTCTCTCTTTTTGTTCACCGTATTTAAGCTACTTTGCACTGGTCTACCACCTGTGGCTTGCATGTTTGTGAGAATTTTATTTACATGAATCTTTCACCAAGTCTTCTCTTGATCTGTGAGCTGTCCACCATCAGGAAGTCTGTCTTTCGTTATTTCCACGGTCCCTGATGCCCTGCTGTGTGTGCGTTGAGACCCAGTAAGTCCCTTGAACAGAAGGGTCTGGTGCGGGAGTTGGAGGTTGACTCACTGACACTGGCTCTGAAATGCCTGCAGCTGGAAGGAATGGGCCGGGTGGAAGACACACTGCCCAGTCAGGACGCCTCAGTGGGGCTCCTGGTGCAGCCTTATCACTTTCTGTCGGTGTCAAACAGGTCACCTCCTGGCTTCTTATTTGTACAGGTGGGTAATTCTCTCAGTTTCGTCACAGCCCTGACACTTGAGATGCTCTTAATATAGATTCCAGGCAGAGAGCTGAAGCGATGCCTCAAAATGTCCTAGCTCATTGGGAGCTCAGGCTGAATTAGATTGTACGTCCCAACAATAATTCTCTGACAACTGGGTGTCCTCCAATTCATTTCAATTTATTTTTATTTTTTTAAAATAAATTTTAAATTTTTGAACAGTTTTAGATTTGCAGACTTATTGCAGAGAGAGTACAGAGAGTTTCCCCTGTTGTTAACCCTGTACATTAGGATGGTGTATTTGTCATAATTAATTAACCAGTATAGATACATTGTTATTAACTGAAATTTGTACTTTATTCCAAGTTCCTCAGATTTATTCCATTTTTCCCTAATGCCCTTTTTCTGTTCCGGGACCACATTACGTTTATTCGTCGTGTTTCCTGCAGCGCCTACTGGCTCTGACAGTTCCTCAGACTTTACTTTTTATGATCTTGGTGGTTTGGAGGAGTACTGGTCAGGCGGTTTGTAGGATGTCCTCCAGGTGGCGTTCACCTGATGTGTTTCTTGTGGTTACACTGGGGCAGCGTCTTGGGGAGGAAGGCTGCAGAGGCAGCGTGCGGTTCCCGTCCCCTCCCGTCAGTGGGGCTCGACTGTTGCTGTTGACCTTGGGCACCTGATGGACGTGTTGGCGTCCAGTTGCTCTGTGTTTTGTCCGTCTGTTCTGTCATCTTTGGAGGAGAGTCTCTGCGTAGCCAGCCTGCACTTGAAGACTGGGGGGCTATCTCCACCTCTTTAAGGGTGGAGCGTCTGTATCAATTGTTCGGAATTTTCCTGCACGGGAGATTTGACTCTTCTTATCTGTCTGTCTGATTATTTATTTGTATCAGTGTGGACTCATGGATATTTATTTTATACTTTGGGTTCTAATCCAATATTTTATTTTTTTGCTCGAATTGTTCCAGCTTTGGCCATTGGGAGCTCTTTCAGTTGACTCCTTTGTCCAGTTGACATATGCCCAGTATTGTGGTATGCTCTTTCTTTTAATAGCACTTTCTTACACTTTGACACCAAGAGAAGCTTCAGACTTATCTTGTTTATTTCCTGTCCCAGTCCTGGTGTCAACCAGTCAACCATTTGTCCAGGGAGCCCTGGTTCTTTTTATTGGAGACTGGTATTAGAAACCAAGATCTTAGTACAAGGTGTGCTTGTTGCTCCTAGGCCCTCTCAGATGACAGAGCAAAGAGATATATGTGTGTATACTAACCTGTGTTATATATAGATATTGATAAATGTTTCTGCATCTGTCTGTATGTATGTTAAGCATGAATTCATACTGCTGTCTCCAACTGTAATCCATTTAAATTAACGTAATAGTATGTAATTGGATATGTTCTCCACTTGGAATGTTATACAATTATTTTATCCATTTTGTGGCTCAAAACATTTTTGAAATGGCCTGTGGTAAAGACTGGTCAGTGCTTATCCAAATCTATTCGTCAGCAAAAATACTATATTTCTAATCCTTCTATGCAGTTAGGTGTGGCCAGTTGACTAAGGCCTGGCCGGTGGGGAAAGGAAATTGTAGGGCGGGACTTACAGGAAGGATTCTGAAAATGAGGACAATCCATTGCACATCCCTTCCCTCCTCCTTCCTTCCTGCTGCCCAGGCCTCAGACAAGATGGCTGGACCACTAGCAGCCATCCTGGATCATGAGGTAATCATAAGGATAGAAACCAGTGCTGGCTTTTGAGACAGAAAGAGAAGCCTGGAATTTTGGTGACTCAGAGCTGCCATACGAGCCTTGGACTGCCCACATCCAGAGTTCTTTTACGTGAGGAAAGAATAAACTGCTGTCTTTTGGCCTATCTTTTTCACCCAGCCAAGCCTGATGCTAATTTACCCACTTTTTGAAAGTGCCTTTAGATATTGTTTTTTGTCCAAACTAGATCATTTTCATGAATGAAATGTTTCTCTGTTACCCAAAATAAGACTTCTTAGGAAAGGCCATTTAGAATCGAGTCTTAAAGAATGGGGAGTAGAGAAGGGAGATTAGGACTTGTTCTAGAAAAGAAAGAAAGAATCTGGGGAGCTCAGAGTGATCTGGGCAAGGCAGACATCCATACTGTCGTGAAAGGGAATGAATAAGAGTCGTATCTTGAGGGTGGGCATAAAAGTGATCAGTTCTGTGGGCCTTGCTGGCAAAACTGTCTCCTCCTCCTTCCCAGACTCTGATGACCGAATATCAGGTCTTATGTTACAGTCACACAGGCCTCTGAAGCTGTGTTCTTTCCCCAGTCTGTTGTCTTTCTGTGTTTGGATTGGGTAGTTTCTGTTGTTCTGTCTTCCAGTTTACTGATTCCTTCCTCCACTGAGTTTATTTTGGTTATTGCATTTTTCGGTTCTGAATTTTCTATTTGATTCTCTTTATATCTGTTATTTCTTCGCTGAGACTGTTTTTTCACTTGTTTCAAGTGAGTTTTAATTGCTCATTGAAACATTTTTCTGGTGGCTGCTTTAAAATCTTTGTCAAATCGTTTCAACTGCCCTGTCACGTGGGTGTTGGTATCTGTTGATTCTCTCTCTTCCTTAATTTGAGGTCTTTCCAGTTCTCGATATGATGATTTTTGATTGAAACCTCTGAGCAGTGGTAGAAGCCCTGACTCTTCACTGACATCCTCTCACGCCACTTTGTGGGGACGGGGGGGGGGGGCTCATTACTGCCAAGTGGGATGGAAACGCAGGCTTCCGTGAACTCTGCAGTGACGCCACTGTGCTGTCCTTTAGATCCTGAGGTCCCAGCCAGTCTGCCTTCCACCTTTCAGAGTTTTCTTCTGTTTGTTTTAAATATAATGTCCAGAGTTTTTAGTTGTGCTTAGTGGGAGGATTAGGAAAAAATACATCTATTCCATCCTCCCGGAAGTGGAAGTCCAATTCAGTTTTGACACTACCCAGAATTTGACACAAACCCCACAGATTAAGGGGCTCAGTCCCACAAGACTGCCCCCACTTCAGACACCAGCCACAAGTTGTGGGTATCTTGTACTTCTGCCTGGCTACCTACAAATTCAAGGCTTCCCACAGCCCCCTCAGGTTCAATAATTCTCTAGAAGAACTGACAACTCAGGAAAGTTCTATACCCACAATTACGGTTTGTTTGTTTTTTTTGTGAGGAAGACCAGCCCTGAGCTAACATCCGTCGCCAATCCTCCTCTTTTTGCTGAGGAAGACTGGCCCTGGGCTAACATCCTGCCCATCTTCCTCTACTTTATATGGGACGCCGCCACGGCGTGGCTGACCAGCAGTGCGTCCGCGGGCTCCCGGGATCCGAACTCGCGAACCCTGGGCTGCCAAGCGCGAACTAAACCGCTGCGCCACCGGGCCGGCCCCACAATTACGGTTTTAATATAAAGGGTATAACTCAGGAACAGCTAAATGGTAGAGACTCATAAGGCAGGGCCTGGGGTGGGGGGCAGGTAGGAGCTTCTGTTGGATTGGGGGTGCCCCCTTTCTGGGTAGGTATGTTCACTGACCAGGAAGCTTGCCAAGCCTGATGGTGCGGAGTTTTTATCTAAGGTTTTATTATATAGGCATGACTGATTAGGTCATTGGCCATATGACTGAGGTCAATCTTCAGTCCCTTCCTGCTCCCTGGAGGGTGGGGGTGAGGTTAAAAGTTCCAACCCTCTCATCATGTGGTCTGTTCGTCTGACCACCAGCCTCTGTCCTAAAGATATGTAGCCTTCTCCCAGTGAGTCATCTCATTAGCATAAACTCAGGTGTGGTCCTGATTAACAGAAGACACTCTTACTACTCAGAATATTCCAAGGGTTTTAGGAGCTCTGTGCTAATAGCTGGGGACAGAGACCAAATTTTTTTTTTATCATGCCACAGATTATATTTTAAAAAATTGTTTTTTCTAACCAGTGCAGTTCACTTATTTTAGAACAATGTGACATATTTTTAGTAAGTTTCAATCAACTACAGTTTTCTTGTCATTTAATAACTAAAAACACGCATGTTGCTCTCCCGTAGGAGTCCTCTTCAGAGAAGGTGCCAGAAGTAGGAAGGAGATGTGCCGTGTCTCTTTCTGAAGTGGATTTCACAGTCACAGCAGGGACATAGGTGGCGTATAGACATATCTGTAAATATTGTCCTTTCTTTTGCGCTCTCTCTCCACAGGAGCCAGTGCATCAGTCAGATGAGAGAGGTGAAGGAGCAGTGTGACGAGCGAATAGAAGAAGTCACCAAAAAGGGAAGTGAGGCTGTAGCTTCCAGGGGCCTCAGTGAAAAAAAGGACCCAAACCAGCAGGTGATTCTGGTTTTTTCCTGCCAAGGATTTCCAGAAAGTATTTCCGCCCCTTCTCTTTAGGCATTTTGTTCTCATCAGCTGTCCAGTTTGCTCTGCTCTCTGTTCTTCCTTGTGAGTTTGGTTCCCTGTCACGACAGCCTGGTCTCGGGATGCCAGGACGCTGACCGGGTCCCCTGGTGTCTGGTCCGAACCCCTTGCCCGGGGCTTTACAGAGATGACTTCATTTAAAGCTCACTGCCATCCTGGGACAGACTTGCTACTGTTTTCTTGTTTCGAGGGCACTGAGTCCCATGGAGATGGTGAAATTCTGTGGCAGCGTGTGGCACCACCTGCTCAGTGGTGGGGCTGACCAGAGCCTGTGCTGTCAGGCCGCCCCCTGTGTGAAGCGCAGGCCAAGAAGGGCTGCTCAGAGCCTCCTGGGAAAACTTGGTTTGTTTTCAGTACAGCAGCTTTACTGAGATAGAATTCATATGCCATACAGTTCACCCATACAATATTTACACTACAGTGGGTTTTAGGATATTCACAAAGCTGTGCAACCATCATCACATTCAATTTTAGAACATTTCATTACCCCAAAAGAAACCTTGTACCCATTAGCTCACTCCCCATTTACCCCCAATTCCCTAGACAACCACTAATTTCTTTTCTGTCTCTATAGATTTGTCTTATCTGGACATTTCATATCAGTGGAATTGTACAATATATGGTCTTTTGTGTCTGACTTCTTTCACTTAGCATAATACTTTCAGGATTCATCCATGTGGTAGCGTGTATCAGTACTCCATTCTTTTTTATAGCTGAATGATATTCCGTTATATGGATATACTACATTTTGTGTATTCATTTGTCAGTTGATGGGCATTTGGGTTATTTCCACTTTTTGGCTACTATGAAAAATGCTATGAACATTCATGTACACATTTTTGTGTGAACGTTTCTCTTAGGCATATGCCTAGGAGTGGAATTGTTGGGTGATATGGTAACTCTATGTTTAATGTATTGAAAAACTGCCAGACTCTTTTCAGAAAGTGATCATACTGTTTTACATTTCCACCAGTAGTTTATGAGGGTTCCTTCCAATTTGTCCACATCCTAGCCGACTCTTGTTATTATCTTTTTCATTATAGCCATCCTAGTGGGTGTGCAGTGGTTTCTCATTGTGGTTTGGATTGCATTTCTCTAGCAACTAATGATGTAGAGCATCTTTTCATATGCCAATTTATTAGCCATTTGTATATCTTCTTTGGAGAAATGTCTATTCAAGTCTTTGTCCATTTTTAAATTGAGTTATTTTTATTATTGAGTTGTAAGAGTTCTTTATATTCATACATATATATATATGAGATATTGATAAAGATATTGAGTATATGATTTGCAAATATTTTTTTCCCATTCTGTGAGTTGTTTTTTCACTGTCTTGATGGTGTTTATTGAAGCACAAAAGTTTTAGATGATGTCTAGTTTATCTATTTTTTTCTTTTGTTGCTTGTTCTTTTGGTGTCATATCTAAAAATGCTTTGCCTAACCCCAGGTCATGAAGATTTACTTCTATATTTTCTTTTGAGAGTTTTATAGTTCTTAGCATTTAGTTCTTATGTTTAGTCCTATGATCCACTTTGAGTTAATTTTTTGTATACGGTATGAGCTAGAGGTCCAACTTCATTCTTTCGCATGTGGATATCCTGTTGTCTTAGCACCATTTGTTGAAAAAAAAAAAACCCTATTCTTTCTCTCACTGAATTGTTTTGGCACCCTTGTCAAAATCACTTTACTGTAAATATAAAGGTTTATTTCTGGACTCTCAATTCTATTCCATTGATCTCTTGTCTATCCTTATGTCACTACCACACAGCCTTGATTACTGTAGCTTTGTAGTAAGCTTTGAAATCAGGAAGTACGATTCTTCCAACTTTGTTCTTCTTTCTCAAGATTATTTTGGCTAGTCTGCACTGGTTGACTTACCATATGGATTTTAAGATCTGCTTGCCAGTTTCTCAACAAAGCAAGGTGGGATTTTGACAGAGATTACGTTGAATCTGTAGATCAGTTTGGCGAGTGTTGCCATCTTAACAACATTAAGTCTTCCAATGTATGAATGTGGGATGTCTTTCTACTTAAAGTCCTTTAAAAATCTCTTTCAACAATATTTTGGAGTTTTCAGAAGTCTTGCACTTTCTTTGTTCAAATTACTTCTAAGTATTTTTGATGCTATTATAAATGGAATCGTTTTCTTAATTTCATTTTCAAGTTGTTTATTGCTAGTGTATAGAAATACAATTCATTTCTTATATTGATCTTGTCTCTTGCAACCTTGCTGAACTTGTTTATTCCAGTTGTGTTTTTTGTGTTTCCTTAGGATTTTCTATATACAAGATCATGTCATCTGAAATAGGAAAAGGAAGATAGTTTTACATTTTCCTTTCCAGTCTGGATGCCTTTTATTTCTTCTTATTGCCTGTTTGTCCTGGCTAGAACCTCTAGTACACTGTTAAATTGAAGTGGTGAAAGCAGACATCATCCTTGTCTTGTTTTTGATCATAGGGGGAAAGCGTTAAGTCTTTCACCATTAAGTTTGATGTTAGCTGTAGGTTTTTCGTGCACTTTATCATGCACTTTATCAAGTTGAGAAGTTCCCTTCCATTCTTAATTTGTTGAGTGTTTTTGTCAAGAAGAGGTGTCGGATTTTGCCAAATTTTTTTCTGCATCTGGGATGGTCATGTGTTTTTTGTCCTTTATGCTATGATATGTATTACATTAATTGATTTTTAGATGTTAAACTAACTTGCATTCCGGGATAAATCCTACTTGGCCATTGTGTGTAATCCTTTCATATGTTGCTAGGTTGGATTGCTAATATTTTGTTGATGATTTTGGTGTCTATAGTCTTAAGAGATATTGGTCTATAGTTTTATTTTTTCCTGAGGTCTTTGTCTGGCTTTGGTATCAGGGTAACTACTGGGCTCATAGAATGAGTTGGGGAGTATTCCTTCCTCTTCTGTTTTAGGAATAGTTTGTAAAGTTTTGGTATTGATTCTTTAAATGTTTGGTAGAATTCACTAGTGAAGCCATCTGGGCCTGGGCTTTTTGGGGGGGAAATTTTTAAATTACTAATTCAGTCTCTTGTTATAAGTCTACTCAGATTTTCTTCTTCTTCTTGAGTCAGTTTTGGTAGCTTGTGTCTTTCTAGGAACTTGTCTATTTCATCTAAGTTATCAAACTTGTTGGCAAAAAGTTGTTCAGAGTATTCCCTTTTTTATTTGTGTAAAGTTGGCAGTGTTGTCCCCTTTTGTTTTTTTACTTTGGTGATTTTAGTCTTCTCTCCTTTTTTTCTCAGTTGATCTAGCTAAAGGTTTGTCAATTCTGTTCATCTTTTCAAAGAACTAACTTTTGGTTTCATTGATTTTTCTTTATTGTTTTCCTATTCCATATTTCATTAATTCCTGCTCTAATCTTTATTTTATCCTTCCTTCCTTTAGGTTCAGTTTGCTCTTCTTTTTCTGGTATCTTAAGGTGGAAGATTAGGTTATTGATTTGAGACTTTCTTTTTTCTTAATATAGGCCTGTAAATTTCCCTTTCAGCACTGCCTTAGTTGCCTCCTATAAGTTTGGTATGTTGTGTTTTTGTTTTAATTTTTCTCAAGGTACTTTCTCATTTTCCTTGTGATTTCTTTGACACATTGGTTATTTAGGAGCATGTTGTCTAATTTCCACATATTTGTGAATTTCTCAAATTTCATTGTTATTGATTTATAATTCCATTGTGATTGGAGAACATACTTTGTATGATTTCAGTGATTTTAAATTCGTTGAAGCTTGTTTTGTGGCCTAGCATCTGTCCTGCCTTGAGCATATTCCATGTGTACTTGTGCAGAATGTGTATTTTGCTCTTGTTGGCTCCAGTGTTCACAGATGTCGGTTCAGTCTAGTTGGTTTATAGTGTTGTTCAGGTCTCTTACCTTGTTGATCGTCCACCTACTTGTTACTCCATTACTGAAAGCACTTCTGGGAGATCTTGACTCAACCTCAGATCTTCTGATTTATGCCGGGTGATAGGGCACAATCAGGAGAGATCATGACATTTCTCAGGGCTTCAGTGATCTTATTTGTCAGAAGGATGTGGTGGGCCATTGCATTGTTTGGGGTTGTTGGAAGTTTATGGTCACAGAGCCCTGCCCTGGCCGCCCTGTGCTCCTCTTTCAGCTCCGAGCCCTCAGTGAGCCTCAGCCCAAGCCACAGGAGGCAGGCCTGCCCCAGGCAGAGGTGCCACAAGGGGAGGGAAATCTGCCCAGCAACGGCGAGCCCCAGACGCCAGCCCCCAGTGCTCAGGCAGCTTTGCATTCAAAGAGACAAGGTGAAAAAGGTAAGTGAAGCTTGGTAATTACATTGAGCTCTCTTTGGAGCCCCATTCAAATAAAAAATATAGCCAGCAGTTCATGCCATCCCTTCATTACAAATACTCTCAGGGCAGAGTGTGCTGCTGGAGACAGTCGGGGAGCTTGGTGATGGGCTGCAGGTGGCAGGTGCGTTGTCTCTGGGCACCTGGAATTGGGGCTGCAGGGCTTTTTCCCTATCTTACTGATGTCTCATCCTTGTAAACTAAGTGCCTTGTTCTTTGGCAGCTGTGTAAAGAAAGGTCCAGGCTGCACGTTTATTCGGGATGTTGGTGGGAGTATGGGATTAAGGGGAGGTGGCTGAGTCCTAGGCAGCTCCCAAGTACTTGTCTCAAACAGATGTGACAACCAAGTCACCTCAGCAGTACACCCTCCTCCATTTGTAGGTTGTCGCTGTAATTGAGATAACTTAGTCCACATTTTTTTTCTAAACCACTTTTCTCCTCCTCGTGGTTCTGCAGATGAGCTGCAGGCATAGAGAGGCCTGGAGTCTTCTGCTTAGGTCACAAAAATTACCCAACTGCCCCAGCAGTCCACAGCCCACCCCTTCCACCCTCCTTAGGCAGGCTCTGGAAATTGAGTGGCACTAGGGATTTTTTTTTTTTTAATTAAATTAAATGCTAGTGAGGTCACAGCTAACTCCATTCTGTGCACAGAGGAAACCAATGAGATTCAGGTTGTCAGCGAGGAGGAGCTTCGGAGGGACAGCCTGGGGATTCCGCAGGAGCCAGGCCGAGAGCAGGCTGTGGAAGAAGACAGACACGCGGGTGGAAAAGGCGATGGAGAAGTTGGCCAAACCCCACCGGTGCTAGTCACCCTGTTGGAGAACCAGGAAAATCAGGAGATGGAGGGCCTTGAGCGGGACCAGCTTGTCATCCCTGATGGGCAGGAAAAGGAGCAGGATGCTGACAAGGAAGGTGGGTGAGAGGCTCCTTTCCACCAGGCACTTGGCCCTCTCAGTCTCCTTCCTGCTGGGTAGCCATGAACTTTACCAAACGGCAGTCCACCCTCTGCGGTTCATTTTGTTTGTTTGGTATCCATTATCAAGTAGGAGGCAGGTGGGAAGAGCAGTGCACTCCCAGCACTTGGAGGTTTCAGAAGTAATATTCACAGTGAGCCAAGGGGACTTTTCAGGTGGACGACTGTGAGATGGATGCAGCATCAAGTCAACCAGGCTTCCTGGCAGGCGGACCACACGCCTGGTCTCTGTCTCTCTACTTCCTCGTGCGGCGCCACCGCTCAGCGGCTGGTGAATGGAGGGAGGGAGGAAGGGATGGTTGGATAGACAGAGTTTTGTGCTTATTTGAGCATTGTGGAAAAGTGACACATGAATCCCTTTCTGGTTTGGTTGACCTTTTTTTAAAAAGGAAAATGTGGGAAGCTGAGATCAACAGAATATTCTGGGTTGTATTTTGCTTCCTTAAAATTGTGAAAAATTTCAAACCAAGCCAAGACAGGAGCACTTAAATATAGATCTTCGTCAACTTACAGTGGGGTTACATCCTGATGAATCCATCGTAAGTTGAAAATATCATCAGTCAAAAATGCATTTAATACACCTAACTTACCAAACATTATAACTTAGCCCAGCCTACCTTCATCGTGCTCAGAACACTTCCATTAGCCTATAGTTGGGCAGAATCTTCTAACACACAGCCTATTGTATAATAAAGTATAGAATATATCATGTAGTTTATTGAATACTGTGCTGAAAGTGGAAAACAATGGTTGTAAGTGTGTCAGTTGTTTACCCTCATGAGGGCGGGGCTTGCAGGGAGCTGTCCAGCCTCACAAGAGCGTATCCTCCTGCACATCGCTAGCCCAGGAAAAGACCACAATTCAAAGTATGGTTTCTGCTGAATGCATATCACTTTCACACCATCATAAAGTTGAAAATTCCTAAGTTGAACCATCATTTCATAGGGGACCGTCTGTAGAAGACACCTGTGCTCTGGGACTGACCAAGTAGCAGAATTTGGGGAATGTGCTTATTTGCAGAAATTATCCTGATTCCATTTCAATCTAATTTTCACTCAAGTTTCTCTTTCTGAAGAATGTGTTCTCACAAGTTCTCAAAGAATTTTTTTAAAAAAAGGAAACTCGGGTGACTGATCTAGTGGCACTCAAGTGTCACACCACTTAGCAGCTGGCCACAGTGTGAACGGGGCCTGTGAGGCAGTTGGAATGATCCCAATTGTAGAATAAAGCTGCAGGGCTCACAGGCCTGTGCTTCCTTCCCACTTCAGACAGTGGGTGCAGAGAAGTATAACTAGAACGGACGTTTCCAAGCATGCTTTTTAGAAAAAGATTTTGTTTACCTACCTGTATACATATATAAAATGTTTACAGTAAGCCCTATGAATATGTCTGTTGAATGCACTTTGTCCTGATCTTCTTTTCTGGTTGCTGTTCTTCCCAGGAATGACTGTAATGAAGAATGACCTAATTCCGTATGTGTGGTGGAAAATTTTATTCTTTGGTTCACAATAGCCACTCCATTTCCTTCTTTCGGAGTGGTGAGCCATTATAAGGAGATGCTGTCATTAACCAGAAACCTGTTGTTTCCAAAAACAGTGGTGCCTTCTTTTAACTTTGAGTTGATTTGTCTCTCTAAAAACCAGGATTTTGGTTTAGTTAGCTAGTTAGTTATCCCATTCTCAGCCTGCAATATAGCCCTTTGTTTTAGGGTTGTATTTTATATAGATCACAGTTGAAGTGGGATATACATAAGTAGAGAGCTCCTACATGGTGTTTGTTCTGGAAGCAAGTGCATGAATCCCTGCCATCTCTGAGACGTAGCACAAAGATCTGATTGTTAAACCATGATTGGGAGGACTCCCAGTACCTGGGCTCTGGTGTTCCTGTGGCATCAAAAGAGAATTGATGTAGCTTATGTTTTATGCGTCTGTGCTAATTTTGTAGGGAGAAATCAGCAGAAACTGGGAGGAGATGATGACTACAACGTGGACGAAAATGAGGCAGAGTCTGAAAGAGACAAGCAGGCAGCCCTTGCAGGGAATGACAAAAATGTCAATGGTAATAACTGGGGTGGGGGGTGGGTCACCTTTCATTTCTGCTTTGTGGTCCCTCACTTTTGGAGTGACTATACAGTGAATCCAACAGTAATATCGTAAGTAATCCATCATATGAAGGAGACTTTCTTTTCTTCAGAAGCCTTTGAATGTAGGGGCAGTGGAGGGAGGTGAAGGGTTGAGAAGCCCAAGATGAATAACGACTTTTCAAAAAGTCTGTGTATACAGTGGGGCTCAGGCCCACAGGAATCAGTTGAAGGATTTGCCTTCAGTGACATGTAGGGATTTCCCAACAAAATGGCTAGGGCACCACTTGATCCCTCTACAGCACCAATCAAAAAGCCCTAATATATGCCCAGAGCTTCCAGGCAGCTTTTTATAGTAGCACTTTGTATTATTATTATTTTGAATTTTTGAAGAGTCCAGGCCAGTGGGATGTATCAGATTCCGGATTTGTCTATTTCCTTGTGACTAGATTCAGGTTGAACGTTTTTGCAGCTGCAGTTGTGTTCCTCTTGTTTCACACCAGGAGGCACGTAATGGCGGGTTAATCACTTGGTTAAGGCGGTGCCCCCCAGGTCTCTCCATGGCAAAGGTCCACTTTCCCTTTGTGACTGATAGTCATCTGGAGGAGAAGCTTTGAAATGATGTGGCTTTACCATCCATTGAAAAGCCTTTTCTAAATGGTGGCTTTCCCAGTCTTATAACCCCTCACGTTTAGTAGCTGCCGTGCTTTAAGGACCACTCCCTGCGTGCCCACATGCTTGTTTTACTATCACTATGGACTCATCGTTTCTTTTTTTAAAATTTGTTTTTCTATCAGATTCTTAGTGTTTTCTTTCTCAGTTTTTAAGGGCTATATATGCTAGGGCAATTGCCCTTTATCTATGATCTAAGTTGCTAATACTTTCTCCCAGTTTGTCTGGGTTTTGCTTATGGTGTTTTTGCCATGCTAAAGTTTCAGAAATTTTTATGTCTTTTCTTTTTCTGCCTCTGGATATTGAGTCATAGTTAGAAAGGTTTCCCATCTAGAGTTGGAAGGAATTCACCCATGTTTTTGTTCAGTATGCTTTCAAATTTTTCTTTTAGTTCTATTATGAAGTAAAACAGAGATTCAGAAAACCACAAAAAACAAATGAATTTTTAGAAGGTGAATACCTCGTGACTGTCCCCCCAGTCACGAAATAGAACTTGGCTGGCCCTCCAGAGGCCCTGCCCTGTCCCAGTCACAGCACCTTCCCTCCTGTAGTAGGAATGCCAATCTTGACCTTTCTAATAGGCATTTTCTTGTATTTCTTTATGGGTTTATCATGTGGGCATCCCTAGACTTCCCCATTTTCTTAAATTTTAGTCTACAGCTTTCCCCTCCATTCCTGTCTTTTCTGTACATTCTGTTAAGTAGCCAAATCATTTGACCTGGAGTTTTCCACAATGGATAGTGCTGATTGTATATCCATGGTGTGGTTTAGCATGTTCTTCTTTCTTCTCTCTTTCCTGCAAATTGGCAGCTATTTGGGCTCAAGCCCTTGGTAAGATGATAAATAGTGGTGTGCCGTTTCATCAGGATGCACGTAATGTCTGGTGTCTTTCTTTTTGTGAGGTAAGCAGTAATTGATGCTCAGTGTTTTTATGCTGTTAATTCATTGGTAGCATTTTAATTCAGCCTTTTCTCTTTCATTTGTTAATTGGAATATTTTGTAAATAGTGGTGGTGTTCATATAGTACAGGCAGGAATTATCATTTCCCTCTCATCCTCTGAAGGTGACCATTTTTAAAATATAATTATAAACAAGGATTTAAACCTATTTGATGGGTCTCACTCAACTGCATGTACTGTCCTTTTTGAAGTTCACACCATCCCATCTTTTGGCCAGTGGGCCCTCCCCACGTTTTCTGAACCGTCAGCTTCCTTCGTCTCTTGTCCCTGCCCTGCTCAGACACTGCTTCACTCCACACTCAGCGTGTTTTCTCTGTGAAGGGCTCTTCCTGGGAAAGCGCCCCAGAAAGGAGCCTTGGCAGATCAGTTTCAGAAGTTCCTGGAACTCAGCCTTAGTCCTTCGCCTGGACACTTTGTGGCCACGGCTATGGAAGCGGTGGAAACCCTCCCACTTCCAGGTGCAGCTCGCCCACTGGCCCAGGTCCTCTCTGCTGTGAATCTCTCGGCTGTTTGGGGTTCGCTTGTTCTCAGGTCCATCAGATGCTCAATTGCTTCTGTTTTCTTTCTAGACACTGTCATGTGGGTAGCTGTCCATGGTTTGTCTTTAACTGCTTGTGTTTTGGGGTGTGCAGGATTCCTTGTCATCTAGTTTTGTTGTAAATGGTTTTTGAGTGTAAAAGTTTGCTAAACTTTAGTTGCTTTATGTAGGGACTCAGATTCAAAAACCATGCCACTGTTGCCACCATCTTTCCAGAATCCTCTTCTGCTTTCATATTTACGTTTAGAGCTCTTGATTCATTTGATTTGTTTCAAATGTATTCAGGTGTATGGCATGAGGAATGGGTCCAATTTTCTTTTTCCAGTTGGCCCAACACCATCTGAAATTGCCATCAAAGCTGGTGTATTTGAGTATTGATTCATCAAATACTAAATTTCCATATGTACTTGGGTCTAAACTTTGTTTCTGTTCCATTGATTTCTCTGTTGAATCACACTGTTCCACACTGGTCTAAGTGTAACGGCTTTTTTAAATACCTGGTAAGGCTAGCCTCTCTGGAAAATCTCAGCCAACATCTCTCTGAATAATGCTTCTTCCCTTTTTGATTCCTTCTTGAACTCAAATGAGAAGTGTATTAGATCTTCTCATTCTATTCATGTCTCTTACCCTCTTTTTCATATTTTCCATTTCGGCCTTTCTGGTCTGTGTTCAGAATAATTTCCTCAGAAATATCTTCCAGTTCAACAATTTTTCCTTCAGCTATACTTTATCTGTTCTTTAATTCATGCTTTGTTTTTAATTTTAATTATTTTATTTTTCATTTCTGAACTTTCTACTTGGCCATTCTGATGGGCCCTTATTCCTTGCTTATGTTTTCAGACACCTTTTATGTCTTTAAATATATCACACAGAGTTGTTTTATATTCCCTGTCTTCTAATTGCATTATCTGAAAACTTTGTGTCTCTCTCTTGTTTCTGCCCTCATGATACTTTGTTTCCTTGTGTGTTTTGTGCTTTTTAACTGTGAGCTGCTAGTTTCCCTGGGACCTTATTTGTGGGAAGTCTTTGAGGACTGGGTTCCACTATTCCACTGGGGAACATAGTTTGCCTCTGCTGGTCTCAAGGAGGGCACTGCAAACTCACAACCTCTTTAATCAAGTAAATTCTTTTCTTCAGGGTTATTTTGGATCACATAGGAAATGTACGTTCAAATTATATATCTGCACAATTGTCTCATGTGGTTAAGAATCCCCCCAGTCCACACACTAGGCTTTCTTGCTGTCCCATTTTCTCTGCAGGTTTATTTCCCATTACCTGTAAGCCAAGGATGTGAGCCTTTGGGGTGTCAGCTTCATATAGGATTCCTCTTCTTGACTCCCATCTCGAGTGGAGCCCTAGTCTAGTTTTTGTCCTCCTGCACCTTTTTTTTTTTTTTTTTTTTTGGTGAGGAAGACCAGCCCTGAGCTAACATCCGTTGCCAATCCTCCTCTCTTTGCCGAGGAAGACTGGCCCTGGGCCAACATCCGTGCCCATCTTCCTCCACTTTATATGGGACGCCGCCACGGCACGGCTGACAGGCAGTGCGTCGGCGGGCGCCCGGGATCCGAACCAGCGAACCCCGGGCTGCCAAGCGCGGACTAAACCGCTGTGCCACCGGGCCGGCCCCCCTCCTGCACCTTTTGAAACTGTGAAGGGAGAAGCCCAGCGTCTTCAGGCTTCTGAGAATCCTCAGGGCAAAAGGTGGCTTTGACGCTTATTACCTTCAGGAGTTGTTACTTTCACTTCATTTTTGGACTGGCAGATTCCTTCTTTTATTGCCATTATAGGCAGTGCATTTTAAGGTTTTATTTAATTTTTAAAAATATTTTTTAACTTTTCATTTTGAAATAACTTAGATTAAAAAAAATAGTAAGAAGGGGCCGCCTGGTGGCGCAGTGGTTTAGTCCGCGCTTGACAGCCCGGGGTTCGCGGGTTCGGATCCCGGGTGCCTGCCGACGCACTGCTTGTCAGCCACGCCGTGGCGGCGTCCCATATAAAGTAGAGGAAGATGGGCACGGATGTTAGCCCAGGGCCAGTCTTCCTCAGCGAAAAGAGGAGGATTGGCAATGGATGTTAGCTCAGGGCTGGTCTTCCTCACAAAAAAAAAAAAAAAGGAACAAAAAAAAATAGTAAGAATTATTTCCATATACCCTTCACCCAGGTTCTCCAAATGTTAACATCTTATGTAACCATAGTACAGTTATCAAAATGAAGAAATTAATATTGACGCAATGCTTTTATCTATAGACATTGTTTAAATTTAGTGAATTGTCCAACCAATATCCCTTTTCTGGTCCCGGATCCAATCCAGGATCATATGCTGTGTTTATTGTCACACCTCTTCAGTGTCCTTTAACCTGAAACCATCTGTTTATCACATCCGATATTTTTTGAAGTGTTTTGGCCAGGTATTTGGTAGAGAGTCCCTCAGTTTGGGTTTGTTTGATTCAACAGTGTGTTCTTAAAAAATATCTTTCATATTTTATCCAGCATGTCAATTATTACAGTTGGCAGAGTTGTTTGGAGTTTCTAGAAATGGAAGTCCTAACTTGATTTTTAAATTATTTTCATAGACTATTTAGATAATTTTTTTAGTGCAAAAGATTAACACATCAGCAGTCAGAATTTTAAGCAAATACAAGGTCTTCTCTGTCTTTCTGTTCTTTATCATTGACTCTACTCATTTGTGTACCGCAGTGCTTGGACAGCGTGTTTTCTGGTATGGTTACTGCCTCACATCTCTTTTAACATCCTTTTAAATGAGGCTTTTGTTAGTGTCGTCAGGTCAATTCTGATTCCTAGGGACCCTGTGGACAGCAAAGCAGAACCTCTCCAGTCTTCCTGCACCAGCCTCCCCCTTCCAGCAATATGTCAGACAATGCTCTGCTGCTCTTAATAGAGTTTTCATGGCCAGTTTTTTTGGAAGTGGGTGGCCAGGTCCTTCTTCCTAGTGTGTCTGAGTCTGGAAGCTCTGCTGAAATCTGTCCACCATGGGTGACTCTGCTGGTATTTGAAATACTGGTGGCACAGCTTTCAGCATCACAGCAACACGCGGGGGCCGAAGTAAGACACTCGACAGACGGGTGGTGTGGTTCCCTGACCGGGAATGAGCCTACTGTCCTACAAAATGTTCCACTCTCCAGTGAAGCTTTGGGATCTTTCATCCCCTACTCCCTGGGGTCCTTCTAAGGATTTGGCCTTGTACAAGGCTTTAAACAAAGTGAGGAGGTAGGCAAAGTAAAGAAGACACATGCTCTGTCAGCTCTTTTAAGAGTTTTAAGTTGAAGAAATCTCATCAACATCAATTTAAGATTATGTCATTGAAACAGTTTAAGACCCTGTTTACTCCAGGGACATTAGAAGAAAAAGGCATTAGCTCCAATTTTATTAGAGAACTTTAAAAGACACTGTTAATTTAAGGCAGTCATTTAATGAATTAATAAAATCATTAACCATTTAATGTGCAATAGTTGTCAATCAGGATATTGGTTTTAGATTTTATTTGTGATGCGTCTTTTTATGTCCTTTGTGTGTTAAAGGATAGAGTAAGGATGGTGGAAGCCACATAAAGACTTCAGCTCTGTAAAGGAAGAGCTTTGGAGTAACAAGAGCTGCCCAACGCTGTAAATGGCACTTAAAACTCTGCTTCCTGTTGGAGTTGCACCAGCAGAGGGATTCACACAGCCCACCAGGGTTGTGATTATATCAAAAATTTTATGAGAGTACATTTTATAGGATATGGGGCATTATTTCACTATTTTAAACAATTACAGAGATTTCGAATGTTTTAGCTTTGTTTATGACACCCTGTTGGCCATACATACGATCTCTTTTGCTATCTTGTCCTTGATTAGGAATGCAGATCCACATTATAATGTTGCTATGGTAGATACAGTCCTCTTTATGACAGTTTCTAGACACTTATGTCAAATGGGACCTGCCTGGGCTGGTTTCTCAGAATGTTTAATACTAGAATATTGTGTATTTTGTTTCCTTTTTAGTTCTTAATGCAGAAAAGCAGAAAAGAGACACAATAAATTTACTTGATCAGCATGAAAAGAGGAATCACACTCTCTGAATCAAACTGGAATCACGTACTTCATGTCAGGATTGAACAGATCACTACAAAATACTCATGAGGGTTTGAATACCGTGAAATGTACTCAGTAAAACATGCATCTAAAGGCGACTATTGTGGAGTTTTAGTATGTACTTTATGTAGGAAAATGAGATTGTCTTAGACACTTTTTGGGGGTACTTCTGAAGTGTCTATATTAAAATGTCAAAATTTGTCGGCTAATAGGTATTTCATGAGAAGATCAACCCCAAGAATAGAACCCAAGTTACTGAAGTATGGCACAGTGGCACTTCTTATTCTGGAATATATAACTTTGTTTAAAAAATAAAAGCCTGCAGGAAGAGTGCATCTTCTGACGCGAAGGAGAGGCCTGCCGTGCTGGAGAACTCCTTTTCCTCGGTTCACTCTGGGGTCATTCTCTCCTCAACATGCTGTGCCGAGTTACTGGGACCAGCCTGTAAATTTCTGTTCTCGCTGGTCAGCACTGAACATTGGTTTATGCTCTCGTACGCACACTTCTGGTTCCGACAGTCAGTGGCCTAGAGCACTGACTGTTACACAAACATCACTAGCAGCAGTTTTAAATGAGTCTAAATACAAAGGTGTGTTGTGCAAGAATTTTTAAAAAGACTGCTTGTATAATAACCCTTGTCATTAATGTACAGAATACTTTTAAGTGACTTGTAATTTGAACACTTGTGGTCTATACTTACTTTGCTTAATATGTGTCAGCAAAGCAGAATGTTGTGTAATTAGTCCATATGATCAAGAAAAGCCACGAGGGGGTTAGTTTCGACACGACAGGGGCCGAAGCCGAGTGGACCTGGGGCACCTGTGGCAGAGCCAGGAGGCAGCACGGCGCCATGGAGGCGGGTCTGCTGTGGACAGACTGCCTGCTTCACCAGTCGAGTAAGGGGAGAGACAGCCGATGTGAAGGCTATGTACAGTGTTACAAATTGGGAACGTTTAGAAAGGCAAGAGAAGGGAATAGTTGTTTTTGTCATAGTCTGCACATTTAGCTTGTGTTAACTATCACAAAACTGACTTAAAAATCAAGTTAATGTTAATTAGAAAATGGCCGATCATAATTCACATTGATAATAGTGACATTAGGTTCGACTTGAGTTGGTTCTTAATATTTAAGGTAAATAGGCCCTTGCCACTTGTGACTGACCGAAAGTCACACTGACGACTTTCACTGAGGCTCTCTGCAGTGTATGTAGGTGGTAAAGCTTATTAAAATACATTTCAGGTCACAGGATTTGAGATGCAGGGGCCTCAGGTCATTTGGTTTAACCCCCTCGTTTTCAGAGAGGAAACAGCCCACGGAAGTTGTGGAGCTTATCCAGGCCAGAGAGCTGGTGAGCCGGAGTCCTGGCCTCGCACCCAGTGTGGACTTGCTGCCCCAGCAGTCACTGAGTCGGGACCTGTTTGCATCCAGGTTAAGATCTCCAACTTGAATGTTCTTCATGTGATGTTCTTTTACTTAATCACCGAGATTAAACTTTTCCACCCAGAAAAGGCAACTGAAGAGGGTGTAAAAGTAGCTTTATGTGATTTAATCTAAGTCCTTGTCCAACCTCCCTTTATGTCTTAGGGTTGATATTCTCCTTTTTCAAATAATTAATAAAGCCTCTATTCATCTCATGTTTAATCAGTGTGCATAGTTACAGAGAAATAAAATGTTCTTTATTCAACTTTTAAACCTGCTTTCAGTTTTCCTTTCATCCCCTATTGAATCCCTAAATGTGGATTAAGGATGGTGGTTTGCCCTAAACCTTTTGTGGAGTGAGATGGAATGTCAATATAAATAAAAAATAACCCTGAGTTCATCTTCATGAACACAGGCACCAAAAGGCCATGCGTTCAGGGGTGTGTACCTTGAGCTATTTCTGCAGGCAGTCCTGCTTTTATCATCACTGGCTTCCCTTGGGACCACAGGCCCCCATTCCAAGACAACATTTTGGAGGTGTCATGGCTATTTAAAAAAACAAAAAGCTGTGTAATACACATCAGGTAGATATCAAACCCCCGACCTTGGTCTTTTGGTTTCATCCAAAATTAAATCAGCAGCTATTCCAATTTTTAGCAGGTGTAAACTGTAGTTCACACCTTCCTCTATACTCTCAAATGGCGTGTAGACAGGAGTGAGGATTCATTTGATGTTTTTTCCTACAGAAGGACTGCAGATGGAGATCCCTTAAGCAACCCTGCATTAGATTTCATGAGTAACCTAATCACTGCACATATTAATGTACTTTTGTGTGCTGGAATTTGAGAAATAAATCATTACCTGTTAAGTCAGTATGCTGTCATTAAATAACTAGATTGATAACTAGCATGACTTTTGTTTAGTTGGTTATCCATTCATAGACTGGTGGAAGAGAATTGTGAAATCTGGGTCATTTAAGATCCAGGGATTGGTCTGCTCCCACTATGTATTTTAGCCTGCAAGATTATTAATTATAAATAATGATAGTTTTAGGATACTCAACAACTTCTAACACTTGTCTTTGAAATGAATTTTAGAAAAAATATTTTAAATTTAAAATGTTCCATTAACTGTGGGTTATATTAACAACTTTTTCACATGGTTAGCTTAGACTTTGAAAATGTTCATCAGTGTCAGAAAGTTGGAGAAATAAGCTTATGATAATTGTGTATTTCAGTATTTGTATGTTTGTGTGCTATTTCTCAGCTCAGAGGGCAACACTTTCTTAAAGTGTACTAAGCCACTGTCTCTTAAAAATTGGTTTGTAAAATTCTGGTAATGTGGGGGCTGGCCTGGCAGCGTAGTGGTTAAGTTTACACGCTCCGCTTCGGCGGCCCAGAGGTTCGCAGGTTCGGATCCTGGGTGTGGACAGACACACTGCTTGTCAGCCATGCTGTGACGGTGTCCCATATAAAGTAGAAGAAGATGGGCACAGATGTTAACCCAGGGCCAGTCTTCCTCAGCAAAAAGAGGAGGATTGGCAACAGATGTTAGCTCAGGGCAAGTCTTCCTCACACACAAAAAAAGAAAACAATTTCTGGTAATGTATACACTGAAGGATTACTCTAAGTAGGTATCTTCCTGTGCACTTACACCCAAAACTAAAATGCTTCTATCGTTGTTGGAGTGCCTGTGAAACACATCTCTGGGAAAGTTAAATGACTCGAAATATTTTCATCTCTAAACTACATATAAACTTCAGATAATGAGTTTTATAAACCAAGGCCCTAACCAGTTCTAAAGTAGAATAAAAATCCTGAGTTGAGTGACATAGACCATAGCTTGCTTACACACTTTGTACCCCTACAAAGATTGTAATACTGTGAAGGGTGCTTGGTAAATATTTGACAATTAAGTCCAAATGAATGATTGTGATTGATGAGAGGTGTGGTCCCAGATAACCTAATTTTCCATATAACTGAAGTTTTGCCTTTTAGAACCTTTATAAACAGATTTAGATGACCAAATGCCTTTTTAGAATGAATGTGAAAGACAGGAGAATTAGGATGAAAACCATCTTAGCCTCTGAGGTAAGCCCCAGTCTTTGTGGATGAGTTCCTGGTGTTTGCTTCCTTTTCACTAATTTCTCTTTCAAAGCTGGAGTAAAACCACAGCAATGGAACCTCCAGGCTGACGCATCATGTCTGCCTTTATCTAGAACTTAAATGTTCACCCAGATGTTTTAGCTCACTCTCCAAAAAAAGCTGCTGCATTCTCAACATTTTAACATCTGAGTAGCATTTACTAGAAGTTCTGTGACCTTAACCAGCAGTCTACAACTGCCAGTTTTTTCCTATAAAGGACAATCTCTGTGTAACAATCTCCTTGTTCTGGCTTTTTGAGATTGGCTCATTCAAAAGTTATTCTAGAAGTCAACAGATGACCTGAGATCAGAACAAAGCACCACACTTTCCTTTAAACTTTGCTAAGTCTGAATTTTAAATAGAAGTTGCAGGTACTGCATCTTTATCTTTGCAATTTAGAAATTCAGAGAGTAGTTGCATAATAACTTAAAAGATCCTCCAAAAGCTGATACATTCTCTTTCTAAATGGAAGGCAATATTGGCAGATGACTACAGTGTAAATGAATGCATAGGTGGACTGGTTCAATATCTGACAGGTCATTTGAACAACTCAAAAGCAAATTTTTAAAACACTTTTGGCAGCTGTAGGACAACGAAAATATTCAGTCATCCAAAGTTTATTTTGTGCTTTCTTATTGCAAAAGCAACTAGTTCTGGTCCCTTACCCTCCTTAGATTTGGAAGTATTTGATATGCCAACTTGTGCTTAGGTTGATATGCAAATATCAGACAAATCAATTTCATCAGCTGAAGCAAACCATTTAGGGGAAAGGCCACCAGACTCCAACTTGCCACCTCCATATTCCTCTGCACTGCTAGCCGTCCCGTGTTCTCACCATCAAGTGTCTCTCCTACCAAAGACAGCCTTCCCACTGCCCTAGTGGTCTTGTTGTACCTTTTCTATTCAGTTTTCCCAAGGATCACTCATTGCCATCAGGATGTCTTTTACATCTGAAAAAATCCACATCCCATTGAGTGAGCAGGTTCTGGAAAGATGAAGTCCCTTTTCTTAAGTGTATACTACAGTGGGAGGATGGAAACAATTAACTATTTAAATTACAACTAAAAGTGCTAAGTACTCAAGGGGCTTGGCCTAAA
Source organism: Tapirus indicus (assembly GCA_031878705.1). Lineage (NCBI taxonomy): Eukaryota > Metazoa > Chordata > Mammalia > Perissodactyla > Tapiridae > Tapirus > Tapirus indicus. The sequence goes on from CM062927.1 coordinate 42,472,653, forward strand.
CCAGGAGAGGGAGGAGCCTTCCCTGAGGATGTGACATTTCAGGTGAAACTTGGAGGAGGAGGAACTGGCTGGAAGAGGCTTAGCAGTCAGGGAGGCAATGCAGCTGCAGCTTGAGAAGCCCAGGGGAGAGGGCAGAAGTGAAGTGGGCCAAATAGGGCTTTCCTAGGTGAGGACTGTGTCATTAACCAGAGAGCAGTGGCTCTTGCATGATCGTATCAGCTCCTCCAAGAACAGACTGGGGCAAATATGAATGTGGGCAAGTCACTTCTTCACAGCCAAGTTGACGGTCTCCATTACTTCACCCCACTCACTACACCTCCGCTTCCGTTCCCGCTTCTGCCTCCCCTCTTCGAGAAAGGGCCCTCGTTGTTGCTGGTGATCTTTATTTGCCAGATCTAATGGGCCCATCTGGGTCCTGATCTTATTGGACTTTTAGCTCTATATGGCCCTGCATTCTGTTTATTTTCCTGCTAAGTCTCCTTTGCAGGCTTTTTCCAGTGCCCAGAGGCATAGCCAGAAAGGAACTCTCCTCTCTGGCGTTCTCTGACCAATAATTAATGTCTTAGCTAGAAGCGTCAGTATTGTGAAAACAAAACAATGAAACGGAAATTTGCCAAAGAGTGGCATGGCATGATTTTTAGGCGCTCACTTCTCTCAACCTGTCTCATCTCCTACCTGCTGCCTCCCCATTCCCTGGCCCACTCTTGGAATTTGGCTATCCCAAATCCATTCCTTGGGACCGATCTCACACCCTTCTTCGACATACTCCCTGACCAATTGCAACCCCCAGAACAAGACTTTAATTTACATCTCTGCAGCCACCTAGTCCTCAGTTCATCTCCACCCAAGAATGCACCTTTCAGCTCCAGGCCAAATTACTTACTATCTTCACCAGGATGTCCCAAAGACATCTCAATGTGTAAAGCAATCTTTATCCCCAAACCTACTCTCCTATTTTATATATAGGCACTTATATGAGCAAATGGCACCATATCCATCGTCATACAACCTATGAATCATCACCTTTGATCCCCACACAAACTCTCACCCAATCCTTTACCCAGTCTCATACCTCTTACATCTTTTGATTCCATCCACTTTCCTCCACTCCCTCTGCCACTACCTGAATTAAGACCACCATTTTCTCTCACCTAACCCTATTCCCTGCCTCCAGTCTTGCCCCCTTTTGAACCAGTTTTCTTGGGCAAGCAGATCTGATCTGTCATTTCTCTGTATCAGAACTTCCAGGAGTATCAGACTAGAGTCCAAATTCGTTAACTGGCTTCCCAGGTTCTGGAGGATTGGCCTCCCCTTCTCTCTCAATCTTCTCTCTCCAATCCCTTGTCCTGCTCTATGCTTTCGTCAGACTGCCTCCATCTCACCTCTAGGCCTGTGCACATCCTGTTTCCCTATCTAGGACCCCTTTACCAGCTAATACCTCTTTATTAGCCTTTGGGGCTGAAAGAGATGCTGACTTTCTCCATAAATCTTTATGTGAGGTGATTCTCCTATACCAGCATACTGCATTTTCCTCAGGGCATTAAAAGTACCTGCTTGCTTTTCTGCATTCTTCATAAGGTTATAAGCTTTCTTGAGGAGGCAGGTCTTATATCCCCCATCATATTCTAGTACCTGGATTGACAGAGTTCTAAAAAATCATAAAGTTCTAAAAAAGGCAACTTTCTACTTTTCTGATTAGCAACCTACAGTTAAAAAAAAAATACTAAAGCTACTTAAAACACACACGATTCTGTCAACACACACTAACAAATCTTCTGCTTTTAGGATTGATAATGAGTTGATTTAGGAATACTCTTCTTAGGAAGACCTAGTCCTAAAAATTAGCCTAGATGCTCTATAATTAGAGAACCCTCGCTCAGTCACTTTCATTTACAATAGCTGACCCAATCAGACATATGGGTTAAAAAACACCAGACACCCTCTTAATTGACAGTGCACCACCAATGAGCAGGGCCCTTGCTGCGCTCATCCATAGTCTTCCAACTTTCCTCAGGCTCTCAGCTGTTGGCCAAATCTTGCTGATCTTTCTGTTATCCTCTTTGCTTTTTCTTTTGATTCTTTCTTTCTTCTATTGCCTATTTCCTACCATTTCTTTGCCTTTTTTTGTTTAAAGCTTTCAGAAATTACCGGCCAGAAACAATGCTGTTTTCCTTCTCAAATTAACCTAACAGATACCAAAAGTATATTTTTATCTCTTCATAGCTTCAATTTCTATTGTACAAGCTACTTTTTGTTTATTTATTTTTTTTAATACTTTTGGGTTCTGAAATTTCAGAATGCCTCATGGCCATTTCTGGATGACATACATGTTACCACTCTTGGCAAAAAGAGCCAGTCTACTTCATTAGCTGAGAAGAGAGGAGTCAGGAAAGTTCTTACCCTACAATCGGCTCTGCTAAATAGCAGGCAAGATTCAGTCAGGTTAACTGCTTTAAAATATTTCCAGAAATAAAGTTTCAATATCACTTGTGCAAGAGAGGTGTCAGATCAGAGTTAATATATTTGAAGCTTAGAACTCTTTTTACCACAGACCAAATATAAAACTGTTGCTATTCTATCTCATTCTTCTAACGGTATTGCCCCCTATGGAGGACAAAGGGGAAGGCCCCCAGAGGCCTGGACAGCTTTCATGGCACCATGAGATAGAAGAGCAGAGCAGGAAGAGGAATTAGCAGCAGAGGAAGGGTGGGGCCTCTGGCACTGGGCACTTGTAGGTACAGGTGGACTTATGTCCATTTCCAAAGCCAGAGTATACTGGAAAGACACCATTTGGAAACGTTTCACAGGTTAAACTGAATATGAAGTAGTAAACAAAAAGGAGTATGCCATGTTTAAACCTAGCCCTAAAAAATAACAATCTACACATTCTTACCTTTTGAATAATGTCACTAGCAAACATGATGTGCAATCTTTTAAAAGTGCCAAAGTAACAGTTAAAAGGATTTTTTTAAAAACATCTATACTCTTACAGGTGTATAATTTAAGATATCATAATACATAAAATCACAATCCCCATGTAATGTAGTCTCCCTATGAGGTTTAAAGGACCCCCCCAAAATCCCTTTTAAATGTGTTTTGCCAAAATCCCACACAAGTGTTTAATAAGGATAATTCGTGTTTGAACTACTCAAATGTTAAGAGTAAACACCTTCAGTTCTTAACACGTATCAACAAAGTGTTACTGCTTTTCATTGCCAGTGTGCATTTTTTTGTCAAGAAATTTATTAACCTTTACAAACACTATTTTCACTCAATCATTCATAAAAAATGATTTATGATTAAATCTGTAATAAAACCATATAACGTTCATCACTGCATTCAATAAGACCAGTTTCACCCATGGAACATAATAAACCACTTTAAAACAGCAGTTTTCATTCACATCATATAAGGCTGTCAAATTAAAAGTATTCCTCGTAATGGGTGGTTATCCAAGTAATCCATTCACTTCTCGTTATGTGGTTAGACTGATGGATGGACCCTCCAAGAGCAGCTCTGACAGCAGACTGCCCCGTTAGGGTCACTGTTTTCAGTCTCTCTCAAACAAGCCTCACAACAGGAAAGTATCTGTGAGCAGAGAAATCAAACTCGGGAGGAGCCTGTAAAGAAAACCAGAAAGTCAACTAATGCACCTAAAATATTCAGACAGGGAACAAAAGACTTTTAATTTTAGAGTTTCTTGGGTTTTTAGAGATAAGGCAGCACAAAAGAGATTTTAAAAAGTGGTTTAATGACAAAAAAGTTAAGTTGGGAACTAAGCTGGAGGGAAGAAAATGATCAGCCTGTCTCTGGGTTTATGAAGGCCATCAGAAGATATGCTGACTAGCTCTTCTCCATCTTCAGAGAATAGTTAACAAAGGAAAATGGACTTAAATTACAGGAGACTGGGTAGTTCCAGGCTCACTGAGAGTACCGAGCAATGGAATGAAGGGCACTGGTAAAGCAGAGCGGAGATAAGGAAGACAGATAACAGAAAAGCAAGAGGAGTAAACAACAAAAGAGAGGTACACAGAATGGGCAAATGCCCCTGCGGTCGGCCTCTTACACAATGCAGAACTTCTGCACTGAATGTTGACACAGCACTGATGATACATTACCAAGGGAGCTTACAGAATCTTCCATCTCCTGAACCATTAAAAAAAGTCTTAAGTCACTGAAGCATTCACTTTTCTAAAGGCAGACGATTTTTTAAATAACTCTCCCATAAATTTGTCTTTACACATTTTCATTTTTACCCCAAGTCATTCAGTAATTTACACAGGGGGAGGAAGGGGAATGGAAGGGTAGACTTTAGGCATTTTAAATCAACAAAATCTGTAACTTTAAAAATGGCAAGCTCTAGTTAATTTATTTTCTGCCACTAAACCTCTTTTAGGATAATTTTTATGAATGTTTTAACTTCTTTTGTAATAATATTTATGCATTTTATTAGGGAAAAAAGAAGTTTTACAACAACTAAAGACTGTGTATTTTCCCCACAATATTCTTACCTTAGATTCCTTTTTGTGTCCTCCTGCCAATAACTTCATAACCACAAAGTTGGGTTTGGCAACCTTTAAAATTCTATTGACCTAAACAATGAGCAACATTAAGCTATCAAAACATAAAATTCATAGTCAAAATGTCTTTATATTACAGATACTAATAGGAATTTTGCACAGTATAAGTGTTGATATTTTATTAAATAAAGGCAATTTAAAAATAAAAACATGGGGGCTGGCCCGGTAGCGTGGTGGCGAAGTTCACTTGCTCTGCTTCAGCGGCCAGGGGTTCACAGGTTTGGATCCCGGGCACAGACGTACGCACTACTTATAGAGCCATGCTGTGGCAGGCATCCCACATATAAGTAGAGGAAGATGGGCACGGATGTTAGCCCAGGGCCAGTCTTCCTCGGCAGAAAGAGGAGGATTGGCAACAGATGTTAGCTCAGGACTGGTCTTCCTCACCAAAAATAACAACAACAACAACATGAATAAACACCATACTTCTTTTAGTAACACAGAACTCTATTTTAGTCAACTCTGAAAACCTGAAAGGGCTACTGTATCTTGCTTTCATCAACACAAAGGAACATCAGGCTGCAAAGTCCTATAAAAGCAGCACAGTAGGAGGTTTGGGGCATGGACTCTTCACCTAGGCTGTCTGTTTTCAAATTCCAGCTTTGCCACTTAACTAGCTATAAAACCTCTGGCTAGCTATGAGGTTCTGTAACTTCTCTGTTCCTCAGTTTCTTCATCTGTAAAAATGGGGATAATAATTTTACCTATCCCACAAAGATCTGTTGTGAGGATTAAATGAGTTAATATATATTATGAGCTGAGAACCACACCTGGCAGGTAGTTAAGTGTCCTTTAAGTGGTAACTGTTGTTATTTCTGACTACCACTTGTCTAAAAGGCTTCACTTGAACACATGAAAAACAATGGAGTGGAATACTGCATTTCTGTTAAGAGAGAGTAATGGGCAACCTGAAGAAAAACAGTTCACACTGTCTTCTTCTTACTGACCTCTCTCTAGAAACGCATATCACAAGTTCAGAAACTGTGCCTACTCAGTTCCAGATCACACATCCACCTGCCTAGATGACAGCTCCATTTGGATATCCAATAGGCATGCCCAAACCTGAGCTCTTGACCTTCCCAGTCCTGCCTCCCCACCTGTTCCTGCTCCACCTGCAGTGTTCCCCACATGACTCAATCCATTCAGGTCCTCAGGCCAAAAACCTTGAAGTCATCCTTGACTCCTCTTTTTCTCTCACCCTACATCCAATCCGTCAATCAATCCTGTTGACTTGACCTTAAAATACATAGAAATGCAATCACTTCTACTCACCTCCACTGTTAACCACCATCTCTCACCAGGCTTACTGCTATGGCCTACTAACTGGCTCCCCTGCTTCCACCGTTGGCCCCACTACAGTATGAAAATAGCACAGTGGCCAGAAGGATCCTTTAGAACTTAAATCAGATCTGGTCATTCCTCTACTCAAAACCCTCCAACAAGCTCACCCTCTTGTTCACACCATTCCAGCACACCAGTCAGTCTTTGGCTGTTCTTCAAATATTCCAGGCACACCCTTGCCTTGGCATCTGCACACATGTGGATCCCTCTCCAACCTGGGATGGCCACATGACTTGCTTCTTCACCTTCTTCCAGGATTTGCTCAAAGGTCACTTCATTTAAAAATGCCTGATCCCTCCACCTGCCTACCTCCTGTAGCATTCGCTATCCCCATTCCTAGCTTGATTTTTCTTCCTAGTACTTATGATCCTCTAATATACTATTAGTTAGTTAGTTACTCTCTGCAACACATCACCCTCCCCCACCCCCAGGAGGGCCAGGATTTTTTTTCCTCCCACTGCTGGAACCTACCACAGTGCTGGGGGCATAGTAGGCACTCAACAAATATTTGTTGAATAAACGAATTAAGCCCACTAAAAGAAATATGCCACTTATTATAGATATCTTCCTCTAATTTTTACACTTCTGTCCTTTTATCTTCATTTATTACATGATTATCTATGGTAAAAGATCATCTCTCTTATACCTGTTCCAAGGCACTCAGCTCCGCCACAAGAAGCAAACACTGTTATTAATTCTCACATGTCTTTCCAGAGGTGGTAAACACTCACCTCCTTGGACTGAAATGCAGCAGACTATACACTCTGTTTAGTATCCTGCTTTTTAAACCTCTTATATCCTGAAGAACATCCTGTTATAGCGCACAGAGACCTTCCTTGTTCTTTTTAAGGGTGGACAGTATCCCACTTTATGATGTATCATAATTTATTTAACAGTCCCTTGTTGATGGATACTAAAGTCTCTTCATTTTTTTTCTAATGAAATCCTGCTGCAATGAATACTCTTGTATATTCATCACTTTCCTCACTTGCACATGTCCACATATAAAGATAAATCCTAAGAAGCAGAGTTGCTGGGCCTAAGCATTTGTGATTTTTGACACATATTGCTAAACTACACTTCCATGGAGGTTGTACCAAGATATACTCCCCAAAATGGTCTCTGTGTTACAGGTAACTCATTTACAGAATAAATGCATTTCAATATAATTTGGTATATAGCAAATTGTGAAAATAACAAAAGCCTGAAACAATATTTTGCAAGTTCTAAGCTCTGTAGAATGATATCTCAAAATGAAGTCTTCAAAAATAGCCTTTATTTTAGATGGTCAAGTGGAAGAAGGTGGTTTTTACTTCCTGTGGTAATTGACCAGATCTTTTTTCAGATTTAAGATTTATATAATTCTATTTTAATGTAGTAAACTACAGATTAAAATAAAAAATTTTAAATGTTAACATTTCTGAACTGTGGCCCAATCGATCTTATTTCTATTCTTCCTACTCACTTTATGGTTCTAAGTCTTAATTTTTCTTTGCATTGATTTCTGAATTTACACAAAGCAGGTATTTACATCACCTCTTTCATCAAACAATTTTAAGTCTGACAATGTTAGGTTAGCAAAGCTGTTCGCAATCTTTGGCAGAAACATGACAGGTTTCATTAATTAATACTATTTTGATTTCATTTTAATAATTAAACCACCACCCAATAGTGAGATATGTACTTCCTGCCAAACTTTTTCTCTACAATTACTGTGACTTCAGTCTTACCTCATGGTCTGGGTTTGGGATATTTTCCAGTATCATTTTTGCCTGCTGAAAGTGTTTACTAGCTGCCACATACAGTTCTGGAGACTGAGGAGGAGGGCTGTATTTATTGAGGTCAGACATTTCCTAAAAAGGGTTCGGAAATACTATTATTCAAAACATGTTTAATGTGAAAAAAATTTTAAAATACCTTTTTTAATTAAGGAATTCTACACTGACTATCCATCCATATATAGACACTGAAGCAAACACTCAGCATATGTCCCTATTTTTTCCTATGTAATATTCAATTCTCAACCTTCATATGCTACCTTGTATTATTCTCATACTTAAATAACTGTTATTTGGATGAGCATATCCAAAAAAAGCCAAATAATTTTCACATTTAAAATTGCTATTTTATCACTTTGTCCCTCTGGTTCAGTGAGTCTGATTTGGCTATTTTAACAAAATGGCTAGGTACAAACAGCACATCTCTCAGAAGGCCTGCGACTACTATCTGACAATGACTTTAAAGAGCAGCTTCACCTTGAACTGTAGATAGTGCACTGGCGGTGGTGTCATTACACTGTTGAATGGAGCAAATCTGTGCTCATATCGAACTTGTTCACTATCAAGCTCAAACTTGGGTTTTCGTACTTTGCCATCCATATCAAATGCTACCATGGTCTAAAGGAAAAAGAGAATGAGAAAAAAGATATATATATTTTTTTGATAATATGGAAAAGTGAACATCCTCATTAATATAGAAAACAATCAGCTATTTACACATAGCTAAAACAACTTAAAGCTCAGAAATTTGAAACAGGAAGAGAAAAACTGGCTTTAGTATCCATTTTTATGTTATATGCCATCTTTTATACAAAAAAAATTTCAAGTTCCAGTGTTTAACATATTACTCTTTTTCCCAGGGAAATTATACTACATGTACATTATTCTTCTATGCCTCATGTTTTTACAACAGCTTTGAAACCTTCAAGTAAAAGCTTCTGAAGAAACAAGTAACATATAATTTTTATAAGAAAAGCATAGGTACTGTTTTTCAAACAGAAGTCCATGTTCTGTTTTATGTATTTTTATATAAGTTGCCTCAAGTCATTTCTTGAATTGCCATGTACAACTTAAGAGCTAGTACTATCTCCCGAAAATGCCTGCTTTTGCTTAAACCATTCATTGTGAAGCCCATCCCCTTCTTAATATACTCCGAAAAAATCCAAACCCCAACTCTTCCAAGAAACCGCTCCTGATCATGAATCAGAAGTAAACTCTTCCTTCTCTTATTACCTGTGTCACACATATGTCACCTGGCCTGCCGTCAACTTAACTAGGCACTTGAGACAATGATCGCATCTGATTAGAATTGGTATCCTGCAATGTACTCCATAAAACATACACACAACAAGGGTTCAAATATTTGTTAAACAAATTAATAAAAACAACTAGACTTGGAAAAAAGGTAATTTTCAAGCAAATGATTAGTAAAAACAAAGGTGAAATTAGAACTTGGAAAGAATCACAAAAAAAGAGTACACTTTAATTAAAATATATAATAGTAATACAGTTAAAAAACAGAAAGAACTTTATTTTCAACAACTTACTTTAAACATTCCAGCACACATGTTCTGATATGCCTGGCTCATTGTGATCTCTCGGCTCAATGGGCGAACTGTAATTAAAAAGAAAATCACCCATACTCTTTTCCCCCTCCTCTTGAATTATTTGCAGGAGAAAATCAAATTTAAAAAAATCTTTCACCTTGTTTACTAAATTAAAATTTTGAACAGTTTGTTCCTACAGGCTAAATATTTTATGGCCAAAATCTACAAATAATAAAATATAACTGAAAAGCTAAACAATAATTATGTCCAAATAGCTAATACCATAAAATTTTAGTATTAAGTATTTTAACTTCTGAATTCACCATACAGCAACAACTTCTTATATAGGAAACCCATAAATACAGTCATTTAATGACCCACCCAAATTGTTGAAATCCTAAGGAAATACAAAGTAATATTTTGTAACAATAGCATATCTCTACCCTTCCATGAGTGATTAATAGGGCAGTCCCTTTGAAACATTTCTTCCTCCTCATGGTCCTTGGGTGCTGTACCAAGGTGCTATGTAAGCATCTTTCTGTGCCGACTGTAAGCACAACTCCAGACCTACTTCCCTCCTGAGCTGTCAGCCTTCTGTCAAAAGAAGATCAAAGGTCTCCTGCTGTCTTGTTCCTTAACCTATCTTGCTCCATGTACTACTACTTCTTGTCCTAAGGTCTTCTGACACATGGAAGAGCAAAGAAGAAAAAGACAACCAAGAAAAGGAACCAAAAAAGGCTCATATCACTAATATTGGGATTCAGTTTCTTCCTTATACTTTCTAAAGAGAAGATGGGCGAGAATTAAAATATGACTAATTCACCCATTACAATGCACAGGTAGCTCTCCATCTACTTATTTGTAGAAATTAAAGTGCACTACAATGTTATTTATTGCTTAAGTTTAAAAATAATCCACGTCACCTTTCTTCTTTTTCTTTGTTTTTTTACTGCTACGGCCTTTCTGCTGTTCTTCCATTATCCTCTCCTCTGCCATTTGAGAGCCATCAGCACGACTTAATGTGGACATCAACCATGCATAAAGGAATTCAGAGAGATACCTTAAAGGAAACAAAATGCTGGTTAATGGTAGATATCTAAATGAGACGGCCTGATCAACACACATATTGGTACTAATAAAGAGATATTTCTTAAAATGCTTCAAAAGTTTTTTTTTAAAAACAAGATTATCCAAGTAGATAGTTGACAGAGTAGATCTTACAAGAAATGAGCATTACAAATGATTATCTTTCCCTTTCCTGTTGTCATATGTTACCTACAATATTGAAAATTTCTATTTTATTTCCCACAATGATATGCATTTTACAACTTTTCAAAAGATTTCTTTTGAACCAAATGAATGACCATTAAATTATTTTTACTATATCAGGACACATTCCACCTAAACCTATTAAGTAAATATTTTATTTTCCTATTAATGACAAAGGAAATAAATACAGAAAAAATTAAAAAATAAATGCATTATTCAAAATGATTCTAAAAAATTAACAACATGCAGGCTTGTAATTTATTTGAGTTTATTCAATAAATGAAATGTGAAACCGATTATTCCACCAGATATTAATTTTTCAGAAGTTTAAACTAAACAACATTACATTCTCCTAAGTCAGAAAAGCAGTTCATATCTAGGCTATGAACATATACACTTTATAATATAATCCATAATAAATAAAATTAAGGATCACTATTAAATTAGGTGAAAATCAAAGATTTATAAGAAATTTTATTATGATCAAGTTTGAGTATGTAACGCTTATTTCCAAAATTTTCCAAAAAGTTGTAAGGCAGGTTACAATATTAAAACACATATAAAAAAGAATATTTTACAGCAAAACAAAAACTAGTGAAAAGATACACCTAGAATCACTTAGGTACTATATTTTAAAGCTAAATTGAGCACTGTGCTTCCTGGCAGCAAAGGCTAACTGGGAAATATATTTTTATTTGATTTAAAAAAGCATATAATTTCATATAAAGAGAAAATAATTCCTGACAATGAATTTAAGAAAAACATTTATAACAGTATTCTTTTACGGAATACAAATGAATTTCCTTTCCCTATCACACTACAAAATCTGAGGGTCTGTAACCTATATCTTAACTGAATGAGAGGATTTCTACAGGGAACTAATGCTGGCTTCTACCTTCTGACTATCTAAACCAAGGACAGATGAGTAAAGGGGATCATTGGCATGATTCAGGCCTTTCCTCTCAAATATCAGATATCTCAATGAGCTTTTAAGTGCTTTACCAAAATTAATACACAATTATATCTAAGGAGAGTCAGAGTGCTGATATTTGATACCAGTGGTTCTCAGTTGTGATCTCTGGACCAGCAACAGTATCACCAGGGAACTACAAGTTAGAAATGCAAATGATGGGGTCCTCCCCTAGACCTACCTAGGGAGAGAGCCCAGCAAGTTGTGTATTAATGCACTTTCCAAGTGATTATGATGTACGCTAAAGTTTAAGAATCACTGTTTTCTACTGCTGATTTTAAAAGGGTCCACACGCTTTAGGGATCATATTCATGCACAGCAACAACAACAACGATTATCTTGTGAAAATGTAGGAGCCCAATCTATAATTGTGAAACTAAAAAGCAGTTAAAACTAACATGAAAGTAGACCACTAGGGTACTTATAAATGGAATTAAAATCTCTTTTGTTAACAAGAAAAGAAATTACTCTGCTCAAGTATGCAGGACTATTTTCTAATTCTAATTTCTAATGGAGTATTTATCTGAATATCATTATTTGCCAATTCTTTGTGCCAAAAAGCATATAAAAATTATATTTTGAGAAATCAAGAGCACAAAAGCTTCCAATTAGCTGCCTCACACCACAAAAGAAATTCAGCATGTTCCCCCCAAAAATGACTGGTTTGAGTAGGAGTGTCTATTATGAGTTAATAATAAAATGTATCCCAAGTAGCTATAACACCATTGGTAAGAGTTATTTGTTATCTATATATGTTGGAGAATGTATCAAATAATATTATTCTCATATTAATATAGTTGATGCTCAAATTCAATTTTCATAGCCAAGAGCTATCTGTTAAGAGCAGCCATGATGACAGACCCATGTCAACAGCATGGTAAAGAATTACTTACTTTCCTTTATAGCAGTGACTCTAGGGAATATACACTATCTTAATTACTAAGTTAAATGATTTAAAAAGATGAACTATATTAAGATCTAACATGATATACTAAACTTAGTTGTTTGTGGTGGGCAACGATAGGTCATGACTAATTAAAATACCACCATACTTTGCCAGACTAGGAAAAAGATTCAAGATAACCAAATTCATTAGCTCTTAATTTTCTTAATTTATTTTCTATCTGTGGCAGCTTTTCCATGCCTAAAACATTCCCAAGCATCTCCTTACTAGGTTTCTTTCTCTCATCTCCAAGTGAAAGTGAAGAACTACTTTGCTAAGGATCATCTCGTATCAATTCCTTCAAAGCTCCTGAGACAAATCCTCAGGGCCTAGTTAACAACAGATAAGCTCCCAATGATAATCTTAGCCATGATTTCTTCTCAGAAGAAAGATCTGGTTCAAATTTTGAACCTTAATTCAGTTAAGTACCTTCCACAGCTAGTGCCTAGTGTCACAGAATTCAGGGCAAAATATGTGTTTTTACTCCCTAGAAACAGATAAAAGCTCTTCAATTAATCCATTTACTTTGGAGCCATTTTTATTGGTAATTTTTAAATCAATATTCAAATGGCTGAAAAAAATATCTGTACAGTGTCATGGCAGTTAAAGATGATCTAACTCTAATTTTCAATAGATATTTTTCAATTATCCCACAACCAAAGTTAAAATACACTAAATGAAAAAGTACCCTGAAATTACACTCTACTTTACAGATGCTCTCTCAGAGCTTATCTACCCCACCCGCCACCAATTTTAACTCAAATTGTTCTCTTACCAATATATGTAATAGTACTCGTGCATGCTGTAGAGTTCCAATTCAAAGCCGCTTAGAAGATACTGTATCATAATTCGAAGGTTATGGTAAAGGACCCAGGTACCTAAACAGGCCAAATGTTGCCTTTGGGGTTCCTGTTTCAATAGCATAGTGTGAAGAGCTGCATCAACCTTCTCTGCCTGTCACGAAAAAATGTCATAACATTAACTTTCTTTATAAGGTAATGAGAGAATTATAAAAAAGTAAACAGCTAATAACAGCATAAAAGCAGAAAATGTAAATCTCACCACCTAAAGAATTCATACTTCCAAATGCATTTCTGGTTAGGTTTACATTCAAACTTCTCATTTCACAATGGCTAACATTTACCTAAACACTCTCTAAACTAAAAAGATATCCATTTTATAGGATGAAAATATGAATAATTGACTTCAGGTCTTTAAGTTATATTATCAATTAATACTGCTGCTGCTCAAAAATTACTTTAAGATCACTATACTTTTATGATAATGTGAACTTCCTATAAAACTATAGTTCTACATATATTTTATAATTTATCCGGATTATCAAAAAAATAATTTGAGATATTCCTCAGGTTGGATTATTGTTGTTTCTTTTTATAAACCCTTTCTTTGGTATATGTGACTGTTACATGTTAAGTGAAAAGGCAATTCACCACATTGAAAAATGAAATAATCAAAATATTGTCCCAAAGAATTATTTTTACAAATCTGGTCAATTCACATGAATTGCTTAATTTTAGAAGGGAGGGCAACTTGTTGGCTCTTACCTCATCCTGCAAGGTAGCAAATTCTTCAAGAATATGACCGAGCTTATCTCTCTGTCGAGCCCTGTTATGTCCATGGATCTGAATAAGACTACAGAATGGCTGCAATACACATACAATTTGTTAACCATCTATGAAATTTCCTGATACTAAAGAAAATTAACATTCCAAGTTTTCAAAATCTGGTTTAAGGGAAAAGAAACTGCTACGTATATAAACAGAATCATGCCTATGTATATTTTTTTACATAGGTATTTCTTTTTTAAGGAACTCAACACCAGAATTTATCAACAGCTGGAGGAAAGTGGCTGATTACGAAACTGGATTCCATACAGCAAAAATATCTTCCTTCAATCTTTAGCTATCTTCCCGCAATTTCAAGAGGACAGTTTCTTTTCTGCTTATTTCAAGCCAAAAGCCAATGTTTTTGGCTGATATTTCCACGCTGCTTTAAACATACCAGAATGCCTAATAATTATAAGGCCTGAGTAATGGCTAGTACCTATAAACTCACTATGGTTCTTCTATTCCTACTCTATGTATACAGTATTCTCATATAAAATATGATAACATTTCACTAATCAGACAATAGACATGAACGATAAGATGGTCTGATTTAAGAAGTATGAATTTTAAGATTAAGGATAATACTGGTTTACATTTGTATACTTTGACAGATATTATCTCATTTGATCAATAACTAGCCTCTAAGAGGTACAGAGGTGGAATTAACATTTCACTTTTTAAAGATAGGGAAGATTATAGAAAAGTAGTGATCTGCCCGATAATGATAAAATGCTAATGATAAAAATAAAATCTAGTCTTTTATTGATTTTCCTTTTATCAGACCATGTTGCCTTCACTTATAAATATATATTTAGTAACTGGAATTAGACCCCAAAGAGCTGTCTATAAAGAGCTTATAATTAAGTAAGAATGATTTATAATTAATTTAATCCACTACAAGGCTTATACTTTTTCCTGATTACTTGTGATGTGAAAACAGTTTGTGATCTCATCTAAATGAATAATTTTACTACAATTCTGTTCATTAAGGTAATAAAAAGTTAAGTGCTTGGGGTGTTACACATATTCTTTGTTTGTAAGGTCAAAAATAGGTCAAGTTCTCCTGTCCATTTACAAAAAAAACGTGATGACTGCTGTTTTCCCAGATGGGGGTCATAAGATATCCTGTTTCTGTGGCCCCCAAGGGCCCCAGTGAGAGCGCATCAAAAGGTGCCTCAATGTCTAACAACCTGCCAGGAGACAGGTTATGAAGCTCTTCACTTGAGCGTAAGAGACAGAAATTTCCCATATTCAGTGAAAATCATGAGAAATGATTTTCAGATGAAAAAATAGCACAAATTAATGCTACTACAGGAATTACACCCCACAATTTTTAAAGTATCCATCACAATGATCCAAACTGTAGTTCTTACCCGAACACAGTGAGTAACAAAGGAGTCAATACAGTCCTTGGCCTGGTGATTATTATATAGGCAGCATCTGTAAAATAACATTCATGTTATTAAAATCAAACTATCTGGCTTCAAAAAGAAGCAGTGATTACTGTAGGTGCTACAAACACAAACTAAGTTGAAGACTGCTAGCATTAGATTAAGAAATATTTTGCTATTACTGCATTGTTCACACAATAAATGTGCAGTATTTCCAATTCCTTTAGTTCTCTATTTGGACAACTAGAGTTGGACCCAATAAGATCAAATTAATGAGACGGAAAATCCAAAGCTCCACTTTTTCCTGACCCTACCCCAATGTCACTTATTTTCCTATAATTGATACCCTCATGGACCGTGCTCATGACAGTAATTACACTTTAAGAAAATGCTACAGAGAATCCTAATTTTTTTCAAGATGTATCTACATTCCCAACCACTGGCCAAAATCATCACCTATACATCCCTCTGGCACCTCATTTTCTATCCTCACAAAGTGGCTTCCCTGTGGTGTTCCTTATCTCAGTTAATAGCATTACTTCTTGAGTAAAGCCCTCCTAAGCAATCTGGGAGGATCTGCTACCTGCTTGGCCCTGGAGGAAATACAAGGCCTGAATATATGGGAAGATTTTTTTTTTCTATCCTTGAGGCACGAGGACAGTAAGAAGATGAGAAGAAGCAAAGACTTCCTCCTAGTGCACTGATAGGAGCTGACAACTTGCTACTTCTAAGTGTTTGCCATAACTGAGCAATCTGACCAGAGCCTCAAAGATAAACAGAGCCATGATCTTGCAACGGAAAATGACAGTGCATGCGGCAACCAGGAGAAAAAAAAATGCAGAACACCTAGAACAAATGGTGGTGAAAAAGCAGTGCAGAAAGGTTCATTACAACTTTAACTCCAAAGTGAGAAAATACTTAAGGTGACTAAAATAAAGCACTAAAAAAAAAAGACTTTCTGGATCTGAAAATTACAATTTCAAATTGAAAAGCTCAGTAGATGAAAAATGCTCCCTAGTAGCCTTGAAGATCAAAAGGAAGAACTTTCTTACAACATAGCAAAAATAACAGAGAGAAATGTCATGAGGAATATGGAGAGGAGATCTAGAAGACATAGTATGTGAGGAGCTCAAAAAAAATGAAAGTGAGGCAATTAATTAAATAAATAATAATATACGGAAAATGATCTGATTGTCTGACTGGAAGATTTGAGGCTTTCATGACTGAGTTCCAGAAAGGACTAGCTGAAAATCACACATGAACATTCTGGTAACTCTTAAATTTCTAAAATAATGAGAAACTCTATAATCCTTAACGATAAAATGTCAAATCACTTAGAGAGGAAACAAAGAATCAGATCAGCATCAGATTTCTTATCTGCAACACTGGAACTTTAAAAATAGTGGAATAACATCTACAGGCTACCATGCAGTGAACTTTGCTACACACACAGTCAATTCTCGGTATTCTTAATAGTTCTCTTCCATAAAGTTGCTGGAACACTGAATTAGGGAACACTGAAACTGCTGCTGGGGTAAAATACAGGGGTTAGGTTCCTGGCAGCCTCTAAAAACATTTTCATCAAGTGATCAATACATAACCTTTTTAACGTGTATTTCTGTTTAGAGACACGATACATAATGTATATTGTTGATTCATTAGCATTCAACTCACGCCCAAGCAAAGCTTACCTAAAACACATATTCTCTCTGCGCTACAGAACACTTCCTCTTGTGCTAACACTAGACAGCACCCCACTATCCTTGGAGGGCATTTTAAACTACAAAATTACCAACAAAAAGCATAAAAACATGGCATCTAGATAATGTTGTTTACAGAATAAGGGTTGAAACAAGAAGGCAGAGAGTTGCCTTGTTTGACCTCAGTGTTGGGCGACTTGCATGTTTTAAGACTTTGCACCTGTCCATGAAGACGGCAAGAGTGGAGCGAGCGATTTGAGGGTTACAAGTACATTTTAGCGAGTAAGCAAACCTGCAAATACAGAATCTGCAAAAAATGAGGATCAAGTGTTGTTAAATCTGAACGGATAATAATAAGAGTGGCAACGTGTAATCTAAGTGCTAAAGGAGGATTGTTAAATAGAAATGGTAAAATGCAAATTAAGAGGATGTAGACACCATTTCACATATACTAGACTGTCAAAAATAAAGTCTGATAATGCCAAAGACTAGACTATGGATAAACTGGAATCCTTATACACTGTTAGCTGGCATACAAACTGGTGCAATTATTTTGGAAAGCAATTTGGCAAAACTATTACAGTTGAAGATGCACATGCCCCATGATCAGCATTGAATTCTATTTCTAAGTATACAGCCTATGTGCACAAGGAGACATAATTCAAAGATGTTCACTACAGCACTGATTTCAACAGCGATAAATGAGGAACAATTTAAATGTCCAGCTGTAGAAAAATGGCAAAATAAACTACAGTGTATTCAAAGGGTAGATGTTAATGAATAAAATAAGTTTGCATGGATCAACTTGGTCAATTTCAAAATTCTAATGTTGAATGAAAAAATGTTCCAAAAGGATGTATACTGTGTGACAATATTTATGTGAAGTTTAAAAACATATAAACTGTTTATGGACACACATATTTGGGTAAAGTGTACAAGCATTCGTCAGAGTGATACATGTAAACTACAACATAGTGCTCACCTCTAGGACTAGATTAAGAGGAAAGGATAGGCAGGGCAGAAGGACTGGAAATTGTAGTCAGTAGTTCTCAAAATGTGGCCTAAATTCTCCTGGTGGAGGTGGGTGTCCTTGAGATGCTTTCAGGAAAGAACACAAGGCCAAAACTATTTTCATAATAATATTAAGATGCTACTTGGCTTTTGTGTTCATTCTCTCACAAGTGTACAGTGGGCATTTGCAGAGGCTACATGGCACATAACATTACAACAGACTGAAAGCACAAGCAGGTTGAAGAAATCCAGCTGTCGTCTATTAAGACAGACATGAAAGAGATTTGCAAAAATGTGAAACAATGCCTCTTTATTCACTAATTTTTCTTAAAAACAGAGTTATTTTCCATAAAAATGTTATTTATGTTAACATGTAATGGCTTTACTGTTATTTTTTTAAAGAACTAATAAATGTTTTTAAAGTACTGTTTTAATTCCTAAAACATTAGGTTTCAATAGATATGAACCATATAAACAAAAGCTATTTCAGCCTTAATATCTTTTAAGAAATGTAAAGGAGTCCTAAGACAAAAAAACCTTGAGAACTGCTGCTTTAGATGTATCTCTAATAACTTAATTCATTATAATTAGTTGCTTCTTGATTCCTAAGCTCAGCCCTACTCTGGCACCTGTCAGTTGTTGTTACTGCCAGGAAGCTCCACCTTCTGATTTTGCACGGCTCACTCCCTCAGTTCACGCACATGTCATCACTTCCAAGGGGCCTTCTGTAACTACCACATCTAAGAGAACCATCGATCTCTTTATCCTACTTTATCTTTCTATATAGCATGTATCATGACATTTGTCCACTGTTCAGTCTCTCCCACTGGAAGATAAGCTCCTTGTCAGCAGGTGTGTCCTTCTTTTCTCTAGAACTCAGACAGGTAGCTGGCAATAGCAGGTACTAATTTATCATATTTATTAAATAAGAGAATTAATAAAATTTATTAATTCATATTACTATATATTCAGCATTTATAAAATTTTATCAATTCCCTTACAGTAAGGGAATTTATAAAAACAAAATTAATAAAAATGTTTGAAATGGATGGTGGTACAGGTGTGTCAGTTCATACATTTGAATATATTTAATCATAAAAAATTTTAAATAATTTTAATTGTGTCTATTTGCAGATGACATATCATAGATAGGAAACCCTAAAGATTCCACCAAAATACTGTTAGAACTAATAAACAAATTCAGTGAAGTTGCAGGATACAAAATCAACACAGAAAAATCTGTTGCATTTCTATACACTAACAATGAATTATCAGAAAGAGAAATTAAGAAAAAAATCCTATTTACAATAGCATCAAAAAGAATAAAATACCTAGGAATAAATTTAACTGAGGTGAAGGATCTGTACACTGAAAACTATACAACATTGATGGAAGAAACTGAAGACAATACAAATAAATGGAAAGATATTCTATGCCCATGGACTGGAAGAATTAAAATGTCCATACTACCCAAAGCAATCTACAGATTCAAAGCAACCCTTATCAAAATTCAAATAACATTTTTCATAGAAATAGAAAAAGCAATCCTAAAATTTATAGGGAACCACAAAAGACTTTGAATAGCCAAAGCAATCTTGAGAAAGAACAAAGCTAGAGGTATTACACTTCCTGATTTCAAACTATACTACAAAGCTCTAGTAATCAAAACAATATGGTACTGGCATAAAACCAGACACACAGATCAATGGAACAGAATAGAGAGCCCAGACATAAACCAACCCATGCATAAATGGTCAATTAATTTTCAACAAAAGAGCCAAAAAAATACAATGGAGAAAGGATAGTCTCTTCAATAAACAGTGCGGGAAAAACTGCACAGCCACATGTAAAAGAACAAAACTGGACCCTTATCTTACACCATACACAAAAAATCAACTCAAAATGGATTAAAGACGTGAACCAAAGACTTGAAACCGTAAAACTCCTAGAAGAAAACATAGGGCGTGAGCTCCTTGACACTGGTGTCGGCAATGATTTTTTGGACTTGACAACAAAAGCAAAAGCAACAAAAGCAAAAATAAACAAGTGGGACTACATCAAACTAAAAAAGCTTCTGCTCAGCAAAAGAAACCATCAACAAAATGAAAAGGCAACCTACAGAATGGGAGAAAATATTTGCAAACCACATATCTGATATGGGGTTAACCAGAGAAGAGCCAAGAAAATACTCAACAAGGATGATGCAGGAGGACATGTCTTAACAGATATTAAAACTTAAGACAAAGCCATAACAATACAAAAATATATATATATTATCATTGGAATAAAGGGATTTTTAAGTAAAATAAAAATGGCCTTTTAATCCAGTGGGAAATGAGTTTATACTATAAGTGGTGATGACTCAACTAGCTATCTACCTAGAATGAAATCAAGTTGAATTTCTATCTTCATACCATCTACAAGAAAAGAATTCAGAAGGATTAAAATCTTAAATGTACAGAATAAAACCCTAAAAATCTTTGGAAGGAGATTTAAGTGACTAAAGGCACAACCTATGGGCTGGGGAAAATTATTTATTTCAAACAAGAAAACTAAAAGTTATATAGGACAAAAAAAAAAAATTGCAAAAATTATTATACAGAAAGCAAAAATTTTAATGTGGCAAAAGAAAGATTAAGGAAAAACATATCTGCAATGTCTATCACAAAGGATTAATCTCTCACAATATACAAGGAGTTCTAACAAATTTTTCAAAAAAAGGTATATCACTTAATAAAAAGAGGCAAAAGATATAAATAAGCAATTCATTAAAAATTCTAAATGTCCAATAAATATTATATTAAGTGCTCAAATTAAAATAATAATGAGATATCACTCCCCACTCAACACACTGGAAAAAAAATCAAAAACACCTACAGCTGGTCAGGGTGCAAGGAAAGCATACTCTTGTGTATTGCTAGTAGAAATATAAATTGTTACAATGTTTTAGAATGCAATCTGGTAATATCTATTAAAATTAAAACTAGACATGCCCCTCCATCCAGTAACCCCACTCTGTAAAATATACCCATATTATGAAATAAAGTCATGTGCCGCATAATGACATTTCAGTCAATGACAGACTGCATATATGACAGTGGTCCCATATAGCCTAGGTGTGTCCATCTAGGTTTGTGCAAGTACTGTAGGGGAGAAAGAAATTTACCTCTATCCTTCTAGATTCTTCTGGCTGGTCTAAGAATTAAATTGACATGAGACAGATTAATAGAAGAAAAACAAACAATAGTTTAATAACATGTATACATGGGAGAAATCCAGGAAAACCCAATGACTCGACAAACTGGCCAAAGCCCTCACTTGAAACACCATCCTCAGCTCAAGACAAAAGAAGTGTTGGGGTGGAGAGAGTCAGGGACTTTAAAGGGAAGGAAGACAATTTATAGGTAGGTGAAAAAGAGTAAACACTTGGAAAACAAGTGTTTGGCCACACAGAAACAGAAGAACAGAGAGGGAGCCCAACAAACAGGCTTTTCTAGGTTCTTCCCTGTGTACCACCTAGCTCATGTTATGCTGAGGTGATAGCTCACTTCCTGAGACAGGTTTTCTTTATCTGAATTCTGTTAGGCAGTTAAGCATGAGATAACAAGAAAAACTGTGAGTCTTTATTACTTAAAAAGTAATCAACCTAAAATAACTCTAATAATAAAGACACATTTTGGGGTGGTAAACTTTGTGCCTCTTCAGTACACTCTATGATGTTTGCACAGTGATGAGACTGCCTAATGGCGCATTTCTCAGAATGTATTCCTGTCGTTAAGTGATGCATGACTGTATTTGGCAGCCATTAAAAAGAATTAATTAGATCTACATCAGGTATTTTGAGACATAAAGTCATGATGTATCTTTGAGTGGAAAAAAGATAATGAATTTTTTAAATAAAAATAAATTTTTTAATTTAATAGCAATCCACAAAAAATAAAAGTTCATAATAAAAACAGGCTGTTCAGTGTGATCCCATTTATACAGTCATATATGTTATCTTTATACACAAAGGTATCTACGGTGATTGTCATCAAAATGTAGTTATCTCAAAGGTAAGATTTTGGAGATGATCTTTACTATCTTGCACATTTTTTTCTGTATTGTTTAAATTTTCAAGTGTCACCATGTATTATTTATATAATCAGCTTCTGGGTTTTTTTTTTTAGGGCAACTTAGTTACCTTATTTTCCCTTTCCTTCCCCTATTGAATCAGTTGTCACTTCCTATTAATTTTACTACCAAAATGTTTCTCTCTTTTGTATTCCCAGTTTAATCCTTCCTCATCTCTCACCTGTACTACTGAATCAGCCTAGCTAAACACTTTGCCTCCATTATCACTACCACTTTGCTTCCTATTAAAAAACACACACTCTACTATGCCAATTCCCTCCTAAAAACTTGAGTAGTTCCTCACTGACCATAAAATAAAGACCAAACTTTACCAAAGCATTCAAGACTCTCGAGTCCCATCTCAAACTTTTTTTTTTTTTTTTTGCTGAGGAAGATTGGCCCCGAGCTAACATCCATTGCCAATCTTCCTCTTTTTTTTGCTTGAGGAAGATTCCCTGAGCTAACATCAATGCCAGTCTTCCTCTACCTTGTATGTGGGATGCCACCATAGCATGGTTTGATGAGCAGTGTGTAGGTCCACATCCGGGACCCAAACCCGCAAAACCGAGGCCACTGAAGCAGAGCACGTGAACTTAACCACTACGCCACTGGGCCAGCCCCCACTTCAAACTGTTTAACCATCCAGCTCCCATTTGTTTATTCATTAATTCAACAAAGATCTACTGTGTGCCAGACCCTGTTCTAGCACCTACAATACATCAATAAACATAGAGTCAAAATTATGTGCCCTGACCTTGTGGAGTTTACATCCTAATGTGGGAGAGGGGGTAAATTTAGAAAATAAATATAGTGAAGAATTATATAGTATACACAGACATAAACACAATGAAGAAGTAAGTTATTAGCATGTAAGAAGATAATTGTTATGGGAAAGAGAAATGGAGTGCTGGCTGGTTGGGGGTCAGCAGAGGTGGGTGGAAGGTTTACACTTTTTAAACAGACTGATCAAACAGCCCTCAGTGAGGTGACACTGAACAGACTGAAGGCAGTGAGGGGGTCAGCCTGGGGATTTTTGAGGAAAACGCCCTCCACCCCCGACCCTATGTAAAGGCCACAGGGTGAGAGAGAGCCTGTATGGTCCAGGAATAGCAAAGAGGCCACTGTGGCTGAAGCAAAGAAGGTGAGAGGAGAGCAGTAAGAGATGAGCTCAGAGAGGCACCAGGACAGGAGGTCTAGACCAGAGCATATGGGCTTTGGAGGCTCAATTATAAGGACTTTGGCTTTTACTGTGAATGAAAAGGGAAATGTAACCAACACCAAGGATGCCTGGGAATTTACATCCTCCCACGGGCAGTCCTTAAAGGACAGGTGCATGGGTAAATTCTCAAGCTCCTTTATCCCTGTCTAGGACAACTCTGAGGTATAACTCACACTGTCTCCAGAGCTCCCCGACAGGACCAAACCAGAGTAACTTTCCATGGAGCACACCTTTGCATGGCTTTCTCCTTTACAAGTCCCACTTGCCCACAACCCTGCTGGTTTTTCCTGGGAACACTTTCTGAATTACATTTACAAGAATCTTTGTCTCAGGGTTTGCTTCTGGAGAACCCAACCTAAGAGAGGAAGCTATCAGAGAGGTTTATGTGAGATGTGGCATGATTCATTCAACAAATTGAATGCTGAACCACTAACTATTCTGAAAATATATAACTCCATATGCCCATGTCTTCACAAATGCTAGTTTCTTTCCTAAGAAATGACTCCTTTCTTCCCTCCCCATTAGAAAAGCTCTACTTATTTTCCAAAATGCAGACTTAAATCATGATTCTTTCTGCATGAAATCCTTTCCAGTCTCTTATGGCAGCATGGTTTTAGGGCAGTGACTCTACCAGAACAAATTTAAGGATCAATTATCTGCATTTTCTATTTCTATCTAGACTCAGATCATTGAGAAGATACTTTATCTTGTTTTTTATAATTATTTCCCAAGTGTCTACCTAACACAGTGCTTTGGACACAGTAAGGGTCAATACAACTTACTGAATTTCTGATAACTCCTTGTAACTTTTCCTTCTCATATTGGACCTAATGTCAACCTCACAAAAACCTGCTTAAATCTAAACGATACGTGGCAGAAGTCAATTAATTTTAACATGATTGAGTTTTTTTGTTTTTTATATGGAGACTTGATTACAACAGTTTTTATGCCTTGGCTATAAAGAAGGAGCAGGGAGAATTTGAGCTTTTAAGAAACACACACGCTACAAAATGTCTTACAATACTTACTTTGGGGAGAGCACCGGAGGACTGACAAAAGACCGAAGTGCATCTTTCACCATGTCTTGCATGAGATGGGTTCCAAAGACCTTTTTGTTATCCACCAGAAAAGTGGTCTTAAAACAAATGTTATATATTAGTAATGTTATCACGATCTTGACACATTGTACATATAGTTGTCATTACTGTGACGTGAGCGTACTTCTTACAAATACCACAGAATACAAAAGATTAAAAAATTAAAAGCTGGAAAATTTTTATAAGTCACTGCCTCCACAATGGGTACTACTTATTAATCCCTATTTAAGGTGTATTCTGATACAGGAGAATAAAATATGTGCAGAAAAAAAATCTCTCAAGTGAAGAGTAGTAATATTGAACTAGTCAAAATGAACTGACTAAATATGTCCAATGAACTAACATATAAGAAAGGGCTTTACAAATTATGAAATATTAAATGGCTATAAATATTAAGCTAGTCAATCTTTATTTCTAATGAACACTGGAATACATACAATCTCTCTGAAATTGGAAAAATATTTAAAATAATTACTAAATTTAAAACAATACATTATTATTTAATAACAATTTACATTTAATTTTGTCCCTTTAACAACCTCAGTGCATTTTAATATTTACTATACTATACCTTACTTGATTTCCTAACACATTTGGATTGTTTTCAGTTTTAGGTGAACATAAACCAAACAGCTATAAACATCTGCATACAAGTGTCCGAGAGACCATCAGATTCCACTTCTCTTAGGTAAACATGTAGGAGTGGGATTTGTATATTTAATTTTGTAAGAATCTGCCAAATTGTTTTCCAAAGTGGCTGTAGCACTTCACATTGTCATCAGTAATGCATCCTTACCAGCACTTGGTATTGTCAGTTTTTCTTTCTTTTTCAAGATATTCTGAAGGGTGGACAGTGATATTTCATTGTGGTTTTAATTTGCATTTCCCTAACACTAATGATGTTGAATATCATTTCATATTGAAGCGTTCAAATTTTTTGCCCATTTAAAAAATTGAGTTGTCTGTTTTCTTATTGTTATGTTCATAGAATTCTTTATATGTTCTAGATATAAGTCCTTTGTCAGACATGATTTGCAAATATTTTCTCCCACTCTGGAGTCTCCTGTCCTTTTCCTAAGTGTCTTTCACAGAATTAACTTTACCCATTTATCACTTTTTTATGGATTGTACTTTTGATGTCATACCTAAGAATTCTCTGCCTTCTCCAAAGTCACAAAGATTTTCTCCTATCTTTTCTTCCAAAAGTTGTACAGTTTCACACTTTACATTTAGGTCTATAATGCATTCTAAGCCATATGCATTGCATATGCCTCTCCAACTGTTCTTGCACCATTTGTTGAAAAAACTACCTTTTCTCCATTGATTTGCCTTTGTGCTTTGTCAAAAATTAATTGACCATATTAAATATTGATCAGGTAATCGATCACATTAGTCAATTAATAAAGGACTATATAATACAGTACTATAAAATAAAAGGCTAATTAAAGAATAGGACTTTTCTGGACTTTCCCCTTGGTTCCACTGATCCATGCGTCCATCATTTTGCCAATACTACACTTGACTTGCAGTCAGGTAGTGTGAGTTCCCCAACTTTGTTCTTTGTTTTTCAAAATTGCTTTGGCTGTTCTAATTCCTATGCCTTTCCACACAAATTTTAGAATCAGCTTGTTGACATCTACGAAAAATTCCTACTATGATTTTGATTGAGATTGCTTTGAATCTGTAGATCTATTTTGGGGGGAATTGACATCTTAAAAATATCAATTCTTCCAATCCACGAACAAGGTATATCTCTTCATTTATTTAGGTCTTCTTTGATTTCTTTCATTAGCACTTTGTAGTTTTTCAGCACACAGGTCCTATAAACAGGTGTGAGATTTACAGATTTCATTTTATGATGTTACTGTAAATAGTACTGTTTTTAAAATTTTGATGTCCCATTGCTCATTGCAAGTATACAGAAATACAATTGCTTTTTGACCTCATATCCTTTGATTTTGTTAAACTCACCCATCAGGTCAAGGAACTTCTTTGTAGATTTTCCTTGGCACTCTGCACAGAAAATCATGTCATCTACAAATAGATAATATTTCTTCCTTTCTCAACTTTTATTTTTTTTTTCCTGCCTTTTTTCACTGGCTAACATTTCCAGTACTCTGTTGAGTAAGAGTGGAGTGATGAGAGTGGACATCCTTGCTTTCTTCCCAATCTTAGGAGGAAAGGATTTAATTTTTAGCTTAAAGTATGATGTTAGCTGTAGGTTTTTCGTACATACTGTTTATCAGGTTAAGTTCTCTTCTATTCCTAGTTTTGCTGAGAGTTTTCTTTTTTATCATGAATGAATGTTGAATTTTGTCAAATGCTTTTCCTGAACCTATTGAGACTTTAGATTGTACAATGAATTAAAATGATTGATTTTCAAATATTGAACCAGGCTTGCATTCCCGGGATAAAACCCACTTGGTCATGATGTATTATTATTATTATTATTTTTTAATATATTGCTGGGTTTGATCTGAAAATACTTTAAGATTTCTGTACCTACGTTCTTAAGGAATATTGGTCTATATTTTTCTATGCTTGTAATGTCTGTGTTTGGTTTTGGTTGAGGTAATGCTGGCCTCATATAATAAGTGTTCTTGCCTCTTCTATTTTTCTGGAAGAGACTGTGTAGAATCGTCCTGGAGTTTTCTTTGTTGGAAAGTTTTTAACTATGAATTCACCTTCTTTAAGAGACAGAGGATTATTCAAGTTATCTACTTCTTTTTGAGGGAGTTTTGGTAGGGTCCTTCAAGGAATTGGTCCATTTCTTTTAAGTTTTTGAGTTTATGGACACAGAGTTGTTCAATATCGCCATATAATCCTTTTACTGTGTGTAGGGTCTGTAGTGATATCCTCTCTTTCATTCCTGATATTATTCATCTGTATCTTTTTTTCTTGTTCTGTCTGGTTAGAAGTTCATCAATATTACTGATATTTTCAAAGAACCAGCTTTCAGTTGCACTGATTTTCTCTATTGTTTATCTGTTTCCTATTTTACTGATTTCTGCTTTTATCTTTATTTCTCTCCTTCTGCTTGCTTTGAGTTTAATTTGCTCTTCTTTTTCTGTTTTTTTAAAGAGAAGCTTAAATTACTAATTTCAGATCTTTCTTCTTTTTTCATTGTTCATTTAATTTTTTTTTAATAAATTCTTTTTTTATTTATTTAATCTTTTTTGTGAGGAAGACTAGCCCTGAGGTAACATCTGTTGCCAATCCTCCTCTTTTTTTGCTGGAGGAAGACTGCCCCTGGGCTAACATCCGTGCCCATCTTCCTCTACTTTATATGGGACGCTGCCACAGCATGGCTGACAAGCAGCATGTTGGGTGGCACCCGGGATCCGAACCCACGAACCCCGGGCCGCCAAAGCACAAACTAAACCACTACGCCACCGGGTTGGCCCTGCGTTGTTCATTTCATTTTTTTAATGTTCATTTTTTCTGTGCATTTAATGTTCATATGAACATAAATTTGAGTTTAATTTGCTCTTCTTTTTCTGGATTTTCTACAGTAGAAGCTTAAATTACTAATTTCAGATCTTCTTTTTTGTTGTTGATTTAATTTTTTTAATGCTCATTTTCTTTGTTCATTTAATGTTCATATGAATGTTTAATGAACACATATTTCCCTCTAAGCACTGCTTTAACTGTATCCCACAGATTCTGACATGTTATATTTTCATTTTCATTCTAATTTAACACTTCCTCTTTGATCCATGGGTTCTTCAGCATGTGTTTATTTCCAAATACTTGGAGAATTTTCCAGATATCTTTCTGTTATGGATTACATTTAATTCCAAAATAGTCGAGAGCATACTTTGTATGATTTCAATTGTTTTAAAATTATTAAGGTTTGTTTTATGGCCCAGGATATGATCTTGATGAGTGTCTAACACTCTAAGTCAACATTCTATTAAAAAAATATAATATTAACTGTGGAATATCCTTTAAAAGAGTCTACCTTTTGTTCCATCAATCAATAAAACAATGTCAACACACATATAATTTGATATTTAAAGAAGTATTCTGATACGAAGTGATACTTACTTGTAATAGAGATCTTGAAAGAACACAAGGTGATTGTTCACTAAATTCACAGAAAAAATCCTAACAGATACAGAGAAAAACGGAATGTCATTAATAGGTTAAATAAATGCTGAAGATGTTTGTATACAGCATGTAATTTTTGCTAGACCTTCTGGAAATGATATACTACCAAAGTTCAAGTATGACAAATAGCTAAAGATCATTTCTACAAGAACTGTCTAATTGTATCAATAGGACAGTGGATAATTTTACAGCCTAATTTTTTTTGTAACAAACTGACCAATAATAGTATTGTGTACATACCAATATTAAATTTGTACACATATATCAATAATAATTTATAACTAATGACAGAGGTTTACTTCCTACTTCACAGAAATAAATATCAAGTAACCAGGCCAATTAGATTCATATTACTAACTGACTATTCCTGACTCTAGGCAAAAATCAAAAGATATACTTAGAAAGCTACATATGGGTTTACACACAGAAAAAAAAGAAAATACACTGAAATATTAATATTTATAGATTATAGGATAGTTATTTATCATCATATTTTTCTGCATTTTCCAAATTTTATAGTTAAGTAAAAATGTATGTATTTTAACTTTTGGATTTGCGTTTGTAAAGTAAGGATAGATATCTGGGCTTGTGAACATCTATGCCACTGGTATAGGCTGGCAGTGAGGGAATAAAAGACAGAACCTATAAGCTGCTTCTCCTGGAAACAGACAGCTGTTGCCCAGATGACTATCACTGTGCAAAATAATCCTAGACAATTACAGCCAGCACTTTTTCCCACTGAGCCTAAGGACCCCTCCTTAGCACAGCATTCATCAATGACTTCCAGCTGGTATTCAAGATGAACCCATCTGCCAACCAACTCCATTCAAGAAAGGGAATATTGCTGCTGGGCTTGGAAAGTTACTGCTCTTTTTATTATGTAACATCCCTAAACTGAGAACGGGGAAGTGGGAGAGGGGAAGACAAAGGGAGGGAGAGTGGGAGTAAAATGAAGTGGTGGGGGCATGAGGGGGGGTGACGGAGAGAAAAAGGGGAAGAAAGACTTTTTCAAGGGCTATTAAAATATGCTCACTTAAGTCTCACCTTCTCTTTTGGTGAGGAAGATTCGCCCTGAGCTAACATTTGTTGTCAATCTTCCTCTTTTTTTGCCTGAGGAAGATTTGCCCTGGGCTAACATCTGTGCCGATCTTCCTCTACTTTGTATTCGGGATGCTTCCACAGCATGGCTGACGAACGGAGTAGGTCCACACCCGGGATCTGAACCCATGAACCTGAGCTGCCAAAGCAGAGTGAGTGGAACTTGAACCACTCGGCCATGGGGCTGGCCCCAAGTCTCACCCATCTTTAAAAACGGTTTTCTTTATCTGCTTGAGCTGTTATCCCTTCTGGTTATCATCTCATGACTCTTGACTTTTCTTCATCATTTTGAATAGCCATGTGCCATGTTTTAAATTCTCTCTTCTAGAGGAGACAAACCTTGTACTTTTCAGTCACATTTACTATCTTTATGATCACTCATTCTAGCTCCTTTCTTGGCTTTTTCATCCCAAATTCTAAGCATGGATAGCCCTTGTCTGCTTTTCTTTCTACTTATTCCCCAGACTCATGATTCTCAATTTAAATGTGTGCTCTGCCAAAATCTACCAAGTTTCTCTAGTCAATTTATTATCTTGTTTCACAACTAACTTTCATATCTTGAACACATTCCTCAAAGCAAATATTCTCCACCAGAGAGATGTCCTCCCATTCCACATTACAAAGAAAATAAAAATCATCTAACAAGAAATCCCTCAACTTCAGCCTTTAAACCTGTAACTGTACCCACATCTGTACCAGATCCTTTCCTTGTTTACTTTAACAATAGAAGCCCTTCACTTGTACTAAAGACTCCATTCCCTCTGGCTTTCTCAGGAACATTACACACTGTCAATTATCCATCATTTGCTTTCCTATATATTAAAGTTCTCCCTCTCCATTAGATTGTTCCCATTTACATTTAAACAGTTAAGTTTTTCCCACCTTTAACAAGAAAAGACTGTCACATGATCCCATATTTCCCTCTCAACTGCTGCCCTCTCCGCCAAACTTTCTAAAGGAGTTGGCTGGCACTACTGTCTCTACTTACTCAACTCCCACTGTCTTCAACACACACTAGCCTGGCTCCTTGCTCTAAATCACCACTGGTCCCTGTCACTAAACCTAATGGACATTTGTGTTGGACCTTATTCATCTCTTTCATTTGACCCCTCGGCAGCATTTGACATGACTTCATTCTTGAAAAACCTTTTAAATTGACTTTCATGAGTTTCTTCCTCTTTGGCCACTTCTCAGTATGTTCTGTAATTTCCAAGTTTAATTCTAGACTACCTTCTTTTCTTAATCTATATACTTTTTTCCTCATAATTTTATCCATATTCATGCTTCAATTACCATCTGTACTGTAATAATTCCAAAATTATAACTCTAGTACAGAACTCTAAACTCTACCAATACCTATTCAATATCTCTACTTAAATATTTCAAAGGTACCTCAACTACTTCATTAAGACCCTCATTTGACTACAAAGGTCCCCTTTGAGAATTTCCCCATTTCAATGAACAGCACCAAATTTGCATTTAGATTTACAAGTCAGAAACCTGGAGACCTTCCTGAGAGCTCTCTCATGCCCCATATTTAATTTATTACCAATATTCAATCAATTTTAGCTCACACATAGCTTTAACTCTGACTACCTACCTCATCATCTCCCTGTCATCCTTCTAGTCCAAGTTACCATCCTCTCTCCCTTGGGCTATAGTAATGATTTCTTAATTTGTCTCCTCCTCCCTTACCATTATGGTATCTTCCAATCTCTTCTCTACAATGCAGCCACATCTTTGCAAATTCTTAATTCATTTATGTCATTGCCCCACTCATATTAATCTTGCATAAAACTCTAATGGTTTTCCTTTGCTCTATGATAAAGACCAAAATCCTTAATGTGACTTAAATGACCTTGTTGAACTGCCTACCTCTTGAGCCTTACCAAATCCCCCAGCCCCATCACTGCATGCTCCACTCTGCTACTTTTCTTTTAGTTTCTCAAATGTATCATGTTCTTTCCCATCACATGGAGGAGCATTCACCTTCCTTCATCTGGAACTACTGTCCCAATGAATGTCTATCTAACCTTCAGATCTTAGCTTTACTTTCATTTCCTTAAGAAAACCTTTTTTGATCATCTAAGTCAATTCCTTCATTATATATGTTCTAGTTCCTTTCCTTCACATCACTTACTTTGGTTTGTAATTTTATAATCATTTTTATGATTATTTGATCAACTTCTGTCTCACACTACACTGTAAGCCCCATGACAATATGGATGATACGCTTTTGCTCATCATTGTATACTAGTCATAGCACAGTGCCTAGCACAAAGAAAAAACTTGAGGATGTTCACTGAATGGATGAATGTATGTATCCTCACCCTCACAGTTCATTTGTACTCCTCTTCTTATTGCTAGTACACAACCCTAGCAGGATATATTCTATAAAGTCCATTATTTACCTCATCTAAACTAGGTAATCTTCCTAATTACTCCATAGCTGTCAAAAGTATCATCTTCTGGGTTCCTAATCTATGAGTTTGCCTTAACTAATTTTTCTATCCTCCTCCCTTACCATTATGGTTTCTTCTCTATATGCAAAATATCAAGAACTTTGAAAATGCAGAAAACACAAAGACTAAACTATCATGCAGCATTCCATTTTGTTATTTGTTACTCCAATGATTTTTAAAACTGAATTTGGTTCTGACAATCTTTTCTGTGTGCAACAATGTATAAATGGATATTTTTAAACATAACATTCATAAACATTTCCCCGTGTCAATGTTTTTCTTTAACATGCTCATTAATGGCTGTATGACATATATTCTAAACATATCACAGAATGGATGTCACCACTGGGTATTTAAACAGTTTCTAGTTTTTTAAGATGACAAAGGATGATGCAACAAACACATTTTTAGTGCCTCTTTGCATATCTCAGATTATTTTCTTAAACCAAAACTCTAGAAGGTAAGTTGCCAGGTCAAAGTATACACAATTTTAAGACTTTTGAGAGAGACAGCCACTGGAGTATAGGAGAATGACTATTTCCCTTTATCAACATTAAATATTACTCTACTTTTCAATCTAGTTATTATAAATTGCATTTCCTTAATTAGTAGTAAGGTTAAGTCTTTTTCATGTTTACCTCTTTTAAATGTGTGTGCTCATGTCCTTTCCCAGTTTTTCACTGGGATGCTTATGTTTATCTGACTGATATGTAAGCACTCTCTATAATCTGACACTTTATCCTAATAGTAAGAAATTTCTTAACAAGATCCACCAGATATTTGGTCTCTTATCCTCCCTAATTTTAATCTTTTCCTCTATTCTTGACCTCTGCCACACTACTCAACTATTACCACCTATAGTCTTGCAGGGATCCAGACTCTTCTCCTACTTAGCCCTCTTCATGTCCAGTGCCAGCAGTCCAGGCCTGGCTCCCCCAGCACCCCTCTATTATAGTGTGTCATTACGCATTTACTCTCCTGACAAGACAGTCCACAATCTTCTGCCAGAATATCAAATTCCAACTGTTGGATTAGCTTTCTCATTCCAATTTACAATGATCTTCTTCTTTTCTAAAATCCTATCATTAATCTGGTGAACACAAATACATGTCAATGTAACAATTAAAGATCAGAAAAGTACATATAGCAGAAGAATAAGAAAATCTCCATTCAAAATCCAGACATGTCACCTACCAATCATCTAAATTAGTTACAACCCCTCTAAAACTTAAGTTTGTTTAGCTGTACAATAAATTGCTAAACGAACTGGCTTATGTCTACCATTTTTTCTATCTTTATGATTCTATGATTCTTGTGACAGAATAAGGACAAACTACTGAAAAGAAAGCAAACACAACAAGAGGTAATAAAGGCATGATGAGTGAAAGTTTCAGTAAGTAATAAAGACTTAAGTTAGGCTTTAATGACAAAGAATTCGTGAAAAGGAAAATAAAGTTTTATAAGAAAGAGCATTAAAAAAAGCGCATGTCTTTACTGACCATCAATTATATCCCAGAGGCTACTGTTAAATTCTACGACTATAAACTAGATAATTTGTTATGTCAAGGAACACAGGCAAAGAAGCAACCTGGAACTAGCAAGGAAGACTTCACAGAGGAAACGACTTGGGGCTAGGAATTATGTATCTCAGTATGCAGGGGGAACAACAGTCAAATGCATATCTATGCATAGTCATGCAAAATAAATTAGTGTACGTATGTCTAAATAACAACAGTATTACTTTGCATATTTTCTACCTTCCTACTAACCTCATACGTCACTATAACCTCATCAATCAACAAAACTTCATCTCTGAATATTTTAATATTCCCAAGATAAACCTTGTTTTTCTATATTTTAACCCATAAAAAAGATTAATCCAAAATATTCTAGCTTAAAAATGTACATACTCTTTTACCCAGCAAGTTATTATTTAGGAATTTATCTTAAGGGGGAAGGAAGTACATGATATTAAGATTTACCTACAAAGATGTTCATCTTAGTATTGTTTCTAACAGTAAAACAGTGAAAATGGCCTAAATTCAATATGAATAGACTGAAAAAAACTGTGGTATACACGTACAATAAAATACCATGTAGCCATTAAAATAACGTAAAAATATGTGTACAATCACGTGCCACATAACAACGTTTTAACCAAAGATTAGTACCAAATAGCCTAGGTGTGTAGCAGGCTATACCATCTAGGTTTGTGTAAGTACACTCTATGATGTTCGCATGAAGATAAAATCCCCTAACGACACATTTCTCAGAATGTATCCCCATCGTTAAGCGACGCATGACTATATTGTTGCCATGAAAAGAAAGATGTTCATGCTGTAGAGATTAATGATGAAAAAAAGGTTACCAAACACCATGATCCAGTTGTATGAAAAAAATTTTATACACATGCACATATATATATATGTATGTGTATATACACACTCAACACGCACATTTACATAAACGGTTTTGAAGATAGACTCTAACGTTCAAACTCTCATTTGAAAAACCTGGGTGAATTATCTAACCTCTCTAAACTTTAGTTTCTTAATCTCTAAAATAGATAGTATAAAATCCTTATGAGGATTGAACAGAAAGAAGAAATATATATATACCACTTAATCCTCCAGCTATCACAGAAAATAGATAAGCAGTATTATTTACCCTTGGGACAGTCAGTCTCTAAAAAGTGATAACCTATTCTGTTGTTAAATCAAAGTTATATTCCAGAATAGAGATTTGTACTTACCAGGATACAATGTAAATTTGTTAAATTGACCACCTCACAGACAGTTTTTATTCTATCTATTAATCTTGCAAAATAGTTGACCATTTCTTCCCTTTTAATTATTTTTGCATATCGAGGGAAGGTGGGTGGAAGTAGTCTCTGGTTAACAAGGGGCTCAAAACCCATCATAATTGGATGATCTAAAAAGAAAAAAAACAAATAAGATTTTCAATGTTTCTCTGAATTTTAAACCTCAAATACTACTAAATATAAAAATTAAAAGGCCAGTTTCAAAAGCATCTCCAAACACAATTCTAATCACAATGTTCTCTAAATATATTTTATAATTTACAATTAATATATCTGTACATACGCAGTTTTTAAAAAGAGATAAGCAGATTTAATAACCTAAAATTGTATCTCCTACCCACATGGTGGTGGTAGAGGTGATGAAGAGGGATTTCTGCCTCAAAATTAACTCCAAGCCAAGAGTGTGGTAAATAGGGTTAATATATTCCCTCAGGAAAAAAAAGGCATTAACTATGAGATTGTGAAGAAAGGGAACATAAACGTAGGCTTGTCTTCCCTTCAATTATTGAACTGTAGAATCAATTCAAATTTAGCTTCATAATAATGCAAAAACATCAAGAGGAGAACCGTGCCCATCCCACCCCCATGAGTCTGGAATGCATTTGGAACTGAGATGTAGTAACAGAAACTAACATTACAAGAGACCTAAAGGTGAGTCCTTCTTTCCCATTCTCTGTCCACTGGTGATCTCACTTTTCACACTAGTGCAAAGTTTCAAATTAAGTCTTTCTCAACTTGAAATCTAAAATGAGGAAGTATACCCTGAAATGAGAAGTGATTATGAATTGTGGATTCAAAGTCCTCTTGCTGGAGTCAAACAGGCTACAAACCGAGAATAAACAAAGTTTCAGATGTCAATGAAAGATCAAGTTAAGGCTGAGCCAACGTCATTATTAAGAATTGACGGCAAGTATGAGTATACTTAATCAAATTATAACAATGCTCCTGAGTCATACTCCATAACTGTTACTAAGCACCATGCGAACAAAGATGTTCCACAGGGTTCTTGGCCTTCTTCCTCTTCTCCATACAGAAGTTCTCCCTGTTCGAAGTTACTTCTTTTTATATAAATTCCAATTTAGCTGATGATTTCCAGACTAAAATCCTTAGCCCACAATCTTCCTGAGTTTCAAATCTACGATTTCTAACTACATAGTGGACATTTCCACGTTGGTGTCTCCCATCATCTCAAAAAGTGCATGTCCCCAAACTACTACTTTATCTTTCCCCAAACAGTGCTTCTCCTATGTTCCCTTTATCAGTAAAAGGACCCACTGTCCTTACAATTGCTTAAGCCAGACACATCCTTGTCTCTTCTCACCTCCTCATCTGCTTTATTTAGTCAGTCCATAAGTCTTAAGTATTCCACTTTCTTTTACCGAAACTGTTCCTCCTCTTCACTCTTACCACCACTGTAAAGTCTTAGTTAGCTTCCCTGCACTGACTGCTCCCTCATTAAATTAGTCCTATACACTGCCACCTCAATTGTTTTATCTATATTACAACCTGATCTCACTCTCCTAACCCCCAAATTTTGTTGACTATTACATACAGTACAAATTCTCTGGTAGGGCACTGGAAGGTGCTTGACAATTTGTTGCCACTCCTACAGAAAAAAATTTTGTACTCCAATGGAAAACTATGCATTGTCAGATTGATTCTATAGGAGCTATTTTACAAATCTATAAATCACAGGTAACTAAGAAATATGCAAATTATGTCCTGTCTGGCAGAGATTCAACTGACACCCCCCCAACTCTACAGAAGAAAGTTTTGCCTCCACTTATATTTCAACATTCCATTACTCCATATAAATCTGTGCATTTTAAAACTTTTCATGTCTGGTCATTTCATTGAACGAGTTTAACAAAATCCTTAACACATATTATACCTGTATGAGAATCATGGTTTTACCTTTTCTGAAAACCATCTTTTAACACTTTCTATTCCCTAAGCCCCAAAAGCTACACAATGACTTACAAACATCATGTTCTTTTAAGCCTCTTTACCTATACACAAACTATTCTCAACCTGTAAAGCCTACCCCCCCCCCTTGTTCTTAGCCTGGGAGTCTTGATATAGCTTGAATTCCCTCTCATCCTCAGTCTTCCCCTAGTACTTTGTATATACACTGCTACACTGCAGTGTAGATTGCAATCTGAGACTGCATCATTTGTCCCTCTCTGAGTTCTTCTGAAAGCAGGAACTGGCTTGTGTCCCAAACACCTAAGTGCCTGGCTCATAACAGGCATTGGAAACAGGTTTACTGAATGACAAGATATGCATGCTCAAAATAAAATGAAAGACTGCTACCACTATAATAAAACAGTTTTAATTTCTGATTAATAACACTTCATTTAGAACTAAAGTAAAGTAGCAGCAACAATGCCGTAAGAAACTTCTTTACCATACCAACGTGAATATACTTTGGGCTTTAATGATAAATGCACGGAATCCAGATACTTAAATAGTACATTACCCTTATTTTCCCTCAAAGCATTCTAATATGCATCTAAAATTATTACCTAGGAATATTCTTTTATTCTTAAATCACATACTTTTAGGCTTTAAATCATAAGTAGAAGATAAATAGATAATAGCCACTCCTGAAAATCTGTATTACCACGGAAGGAAGTAAATATTAATGGGAAATGGATAACAAATATATTCTGTATTACACTTGTTTTTATACAAACTAAAATTACAATATAAAACAGTACTAACATCTAAGAGTAATTCAGCTGTCCTACACACTACAAGGTGTTTAGCAGTATCCCCCATCTTTACCCACTAGATGCCAGTAGCACCCCTCTAACCGTGAAAAACAAAAATGGATCCAGACATTGCCAAATGCCCCTGGGAGGAGCCAGTTGGGAAACACTGGTCTAGACAAATACAATAAGCAACTATAATTCAGTGTGGATAAGCTCAGAAAGTAATAGGAGCATCTAAACAACGGAAAAAATAGAACAAAGACTTCTGAGAAGAAGTGAAGTCTAAGGAAAGACCTAAATGATGAGAAGTTAGTCAAAGGACAAAATATTAGTCAGAACAAAGTATTCCAAGCACATCAAGGGCCCAGAGGACAGAATATGGCTCCCTTTTCTTTTTTCCTTAGGGACTTATAATTTTCCAAGTCATGACTTTTCCAAACTCAGGAAGTAAAAGTAGATGCATATAAATAGAGTGGGGACAAAGTCCCTGTGCATAAAGTTAGAAGTTATCTGTGTGCTTCTCTCCATTCTCTGCAAACATTTCAATTTTCCCCTCACATTTTTCTGGACATAGTCCTTGTTAATGGTTAATGGTTACAGTGGTTCCTGGTAGCTATTTTTAAGTCTCAGCTGTTGTTGAATCTCATGCATAAGGACTTTGCCACCATCCTATACAAGACATAATAACTTGCCTGACTAGAAATGAGCCTAAGGACTGAGCTATAATAAGAGATCAAAGCAGTTATTCAGGATACAGAATAGAGTTGAGCAGGAGAGAGGCTAAAAGCCAGGCAGAGTTTTGTGTTTGGTATCATGGCAACATAAACTTATGAAATGTTAAAAGAAGCTTTACCACACCCAAACCCCTCCCAGAATAAACTGCTCTAACATTTTCCCACTATACTTCATATATCTCCGCCACACGATTTATCTCAGACTGTCTTATATGAAAACAACCTGAATAGTCCTTACTAAATGAGCTCAGAAAAGAACACAATTCACGTCCCTTTCTACCCAGCGTGTGCTTTGCTCAATAAATTTTTCCTGAATTGAACTGGATACAGATCAGACAAGAAAACTTATAAACTCTCTTCTGATTTTACAAGTCTGTAGACGTAGAAAAATTTTTGTGGGGTTCCAGTTAAAATACTTCGCATATAAAATGCTTCTTAGTACAAGAAGGCCAAATAAGATGATTTTCCCTTCACATTAACCCCCTTTTAAAAATAAAATATAGTTACTATTTTCAAAATATTATGACACATTATGATTTAGAGTGTTTTAGTTACTAAAATTCTTGTTAGATAACTGGTCTACATTATTAATAGCAGGAAAGTATTAGAAACAGTACAAGGTCCTTGGATAAAAGATTTATAGTAAGAATGTGCTTTGATTTAATTTAGCAAAGTAAGTTATTCTAAAATTGATTAGATGCCAAAATTAGAGATCTGGAAATGTTTTAGTCAAGAGAGATAGAGACATTTTATCATTTTTAGACAACACAACTCTCCCAAGTTACATAGGCAATTTACAGTTAGACTTACTAAAATAATGAGTTTTGATGTCCTAAAGTTGGAAGGAATTTTGAAAAACAATGCCAAAGCTGCTAGGGTTTTGTTATGCTACTCCCTACTTCTTGGCTACTTGATTTCGTTTTTTTCTATTTTTCTAAAATGTTGTGATATTATGCTATGTGACATAGCCAGACACAAAAGGACAAATAGCGTATGATCTCATTTATATGAGGAATCTAGTATAGTCAAATTCATAGAGACAGAAAGTAAAACAGTGGTTACCAGGGGCTGGAGGCAGAGGGAGTTATTGTTTAATGAATACAGAGTTTTAGTTTGGGAAGATGAAAAGTTGTGTAGAATGGATGGTGGTGACAGTTGCATGACAATGTGAATGTACTTGATGCCACTGAATTGTACACTTAAAAATGGTTAAAATGGCAAATTTTATGTTATGTATATTTCACCACAAAAAAAAGTTATACGGACCAGCCTGGTGGCATAGCGGTTAAGTTCACTTGTTCCGCTTTGATGGCTCAGGGTTCACCAGTTTGGATCCTGGGTGCAGACCTACTCACCGCTCATCAAGCCATGTTGAGGTGGTGTCCCATATAGAAGAGCTACAACTCTACTACTATGATACACAACTATGTACTGGGGCTTTAGGGAGAAAAAGAAAAAAGAGGAAGATTGGCAACAGACATTAGCACAGGGCCAATCTTCCTCAAAAAAACAAATGCTTAAACAGTATTTCTGGGAGAAAAAAAGGTATATAACTCATACACTTAAAAAAAAAACTAAAAAAAAAAAAGTTAGAAAAAGGCATTAAACCACACCTATTAAACTCAAAAGGCATGGTCTCAATGAATAGTCTATCCTAATCACTGGTCCAAATAATTTATGGTGTAATATTACATGCATATCTACATATTTTGAAGTTTTTTAGTGTATATTTTTGAATAGGTATACATGTAAATAATAAAAGTTTCAAATAAAACAACATGGTATATAATGAAAGAAAGTCTCCTGCCCATTTGCGACCGCCAGTTAATCTCTTGAGAACTAACCACTACAAGTTTCCCCCACATGTGCATACTTACATATATCCTTTTTTCCACTTGAGGTATAATTTAGATACAATACAAAGCAAATATTAAGCTTACAGTTCATTATTTTGAAAAATATATACAACCATGTAACTAACACCACAATCAGTATATACAACATTTCCATTTCCCCAAAAGGTTCCCTACACCCCTTCTCAGCCAATCACCCCCATGCCCAGCAAAGTGGAACTACTTTCTCTTTACAGTCATGCGTCACTTAATGACAGGAATACATTCTGAGAAATGCATTGTTAGGCAATTCTGCCACTGTGTAATTACAGAGTGTACTTACACAAACCTAGATGGTATAGCCTACTACACACCTAGGTTATATAGTATTAATTTTATGGGACAACTGTTGTATGTATGGTCCGTAGTTGACCGAAATGTTGTTATGGGGCACATGACTGTATACAGACAGATTAGTCTTTCCTACTTTTATACAAAAAGTTTCATACAATTTGTACTCTTTTATATCTGACTTCTTTCAGCATAATATTTCCAAGATTTAGTCATTCTGTTGAATAGATCAGTATTTCATTTCTTTCTATTGCTGAAAAGTACTTCATTCTATGGATATACCATAATTTGTCCATTCACACATATTCCTTTCTTAAACAAAAACATCAACATATTATACACACTGATCTGTTTTGCACTGTTTTTTAAGCTGAACTTTTTTCTTCTGAAATAATCTCAAACTCACAGTAAAGTTGCAAATGCAGTCAATACTGACTCACTCTCCAATATGTTGAGTGTTATTCCTACAAAGACATACTCTCTTATATATTAACAATAATACAAAAATCAGAATTAGGAAACTAACATTGACTGATTTGTATCATCTAATTCTCAGAACTCATTCAAGTTTTACAAACTGTTCCAATAATGTTCTTCACATTCAGGTCAGAATCACGAGTTGCATTTAATTTCATTGTCTCTTAGTGTCTTTCCATCTGGAACAGTATTTCAGTCTCTCCTTGGCCTTCATGACCTTGACAATTTGGAAGACTAACACGCCAATAATTTTGTATACTGCCCTTCAATGTGCATCTGTCTTACTTCTTCATGATTAGATTCAGATTATCAATGTTTGGACTGTGACAGAAGTGATATGTTATATTCTTCTCATTGCATCCTATCACCAAAGTAGTGACTTAACTTACTACTGGTAATGTTAACTTTGATTACTTGATTAAGTTGGAGTCTGACAGGCTTCTTCACTATAGTTACTACTTTTCCCTTTATAGTTAATAAATATTTGGGGGACAGGGGCAAGACACCTAAATATGCTCATCATCATCAAACTCAATTCATTCAACCATTTATTTATATCAGTATGGAACCATGGCTTCCTCTTTTATTCAATAGGTTATACTCTATTAAAAATATTTACCTTGATGCTCAAGTGGTCCCCACCTTGGGCTGCGTGAATGCCCCTTCCAGCTGTTTTCTGTATACAACTGACATGTTTCCATGATTCTTTGAACATTTACTCCTGGCATAATAAGATGCTCTAGGCTCATCTTGTTCCTTCCTGCCCCATCCCTGGAATGACCCAATTCTCCAAAATGCACTAGTTCCTTTCATTTTAATATTTTTTCCACCTTCACTGAGGCATAATTGACAATAAAATTCTAAGATATTTAAAGTGTACGACATGATGATTTGATATGTGTATACTGTGACAGGATTCCACCTAGTGAGGTAATTAACATATCCATCACCTCATGTATTTACCTTTTATTTCCCCCCTTTGGTGAGAACATTTAAGTTCTATTCTAACAGCAAATTTCAATTATACAGTACAGTGTTATCAACTATAGACGTCATGTTATATATTAGATCCTCAGACTTTAGTCATCTTATAATTGAAAGTTTGGACCCTTATACCAACCTCTCCCTATTCCCCTTAGTCCCCAGCAACCACTTTTCTACTCTGTTTTTATGAGTTCAACTTTTTTTTTTAATTACACATATAAGTGATACCATGCAGTGTTTCTTTCTCTGTTCATCTTATTTCACTTAGCATAATGCCCTCCAGGTTCACCCATGTTGTCACAAATGACAGGATTTCCTTCTTTTTTTAAGGCTGAATTATACACATATATATATATACACACACACACACCACATTTACTTTACCCATTCATCTGTCGATAGACACTTAGGTTGTTTCATACACTGGCTATTGTGAATAATGATGGAAAAAGCATGCAAATATAAACCAAAAGAAAGCATGAGTAGCTATGCTTATATCACACAAAATCAACTTTAAGCCAAAGACTGTACAAGAGACAAAGAAGGTCATTATATAATGATAAAGGGGTCAATTCATCAAGAGGATATAACAATTGCAAACATTTTATGTACCCAACATAGGAGCATCTAAATACATACAGCAGATATTAACAGATCTGAAGACAGCAATACGATAATAGGAGAGGACTTCAAGACCCAACTTTCAACAATGGATAGATCATCCAGACAGAAAATCAGTAAGAAAACATTCAAATTAAACTATACATTAGACTAGATGCACCTAACAGACATATACAAAGTATTCCATCCAACAGCAGCAAAATACACATTCTTCTCAAGCAGACAGATCATATGATAGGAGCAACACAAGTCATAGCAAATTTAAGAAGACTGAAATCATACCAACTATCTTTTCTGACCACAATGGTATGAAACTAGAAATCAACAAGAGGAAAGCTGGAAAATCTACAAATATGTGAAAACTAAGTAACACATAACACATCTCTGAACAATGAATGATTCAAAGAAAAAAAGCAAAAAATATCTTGAAACAAATGAAAATGGAAACACACCATACCAAAACCTATGCGATGCTGCAAAAGCAGTTCTGGGAAGGAATTTTATAGTGATAAATGCATATATTATGAAGATCTCAAATAAACGACCTAACTTTACATCTCAAGAAACTAGAAAAACAAACTAAGCCCTAAATTAGCAGGATGGAAATAATAAAAATCAGAGTGGAAGTAAATAAAATAGAGACCAGAAAAAAACAATAGAAAAGAACAAAACTAAGAGCTAGTTTTTTGAAAAGACAGTAATTATTGATGGGTATGGATTCCTGTTGCCATTTTGTTAACTGTTTTGTTTGTTTTATAATTCCTTTGTTTCTTTTTTTCCTTCTCTTGCTCTTTTCCTTTGTTATTTGATGATTTTCTGTAGTGCTAAGCTTTGATGCTTTTCTTTTTTATCTTTTGTATTATCTACTAATAGGCTTTTGCTTTGTGGTTAAGATGAGACTTGCATAAAACATCTGATAACAGTCTATTTTAAGCTGATAATCACTTAACTGCAAATGCATACCAAAGCTCCCCCTCACCTACATTTATGTTTTTGATGCCACAATTTGCATCTTTTTCCATTGTATATCCATTAACAAATTACTGTAGTTATAGTTATTCTTAATACTTTTAACCTTCATACTAGAGTTATAAGTGATTTACCCACCACCATTATAACATTCGAGTATTCTGAATTTAACCACTTATTTACCTTTACCAGTGAGATCTATAATTCCATGTTTTCCTGTTACTAATTAGCATCCTTTTGTTTCAGCTTGAGGAACTCCCTTTAATATCTCTTGTGAA
Source organism: Tapirus indicus (assembly GCA_031878705.1). Classification (NCBI taxonomy): domain Eukaryota; kingdom Metazoa; phylum Chordata; class Mammalia; order Perissodactyla; family Tapiridae; genus Tapirus; species Tapirus indicus. The sequence continues at coordinate 42,516,691 of CM062927.1, forward strand.
GTTGGTCTAGTGGTGATGAACTCCTTCGGCTTTTGTTTGTCTGGAAACTCTTTTCTCTCCTTCAATTCTGAAGGACAACTTTGCCTGGTAGGGTATTCTTGGTTCGCATTTTTTTCTTTCAACAGTTTGAATTAAGATCCCTCCCTGTTCTGGCCTGCCAGGTTTCTGCTGAAAAATCTGCTGACAGTCTTAGGGGGATTCTTTTATACATAACAAGTTGCTTTTCTTTTTCTGCTCTTAAGATTCTCTCCTTGTCTTTAACTTTTCATAATTTAATTGTAATGTGTCTTGGTGTGGGTCTCTGCGTGTTCATCTTTTTTGCACTTCTCTATGCTTTCTGGATCTGGATGTCTGTTTCTTTCCCCATGCTAGGGAAATTTTCAGCCATTATTTCTTTGAATATGCTTTCTGCCCCTTTCTCTCCCTCTTCTCCTTCTGGGACCCCTATAATGCATAATGCATATCCACCTGATGGTGTCCCATAAATCCCATAAGCTATCTTCATTCTTTTTCATTTTTTTGATTTTTGCCCCTCTGATTGGCTTAATTCCACTGCCCTGTCTTTGAGTTTGCTGATCTCTTCTTCCACTTGATCTAGTTTGCTGTTGAACCCCTCTATTGCATTTTTCAGTAGTTATTGTATTCTTCAGCTGTGATTTCTGTTTGGGACTTTTTTATGTTTTCTACCTTCCTACTGAAATTATACTTTGTTCATGCATTGCTTCCTGACCTCAGTGAATATTTTTATGACCATTATTTTGAACTCTCAATTAGGTAAATCACTTATCTCCATTTCATTAAGATCTGTGTCTGGATATTTATCTTGTTCTTTTGTTTGGAACATGTTTCTCTGTTTCTTCATTTTCCTTGACTCTCTGTGTTGATTCCTGCACAGTAGATAAAACAGCCACATCTCCCAGTCTTGACAGAACAGTCAAGTGTAGGAGATAAACCTGTCAGTCAGCCCAGCCCAAGCTCCTAGTTGTCTCTCAAACTTCTGTGATTATTCAAGCCTCCTTCTCTGTTCTTAGAGGCTCCCAGTGGTTGAGGTTGTGCCAAGACCCGTCAGTGTCCCAAAGGGGAGGATTACAGTCAGCACCTAGATGTAAGCTGGTTAGAAGCTGGACCCTCAGAAAGCAGCTTGAGGAAGTATGTGGTTAAGCCCCTTCTAGGGAGAAACTGGGAGATGGGTGTTCTGGGCCTGGGTGTACAGCCATGGGGGAAGGGTGCTCCCACACCCATAACAACTGTTTCTTTGTTTGATACAGTTTCATGGTACTTATGAATGCACGATCCATTGGCTACTAGAGTTAAGCAATACAGGGGCTCATCCCTCAAGTGGCAGCTGTAAAAGTTTGGGTGCCAGATGTGTGTACAAGCTCCTTCCCAGGAGATACTGGCCAGTGGGTTTTATTATTGGAGTGGGCTGGAAAGAGAAGGTGGGAGAGGAGCCTGCTGGCTTCCCCAGTCTCTGAAGATCTCAGCCAGTCCCTAGATGCCTGCTAAACTGGAGGTCTGGCACTCAGGCAGCAGCTTTTAAAGTATGCAGATAAACCTATTTCAGGGAACAACTGGGAGATGGGCAATTTTGCCTGATTCCACTGCACTGAACCCTGTGCGAACAGCTATGGCAAGTGCTCATGCACCCATTCAAAAATGCTTCTTTGTTTGCTCTAGTTTTGTGGATCTCCTGGACACAAGCCCCATTGGCTTTCAGAGCTAGGTGTTTGGGGAGTCCACCCCTCCAGAAGGAGTCTTAAAAGTTGAGGCACTAGACGTGGCTAATGAACACTTTGCTCCTCAGTTAGAAGCTGGAAGTTGGGGGTTCTCTCTCAGTTGTATGGTGCTATGTCAGGCCACCCTTATCCCCTACAAGGACACTGTCCTAACCCTGGGTCAGGTCCCCACATCCTGCTCCAGTACAAATGCCCATCTTGCTCAGTCCCCCTTCATGGCTTTAGGACTGAATTTTTCCAAGAATAGAAAGAATGAAGAGCAAGTACCAGATCTTAGTTTTGTTCCCACTTAATGAGAAATACATGCTTCCCTTTGTAATGCTTTTGATTTATCTTTCACTAGAGCTATTAATTTCCTTACCCATGAAAAAACAATGATAGTGTTAAAGACCTCCCTCCATCTCCCTTTACCCACCAAATTTGAATTATCATATCTCCATCATCAGTTACCTTTATATGGTGAAATACACTTATATCTCTATAACAGATTTACTGCCTCTAACCAGTATCTCTGGACCCCTGCAATACAAAAGAAATTAGCCTTCTTTTCCTTTACCTCTTGACTTTTGTTACATGATTAGTTTATATTGTCAAGGTTCATGACACTCACATCACATCATACTTAGTAAAATCAATTTGCACTGCTGTTTTAACCGTAGTTCTATAATGACATTGATTTAATACTCACTGCCTATTCTTTCTGCCATAGCTTTTCCATTTCTGTCTCAGTGAGCTAAATTCCATTCTTGACTCCAATATTTTCCCTCCAGGAAAAAGTCAGAGAAAAAATACTTTCCTGTGTCCTTACAAGTTTAAAAATACTTGTCTGAGTGTCACTTAAGAATAGTTGAGATGGCTATAAGATTCTTGGGTCATATTTCTTGAACTGAGGACTTTTAGATACTGTTCCAGTACTTTCTGTCTTGAATGTTGATGTGAAGAACTGTGAAACCAGGCTGCACATATCATTGTTGCTTCATACCTAAAGTAATTTGCTAGGATGCTTCTAACTATTAATAATTCTTTATCAATTTTCCTAGGACACATTATAGTCTTCCAATTAAATCTGTAGATTTAATTGTATTGCTTCTTTCTAGGAATGTCTAACTTTTCCTCCTGTTTCATTTTATGGTTCTCCTCTTAAGGGACATCAATTATGAGTATATTGAGTCTTCTTTGCCTATTATTTTCTAATACTTCAAATACTTTTGTTCACTTTCATTCTGCTTGCAATGCTTAGCATACATTTTACCATTTTCAATGAGGTCTTCACTTTCAGGATTTTTCTCTTCTTTCCTAACTCTGCCTGCTCACTTGTACTCTGTCTGTTATTCATTATTTCTTCCTTTAGTCCTAATATTTCTGCTTTATACTCTTGTTTTACAGAGATCATTTTGTTTTTTAATAAATTCTTTGAAATCCTGAAGAAATATGTTTCTGGTTTGTGTTTTTCATCTGCCTTTTGTGTTTCTTGTTTTTTGCTCATTAACTTCCTGGAACATTTGTGTATAAATACTGTACAGGTTCTTTTTTGATTATTACATCATTGAATGAATGCTTCCCGGGCCAGTTATTTGGGTGAGGTGTTAGAATAGTATTCCAGACTAACAGAAAGCGTCACTGACTTGCAGTTAAGCCCCATATGATGTGCCTGTGTTGTGTGGGCATGCAAGATAAGTTACCTTTCTATCTTTTTCACTAACAAAGATTACCAGTTGCTAGACTGCTAACACCTAGAGCATCTCCTCTGTCTTACAGGAGTAACAAAGATAGCACATTTACATGGTTTCTGGTAAAGCCCCACCTCCTTTGCATCTCTAATATATTGATCAGATAGGTTCTCCACAGTCAGCTTGCGTATCCCACTCTTAGTTATTACTCCAAAAGAATCCCTGTTTTGTTCTTCAGGTTATGCCAACTACTTTGGAGAACACTGTGCTTTGCTGATCTACTTATGTTTACACCAAGAAAATCTTGGAATCCATTCTCAATGTTCTCCCTCATCTGGGTCCGAATGTTACCGTGTTTGACAATCCTTCTATTTTGATTTGGGTATAGGGTTTCCTATTTTTTAAGAAGTTGGGAGGATTCTGTTTCTCATATTCCTCCTAATTTTCAGTTGGTTGTGGAGAGGAGAAGCAGCTGAGACATCTTTACTATACCATCTGAAACTCTGAAGTCCTCTAGATTACACACACACATACACACACTTAAGGATGCATGTATTTTTTTTAAGAAGAAAAATATTTTAATTCCAAGAGTAAACACCTGAAGTTCCTGGCACTAGCACATCTGGCCCAGGCCTCTCTAATGGGTTGTGATCTTAAAATGAAGTCAGCTCCCATCTCTCTTGTACACTGCCAAGCTGGCAAATGAAGCCAGGGGGTTCAGGCAGCACAGTTTCTGCTTCAGCACCAAGTCCAGCCCTCAAGAGGTTAAAGGTATCATATTACTAGATGATAATACCATCGTATTCTAAATTACATTTTAATCTATTTTTAATTTAGTTTCTTTTACTCAGTCATAAATGCATGCTGCTCAAGAATAAAATAGCTGAACAAGGTTTTTATTAAAACTAACAATCCTGTGTCTACCCTCTACTCCCAATTCCATTACTTCTCTCTTCCCAGAGGCAATCCCTTCCATTTCTTCTTAGCTAATTTTTTTAGTATTTAACCTCCATATCACCAAATAACAAGCTTATCTTGCCACTTCATATTTTTTCAGTTTCACACATTATCTCTGACTTACTCCTCCATCTTCAAAAAGAGGAAGTCAGAGATATGTGTAAAATTGGTAAAATATGAAGTAGCACTTCTACATGTGTATAAATCATATGCATACATATACTTCTGCCCCCTCACCTCCAATACAGTTAGATCATAATTCTGGTTATGATCAACATTCAGCATTTGCACCATTTTAAGTAAAGATATTCACATCTGGGCCATGAATAAATTTGCAAAAATGGAAATAACTTTTATTTTCATATAGATCTGAAGTTAATCGTCTTTTTATTTTTTTTTCTATGTACTTAACACTTAATTAAACCCCAAATCCTTTGCCAATTCTCTAAATCTCTTCTCACTACAATGAATAAAACAGCTGTTGTATCAATTTTATTGGTGACAAGAAGTCTTTTATCTACTTGGAGATATCTCCCCTAGAGCTTTGTGACTGTCTCTAATCTGGACTTGTCCTCCATGTACGGTGCTCAGCTAGTATCTGGTGATCTCGCTGTACCATCACCCTGGGCATTTCCTTCATTATCCTTTTATGCTGGATTCTCATATTCCCTAAACTCCATGCTTTTCTTTTTTTTCATTTACTCCTTCGTTTTAATAAAGCACATATTCCACTATTATCTTGAAAAACATTTGGGAGATTAATTTTGTGAGATTTTTAAATACTTGCAATTATCTTTCCTCCCAATTAAATTATAGTTTGGGAATAGGATTCCAGATTAGAAACCATTTTCCCCCAAAATTCTAAAAACATTGCTCCATTGATTTTCTTTTAATCACAACTCTATTGAAATATAACTAACATACCATATAACTCATCTATTTAAAGTGTATAACAAAAGTTTTTTTTTTTTACTATAGTCACAGAGTTGTAAAACCACCACCACAATCAAATATACAATATTTTCATCACCCAAGAAGAAACTACATATCCATTCACAGTCACCCTCCTCCTTTCTACCGTCCTCCAGCACTAGGCAACCACTAATCTACTTTCTGTCTCTATGGATTTACCTATTCTGGACATTTTATATAAATAAAAATCATACAATATGTGGTCTTTTCGTGACTGGCTTCTTCTACTTAGTATAATGTTCTCAAAGTCCACCCATTGGTCCATAAGTAGCCGGATCAGTACTTCATTTCTTTTAATTGTCAAATACTATTTCTTTGCATGGATACACTTTTTTTTTTTTTTGTGGGGAAGACCAGCCCTGAGCTAACATCTGTTGCCAATCCTCCCCTTTTTGCTGAGGAAGACTGGCCCTGGGCTAACATCCGTGCCCATCTTCCTCCACTTTATATGGGACGCCACCATGGCAATGGCTGACAGGCAGTGCGTCAGCGGGCGCCCGGGATCCTAACTCGCAAACCCCGGGCTGCCAAGCGCGGACTAAACCGCTGTGCCACCAGGCGGCCCCTGGATACACATTTTATTTATCCATTCATCTGCTGATGGACATTTGGGTTGTTTCCACCTTTTAGCTATTATGAATAATGCTGCTATGAGCACTAGCATATAACTTTTTGTGTGGACCGATGTTTCCATTTCCTTTGAGTATATACCTAGGATTGGAACTGCTGGGTTATAAAACTGTATGCTTATCCTTTTGAGACACTACAAGATTATTTTCCAAAGCAGTTGCACCATTTTACATTCCCATCAGCAGTGTATGAAAGTTCCAGTTTCTCCACATCCTGGCCAACACTTGTTATTATCTGTCTTTTGATTACAGCCATCTAATAGGTGGGAAATGGTATCTTTTCATTTTGATTTGCATTTCCCTGATGATTAACAATGACAAGCATCTTTTCATGTGCTTATTGGCCATTTGTACATCTTATTTATAGAAATGTCTGTTCAGATCACTTGCCCATTTTTTCATTTATTTTTCTTTTCAGTGTGTTGTAAGATTTATGTCTATGTTTTCAGAGTTTTATATTTTCAGTTCTTACATTTAGGTCATTGATCCATTTTCAGTTGTTTTTGCATACAATGTGAGGTGGAGGGGGAAGGGTTGTCCAACTTTTTTCTTTTGCATGTGATTATTCAGGTGTCTCAGTGTCATTTGTTCAACACTTTTCCTTCCCCATTGAACTGTCTCAGCACTCTTGTCAAAAACCAACTGACCATAAACGTGAGGGTTTATTTTTGGATTCTTAATTCTACTCCACTGATCTATGTCTATCTTTATGCTCGTACCATACTGTCTCGATTACTGGAGCTTTGTAGTAAGTTTTGAAATCAGGGAATGTGACTCCTTCAACTCTGTTCTCTGGTCCATTGATTTCTATGTTCCACTACTGGTGTTGCGAAGTCTGATGACATTCTGTCTTGATTCTGTGTATGTAACTTGTCTTTGCCTTTTTCAGATCTTAGGATCTTCTATTTTTCCCTACTATTCTGAAATTTCACGATGATATGCCTTGATGGAAGTCTGTTTTCACCCTAGTTGTGCTCGGCAGCTCTTTATTGGCCCTTTCAATCTGGGCATTTATAACATTTGATTCCAGGAAATGTTCTTAAATGATTTTTTTTTTTTTGCTTCTATTTTCTGATCTCTGTTTCTAGAACAACTTTTATTTGTTTATCCTTTATTATCTTATTATATATCATTATTAGATAGTATATCTTCTGGACTGATCCTATAATATTCTTCTGTTTTTTCTATTTTCCATCTTTTCATTTTTTACTCTACTTTCCCTAAGAATTCCTTAACTTTGTGTTCTACATTTTCTATTTTTATCATTTCTGCTCTTATATTGAATCTCAAAGAATATATTCTTGGTGCCGGCCCGGTGGCATAGTGGTTAAGTTCGTGTGCTCCACTTCGGTGGCCTGGGGTTCACAGGTTTGGATGCCAGGCATGGAGCTACACACCGCTCATCAAGCCATGCTGTGGCGGTATGCCATATACAAAAAAAAAAAAAAGAGGAAGATGGGTACAGATGTTAGCTCAGGGCCGATCTTCCTCCAGAAAAAAGAAAGAATATGTTCTCTTTTTTCCTTTTGTGTAACATCTTATTTCTACTTTACACATGCATTGATTTTTCTCATTTTTTAAGGTATCTGGTTTGGTGCTAGTTTTGTTCTTTTTTTCAGGCTATAGATTTCCACCTGCGACTATATACTCAGATTTGAAACTGGAGGACAAAAAAAAAAAACCATTAAGAGCACCATGAATACAGGTTAGGCTTTTCCACACCAAGCTATTTTATCAGGGGAGCTGCTGATATCAGTATATTTAAATTTCACTGTTGTATTTTTTTATATTCATTTTTATTGATGTCTTAAGTTTATAACATTGTGGGGTTTTAGTTGTACATTAGTATTTGTCTGTCACCATGTGGATGCATCCCTTCATCCCCTGTGCCCACCCCCCACCCCCCTTCCCCTTGGTAACCACCAACCAATTCTCTCTGTCCATGTGTTCGTTTATATTCCACATATGAGTGAAATCATGTGGTGTTTGTCCTTCTCTCTCTGGCTTATTTCACTTAACGTAATACCCTCTAGGTCCATCCATGTTGTTGCAAATGGGACAATTCTGTCCTTTCTTATGGCTGAGTAGTGTTCCATTGTATATATATATATACCACATCTTCTTTATCCAATCATCAGTCAAGGGACACTTGGGTTGCTTCCACTTCTTGGCTATAGTGAATAATGCTGCAATGAACATAGGGGTGCATACGCCTCTTGTGATGGTTGATTTCATGTCCACTGGGTAGATGCCCAAGAGCGGGATTGCTGAATCGTAAGGTATTTCTATTTTTAGTTTTTTGAGGAATCTCCACACTGTTTTCCATAGAGGCTGCACCAGTTTGCATTCCCACCAGCAGTGAATGAGGGTTCCTGTTTCTCCACAACCTCTCCAACATTTGTTGCTTTTTGTCTTGGTGATTATAGCCATTCTACTGGGTGTAAGGTGATATCTTAGTGTAGTTTTGATTTGTATTTCCCTGATGATTAGTGATGTTGAACATCTTTTCATGTGTCTGTTGGCCATCTGTATCTCTTCCTTGGAAAAATGTCTGTTCATATCCCCTGCCCATTTTTTGATCGGGTTGTTTTTTTGTTGCTCAGTTGTGTGAGTTCTTTATATGTTATGGAGATTAATCCCTCGTTGGATATACAGTTTGCAAATATTTTCTCCCAGCTGGTTGGTTGTCTATTCGTTTTGATCCTGGTTTCATTTGCCTTGTAGAAGCTCTGTAGTCTGATGAAGTCCCACTTGTTTTTCTTTTGTTTCCCTTGTCCAAGTAGACATGGAATTCAAAAGGATCCCTTTATGACCGATGTCAATTAGTGTACTGCCTATATTTTCTTCCAGGAGTTTTATAGTTTCAGGTCTCACTTTCAGGTCCTTAGTCCATTCTGAGTTGATTTTTGTCTGTGTCAATAGAAGATCATCTACTTTCATTCTTTGGCATGTGGCTGTCCAATTCTCCCAGCACCATTTATTGAAGAGACTTCCCTTTCTCCATTGTATGTTCTTCACTTCTCTGTCAAAGATTAGCTGTCCATAAGTGTGTGGTTTTATTTCTGGGCTTTCAGTTCTGTTCCATTGATCTGTGTGTCTATTTTTGCACCAGTGCCATGCTGTTTTGATTACTATAGCTCTAGAGTATATTTTGAAATCAGGGATTGTGATGCCTCCAGCTTTTCTTTTTTTTTCAGGATTGCTTTAGCTATTCAGGGTCTTTTGTTGCCCCATACAAATTTCAGTATTTTTTGTTCTATTTCCATGAAGAATGACATTGGGATTCTGATTGGGATTGCACTGAATCTGTAGATTGCTTTAGGTGGTATGGACATTTTAACTATGTTTATTCTTCCACTCCATGTGCATGGAATATTTTTACATTTCTTTATGTCTTCATCGATTTCTTTCAATAGTGTCTTATAGTTTTCATCGTATAGGTCTTTCACCTCCTTGGTTAAATGTATTCCCAAAAAAAGAATTTTATTCTTTTTGTTGCAATTGTAAACAGGATTGTCTTTCTGAATTCTCTTTCTGTTAGTTCACCATTAGCATATAGAAATGCAACGGACTTTTGTAAGTTGATTTTATACCCTGCCACTTTGCTGTAGTTGTTTAATTTTGCTGTTGTTTTTCGCCACCTCTTGGGCTTGTTCGATCTCCCTAAGACGAATTTTCCAAACTCTTAAGTGGAGTACAAGAGCCATGCTGTACTGTTTCAGAAGCTGGAGCGGGGGGGTGGGGGGAGTGGAGCTAGGGGAGGAGGGGAATAGGTCACAATAATAAGTATTTAAATTTTCACTTAACTTCCCCATAATGCACACCATTCAACTGTGCCTGGTATCCCCCCAGTCCAGAACCTCTCTGTTCCCCTATTCCAGAGATAAACTTTTAGTTTTCTGAGGCTCAGGAATGTCATCCAGGAGAAAAGGGGGAGGAAATCTCTGCTTCTAAACAGAGTTTCAACCAGTTTTTATCTTATCAGCATAACTCTCTTCCTTACGTTCAGAGGTACCTGGTATACTAAAAATGGAGCCCTTCAGGGGATCCACAGTACAAACTGGGCTGTCTCTTGACTTTCTCTATCAGTGACTAAGAATTCTGTTATCTGGGGACAGAAAGTCAATGTCCTTTCGTTTTCCTGCTTCTAAAATTTTGTTGCTATTGTCTCCTTTCCTTGTCTTTTTCCTCTTTATTGATTATGCCTATTAAAAAATAAACTTCATTGTTTCAGAATGCATGTGTTCAATCTACCAATTTGAATCAAACATCTTTTAACTTATTTTAAAAGGATGACAAGTCCCCTTGAAATTGAGTGTCAGATCTGAAAGTACACTTCAAAAGTATCTACCAATTTCAGGCAACATTAAAGTAAATTTTTCCTTTCCATTAGCAACAGTTAAAGATGCTTGCATCCTAAAGAGTAAAACGAAACCCAATCCACAGGTAACTAGGAAATAACACAGGTGAGAGAGAAATTTTGGCAAGTGGAACCAGGAAAGTCTCACTGGAGGAGATGATTTGAACATCATTTTGAAGGGTGGGTTATAATTCCAGTCATGTAAAAAGAAGTGTAGAATTCAAGAGAAATAAGACAGCATAAGGAAAGACAAAGAGCAATATTTGCTTCACTGGATCATCTTCTCCCCTGGTTTCTTCAATAAAGATCTAACCCAAGGTCCTGAACCCAGCAAGCCCTGAGTAATCACATCCATATGAATGACTCCAAAACCTGCTTTTCTATCCACTTTCCAGAGCAAAGTACTTACTTTACTAGTGGACTGCTCCATGTCACCACATCAAAAAATCCAATTAATTATATTTAAACTGCCCCCCTTAACCACTTCCTCTCCCCAAACCACTCTGCCTTTTGCATCTTCAAGACATCACATCCATTAAGTAAACCCACCAACAAGCAATCCTTGGATCAAGTTATATTCTTCCTAATTTCTCCCTTTACACCACTGTTTCCAAGTCTTACTGATGATATAACCTTTCAATGAGAAGCTAAAATGAATGCTTAGCAATTTTGAGCTCTACATAGCCATTCTGTCACTAGCTGGAGTTGTAATAATATTAAGAAGGCAAAATGAGTAATCTGAGACCAAACCTAATCTACATTATTGCTTTATCATCATTCTTCTTAGACAAAACATTATTGGAAAGGCATTCACTTGTTATAGAACTGTTTAGCTTTATGCTTAAGGGATAATTACAAAGTTAAATTAAGCCAGCATAAAGGTATTAAACAGAAAACTAAGCACAAAGTAAGTACTCGCTAAATTTAAAACTTCATTTGCTTAGTCAGAAGATTCTATTTTTTAAAAAGTTTATTCAAGCCAATTCTACACAAACCATCTTCCTGAAGCTTACTCATAAGTAGACTATATAACCAGAGAAATAGTGGGGACTACATGCACAGGCAATTTTTCTTTAGCATTGACTGGTTTGAAATATAGGGAAGCCACAAACCACATGGGAAACTAATGATCCTACGGCAATTATTATCCTCAGAGTTATAGACCAGGACAGCCCAAGTAGTCAGGATATGGCAAAAAGAATCTGGAAGACTCTTGTTTTGCATCATTAATATCTTGTTGATACATAACCCAACAAACAAACTACTTTGCAGTAATATATTATACAGTGGTTTCATAAAAGTATTCTTGCACTGGATTTCAAAGTATTGAAGAGTTGCAGATATGTTATACCTCTCTGTAAACATGTTAACAACCTTTTTCTTTTAGGTCCCATGGTTACAGCGTGCCACCTAGTCAGTCATCTCATATATATATATTCCCCCCCCCCCGGGGAAAATGAGAAAAATGTTAATGAATTAATAAACTCAGTAACATAAAGACTATGGTAATATTGACTTCCTAAAGCAACTACCTTTTGGACTGTTCCACTACCTAACGTTTGAGTAAGAAGAAAATTTGTGGGAAGGGGAATACCACAACTGCCGTCCCAGGAGGAGAGGGAGGAAAAAGGAAAGGAGTGTGGACCAGTAAAAACTGGCCTCCTGGGCATAGGACCAACAACTGGGAAAAATTAATTTAAAGAAAATAAATATCATCTCATTTTAATAAGTTTTAAAGATAACCAAAATTGCTATACATTATGTAAAATGTTAACTCAGATGCAACTTTTACAACAAAGGTACACTGTTCTTTTCATTTAAGGCATATTAAATACATAAAATCTACTGAGTGTCAATAATGTACATGCACCATTGAAATACACAAAGAAGGTAGTCTCCGGCCTGAACATACTCAAAATCTCATGGAAAGACAAATATGTAAACAACTACAATATGACATATGGAACAAATGCTATAACAGAGGCATGTATGAGTGCACTGAGGCCACAGAGGGAATACCTAGGCCTGCCTGGTGGAGTCACAGAAAACTGTGTAATGGAGGTGATGATCTCTCAAAGGAGTAAAGAGGAGAGGTGATTAAAAACAAATACATTGCTGACATCACAGCATCATCACCAGACAGGGTAAATATTCAGAGCCCAAACAATAAAATACAGATGATGGCCAAGTTCTATAGTATCGCTTTTGGTCCAGAAAAAATTTAAAAAGAAGAAAGTATAAACACTCTGTATAAGTCTATGGAGTAAAACATTCCAAAGTCCAGACAGACTAACTTATATGAAATTTTAGAACAAACCAAAAACCATATACTCTGGATGGGAAACAACAAAAGAAGAGTGAGAGCAAAACAGACAATTACCTCCTTTTGTAGTGTCATTCTGGGCCTGGATGCCATGATGCAATGAGTTATGAATGGCAGAAAGAAGATCTGCTGCTTGAACCATCAATTTTTGAGCTTCTGCAACAGCACTGGTCTAGCAAATAAATCACCAAAAACATTCTTACATATTCTTTCACTGAAAGATATACATTAAATAGGAAAATCCTATAAACAATAATGAAATTAAATGCTTGTTGTAATGACATTGGTTTTCACAAACTATTCATTTAATACAGGATGCCCAGATCCTGTTAGGATAGAAATTTTTTTATCCATATCTATATCTTGTAGGAGTCATTAAAAAACAATAGGAAACATTTCTGGTTTATTCTGTTAATCTTATGTTAAAAAAAAAGAGATGCAGTCAACTGGAAAACGGGAAATTTCAACATTTCTACCACATCACTCATCACATTAAACTTTTAAAAAAAGGGAAAAAAACAATTACAGAAATTAGATCAATATTATAAAGGCTAGTTCTCCACTTACCACTTATTAACTATTCACACATTACTCTAATTTACTCAAATTAATGCAAATATACACAAAATAAAAAATATTCACCTTCTAGTGCTTGCTTTTGGTTCTGTACAAATCCAATAGTTAATTATTTAACTGAATGAAAGAAGCCGTCTACCTACAATTCTCATTTTTACTTTCTCCTTTTCAATTCACAAAATATGACTACCCACAAGCAACTCCAGCTTCTATTATTTTATCCACTAATAAGTAATATAAAATATTATTTTTATATCAACAAGACATGGATATGTTATGGAGCACAATGTAAAATTCATGTGACTTTTTGAGAAAATCATCAGGGATACTCTGATGCAAATACACCACATGTTGAGTGCTGTATATGTGCGATCAGAGGCATTTCAATGGAAAAGTCTCAAAACTACTTCAATAAAGCATTCCATCCCAAACAAAAACACTAAAATAGATTATAGTAAATGCCCTTACCTCTTTCTTAGTAAAGGCTATAAGCACTGTCAGTAACACTCGAGTAAATTTCACTCTGCTGAATACTGCTAAACACTGTTGGTGCTAAAAAATAAGGGCTAGAAGTTAAAAGATGCCAAGTCTGTCAAAGGAATTTCATTTTAATATATAGTATTTTAAGTCCTAAGTCTCAATGTTAACAACTTACTACATTACAAAAACCTCCACTTATAGTCTTTCAAATGTCTGAAAATGAGCTGCAGAAAATATAATAAAACAAAGCTTACGCTATTGAAATAGAAATATAAAGTTTCTACATCAACGAGACTGATTTTCCCCTAAGTCAAAAGTTACACTATTATCTCAAAAACTGACTTAATTAGTATTTTTAAAAGGACTGATAAAAAGATGCTTTAAGCAGAGTCAGAAAATTTAGGATCTTGACAAAGGTTTGGCAACTTTTGATACTGTGCAAGTTCTTGAGTTTTGCCAAGCGTTGATGTATCATCTGCAAAAAGTCATTTTTTTCTTCCTACCTCATAGGAATTGTGAAGAGCTTTGAAATCATGTATTTGAAAGAGCTGTATTATCATTCTATCAAAATAAATACAAGGGAAATAAAATCCCTTGCAATGTCCAATTTTTAAAGAAATACCTTAAAAAGGGCTTCCATAAATTATAACGCAGTTCATAAAACTACAACATTAAGAGGTAGACTTCTCTGATATTATCTACCAGAAAATAAGTTCAATTACTTCTAGTTCAACTTCTGGATCTCTTTCTTCTCCTTGTCGACTTCGAGTACTCTAAAATTTCAAAAAAGGTGAATTAAAACGAATACAAATCTGTAGAAGCATTAAATTATAAACATACAAGGTAAAGCACTAAATCAATTTATTGAGTATATGTAAGAATCTATTTTTAAGAAAAATATTTGGGAGAAAAAAAGTCGTATTTAGTATTTATTTTCCTCCTATTAATACTATGTACAGAAAGTTCATTTTGATATAAATTATAAAGATCACACAAAAGAATAAGGTATTAAAAATAGCAAAAGCAAAACAATGAAATAAATAAAAGCACATGGCACACAGTACTTCTTTTAAAAGGATCTATTAAGTGAAATTCCTGATGCTTTCAAAAGTAAGCCTGTTAGAACAAAATAGTAACCTTTACAAAATTATATCATAAACTCACATGATAAATACTGATCTGTTCTACACTAAAATGCAAAACGTCTTGTTACTACGAGAGTAATACACAGTTGACTATTTTGACAACTCCAGGGCAGGACCACAGGAAGATCTGGGCTCTAGCCTGGGGGGTGCCACTTACTAATGGCTACCCTTAAATAAGATTCTGACAGGTTACCTAATTCCTTTCAGCTGTTTTTCCTCATCTAAAAGTGGGGCATTGTGTGCATTTAATTGCCTAATTCACTGAATAACTGTAAATATCAAATAAGACAATAATGTAAAATTGCTTTGACCAGGCTGTATCATACAAGTGTAAAAAAAAATAGTAGAAATATAACGTTTTTAATCTCTGTGAGAACCAAATCATCAGGGTCATCTAGCTGAAGGATGTCAATTCACAGAAGGCTTAACCCAGATTTGGGACACCACCATCTACTGAGCTCTTCTACTGTGTTGTGGACACCGTATTAGCTATTAAAGATACAAAGGCGAAGTAGATAGTCTTTACTTTTGAGGAACTTAAAACCAGAATATTATGCTAGTCTTAAAATAGCATGCTAAAATTCTAAAACATTGGCAAAAAATTGAAAAATTAAGAGGGTTAAATTTTCAATACTTGAAAGTGACATTAACTCACCAGAAACTCCTCTAGCAGTCTTCAAAATTCATTACAAAAAGGCACAGCATATATAAAGGAAGTTGGTGGTCCTACCTACACTAGTTATTTGTAATTAGCTAAAATTAACCTGACATTTAGAAGAAAATAAAAATCCTATACCAAAGACAAGAAAAAAAACATATACCTTTACTCTTCTTTGCATGTCATCCTCCACATCTTTTAGCATGCCTAGAAAGAGAGACAATGAATTTAAAAAGGAAACAAGGGGCCGCCTGGTGGCGCAGCAGTTTAGTCCACGCTTGGCAGCCTGGGGTTCGCGGGTTCGGATCCCGGGCGCCTGCTGATGCACTGCCTGTCAGCCACGCTGTGGCAGCGTCCCATATAAAGTAGAGGAAGATGGGCAGGATGTTAGCCCAGGGCCAGTCTTCCTCAGCAAAAAGAGGAGGATTGGCGACGGATGTTAGCTCAGGGCTGGTCTTCCTCACAAAAAAAAAATAATAAAAAATAAATAAATAAAAAGGAAACAAATCCAAACATTAAACTTGTGGATTATCTTTATAAACGGTTTTACCTGTAACTCGAAGATCTGTCACACTGTTAGCCATTTTAAATCCATAAGTCATTGACTGAAAATCTTCCTATACAAAAAAGGAATAATTAGGCCCTTGAATAGTAGCAAAACCTTTCATTATATTTCTCTTACAAAATCACTATTTGCTAATAAGAAAATAGTAACAGAACATCATCCTGCCTGTCTAAATATTGCTATCACACATCTAAGCTTTCCTTATAGGTGTACCCTTTAAAACACCATAGTCTAATGCTGTCTCTGTCCTTAATTTCAATTGCTTGTTCTTAGGCAATTTAAATATACTGGCATCTAATATGTTCATTTGCAAAATAACGCTAATGCTTATGATAATATCACAAAGTAATAATTCCCACTTACAAAGTCTTCTCACAGTAAGAGGTGAACAGTAAATATATACTAATAATTGCTGTTTGATGATAAGACTCTCAGTTTAAAAATTATTAAATGCCTGTTTACACACTATTAGGCTACAAAAGTTAAGCCCTCTCAAGTAGAATTACTCAAAGTGATAGCAAAATCACATTCCTGCTTCAGCCCATCGTAAAGAAAAAATTGATTCACACATGGATTTCCACCCCCAAAATCATTTAAGACACTGCTGAGACATTAACAAATTAAGTGGTTTGCTGGACTCACTTTGAAGACTATGAATTTAATATCATCTGGCTCATTCGATTAAGAAGTCAGAAGCTCCATTAAGGGAGTGTTTCTGTCATATTATAATTCTTATAAAAAACATATACAAAAGCCTAATATAATGGAATAATAGGAATTTACAGCAGTGGCTGGAACCACAGAAAAACTTCTGGATTCTTAATGAAAATTTCAGTGAGCATGCAATTCATGTCAGGTACTATACCTTACAAACAGAAAAACAGTGTCCCTGCTCTCAAAGAATTCAGTGGTATTATTTGACTCATAGGACAGGGTCTTTTAAAAATCTCAGATTGTGTTACAGAGCTATAAGCTTATCCTCTATGTGAAGTTTATACTCTATCTCTACTCACACATCAAATAGGATTCTAAAAATTTACATGGCTAAAAAGGAAGAACTCTCCTAGTGCTGACCACACTGCTAAAAGGCACCTCCATCTATCCAGTTACTCAGGCTGAAAACCTGCACTTCAAGTCCTCTCTTTTTCCCACATCCCATTATCAAATCCATCAGAAAACCCTGTAGGCTCTATCTTCAGTTTCTAATCTAACCCCATCTCACTCCTTCCACAGCTGTCTCTGTTCAAGTCACCACCATCTCTCACTTCTATAACCACCTCCAGACAAGTCCCCCCTCCTTCCACACTTGTCCCTGCTATAATTTATTCACCACCAGAAGCCAAAGGGATTGTTTCAAAATAAGTCATTTCACATGACTTCCTACTCAAAACCCTTCAAGTTTCCTTCCTCACAGTAAAACTCAGATCTCATCATGGCCTCTAAGGCCCTACACCATGTGGCCCTGGTCTCCCTCTCCAATCTCACTTCCTACCTACCATTCTTCTCCATTCACTGCACTGGCAGTCACATAGACCTTCTTGTGTCCTTCAAATACATCCAACACATTCTCTTCTCAGGATCTTTGAACCAGCTGACCCCCTCTCCAAAATGACCGTCAACAAAAGTTTACAAAGCTCCATCCCTACCGTATGCCAGCTTCTGTTCCAGTATCCATTCCTCATACATGGTTTTCCCTGTGCATTGTCTCTGAAATAGCACCCTCTACCACTTTCCATCTCCTTCCCCTACTTTACTTTTCTTCATAGAACTTATCACCACCTGACATTACATATGTATTTGTTTACTTACATACTATTTGTCTCACGGAATGCATAATCAATGAGATCAAGGCTTTGTTTTATTCACTGCTTTATCTCTAGGACTTAGCACAATGCTTGGCACAGAATACTGCTCAAAATACTATACTGCTCGATACTGCTCAACATTTGTTGAATGAATGATGACTTACTGTAGGGCAGGGGCTGGCTACAAGATACCATGGGGAGTGGGAGAGACTGAGGCAAATTGGAGAACGTATACTTCATGTAAAAGAAGTCAGCACTACTTACCCTATCGCAGCCATGAATGAATGCAGGGCTAGTGTGGTAAGGTCTCCTAATTTTTCAGAATAAAAATCTAATTTAATATAAAATCTTCTCATTTTTAAATGTTACAATTTTTTAAAACTTGAGTAGACCAACATTGTGAAGACAAAACAAAAAACACCTGTAAGCCCTACCTGTGAACTGTTAGTTTGCCAAGAGGAGTCTAAGGAAAAGCATTTATCTGGGAGAATATCACAGGTCTGTGTAATAAATACAAGCCTTAGTAAGAAGAACTTGACCTAAGTCATTGGAGGACTGAAGCAGAGGAGTTATGCAAATAGATGCTGCCATTAAAAGATCACTCTTGAAACTCTGTGGACTTAAAGAGGACAAAAATCAAAGTGAAATCAGGGAGGCCAGACAGTGGACACTATCCTATAGTCCAAGCAGGAACTGACTGAGACTACAACTGGGAAGTGATGAGTTGTTGTTGAAATCAGGACACATTTAAAAGGTAAAGCCAACATGATACACCAACCAACTGAATATGGGGTATGAGGTAAATCACACAACCAAAGATCATCTTTAGGTTTTTGGGCTGAGCAACTGGTAAATGATCATATCATTTACTGAGATGGGGCAGACTCTGGGAAGAGCAGGTTTAAGGGCAGAAATGAAGTGCAATTTTGGTTATATTAAATTTGCAATTTCCTTGATCACTGAAGTAAAGATCTCAGGAAGGGACTTGCTTCAGTCTAGAAGTCAGGGGAGGAATCAGGACTAGAGAAATAAATTTGGGCTTCATCAGCATATAGTTGGTATTAAAAGCCACAAAACTAGAACAAATCAAGCTAGGGAGAAGGTATAGAAAAAAGAGGGAGCCCAGGAATACTCCAGCATCTAGAGGAGCAAGGAAATAGACTAACCAGTGGGGAAAAAAAAAAAAAGAAATCCAAGAGGACTGCCATATCAGAAAGATGAGAAGAAAGCATTTCCAAGAGTGGTCAACTGGATCTAATGATGCTGCAGGTTGGAGAGGGAACAGTGAGAACACTGGATTTAGCAGGGTGGGTACCATTAAGGACCTTGTTAAGACCTGTGTCCTGGTAAAGAAGAATGTCTAGTTGGAGTGGATGAGAAGAGACTAAAACAGAAAGTAAAATAAGTAATTATTAACAGCTCATTCAAGGAGTTTTTTGTATAGGGTAGCAGAGAAATGAGATTGTAGATATAAGGAGGCTTAGAATCAAGGAAATTGTTGATGTTTTGTCTTAAATTGAGCGAAACAAAGCATGTTCATATGCCAATAAGGATAATCTAGTAATGAAGGAGACACTAATAATGCAATACAAAGAATGGGTTAATACCTGCAGTAGGCAAGAGGGGCAGAATCCAGAACACAAGCAGAGGGGCTGAGCTTAGATTACCACAGTGATACTTTCCTTTTAACAGGACAGAAGGCAGAGTATGTGGAACCAAAAAAAGTTAGCACTTTTGATAGATGGGGTACTTCTATTTACATCTGACTGCATCTAATATTTCATTAAGGTAGAAAGCAAGCTGATAGTGAGAAGGGTTGACACTGGAAGTTTGAGAAGTAAAAGATGTGGAAAAGTGACCTTAGAGACTAGAAAAGCAACTTCTCTACAGAAGTGCTGTAGGATAGGATTGTCTCTAGTGTTCAGTGCCCATCTGAAATTTGCAATCCTAAAACTAAAGTGAGAAAAGGCACAGAGATGTGGGTTTTCTCCAGCAGCCGCCTGGTGCTTGGGTGCAAGCAGTGAGTAGGCAGATGTTTGGGATTTTGCTAGATAAGTGACACACTATGATGAGATGAGACGAGCAAAGGAATTAAGGGTGTTTGAAAAAGAGTGATTTCAGCACTGCCATGGAAATGAGGACACAAGGAAAGGAACAGAAAAATAAAGCAGCAGCATCCATGAATTAGAGGTCTCAGTGGCACTGAAAGATAGCGGGAGTAGGGGAATCTGAGTAAACGAGCCAGAAAGTAAGTGATGGCAATCAAAGGGTAGTATGCTTGAAATCAAGATTTTCGAGGTGAGTAGATGAGTAGTGAAAAAATTTTCTTCATGTATTCATTTACTCATTCCTAAACTATTTTCTGAGCACCCTATGGTGGCTGGTATGGGCTAGATACTAGGGACAAAGTTGTAAAATATAATCATTGCCATTATAGAACCTATTATCCAGTGAGAGAGGTAAGACATCTTGACAGGTAAAACCCATGTTCTTTATTGTACTTTACAACGTCTTTACAATACTACCAAGCTATGACTGCAAAAAGTTATCAGGGATATTTAGGGTTCTTTAAAACAACGCAGCCCTGTAAGGAAATTGTGAATAGTAAAATATTTATAACTGTAACAGAATGCCAAACCAGTAATGAATGTGATTCCACCAAAGCAGTAATCTTGACTGTACTACTACTACTACTGATGTAATATTTTAATAAAGTAAAATTTTTTTAACCTCTTCTAAAACTTAACAATTGTCATGTATCGGTTACAATTTATTATTGCTTTAAAAATTCATTTCACAGATAAAACACTTTGCATAAAGATTTCATGGGCTCCTAAAATGACCTGATTCATTCAAACAAAATTTGAGTACCAACTACACATCAGATACCAGTTAACATAGTAAGGGTACAAGTAAAGGTAAAACATTTACACAGACAATTCAGATTAAGACCTGAAATAATTTAAATGTCCATTAGTAAGTGGCTTGTAATTGACTGTATATACAATGGAATACTACCACTACTAATAGCTACCATTATTAAGCACTTACTATGTGCGAGGCACTGTTCTAAACATTCTACTTGTATTAACTATGTTAACCCTCACGATAATGCTCTGAAGGGTGTACTATTAGCAACCACATTTTATAAATGAGGAACTTGAGGCATAAAAAGGTTATATTCCCAAACACCACAAAGCTAGTGACAGAGTCAGAACACAAACTTAGGTGGTTTCATTCCCTGGAGGCTGTACTTTAACTTTTATTTTGAAAAAAATTTCTGATTAAAAAAACAGTAAAGAGTATTGGAAACTAAGATAACAGTATGGAGGTTCCTCAAAAAATCAAAAACAGAACTGTTATACAATCCAGCAATCCCATTTCTGGCTATATATCCAAAGGAAATGAAAGCAGGTACCAAAGAGACATATGCACCCCCATGTTTACTGCAGCATTGTTCACAATAGCCAAGATATGGAAACAACCTAAGTGTCCATCAATGGATGAATGGTAAAGATGTGGTATATTTATACAATGGACTACTATTCAGCCGTGAGAGAAAAGGAAATTTTGCCATTTACAACTACATGGATGGACCTTGAGGATACTATGCTAAGTGAGGTAAATCAGACAGAGGAAGACAAATATTATATGATATCTCTTATATGTGGAATCTAAAAAAAAACACAAAATCATAAAAGCAGAGAGTAAAATGGTAGTTACCAGGGGCTGGGGCATCGGGGAATGGGAGAGATGTTGTTTAAGGGTACATATTCGCAACTAGTAGATAAATAAGTCCTCGAGACCCAGTACAGCGATCATAGAAAACAAAACTATATTATAAGCATTAAACTTGCAAAGAGACTAGATTTTAATTGTCTCCAACACTAGAAGAAATGATAATTATGTGATGTGATAGAGACGTTAGCGAACGCTACAATGGCAATCATAATGCAATACGTATGAAATTTATCAAATCGACGTTGTACACCTTAAACTTACACAATGTGGTATGTCAAATATAACTCAACAATAATTTTTAAAAAAAGATGAGTAATAAAGTTCAAGCCAGCTCATGAACAGAGTTACTCTAAGGGTTTTGAATTTTATCATGTATGCAGTAGAAATATTGGACTTCTGGTTAAATATGGTATTTCCACTGCACCTCTTGAAATCATACTAAAATGGTAGTAAAGGAATTAAAAGTTTGAACCTCAAAGGACAAAGGGAATAGAAGACCACAGACAAGATACATAAGGCAATTTTTAGAAGACGCAAAGTAAACAGACAAAAAGTAACTGACTGATGTGAGTGAAAAAAGCTAAACGAATGCCAATGAAAAGCAAGGAAGAAGAAAACATTTGGGAATCAGAGGTATCAGACATCTTTGTAGGATGAGGTGTGGGGCTATAAGAAGAAGCTGGATGTCTGAGTAAGGAGCTCTTAGTTTCCCTCCCATCCTCACCCTGCACAGCAAAGTGATAGGCCTGTCATTACAGGTGCGAAGTACCAGCATCTGCCACCATGCCTGGCACACGCTAATCAAACAAATAAATAGGTCAAAGACAGGCAAACTTTTTCTTAAAGGGCCGGTTAATATACATTTTATGCTATGCAGGCCAAGTGGAAAAATGGAGAATATCATGTAGGTACTTACATAACTATTTAAATGTAACCATTTAGAACATAAAATACAATCTTAGCTCAAGGGCCATAAAAAACACAGGCAGCAGGCTGCACTGGCCTGCAGACTGTAGTTTGCCGACCTTTGGTTCAGAGAATTTCCTGAGAGTTTAGATGCAGGGTGTGAGAGAAAGAGAAGAGTCAAGGATGACTCTAAGGCTTCTGTTCTGCACAACTAGAAGAACGGAGTTCCATTTGCTGAGACTGAGAAGACTACAGAAGGAAGAAGTTGGAGGCAAGGGGAAAATCAGCAACTCCGCTTTGGAAACGTTAAGTCTGAGACTGACATCCACTGGAGAATGTAAAATAGGCAGTAGCATATATGAGTATGAGATTTATGAAACAGTCTACGCTGAGGACACAAATTTGGGCTTCATTAGCAGAGAGAGAATTTAAGAATGTGAAACTGCACGAGACCATCAAGAAAGTGAGTATAGACAGAGAAGAGGTGTGAAGACTGAGCCTGAGCCACACCAATGTTTAGAGCTGTGCTGTCCAATATGGTCACCACTTAGCCACGTAACTACCGACCACTTAAAATGTGGCTAGTTCAAACTGAGATGTGCTGTAAGTGTAAAATACATACCAGATTTAGAATATTTAGCACAAAAAAGAATGCAAAATATATCAATATTTTTTAAACTGACTACATATGAAATATTATTTTAGATATATTAGGTGAAATAAAATGTTATTAAAATTAATTTCACCCGTGGCTACTAGAACATCTGAAATTACGTATGTGGCTTGCACTATATTTCTATTGGATAGTGCTGGTTTAGAGAATGAGATGACAAACAAAAGCAACTAGTAAGGTAGGAAACCAGGGAAGAAGGGCATCTTAAAAGCCAAGAAAATAACTGTTTCAAATCAACTATGTCAAAATCTGCTGACAGGCCAAGTTTAAGAACAAACATTCACCACTGGGTTTAGCAACACTGAGATCTCTGATGACCATGATGATGCAGTTTTGGTGGAACACAAGTTCAGGCCAGAGTGGAGTAGATTCAACAGAGAAAAGAAGAGAGAACCAGAGACAGTGGATATGGACATCTCTCAAGGATTCTGGCTGAATAAAAGAATTGGGATGGGGGCAGACGCTGCAGGACACTGTTATGCCAAGAAATGGCATTTTTAAGATGGAGGAAGATAAAGCATGCCTGTATGCTGATGGGAATGATCTAGTAGAGGGGCAAATTCATTACGCGGGGGACAGAGAGGAGAACTGCTAGAGCATTATCTTTGAATATAAAACAGAGTATAGGATCTAATGCACAAGCAGAAGGGATCACCCTTAGCACAGAAGGTTCATCTACATAACAGAAGAGCAGCAGAATATAGGGCACAAATGCAGGTAGATGGGAAGATTGCTTCTATTTGTTCAGTGAAATAGGAAGGTAGGTCATTTGCTTCAACTAAGGATGGTGAAACTGTTGGCAGCCCGAGAAGAGTGACAGTGCATGAACTAGGGAAATGTAATGATTGTTAGGGAGCACTCAGGGCCCACTTGAAGTGAGTGATGATGAATTGAAATAGAATCAATCAGCCTGAAAGTGTTTTTCTTCAGTCAAACTGGGATGTGCATGTTTAAAGGCAGAGCGGGCAAAGGACTGGATTTAATAATGAGAATTGAGGTGCAACAAGGCAAGAGAGGAAGGGAGCTAAAAGTGTATGCAAGGGAGTGATTGTGATGAAAGAAGATGGTATTTAAATTAGGAAAAGAGGATCAAGAGGGTAATGACAGTGAAAAGGTGATATGATGAATGAACTGAAGTCCAAGTAGGGGTGAAGGAACTATAGAAGTCGTACACAAATAATGCAGAAACAGAGGTGGTGGTCTGAGAATGGGATGCTTCAAACTGGGATCATTAAGGGGTTGCAACAATTATTAAAAAGAGAAATCCTAAAAGCTTACAAAGAGAAAACATGGGTCACACATAAAAGATCAAATGGTGGGGCCAGCCCACAGTGAGCTAATAGTTAAGTTTGCACGCTCCGCTTCGGCAGCCCAGGGTTCGCCCAGGTGTGGACCTACACACTGCTCACCAAGTCATGCTGTGGCAGCATCCCACATACAAAACATAGAGGAGGACTGGCACAGATGTTAGCTCAGGGCCAACCTTCCTCATCAAAAAAAAAAAAAAAAAAAAAAGATCAAGATGGCACCACTGGAATCACCAATCAGTGCAACAATGCTTTCAAAATTTGGAGGAAAATTATTTTCCAACCTAGACATCTATTATACCCAAACTTTCAATCAAATGTGAAGGTAGAGAAAATATTTTCAGACATGCAATGTTTCAAAATAATACCCTTCCTTTCTCCCCATGAAACTAGAGATGCTGCATCAAGCAAAGAAATAAACTAAGAACAACAAAGGCATGAGATCCAGGTAATTAGAGATCTAACAAAAAAGAGTAGGAAATGAATTTCCAAGCATGGTGAAGAGAAACCTGGAATGACAGTTGTGTAGTGGGCCTAGAAGGCAACTGATCCAGCCTGAAGCTAGAGAACAAAAGAGTTTAACAGGAGCATTTCAAAATATATAAACAGCAGATAGATTACCTAATGTGTTTCCTAACAATGGGAGGGGAAGATGAGGAGAAGTACACAGAAAACTAAGCAAACCAAAAAAAGAGGCAGTTATTACCACCAAGAAAAACAGAAATTTGCATGAGAGGAAATGTAAGCATATATACTTTGGCTCATCTGTCAATATTTATACAATCACAATAGTGTCAGCACTGAATAATGATTTAACCAAGAACTGCATTACTATTTGGGGTAAGGGAGGGGGTAACGCATGAATGCTAAACATATGCTAAAAATGTGCTGATATACCATAGTTAAAAATTGTTAAATCCTTAAATCCAAAAATTAGAATATAAGCCTATTATCAAGAAATATGGAAATAAATCACAGTAAAAAGCTAAAAGAATTGAATATTATTATAGAATCAGTAAGGAAAGAGCAGAGAACTACAAGTTTTCATTATAAGTCTTGTGGGCTATTTGACTTTGTGTACTATGAAATAATACAAGTATTAAGACAAGTAATAATGCAAGTATTATTACTTTTATTAAAACACACACCCCAGGGAAAATTTTCAAATAGCAAAATGGATTACCTATTTTTAAGATCACCAGTGGTCAAGCAGAGAATGGACTAGTAGGAAAGACTGGGCCAGAAAGAAGAGTTGGGAAACTCGCACAAGAGCCTAAACCTAAAGCCTACAAAGGCAGGAACTAAAGCAGAAATGACGAGAGAAGAAAAAACAGTGCCCAGATTCAAGACATCTGCAAGACAAAAATAAAAGAATCTGGATGGGGAAGGGGGTTTAGAAAAAAAAAAAAGAAGTAATCAAAGATAACACTGAAGAGACCATTTTGCAAGATACAGAACGCAAGAGGAAAAGTGGTTTGATGGGGGATTGTGGCTCCCATTTTGCACATATGAGCAAGGTATTATTAAAGAAACACCTTTAGGCAGCTGAACATGTCTCCAGCTCAGGAGTAAAAACAAAGCAGAGACATATCTAGGAACAAAACAGACCACTTCAGAACTTCAGACGCATCCATTTCAAAGAAATGATTTATTATAGGTCATTCTTATTTATTTATTACCAGGTCTCTTAAGGACTCTGACTAGGCAATCAATTTTTTTTCTAATTACAGAACTAAGACAAACTTACCTGGAAAATCAGGAAAGTTTAGGGAAACAGGAAAAATATAATCTTTCCAGCCCAGGAGCTAAGTTTTGTTTCCATTTCTTTCCAGTTTATTTTTACATGGTCAATTACACTATGTGCTGCTTTTTTAACCCTTTAAAGTATGCATTTTCCCATGATATTAAACACTCTGTCATCACTACATCCTCTTTAATTTAAAACACGTGTAACAAATTACCCATAATTTATTTCAATCATAACCCTGATGATGGCATTTTGGTTGATGCCAACTTCCACTATTAAAAACTCTGATTAATGTATTTGGGCATAAAGTATCTACATTTCTATTCATTTCTTTAAGGCTGAGTTCTAGAGGTGAACTAACTAGTTTAAATGGTATCAGACTCTTGATATATATATCGCTCAATTGTTTTCCAGAACAGTTGTGCTAACCCACACTCTCACTAGTAGAAAATGAAGGGCCAACTTATTGCATCCTTACCAATACTGAATATTCTCATTAAAAAAATTTTGTAGATGAAAAGTAAACTAATTAGTATTTTAATTGTATTTCTTGGATTATATTGAAGTGAAATTTTTAAAATGTTATGGTACATTTGACAACCTTCTTCATAAGCTATTTATTTGTTGCCCAGTTATTCATTTGGGCTTTGGTGTTATTTGAATGAGATCTTTTCGTTTTTATTGAGGTATAATTGATATACAACATTATACAGTTTCAGGTGTACAATATAATGATTCAATATTTGTATATATTGCAAAATGATCACCACAGTAAGTCTAGTTAACACCCATTACCATACACAGTTGCAGAATTTTTTTTCTTATGATGAGAACTTTTAAGATTTGCTCTCTTAGTAACTTTCAAATATGCAATACAGTATTATTAACTAGTCATTATGCTGTACATTACATCCCCATGACTTATTTATTTTATAACTGAAAGTTTGTACCTTTTAATTTTAACTCCCGTCACCAATTTTGCAACCCCCATCCCCCAACTGTGGTAACCATCAATCTGTTCTATGTATGAACTTGTTTTTGTTTTGTTTTGTTTTAGATTCCACATATAAATGAGATCACATGGTATCTGTCTTTCTGTCTGACTCATTTCACTTAGTACAATGCCTTCAAGGTCCAACCAGGTTGTCGCAAATGGTAAGATTTCATTCTTTTTTATAGCTGAATAACATTCCATTCTTTCTCTCTCTATATATACACACACCACATTTTCTTTATCCTGAATGAGATCTTGATACATAAAAATTATCTTTATCTGTATTTTTCCAAAAACTTTTCTATTAGTTTTTTCCTATTAGTCCTTTCCTTCAGAATTTCTATTTGTTAATAAGTCCTTCATCCAGAGAATATGTAGAATTTCAATTATTACTTCTACTATAAAAAATTTATTTTAGTTTCTTTAAAAACAACCTAATACAGGGCCGCCCGGTAGCGCAGCGGTTTAGTCCGCGCTTGGCAGCCCGGGGTTGGCGAGTTCGGATCCCGGGCGCCCGCCGACGCACTGCCTGTCAGCCATGCTGTGGCGGCCTCCCATATAAAGTGGAGAAAGATGGGCACGATGTTAGCTCAGGGCCAGTCTTCCTCAGCAAAAAGGGGAGGATTGGCAACAGATGTTAGCTCAGGGCTTGTCTTCCCCACAAAAAAAACAAAAAAAACCAACCTAATACAGGCACATAGCAAAAACTCCAACAGTGCAAACAGGTATATACCCCGACCCTCAATACCCGAGTTACCTTCTTGTGGATGAAGATTTAACTACCTTTTTCCCTTTTTTAAAAAAGAAAACAAAAATGGTAGTAAGCTATATATGCTTTTCTACACCTGACTTATTTTAGTTTGAAGATCTAATTTTATCCATACACATAAACTTACCTCCTTCTTTGTAAAGGGTGCACAATACTCAACTGTATGAATACAGCATCATTTAATAAGTCTCCTATTGACGAACATTAAGGTAGTTTCCAGACTTTAGTTACTATAAACAATACTACAATTAATGTCCTTGTACATAGGTCTTTGTGTACAAGCACAAATATATTTGTAGGATAAATTCCTAAAAGTGAAACTGCTGAGATAAAGACATGTGCTTTTTAAATTATGATAGATATTGCCAAATTGCTCTTTTAAAAAGTTGTATGAATTTACAATCCCATAAAAATGTATGAGTCTTGCTTAGACTCCTGGGTTCTCACTAATAAATGTGGAGGGAGTGCTCGAGTTAGAAAATCATCACTTTGCAGTCATCACAGTAAAGATCAGTCCAAGCAAGCAACATCGATGGATGCTAAATCTAGAGGAAAAGATTTTAGTGAGCAGGATATGTATATCATTTTCAGAGAGTTTCCCTAGATTGCTTATTACATGCAGAGGAAAAAACAGTAGCCATATAGTAATCAGAAAACACCTTGATGGATTGACCAAAATAGCATCACCATTGAGGGGCAGATGCAGGGACACTGTATGCCTCAGATGTGATACCATAAGAAGGATACAACATCACTTATCTTATTCCAGCCAGGAATGCATAATCTAAATCTAACCACGAGGAAAGAGCAAAGAAATCCCAAGTGAGAAACATTCTATTAAAAAAGGCAAAGCAGAAGAGGACTGTGTTCTCCAAAAACATCAATATCATTGAGACAAAGAATGAGAAACTGTTGTAGATTAAAGGATACTAAAGAGATAAGCAACTAAATGCAAGACATGATCCTAGACTGGATCCCAAACTGTAGGGGAAAAAATGTTAAGAAGGTCATTACCGGGTCAACTGACAGAAATGGAATATGGATAGTGGATTGGTATTAGAGATTTACTGAAGTTGATAACTGTGCTACGGGTGTGTATGAGTGCCCCTTTTCTTGGGAGATGCAAACTTAGGTGATGGTGGTGAGAAGGCCATAAAATATACAACTTGATCTCCAATGGTTCAGGAAAAAAAATACATACATACATATATATATGTATATACATGCATGAGAGAGAGAGTGAAAAAGCAAATGGGACCCAGCAGCTGAATCTGGGTGAGGGATATATGGTGTTTCTTTGTGCTGTTACTATAACTGCTATTAATTTGAAATTATTTCCAAATAAAAAGTTTTTAAAAAGAGGGAAACTGTGTTCATGTCATACACACATACACAGCATGTGAGTGCCTGTTTCCCACCCTCATCAAGATGGTATATTACAAAAAATTTATAATCTTTGCCAATAATGGATAAAAAATGGTATCTCACAGTTTTAATTTGCATTTCTCTTAAATGAGATTAAGCATTTTTTCTTACGTTTAAAGACCATTTTATTTTCCATGAACTATCTTCTGATTTTTAGTAACTTTTTTACATTTAAAATAGTTAATCTATCTGCAATTTACTCTAATGTTGTTATAAACTAAATGTGTCCCCCCAAAATTCATACATTAAGTCCTAACACCCAATGTGATGGTATTGGGAGGCAGGGCCTCTGGGAGATGATTAAGTCATGAGGGCAGCCTTATGAATGGGCTTAGTGCCCTTACAGAAGAGACCCCAGAGAACTCCCTCATCCCCTCTGCCATGTGAGGACACAGTGCAAAGATGGCTGTCTATGAACCAGAAACCAGCCCTCACCAGACACTGAAGCTGCCAATACCTTGATCTTGGACTTCTTAGCCCCCAGAAGTGTGAAAAATAAATTTCTGTTGCTTATAAACCACCCAGTCTATGGTATTCTCTTATAGTAGCCCAAAGAACTAAGGCAGATGTAAAATGATGACAAAGTAATTTTCAAGGATGCTAACCATATTATTCCAGTACTATTTGTTAAATGAATCCTTTCTTTTCCCCACTAATTTCTGATGTCCTTTTGAGTATACTTTGAAAACGTGAGTATTTAAAATAATTTGTATTTCTCTTCTCACTTATTAACTCAAACTAATCTTTTTAAAAATTCCATCCAAATAGATAAGACTTTCCACAATGGCACCCGTATCAGTTCAAATATGTAGCTAAATAACCAATGAGTGTATAATAAGTAGACAGTATTTCATAAACAACTCACATATATTCAATTGTAGACAATCATATTAGGTATATATTTAATCATTCTCACATAGATAACACAAATTTAGAAAAGCTTTATTATCTATACACTGAACCATTGTTGGAGTCTAAGATATTTATTTTGGATCCGCAACAGTGTAAAAAAAACAGTTTCAACAAAAGGAAGAATTAAACAAAAATAATTACTTATCAATAACGTCAAATGCTATCACATTTCCCCTTAAAATTATCAGCATTTGAAACCTCATTTTTTATAATAAGGAGAAAAAATCTTTCTATTTCTAAAATTCACAACACTTCCTCGGGTGAAGTACTTAGTACTAACTGGAGAAAAACGTTTATATCCTAAAATATTCTTTATAACTTTGTTTTCCTTAGCTGTCTCTTATCCAAAGTCTGAAAGTAAAGCACTTCTGTGTAATAAGTTATAAGACACTTGAGGGCAGAGGCTATGCCTTCTACTTTATGAATCCCCACAATATCCAGAACAAACTACTCTTCACATAATGGATACTCAATGAATGGTTATGATAGAAAGAACATATACTAAGATGAAAGCCCTTATTGGAGAGAACTGGATTACTTTCGCCAATAAATTTGTAAACAGCAATAACATCACTTTTAAAAATTGTTTTTAACTATACACGTTGACAAAAATATGTATCATATAATTTTTTAAATACATCACTGTGAATAACATGGTCAATGAGCTTCAGGAATTCTTATATTACAAAATCTCACCTCTTCAAAAACAGCAGCTTTATTTACTTTTTCCCTTGCAATGTCACAGATTTTCAAGATTCCCAGAGCAAAAGCTTTCATGGCAGGATCTTCTATAAAGTCTGGATTATGAATGTAAAGGCACGTAAATACTGTCTGTGCCAAGGAATGGCCTTCTAACCATGTTATCTATAAAGAAATAAAAGAATATATATGTTTAAGGTGACACACAGAGTCTGCAAAGTCTAAATTGATCCAACAGTCAAAGGCCAGAGTGTCACAGACCAAAACAAAAATAAGATTAATCACAAGATTTAAAAGATGATTAAGGGGAGGGTCAGAAAAGACAAAAGAGTTAGAATTCACTTTTATTGACTAAAGTCTTTCAAGAATCATATACAATAAATACAATTAGCTGAAAGACACAGATATGAGAAGCATTCTTATAATTTAGTTTGCAATATACTTGGAGACTAATGAAATTAGAGTGCCGCCTGACACAGCATCCAAAAGCAATCGATTCCACACACAGTCAATAAAAATCCATAAACTAGGGAATTCACAATTTTAGAACTAACTAGATCCTAGCCACCCATTCAACTCTTCTTTATTTTTAATTTTTTTGTGAGAAGACCAACCCTGAGCTAACATCCATTGCCAATCCTCCCCTTTTTCTTCTGCTGAGGAAGACTGGTCCTGGGCTAACTCCATGCCCACCTTCCTCTACTTTATACGGGACGCCGCCACGGCATGGCTGACAAGCAGTGTGGCAGGGGGTGCCCAGGATCTGAACCCACGAACCCCGGGCTGCCAAAGCGTGACCTAAACCGCTACGCCACCGGGCCAGCCCCTCAACTCTTCTTTTTTCATCCTCACTACTACCAACTCAGTCAAGAGCATCATATCTCACCTAGATTACTACAAGAAACTATGCAACAGTTTTCCTGCCTCCCCCATCTCTAATTTAATACCCACAACCAGAGGGTTCTTTCTAAAACACAAAAATAATCAATCAACACTATTTTACTGAGTGGCTACCATAGGCCAGGTACCATGTGCTAG
This sequence comes from Tapirus indicus, assembly GCA_031878705.1. Classification (NCBI taxonomy): domain Eukaryota; kingdom Metazoa; phylum Chordata; class Mammalia; order Perissodactyla; family Tapiridae; genus Tapirus; species Tapirus indicus. The sequence continues at coordinate 42,548,778 of CM062927.1, forward strand.
AAGCTGTAAATACCTAGAGCAGTCAAAATTGAGTAACTATTATATCAAGTGTTATGCTAGATATTTTCAAATATCTTATCTCATTTTTTCCCAAAACTTTGAGGAAGGTGGTATTTTTCTCCTTTTACATATAAAGAAACAGAGTCAGAAAGTGTAAATAATTTTGTCCAAGTTGATATAGTTATATTTTACACTAAGTCCAAAAATTCTGCAACAGATCAAGACACACACTACTGCATCACAAAATCAGAAATGCACATGAACTCTACTATAATTAAGGTGTGTATTTTGTATTACCACTCTGCAGAAGAGAGACTTTCCAGACATCTGCCTATATCAAAGGCCAAACTCTTAGATACAGTCCCAAAAGTCTCAAAGAATGGTTCATCAACCTTGCAAAAGCCTCCCTCTTGCCTCCATTTATCCTATTCCACTAGGACTGTAAACTGCTAAAGGGTAATAAAGATATCTTCGAGGGAAAGAGACAGCTTTGGAGGATGAAGGATCAGGATTAGGATTCTGGTTATGCCCCTTTCTAGCAATGTAACCCTGGGCAAATAAGATAAAATGAAACCAGATATCTAATCGAGCTGATGTAAGAACTAAGTGAAAAATATACATTTAAAAAACACCTAATAGAAGTACTTCACACACACTGACAATCAATATTTACTAGATGAACAAATGAATAAATTTTACATATTTCTAAAGATGATGATTTAACAGCAAGTATAAAAAGAAAGATGGTCAGAAAGTAGGCCCCAACCCCCAAAAAGAAAAAAGGCAATACAAATGAGAGTTTTTCCCACAATTAAACAACATTATCTAGGAAGACAACCTATCCAGCATATAGAAATCACTAAAAAATTTTCTTCATAGTAGAAGATGGTCAGTTTACTACAATTTATCCTAGGTTAGGAAAAAAATCTTTCCAAAACCAATTCAAAATTCTTTTTGTTACAACTACATGCTTATTTAAAGGAACCTTCCACATTACAGATTTGTTTCCCTGGGAACCTTGAGACAAAAAGAGTACTTTGGGTAATGGCTATATTATTATCTTCACTGGAAAGAAAATATCCTTTCACCCAGGAAATGAGAATCTAAAATCACCCAGATGAGAAGATAAAATGCTATTTCCTATAGCATAACTTGGCCTGCTAATCTTATGTACATAGCTTACTTGGCCAAGAATTACATATATTTCATATTCAACATGGGTAAGTATACCTCTAAATTTAAAGAATCAGGTAAGTTATAGTTTTTTAATTAACCAACAGTGTTAATTTAACTCTTACCAAACAGCAAAAACATGTATCCATTATCCCTATCAATTCAGGCAAGGTGAGGTCTTTAATTTTAATGGTGCCATCCTAAAAAGGAGGAGAAATATGACATATAAGCAGAAGTTGTCTTTAAATTTATGGTTACGATGTACACTAGCATTTTGGCTTTCAAAAATTAAATATTTAAGAATAGCAATTCTAAGAAAGCTATCTCATCATCTGATAAAACTAAGATGCTAAATTATCTCTGTATTATTAAAAATAATATATCTTAAACAGGTCTTCAATAAGAAAAATCAAAGCCTCTCTGAAACAGAACAAAGGCCTTTATAAATAAATGAAAAGTCAAACCAACAAGTATTTCAAAAGCATAGTTCAAAGTAGTTCTAAGCATTAATAAATATGAATCATTTTAATAAATCAAACTACTTACAAAGAAAAAATTAAACATTTTTGAAAACACTTAAGTTGGTTAACTATACTACTTGTAAATTTTGTTTACAATATCCATTTACTTAGCAAATCTTTCTTCATAAAATATGCAAAATTAAACTCTGTGGCAACTATGAATGAATTTCTAAATCAATTATTGAGTAAACTTCAAATTCACCACCATGGGCATTTTACCTAATATATTAATAAATAAAAATTTAATCCCTAAGCCAATTATCCTGGTATTCAAATATATACTCAAAAACTTTCAAAAATTAATTTAAAAAAATACACACACAAATTTAAAGCAAGCTTTTAATGAAAACCTTAAATATTATTTCCAGATTTCAATAGAAAGAGATAGATAATTAAAGGTTATAACTAGTTTTTGTTTATATACCCTGAGATGCTTTTAAGAAAATTACACTATAACATACTAAGTTTGATTTTCAGTATTAATCAGAATATTTTAACTTACGAAATAACAAACAATAAAAGAAAACACAATAAGCACAATGACAACTACCTTGATAGCTTGTTCAAAATTGAGAACCTTTCGATTAACTTGATTTCCAATCATGCCAGCATCCATCTTCGGATCCATCATTTCAATGGCAGACATGGCTTCAAAAAGACCAAACCTGCAAATAAAAAAATTTGATCCCACAGATTGCTTTTGAACAAGTAAGCATACCCAGCTTCCCATAATGGTATAAAAATTATTATAGTACTTGAAATAACTACAGTATTCTATGTATTTAGTCTTTCCAACTTGCTAACATTTCTATTTCAATTAAATAATCTTCTTTTAACATAAAAATTCTTCCATTTACTTGTCATTGAAATTATTTTACATACATTGTGGGGGAGAAAAGAATTAAAAGGAAAGATGTTCTTTGTGCTTCCTTCAAAAAGATTACACATCAGAAATTTTGGGGAAAAAGGTCAACTATCTATAATGGATTTCACTTTGCCATCTTTAAAAAATTTTTTCTAACTATTTAACATTTAGAAAGTCACGTTTGCAATAATCATTATCAAATGCAACTTTTAGATTTTTTCATTTTCTTTGTATCTTGAAAAGTTCAATAACCTGTCACAGTACAGTCTACAGTGCCCAAAGTTTTGGCAATCATATAATGAAAAATAATCCAGAAAGCCTGACATTTGTGATGCACTATAGACTGATTAGTAAGTATATCATGAACTGAGATATGACTCAAGAAACGGGAGAGGAAGAAGAAAAACCAAAAAGAAAGTTTGATGGGCCATCAAGCTACTGACTTCATATTTTGCTTAGTCTAAGCCATTAGATTACCAGGAAGATAAAGGCATATACCTTGTTACACTAAATCATTTCTCTCAGAAAAGCAGCAGCAAGACATCAAAACCAGCTTTAAGGAGACAGACTCTTCCCTATAATCCCTCAAATCTCTTAATTTTTCAATTCAAGATACTGAGAATATGATCATATGACAATATTATTGAAGACAACTCTCATACATAAATTTGATGCAATGCTAATCAAAACCCAAATCAGAGGCTGGCCCAGTGGTGTAGTGGTTAAGTTTGCACGCTCTGCTTTGGTGGCCCGGGGTTCGTGGGTTCAGATCCTGGGCACAGATCTACACACACTGCTCATCAAGCCAAGGTCCCACATACAATAAAGACAGAGTCCCACATACAATAAAGAGGAAGATGGCACAAATGTTAGCTCAGGGCCACTCTTCCTCAGCAAAAAGACGAATGGCAACAACAGATGTTAGCTCAGGGCCAATCTTCCTCACGAAAAAAGAAGAAAAAAATAACCCAAATGGAATTTCTCACAGTTTGTCAAGATAAAAGAGAAAATATGCAAAAATGGAAGAGAATTTTTTCAATAAAAATAGATTCACCAAATATCAAAGATCCTATAAAGCTATAATAATTAAAAGCATTTTAGAATATATAGATCAATAGAAAATAGTCCAAACCCCCATTTCTGTAAGAATTATGTACAATAAGGGTGAAATTTCAAATTACAGTCATGTGCCACATAATGACATTTCGATCAATGATCAACCTCACATACAACGGTGGTCCCATTAAGATTAGTACCACATAGCCTAGATGCGTAGGAGACTAAACCATCCAGGTTTGTGTAAGTACACTCTATGATGTTTGCACAACATCGCCTAATGATGAACTTTTCAGAACGTACCCCCATCAAGTGATGCATGACTGTAGTGGAAAAACCTTAGATTAGTCAATAAATACCACTGAGACAAGCAGCTAACCATCTGGAAAAAGCAAAATCTTTGACTCACACAATTTAAAAAAATAAACCCCAGGCAGATTTAAGTTCTAAACCTAAAACAAGCAAACAAACAAAAAACTCTTCAATAATTTACAAAGCTATAAAGGAAAAAGTTGATAAATACAACTGTGTAAATATTTTAAATTTAACACAACGATAATAAACCAGTCAAAACATTCAATTATCTGAGGGAAATATTTTTAATGTAGATATTTTTCAAAAAGTTAATATCCAGAATATATAACTAACATACAGATAAGTAAGAAAAGGCAAATAATTCAAAGAAAAATAGGCAAAGGACATGAACAGACAATTCACAGAGGAGAAAATATAAACTACTATTAAAAAAGTGAAAAGCTATTCAAATTCAAATATAATCAGATAATGCAAAACAAAATGATGAAGGTGTTTTTTTTGGCTATAAGAAAAAATTTTTTAAATATTTAGTGTACTGTTATACACTGCAGTGGGAGTATAAATTGACACAGACCTTTTTTGAGGGAAATTCAGCTGAATCCATTAAAATCCAGTCATTTGATTTCTAGGCTTCTATCCTAAAAATTATTTGCACGTGTATATGTACAAAGAGGCTTATATAAACTAAATGTCTTCAATTTTCCCATGGCACCAAAAAATGTTGCAGTCTAAATGTCTCTCAATAGGGATACCACAGAATAAATTATGGTTCAGCCATTTTACAAAATACAAAGCAACAGTTAAAATGAACAAGGTAGAGCTACACATACTAACATGGAAAGATCTCCAAGATATATTGAATGGGAAAGGAATTTGCAGAGTAACATGTACTGTATATTCCCATTTATAATTAACTATTTTTACAGATTTTATTCATGTATGTAAATGCATTTTTTATAGGTCCAGAAGGACATGCAACAATCTGATAACTTAGTGATTATCTCTGGGCAAAGAGCAGGGATTGTGTGGAGAAGATGGTGTCATGGGAAGTTTCTGTTTCACCTCTGATGTTTGAATTTACAAACAAAGTATCCATGTACTACTTACCTGAGAACAACTAAAAAGAAGTTTTTAATGATATAATTAAAACCTTGCCCTAATGAGGTATTTGCCTAATTAGTAAAACTGCTACAGAAACTATAGTAGCATTAAGTTAGCTATTTCATTCATTCAACAAATACTTTGTGCCTACTATGTGCTAAGCACTGCTCAAGGCATTTGAGATGCATGAGTGAGCAAAACAAATTTGCCTGCCTTATGGAGCTTACATCTAGTGGAAGGAAACAGACAATAAACAATAAAGATAAGTAAATTACATAGTATGTTAGAAGGTTGTACATTCTAGGGAGAAAAGAAAAGACAGCTAATGGAGATATGGATTGGAAGGATACAACTTTAACAGATGGTCAGGGTAGGCTGCTGTTAATTATATTCCCTGGTGGAGCCTAAAACTTTGAGTAAATGAAGAGGGTTAGGTCCCTCTAGCTGTTCCTCTCTCAAATCTTGTTCCACAGCCAGGAGCCACATTCTTGCCTGCATTAGCTTGCAGTTTGGTTTCATTATATCCTTCCTCTAATTGCCTGCATCATCAAACTGATGACCTAGAGTGGTTCTCAAAGTGTGATCCTTGGATCAGCAGCATCAACCTCACCTGGGAACTTGTTAGAAATGCAACTCTGCAGTCCCACACCAGACTTACTGAATAAGGAATTCTGGGAGTGGGGCCCAGCAATGTGTGTTTTAAAAAGCCCTTCAGAAGATTCTGATACACACCAGAGTTTGAGAGGAATTAAATTTCAGGGTCTACCCTCCTCCCCAAATGTCCAATCTTGTCCACTTACTAATTTAAAATTTCATATTTCTAACTTTGAAAACTGAGCCTGGCCATAGAAGTATGGGAACTGAGGCTATCGATGGAAGTATAAATATAATCAAGCATTTCTCTTCATTTTTAACCTTTCCAGGGATTCTCAATCTACTTTCATCTAGCCATTTAGTCACCTATCTCTGGTCATCAACCAGCCTGTCATACATGACATACAACTGATACCTTTTCTTCAAGATTCCACATCCTGTACATCTATCCTCAAGGGAAGGACCAGAAGGCACAGTTTCACCAAGTACAACCATTTCATATTACAACTAAGGTCAGCTGCCCTAACACAGCTCACCAAGGTTAAAAATACATTTATAACTAAACAACATGCTACTGAAGAACCAATGGATCATTGAGGAAATTAAAGGAGAAATCAAAAGCTATCTGGAGACAAATGAAAAGGAAAATACACCATACCAACTCACATGGGATGCAGCAAAAGCAGTCCTGAGAGAGAAATTCATAGCAATACAAGCCCACCTTAACAAACAAGAAAAATCCCAAATAAATAACCTTAAACTATACCTAACAGAATTAGAAAAAGAAGAACAGACAAAGCCCCGAATCAGTAGAAGAAGGGAAATAATAAAAATCAGAGCAGAAATAAATGAAATTGAAACCAAAAAAACAGTAGAAAGGATCAATGAATCAAAGAGCTGGTTCTTTGAGAAGATAAACAAAATTGACACACCGTTAGCCAGACTCACTAAGAAAAAAATAAACAAAAATAAAATAAAATTAGAAAGAGGAGAAATTACAACAGATACCACAGAAATACAAGTGATTATTAGAGAATACTATGAAAAGCTATATGACAACTTATTGGACAACCTAGAGGAAATGGACAAATTCTTGGACGCATACAACCTCCCAAAACTGAATCAAGAAGAAACAGAAAATCTGAATAGACCAATCACAAGTAAAGAGACTGAAACAGTAAGCAAAAACCTCCAAAAAATAAAAGTCCAGGACCAGAAGGTTTCCCTGGAGAATTTTACCAAACATTCAAAGAAGATCTAACACCTATTCTTCTCAAACTATTCCAAAAAATAGAGAAAGATGGAATACTTCCTAACACATTCTATGAGGCCAACATCACCCTGATACCAAAGCCAGACAAGAACAGTACAAAGAAGGAAAACAACAGGCCAATATCGCTGATGAACATAGATGCAAAAATCCTCAACAAAATATTGGCAAACTGAACACAGCAATACATCAAAAAGCTTATACACCAGGATCAAGTGGGATTTATACCAGGGATGCAGGGATGGTTCAACATCCGCAAATCAATCAACGTGATACACATTAACAAAATGAAGAAAACCACATGATCATCTCAATCAATGCAGAGAAGGCATTTGGGAAGATCCAACATCCATTTATGATAAAAACACTCAACAAAATGGGTACAGAAGGAAAGTACCTCAACATAATAAGGGCCATATATGACAAACCTACAGCTAACATCCTACTCAATGGGGAAAAACCGAAAGCCATTCCTTTGAGGACAGGAACAAGACAAGGGTGCCCACTCTCGCCGCTCCTATTCAACATAGTACTGGAGATTTTGGCCAGAGCAATTAGACAAGAAAAAGGAATAAAAGGACTCCAAACAGGCAACGAAGAAGTGTGACTCTCACTAATTGCAGACAACATGATCTTATACATAGAAAACCCCCAAAAATCCATTGGAAAACTACTAGAAATAATCAACTACAGCAAAGTGGCAGGGTATAAAATCAACTTACAAAAATCAGTTGCATTTCTATATGCTAATGGTGAACTAACAGAAAGAGAACTCAAAAAGACAATCCCATATACAACTGCAACAAAAAGAATAAAATATCTGGGAAGACATTTAACCAAGAAGGTGAAAGACCTACACAATGAAAACTAAAAGACACTATTGAAAGAAATCGATGAAGACATAAATGGAAAAATATTCCAGGCACATGGATTGGAAGAATAAACATAGTTAAAATGTCCATACCACCTAAAGCAATCTACAGATTCAATGCGATCCCAATCAGAATCCCAATGTCACTCTTCACGGAAATAGAACAAAATACTGAAATTCATATGGGGCAACAAAAGACCTTGAATAGCTAAAGCAATCCTGAAAAAAAAAGAACAAAGCTGGAAGCATCACAATCCCCAGTTTCAAAACATACTATAGAGCCAAAGTAATCAAAACAGCATGGTACTGGTACTAAAATAGACACACAGATCAACAGAACAGAATTGAAAGCCCAGAAATAAAACCACACACCTATGGACAGCCAATCTTTGACAAAGGAGCAAAGAACATACAATGGAGAGAGGGAAGTCTCTTCAATAAATGGTGCTGGGAAAACTGGACAGCCACATGCAAAAGAATGAAAGTAGACCATCTTCTATCGCCATACACAAAAATCAACTCAAAATGGATTAAGGACCTGAAAGTGAGACCTGAAACTATAAAATTCCTGGAAGAAAATATAGGCAGTACACTAATTGACATCGGTCATAAAGGGATCCTTTTGAATTCCATGTCTACTTGGACAAGGGAAACAAAAGAAAAACAAGTGGGACTTCATCAGACTACAGAGCTTCTACAAGGCAAATGAAACCAGGATCAAAACGAATATAGACAACCCACTAGCTGGGAGAAAATATTTGTAAATCGTATATCCAAGGGATTAATCTCCGTAACATATAAAGAACTCACACAACTGAGCAACAAAAAAACAAACAACCCAATCAAAAAATGGGCAGGGGATATGAACAGACATTTTTCCAAGGAAGAGATACAGATGGCCAACAGACACATGAAAAGATGTTCAACATCACTAATCATCAGGGAAATACAAATCAAAACTACACTAAGATAGGGGGCCGCCTGGTGGCGTAGCGGTTTCGTCAGCGCTTGGCAGCCCAGGGTTCACCGGTTCGGATCCCAGGCGCCCGCTGATGCACTGCATGTCAGCCACGCTGTGGCGGCGTCCCATATAAAGGAGAGGAAGATGGGCACGGATGTTAGCCCAGGGCCAGTCTTCCTCAGCAAAAAGAGGAGGATTAGCAATGGATGTTAGCTCAGGGCTGGTCTTCCTCACCAAAAAAAAAAAAAAAACCTACACTAAGATATCACCTTACACCCAGTAGAATGGCTATAATCACCAAGACAAAAAGCAACAAATGTTGGAGAGGTTGTGGAGAAACAGGAACCCTCATTCACTGCTGGTGGGAATGCAAACTGGTGCAGCCTCTATGGAAAACAGTGTGGAGATTCCTCAAAAAACTAAAAATAGAAATACCTTATGATTTAGCAATCCCGCTCTTGGGCATCTACCCAATGGACATGAAATCAACCATCACAAGAGGCGTATACACCCCTATGTTCATTGCAGCATTATTCACTATAGCCAGAAGTGGAAGCAACCCAAGTGTCCCTTGACTGATGATTGGATAAAGAAGATGTGGTATATATATATATATATATACCATGGAATACTACTCAGCCATAAGAAAGGACAGAATTGTCCCATTTGCAACAACATGGATGGACCTAGAGGGTATTACGTTAAGTGAAATAAGCCAGAGAGAGAAGGACAAACACAACATGATTTCACTCATATGTGGAATATAAACGAACACAGGGACAGAGAGAATTGGTTGGTGGTTACCAAGGGGAAGGGGGGTGGGGGGTGGGCACAAGGGGTGAAGGGATACATCCACATGGTGACGGACAAATAATAATGTACAGCTAAAACCCCACAATGTTATAAACTATTAAGACATCAATAAAAATGAAAATAAAAAATACATTCATAATTAGTTCTATTTGTACAGCTTTGAAATGTAAAATTACTCAGACTTCAAGGAATACTACTGCACATGAGAAGATATAGATGAGAATGTTACACTGCGGTATTTCAAAGGACACTAATACTTACAGCTTATCATGAAGCAGTTCTCCCAACTTTAATTCTAAAAGAAACAAAGAGAAAAATCCTCTTAATAATACCATATTTGTACTTAACTTTTAATCTTACGAAAAATGAAACAAACCATTAGTACCTGAAAAATGTGCTTGCATGACTTTAAAATTCATTTTCTAAGAAATGGTTTTACTATTTCTACTCAATTACTAATATAATGTCATCTACTCAGTAAACATTTAAACACTAACTATAAGTTAAACTTCGAGGGAATTAAAAAGTGACCCATCATGGACCACAATATTCCAATAAGAATTACCAACTTCATTAAAAAAAAAAATCACTAGTAAATTTCCCCCTAAGTAAACCTTTTCCTAGAACTAATTGCTCTTTCTCAAGTTGTTTTTAAACCACTTCGTATCATAATCTAATCTCTTTTTGTCCCAGGAACAGTGTCAAAACTATTTTTTAAAATTACATTTCACTTAAATAATGCAGAAAACACTTGAGTAAAGAGCTAATCAAAAAAGTGTTCTGCCCCTATAAAGCAGTCCTCAACTTTGGCTGCATATTAGTATTAACTGAGGAGCTTTTGAAAATCCCGATGCACAAGCATCACCCCACGTCACTTAAATCCTAGGGGTGCGAGCTATGCAGCAGTCGTAAAGCACTCTAAGTGATTCAATGTGTAGCTAGAGCAGGAACCACTACTGTAACATTTGAGTAGCTTCACTATTGATGGTCAAATCCTGTGGAAGGTATAAACTTCTTTAGAAGCAGTTTTCAGAACTTTACTCATCTTCCTAGCTAATCATAGTTAAATAACATTTTTAACAGTTCCATGTACCAAAACAGATAAATTAATGAGAAGCGTGTATCAAAATACTACAATAAAGCATAATAGAACATACAGCAATTCTCAAAGATGGTCTGGGAACCCAGGAATCTGTGATGTTAAAATTACTTTCACAATAATATTAAAATTGTCTTTGTCACTGTGTTGACATTTGCACCGATGCTACAAAAGCAATGGTGTGAAGAGGGGAAAAAAAAGCAATTGTGGGCAAAACTGCTGTAGCTTCAGCACAAATCAAGGCAGTGGCTCCAAGCTAAACGGTGTATTCTTCACCTCCATGCACTTGCAGTTAAAAAGACAGAAATATTTTTTAAATTTCAAAGAAGTATTTGATGAAGGAGTAAACATTATTAATCTCAGCACCAGGACCAAGGCGCAGCAAGTGAGCCACCTATGTTGCTAAATTTTAGGAGGCACTCATGTTCAGTACCTCACTCACTTCACTCAAGTGCCAGCCCTGATTAATCTTACTAAATCTCAACCTCTGAGTACATATGTTTTTAATACTCTATTTGACAAAATGGGAAGTATACATAAATACTTCTGCTGCATACCAAATTAAGAGGATGTCTCGAGGAAAAGCACTTGCACAGTTACCATGGAACACCATTTTTACTTGAAAGAACAATTGACAAAATTATTTAGCCCTGAAAATGTGGGATTTTTCTCAAAAATGAACTGAGTTTATCACTTCAAGAAAAACTATGTTGCCCATGATAAAATTTGAACGTTTAAGCAAAAATGACAATTCTTGAAAACATGTATCTGCCACTGTGAGTGTGACAGTTTCCCAACACTTAAAAAAGACTTTTCTGGATGATATTGGTGGTGATGTTAACAAATGTGCTTTTTATTATTGTATTAAATAAGTGTTTCAACATTTGGAAGATCTGCTTAACTCTCTAAACCAATATTTTGCAAATGGCAATGCATGTTACAAAATTAGGCATGAATAAAAGATCCATTCAGAGGTGAAGACAGAACAACGTTATTTTAACGTAACAGAACATGAAAAGTCCACTGATATGGCTTCAGGTTCCACACTGCAACTAATCTTTAAGAAACTACCAACTGTCAAGTTTCGGTACAGTATCAAAGAAGAATATGCACAATTATCTGAAAAGGTTCCTCCATTTTTCAACTACCTATTTGGTGAGGCCAGCTTTACTTCATATACTTCAACTAAAACAACATGCAGCAACAGATTGAATACAGAAGCAGATGTGGAATGCAGGTGTCCTATATTATGCTGACATTAAAGAGCTTTTCAAAAGTATAAAACAAATCCACTCTTTTAAGTTATTTTTGCTTTGGGAAAATACATTTATTTTTCATTAAAAAAATGTTATGTTAACATGCAATGGGTTTATCATTTTCAAATGAATTAATAAGTATTTTTTAAATTTCTCAGCTTTAAATCCTAATACAGTAAACATCAATACATCTATAATACACATAAATAATAATTTCTAAGAGTGTGATTTTTAAGAGTATAATGGGGTCCTGAGAGCAAAAAGTTTGAGAACTGGAGACAGCCCCGTGGTGGAGTGGTTAAAGTTCCATGCGCTCCACTTCGGCAGCCCAGGTTCGGATCTCAGGTGCGGACCTACTCCACTCATCAGCCATGCTGTGGAAGCATCACACATACAAAATAAAGGAAGATTGGCACAGATGTTAGCTCAAGGCGAATCTTCCTCAAGCAAAAAAAGAGGAAGATGGCAATGGATGTTAGCTCAGGGCAAATCTTCCTCACCAAAAAAAAAAAACCAGTTTGAGAACTGCTGTAATAATCTATCACATACTTAGGGTAGATATGGATACCAAATAGCTTCACCAAACTTAAAAATAAACACTCCACTGACCTAGATGACTCTCATAAGGTCCCTTAGATCCCCAATAACTAGATCACTCACTAGTAAACAACAAGCAATAAACCTTAAAATTTCCTCAATAAGCATAATTCAAGCACTTTCACTGCATGATCAATAACTGGACATAGAATCATGATCTTGTGGATGTGAGTTACTTAGGTCTTATCCAACCAGGCAGCAGTTGCCAAAACATCTAGTGAGAAGAATGTTTTACATTTATCATTAGCAGTCAGAGCAATGACATCATTACACATCATGTAGTCTCTGGAAAATTCCACTGTATACTAATAAGAGAATAAGAATCAAAAAGGCAAGTTGGGGCCGGCCCAGTGGCGCAGCGGCTTAGTCCGCGCTTGGCAGCCCGAGGTTCGCCGGTTCGGATCCCGGGCGCCCGCTGACGCACTGCTTGTCAGCCATGCTGTGGCGGCGTCCCATATAAAGTGGAGGAAGATGGGCACGGATGTTAGCCCAGGGCCAGTCTTCCTCAGCAAAAAGAGGATGATTAGCAACGGATGTTAGCTCAGGGCTGGTCTTCCTCACAAAAAAAAAAAAAGGCAAGTTAACGTCTTAATATTACCATGAAAATAGTTCTGACCTCACATAACCTGTGAAAAGATCTTAGAGATCCCAAGGATCACCACACCAAATCACTGAATTAAGTTAACACAGTGATAAAAAACAAGTTACTTCTAGGGGCCAGTCCTGTGGCCTAGTGGTTAAGTTCAGCACACTCTACTTTGGCAGCCCAGGTTCAGTTCCTGGACACGGACCTACACCACTCGTCAGTGGCCATTTCTGTGGTGGCGACCCACATACAAAAATAGAGGAAGACTGGCACCGATGTTAGCTCAGGGTATCTTCCTCAAGCAAAAAGAGGAAAACTGGCAACAGATGTTAGCTCAGGATGAATCTTCCTCAGAAAAAAAAAAATGTTACTTCTAAGTTAATGCCTTAAGTAGGTGCAATAGTATATAGCTTAAACCACTTAGAGCAAAGGGTAAAAATAGGAGGAAAAGTCGATGATTCAATATTTCTGTGATGATCCTGACAATAAACCATCATTTAATTTTATCCTCATTCTCATATAAGGCATGAATAGACCTGCCGTGAGAAAAATTTAACTTAATTTTGTGGGTTACAGAATTTCATGACATCTTACTGAGGACAGCCTTCCTTTTGCCTTGGAAATGAACAGTGAATCATAACTTATGGCTGGAGTTTGGGTATGCAGCAGTGCTAAGCACTTGAAGGATGTAATCATTCTCCTAAAGAAATGTAATCCAACCAGACACAGAAAAACATGCAACTACGTAGCAATGCAAATACACTTTACCATCTTATAAATGAGAAGATCATCTGTAAACTGGTATTACAGATCTTTGAATAGATTTCTACAAAGAACATTATAAATGATGGTTAAGTTCCCTGCTAGGGTCCCTATAAAAGGCCTACTGAATCTACGATACAGCCAAAATCCAGTATCATTGTAATAGCGATACTTAAACAGATCCATTCAAGTTTACTCCGGGGTAAAGGTGGCCAATCGAACACATGCAACTTTTAATTCCCTCCTGAAATCTCGCGAAAGCAACAGGAGAATTTTTTTAAGGTATAAACCCCAAAGAAAAGGAAAAACTGGCGCAGAAATAATTCAACAAAACTGGGAAAACTTGGAAACAGAAAGACAAGTAATTTCTCAGCAAACCCCAGAAAACTGAATCCTAAAGCCAGCATGGAAAAAGCCAAAAATCAACCTGATTTATCACTTACCTCTGAAAGTGAGGGTAAAGGGGAGCTAAAACATGGAGGACTGAGCAGTCAGTCAGCCCAGAGCCCTGACCTAATTTACAGAGCAGGGTAACTGCCCCTCCCTCACCCTGGATAATACTGAAGACTTTCCTTGAAGAGGGCAAAACAAAAAGTCTCCAGGGAAATAAGGTTATTTGAAGGCCAGGGTACAGTACTGGAAAGAGGAGGCATTAAATAAATATGTGAAACCCCCGACCTCTTCCCTCACTTAACTGTTAAATCAAGGACAGTCAAGTCAAACCTTCAACCTCAAGGAAGGAGGTTAGACAAATTTTCTCTACAGAATACAATCTTTCCAAGAGCAAAGAGCTAAATAACTGACATCAGTGGTTCTCCAACACAAAAGCCAAGTAAAATCACCTGACAGTGAGTCCCACTCAAAAATTCAGAGCTTTCAATTGGCTTTTTGCTCCCTGACCCTTAGACAGGCAACAAAGGATTCTTAGCTATCTGAAGTAATTCCCCAATCCGAAAGACAGAAACCAAATGGAACAAACTAAAAAAAGGCAAGTTGAAGGAAAGACACTACAGAGGGCAACAAAAATTCAAAAGAACTATTATTATCCTTAGAGAGATAAAATAGGACACTTTATTTTTTAAAAAAAGGAACATTCAGAGAAAAAAAATTTTTTTAATTAAAAATATTATAGCAGAAAAGAAAATTCAGTAGAAGGTTAGGAAGATAAAGGAGTCTTAGTCCATTTGGGCTGCTATAACAAAAAAATACCATAAACTGGGTGGCCTATAAACAACAAACTTATTTCTCACAGTTCTGGAGGCTAGAAAGTCCAAGATCAAGGCACCAGCAGATTAGGCGTCTGGTAAGGGACCACTTGCTCGATGCCCATCTTTCTGCTGTAACCCCACATGGTGGAAGGGACTATAGAGCTCTGTGGGGTCTCTTTTATAGAAGCACTAATCCCATTCACGTGGGCTCCACTCTCATGATCTAAGCATCTCCCAAAGGCACCACCTCTTAATACTGTCACACTGGGCATTAGGTTTCAATATATAACTTTGAGGGACACAAACATTCAGTCCAAAGCATTGAGGAAAAAGACAAAGAAATGGAAAACAGGCAAGAAAGGATAAGAAAAACAACTAGAGGATCAGCCTAGGAGGTGCAATATCCAAAAACCAGATACAGAAAAAACAAAGAGGAAATAGAGTAATTCAAGAAAGTTTTCCAGAAGTGAAGGATCAGACAAAGTGAAAGGGCTCCAGAGTCGTCAACAAGGGAAACCACTGTGAAAGTTCTGGACACAGGAGAAACAGCAGATCCTAAAAAACTACATATGAAAGCTCAGGAATCAGAATGTCATCAAACTTCTTAATAGCAGTATCAGAGCAACAAATCAATAGGCAACGCCCTCAAAATTCTCATTTTCAGACATCCAGAGCCTCAAAGATTTTTATCTCCCATGTGCTTTACTCAGGAAGATAATACAGATGTCCAATCAAAACAAGAGGAAAAAGTAAGACTCCGTGGGCTGGTGATGAAGGAAAATCTCAGGATCACACTTGGTACAACAGGCAAGAAGTCCAGATTGGAGCAAAGTAAGGGGCATGAGAAAAAATTTCTTTACAGATATGAAAACAGAATGTCTGATGCGTCTGAATGTCTTAAGCAGATTTAGACAACTGGTGAAGAGTCTAAGGTAGAATTAAAGATAAGTACAGTCGTGCACTGCATAACAACACTTAGGTCAATAGACCACATATACAACAGTGGTCCCATAAAATTAGTACCATAGAGCCTAGGTGTCCAGTAGGCTATATCAGCTAGGTTTGTGTAAAGACACTCTACAATGTTTGCACAGCAAAAAAATTGCCTATCGACCCACTTCTCAGAACGTATCCCCACAGAGATACACGACTGTACATGGATTTTGGGTAACAATTTTTTGTGTAAAACAGAAGAACGGTGCAGGAAGAGAAAAGTATTAACAGTTTTACTCTCTGCCTCAGCTATGAATAATATTTGCATATCCATAGTCTAGATGGTACTATATGGGAGGGAGGTCCATAGGTAATGCCAAAATTGGGAGTGAGAGGAATCAAGAAGGAGCAACAAAAGCATGCCATCTAGAACCATGAATACCAAAATAACCAGCTAAAAGGGGGAAAGTGGTGACTTCTGAGGACACCTTTTCTATTGACCAAAGCTCCTAACATAAAGCAGGATACACAATACAAGATTAAGGGGGAAATCTGATAAGACGCATTCAACAATGCAGAAGAGCCCTCAAAGTGCATCATAGGTCCCATTTCCTTCCCACTGCTTGCTCCATGTTAATACTAGTTGTTAAAGGTGTTAAGAAATTCAATATCTCTTTGCTCCTTTCCTGAAGAATCGAGGGTCAGAGAGGTTAAATGATAGCTGAACATTCTTGAAAGTAATATAAACGGAGTGAACTACACAGTACTCCTGACAGTTTGGGCAGAATAAATTTGGGGGGGGTGGCTATCCTGTGCATCTAATGGTTAGCAGCATCCTTGGTGCATACCCACTAGACAGCAGTAGCACCCCCACCCCTCACTGTGACAACCAAACATGTCTCAAGACATTGGCAAATGTCTCTTGGGCAAAACCACCCCTGGTGGAGAACCATTTATTAAAGCTACCCACAATTACCAGTATTTCCCACTCCATCCATGCCCCACCACTGAAAACATTCTTGATAGTATGGAAGAAAGAAAATATAATCTTCATTTCCAAAACTAAAATCACTTAAAAAGATATTTTACAGGTTGCCCAGATCTTTCACCAGGAAAATATCTGTCAATCTCTCTCCTCTTAGAACAAAGTGCTAACAAACAGCAAATTCCTAGAACAATGATTCTCAAACTGGGGTTTGTGGATTTGGGGGAGATTGTGAAAGTTTTATCAACAATCTATACGTCTTCTACAGTAATTGTTAAATGCTATGTAATCAGTTCAACAATAATCTTTTGAAAAGATTACAGGGCTGGCCCAGTGGTTAAGTTCGGCATGCTCCACTCTGGCAGTCCAGGTTCAGTTCCTGGGCGCAGACCTACACCACTCAGCGGTGGCCATGCTATGGCGGCGACCCACATACAAAATACAGGAAGACTGGCACAGATGTCAGCTCAGGGTGAGTCTGCCTCAAGCAAAAAGAGGAAGACTGGCAAAAGATGTTAGCTCAGGGCAAATCTTTCTCAGCAAAAAAAAAGATTACAGAAACATATTCCAGACCAACTGGAAGATAACACTAAAATCAAGTATTGCCAAAACTTCAGCACCTGAACTCATGTTCATACTTATGCTCATTCCAGGCAATCACCTAAAATGACAGCATTTAATGTAATGTAATGGTTCTCTAACTTCTGAAGTCCAAGATCCAGATATTCTCTAGTTTAAAAACATGGCCTCAGAATATTCATTTATTAAAAAAAAAAAACATATATTGAGCACCTACAAATGTTCTGTGTGATATAAGATAAAACAGAAAGGAAGATAAACAAGAAGCTTAAGCATCCCAGATTTTAAGAGAAGAGAAAGCAATAAAAGAAGTTTCCCAAAAGTACTGGAAGAGCTGAAATAACTGGCCTTAAACAGGTATCTGTGATAAAGACTGACCAAGAAAGAATAAGCTAAGCCAACAAACAGAGAAGAAAATGGGAAGAGAGGATGGGCCCATATCCTCCTAGACTAGAGCTTAAAAAGAATGGAAGTAATGACAGCCAACCTTGGCTTACCTCTGGGCTATAGACACCTGATGATGTCATCATCCTAGGAGAGGTTACTGGCTATCCAGAGTGTGTGGAAGAAGGGAATCTGGTAGGCAGAAGAAGAAGGAGCAGCGTATACTTTATGATCATTTATGTTTAAGTGAAATTTCTAAGTTGTGGGTTTATAATTCAGACAGCACCTAAATATACACAACCAAATGGAATACAAAGATCAGAGATTTTTTACAGGTAGCAAAACGAGATGGTTTAAATTAGGCAGTTTCCTAGAGAAGCAACATTCAGAAGTGTTATTCAGAAGAATGATATATTACCTACCAGGCAAAATAAAAGTGATGGCACCACTGCTCTAGAAAATAATTTGGAAAAGAAAAAAATCAAGAGCCCCAATGTCGGTTATAAGAAATATGTGCCATCTGTCTAATAGAAAATAAAAGAAATGATGAAAGTTAGAATTTGATCCAGAGGACTTTGAAGAGCCACTAAAAGAGTTAAGTAGAAATGTACATGAAGAACACTGTCCTCAGTATGCAGACTGTTTTAAGGTACCAAAAAAAAAAAAAAATCACCAAAGTCCACCCAAATGCCATCACACTATTACCAAAGAAGAGAAAGCACTGCAATAAAGAAAAGGATGTAATAATGATGCCGACCCTGATATCAGTTCCCCTACATTGAACCCAACATATATGGGGTTAAAACCAAAAGCACTCATTCCCCAGCCCAGCTCCTCTAAGTTACATTCACATATAGATGTCAGTGGTTTTAAACCTCTGTATCCCTAAACTTCACAAAGCAAGGGGGGGGGGGTCCCGAGAATAACAAGCAGCTGAAGCTGAAGCTCCCCAACTCCTTGGCTTCCTGGCACCGAGAGCCACCATTCATCACGGAGGATGACACCTGCAGCTTCTCTTATCTTCACCAAATACAGGCTGATGGGAGGATGCCGAACTATGAACTACGAGGCCACAGCTCCCCCTCTCCTATCTCAAACCTCGTAAACTTTGTAACTGTTAATTGGCAGCAGCAGTTTCTTCTTTCTTCTCCCCAGGCCCGACTTCAGGTGGCCCGAGAAGATCGATGGAGCCTAAACCTCCTGCTGTAGATAGGGATAACAACTGGCGTGGCACCAGAACATCTGGGACCCTCATAAATTTTCTCTCACCAAATGGTTCAAGTCACACAGATAACACATTCCTTCCATAGATTTTCGTTTAAAAACCCCAGCTCCTGGGGCCTCAGGAGGACTGCGGACTTTGAGGCATTAGCCCACCATAGCCTCATTTTGCCAGCAAAATTAAACTTTTTTTCTCTTCCTCAATCCCTTGTCATTGTGTTCATTGATTCGGCTATGGTGACAAGGTCCCGGTTTTTTGGCAACACTAATATCTGTTTTAAATTGAGTTTTCAGAAAGTTGCTAAGACAGAAGTGTAAACTATAACTGAGGTTACACATCTGATTATTTCAAGGAAAAAAAAACAAATTATTAATACCACAAGTTCAAGAGCTGCCAACAGCCTTTAGTCCTAAATCTATATGTAAAGGAAGATTAATTCTGTATCAACTTTTTAGTTTCAAAAGTATACTTTACATTTGTGCCATCTGAGACAGTGCAAGAGCTAATTATGGAAGAGTTAATAAGACAGTTTGATGTTGGCAACAAAATGAATGCCACCCCCTCTCAATCCACACTCAAGCAGAGATTAAACCATATCTCCTATTCAAGGTTCTTTCCACAAAGTAGCAGAATTACTCATTGTTCCTCAAACATACAACTCTCACTAAACTGTGGCTGTCATGGTTCATCTTGTCTAGAATAATTCCCTCACATTCACTCATCAAAACTCAACTGCTCCTTTAAGGCCCAACTCGAGGCATATATACATCACAAAACCTCTCCCATTTAGGTTCATAATGACAACACGAATATAGATCACTTAAATCAGCATAAGATGTTAGGTATGATCCACTTAATAGTTTAAGATCTCTGAGTACAAAAACTACATTGTAACTTATACTTCTTTCTCTTTCCCTTAGATAACATATATGGGCAGTCACCCAACTTCGAGTCTGATGTTCTTTCCACTATCTCGCTTAGGCATCCTTTAACTGGACGTTTTCAAAACAAAGGGCAGGCACATGATTTACAGTTTTGCTTATACTCAGCTGGCTCCCCTTCCACCTGCAGCTGCTCCAAGTCTTTACCCCTCTCCTTAAGAGTACTACTCTAAACATTCCAGCCTCGTCATCACTGAAGTCCTAACCCTCTCGTTCACTCAGAAAATAGAAGCCATCAAGGTGTAAATCCCTCCACCATTCCTCCCCATCCACTTAGTAATGTACCAAAAAAAAAGGAAAGGAATATATCTGTATTTTCACCACCCTAATCTAGTTCCTCCTGTCTCAGTATGTCCTTATTCTTTTTCCCCAAGTTAATTTCTCTATTATGTGCTTGATCCCATTGTCTCTTCAATTCAAGCTCTCACTCCATCATTTGTTCCTTTCTCTTATCTTCAATCTCTCCCTACGATCCTCCTCCTCCAACAACAAACACCACGCTCCTTTCTCCAATCATTCATAGAACTGTGTGCCAGGCAATGTTCTGTGTGCTAGGGTTACAGACAAAATCTCTGCACTCACTCAGCTTACATTCCAGTGGGTGAGACTGACAATGAAAAGTAATTGAAAATGATGGTTTCTGACAGTGGATAAGTGCTACAAAGAAAATAAAACAGGGCGATTCAACTGAGATGGAGTTGGATAGAAGAGAATGAGGGGGTCATTCTGCTTAGATGGGTTGTTTTGAGAAGTCCTCATTGGAGAGGTAACATTTAAGCGGTCAGGAAAGAGCCAGCTATATGAAGACCTGGGGGCAAAGCAATTTAAGACAGAGAAAATGAAATATACAAAGGCCCTGAGGGGAACCTCATGTGTGTTTAATGAGATAAGAATGACCTTGTGACTAACATAGTGAGCCTAGTGAAGCAATGGTACAAGAATGAAGTCTCAAGTGGTAGGCAAGCACCAGACCTTACAGGTCATGGGGAAGGAGTTTGGATTTTATTCTACATTCAACAGGAAGCCACTGGAAAATCTTAAGCAGGGAATGAAGTGATCTGATCATTTTAAGACCTCAACTATACAATACTACTACCTTCTTTAAAAGGGCAAAAGAATTCCTATTTCCACAGTTTGAAATTATTGCTATGTACTCTCCAACCTGTTCCTTGAAGTTAGAAAATTTTAATAGAAGAAACTACCTCAACATCTGTATTTAATGCTGTATCAAATATATACTGGCTTTAAATGAAAGTTAAAATTAGAGAGCAGAGTATGAGTAAGTGTGGTTTAACAAACTTGATAAACCACACTTACCTGTTGATTTCTTTTCATTTACTGAGATAGTTTAGAAATCATAATTGAGATTTTATTTTACCCTTTCCCAGATTCTGAACTTCTAATCCAAAAATTCAAACTCACCTCGACAAGCTTCTTCAAAATCTTGGGTTATGTCCACCCAGCTTGTATTGCTTTTCTCCATTTTTTCTGGTATACTGAGCTCCCATCCTGAATCATCATCTTCTACAGAAGCTTTCATAACCATTATACCTATAAAATTAACACTGGTGTAAAAGAAAGGATGTAGCTTTCAGGACAAGAGTATTTGCTAACCGTGTGTGTGGGTTTAAGTATTAGATGAAAGTCTTACTAAACTGTTTAAGCAGAGCTCTTCTGAGTCTGAAGACAGTACTGGAAAAAATTACCTTAATGCAATTAAATCTCTCATTAACACTACTGCTGCTCCTTAGCCCACCACCTGCCAGTGCTCATAGAGTTTGCCTTTCCACCACTTAACCAGAAAATTCATCCCACCAGTGACCTAAACCGAACCAACTCCAGAGCTTTCAACACTGGCCACAAATGACCAAGCCACTCTTCAGGGTCCCCTCTCGCAGCCCAGGACCCCTTGCGGCAACTACTCAAGACAAGGTGGTCCCTCACCTGCCAGGAGCTCGCTGGGCCAACCCGTCCCGGGCCGAGCAGGACCCCGGCACAGCCTCGCCGGTGGGGGGCACGGCGTGCGGGAGCGCACCGCGGGGTCCCACCCGCCCGGCCTGGGGGCACACCTGAGGCGGGACCCGCCCCACGTCCGCCCCACCCGGGTCAGCTCGGCCCGGCTCCACAGAGCGCGTTCGCAAGGACAGGGCTGTCGCTGCGCGGGAGGGCGGGCACGCCGGTGCCAGGTCGATGCCTCGGAAACACCAGGCAGGGCCGGGGCTTCGGCGGGCACCGGGCACAGGGAGCCCGCAGGTCCTACCTGAAGCGCGGCGGGAGGGCCGGGGCCGCAGGGTGACCTGGCGTCCCCAGGTCCGCCACACGCGCGGAGGCTGCGGCTCTCGGACCCCAAAGGGAGGGAGTCTCAATGGCTCCGCACAGGCGGTCCCTACCTACTTTTCCCGTGACCACCCGCGCCAACACGCACCGTCCCGACCGCGGAAATAACGACGCCGCCTCAGCCGCCGCCGCCGCCGCCGCCGCCGCCCCCTCCCCTCTCAGCCTGGCCCCACCGGCCGCGTGCGCGCATGCGTACGCCCGATGCGCGCGACCCCGCCCCCTCTCCCTCACTCCCGGGGACTTTGCGCTCCCCGGCCACACCCCCTCCCTCGCCACCGCCGCCGTTCGGCCGATGGCGGCCTTCTTCTCTCCTCGCGGGATTACAGCCAATCGCGAGACCGGAAGCTACCTCCCTCTCTCAGCCTCAGGCCCAATCCGGGCTAGTGGGCTGGTCCCAGTGGGGGGCGGAGCCTGGAGCCTGGAGCCCGCCCCGCCCTGCGCGGCTCCCTGGGAAATTCTTAGAAAGGTGACGCGAAGGCGGAAGGAAGCAATGGATGTACGCGTAGACGGTTGCAGTTACCGCTGTGAATGAAAAACCCGGCTCCGAGCACTCCATCGAGCTCGTGCTGCCTAACCGACGCCGGATATGTTTCCTAGACAGCGCCTGGGGGTTTCGTGAGGGAAAATAGAAACAGAATATCTGCAGAGTCAAGACAGCCATTTTCTTTCAGGCTCGGACATGTTTTAGTTTTTTCTTAAAACTTAGTAATAAAATGATCAGTTTTAAAGTGAGGTTATGTAAATAGACTGGCACGAGTAAGAAATGCATCTTTACCACTACATACTTATTTAAGTGGCCAAAATTTAAGAAACGATACCAAATGTTGAGGAGGATGTGGAGCAATAGGACCTCTCATACGTTGCTGCTGGGAATGCAAAATGGTACAACCACTTTGGTAAACAATTTTTTTCTTATAAAGTTAATCGTATACTTATCATATGATCCAGCAATTCCACTCCTAGGTATTTACTTGGGAATGAAAATATGTATCCATACAAAAGCTTGCACATTAACTTTCATAGCTTTATTTTTAATAATCAGAAAGTACACAACCCAAACGCTCATCAACTGCTGAATGGATGAACTACTTGTGTATCCATACTATTCGTAATTATCAACAAACAAGGATGAACTACTTGACATACAAAAATAAGAATCTCAAGAATATTTTGAGCAAAGGAAATCAGAGGCAAAAGAGTATGGTTGCATTTAAATGAAACTCTAAAAATAGACTAATCTTTAGTGACAGAAAACAGAGCAGTGACTGCCCCCGTGTCAAGGAAGGGTTAACCGGCGTAGGGCTAGGTGATTTGAGGTGATGGAAATGTTTTGTATCTTGATGATGGTGGTGGTTATATGGGTGGATGCTTTTGTAAAAATTCATTGAACTATATACTTACAATGTGTGTTTTATTGTCTGCAAATCGAACTTCAATGAAGTTGACTTTTAAAAAATAAAAAAATACATCTCTATGTCTTTTACAGAATAATATGCTTCCTATTTACCAGGAGCTTGTAAATAGGGCAGGAGCTTTGCCTATTTTGATCAAAGCTGTATCTCTAGCATTTAGGGCAGTGGTTGGCATATAGTAGGTACTCACTAAATCCATCAAGGATGAGAATGTAGAAAAGAATTACAGTAAAACAGAAATTTATATTGTTTCTCCAAAACCATTTGATGATCTTTGCAGAGGCCATAAGAAATCTAGAAAAAGATGAATTGACTGCATGTGAGTTATTCAGTATCATGTGTAGATTGTGACAAAAAGTGATGTAGCAAACACACAGACACACACAAAACACCAATTTTTGAAATAAGAATGCTTCAGAACTCAAAAAAATCATCAGAACAAAGCAGCCAAGTGAAACAGGATTGTCTTAATTTCTTTACTAAAATTGTAATTTATTTGAAATTCAAATTCATTTTCACAAGTTCTAATTACCTCTCTGCTTTAAATTAAAAACCATTTTCCCTGAAAAAGAGAGGTTTAACTTATGATGACATCCCGTAATCTTCAGTGTTGAAAAGTGATGGACATTTTAGACATTAGATAGACTACATGATGAATAAATGAATGCAAAGGAAATGGCTGACAAATAATTGGTCTACCTACACAAGCCTATAGACACAGAGTAGATGGGCATTTTTGGAGAGCCGGAAACTAATAACAATGAGTTAAAATCTTGACTCATAAAATTCTAAGTATTCCATGCTTAAACTCTTGTGTTGAGAGGAAATTTAGCTTGACATCATCGTATTGTACTCACAGCAGAAACCAGTGTAACATGAGTTTGATAAAAGCAGAGCTGCCAGTCAAAGTGAATTTTACGTTTGACTATATTCGGTTTTACCACTACATAAAAGAAAGAAAGGATGTCCTAAAGGCTGCAGGCAATTGAGAGAAATGCTTTCAAAAACGGAAATAGAAAGAGTGAAATTATTGTACTGTATCATGTGACAGAAAGAAATATGATGTTATTTTTTATTAACTATAGATAATATCAGTTAAGTTAGTCCTATTGCATTTAGGTTCTCTTTTTTGAAAGTCTTACATTTATGTATCTTAAGAGCATAGTAATCCAATAAAGAGTTATAAAAAAGTTAAAATAGGGGCCAACCCCATGGCTTAGTGGTTAAGTTTGTCCTTGCTCTGCTTCAGTGGCCCAGGTTTGGTTCCCAGGCACAGACCTACACCATTCATTGACAGCCATGCTATGGCAGCAACCCATATACAAAATAAAGGAAGACTGGCACAGATGTTAGCTCAGGGTGAAACTTCCTCAGCAAAAATAAAAAGAACAGTTAAAGTAGACTTCTGTATTAGGGGATAATGTATAAGCATCCTCTGTATGATAATGATATATCAACATTATAAATATATTTTTGTATTTTTCCCACACATTTTTAAATAGTTTTTCGTACTATCAATTACCGCTAATTGTCTTTGCTAACTAGTCCTATTGTTTTGTTTAAATAACAGCATTTAAGTAACAGAAAATTAAATACAGAATATAATTTCAAATAAACATCTATTTTCATAATTTTATGTTAAAGTACTAACGCGTATATTTATTATACATCTTTTTCTCCTAATATGGTTGTGTCCTGGATTGACTCTCTAAAAACATAGTCACCCTACTTCACTCAGTGAATGTACTGTCATTTACTCAACCATTTCTCTGTTGATGGACATTTAGGTTGTTCCCAGGGTTTTACCATTATAAATAATGCTATCATGCATAGCTGTGTGCAGATGCTTTTTCATAGTTTTGCAAGTGTATCTTTGAGCTAAATTCCTATAAGCAGAATTTGGGGTCTAACTATACATGCATATGTAATTTTGCTATTGCTAAATTCCCATCTATCAAGTTTGTTTCTTTTTTTATTTCCACCAGCAACTTATGAACGTGCGTACTTTCCCATAGACTCATCAATACAGTATGTAGTCAAAATTTTGGAACTTTGCCAAACTGCTAAGTGAGAAAAATGGTATCTCAATGTAGTTTTAATTTGCATTCTCTTATCATGAGCGAGGTAGAAAATCTTTTTATCTTTTAAGAGCAATTTGCATCTTTTCTCTAGCCTATTTTCTATAGGATTATTGGTTTTTTTCTTTTCTACTTTTTTTGTGTGTGTGTGAGGAAGACCAGCCCTGAGCTAATATCCGTTGCTAATCCTCCTCTTTTTGCTGAGGAAGACTGGCCCTGGGCTAACATCCGTGCCTATCTTCCTCTACTTTATATGGGACGCCACCACGGCGTGGCTGATGAGCAGTGCATCGGCGGGCACCCGGGATCCGAACCTGCGAACCCCGGACTGCCAAGCACGGACTAAACTGCTGTGCCACCGGGCGGCCCCTTTCTTTTCTACTTTTAAGAAACTCTATATATTAACTCTTTGTGATTTAAGTTGCAGTTTTTTAAGCCAGTGTGTCATTTGTCTTTTTACTTTGTTTTAGGTTGTTTTTCTATTTGCTATGCGAAAGAATTTTTTTAGTCAAACTTGTCAACAAATATGTCATTTAGAACCATGGATATTATTGAGATCCCAAAAGAAGACGGTGTCAAGAGGGAAGCTCACTCAAAATTGAGTCCTGAGGAACCCCAACATTTAGAGATGAGGTAGAGGACGAGGACTTCGTAAAGGACGCTGAGAATAAAGACTGAAGCAGGAGAACCTGGAGGCTGAGTCACTGAATCTGAGAGAGATGTTAACTCCCAGTTATTCCTTTAATAACAACACTCATACATACACAACTTACAACCACTCTCCTGGAATTTCAAAATTCCTTTTCATAAATGATTTTCAAGCAGTTTCCAGGGACCTATCAAATGAATTTTTTACTAAAATAGCATTAATTACATAGGTAGATTTCTTACATTCCATTAAAGAGTTGTCTAATGCGTAGATATTGAAACACAAACTTCTATCAAAAGGGAAGTGAGTGTAGCAGACGATCAATCAATTCTGACAAAATATGAAGTTAATAAATTGGAAAAGAAATTGAAAGAGTAGAGAAATACTGAAAAAACTTATGAATTAGATAAATTTTAGATCCTAATTTAAATACACTGTAAACAATTTGAAACTATTGAGCATATTTGAATACTGACTGGATATTTGATATTAAGAAATTAAATTTTTTAGGTAATATAATGGTATTGTAATATTTTTTTTAAAACAAGAATCTTCATTTTTTTAAGAGATTCATACTGAAATATTTGTAGAGTGAAAAGATATGATGCCTGGTATTTGCTTCGAAATCATACAGTGGGGTTGGGGGTAAGTGGATAGAGGTAGATAATTGTGTAAGATGGTGATTGATATAAGAGTTCATTATACTATTCTCTCTATTTTTGTATATGTTTAATTTTTTCATAGTGAAAGTTTTCTTTTAGAAAGAAGTTAATAGCCAAATGTCTGTCCCTAATGGCTTTATCTGATTGAAGGGAAAAAATGATCTTTATTCTGCTGTATTACCACAGTCCCAGCAATATGAGTAACATGAAACATTGCAACAAGGATGCTGCTACAAAATAAAACATGTTAGTGTGAAAACTGCAAAGTAAATTGGGAATTTACAATGGTCTTCCTTTAATTGTTATGCTAAACAGTTACTGTTCAATGACCTAAATTCTTTTTAAGTGTTTATTAAAATTTTACTACAATAACCACTAGGTATATTTCTTGTTATAAAACCAATATAAAAAGTTACTCATGGATGTATAATCCAAAATATAAAAATCACCTATAATCCCAGACTGAGAGATGACCTTTGTTCATACTGTTCATTCATTTTTCCATACATGTATATGCTTTTATTTTGTTTTATTAAAAGTGGGTTCTCACTGTACATACTGTTTTATATTTTATTTTTTAACTTCAAAATGGATTATGAATATCTTTCACATTAATAAAAATTATTGTAGGGGCTGGCCCGATGGCATAGTGGTTAAGTTCGCACACTCCACTTTGGCAGCCCCGGGGTTCACAGGTTCGGATCCTGGGGGCATCCTACACACCACTCATCAAGCCATGCTGTGGTGGCATCCCACATACAATATAGAGGAAGATGGGCACAGATGTTAGCCCAGGGCCAGTCTTCCTCAAGCAAAAAGAGGAGGATTGGCAACAGATGTTAGCTTAGGGCCAATCTGATATAATAAATTATTATTATAAATAAATCTGATATAAAAAATTATTATAGAACACTCAGACGCACAAGTAGTTTTCCACTCAGGATTTTTTAAATCTCACTCATGTGGTGGTTATTTCTCCTCTGTGATTTTTGATCTGATCAATTTCTTTTTTCCTTATCAGGCTTGTAAGAAGTTTATTTAACTCATAGAATTTTTTCCATTTGTGTTTTTTCCCAAAAACCAGCTTTTTATTTTTTTGTCCTTTTTGTATGTTTTCTAATTAACTAATTCTTATTTTATCCTTATTAATGCCTTCTCAGGGTCTTTTGGTACTCCTTTCCTAATTTCATAAGATGAGTAGTTAGTTCCTTTAATTTTCATTGATTGTATTTAATAATGAGGACATTGAGATGATAAAGTTTCCTCCTATAGGTTTTGTTTATAACATATTCCTATTTCCACTGATTTCTTGATTTGATCTCTTAAATATCTCCTTGATCCAAGCTTATTTCAGAGTGTTTAAAATGTTGGGTCATCAATTTATTATGTATTTTTAGCTTTATTGGCTAATAATCAGATAAGATCCTAAAGCACTGAAATTTCATGTTGATGTACTAAAGTATGAGTCTATTTTCTTTATTTTCATCTATTTTTGCTTGGCATTAAGTGGACCCTTTGAATGTGAAAATACACATCTTTCAGTTCTAGGGAAATTCCTTAAATTGCATTTTATTATATCCTCCCCTTTTTCCTCTATCCTCAACTTCTAGAAATAATACTATTCAGATGTCAAATTTCTTGAACTGGTCCTTTAATTTTTAAAAAATATTTTCTCTATTTAAAGTTTGTTTTTGTTTTGTTTACTGAGAGAATTTTTCAGCTTTATCTCCCAAACTTTCTAACAAATTTTCATTTTTACTATCACATTTTTTAACTTTTAAGAGGCCTTTTATGTTCCCTGAATTTTTTTTCCGTAATAGAATACTGTTTTCCAACTATGCGTTATCTTCTCATATCTCTGATAACATTAATGATATTTTCTCTTTTCCCTGCATACTTTATTTCCTCTACATTTCTTTTCTAATTATTTCAGTCTGTGTCTTTCATACTAGAGACTTCTTCAGTCTGGTGATTCTGGCTGGAAGTTCATATTGAAGCATCAGATTTCAAAGAGTAGATCTGCTCTGCGTTCCCTGTAGTGGCTTGTCAAATGTTGCCTTCACTGTTAGGAGACCTAACTGGGCCATCCAGTTGGTATCTCTCACGTCATTATCTTTGGGTCTTGTGTCTTGGGCTGGTCTGATTTCTTAAAGGCGCTTCTGATCTAGGGCCTTTGTGTATGGCTATGCAAGCTGGGCACTGCACAACTCCAGGGGTGTCATTCACACAAACTGTGTATATGAAAGGCTTGCCCAGAGCTGTGCAACTTAGCAGCTTTGCTCCAAAAATCTGCCAGCTGAACGGCCATTTGGAGTGTAGGAAGAAGGCTGGGAGGTGGGGGAATGGAGAATCACAACATCCTTTATAACATTTTCACTTAATCTCCCTTTTTCATAAGGTACCCCCCTCTCTCATCTGTTCCAGCATCCCTTCTCTACCCCGGCTAGCTCCTCCTCACCAGAGATTCTCTCCCTTGCCCTTTCCAGTCTTCTACAGGGATTAAGAGGCAGTCAGAGCCATATGGAACTGGGGAGGAGATGTCAGGTCCTGGTGCTTCTGAAACACATTCACCTGTTTTTAGCCTCACTCTAACCTGCACCTCTGGAAGTAGCTGGTTCCCTCAGTTCGTGGGTACTTCTGTGGTACAAATGGACGGTTTCTCGGCTTCCCCCACCACTGGCCCACAATCCAGCTTCCGTGGGTCTGCTAAGTCAGTGCCGCCATCCGTGTGCTCCTTATCTTCAAGAACAGTTTGTTTTTTCTTCACCTATTCCTTTTGTCCTTGCAAGTGTGTGCCTTTTCACTTTCATTTTGTGGACATTAACACCTTTGTCCAGTCCTCCATATTTAACAGGAAGTCTGGCTAAGGAATCTTGAGCAAGTCTCCCTAACATGCTCAATTCCAGTGTCCTCATTCATAAAACAATGACTTTACATCGCTCACAGGGTTGTGAGAATCAGAGTTTAGTGGATTGTAAAATTATGTAATGTAGTTCTTTTTCTCCAATTTTCTGATGTTTTGGTTATTCAGTACCACTTGACTACATTGTCTAGAAGCCTATTTAGTATTGAAAGTGAAGTTCCAGTATTCACTTCTGTCACACTCAGATTTGTGGCTGCTTATCTCATTTTTAAACATCTTCGTGGAAAAGGGTCTTGATTTTATTCTCCCATCTCTTCAAAAATCCATTTCAGTGACTTGACTATAAAACTATCATGGTACTTATGCTTCAACTTCTGTACTTTACAAGTACTCAGTGTAGATGAAAAAAAATCATTTTACTTGCCTAAAACCCAGCCTTTCAGATGCTTGATGATTTATTTTAAGGTTCTTATGATTGTCAGCTCTGAGATAAGATGTAAAACCATTTTTATTCCAAACTAAATTGAACCAAAAATATAGATGCTTGCATGAGACATGATCTTATAAATTTCTCTTTATCCTTTAGACATGACTTTTTAGAAGCTATGAATGATCATGTTTCCCTCTTAGAAAATAAATATGAAATGCTACTTTAACCTACCTAGTCCCTAAATATCTGAAGTCCTTGGAGAACTCTGTCAAAGTTAAATAAAAGTTTGGACGACTCAAACAAACGCAAAAAATCATGACGAGAATTTTGTTATTAATAGAATGGTATATTTCTGTGCCAGTTATTTTTAAATGCTTGAGTACAAACAAGTGAGATTTATGTTCATTGGTGTTATTAAGTGGGAATATATAACATGAAGTTAAGACTAAGAATATGATTCATTCCAAACTGGAATGCAGTAGCTAAAGAAGAATGCAGAATGAGATCTATTCTAACACTCTTTCTCACAAAATGATTACAAAATAATTTGAAAATAATCCAGATAAAATATACTGGCAAGTATGTAGAGAAAAAAAGATTATCTGTTACAAACTATGATTAATAACTTTTCCAGTACTGCTCTAGCCTTTTTCTCCTTAGGGACATTCAGGAACGTAATATAAAGTCAGCACATGAGTATTGGGATATCTGGAGATATAAAGAATTTGAAGACACATCATAACTTCCAGGTTCTACAAGAATCTAAGCTATGAGACACGTTCTTCTACACATACGTATTATGATGAAACAGAGAGAATTAAAAAATGTCTGCAAGGTATCTGCAGCACTATTCTTCATTCATTATTTGCTCATCCTTTCTGGAAATTAGACTTGGCAAGATATGAAATGCCTATTTCTTAGGATTTTTGTATAGAACTTTCATTTCTGCACATCCTTGTTGTTCTGCTAATGCTAGATTCACTCATTTTGTGGAATCTTTCTCCACAATATAGACCTCTCGGAACTATGATTCCTTGAATCTTCACATGGTGCTGGCCTCTCTTTATTCCATATGAGAAAATTATAAAGAAGAAAAATTACCTCTTTTATTATCAAGTCCATCACCACATTCCAAACTCTATTTTTCAGTTCTAAAACAATTTTTTACTGATTACTTATATAACTCAACAAATATTTACTAAGCGTCTTTTTTGTAGCAGGTACTCTTCCATGCAGTGATGATATCTCAGTGTACAAGACAAATAAGATCCCTGCTCTCACAGAAATTACAACTTAGTAAGATAAATTATTCTGGTGTTTTATTATAAAATAAATTTAAGTAAATTGGAGGTAATTCAGAAGAAAGAAAAGCAGGAAAAACTAATTCCACCCAAACACAGTTATCATTAGCATTTTAGGTTAGGTCTCTTTGTTTCTAGTTATTTTTTTCCCCTCTGCCAGAATTTTTGTTGTTTTCCTTTGTTGGGTGTGCGTGTGTGAGGGGGCACTGTTTAACATACTGGATCCCACTTTTTTCTACTTATAAACATGTGCCCATGTAACTGCATAATCTTCATGACCATCATTTTGATGGTCCATAATACTCAAATGGTCACTGTTTCTTAGACTGGTGTTTGCATAAGATCCCAAATACAAGTTTACATATTCCATCCTTAGGAATAACTGGTCTCCACTGGTGTTTGTGAGAAATGCTCCTTATACCCACAAATCCTCTTTTACCTTCAGGCTTGCTGACCAGAGGTCACTGGGTCTATAATGGATTTACACAGACAGGGGACATGTGTTTATGCTGCTGTCCAATGCTATGACACACTTTCCCATAGAAGTAACATCATGAATGGTGCTTCAAATCCAGGCCAGTCCAGATCATGAGGGCTTTTTTGGCCTGTGATGTACTTAGCATACTTATGGCACTAAGCTTCTTCAAAAATTCAGTTGGCTTGGGGTCCCAGAATCGCAAACTGAACAATTGTCATCACATCAGTACTAGGTGAAAATATATCCAGCATTACAAATAACTGCCATACAAATGAATTTTTGGAATATGACTGTTTATTTATAAAGTGTTGACTGATACAGCAATGCTATTTTTCCTTGTTAAAGGGAACAATTGTCAATGGATAGACTTAACTGTGTTCACCTATTTATTTTATGCAGATATGAGACAGCTAGGTTGCCTTTACTTGGAAAACAAAATCTCTGGCTTCAGTGATGTTATTTGAAATTCTTCAGATAATAGGACCTAGAATTTAGGCCTCAAATCCCAAATATACTATATATGTGCAGAGAATAATCTAGGTGTCTGAGGGTATACCAAAATAAAGTTGTGGTCCTTAATTATCTTCTGATTTCAAGGGAGAGAGTCACATGTTAACAACTAAATCCAACACAAGCCAGAATGAAGTAAAGTGCCACAACACTGGTAGAAGCTTTGAAGAAAGTAAAAAGACAACCCAAAGAATGGAAGAAAATTTTTGTAAGTCATATATCTGAAACAGGACTTGCATATAGAGTGTATAAAGAACAATTACAACTCAACAATAAGACAACTCAATTTAAAAATGGGCAAAGGATCTGAATAGACAATTCTTCAAATAAGATACACAAATGGCCAATAAGCACATGAAAATATATTCAACATTATTAGCCATCAGGAAAATGCAAAGCAAAACCACAATGAGATACCACTTCATACCAATAAAAGAGATTGATAATAAGAAGTGTTGGCAAGGTTGTGGAGACACTGGAACCCTCACACATTGCTGATGGGAATGTAAAATGACACAGCTGCTTTGGAAACAGTCTAGCAGTTCCTCAAAAGTCTAAGGATAAAGAGGTCATACAACTCAGCTATCCATTCCTAGGAATATATGTAAGAGAAATAAAAACTTATGTCCACACAAAAATGTGTATGTGAGTACTTATAGCAGCATTATTCATAATAGCCAAAAAGTGGAAACAACCCAAATGTCCATCAGTTGATGAATGGATAAGTAAAATGTGGTATATCCATACAACAGAATGTTACTCAGCAACAAAAAGAAATGAAGCACTGACACGTGCTGCAACGTGAGTGGACCTTGAGAACATCAGGCTAAGTGAGAGAAGCTGGTCACAAAAGACCACATACTGTATGATTCCATTTAAACTAAATGTCCAGAATAGGCAAATCCATAGAGACAGAAAGTAGATTAGTGGCTGCCCAGGGCTGGGGGAGATAGAGGGTTAGAGGGTGATGGCTAAGGGATACTGGTTTTCTTTTTGAGGTAACAAAAATGTTCTAAAATTGATTGTGGTGATGGTTGCTCTGAATATACTAAAAGCTATTGAATTTCACACTTTAAATGAGTGAATTTTATGGTATGTGAGTTATGTCTCAATAAAGCTGTTTTTTAAAAAGAATTTGGGTTATTTGGGAGTGGGAATGGGGAGTGACTACAAATGGTCATGAGAGACATTTTCAGGGTGATGAAAATGTTCTAAAATTGGATTATGGTGATGATTTCACAACTCCAAGTTTACTAAAAATCATCAAAGTATACTCTTAAAATGAGGGAAATTTATGGTATATCAACTACATATTAATAAAACTTTTTTAAGGAAACTCTCAGAGGACTTGAGATTCCAGCTCAGAGAGGCAAGAAATATTCTAGTCAGAACTCAAATTCCTGGCATAGTAACTCTCCCTGAAGCAGAAGTCATGCTCCCTGTCAGAGAGCATTATCTTGTGTTCAGCCTGGCACCACTGGAGCGATTTGTGGCCACCCACAAGGGCCAGAGGCAGAGCTGCTACAAGTAGTATCTCACAAATTCCAGCTAATTAGCTATGTGTTGATTTTCAACCAGTTAGGTGGCAAAGAATGGGCAACTTGTGAAGATAAGCATTTCTTCATGACTCTACCTGAAACCCCAGAGCACAGAACTCCTGTAGAGTGGCCTTCCCAGTAGAGCATCATCATCCGTCATGACTTCTTACACTGGAGTCGTTCTTGGGACGGTAGTTATCTGAGCCCCTGCATTAGTTCCTGGTAGATGAAATGACCTAATACCCCCTAGAGAATTCCATAGGTCAAATAAGCAGGGAGGAGGGTATTCATCTATACAACTCCTGGAGAAGTCAGAGTGCAGCGTTTTTAGAGAGTTAGGGAGAAAACAGAGAAGTCAAGTTACCCCTAGCTGGTGCCTTGGCTCCCTCCCATGCCAAGTAGGCCAGAACATATCTATATGGCTAGCCACCAATGCAGGCAGACCTGTACCATGACCCAGAGATGCATGCATGACCTTGGACAGTGGTGAGAGACCATCATCCGATTACCTGGTTTCTCTGCTAGTCAGGTACATCAGGATTCTTGTAAGGCCACTGAGCAGGTATCTAGTTTCTGGCCAAACTTGTAACACTGGTCGCTGTCACCACAGCTTACCTACCTACTTTGGTATTCACAACAGCTAACTCCAGAGGGGTCCCACCAAACCCTTCAAAACCATCTGTAAAACCATCTCCTTTTTTTTAGGGGCCGGCCCGGTGGCGCAGCGGTTTAGTCCGCGCTTGGCAGCCCAGGGTTCGCTGGTTCGGATCCCAGGCGCCCGCGGATGCACTGCCTGTCAGCCATGCCGTGGCGGCGTCCCATATAAAAAAGTAGAGGAAGACGGGCGCGGATGTTAGCCCAGGGCCAGTCTTCCTCAGCAAAAAAGAGGAGGATCGGCAACGGATGTTAGCTCAGGGCTGGTCTTCCTCACCAAAAAAAAAAAAAAAAAAAAAAAAAAAACCATCTCCTTTTTAGGTTGATCAAATATGAAGTGAAGTCATTCTTTCTATGCCCCTGAAGCCACAGGAATAAGTGAAATAGTCTCCCCTCCTCCCAGGAAAGGCTTCAGAATAAGCAGCAAAGAACAGAAAGATGTAATGATACAAAATGATGGCAAATACTTTTGTGAGGACAAATTTCCTATTTACTGATAATCAAGAACCAAGCACAATGAAAATACCCGTTATCAAGATAGGGAAGGCAATTTCTGTTTAAATAGAATGTGACATTTACATGACAACTTCTCAAGAAAGAAAAAGTCTGAAAAAAATTGCAGCAATTGCAGAATAGTTTTATGAATGTAGTATTTCAATGAGGATTTTGAACATGTCTATTTTAAGAAATTTTATTTAACTTACTTTAATTGGGGTTTAGGTTACTAACCTACCAATAATCTATTAATTCTGAGAATTGTCATGTTTTACTTTATCTCTTACATGACTGCCAGTAGGCATCTAGAGTTTAGTGCAAAGTAAGAGCAGTGATTTCTCAGGTCACAGAGGAACACAGCATTTTACTATATTGATAGGCAGGTCAGGAGTAGAGGTGACTGAATTTGGATCCACCATCACCTGAATTCTAATTCTGGATTCACCATTTACTACATATCTTTTAGGTTTGTGTTAAGAATTAAGTGAGGCATCATCAAGATGTCTGTAAACTTTAATTTACAAAATGACATAGCTTTCTGTCATGAAGAATCAGTTATTAAACATTTATTGCTTTTCTGAACCCAGTTTGTCCATTGGGTATATACACCACAACCAAAGGAATATTGGGACGCAACTGTAATTTAGATAATATTTGGGTTCCAGTAAATTTGGGATGTTCTGGACCCAGAGGTCCAACCTTGGCTGTACATTGGAATCATCCAGGGGGCTTTAAATATTGACATCCAAGTCTCCCCTTCAGGGATTGTTTTACTTGGTCTGCAGTATGGTTAGGGTAATGAGAGTTCTAGGAACCCTCCAGCTGATTCTAATGTGCAGTCAAGCTTGAGACCCACTGCTCTGAAAAACTGGCAAAAACACAAGTAAGAGGAACCAAACCATTGAACTCTACTTAAATTTAGCTGATCTAGCCCAAATTGAGGATAGAGCTGGACGAGCACTGATATACTGAAGACAAGGCTCAGCTTTTTATTCCAAGCCCAGTTCCCCCTCAGGAATCACTGGGCTCAAAGCACCTTCTTCTTCTGGTCTACCTCACCAAGTGCCCCCAGAAGAGTCTTCTATGGCTGGGCTGCGGTTGGGACTATCTGTTTGTGCTAGTCAGGGTTCTCCAGAGAAACAGAACCAATAGGACGTAGGTGTAGGGGGGGGTGTGTGTGTACACGTATATTAATTACAAGGAAATGGCTCATGCCATGGTGGAGGCTAACTGTCCCCAAATCTTCAATTGGCAAGCTAGAGACCCAGGGGAGCCAATGGTGTAGTTCCAGCATGCTTGAAATTCAGGAAGAGCCAATATGTCAGAGTCTGAAGGCAGGAAAAAAACTGATATTCCAGCTATAAGGCAGGAGGAGTTTCCCCTTACCCATGGGAGGGTTGGCCTTTTTGATCTATTCAGGCCTTCAACTGATTACATGAGGCTCACCCACATCTGGGAAGGCAATCTGCTTTCTTCAGTCTACCAATTCAAATGTTAATCTTATCCAGAAACACCCTCACAAACACACCAGAAGTTTTGACCGAATGTCTGGGCACCATGTGGCCAAGTCAAGTGGATACATAAAATTAACCATCATGGTGGTGTTTGATCTTAAGAAGCCCAATCTGCTACTTCTGCAGGAAGCACAAAAGGGCACCCAGGAGAGGGGATAACGAGATGTTGGGACAGCTGTTTGGTTGTCTGCAGCATAGTTTCTTGGCAATTGAAAAGGAATGAGAAATTCACAAATTGCTGTGTTATTGACTTCCATATCTGTATGTTTCTAAGTCATTCCATAGCAATGGCTTCAAGAGTTGCTACAACCAATTCTGTTTCCCTCCCACGCACTTGAGTCATTTAAAGGGGTCATTAAGCAGTCTTAAATATTCTATTTACTGAAAACATTAGGGTTATTTAAGAATCTTCACTGCTATTCCACCTCATTCCCGGATAATTCTTTTTTCTACTTTGCTTGGCTTCTTACAGTTTTGCATTAGTTTTTTCCCACCCTCCATCATGCATCTGTGTCATTGGAACTTACCTCTTTGACTCTAAAAGCTAAGCTCTAATTGTTAAATAGAAGCTTCTCTATGCATTCTCACTTTTCTCAAAGTCCTACCATCTGGAA
This sequence comes from Tapirus indicus, assembly GCA_031878705.1. Classification (NCBI taxonomy): domain Eukaryota; kingdom Metazoa; phylum Chordata; class Mammalia; order Perissodactyla; family Tapiridae; genus Tapirus; species Tapirus indicus. Next base: position 42,586,405 of record CM062927.1, read on the forward strand.
ATGATACCCCCCCCTTTAAGAAGCTCAGTTCTTTTCAGAGTAAGCCAAAGTCAGCTGAAGTCTGATTACTTTCTAAATTAGGAACCAGAAATAGGTTTACAGGAGGTGGGGGCAGAAGCTATCAAGAAAAAAACACCCGTGTTGCATAATAATACACAAACCCAGAAGAACAGCAATAGTCCTAAACATCCGTAAGTTTAAGCATGTCTCCTCTAGGAGGCTCTCTCTGCAGCCCAGGCTCCCGCCTCTGTTATCTATTACTTTGTGTCGCCATACCCCCTGGATAAGCAGCCTCAGCCTCATCTAGGAACTTGATAGAAACACAAGTTCTCAGGCCCCACCTGAGACCTACTCAATTAAACACTCTGGGGGTGGGGCTCAGCCATCTGTGTTTTAACAAGCCTTCCCAGTGAGGGTGATGCCAATCTCTGTGTCGCTTCCTGCTGGTAAAGCACCCTCTGCTCCCTGGAGCTATGCTGATACACGTCTACTCAAACTAATGTCCTCTTCTCTTCCAACTCATTAGGTGGGAGAAACAGTTTCATATCCCCATCTCTGGGCTCTCTCAGTGTCTCACACAAACAAACAAGACATCAGTTGACTCCTACTTGGATTTCTGAACAGCACACAAGTGACAAGGAAAGGATGAAGCAGCACAGGGCAGGAGATGAAGGAGAAAGTCAAAGTTGTGAGGTGAACTAGCACCTCTTTTATTCCAATAAGGAGACATTACTATGGCTTTTAGCAGATTAAATTGTGAACATTTGTTCTTAAGTGAGTTTTTCCACATTAGTCTACTAGACTGAGAACCACTGAGGCAGAGCTTTTCAAATCTGAGAGTCCATCAGAGTTACCTGGGGGGTGATTGTTAACATGCACAGCCCCGCCCCTTCTCCCCCGGATCTTGACTCAGTAGCTCTAGAGTGAGGCCCATAATTTTGCATTTCTAACAAGCTCCCAGATAACGCTTTGCTACTGGTCTTCAGACCATACCTTAGCACTGCACTAAAGGGCAGAATGTATGCCTCAAGCAGTTACACAATGCCCAATATGTTCAAGACCCTACATTAGCTACTTAGAGAAGAAGGAACACAATCTGTTTTCAACAGGTTTGTAGCCTTGTAGGAGCAAAAAGATATCTAAAGAACTTTTTTCTCTTTTGTAAACTTGAAATTTATTAAAAATTCTCTTCACTACGTGAAGGTGATAACAATAGTAACCCACTTCATAGCATCTTTGAGAGGATTAAATAAGATCACATAAGGCAGGATGGAATATAAAGAATTTATTTTGAACAATGCCTGGCCCATTGTAGATGCCTGAATCTCGGCCCTTGGAGGTGGTTGTAAGGGAAAGGGGAAGTGAGAGGTCACAGCCAATGGTGGGATTCTAAAGAATCAATCAAGCAAAGAGGGCCGGGAGTCACTCACCTGAGGCTGTGGCTGCACTCACTGATGTCCACAACAGGCAGTGGAGGAAGAAACCAAAGCACTGTTTCAGATAGGAGTGTAAAGTTTCCCCAAACCAAGAGGTGGAAAGCACATCTTGAAAAGTCAGAGACAAAAACTTAGCAGACAAAAGGAAACAGAAACAATTGAAAGAAAGCAAAATATATACTCTGGGGAACTCCCAAAAACCCCACTGACTACAGCCTACCCTCCTGCACCAACTGCAGCATGGAATGGAGTTGGATTTCCTGCTTTTAAAAGGCAGGCACCAGATGACCCTAATAAATCCATGATCAAGAGTGGAAGCTGATGGAAATTATGTTTAATCACCAAAAGTCATTCTGTTTTCCCTTTCAAAGCCTCTGTTACTACAGAAGCAGTGGTTCTCAGCCTTGATTGCAGACTGGAATCACCTAGAAAGCTTGAAAGACTATTGATGCTTAGAGCTCATCTCCGGAGACTGATTTAATTGGTCAGGGTATAGCCAGGGCACAGAGATATTTAAAGTCCTCTCTAGTGATTCTAATGTCCAGCCAACACTGAGAACCACTGTTAAAGTCTTCATGACTCTTCCGTGCTGAGGTGCTATGAAGCAAAAAAAAAAAAAAAAAAAAAAACACATTCAAAGACTCCACTATGTAAGAATTTCTAAATAGTGTCAAAAATAATTAAGGCTATAAAAGGTCAAAAGAGAGTTTGTTAGGAAAGTTTCTTTGGAGAGAGTTGTTCTATAACTCCTATTCCCAGAATGGAGGTATTGTGGACGCCTTCTTCTTTACCTTAGTTAAGAAAGAGGGGCTTCAGCAGGATTTCTTACAGAGTTTCATATTCATCTGACATAGCCAGGGAGACACGGTGGCCTGGTATCTGACCATGGAAAAGTTTAAAGGCAGAGAGAGACTTACTAACTGCTCCAATGTTGAGAGGCAAGGAGAGGTAAGCTCATGTGGGATGGGGTGGCACTTCCAGTTGTTCAGGACAAAGGATGCCTAAGCAGACTGCTCAGGAGATACCAATTTGCATAGCCCTGGAGGCTCATTCTCTCCACCCTTCAGTAGCTTAGTGAAGAGCTGGCCTACCAGGTCTGAGTTCTCTCAAAGGGAAACAGACAGCTGATCTTAGAAGTTTTCATCTTTCTATTTTATCTTTTTATTTATGTTTTTCATCTTCTGATCTTCTAAAAGTAAGAGAAATTTCATGAGAATGTTCACATTTTCAAGTAGAAGCAAGGAAAGTACCTTCCCACTGAATGAATTTAAAGACAGAGTGGAAGTCAAGAAAGAGAGAGAGTGATGTCAGCAAAATGGCATACTAGGAGGTCCCAGCCCTCATCCCTTCCACCAAAAAAAGAAAAATTTAACGACTAGGCAAGGATGAAAATAGCTCTGGTAAAGCTCCAAATTACAATTAAGAAGCTTCAGCAACCCAGTTGAACACAAAAACCAGGGATGGCCACACAGAAAAGGTAGGAATCATTTTACCTGCACCTGCCTCCCGCCCCCCGCCCCCCAGGCCAGCACAGCTCGGTGCCAGGAGGAATCCCCTACACTGTGAGTTCCTCAAGGGAGAAAAGGAGAGCACAAGGGCCCCAGCAGGCTTTACCACCACGGGCCCCAGCAGCCCTCACTGCTGCCTTGGACCCCCACAACCTTCACTACTGAGGACCTCCACAGTCTTAGCCAATGGAGACCTTAGCCACTGGAGCCGCCAGGAGCCCATGCCAATGCACCCCCCTGAAGTGGCCCCATTGTGCCCTCCACACAGCCCCATTGCCACCACATGCACATCCACTCACTCCAGATTTGGAGCTGCCACACACCCACCAGACCCAGTGGCACCATGAAGCCACTGGAATTCAGAATGTGTCCTCAGAATGAGCATCACCACATGTCCCCAGATATGACACCAGACCCAGTGCCACCACACACCCCACCCAGCTGGCACCCTTGTACCAACCCATAGGTAAGGTCTTTTCCTGCTGACACTAGTCTATAAAGTCTGGAAGAGGTGACTGCTTCTTCAAATGTGCACACAGAAACACAAGGCTATAAGGAACACAAAAAATCAGGGAAACATGACACAACCAAAGGAACACAACAAATTTCCAGTAACTGACCCCAAAGAAATGGAGATCTATGAATTACCTGACAAAGAGTTTTTAAAAAATTGTTTGAAAGTTCAGTGAGCTACCAGAAAACTCAACAAAATCAGGAAAACAATGCATGAAGGAAAGAAGAAGTTCAGCAAAGAGATCAAAATCATTTAAAAAAAGAAGCAAACAGAAATTCTGGAGGTAAAGAATACAATGAATGAAATGAAAAATGCAATAGAGAGCTTCAACAACAGACTCCATCAAGCAGAAAAAGGAATCAGCAAACTCGAAGACAAGCCATTTGAAATCATCCAGTTTGAGGAGAAAAAGGAAAAAGAGAGAAGAAAGCCTACAGGATTTATGGGACACCATCAAACAAATAAATATAGACATTGTGGGATTCCCAGAAGAAGAAGAGAGGGCAGGAAAAAGGGGAAGAGAGCTTATTTAAAGAAATCATGACTGAAAACTTCCCAAAACTGGAGAAGGAAATAGACATCTGCATCCAAGAAGCCCAAAGAACCCCAAATACACTGAATATAAAGAGATCTACTGAATGTAAAGAGAGCAAATATTGACAGATCTGAAAGGAGAAATTCACAGCAGTACAATAACAGCAGGAGATATCAATACCTCACTTTCAATAATGGACAGAACATCCAGACAGAAAATCAGTAAAGAAACATCTGTCTTGAAAAACACTGTAGACAAAATGGACCTGGTGATCAGGAACAAAAATTTCCACCCAACAACAGAAGAATATACATTATTCTCAAGTGCACATAGAACATTCTTCAGGATAGATCACATGTTAGGTCACAAAATAATTCTTAACAAATTGAAGAAGATCAAAATCATCCAACTATTTTTTCTGACCACAGTGGAATGAAACTAGAAACCAATAACAGTAAAAAACTGAAAAGTTCATAAATATGTGGAAATTAAACAACATATTCTTGAACAACCATTGTGTCAAAGAGGAAATCAAAAAGGAATTTAAAAAATATCTAGAGACAAACAAAAAGAAAATACAACATACCAAAACTGATGGGATGCAGGAAAAATGGTATTGAAAGGGAAGTTTATAGCAGTAAATGGCTACACTAAAAAGAAGGAAAGGTCTACAGTAAGCAACCTAACTTTACATCTCAAGAAACTAAAAAAAAAAAAGAACAAACTAAGTCCAAAGTTAGCCAAAATAAATAAATGATAATAATTAGCAGAGATAAATAAAAGACTAGAAAACAATAGAAAAAATAAAACTAAAAGTTGATTTTTTGGAAAGATGAACAAAATCAACAAACCCTTAGCTAGACTAAGAAAAAAAGAAAGAGGACTCAAATAAAATCAGAAATGAAAGACAAGACATTGCAACTCATGCTTAATAAAGAAAAAGGATTATAAAGGACTATCATGAACAATTATACACCAACAAATTGGATAACCTAGAAGAAATGGATAAACTCCTAGAAACATACAACCTACCAAAAGTGATTCCAGAAGAAATAGAAAGCCTGGACAGACCAAAAATAATTAAGGATATTGAATCAGTAATCAAAAACCTCCCAATAAAGAAGGACCAGATGCTCTATGGATGAATTCTACCAAACATTCAAAGAAGAATTAATACTAGTCTTCCTTAAACTCTTCCAAAAAAAATAGAAGAGAGAACACTTCCAAACTCATGTTACAAGGCCAGAATCACCCTGATATCAAAGCCAGATGAAGACACCACAAGAAAACTACACACCAATATCCCTGATGAACATAGAACCAAAAATCCTCAATAAAATACTAGCAAACTGAATTCAACAGCACATTAAAAGGATTATACACCATGACCAGATGGGATTTATCCCTGGGATGCAAAGATGGTTCAACACATGCTAATTAATCAATGTTACAAGCCACATTAACAGAATGAAAGATAAAAGCACACAATCATCTCAATAGAGGCAGAAAAAAGCATTTGACAAAATTCAACATCCATTCATGATAAAAAACAAAACAAAACAAAACCCAACACTCAACAAAATAGGTATAGAAGGAACTTACTTTGACACAATAACGGCCATATATGAGAAGCCCACAGCTAACATCGTAATCAATGGGAGAAAACTAAAAGCTTTTCCTCTAAGATCTGGTACAAGGCAAGAATGCCCACTTTCACCACTTCTATCCAACATAAAACGGTCATTCACTGCATAGCAACGTTTTGGTCAATGATAGATCTTATATATATGACAGCAGTCCCATAGATTAGTACCATACAGCCAATGTGTGTAGTAGGCTATATCATCTAGGTTTGTGTAAGTACACTCTATGTTTTTTGCACAATGACAAAAATACTTCTTGACAATGGTCTGGGCAATGATTCTTTTTTTAAATGACACCAAAAGCAAAAATAGACAAGGGGAATTGCATTAAACTGAAAAGCTTCTACACGGCAAAGGAAACAATAAAGAGAGTGAAAAGGCAACCTACAGAATGAGAGAAAATATTTGCAAATCATATGTCTGATAAAGGGTTAATATCCAAAAAATATAAGGAACTCATGCAACTCAATAGCAAAATCCAAACACCCAAACAACCAAACAAATAATTTACTTTAAAAATGGGTAAAGGACCTGAATAGACATTTCTCCAAAGAAGATATACAAATGGCCAACAGGTATATGTAAAGTTGCTCAACGTCACTAATCACGCAATTTAAAATCACAATGAGATATCACCTCACAGCTGTTAGAATGGCTTTTCTCAAAAACATAGTGACAAGAATGTGGAGAACAGGGAACCCTTGTGCACTGTTGGTGGGAATGTAAATTGCCACTATGGAATTCCATAGCCACTATGGAAAATAGTATGGAAGTTCCTCAGAAAATTAGAAATAGAGCTACCATACAATCCAGCAATCCCACTTCTGGATATATATATACAAAGAAAATGAAATCAGGATATCGAAGAGATATATGCACTTCTTTGTTCATTGTAGCATTATTTACAATAGCCAAGATATGGAAACACCTAAGTGTCCATCAATGAATGGATGGATAGAGAAGATATTATATATATATATATCTTCCTAGCTAATCAGTTGTAAGTGTATATATATATATATATATATATATATATATATATATATATAACATAGATTATTATTCAGCCATGGGAAAGAAGGAAACCTTGCCATTTGCAACAACATGGATGGACCTTGAGGACATTATGCTAAGTGAAAGAAGCCAGACAGAAAAAGACAAATACTATATGATATCACTTACATGTGAAATCTAAAAAAGCGGAACTCATAAAAACAGAGAGTAGAACGGTAGTTACCAGGGGTTGGAGGGTCGGGGAAAGGGGGAGATGTTGGTTAAAGGGTACAAACTTCCAGTTATAAGATCAAGATGTTCTGGGGATTTAATGTACAGCATGGTGATTATAGTTAACAATACTGTATTGTATACTTGCAGTTTACTAAGAGGGAAGAAAGAAAAAAGAAAATGGTAACTATGTGAGGTGGTGGATATGTTCACTAGCTTGACTGTGGTGTTCGTTTCACAATGTATGCATATATCAAAATATCAAGTTGTAAACCTTTTAAAGAAAAACACAACAGAGACCACAGTTTGAATATATCCCTAACCAAACAATAATACTCACATAACCCAAATGTAAGATTGTCCTGATTTCCCTGAAATGCTGACTCTGACCTTAAACAAAACTTAAGCTTTCTTCATGTCAGTGTAACCTTACAGCTTCCTAGCTAATCAGATACAAACAAGTAAGCTTGTGCAATGAAAAGGAATGAAGTTTCTTGTAACAAATCACAATAGAAGACAATGTACTTATTTATGCTTTCTAAACTGAGTTGTAACTACTAAGGGCTGAGCTTCTTAATCTTTGGTTTGGAAGTCTCCCTGTTCTCAAAAGAGTTTGTTTCTCACTCAAATATCCATATCAGGTAAAGCTCTCAGAATTTTCTCTTGACAGTCTTAATTATATACAATTTTTATTTGTCAATTATACCTCAAAAAGAAGAGAGAAAGGTAGGAAGGTGTTTTCTGATTATGTGTTTCCCCAAATACTAAACCTCTATACTGTGACTTTTTTTTTTTTTTAACACCAATAATTTAATCAGTGACTTGGTTCTACTTTTCATATAGGTTCTGCATTCTCTACTTATTTTTTATAGTTGGGATATCTATATTTTCAGAGCATATTGCTACTATACATTATACTATCCCCCTTATAAGTATCGTTTTGTTTTAGTTCTACAGATAACGCGTCCCTCAAACTCATCATCAGTTTTATGTCAGAGGGTCTCTCTTCTTTTTGTTTGTCTGAAGCTCTAACTCCTGGGTTTCTCAGGCAGGGGTCCTTGGAATGATATTCTCCAAGTTGTAGCATGTTTATCAAAGTTTGTCAGTGACCTTAATTCTTTTTGTTTTAACTGAGGGGAAATTCACAGAACAAAAAATTAACCATTTTAAATTAAACAGTTCAGTGGCATTTAGCATATTCATAATGTTGTTCAATCACCACCTCTATCTAGTTCCAGAACATTTTGGTTACCCCAAAAGGAAACTCTGTGTCCATTAAACAGTTACCCCTCACTCCCCTTCCCCCTAGACTTATTGTGGATAGCTCATATAAATGGAATCATACAGGATGTGAATTTCTGTGCCTGGCTTCTTTCACTTAATATAATGTTTTTGAGTTTCATCCACACTGTAGCATACAGCAGCACTTTGTTCCTTCTTATGCCTCAATAATATTCTATTGAATGGATATACTACATTCTGTTGATCCAGTCATCTGTTCATGGATCTGTTGCTCATTTTTTAAAGTGAAATGAGGTGTCCTGTAATCCTAGGAAGGAGGAATGAGCCAGGGCAGATTTTCTACCTTCTCAGCTCTAGAGTTCCCTCTTCTAATGTTGTCGTGAAGTGATTACAAATATGACCTCAGATTTTCTGAGATCTGCCCTCTCTGCTTCCCTCCCCAGCTTTTATTTGGACCTTCTTACATTTGCCCCATATTAGTTTCCCATTACTGCTGTAACAAATTGACACAAATTTAGCAACTTAAAACAGCAGAAATTTATTTTCTTACAGTCTGGAGACCAGAAATCCCAAATAAGTCTTACAGGGCTAAAAATCAAGGTGTCAGTAGGGCCACAAGCCCTCTGAAGGCTCCAGACAAGAATCTGTTCCTTGCCTTTTCCAGCATCTAGAGCTGAATTCCTTGGCTCATGGCCCCTTCATCTTCAAAGCCAGTGGCATAGCATCTTCTCTCTGACTCTGCTTCCCTCACACGTCCTTCTCCTCTCATAGCCAAATCTCCCTCTGCCTCCCTCTTATAAGGACACTTGTGATTGCATTTAGGAACCACTGGATGATCCAGGATAATCTCCCATATCTGGCAAAGTTCCTTTTGGCCTGTAAGGTAACATTCACAGGTTTCTTTCCAGGCGTTAGGACCTGAGTATTTTTGGGGGCCATTGTTTTGCCTATCACACGCCCCTACTACCCTTTCCTGCTCAACATGGATTCTATTCTTAGCAGATTCTTTTCAGGGTTGGGCTTTGTCTTTGAAAAGAGCTTCATTTTGCCAATTTCAAGACTTAAAGGGGCCAGCCTGCTCCAGCAATGGTGACCTTATTACATAACATTCCCCTTGCACTCACCCACAAATCGAATCTTGAAGAGCCCCACTCAGTCTTTGATGCCTTTCTCAGGTCAGCCTCACCTTCCAGTGAGGACCTGTTGGTGACTGGGGATTTTCCTGTTCTCAGAGCCATCAGAAGCTTGGTTGCCTTACTTCCGCTTCCTCCTCCACAGATGTGGAGAGCACATGGTTCTGTTACCTGTAGGTAGATTGTACCCACCCACCCGCATTTTGGATACTTTGTCACCTAGTTTTGTTGTTGTAGATACTTTTGTTTTGCTATCCTAATTGTTTTGCCTATTTTTAGGGGAAGATTTGGGAAGATTAAATTACACTTATCACTGTTATTTCTCCAGAATCCCTCAATTCAGCATTATTTTTTTTTAATGAAAATTTGGTCCAGAGTACCTCCAAGTAGAAGATCTATGATATGCCACAGCAACTGTCCACCGCCATCACCACCACCCATGATTAAAAGCATCTCCTCCAAAGACGTGATCTTTTTTCTTTGATTTGCTGCAATATCCTCCCCCCCAAGTCTAAATTCTTTCAACAACCCAAACTAAGTAAATTAGAGAGAAAAGTCCTATGAAGCAAGTATATTGAGATGTTGACTGAGACATCGTTTGCAATAACAAAAAATTTGAAATATCTGTGAATATAATCCAGCAATGGATTCTTGATCTTCTTTAAAAGATGTTTGAGACTTTTTCCTTTCTGCAAAGCTAAGTATCTGCAATAGTAACAGTCCCAATTCCCAGGTCTTGTTTGAGGTGCATTTCTTTCTCACCAAGTATTTTCAAAACTTCTTAATATCCATTTCCCCTGGGGGTTCTAGTACTGACTTTGGTGACATAGTGTCCATCCTCTCTAAAAAGTGAGCATTTCCAGCTTTGAGCCATAGTTATCTATTTCTTCTGCCTATTATCATGAAGCTGTAAGACCAACAAATCTCTTAAGTAAGAGTTCTCCCTTATACTTAGGATGAACACATGATGTATCATCCAAACCAGGACATGTTTGAGAACAAAAGGGTCTCTGTTAATAATTATTGTAGGACAATAGGTAAAAATTAGGGCTGTCTGAGACAAACGGATATGATGGTTAGATTATATGTAATCAACCAATCCAGAACCAACCAGAGACTGTCTGGTGGTGGGACAACTCTTGAGCCTACTGACAAACAACTTGAATCTAGTGTTAGACCCTCCACTGTTCCCTGCTTGGTTCTGAGAGCACGATGGATCAGGGACAGCTGATTTACTCTGAGGAACACACAGAGAGAGTAAAGCAGATACTTTCGTGATTTTAAAGCAGCAGATATTGTTTTTCCTTCAGTGAAGAGTTTTTCTAGAAAGTGCGAATTACCAAATTTCAGAATAAAAACAGAATATACCAATAACCAATATATCAATACCAGTTTTTTAAAAGACAGTGATAGTTAAAAAAAAAAGCCATTCTCTCTTCCATGACATAAAAGTGCAAGGCACAGATTCCTTAAGCTGAATAAACAGTTCAGCTTTCTTTAAATATTTTTATTTAAAAACTTGATATTGATTAATTATAATTTATATTTTGCCCTTTAATTTTCTTAAATGAGGAATAATCTGCATTGAGTTAAATGCACAGATCTTAAACTCACAATGTGATGCATTTTGACAAGGCCATACACACATATAACCTCAGAGGCAGCCCAACCCCGTAACAAGACCCAGAACATTTCTGTGACCTGGGGAGCTCCTTTGTGAGCCTCCCAGACAATTCCTACTTACCCGCAGAGGTGGGAGGTTCATTCTGACTTCCATCACAATAGATTAACTCCGCTAGAACTTCATATAAATGGAATCGTATAGTATTTTTTGTGTTTGGCTGCTTTCACTCAGCATAATGTTTCTGAGAGTCATCCATGTTGCTGCAGTAGTTCAATCCTTTCCTATTGCTGAGCAGTATTCCGTTGTATGGGATACTATACCACAATTTCTTTGTCCTTTCTCCTGTCGGTGAACATTTGGGTTCTTTCCAGTTTTTGGGTATTATGAATAGGCTGCTACAAACGTTACTGTACATGTTTGTTTGTGGACATACATTTCCATTTCTCTTAAGTAAATACCTAAGAATGGGATTGGTGTGTTTATGAAAATATAGTCTAATAATAGCTTTGGTGCATTTTGGAAAATCCAGTATGTTCATCTTTATCTTTTAATGGGAGCATTTAGCTTTTAGATTCCATGTAACAATCGGGGTTGGGTTAAGTCTACCATTGCTATTTGTTTTACATTTGTCCTGTGTGTTCTCTGTTCCTCTGTTGTTGTTATTGTTGTTTCCTTGCCTTCTTTTGGGTTAATCAAGTTTGGTTTGTGGTTGTTGTTTAGTATTCCATTTTATCACCTCCATTTCCTTTATATAATTCTTTGAATTATTTCTATCATTGTTCTAGATATTATAATACGTATCTTTAACTTATGTCTACCTTCAAATAAATATCAAACTACTTCATAAACAATGTAAGGACTTTACAATAGCATAAGTCAATTTACCTTCCTCCCACCCTTTATCCTTGTATTGTCATGTACTATAAACCCTATAATACACTGTGTTATAAGCCCCACAATATATCGATACATTATTATTTTTGCTTTAATTAATATTTTCTAGAAATTAACAGCTAAATGGGTATTTTAAAGGTTTTAAAGGTGTTTATATAGATATTTACTCTTTCTGATACTCCTCATTCCTTCCTGCAGATCTGAGCTTCCAACTGGTATCATTTATCTTCAAACCTAAAGAACTTCCTCTAGTATTTCTTATAGCACCAGCTGGGAATAAATTCTTTAAGTTTTTGTTTGTAAAGTTGTCTATTTTACCTTAAGTTTTGAAGGATATTTTCACTGATAGAGAATTCTAGGTTCATAGACTCAGTATTTTAAAGACGATGTTTCCTTGTCTTCTCGCTTCCATTCCTTCTGATGAGGTCAGCCAAAATTCTGGTCATTATCCCAGTTTAAGATTCTGGATCCGTGAATTGCTTTTTTCCCCCCATCAAGTTTGGAAGATTCTTGGCCGTTATCTCTCCAAGTATTCCCTCTGTCCCATTCTTCTGCTCTTCTTCCTGGGTTCCAATTACACGTATACTGGATGAGTAGATTATGACCCACAGGTCTCACAGGCTTTGCTCAGTTTTTTCACTTATTTTTTTCATTACATTTTAGTTTAGATAATTTGTATTCAAATTAATTGATCTTTCTTCCACTCTGTCCAGTTTACTATTAAGCCCAACTAACGAAATCTTCGTTTCTAATGTTGTGTTTTTTTAGTCCTAGCATTTCCTTTTGCATCTTTTCTATAGTTTCCATTACTGAGATGAAATTTCCTACCTGCATGTTGTCCACCTTTTCCACCTGATCATTTAACATAAAAACTAGTGTTATCTTAAAGTCCTTGTCTGCTTATTCTAACGTCGTGTTCATCTGTGAGTCTGCTTCTATCGACTGCCACATTTTCCTGCTTCTTGATGTGTCTCATAGTTACAGTAGCTCTAGAAAACTAACGCACTGCCTATCTGTTTCTCAATTGATTCAGAACTCGGAAGCGGGAAGAGTACGTTATTTATTAAGTGCCCTAAAATTCTCCAATTATGTGGCAAGTAGTCATGTCCAATAAATGTTTGTAGAATGAGAACTTCAACAACATCTTCCTGGTAAGAGAAATCCAAAAAGACAAATTGCTTTTCTGATACTTGTTCTGAATTTGTTTGCTTCAGCATAATAGCCTTAGAGGAGATTAGATCGTGGCATTAACGTTATGTGTAGCTACTTCTGTGGTTGACAAAGCTCCTGTGATAGCCTTGGTAGAGCAGTTTATGCCACGTTGATGAGGGTAAACACAGGTCATAAGTCATTGCATGGGAAGATGGATGGCCATGCTTAATATAGATCCAAATTCAGGTGACCTTCACAGTTCCACACATGAGGTGGCCTAACCTACGGATTAAAACCACAGCTTTGAAATCGTACTTCCTTGGTTTGACTCTTGTCTCCAGAACTGAGTCACCCGGGCAAATTACCTAATCTTTCAGTGTCTTTATTTATTTATTGAAAAATGAGAGGATGTTAGGGCTTTGGTGAGGATTTAATGAGATAAAACCTGTAAAGCACTTAGGACAAACAGCACGTGGTAAGTAATCAATGTTAGCTGTTGGACTTTTGAGGCTTTCAATAAATAGCACCTCTCTTTCCTGCACAGAGTCTGAATCATTTCAGAAATAAAACAGTGGAGTCAGAAGATGAAACATCAAAATAACACCTGTGTTATTGATAAAGTTAGGTGGGAGAATTTAGCTTATGTGATAGTGACAGGGTCCTGAACTCCTTACTCTGATTGTTCTCAAAATGTGGTTCTTGGACCAGTATCATTGGACTCACCTGGGAACTTGTTACAGATGCAAATTCTTGGGCTCCACTCCGGATCTACTGAATCAGGAATTCTGGGGGTGGGACCCAGCAATCTGTGTTTTCACAAGCCTTACAAGTTGAGAGCCTTCTCCACCCAAGTCTGGGAGCCAGGGAAAACCCATTCTAGAGAAAGATCGTCAGATCAGAAGCCTTTACACATGGTCTAGATGGAGGAGAGAGAGAAGGGGAAGAAGCAATATTTAACTAGATAGTAGCCAAGAATGTTCCAAAACTGATGACAGGCATAAAAGAAGGATAGAAGGTCACAAGTAGAGACAGTCCTTTGAGGAATTTTGCTATAAAAGAAATAGAATGGTTGATAGAGGGGCATGTGGAGTCAGTATGAAGGTTATGAGTGGGATGGGCCAGGTAATTTCTCCATTGATTCATCTATCTATCACCTAAAGACGTTTCCTGGGGAAATAATTCCCCAAATTTAGAATTTTTGTGGGCACAGTTTTGGCAATAGCTTCATCAAAGCAAATATATATGAGTTTAGGAGTGAAAAAGGTTCAATAAACTAAAGTTTGTTGAAGGCCAGACATTTTACATACATTTATTTAGGATTCACAGGTTTATAAATTAGGTGTTTTATCTCCATTTTATAGAGATTAAGTAACAGGCCCCAAAGTGAGAGTAGGAATTTTAAACCAGGCATTCTGACTTCTCATGCAATTATTTTTACATATAACAGATTTCCTCCTATAAAATATACAGAGTTTAAAAGACTCTCAAATCAAGATCTGATGTCTAAAGAATCTGTATGCACTTTGGCAGAAGAAATGTAAATACTAAGATGTTCCATTTTCATTCACTGGAGAGATGAACGAAGGTCAGAAGAAACATATTATGACCATATAATCACAAAAGCCCAGATATTAAATGTCATCTTAAATGACAATAGCATGACTGGCCAAGCCTTATCTGTCACTTTTTTTCCTTCAGTAAATCCAGAAGGAATCAAAGGATTTATTGGATTGGATAGAGGGTATTTTTTAAAAATCCATTGAGAGAGGAATTCCTATTAGATTTTGGGGTCCCAGATACGACCTGTTTGGTTAATGAGTGATCTGTATATTATTTGTAGGAGGAATCTACAAAGGCAGCTGAAAAACTCTCCTGGGGTGATGAGTCGGTTGGAACCTCGCTCTTCTTGCCTCTGCTCTAGAGGAGAAAACCAAGAAGTCTGCACATGGAGAGAAACCTCTCAAAAACTGACTTGATAGGAGGTGAAACAGTTTAGTGAAAATTATGTTAGAGAAGGGCTGTCATGGGATCCTAGCATTTGAGTTTGGATATACTGCTATGTCTCCTTTGAAGAAACCTTATTCAGAGATTTAATACTATTTAGTTGCTTGTATAGGCAAAGGTCCATTTCCTCCTCAACCATTTCCTGGGGCCTCTGAAAAGATATCTCAGCTGCAAGACACTGGGAAAGGAGAGCAAAAGAAACTGACAAGTTATCACCCTCCCTGTGTTCCCAGCTCTATCCATCTACTACTTTTCAAAGGTTGGATGGGTGGGTGTGGCTGATGGGAACAAACCTTTAGGAGAAGCAGAGGGAGCAGATTTTCAGGTTGGGCATGTTTTGAAGCTGCAGAGAATTAACTCCACTCCTAGCTGAAAATGGCATGATGCCCCATCCAGCTTGGGTATTCTTGCAGCTGGTGGGAACAGGAAAGAAACCAGGAAGCACTCTGTTCTTGCCTGTGTCTCAAGGCTGGACCAAGTTCTTGTGGTGATGCCCACAGCTCAGCTACTCAGCCAAGGCTAGGGAGGGGGATAGCCTCGAGGGAGACAGTGTTAAGGGCACTGGTTTTGAGTTTGACACTTAGTAGCTGTGCGTCCTCGGCAAGTTGCTTGTTGAATAAAGAAATGGTTGTTATTTCGTTCCCCAGTCCACTGCCTCCCATGCTCCCCTCGACAAACAAGCTTGCAATGAAGAGGCACTTTGGCTTGTATTCTGGAGGTACCAATCCCATGGCACAAAAGATGGAACCACGGAACATGCCAGATAAGATGGAATCAGCAGGTTGCATGTGAAGTATGAAGTGGACAGATGGACAACAGTTTGTTGCAATTCTGAAGTTCATGTGCAACAGTTGTTGCATAAAAAGTTACTCCATGGACATGTTTGAAACATTGAAAATGGCCAGTGCAGAGAGATCTCCTGAAATATTTAGGAATAAGGAAGCATTGTGTCTGTAATTCATTCTCAAGTGATTCAGAGAAAAAATATATGCATGTGTGTGTGTGTGCTCAGTAGAGAGAGAGCAAATTATAAAGCAAATAGGTCACAATGTAAGCAACTGGTGAATCTGGTGAAAGGATTACAGGTGTTCTTTGTAATATTCTTGAAACTTTTCTGCAACTTTGAAATTATATCAAAATAAAAAGTTACCAAGAAAATGAATATACCACTCTCCACCTCTCCTCCTGCAAATAAGTTCAGAACGAAGTCATAAATTGAATTGAATGTTGAAGATTTCAAAGAGGAGAAAAACCTTGGCCATTTTACAGTAAACAACCAGGAAAGATTTCATTAAAGCTACAGATAGTTTAGAACCATTGAAACTACATCAGAACTTAATTGTTAAAAAAGGTATTGTGAAGGTCGAACTGGTCACTGACTCCAGAGACAAGAGACTCAAAAGACATCTGTCCTCCTTTGTTTAGGACGAAGAGGGACCTCACACTATGCCCCTTGCGTCTGGGCTTCCTGATTACCATTTGTAGCAGCTGGGTAAAAAATAAGATGCAAGGGGCTGGCCTGGTGGCGTTGCGGTTAAGTTTGCAAGCTCCTTTTCGGCGGCCCAGGGTTTGCAGGTTCGGATCCGGGGCGCGGACGTATGCACCACTTATCAAGCCATGTTGTGGCAGGCATCCCACATATAAAGTAGAGGAAGATGGGCACGGATGTTAGCCCAGGACCAAACTTCCTCAGCAAAAAGAGGAGGATTGATCACAGAGGTTAGCTCAGGGCTAATCTTCCTCACACACAAAAAAAGATGCAAAAAAAAATCTATAAAACTGTCTAAACAACATACTGTGAAACTAAAATAGCAAGAAAAAGAGATACATAACAAAAGATAGAATGAGAGAAGAGATGTAAAAAATAAGACATGATAAAAGACAGGCATAATTTTAATTTTAAAATCAAAGAAAAGTAAAAGGAAGAGTAAAATAAACTGGTTGTATAATAAAAATAAGAGCAATAAAAAACAAATAATGTAAAAAGCAACCACAGTGAAAATCTATAAACTAAATGAATGCAGAATAATTAAACCACACAGGTCCAGCTAAGCGCATGTCCAAAAAAGAAAACAAAGGAGAGCCATACAGTGCCCGAGGTATGGGATATGGGGCCAGGGATCAACAGGTCTGTGGTCCTTTGGAGCAGCCAGCAGTTCAACTGGTCTTCCATTCCATGTTCTTTCGGAGCATGGGGTAATTATTAAGGGAGAGCCTAGGATTTAGTGCTTCAGGGCTTAGAGAAGCAGCCATTCAGCCAGACAGTTCCTTCAAGGGGTTAGGAAAGCTACAGTTAACCATGTTCTTCGTCTTGATGCGTTGAGTGGTATCTGAGATTTCTGTCTGGCTTGAAGAACGCCTGCATGTTCTGCAGAGAAATAGACCTCATCAGGGTTGGCTCAGGCCTGTTGTTCTGTAGGTATACTAATACTCCACCTATTTGTAAAGAATATCTTAAACTAAAGGCAGGACAGTAGAATGAAAGGAGTAGAGATTAGGGGTTAAGAGCACATGCTCTGGAGTCTGAAACGCCCCAGGTTCAAATCCCTGCTCTGCCATTAACGCGCTCTGTAGAGTTAAAAGTGTGGATAATAACAACAGTACCTGCCTTGGAGGGCAGTTTTAAGGATTGAATGAGTTAAAGCAAGCATGAAGCTAGTATTATATAATTGTTTCTTAAACTGGAAAAAAACAAAAGATAGCAAGGAAATTAACAGTATCCGAAGGAGTAGTATTTCTCATCACCCAAATAAAGTCTATGAAATAGAAACGTTTGCATTAAAAACAGGAATATGACACTTTCCTTAAGTCAACGCACAACTTCCTCCTTCTTGGTCTGACATGGGCGCCAGCCCCCGACACCGGTGGGAAAATGCTGGGAGACGGGAAGGAGAGGTGGAGTCAGTGGCTACACTGAGATTTGTTAGAATGAATACAGCTCAGTGATAGGCAGCTTTAGCCCACTAGCTCCTCTCATTCCTGCCGGTGTTAGGGAAGAGGTGACATTGGAAGAGTGTAAATATGAATCATTAGCACACACTTAACGTGTCTCCTCTCACCTACCCCTTGATTACTTATGTGACAGGTACATTAGTTATTTTCTAATCGTTAAGAGAAAACAGGCTGCAGGTCCAAGTGAGACTCTGATCATGGAGTGGGCTCTTTGTAAGAAGCATAGGTAATCAGGGATACACAGGTAATCCAGTAATCAGGGATAACTAGTACTGGAAAAAGGTCTCTAAAGTGAGATAAGCTCTAATAGGGAAAAAAATTTCATAGAAAGAGTGGAAAAAAAATGTTTCAATGGAAATTATCCTGAAATATAGAACTAAAAAATATAAAACCTTTATCTTACATATAACAATATTTAGATTATAATTTCAACTAAGGATAATAGAATGAATAGAATAACAAATGAATAAAGAATAATTCAAGTGCTGATTTTTACAGGATAGTAGGAGATGCCATCCTTCATAACTGACTTTCACAGTGTTACCGTGCTGCGGGTCCAGGTTGCTCAATGTCGCGTTGTAAAAGAATTTACAGAACAGCAAGGACAAGTACAGAGAGTAAGGAATTTATTAGAAAGATACACTCCACAGACAGCAGCACACTCCAAGGGAGGAGATGTGCTGAGCGGTTTTGTCATTACATGTTTTATAAGCTTGCTTTTGGGAAGGGGATCTTATCCTGCTTCTCAGTGCCCTCACTGCTAGATTTTTCAGATGTTTCTCAGAAATGTCAAGCTGCCCACTTGTAGTATACATGTTAACTTCGTATTCTCACACGTAAGTGGACCCCATCCTGTAGAGGCAGGGGCTGGGGCTTATCAGGCTGCACATCAATACGGCGAGAGACAGTGGGTCTGGAAACGTGCGGTTACCTCAGCTATAACAGCTTAAACTATAGTGCAGCCTAAAATTTCCATGAGCATGTTGGGTTAACTGTGTCTCAGAAATGTCCTAGCAATGTTCCCCCTCTAGCACGACCCTCCTGTTCCCTTGCAGTGCCAGATCCCTATGCTAACCTGCCTGTCTCAACAGCACAAGTATTTTTGCAAAAATACTTAAGAATTTCATCAGATTTCTCAAGAGGCCTTTCCTAATCCTTTGATGGTTAACTTATTCTCTTTTAAAGCTCCTCTCATGTCTTAATCATCCTCATTAACTTTTTCCCTCATTTATTAACTGTCCCAGATATGCCAGATCCCGTAGCATCTCCTTCTCATTTGCGTGAATTTTGCTTCCCTTTACAACCTTGTAACTGCAGGAGTTAAATAACGAGTTTTCAGGACAATTTTTGGTCTCAACTTTTGATGAAGTGTAAATAACATTGTGTTCAGTATGAGCCATTTCATACTTTTTGAACCATTATAAACATTTATAAAATCATACTATTTTCTGAAATGGCTTTAAAGTTTTGTTTTCAAATGATTAGAGAAAGGTTTAGGGGCAGGAATGTGTCCTGGTACACACATTTTTGTGAATATTTATCAATTGGCATGTTTGGGACAATAGCACATTGTACGTCTGTTTTTGACTATATCTACAATTTCACAGTTATGGTGAGAACAAATGGAAATATTGAAGGAAGATGTGTCTGAAGACTGTGAAAGATCAGTGACTGTCCAATTTTTTGAACTGTTAAATAGCTTGTATCCCAGCTTAAAAATCAAACAAAAAGAAAGCAGCCAAAGATACTCAAAGATACTCATTTTCACAAAGAGCATTTGATGAGGCTATAGTTATTGAAACTGACTAGTAAAACTGGAAATAGAAGTTAGCGATTCCTACTTCTTTCTTTAGTCCTCAGAGACTCCCAATCCAGACATCAGATTATAGCATCTTGGGGCAGGTGCTGAACTTGTCCATTATTTTGCATGACAAATTAATACCAACAATTTAAGTATTTTATTATAAAAGTGACTTTTTCACTGAAATAGTTTTGGAGCGCCAGTCAGCCATAAGGAATACAACAGTGTGCTGGTCTTGCAGCATTCCTCTGTATGTAGCATTCATATTAGAGTGGATGAAGACTTTTGTGCACGTGGCTGCCTCTCTTGCATCATACCTGTCTCAGCTCAAAGATCATCTCCTCAATGGTGTTCTCTGACGAGCTCATAATTCTTTCCTACATCACTCTCTACTGTATCATCCTGTCCTGTTGCATTCTCAGTATTTGAAATTACCTTGTTCATTCATTTGCTTAGTTATTTCCTGCCTCCCCTCAAGAATGTAATCTCCCCAAGGACAAGGACCGTACTCATCTTGTTCACTGCTGTATTTCCAAAGCCTAGAGCAGTGCCTGCCTGCCATATATCAAATTTCTTGAAAAATTCATTAATTATGAAGTGTCAAAGGGCTAGTCAGCTAAATTAATACATAGGAGGCTATGTACTGGAGTGAAAGTTTCATTGAAATATTTGCATTAAGATATGAAGTTGCAAAAAAATTAACTTGAGATTATTTATAGAATGCAACACAAGCATGAGATACACAGTCTTTTTATCCCCAAGATTCCATTATTCAAATATGTTTTGTCAGCTCCTGAGATAGCTTTCCTGCATTGAATAGCTAAATTTGGAAAAAGTGTCAACATTTGTATGCAAATCCAGCATTCTTCCTGTCGATTTCTTAGAAATTTACATGCTCCTGAAAGGTACAGAAGCTAGACAGAAAATATGTGGCTTGAATGAGAGTTGCTTCAATTCAAGGCAATTTTTATTCTTAGTCAACAGAAGTTACACACTTATTCCAGAAAGAAATTCTCTTCTTTTCAATCCTCTTATCTTTGGAAGAGCAATCCACGCAACTGAGACGAGTGTACACCTCTAAGCACACTGAAGTCATTTGACGGTAAAATCAATGTTTCATTTTCAGCAATTCATCTCATAGTTTCTCTTTTCAGCATACATTGTAAGTTTTAATATATGTGATAAATTGTCTGTCAAAAATATTTCCCTGACTGTTTTTCAAAACACCCCAAAACTAAGAAATAAAGAAAGAAAAACATTGTTGTCCATATTATACAGTTAGCTCATATATATATTCGTGATCAAAGGTATGGATAGCATACATTAATGAAATCAGTGCCCCATTCCTTAGTTTATTCATTAGTTCCAGCTTCTCTTCACTAAATCTATTATTGAATGGCCAATGAAATATACAATCATCCATCAGCATATGTTTTACCATTTGTTAAAATTAGGCCAGGTTGATTCTCAACTAGAAAGGTACCTGGGTGTCCTTCCCCTCTGGTAGGTTTTTTGCCACAAGCTTCCAAAAGAAAAGAAAGGCTTCTTCTCAAACATCCCATCTGTGGCACTAGCACTCTCTCATCACATCTCGCCCCAAACTTCTGTTTAGAATTCAAGAACTATGTTACCACTGGTTGGAGAATCTTTGTAGAACTGTATATAGGTGTGTAGCTGGGGGCAAAGTCACATCCTGTTAGATGTTCTCAGGTCATCCAGTTTATACCCTTAACCTCAGTGTTATGCCCCTTTGGTCTGCTCTATCTTAAAAGTCAGGAAAGAAACCCTGGCTTAGAACTAGGAGTTCTATTTTACATTCAAGCTTCAAAAACCCTGTGATGGACACTGGTTGATTCACCCACATCCATTCAACCCCAGATACATAAATAGTCAAATCAGATGCAGTCATTCTATTTCTCTCCCAAAGTAGAGTGATGAAAAAATTCTTGGGTTGGTGATGACAGAGCTATGCTATGGAATCCACCAACCCTGAAGCCTGCTCTGCCTCTTGGAGTTTGATTTGGTGAAATAATAAATTTCTTTATTGTTTAAGCCAGTTTGAGTCAGGGTTTCTGTTACATACAGTAGAAAGCATTCTAACACATACAGGTCGCCTAGGCAAGGAGTCCATTGCCTTGATTCCAATTCACTAAGAAGGACCTCAGAGTTCTGAGACTCTATAAATCAAATGCCCCAGGGAACATCTTCATCTAGATTCTGAGACCAGCACCTTCTGAGCCTTAGATGAACCTTTTCATAACTTTTTGGAGTGTAGGAGACCTTAGCCTAGCTTGCCATTCTTTGCAATGGCCCCTGGGGTCTCTGAAGGCTCTGACTAGTTTTTCCCTATTTATTATTCATGCTTTGAGACCAGTTGAGTTTCTCCAGGAGTTCAAGGATCCAGTACATTCCACTGTGGCATCTTCTTAGAAAAGTAATGTCCAGCAGTTTCAGAGCCCATAGATGGATGAGGGGCTGAATTATTGTACTAAAATAGCCTAAATCTGCAGGCTTGCATTTTATAGCTGCCTCTCAGTCCCCATAAACAAATGGAAATGAGATTTACCACCACTACTGAGATTGTTAGGTCTCGTCTGATAAATAGACCTAGGGTATCTGAATTTCAGCAAGATATCTAACAAAGCCTCTCCTGCTGACTTTGTGAACAAGTTGGAGAAATGTGAGCTAGCTACAGATTTAGTAATATTTAAATGTTCAGACCTTCAGGAGGCTGATCAATGGATCAAGGTCAACCTAGAGAAAGTTCTCCAATGCCTGCTTTGAAGTACTGTCATCAGATATATTCTATTCAATATTTTTCACAGTGAAGAAGATGAAAACATAGAAAACATACTTTCATAACATTTCCCAATGATATGAAACTGAAGAAAATGCCAATATAATGGATAACTGAAGCAGAATTCAAAAATAATTCAACAAGCTGGATCAGTGAGCCAAATCTAAAGGAAGTTGGTTTTATAAGTAATATAAAAAGATGGGAAGATCATGTAAAAAGTGAAAAAGAACTTGGGATATGTAAATGGGGAAAAGAGTAGCCATATTCATATATTTGAAGGACCGTCACATGGAATTAGAGACAGCTATATTGTCTATGTCTCCATAAAGTAAAGCTAGGATGAATTTTTTTGGCTCAATAATGAAAGGACTCTAACATTTGGAGGCAAGGGATCTGAATTAGAAAAGAATTATCTGGATTAGGACATAGTGACATGGTCTGATTCTCATGGTTTACAAATTCAAACAGAAGGCAAGTGGCTGTTTACAGTTAGTTTCGTGTTCTACGTAACTTGGAGGAGGCGAACTCTAAACTCTTTTCCTTGGGATTTATTTTTGACATAAGCCTGTCATTCTTGTGTTTTAATTGGAAAATTTAATTGCTTTACATTGACTGTAGTTATTGATATATGTGGTTATGTGATGGTATATATATATATATATATAATTATTACATGCTTTATATTTGTTCTGCCTGTTCTATATTCCTTTTTCTCTCCAATCTTGCCTCTTTTGGATTGATTGACTTTTTTCTAAGTCTACTTTTAATCTCTTTTTGATAGGAAGTTATACACTTTTTACTCATCTTTTGGTGGTTGCCTTAGAGATTATAACATGCAGGTTTTGGCTGATCAAAGTTTAATGTTAACTGGTGCCTTATCCTTTTCCAGTACAATGAGAGTCTTCTAGAACACTGTAACTCCACATACCTCCCTCCCAAATTATACACCGTTTGGTCTTATATTTAATTCTGTAAATATTTTAAACTGCACGAGACATTATCATTTTTGTTGTATGTAGTAAATACACATTTAGATTTACTGACAGTATTATTTTCATTGTTCCTCCTTCCTGTCTGTCTCTCTGAGCTTCTGCAGCAACCTCTTCTCTTTGTGCCTGAAGTACGCCCTTTAATACTTGCGGTGTGAGTGTGCTGGTGATGAACTTTCCCTTCATTTTTTCATTTTGAAAATGTCTTTATTTCTATCTTACTTTTTCTCTATTTCATTTTTAAAGGGTATTTTCACTATTTATAGATTTTGCCAAGTAACTGTGGTCGTTATTTTCCTTCAGCAAATTGAAAATGACATTTCATTGTCTTCCGGCTTCCATTATTTTTATTGAAAAGTAAACGATCATTTTAGCCGTTCATTTTAAAAATCATCTGCCTTTTTCTCTGGCTGCTTTTAAGATTTTTCTCTTTTGGGTGGCTTTCTTTTTTGGGAGGGTTTTGGCAGTTTTGCGCCAATGTTCCTAGGTGGGTTTCTTTCTCTTATCTTGCTTGGAGTTTGTAGAGCTTCTTGAGTTGGTTGGACTGATATCTGAGCAAGGTCTGTTTTGTACATCACCCCAGACCCATGCACTAGCCTTGTCACAGATTCAGGTTAACACCCTCGTCCCACCCCCACCCCTGCTGGTCCCCTGTCACACTTGAGCACAGTCTGCCAGTGCCTCAGCTCATACACTCACTGGGTACTCTCACCTCCTGCCCTGCACCTTTCCCAGTGTGGCTGAGGCAGGAGACGCCGTGGTACCACTCGGCACTCACACGGGCACAGCCCTGAAGTTTAGGAGTTACCACCCCACGTGCGGCCTCGACCTGATGCGAGAGGATTGGTGAGTGTTTTCTCTGCCTTCCTCCTCCTAACCAGTTTGTTGGATTAGGAGTTGCTCATATACCCTCTCTGGAGATGCCTTGTGAGACTAAATAAGCTTGTCGCGAGTTTACGGCCAGGTTGGTATAACACAGTCCTTATGCTTGTACTACTTCTGTGTCTCACACTGCTCTTTCCTCCCTCCTGCTCCCGTGGGATTTCACTCCCCAGTAGGGTGTTAAAACAAATAAGCATTTGCCTCAGGCTCTGTTTTCTAGGTGATCTGGGCTATGACAATATGTTGAATCAGCTTGGAAAACTCTCAGCTATAATCCCTTTAAATACTTCTTCTGATCCACTTCCCCTTTCCTTTTCTTCTGGAACTCCAGTGAAATGCATATTAGATTTTTTTCACCATATCCTGTGGGTTTCTTATCCTCTCTTCTGTGATTTTTATCTGTCTGTCTCTCCATGCTTCACTTTGGATATCTTCTTCTGTCCTGTCTGATGGTAAGTCTCTTTCTGGCTGT
Source organism: Tapirus indicus (assembly GCA_031878705.1). Taxonomy (NCBI): domain Eukaryota; kingdom Metazoa; phylum Chordata; class Mammalia; order Perissodactyla; family Tapiridae; genus Tapirus; species Tapirus indicus. The sequence continues at coordinate 42,611,207 of CM062927.1, forward strand.
GAATTGAAGTCTTAATTTCAGTTATTCTACTTTTTCAATTCTAAAATTTCTGGATACTTCTTATTAAAAATCTTTTATGTCACTTCTCTACAGTTTTCAGTTTTCTGCTGAATTTTCTATCTTAAATTTTTTTACTTGCATATAGTAAGCATAGTTAATTTATACCTATATCTGCTAGTTCCAATATCCAGAATCCCTGCAGATGTAGTTTTACTGTTTATGGCTTCTACCTGGTCTTCATTTGTGTTGTCCTGTCTCTTCATGTGCCTAGTTATCTGTGAGTGTGTCTGGACATTTTGTCTGAGTGAACCCTAGGATGTTATCTTTCCCCAGAAAAGATTTTCATTTGTTTTGATCAGGTGCCTACGAGAACTATCATCTTGGATATCTCAATCTAATTTCAAAGACTAAGATTTTTATGGGCCATCTGGATAACTGGGAGCTGAGGTGCAGTCTGAATAAAGACTGTTATGCTTTTGGTTCACCTTACTCCTAGGGTACCATCCTTTAGGGTACTGTCCCAAAGTGGGGGGTTTACTAGGACCTTTCCCTTGGTGGGCCCTGGACTCCAACTTTTGTCCCTCTCTTATATCAAGGCTGTCAAAAAGCACTGTTCAGCCTTTCAGCTGACAAATGTCCCAGAGGGAAATAACTCCAATTGCCAAGATCCCTGTCTTCTCTTGGATTTTGGACCAGCAATTCTTCACCACCTTGTTAGCTTTCTGATGCCTTCAAGTAGATACTTTCTACATTTTGTGTAGCTTTTCTGATCATCATAGTGAGAATATTGGTCAAGCGGAAGAGGAATTCTAAGTCTGGCCTAGAGATACTTTGAGCACCTTTACTTCTGGACTAAAATCACCATTTTTTATGAGTATTTATAACTTGGAGCAAATATTTTGGTTGCTAAAGCTATGGACTATATATATGTGTATATATATATATTCTATTTTTAACATTTCATGAATAATAAGATGATAATAATGTGTGTTTTATGGTGATAATAGGGTACTCGGACTTCTTAATTTCTCAGACCATGAAAATTCTATTTTAATTTTCAGAATGGACATTGACAAGTACATTAAAAATAATAAAAATTAATGTTAACCATCATTATTATTTCATAAAAGAAAGAATTTTAATGCCAAAAAATCAGTAAGGACATCATCTCATAAAAGATTATCTTTTAAATTGGATAAATTAGTGTCATATAAAGCTCACTACCTTGTTGTTATTTTTCTCCTTTCATCATGAATCAGTAAAAATTTGATTATCTGGAAGGAGAAGTGTGCAGACTGGTATTTTAGAGCAATTGCCTTATATTATTTAGCTTATTCTCTAAAATGGCATTTAAAAGATAACATAAAAATTCTAAATATAAAACTTACTATTGAATAAAATGCATGTAGGTTCCCAATGAAAGTGTCTCTAAATCACCAATCTTTTGCTAAATTAAATGAAAAACAGATTCTCAAATTATGTGCCAGCAGAGACAAGCTGGCAATGATTGTTTTCTGTTGTTGACCTTAAACAAACAGATAGCCAGTTATTTCTCCAGCAAAAATGGGTTTATTCAGAATCAGCAAAGAATTGCAATTTGGGGTCTGCAACCATGGCAAGCCACCTGCAAGTCCCCAGCAGCAAGGGGAAGAGAAAACTCTTTTACAGAGTGGAGGAGGAAGTTGGGAGGGCTATTGTAAACAAAGAGTCCATGGGAGGAATCGAGGGTTCAAAGAGTAGTGGCTTTTCGTTGGCTAAGTTATGATAGTCTCTCATTGGTCAGGAAGAGGAAGTCTTTCTTCTTCCCCTTGGGCTCTGCTATCTATGTAAGACGTGAGAGCTTTCCCTTTTGGCCTCTTGACTCCATTTTAATGAGGTTTTTGTTTATTCATTGCCACACTGTATTGATAAAGAAATCTGACAAGTATTTTGATACTTTAGGAATATACAGACATTCCTAAAAGAAGTGGCCACATCGCATCTTCAAGTCAACCCTATGCCTAGAACTACAATTTATCAAGTAAGAAAAGTAAAAAGGGGCCGGCCCGGTGGCGCAGCAGTTTAGTTCATGCTTGGTAGCCTGAGGTTCGCTGGTTCGGATCCTGGGCGCCTGCTGACGCACTGCTTGTCAGCCATCCTGTGGCGGTGTCCCATATAAAGTAGAGGAAGATGGGCACGGATGTTAGCCCAGGGCCAGTCTTCCTTGGCAAAAGGAGGAGGATTGGCAACGGATGTTAGCTCAGGGCTGGTCTTCCTCACACACACACACACAAAAAAGTAATAAAAAAATACAGGATATTTTGGAGGTCATTTTCAAAGGATGTGACAATAATTTCTAGTGGTTGTTTCACCAGGGCTCTGGTCAAATAATGGAAAACTTTACATTAATAGAGGACAAAACACATAGATAATGTAAATGCAAATTTACACAAGTTTCCATATCTCACATGGAAAACAAGATGACTATCTTGTGAAAGTTTCAATCTAATATCTTATCAAATAAGAGTCTTTGAATTTGATTTGTGATGCAAAATAAAATTCTCTCTATAGTTGCAGAGGAGATGGTACATGGCTTTTATCTTTTAAATAGACTTTTGGTTATTATGAGGACTCAGATAAGTTACTATAATTTTTTTAAAAAGAAGCTTGTGGATATGGAATTTACTTGCAAATATGGAGAAAAGACCAACAAGGATATTACCCACTAACAGTGAAATAAGGAGCTTATAGCATTTTTCTTTTCTAGTCTCCCATTTTCCTTGTTATCTGATTTAAATCTCTTATCATTTGAGCTTCCGATTTTCTTTATCTTAAATACAAAGTGTGCACTTTCAATCCTTACAAAAGAAAGCTTTTGATGTGTTTCTTTAAGACTGTAATATACATAACATTTTATCAGTATTACCACTCTCTACAGGCTTATCACAATTCAAAATATTGCTAATATACTTACACAATTTTTACCCCTAAATTTCCTAAAAGGCTACCAGTCTATGCAACTAGGTCCCATCCCTCAGACTGTTGTAATGTTGCAGCTTCTTTTGCATGTGAGTACATAAATCCTAGGCAGCTCGAATTAACAAGAATATTGGTATCATATTCCTTGCCAGTAAGAGCTCACACCTGTCCTTTGTTAACAAAAGTGAAATCTAGAGCCACAAAATTCCAAGGGACAATGGCCCTAATGGCCACCATATCAGTAGTGAGTAGATTTAAGATGTAGCCAAGGCACTGCTGCCTTGTTCCAAAAAAGGCCAGCTTGGTCCTCAATCTTTGAATAAAGTATAAAACTCCACATGATGGAAATTGTGCAATTCTATTCTTCCAAACTGTAGTGTTTCATCTATGTCATGGAAGCTGTGAACCTTTTCAACATGGAGAATTGGAAGATGACTCGTGTTGGAGGTATTATAACGTATATGTACAAAGCAAACATACAATTTCTCATCTGAACAGGGATACTTCTGAGAGCATAAGGGAGTGTTATTAATAATTATACCTAGGTATCAGATGTAAACTGGGATAGTACTGTGCAAACTTAAACCTGTAAGGCAAGTGGTAGACCAAATACATGGTAACCATGGGCAAGCATAGGCTCCACAAATAGAAGAGGTGCCCTTATGAGTTGTAGTACTTTTTTCTTTTTCTTTTTTGCTGGGAAAGATTTGCCCTGAGCTAACATCTGTTGCCAATCTTCCTCTCTCTCTCTCTTTTTTCCTCCCCAAAGCCCCAGTAAATAGTTGTATATTCTAGTTGTAAGTCCTCTAGTTCTTCCATGTGAGCCACTGCCACAGCATGGCTACTGATAGATGAGTGGTGTGGTTCCACATGTGGGAACCAAATCTGGCCTCTGAAGCAGAGCACACTGAACTTTAACCACTAGGCCGTCAGGGCTGGCTCTGTAATAATTTTTTCTTAAAGCTGCAATCTCTATCAAAATTCCAATGGCATTTTTCACAGAAATAGAATAAATAATTGCAAAATTCATATAGAGCCACAGAAGACTCCAAGCAGCTAAAGCAATCTTGAGAAAGAAGGACAAAGCTGGAAGCATCACACTTCCTGATTTCAAACTATATTACAAAGCTATAGTAATCAAAACAGCATGGTATTGGCATAAAAATAGATAGATCAATGAAACAGAGTAGAGAGCCCAGAAATAAACCCATGTATATACAGTCAACCAATTTTCCACAAAGGAGCCAAGAATACACAAGGGGAAAGGATAGTCTCTTCAATAAATGATGTTGGGGAAACAGGATATCTGCAAAAAAAAAAGAAAAAGAAAAAAGAAATCTTATATTATCTTATATCATGCACAAAAAACAATTCAAAATAGATTAAAGACTTAAATGTAAGACCCCAAACAGTAAAACAGCTAGAAGAAAACATATGGGAAAAACTCCTGACACTGGTCTTAGCAATGATTTTTTGGAATTGACACCAAAAGCACAGGCAACAAAAGCAAAAAATAAATGAGTCAGAAAGCTGCAAGTTTCACCCCAGGAACAAAGGTAAAATCTACTTGCAAGGGTCATATTTTTAGCACAGCCTCAGGCCTGGTGCGTCTATTGACATACTGCAAAAATCTAGGAACCCAGTATTTTCTCAGTGGGATAAAACAGAGAAGCACCAGGTCCACAAAGTTAGAACTCTGCCATACCCAACTCAAAATTCAGTTACACGTTTGCCCTCATCTGCCCAGCCATCACACCTATCATCCCACGTAGAAGGCAAAACATCATAGGGATTCCTCCACAGTGATGAATGGTGTGTGAGAGCAGATATAGAAATTAGAGATATTCACATTTTTTACACGTTGATATAACAATCAAAAAATGCATTGTTATTGTATTCTCAGGCTACCAAGTCATGTAAACAGTCACAGTTGCCAGTTTGGGCCCGTTGTTTTTAGTGAAGGTCGGTTTTACTCTTTCCTTGACAGATTACAGTTGCCACTTAAAGTTCAGGTAGGATGTCGTTGTATTGGTCAAGCATCAGAGTACTGAATTACTCTGGATTACTGAAACACACTTTTTATTCCAATGACGATCTTTGTTCCAATCTTTGTTGATACAAGAGAGGATTAACAATCTTGCTCAATCCCTGCATTATGTAAAAGATCCCAAGAAAGGACTTATTTCCCAATGAAAAGGTTTTTTCCAATCAGTTTCTGACAAAAAGAGGTTACCAGTAAAATCAGGCTACCCCAAGTGTTTGTAGGCTTGAGGATACAGGCTACAAATGTTTATACTTTCTGGTCCCAGTTAACAGACAAGCAGGGAAGATTTGACAGTACTGTAGAGCAATTACGGAAAAAAAGTGGGGATAGGAGCATATCAATCATACTTAACTATTTCTAGCACCCCCCTCTTGGGTTATGAGCAAGGTAAGGAGCACACCTTGGTGTTACCAAATGGCCATCTGGGAGCACCAAAGACAATCTGGGTGGAAGGACACCATGTCAGTTTTCTGATTTTGGACAACAAGAGCAAAGATGTGTAAGAACAAGGAGTAACGATAGCCATGGCTGGATTATTAATGACAGAGTAACCATATTTTATAACAGCCAGAGTAGAATGTGACATTCTGACCATTAGGAATTTTAGCTTGTCCAAAAGTGAGGAGTCTTTAGAGGGATTTTTTGTTTTTGTTCTTTTGTTTTGTTTTGTAATTGTTTATGGGTGTGAAGGACCCAAAGAGTCAGTTCAAATGTTAACACATTTTTGAAAAGTGAGAGTATACACATGAGTCTAACAGTAAGTTCTGCCACCTGGGAAAAATGCACAGAAGGCAAAGAAAAGTCTCCACTACGTGATGTTGAAACAGACCACAAACTCAGCAATGCAATCCTCTGAACTTCCAGTCCTCTCTTCTCCATTATACTTGAGTTTCTCTTATTCATTAAGATTTTATATCTTGATATTTACTTATACATGACATGTAATATAGTCATGTGAAACAATGTTTAAATGATAATATAAAGTTTTAAAACTCTAGTTTTCAAAACATATAATAAATCTTATCAAGCATATTAGAAGACAATGATTAAAATGCATCGATTGTATCATCATAATTTGAGTGTTATGAAGAAGAAACAAATTTATAGCTGGCCAAGAATATATAGTTAAAAAACACAGACTAGATACTTGTGCTTCTGGGACGATGGAGAAGATATGCTTTTCCTGACTCCTCCCACTAAGTACAACTAAAAACCCTAGACATTATATATAAAACAAACATGAGAAGACTCTGAAAGGTGAAGAGAAGGCAGACCAGGTAAGGGACTCAGGGTCTAAGGAACAACATGGCAGAGAGTTCCTTGGGTTTTCTTTTGGCTCATACACCCCACCCTTGAAGATAAAGAAGTCAGCAACCTGGAAACACCAATGGGCACAGACAGAAATAGCCCCAATACAAAGCTGCTTTTTCTAGCCAAAGGATCAGGGAAGCGGCAGGTAAGCAAAACAAAACTTTTAGACGTTAATCTCTCTGCTCTAGCCAAATACCACAGAAACGGCTGTGGCCCCACCTTCACCCATGCTAGCAAGGGCTGAACAGAAAGCCAAGACTAGAGTCCTGCAGGGTGGTATCAGAGAAAGCTGAGCAGGGAGCTGGAACATCATTCCCCCCACCAAACATTACCCCCACCCCATGTGGGGAGTCTGGACTTCTACCCCAACCTAGCAAAAACAAGGCACCCTTCCCCCTCCTCCCTGGGAGGAACTGTCAGTGGAGATCATGGGAAGAGAGGCAACTCCCACCCTGCCCAGTGGTAATGAGGTAGCCTCTCCTCAGGTTCAGTGGAGGCCAACTGGAGAATCTGGACATCCTCTTCTATCTGGCAGGAATGAGGCAGCAACTTCTCCTTCCCCTGCTGAGGCAGTGCCAGAGAAAGCCCCCTAAAAATGAAGGGTTAAATTAGATCCAGAGTTTTATTACATAATAGGAAAATATCCAGTTTTCAAACAAAATCACTTGTTATACCAAGAATCAAGATCTCAAACTGAAAGAAAATGGACAATCAATAGATGTCAACACAATGTGACAGACATGTTAGAATTATCTGACAAAGATTTTAAAGCAGTCATGATAAAAATGCTTCAGTGAGCAATTTTGCACACATTTGAAACAAGCAAAAAGATTGAAAGCTTCAGCAAAGAAATAAAAACTCTCAGCAAAGATATAGAAGACATAAAGAACTAAATGAAAAATTTGGAACTGAAAAATACAGTAACTGAATAAAAGGATCAGTAGATGGGCTGAACAGCAGAATGGAGTGGACAGAAGAGAGAATGAGTGAATGGATGATAGAAAAATAGAAATTACTCAATCTGAGCAACTGAGAAAAAACAAACTGAAAGCAAAGTGAGCAGAGTCTCAGGGATTTGTAAGACTATATCAAAAAATCTAACATTTATGTCATTGGGCTCCTGAAAGGAGATGAAAAAGAGAGTGGGGCTGAAAATATATTCAAAGAAATAATGGCTGAAAACTTCCCAAATTTGGCAAGGCATATAAACCTACAGATTCAAGAATCTGAGTGAACCCCAAACAGGAACCCCTAAAGAAATCCATGCCAAGACATATCAACCAGCAGGATCTAAATAACATGTATAGAATACTCCACCAAACAAGAGCAGAATGCATATTCTTTTCAAGTACCCAGGGAACATATAACAAGATGGACTATATCCTGGGTCATCAAACAAATTTCATAAATCAATAAATTTCAAAGAGTTGGAATCATACAGAGTGTGTTCCCTGACCAGAATGGAATCAAACTTGAAATGAACATAAAGATAACAGGAAAATCTCCAAACACTTGGAAACTAAACAGCACATTTCTAAATAATCTATGGGTCAAAGAGGAAGTTTCAAAATAAATCATAAAATGCAATGAACCGAATGAAAATGTCAATATCCAAATTTGTCAGACATAGCTAAAGCAGTGCTGAGAGGGAAATGTATAGCACTAAATGCATACATTAGAAAAGAGGATGTCAGATCACTAAACTCTCACCTCAAGAATATAGGAGAAGTAGAGCAAAAGAAATCAAAGAAAGTGGAAGGAAGACAATAGTAAAGGTAAGAGCAGAAATTGATGACATTTAAAACAGAAAAACAATCAAGAAAATAAAAGAAACAAAGTGCTGGTTCTTTGAAAAGATCAATAAAATTGACAAATTACCAATATTAGGAATAAAGCAGAAGGTGTCACTACAAACCTTGCAGACATCAAAAGGGATACTTTCCCCCTAAGACTGGGAGCAAGGAAAGAACTTCCACTCTCATCACTCCTATTCAACATAGTGCTGGAATTTCTTACCAGTTCAATAGGAAATAAAAGGTATACAGTTTGGAAAGGAAAAAACAAAACTGTCTTAATTTGCAGATGACATGATTGTGTATATAGAAAATCTCAAAGAATCTACAAAAATACTCCTAGAACTAACAAGTAAATTCAACAAGTTCAGGATACAAGGTAAACATATAAATGTCAATTGTATTTCTATATACTAGCAGTAAACATGCAGACACCAAAATTAAAAATACAACACTAATGTTCTTCAATGGGTGAATAGTTAAACAAACTGTGATACATCTATACCATGGAATACTATTCAGCAATGAAAAGGAATGAACTACTGATACATGCAGCAACCGGGATGAACCTCCAGAGAATTGTGCTGAATGAGAAAAGCCAGCCCCAAAAGGTTACATGCTGTGTATGGTTCCATTTATACAACATTCTTGAAATGACAAAATTACAGAATGGCAGAGCAGTATAGCGGTTACTCGGGGTTAAGGATGGAGTGAAGGTTGGAGGGACGTGGATATATATTCCAGCCGCACATGAGAACTAGATCCTTGCCCAGATACAGGCCTCTGACTCAGGGAATTCTTAAACGAGCAGTTTTTAGTAGAAATTATTTCTCTCTATTTCATTAAGCACTTAAAAAAAGAGAAGGTGTTTATTTGACCAACTAGATTGTGAGAGAGCCACGTCTTAATGCAAAGATTTCAAAGCCCCATGGCAAAGCCTTGTTACTAGCACTTAACACCTTTCCCCCATAGCTTGACTTGGCTCATTTTTGTATTTTTATGAAACATGTCTATGTCTTCTGAGGGGAAGAAACAGATATTAATCCTGCACCAGCTTCACGTAGCTTGGGTAGAATTTAAGAAGGAAAAGGCTTTGTGCCTATGTGTCATTTCACCTGCTGTTCAGATTTTAAAACATAGGAGAGAATGCATTCACAAAGATGTTCTGAGCTTCCCATGAACCGGACTTTCCCTTGGGGGGTCACCCTCCAGGTGGCAGCAGTCCCTGCTTCTGAAGAAAAGCAATCTTGTCAGCTCTGGTCTCAAGTCTGCATGTCTCTCCATGATACACATCCCAGTTCACCAACAGTGGAAGAAAGCCCGCTCTTCCAGACTCAACTCTTACAAACAGAAAGACTTGTCTATGGAGCTGGCCTGGTGGCGTAGTGGTTAAGTTTGAGCCTTCTGCTTCGGGGGGTGGGGTTCGCAGGTTTGGATCCTGGGCGCAGACCTGGTCACCGCTCATCAAGCCATGCTGAGGTGGCATCCCACATAGAAGAGCTACAACTCTACAACTACAATACACAACTATGTACTAGGGCTTTGGGGAGAAAAAGAAAGAAGAAAAAGAGGAAGATTGGCGAGAAAAAGAAAGAAGAAAAAGAGGAAGATTGGCAACAGATATTAACAAAGAGCCAACCTCCCTCAAAAAAATTTTTTTTTAAAAGAAAGACTCACCTAAATCATAAATTCTAACCTGAACAACTCTCAAACCCAGAAAATAGCTTCCTAAGTAGTTGGAATTATGCATGGTTGTCTGACCTAATGTGGCAGGAACTGCTAGCTATTCACAGATAATGATGCATTTCCCCCCCCTTAATGGCGCAGTTAGACTATATTTCCCAGCCTTCCTCACAGTTAGATGTGATTATGTGAATGAAAGTAAAAATGAGTGGAGGTAACTTTACAGAAAAAGTAAATGCCTTCAGTCTCCTTTTTTCCACTTCTGCCATCTGGTGGAGACAATGAGACCTGAAACTAGAGCCACAAGATGGAAGGGCTCTGGGTCACCTCCTGTAGAACACACAATAGAGTCTCATTGCCAGGACTGTTATGTGCATGAGAAGTCTCGTCCTGTTGTGCTGGAGCCGTTGCATATCTTGGGGTTTCTTTGTTATAGCAGTTTAGCCTACCCTAACACTATACTTGATAAAATATTACTCTGGAGATAACATTAAAATTGACATTTCCAGGGGCCGGCCTGGTGGCATAGTGGTTGGGTTCATGCACTCTGCTCCGGCAGCCTAGGGTTTGCAGGTTCGGATCCCACCGTGGACCTATGCACTGCTTATCAAGCCATGCTGTGGCGGCGTCCCACATATAAAGTAGAGGAAGATGGGCACAGATGTTAGCCCAGGGCCAGTCTTCCTCAGCAAAAAGAGGAGGACTGGCAATGTATGTTAGCTCAGGGCTAATCTCCCTCACCAAAAAAAGAAAAAATTGACATTTCTGAATTTTTCTTCTGCATATATAAGTGTAATCAGTATGGACGTCTGTAGAATAAAATCTTGAGTAAATTAAGACATTGACTTAAATCTCTTTTATATAATAATACTTGTTTCCAAGTAATACATAATATTTGTTTCAAAAGAATTGTAAAATTTATATTTTTACATTGGGTGCTCTCAATTTTTATAAAGGTGGTTCCCAAATATTGTCAAAGAATATTCTAGAATATATGTTTTTTATAAGAAAAGAGCACTCATTCATTTATTGTAAGGCACAGTACAGGACCCTATTTCTCAGTTTGCTTATATTTTAAGACTGAAGAAATAAGATACATGCATAAATACATAAATAAATAGCACCACAATTGGTGATAGGTTCCAAAAATTGGTTTGGAAATTATTAAATTTGAAAACATTCAATACCAAGAAAGTATGTATGTATGTTTCTGGGTGACTCATAATTGTTTCAGAAATGTAAAAGCTAATAACTGTAATAAAGCATTTACTATAGAACAAAGATGAAATCATTTCTACTTTTAGCTTTGGGGAATGAAAAGACAGAAATAAAATTTAAAAAATAACATACAGATGTTTTCAGTGCTCAAAGACCTCAAGTACTACTAAAACGAACAGCTATTTTAAGCCCTGTGGGGGAAAAAAAAACAAGATAAAACCACCAGTCTTGAATGTAATACAGGAAATTTTAGAAAGACTCAGAGAGTATTACAAAAAAGTCGGAGCTAACGCTGTTGCAGCCGGAGAATGACCTTTCCTCATTTCAGCATCTCAGGTCCTCACAGGTATGGCTTTGACTACACTATGACAGTCGTATTCCTGTATGAACTTGGAATGATTAAGCCTCGTTTCACCAACCACTCAAAGCCGGATTACTCTCTCCAGCTTCTAGATTGTGGTCTAATCGGTGCAGCTGTTGAGCAACGATTGGCAGAAAAACTCACTGGTGGACAGCATGGAATCCTAAAGGCAGAATAAAATTTCACTCTTGACCATGCTGTACATTACATCTCCTTGACTTATTTGTTTTATAACTAAAAGTTTGTACGTTTTGACCACCTTCACCCATTTTACCCCCCACACCCCCACCTCGGGCAACCACCAATCTGTTCTTTGTACCTTTGAGCTTGGTTTTTTTTTTTTTTTTTCCAGATTCTGCTTATAAGTGATGTCATACAGTATTTGCCTTTCTTTGTCTGGCTTATTTCACTTAACATAATGCCCTCAAGATCCATCCATGTTGTCGCAAATGGCAAGATTTCATTCTTTTTATGGCTGAATAATATTCCATTGTGTATATATACCACATCTTCTTTATCCATTCATCCATCAACGGACACTTAGGTCGTTTCCATGTCTTGGCCATTGTGAATAATACTGCAATGAACATGGGGGTGTATACATCTTTGAGTTAGTGTTTTTGTTTTCTTTGGATATATACCCAGAACTGGAATTGCTGGATCATGAGGTAGTTCTATTTTTAATTTTTGAGAACCCTCCATACTGTTTTCTGTGGTGGCTGTAGCAATTTACATTCCCACCAACAGTGCAAAAGGTTTCCCTTTCTTCACATCCTTGCTAACACTTTTACAAAGTAATTTTTGATTTACTGAAGATAAAGTCTTTTAGTTAAAGGTTAAATACTTAATTACCTAAAAAACTCTGGACTTGTTTCAGCTGAATCATCCTTATCCCCCAACTGTGAGAACATTTTCTTCTGTTGCTTAGAGAAGTCCCAGCCAACAGTGTCTGTTTTCACTCTTGTCTTTTCAAATGCTTTTGGATTAACTGATTGATTTTATGATATACTGAACTTTTGAGGCACTATTCTCATTCTATCAGTTTATTTTAAATCGACATTTTCAATTCAAGGAGCAATCACCAAGTAATTTTCTATGAATCACTGTGCTTGGGGAAAAAGAGAAGAGATAACCACATCTCTGCCTTTATAGTAAATAACTGTGATGCATGATATACGTGAAATATATACTAAAATGAGTTAATGTGATGTCTTAGCTTGGGCTGCTATAACAAAATACCATAAACCAGGTGGCTTTTCAAAAACAGAAATTTATTTCTCATAGTTCTGGAGGTTGGTGGCCCCAGATTAGGTGCCAGTATGGTTGAGTTCTGGTGAGAATCCTCTTCTGCGTTGCATATGGCTGACTTCTCATTGTATCATCACACGGCTGTAAAAGGGGCAAACTTGCGGTCTGACCTCTTCTTTTTATTTTTTATTTGGTGAGGAAGATTAGCACAGATGTTAGCTCAGGGACAATCATCCTCAAGCAAAAAGAGGAAGAGATGTAACATCTGTACCCATCTTCCTCTATTTTGTATGTGGAACACCACCACAGCACCACTTGATGAGTGGTGTGTAGGTCTGCGCCTGGGATCCAAACCTGTGAACCCGGGCCGTCAAAGTGAGTGTGTGAACTGAACCACTACGCCACTAGGCTGGCCCCTCTGGCCTCTTCTTACAAGGGGGCTCCATCCTCATAACCTAATTACCTCCCAAAGGGCTCACCTCCAAATGCCATCACATTGGGGATGAGATTTCAACATAAGGATTTGGGGAGGACACATTCAGTCCACGAGACCAGGGAAATATCTGGAAAGACTTCAGGGAAGGGGGTGTATTTGAACTGGACACTGAGGGATTACAGTGCTAGTGAGCCTGGATTTTTCAAGTCATAAAATCAGACGTATAAAAATGTAACTTTTTAATTTTCCTAAAAGTAGACTTCACTTCTATTGCAAGTCCCCATTTCCGCCTAATATCAGAAAATTTAATCTAGACACTTGATTAGACAGCCAAATGTAGAGGGTTCTTATGAATTTCAGCTGAAATTCAGTCAAACACAGCCTTGCTGGTCAAGGTGTAGTCTGTGAACCAGCAGCGTAGTGTCATCCGATTGGTTGTTAGAAATACAGACTCTTGGCTCCCATCCCAGATCTTCTGAGTCAGAATCAAGATCTGGTCAATATTCCCTGAATCAGAATCAGCAGTTTAACAAGATTCCCAGGTGATTTGAATGTACATTAAAATTTGAGGAATCCTGAAATGCAGAGTCTCTCCCCTCCTCTTATGTGCACTGTCAAGGTCAGCTGCTAAATCTGCTGCAGGTCGCGCCCAGTCTGCCTCACAGCTGGCTGGCCAGCCCTCCTCTGCGGCTAGCCTCAGCTGAGACGCAAGCTTGTCTCTATCTGATCTCCAGCTTACCTTCCCTCCTTGGATGTGGTTTTCCCTTATTCTGGCTGCAAGGCCTTTAAGGATCTTCCACATCTCTCTCTTTTCATTAATCTCACATTTCTCTGGCTTTTGAAAATTCCTCCATTTCCCCAGAAACTTTCTGGCTTGCTTGGTCTTTGTGGAACCCTGTCAGCCCAGGCACCTGGCGTTCAGGTGCTCAGTTACCACAGGTGCTGTGCGGACTTTCTTGCAGTTGGGGAGTAAGTGGCACAGGCTATGTTTGACTGTGCATTGCCGAATTTGTCACAGACAATAAATACTGAGTGGAAATCAAATGTAAAAGGTGCTGGGTGTGGAGTCACAGATTCTTCAACAGTTTCCTTATTAATTCAGACTCCACTGATTGAGAATATGTGATAGTCCAGACAAGGTCTGGACTGATGGTGGCTATTGATCTGAAAGATATCCTAACTCATAACTAAAGTTCTTTCTAGCTTCAAATCATCCACCCATCCTCCTAATGAACATTTACTGAGTGGCCAATATATGTCAGACATTGGGCTAAGAGTTAGGGTTAAAAATATTACAGTCTCTGCTTCAAAGAGATTAGGAGGAGACATAATATTAATTATACATAAAAGAAATAATGGGAGCAGACTGTAGGACATAGGTTGCTCTGTTGGTGGTGGGGGAGAGAAGAGGCAAACTTGTAATCCTAAAAAAATACAAAGAATGTTAGGCATATATTAAGAAACAAATCACTTTCACAGAGTTTTCAAATCAAGTTACATATATTGTCTACATTTGATAATTCTTATCTGTTAGTGAAAAGCAATTCCTTTGTTAGTCAATGAGAACTTTATTAGTCAGTGCAAACTTGGCTATTAATTTCCTAACTCTACATATATGAAAGTAACAAAACTATTTTTAAAAATTATCTAATTGAGTTTTTCTTATTTCAGATTGGTCTTCCAAATGGCCAAGGTTTTATTGCTAATGTAATAAAATGACATAGAGAATAAAAACACATAGGGAAGACAATCAGAGATAGTATCTTGATGATAAATTCCATGAGGCAAGAGATCTTGTCTTTTATGATTCATCAGTGTATCCTTCACCCCTGTTCTGCCTGGTACACAGTCACTAAACTTCTGTAAAGAGTCAGATAGAAAACATCTTAAGCTTTGTGAACTATATGGTCTCTGTTCAACAATTCAACTCTGTTCTCATGGCACAAAAGCAAACTTAGACAATATGTGAATAAATAGGTGTGGTAAAGTTCCTATTAAACTTTACTTATGCATGCTGAAATTTAAATTTCATATATAATTTTCATGTGCAGAAAAGATTACTCTTCTTTTGACTTTTTTCCCCCAACCATTTCAAATGTAAAACCATTGTTAGGCAAGATCTGAAGCTCACTCCAGACCCCATGCACATATACTCCTACACATCACAGTGACCTAACTAGAAAGTTAAGTTCTTTAAGTCATGAGAAAAAAAAATAGCAGATTATGAAGAAACTGAAATAGTAATGAGGATAGTATTTTTTAAGATCCTAAATCCAGACAGTGGGCCGGATTTAGCCTACAGGCCATAGTTTGTTGGCCTTTGGTCTAGTACAAGGTAAGTATTCACTAAATTCAAAAGGCATTTAGTAGTATAGTAAGTAATAGTGATACCAAGCAATGGGCTTGGTCTGGTGCCATGATCTGAGCCAATTAATCACAATGAGTTAGGGATCAAGAAAGGAAGTTTTAATTCGATTAGCCAGCATAATCAGGAAGATGGCAGACTAATGTCTCAAAAAAAAAATTTTCAAAAATTACAAAATCTTAAGGTAGTTTATATATGGAAAATTGGCAGTAAGGAGGGGGTTTCCTTCAGGCATGACAGACGCCAGGGTCTTTTACTGTTGCATTCTTCCAGCTGTGATGAGTACCTTTAGGTGTGTTTCCCACCTGTGGTCAACCTGTTCAGGAACAGAAACTCATAGAACAAAGTTTAATTTATCAAGCTACTGGGGAGTACACACATAAGCGGAGGCCATAAATCAGGAGAACATGTGAATTTTTAATTTTTTTGTGAAAAAGATTAGCCCTGAACTAACATCTGTTGCCAATCTTCCTCTTTTTGCTGAGGAAGATTGGCCCTGGGCTAACATCCATGCCCATCTACTATACTCTACATGGGATGCTGCCACAGCAAGGCTTGATAAGTGAAGCATAAGTCTGCACCCAGGATCTGAATCTGCAAACACTAGGCTGCCAAAGCAGAGCATGTGAACTTAACCACTATGCCACTGGGCTGGCCCCAACACGTGAATTTTTTTAGAGTACAGGTAGAGCAGTGAGTAATCATACAGAGGAGGGGCTGGGACCATTTAACAAGATGGCCTTACTTATGCTCACTTACAATAGCTTCGGTATTCTCATCTATTTCTTTTATGTCTGTAGCAGCAAGAAAGTGAATGTGTATAAGATCATGCAATTTGGATTTATAATTTCAGCTGTATATTTGAAAAGACCTTTAAAAACACCAAAACAATACCTCCCTATCCACAGGCCCTACACTGTACAATGACAGACCTTTACACCCTTAACTTTCTAAAGGGTTGAGAACATCGAAAAAAAATAAAATCATTTTGCCTTTTCTTTAGTTTCTTTCTTAATTATGAGGTTTTAGAAATAAGCTATGAAGTAAAAAATTATTCAGTGAGTTCACTTTGTGTATGTGTGTGTGTGTAGATCCTTCATGAAACTATTTCAACCAGCTTTGATTTAGAGGAGGTTCTCTGCAGATTTCAGTTTAAAACCTTGGGGGGAGGGGTAATGTCAGCATCATGGCAGAGTGAGCTTTCCCCTTTAGACTCTCCCCCCACTAAGATACAACAAAAAGGACACTCACAGACCAACAGAGGACATTCACACAACACAAAGGATGTGTGAGAGATCCAGGCAGCCATATATCTGAAGGTGGAGGTGCTAGAACTCCCGGAGGAAGTGAGGAGAGGTAAAGAGAAATCCTCCTCCTTCCCATTCAGTTGGCAACTCCAGGTCCCCATGGCTCCCAGAGAGATGGGGGAGGGGTGGCCCTCTGTGGGAAAACCATCGCTTTTGAAGTTCTCTCACAGCCTGTGGGAAACTCCCACATGGAGGAGACTGAACTATTGCAGGGGTGCTGCCATCATCCGAGCACCCCAGGGAGCACATAGTGAGGGAAGAATGAGAAGCCCCTGGGATAGGGCAGGTGAAAGAAAGAGACCCTTCTCCTGCACACCTGGAGCTTCAGCACAACTGGTCAGCCAGAGCACCTGCGGATTGCAGCAGGCTCAGAGTACACAGCACTTGACCCCACCCAGTGGCAGCAAGTGGAAACTGTGACCAGATACTTTCAGTATGAGAAAAAATAAGCCAACATCCACAGGCACTATGAAAAAATATGTTAAATTTCCAGAACAGAAGGAAAATGACAAGAACCCAGAAATCAATCCTGAAGGCACAGAAATTTTTAATGTAAATGACAGAGAATTCAAAATAGCTATCATAAAAAAGCTCAAAGAATTATAAGAAGATACAGATAGACAAGTCAATGAAATCAGGAACTTCTTCACAAAAGAGATTGAAACCATAAAGAAAAGCCAATCAGAAATGTTGGCAATGAAAAACTCAATGGAGGAGATAAAGGAAAATCTAGAATCTTTAAAGAACAGAGCTGAAAATATGGAGGAAATAATTAGCATTATTGAGGATAGGAATGCAGAAATGCTCCAGATAGAGGAGGAGAGAGAACTAAGACTAAAAAGAAATGGAGAAATCCTCGAAGAAATATCTGACTCAATTAGGAAATGCAACATAAGCATTATAGGTATTCCAGAGGGAGAAGAGAGGGAAAAAGGAGCAGAGAGCTTGTTCAAAGATGTAATAGCTGAGAACTTCCCAAACCTGGGTAAGGAGCTGGAAATACCACTGAATGAAGTCAATAGGTCTCCGAAACATATCAACATGAATAGACCCTCTCCAAGGCATATAGTAGTAAAGCTGCCAAAAGTCAAGGACAAAGAAAAAATATTAAGGGCAGCAAGACGAAAATAAAATAACGTACAAAGAAATTCCCATCAGGCTCTCAGCAGATTTCTTGACAGAAACTCTACAGGCTATGAGAGAGTGAAATGATATATTCAAAATTCTGAAAGACAAAACTTTCATCCATAAACCCTCTATCCAGTGAATATATCCTTCACATATGACATAGAAATAGTAACTTTCCCAGATAAAAAAAGCTAAGGGAGTTCATTGACACAAGACACCCACTACAAGAAATACTTAAGAAGGTCCTCATGTTGGAACAAAAAAGAGAAAGGAGATACAAAACTTTGAGCATGAAGAAAAATAGGTAGACAAAACCAGAAAAATCTCAGCTCTCTGTCAGAATAGGTTAGCAAACAATTATAAACATCAAGATTAAGGGAAGAAAACACCAAAAATAAATATAACCTCATCACTTTAAACACACACTCACAACACAAGATGGAATAAATTGTGACAACAATAGCTTAGAAGGGGAAGAGGAAAGGGATTGAACTGACTAAGTCTAAGGAAATGAGAGGCCATCAGAAAACAGACTATCTCATCCACGAGATTTTTTTATACAAACCTCATGGTAACCACTAAACAAATAATCAGAACAGAATCACATACAAAAAATAAGGAGAAAATTAAGAGAATCATCACAAAGAACTACTGAACTGAATTGGAAGTCCAAAACACACAGGACGAGAAACAAAAGATATGAAAAAGAACCAAAAAAATGAGTGATAAGATAGCAAAATTAAGCCCTCATATATCAATAATCACTCTAAATGTAAATGGATTGAATTCTCCAATTGAAAGACACAGAGTGGTGGGATGGATTAAAAGCAAGACCCAACAATATGCTGCCTCCAGGAAACACATCTCAGCTCTAACCGCAAACACAGGCTCAGAGTGAAGCAATGGAAGACAATACTCCAAGCTAATGGCAAACAAAAGAAAGCAGGAGCTGCCATATTTATATCAGACAAAGTAGACTTCAGGATAAAAAGGGTAATGAGAGACAAAGAGAGACAGTATATAATGATAAAAGGGACACTTCACCAAAAAGACACATCACTTATAAATATATATGCACCCAACATAGGAGCACCAAAGTACATAAAGCAACTATTAACAAATCTAAAAGGAGATATTAACAACAAGACAGTAATAGTAGGGGATCTTAGCACCCCAGTTACATCAATGGATAGATCATCCAGACAAGATGTCAATAAGGAAATAGTGGACTTAAATGAAAAACTAGATGAGATGGACTTGATATATACAGAGCACTCCACTCAAAAACAGCAGATTACATGTTCTTCTCAAGCACGCATGGAACATTCTCAAGGATAGACCATATGTTGGGAAACAAGGCAATCCTCTATCAATTTAAGAAGATTAAAATCATAACAAGTATCTTTTCCAACCATAATGTTATGAAACTAGAAATCAACTACAAGAAAAAAACTGGAAAAGTGACAAAGATGTGGAGACCAGACAACAAGCTACTGAACAACTAATGGATCACTGATGAATTTAAAGGAGAATTCAAAAAATACCTGGAGGCAAATGAAAATGAAAGTACACCACACTAACTCATATGGGATGCAGCAAAAGTGGTCCTGAGAGGGAAACTCATAGCAATACAGGCCAACGTAACAAACAAGAAAAATCCCAAATAAGCAACCTTAAACTACATCTAACAGAACTAGAAAAAAAAGAACAAACAAAGCCTAAAGTCGTAAGAAGGAGGGAAATAAAAATTAGAGCAGAAATAAATGAAATTTAAACAACAACAACAAAAAACAAAACAGTAGAAAGGATCAATGAATCAAAGAGCTGGTTCTTTGAGAAGATAAACAAAATTGACACACTATTAGCCAGACTCACTAAGAAAAAAGAGAGAAGGCTCAAATAAATAAAATTAGAAATGAAAGAGGAGAAATTACAACAGATACCACAGAAATACAAAGGATTATAAGAGAATACTATGAAAAACTATATGCCAACAAATTGGACAATCTCGAAGAAATGGATAAATTCTTAGACTCATACAACCTCCCAAAACTGAATCAAGAAGAAATAGAGAATCTGAATAGATCAATCATAAGTAAAGAGACTGAAACAGTAATCAAAAACCTCCCCCAAAATAAAAGTCCAGGACCAGATAGTTTCTCAGGAGAATTTTACCAAACATTCAAAGAAGATATAATCCTATCCTTCTCAAACTTTTCCAAAAAATAGAGGAAGATGGAACACTTCCTAACACATTCTATGAGGCCAACATCACCCTGATACTAAAGCCAGACAAGGACAATACAAAGAAGGAAAACTACAGGCCAATATTGCTGATGAACATAGATGCAAAAATCCTCAACAAAATATTGGCAAACCGAATACAGCAATACATTAAAAAGATCATACACCATGACCAAGTGTGATTTATACCAGGGACACAGGGATGGTTCAACATCAGCAAATTAATCAATGTGATATACCACATTGACAAAATGTAGAATAAAAACCACATGATCATCTCAATCGATGCAGAGAAGGCATTCGACAAGATCCAAAATCCATTTATGATAAAACCTCTCAACAAAATGGGTATAGAAGGAAAGTACCTCAACATAATAAGGGCCATATATGACAAACCCACGGCCAACATCATACTCAATGGGGAAAAACTGAGAGCCATTCCTTTGAGGACAGGAACAAGACAAGGGTGCCCACTCTCACCGCTCTTATTCAACATAGTCTTGGAGGTTTTGTCCAGAGCAATTAGGCAAGAAAAAGGAATAAAAGGACTCCAAATAGGCAACGAAGAAGTGAAACTCTCACTATTTGCAGATGACATGATTTTATATAGAGAAAACCCTAAAGAATCCATTGGAAAACTATTAGAAATAATTGACAACTACAGCAAAGTTGCAGGGTACAAAATCAACTTACAAAAATCAGTTGCATTTCTATATGCTAATAATGAGCTAACAGAAAGGGAACTCAAAAAGAAAATCCCATTTACAATTGCAACAAAAGAATAAAATATCTAGGAATAAATTTAACCAAGGAGGTGAAAGAACTCTACAATGAAAACTGTAAGACATTGAAAGAAACCAATGATTACATAAAGAAATGGAAAAATATCCTATGCACATGGATTGGAAGAATAAACATAGTTAAAATGTCCATACTACCTAAATCAATCTACAGATTCAATGCAATCCCAATGACATTCTTCATGGAAATAGAACAAAGAATACTAAAATTCATATGGTGCAACAAAAGACCCCAAATAGCTCAAGCAATCCTAAGAAAAAAGAACTAAGCAGGAGGCATCACAATCCATGACTTCAAAACATACTACACAGCTATAGTAATCAAAACAGCATGGTACCGGTACAAAAAAACAGACACACAGATCAGTGGAACAGAATTGAAAGCCCAGAAGTAAAACCACGAATCTAAGGACAGCTAGTCTTCAACAAAGGAGCAAAGAACATACAATGGAGAAAGGAAAGTCTCTTCAATAAATGGTGCTGGGAAAACTGGACAGCCACATGCAAAAAAAAAAAATGAAAGTAGACCATCTTCTTTCACCATACACAAAAATTAACTCAAAATGCAGTAAAGACCTGAAAGTGAGACCTGAAACTATAAAACTCCTGGAAGAAAATATTGGCAGTACACTATTTGATATCGGTCGTAAAGGGATCTTTTTTAATTCCATGTCTACTCGGACAAGTGAAACAAAAGAAAAAATAAACAAGTGGGACTTCCTCAGATTAAAGAGCTTCTACAAGGCAAATGAAACCATGCTCAAAAAATATAGACAACCCACCTGTTTGGAGAAAATATTGGCAAATCACATATTCGACAAGAGGTTAATTTCCACAATATATAAAGAACTCACACACTGAAGAACAAAAAAGCCAAACAACCCAATCAAAAATTGGGCAGAGGATATGAATAGATACTTCTCCAAGGAAGATAAACAGATGGCCAATAGGCACGTGAAAAGATGTTCAACATTACTAATCATCAGGGAAATGCAAATCAAAACTACACTAAGATATCACCTTAACACCCGTTAGAATGGCTATAATCACCAAGACAAAAAATAACAAATGTTGGAGAGGTTGTGGAGAAACAGGAACCCTCATTCACTGCTGGTGGGAATGCAAACTGGTGCAGCCTCTATGGAAAATAGTATGGAGAGTCCTCAAAAAATTAAAAATAGAAATACCTTATGATCCAGCTATCCCCCTATTGGGTATTTATCCAAAGATCCTGAAACCAACAATCCAAAGAGGCTTATGCACCCCTATGTTCACTGCAGCATTATTCACTATAGCCAAGAAGTAGAAACAACCTAAATGTCCCTCAATTGATGATTGGACAAAGATGTGTGTGTGTGTGTATATATATATATATATATATATATATATATATACACACACACACAATGGAATACTACTCAGCCATAAAAAAAGACAAAATTGTCCCGTTCACAACAACATGGATGGACTGGAGGGTATTATGTTAAGCGAAATAAACCAGAGAGAGAAAGACAAACACCACATCATTTCACTCATATATGGAAGATAAACGAACACACGGACAGAGAGAACTGTTTGGTGGTTACCAGGGGCAAGGAGGATGGGGGGTGGGCACAAGCGGTGAAGGGATGTGTTTATATGGTGACTGACAAACAATAATGTACAAGTAAAATTTCACAATGTTATAAACTATTAAGACATCAATTAAAAAAAAACCTCAGAGGGAAACCGCCGGCTGCTCTGTGGAAATATTACATAAGTCTTTCTGACAGCATGTTCAGTTTGTTTTCCCCTAGGCTCTGTTCACTGTGGAACATTCTGTGTTGGAGGGAGCTGTGTGCATTACCTTATTGCTATCACCCTGCATAGAAATGTTAAAGAACCGTGGATATGGTTTTACAGAACAATGGTTATGATCCTCAAGTCAGAGGGCAGTTGTTCTGCAATTAATCTGAAGAGAAATAAAGAAGCAGAAGCATTTTAATTTATTCCAAACTCTGGTTCAAAGTCTTACGTTGACGAAGCTTCCTAGAAAATATAAATTCTATGCAAATTGGGACTGTTTTCAATGAACAAAAATGCTGGTAGATTGGTGCAATGGTTTTTAAAGATCCACTTGATTCCTAGCCTCTGGAGTCAAGTACTGGGTCTTGCCTTTTGTTCTATCCCCCATAGCACCTAGCAACCACTTTCCAAATCATATGGGCTGCATTGTGGAAACGAATTACAAATTCCTATTCTTTTAATTTAGCTATTGGAGTGGAACCAAGAAAGAACAGAGGGGCCTGAGCCAAATGACAGTTGGAAAGAAGCATTAGTTAACCTGTGGCATGTCCTTCATGCTTCAGAAGGCTCACTCCCATATACTGGCAGGCACCCCCGATGCGACAACTTGGATGCTAAAAGTACAGATTGCCTGTCTTTACAACTTTCAGGAGAGGAGAATGTGTGTCTTTTAGAATCACATCTCACTTGAGAAAAGGCCCATGCAGAGAGGTAATGGTACTTTTTCCTTTGGAAGCCCCTTACACAATGCAATCATGGGTCAAAGAAAACTTCTGTAAACTGTGAAGATCTAGGCAGATGTAAGACTTAACAAAATTACTCTAATTACCAAAGAAAATGATTCATTTTACTCAAAATTCTTAGTGAAGTGATTTAAAAGTAACAATAAAATAGGAGGATGAACCATTAAATTTAAAAAGTAGTTACCTATAGGGAGGGAGAGATTGGAGGGGACAGAGAAAGTTAGATTCCCTCAAATACATTTTGTTCAGAGATTTGATTTTGGAACCATGTAAATGTTTTACATAATCCTAATAAAAATTAAAATTAAAATACAAACAAATAAATCTAGAAATAGATCCAGTTGATGGCAAAATTACAGAGAGAGCCATTATTCCAAATGTCTTTAAAGTACAGTAATTTCATTGCATATACCTAGAGGTATATACCCTAAGGACAAAAAGAACTATAAAAATAATCCTAAACTGTTTTCAGAAATCATATTGTCAGAGGTCATGGTAGACATGGGCAGAATCTGCCCAATTCTGCTTCCTCCCCCTTCCTCTCTCATGTTGTACCCTAACTCCATCTCAGTATCTGCTTCTAGAGAACCCAACCTGTGACAGAGGTAGTATTAGTGCTATTATTCTGATACCTTTATATGTGTAGTTTGAGATAAAACAAATGAGTCATCATGTTCATTTTGTTTAAAATCAGAATTTTTGGAGTAGGAGAAAGAATTTTCAGTGGAAGATAAGGCTTAAGTAAAAACCCTGCAGATTTGGATTTTAATTTAAAGTATTAAGGTGAACATATGATATACCTTATCTCTAAAATACTTATCTTTGTATCAGTCATCTTTTGTTGCTGAACAGCAAAAAATTACCCCAAAGTTTAATGGCTTAAAACAACAAACTTTTTTTTTTTTTCCTGAGGAAGATTCACCCTGAGCTAACATCTGTGAAAATCTTCCTCTATTTTGTATGTGGGTCACTGCCATAGCATGGCTGCCAATGAGTGGTGTAGGTCCACACCTGGCATCCGAACCTGCCAACTTGCACTGCTGAAGCAGAGTGTGCCAAACTTAACCACTACACCATGGGGCTGGCCCCAACCAACATTTTTATTTCTCATCATTCTGTGGGTTAGCTGTGTGGTTCTTCTGGTTTGGGCTGGCTAGTTTGGGGACGGACTGTGCAGAATAGCATAATTCCCATGTCTGGGGCCTTGGCTGGGACAGCCAGGATGGCAGTGCCTCTCTCTATGTGTTTTTTTCCCTCAAGGAAGCTAACTCAGGCTTGTTCCCAGCATTACGGTGAGCAAGCCCCCACTGCACATGTGCTTTTCAAGTCTCTGCTTTTGTCACCCTTGCTGTTGTCCAGTAGCCAAGACAAGATAAAAGGCCAAGCCCAGGTTCTAGGGTTAGCGAAATAGATTCCACCTCTCGAGGGGAGGAGAGTCAAAACCACATTGCAAAGAGACATGTTGCATACAGGAAAGGGAGGGATTTGTGCCCATCTTTGCAATTTACCATAATTTCCTAGCACTATTTAAAAGACCTGGAAACGATCTACTGAAAAACTGCTATTTTGAGACCATAATCTGTCCACTACAGGTCCTCATTGCTATCCAGTTGGTCATTGTTTCTAGGTATTTTTAAATGAGTAGCAATGAGCACCAGGACTCCCCGCAGAAATGGCTGATTCTAAGTCTGCGGCAAGAAAAGTAAAAGATGAGGCTGGAATATCTTATAATACCAGATGAAAGCTATCAAAGACTACTAGCACCATATCAAAGTGACTTGGAATATGGAACAACCTAAATGTCCACTGACTGATGAATGGATAAAGAAGATGTGGTGTACATATATACAATGGAATATTATTCAGCCATAAAAAGAATGAAATCTGGCCATTTGCAATACCATAGATGGACCTTGAGGGTATTATGCTAAGTGAAATAAGTCACACAGAGAAAGAAAAATACAACACAATGTCTCTTACATGTGGAATCTTTTTTTTTTTTTTGTGGGGAAGACCAGCCCTGAGCTAACATCTGTTGCCAATCCTCCCCTTTTTGCTGAGGAAGACTGGCCCTGGGCTAACATCCGTGCCCATCTTCCTCCACTTTATATGGGACGCCGCCTCGGCATGGCTGACAGGCAGTGCGTCGGCATCTTAAAGGAAAAACACCAAAAACCCAAGCTCACAGATACAGAGAACAGATTAGTGGTTGCCAGAGATGGAGGGTGTGAGTGGGTGAAATAGCCGAGGGTTCTCAAAAGGGACAAACTTCCAGTTATAAAGTAAACAAGTCCTGGGAATGTAAAATGTACAGCATGGCAAGTACAGTTAATAATACTGCATTGCTTACTTGCAAGTTGCTAAGAGTGTAAATCTTAAAACTTCTCATCACAAGAAAAAAACTCTGTAACTATGTGAGGTGATGGATGTTAACTAGACTTATTGTGGTGATCATTTTGCAATATATACAGATATTGAATCATTATATTGTACAACTGAAACTAATATTGTATATCAACTATACCTCAATAAAAAATTATTTCATAATATAGGATATATGCTGTTATTATAAATCACTGCATTTAGTAAAATAAAAAAAAGGGGGACTTGGAACCAACTTGAATAGACTTCCAATGGCCAAGGATAGAGAAATTTGAGCATAATTAGAATAATAACTGCAAGGTATTAAAATACATCAAAAATGTTTAAAATCCCTGAGTTCATAATGACACTAAAGAAAAAAATCCCATTGGTCATCTTTGGAGGATGCTTACGAACTAACTCATTATTTTAAAAACTGGTAATTAAAGGACAAAGAATCAAGCACTTATTTTGCCTTTTTTATATTAGTTGTACCATAAGGTAACCCAATAGTTGATGACAAGAAGTTTTTCTTTATAGATGTTTCCAGCTAATAAATGAAGAAGAATGATAAGAGTAGAGTATGCCATTTTTCTATTCCTAGTGAATCAGTCTAGGTAACCGTCATCATCAACTGTTCACACATACGTGCACACAAAGACAGCTAGACATCCTGGGCCTCCTGAGGGAAGAATATAGCACCACTTGTGAAACTGTCTTGCCAAAAAAAAAAAAAAATCATATCTGAAGCTGATCAAGGCTCTAAATTGAAGCATCAGTGTAGAGGTCAGAGGAATGGGTGTTAAATGACACTATAGGGACAAAAATCAGAAAATCTAGCTCTGCAGAAACAAACAACCTTGTTTCTGTAACAAAAAGTTGAAAGTCATTAAAAAAAAAGGGAGAAATCTACAGATTGAGAGATTTAAGACAATTGCAATAAATGGACTGATGTTTGCATCCCCTCAAAATTCATATGCTGAAACCTAACCCCTAAGGTGATGGTATTAGGAGGTGGGGCCTTTTGGGAGGCGATTAGGTCATGAGGGTGGGGCCCTCATGAATGGGATTAGTGCCTTATAAAAGAGATCCCAGAGAGCTCCCTTGCCACTTCCACCTTGTGGGAACACAGAGAGAAGACGACTATCTATGAACCATGAAGCAGGCCCTCACCAGACGCTGAACCTGCCAGCACCTTTATCTTGGACTTCACAGCCTCCAGAACTGTGAGAAATAAATGTGTGTTGTTCAAGTCACACAGTCTGTGGTATTTTTGTTATAGCAGTCCAAATGGGCTAAGGTAGACTTTATTGAGCTTCTGATTCAAAAAAACAAAGTGTAAAAGATGTTTAGAAGGCAATCAGGGACCTGTGAAACCTGATCGTGTATTTGTCGATATTTAGGTGTTAACGATGGTTCATATTTTAGATGTTATAACAATATTGTACTTATGTTTTAAAGAATCTTCATCTTTCATGATATGTACTGAAATATGTATGTTTGATGTCTGGGATTTGCTTTAAAATAACCTGGGTGGGGCGAATGGATGGGATTATAGAGGAGGAAAGATTGCCCCTGAGCTTTTAATTGCTGAAGCTGAAGGGTATAATGGTTTATTACACTCTTCTCTCTACTTTTATATATGCTTGAAATTTTCTATCATCATTAAAATACTCACACATAAAGACAACATTAGGAAGATGAGGGCAATAATAAGGCTCAACTGGAAAAAATGAAGATGAACATATCTATTACAAGGAGGAAAAATATGAGAGTGAAGAGCAACAGCATTGACGTGTGGTTGGAAGATTTCTGTCCTATTTGAGTTCCTCTTTTCTGTGGTCTATTTTCTTTATTTTCTCAAGAGAATCTTCTTTGGTACTTGTGCTACCTGTCCTCCATTTGACCACCCAAGATCCATTCTTTTACCCTTCTTTGCCTTTCTCCGAGTTCCTGGAGGCTACCTCTAGGAATTGTGTCACCCAGTCTCTTACAGACTGACTTCTGGTTGGGTTTCACCTGAGAAGTGGGGAGGAGACAGAGGTCAGGGTATTAACTCCCCCACTCCCTCCCTGCTGGGGCACCGTGGTGTTACAGTGTCTGCTTCCCCTTGAGCTCCAGTGCTTGCAGGATGGTTCCTCCTCCCTAGCTCTGCTCTCCCTCCGCTCTGGTAACACTATTTCCTCCCCTCATCCCTTCAGTCCTAGGCACGGTAATAGATTCCCACTCTTTCAAGCTACAGATGCTTCAACACCTCTTGCTTGGTCCTTTCATGAAAGGGCTCTTGAAATAGGATCTTCATTAAAGCCTCCTCAGTTAAAACGTGTGAACCTAGTTGCCTGCCAGGACCTGAACAAATACAGCTCACCTAAATGACATATTATTTTCAGCATTAGAAATTTCTTCCTTACTGTATTTACACTACTTAAAGCTGGAGCCGAATTAATTATTTGTCAACAAATACGTATTGAGTACCCACTATGCGCCAGGCACTGTGCAGATATCTGCTTAGACAGGGGTGAATGAGACAGAGAGGGGCTCTGCCCTCATGGGACAGATAGTCTACCAGTGGAGTAAGAAAATATAACAAGACCCTTTGAGGTGCAGTGATTGAAAAGATGAACCCAAATTGGCTCATGCAAAAAGGGGAATTTATGGGCTCACAAAAAAAAAAAAGTCCAGAAATAGGGCTTGCTCTCCATGAAGTTTTATCTAGGACCTCACGCAATGTCGCCAAACCCAACTGCTCTCACGCTTCCGGTTCTGTTTTCCGAGTGTGGGCCCAGCGCTTAAACTAGCTCTCGCGTCAGGTCAGCACGTGCGATGCCGCGCTCATGAGGAGAGCAGTCCCGGGACAGTCCCAGGTGCTTCTCATTGGTTGATTAGGAAGGCGATGCTCTGATTGGCCGGCGGAGCCTCCCGGCAGTTGTTAGAACTGGGAGTGGCATCGGCACGTGAAACACCGGGAGTGAGCATAGAGAAGGGGGCTTTCCCAAAGGAAAACTGCAGCTCTGTTTCCAGAAGAAAGAAACTCCAAAAAATTTGATGTTCATAAACAAAGATAAACAATTATGTATCCTGAAAAGTAAATTAAAACTGATCAATATTATTACGCAAGACGATCTAAGGCCTGCCTATTTTAGCAAAGCCTCTCGGGGTTAGCCCACGTCTGATTTTAACTGCACCTCTAGAGGTCAGTTCCCTTGTGCGTGGACAGCATCCACCTCTAATTCTGCCTCAGGGCTTCCTCTGTAGCTTTGGGAGCTCGCTCTGCCCACAGAGCAAACCAGAAGTATGCACCAGGGGCAGCCCTCAACCAAAAGAGGAGGGACGCTGGTAGATAAGGACCCCAGCCTCCGATCCTTTTAGAGGACAATTCTGAAGCACATTCTACGTGGTTCATCAGAGGGTTCCCAGGCGGAGGCAGCCCTAATGCCGATAACCGTAATCAGCCAATAAGTGGGGCCTTTACTGGATTTTCCTCTTTCCTCATCTCACTCTTCGCTCTGTCACTAATCCCTTCCTAAATCCTTATCCGATCAGTCTCTGCTCAGAAGATATCAAACTGGAACCCAGCTGGAGAGGAGGTAGGCAGTCACAGAGCAAGAAGACCGAGGCTTTGAAAAGGAACTAAAACTCTCCCATCAAATAGGAAAAGTGTATCAATTTTAGGCAGAGGAGAGCTAAGGAAGGTAAAATTGAAAGTGCATTTAATGAAGGCAAGACTGCATTGTTTCTACAGTTTAATAATTGTAAGCATTCTTACAATTATTTGCATATTAATAAACATAATTTACCAGGTTAATAAATATAATGTGTATAATTATTCAAGTTGATTAACCTTGTTCTCCCCCATGCACTGCAAACTTTTTGAAAGCAGGAAGTGCTCCAAATTGATATCTCTAAATTAAACAGTAAATTTGCACTGTGTGTATTCTATATCCAAAGCACTTTGCTAAGTGCTGTAAAACAAATTGTCCTCACTCAAGAGGGCCTCAGAGTCTAGTGGAGGCAACAGATATACATAAATAACCAGCTCAAGACTTACCAAGGGAACTATGGGGTTACAGGTATACTCCTAGTACCCTGTGGTAACTTAGTGAAGATCAAATATTCATTCATCTTTTACTGAGCATACAC
The DNA here is from genome assembly GCA_031878705.1 of Tapirus indicus. Taxonomy (NCBI): domain Eukaryota; kingdom Metazoa; phylum Chordata; class Mammalia; order Perissodactyla; family Tapiridae; genus Tapirus; species Tapirus indicus. The sequence continues at coordinate 42,641,132 of CM062927.1, forward strand.
CTTATACTAGATCTGTGTGAGGAACTGTCTTATTATTATTATTCAGGTGCAAAAAATATTAATGTGTCTCCAAAGGCCAACTCTTCTTACAACTACCTGCAAATTCTCTACCTTTGCTATAAGCATCTTTCCTGCCTTTCTGAGACTCCGAAAACACCCGCGTTTCATCTTTTTCATGGCCTCCCACGCATATTTGCTAAGGATTTTGAAACTTCTCTCTTTGGAAAATGCAAATGCTACTCTTACAGATTCACAGAATGTTAGTTCTGAAAGGGATCTTAATGTTTTCCATAGAAATTGGTATATATACTGTATACCAAGAAAAATGAATAGGGAGGTTTGTGGCTGGAAATGTTAGGCCAGGGGCTCCAGCTGCCCCCAGTACCTCTGCAAGCCAGTGTGACTAGACAGGGGCAACCAGATGACTGTTGGCCTGCCCGAATGCTGTGCTTGTCACACTAATGTTACTTGACACACTTGCTTGGAAATAATACCTTAGAGATTGTTTAGCCCAGCCCTTCAGCTTGTTTGTTTGTTTTCCAGTCCTTCAGTTTTATAAAAGAGAGAACCAAGGCCCAGAGAGGTGGCATGGCTTACCCCAGGGCCCACACTGAACTGGAGCTTCTCCCACTGGCTCCATTCAGAGATGGCTCCTCTTCACCACTTTAAGGTCCTTTCACAAAGCTCTTAGTCCAGGGTTCCCTTTGTTTGTGTCTGGAAAGCCCTTCATTCTATTTCCCACTCATTTTTTCCTCCCCACTTGGTGACTTCCTACTCATCCGTCAAAGCCCAGTTAGATTATTTGCCTCCTTTGTCTAACCTTCCCAAGCCACCCTGGGCAATTAGTCACTCCCTTTTCTTTTACCAGTGATTTATTTTTTAAAAAATAAGCTTTAACAAGGTATAATATACATACAGTGAAATGTACCCAGTTTTAGTGTACAGTTCAGTGAATTTTGGCAAATGTATCCACCTGTGTATCCACCACCACATTAATATATGAACATTTCCATCACCCCAAAAGTTCCCTCATGTTCTTTTCAGTTAATTGCACACCCCCAGCCCTAGGCAATCACCCATCTGTTTTCTGTCGCTATAGATTAGATTTGTGTTTTCCAGAATATCATAGAAATGGCATCAAACAATACATACTCTCTTGTCTCTGGCTTCTTTTGCTCAGGATAATATTTTTGAAATTTGTCTATGTGTTGTCTGTATCAGTAGTTTGTTCCTTTTGGGGTTGAGTAATATTCCATTGTGTGGATAGACCACAATTTGTTTAAGCATTCACCTGTTGCTGGACATTTGGGTTGTTTCCAGTTTTTTGGCTATTGTGAATAAAACTGCTATGCACTTCCACAGTGTTTTACATTGACTCATACTATAGCACTTTTCAATTAATTGTAATTATAGTTTATAGTGGAAAGAGCACTACAGTCAGAGCCAAGCCCTAGGTTTCTGATTCTAAGATAATGTATGTAAATTGTTCAGCACAGTTTCAGTGTATGGTAAGTGCTTAATAAATAATAGCTATTATGGCTGCTCTTCTTTCTAGCTGTGTTACCATGAATAAGTTACTCAACCTCTCTGAGTCTCAGTTTCTCCATATGTAAAATGAGAAATTTCCAGGGTCTTGCCCATAATGCTGAAACACACTGTGAGGAGTAGCCAACAATCATGTATGGCGTTGGTAGGGATGCTCTCCCAGTGGCCCATTAAATAATAGAGGGTGGTATAACTTGAGACTTGTTGAGAGTAGGAAGCTGGGGAGAGACAGGTGTAGGGAGCAGCAATAAGTTTCGTGGAAAGTTACATGGAGAAATGCAGGATGTGGGACAGAGCATTCCTTTGAGTTTCAGGGAGCACGTCCAGGATGGGCTGAAGTGCCGAAGCAAGTGAATTATGATGATTCTCCCAAAATAACTTGGCTTTGGTGCTAAGGATATCCAGCCAGCCTCAAGGTTGTGCAAGCCTTTTTCCCACAGCCCTTTGCTAATTGAAGTAAACCCTTCTTGGCAATAAGGGAGTCTCCCGAAGACTGACCGGAAGGATTGCTTTTCCAGTTGCTTCAGGCTGCATGCCTCAGCTCACGTTCCTCTTTTAGCGACTGTCTCCTCTCACCTTCCTGTAATCATTAGTGATACCTGATCCAATTACACTCCGCCGGTGCCCTTCCAGGTGTAATCTGTTGACTAGTATCACAATTGCTGCTAATTTGTAGAGGAAAGGACTCTCTATTGGGCTGGTGCATCTTCACAGTGTTCTCACACACTTCAGTTTCAGCTGCGATGCCAATGGAATTTAGGGTAGTTCAGTTAGAAAAGGGAATGCTATGTTTTGTTTTCCAGAATCATGTATGTGTTAGAACCAACGCCAGCAACAGAAAAAAAGAAAAGTCACAGAATTAAAGTCTGTCTTCCAGTCCTTCACCTCCTCCTACTGTGGGCTTCTATGCGCTTTCAAACTCCCTGTGCCTTGCTCTGATGCCGGCCCTGATATTTTTTCCCTACATTAAACCCAGCATATATGGGGTTAAAACCAAAAGCACCCATCCCCTTTCCCTGCTTCTGTAGTTCTAATTACCAGTTCTTGAAGTTTATTACAGGGAAACTGATATCCAGAGAATATCAAGAGGCTGAAACTGCCCAGACCCCAACTCCTTAGCTTCCTGATGCCAGAATCCACCACCCATCATGGAGGCAGACAACCAAGGACACCCACCTGCGGATTCCTTTGTCTTGCCATCCCCCTCCCTGCAAGCAGCCTCACAAGGCCAAATGCAGGCTGATGGGTAAGTGCCAACCAGCAAGGCCACATGCTCCCGGTCCCTACAAGCAGCTGCATTCCTCACAACCTTTAAAAACCCTTGCCTCCCACCATTCGAGGAGACAAATTTGAGGGCTCACTCTCATCTCCTGGCTGATGTCATCCAAAATAAACCCCTTTCCTTGCCACAAGCCTGGTGTTCCAGTTTTTACTTTGGCCCCTCATGTGGTGGGTAAAAGAACCTGTGTTTGTGGCCAGTAACAGTTCTTCCCAGAGCCTTCACACAGCATTCTCCCATGCTCTGAGCCTTCCTCCCATTCCTTTGTGATAACTTCTCTTTTGTGGCCTATTTCCTTTTCATTAAATTCATAAATATCTAAAAATTGTGTTTCTAACTGCTAAGGCTTCTCCCTCATAGGTTAAATATTTCATAGCTATAAGTTCCTTTTGAGAATTATAATTTACCTCAAATGAGTGACTTGCAGGCTGGGAATTTCAGGGAACTTCATGTACCTGCAATTGGGGATATTTTGGGGTAGGCAGTTATTTTAAATTTTCTTTACTTCACATCAGCCACTAATGCTAGCTAACATGGCCTAGGGGAATGAACAGAAATATTTCAGTGTTTGTGATTCTGCACAAGATGTTAATCTTACATGATTGTGTGAAAAACTGAACCAGGAGCTGCTTTGTCATGGAAAGCAGAACTGGCCATCCAGTTCCTCAGCATGAAACTAGAACATACGGATAATAAACTAATTGGGATTAACTGAATTATTTGTTCAGGTCCAATTCTTTTGTGGCCATGTGACCACAGCATTTATCAAAAATTGTCCATCTCGCTTCCAGGAATAAACAGTAGCATGATTCATAAGGGAGGAAAAGGCCTGTAAGGTATGAAATCATCACCAGGCCAGAGAGATGGCTACAATTTATCAGAATCACTGCTGTCAATAAATAGTGGGACTTTAAGGATTTGGTTGCCTTCTGAATAAAGCCAGTAAGGATTAACACATGGCAAGTAGATTTACCCTTCACAGAAACCATGCAGAGATGGTTTGTAGATATGTAATTGTTAGAGATTCAGGAAACACCTGTTTATAAAGTTGTTCTAGATATATCATCGAGACAGGAACGTCACCAAAGAAAACTAGAGCCTAGTAAACGATATTATCACCCAAATGTGTGAACAAATAAACAGAAATAGCAGGTTGTGTTCTGCATGGAGCACACATACAGCAGAGTTCTGCTGGAGTCGGCAGTACAGGTTTATAAGAACTAATTGTTAAATATTCAGGAATTTTGCAAGCCATTGTTAGATTCTGTTGGTAGCTTGAAATTGGCCATAGTGAGAGTGTTTATACCACAGAAATTGGCAATTGCTACAGACCAGGGCTTTTTCTTTGTTTTGTTTTGTTTTCAGAGAGCTGCTTTACCAGCCCACCAGTGTCTAGTGCTATTGAAGGCAGAGAGATTCTATCTGTCAGGAAAATATATATTCCCATCTCTCAGACAGGAAGTGTTATTGTGGAACTGGAAAAACTTGTTAGACATTTTCCAGAACCTGGATTTAGTATTCCTTCAATTCTCCTTGCTTTAGGTCTGTGCTCACTAAACAAGCTGCTGCTTATTTATTTGGTGCCAGTAGATCAACTGGTGTTAAGTGTTATTCCTTTGAGTCCTGGCAATTCTAAGGAACCCTCTTAGGGGACATCTGGGGAAGAGAGGAGAAGGATCACGTGAAGCTGAGCAGGGCTTTCATCTATCTTCAACCAGAGCAGCTTCATTTTCTCTGTTTCACATATTGGTGGCTCACAAAAAACAAAACCAAACCAACAAAACAGTTGTTTGAAGAAAGCAGACCACTGCTAAAGAAACTTTTGAAAATAGTAGGCCAGAGCTCTTTGTTCACCAGAAAAGCACATCCTTTATTGTTAACAAATTATTATTCTGAGTATAATTCAGCCACTTGTGACTTAGTTAACCTCAATTAGTTGCCTATTAACTGGTAAGATTGGGATGCACCTACTGAAAATTCAAATTTCTTGACTGACCATGTTGAAGACCAGACCCACAGATGAGGAATTACCCTTCTGAGATTTTGACCAGGGTGGTCGGCACGCTGTCCTCTCGGATAGCTCTCTCTTACGTGGAGCAACTGGGAAACTTCCTCTTTGCTACAAGGAAACAGGAAAGTGAGTCAATCAGGTGAGCTGGGCTCAAGTCCTGGGGGAAGTTTTGTCTTTTAAAATAGCTCCTCCTCTAATTACAAAAGTGACCTGATGTCCCTTATAAAATTTCAGAAAATTAGAAAAGCAAAAAGAAGAAAATGAAAATCACTTTATCCACTATCCAAAGACAGTCACTATAACTTTCAGAGTATATTCTAGCTGTTTATACAAACTTACATATTCACCCACATACACATCACCTTTTTTTAAGAGGAGTTTTTAAACGTTAAGTTCGCAGTGTAATGCCACTTGACTGGTTCTCATCACAGTTTCCTCATCTGTAATACCTGGGCGTGGGCTGATCTATCCATGAAAGGCCTCTTCTCTATATAAAATTCTAAATGAAAGCTAATGTAAAACCTTCAAATTAAAAAAAATCAAGCAGTTATTTTAGTAGGTACTCCAGCATATGGTATAATCTAAAGCATAATATGATATTTAGTTATTTTAGTAGGTACTCCATGCATACAGTATAATTGAAAGCATAATATGGTATTCAATAAACATACGTCTTCCTCCCACAGTCTCCAGTTCTCCCCAGAGGCAACCATTGTTACCAGTTCCTTGTTCATTTTTCAGAGATATTCTGAGCATATACAAACATATCTGTAAAGTGTAACAGCTAGTTTAAAGAAATGATTTATGGTTTATATGTGGAAGTAGAGCTCAAATATTTTCAATCTACTAGAATCTTTTTAAAAAGTGTTTTGTTGTTGTTTTGTTTTTATACTTTATTTTCCTTCATGGCTAGAGAAAGCTTCTCATCTATACTCATTACTGTTGTCATAATCATCAGCAGACAGGAATTAAGCCCCTATTGTATACAGGTTACTGTAAGAGTATCTTCACTTAAAGAATAGATTATTCTGACTTTGGGAGTGGGAGTTGGGGGTTGGTAAAATGATAATTGCATAACAATGAGACTTTCTCCAATTCAGAAGTAAAGAACGTATCTACATTTTCTGTCTAGGAAATTAAAAAGAAAAAAATCTCAGCAAAATCACCTGTAGAAGAGAGTCGGTAATGTGTGTTTAGGAAGTCGGTGTAGATATGGTAGTTCTCATTACTTATGAATAGCCAATGTGGAGGTGGCATTAGTTTTCTATTACTACTGCAACAAATTACCACAACTACAGTGGCTTAAAATAACACAAATTTATTTTATTATAGTTCTGTAGATTAGAAGTCTGACACAGGTCTTAATGGGCTAAAATTAAGATTTTGACAGGGCTGCATTCCTTTCTGGAGGCTCTAGGGAAGAATCCCTTTCCTCGCCTTTTCCAGTTTCTAGAGCCCACCACATTTGTTGGCTCATGGCTTCCTTTTTCCATCTCCAAAACTAGCAATGTTGCATCCCTCTGATCTGTTTTATGTAGTCACATCTTCCTCTGACCACAGCCAGGAAAGGCTCTCTGCTTTTAAGGTCTCATGTGATTAGATTGGGCCCAGATAATTCAGAATAATCCAGATAACACAGAATAAATTTCCCATCTCAAGCCTGTTAATTTAATCAAATCTACAAAGTCTCTTTGTCATGTAAGGTAATATATTCACAGGTTCTAGGGATTAGAATGTGGACATCTTTGGGGGGCCATTATTCTGCCTACCACAGGACCAAGAGAAATGAATTTCCAAAGGAAAGAAGTATTCCTTCTACGCTGTCCTGTGCTATGAGGGATTCTCAGGAAAATCCCCAAATGGGGCCTGAAATGTCTGGCTCTAGCCAAGTAGCAATTTTTCATTTCCTATAGGAATAATATACTAGCATATTATGATAATTGTTCATAGACAAGGCAGGCCAGAGTCACTGAGTCTTTTTCTGTAAGATATTTTCACGTCTTACTGAGTAATATATGCTAATCCTTTGGTTGAAATCCCTCTTATTTAAGAATCCTGTTTCCTTACCTTTTTAAGATGCATTTCTTTATAAACAGTCAAGGTATAAGCTTGTCACTTTGAATTTGAAACAATGCAAAAGGAAGTTATAAAAGTATTTTTACCAGTGTCCCAGAATTAAAGCTTGTTGAGTCTGCAGAGACTTAACAGTAAGGCCAGGGGAAACCCTCAGTCTCAGGGAGAAATTATAGGTCTAGAGTCCTTTGGCAAACTCAAGATTCCCTCCTATAGGAGGAAGACTGAAAGCATTACAGATAATAACTAGATATTTTTGGGACATTGTATATATAATCAAGTCATCTGAGGAAGAAAAAAATCAAACCCGGTTTACAGATGAGTTTGTACAATAAGCTGGCACCATCCAAAAGTGGACAGCTGCAGCATTACAGCCCCACTCAGGGGTAACCCTGAAGGACAAGAGTGAAGGAAACTCCTTCCAGTGGGCAGAACTTTGGGCAACAGATTTGGTTGTTCATGTCTAGAGTGAGAGATGGCCAGAAGTGTGGGTCTACACTGCTTCATGGGCAGTTGCTAATTGTTGGGCTGGTGGGTTAGGGACGTGGAATAAACAGGATTGAAAGATTGGAGACAAGGAAGTTTTGGGAAGAGGTATGTGGATAGACCTCTCTGAATGGGCACAAACTGTGAAGATATTTGTGCTCCACATGAAAGCCCACCCAAGGGCATCTACTGCAGAGGAGGCTCTTAATTATCAGGTGGACAAAATGATGCTCTCTGAGATGTCAGTCACTTTCCCTAGCCACCCCAATGTTTGTCCAATGGACCCTTGAACAAAGTGGCTGTGGTGGCTGGGATGGAGGCTATGCATGGGCTCAACAACATACTTACTAAGGCCGACTTGGCTGATGCTTCTGCTGAGTGCCTAATCTGCCAACAGCAAAGACCAACATTAAGTCCCCTTGGGTGGCTTCTCTCACACATGGCTTCTGTAGCACACAGTGACCACCTGCACCCAATGGCCAGTAGCTGGCACCCCTTCAGGCAGTTTCATAGTGCAGTGTCTCTGGTGAGACACCTCCCCATGAATAGCTTTCCCTAGCACCATAGATGATGGATTTCCAGCAAGTTCCAGAGGACAGATTTCCAGCAAGTTCTGCCAGCACAGCACCATAGAGACTTCTCTGTCATCCAGTGAGTCACTGCTGTACTCTCTCCAAGATCTGGATCTTGATCCTGGGGACTGATACAGATACAGAATAAATAAACACTTTCATTAATTTGATGGATTATTGTCCTGAAATTTCCATCTCATTGTGATGAGAGGAATCAAAGTCTGATCTAGTCCTAAGAGGGTGAAGGCATCCCCAAATTTCACATGTCCTAAAATAGGGAATAATATTTCTTAAAGAATTCATGAAAATTTATTTCTTATTTTTAAACCTGAAGCTGAATATACAAAGATAATTCTGCATGACTTTTCTTTGTAATTAAAACAAAAATCCAAATCCTGCATATTTGCATAAACTCTTGTTTTAAAAGGTGTCCATAAAATGGATTGTGACAGAATAGATTAATGTATGATCAAGACTTTCTAATGCTCGCCTTTGATTTCAGGCTAATGCAGTCTATTGGTCCCTGTGTTCTGTGGCTGCTTTACAGACTAAAAAACAACAATTAACCTTTGTAGGTGCCTTATAATTTACAACTTGCTTTTACATACGCTATAACTTTTAATCTACTCAACAACCTTCAAAGTTAGTTATGGTAATTTGAATAATGTAACTCTTGTTAAAATATTATATTTTTATTGTAGAAAATTTAAGAAACATTGAGAAATAAAAAGAATAAATTTTAAATGACCTATAATCTCACTATCAAGTGATAACTGTTGTTAGAACTTTAATGTATATTCATCGTCTTGTTTTTATACAAAGACATGTTTTTATAAAAATGGACTTGCATTGCATGTAATCTAATTTATATAACAATATAGCATGAATAAGTTTTTATGTCATTAAGTGTGTTCCTCATAAACTGTGATCTTAATCCTTTGGAATTAAGACCTCTTTAAGAATCTTATGACAGCTATATTCCCTAAGCCCCAGAAGAAGCAGTTATGCAAATACACAATTGAAATTTATCAGTGAATGAACACAGGAGGACCTAAGATTTTTGGGATTTGAAGCTTATGTAATTTTTGGACACTCTCTTTTATTTTCTTGCTTTCAACTTTATTATTTTTTTTGTTAGGTTGCATACTTACTTTTAAAACATTTAAACAATGCAAAATATATGAAGTGGCAGCACCTACTCAACCTGGCCCCAAGTAATTCTAGTGAATAGAATGGTAATGGTAAAGATCTCTGTCTAGGAAACTATAAATGCATAATATTTTCTATAGTATTGATTTTTAAAAAATACAAATGGGATCTTACACTCCATACAGTTCAACAACTTGCTTTTCTCACATATAGTATGTTAGACATTGAAGAGTATTCCTAAATGTGAATTTAATTTTGACTCTCCATTTCTAAGTTTCAATCTAATTGTTAGCTGATATGAAAACTATTTCTTTAATGTTTTCAAATCAGTTATTATTAGTTAGGTCATCTTTTGGAAATGCTGAACACTTTTGTTAAGTAGGAGAAAAGAGTACTTTTAGTGTTTGTGATTTTTGTTAAAAAAGGTTATTTTATTTTGGTTATTAAGAAACAAAACAAAACACTTGTCTAGACTGTGAGATTGAGAAACTGACCTGAAAATGATGGAAAATTTCCTTTTTCTCACACTGTGGGGAGGCCTTCTAAAAGGAAAAAAACAAAATTACATATAAATGTGAATATTTATTTAGAACAAGAAATCACAACATCTTGCTAGAGACCTGGAGATTCAGGTCCTTTTTTAAATGAGATCTGTCCAGGAAATTTACCAGAAATGCTTATATAGAAATGCTTCCTGATTGCAGCCTGACGTCCCCTTCGCATCTGGAAACTTCTTCAACTCTCAGCAATTCAGTACTCACAGAAGCCTGCATAAATAAGGGGGAAGAGAGCCCTCCTAGCCCCTCACTCCTAGCCTCAAGGTAAATTCATGTCTGTTCATGAATTAGAACTCCTGCTCCACCGTATCATCCTCAGTGGTGACCTATTGCATGGAGGTACAATAATGTGTTCAACCAGGTGCCTTCTGTTGAACATTTAAGATGGTATTACAAACAACTCTGTGATAAACATCCTTGTAGCTAAATCTCTGCGCACTTCCCTGGTTATTAGGATAAATTCCTCTAAGTGGATCAAAGGGTATGCCAAATTTTAGAACTTTAGATTTGGCAGGAATATTTAAGTTCCATTTCACATATAAAGAATGTGAGGGTGTAATGGTTTACTGATATGGATCTTTAAAGTCAACTTTTCTGACCCTGAATCATATGTCATTCACAGTCCACCATGTGACTACTGGAAACCATTTGCCACCTTAAAAGGTTTTACCCCCAGAACGACTCCACTGTGTGAAATGCTGGGGTTGCTTCCCTCCATCTCCCAGCCTTGCCACGTGCATTTAGCTTCGATTCAGGTTGTTCTCCATGGTTTATTTACGGTAAGCCTTTCAGTCTGACACAGGACAGCTGACAGGTATTCGCTGAGTGTTACCACTTGTTTAACTCCTCAGAAGATTTCAGGAGGATTGTGTCTGGCCACGTAAGAGGTGCTCAGACCTCTTGATTGTTGAATGGGGTTGAATAGTTTCAACAATCCTACAACTCCAGAGACTGGCTGTGTTTCCAAAACTTCACGATCCAGCTTGTGCTCCTAACATTTATGGTCCCAGATGGAAATGGCTGTAGACTTTCGAGAGGTCGATGGCTATTGTAAACCTTTTGGCTATAGAGTTTTGTTATAAAGTTTGTTGTATTTTGTACACTACTCTATTACAGGTATGGAGGTTAGGGAATCAGTAAGAGAGGAAAAAAGAGTTGGGCTCCAATGCTCACTTTTCTCTCCCCCTGACTAGTTCAAAGTCAAAATAAGCAGATGTTTATTGAATACCTATAAGGCACTGGCTAGACTGGTTTTAAGGGATCCCAGTTAAATGAATATCATTATATAGTCAGACTCTGATCTACACCACACAATTATTTATGTTTAGTTCTATATATCATTATAAAGTGTGTTGAGGAAGCTGTTTAAAATGGTGGAAAAGAATGAGCATCAGAGAGTGGCTCTGCTTTTTACCTAGCTGTGTGAATTAATCTTCTGGGTCTTCTCCCGGCCGTCAAACCACACTAACAGTGCTTTGCTGAAGTGGAATTCAAATTCTACAACACACAGATTCATATTTATATCTATATCTTTCTATATTTCAGGTTGATTCATTTAGGAAGATTATCTTTGAAGTTTCATGTCTATATGTTTAATTTCTGTAAAATGTTAAATATTCTTAGATAATTAGATATTCTCAGATAATGCTTTTCAGACTGGGTAGTTTGGAGTGGTAGTTTTAAAATCATTTAAAATACATAACCTATCTTTTGGTGTGCACAATGGGGGAAACTATGGTATTTATAAAATGTCAGTCTCTTGTTTACCCGGGTAAAGCCATCTGCCAAGGGCAAACTGCAAGAAGCATGTGTGGTGCACCTTGGATTATTTTTTGAATGCCTTCACATCTGCTTATTTTTTTTTAAACATGATGGTAAGAAACACCACCACCCTCAGAGCCCTCAATTTATTTTCCTATCTGGTTGTAATAATCTTACATTCTTTAGCAGCCACTGTAAACAGCAGCGAACATGATCCATGCTCTTGAAAAAAAGTAATTGTATTTATTGAAAATATATCACAGTGCGTTTATGTGCAGTCAAAACAGAAGGGGGTGTATCAGTATTTAATCTCTCTGACACATTACTTTGGCTCAGATAAAACATTCCGTCTTCGCCTTCACTGGCAATTTAGCATTACCATTTTCATGACTATATGTAGTCACATTACAAAAAAAGCAAAAAATAAATCAGCATGCTATTTTGTTCGCTGCAGCACTAGGCATCTAATTTATTGAGGTTTGGCCAGAAGGTGCAATTTCGTTGTCTTCTGGGAGTCCAGCTGGGGTAACTGCTTACGTCTTCCAGCTTGTTATTACGGCCTCTCCTAGGGGTCAGGAAAAGGCTAGGCTTTACCGCGGTCCCCAGGGGCTGAAGCGACCCCAGTACCACGCCGGAAAGGAGAGTGAGGAACCCCTCGTCCGGTGCCGCTCAAAGCCTCCTAGGACAGCGGGTGATTGATGGTAGCGGGGGCGGGCGCCCGCTCAGTTCCGGCAGAAGGCGGGGGCTCTAATTGGGAGCGTAGACGGAGGTGATTTGAAGAACCTGCGGAGCCGCCTAGACTGTTCGGTTCAGTTCGGTTGGGCGGCGGCTGCAGAGGACAAGACCGGCGGCGCGCGCAACGCTCGCTCCCGACTCCTAGCCCCGCCCCCCTCCACCATGCCCGCGCGCTCCCCTGCCCCTCCGACCTCCGCTCCAGCCCGCGCGTGCCCCGCCCTCCCTCCTACGCGCGTTCTCGCGTTGCCCGCGCGCGCTCCCCTGCCCCTCCCTCCTCCGCTCCTGCCCGCGCGTGACCCCCTCTCCCGCGCGCCCACGCCGCACGCGCGCCCGCTCCCCGCCCACTCTCCGCCCGGCGCGCGCGAGGCGGGTGGCTGGCCGAGGCGTGCGGTGGGCGGGGCGCCGCGCTGACGTTGCCCGGGATGCGGGCAGGTTCCGCCACCGCCGCCGCCTCGACTGCCACCGGGGTTTGTATGAAAACAGCCGGCGGCGGGCGGCGAGGGGTTCGCCGTGCGCCCGGGGAGCAGCCGCGGACGCTGCCGGCGCCGAGCCAGGTGCTGCGGCTCTGCCCAGTCCCTGCCAGCGCCCCGTCGCGAGCCGGTGAGCGCCCCGCCGCCGTCCGCGCGTCCCGGCCGGCCGCCCCTCGGCCGCGGCTTTCCCGCCCGCCGCCCCTCCGCTCTCCGGGGCCGCGGCGTCCTGGGGCGGGGGGAGCGGGAGGAGCGACCCCGGGCTCGCCGCGGTCTGCGCCCTGATCCCTCCGCCCCTCGCCTGACAGGTGGGGTAACGCGTGTCTTTCGCGGGGTGGACCGCATCTTGAGGGAAACCCGGACGGGTTGGGGCTTTGGCAGGTTTCTGGAAAACGCCCCACCCCGCCCCCACCCACGGGCTCTCGGTCGCCCCCGCCTCAGTCCTCGCGCAGGGTCTTCGAGCAGCGGCGGCCCCCGTGCCCTGGCCTTAGTCTTGGGCCCCGAGCGCCCGTCGCCGTGATGCGGCGGGAGCAGAGCCGGGGGCGAGCGCGCCCCACCTCCCCACCCGCCCAGCACCCACCCGGTAGGGGCGCCGTGCTCGAGGTGGGCTGGGCGGGTGTGACGGCGAGGCTGGGTTTGCTTCCTCTCAGTGGGTGGTTGGCCTGGAGTGTGTTCTCTGTTTACGTCTTGTCGCCTTGTGGGTTTGATTTGAACCTGAATCAGATCACCCTAGATGACAGTGCAGAGTGTCCCTACAGCCTTCCTGCCTGAATTGCGGGTTCTTAATTCCAAGTAGTCAAGGACTCCTGCAACCCAGACGCAAAGCCTTGCTGGGCTCCAGGGCTCTTCCCCATGTGCGTTTTAAGCCTGTGAGTACCTGTGCGGTTCTGAGTCGGTTGGTTTCCTTTCCTGGGCATTTACCCATTAGAGACTGGAGTTTTTATATATTTTAGTGTAATCGATGTGAATGTTGCTAACGTAAAGCCTATTTCTCGTTCTAATATAGCTTGCTCAACTCTCTGAAGGTCTAGCACTGCTGATGACATAATACGTTGTGACACTTAGCGGAGGTTTTCATTGGCGATATTAGTTCTGTGTGGGTGTTTTCCCTTCAGGTGTTCAGAATAGCAGCAGTCTTTAATTGTAATGCCTAACAATTTGTAGTTTCAAAGGGCTTTGTCTTCTTGATCACTCATTTTCACTTTTATGTCCCTGTTGTAATCTTTATGTAAATGGAGTTATCACTTCGTTAATCTCTGAATTCTTCCTATAAATTATCTTCTTTCCTGAGAAAACCAGAGAGTTATTTTTGTCATTGTATTGTGGAATGTTTTCAGTTCAGGAGGCCAGAAAAGTAGTAGTTTATTTAAGGCACTTTAAATGGTACATATTTTAAAATATGTGCCAAATGTTAATGAAAACCAAAAAAAAAAAAAACCCCTGGAATGTCTATAAGCATTTCCTATGTAATTACTGTGAGACAGTTGGCGGTTCCTTATCCACTCTTTATTTCTCATCCTTAAGCAGAATTGTAATGTGACTTGCTCAGTGTCCCATTCCACTTTTCTTAAGTTCTACAAGGAAATTATAGGTGGTTGACCTCAGAATTCTGCCTTGAATTGCTTCAACACATATTTAGAACTGCAGTCTCACTCTGAACTCTGAAATGTAGGGAGTAGATTTAGAGTTACCCTTGTAGTTAGCCAACACTGCAAAACATTTAAATGTATTAATGTAATTTAAGCTTTTGGAGAAGCAATTTTTCTAAAGCTTTTCCAGTTGACTTGAATTGAGGGAGTATTCTCTTTAGAAGTCTAGCTAGACGCCTATGTAATAATGGTTTTATGTCTAATAGCAGAGGGAAAAGAGGTCCAAGACTTGTGAAATTCCCTAATTTGTATTATATTCTACATTTTGGAGTTTAAAAAAAAATCACCTTCCCAAATCAACTCTTGCTTGAAATTCCCTAGGACCTGGAAGTTGAACAGTGTACCAGTAGTAATGGATGAACTTGTCAGAGGACTCCCTGCAAGTTGGGAGCTTCCCTTAGGCAATAGATCACCATGTAAACACCAGAAATTGTTTAGAGTGGGCACTGAATTTTAAACTTCATATATGATCGTTGGTCACTGTGCCTGTGTTCTATAGTGTAGTGGCTGAGGGTTGGGCCTCAGAGTCAGACTGGCTGGGTTTGAATCCTGGCTTTGCTTTAGGGAAGTTATTTATCCTCTTTGTACTTTATTTTCTCAGCTCCAAAAATGGGCATAATAATGGTTATACCCTCAAGATGATCTTGAATATTAAATAAGTTAATGTGCATGAAGTGCTTAGCCCACAGTGCCTGGTGTGTAGTGCTCAGTAAATATTATTACTGCTGCTGCTTTTTCTCAGTCGTCTTCAATGGGATCCAGTAAGAAGGACTTTGGGCTGATGGAGCAGTGTTAGTGCAGGTAATTCCTCTATGACCCATTTGCTCCTTTGGGACTAAATCAGAGCTTAGTTTCACTGTCCTGCCTTGGAAGCATGTAATTTAGTTTAAAATAGAATGGCTAGACCCTCAGCTGGTTGGCTTGAGATGGTGCTGGAGAGCTGCAGAAGTACCTTGTTTGTCCCTTCTGACAGAATCTTGGATTGTCTGCCTCATGATGGTGGTGGCTGCTATTTTAGTCACCTGTTTTTGAGTTTGTGATTGCCTGTCTCTTTGTCATGTGCTGCTATCAAAAATATTACCTATCAAACTATTCATGGGTATATATGTTTTTATCTGATCCAGACATTGCATGATGTTTCCAGGATATACAAAATCACTTTCATGTAAACTTTCCTTTTTTGTTTTGTTTTCTTCTTTATTGAACACAGAGTGAGGTAAGTTTTGATTTGGCATTGTGTTCCTTTTCAGCTTTCATGTCATTTTCCTAGGAAAGTTTGTTTTTAAATTAATGATTTTATGTCCTTGTTCTTCCTGGTTTGCAGGGATCTGATATTGACGCTCTGTTCTTTAAATAAGATGTTTTCAAACTTTTGGTCTAAGGACCCGCTTATACTCTTAAAAATTATTGAGCACCCCAAAGAGCTTTTGTGGATTATATCTATCTGTACTTATATTACAAATTAAAATAGAAGTATAAAATTTTTTATTCAGTTAAAAATGACAATTTTTTTAATGAAAAATGACTTTTTCAAAACAAGGTAGTGAGGAGAGTGGCATTGTTTTATATTTTTTAAATTTGTAATATCTGGTTTAAGAGAAACAGCTGGATTCTCATATCTGTTTCCGCAGTCCGTCTATTGCAATATGTTGTTTGGGTTGAAGTATGTAGAGGAGAAAATCAGCCTTACACAGTTAATGGCTGGAAAAGGGAGGAGTATTTCAAGTCTTTTCAGATAATCGTGGATGTTCTTGTTTGGTACTGCATCAAAACTCAACGTGTGGTAGTTTTTTTTTTTTTTTTACCATTTTTTTATTGATGTCTTAATAGTTTATAACACTGTGGGGTTTTAGTTGTACATTTTTGTTTGTCCGTCACCATGTGGATGTAACCCTTCACCCCTTGTGCCCACCCCCACCCCCCTTCCCCTTGGTAACCACCAATCACTTCTCTCTGTCCGTGTGTTCACTTATATTCCATATATGAGTGAGTTCATGCAGTGTCTGTCCTTCTCTCTCTGGCTTATTTCACTTAACATAATACCCTCTAGGTCCATCCATGTTGTTGCAAATGGGACAATTGTATCTTTTCTTATGGCTGAGTAGTATTCCATTGTATGTATATACCACATCTTCTTTAACCAATCATCAGTCGAGGGACACTTGGGTTGCTTCCACTTCTTGGCTATAGTGAATAATGCTGCAATGAACATAGGGGTGCATACGCCTCTTGTGATGGTTGATTTCATGTCCATTGGGTAGATGCCCAAGAGTGGGATTGCTGGATCATATGGTATTTCTATTTTTAATTTTTTGAGGACTCTCCATACTGTTTTCCATAGAGGCTGCACCAGTTTGCATTCCCACCAGCAGTGAATGAGGGTCCCCGTTTCTCCACAACCTCTCCAGCATTTGTTGTTATTTGTCTTTGTGATTATAGCCATTCTAACGGGTGTAAGGTGATATCTTAGTGTAGTTTTGATTTGCATTTCCCTGATGATTAGTGATGTTGAACATCTTTTCATGTGTCTATTGGCCATCTGTATCTCTTCCTTGGAAAAATGTCTGTTCATATCCTCTGCCCATTTTTTGATCGGGTTGTTTGTTTTTTTGTTGCTCAGTTGTATGAGATCTTTATATATTACTGAGATTAATCCCTTGTCAGACAAACGATTTGCAAATATTTTCTCCCAGCTGGTGGGTTGTTTATTTATTTTGATCCTGGTTTCATTTGCCTTGTAGAAGCTCTTTAGTCCGATGAGGTCCCACTTGTTTATTTTTTCTTTTGTTTCCCTTGTCCGAGTAGACATGGAATCTGAAAGGATCCCTTTATGTCCAGTCTCAATTAGTGTACTGCCCATATTTTCTTCCAGGAGTTTTATAGTTTCAGGTCTCACTTTCAGGTCCTTGATCCATTTTGAATTGATTTTTGTATATGGCGATAGGAGATGGTCTACTTTCATTCTTTTGCATTCTTTGGCTGTCCAATTTTCCCAGCACCATTTATTGAAGAGACTTCCCTCTCTCCATTGTATGTGTTCTTTGCTCCTTTGTCGAAGATTAGCTGTCCATAGGTGTGTGGTTTTATTTCTGGGCTTTCAGTTCTGTTCCATTGATCTGTGTATCTATTCTTGTACCAGTACCATGCTGTTTTGATTACTAGAGCTTTATAGTATATTTTGAAATCAGGGATTGTGATGCCTCCAGCTTTGTTCTTTTTTGTCAGAATTGCTTTAGCTATTTGGGCTCTTTTGTTGCCCCATATGAATTTCAGTAGTTTTTGTTCTATTACAGTGAAGAATGACATTGGGATTCTGATTGGGATTGCATTGAATTTGTAGATTGCTTTAGGTAGAATGGACATTTTAACTATATTTATTCTTCCAATCCATGTGCATGGAATATTTTTCCATTTCTTTATGTCTTCCTCGATTTCTTTCAATAGTGTCTTATAGTTTTCATTGTATAGGTCTTTTACCTCCTTGGTTAAATTTATTCCCAGATATTTTATTTTTTTTGTTGCAGTTGTAAATGGGATTGTCTTTTTGAGTTCTCTTTCAGTTGGTTCATCATTAGTGTATAGAAATGCAATTGATTTTTGTAAGTTGATTTTATACCCTGCCACTTTACTGTAGTTGTTGATTATTTCTAGTAGTTTTCTGATGGAATTTTTTGGCTTTTCTATGTATAAGATCATATCGTCTGCAAATAGTGAGAGTTTCACTTCTTCATTGCCTATTTGGAGTCCTTTTATTCCTTTTTCTTGCCTAATTGCTCTGGCCAGAACTTTCAGTACTATGTTGAATAAGAGCGGTGAGAGTGGGCACCCTTGTCTTGTTCCTGTCCTCAAGGGAATGGCTTTCAGTTTTTCCCCATTGAGTAGGATGTTTGCTGTAGGTTTGCCATATATGGCCCTTATTATGTTGAGGTACTTTCCTTCTATACCCATTTTGTTGAGAGTTTTTATCATAAATGGATGCTGGATCTTGTCGAATGCCTTCTCTGCATCGATTGAGATGATCATGTGGTTTTTATTCTTCATTTTGTTAATGTGGTGTATCACGTTGATTGATTTGCGGATGTTGAACCATCCCTGTGTCCCTGGTATAAATCCCACTTGATCGTGATGTATGATCTTTTTGATGTATTGCTATATTTGGTTTGCCAATATTTTGTTGAGGATTTTTGTGTCTATGTTCATCAGTGATATTGGCCTGTAGTTTTCCTTCTTTGTATTGTCCTTGTCTGACTTTGGTATCAGGATGATGTCGGCCTCATAGAATGTGTTGGGAAGTATTCCATCTTCCTCTATTTTTTGGAATAGTTTGAGAAGGATAGGTGCTAAATCTTCTTTGAATGTTTGATAAAATTCTCCAAGGAAGCCATCTGGTCCTGGGCTTTTATTTTTTGGGAGGTTTTTGATTACTGTTTCAATCTCATAACTTGTGACTGGTCTGTTCAGATTCTCTATTTCTTCTTGATTCAGTTTTGGGAGGTTGTACGCATCCAAGAATTTGTCCATTTCCTTTAGGTTGTCCAATTTGTTGGTGTAAAGTTTTTCATAGTATTCCCTAATAATCCCTTGTATTTCTATGGCGTCTGTTGTAATTTCTCCTCTTTCATTACTAATTTTATTTATTTGAGTCTTCTCCCTTTTTTTCTTAGTGAGTCTGGCTAAGGGTTTGTCAATTTTATTTATCTTCTCAAAGAACCAGCTCTTTGTTTCATTGATCCTTTCTACTGTTTTTTTGGTTTCAATTTCATTTATTTCTGCTCTGATTTTTATTATTTCCCTCCTTCTGCTGATTTGGGGCTTTGTTCTTCTTTTTCTAATTCTGTTAGGTGCAATTTAAGGTTATTTATTTGGGATTTTTCTTGTTTGTTAAGGTGAGCTTGTATTGCTATGAATTTCCCTCTCAGGACCGCTTTTGCTGCACATCCCATATGAGTTGGTATGGTGTATTTTCCTTTTCATTTGTCTCCAGATAGCTTTTGATTTCTCCTTCAATTTCATCAACAACCCATTGGTTGTTCAGTTGCATGTTGTTTAGTCTCCACATCTTTGTCCCTTTCCTAGTTTTTTCCTTGCAGTTGATTTCTAGTTTCACAGCATTATGATCAGAAAAGATGCTTGTAATGATTTCAGTCTTCTTAAATTTATAGAGGTTTGCCTTGTTTCCTAATATATGGTCTATCCTTGAGAATGTTCCATGTGCACTTGAGAAGAATGTGTACTCTGCTTTTTTTGGGTGGAGTGCTCTGTATATATCTATTAAGTCCATCATGTCTAGTTTTTCGTTTAAGTCCATTATTTCCTTATTAACTTTTTGTCTGGATGATCTATCCATTGATGTAAGGGGGGTGTTAAGATCCCCTACTATTATTGTGTTATTGTTAATATCTCCTTTAAGGCTTTTTAGCAGTTGTTTTATGTTCTTTGGTGCTCCTGTGTTGGGTGCATAGATATTTATAAGTGTTATGTCTTCTTGGTGAGGTGTCCCTTTTATCATTATATATTGCCCTTCTTTGTCTCTCATTACCTTTTTTATCTTGAAGTCTACTTTTTCTGATATAATTATGGCTACTCCTGCTTTCTTTTGTTTGCCATTAGCTTGGAGTATTGTTTTCCATCCTTTTATTTTGAGTCTGTGTTTGTCTTTAGAGCTGAGATGTGTTTCCTGGAGGCAGCAGATTGTTGGATCTTGGTTTTTAATCCATCCCGCCACTCTGTGTCTTTTGATTGGAGAATTCAATCCATTCACATTTAGAGTGATTATTGATATATGAGGGTTTAATGTTGCTATTTTATTGTTCATTTTCTGGTTCTTTTGCATTTCCTTCATTTCTTGTCGCTTGTGTTTCGGATTGCAAATTCAATTTGGTATTTCTGCATGCTCATTCTCTTGGTTTTCTCTTTATTTGTCATGTGTGGTTCTCTTCTGGTTATTTGTTTAGTGGTTACCGTGAGGTTTATATAAGCGATCTCCTGGATAAGATAGTACATTTTCAGATGCCTCCTTTTTCCTGAGGCTGGGTCAATTCAATCCCTTACCTCTTCCCCTCCTTATTTGTTATCTCTTTATTCCATCTTGTGTGGTGAGTGTATGTTTACAGTGATGAGCTTGAATTAATTTTTGATGTTATCCAACTGTAGTTTGTTCTGGTTTAGTCTCCTTGCTTTTCTCCTTCTGAAATCTTTGTATCCCCTTTCTCATTTGTTTTTTTTTCAGGCCTAAGGGCCTTCTTGAGCATTTCTTGTAGTGGGGGTCTTGTGGTGATGAACTCTCTTAGCTTTTGTTTATCAGGGAGAGTTATTATTTCTCCATCGTATTTGAAGGATATTTTTGCTGGATAAAGTATTCTCGGCTGAAGGTTTTTGTCTTTCATGATTTTGAATATATCATTCCAGTCTCTCCTAGCCTGTCGAGTTTCTGTTGAGAAATCAGCTGAGAGCCTGATGGGGTTTCCTTTGTATGTTATTTTGTTTTTTTGTTTAGCTGCCCTTAATATTATTTCCTTGTCATGGGTATTTTTCAAGTTTGCTACTGTGTGGCGAGATGATTTTATATTTCTGTTTATGTATTTAGGTGATCTATTGATTTCATTCACTGTTATTTCCCTCTCGTTCCCTAGGTTGGGGAAGTTCTCAGCTATTATTTCTTTGAACAAACTCTCTGCTCCTTTTCCTCTTTCTTCTTCTAGAATACCTATTATCCGTATGTTGCTTTTCCTCATTGAGTCTGATATTTCTCAAAGAATTTCTTCACTTCTTTTTAGTCTTAGCTCTCTCTCCTCCTCTATCTGGAGCGTTTCTGTGTGGCTATCCTCAATAATGCTAATTTGTTCCTCCATATTGTCAGTTCTGCTCTTTAAAGACTCCATTTTTTCCACTATCTTGTTCATTTTGTTTTTCATCTCCAATAATTCTGATTGGTTTTTCTTTATGGTTTCAATGTCTTTTGTGACGAAATCCCTGAATTCATTGATTTGTTTCTGTGTGTTCTCTTGTATTTCGTTGAGTTTGTTTATGATAGCTATTTTGAATTCTCTGTCATTCAGGTTATCAAATTCTGTGCCTTCAGGGTTGGTTTCTGGGTGTTTGTCATTTTCCTTTTCGTCTGTAGGCATAACAAATTGTTGCAAGGATCCGACGGGGACGGCCTTATTTTTTCGCCTCATGATGAAGTTGGTCCTGCAGTTTCCCCCTGCTGCCACTGGATGGAGATCGCGAGTGGTATGCTCTGAGCCCGCTGCAGCCCCCGGAGGGATTATGCTGAAACGCGGGGTGTGTGGGGGGAGGGGTCCTCTCTTTCTCCTGCTCGACCCGGGGGTTTCCTTTCTGGCTATCTTAGGGTGTTTGCTACACCCCCTAAACAGTCCGTCGTCGCTTCCCAGTGGGGATCTCACGACAGTCTGTGAGAGCACCTGGATGGCGATAGTTTCCCCCCCCAACTGTGGGCCGCCCCTCCCCCCTCTGTCCGCCAACCGCGCTGTCTTTGCCAATCGACTGGGGAGGGGGAGTACAACTTCTTACCTCTCCTTGCGTACTTTTGGGCTTCCCACGCCTCCACCATCCGATGTATGGCCGCAGGGGTTTCTTAGAAGTCCTTTGTAGTGTTTGATTGAGCTCTGTTGGAATGCGAATGATGTTTTTGTTGTGTCGTAGGGGGCAGAGATTCAAAGAGGGAATCTCACTTCGCCATGATGCTGACGTCACTCTCCAGATTTTCCATATTTTTTGATAAAATTAATGACAACAATATAAGTGAAATAAATTTGCCTGTTTGCAGATTGAGCTAAAACATTCATAAAATAATCATCGAATATTGTATGAGTAAGGTGACTAGATGAAAATGTATACCTTAATATAGTAATTTAGATTGGGTTAATATACACAGACTATCTCCAATGTGTATATTTCTCTCTTAATTTAAATGCTAGGCTGAGGTAATAATCACTATCTGCCTATTATTGCTGGGAATGTTACTCGTCTTTCCTTTAGACAATAGATATTATTTACCACTTTCCCTCAAAGTTTCTCACTTTTTCCTTTAATGATGTTTCCAGGGGTTTGGGCATATTCTTTGGGATGTTTCTTATTAAATAATCAGGATTTGAAATTTTCTATCACATTGACATTACTGATGTGGGTGAATAGTAGCTCCCTTATGTTTTTGAAAAGTGATTTCTTCTTTTTAGATCTTGAAACAATTAGAGAAACCTGATAAAAGATGATGCCTTTTCAATGTACTTGTTCCCCATCCCCTGTTGTAGAAGTGACTACCTAGATCTTTCTTAACTGTAGTCTTCCCCTAGTTGCTCACATCCACTCCAGCAAGAACAATAGCTAGTGTTTAACAGCAAAGGTTATCATTGTTGATTAGAGCAATGTTTCTCAAACGTTTTTAAATGGTGGAAACTTTTTGTCTAATGACATCTTGTAGGGAGACCCATTTGTGAACAGATGAGAATAAAATATTGAAGTTGTTTTGGTTGAATGAGACTAGGACCAAATTGTTTAAGCAAGATAAGTCAACAGGGAATCATATTTCCTCAGATTGTATTTAAAAGACTTATACTGGACTTTGGAGTGTGAACAGTGCATGTTTCTTTGCATTTTTTCTTTTTTAAAGCAGTTTGACTTGAAATAAATTTAAAACCAAGTATATTTGAAGTATTTATATATTTAGAATATACAGCTTTAACCTTGGGTTGTGTCAGAATTTCTTTTATGTCTTGTTTGTGGAATGAAAATTAGGATGATGAAATTCCGATGCCTTGTGTATGTACACACCCTTGTTAACTTGGCTGATGAGTTTGATTTCAGGCTTAAGCCAGTGAGAACTAAGGGTTTCAGTTTTTAGATTCCCTGGGCTCTGGAACTGGCTCTATTTGAGAGCAAAAGATCAAGAAAATCTAAAAAATTCAGAAGATGCAAAACTTTGCACTTTTCTTGAGCATACAAGTATACAGACTTGCTTACTTTTCCTTATGTATCGGGTAGTTTGAGCAGGTTGATACTGCTTGTATGATTTTTCTACTGATAAGGTCAAATTCCCACATTTAATTCTAGTACAAAGCCACCTTTAAATGTATAAAAGTCAACTCATACGAATCCCTCCCCCCATTTGGGAAATATATACTGTGAATTTTTATGCAATAGCACAGATTTTTAGTGCAGCTTTTTCACTTTTTTTAAACCTCTGCTGGGTGAATAACTCAGAGTATACCTTCCAAAGACCCAAGGAGGTCGGTAGTTTTGATTTTTTGTAAAAGGATGTTGTATTCTATCATGGGAAGTGAGCACTGAGGTACAGAGAGCGTAAGTCCCTAACCCTAATTTAGGAATGGTTGAATTATGAAAGTTCCCGCAGAGACTAAGTTTTTTTTTTTAAAAAGCTTTATTGAGATATAACTCACATTCCATACCATTTCCCCATATAAAGTATGCAATTCTGTGGCTTTTAGTATAGTCACAAGAGTTGTGCAATCATCACCATGATCAATTTTAGAACATTTTCATTACTGCAAAAAGAAACCCACACCCAGCCTCTCCCCGACCCTTCTCCCTTAGTCTTAGGTAGCCACTAATGTACCTTCTGTTTGTACAGACTTACCTATTTAGGATATTTCATATAAATGGAATCATAATGATGTAGCCTTTAGTGACTGGCTTCTTCCACTTAATATTTTCGAGGTTCATTTGGTAGCACATATCAGTACTTTGTTTCTTGATATCACTGAATAATATTCCATTGTATGGATATATCACATTTTATTTATCCATTCATTGGTTGATGTACATTTGGGTTGTTTCTACTATTTGGTTATTAGGGAAAATAATGCTATGAACATTTGTGTACAAGTTTTTGTGTGGATATAAGGTGTCATTTCTTTGTTATATTCCTAGGAATGGAATAGCTGAGTCATATGGTCACTTTATAGTTAGCCTTTTGAGGAACTGCTAGACTGTTTCTGAAGCAGCTGTACCATTTTACATTCCCATCTGCAGTGTATCAAGGTTTCAATTTCTCCACATCCTTGCTAACACTTGTTATCTGTAGTTTTTACTGTCGCCATTCTGGTGGGTGTGAAGTGGTTACTCATTGTAGACTAAGTTATTAAATAGTGGTTAGGCGTGACACGAATGATAGCACTCTTGGATTTAATATTACAATTAGAGTGTTTAATAGACTGATCTAGGAATATAATCATCAGTAGCTGTTATTAACCCTGACTGTGCATAATTAGTATCACTTCCTAATTTAAAAAAATGATGTCACAGATTTATCTCATCTCTGAGGATATGATTCACTCTCTGCCCCCCAATCCTTTATTGAAAAAGAAAACAGTGAAGATTCAGTTGTAGAGAACAGAATCCACTCTTGATACCTTAAGCAGAGTTTGTTTACTATAGGGTGCTAAGTAGCTTAAAGAATTGTTGGGATGTATCAGTCCAGGTCCAATCAGGAGATAGAAACCACACAGGAATATAACAGGGAAAGATTAATATAAAGAATTATAAAACAGGGGATTGGAGCAATGAGGGATTTACCAGTAAGAAGTGAAGACAACTCTAAAGAATATAGGAATAGCTGACATAAAGAGTGACTACCCCCAGGACTGAGATGGAGTGGACCCCTCCCCCGCTGAGGTCTAGACCTTATTGGAAAGGGCAAGGTCAAGGCAAGTAGCTATGCTGTGGCACTAGTGGAATTTGCTGGATATCTGCCTCTAGGGTGACAGGGAAAGCTGTTCCTGGGGAGATGTTTCACCAGAGGCACTCTGCTACAAAACTGCCTAGCCTTCTGTTGGAGAAGCTGCACATGCTGTGGTTCCTGGTGCTGGAGAAGCTGTCTTTGTTGAGGGCATGGGTCCCGGAGAAGCCTTGCCTGCTGCAGCCCAGTGAGCCTCCTGGAACCAGGATGCAAAATCCTTTTCCCCTGCAGTGTCTTTCCAGTGCCCTCTGTTGACAGAGTTTAATGTTGTGCTGCTGGCCAAGAAGTTAGTATTTAAAGGGCATAAATCTGTTTTCAGAGGGCAGGATAAAAGGATGAATTTGGAGATGAGGGGCATTAAAATTCTGTATTTATTTTGAGGAACTGCCAAACTGTTTTCCACAGTGGTTGCACCATTTTACATTCCCAACAGCAATGTATAAGAGTTTCAATTTATCCACATTCTTGGCAACAATTATTTACCGTTTTTTTGAATATAGGCATCCTAGTAGGTGTGGAGTAATATTGTGATTTTGATTTGCATTTCCCTAGTGACTAACGATGTGCCTCTTTGCATGTTCTTATTGGCCATTTGTGTATTTTCTTTGGAGAAATGTCTATTCAAGTCCTTTGCTCATTTTTAAATTGGATTGTCTTTTGGTTGTTGAGTTGTAGGCATTCTCTATATATTTTGAATATTAAATGCTTATCAGATATATGATTTGTAAATATTTTCTCCCACTCTGTATGTTGTCTTTTCACTTTCTCAATCATGTCTTTTGATGCACAAGTTTTTAATTTTGAAGTCCAATTTATCTTTTTTCTTTTGTTGCTTGTGCTTTTGTTGCCATAACTAAAAATCCATTGTCAAATCCACTGTCATGCAGATTTACCCCATGTTTTCTTATAAGAGTTTTAGCACTTATATTTAGGTCGTTGATCCATTTTGAGTTAATTTTTATATATGGTGTGGGTAGGAGTACAACTTCATTCTTTTACATGTGGAAATCCAGTTGTCCTAGCAATAGAAGAGACTATTCTTTTGTCATTGAATGGACTTGGCACCCTTGTCAAAAATTAATTGGCTGTAGATATGTGTGTTTATTTCTAGACTTTCCGTTCTATTCCATTGGTCTGTTTGATTGTCTTTTTGTCAGTACCACTGTAAGCTGATTTTAATAATGTTATTTACAACATGAAAATTATTGACAAAGTCAAATGGCAAAGCTACTAAAAACCACAAGCCAAAATAATGTTAATAAAAATGTAACCTAAGACATAATTTATACCAGAATTTGAAAAAATAAACTTTTTTTGCTCATTGACACAATGAGGCTCAAATACAGGTCCAGAAGTTACAAATGATTATATATATATGTTGATTACTTGATCTTTAATGAAAAGGCTTTCTATAATAAAATAGTTATTTTTGTTGTTGAGGAAGATTTGCCCTAAGCTAACATCTGCTGCCAATCTTCTCCTTTTTTTCTTTTTACTTGAGGAAGATTTGCCCTGAGCTAACATCCATGCCAGTCTTCCTCTGTTTTGTATGTGGGTTGCCGTCACAGCATGGCTACAGATGAGTGGTGTAGGTCCATGCCCAGGAACTGAATCCGGGCCACCGAAACAAGAGTGCACTGAACTTAACCACTATGCCACGAGGCCGGCCCCCAAAATAGTTATTTTTTAAAACTAAAAATAAACAATGAAGTTTCTCTCTTTCATGGGAAACTTGTTTTTCCTTTCTTTTGTGGAACTTGGAGTAACCATTCACAGATTTCGTTTTCAACTAACATGAAATGATTTCCTCCTTGCTCTTGAAGCTTGTTAGCAACAAAAAAATTCCCTCTGTAAGAAGTTGAAAACTTGCAGCCAGATGTTCATTACTTTTCTGTCATTGGCAGGACACTACTCTTTCATAGAAATCCAGAACTTTTTTAGGGGCAGATCAGTAAATCTCACCTTGAGTATATAAACAGACCACAGTACATGAAATTCTTCCTTCTCAGTCAGGTTCTCAGCCTGAGCGGAAGATTCAGAGAAGGGAGATTCAGTCTTACACTTGTTTGAAAAGAACGAGAAAATACTGTTTAATTTTGCTTTTTAATTTTGTCCATCCTGGTCAGCAAGACTTGAGATTTGCAGATATCCTTTTTCACTCTCAAGCCCAAGCAAAAATAGGAACATTTTATGATTTCCTTTTGTCACATGATGTTGTTCCAAAAATCTTATCACTTGAAATCAGAATGTTTTCTCTCAGGTCTTGGAGAGTTGTTCATTTTTTTCATGTGATGATAAATGTTTGCTAAGTTGCTATTACAGCAGCCATCCTTCACCTCCGAGCCCTTAGCAGAATCTGGCCTACTGTGCATGTGAAAGTGGTCCTGCCTTTCAGCTCAGACACCCTGTTGAGAGCTCTTCATCTGCTCAGCCACTGGATTTCTGCATGTAGCAGGAGATGCATGTGCTCTTCGTCTAGGTTTTCACATAGTTCTTTAAACATTTTTGAGTGAACAGGTTTCTGTTTAATAAAGTTAATCATTTTTGGTAGTTTCAAATAGAACTTTTTTCATTTCATCTCCCAGAACTTTTGACACTAGCACCTCTCTGTGAAGAAAACACTGTGTTGTGAAGTCAGGTTTTTTTTTTTTTTTTTAAACAAGAGTGGCAAGTTTTCACATGGAGCCAGCTATTGATGGGACATTGTCAATACAGATGCCAACATAGTTCCTCCAAGACAGACCTTTGTTTCCAGATAGGAGGACAAAACGTTAAATATCCTGCCCTTGTTGGCTTTGGTCAGCACTCTATAGCAAAAAAATTTTCTTGATTTTACCCATTTTCAAATCATACAATATTTATAAATTCATAATATATATAGAATATAAATATTACAGTTGAACTCTGTTGACTCATCAGTCTGGATAGAGAAACTTGTTTTTCTGTTTATTACATAGGTATTAAACATCACGTGACATGTCAATATGTTGACTTACCTTACTGTTATTGTATTGTAGAACTTTAAAAATTTCTTGGGGCCAGCCCGGTGGCTTAGTGGTTAAGTTGGCATGCTCTGTTTCGGTGGCACAGGGTTTGCAGGTTCGGATCCTGGGTGTGGACCTATGCACTGATTGTTGAGCCATGCTGTGGCAGGCAGCCCACTTATAAAAAAGTAGAGGAAGATGGGCACGGATGTTAGCCCAGGGCCAGTCTTTCTTAGCAAAAAGAGGAGGATTGGAAACAGATGTTAACTCAGGGCTAATCTTCCTCACCCCACCCCCAAAAAATTACTGCATCTCAGTTAAGCATTTTATGCAGAATAATTTTACATTCTGGCCTTACTAGGTTTTCAGCAGTTGGGTGGCTTTCCTTTTTCTGGTCAATAAGTTCTGCTACTATATAACTTGCTACCTCAGCCTTTTCATTGTATGTAAATTTTTTAAAATAAAAGCTCTATTATGTTTATTTTGAAATTCCAATAGTACTTTTAACTTGTCAAATGACTAATTTATAGTTAAGTGTCTTCTGAATATTGCTGGAGCCATTGCTGTACTTGTGAAGTTGTTTTCCACAGGCAACGCAAAATGGAATACCAGCCCATGTATAAACCCATTGACAAGTAGTTTTCATTGTAAAGATGGGGTTTTTGTGTCTCTTGTTGTACTAGTTTAGTGAAATGACTTAGCAAGATACAGTTCTTCATTACTACTTATCTTACCGGAATTGTGCACTGGCCCTCCTCTTACACCTCATCCTCAAAATTGCCACATTGGATTATCAGGTATATTTGTAAAATACAAATGTTAGTATTTAAGACATAAGGGCATAACAAATAACTAAATGAGAAAAATCTCAAAATGTCCAAAAATTTCATATTATAGGTCCCCTGTAATTTATTCAGTCCACAATTTGGAAAGTTCACACGAATAGCAAAGCATTAGGAATGGGGGCAACTGAGTATAAAAATTTTTTCATTAAAATTAAACTTCCCTCCAGTTTTTCATTACGCTTGTAGAATTTGCTCCTCTAAGGCAGTTAGCAGTGCATAAGAGGAGGTTAGGGAAGGTAATTTGAGAGGGAGAAGCTGATGTTCATCAGCCTACGGGCCTCCCCCTATGCCATGCAGCCTCAAATTATCAAGGCCAGTTCTAACCAAATGAACATGGTCCTACTGTGCACTGTCATCTATGGCTGATTTCTAGCAAAATCATTAATTACCGTGCATGTTGCCATTGCTTGGTGCACAAAAGTTAAAAGGAAAAAAAATTATTTCCTCCCAATTGTGAGCTTTCAGAGAGCTCTAGCAACAGGTCTGGACCCGAGGTTGAGAAACCCTGGACTAGACTCTGGGACCTCTTTGTACACTGCTGTAGAACTAATCATGTCTGTGTCTGCTTGCCTGTGGAATCAGGAGGCCTTTGCCTGACTTTCAGTCTTCTCAATCTCTCACAAGTGATGAGATTGAGATTGGTGGATTTAAGTCACATCTGGAACCCTTGCTGCAGGGGAGTCTGGGAAATGCTGCTGCTTTTTTTTTTTTAAGCTTTCCGGCTTCTGTAGTACAGAAAGATACACTAGAGGGAAATGGGGATAGATATTGTGTGCCAATATACTGTATCTTCCATATTTTTGGATTTTTTATAATGAACCCTTTCTTGCTTATTTGTGTAGTAAAATAGTCTCAAAACAAGTCTTGAAAACATTTATTTGTTCACTCAAAAATTTATTTAGCACCTGCAATGTGCTGGCACTGTTCTAGGTACTTGGGAGGCATTTAGTGAGCAAAACAAAGATTTCTGCCTCATGGAGCTTTAATTCTAGCAGAGATAGATAGATAATAAACAATACATGTAGTTAAATTTTCTGGTTTACACAGTGACTAAAAAGAGTCAAATAGTGACCACTGAGATATTAGATATTAAACCATAAACTTCTTATGTGGACATATCAAGAACCTTGGGTTGCTACCACTCTTTCCTCAAAACCTTGAGGAAATGAAGGAACCCTCTGTGATAAGCTGGTAAGGATCTGGGATGAATTTGATTACAGGATTGATGTATATGGTGTGATGGGGCATATGTTGAGTATTTGTCAGTTTATAGAACTAACCTGATTGTTCCCTTAAAAATTGGTTTTGGCACATGTTCATAAATAATCACTTACTGAATAGTATAATTTTCAAAGTGTTCAGTTATTTTTGAGTCATCCTGTATTAGAAGGTGGTAAATGCTCTGGAAAAAGACAGAGTGGATTCAGGCAAGGGACAGTGGGTATACTGGGGTCTGGAGGTGGTTTACAACATTAAATAGGATGGTTGGGATAGGCCTTATTGAAAAGGTAATACTTCAGCAAGGAAAGTTTGGGAGTCCATTGGTCATTGGGTTATCTGGCAGAACAGTCCAGGCAAAGGAAACAGCACAGATAAAGGCACTAAGGTGAGAATGAGCCTGGCATCTTGGAGGAAAGCAAAGAGGCCCAGCCAGTGTACTTAGAGCAGAGTGAGTGAGAAGAGTTGTAGGTAGGAGGTGAGGTCGGGGAAGGAAGGGCTGGGGTATTATCCTCAGGCCCTTAATGCCATTGAAATAGGCAGCATTGCAGGGCTTTGAGCAGCGTGGTGACAAGATCTTCCTAAGGTTTTTTCTTTCTGTTTTTTTTTCTTCAAGGTTTTACAAGGATCAGTCAGGATGTTGTGTGGGGAGTAGACTGTAGGGGGCCAAAGGTAGAAGGGAGACTAGTAAGGACAGTGGCTTGACCATGGAAGTAGATGTGGTGAAAGTGGTCAGATTTTGGATAGATTTTGAAAGTAGAATTATCAAGACTTCCTAATAGATTGGATGTGGGATGTGAGAGGAGTCAAGGAGGAAGTTAAGGTTTTGAACTGAGCAATTGGAGAGAGAGAATTGTCTGCAACTACAGTTGGAAAAGCTGAGGTTAGAGCACACTGGGAAGGGGAGGGGAGGGAAGGTCAGATCAGTTCTGGATATGCTGAGTTTGTGATATTATTAGAGATCCAAGTGGAGATGTTAAGTTGTCATGAGACTGGATGAGATCACCAAGGAAGAGACTAGTTAGAAAAGGGCAAGAAAGAACTGAGCTGTGGGGCATTCCAGTAAAGGCAGCTTGGAGTGACAGTGAGGTAGGCAGAAAACAGTATGGCCAAATGAAGGAAGTATTTCTAAGAAGAGGGAGTGATCAGCTGTATCAGATGCTGCTCATGGGACAGGTAAGATGAAGACTGAGAATTGACAGTTGGGTTTCGTAACATGGAGGTCACTGGTGGCTGACAGCAGTGTTGATGGAGTGGTATGGGGAAAACCTGACTGGAGTGTTTAAGAGAGAATGGGAAGAGAGGACTTGTTGACAATGTGTGTATAAACAACTCTTTGCTTTCAGGAGGGGAGAAATGGGACAGTAGCTGGATTGGGGAAGTGAGAGCAGGAAGGTTTTTTCCCCCGAGGACACAGAAATAAAATGATTTTATGGTGGTGAAAATGACCCAATAGAGAGGAATGAGTAGATTATACCTAAATCCATGGTCAGTTATTATAGTTACTCCCTTGATAGAACTCTCAACTTCTTTGCCTCTTTCTTGCTTTGTCATGCTTGGTTGGCAAAGCCACAAACTTGGTAAAATGCAATACTTCTGCTTCTAGGTGCCTGCTCTTTCTGTTACACCATACTGTCTAAACTTTCACAGCAAAAAGAAGAGTTTTTGTTTACTCTGAGGCATTCTGGCCTCAGCCTTCAGCGATAAAAAGTGACTGTAAGGGACACTTGTTTAGCCTTAGGATGATGGGGTTGAGGGCTGGCCTTTTTCCTGGGGGACTCAAATCCCAGAAAGCAGAATTCTTTGAGTTGTCGTTTACTTTCGTGACGATTATTTGCCAGTTGTGTGACTGGCTGTTGAACATTTTCCACAGTGGTGAGGCGTCGTGTATTGAGGAGGTAAGAAGTTATTTGCAGTTGTAAAGTTTTAGTTAGCTGTTTTGAGGTCTCCTGTTGTCCTCGGTATTTCCAAGTCCCTGAGTTCTGAGTTTCCTGAACAGAGTACCCCCTGCCTCCTTAGGTTTCCCTTTTGGCACTGTGGGCTTAAACATAACTTTATTTCTTTGCTGTCTACTTTAATCTGTCCCGGGAGGGAGAGAAGAGAAATGTGTGTGGTTAAATTATTATTTTATTGTGAACTGGAAGTTTGAATCATTTCTTAACTGTTGAAATAGAATTGGCTATAAGTGCTCATTAACCTTTTCAACTCAAAATTCACAGTGAACTTTTCACGAGATGTGCTGTTAATGTAGTTTTAGAGAAAGTTGTATCACTCGACAAGTAGAAGTATACCTTCATTAACTTCTGTTTATGGCAGCAACAGCATTTTTGAAAATACATAGCATTTTTTCCCCCTTTGGATGTATAGTGATTCTAATTAATTTGGAAACTGGAAAAAGTTACTTTGACTTTGTAGTTATTGAAACAGTCAGAACACAGAATAGTTAGCAATTTTGAAGTTTCTTATCAACTTTAAAAACAGTCCATGTAATTTTTGTATGTAATCCTAAATATATTTCTTCTTTTATAACTGAGTTAATAAAAAAGAAAAACATCACGTTTTGTTGAAGTAAAACTTCTTTGTTATTGAAGAAAAACATCCAGATACCTATATTTTCTAAATCTATTATGTTAAACAATTTGAAGTTCCTCTCTTGCATGTTTGTTTTCCTTTAAATATAGTATTACTACATATTGCAAAAGTATGTGATTAACTTGTTGCATTGGCAGTAATTATTTTACTTTTTAGTGATGCCACAAAATTCTGGATGCATAGTTGCAAAATAGTTCAGAAAAATTATAAAAATTGTGTGAATCAAGATTTAAGGTTTTAAAATGTATAATATGTAGTTTCTAAAGATGAAGCCTACTGATTGAAGGAAAATATGCATTAAGTACATTAAATGAGAAGGTTTTTACTCTGAATAACCAATTTGTTATTAATCAAAAACTGGTCTCATACAGAAATAATCATACACATTTACCAGTACAGTCATGTGCTGCATAATGACGTTTCAGTCAACAATGGACTGCATGTACGCTGGTGGTCCCATAAGATTAGTACCATAGAGCCTAGGTGTGTAGTAGGCTACACCATCTAGGTTTGTGTAAGTACACTCTTTGATGTTTACACATTGACAAAATCACCTATTGATTCATTTCTCAGAGCATATTCCTGTTGTTAAGTGACACATGACTGTATTTGACGACTGTGTGAATGGTGGACAATAAGTACTCTAATCACAGCATGTTGTGGTTGGTTTGAGTATTTTTAAGGAGGAATATTAGAACAGGAGGATAATTTGAACTGTCACAAAAGAAATCTTGACACTAGATCGTAAACTGTGTTATGTTAGCTTTTTGCATTTTTGTAGCTCCAGGATTTTGGTAACATTTTACTGACTGATTTTAGGTGATTTAATAGTCACACATTGCACACTGAAGTGACCTGCTAGAAGCACATAAAACTCAGACATTCTCTTTTGGTTTCCAGTGTTATCTTGTGCTGCCCATAATGAAAACTTTCAGTTGTATGGTTTTTGTGATATTTAATATGTAGAAAACAAAACTGTTGTTTAATATCAACATTTTTCTTTTAGATTATCTGCAATGGTGAAATGAAGTAACTCAAGATGAGCAAGTTAAAAGTGATATCAGAGAAAAGGTATTGTAATTCTAAGTCCCAGTATGTGTAAATTACAGAAATAATACATGAAGCAATTGTTTGAAATGCATTACTTTAAAAAATATTATTTGTGTTTAAATAATAGTATATTTGTATTATTTTATTAATATTTATTACTGTTTAACTTTTCAGTTAAAGCAGGAGTTGCCAAACTATGACCTGCAGGCCAAATCTGGCTCAACTCTTGTTTTTATATAGCCTATGAGTTAAGAATGGTTTTTTCATTTCTAAATGGTTGGGGAAAAAAATAAAAAAAAGAATAATATTTTGTGGCACATAAAGATTATATGAAATTCAAATTTCAGTGTACATGAAGTTTTATTGGAACATAGCTGTGCTCATTTATTTATATATTGTTTGGCCACTTTTGTGCTACAGTGGCAAAGTTGAACAGTTATGAGAGACTGTATGGCCCATAGTGCCTAATATGTATACTTTCTGGCCCTTTACAGAAAAAGTTTAACTGACCCCTAAGTTAAAGCATCGTCTCTATTAAAGCTTTTATGTGCCAAGAATTGTCTTCCCATTGGTTTTACTGTGGACTCTTTCAGTTAAAAGACAAATCTGATTGATTCTATTTTGAAATTTTCTTAGCTAGATTGCTTAACCCTGTTAAACCTCAGTTTTCTAATCTATAAAATGGGTTTAATAATAATGCTGTTGTTATAAGGTTGTGAAGATTAAATACCTGGCCAGCTCAGTAAATGACAGCTTATTAATACTGATAATGATAAAATTTCTGCTTTGTAACAGTGTTGTATTTTATATTTACATGTTTACAACTTTTCATTTACAGGTATGCGTTCAATGGTTTTTTTTTTTTTTTTGCTGAGGAAGATTGGCCCTGAGCTAACATCTGTGCCCATCTTCCTCTATTTTGTATGTGGGTCACCACCAGTGACAGCATGGCTTGACAAGTGATGCATGGGTCCGCGCCTGGCATCCAAACCTGTGAATCCCGGGCCACCAAAGCAGAGTGTGCGAACTTAACCATTCTGCCACTGGGCTGGCCCCTCAGTATGTTTTATAATAAGAAGTATACACACAGTTTATTTAGATAAGATTGTTCCTTAAGTTGTTAGGTTTTCCAGTTATTAACTATGTAATATGTTATAACAAATTCCATTGTTCAAATATTTGTGTAATTTCTATAGGAAAGGAATTAGGCACTGTTTGTGTTTTAAAAAGGGGCACTAGCCTTATTTTTTGGATTAGGTCAAATAAGTAATGCTGTTTCTACTGATTAGGTAAACTATCTAAAATTATTAGATTGTTTTTCATAAGATACGAAGTTACGGTTTGAAAACCTCTGGCTCTTAAGGTCAATTGTTATTTTTTTCTCCTTAAATAGATTTTACTGGGTATTTCTTGTTACTTCTGTTGTTTTAGGCTAACTAAATTGGGATCACTGCAAATGATCTTCATCTAAAGGAAATTATAATTTCTAGTAATACTTTTCATTTTGCTCTGTGAAGAAAGCTGAATGCAATAAGGTGAATTGAGATAGATCAAAAAGGGTCAAAATCTTTCTTCTCCCTTCCTATAGTATGGTGTATTGACACTGATTGTGTTGGAGAACTCAGAAAAAATGTCTTTTAGGGATCTCAGAAGGGGGGGAAATAATACTTCCAGGTATTGTCCTGAATTATTTTTCTTACATCAAACTTGATCAAAGCACACCAGTTTCCACAGAAAATTTATTTATGTACTTTCTGTATCTCCAGAGTCTACAGATGCTCTCTTTGGTTTATTTATTTTTTGTCCCTTTTAGATTTATTTCTCAACCATGAGGTTATTTATTAAATACTTTTGTGTACCTAGCTTTGCACTAAATCTGTGAGAGTAGAAAAGAAACATAAATATAACAATACAGTTCTCTGCAGAAAATGGGTATTGAGTGTGTTCTGAAAAAATGAGCCCCATTCTTTTTTTACACAAAGCTTGTAACCTGATTGAGACATCTGAACAAATGCACTGTGATGAATTAACCGGTATATAGTGTTCAGTTGTGAGCTCCATGGAGTTAGAAAATAAGATCCTCATAAATAGGTGTTTATTGTGTGATATGAACTTCAAGAGGCAAGTCTGGCTGAGACTTTCTTACTGTATAGCACATCTGGAGGGGTGGATGGAATATTGATACCTGCTGAGTTTAGACAAGGATTGTAATTGGATGGATTAGATTGGCAGATCTGAAGACCGTGTGAGTAGGTGGTGATTTAAATCAAATCAGCAAGTTTTGTAAGATACAAGGAGCAGAATTTTTCTCTACTCTTCACTGTCCATCATCATGGTCATGCCCTACATGTTATCACTAGCCAGACTCTCATTTCAAAGCACTAATTCAGACTTTTCATTCTCCAACAATAATCTTTTATCTGTCGAGTTCTCTTGCTCAAATGTCTGAACTTGCAAGAGTTCTCCCTGATGCAGAGCTCTAATCTATTGACTTTTATTTTCTCTCGTTCATCTCTTGCTTTCTTCCCTAGTGTGGAACCCACTGTCTGTCGTCACACTCTTGCAAATACCGGAAATGACTTTACCTCACTTTGTGTTTTTCATCACATCCACCTGGCACAGTCTTTCCCTGGGTGAACCTTTGTGGAGCAGCTGAATGATGTCAGAGGAAGAAGAAACTTGGCAAATATCATTAAAAATTATTGTCAACCTGGATTGAGCCCAGCAATCTTCCTACTGTGGTTCTCTGGAAAGTTCGTTTTCCCAATTTTTGTAACGACTCTTATACTCTTCAAACGTTTGAAATCCTTAGATGTATCATATACATACCCTCAGCAAATGACCTACTCTCATGATAGCCTAGAGATAATACAGTCTGTTATCCTCATATTTCTTACAGCAAATTTGTATACTCTCCTTTATTTGATCCTCCTCTGCTTACCCTCCTGTTATTGACTACAACAGAAGACATGTCTCTTTTCTCATCAAGGGCTAATACTGTCACCTGTGTTCTAGATTTCACCTTCCTTCTCTTCCTTAATCATTATTCTTCTATCTTGAATCTTTAACTCTTCCATTCCTTACCATTTAAACATGATCTGGGCTTTTCAATATTTAGACTCTGCTCTTCTGTTACTACTCAATTTATCTGATTCCCTTAAAAGCCAAAAATTTTGAAATCATTTGTAAATGCAGTCTACATCTCATTTCACACTCTCTAGCCACTTCTGTTTAGTTTCTGCCTTATCCACTCCACCAGCAGTATTTATTAAGGCCACCTGTAAATTTTTAAACAGCTTTATTGAGATGTGATCATAATACAATGAACTGTACATAGAGAGTACAGTTTGGTAAGTTTGGCCTGTGTGTACCTGTGAAATCATCCTCTCAATCAAGTAACAAACATACTCATCATGCCGAGATGTTTCCTGGTGCCCTTTTGTAATCCTTTCCTCCTGCCCCCTCCCTCACTCCAGGCAACCACTGATTTGCTTTCTGTCATTACAGATTTGTTTTCTTTTCTATGACTTTATATAAATGGAACCATACAGTATGTCTTTTTTTGGTGGTGGGGGTGGAAGGTAGGGATGTGATTCTGCCTTCTTTTACTCGGCACAGCTATTTTGAGAATCATCTCTTGAAATCATATATTTTTTTTGATTACTAAGTGGTATTCCATTGTATAGATATACCACAATTTGTTTATCCGTTCAACTTTTGGATATTTGGGTTTTCAGTTTTTGGCTGTTAGAAATAATGCTGTTATGAGCTTTCATGTACTAATATTTCTATGGACTTATGCGTTCTTTTCTCTTGGCTAAATACCTGGGAATGGAATGGCTGAATCATGGGTAGGTCTATGTTTCCTTTTAGGAAACTGCCAGTAACCTATTTTACAAAGACATTAAACCATCTTATACTCCCTCCAGCAGTATGTGAGAGTTTTAGTTCTTCTACGTTCTCACCAATACTTGTGTGGTCATTCTTTTTAAGTTCTTAGTCTTTTATGATCATTCTTTTAAAATTTTAGCTATTCTGATAGGGGTGTACCAGTATCTCATTGGGGTTTTAATTTGCATTTCCCTAATTACTAATGATTTTGAGAGTCTTTTCATGCACTTATTTGTCTTCAGCATATCTTATTTGGTGAAGTATCTTTCCAAATCTTCCATTTTTTAATTTGGATTATTATTTTTATTATTCAGTTTTAGAAGTTCTTTATATATTATGGATACAAGTCCTTTATCAGATATTTGAATTGCAATCATTTTTTCTCAGTCTTCTTTTCATATTCTCAACAGTGTCTTTTAAAGATCAGAAGTTTATTGTAGATGATGTCCATTTTGTTAATTTGTTCTTTTATGGATTGTGCTTTTAGAGTTGTATCATTTGTGTAAGCCATGTTTACCAATGTTTTTACTTATGTTTTCTTCTAGAAGTTTTTATAGTTTTATACTTTACCTTTTGGTCTATGCTTTATTCTGAGTTAATTTTTATATGTGGTTCGAGGTATGGATAGTTCTTTTTTTATTTTATGTAAGGATAGCCAATTGTTCCAGCATTATTTTTGGAAAGACTGCCCTTCTTCCAGTGAATTGCCTTTGTATGTTTGTCAGAAATCAGTTGTCCATGTAAGTGCGGGTCTGTTTTTGTACTCGTTTTGTTCCACTGATCTAGACATCTTTCTGAGTGCGGATACCTCACTGCCTTGATAACTGTAGCTTTATAGTGATTCTTGAAAGTAGATAGTGTTGGTTCACCAACTTTGTTCTCTTTTCAAAGTTTGGCGTATTTTAGATTCTTTGCATTTACATATGAATTTAATATCAGTTTGACAATTTCTACACAATAGCCTGCTGGGACTTTGATTGGAATTGCTTCGATTCTGTAGATGAATCTGGGGAGAATTGACATCTTAACAATATTGAGTTTTTTTACCCTTGAACATGGTATGTCTCATTTTTATTTATGATCATCTTTAATTTCTCTCAGCAGTATTTTGTAGTTTTCATTGTACTGGTCTTTCAAGTTGTTTGTCAGATTTATTCCTATTTCCTATATAAATAACAGCTTTTTGGGGGTCTCCAATAGTTTTTAAGATTATAAAGGTATCATGAGGTCCCCCCAAAAAACGGAGAACCTCTGACCTAGCCTATACTAACTTCTATATTAAACTAAAAATGAGGCTGAGAAATGTGATTTTAACAGGGTGGCCATATGCCTGGCTGCACTCTCGTTACTGTAACAGAACAGGTATTGGGGGAAAGTGAGCAGTTAGCCACATACACTTACCTAAAATCCCACTAGAATAGGATCAGAGAAGCTATGAAAAATAATGTATATAGGGGCCTCCCGGTGACGCAGCGGTTTAGTCCATACTTTGGTAGCCCGGGGTTCGTGGGTTTGGATCCCAGTCGCTCACCGATGCACTGCTTGTCAGCCATGCCGTGGTGGCATTCCATATAAAGTAGAGGAAGATGGGCACGATGTTAGCCCAGGGCCAGTCTTCCTCAGCAAAAAGAGGAGGATTGGCAATGGATGTTGGCTCAGGGCTGGTCTTCTCAAAAAAAAAAAATTAATATAAAATAATTAGCATATAATTAACTTTGGTGAAGGACTTTAAATGACAACTTGATTAATTATTGCTGACACTAGTATAAATTCAGGTAATTAAAAATTTTAACAAGCTTTTTACTGATTGTCTTTAACGAGTTAGAATTTATTGCTAAAGAAGATTTTATTGTATTTAATTATTATATAAGAAGTAATCAGAGAAGTGCTTATTGTTTTCTTCCAGTTAGAAGAATATTGTTTTTGAAACTTACATATTTAAATATTTAACTATTTTACAAAAGAGTGATAATGAAATTTCTATTTTTCATTGTCTTTTGATTTATGATGAAGGTAAATAAAATTGTGTGTGTTCAGTATTTGGAGAGAAATAGTAAAAATGTGATTAAAGCAAAAGTAATAGAAAAGAAAAAAATTAAAGAATTAAAAATGAGGAACAACCATTTTTGAAAGATAATAATTTGCATTTTGGAAATAAAACCGTATTGTTTGAAATAAAATTTTAATTACTATGAGTCCTGTTTGTCTAAAATTTTAGTAGGTTTTATGGATTTTTTTTGCTGGCAGATAATTTTACCTTATTTGTGAGGACATGTTTATTACCTGCGTTTGATTTACATTTGAAGGTGAAAAAGATAATAAAATTTATTTATAATGTGAAGACAGAGTCTATAGACCTTTCACTTGCTTGGGAAATTATTGTTACAAGATAATATTTGTACACCACTGGAACTTTTATAATATCCAAGAAAATTTGTGTTTTTAGGAAAATAGCTCTAAGATTGAGTGCAAACTCAATCAAAAGCAGTAGAAGATTATTACAGTGAAACAAATGTTTGAGTGATAATGTCTTTAAAATATGCATTTGAAAGTTAACTTAATTTGATGTGTTTAACATTGATCATATTTTCAATTCTATGATTTTCTCACTATAAAATAATTAACGTTAACAGTTATAAATGGAACCTCCGAAGGTTGGTCTTAGCCTCATTTTGTTCCATCTAAAAATAGAGTAAGGCAGGGAAAATACATCCTTTTCTGTCTCTTCATTTAAAATTTTCCTGCTTTGCAGTGTAGCTCAAACTGTTCATTGAATATAACTGTGTAGGTTGTTTTTTTTGCCTTCACCCTCAGATTTTCCAAAGTCTAAAAATCATTCAGAAGGTAGAGCTGCCCTCCGGTGTTCACCCTGTGATTCTTTCAACGTTAGTGTCAACAGCCTTACATTTTTAGAGTTGAGTTGGGGGTAGCTTAGAATATTTTATTCAGTTTTCATTCTGTCAATGAGAAAAGTAGAAATAGGGAAATTGACTTGCCTGCATCATTAGTTTCCATTTATTTGCCTTCCTTCAAAAAAATTCATCCATCTATCATTTGTAACAGCATGATTCTAAGAAAGAAATGATGTATTTGCAAGTTTTTTTTTTTGCTAGTGGTGTAATTAAATTGTAAATTTTAAGAGTTAATGACAGAATGAACTCATAATTTGGAATGGAATAGAACTTATGTTATACTCAGTGTGTTTTGTATGTTTGTGAATTTTTTGGATAGTAGATGTTTTATTAGAAAAATACTAACAGATGAGCTTTAAGAGAAAAATAATTGGAAAAAATGAAACACTCAATTATTAAATTTCAGAATTTTGGTTTTCATAATGCAAATTTCTCTTTTATCTGGGTTACAGAATTTTTTTTTTCTTGGTGAGGAAGATTGGCCCTGAGTTTACATCTGTTGCCAATCTTCCCCATTTTGCTTGAGGAAGGCATCTGTGCCCATCTTTCTCTATTTTGCATGTGGGACACCACCACAGCATGGCTTGATTAGCGTTGTGTAGGTCCGTGCCTGGGATCCAAACCCGCAAACCCTGGGCCACGAAAGCAGAGTGTGCAAACTTAACCACTATGCCACTGGGCTGTCCCTCAGAATTGTTTTTGAATGTGTTTGCTCCCTGGTATGCACTGTGGTGTCTTAATACCATTTCTCATCCCAAAAAGAACCATGGCGCTTTGGAGAAAGGATTGATTCCAGATCAGGAGCACAAAATGTGTAAGATAAGCCTAGAACAGCAGCTCTCAAACTTTTTGGCTAAGAACCCCTTTGTGCTTTTAATTAACAAAAACTCCAAAAAGCTTTTGTTGATGTGGATTATTTTATGTACTGACATTTACTATATTATAAATTAAAACTAAGAAATTAATTCACTTAAAAATAATATTTATTCATTTAAAAATAACAATAATAAATCCATTGTATAATGACATAATAACATTTTGTATTAAAATAACTATTTTCCAAAAAATATTTAGAAGTGGCATTTTGTTACATTTTTGCAAATCTCTTTAATGTCTGGCTTAATGGAATGTAGCTGGATTCTCTTATCTACTTCTGAGTTCGATCTGTTATGATATGTACACATATATATGACACATATACATGTATATTTTGTTTGTGTGTGTTATTGTTGTTGAAGGATATGAAGACGATCCGGGCTGACATAGATATGTAATTGGAAAAGGAAGGAGTACTTGAATAAAAGATCTTTTCAGATAATTGTAGGTAATTGTCCTTTGGTTTATGATGGAGGAAAATAAAGCTGTGTGTTCAGTATTTGGAGGGAAACAGTAAAAATGTGATTATAGCAAGAGTAATAGTTATAAATGAGGAATAAACATTTCTGAATGACAATAATGCATTTTGGAAATAAAGCTGTATTGTTTGAAATTCAAATTGGAATGCATGTTCTTTGATATTACACCAAAACTTGATAAGTGGTAGTTTTTCTTTTTTTTTAAAATTAAAAAAATTTCTTTTGGTGAGGAAGATTAGCCCTGAGCTAACATCTGTTGCCAGTCCTCCTCTTTTTGCTGAAGAAGACTGGCCCTGGGCTAACATCCGTGCCCATCTTCCTCTACTTTATATGTGGGACACCTGCCACAGCATGCTTGGATGAGTGGTGCGTAGGTCTGTGCCAAGGATCCAAACCTGCGAACCCTGGGCTGCCGAAGTGGAGTGCACAAACTTAACAAGTGGTAGTTTCTTGAAGGTTAGCTGCAATGAGGAATCTGAAACCATATTAGTGAACTTCTTGTCCTCTGCTACATTAAATCCATTGGTCTCTCTTGCACACTGAATGGCTCTTTTACCCATGTCTGAATTTGTAACATCATATGGTGGTCATTTGGAAAATATTGATTCAGTGAGTTATGCAGATCTTCTAAATATTGACACACTTGATTACACAGTTTAAAAAATTACATTTATTAATAGCACCACTGATTTTATCAGAAAATTCTTTAAGTAGGGGGAAGCTGTGAAGGTCATGATGGTAGATCTTTGTTTTCCAAAACTCTAAATTTTGCTTGAAAGCTTAAATTGTATCATTGGCCACAAATTCACTATCAGTTGTTTCCTTGAAATGATAGACTCGCTTTATTTCCAAGAAAAGGTATGCTAAGATACCCCAGTCCGGGGTAATCGTTTGTCAGTTGTTTTTTAAAGTAAAAATGATCTTCTGTGAAAAACATGGCTAGTTCAGCTTGCAGTTTAAGTAATCACACAAGTGTTTTCCCTCAAGGACCATCATATTTCAGTGTGCAGCTGAAGTATTTTATGCGCACATAGAATATTAAAAAGATGTATACTCATAGGTGAAACTGGAAATTTTGTTTTTAACTGTGAGTGCATGTTGGTGAAGAACACAGTGACTACTAGTGACTACACAGTGACTGCAGTTTGGTGTCACTTGATTCTGCCATGGTGCCAGCTCTTTACCCACCATTGCCTTCAGACCATCAGTGCAAATGTCAACACAGCGTCAAGGGTAAATAGTGTCATAGTATTTTTATGAAAATAGTTTTTGACCTTGCAGATTTTCTGAAAGGGTCTCAGATACTCTCCGAGTTTTTTAGAACACACTGAGAAATGCTGGCCAGTAACAGTCTTGTCATACCAGAAAGCCAGGAAGCTATCAAAGACTAGGATCATATCAGAAGCATTTGGGAGCGCACCTGAAGAGGCACCCATTGATCAGATGTGGGGCAGTTGTGGCTGGCCCGGTGGCATAGCAGTTAAGTTTGCGGGCTCCACTTCGGTGGCCCAGGGTTCGCAGGTTTGGATCCCAGACGTGGACAGACACCTCGCTTGTCAAGCCATGCCATGGCAGTGTCCTATATAAAGTAGAGGAAGATGGGCACGGATGTTAGCCCAGGGCCAGTCTTCCTCAGGAAAAAAAAAAAAGAGGAGGGTTGGCAACAAATGTTAGCTCAGGGCTAGTCTTCCTCACAAAAAAACCAAACACACACACACATACACACACACACGCACACGCACACAAGTGTGGGGCAGTTAATAACTGCAGTGGATAAAATGTATCAAATGTGTTTAAATCTATGAGTTCATATTGACACGTGAATCCAAAATACTTGATTGGTTACCTGGGGAGAATTTTTGAAAATGAATTCATTCTTCTGAAAACTGGTAAATATAGATAAATTAAAAATCCAGCATTGTTTTGCTTTTATTTGATGAACTGTAGCTCTGGATAATCAAAGAAAGGATTTTTCTCTTTATGGAGTTGTCCTACTTAAATGAAGAAGGAATGGAATGATAGAGTATCACTATTTTTCACCCCTTAGTGAAGTAATGGGTCTAGGCAGTGGTGACCAGTGACTGCTTATATTACAAAAGCTAACATGACCAGACGCTACCTGCCTCCCTATG
Organism: Tapirus indicus; assembly: GCA_031878705.1. Classification (NCBI taxonomy): domain Eukaryota; kingdom Metazoa; phylum Chordata; class Mammalia; order Perissodactyla; family Tapiridae; genus Tapirus; species Tapirus indicus. The sequence continues at coordinate 42,685,112 of CM062927.1, forward strand.
GAAGATTACAGTACCACTTTCAAAGAATTCGTGGCACTCAATCAAGCCTTAATCAGATTAGGCCTTTGAATTTGACTACCAGTTTATGCAGAACATAAAGGATAGACAAACATATTAATGATACCATGGATGTGTAATTGGCAAAATCCAGAATGGGGGAAACAAACCAAGCTTCTTCAACAAATAAATTGTCAGGGAAAATAAGAGAAAGAGAGGGATAGGAAACTTGTAGGTTAAAAGACAAATGCAATACGTAGACCTCAGTTGGTTTCTGATTTGTACAAACTATTAAAGAAAATGAGAGAGAAAATGAGTGAATGAATGAATTTCGGAAATTTGAATTCAGACTAGATTTTGATATTAAAGGATTATTGTTATTGTTTTTGGTATAGTAGTGATATTGTAGTTATATATGTTTTAAAGAGTTCTTATATTTTAGAGAGTAGGTAATGCCAAAGTATTTACAGAGGAAGTGAACTCTCTAAAATTTGCCTCAAAATTTGCCTGTGGGATGTGTGTGCCTGTAGGTACATATGTGTGAAGTGAGACTGTCCATGATCAGTGCTGAAGCTGGGAGATGAGGACATGATGGTTCATTATACAATCTTTTCTTCTTTTGTTCATGTTTGGAATTTTCCATAATGTTAATGTTTTTACTTGTTCAAATTTACTAAAAAAATTTTAAGGAATCATTCATTCCTCCTGCAACATTGGAAGAAAAAGAAAATATGTAAAAACTTAAACATGTAACTTATTTTTTTCTCTGCAGAATATTTTTATTAAAAAATTATGAAATACTTCTGAAAAAGTATACAAAGTATACAAAAAGTACTCTCTATCAAAAAGGATAGAGAACAATGTAATGACCATCTGTGTACTGATCACCCAAGAAATAAAAAAAATTACAATGTGTACTATTGCCTAATAACATTTTTCTCCTTTATCCCCAGAGGTAATTGCTGTTCTGAATTTGGTGTTCATCATTTCTGTGCATGTCTTTCTATATATAATACATTTTCTTATTTATCATATATACGCGCACACTAAAGAATATATTGTATTGAATTTGTATATTTTATTTTATTTTATTATTTTTTTTGTGAGGAAGACCAGCCCTGAGCTAACATCTGTTGCCAAGCCTCCTCTTTTTTTTCTGAGGAAGACTCGCCCTGGGCTAACATCCATGCCCATCTTTCTCTCCCTTATATGGGACGCTGCCACAGCATGGTTGACAAGCAGTGCCTCGGCAGGCGCCTGGGGTCTGAACCCGCCAACCCCAGGCTGCCAAAGTACGAACTAAACTGCTGTGCCACCAGGGCCAGCCCCTTGAATTTGTATATTTTAAAACTTTATATTAATAGTATCATACTGTATATTTTCTTAAGTTTTTTTGGGTCGTTTTTCCTTTTGGAGATTTATACATATTGCTGTATGTTTTCAATTCTGTACTATGCTGGCTATCTGAAAGATTGGGAAATATTGCATATTTTAAATGGTATATTACATTTTCAAATAGTATGCTCGATATGTTGTTTTCAGTCTTCAGATATCTTTTCAGATGAAGTACCTCCAAATTTAAAGCATTGGGTCCATTTGTTAATCTGAAAAAAGTATAATAAATATACTGTTTTCTAAATATTTCCAGTTTTTTTGTTCATTTTGGAATACAGCTATATTGCCTCTTCTGTGCTAGCCACTGTTTGAAATACTGGGTGTATAAAATAAGACATGCAAGGTCTCTACCTTCATGGAACTAGCATTTCAAGTAGTGATAAATTTTATAGGCACATTTTAATGTTGGAAGTGGAGGGGCTTGTGGGGAAGTGGGGGCATTTTTAGGTTGTAACCTGAAATGAGAAGGAGGCAGCCGTATGAAGAGCTGGAAGAAACTGTCCTCCAGGTTGAGAGGATAGCCAATATAAAGACCTTGAGGGGGAAAACTTACTGTATTCAAGGAACTGATGGAAGGCCAGTGCGACTGGATCCCAGTGTGTGAGGGTGATGTTGTGAGAAATAAAGTCTGAGAGGTGGATGGAGGCCAGAGACATAGGGCCTGTTAGTCCATGATAAGAAAGTAAGATTTTACTTAAAGTCTGATGGGAAGCTGTCGAAAGGTTTTCAGGTGGATAGCAACTTGATTAGATTGGTAGTTACACAAATCCACACATGTGATAAATGGCATAGAACTACATACCTGCTAATGTCAGTTTCCTGGTTTTGCTGTTGTCCTATAGTTAAGTAAAATGTAACCGCTAGGTGAAAGATACAAGGGACCGCTCTACTGTTTTTGCAGCTTCCTTTATACACTTCTTTATGTGAGTCTTTATAACTCAAAATAAAAAGTTAAAAAAAATCACTGAGCAAGTAGGTTATTGGGCAGCAAGAATGCAAGCAGACTATTTAGGAGGTTATAATTTCCAAGTGAGAGATGATGATTGCCTTGACTTGGGTGATAATAGAAGATATGGAGAAAAGTGGATGGTCTGAGATGTTTGAGAGATGGGGCTGAGATTGGGTTGGGGTGTGGGAAAAGGAGTCTAGATTTTTGTCTTGAGCAATTGATGGTTTCATGTGGGTTTGGGAAGGTTAAGATTGGAAGAGGAATAGGTGGAGAGGAAGAAACAGAAGTTGTTTTATATTGGGGTTGTTAGGTTGGGTAAGCTGTCAGAGGTGGAGGGTGGAGTTGAATGTAGGAGCCAGGCAGCATATAGATTATAATTACAGCTGTGGGATTAGATGAGATCATGCAGGGCAGAAGAGTGGAGAGAGCTGTGGCAAATAATCCATAGCCAATCTATAAATCAAAATTGGGGTGAGTTTTATTATGAGCCAAATTTGAGGACCATATAGCCTGGGGCCTTCCTTCCCCAAGGTACCAGGTCTGTTGTCTCGAGTTGGGTGGTCACAGTATGAGAACAACAATCAAATCCTAGCCTAGGGAGAAACACTTATCCTTAAGGAAAGCCAGTGTGGGGGAAGTTGCATCCTTATCTTGAGGGCGTTTGTTCTTGTCTCTGGGACATGGTAAATGCTCAAAGCAGATAGGCAATGCATGCTCAAAGGCCGATCAGGCCCTTTTGGAAAAACAAGGTCAGGCCAGATTAGTTTTACACCAAATGGTTTCCTCATATACTCCAATATATCATATTGCTTGCCATTTTCTTTATCAGAGTGGAGAGGAGAGGGCTGGGGATAGAGCACTGGGGGGAGACTTCAGCATCTAGAGGTGTGTCAGAGGAGGAGCCAATAGAGGAGATCTAAAAGAAGTGGTGAGAGGAAGAAAATTTGGGGAGTATGGGGTCACTGAAACCCAAAAAGAAAGTGTTTGAAGAAAGAGGGAGCTGTCTGATTTGGATAGTGCTGAGATATTATGACAAGGAAAGAAGTGACCACAGGAGGTTTTTGGGAGATCTCAGAGTGCAGAAGTTTTTCAAACAAACTAGTAGTTTGAAAAAGTGAACAATATGTGAGGAAATGGAGAGAGCAAGTAGAGATATCTCATTCAAGGACTAGTAGTAGCGAAATGGGGTGGTAGCTGTTGGTAACTCCTAGATCATAATTGTGTGCTGATGGGTATGATCCAGTTGGAAGAGAGAGAGAGATGATGGAGCAGAGAAAGGATAATTGAAGGAACAAATACTTTGAAAATGCAAGAAGGACTGGGGTCAAGTATACAGGTGGAGGGATTGTTCTTTAAGTCTTACCTACCAGCCAAAGAGAAGAGAGCCTTTTAAAAGTAAGTCAGAGCACCTCACTCTTCTCTCAGAAACTTCCCATCTCTCTCAGTGTAAAAGCTAAAGTTTTTACGATGGCCTGCAAGGCTCTAAATGATGGTGCTCTCTCCCACTCCACTCCACCCCTGACTCTGACCTTATCTTTTACTGTTATTCTCCTTTATAAATGTCTGCTCCAGCCACACTGGCACCTCACTTTTAACTGAATACAGCAGGCCTGCTCCTGCCCTGGGGTCCTGGTGGTTGTGACTCCCTCTCGCTGGGCAGCTCCTTCTGCAGGTATCTGCATGGCTCACACTTAACTACTTTCAGGCCTTTCCCTAAATGGTACCCTCTCAGTGAGGTTTTCCCTGGCCACTCTGTCTAGAATTGCATCCCCCTCTGCACCTTTATTTCCCCTAACCTGCTTTTCTCCATATCACTTCCTGCCAGCCTAATACCGTATAATTATTTACATATTTAGTTTGTCACCATTAGAATGTTCACTCTATGAGGGGCAGGAATTTGTTTGCTTTGTTTACTGTTGGCAACACCTAGAACAGCACCAGATGTGCAAATGTGTCATGAATGAGAACAGGGAAGAAAGGGCGTGGGTAGAGAATCAGACAGGTTTAAGGACCTGGTGATGGGAAGACAAGCATATTCTTGTTTGATTTGATAACAGCTGTGGAGCAGGGAACCAACTGAGAATGGAGTAGGGTGGAAGGGATGGTTCGAGTTCTGAGGAGAGAGAACAGGTGAAGAGGCTTGCAGTGTGGAAAGGTGAATGTTGACGGGGTGATTCAGGTGAGAATGTTCAGGTGAGATTCATGGTCAGGGTTGAGTGCACATTTGTGATTTGTGGTTTTCTGAAGTAGGATGTGTTTCTCATTTAAATCAGTAGAATTTTAGCAATGTTAAGCTATAAAACAGAGTAAGGAAATGTGACATATATAAATGCTTAATGTTTTTAGAAGGGTAGAGTTTTGTTTTTTTAACCTTTATAGTATTGAATTTACAATTGATGTAGAATGTGCCCTAATATAAAATACCATTCTTTTTTAGCCTTACCAATAATTCTCGGGTTGTGGGACTTCTGGCTCAGCTGGAGAAGATCAATACTGAATCTTCAGAATCAGACACTGCCAGATATGTTACATCAAAAATTCTTCATCTGGCTCAAAGTCAGGGTAAGCTGTAATCTCTTATTTTTGGAGTGCTTTTTTAATGCTTTAAAAGTAGATGCTGAGAATGTTCAAACTTTTGATAAATAGATGATTTTCTGTAAAAATCGAACTTTCTCTAATAGACTCAAGAAGTATAAAACAATAACTATGGAAGAAATTGATCTTAAAAGCATAGTTTCTAAAAATGATTATTGTTTTACTCATGTACAGTTGCCCTCTCCATTTGCAAACAACATCTAGTTCAAGTGCCACTTTTTCTAGAATGTTGACAAAAAGATGTGAAGTAGCATAGAACAGTGGTGATTAGTGTGGTCCTCACTTTGAAATGCAAGCTCGTCATTTAGTGGCTGGGTGACCTTAGGGAAGTTTTGAATCTCTAGGATTTAGCTGCACCATCTCATGGGATTGTCATGAGATTTACATGAGAAGCATGTAAAAAGAATGTTAAAAATGTTCACTGAATGATACCTGTAATAGACATCGTTTCTTGATTTTATGAAGCTAGTACTACTGAATTGGTATCAAAACCTTGGCAGAGTACAAGAGAAGAAAAGTATCGATTTTGCACTTAGAAATATAAATGTGAAAAATCCCAAATAAAAGATTAATGAATTAAGTCTCATTCGATATTAAAAGATGAATATCATCGCTAAAGAACACGTATTTCAGGAATGTAAAATGGTTTAATATCAGTATAACATTATTTGAACAGGTCGAATAAAATCCATGTGATTATCTCAATAGATGCTAAAAAGAGAATTTAAGATTCCAAAACCTGGGCTTGATTTAAAAAAAAAAACTGATTTTTCTTTTTTAAAATAAGGGTAAGCCAGCAGCTACCTTAATATTTAATAGTGATGCATTGAAGGCGTTTTGTTAAAATTAAGGTCCAGACAATTCACAATTAATATTTTACAGTCATGCATTGCTTAACAATGGGAATATGTTCTTAGAAATGTGTTGTTAGCCCATTTTTTTGTTGTGCAATCATCACAGAGTGTACTTACCCAACCTAGATGGTAGAGCCTAACACACACCTAGGCTCTATGGTACTAATCTTATGGGACCACCATCACATATGTGGTCTGTCATTGACCGAAAGGTTGTTACATGGCGCGTGGCTGTAATTTATGTAATTCTTTCTTATTTCATTATTCTGGAGGTTCAGATCATTGAAGTAAGACGTTTAGCATGCATTTACTCTGTTCAGGAGCTCAGTATCTATTAACCCTTCTTTGTGGTCTTAGACCCTTCATTTATTTTGATAACTTCCTTCTATGCAGCCCACATGTTTAGAGGGTAGTTGACAGTACCCCAAAACCCGGGAGAGGTCCCTAATGGATTGCATTTGTTTCTAGCAAAATCTAAAATACCTGTACCTTTTAATTCAGAAAATTACTAAACTGGATTCTAGCTTTTGGAAATATTGTGGTTATCAACTAAGGTCGATAATACAAGAATGTTCATTGTATTAGTGCAAAGTTAGATGTACCAAGTATATTCACTGTATTGTCACATGAAATATCTCCTCAAAGCAGAACAAAAAAACAAACCAACAAAAACAAAAGAAATAAAATTCCCCAGACCTAGAAATAACACTTGTGTACACTGCTGCCACCACTATAGACTCTCCCCATCATAGCCTGGAAGCTCCTACTCCAACATCACCACTGAAAATGCCCCAGCCACATCATGACCAGCGACTCCCCTCTCCCCACACTACCACCCACCACTGGGCCCCAACCCTGAAGACTACCTTGGGTCAGCCAGTTGACACAGTGTAAGTTAGTTCTGAAAGATTGTCCCATCATCATTTATAGGTTAATACAATTGGCTATCCATTTGGGAGAGAAAGATTAGCAATTTATAGTTCAAGGAAGAAGAAATGCAAATAACTGGTGAACATATGGAAAGGTTCTTTACCTCCTTAAAAGTCAGGAATTACTAATGAAAACAACAGATATTTTTTACTAGTTAGATTGGCAGAAATTAGAGAATGACAATATCCAGTACTGTTGAAGGCATGGAAAATAGGGTATTCTCAGATGCTGTTGGTGGTGCAATAATTACTACAAACTATGGAGAGAGGAATCTGGCAATGTTTGTTAAAATTTAAAGTGCATCTGCTATTTGACTTAGCATTTCCACTCTCGGAAGTGTATTTGATTGAAATAAAAATGCTGTGTATAAAAGAATACTCAGGCATGTTTGTTGCAGCATTGCTTATAATATGAAAGATCAAGAAGTGACCTAAATATCCATCAGTGAGAGAATGGTTGAATTAATTTTGATATAGCCAAATGGTGGAACTTTGTAACTACATTATGCCACTATTATCAATAATAAATTACTTATGATATATAGAACATATAGTTCATATGTGGAACTATCTGAATTGTCCTGGAGTCCTAAATTTAATATATTAAGTAAGAAAGCAAGTTTCTTTGGTTAATATAACTATATATATAGTCTCACTTTTGCACAGAATGAACCATTAGATATGTATATGTTTGTATGAGCAAGGCAAAAAAGAAAGGAAGAATACATACCAAATTGTTAGCAGTGGTTATATCAATGGGATAGAAATGGAGGGGAATGAGGTAAGTTCCTAATTTTACTTTAGGTACTTTTGTACTGTTAGAATTGTTGCAACAAGCATATACTACTTCTGTATTTAAATGATTAAAAAAAACCCCTACAACACACCTTAGTCACACAATTGAAACATAAATTTCCACAATTTGCCCTTAGTTTTCCTCGGATGCATTACATTTTCTGTCTTTAATAATGTACTGCTTATTTGCAGTGTGCATGGTACTTTTTGTAATTTACCCTTATTTTTTTCCTAGAAACATTTAAATTAATTATCCATTTTATGTAAATAGTCTAGTTTATTGGCATACAGCTGTATATAGTATTTCCTTATAACCTTTCTAGTTTCTGTAGGGTAGGAAGTGATGTTCCTTTTGTCATTCTTGATTTTTGTCATTTGTGTCCTCTCTTATTTCTTAGTCTGTCTAACTCAGTGATTCTCACCTGGGGGTGATTTTTTTCCCGCCACTTCCACCAGAGACACTGGCATTGTTTAGAGACGTTTTTGGTTGTAAAATTTGAGGAGGGTGATTGTTACTGGCATCTAGTGGATAGAGGCTAAGGATGCTGCTAAACAGTCTTAACACACAGGACAACTCCCTACAAGAAGGAATTATCTGGCCCCAAATGTCAATAGTACTTAGATTGAGAAACCCTGGTCTAGCTATAAACATCTATCAATTCTGTTGATCCTTTGGAACAACCAATTTCTGGTTTAATTGATTTCTCTGTTCTATTTTCTATTTCATTGATCTCTAATCTTTTTTGCTTTCTTCCTTCTGCTTGCTTTGAGTTTCATTTGTACTTGCTTTCCCATTTTCTTAAAGTGGAGCTTAGGTTATTGATTTTGAGACCCTTCTTTTCTAATGTAGGGATTTAAAGCTATAAATTTCCCTGTAAACACTGCTTTAACTGCATTCTACAAATTTTAATATGTTGTATTTTATTTTCATTCAGTTCACATATGTTCTAATTTCCTTTGTGAATTTTAGAAATGTGTTGTGGAATTTCCCATTATTTCAGGATTTCTCAGTTTCTTTCTGTTGTTGATTTCGAATTTAATTCCATTGTGGTTGGAGAATATACTTTGTATGATTTTAATCCTTTTGAATTCATTGAAACTTGTTTTATGACTTACTGTATGGCCTTTCCTGGAGAATATTCCATGTGCACCTGAATGTTCTGTCTGCTTTTGTTGGGTGAAGTATTCTATTAATGTTGATTAGGTCAAGTTGGTTAATAGTGTTGTTCAAGTCTTCTATACTCTATTGATTTTTCTAGCCAGGTGCTCTATCAATTATTAAGAGTTGGGTATTGAAATCTCCACCCATTATTTGAACTGCATAGTTCTCTTTTCAATTTTGGCAGTTTTTGGTTTATATATTTTGAGGCTGTGTTAGCTGTGTGTACATTTAGAGTTGTTAAATCTTCCTGATGGTTTGACTCTTTCATCATCATGAAATGTCTGTTTCCAGTAATATTTCTAGATTTAATATGTTTCATCTAATAATAATACAACCCCTCCAGCTCTCTTATGGTTATTCTTTGCATATTATACCCTTTTCCACTCCTTTCTGTTTCAATGTATTTCTGTTCCTTATTCTAGAGTGAGTTTCTTGAAGATAGTGTGTGTTTGGATCTTGCTTTTTTATCTAATCTGAGTGTTTATTGCTTCGAAGTTAAGGTACATATTCATATGATTGGATTTACATCTGCCATTTTGCTATTTCTTTTCTATATGTTTCATGTCTTTTACATTCCTCTTCTCATCTTTTACTGCCTTCTATTGTATCTGTTGATTTTTTAACTTTTTAAGATTTTAATTATTTTCTTAGTGGTTCCTGTAGGAATTACAATGTGCATCTTATTGCAGTGAGCTTTAGATTAATACTAACTTAATTCTGGTAAAATAATGAAATTTTCTTCCAGTGTAACTCGATTTCTTTCTCACTCTTTTCTGCTGTTACTGTCATACATATTTATACATGTTAGAAACCCAACAATACAATGTTTAAATTATTGCTAACAGTTTTATGCCTTGTAAATAAGTTAGGAGAAGAAGTGAAAAATTCAGTACAGAGCTCTGAATGAAGAGTTCTGAAATGATTAAGAGTCAAAAGCTTGGTAGTTTAAGTAGTGGACGTGGAGTGAAATTTTCTTGGGAGGAGGTGTAGAGGAAGAAAACAGATTTGTGTCTTGGGAACTACCTACATTTTATATATGGCTATAAAAGGGTCCTGTAAAAATGATAAAATGCATTCACATTTCTGATTTTTATGTCGTTCTGGTGAATTTACCCTTTTATCGGTATAGAATGCCCCTCTCTATCACTGGTAATTTTCTTTACCTTGATGTTTATTTTGTCTGCTATTAGTATAGCCTCTCCAGCTTTCTTATGGTTGTTGTTTACATGATACAGCTTTTTCCATTCTTTTCCTTTCAACTGTTTGTATCTTTGAATCTAAAGTGTGTTTTCTGTAGAAGCAGTTTGACATTCTCTGTCTTTTAATTTGAGCATTTTGATTGGACTTAGGTCTACAATTTTATTATTTGTTTTCAGTTTGTTCTTTCTGATTTTATTCCTTGTTTATTCCTGTCCTGCCCTCTTTTGGATTATTTGAACAATTTTTAGAATTCCACTTGAATTTACCCATTGGCTTTTTAGTTATACCTCTTTGCATTTTTTTTTTTTTTTTGTGGGGAAGACCAGCCCTGAGCTAACATGTGTTGCCAATCCTCCCCTTTTTGCTGAGGAAGACTGGCCCTGGGCTAACATCCGTGCCCATCTTCCTCCACTTTATATGGGACGCCGCCTCGGCATGGCTGACAGGCAGTGCGTCGGCGGGCGCCCGGGATCTGAACTCTCAAACCCCGGGCTGCCAAGTGCGGACTAAACCGCTGCGCCACCGGGCGGCCCCCTCTTTGCATTTTTAAAAAGTCATTCCTCTGAAGATTGCAATAAACATCGTTAACTTTTCCCACTTTGCTTAGAATTAATATTATAATCTCATGTAAAATTTAGAAACCTTGGAACCTTACAGATTTGTTTATATTTACCATTTTTTTAGCTGTAGTTGTCAAATGTATCACATCTACCTACATTATAAACCCTACAAGACAACTTTTTGCTTTAGGCAGTCATGTATATTTTAAAGACATTAAGAAGAAAATTAGTTTTTGTATTTACTCAGATATTTACCATTTCTGAAGCTCTTTATTCTTTCCAAAAGATGTCGGTTTGACTGGGTATCATTTCCCTTTAGCCTACAGAATTTCCTGTGGCATTTCTAGTAGTGCAAGTCTGCCGTGGAAGAATTTTTTTTGTTTTTCTTTTATCTGACAATGGATTTATTCCATCTAATTCTTGAAGGATATTTTTATGGATATAGAATTATGAAGTTGACAAAAATTGATAGTTTTTGTCTTTTAGCACTACAAAGTGCCCTTAAAATAGTGCTTCCCCTATTTTATGGCCTCCATAATTTTAAATGCTGCCATTTTTGAATCTTTGTTTTCTTGAAAGTTATGTGTCATTTTTCTCTGGTTTATTTCAGAATTTTCCTTTAGTTTTGGTTTTCAGAAGTTTGACTGGGTGTGGTTTTTTTAGTATTTATCCTGCTTGGAATTTGCTGAGCTTCTCGAATCTGTAAATTTATGTCTTTCACCAAATTTGGGAAATTTTTGGCTCTTCAAATTTTTTTTCTTCCCCATTCTCTCTTCTTTTCATCTGGAACTATAAGTCTACATATATTAGACTTTTGGAGATTGTTTCAGAGGTCCTTGAGACTCATATCTTTCAATCTTAATTCTTTCTCATTCAGATAATTTCTGTTTTTCTATCTTCAAGTTCACTGCCTCTTTCCTCTACATTATGCCATTATGTCTATCTGATAATTATTTCAGATATATTTTTCTCTTCTAAAATGTGCATTTGATTCTTTTTTCATATTTCTGTTTCTCTGCTGTGGTTTCCTATCTTTTCATCCATTGTGAGCTTATTTTCCTTAATGTCATTGATCATAATTATAATAGCTGCTGTAAAATTTCTTGTCTAAGTATAACATTTGGATTGTTGAAGGTGTTGCAGAAAGCATGTAGGGTGTAAGAATTGGGAATGACTGTATTAAAAAAAGTCAAGAGAAGAAGCAGTAGTTAGCAGTGTTAAGAAACGTAGAGAGGTTAGTTAAAAATAAAGGTATTTATGGGGGCCGGCCCAGTGGTGTAGTGGTTGGGTTCGTGCGCTTTGCTTTGGTGGCCTGGGGTTTGTGGGTTCAGATTCCAGGCGTGGACCTACACACCACTTCTCAAGCCATGCTGTGGCAGCGTCCCACATGCAAAATAGAGGAGGATTGGCACAGATGTTGGTTCAGCAACAATGTTCCTTAGGCAAAAAGAGGAAGACTGGCAACAGGTGTTAGCTCAGGGACAATATTCCTCACACACACACAAAAAGGTCTTTTTCATTTGATAATTAACAAATTATTGACTACAATAAGAGCACTTTCAAGTGGTGGGATTAGAGGGAAGATTGCATTGTGAGTGGCAAATGAAGTAACGACAGGGAGTATAGACTGTTTAGGGAGCTTCACTGAGAAAGAAATAAAAGAGGGAAATTGAGGGAGAGGCAGGATAAAATAAGGTTTGTTATGTATGTGGAAAAATAAAAAAGAATATGTTGGTGGAGGTTGAAGCTATAGGTTCATGAGTAGGTAGAAAGGATGAGATTCAGAACATAGTAGAAAGGATACTTCCTCCAATTCTCCCCCAAACTGGAGAAAGGAATGCAAGATTGTCAAGGATTTGATACATGAGCATATGGAGTTTGGTCATTATTTGTAGAATTTCGTTTGTGGTAACTGATCACTTTGCCTCAATTCACTGAGGAAAAATGTAGGTGCTGAGAGTTGGGAATAGAGGTCCAGAGATCAAGAGGAAGGATTGAGGACTGGTACAAATATTGGAATAGGTATGGGCTATGGCAGGGCAGATAGTGATGGCTGTGAGTTAAGTGAAAAGAAGAGTTTTGTGTTCCCAAATGAGGTTGGAAATGGTGAATTTTTTGGTACTAATAGTTGTAAACTAGGAGAAGAAATTCTTGTGGCATTATTTTTATTGTAATATAGGAGTAGAGACTGCACATTTTAGCATTCACTGCTGTATAAGGATTTATGGTGGGAAGGCTAAGGGGCAGGGCTTGGAATCCAAGGTAGGTATGGAGGGGACTGATTTTATGGGCAAACAGCACTACTGTTGAGGAATTAGAAGTTTCAATGAAAATGACAGTGAGGTTTACATACTCTTTAGAAAGGAAACAGAAATAGGAATGTTGGGAGGCTATGGTCTGAAAGTGGGAGATTGGAGGTTAAAATATAAGAGGTAGAGCAGTTTAAGGTCTGAGAACTGAAAGGTTGATAAACTGGAGCACAAGAGGGAAGGATTTTGTTGTTACAAGGTCAAGAAACTATGGAACTAGGTATTTGAACGAGTCATCCACATTGACATTGAAGTCTCCCAAGATCATGGCAGAGTCTAGAGTGGAGTAGAAAACTGTGTAGAACCTAGTTTTCGTTTGGTGTGAGGAGTAAACTAGATGATGGATGTTATGACAAGGAGGGGGTTAGATGCTGCATTGTATTGTCTTCAAAGGAGTAGAGTTTCTTTGGTTCTATGAGGGTGAAAATGTAATGGTTTGTTAGTAGTGGGAATCTCAACCTTCTGAATATTTGAAGTGATGTTAATATTGAAAAATGATTTGGCTTTAATATAAAATCAATAGTCTTATTTAAAATATTAAATCAAGAAGGCATTGTGGATACTTAAGCAATTTTTAATTTATTTTACAACTTAATACTTTCTGTTGGAGGCAGCTGGGCTGGGGAAACAATGACAGATAAGTTGGGGTGGCGGAGGAATCATATACTTTTTAAAAATGAGAAATTTGGTTTTACAAACATTAATGAGTTTTTCCTTTTTTTTAATAGGTAAAGAAATTTGTCATTCTTTTAAGCATTAGTAATATGGCAACAGGGAGCAGAGATGAACAGTGTTTTAGGTCTTCATATCACATGCGAGTTTCTATTTTGAAAGTTTATAAGGCTTCTGTAAGTTTTACAGAGTTCATTATCTGGACCTGAGATGATGCATGATGGCATGAGATTGTTGTTTTAAAGGAAAATATGATTATCTAATCTCCAGCGTATTTATTTTGTAGGTAGTTATTGACAATTGTCTTAAATAATATTATACTATAACCTCTCTGAAGTACATTTGTCCTTCTCTTTTATAACTCCTAATTTAGAATAACTTAATTTTCAGATGGATATCAGACTAATGATTTTTTAAACTTTCAGCCAATTCTGAGATTTTGTGACTTGTATTGTGCGTCTCATACTTCATGTTCTTATGAAATTGTACATGTATGATTTGTATATGTCAAAACTATGCCACATATAACTTCTTGCTCATTCACGATGGAAGTTGAACAGCATTTGTTCTGGGCAGAAGTGTGATGTTCTAAAGGCCTAGCCTGACTTTTCCCTCCTCTTTTCAGTGCCTCAGTGCTTATTATTCTGCTCTTAAACTCCCTCGACTCTCCTCATATGGAACAAATTTGTGCTACCAGTCTCTTGAATTTTATGGTGTAATGTGTGCTGTGTTGAGGATGGGTTGTTTGTGTTCTGTTTTTAAAATCTCAAAATGTGAAATGAATGCTGTTGTCATCTTGTATTAAAAGAATTTCTGGCAGTCATATTCATGTGTGAGAAAGTTGGAGACTGGTGTGCAACAGTCCTGCTAAAAGAATGATTCCTGTGACTCATCTAGAAGGGCATTAAATCAGTGAAAGACTGTGAGCTTGGGGTTCACCTGCTCCCTTTCACTTACCTGCTTGATGACTTTGTGTAGGTTTCTTCTCCTTTCTGAACTTAAATATTTGGTCTGTGAAAATAGTAATTTTTTTCCCCAGAGGGTTAAAGTGAGTCATAAATGTGGTAATGTAGGTAAATTACATGGAATAGTAAATATTAGTTCCTTTTGTAAATGTTGGCCTGTGATCTACCTTTATTCTCTTGTTGATCAAAAAAGAATAATTGTGGAGAAGCTTTAGAAGCCTTTAATTAGTAGAAATAGTTTATACTGTTTTTTCGATTTCAGTGAGATGAAAAGGATCATTTGGGTGATCTGGTCTCCAGACTTTTGCAGAAGTAGCTCTTCCTTAGTTTTGTTTATTTTTGTGTGATTCAGAATTTTAAAATAGTATTAATTCAGTCAAAACATTTGAAAATGGTCCTGGGTTTCTGTTTTCACATATTTTGATTCAATATTTTCTAGTTCTAGTCATAAAGATAATAAAGAGTTCTGCTATTACCACTCCTACCTCACCTCCAATTGTGGTACCTGTACTCTGTTATTGATTTTAAGATTTTAGATGGACTGACAGGGATTCAGCTAGTCCATGATAGGAACTGTGATGAAATGCAAGGAAAATCTTGTAAACTGAAATCTGGAAGTCCGTACAGAGTAGAATTAGCAACATCAGAGGGAGGAACATCTAAGAACCAATTCAGAATATTTACTGGACCCATGGAAACTTGTTGATTCTACGTTAACTATATAATAAAACTATATGTAATTTTTTTCTTTCATGTTTTAGAAGAAAATTTTTTCTACTTTTCAGAAAAAACAAGGAGAGAAATGACAGCCAAAGGTTCTACAGGAATGGAAGTTCTCCTGTCAACATTAGAGGTAAATCACTGGCAAGCTTTAATTATGTAACTATTAATACCAGATAGTAGAGAAGAAAAAATATATGAAGCATAAAATTTTTATCCTAGAGGTAAAACCAATGAATGGAAGTTTAGTTATCGTTTGGAATGGTGGTATAAACATATATATTAGGTAAACCTCTGTTTCCCTATGATTATAATGATAGCCTTATTTTAAATCTTAACGTGCCATTCTAATTGGTTGTGGAAAATAAAGCATTAGCTAGAAATAAATTTTTAGCTTAAAATAAATGATCGATGTTGGAAATTCTCATTTATTGTATTATGTTAGCTGATATATATTTGTGATTTAGTTTACTTCATATATTGGTTGAGTAACTATATTATATTGATAATAATTAAATTTCTTTGTCAGTATAAAAGTCTTTGGGTGGATCAGTGGGATGTATTCAGAATCAGGATTTTATATTTTATTCAATGCAATGTTAAGAACGGGGAGTGAGTGCAGTACGTTGTACACCTTGAACTTACACAATGTTATATGTCAAATTATATCTCAGTAGAGCTGGAAAAATAAAGAACAGACGGTTCATGCTTTTCGATAGGAATTACTTTTTATTAAAATGACATAAAGATGTCATTTTTCCCTAAATTTTCACTAAATTGATCTGTCAATTTAAAGCAATCTCAATAAAAATACCAACAGTTTTGTTTCTAAAGTCCAATGGAAAAATAATAAGCAGTAACAGAAAGGACATTTCTGAAAAAGAAAGGCCTAGCCCCACCAAATAGCAAAGAGCATTATAAAACTTCAGGAATTCAAATAGTTTAGAAATTGTGTATGAGTAGTAGATAGACATCAGTGTAATAGAATAGAAAGTCCAAAAATAAAATACTTAGGGGAATTTATTACTACTCAATAAAGGTAGCTATTCAGATCATTGTGGAATAGAAGGATTACTAAGTAAGTGGAGCTGGGACAAATTGGTAGCCATCCAGAAAGGTATAATGTTGGATCCTTATTTCCTATGCCAAAATAAATTCTATATCAAGCAAAGATTTAAGCATGGAAAATAAAATTATAATACTAGAAGAAGTAATGGGAGAAATTTTTAAATAATCTTACAACAGAGAAGGCTTTTCTAAATATGAAAAAAAATGAGCTATAACAGAAAAGATTGACAAATTCAACTATATTAACAAAAGTGCATGAAGACGACATCATAGACACTTGGCAAACTGCAGAAAAAATATTTTAGCTTGTGTAATTTCTTTAACATATAAAGAACTTCCACAAATTAGTAAGGAAAAAAGTCAGTAACCCAGTAGAAAAATGTGTAAAAGTTATGAACACACAGTGCCCAGAAAAGGAAACACAAATGGCACTTGAGATTGAGCATCGTTTTTTTTTTTTTTCTGTTTGCTGATATCACAATTTATTGAGGTCAGCAGAGGTGGGAGGTGGCGAAATACAAATGGGAGACTTGTCTGGGTAAGGCCTAGAGATAACAATGCAACTTGCGTTCAGGTTACAGTGGCCTGAGCTAAGTCATACGGCCCAAACCTTATTACAAAAGAGTTGGAAAATGTGGTTTGGCTGTGTACCAGGAGGAAAGTGAAATCAGTTTGCTGAACACATAGCAATATTGCTGCCACAATCCATTCTTCTCTTTAACAAATGTCTGTCCCTCTCTTTCTTCCAAATTCCTCTCCAGTTAATACTTCCAATGCTAAGACAAGGTCTCTGGTTAATGCATAGTCCTGTATCTGGTCTGGATGTGGCTTTTTGGTTCCATCAGTCTGTGAGCTAAGATGGTGAAGCAGAGACAACACTCATTCCCTTTTGGAAAGGGAAAGAATAAGAGTACCATGCCAGTCACTCATACACAGCAGTTCTGAAATTCCTCTGTATAAACATTGTAAAAATCATTCTACTCTGAGTGAAGGTGAGGCAGTTCCCTGAATAGGCCATGATTCTGCTTTCTGTGTGGTTTTCTTCATCCAAGCATCACATCCAGCGCAATGTTTAAACATTTTCTCTTGTTAGATTGGTTGTCCAGACTTTGGGAAATAGTTACTCTTCTATGTTGCTGGTGGGAGTGTAAATTGCTCCATGAAGAGCAATTTAGTAATATCTATCAAAATAAATGCCCGTATTCTTTGACCCAGAAATGCCAGGAATTTATCCCACATACAGATTATTTGATCCTATGTAAATATATGTACTTAGTTTTTTGTTGCAATTTTTTAATAGCAAAAGACATAAAAAAATTTTCTCATTGGTCGTTGACTAGTGACATAAACAATGGCATAACCATATAATGGAATATATCCTGTAGCCCTTAAAAAGAATGAAGGAAGTACTTATTGATATGTAAAAATATCAGTGTACAAAATAGTATTTATAGGACAGTGCATTTGGAGAAATCTGTATATACACATTTATTTACATGCATTTCTTAATGTGTGTACATTATCTTTGGTTACATAAGAAACTGATAATGCAGTTGCCTTTTGAGAGAGGATCTAGTGGACTGGGTAGTCACTGGTAGTCATATATTGTAGTGCCTTTTACATTTTGATTCATTTATTTGTATTATCTATTTGGTAGAAGATGATGAATTCAAATGACAAACTAATTCCTCTTGTAGTAATGTTGATACTAAGAAAATAATAGCTCAGATGAATTGCAAAAATTCTTAAGGGGAAGAAGAGATTGAAGTGATAAGTGAGAATAGTGGAAGCCTGAATACGTTTGTTCTTAGAGGAATTGGAAAGGTCATTTCTGAAATATAGGTAGTTCCCGACAGGTAGAAAAAGTTTGGGAATCACAGATTTGCAGTGGTTTAATAAAGCAAATTATTTATTTCAGAACACGAAAGATCTTCAAACTACACTTAATATCTTAAGCATTCTTGTTGAGCTGGTGTCAGCTGGTAAGTTTTTGTTTCTTTTGGTCTGTTTGTAAATAGTGATCAACAATGTATCATGTGTGCTTTATTTGGAATTTTTTGATACTTATATAGAGGCTATTCTGAGTATTGGAATTTGGAAACTGAAATGTCATACTCTTTTGTTATTGCTTTGTTTTTGGTATCTTCCAGTATCCCTCAAACTACATCTGAAGCCCATGTGTTTCAGAGCCTTGAATGTAGAATTTTAGCATCAATTGTATTTCCTCTCTGTGCTATTTTCTAACTAAAATAAATGAAATATAACAAAATTTGATTTGGATGGTGTTTGATTTCAGAAGTCATACTTTAAATATTTCTTGAATGCTAACAAGTTGTGATATCTAATATGGGAGGATTTGCTGTTTAAACATATTTTTTAAAAAAATTTTTAGGTGGAGGTCGAAGAGCAAGTTTCTTAGTCACCAAAGGTGGTTCACAAATATTGTTACAGTTACTTCTGAATGCCAGCAAAGAGTCTCCCCCAAATGAGGAGTTAATGCTGCAGATTCATTCTATTCTCGCAAAGATTGGACCAAAAGGTGAGGGTTTCACTTGTATGATTATCAATTCTGGAACTGTCTTTGTGACAGTGATTCTGTATGCCTTGAAACTGGTAAATTTTTTAAAATATAAAATGCTACTGCTTTTTCTTGGTCTTAGTCATGGAATGCTTTTTACAGTCAACAAGTGAACTGCAAGAAATGAGGATCCTAAATTCATGAGGAATTCCATTGCATATGGTGGAAAAAGGAAGAAAAATATATCAGAATCACAAATGTGTCTCGGTGTATGTGTGCCTGTGTGTATATGTGTGTAAAGGATACACATAACACGTATATTGTTGAGGCTAGAAGGAGGGAGTATGGATGGGAATGCTTTGAGGGGCATGGAGGTAAAATGTGTTTGCTTTTCATTAATAGTCATAGTCGTACTGCACAGTCTCAGTGCCCAAAAACTTATAATCCAGTTAAAAAGAGCAGAAGAGATATAAAAAATTGTAAGACCAATTATTACAACAGTAAGGCATGCAAAATATTAAAAAATACAAATTGAGAAAACACGGGGTATAAAACAAAGGAGGAAGCTTATTTAGGTCAACAGAGAAAGACATCCTTTGACATGAACCTGAGTTCAGTTTATAGTTGTCTATCTGCACAAAGATTAAAATTATTCCCTAAACTCTTAGAATAGTGTTTTTTAAGAGTTCTGCCATAGCATGGTGGCATGCTTATGGATGGGTTTTAAACTTTGAACTATTTGGTTAAAATGGTTATTCTGAAGAATGTATGTGTGTATATATTTATGTATTTATATGTATTTCCAACATATCTTTATGTATTGTATAAATATTTAAAGAATACTTTTAACAAGTTTTGTCTTAAAGAAGCATCCCTGAGATGACTTTAATTTCCCAGGTATTTTAGGGGCCTTAAGACTTAAACATATATTCGGTTAATTTAAGAAGTGTTAGCTCTTTCTTATTTTTCTCTAATTCTTGTACTTGAGATTTAAGGGCTCCCTTCTGAGATTTTTGCTGAAAATGAAAAATAAAGTGAGACAACCTTATTTACTGATGAATATTATCTCATGCTTCCTCCTCTATTTAGAACCAGATTGTCCGTCTTCGGCTTTTCATGAAATGAATACGTTGATGTATTTAATTTATATTTGTATTTCTTTAATGTCCCTTTTAAGTTCTAGCTCACTTATATTTTCTTCTATACTTTGAAGTTTGTGCTATTTCCTTTATTATTTGTCCTAGTTTTCCATTTTTATGTCATTCAGGACATTATGCAGTATTTTCTTAGATGATTTTCTATCCTTTTTTTCTCTTATGAGATGAGAGTAATTTTCTTTCAAGAATATTTAGTTCTTTTTGACTTAAAATTCCTGTTATTGATGAAATAACTCTGCTTGCTGGTCCTGCTTATTTTCTTTGTTTAAAAATTTAACATTCTTAAATTCTTGTTATCCAGATTGTTTTTTACTGTTTTAATCTCTTCATGAGAATAAAAATCAAGCACTTTTTTTCTTCTCTTTCTGTGTTAAGAATTAGATCCATTTAGAAATTTATTTGATAATATTTGCTAGATTACTTTCTATATAAGCTGTTCATTTTTTCATTAATTTATATTCTTTTATAAGTCTGAAAAGAATACATTAATATTAAGTAAATAATTTTGGTAATGGACATTTAGATTCTTTTCATTTCTCCTTAGCCATGTGATGGTAATCCTTTGAATATGCTGAACTGAACAAACTTACATGTGTAGTGGATCAATTAAGTTATTCCTTTCATGACAATCTAAGTGTGGGGCTACTCCAACTTCTCTCCCCCTGCCTGCCCCTTGGTACCTTCTTTCAAGCTGTGTTGCATAAATATAAGGAGTATTTTTGAAATATATAAGAAAACGATTACAATTTTTAATTATTTCAGGTCAACTTTATATTTGATAATATGAATTCATAATATGTTTTAAAAATTTCACTACTTTATGACATCTTCATTTCATTCAAAAGTTACATATGAATACTTTGTGTTTATTTTTTTAAACAGACAAAAAATTTGGAGTGAAAGCTAGAATTAATGGAGCTCTGAATATAACCCTGAATTTGGTCAAACAGAATTTGCAGAATCATCGCTTGGTTTTGCCTTGTCTTCAGCTTTTACGAGTATATTCTGCCAACTGTGAGTATTTCAGAGCACCTTTTAGTTAACTCAGTGTTGTAAAGTTATACAAAATGGAAGTTTAAAAGTACCTTAACTCCATGAATCTCTAAAATTTGTGGACGAGAAAAATATTTAATATGGCTCTTTGTAGCTTCCTACCCCCCCACCACAAAAGTGATGTGGGGTAAGAAGGTAAGTTGACAAAATCTTGAGAATTCTCATTAATTCCCTCATATTGTAAAGGCTTGTATTCAGGGGGAGGAGTAGGCAGCCTGTGGAAAAGATGTGGAAGAATATGAAGGTATTGGCAACTGGAAAAACAGCTGTGCTCATTTGGATTTTCACAGATGAGAGGAAAGCTGAGGAGGGGGCATGCATAGTCACCTAGAGCTAATTATCTTCAGCAATCAATAGGGAGGTAACAGAACAGAGAATAAATAGCGCAGGAGCCTCTGAGGAAGCTGGAGAGAAGAGGGATCACAGAGAGATGGCCTCAGACGAAGTGTCTCCCCCCCGCACACATGCTCTCTCACTAATATTAGGTCCCAGACCCACGAGGAATGGAGTTTCTGTCTGTTCTCTGACTATGAATTGGAGTGGTTAACAAAACACCTGAAATTGAAGTTGTAGAGTACATGTTATTGCAGAACGTCATTGCAAAATAATGATAATCAAGGTGGTAGATATGTGTTTGCATATATATTTGTGTGTGTATATAAATTTGTATGTGTGTGTTTATTTATCTATTTATCTATATCTGTACTTTGACAGTATGGCTAAAGATGTGCTCAGAGGAAAATAGCTTTGAACACTTAAATAATCAACACTTACATAATTGAAAAGAACATGAGGAAATGAACGAATTGGATATCTAACCAAAGAAGTTAGGAACAGAGTGATAAACACAAGGAAAGCAGAGGAATGAAATAGTAAAGAAAAAAATACATTAGAAAATAAAAAAATAGTTGATTTAAAAAATAGAACAGTTGGATTAAAAACAAAACGAATAAACCACTGAATACCCCAAGTAAGGAAGAAGGAAGACAGCACAGATATAAAATTAGAAAGGATAATGGAGTAATAACCAGATACAGAGGAAATTAAAATCATCATACAAAACTTTAGGAGCTACATTTTGGTGACATTTTATTGAATTAACCACTAGAAGGCTAGTAAATGGTTTATCTATAATTTTTAAAATAATATTTGTTTAGAGTCGAAAATGTTAGGCACAATTTTCTGGTTGGGTAATTGTTTGCGTATTTTGTGTGAAACTATCAAGCTGTTACCTCTTTTTCCTTCTACAGTTGCTTTAATTAAGGTCCTCATTACTTCTCACCTGGACCACAGCCTCCTAATATGTCTTGCAAATCCACCTTCCCCAGAGTGCTGTGAGATCTGACCTGTATTAAAATGCAGGTCTGATATTTTGTTCCTTATGGTCAATTCCCTGTAGATGAAAGAATTAACAACTTCTAGGGCCCTTCATAATCTGTTTAAGCTCTTTTCCAACCTCATCTTCCCATTGGTATTGGTTGGTATCGGTATGTGTTTGTCTGATACTGTATGTTGTAACAACATGTAACTGCTCACACCCATGATGTACATTGACTCTGTTTTATTACCCGCATCTTTCCTGTCTCCAGAGATATTCCAGGGTTACATCCACCCCTACTGCAACTCCTGTCCTAGCTAACTCCTCCTCATTTGTCAAGACTGAGCCCAGGTGTCAATTCTCCAGAAATGCCTCTGTTTCACCATAGATTAGGTCGTCTCACTGGTGCAGCCTAAACATCTTAGAACTTTAATTTATTTAGAAAGTAATTTAGTAATTATTTGTTTATTGTTTCAATCATTCTGCCCTACACCATGTTCTTGGAAGGCAGACAGTTTTTTGTCTCTGATTCCCCATGACCTGTTATTTAGTAGAGTTCACTAAATTTATTGAAGAAACAAATGTATCAACTTAAAAGTATTTTGTTTGTAGTAACATTTTATTGTTTTATATAACTTCTTTCAGAATTTCCCTGCAACTTCCCATAAAAAATAAAGTGAAAAAAAAACTTTCCTTCAAGTGATTGGCTAAGGTGCACTTTATGGGGGAGTTGAGTTCACGTTTACTAAACAATTTGTGTATGTTTTTGTCTGTGTATCATCAAGTGTACACATGTCTGCTTACTGAAGTTTTTAAATAATTTTACATCTTTTTCTCCCTCTTGCAGCTGTGAATTCAGTATCCTTAGGGAAAAATGGAGTTGTGGAACTGATGTTTAAAATCATCGGACCATTTAGTAAGAAGAATTCGGGTCTTATGAAGTGAGTAAATGTTTTGAATGTAAATAGAGGTATATCCTGTTATTCTGGGCTTCATCATCTTGATCTGGACAATGAGCAGATTGAGTTAAATTGTATCTAGGACCTGTCTCAGTTCTTAAATAGTGATTTTATTATAATAAAGATTTTCTTTAGTATAAAGTTTAATCTTCAAAAGTACATCAAAATTAGAAAACTTTAAATTCATTGAATGCAGTGTTACAGAAATTAGATAATTTTTTTTAATATTCCTAGACACTACAAGAGGAAGAAAGATCATTTATAGAGTATCATTCATTCAGAAACATTTACTGAGTGCCTACTATATTCCCTACCCAATTTTGCAATCTTTTAATGACTACTCCTTCATTCTCACAATTATCTGAACATATTTCAAATTTATACATTTCTTTTTCTGTCAAAATAATGTCATTTTTTTCTTTTGAGATATGTATATCTCAAGATATATGTTATATATGTGTGTGTATTTGTGTGTGTGTGTATATATACACACCCACTTATTTTGTGTGGGTGTGTATGTATACACAAAATTTATGTATTCGTTTGTAGGTCTTTCAACCCCAACCTCAACCTCAGAAAATAAAAGCAGTTTCCAGTTATTTGGTTATATTTAGTATTTTCTTAAGCTATATTAGGGGTCATTCTTTAAAAAAATTTTATGATGGAATTTTTCAAATGTATATAAGATAGAGTTTATATTAGATTTCATTAATTATCTTGAATCAGTTATATTAATTACTTATTATATTCAACAGTTATCCACATTCTGCCATTTTTGTTTCATTTTGTTCCCCCTCCACATTTTATTTTTACTGGTGTATTTTTAAGCAAATCCCAGATGTCATTCATACATATATGAATTCCTGTAAGCAAATCCCAGATGTTTTCTCATTTTTCTCCTAAAGACTTCAGTGTATAACTCTACTAAATAGGAACTTAAAAAATAACCACAATACTATCATCATACTCAACAAATTATTAATTCCTTAACACAATCTGAAATCTAGTCTGTGTTCACTTTTCTCCAGTTGTCTCAAAATGCCCTTTTACAATTGATGTGTTTGAATCAGAATCCAAACAAGATACACACATTATTCCTCATTGTATTTGGAAATTTCCAAACCTACATAAAAATAGAGACTAGAATAATGAACCCTGATGTACCCATCACTTGATTTTAACAATAATCAACATTTTGCTTTTTTTTTAAATGTTTATTTTATTTATTTATTTTTTTGGGGGAAGATTCGCCTTGAGCTAACATTCATTGCCAGTCTTCCTCTTTTTTTTTTTTTCTTTGCTTGAGGAAGATTTGCCCTGAGCTAACGTCTGTGCTAGTCTTCCTCTGTTTTGTATGTGGGATGCCTCCACAGCATGGCTGATGAGTGGAGCAGGTCTGCATCCAGGATCTGAACCTGTGAACCTGGGCTGCCGAAGCGGAGCGCGTGGAATTTTAACCACTTAGCCATGGGGCCGGCCACAACATTTTGCCATTTTTATTTCGTCTTTCAATTCCCCGTCCTTTTCTTTTTTTTTTCCTGGAGTATTTTAAAGCAAATATCAGCCATTATATTTGTTCTGTAAATTCTTTAGAATGATCACTATCAGACACAGAGCTCTTTTCTTTGTGTTACCACAATATTGTTTCTTTGCCCAACAATATTAATAATTCCTTAATATCATCTAATATTTTCTGACTGTCTAAGAAATGTTGGCTTGTTCAAATCAGGATCCAAATAAGATCTACACATTCTGTTTGATTGATAAGTCTTATAATCTTTTAAAATCAATAACAGTCCCCCTATTTTTTTCGTTTATTTGTTGAAGGACCTGGGTGATGTCTTATAGGATGTCCCAACATTCTGGATTAAGATGACTGTACACTGGGGTCATTTAACATGTAGGTATATCCCTCAAATTTTCTGTATCCTCATGGAGCTAGAGGCTTGATTATGTAGGTGAGGAAAAGATTTCCTCTACCCACTCTAGG
The DNA here is from genome assembly GCA_031878705.1 of Tapirus indicus. Taxonomy (NCBI): domain Eukaryota; kingdom Metazoa; phylum Chordata; class Mammalia; order Perissodactyla; family Tapiridae; genus Tapirus; species Tapirus indicus. The sequence continues at coordinate 42,710,277 of CM062927.1, forward strand.
TCCTTCTGGCTGGGTTACAAATTAAATGGACATGAAACAGAATAACAGGAAAAAATCAAACAAAGCTTTGTAACATGTATACATAGGAGTGACCCAGGAAAACTGAGCAACTCTGCCATCTGGCTGAGATTGTCATCTTAAATAGCATCTTCAGCTAAAGACAAGAGAGAGTGTTGGGGGTAGTGGTTTGGGACTTCAAAGGGAAGGAAGGCAGTTCACATGGAGATGGAAAAGCAAACGTTTGGTAAACAGAACTTTGGTAAGGATGGGCTTAGCAAGGACCCTCACGGTCTATCTATACCCAGAGTTATCTGTGGTGATGGCCCGTCCTGGGGACAGGACTTTATCTTAAATTCTTTTAGGCAGTTAGAGGAAAGGCCAAAGTTTCTTTCAGAGTCTTTTGTTCTTAAAAATAATCAAACCAAGGCAAAGAGACACATTTTGGGGTGGCCACTTCTGATCCCCCACAATTAGATTTAAGTTCTTTATTTTTTTGGTCAAAAATACTTCCTAGATGGTGCTGGGTACTCTGTTTTGCACCACTTAAGATCATTGAGTTGAGGTGATCCATCCACTTTTCACCTAATAATTTAGCAATATTTCATGACATTGCTTAGATCCATTATTTCTTTAGGGGTTGCAAAATACTGACTTTTCTGATTTTCTCATTCTTTCTGTTTTTATTAGCTGTGATTATTTTATAAGGAAGAACTTGTCCACATCAACTATTTGGTTAAATTTTACAAACAAATAAGGTTTGTTTGGCAGTTTGCATTTGTGTGGCAGTTCTTCCTCTCTTTAGACAATGCCCTACATTTACTGGAGGAAGATTGAGGGATATTATTTACATTTGAAGAATGATACTTCCCTTTAGGATTTCCTCTCCTTTCCAGTTTTAAGTTTTGGATTTAAACTCTTGTTAATCCAGAAGGAAGCAACTCAGGAAGTTATTTTAAGTCTGTCTTGAGTTTCCCCACAGGTTTGGAGGTTATTGCAAGGATTGCCCCCCAATTTAAAGTAACTTCATGAGTACCTGGGGCTTAAGCTTTTCCTCCTTTACTACTCCTAAATCAGTAAGCCACAGGCTGCTTTTTAAGCCATTGTTGGTCGTATTATTGTTTGTGGGGCATCTGAGGATTGGAAAAATATATGAGTAAGTATAAAATATTGATACTGAGAAATTCCAATCAATTAACCTAATACAAACTATGCATTTCAATAAATATATTATTCTAAAATTTTTTTTGTAACTTTTTATAAGCCAGTATAAATTCATACTGGCTTATAAGTGTCATAGAATTTCAGAAATTCCTTTGTACTGAAGTTTTTTAAAATACCTTTTAAATGACATTTTGGTAAAAGTATTAATAGGACTATGCACCAAACTTGCTAATTTCTTTTAATCTGGCAGAGCTATGAAACAAGCATGATGGGCAGAAAGAACTAGGGTCATATCCCAGTTTTGCCAGTGTTGAAGAATAAACATCAAAAAAACATGTAGTTTAATGGTCAGAAACTGTCAGAAGCACTTTTTTTTTTTTTTTTTTGTGAGGAAGACTAGCCCTGAGCTAACACCTGTTGCCAATCATCCTCTTTTTTCCTGAGGAAGACTGGCCCTGGGCTGACATCCATGCCCGTCTTCCTCTACTTTATATGGGACACCGCCACAGCATGGCTTGACAACAGGTGGGTCTGTCTGCACCCTGGATCCCAACCTGCGAACCCTGGGCTGCCAAAGCGGAGCTTGCGAACTTAACTGCTACGCCACCGGGCAGGCCCCAGAAGCACTTTCATTGGGTTCAAATGTGTTATAAACATCTGCTAGCAGGGAGAAAGACTTTCTGGAAGTACTCTTTGATTTTTGTAATTCTGAATAAAGACTTAGCTGTAGATAGGTAAATCTTGTGAGTTCATTGCAAGTGATTGCATCTAAGTGATTGTATTAGTTTCCTAGGGCTGTTGTAACAAAGTACCTGATACAAATTGGGTGGCTTAAAATAACAGAAATTTGTCTCATAGTTCTGGAGGCTAGAAGTCCAAAATCAGCTTGTCAGCAGGGCCAGTGCTCCCTCTGAACCTGTGTGGGAGAATCCTTCCTTGCTTCTTCCTCACTTGTGCTGGTTTGCTTTAAATCTTTGGTGTTCCTTGGCTTGTAGCTGCAACATTTCAGTCTCTGCCTCCATCATCACATGCTGTTCCTTCCAGGTGTGTCTATCCTCAGATAGTCTTCTCTCTTCTTATGAGGGCACCAGTCATGATGGATTAAGGCCTCCCTACTCGAGTGTGACCTCATCTTAACTCATAACATCTGCAATGACCCTGTTTCCAATGAGGTCACATTCTGAGGTACTGGGGGTTAGGACTTCAATATATCTTTTTAGAGGAGACTGGCATTTCTGATTTTATAATTTTCTTTCTCAACAAGAGGCTTATATTATTTATTTCCCATATCACTTAGTTTTTATGGGACTCAAGGCACATTATATTCTGAAATCTGTAGTTTCCTTATCCATAAAATGTTCCAATTCTATGAACCAAGATTGTTTTAAGAATTAAACTAGAAATCACATACAAGGCACCTATAACAATTTCTGGCATTTATCAGATCTTGCTGAACGATAGTCTTCTTTTCCATTTTATTTTTCATAAATTGCTGTTTCACTTGGAAGATCCATTTAGTTCTATGTTAATTTCAACCAATTTAAAAGCCATCCTTACTCTCATAGTTTTATAATCTTATGTACATTGTATTGCATAATTATAAGAGTGTGGAAAGTTTCTTACCGATGATTCAATGCTATGAAAATTCAGTGTATAATTTTGTAATTTCATTTACTTTTAAGTCACCATTACCAAAACCTCACAATGTTTTGAGAAAGTTACAGAGGTAAATTTATAATATATTTTTCTTTCTTTGGTGAGGAAGATTGGCTTTCAGCTAACATCTGTTGCCAATCTTCCTCTTTTTGCTTGAGGAAGATGGTCTCTGACCTAACATCTGTGCCAGTTTTCCTCTATTTTGTATGTGGGTCACTGCGACAGCATGGCTTGAAGAACCCACAAACACTGGGCTGCTGAAGTGGAGTGCACGAACTTAACCACTATGCCACCGGGTTGGCCTGTGAATTTATAATATATTTTAAAGCCTGTACTTTTGTTTTCATTTTATGTGTTATCATAAATAAAAGTTTATATGGTTGCTTTATTTGTGTCAAAAACCAAAGTGTAACTGCTAACAGTTTTCTCTAGATGGTAGCAGTAATGAGCATTATTATAGATGAGTGGTTATTCTGTGCCTTGTCCTGAATTATTGTTTCAGGTTTTACTATGAACCAATATCTGTCTTAAACCAATATCCATCTTAAATCTTCTAATTGATTATGTTCTTTGCCTTTACCCACATCTGGTCATGCTATGTCTCCTTTATCACTAATGTATACAGCTTTTACTTCATTGCCTTGTTTTTGGTTTTATCTTCTTGAGTAGTTTTTTCATAGATGTGTACATTTTATTACATTATCTAGATTCTAGTAAAATTATCTGTGGAAGAGCTAAATTTATTTTCTAATTTTATACCCATGGAAGAACCTGCTACTGTGGGTATCTAGTAGGCATTCAACAAATGCTTAATGATGAGTGAAATGCTTAAGTTTGACAGTGTACATATTTTTATGCAAGTTAATTATAGTTGTTGAAATCTTACTAAGAGGTTGTATGTAGCTTATATTTTTAAAGTTACTGATATTAAGTGCCATTTCTTCAGTAGCTCACTTTTAAAAAAACTATTTGAATTACAGGTTTTCCACAGTGATGATATTTATATTTAAAGCTGATTAATGGCAGTTGATTTCACTATGTGTAGCTGAGTATTTATGTTCAAAGAAAATATAAGTTACCTTCAATTTCGGGGGCTATTCCTTTGTCCTCTAATGGGCAGTAAGAGTTTTTGAGATATTAGTTAGGCTCATTATTCTCTTTGGTGCCATATGGCTGAAAAATGTTAAGGGCTCATACTTCCTCTTCTCCCTCCTAGTTCCAAAATATTTTACATTTGTTATCACTTTAGGATTAGGATTATTGCTTGATAGTGTTAAAATACTTTAAAGTCAGATAGCTACAAATATCGATAGAATTTTGTAGTTATGAAGTTTATTTGTGTTAAAACTTGTTTTTGTTTTGGTTTCTTTGTGATTCAGGGCCTATGATTCTTAATAGTGTTCCTTTGTGAACTCTGTTGAGGTCAGATACAGGTACAATAATTGATTCATTCATCTGACCTCCACTGTAAAGATTTAGACATTGTTAGTTTTCTTTTTCTTCCTTAAAAAAGTTTTTTTGGGTGCTTTTCTGTTGATACTTCAGTCTTCCTCATGTCTATTTTTAACCTGAGGAGAGAGATGCATGCAGAGAAACACCATATGTAATTGACTATAACAAAAATGACTTTTGGAATAGATAATAATGACTTATATGACAAGATTGTATGAATTTAACTATTGTAGATTGATTTTACTAGTTTTGTTGTTGTTTGTGTTTTCTCATGTTGACAGGGTTGCTTTAGACACTCTTGCTGCATTGCTAAAATCAAGTAAGTTTTCAAATACTAGAAGTACTAGATACTATTTTTCTGAGCATTCTATCTACTCTGTTAAAGAAACTGGAAATGTAGATTTAGTCTACAGTTATAAAGCTGGCTTGTAATAATTTAATGTCAAAGTTGATTTTATCTTTTAGTACAGTTGATTGGTATATGTCATAACTGTCATCTATGTTTATTGAGCTATAATTTATTCAGTACATTTATATAATTTATTCAAGTATGTTGACTTCCTTTTTCTAAGTTATTTATGTAAATATAAAGCCCTGTTAGTAGAGGAAAGTGATAGGTAAATATTATATAAATATCATTTTTTAAAAGTGAAGCCAACATGGTATTGAGAATGTTTACTATGAAGACTATCTTAAACATCTTAAACAACCACTGCCTCGATATATAATACATAGGATTTTCATTTAGAACCTTCTTATTAGAAATTTTATTTCTACTATGAATTCAAATTAATAACATTAAAAATGACTGTTAATGTAAACTTACAGTTTACTAAATTCATTTACAAACTAAAGCACTACTTTTTTATCTTCAAAATTGAAGCATTGAAGTAAATATGTCTTGTCATGATTTGATGCTTTTGGAGAGTAATCATCTACATTATATGTTTTTTCTCTCTGAAATACTCAGTGTCTCTATTTTAAAATATTAATTTTTGTTAGCACTCCCACTCCCCTTGGTTGATTAAATTAACATCTTATTTAGCCACAATAACATTTAGTCCTAAAGATGTGTATTGATGGCTTTTCAATGTTATTTTTCCTCAAAACTGTCAATCAAGGGTGAGACCAACTTGCCCTTAAGTTGAATGACCAGAATTGTTTATTTGAATAGTAGCAAATGATTAATTGATTGAAAATCTGGTATTTGGTAAGGTAATGATTTATTAAATTAAAAAAAAATCACCTTAGATATTAGTATTATATACCAGAATATATAAAATTCAGTTAAGAGTTTTATCTTTGGAATGAACTGTGTGGTACTCAATTAGATTAGCCATGTCGCTTTATTTTCGTATATGATGTGATAAACTTTAGACCAAGATCAGGATACTTGGTTTAACTTGAAAAGATATTTGTAGCCTTGCTTTGATGTGCCCTGACTTTGTGGTTCAAATTGTTTAAAGATTAATTTTTAATATAGGCATATATAGGTTTGATTTAGAGTAGATAAAATAGCTATTAAAACTAAACTTTTGTTAAAGGTTAATAATTTTCACAATCACTAATGACAAAGTTTCTAATTCTAAGTCAGTAAACACTAAAACTCTGATAAGTTTCAAGTATTTTACAGAAATCAGTCAACCTAAGATGACTGAAATCTGATATCTTCAGTTTTAAATAGTAATTTTCCTTTTACTCCCTCCCTTCTCCTTCAAAGGAGGATGGTGGGCAAACCTATCTGTTTCCTGCATCAGGTAAAAAAGTAACTGACAAGTAGAATGTCTCTAGTTTATATTTAATATGTTTTCATATGGCACATGGCATTAAATAGGATAAAAATTTTTTTTTTTTTTGTGGGGAAGACCAGCCCTGAGCTAACATCCGTCATCAATCCTCCCCTTTTTTGCTGAGGAAGACTGGCCCTGGGCTAACATCCGTGCCCATCTTCCTCCACTTTATATGGGACGCCGCCACAGCGTGGCTGACAGGCAGTGCGTCGGCGGGCGCCTGGGATCCGAACTCGCGAACCTTGGGCTGCCAAGCGCGGACTAAACCGCTGCGCCACCGGGTGGCCCCTAAATAGGATAAAAATTTAATAATGCAAAATAATATTTAGTAGCGCACTGCAATATGGCATTTTGGAATATTCTCATTCATTGATTTTTTTAAAAATTGATTTTTGGTGTGAGGACAGTAATTTACTTTAAAAGGATAAATTAGACTACTATAATAAGCCTGAGAGTATAAAGCAAAGAATATGTATACAGTCACGTGCTGCATAACGACTAGTCAGTTAACGACAGACTGCGTATATGATGATGGTCTCATAAGGTTAGTACCATAGAGCCTAGGTGTGTAGTAGGCTGTACCATCTAGGTTTGTGTAAGAACACTCTATGATGTTCCCACAATGATGAAATCACTTAATGATGCATTTCTTAGATGGTATCCCTGTCATTAAGTGACGCATGACTATACACAGGGCAGAAAGACAGGCAGCTTAGTTGCCATCACTGGAGTATAGATTAGATGCTGTTGTCTAAAGGGAAACCTAAGTTGTCTTTTAACTAGAGATGGAAGAAGAGACATAGGTTGATTGTGAGTTAGGTGTCCTGAACTCAGGAATAAAAACCCCTTTACTAAAGCATTTCAGTTGTACTCAGTTGCAGATTGCAGATAGCTTTGTTCACTTCTCTTAAGGGTCACTCAGCACCTGTGTTTGAGTTGTGGGCAACTTTCTTATTTAATCTTTAATAAAGAATTTAAATACTATTTAGACTATTGGGAATTCCATTGGAAATACAGTTTGTAATAGGAGTTACAATGATCATGTCTTTTAAGAAATCATATTCACAGCTAGTAAGCTAAGGGCTTATATATTCCAATTGGTGTAAACAGAGTGTGTATTTTCATTTAAAACATATGAAACTATTGTTAGTCAAAACTATTAAATTGATTTTGTAAATAGTCACAGCCTTAGCAAACGAGCTCTTCTAGACACAACAGAGATTTTAGAGCTTTTACATAAGAACCCCCTTCCCCCATGAGTTTCTCCCTGCTTTCTAATGTCAGAACATAATTTCTGAGAGGACCATTAATAAGTTTATTGATCTCAGTGTCTTTACTTTATGTTTTAGGTATGTATTAGCACATTTGGAAACTGTGGTAATTCTTTCAGGCGACTAAAAGCGGCAGAGCCTTACTGTTGTGTTATCTTAGTGTCCATGCCATAATCCAGGGGTTATTTTGTAGGTAAACTTAGATTAGAAAGAGATTGGTGTTTCTTTACAACTAGACAACCTCAAATGGGTTGGTATTCCACGTTGCCTTGCTCTCTGATAACTGGCTCACCCATGTGGTGCTGGGTGGGTCAGGATATTGCTGCCATCTTAGTGATATGAACCCTTTTGGTTAATAATCTTAAATATTAACACTTGAAAAATAGTAAAAGAGATGAAATTTGTGGATTTATTTCTGTTAATTCTACCCCAATAAAATTGAATGTTTATGCAAAAAATTTTTAGTTTTCATTACATTAAAAAATTCATGACCAGAAAGCACCATTATCTAATCATACAATGCTCCTTACATTTCTTTTACTAAAAGTTGTATAAGTATTTTTAACTTAGCGTTGTTATGGCATGTATATTTATATAATTGGGGGGATAATTAAAGCAGTTAATTTCAATGGAAACATATAAAGTTTGTAATAGAAGCTACAATCCAGTGGAGTTAATTTTAGTGAAAACACAAAGTTTGTACTAGAAGTTACAATAATGATAACGGCTTTTAACAAAATCATGTTCACAGCTAGTAAGTTAAAGGCTTATATATTCCATTTGATGTAATCAAAGTTGGTATATTCATAAGTTTTAAAATACATGAAACTTTTGTTAGTATTAACATTTAACAAGATGTAGTCCTAATTGTATTAAAGATATTTTCATATTTATTAACCGCAAAATAATATATGGGCAGGTTTCTGGAAAATGTTGTAATTTGCCATCTGGAACTTGTCATATTTATTTTGTTAGACTAAAAGATATTTAAATATGTGCCTGCCATGTGGTTTTTTTTGAAAAAAAGAATTATAAGAATTCATTACAGTGTTATGGTTATATTTTTAATTTGATTTATTCTACCACTTTCTCTTGTCATTTAAAAATTATTCTTTCTCAATTTTCTTTTGTTAAAGAAACAAATGCCAGGAGAGCTGTAGACAGAGGATATGTCCAAGTCCTTTTAACAATTTATGTAGATTGGCACCGCCATGATAATCGGCATAGAAACATGCTCATTCGGAAAGGAATTTTACAGAGTTTAAAAAGTGTTACAAACATCAAGTTGGGAAGAAAAGCATTTATTGATGCCAATGGAATGAAAATTCTCTATAACACTTCACAAGTGAGTTTTTTATTTGATTCCTATTATTGTGATTATGTATTAATGATGTTATTTAGTTCTAAGAAAACTTAGTATCCCTTAAAAATATTCAGAAAAGTGTGATAAATATATTAAAAAAAAAAAAAACTGAAAACCAAAAGATCACTTCCCACATGTGACCTCAGTCTGAGTTGTAGAAAGTACTCTGTGCATATCTCTGCAATGTGAGATTGTTTCCCATAGGTAAAAAGGAAGATGTGTAAATCCATCTGCTGGGCAGGGAGGGGTTCCATGTAGCCATGTTTTCTAAGTTGTATGGTTGACTGTACTGTTTTGCATGTTCCGCTCATAAGGTGTTTTTGGATCCTTTACAGCTAGTAAGTCCGCTCTGTTGTCTGTGAGTGTTCTCTGTGTCTTCCTTCTTAAATAGAGAAGGCACAGAAGTGAAACCTGGAGTTGGGGATCCTAGTTCTGCCAGCCTACTTAAGCATAAACCTTCTCGACAATATTTTTAGCAAGATTCTTTATAGTGTCTGTAGAAGACTTTCAGCTATGGGGAGTGAGGATGTTGCAATGCAACCCTTTTGTTGATAGAAGGCTATAATTATTGGAAAGCTATCTCTTGAAAATTCCAGCCAATTATCTTGGTTGTGCACTCTTGGTCTTAAACACAACAAACAGTCTTTTCCTACATGACAGTAATTAAGATATCTGAACACACATTTTATGTTTCCTTTTAGCTTTTTCTTTTCTAGATCAATCATATGCACTTGTTTTTACTATTCCTAATGTAGGCAGTGATGGATATTTGATATATAAGAAAGAGCTGAGTGATTTTGTTTATGCCACTTATCATTTCTGAGCCTTAATTTCTCTTCTGTTTTGATAGGTCAGATGTGAAGGTGTGTATTGAAAATTTTACAGGATATTAAAGTGTCATCTAAATGTCAGTTGTCAATAATAATAGTGTTATATGATATAGTTTCAAATTCCCTGTCCATTAGCCCTTCTCGAGACTAGATACCAGGACAGCAGATTAAACTCTTAAATCATACAATCGTGATATTCAAGCTATCCTTTCTAAGTTGAACGGCCAATTACTAGAGGTGCTATTGGATGATAACTGATGTATTTCTGAGAAAGGCTCGGCCAAATGCATGTTCCTTTTTATTTCTTACACCGTTCTTAATTTCTTACTATCTTTCTTAATCCTTTTTTTCTTCTTCCCTTAAATTTTCTTTTTTGTTTTATGCCCTAGGCTTGCTAAAGCCCCCTAAATCACTCATAGATATTACTTAATACTTTGGTGACTTTTGGTACCAAAGATGGTACTGATTTCTACTTAGTTAAAATATTTAAGGAAAAGTACTACTAAATTTGCCACATGGGGTTCTTTTTTTTACAAAGAGATACTTCTGAATGGTCAAAGCTATTTTATAATTATATTATGTTAAAATAATGGTTTTTGCGATATTTATCTCTAGAAAATTATTAACGTATTACTTTCTGAAATAATGTAAAATTTGTTCAGTTATTCACCAAAGGCAAATTATCTTTTTTTTTTCTTTTCTTAAAAACCAGGAATGTTTGGCAGTCAGGACCCTTGATCCTCTTGTCAACACCTCCAGTCTAATAATGAGGAAGTGTTTCCCTAAAAATCGTCTGCCACTCCCAACAATTAAAAGTTCTTTCCATTTCCAGTTGCCAGTTATTCCTGTGGCTGGACCTGTGGCCCAGCTCTACAGTTTACCCCCTGAAGGTAGGACCACGTGCTTACCACTGGCTCTCAGTGGTTCTTGGAATTGTGTGACTCTTGACTTTTTTTTTTTTTTTTTACTTGTGTCCAACTCCCCAGCAATAGAAGGCCTTAACGGACACAATAAACTTTCACTTTATGTTTTATTTAATAAATATTTCTTTAACTATAAGAAATTGAGGTCTAGTAATTAAGGGAACTAGTATGGGATGTGTTACATACATGTAAATATGAATTGTGAAAGAATTTAAGCATCACATAGGAACATTATTTGATAGTTTTATATAAATTTTCAAAATATAAGAATATAAACATTAAATGTTTAGGTAATTATATTTATGCTTACATTTGTAACTTGTTAATGAACTTCATTTTTTTTTAAGTTAAAAATATCTAGTCACCAAAATGTTATGGTTTATGCTTAACAAAACTTGCACATGACTTACCCAAATGAAAATATGAAATTGTCAGAAGTAGGCTGTTTGCCATTTTCTTTATAATACTGTAGGTACATAGTAAAGGAAGGAAGACTTTAAACGTCTTAATGTGGGGAAAAAGTAGAATTGTTTTTATAAGATCTAGCAAAATGGAAAAGAGAAAGTCGTCTAGGCTATTAATAGAATTTCTAAAGTATTTTCTTGTCGATCACTTTTTGAAAAAAAATTGAAGGTTCTTATATTTAAAAGCAATTATTTGAAATAAAGTGATTTAAAAGAATTTTCAAGTGATTATAATTAGTTTTATTATCTTTGATATAGATTTATAATGGTATATATCACAGAGTATGCTAAGATTTTATTTTTAAAATATTTAATTATTAAAGTACAAGTTTAGTCTACACAAAATATCAAAATGGATTATTTAGAAACTTTCTTTAAAAAGTTTAAAAGTCTAAGACTAAGTCTGGGACTTGAATAAGATAGCTAAGTGAAAACAATGATCTAATTCCTTCCAGTTCCATTTAAAATTATCAACAGACTTTAAAAAATAGGGGAAAAATCTATATTGAGTCTGAAGATGAGGTAAAAGGAGCATTCTTACTGAACAAATATAGAACATGCGACAAACATGGTGGAGATATGAAAAGATTAAAGATGAGTGTCAGCTCCCTACTCACTCTTCTATGAAATGCAGTATCTCTGGCTCCAAGCTGAGGTTGCACCAGCATCTAATTTGGAGGGACAATCAAGGGGCAGTTGGAACCCTTTCTTTCCTGTATTTCAACATAGGATTATGGTGGTTTAAATGGTGGTTCTAACTGGTAGAAAGCTGGTGAGACTTCTCTGTGATATGGCAGATAGTTATACACTGGGAGGGAAATAGGATATACCCCATAGTGTTCTTTGTTCAGTGTCCAGAATAATCACATGGATGGGGAAAGCTGACTTCTAGTGTAGTGAATTCACCAAACATGGGAAAAAAATGACAGAGATATTTTTCTGAGGATTCCTTTTCTGTCTCATCTCAGATGGATGGATCACTGAACTAGAAATGGAGATTTACATTGACTAACTAACAGGCCTTCATGATTAAGATGTGAGAGGAAGATTCTAATAGCAACTGCATAAACACAAGGAAAATACCCTCTTTCTTTTTTCCGTTATTTTCTCACATATCAGGCTTCATTACATTTACCACAATTTTCATTATTTTTTCCTTCCTCATCTAGAATATAAGTTCCATGAGGATGGGACTGTTGTTTTTTTCTTCATTTTGTCTTCAGCATTCATTAGATTGCATGAGACATAATAAGTGTGCGTTTAACATTTGTTGATGAATGAATTGAGCTGGCCTCAAGACTTACTCTCTTGAAGATTAAATGCCAAAAGATAGTGAAATAGCATCTACAGAGATTTGAAGGAAAAGAGTCCTGACTCGAGATTTCTGAACTCTCATTAGTTGCCATCCATATGTGAAGGTGACATATTCTTAGGCATGTAAGGGTATAGAAGTATATTACCCGGGTCCCCCTCCTAAATTAATTGCATGAAATATTACTTCAGCCAGGCCAGTGATGAATTACAATGTCAAGAATACAGAAGACATGGTGGCAGAGTAATTGTATTAATCATTATAAACTGTTAAATATGTAATACTAAATAGTTGCTCTGCTATTACTTTGAAACATACTAACTAATTCTTGATGAAAGATATATAATAAACAGTTACAGCAGACTGGTTCTTTTACATAAATAAACTGAAATTTATATTGATAGATTTCCTAATATTACACTATTCTTGCATTTCTAAAATTATAATTATAGAAATGGTGGTCTAAATATGTGTTTTAAAATACAAAAGTAACATCCAGAACAGAGATCCTTAGACTGGGATCCATTGAACCATAGGAATCCGTGGATGGACTTCAGAGACTATGAACACTTTGAATTTTATATAAAATTATGTATGTTTTTTTCTTGGAAAAAATTCTTGAAAGGGCCCATCTGTCACTGCCATTTAAAAGCAAGGAAATTTCAAAGAGCCACACAATCCTGAGAGCTTTCTAAATACCAAGCAAGAAAAAGCAACTCAGTTTCAGTAATAAGATATCTAAGTGGGTAAAATACTCCTGTTAAAAGAAAGAGACTCTCACATTGGGTTAAAAAACAAAATCTAAGTAGCTGATATATACTGGAGACTCGTCAAACAGCAAGACAGAAAGCTCGAAAGTAAACAGGTTGGCAAGTGTGTGTTATTCCCACCTCAAGAGATGAAGGAAACAGTATTACTACCATACGAAATATAAACACAGAACAAAATATTTAAAACAAGACAGCGAGGATTATTTTATACAAGCTAGATAATAATAATTGTGCCAAATTCTAGAGCAAAGGTAGATAAAGCTATAATCATTTGAATAATAAGGAGAAATCAATAGAAACAGTATTACTGGGTGATTTTAATATACCTCTAAGTTCTTGGTGAATTAAATAGAGGTTAAACCAGTCTAAGTGATGCTAAAGATAACTCCTGTTAATACATTTGAAGATCTGATTGAAATAGATGATAGGAATAAATGAATAACTAAAATTGACTTTAATAGTAGAAAACCTACAACCGAAAATGCAGTCAGATTGCCTTCAGTGAAGAGACACCAAATGCTATATAGATTAGTTCTCTCAACTTGCAAGAAATTTTCCTATGCTTTGTTTTCTAGAGCATAGAAAAAAAAGGAAAGTTTAGAAGCTAGCATGATGCTGAAATCAAAACCTGGTAAGAATAACCTGAAACAACCCACAGATCGTTGTCACTCGTGAAAATAAATATAAAAATCCTAAAATATTAGCAAGTTGAATTGAGCAGTATTTTTCATATATAGGACACCTTGACAAAGTAAGGATTATCTTTAAGAAAGTAAGTTCACTGTAGTATTAAGATTTTAATTAATGAAATTTCTCATCAATAGGTCAAAGGATGAAAACCAATGATTATCTCAGTGAATGCCAGGAAGAGATTTAATAAAAAATTATTAATTCCAGATAAAATTTCTTAGGAATCCAGGAATATTTTCCAAACAAGCTGAAGATTATCTAACTCAAAACAATAGCCAACATCACAAATAGTAACGAAATGTTAGAGGATGCCTCTCTCTACCATTATTAATTAACTTCGTTTTGAAAGCCCTAGCCAAATCAGTAAGACAGGGAAAGAAAAGGTCTTAATCATTAAAAGAGTGAGATAAAGTTGTCAATATCTGTGGAGGATATTACTGTCTATGTAGAAAATACAAGCAAATCAATTATAAAAAGTGTTGTAGACAAAATAAAAGTTAAATAAAGTACTATTTACAAGATAAATTAATAAAATTCAGTAGCTTTCCTGTGTGCATGTGTATGTATGTATATAAAAATAATATGTATTATTGTGTATATATGTACATACGTATATTAAAAATATACATATGTGTATATATATGTAGAGAGAGAGAGGTACAGAGATAGATGTGTTGTGTATATATATCAACATAAACCAGTTAGAAAACTTAAAGGGAAAGTAGATCACATTTACAGGAGCAATAGCAACAGCAAAATAAACCCCTTTGAATATACTTTCCAAAACCTTACAGAAAGGGCTGGCTTATTCCTTTTAATTGTTATATCATACAGATACAGGATAATATTTATCTAACTGGTTTCCTATTGATAGGCATTTAAGTTTTTTCCTCTGTTTTTATTTTTACTATAAATGAGCCAGGGACACTTTGAAAACTAATGACAAGGGTTGATTTATATTCCCTGATTTTAATTGTATGATTAAGCTATAATAATTGATATTATTTATTGGCAGTGGCACAAGAATAGATCATTGGAATAGAAAAGAAGGTCTCAGACACCCTAAGCTATATGGCATTTCACATCTGGAGTATAAAACCAAAGGAAAATATCATGTAAAGGAAAATATTTGAAAGGTTTGATTAGAAATTAAAAACATATTTTCTTTCTGATGCTGAACTGCATTTTCCCTTCTCCCTATCCAGGCAGTCATCTTTCTTGTTTGTAATAGGCTTTTTTGAATTCAGTCTCTTCCTTTTTTCCTAAAGTTCTTTCTCCAAATGTCAGTTCTTCCCTTGTTTATCCATGACCAACTGCTGTTAGTACATTGGCCTAAATAGACCCAGGTTACCATATGCAATTTGAATACTTATTTTTTGCTACTTCCAAAAGAATTTAAAAAACAATCTGTTAACTGTATTAGTTAGGGTAGGCTGAGCTGCTATTCCAAAGTGACCCGGTACAGTACCCCCAGTCACTCAAGCAAAAATTTTAATAACAGACATTTTTGCAGCACATTCTCTTTGCCCTGTTACTAAAAAGGAGAGGAGGACAGGGAGGCGGGGAGGAGTTCATAATCTTCACTATAATAAGTCACATTGGAAATGGAAGTCAAAAAGAGTCTAAAGCAGGTGATGTCAGCAAGACAGAGGGTCCCAATGCTTGTCTCCCCCACAAATTCAACAAAAGCAATAAACAACCAACTGAAAACTGATGAAAATATCTCAGGGATAGATCTGGACTACAATGAAGAAGCATCAAAAACCTTGCAGAGCTCAGAAACTGAGGATGGCCACATAAAAAGTGTGGGAAGCATTTTATCTACATCACCTCTTCCCCTAGTCCAGAGCAGCTCAGCACTAGGAGGGTTCCCCTTGGAGGAATTTCCCCTGACAGGGAAGAGGAAAGCGGAAGAATCCCAGCAAGTCTCACTGCTATGGATGTTTGTAGCCTTTGCTGTGGAGGTCTCCCACATGTTCATCAACTCTGATCCCAGCCGATGGAGCTGCCTGTAGTCCCGCCCACTGTGTCTACTCCCTGGGGGTGGTGCTGTCGCTGTGGGCCCGTGCTGCTGCTGCTGCTGCTGCTGCTGCGTCTCTCCCCAGCTGGAGTCTGACACCTTTTCCATGAGAGATCTGCACGCTTTTGCACTTTAGACACCGATGCCACTGCTGCAGCAAGTGCATCTGTGCCCCAGGACCCTGGCACTGGGCTGGTTCTGCATGTGCCTAATCCCAGGACTCCAGTTCTGCTACTGTTCTGAGTGCCAGCATACCAGACCAGGCGCCAAGAGGGATCTCCTTGGCTAGAACTTCTTCCTATGGGCAAAAAAGGAGAACAGGGAGACCACAGCAGCCTTTGCCTCTGGAGTCCAGTAGCCCTAGCCACCACTGCCACCTGCAGGGCCTCCGTAGTAAGTTCTCCAGGAAACAAAGTTGCTATGTCCTGTCCAGCTAGTGCCTTCAGGTGAAGGTCTTTCCCTGCCTAAGCCAGTCTGAAAAGGCTAGAAGAGGTGACTGTGCTCTCAGATGTGCAGACATCAACACAAAGCCATCAGAAACATAAAAAAGCAAGGAAACATGACACTACCAAAGGAACACAATAATTTTCCAGTAATTAACCCCAAAGAAATGGAGATCTGTGAGTTATCTTTAAAAAAGAATTCAAAATAATTATTTTAAGGAAGCTCGGATAATTCAAGAGAAGACAGACAACTCCATGAATTTAGGAAAACAATGCACGAACAAAATGAAAAGTTCATCAAAGAGAAAAAAATCATAAAAAGAACTAAACAGAAATTTTGATCTGAAGAATACGGTGGACCTAACAGACATATACAGAAAATTCCATCCAATAGCAGCAGAATACGCATTATTCTCAAGTGCACATGGAACATTTTCCAGGCTATATCATATGTTAGGTCACAAAACAAGTCTTAATGAATTTGAGAAGATTGAAATCACATCGTGTCTTTTCTGACCACAATGGTCTGAACCTAGAAATCAGGAATAGTAAAGCTGCAATGTTTACAGATATGTGGAAATCAAACAACACACTTCTGAACAACCAATAGGTCAAAGAAAAAATAAAATATCTTGATATAAGCAAAAATGGAAACACAGCATATCAAAACTTATGGGATGCAGCAAAAGGGAAGTTTATAGCAATAAACACCTACATTAGGAAAAAAGAAAGATCCAAATAAACAGCCTAATCTTACACTTCAAGGAACCAGAAAAGGAAGAACAAACTAAGCCCAAAGTTTGCAGAAGGAAGGAAATAATGAAGATAAGAACAGAAATAAATGAAATAGAGACTAGTAAGATTGTAGAAAAGATTAACAAAACTAACAGTTCATTTTTTGAAAAGATATACAAAATTGACAAACCTTTAGCTAGACTAGGAAAAAAGATGACTCAATAAAATATAAATGAAAGAGGAGACATAACTGATACCACAGAAATACAAAGCATCATAAGAGACTGCTGTGAACCATTATACTCCAACAAATTGGACATTTTAGAAGAAATGGATAAATTCCTAGAAACACAAAACCCACCAAGACTGAATCGTGAAGAAATAGAAAATCTGAGCAGACCACTTACTAGTAAAGAGATTGAATCAGTAATAAAAAATCTCCCAAGAAAAACTCAGGACCAGATGGCTTCAGAAGTGAATTCTACCAAACATTTAAAGAGAATCCTCCTTAAACTCTTCCAAAAAATTGAAGAGGAAGGAACACTTCCAAACTCATTTTATGGAACCAGCATCACCCTGATACCAAAGCCAGACAAGGACACTGCAAGAAAAGAAAGTTAAAGGCCAATATCCCTGATGAACATAGATGCAAAAATCTTCAACAAAATACGAGCAAACTGAATTCAACAACAAATTAAAAGGATCATACACCATGATCAAGTGGAATTCATCTGTGGGATGCAAGGATGTTTCAACATCCTCAAATCAAAATGTGATACACCACATTAACAGAATGAAGGATAAGAATCATATGATCAACTCAGTAGATACAGAAAAAGCATTTGACAAAATTCAAAATCTTTCATGACAAAAACTCTCAACAAATTAGGTGGAGAAGGAATGTTCTTCATAATAAAGGCCGTATATGACAAGCCCATAGCTAACATCATAATAGTGAAAAATTTAAAAGCCTTTCCTCTAAGATCTGGAACAAGACAAGGATGCCCACTCTTGCCATTTCTATTCAACATAGTACTAAATATCTTACCTGTAGCAGTTAGGCCAGAAAAAGAAATAAAAGGCATCCAAATCAGAAAGGAAGAAGCAAAATTAACTTCGTTTGTAGATGACGTGATCTTGTATATAGAAAACCCTAAAGTCTCCACCAAAAGCTGTTAGATAAATGAATACAGTAAAGTTGTAGGATACAAAATCAATATACAAAAATCAGTTGTGTTTCTATACACTAACCATGAACTATGTGAAAGAGAAATTAAGAAAACGATCTCATTTACAATAGCATCAAGAACAACAAAATACTTTGGAATAAATTTTACCAAGGATTTGAAAGACCTGTACACTGAAAACTGGAAGACATTGATGCAAGAGATTGAAGAATACACAAATAAATGGAAAGATACTCCATGTTCTTGGATTGGAAGAATTAATATTGTTAAAATGTCCATACTACCCAAAGTGATCTACAGTTTCAGTGCAATCCATATCAAAATTCCAATAGCATTTTTCACAGAAATGTAAACAACTATCCTAAAATTTGCATGGAACCACGGAAGATCCCAAATAGCCAAAGCAGTCCTGAGAAAGAAGGACAAAGGTGGAGGCATCACAGTTCCTGATTTGAAACTATTACAGAGCTGTAGTATTCAAAACAGTATGGTCCTCAAATAAACCAGGCACATAGACTGGTGGAACAGAATAGAGAGACCAGACATAAATCTGTGCACATATGGTCAACCAGTTTTTGATAAGGGTGTTAAGAACACACAATGGGGAAAGGACAGTATATTCAATAAATGGTAATGGGAAAACTAGATATCCACATGCAAAAGAATGAAACTGGACCCCTATCTTACACCACTTACAAAAATTAGCTTAAAATGGATCAAAGACTTAAATATAAGACAAAACTGTAACTCTGAAGACAATTTAGGGAAAAGGATCCTTCACATTGGTCTTGGCAGTCATTTCTTAGATAAGACACCAGAAGCAATAGCAACAAAAGCTACAATAAACAAATGGGACTACATCAAACTAAAGAGATGCTGCACAGCAAAGGAAACAGTAAATTGAAAAGGCAAGCTACAGAATGGGAGAAAATATTTCCAAACCATGTATCTGATAAGAGGTTAATATCCAATGCGTATAAAGAACTCATATAGCTGAATAGCACAAAAGCGAATAATCTGAGTAAAAAATGGGCAAAGTACCTGAATAGACATTTTCCCAAAGAATGCATACAAATGGCCAACAGGTTTATGAAAAGGTGCTCAACATTACTAATCATCAGGGAAATGCAAATCAAAACTGCAATGAGATACACCTCACACCTGTTAAATGGCTATTATGAAAAAGATAAGAGATAGCAAATGTTGGTAAGGATGTGGAGAAAACATAACCCTTATACATTGTTGGTGGGAATGTAAGATGCTACAACTATTATGGAAAACAATGTGGAGGGTCTTCAAAAAATTAAAAATAGAAATATAAGCAATCCCACTCCTGGGTGTTTATCTGAAGGAGTCGAAATCATTATCTTGAAGAGATATCTGCACACTCATGTTCATTCAGCATTATTCACAATAGCCAAGATTTGGAAACATCTGAATGTCCTTCGATGGATGAATGGATAAAGGAAATATAGGAATATTATTCAGCCAATAAAAAAGAAGGAAGTCCTGCCATTTGCAACAACATGGGTGCATCTGGCGGATGTTATACTAAGTGAACTATGCCAGACAGAGAAATGCAAATAAATGGTATCACTTATATATATATATATATAATATATATATAACCAATTTCATAGAAACAGAATAGAATGGTGGATGCAGGGGCTGGGGAGTGATAAATGGGGTGATGAGGTCAAAGGGTACAAATTTTCAGTTATAAGAAGATTAAGTTCTGGGGATCTAATGTACAGTACGGTGACTATCTTTAATAATATGCTATTGTGTACTTGAAAATTCCTGAGAGTGGATCTTAAGCATTCTCACCACACACACACACACACACACACACACACACACACACACACACACACAGTGTTAACAGTGTTAGCTATATTAGGTGATGTATGTGTTAAGTATCTTCATCTTGGTAATCATTTTACAATGTGTATGTATACCAAATCATCACGTTGTACACTTTAAATATTATTTGTCAATAATAATATTTGTTAATATTTGTCAATAATAATTATATTTGTCAATTCAGTTAAAAATTTTTAAAAAGTTCAGAAAAATGTCCTTTAAAAATATTCTCTACTTTGTTTTACAGCCCTCAGTTACTTACTTGAGTACTCTCAAAGTACTCTTCTACTCTTCCTTCCCTGTCTCCTCCGCTTCCATGGTCCTTGTGTCCTTTTACATTCTGTCCCCTGAGTTTTCTTTAGCGCATATTCATTCTTCATCCCTATTACTGCTGTACTGGTCTACACAGTTAGTGTCTTTTCCTCTCCTGATTGGTCTCCCTCCACATGTGTGCTCCCTCTCTCACACCTGCCTACTTTTGAAAAATATAAGTTGAATTAAACCATTCTCCTCTTGAAAATCCTCAGTGCTTATCTTCCATAGGTTAAAAATCTAAACTACTTGGCCTACTGTACTCTGCATTTTCCTCTCTCAGTACTTCCCAAGCATATAAGTTAAGTCATGGTTAACTTATTATTTTCTAAAGATATTATCTAAATTCTTTATTTAGCATTATTATTTCCTCTTCTTAAAAGCCACACCCACCCACCCTTATGTTCACCTAGAAAGCTGCCATATTTTCTTCAAGATACTACTTAGTACCTGTTTTGTGAAGTGATCACTGATAACCCCTCAGCCCTGAGCCGTTTGCAATTAAGTTATTCCATCTCTTGTTTTCCCATAGCATTTTTAAGTATATGTCTTCATTAATGTGTATCTTTTGTATTATAATGACTTGTTTACGCTTTCCTGCTCTTTAACCTCTTGAGCTCCCTGAGTGTGTATATTTACACATGTTGTTAAAAAATTCCCAGCATACAACACAGTACCTGGCACATAGTAGTTATTGAAACATAAATGGGAAGTGAATTGTAAAGGGATGAAATGAGTTATTGAAATTTATCATAAATAAGAAACAAGATGTTTCATTCGGGTTGTTGTAACATAAGACATTATTCATTTCTTAAAACTGTGAAACAGTAAAAAAAACTATACATTTTTACAGTGTTTTTCCAAATTTTAAAGCACTTTTTCTTTATCTCATAGATTTTTCAATACTTGGGACAGCCTTAGAGATATTTTTAATAAGGAATTTCATTTACTTTTCCTTTGGTGATTGAAATACTTTATATATATCATTCTACCTTTGGATGTGCATGTTTTAGAATGCTTACCTCTGACCTACTTATAGCACATTTTGTATCACAGTGGATGACGTAGTAGATGAAAGTGATGACAACGATGATATTGATTTAGAAGCTGAAAATGAAATGGAAAATGAAGATGACCTAGATCAAAATTTTAAGGTTAGTAAAAATTTCTGTCATTAGCCAACTTTATAAATTATATACACAGTTGTAAAACAAAGATTGGGTAAATAGATATAGCTAATGGTAGATTAATTTGTCCACATTTTTTCATCCTGGGTGACTGGACACTTAAGTTATTGAAAGGGAAAATAATGTTGCTTTGAATGTATTCGTCTGAAAAGGGGCTTAAAATAACTTATTTTCACTCTTCTCTGACCAGGAAGATTTTATCTAACCTTTCTCACTTAGGTTTTAAAGTCTAAGGAAATCTAAATTTGAAGGAAAGTAGTTTAAGACTCTTTAAGTGGCAACCTACTTCTCTTTCAGCAGTCTTTTGGGGATACAAAAATAGTAGGAAAATAATTGATAACTGATGGCTTTTTGGTAAGAATTTGTGTTTACATAATGATTCTTAGGTTTCAGTTAATTGGAGAGGGAAATGGACGTAAGTGTTTATTGAACAGATAAAAATTATTGTCATGTTACGTGAGATGTTAAGTAAAGAAGCAGGTGAGTTTTGAAAATTTTTGGCACCTCTAGAAGTCTAGATACCCTAACTTTGCTTTGTTTGGTGGTAGAGGGGGCCATTTTAATGTCTGTAGAAAAATATTTGCTTAACTCCTTCATTTTTCAACTGTTTAGCTTAGTGCTTTTTTTTGGCAGGGATTCATTTGACTTTTGTCTGCTTGGGCCTTTTTGTCTTGAAATGCTACATCAAAATTGGGGTGCACTGAGTATTTGACTCTCTCTTGAGATGGAATCTAAGATACTGGAAGGAGAAATAGCAGAACCAGTTTCATTGTCACCAAATGTGGTCACCAAGGCAAGCTTTGGCAAAATTGTCAAGCTAGCCAATCTGGGCGACATGATGGTCTCATCCTGGCCTCAAGAAGCTGCAAAGAAGAAAAACAGTGCAGATTCTGATGGCCAAGTTGAAAAATCTGGGGTAACTGTGTGCTTGTGGTTCTGGATGCGATGGAAGCAAGAGAACTGGTAGGATCCAAGTTAGGAGAACTTAAATTCTGTGTGTACAGTGTTCCTTAGATAACACGAGCTATGTTCAGATCAGCTGTTCAGATTCTTTGAGAAGTGAGTGTTTAGGAGTAGTAGAATTTCACAGATGAATACTGAGTTTATAATTTAAAGTATTGTATTTTGATAGAAACCTTTCTTTTATGTGCCGTATGTTTCCAGGTCTATTAAAAACAAAGTATGTTGAGTATAATTTGTTTTATTCTTCATGGCTCAGCATCCTCATTAAAAAAATCTTTGATGATCATTAAGAGGTAAAGACAGAGAGAGATTGGTGGGGAAATAGAACTCAGTAGGAATCATAACAATGATTCTAATTTTGCTGCTTGGAAATTGTCACTGTGTGTGCATGAATACATACTTAAAAGTTTTAAAAAATCATTAGAGGGTAAGTTACATATATTATGTGTCATGGTCCTTTACTTCTAAGTGCATCAGTATATATATCCTAAAAATACTCTCTTAACATAACCACAGTACAGTTATCAATAGTGATATAGTATTTTTATCTAATCTACCATCCATATTCCATTTTATCAGTTGACATAATAATGTCCTTTATAAGATTTTTTTCCCCTTTCTAATATAGGATAGGATCTAGCATCAGGTATTGCATTTAATTATTTTGTTTCTTAAGTCTCCTTTAATTTAGAACATTTAATTTAGAAGATTTCTTTGTCTTTTATGCAATTCATATCTTTGAAAAATACAGGTGTTGGCTGCATTATTCACTGGAGTATCTGTGATTGCTCACATTTTCCCCACTTTACCTTAACACAACAGTTATAATAATAAGAAAAAATAATAGATTGAATTCATTGAACACTTAATCCTACGCTAGTCTGCACTCTTTACACATAGTAACCGTTAAATCCTTATAGCAATCCTATAAGGCATGTAGTATTATTAGTCCTGCTTGTAGGGGGCTAATGATTAGAAGATGGAGGCAGAGAAAGGTTATCAGTGTGGCTTATGGGAGATGGGGCCAGAATTCGGAATAAAGCTGTCTGGTGTGAATGTCCGCTGTCTTTACCACTCTGCTATACTAAAATATGATTTTTCTTCAAGGGCTGTAGAGTTGTTGGCTCTGTGAGACTGCTGAGCTGTGTTATCTTATTTTTCTTCTTTACCACTGTCTTCCTCTTCTCTCATTGGCTATTACATTTGGACTTTCCTTAATTTTTGCTTTTGATCTAAATCCTATCACTTTCATGCTGCAGTTGAATTTGCTACATTGTAGTGGGGATAACATTTGTTTTTGTTTTATTGTGGTTGTAGTCTTAGAGACTGTTCTTTCCTCACCATAGTTCTTCCATTCTCTTGCCCTAGATTTTTCAGTTTGGAGTATTTATAGAAACCCAGAGGTTCTAGAAGACTCATCTCCAGAGAGTCAGGTCTTGTCAGTATATAAGCTTCAATGCATTCTTTTTTCTCTCTTTAACTTTAGAAGAACTTTAAGGAGTGGTAGAAGATTGTTTTGTTTCTTTCTTCTAAGTCTGTCAGTAGCTCTTTATCTTTGTTTTTCCCCAAACCAAAACACAAAATTTCCTGCTATTGACCTCTCAAAGTACAGTTTTCTTTTCTCACTAGTATGTTTAGAGAAAAGAGTACCTTTGTAACTTTTTTTGTTATCTTGAAAGCATTGTCTACTTTATTAGATGTTAATCAAGAAAATTATGTATTTTTGGTTCATCAATGCATAATTTAAAGATATTGAAATTACATATGTATTCATGTAATAATTACAAATAATTATTCATGTAAAAATTACATTATTACATGTAATAATGATAATTAACACAATAATTAACATGATACTCTTTAAATAAAACCAGTCTTTATTATTCATGGCAATGGGGAAAATCTTTTTATTGGTTATACAAATAATAGCTAAATTCCTGAATATGAAATATGAGAAATACATAGTATGTTTTTCCTTTTAAATTACTTATTAATATGGAAGTGTATAAATATAGATACATGTATATAAAGCATTTTAAGGATTGAAGCATAGTAGAATAAATTTAAGGCTGAAAAATAAGTAGTTTGGTAGTAAGATAAATGCAAAAATAAAAGTGAATACCAACTGAAAATTAGTGAGTGGTCCTGTTATCACTCTTCAGCCATCAATGAAGGTAATGTGGGACCAGAGTTGTTGAGGGTCCTAGATTATAGCTTGGATAGTGTTGTCTTCCCATCATGGTATAACATTAGTTCTTTGAACAGATGCAGACCAAATTGATCCTGGATACATATCCTGTTCTCTGAGGTCATACTTCTTTGAATTTACCCTCCTCTTTCCCAAAGGGGCATGGAAATTCTTTCTGGCTGTTGTTCCACTCCTTACTTTTTTTTTTTCTCCCCTGAAAAACACAGTGATTGGTGACACTGAGCTTTTCTAAGGGAATGTTATTCACCATGGAATATGAGTGTGTAATAATCATTAGTCTCTATTGAGGCAGTGCATTATGTTGCCTAACAGTGTATGCTCTGGAATCACTGACTAGTTTTACATCCTGGCTCCTCTCTTTGCAAGCTGTGTAATTTAGAGCAAGCCACTTAACCTCCCTGTACCTCAGTTTCCTCTTCAAGTTAAATGGAGGTAATGATACTATCTGCTTCATAGTGTTGCTATGCAGATTAAATTAGCTAATATGTGTAAAATCCTTAGCATGGTGCTTCACGTATTTTCAGTGTTCAATAAATGTTAGTTATTTTGTTTATCACCACCACCATCGTATACTTAACGTTTTTCAATTTAGTTTTCTTAAGTTTTACTGCCCTTCAATATGAGCAAAATGTTGATAATTAGGGAGATTGGGGGCAACATACTTTAGTCTTGATCTTGACACTAGTTTTTCTATCTTGAGGAGCCCAAATACCATGTTATATTAGAATAACTTTGACAAAAATGAAACATAAAACAACCAAAACAACAATAATACAACCACCACCCAAAAATACAAGCAAATTTTAATTTATGGTAAAATATAACCTTTATTTTGTGATTCTCTAATTACATGTAATTAATAATTTGTGAAACTTTAAAGCTAAAATGTATTCCTTAATTTTACCTTTTTCTTAACTGGTAACATGCCATTTTTATTATTTCAGAATGATGATATTGAAACGGATATTAACAAACTAAAACCCCAGCACGAACCAGGACGAACAATAGAAGAACTTAAAATGTATGAACACCTTTTCCCTGAGCTTGTTGATGATTTTCAGGTATAAATATAAAAAATTCAGCATCTTAACTGATTTTAAGAAAAAGTTCTCTTTTTTCTCCCTTAGGTCTATAATCACTGTTTTCATTTATTAAAAAAAGCAAGTAAGCAAGTAGTATTGCTTTTCTGAGTGACATTGGACAATTACTTCAACATTCTGAGCCTCAAATTGCTTATCTGGAAAACGAGAGGACTAGCTCATTTAATTTTTGGACTAGCTTTTAATTTTTCATCACTTTGGTTTGCCACTTTAATTGACACAGTTTTTTACTCTTTTTTTAAGAATAATCTTTAAAATGGCATTTTAGAATCTTATGTTAAAGTCTTCTTTATATCAGTTGAATTCAACTAAGGGGAGATGACAGCTAAGAAAGTACTAAGTTAAAAATACAGTCTGTGCATGTTGAATTTTTTTCCCTGATGTCCACTGTATAATTGTGGAATGTGGGGAAGAGAGGAAGACAACTTGAAGTCTTTAAATCTAAGTTGTTTCATAGGGAGAGTGACTTCTTGTTAACATTTCTTACCCTCATTTACTTACTAGAATATAATTATTCAGCTAGGATTACACAGCAAGTAAAGCTAATTGAATTGATGGCAACTGGTAGGTCTAGTTTCTTATTCTCACTCTGCTGCTCACTTTTGGTGGGTCTTTGAAGAAGTCCCTGCAACTGCCCAGGATCTTACTGTAAAATAAAGGGTTTGAACCAGATAATCTCAGATTTATTTAACTCCTGCACCAGATAATCTCAGATTTATTTAACTCCTGCTGCAAACCCCATGCCCTCCAAATTCCATACACTTAATTCCTAGTTGCTTAAAGAAAAAGACTAATGTGAAGTTATATGAGAGAAATAAAAAAAGAGAAGTACTTGCCAGCTAATGTTTACATTTCACGATTCTACTTATTCAGATTTCCCTTTGGGAACTTAGGAGCTTTGGATGCAATAGAAGCAGCAGCAAGTGCACCCCACCCCCCTTCCAAGGGTCTTGGTACTCCCCATAAATTTGGGGTATGTTGAAAGGTAGTTTGAAATCAGGAGTACTGCAGGAATGAAGGAGAGGGTGTTTGTCAAAGAGATAGAAGAATGCAGGAAGAGACATTTGGGAAAGCATACGGGGTAATTTTCTTTCATTCAACTTACAGCAAGTATCTGCTGCTCTTTTAACACCTTTGTGCCCAGCTCAGAACCATTTAAAAATAAAACCCCAGGAATGACAAATACTGTTAACTCAAAACAGAAAAATATTGTGGAAGGAATTTGGGGGAGGAATTTGATTATTGTGTGAAGAAATCACCTATTTTCTTTCTTATTTATGTGCATATGAGAACTATATAATGTGATTAAAAATTGTAGGAGTTTTGATGTGGGAGTAGAGAAGGTAATTTTCTAATGGGTGTCAAGGCCAAGATTTTGCTTCTCGTTCTCTCACAAGCCCGTTCTTCTTATAGACTGTGATGATGAGTTCTTGTATGTCTGCCTGTGCTCATCACCGAGAGTAGGCTCCCCTTGATGGTTTCCTGCGTGGCACCTATGAACAGCTGGCCAGCTTGTCCTTTAGTTTGGCTTCTACTAGAGCAGGTTCCTACTTTTGGTCTGACTTGGTGTGGCCAGGGTCAGATGGTAAAGACAGGTTTGTCTGAGTGTACAAGCTCTGAAAAGTCTTCTTCCCAAGTGAGTTATTCCTTTTTATCTTGTTTAAGCAAAAGAAGCTACTTTAAGTATTTTAGATACTACATATTTATTAATGCATTCTCTATTTTGCCATAAAGTTTTATGTAGAGTAGTTAGCTCTATTTCTATAGTGCATGTTACGGGAAATAACACATTGTCTTTTATTTACGTAACTGGAAAATCATTTCTAAAATAGTTGTGTTGGCATTTGACTATCGTTCTCATTTTTAAGTTTCAGAGGAATGCACTGTTCAAATACTTTAGTCTCTATTTTTTGAAGTGTGTGTTGGAACTTCCAGATAGGAAGTGTTTGAAAGAATGTTTTTCAGCCATCACCATATCAAATACTGGCAGGTGGTGAGATATTAAACATAAATGAAATTAATTTTGATTATGACTTTTTCAATTTGGATTTTCCTGTCATTTTCAACCTCAACCATTGAAGCTTAAAATTACTTGATGTGTTTGTTTGAATCCTGGCCACCACCCACTTTGTTTCCAGATGTGTTAAGGCTACTATTCAATGGCCAGATGGAGGCAAAATGAATGAATTTGAAGGCAACATATGGAATTATTAAAGTAATTATCAACAGACTTTTTAAGAGGAACTTACCATGCTTTTAAAGCTATGATTATTTTTCATAAAGTGACAATTATAGTTTTATTTGCTTTTGTTTCTTGATGGCAGCATATTGGAAGCGTCAAAATTCTGCATTTTCACAGCTTTTTTTCATACATCTGTGGTAGCATGATGACATTTATGATAGACTTTTAGTATGTTTTTTTTCCTCTATTTAATTTGGTTTTAAATTTTTATTAAAGTTATGCATGAACAGATTTTAAAGAGTCAAATAGTTTTACATAGTTTAATCAGGAAAAACTGTAATACCCTTCCTACCTACTATTTCCTACAGTTACTTTTAGCATGTTTTTGAAGTCAGTCCCCCTATTTCTAAATGATATGCTTACAGTGCCATGTCTTGGTTTTTCCTACGTTTGTTCTTTTTTTTTTTTTTGTATTATCATCTTAAGATGGCATGTAGTAAGTTTCAGCTTTTCTTCTTTTCCAATATTTACATTGTTAGGCTATCAATTTCACTCTAATTATTGTTTTAGCTGCATCATACAAGTTTTGATATTTAGTATTTTCGTTACCTTTTTTTGAAACTATTTCCATTATGAGTTTTTTCTTTGTTTCATTGGTAATGTCAAAGTTGGATTTTTAATTTCCAATTTTTTGTTTATCTTTTTATTGATTTTTAGCATATGGTAGTGGGATAAGAGAACTTATTCTTTATGATTATAATCTTTTGCAATTTTTGAGGCTTATTTTATGGTTTTGAATATGGTCAACTTTTGTTACTGTTTCTTGTGTCCTTGAAAATAAATCTTCTGCAGTTTTTAGGCACAGTTATGTTTTGTATATTTGCCTATTAGGACAAGATTGTTAATTGTGTTGAGTTCTTTTCTATCTTTATGAGTTTTTATTCCTATGCTATCAATTACAGTGAAAGGTGTGTTAAAAATTTCTCAGGGCCAGCCCCAGTGCCCTAGTGGTTAAGTTCGGCATGCTCCACTTCAGTGGCCCAGGTTTGGATCCTGGGCGTGGACCTACACCATTGTTCTGTTAGTGGCCATGCTGTGGCGGGGACCCACATAAAAAGAAAAAAAAGAGGAAGATTGACAAGGATGATAGCTCAGGGCGAATCTTTCTCAGCAAAAAACCCCAAAAAACAAGGATTTTGTCACTATGATTGCAAGTGTGTCTCTTTCTTTTTGCAGGTCTGTCAGTTTTTGTTATATATTTTAAAGCTTATTATTTATTGTGTTTATTTTTTTTTAATTTTCTTTTGTGAGGAAGACCAGCCCTGAGCTAACATCCATCGCCAATCCTCCTCTTTTTGCTGAGGAAGACTGGCTCTGGGCTAACATCTGTGCCTGTCTTCCTCTACTTTATATGGGATGCCACCATGGTGTGGCTGACAAGCAATGCATCGGCAGGCGCCTGGGATCCGAACCTGCGAACCCCGGCCTGCCAAGCACAGACTAAACTGCTGCGCCACCAGGCGGCCCCTGTTTATTGTGTTTAAATGTAAATTGATTTTTCTTCCTTTTGAATTGAGCTTTTTATTGTTATGGAGTTAACTGTCTTTGTCTCTAAAACTTTAAGGCAAAAAGTTTTTTAAAAAGATATTAATGTAGTTACATTAATTTTGGCTAATTGCCTGTTATCTTTTTAAATCTTTTTACTTGGGGCCAGCCCCGTGGTGTAGTGGTTAAGTTCGTGTGCTCTGCTTTGGCGGCCTGGGGTTTGCAGGTTTGGATCCTGGGTGCGGACAGACTCATTGCTTGTCAAGCCATGCTGTGGTGGTGTTCCATATAAAATAGAGTAAGGTGGGCACGGATGTTAGCCCAGGGCCAGTCTTCCTCAGCAAAAAAGAGGAGGATTGGCAACGGATGTTAGATCAGGGCTAGTCTTCCTCACACACACAAAAAATAAATAAATCTTTTTACTTTCAACTTTTTGATGTCCTTAGATGTGTGTCTTTTAAACAGCATAGGGTTGGATTTTAAAAAATCAAGTCTTGAGTCTTTGCCATTTAACTGGAGCATTTAGCTCATTTACATATAATTATTCCTATATTTGGGTTTATATTTATGAGAGCTTATTTCTTATTTCATGTTTCATAGCTTTACCTTGCCTTCTTTTGGATGATTTTTTCTTGTTTCACTTTTTCACCCTTATTAGTTTGAAAACTACACACTCCTGTTATTTTTTATTTTAATCAACTTTGTTGAGGTATAATTTACGTACAATAAACTGCATTCATTTAAAGTGTAAGTTTGAGTATTGACATATGTGCAAAAATTCTAGTTGTTTTTGATATTGTAACATACATATTTACAAAATTCTGAAGTTAATCAGGATGCTTTCTTTCCTTTCTCTTAATTATAAAAGAAACCTTAGAATACTTTAAATATAATCACCTCCCAAACCAACTTAAATGCTTTTAATTTATGTTTTAACTCTCGCTTTTAAAAAACCCATATGATGGTACTGCTTTGTGTTTTTGCTTTGTGTTTTTACCTTCAGTGTTTAACATTTACCCACATTTTTACTACCTTTTTATTTTTCATTTCTTCCTGTTTCTCAGACCTTCTGTCTGAATTATTTTCCTTCTTCCTGAAATTTGTCTTTTAGTGTCTGTCTCTTTTTTAGTCCGAAAGTGTCTTTATTTTGTAATCATTCTTGAAAGTTAGTCTCTTTTTTCCTCTGGCTGCTTTTTTAAAATCAACTTTATTGAAGTATAATTTACATGCAATAAATTAGACATATTTAAATGAGTTTTGACAAATTTGTACAACTTTGTAACTACCAATCCAGTCAAGGTATGGAATTATTTCTGTCACCCCAGAAAGTCTCCCTGAGCCCCTTTTTAGTTGATCTCCTCATCTCCTGCCCAAGTAACTGCAGATCTGCTATCTGTCATTCTTGGTTAATTTTGCCTGTTCTAGAACTTCTCATAACTGGAATCATATAGTATGTACTCTTTTGTGTAAGGCTTCTTTTGCTCAGCATATGTTTCTGAGATTCACCCATGTTATTGCATGTATCATTGGTTCTTTCCTTATTGCCGAGTAGTATTTTATTGTATGAATATACCGCAATTTCTTTATCCGTTCACTTGATGAGTATTAGAATGTTTGCAGTTTGGGGCTATTATGAGTAAAATTGATACTGATATCTGTGTACAAAGCTTTTGGTGGAAACGTGCCTTCGTTTCTCTTGGGTAAATACCTATGAGTGAAATTATTGGGTAGTAATTATAGTAGATATATGTTTTTGCTTTATAAGAAATTCTTTCCAGTGACTTTTAATATAATTTCTTTAGCTTCAATGCTCTGCAGTTTCCAAGTACTGTTGACTAAGTGTAGCTATTCTTTTTTAAATCTTCTTTGGGATTCATTGTGTTTTGGATGAATTGTTTTCTCATAGGATTTGGAAAAACACTTCATTCTCTTCTTCAGGTACTGCCTCTTTGTCCTTCCCTCTCTCTTCTCTTTTGGCATTGCTAATTGAATGTAAACTTTTTTACTCTCTTCAATATCTGTTAACTCTTTTTCGTGTTTTCCTTCTCTTTGTTTCTCTATGTTGCAATTAGATAATTTCATCAGAATAGTCTGCCAGTCCCTAATTCTATTTTTGGCTCTATCTAATCTGTCATTAGAAAACATAGATTAGGCATTTAATTTTTTTTTTTGGTTTTTAGAGGATTAAAAAAAATCTGTTTCATCAATCTTTAACTTCTTGTTTCTTGTCTTTTATTTCTTTGAATATATTAAATATAGTCATTTCTTAGTCTTGTGATTTTAGTATCTGAAGTTCCTGCAGGTCTTTTTTTACATTTCTTGTTTCTTTTAATTCTTTCTCTTCTCCTTTTTAAATTGTGTATTTAGTTGTTTTTTTACTATGAGCTGCTCCTTTTCTTTATACTTTTGTTTGTGGAAATTATGTGGAAACTCTGGAAGTTTTTGTTGTTACTTTTGACAGGCACTGTTATAGATTAAATTCCTCCTTGAGGGTTTTGGGCCACTTAGATAATGTGAATTCAGGCTGCATATCCATGTGGTGGCAGGCTGTGGTACCAATTTGTGAGTAGTGGTATTTTTCACCCTCTTCATGCTAAGGTTTGGGACAGTTGGCTTTCTGTGCGATTATTTGTTTTGTGGTGGGGTATTTCTAGGGCCTCTATATTGAAGGTTTAGTTCTCTGGGGTTACATCTTTATGGGAGGAGGATCTTCTGTTAGACTTCCCACCTTATGCAAGTTCTGGGCTAGTCTCCTGTTCTTTATACTCTTTGAGATGGGAAAGCCTAAATCCCAGGTCACCTGGTTTAGCAGGTGTTTTCCAAGTGAAAGCGAGCTTCAGTCTTAGCGCTTTTGGATCCCGCCTTTCTCTGTGCTTTCTTATCCACTTGTCATATTTAAAATATTTTAATATCTTATCCAACAACTATAAATGTTTCTGTGGGGTTGATACCTGGCTCACCATGTTTCCTACAAGAGATTTTTTTAATGCAAATTTACTTCCCTTCAGCCCTTTTAATGCAGAGCAACCTACCCATTACCTCCTATTGCATCCACTGTCTCCTTGGATTAGATATAATACAGGAGCTGAGAGTGAATCATCTTTGAATCCCTGGTTTTTATATAGTAGGTGTTTAAGGAGTGAGTTATAAAGGAAAAGATCCTTAATTTTGACTACATAATGTGTGTAAAGAAGTTAATCAAAATTAAAAGATGAATTGCAAATCAAGAAAAATATTTGCAAAAATGAGTTAGCTAGAGGACTAGTGTGTGTGTATTTTTATATATATTTTTTAATGTGGGAATTTATACAACAAAACAAGAAAAACCTTATATTTCAGGAACAAATAAGTTACCTATGAAGAATTAAACAGGTTAACAGATGTATGGAAAACTGTTTGCTTTTCTAGTAGTCAAAGAAATGCAAATTAAAATAGGAGTAAGACAATACTTGTTATCTACCACTTTAGAAAAAAATTTTAAAAACCATAGTACTTAATGTTGGCAAGGAAGAGAGCAGTTGAAGCAGATGCTCTCATATACATTATTGGGAATATGCATTAATATAAGTATTTTTGGAGAGCATTTGGACAATTTCTGTTAAACATTAAAACTGATTATAGTATCTGACCCTATAATTCCATTTCAGTGCTTAGGAAATCATCCTAAACAAAAAAAGAATTTTATGCAAAAAGATGTTCATTGCAGAGTTCTTTATAATAGCAAAATTTTGGAAATAATTATACACGTTATTTGTTTGTTTAAATCCTTCCGCATTCTATAAAGGATGTAATGCCTAACAATAGAATAAAGATTAAATCACTTGTGGTATATTTACCTGATAGAGTCTTATATAGACAAAAAAATATTTCTAATATTATAGGAAGAGAAAAAGGCTATTTGACCTGTTAGAAGCATCCTTTTTTTTTTACTTGGCTTCCAGGACACTTTTTTTTTTCCTGGTTTTCCTCTTTCCAGACTGGCTTTTCCTTCTCCATCTCCTTTTCTGTTTCATCTTCATCTCTTCAACCTCTTAAGATTGTAGTACCCCAAGGTTCAGTCTTTTGTCCTCCTCTCTTCTCTATTTATTTCTTTCCATTGATGATTTCAAGTCTCGTGGTTTGAAATAATATCAGTATGCTAATGACTCTCAAATTTATGTCTTCTGCATACACTTTTCTTCTGATTTCTAGATTCATATATCTAGCTGCCTACTTTACATCTGTTGACCTAAACAAATAAAACAGTCGGTTAATTTAACAGCAAATTGAGTTTATTTGGGAATAGCAGAGGAATTGCAATTTGGGACAAGTAAGCTATATGAAAAGCCATAAGCAAGTTCAGCAAACAAAGGACAGGAATGTTATTTTATACAGAAAAAGGCAGAAGTTGGGAGCAGTTTGTCATTGCGTGTGGTAGTAGTGTGTTAGGGCTCCCTCTTCTGGCCTCCCGACCTCATGTTAAATGAGGTTTCCTTTATTCTGTTTCATGCATTCCTGTCTACATGTGAATATGTGAACAGCTCACACTTAATGTTCTAGAGCTCAACTCCTAATGTCTTCAGTTGTTCAGGTAAACACTGGCACCATCTGTGACCTCTCTCTGTGCCTTCTGCCCTATATCTGGTCTATCAGGGTAGCATGTTGATTCTGCCTCATAGTACATTTGGAATGCAACCACTTCTTACCATCTTCCCTCAATTACTGCAAAGGCTCTTAATTGGTCTCCCTGCGTCTACTGTCCCTTCCTCAGTCTGTTCTCAGAAGAGTACTAAAGCAGTGGTTCTCAGCTGGGACGATTTTGCCTCCAGGGGACATTTGACAAGTGTCAGGAGACATTTTTGGTTAACACAGATGAGGGGGGTGCACTGGTACCTAGTGTGGGGAGAGGCCAGGGGTGCTGCTCACTATCCTGCAGTGTGCAAGACAGTGCTGCCTTCCTGGGCTCTCCCTGCCACCAGAAATACAGAACCAAAACCAAACAAAAAGAATTATCTAGCTTGAGGTGTCTACTGCAGTGATTAAGAAACCCTGCACTACAGGTTTTTGTTTTCTTTATTCCTAAATATAAGTCATGTCATGGCACTCCTCTTCTCAAAACCCTTCATTGACTCCCAGTGTTGTTCAGTAAAAACCAAAATTCTTAGAATAGCCTTAGAATAGCAACCCACCTCTCGTCCCCCTGGCACTCTCAATCCACGTTACCTCTTCCCCTGTTTTTTTACTGTAACACTTTACCTGTCTAACGTTCCATAAAATATATTTATAGCATGTTTATTGCTTGTTGTATTGACAGTCCTCTCCCCTCCTGTAGAAAAATGTGAGCTGCAAAAGGGAAGAGCTGGTTTTTTTAAAAAATTATTTTATTAAGGTCATAATGGTTTATAACATTGTGAAGTTTATTTCAGTTTCTGTATAGACTGCATTGTGCTCACCACCAATAGTCTAGTTTTTATCTGTCACCATACATTTGTGCCCCTTTACCCCTTTCACCCACTCCCCAACCCCCTTCCCCTCTGGTAACCACTAATCTGTTCTCTTTAGCTATGTGTTTATCTTCCACATATAAGTGAAATCATGCAGTGTTTGTCTTTCTCTGTCTGGCTTATTTCACTTAATGTAATACCCTCAAGGTCCATCCATGTTGTTGCGAATGGGACGATTTTGTCTTTTTTATGACTGAGTAGTATTCCATTGTATATATATATATATATATATATATATATATATATATATATATACACACCACATCTTTGTTATCCAATCATCAGTTGATGGGAAGTTGGGTTGCTTCCACGTTGTTTTGTTTTTTTTTTAACTGATGAGTCTTAAGTGACTAAAACAGTGCTTGGCACAAAACAGACACTTGTAAATATTTGTTGAATGAGTGAATAACAATTTAGTTGTGTTTCCTTTAATAGGATTTTGGGTGATTTTAATGTCTTTCTATTTTTCTAAAATTATCCATATTTCCGTTTATAAGCATTATTTTTATAATAGAAGAAGTAAAATAAGGGTAATGAATTTTGTTGTGGTTAAATATTTTGTCTTTTATCAGCAAAGTTAAAACATACCCTGTTTTATTCGTCTTTAAAATTTTCAAATCTTAGGTTTCTGAAGCAGCATATAAAATGAATATGATCTTACTTTTGTTAACACATTTTAATATTTGCAGATAAAAGATTAAACATATTTTTTTCTTTTCAAAGGACTATGATTTAATCTCCAAAGAACCAAAGCCTTTTGTATTTGAGGGAAAAGTACGTGGTCCTATTGTTGTTCCTACGGCGGGAGAAGCAGCATCTGGGAATTCAGGCAATTTAAGAAGAGGAGTTGTAATGAAGGCGAATGTGTCTCTTAAAGGAGATGAAGGTGATAAGAAACCTACTTTTATGGATCTGGCAAAAGAAGATGGTAAAGATAATGACAGAACATTACAACAGCAGCTAGGTGATCAAAATAGAACTATTTCATCAGTCCATGGCTTAAACAATGACATTGTAAAGGCCTTGGACCGAATTACATTGCAGAATATTCCTTCTCAAACAGCCCCAGGTTTTACTGCAGGAATGAAGAAGGACTACAGTCTCCCTCTTACTGTCCTTACGTGCACTAAAGCCTGTCCACACATGGCTACTTGTGGGAATGTTCTGTTTGAGAGAAGAACAGTTCAGCTAGGGAAGCTTTGCTGTACTGGAGTGGAAACTGAGGATGATGACGATACTGAGTCTACTTCATCAGTGGAACAGGCATCAGTTGAAATCTCTGATGGACCAACACTCCATGACTCAGATCTCTATATTGAGATCGTGAAAAATACAAAGTCTGTCCCAGAATATTCCGAAGTGGCTTATCCTGATTATTTTGGTCACATTCCGCCTCCATTCAAAGAGCCTATTTTAGAAAGGCCTTATGGTGTACAAAGGTGAGTTGCAGATTTCTTCTTCTTTCTAAACAAGACCATTGTTAAAATGTGAAGTGTACTTAAAAAAAACTCCTTTGAGTATTTAGGAAGAAAATTACTCTGAATTAAAGTTATTGTAATTTTTTATCCTGCTTTGGAAATTTTGCATTGTTTTGAAATTGTCTTTATGGGTGTACTTTGTTTATTTTCTAAGCTCATTACTTATTCAAATGAAGCCAGCATAATAAACCTGACCACTGGACAATTTAGAAATTTTTTAGTTGGATTGAATCTGAAAATATAAAAGTAGATTATTTTGTAATCTTTGAATAAATATTACATTAATAATGTATATTAATTTAGTAATTTGATTATCATTTGAACTTGATTTAGGTACATGATTTAAAAATAGCAATATGGACAGTATTTTTTTTTCTTTCTTTTTTTTTTGCTTAGGAAGATTAGCCCTGAGCTAACATCTGTTGCCAATCTTCCTCTTTTTTGACTTGAGGAAGATTAGCCTGGAGCTAACATCTGTGCTAGTCTTCCTCCACTTTATATGTGGGTTGCTGCCACTGCGTGGCTGACAAGTGGTGTAGGTCTGTGCCCAGGATCCAAACCTGTGAACCCAGACTGCCAAGGGTGGAGTGCACCTAACTTAACCACTATGCCACAGGGCTGGCCCCTGGATGGTATTATTTTGTTGTACATTTTGAAATTGTAAATATACAGTATAAAAATTTGGGATTCATAAAAGCAGTAACTAAAGTTATTAAATCTTGCCAATTAATTTTAGAAGTTACAAATAGTATTAACTGTTGCCAGCTAGTGAATATTTGGCATGTAAATATGTTTTTGGTGTGAGTTGACTATTTTCAGTGATTATGGTTAAGGTTATGTGATGATGGCTTACCAGTACCTAAAAACATTGTATGGTCTTGTTATGAGTATAGTATGTAATGATAACAGAAGCCATTGCTGTGGGTATTTGATTCTCCGTAGACTATAAGCTCCTTTAAGGCAACAACTATATCTTATTTATTTTTTTATCTTTAGCATGTAATATAATTAATCATTTTTACTTGGCAACTTAGTATATGTTTAATGCTACCAATTGACTCCTTGATCCACAGGTATGGAATTGCATCTAACGGCATCAGAACAGGGAACGTCTTACTTTCCTGGGAAAGGTGTGTGGGGGTGGGTCTGTGCCTTGGCATCCACTGGTTGTATCAGAGACTGTGCCGTCCAGAGGCAGCTGGCTTCTTGGAGTGCTGGAATGGCCTTCAAAAGGCACAGGTGAAGCTCCAACTTAGAGGAAATACTCTGCAAGGGTGGGTTGCCATCTTTCAGGATGCAGTATGTTCACTAAATTAGAAACTTCCACATGGTTCTGTATCCCCAGTAGGAAGAATACGTGGGTCTGGGAACCAGGAGGTAGGAACAGAAGTACTTACTCCTCCTTACTTTAGGTCACAGTGTCCCACTGGGGGACTTTGTGCTTTCTGTCCCTGCAGCTCTGAGCTGTGCAGGGTTAGTAGTCCTGGTCCCCAAAGTGGGTGCAGTCTTTCCATGGGGGATGTAGCAGGGGTACAATTTAACTACAAGTTGTGGTTGCTGATGGGTTCCTGTGGACTGGGACCAGCAGGCAGGAATAGGCTCTACCGTCTTGACCCAGATCAGCTAAGGCAGGTCGGATTGCGTATACACAATGGCAACAGGTTGGATATGTGTGGAACTCAGGTAATCCACTAGTTTTAATTCCGGCTGCCCTGGAATGAGAATGATATGATTGCCAGGGGCTTAGACCCCTCAGGAACAAGAGTTTGGGTTACTTAGTTAGATCAGCTACCAAGAGCTGCAGAGATGGTAGCTGAGGGTGAGGGGTATTTAGATAGATACTGGAGGATAGAGATGACGAGTTGCAGCCCTGAGAACAATTGCAGTAATGGGGGCAAAGTTTGTCCTGCTCATGTTTTTCTTCTGAGCTTTTCCTTAGGAGAGGCCCACAAGAACTGTATAGGAGCTGCTCTCCAAATATGAGTGGAGAAGTGGATGCATGCAGCACAAGGAGTGGCCTGTGGCAGCCATGGCGATGAGCTGCTCATCTCTTCTTCATGAGAGAACCTGCTGTGAGGCTTGTAGTTGTCAACAGCCTTCAGCCTCCATACCTTTGGGATCTATCGCAGCATTGTTACTGAGGCCATGCCTTCTCTGCATTGCTTCCAGCCATTGGCTGACTGTGGTGGGACTACTAGAGCTGAATCATTCCTGACCACTGCAGGGATCTGCTCATAGGCAGTCTTTGCTCTGGGGCTCCCTGTGGGCATGGTCGCGACTTTTGCAGTGCAGTACTGCAGTCTGAGGCTCTTCCTCCTCAGTGCTTTCTCCTCTTCCAGGTGTCAGACCTGCTTTCTAGACAGACCTAAAGGCCATCCTTCCACTACTGCTCTCTCTGCCTTTATTCTTCACATGAGTTTCCCCCAGTAGAGCCCTTGCACATCTGATTGAATCTTGGCATTTGCTTTTTGAAAGAACTGAACTGACACACCTCTTAGCATCAGCTCTTAGCATCAGCTCTTAGGCTTCTACCTCTCCAAAGTCAAAGATGTCATCTTGACTCTAGAAGGTACTTCCTGAACTTTTAAGTGTTCTTTAAACCCTGAGGGCAAATTTTCTTATTAAATTCCCTCAGTCTGAAAGTTTTTTTCTCCTTCCTAGCCTATCATATCTGAGGTAAGATTAGAAGGAAGGAGGATTGTGGAATGGAGGTATAACTGTTGTATGAGTGTCTGACTCTCAGCCTTTGTTTTACCTACCAAGGATCCTTCTTATCTATCTTCATGGTCATCATGTTATGCAAGCATTTCTTAATCAAGACTCTTACTTAAGTATTTTACCCATTTGTGTTAATAAAAGGCATATATATTCCTGTCAAGCAGAGCGTCTGATCGACATCTGATAACCTTTTCAGTTGATGCCTTTATAGACATTAGTAAGTAAAGAAAGAGTGTTTTGATTAAATGTAGCCTTATTGCAAATAAATGTCTGATGGTCATGAATAGCTTAATACCTGCTCTGTGGATCCTCAGAATGTCTGTGCCGCAGGTGAGGCTACCACCCTCGGCTCTGTCCTCTTTGAGCAGCTGTTTCTGATGTTGGGCTTTGTCCTTGCCTGGCTGGGTCTTTCAGAGAATATTATTCCACCCATGGTGGAGAGCTCTGCTTGCTCTCTCCTCAGGACTGGGCCTATCCTGATAGTGGAGGAATTTATGTAGACAGGGAATTACTATGGCTCTTCTCTGACCCTCTCATCTCTCTCAATATTTATGAGGAGTTCTTTCACCTCATCCTTGAAACACAGACCTTGCAATTGCTCTACAGATCTAATCTACAGATTAGAATCTGACCTCTTGAGTATATAGTAGTCCTCCGTTATCTGTGATTTCAGTTAACCGAGGTCAACCATGGTCTGAAAATATTAAATGGAAAATTCCAGAAATAAACAATTTTTAGGTTTTAAATTGTACACTGTTCTGAGTAGCATGATGAAATCTTGCACCATCTTGCTCTGTCCCACCCAAGACATGAATCATACCTTTGTCCAACGTATCCATGCTGTATATGCTAACCCCCATTAGTCAGTTAGTAGCTGTCTTGGTTATCAGATCGACTGTCACGATATTGCAGTACTTGTGTTCAAGGAACTCTTATTTCACTTAATAATGACCCCCAAGTGCGAGAGTAGTGATGCTGGCAATTTGGATATGCCAAAGAGAAGTTATTGTTGTTAATCTCTTACTGTGCCTGATTTATAAGTTAAACTTTATCATAGCTATGTATAAGAAAAAACAGTATATATTGGGTTACATACTATATGTGGTTTCAGGCATCCACTGGGGGTCTTGGAACACATCCTCTGCAGGTAAGGGGGGACTACTGTATTGGGCCCCCCTGTAGGACTTTTTTTCTGAAGTAGTTGACTTTTTTATTGCCTCTTTACACAGTGTAATGTACCACTGTTTGTCTGTTTTTCAAACCAAAGCTTTAAGATATATTTTTGATGCTAACCAGCATGACCAAAGATTGAAAGGTCAATAAGAGTTGGTATGTGTGTTTAAAGGTAGGTGTGTTGGTGTGCAAGTTAAAGTGCAAAGAAGATAGAGCTTAAGGAAATGAAAGCACAGAAAACCCAGTGATTTACAACCCGGGTTACCTGTGTTTGCTCCTGGAAAATTTGCAATGAGAAGAATCGGGTTGGGCTCTAAAATACCTTTGAAGGTTGAGTGATCCATGTCTCCCTGGAAGTTTCAAAGATTTCTTTCCCCACTGATTTTCATGACCTTGATAAAAATGTTCTTTTGCCTTCCGATTTGTTGCAGCAGAAGTAAGTTATATATTATGAAGTAATCTAAAACCTTTGTATGCTGGTCTCTTTTGCTGCATTATTTTATATTTTGTGTGATGGTGACTGTTGCAAAGAACACCTTTTATCATATTTGTCATAATTTCCATTTTCATATCATATTTATCAAAATTTCCATGGATATCAGATACTTGATATGAGGCAGAAATAACCGTATTTCAGCAAAACAGTGTGATTCTGTTTACATTATTTAGATGTCTGGGACTTTCCCCAATAATGTTAATTGCTTTAGATATAACTACTAAAAATATATATATATTTAAAATGTTTACAAATTGCATATTAGACAACAGTACTTTGCTATTTGAACGTTGTTACTCTTTTCCTCCTTATTTTATATACAATCATGCGCCATGTAACATTTCAGTCAACAATGGACCACATATATGACAGTGGTCCCATATGATTAGTACCATAGAGCCTTGGTGTGTGGTAGGCTATACTATCTACGTTTGTGTAAGGACACTCTGTGATGTTTGCCCAAGGATGAAATTGCCTAATGACACATTTCTCAGAACGTATCCTGGTCGTTAAGCGACACATGACTGTACTCTGTCTGCAGATATTTGTCAGGTATTTATGTGGAAGTTGTGGTGAGCAGAGCGGTCCCAGTGTGCAAAGGTGTGTACTTCAGAGCTCCCTTTCTCCCTTTTTTTTTTTTTTTTTTTTGGTGAGGAAGACCAGCCCTGAGCTAACATCCGTTGCTAATCCTCCTCTTTTTTGCTGAGGAAGACTGGCCCTGGGCTAACATCGTGCCCATCTTCCTCCACTTTATATGGGACGCCACCACGGCATGGCTGACAGGCAGTGCGTCGGCGGGCGCTCGGGATCCGAACCGGCGAACCCCGGGCTGCCAAGCGCGAACTAAACCGCTGCGCCACCGGGCGGCCCCCCTTTCTCCCTTTTTACCCACCATTTTTGAATAATGGGTAGAAAACTCTTCAGAATTATTTGTTTCTTCAAGTGACATTAATTTGAGCCTGGAAACAAAGGCATGGAGCAGCAGTGCCTGGGCAGCTGGATTTGCCGTGATGGGAGTGGTGAGGTGGTGTGGTGTGGTGAGAAGTCTTGGCAGGACAGGACACTGAAACCAAGTCACACGCTTGGATTCTAGACTTGGCTCTCCCACTGGCTCTGAGTGTGTATGTTTGAGCAAATAACTTTATTTCTCTAGATACCAATTTTCTCAACTAAAAACAAATCACTGTCTTTCAAACTGTGGGTTGATGCCCATTAGTAACCAGTATTAAAAGAGAAAATAGCAGTGTGTCACATGTAGTACAGCAAAATATTGTTTTATAAGCCTTTGTTTCAGTTGTGTGTGTGTGTGTGCGTGCATGTAGGGTGTGATTTTTAAAATGTGTTTCTTGTAGGTCGTGATCGAAACAGTTGATAGTCATTCACCGACATCAGAGTTAGCAAACTATGGCCTGCATGTCAGCTCCAGCTAAATGCCTGCTCATGTTCAGCCCACAAGCTAAGAACGGTTTTAACATGTTTAAATGGTTCAAAAAGAATCCAAAGAAAAATAATATTTTGTGACACATGAAAATTATATGAAATTCATATTTGTGTCCATAAATAACGTTTTATTGGAACATAGCCATGCCTATTTGTTGTATTATCTATGGCTGTTTTTGCTCCACAATGGCAGAGTTGAATGGTTGTGGCAGAGACCATGTGGCCTGCGAAGCCTAAGATATTTACTGTCTGGCCCTTTATAAGGAAAAGTTTGCTGACCCCTGTAGCTAGGTGGTCTGAAGGCTTTATGGTTCTGTATTTGTGATAAAATATCAAATATGGGCCAGGTAATAGGTATTTCTGAAGTACTCAGAAATGCTTCTTTTTTAAAAAATACATTGACGGTATTGATTCTAGTTTGCTTATCTTATTTGCCTAGTCATTTTGTAAATTATTTGTCAACTTTTAGCCCAGTTGCTATTTGAATGCAGTAACATTGTAA
Source organism: Tapirus indicus (assembly GCA_031878705.1). Lineage (NCBI taxonomy): Eukaryota > Metazoa > Chordata > Mammalia > Perissodactyla > Tapiridae > Tapirus > Tapirus indicus. The sequence continues at coordinate 42,752,995 of CM062927.1, forward strand.
ATGAATGACGTCAAAATTAATGAGAATTTACTATTTTATCATTTTCAGAAACAGGAAGCACGAGACTCCTTAATATTATTCAGTGAAAATATTTTTTTGTTATTTTGAATTTCTACTTTATGATTATGTTTCTTGTATGTAATCACTGATCTTTTTTAAAGAAAGTGCAGTAAGTAAATAAAACTTCATTAAAAATCTCTCCACCTCATTTGGAAGGGGAAAAGTCCTTATGGAGATAGTGCACTAATATTTAAAAAAAATTTTATTGTAAACACATACTGATGATTACTTGAATCCTTATTTTTAGTTTAAGTTGGATTAAAAATTAAAGCAAAACTCATCTCTTAGTTTAAAGTATGCTTAGCATTTTTGGGTGCATTTTTCCTGTTTTCATATTCCATAAAATTAGAACATGAGAAAAAGTAGAAAGAAGAAAGGTCAGTTTTTGCCCCATTCCCCAGAGGTGACAACTATTCTCATTTTGATTTTTCTTTCCATTATTTTTCTGTGTGTTTTGGAAAAACTGTCTGTCTAGCTGTATTTTATAATAGGTATTTTATTATAGAATATATATTGCCTTGTTTTAAAAAGTAAGGTATTTTACAGAAATACTTTCATCAAAATAAAATGGAAAATATAGCAAAGAAATTCAGTGACTCTTAACCACAGAAACATGTTCAACTTCACTCAAAATAATAGAAATGCAAATTAAAATGTACTGAGATTCCCACATATCAAATTGGCTAAAATCTAGAAGTTTGACAGCACATTCTGTTGTTGAGGCTATGGAGAAACAGTCTCTCTCACACACTGATGGCAGGATTGTCAATTGAGGGTACCTCTGGTGGAGGGCACTCTGATAGGGTCTGTCAGAATTAACAGTGCATATTTCCTTTGACACATTAATCCTATATCTGGGAATTTATGAGAAATATATGATGTATATATACACACACATGTAATTTGCACATTTATGAAATGATATTCAAAGTTTCTCATTGCAGCATTGTTTTGAGATTGGAAACAACTCAAATGCCCATCAATCAGAGACTGGTTAAATACATTGTGGTCTATCCTATGAATACTATACAATGATTAAAAAACAAAAAGATTTCTATGCACTGATGGAAAGAGCTAGAAGATGTATTATTAATAAAATAATCAAGGTCCTTGTGGAGGGAAAGCAATAAAAGTAGTTAGCTGGAGGAATGGAGGATATGGGTTATGTTGAAAGTGGGATTCTTCATTTTATACTTCTTGTAGTAGTTGATTTTTGTACCATGTCAGTATATTACCTATTCAGAAATTTAAAATTAAAAAGTAGATGAAGGAATTGTGGCAAAACAAAATGAGGAAAGCAAAACCCTGGATTTCTTTATATTCAGTTTAGAATGGCTCAAGAGAAATGTAAATATTTCTGGAATGGAGACAGTAGAAGTATTAGTAGGAGCAACAGCAGCAGATAACTTTTATTGAGTGTTTTTTGTGGGCCAGACACAGAACTAAGTAATAAGCACTTTATATGCAGTGTATATATGCATGTAAAGTATGTCACTTAGTGGTATAACAGCTCTATGAGGAAGTTGCTATTATTTGCCTTATTTTACAGAGGAGTATGCTGAAGCTTAGGATTCTTGAGTTTATCAAAGGCTACACTGCTAGTAAATGGCAGAGCCGAGAGGCAAACCCTGGTCTAGGTCATGAGCCTGTCCTGTTGATCATTTATCTGTAGTGATCATATGTATGTGGTTATAACATACTCTCTATAAAGAAGAATGTCTTCTGTGGATCCTCAGAGAACACTTACGTAATGAATATTTCCCATAATATCCTTATAATAAATATAGCAATGAGGTGTACTAAATTGTTTCTTATCATGTTGCTCTGTATTGATTGAAATCTAACAAAGTAAAATTTTGCTGGTGGCCAAATATCTTGTGAACTTTTGAGGATTTACTGGACTGAATGAGCTGCACGTTTTTCAGACTGCCCCGCATGAATTATTTTCTTATGAGCCAAGCCTTTGATAAAATTGAATGTCAGTAAGTTGGGGGTTGTAGTCCGTGATGGTACCTGGAAAATATGTATTGTTTTGTTTTGACTAGAGAGCTATATATTTTAATAGGCAGCTGAGGTAAAGGAAGGAAGGATTGGCACCCTTTTATGAAAATTGTGCTGTTTAGCACAAACACATGTCTGAATAAAAGACTATTTTTCTTCTTTGTTAATGAGGGCTGAGAGCAGGGCAAATATTTTCCTCAAGTATTAATTTTATGTCTAGTCTATTAAAAATGGGCAGTGTGTCCCCTAAAATACAGTGTCAGAGGTTGAAAACCAGTGGCCTCTAGGCCATATTCAACTTGCACATGATTTTGGCTTCACTTGCAGAGTGGTTGTTTTGTTTGTTTGTTTGTTATAACTGATTGCCAACATTTAAAATTTGGGAGGTTCCACATAGAAATCCACATTGCTGGTGCTTCTTGAAAAATTGTTATGACAACCTTAACCTCTGTTTCCTACTTGGCAACAGTCAGTTTATTTTTAGACAGAGCCTGTGTTCCCCAGTTTCCCACAGCGTCACCCAGTCAGCCTCGCTCAGCTGCATCACCACCCACCCTGTAGGTGTCTGTGCTTTCTTGCCCTGTTTTACATTACGGAACATTGCTGAAGAACTGAGCTATTATATGAGCCTTTCAATACCATTTTCCTTTAAAAAAACTCCAAACTTTTTTACTAATTTTTGCACATTAGTGGTATATTATCAACCTTATTTAAAAAATTATTCTGACAAATGGATGTGTGTAGTCATTTACCCATACTTGAACACTTATTTTTTTTTTTTATGGTATATCTGAGTATATATAAGTGCCAGCTCTTTCATTGTTGAAGGTCTGGATGACACAAATTTGGGAGTTGTTTGTTATTATAATTATTAGCTCTTTAAAAGTTTTTTCTTTAGAAAGAATTTGGCATTTGCAAGTTATGACATTGAACCTAAAGCAAGGATTTATATCATAATCCTTTGTTACTAGGTGTTTTTTTGATAGATTGCTTTGTCAGTGATGAGTTATTTCTTGTAGAATAAAAATTAAAAATAAATTATGCTTAACTGTATACCTACTAGATTAAGAATTTGAGTTGCACTTTGTTAATTTTTTAGTATCCTTTTTTCCACATGTGTCATTCAGGAATTTTTCATTCTTCATTAGAATAGGTTCTTGGCTTATTTTGAATTTGAAGTTATACTGTGATATTGTTAGATATGTTTCTGAACTCTATGAGAGTTAATACTCTGTAGTCACAGAGAACTGTCTGTGCAGAAACTAGTTTCATATCTTCCTGAAGTTAAGGAGACTTTCAGTATTTAGTGTGTTCTTGAAATTTTATTATAACCATGTTGGCAAACTTTCTCACTCTCTTCTCTCAATAAATCAGTAAATCCCAGTTCTAATCTGCATTACCAAATCTTTAGCTGAAACAAACAAACTTGAAATTTAAATCAGTTCACATAATTGGCTTCCTCCTTAAGAATAAATGATACCATGAGACATAGCTATGTATCAACACCAGCAGGCACCTTCCCAACATGGCGTTTGTGGCCATTCTACCTAGACTTCTGGGCACCTGGCTTTATGGTCCAAATTTATTGTGTTTTGGCTAAAGTTTGGTGCCACTTTTAGTGATTGTTGTCTTCCTTGGCTTAAATATTGATAGGGAAGATTGTGGAGTCTGTGTGTGGCTCAGTCTTTTAGGAGTTTAGGAATTTTCCAGGTAGTTGGTGTCTCTTTTGTTGGACTGATTCAGAGGGAACTCAGGCCTAGAAGTCCTGGAGAGCAGGGCCCACCCTCTGCTCCCTGACACACAGTTTTCCCTCTCCTCCACATTTCCTCTCCAGCCACAGAAGAGAGAGTGGATTCTGTACAATGTGCAAGCCGGTTGCCAATTGCATTTTAGCTAAATTCCTGCGAGGATGGGTTTTAAAATCTTCTTATGTAATCTCTGGCTTTTCAGATCTTTATTGCTTCTAATAATGCTGCTATTATGTATACAAAATTATTTGCCCAAGGGTTAGAGAGTGGATCCACACCATTTCTAAGTGGAAAGGCATAATAGATATTCAAGATTTTTTTTTAAACTGTTGGACTTGTAGCTGTATTCTACATGGTTATTTTCTAGAACTCAGATTTTAAAAATACTGATTTTTGTCTTGTTATGTATTGATAATTTTTTTTGTGCACAAAATAAATAGAGGAATGATCATTTTTATCATTTTATACTTTTTCATCTGAAACTTATTTTAGAGAAAGTTGTGCCTAGGGGTATAATAATGAATTTTGGTCAAACTTCTCTTTTATGATTTCAGGACAAAAATTGCCCAAGATATTGAGAGGCTAATACATCAGAGTGATATTGTAGATCGAGTGGTATATGACTTAGATAACCCAAGGTGAGCCTGATTGGTTTTCCTTTTTACCTTTATTTTATTTTTACTGTAAAATTTCAGTGTTATTTTTAAAAGACAAAAAATATATAGTTAACTTTCACCTAGTTTAGCCTCACTATGTTTTCGTCTTTTAGCCAGGGATGTAATGGTAATATAATAGTAAATCATCTTTATTTACTTAAATTGAATATATCACAAGCTTTTGTTTGTTGTTAGGTGGGTTTTTAATCGGTTTAATAAGGTAAAGGTCACAAACTGATGCTGTGTTTTTAAAAAACTGAAATTACCTCCACTTAAGAGAGTGTAGATTTCACATGAAATGCTGCAGTGTTGTCCTGTAATATTGAGCTTTCATTTCCTTAGGACAACAAACTACCATCCCCTTTAGGAGGAACACGTGCTGGCTAAATCTCCACAGTCCCCACTACTCTCTCCTGTCTCTTACTGTTTACAGTCTGCTTCAGTCCTTTAAATTACTTGCCTGACCTTTGAAGCCATTTGTTTGTGATCCTTGATATGTTAATTCAAGATTATCACTGATATCATCACATTTTAGGGTTTATATATAAGTAAAGAAATGAAAATTACAAATGATGAATGTGACTATTTTTTAATCATTTGCTTCTTCAAATGAGAAATTTAATCAGCCCTCAGGGAAGGTTTCCCCGCTCCCTCAACATTCTAATATTTGGGGGAAATTTCACATTTTACTGGTCTTATTTGGAGGAAATTAGACACGGTTTAAAGATTTTTGTTAGAGAGATAAGGGTAAAAACTATATTAAAGCTAATGACTGACTTTGAATTGTATCCTTAAAAATGAAAAACAAATCTACCTTATTCATACTCTCCTAGTTATTTCAACATTTATAGCTCTGTCCAGACAGACCAGTTGGATGCAGTACAGATAGACACTCAGGAGCCCTGAGTGTGACGCACCAGTGCTGTGTCTAACTTGGGACAAGATCACTGAGCTGCTTGGAGTCTCGGTTTCCCCTGTTAGAATGTGAGCTCCAGAAGAGCAGGATTGTATTCAGTCAGGCAAACAAGCCCGCACGTAACTCAGCAGGATCTGGCACCTAGAGACGTGCTCAGTAAATATTTACTAAAGTGACGAGTGTGTAAGATGAGGATAGTACCTTCACCTTTTTGGTGCAAATTAAATAAGATAATAGATAATGTAGCTCTCTAAATTTAGAATAGTATTTTCACTTGAGAACTGCGTTAAGTTATTAGTATTGTTGCTAATCAATACAGGTCATATATATTTTTAAAAATAAGTCTGTTCTTTTCTATATGATTATTAGTATTTAGAAACGGCATTTATTCAGTAAGGCAAAATTTTTTATTTGTGATTAACATTCACTATAAATGTAGGAACAAATGTCTACTTGTAATTATAATTTTTAAAAAAATATTAGCGAAAGTTTGTATTTTGCTTGTGTACGTTACGTTCTTTGGTTTAGAAACAACGAGGAGGGTGAGGTGGCAAGGGTGATATATTTTTAATCTGTAGTGTAGTTGTATTTGTTTGTTTTCTGCTCACCTGTTTTAAATGCAATGCATTTTATTATATTTACTTAAAAAATTTTTAGTTATGCTATTCCAGAAGAAGGAGATATTTTGAAGTTTAACTCCAAATTTGAATCTGGGAATCTGCGCAAAGTAATTCAAATTAGAAAGTAAGTCATTTAAAATTTTCTGATTTTTGTATGTGCACAGATATTTTCCTAATTTTCATCAGATTTCTTTATTTTCTATTTTCAGAAATGAATATGATCTTATTCTGAATTCAGATATAAATAGCAATCATTATCATCAGTGGTTTTACTTTGAAGTCAGTGGGATGCGACCAGGTGTTGCTTATAGATTTAACATCATTAACTGTGAAAAGTCCAACAGTCAGTTTAATTATGGTAAGACAATTTTCTTTCCCAATTTAGAGGGCATGCAGGCATCGTAATTGTAGGATAGAAGTTTTTTTTTTTAATCACTAACTTTTTAAAAAAGTTTTGGTATTCTTTTGTTTTCTCTAATTCTCAAAATTTGGATGTTTGTTATGCAAAATTTGAAGTAAACTAAGCTTTGCTTTGTTGGTGAAGAGTTAACCTTTGTATAGGCAAGCCCTTTAAAATGTAATTTGTATGGTTCATTTCCTCCAAATTGAATACAATTAAAGATTTATTATGTCTGCTGCTTAAAATCAAGTTTTTAATGTCAGTTCATCTAGAAGAAAATTACATAAGATAATCTTTTAATTTTGAATTTTGAATAGATTCATAGAAAGCTAAAATATTACAGAAGTTGCAGAAAGGTCCCATGTTCTCTTTACCAAGTTTCCTCCTGTGATTACATCTTACATAACTGTAATACATTACCAAAGCCAGAATTTGACATTGGTACAATGTGGGTGCATAGTTCTGTGCCATTTTATTTCATTTGTAGATTCTTATAACTGTCACCACAGTCAAGATACAGAATACTTACATCACCACAAAGCCTTGTGCTACTCCTTTATAGTTGACCATTCAATATGATGTTAGCTGGAGTTCTCTGTCCATTTTTTTATCTAGTTGAGGAAGTTTCCTTCTATTACTAGTTTGCTGAGAGTTTTTGTCATGAACGGGTGTTCAATTGTGTCATATGCTTTTTCTGCATCAGTTGATCTGATTATGTAATTTTTCTTCTTTAGCCTGTTAATATGGTGTATTACGTTGATTCACTTTTGAGTATTGAACCAGTCTTTTTTATTCGTGGAATAAACTCAACCTGGTCATTGTGTATAATTGCTAATATGTTGTTAGGAATTTTTGTATTTATATTTAGGAGGAATATTGAACTATAGTTTTTTTCTTTTGGACTCTGTCTGGTTGTGGTATCATGGTAATACTGACCTCATAGAAGGAGTTGGGAAATGGTCCCTCCTCTTATTTTCTGGAAGAGCTTGTGTAGATTTGGTGTTAATTCTTAAGCATTTGGTGGAATTCTCCAATGAAACCATGTAGGCCTGGAGATTTCTCTTTTGGTAGTCTTTTAACTTAGAATTCAATTTCCTGAATAGTTTTAGGGCTATTCAAATTATCTGTTTCATCTTGAGTGAGTTGTGGTAGTTTGTGTCTTTTAGGAATTGATCCAATTCTTCTAAATTGTCAAATACGTGTGGAGTTGTTCATGGTATTCCCTTACTATCTTTTTGATATTTGCAGAGTCTGTAGTGATAGCCCCTGTTTCATTCTTGATAATAGTAATTTGTGTCTTCTCTTTGTTTTCTTTTGTCAGTCCCACTAGAGGTTTGTCAATTTTATTGACCTTTTCAAAGAACCAGGTTTTTGTTTCATTGGTTTTTCTCTACTATTTTTCTCATGAGACAATTTTATAAAACTCTGGTGGTGTACCAGCAAAACTCTTAAGTTTATAGCCTCATTTAAGGCTTTGTATTTAGTACTTTAATAAGTATAAAACTAACGGTTGTTATGCATCAGGTATTTATAGTCAAATATTATACCAGTGGAAGATGATATAATTGTATAAACTTAATATCAGTAATTTAAAATTGAAACATCAATTTCAAGTATTAAATCTGATAGTAGTAATTTTTGTGTAAAAGAAGAATTTTTTTCTGGCATACAAAGAGCCCACTTACATTGGGAGTTGAGGAGAAACAGATATATTGTGTATGTCAAGTTACCAAAATCTCAGAGGTCTCGATCATTTGTTGTAAAGATTGAAAAGCTTTTAACAACTGAGACATGAGTTGTCATAATCTGTTTCAAATAAATGTTAAAAGCATGAGTATGATTTTGCTGTTTAAGGGGGGCATTTCTGAAAATTGAAGCTTTCAGGAGTTGAAGAGCTTGTTCCCAATTGTCATTATTTATGTGAAAAATAGGAAATTTTATACAATGCTCTAAGATATTACTTCACACATATGGGATAAAAGTTTTAGATTCATTAATTTAATATAATAATTATAGGAAGATTAGGTAGCATAATATCTGGTTTAGTTATAAACATTTTTTAAAGTTTTTAAAATGTTTTAGTAATCTCATTTTAAATGATCTATTTTAAATATGTATGTTTTGACTAAGGATTCAGTGGTTATAATGATTGACATGAATAGTGATATGAATATTCTTGACAAAATCTATTTCACATTCTTTAATTTTGTGATTTTGGGGTATAACTACTAATCATTGAATGCCATTTCTTGAAACATTTGTTTGTTGATCTTTAACCTTCATATAACTTTAAAAATTACCTTACTTGAAATTCATTCAAAATGATACCAAATCAAGTAAAGAATCTCATGTTCTCCCCATTGAACCTGTAAGTATAATGCTAATATAATATTTTAGAGGGGAAAAAGACAACTAATTAAATGAGTTGTATTTATATTTTGAGTGCTCCTTAAGAGTAAAATATAAGGGCATTTTTATTCCTGAATTGATAGTCCATATAATTTTCAAATTGTAGTGTTACAGCTAGATGACATTTTTTTGCTCAATATATTTATTTACTCATTTTTATAAAATAGTACTTTTACTACTTTAAACTTCATTAAATACTTTAATTTTTAAAAGCATACATTGGAGCAATATTTCTGTTTTTAAAAAACCTATACTTCCATGTGAAATAAAATAACCTCTTCCTTTAGTCTCATTTTAAATTTAAAATGAATAAAATTCTATAACTAAAACTAAATCAAAGCAATGAGACAGATGGCTGATTTATTTTTAAATTTTCTCTCCTCCTTACCCCTTGCTCTTCGAGTATTCTTATATGTATATCACACTTTCCAAACTCACTTTGTAGAGAGTTTGGAAAACAGAATGGTGTTAAGAAGAAAATTAAAACCATCAACAACGCATTATCCAGAGATAACACATGCAATTTCATAGTCTGTATTTTAACCAAATATTGTATCATTAATATCTTTTCTGGTCACTAAATATTCCCCTGAAACAGAGTTTAATAGACGTCCTACAGAGATACTGTAACTTATTTATCCAAACCTTTCTTTGTTAGACGTTTAAGTTGTTTCTAATTATTTTCTGTTTTAAATAATGCTGAGTTAAGCATTATTGTACTAAATATTTGTGTATAATTATTTAGTTACAGATTCACAGAAGTGGAATTTCTTTGTCTGCTAGCTGTAAATGTGTTTTTTTTTTCTGATTATGAAAGAGTGGATCTTTAATGTGGGAAATTTGGTAAATTAAAAACAGTTTAGAGAAGTTTCCTTCTAGGAAGGAAAGAGAAAAGAAAATCACTGTGTAGCATTTTGTTGTCTATTTTTAAACTTACATCCACATAATTTTAAAATTAAATTTTATACTTTTATAGATTTGGGATTACAGTATGAAAAGTCATTTGTAAATTATACTTTTTTTACTGTACAGTATGTTGTAAAACATTTTCTTATGCCATTAAATATTTTCAACAACATATTTACTGATGTCTGTACAATATTCTATTGGGTATATACAATAATTATTTAAATGATAACAGATTGATGGGAATTTAAGTCTTTCAACATTTCAAAATTATATACTGTACTGCAGTAGATATCTGTAATTATTTGTTTTTGTGTATGTTTCTGATTATTGCTTTGCCATAAATTCTTCCAAGTCGAATTTCTCAAAGAAAATGAACATATGTTGCTGAAGACTAGGGAAAATGAGTACTTACAGTGCTGGTAAGAGTGTTAAATTCATTCAGCCTTGTGAAAGTGCTTTTGATAGTGTGCTTTCAGTGTTTATTTTTAACTTCATCCATCCAGGATTTATTCTGGTATATTCTGTGAATTGGAATCTTTCTTAATCCTATTAGTAGTAGTGGGTGGGAAACGTCGCTGAGAAGACATTGTACATCATTACTTTGTTATAGCTGTTATAGAAAATGGTCAGATTAGTAAAAACAGATGAGAAACTGGTTGGTAAGTTATCACTATCACTTGCTCCTAGTTCCTAACTTTTTGATTTTGGGTTGAATTATTCTGACCTCTTAGTCATATTTTATGCTCCTTTTGGTTAGAAACACTGCCATTCTCAGAAGCAATGGTCCTAACTATACACTAGCTGTTGTTTGGGGGCCATTTGTTGCTCTAGTACCACTTGATTTTAATTATTCTGACCTTTTAGTCTAGTGTAACATCCTTGTTGCTCTAGTACCACTTTGTTTTTTAATTATCTTAACTTTATAATATAGTTTAACATCCTGTTGTCTTTTTCATAAACAATTTAAAAACTTTTTCACCTATTTTTCCAGAATCGTTTATTCTAAATATTATTCAGGATAATTTTATTAAGTGCCAAAAAATTTCCATTGCATTAAACTTGTAGAATAATTTGGGAGAAATTGAATTTTTTGTATTAAGTCTTGCTGCTAAGGTGTATAGTGTTGTTTATTCAAGTTTTTTATGCTCTCACCTAAGTTTTCTTTCTAAGTTCTATACATTCTATTTGCCTTCATTCTTAAGTATTTTATGTATTTTTTGTTTTTCTGTTGTGAAAGAGTACTCCTCCCTATTTTCAAACTTGTTATTATTTAAGAAAGCTATTAACTTTTGTATCTTTTACTTGAAAATCAACTTCTTTAACTGAACTTTCCTATTAGTTATCGTAGTTTCTCAGTTGATACTTTGGCTTTTCTTGGTAGGTCCCTAGAATTTCTCCTTATCCACGGTTGTGTTGTGTATCTGTCATTGCTTTTGAATAGAACTTTGAGGATGTTTAAAATAAATTAGAGACTGGGCATCCTTGTTTTATTTTGACGTTAATGCGAATGCTGCTAGTATTTACATTAAGTATGTTAGCTCTTGCTTTGAGATACATATTCTTTTTTATGGTAAAGAATTTCTATTTTTACTAAGTTTTAAAAATCAGAATTATTTTGTTTTTTGCATTTATCAATGTAATGGGACCATCTAATACTATGAACTATTGATGTGCTGTATTATATTAATAATGTTCCTAATATTAGACCATCCTTGGGTTTCAGAAATAAGTCCACTTTGCCATGTGAGTTAATCTTTTAATATACAACTATTTTGATTTGTTAGTATTTTGTGTAAAGGTTTTACATCGTTGGTCATAAGTTAGACAGGTCCATTTCCTTTTTGTAGGATTGTCTTTGTCCAGTTTTGGAAGCAGTTGATGCTAACTTTGAACACTTAAATGAAAAGGATTTCATTTCCCCACCCTGTGTTCTGGAGCAGTTTAAATAGCATTTATATGTTTTAATGAAATTTGGAAAGAGTGCACCTCTAAAACTGTCTGATTCTGTGCCTCTTTTGGGTGGGAGCGGGAACGTCTGGATAACTTTTTTAGTTTTTTGTGACTCATTATGGTCTAATTTTCTATTTCTTACTGCGGTAATTTATCTTTTCTTATATAAGTGACATTTAGATTTTCAAAATTCCCTAGCAGAGATTTCTGCAGTATGTGTACTTGTTCTCTCGCTTGTTTTCCTTTTTGTGTGTGTGTGCTTAATGATTTGTTTTATTTTATTATTTTAATAACCTGGCTCTTGGTTTTATCATTATTTCCTTTGAAAGTTTTTTTTTATTTATTAATTTCTCTCTTTTCCTTCCTGCAGGTTGATTTTGTTTTCTCTTTCTAACTTCTAGTTTATTTACTTAAATTTATTTTTGTTTGATGATCAGACGTTAAGTTTTGAATTTGCTCTTGATTACAATTTAATTCTGTCCAGCTTTTAATATTAAGACCTCCTGTTATTTTTCAGATTGCCTCCAATTGTATGTAGTTTTGGTTTCCTTTTTGATCCAAGAGTTATTTAGGAAAGGGCTTGTTATATTTTTAATTGGTTAAATCATTTTGGTTAAAATTTTTCTCATTACTTTAAAATTTTAATCAGTTTTGTTCACAGACGTGAAATTTATGATTTGGAATAATTTTTCATGGCTTGATATCTGGTCAGTTTTTGTTTTCGTGAGCACTTGGAAAATAATATGTATTCTCTGTTGGCAACATAATTTAATAGACATTGGTAGTTTAGGGTTGTAAATCCATTTATTCAGTTTTCTGTATCTTTATTTTTTATCTTCTCTATCTGCCTAAAACTTAAAAAATATTAACAGTCTTTCAGTTCTCTTGTGTTTCTGTCATGTCCTTATTAAATTTTTTTTTTCTATTTTAATGCAGTATTATTTGGCACATAGTTTCTAACTTTTCCATATTTCTTTTGTGTATACCCTTTAATAGTACAAAATAGTCATATTTATGCCATTCAGTATCTTTTGCCCTGAATTCTGTTTTTTGTATTATTTTGGTTTGAATTTGCTTCATATGTTTTTGCCTGTTGTTTCTTGTAAATAGAAGTTCATTTTTGAAGAACTTTTGAAGAAGAATAGCATTTTGTTGTTCGACCCTTGTCTTTTAATACTTGCTTTTAACCTATTTAAAATTTTCTTTATAATTGACATGTTTGGTTATTTTATGCTTTCTATTTTTGTGCTTCTTTATTGTTTTCTTTATCTGTGATTCTTTAAGGGACTTCAAGGTGTAGTGCAACAGTTCTTTTAGCTGTGGGAATCCAAAATATATATATAAAAAAATAGATCATGAGGCATTGGATTTTTTTTAGTCCTTCTCTATCTTCTTTAAGTTTAGCAGAGATTTCTCCCAGATTCTGACAAAGGTTGTCTATAGTGACTTTTCTTTTTATTTCCATATATTTGTAAATATTTAACTAGGGAGTTGGTAGAAACGGTAAAAGGAGCTGTTAGGTAGATGTATTTTTTTTTTAAGAAACCCTGTCATTAGATTTGTTAATACAACATAAAGCAAATCTTGGTTTGTTTTTAACATCAATAGAGTTAGAAGAAGAAAGGGACTGATATTTTGGTAAACTAGAATTCAACATTTTAAGAAATTGTAACCAGCTATGTAGTTAATGTTACTGTCATCAGATTCATTTTGAATTCACTTCATGGATGGTACTGATGACTGAAGAAAATATTTGTAGTGGAAACTTCTTCAGCTGGAAGGATTGATTTAATTGTCGTATGTGACTGAAATCAGGAGATAATATTAATTAGGAAAGTGGCTTATTGTCTGTAATTTTTTTTTTTTGATTGGGACATGCTGGTTGGGAAAGTATTTATGTCTTGGATTCTAGCAAATGTACCCAGTAGAGGTCTTGTTCTTTGGCAATACCCCCGAAAAGGGGCAGAATGACCGTGCTTTTGTTTTTCAAATTGCCCTTTTCTTAGGGAATTTTTAGGTGATTTTTATTAATACTTAGTTTTCTCACAAATGACCCATCTTATTTGTGAATTTATATTTGAGCGTTTATGTCACTATATAATAGTGATGTATCTGTTGTAACCCATCACTCTGTCTCACCCCTGCCCCATTACTTGAAAGGGGTTTGCTCAAATTACCACTAGATGGCAGTCTTGCATTTTTGCAACTTGGAGCCTTAGTTGAAGCTCTTTCTCATTTTCTCTCCCTTTGCCCCTCCTCCCCCACATCTTGCAGATATTTGAGGATTTTTAGCCACCTTCTTACATAAATTGAACGTGTGTGGAACCACGTGACAAAATAGAATTTCGGAGACTAGTCTGTAGCATTCCCACCTTGCCCACGTTAGTTAATTCCAACCTCTGAAGTTGAGCTGAGCTCTCTCTTGACTAAGGAAGTCTTTCGTGACTCCCCAGACTGGAGTTGTCCGCTTGATAAATGTTGCTTGCCATTTTTTCCTTTTAGGGTGCTCTTCACAGTTTTATGTAGTTTAAGTGGCCCCCCACCACCACTTGTTTGTAAATTCCAGGAAATCAGGGACAGTGTCTCTGTTGCTAACCACTGTATTTATTGCACGGCATTTACTAGATGTTCAGTAAATCTTTTTTAAATGAATGAGGCAATGGATAGATGAACTATGAAGAAGATCCCATTAGAAACATAAAATGAACATGTACGAAATGTAGCAGTCCCCCCTTATTCATGGGGATATGTTCCAAGACCCCCAGTAGATGCCTGAAACCATGGATAGTTCTGAGCCCTATATATATTATTCCTTTTCCTATACATGCATACCTATGATAAAATTTAATTTATAAATTAGGCACAGTAAGATAGTAACGATAACTAATAAAATAGAACAATTATGACAATATACTGTATTAAAAGTTATGTGAATATGGTCTCTCTCTCTCAAAATATTGTGCTGTGCTCACCCTTCTTGTGATCATGTAAGATGATAAAATGCCTAGGTGATGAGATGAAGTGAGGTGAATGATGTAGGGATTATGACATAGCATTAGGCTACTGTTGACCTTCTGACAATACATCAAAAGGAGGAAGGAGGATCATCTTCTTCCAGACTGCAGTTGACCACGGTTAACTGAAACTTCGGAAAGCAAAACCACGGATAAGGGGTGACTACTGCGTATGTTAAGAAGACTCTAGTTCAATTTATGATCATCAACATTTTCTAAATATTTTATTTGAAATAATTTCAAACTCACAGAAAAGTTGTACCCTTTATCCAGATGTGGATCATCTGCAATGATGCCCCATCACCCTAGAATACTTCTAGTATATTTTCTACAAACAATGGCATTTTTCTGTATAACTACAGTACAACTATCAACATCAGGAAATTATTACTGATACATGAATTCCATCTAATCCTTATAACTCCATTTAAATTTTGCTTGTTTTCTCAATAATGTCCTTAATAGCAAAATTATTCGGCTCAAACCACATGTTGTATTTAGTTGTCAAGTCTCTTTAGACTATCTTAGCGAGGAACAGTTTTGCAATCTTTAACATTAATGACCTTGACACTTGAAAATTATAGGACTCTTATTTGTAGAATGGCTATCAATTTGGAGTTGTCTTATATCCCTCATGATTTGATTTAGGTTAGGTGTCTTTGGCAGGAATATCAGAGAAGTTGTGTTGTGTTCTGGTGCCACAGGATTTTGTTTGTCCCATTACTGATAATAATCATTTTATCACTTGATTAAATTGGCGTCTGTCAGGCTTTTCCATTTTAAAGTTACCCTTTTTCTCTTTGTAATTAGTATTTTATGTGGGGGTGCTTTGAAACTATGTGAATATCTCATTCCTCATCAAGCTTTCAATATGTTAATATCAGTATAGAATTGGTTTCCTATTTTACTCAGTGGGTTGCAATTTGTTGCTCTTATTCATTTTGACACTCATAGTGTGCAAGATTTGGCCAATGGGATCCCTTTCATGCTGGTTTGTGTGTCCTTTTAACATGTCCCCATCATTCTTGATGGTTGTCTTGCTTTTTGGCACAATGTGATGTTTAAGGCTTATCTTGCCTTTCTCTGTCCCGGCCTGGCATCGATCATTTCTTCAAAGAGCTCTGGTTTGTTTTAGTGGAGAATGATATTTAAAAACCAAGATCTATGTGCATAGTGGTGCACATTGTTATTGGACCTCTCAGTGGACAGAATTAGGGACTATATGGTTGTAGATACAGAAATTTTCATTTGTAGTAGTTTATATATATATATATATATATATATATATATATATATATATACACATATATGTGTGTGTTTGTGTGTGTGTATGTGTTATGTACATACACACACATACACACACAGTTTCTCCATGAGGTCACACTGATACCTTCAATTCCACAGGTTTTATTCTAGTTTTCTTTCTGTATTTACAACTTCCTTTTACAACATGGAGAATTTGGGCTTCCATTATCCTTAATATATTTACTTATTTGATCAGTTCCAGTGTATGTACCAATCTCTCTGCTGCTCTTTCGGACAAACGCCCTGCTCACCCCATTCAGGGTCTGACACCCAAATCAGCCTCTCTTTCCACCCCCAGCATGGATTCCCTTCATTTTTGTTTTTAATTTCTAGTTTTATTATATGGTGGTCAGAGAGTTTTGTTCATAATATTTCTCTTTTATGGAACTTACTGACGTTTCCTTTTGATTCAGTATATGATCAATTTTTGTGACTATTCCCCATGCTCTTAGAAGAAGGTACATTCTCTGTTATCAGGTTGTAGTGTTCAAAATATATACATAAGATTTGCCTTATTGATTACGTTATTTAGATCTTCTATATACATATTCTTAATTTTTGTTCAATTTGTCTGTCTTGTACAGAGAGTGGTGTGTTAAAGTCTACTATAATTAGTATGTTTCTTTCTTCTGTAGTTTCTGCTTTATGTAAGAGATTGTCTTATCTGGTGCATATATATTGGGTATTGTTATATTTCCACTGTGAATTGTGACTTTTAAAGTTCTTTCTTTGCCTCATTTAATATCTTTTGGCCTGAAATCTACTTTGATCTCGAGATTTCAACCTCTGCTTTATTGTTTCTGTTTGCCTAGTATATTTTTGCCCATTTTTCCACTATAGGTAATTTAATGTTTGTTATATTCGGTCTTCTAGTAATACTGAAGGCCTGGGGCTTGTGTGGTTTTATTTGTGCTTCTTGTCGAATTTATTTATTTTTTGTTGGTGAGGAAGTGTGGAGAGATTCGGATTCAAGTTGCTACCATTATCTTCCAGACCAAGAATTGGATCTTCTTGCTTTTAGTATAAATCTCTGCTGTGATACTAGCCATATTAGAAGCATGTATTTTTTATCTGTAAAGTCACTGAGTCCAGATAACATATGCAGCTTGTGATAGGTGCCTTCAGGTTATTTGAGCTCCATTTTAAACCCTTCTTGTCTTCCTCATCTGTTGAATGAGGGTGTTAGCTTCAAATTGAAAATTTTATGAATCTGTGATTCATAGTACGTTTGATGATCAGGGCCTAAAACATTTTATCTCTCTTTGTATCTGCACTTGTTATTGAGCATATTCTCAATACAACTTTGGCCTTTACTTGGATATTATTAGAGGCCAATGCCATTGGATGCTGGTGTCACTGTGGCAATTTAATAATTTGATTGTCTATATTCAAGTGACAAGATTGACAGTTCTTAGCATATTTGTTTTATGCACATAAAGGTTTATCCTTTGGCTAATGATTAAATCAATTACTCAAATATAGCCCTTCTATATCAGGTCGAGTAGGTTGCGGTCTATGAAGTCTGAGTTAATTCATTTGGTCGATTTTTACTGGGGCAACCTGTTTTGTTAAAATGGTTTTTATTATAGTCAGAATTTTCAAATATAACTCCCTTCATTGTGACCAGAATTAACTAGTATTTTAAGAGTAATATAAGAATATATTGGGGTTTTTTTTGCCTGAGGAAGAGTCACCCTGAGCTAACATCTGTGCCAGTCTTCCTCTGTTTTGTATGTGGGTTGCTGTCACAACATGGCTGATGAGTGGTGTAGGTCCTTGCCTGGGATCTGAACCCACAAACCCCAGCTGCTAAAGCAGAGCGTGCCGAACTTAACCACTATGCTGCGGGGCCAGCCCAAGAATATATTGTCTTTTATAAAATTGGAACACTTCAGATAAATCTAATGTGCCCTTTGACCTCAGCCTGAACCTTGTTGCACCTTACTATAGTTAACCATTGTTATGAGTTTTGTGTGTCTGGAGGAGATTGAAGTTTCAGATTGAAATGGCTCACTGAATCTAGGAAGAAATAAGGAAGACAGGAATCTTTTATATGTACCAGTGAAATACTTGAGTTTCAAGTAAAGAGATAATCTTAACATATTTCCACTTTAAAAGAACTGGTTACTTAAAATAATGATAATAATAACAGCAGCTAAAATTTATTGAATATTTACTCTGTGCCAGGCCCTCTGTAAGTGCTCACACAGGTGATACTCTTCATCCACACAACAGACAACCCAGTAAGGTTGCTACCCCCATTTTACAGAAGAGAAAAAGGGGGCATTAGTGGTTTAGTAGTCTGCCAGGATCACCTGATATGTCGTGCAGTGGGAATTCAAACCCAGGAGTAGTCTGGTTGCGGATTGCATGCTGTTCACCACGATGTTGTTCTGTGTGTGAAAAAAATTGTTAGTATTGGATTTCTAATCTGTGGCACTGGAAGCTAGAGGACAACCAAACGTCTTTTGCTAAATCTGTCATTTGTCACTGCCAACAAACTACATCTTTTTGTAAAATTTGCTACCCCTGAACCCACTCTAAGGAAAATAAATGAGCAAGAAGATCTCAAGATAGAAGACTTGGAATTTGTTAAATGTGTTAAGTAAAAATGTTCCAAAGGGGATGATCTGGGAGAATTGAAATTTAACTTGTCTTGGTGAGATTGCATAGTTATCTGATTTGATGTAGTATCAGAGAAATATCAGTTAATCATGACTATTAGGATGGGAAGTGGAATTGAAAAGCGCAAAGGAAATCTTCCAAATGATGGAAGAAGAAAAGGAACTGTGGGGAAATGCAACCAAGCTGGTAAAATAAGAAGGTGAGAAGGAGAAAAAAACATTTAATAGTAGAAAGAAAATAAGATGGAAGGAATGATATGAAATGTATATCTGTCATCACTATGCATGAGCTGAAATGTCCTCAAAAATCAGATATTGAAAGTCACACAGTTTAGGGGAGAGAGAGAATTAATTAAATAAATGACAAAGAAAAGTTGAAAATGAATGATAGGTCAGAGATAAATTAGGCAAATGCAAATAAAAGCAAAAGTGGTAATATTATCAAAGAAAAATTCAAGGTCAAAATCACTGAATAGATGTGTATTTACAAGTGGCAATCCTTGAAGATGCTATAATAATCACAAACTTTTTTTTATTGAGATATAATTGACATATAACATTAGTTGCAGGTGTATAGCATAATGATTCAATATTTGTATATATTATGAAATAATCACCACAGTAAGTCTGGTTAACACCCCACCACATATAGTTACAAATATTTTTTTCTTGTGATGAGAACTTTTAAGATCTGTTCTCTTAGCAACTTTCAAAAATACAATATAGTATTATTAACTGTAGTCACTGTGCTATACATTACACTGCCATGACTTATTTATTCTATAATTGGAAGTTTGTACCTTTTGACGACTTTCACCCATTTCGCCCAATCCCTATCCCACCGCGTCTGGCAACCACTGATCTGTTCTTTGTATCTGAGAGTTTGGGTTTTGTTTGTTTTTTTTTAGATTTCACATATAAGTGAGATCATACAGTACAGTTGTGCATTGCTTAACAACAGGGGTACATTCTGAGAAATGCATCATTAGGTGATTTCTTTCTTGTGCATGCATCATAGAGTGTCCTTACACAGACCTAGATGGTATAGCATACTATACAGTGAGGCTATATGGTACTAATCTTAGGGGACCACTGTCGTATGTGCAGTTAGTCATTGACTGAAATGTCATTATGTGGCACATGACTGTATTTATCTTTCTCTGTCTGACTTATTTCACTTAGCATAATGCCCTCAAGGTCCATCCGCATTGTGACGGATGGCAAGATTTCATTCTTTGTTATGACTGAATAATATTCCACTGTATGTGTGTACCACATCTTCTTTATCCATTCATCCCTTGATGGACACTTAAGTTGCTTTTATGTCTTGGCTGTTGTAAATAATGCTGCAGTGAACATTGGGGTGCTTATATCTTTTTGAGTTAGCATTTTCATTTCCTTCAGATAAATACACAGAAGTGGAATTGCTGGATCATGCCATAGTTTCATTTTTAATTTTTGAGGAATCTTCATACTGTTTTCCGTAGTGACTGCACCAATTTACATTCCCACCAACAGTGCACAAGGGTTCCCTTTTCTCCACATTGTCACCAACACTTGTTATTGTCTTTTTGATAATAGCCATTCTAGCACATGTGAGGTGATAACTTATTGTGGTTTTGATTTGCATTTCCCTGATGATTAGTGATGTTGAGCACCTTTTCATGTAGCTTATGGCCATCTGTATGTCTCTTTTGGAAAAATGTCTGTTCAGATACTCTGCCCATGTTTTAATCAGGTTTTTTTTTTTTTTGCATGATTTGTGTGAGCTCTTTATAAATTTTGGATGTTAACACTTTATCAGATATTTGATTTGCAAATATTTTCTCCCATTTGGTAGGTTGCCTTTTTGTTTTGTTGGTTTCCTTTGCCGTGCAGAGCACAGACCTTTATACAACACAACAATAGCCATAACCACATGGCACCCACATAGGTAGAGCAAAAGTTCCAAGAAATACAACTTGATTAGAAGACAGTTATTTAAGAATTTAAGATACCCCTTTCAGACTTTGACGTATCAAGAAGACAAAACATATGCAACAATATGAGAATTTGAATAATATAGTCAACAGCTCGATTTTTGCATTCATTAGGATCCCATTTTAAGAACATATTTGAAGATGTGCTTCAGTCAGCTGAGAGTAAAATTTAAGATATGAGATAGAAGAAAAGGTGAAACTGATCTGGGGTTCCAGTGAAGAGAAATAACAGGATGAAAGCTGAGGAACATTCCTTGAATTAGAATTGCAAGTTAGTAGGATCTTGTAATTATGTCTTTAAAAAAGTGAAATGGATTCTAAGAAGTGTTATGAGATGATATGATTAAGAAACTCAGAAATATTAGGGATATGAGGGAAGAAGGCCCATGTATCTTCTCTCATAGAAGGATAAAACAACAGGAAAACCTTGCTGAAAGTCATGCTGAAATATGAAAAAAATCAAATGTCACATGAATTGGAGTATTTGATGATGTGCATGAAAGAATCTGTTTGAACTAGACCCTGGAAATACTTTATTTTGGGAACTTGCACCCTGGCTTTGCAGTGAAATGAATCTTAATGTAAGTACTGTTGTTTTTCACCTTTTACAATCTGCTTTATAGAAGAAGCACACGAAGTTATCTTCCTTATGTTCATGAAACATTTAAAGCTTTTTGTATATTTTGTTACAGAGAAAACTTACTGGTTATTTTTAAAAAATCCAGAGATTTTATAGATTTCATTGTGATCCAGAATATTAGTAGAAATCAACAAAAAGTCCACAGAAAATCGGTACTTGGAAATATGTAATCTTGTTCCTTAAAAATAAATCTGGACCTGCTTGTAGCCGAGAAAGAAGTATATTGGGTGGAGGAGGAGAGGGGGCGGGACATCCTGGAGTCTGGTCTCTAGTGAAGGCAGAAAGCAGCTTCCACCTGGCAACCCCACCCCTGCTGGAGCCCAGGGACACTCCCAGTTCCACTCTGCCCTGAGCACCTCAGCCTGCCCTTCACAAAGTGAAGAAAAGCTGAGAAGTGACGTCAGCAATTTGGTGGAGAGAGCTGTTCCCTTTGTCTCTCCCACTTTGAACTACAACTAAAAGGACATTCACTGATTAGCAGAGGATACCCACATAGCACACATCAGGATGCCTGAGAGACCCTTGCAGCTATACCTCTGAAGGTGGATGGACTACCCCACAAGGAGGTGGTGGAGATAGATGAGAACCCTCTGGACCCCAGGTAGTGCAGCACATGTGTGCGGCTGCTTTCCCAGCTGGAGCAATCATAGCACCACTGTGGTCCTGAGGCTGGGAGCGTGCCTCGGCGCAACTGCGGAAACAGGTGATGGCAGCCCTGAGCTGCTGTGTGATCGCTTCCCCATCTGGTGGGAGAGTCCTCAGGGCCATGCAGCCCACAGAGAGCTGTGCAGGCTTGAACTCAGTGGGGAAGCCCCACCCACCAAGCACAAAGGCTGGTGTGACCTAGGAGCAGACTGTGGTGGCAGAGCTGCCCCCAGGGCAGACAAACTCCCAGCTGCCATGAACGCTCATAGCACCACTGTGGCCCCAAGGAGGGGAGCACAACTTGGCGGGTCTGTGGGAGCAGGCAGCAATAGCCCTGAGCCCCCATGTGATCACTCTTTCATCCAGTGAGAGAATCCACAATCCCACCATGGTCCCAGGGAATGGTTTTGTCTTGGTCCCAGAGGGGAGGTCCCGCCCACCAAGCACAATGGCTGGTGCCACCTAGGAGCAGACAGCGGGGGAAACCAAAGAAGCTCCTGGCAGGCGTGAATGCCCGTAGCGGGGGAGCACAACTTGGTGGGACTGTGGGAGCAGGCGGCAGCAGCCGTGAGCCCCCGTATGACTACTTTCCCCTTTGGTGGGAGACCCCCACAGGGCTACTGCAATCCCAAGGAATGGCCCAGGTTTGGACAGCCACAACTGACAGGGATTGCAGCATTGGGCTCAGACTACACAGCTCCTGCCCCCCTGAAGTGGTGGCAGGTGGAACCTGCATACAGAAACTATCACTATACGTCAGCACAAATCCACTCCATCAAATGGTATAAAGAAATATATTAATACTCCAGACCAGAAGGAAAAGGACAAACATGCAGAAATTAATCCTGGAGGCATGGAAATCTACAGGCGACACAGAATTCAAGACAGCCATCATAAGAAAACTCAGCAAGTTACAAGAGAAGTCTGAAAGAAAGTTCAATGAAATCAGGAACCAAATTACTGAACAGAGGGAGTTCTTCACAAAAGAGATCAAAACTATAAAGAAAAATCAATCAAAATTGTTAGAGATGAAAAACACAATGGATGAGATAAAGAAAAACCTGAAGTCCTTAAACAACAGAGCTGACAGTATGGAGGATGGAATTAGCAATCTAGAGGATAGGAATACAGAAATGCTTCAGATGGAGGAGGAGAGAGAACTTAGACTAAAAAGAAATGAAGAAACTCTCTGAGAAATATCTGACTCAATTAGGAAATACACCATAAGGATTATAGGTATTCCAGAGGGAGAAGAGAGGGAAAAAGGAGAGAACTTGTTCAAAGAAAAAAATAACTGAGAACTTCCCAAACCTGGTGAAAGAGCTGGAATTACATGTAAAAGAAGCCAACAGAACTCCTAATTACATCAATGTAAAAAGACCTTCTCTAAGGCATATATTAGTAAAGCTGTCAAAAGTCAATGGCCAAGAAAAAATATTAAGGGCAGCAAGACAACAGAAAATAACCTACAAAGGAAGCCCTGTCAGGCTTTCAGTGGATTTTTCAGCAGAAACTTTGCAGGCTAGGAGAGAGTGGAATGATACACTCAAAATTTTGAAAGACAAAACCTTTCAGCCAAGAATACTATATCCAGAGAAAATATCCTTCAGACATGATGGAGAAATAAAAACTTTCCCAGATAAACAAAAGCTGAGAGAGTTCACTGCCAGAGGACCCCCCTCTACAAGATTTGATCAAGAAGGCCCTCATACCTGAAGAAAAAAGAAAGGGTTTACAAAGGCTTGAGCAAGGCAATAGATAGGCAGACAAAATCAGGAGATAGCAACTCTCTTCCAGAATAGATTAGCAAACACTTAATTATAACTCTAAAGATAAAGACAAGGAAAACATTGAAAAATAAATATTATCACTTCATTTTAACTAGAAATTCACAACACATAACAGAATAAGTTGTGAAAACAATAGCTAAGAAGGGGAAGAGGAAAAGGGATGAAACCTGATTAGACTAGAGGAACAAGAGGCTATCAGGGAATGAACTATCTCATCTATGAGATCTTTTATACAAACCTCACAGTTACCACTAAACAAAAAATCAGAACAAAGATACAGATGAGAAATAAAGAGAAAACCATCATAGAAAGCCACCAAACTGGGGCCAGCCTGGTGGTGCAGCAGTTTAGTTCACGCTTTGGCAACCTGGGATTTCGCAGGTTCGGATCCCAGGCACAGACAGACATTTGTCAAGCCATGATGTGGAGGCGTCCCATATAAAGTAGAGGAAGATGGGCACAGATGTTAGCCCAGGGCCAGTCTTCCTCAGCAAAAAGAGAAGGATTGGCAACGGATGTTAGCTCAGGGCTGGTCTTCCTCACACACACAAAAAAGAAAGCCACCAAACTGAATTAGTAGTCTGAAATACACAAGACAAGAAACAAGGTAAATACATAACAACTGAAAAGCAATAAAATGGCAGCATTAAGCCCCCATATATCAATAATCACTCTAAATGGAAATGGATTGAATTCTCCAATCAAAAGACACAGAGTGGCGGAATGGATTAAAACAACAAGATTCAACAGTTTGCTGCCTCCAGGAAATACATCTTAGCTCTAAAGACAAACACAGGCTTAGAGTAAAGGAATGGGAGATGATACTCCAAGCCAATGAGAAACAAAAGAAAGCAGGTGTTGCCATCCTTACATTAGACAAAGTAGACTTCAAGATAAAAAAGGTAATGGGAGACAAAGGGGGGCAATATATAATGATAAAAGTGACACTCCACCAAGAAGACATATCACTTATACATGTATATGCACGCAACACAGGAGTACCAAAGTACATAAAGCAACTATTAACAAACCTAAAAGGAGATATTAACAAGAACACAATAATAGTAGGCGATCTTAACACCGCACTTACATCAATGGATAGATCATCCAGACAGAAAGTCAATAAGGAAATAGTGGACTTGAACAAAAAACTAGCCCAGATGGACTTAATAGATATATGTGGAGCACTTCATCCAAACACAGAAGAATACACATTTTTCTGAAGCGCACATGGAACATTCTCAAGGATAGACCATATGTGGGGAAACAAGGCAAGCCTCTTTAAATTTAAGAAGATTGAAATCAAAAGAGGCATCTTTTCCAACCATAATGCTATCAAGTTAGAAATCAACTACAAGAAAAAAGTTGGGAAAGCAACAAAGATGTGGAGACTAAACAACATGCTACTGAACAACCAGTGGCTCATTGAAGAAATTAAAGGAGAAATCAAAGACTATCTGGCAATAAATGAAGAAGAAAATACACCATACCAACTCATACAGGATGCAGCAAAAGTGGTCCTGAGGGAAATTCATAGCAATATAGGCCCACGTTAACAAGAAAAATCCCAAATAAGCAATCTTTTTTTTTTTTTTTTTTTGTGAGGAAGACCAGCCCTGAGATAACATCCATTGCCAATCCTCCTCTTTTTGGGGAGGAAGACTGGCCCTGGGCTAACATCTTGTCCCCATCTTTCTCTACTTTATATGGGACGCCTCCGTGGCATGGCTCACAAGCAGTGTGTGGGCGGGCGCCTGGGATCCGAACCTGTGAACCCCAGGCTGCCAAAGCACGAACTACACTGCTGTGCCACCGGGCTGGCCCCTCAAGTAAGCAATCTTAAACTGGACCTGACAGAATTAGAAAAAGAAGAGCAAACAAAGCTCAAAGTCAGCGGAAGGAGGGAAATAATAAAAATTAGAGCAGAAATAAATGAAATTGAAACCAAAAAAACAGTAGAAAGGATCAGTGAAACAAAGAGCTGTTTCTCTGAGAAGATAAACAAAATTGACAAACCATTAGCCAGACTCACCAAGAAAAAAGAGAGAGAAGGCTCAAATAAATAAAATTAAAAATGAAAGAGAAGAAATCACAACGGATACCACAGAAATACAAAGGAATATGAGAAGATACTGTGAAAAACTATGCCAATAAATTGGGCAATCTAGAAGAAATGGGTAAATTCTTAGACTCATACAACCTCCCAAAACTGAATCAAGAAGAAATAGAGAGTTTAAATAGACCAATCACAAGTAAAGAAATTGAAACAGTAATCAAAAACCTCCCAAAAAGTAAAAGTCCAGGACCAGATGGCTTCTCTGGTGAATTTTACCAAATGTTCAAAGAAGATTTAATACCTATCCTTCTCAAACTATTCCAAAAAATAAAAGAAGATGGAACACTTCCTAACACATTCTGGGAGGCCAACAACACTCTGATACCAACGCCAGACAAGGACAATACAAAGAAGGAAAATTACAGGCCAAGATCGTTGATGAACATAGATGCAAAAATTCTGAACAAAATATTGGCGAACTGAATACAGCAACATGTTAAAAAGATCATACACCAGGATCAAGTGGGATTTATACCAGGGAAGCAGGGATGGTTGAGCATCTGCAAATCAATCAGTGTGATACACCACATTAACAGAACAAGGAATAAAAACCACATGATCATCTCAATAGATGCAGAGAAAGCATTTGACACGATCCAACATCCATTTATAATAAAAACTCTCAACAAAGTGGGTAGAGAGGGAAAGTACCTCAACATATAAAGGCCATATACAACAGACCCACAGTCAGCATCATACTCAATAAAACTGAAACTGAGAAAAACTGAAAGCCATCCCTCTGAGAACAGGAACAAGACAAGGGTGCCCACTCTTGCCACTCTTTTTCAACATAGTCCTGGTGGTTTAGGCCAGAGCAATTAGGCAAGAAAAAAGGAATAAAAGGACTCCAAATAGGCAACGCAGAAGTGAAACTCTCGCTGTTTGCAGATGACATGATTTTATGTATAGAAAACCCCAAAGAATCCATTGGAAAACTACTAGAAATAATTAACTACAGTAAAGTTGCAGGGTACGAAATCAACTTACAAAAATCAGTTGCATTTCTATATTCCAATAACAAACTAACAGAAAGAGAACTCAAGAAGACAATCCCATTTACAATCGCAACAAAAAGAATAAAATATCTAGGAATAAATTTAACCAAGGAGGTGAAAGATCTATACAATGAAAACTATAAGACATTATTGAAAGAAGTCAATGATGACATAAAGAAATGGAAAGAAATCCCATGCACATGGATTGGAAGGATAAACATAGTTAAAACATCCATATTATGTAAAACAATCTACAGATTCAGTGCAGTCCTAATCAGAATCCCAATGACATTCTTCACGGAAATAGAACAGAGAATACTAAAATTCATATGGGGCAACAAAAGACCCCAAATAGCTAAAGCAATCCTGAGAAAAAAAGAACAAAGCTGGGGGCATCACAATCCCTGACTTCAAAATATGCTACAAGGCTATAGTAATCAAAACAGCATGGTACTGGTACACAAACAAACAGATCAATGGAACAGAATTGAAAGCCTAGAAATAAAACCACACATCCACGGACAGCTAATCTTTGACAAAGGAGCTAAGAATATACAATGGAGAAAGGAAACTCTCTTCAATAAATGGTACTGGGAAAACTAGACAGCCACATGTGAAAGAATGAAAGTAGACTTTTTTCTTTCACCATATACAAAAATCAACTCAAAATAGATCAAAGGCTTGAAGGTAAGACCTGAAACTATAAAACTCCTGGAAGAAAACATAGGCAATACACTCTTTGACACTGGTCATAGAGGATCTTTTCGAATTCTATGTCTACTCAGACAAAGGAAATGAAAGAAAAAGTAAATAAGTGTGACTTCATCAGACTGAAGTCTTCTGCAAGGCAAATGAAACCAGGATCAAAATGAAAAGACAGCCTACCAGCTGGGAGAAAATATTTGCAAATCACATATCTGACAAGGGGTTAATCTCCATAATGTATAAAGAATCCACTCAACTGAACAACAAAAAAACAAGCAACCTGATAAGAAAATGGGTGGGGGATATGAACAGACTTTTTTCCAAGGAAGATATGCAGATGGCCAATAGGCACATGAAAAGATGTTCAACATCTAATCATCAGGGAAATGCAAATCAAAACTGCACTAAGATACCACCTTACATCCGTTAGAATGGCTGTAATCACCAAGACGAAAAATAACAAATGTTGGAGAGGTTGTGGAGAAACGGGAACCCTAATTCACTGCTGGTGGGAATGCAAACTGGTGCAGCCTCTGTGGAAAACAATGTGGAGATTCCTCAAAAAATGAAAAATAGAAATACCTTATGATCCATGTATCCCACTACTGGGTATTTATCCAAAGATCATGAAACCAACAATCCAAATAGGCGTATGCACCACTGTGTTCATTGCAGCATTATTCACCATAGCCAAGAAGTGGAAGCAACCCAAGTGTCCATCAACGGATGATTGGATAAAGAAGATGTAGTATATATTTACAGTGGACTATTGCTCAGCCATTAAAAAAAACACCCCAAATTGTCCCATTTGCAACAACATGGATGGACCTGGAGGGTATTATGTTAAGCGAAATAAGCCAGAGAGAGAAAGACAAACACTGTGTGATTTCACTCATATGTGGAAGATAAACTAACACACGGACAGAGAGAACAGTTTGGTGGTTATCAGGGCCAAGGGGTTTTGGGGGGTGGGCACAAGGGGTGAAGGGACACATTTATATGGTGACAAAAAACAATGTACAACTAAAATTTCACAATGTGGTAAACTATTATGATATTAATAAAAAAAGAAAAAAAACTGGGGAGAAAATTTAAAAGTGATATAACAAATTATCTAGAACTGTGCTGTCCAATATGGTAGTGACTAGCTACATGTCGCTATTTAAATTTAAGTTAATTAAAAATTTGAAATTTACTTCTTTAGTGGCGCTAGGCTCATTTCCTGTGCTTAATAGCCATGTGTGGCTAGTGGCTGCTACATTGCACAGTACAGATATAGAACGTTTCCATTCTAGCAGAAAGTTCAATTGGACAGCTCTGATCTAGAAAGTACTGCAAAGGAGAACTCTTTATAGGCTTATGGATCATAGCTACACTCGTGTTTGGAAGGAAATTGAAAGCCTTTAATAACTTGCATTATTTAAAATAAAAAAGACTGAAAACAAGTAAACTAAGTACTCAATTTAAGAAATTAGAAAAACAAGGAAATAAACCAAAAGGAAGTAGGAGAAGAGAATTAATTTTTAAAAATGCTGAAACAGAAATAAAGTAAAACATAGAAATACCAAAATTGATTAATAAAAAGTAGAGGTTCTGAACAGACTACAACTGTTGAAAAGGAAATTAAAAATTTACGGATTTATTAGTCACCGTATCGAGATGGTATTCTAGCTGAATTACGTTTACCATTTAAAAAATAGATTGTACTTTTATTTATTCCAATAAATGATGGACAGCTTTTTAATATAGTTTTCTAAAGCTAGTGTAATCTTATGCCAATACTTGGTAGCGGTAATTTTTTAGAAAAAGACGAATTTTTAGATGTAAAAATTCTAAATGAGATTTTAGCTAATTTAATCATATACTAGTAAAAGAATAGCATTTTCTTGGAATGCAGAGATAGTTCACGATAGGGAACCTATCAACATAATTTATTGCATCAATACATTAAAGAAGAAAAGCCATATGATTCTATCAGTGGATGCTGAAAAGGCATTTGATAAAATACTTAAAACACTCAGGTGTTTTACATCAGGTGTAATAAGAATTATAGAAGAAACTACCCCTGTTGTGGAAATAATCATAGCACCTACCACAGAGGGTTGTTGTGAGGGTTTAATGACCTAACATGTAAAAATACTTAGAGCAGTGTCTGGCACATAGAAATTATTCAGTGATAGTTCTTTTTATTACTTAAACATGATAAAGCTGATTTGCAAAAAAAGTTGGCAAATATTGCTTCGAATGGCAAAACATTTTGATTGAAATCATGAACAAGACAGAGTTGTTCTTACCACTGCATTCAGAATTGTTTTTGAAGTTGTTTCATTTCTCTAAATACAGTAAAAGTAGAAAATGATGTAACTGATATAAATACTAAAAGAGAGGGTAAAATATTTTAAATTACAAGTGATATTTACATACCTAGAAAACACAAGCAACTACTAGACTAATAAAAATACTCAGAGATAAGTTTAACAAAATGGTTCTGTAGCAAGAAAATATCTTTAAGTTAGAATTTAAGGAAAGTTAAACCAGATCTCAAAAAAAATTATCAACCTTTCTAAAATTAACATATGAATTCCATTAATTCCAGTTAGAAACCTAGTACATTATTTTATGAAATTGGATAAGATGATTTTAAAGTTCATGTGGAAGGGATATTTCTAAAACTACCCAAGAAAATATACTATATATTTAATGCTGTTTTTGTTAACAGTCTCTCTTCCCCGCTTCAAATATGTATTTGTATGGAGAAGGTTGAGGAAGAAAACAATTGTGCCATTTTGGTGTCATTTTTGTCTTAACCTCAGTGTAGATGGGACTCCATGGGGCGTAAGAGTGGTGATCATACACTATTCTTTGTGTATTTTTTGACTGTCTCACTTGTTACAGGGAATATATATCCCTTGTTATTTTAATTGATCTAATATAGAAAAGGTAATAGAAATAAGTTTAGTGACTTTTCACTCGTTAAAGTTGTAATCCCATTTTAATTAAACTGGAAATAAAAGCGTATCATTGATTGACAGGAAATTTTAAAGACATTTCTCAGATTGGTTTTTTTTTTTTTTATTGCGAGGAAGACCAGCCCTGAGCTAACATCCACTGCTGATCCTCCTCTTTTTGCTGAGGAAGACTGGCCCTGGGCTAACATCGTGCCCATCTTCCTCTACTTTCTATGGGACGCCGCCACGGCATGGCTGACAAGCAGTGCGTCGGCGGGCGCCCACGATCCGAACCCACGAAACCCGGGCTGCCAAAGCGCGAACTTAACCGCTGCGCCACCAGGCGGCCCCTCAGATTGTTTTTTTAAACATAATTAAAAAATTAAGTGTGGTTTCTTTTAGCTTTCCTGAATGTTTGGTGTTTTCTATGATGGCAGGATTAATTTTTAACTCAAAAATGTTGAAAAGAATTTTCTTTTTTTTCTCTTTCTCTCTGTCAAAGGTATGCAACCACTCATGTATTCGGTTCAGGAAGCGTTAAATGCCAGACCATGGTGGATTCGTGTGGGGACTGACATTTGTTACTATAAGTAAGTATTCTAAGAATAATAGGACATCAGCTTACAGAAGGGGATATTAACTTCATTCTATTTCAATTTAAAGATAAAAAGTGGAGTTATTGCATTCTTTCAGTTGTGGTGATATGCTTTAGTATTACTTTTAGTAGCGAGTACTTTAAAATTTGAGATCCATTTAGTGGCTATATTTAGTGGAAATAAACTGTGTTGTGTGGACAGACAGACTTAGGTCCAAATCTTGTCTACACCACTTAGACAGCTATGTGTCCTCAACTTTTTTAGCTTTAAACCTCTGGAAACTTTATTGAATATAACTGAAATTATAAATTCTCGGAAATAATTTGGAGTGGGTTTTGTTGTTCTGATAATATTAAGTATAATTTGTTTCTCTTCTGCACACAAATGTTTACCTCATTTTAGTTTCCAAAATACTTTACCTGGCGTTGTGTTCCACAGTTACATTATACCAGTTTATACAGTTCAACTTTGACTTCACATAGGTGATATACTTATTGAGTTAGAAATAAGTGCTAGAAGTCATTTATTGCTTCAGTGGAATAATTGAATTATTCTTCAACTTCATGTCAAAGTAATCTAGGACTATCATATACCTTGCTTCCCATTTTTACTCTGTTTCTTCATGTAATGTTTCCAGATAACTTCCACTATTGAATGCACTTGACCTCCCTGTTTCTTCTCTGCTGTTAATCTTAATCCTGACATTGGTGGATTTTGACTTGTTATATTGTGTTTAACTAACACTAATGTTTCTTCCTTTTTGGTTTTGTCATTTAGAAAACTAAGACTAAGACTTCTAAGATTAAACTGTTTTTAATGGTTTATGGCAGGGCTTTGGAAAACTTAGGTCTTAAGTGCTATTACTTTCTGGGAAAGAAAATGCCAATGGAACTTATCTTAGTAGGGTTTTTCCCCCTACTTTTATTAGCAAAATAAATAGTAAATAAATGAGGAACAGAAATATAAGGTTATATGTAATTAATCCGCACCTGAATAAATTTCATATTTCTTTTAGTGGTAGGCTAACATAAAAATACTATCATTATTTATATTCTTCTCATAAAGTTGGAGTGTAGCAGTGATGATCTGGGCAGTGCTTGGTTAGATTTTGGCAGAATCATTTAGACTGTTAAAGGGTGAAACAGTGTTTTTCAAAAAGTATTATTTCTTTCATGCTTCTTCTTTTGCACAGTGGAAATCATCAATCAATGAACGCCTTTCTTTTTCATGTTGTGAATGGTCACAGCATGACGGGTGGTGGTTCTAGTCTGTGTAAGGGACGATGGCAAGGATTTTCATCGTTTACTTTAGTTTTTGTTTTTCTTTTGGCTGCTTCCAGATCTGGAACTGGAATTCGGGTCAATTCAACAGACATTTATTAACTACTTTCTATGTAACAAGCATTGTTCTAGTTGCTTTTCTGAAGCCTGAAATCCAGATAGTGAGAATTAAAAATCTACTGTTTTTGCATTGTCTTAACTTTTCACATCAACAGGTTCTTGATGCTTTTTTGTCTCATCTGTAAAATGAGAATAAGACTGCATTCCACCAGTGTAAAGAAGATAACCTATAAACTGCCGTGAAGCTATAATGTGGTGTTATAAATACCTTTCCCATTATTGTTAAAGTTTTGGGTGAAAAGAGTTGGCAGTGACTAGTTGTGTAACTTATTTTGCATTTCCCAAAGCCCTTAGGCACTTTGTCATTGAGTGTCTATTCAAGACATAGTGGCTAAGTTAATGAAGACTGTATCAGTTTGAAAATGCCTTGAAAGTTTACGTGCATGAGTAAATAATCTAAAGGTCATAGCTTTTCTTTAGTTCATGGCTTAAATAATACAAGGTGATTTGAAATTTTAGAAATTAAAATGATAGACAAAGCATTTTTAGGTCATCCTATGTTAGTGATATTTGAAGTCTGGAAAGTAAGGTGTAGTTTTAAAACCTTTTTATTATGGAAATCTTCAAACATTTACAAAAGCAGATAATAGGATAATGAGGCCCCATGTATTCATTACCCAGTTTCAGCAATTATCAGCACATAGTTAGTTTTGTTTTCGCTATACTTTCACCCCCATCTCCACACTGAATTTTTAAAAGCATTCCAGTTATCATATTTATCCATAAATACTTCAAAGATCTTTGTCTTTTAGAGATGCATTTAAGACAGTCTAACCACGATGTCATTTTTCACACCTAAGAAAATTCCTTAATATGATAAAATACCCAGTCAGTGTTCAGACTTCCCCAGTTGTCTCTTTTATAGTTGGTTTATTTCAATCAGACCAACCAAGTATCACACATTGCATTTGATTTTTGTTGATATGTCCCTTAACACTTTTTCAATTTGTAGGTTTCTTTTTTTTTTCTTTTTATTATCTCTCCTTTAGTTGTTGAAGAAACTGGATCATTTGTAGTGCAAGATTTTCCACATTTTGAATTTTGCTGATTGCATCCCTGTGGTTGTAACAAATTCTTCTTTCTCACCAGTTTCCTGTAAACTAGTAGATATATCTAGAAGCTTGATCAGCTTTGATTTTTAGCAAGAATACTTCATAGATGGTGCAGTGAATTCCTGCTGCATCACATCAGGAAACATCACGTCTAGTTCTTTTTCTTTTGTAATCTGAAGATTGCTAGTGAATTCAGGTTTGTCCCCTGAATTATCCACTGTAAAGGTGCCCGTCAGCCTTTCATCTAATGGTTGTAGCAGCCGTTCATGATAATTGCCTAGATCCAGTCATGTGTATGGCTAACGAAGAATGAAGTTCTAAAATTTTGATTGATCTGTAGAGTATTAGCTGTATTTAATTAGTGAATTTAGAAGTGAAAAATAATGATTTTGGCTGATAGCAATTAACTGCTTCATTAGTACCAAGTCTATTTTTTACAGAGTATTTAAGTTAAACTTTTTACAAACCATGGTTTTTCTCTTTTTTCCCTGAAGTTCTGTTTAATAAAAGTAGCAAGAAAAATTAGAATTTTTGTGTAGATGAAATAAACATGTTTTGTGCTTTTCTATTGCAGAAATCACTTCTCAAGAAGTTCAGTTGCTGCAGGTGGGCAAAAGGGAAAATCCTACTATACGATTACGTTCACTGTCAGTTTTCCACATAAAGATGATGTTTGCTACTTTGCTTATCACTATCCATATACATATTCAACTCTACAGGTGAGAACTCATTAAATTGTATTATGACTCTTATTGTGTTAATATGCATATGTGTCCAATAATTGAAGAAAAGTTGCTTTAATTAAATATCTTAATAAAATAAAATGATCCAGTGCCGAAGATTTTAGAAAATGTTGTATTTGTTGATAACATTAAACGGAGTAAAATGAGAATGTAGTCTTTATTTTTATTTAATAGAAAGAAATACTCAGAAAATTTGATATGGTTTTACTCTCCATCTTTGTGTAGAAATCTACAGTTCTCTAAGATTCCATGATTTACAAATTTTAACTAGGTGAAGTTTCCACTTGTTTAACGAGGAGCTTTGAATCTCTTAGAAGATGTAATAGTAGAAAAATGTAGATGCAATTTAAATTTTCCTGTAGGGAATTCTTTTTTTTTTTTTTTCAGTGGTTTTATATGGAGTTCCAGATCCAGATTCCTTACAACATGGGGTGTAAAAGTTGTTTTGTGGGTTCTTTTGAGATTTTTGAGTATTTGTGTTGTAAAACAAGCCTAAACAAATTAATTCAAGTAATTACTGTGGTAGACTTATTTTCAGAACAGAATGTCTGTCCTAATGATCAAGGGTCAGTTTACCCAGAAAGAAACTGGAGCACTATGATTAGAAACAAGCTTCCAAGTTATTAGAGAGGGGAAAAGGAGAGTAAAATATAGTCCACAGAGCAGAAGAGATATCAGGGGTGAGAACACTAGATGAGGCTCAGTTTATTTTAATAAAAGTTATAACGTACAAGACAGGTATAATCAGGTATCTTTCTGTGCTGAGTAACATAGCATCAGAATATATATATAAAACGGTTATATGTTATTGTTCTTTGCTGATGTTATCTTTTTAATATATTTTGAATTTCCCTACTTTCTTCCAATCCCACTACCATGACCGTTTCTGGGCATCACCATTGTTTCTCACCTGGACTTCTGCCAACCTTTCTAACTGGTGTCCTAGAATTTGCTTTTACTGCTTTTCTCTTCATCGGTCTTTTTTCTACACTGTAGCAGAAGGGCTCTTTGATGGCAAATCTAATCGTATAAATCCCCTGCCTGAAGCTCCTTACTGATTTCTCCTGCTGTTTCTATGAAGTCTGAAATTCTTACCATGGTTCATTCAGTCATTTCTCTACTATTTTACATAATTTTTGTCATATCCACATATTGTTTGAACTATTACTTACTTAATATTTATCTTTAAATAGACTTTAATTCGCTCTTTCAAGTTTATCCTCATCCTAAGTTAATATCCATGGAATTAATTCACAGTAAAATACATACTTGTTAAATTTTTTTAAGATTGTCCACCTATCCCTTAGTTATCTCAATTGCTAGTAGTATATATGCTATGCTTTGTGAAAGACTGGTCTCCCAGGCCCTTCGTTCTGGGTTAAATTCTCTATTTCTCACCCTTTCTGGTCTAGCTATAATGAACCTTTTTCAGTTCTTTAAAATGCCCGTCTTCTTTCGTGTTTTGTGGTCTCCCTGTATGCCTTTCCTTCTGCCCAGAGCACTCTTCTCTGTCCTCTTCACTCATCCTTTGGATCTCAGCCTAAATGTTTTTTCTGGAAGACCTTTCCTCACTGCCCAGACACAGCGTGGCTCCCCTGCCCTTATTACAAGCTCTCAAAGCACTCTCAATTCCCCTAGGGCAGGCCCATGTATTCCTTGTTATATCCCCAATGCCTGGCACAGAAGTAGTTACCACACAGTGAATAGTGATGATGTGAATGAACATAGGCAAAAGTTGGAAAATCAACTAAGTATCTTAGAATAAGGGATTGAACAATTTAGTTTTGGTATAAGTATATACTAACACCGTTAAAACTTGTTTTTTCAAAAGACTCATATTTAACATGTTTAATGATATGGTATAGTATTCATAATTATGAATATATGTGCGTGTGTATAAATTATTAGGTGATAAAAGCAGGTTATAAAAAGTCATGTAATTACAGTTTATGTACGGTGGCATTTGTTCGTAGTAATCTAGGTGATGCAATTATGGGTGTTTTAAATTTTTTCTTTGTACTTTTTATGTCTTCCAGACATTTTACAATGAACCTGTATTAATCTTGAAATCAGGATAAGTTGTTAAAAATTTTGTGCTACACAATTTTCATTCTGCATATTTTAGATTGCTGTTGCAGGTCTATAGTCACTTAATTTCAAAAGTCAGAAGGCTTTGAAAACCGAAAGCTTTTTCATAACCCTTTTGGCAGCAAAGCCTGGCCTGAATTGTTGTGAGCTTATTTAGAATATTGATTCCACTTAGAGTGACCCTCAAATGTTTTGCTGCAGAAATAATAATGTGCTTGTTACAGGCTGCCGCTGACCCTGCTAGTGGTGTTGCACAATTAATAGTGTACGCACTGTGTCCATCCTCCTTCTCAAGTTCCCCAAATACTGACATTTGAACTACATTTGGCCCCATAAAGATTTCAGAGAAGGGATTAGAAACCTGATTCACTTTTAGTTATGTGGAGATCTAGATGCATTTTTTTCTGTTTATCATAGGGAGTTGATAAATGATTGTATACTTTGCTTTTAAATTTTTATCAAGATGCATCTTCAAAAATTGGAATCAGCACACAATCCTCAGCAAATCTATTTTCGAAAAGATGTGTTATGTGAAACTCTGTCTGGAAACAGCTGTCCCTTGGTGACTATAACAGCAATGCCAGAGTCTAATTATTATGAACATATCTGTCAATTCAGTAAGTCTATCTTCCTCACTCAAAATACCAATCGTTCGTACTTATTTTTCTTTGCTTCATACATATTTTGTAAGGGCAATAATACTAGGAATAGGCATCAGAAGTCTTGGGTTCTAGTCTTGGTCCTGTTTCTGGGTCTACTTCTGGGCCAGTTTCTTCATCTTGAAAAGGAGGGAGCTGCATGAGATGATCTCTAAGGTCTCTTTTGATACTAATATTCTGTAGTTTTTATCCTTAGAAGTCATACCCAAAGTATAATATAACAAATTATTTTAAGAGTTCATGGAATAATACAGTCAATTAAAAAATTTACAATTAATTTTATTTATAAATAAAGCCTTCAGAAGTATCAAGTGTTTTGATGCTGGCACTGAATAACTTGTTTTTCTGTATCATTTATATTTTAAAAGTTGCCTCAAATATACAGCTGTGGTAGAAAAAATAAGAAAACTGTTTTAATTTTTATAAGAAGGTAAAGTATTTTCAGGAAAGAGAAAGAGCTTGCTATGCATGAACATAGTATAAGCAGGTGAGCTGAGTAGTTATTTTATAGACTTGTATATCTAAATGTACAGTGAAAAATATTTTTCTTTGTAAATCCCTGAGAAGATAGACTTTTTTTCCTGTGCTTATCGTAGTGACTATAAAACAGGGATAAGATTATATTTTCCTTCTTTTTCCCTTCACTTTATGAAAAATAAATTTATATTTAAAACTTCCCCAACTACTTGTTCTTTATAAAACCAAGATTATATTAAAGAACTAATTCTATATGTTAATTAATTATTGGGAAATAAGTGACTCATACTAATTATTATGTTATGTTCATATTATGGACTCCTTTAGGACATGGCTCTTATGGGTTTTATATCTGTTTCCTCTATAGGGGCCCAGCGCAGTGCTTGTATCTAGTAGGTGCACAGTGAGTTCTACTATGAATTTATATGAGAATTCACAATTCTAATTGTAATAGAACTGAGTAGAAATCTTTCTGAAGCCCCAAAGTCAAATATCATACCAACTTTTAGTAGCTGTTCATTTTAATTTGAGATTTTATGTGTACTTTAGGAAATCGTCCTTACGTTTTCTTATCTGCTCGGGTACATCCTGGAGAAACTAATGCAAGTTGGGTAATGAAAGGAACGTTGGAGTATCTCATGAGTAATAACCCTACTGCTCAGAGCTTGCGAGAATCCTATATTTTTAAAATTGTTCCTATGCTAAATCCAGATGGTGTCATCAACGGAAAGTAAGTTAAGCAATAGTTATAGAAATATTACAGATTATTGTGGCTGTCCTGTATAAACTTGTTGAAATAGCATCTAGGTTAATTTGGAAAACAAATCTAGTCATTTTTCTAGAACAAAGAAATTTTTGGTGGGGAATTCATCTAAGATAAAGTTTTAAATGAAAATATATTTTGTATATTAGTAGTATGATATTTTGAGAAATTCTCTATTCGTGAGAATATGATTTCATAAAATGCATGTTCGGCTTGAATTGTTTTAGAAAAATCACAGTTTTAGAAAGATCACAGGGTATGAGAAAGATTTTTAGCATGTCCTGTTGTGTTCTTTTCTTGTTTTGTCAGTGGCATGATCTTAGGTTGTTCTAAGGTTTAAAATGTTGTGGGATGTCTTTCCTCTGATGTGGAATATTGGCTCCTTCTGCTAACCTCTTCCTGATATGAGGAGGTATAGTTTCTGACAAAAGGAATTCTTTAGACTGGAAATACTGGGAGATAAATACTTTTTAAGTGGAGGTGGCTTATAGTTAGTACAGTTCATTTATTGTGGCTATTAGACAAGGTTTCTGTAATGCTCCTGAAAGATGGGGTTTAGTCTAGCTGTCAGAGCATCTCCAAAGTTGAGAATACCATATTTTATTTATTAAGTAAAGGTAGCATGAATATTTCTTATATTTTAGAAAATTTTCTAATTAAAAAATGGAATAATTTCTTTTTAGGTAGTATGTTATGGTTATGGAACTAAAATGAGATTTTATGTCTAGTTTTAATTTGGAAACATATTGACCAGTTAGAATTCTGTTTTGCTTAACGGCTTTAATTCTTAATATCTACAATTAAATGAAAATGTATTTGAAGTTTTATAAGAATATAAACTTTTCATATACTTATCTTTCTTAGAAGGAGGTCCCAGATGGCACTTTTACATAATAACTAATACAATCAAAATGCAGAGTGTTAGTATAACAAATGATTATTATGTAGTTAGAATAGAAAATATGACTATTAATAAATTTTATAGAGTATGGAACAAAACCTCAGAATTGAGAATTAAGTTTTTCTATAGCTTGAAAATTTTGACCTATAAATCTGAAAGCTTAGCACAGTTAAATGCATGTAACACAAGATGTTACACACAGTAAGTGTTTAATAAATGTTTATCTAAAGACTGTAATGTGTATTCTGTTGAGCCTAACATCTATACTACTTGAAATATTTAGTGCAATAGAATCGTAAAATTAAATCAAATATATATTTAAGAGTTTATTGGTACCACTGTTTGTCTGTCATTGTTTATGTATGTGTAGTCACCGCTGTTCGTTAAGTGGAGAGGATTTGAACAGACAGTGGCAAAGTCCAAATCCAGATTTACATCCTACAATTTACCACGCTAAGGGGCTGCTACAGTACCTGGCTGCAGTGAAGCGTTTACCACTGGTAAGAGGCAATATTTGTTTGTACTTTGTACAGTCAAATGATTTTGTTGATAAATGACTTAGTATTTTATACATTATTTTCTAGTTATAAAAGTTAAGTGTTAATTTCAAAAGCAATTTCTTTAAAATATCTGTCTCCCTTATCGATCACTTGTGTATTAATTATGGTGTCAAAGTAATACAATCTAGCCATATTATTTCATCGGGTTTAATTTTTGTAATTCTCATGAGCGCCTTATTTTTCTCTTTTGTTTATGAATATTGGTAACTCCTGGTTGTCAGTTTTAGGTGTTTACTTCACTGTTTGAATAACACTAAGGTAACAGTATGTATCTTCCAAATTCTCAAACTGGTAGAAGCTTATTTCTGAGCTCTTTAGTCATTTCTGAAACAGGCGCGTCTTGAGTATTCACATGGGAGAGGTAGAACAGGCATGGAGGGAGACGCTTCTGAATTGTGCATATACATGCCTCTTCTGTTTTCAGCAGCTTTTGTTTAAAATGTGCCCATGAGTGTTTAAAGGAGTTAATCCTCCTTTGGGAAAGACAGAAAAACTTTGCAGAGGGGCAAAATTAATGTGCGAGTCTGTCCTTCATTTTTCATTTTTAAAATGATACTCTTAAAAATTAAATTGAAACCATACCCTTTTTCATGAAAGCTTTTTCATGTTCTTTTAAATTAGGTAAATGTTTTAACAGCCCTTAGGGCAGTGATGACTGCAGCTGTAGATTTGACCTATGATTGAATTTATTATTTTTTAAATGGTGAGTAGTGGATATGAAAGAAAGAGTGGAACTCATTGCTTGATGCAGGTTCTGCAAAGGATTTAGCCATTCTAGAATTAACCACAGATCCTTTCCAAAACTAGATATTATTGCTTTCATGGGTCCTATTTGTTAAATGGTGGCTCAGTTAATAAAGAAGTGACCAAAGAACACAGACCTATTTATTGGCTTGATATTAACTAGCTTTACTTGGTGATATATGAATTTGAAGGTTTCTGATTTTTAAAATATATTATCTTTTCAAGGTTTATTGTGATTATCATGGCCACTCCCGAAAGAAGAATGTATTTATGTATGGCTGCAGCATCAAAGAGACAGTGTGGCATACCAATGCTAATGCAACTTCATGTGATGTTGTAGAAGATATGGGATACAGGGTAATTATTACAGACGAGTCAGGAGTTTTTGAATTTCAAACATGCATAAAACTATAGAAAATAATTTAACATGTTCAACTACTCAGATTCAGTAAATGTTGCCATTTTGCCATTTTCATTTCAGATTTTTGAATGTTTCTTCTAAAATTTTTTGCTTTTCACGTTTAGATTTTTAATCTATTTGGAATTTATTTTTGTATGAGATATGGGATCTAATTTTAGTTTCCCCATGTCTCAGCACCGTTTATTAAATAGTACATCCTTCCTCTGCCGATTTTATTAAGCCATCTGTTACATTCCACGTTTCTACATGTATGGGTGTGTTTTGAGGTATGCCCAGGACTGAAATGAGACCTTACTGCTTCAAGTCCTGTGTGCTTTCCATTCTGTCACAGTGTCTCTCCTGTTATTATTATGCCTGGACAAGCCCTCAGGTTATTTTCCAAAAAAAGTGTCAGTAACATACCATTGCCCTTAGCAGAACTTCAAAGCACATCTTTTTGGTGTCCTCTCTCTTCTTCCCTTTTCCCAAATAAATAAAATGATTAGAGCTATATAAAAAGTGGAAACACTCGAGAAATATAAAGTAGTAAGTGAAAGTGATCTTCTCTCACATAATCACTAATGAGTTTTACCATGTGTGTTGTGAGACTTGCCAGTAAGGACATTCCTTCATAAGTGTGTATATGTATAGGGTATGAAGTTTTGTTTGGTTTTGTTTTTTTAATGCTCCACAGCAACTTGTTTTTTCACATAAAGTTTGTTGGTCGTCTTTCTGGGTCCTCATATCTAGATCTCTCACAGTCTTTTTTAACAATTACACAAGATTTCCATTGTGCATTTTTGTTATTATTGTACAGATGTACCAAAATTTATTCAGTAGCCCCTGGTTAGTGGTCATTTGATTACTATTGGCACATTGTCCTTCACAAAGATTGTACAAATTGATATTCCCCAATACAATGAATGATGGTGTGGTTTCTCCATCATTTACTTATTACTGCATCATACTGTCATCTTTGCCAGGTGAAAAAAATATCTGATGGTTTTAATTTGCATATCTGTAGTTATAAATGAGGTTGAGTGTCTTTTCATATGTTTGGCCAATTATGATCTCTGTCTTTTTTTTTTTTGTGAGGAAGACCAGCCCTGAGCTAACATCCATTGCTAATCCTCCTCTTTTTGCTGAGGAAGACTGGCCCTGGGCTAACATCTGTGCCCATCTTCTTCTACTTTATATGGGACGCCGCCATGGCATGGCTGACAAGCGGTGCGTCGGCGGGCGCCCGGGATCCGAACCCACGAACCCCAGGCTGCCAAGCGCGAACTAAACCGCTGCGCTACTGGGCTGGCCCCTCTCTGTCTTTTTTAAAATAGCCTTTTCTCATATTCTCTGCTTACTTTGTACTGGTCATCTAATTATTATTGTTTTTAAAATAGCTCTTTATGTGTATTACAAATATATTAAAAAATGTTTTTGTTTATGATGTGTAGTGATTTAAAACTTTTATCGTATTTGTTGATTTTTTAAAAAATGGCTTCTAGGTTTTGAGGCTTAGAAAGACTTTTCTCATTCCAAGATTTTAAAAGTATAATTCCATGTTTATTTTACTGTTTTTAGTTTCATTTTAAAATTTTACTTATTAATTTTAAATTGTCAATCTAGTTAGAATTTAATTTAATGAAGAGTGACTTCAGCTTTTTTTTCTCAGTGGCTATCCATTTGTGTCAGCATTTAGTGAATGATCAATCTTTTCTTCACTAATAATAATACTAACTAGAACAAATCCTTTTGGTCTAATTCTGAACTTTCTTTCTAGGGATGTATCTATTCTACACTGCTATTGCAATTTAATTTACCTTAGATATATAATTTAGGTTAATATCTGATGGACTATTTCTCCAGTCATAGCCTTTTCTTTCAGAGTTCCCCAGGGTGTGCTCCCATATTTATACTTTCAGGTGAACTTGAGAATAATTTTAAGTTGCAGAAAATGTTATGAGCATTTTGGTTGTTATTGTCTTAGCTTTATTGATTAATTTAGGAGTGATCGACATTTGCAGTGTTAAATCTCTTAATGAGTCAAGCCATCTTTCACGACTAAAATTTCTTCATTTTTTAAACATGTTTTTCTTCATGTTTTAAACATGGTTTTCTTGCATGGTTTTAGTCTGCTTATTGGTTGCTACTATGAATGTGATCCTTTCTTTCGTTCTATTTTCTAACTGATTACTATTTGTTTAAGAAGCAGAAAAATCTAAGTTAGTAAGAAAATTAATTTGATGTTTTGAATAGCAGGGAATATAGCAAGAAGATTCACATGACCCTGCTCTAATCACTGTGCTTTTATGAAAATTTTAAAAAATATAAAAATAAAAAATTTAAATTAAAAAAAACCCTCTTGAAATATTTTATTTTATCATTCTTTTTTGCAGACTTTGCCTAAGATACTGAGTCATATTGCCCCAGCATTTTGCATGAGCAGCTGTAGCTTCGTAGTGGAAAAATCTAAAGAATCCACAGCACGTGTTGTAGTTTGGAGGGAGATAGGAGTACAAAGAAGCTATACCATGGAGAGTACTTTGTGTGGCTGTGATCAGGGAAAATATAAGGTAAAACGTCTCAGGACTTCTAGCCATAGAAATATTTGAAGACTTTCCTTTCATACAGACTCCACTGGTTTTCAAGTATATGTTAAGGGATACGTTAGTTACACTGAGTTATATGTAATTTACAGTAATGGAATTGAATCGTATGAATCTTAAGAGCAGTTATTTTTTTTTACTTCCCTGTACCAAATAGCTTCTTTGGTCCTTATGAAATCTTGGTTGAGTCTATTTACATTCATAATTTTTAAGAAAGCACATTGTGGTACACATTTAAATACTGATTATTTATAATTTATAATGAGCTATGCAAATAGTACATTGTTAATAAACGTTTCTATCAATTTATTGAATGTAAGTATATTTTTATGCATTTAGAAATAACCACATTACACTTATCTGTAAAGTTTTTTATATTTATATTTTTGTGTGTATGACTTTTAAATGCATATCCCTTCACTAAATTTTTTTCTTTACTAAAACTGCTGTTTGGTGTCATAGGCTTTTATTGTAAACAACTAGAGTTTAAACTTGACTTCTGAAATTAAAGTCTAATAAAATGTTAGGTGACTTGAAGTTTTTTAATTTTGAAGATGAAGAACTTAATGGGCAATGAATTGAACCTTAGATAAGCAACAGCAAATCCGAATATTTATTTTTCTTGCCTTGCCACAGAAAGATTTTCAAGTGTCGTGCTAATTATTCCACTCATTCTGGGTTTTTTTTTGGCATGGGGCAAGAAGAAACTGAATCTAATAGTGATTTTCACATACCTCACGTAAAGATGGTTATAACTTTATGTTTGGAAAGAGTTAAGAATCTTACAATTGGTTAGTATTAAAAATGTAAGCATGGGTGGGGCCGCCCAGTGGCGCAGTGGTTTAGTCTGTGCTTGGCAGCCCGGGGTTTGTGGGTTCTGATCCCGGGCCCCCGCCGATGCACTGCTTGTCAGCCATGCCGTGGTGGCGTCCCATATGAAGCAGAGGAAGATGGGCACAGATGTTAGCCCAGGGCCAGTCTTCCTCAGCAAAAAAGAGGAGGATTGGCAACGGATGTTAGCTCAGGGTTGATCTTCCTCACACACACACACACAAAAAATGTAAGCATGGGGCTGGCCTGGGGGGTAGTGGTTAAGTTCACGCACTCTGCTTCGGCAGCCCGGGGTTTGCAGGTTCGGATCCCGGGCGTGGACTGATGCACCACTTGTCAAGCCATGCTGCGGTGGTGTCCCATATAAAGCAGAGGAAGATGGGCATGGATATTAGCTCAGGGCTAATCTTCCTCTCTCTCTCTCTCTCTCTCTCTCTCTCTCTCTCTCTCTCTCACACACACACACAAATTAAAAAATCAATCAATGAATCATTATTATAAAGGCATTGTGCTACATGTAGAGTAAGTGACAGTTTTTACAGTTTATTTTCTTCAGTTACCATGTGCTTTTAGTCTGGTCACTGAAAAGCTGTTTTATAGTACATTCTCTCTAAATGATGTTGGCTCTCACCTATACCTGCAACTTTTGCTGGTATAAGGATTTCACTTATTTTAGG
Source organism: Tapirus indicus (assembly GCA_031878705.1). NCBI lineage: Eukaryota > Metazoa > Chordata > Mammalia > Perissodactyla > Tapiridae > Tapirus > Tapirus indicus. The sequence goes on from CM062927.1 coordinate 42,797,919, forward strand.
GATTCATTTTTATCTGAAAATAAAACGATAAGCAGTATCTTGATTTACAGCCATTTTTATTCTTTTATGTGGTAACGTTTAACTTTTGGTAGACCTTATATTGTTGTTTGGGAAACTGTTGGTTAAAAAAGGGTATGGGGGTTGTGGTAAAATTTTCTTTTTGCTTTAGTAGACAGAATTGGAAATGGGCATTCTTAACTGACATGGAACAAGAACTTATTTTACTACTACCTCCTTGGTTTAGATTTGTTTGATTCTTTTTTTTTGGACATGCTTACCTTTCTTTTTCTTACTTAACCAATTTCTTGTATCATACAGTAAAAGTATCTGTAAGATGATGTTCAAGTATACAAGCTGGAACCTTGATTTTGATACTATAATATTTCAACATTGGCATCCAAAGTAGTAGATTACAAGAAATACTAGTAAGATCTTGTAAAAATATAATTTCACACATGAACTCCAAGAATAACATAACAACAAAATGTTTATTATCTTTTTCCCCAGTGTCTTGGTGAAAATCGTTTGCTTACAGTGAACGAGAATAGACACTTTAAAAATGGTTTTTTAAGACAGTTTCCTTTGTGACCTGGAACAGTCTTACATTAAGACATTGTGCTTGTTGAGTCCTAGGTCCATACAAAGTACCAACCTTTTAATTTTATTAATATAGTTATAAATTCCTTTTATGTAATTTTTCGTGTGTGTGTGTGAGGAAGATTAGCCCTGAGCTAATAACACCTGTTGCCAGTCGTCCTCTTTTTGCTGAGGAAGAGTGACCCTGAGCTAACATCCGTGCCTGCCTTCCTCTATTTTGTATGTGGTACACTGCCACAGCATGGCTTGATGAGCAGTGCATAGGTCCACCTCCAGGATCCAAACCTGCTAACCCCGGGCTGCTGAAGCAGAGTGTGCGAATTTAATAACTATGCCACTGGGCCGGTCCCTCCTTTTATGTAATTTTAATGAGATGCAGCCAAGGATAGCTAATCTCCTAGTTATATGTATCATATTGTTTTATTTCTAGGGTTTACAGATTGGTACTCGAGAATTGGAAGAGATGGGAGCAAAATTTTGTGTTGGTCTATTGCGTTTGAAAAGACTGACATCTCCATTGGAATATAATCTGCCTTCCAGCCTGCTTGACTTTGAAAATGACTTGATTGAATCAACCTGCAAAGTAACTAGGTAAAACACACTTGTTTTATTCTGTTATTATGTTGTAGTATACTGTTAGACTTCATTAAATTAGTTAAGCAGAGGAAGGGCAGAGAGATTTTGACAGCCAAGAGCATTTTTAGAATTAATGTACTTAAGTTTACACATCTAATATTTGTTTCAAATTATGATAATATTCTTGATTCTTTTAACATTGATATGTGGATGAGATTTTAATGATATATCCTTATATTTTGAATGCTGTTTTTAGTGATCTTAAAGATTTACTTTTAACCCAAAAATAAGCAATATGAAAAACAGTACTTAGATAGTATCTAAATTAAGAGGACTTGGAGTCAGAATTTATACTTCAAAAGAAATTTTAGGGGCCGGCCTGGTGGCGTAGCAGTTAAGTTTGTGCACTCCACTTTGGCGACCTGGGGTTTCACGGGTTCAGATCCCAGGCACGGACAGACACGCCGTTTGTCAAGCCATGCTGTGGCAGTATCCCGTATAAAGTAGAAGAAGATGGGCATGGATGTTAGCCCAGGGCCAATCTTCTTCAGCAAAAAAAGAGAGGAGGATTGGCGACGGATGTTAGCTCAGGGCTAGTCTTCCTCGCAAAAAAAAAAAATTTATTTTCTTTTTTTTTTTTGTGGGGAAGACCAGCCCTGAGCTAACATCCGTCGCCAATCCTCCCCTTTTTTTTTGCTGAGGAAGACTGGCCCTGGGCTAACATCGTGCCCATCTTCCTCCACTTTTTATATGGGACGCCGCCACGGCATGGCTGACAGGCAGTGCGTCGGCGGGCGCCCGGGATCCGAACTCGCAAACCCTGGGCTGCCAAACGCGGACTAAACCGCTGCGCCACCGGGCGGCCCCTATTTTCTTAATATCTACACACATCAGATGTCTTTTCAGTAACCTTATGGTTACATCTACTAGAAACAGCTAATTTAGTATCCTTTTGAAAATTTAACTACGTCTGCCAAATATTCTTCTACACAGGTAAACTTTTGCTTCTAAAATTCAGTATACATAAAATTTGATCAGTTATAGGCTCAGTGATAATTCATAATTCTTAACCAGAGCTTAGCATTTTACAGCTTGATTTATGGGTAAGAATACTCCCATTTTATAGAACCTTCATGATTTTTGTTGTTAGATATTGACTTGTCATCAGATTTGTTAATTTACTGCCATGCTCTGTTATATTTATCAATTTAGCAGTTTAAGTGTAGTAAAATATTGATTAGAACACAATTCTTTATAATGTGATAATTGAGACATTGATCACCTGAATTTGCTACCCTTCAAAGTGCTTGCTGAACAATAATGGAAATAGATACAGAGATTGTCAGTTGTTCTCACTGATGTTTAGAAGCCTCATTTTAAATTATTTTGTGTATTCTTTTTCTCCCTCCAGCTTTATTGAGGTAAAATTCACAAATAAAATTGTATGATATTTAAAGTGTACAATGTGATGATTTATTATATGTATATATTGTGAAAGGATCTCCCTCATTGAGTTATTAACATATCCATCCATCTACCTCACATGTTTACCTTTTTGTGTGTGAGAGAGAACATTTAAGTTTTACTCTCCTGGCAAATTTTAGTTGTACAATCCAGTGTTATCAAATATAGTTACCACGTTCTTCCTCAGATCTTATTCATCGCATAATTGAAAGTTTGAGCCCTTTTACCAACTTCTCCCTATTTCCCCACCACCTAGCCCCCTGGCAACCATTTTTCTACTCTCTCTCTTTATGAGTTCCTTTTTTTTTTATTCCACATGTAATTGACACCATGCAGTATTTGTCTTTGTCTGGTATATTTCACTTAGCGTAATGCCCTCCAGCTTCATCCCTGTTGTAGCAAATGTAAGTATTTCCTTCTTTTTTAAGGCTGAATAATATTCCATAGTATATACCACATTTTCTTTATCCATTCATTCATTGACAGACACTTAAATTGTTTCCTTACCTTGGCCACTGTGAATAATGCTGCAATGAACATGAGAGTGCAGATATCTTTTTGAGATAATGATTTTGTTCCCTTTGGATATATACCCAGAAGCGGGATTGCTGGATCATATGGTAGTTCTATTTTTAATTTCTTGAGGAACCTCCATGCTATGTTCAATAGGGACTGTATCAGTTTACATTCCCATCAGCAGTACACAAGCGTTCCCATTTTTCCACATCCTCGCTATCATTTGTTATTATCTCTTGTCTTTTGGATAATAGCCATTCTAACACACGTGAAGTAGTATCTCGTTGTCATTTGGTTTGCATTTCCCTGTGATTAGTGATGTTGAACACCTTTTCATGTACCTGTTGGCCATTTGTATGTCTTCTTGGGAAAAATGTCTATTTAGGTCTTTTTCCCATTTTTTAGTTGGATTACTTGGTTTTTTTGCTTTTCAGTTGTGTGAGTTCTTTGTGTATTTTGGATATTCATCCCTTATTAGACATGTGGTTTGCAAATATTTTCTCCCGTTCCATAAGTTGCCTTTTCATTTTGTTGATGGTTTCCTTTGCTGTGCAGAAGCTTTTTAGTTTGATGTAGTCCCACTAGTCTATTTTTGCTTTTGGTGTCAAATCCAAAAAAATCATTGCTAAGACCAGTGTCAAAGAACTTACCGCCTGTTTTTTCTTTTAGGAGTTTTATGGTTTCAGGTCTTACTTTCTAGTCTTTAATCTATTTTGAGTTGATATTTGTATATGGTATTAAGATAAGGGTCTAGTTTCATTCTTTTGTGTGTAGCTGTCTGGTTTTCCCAGCACCATTTATTAAAGAGACTATCCTTTCCCAGTGTATATTCTTGGCTCCTTTGTTGACAATTAGTTGACCATATATGTGTGGGTTTATTTCTGGGCTCTCTCTTCTGTTGATTGATCTATGTGTCTGTTTTTATGCCAATACATATTGTTTTGAATATTGTAGCTTTGTGACATAGTTTAAAATCAGGAAGTGTGATGCCTCCAACTTTGTTCTTCTTCCTCAAGATTGCTTTGGCTATTCAGGGTCTTGTGATTCCATACAAATTTTAGGATTACTTTTTCTATTTCTGTGAAAAATGTCATTGGAATTTTGATAGGGATTGCATTGAATCTGTAGATTACTTTGGGTAGTATGGACATTCTAGCAATATTAATTCTTCCAATCCATGAGCATGGAATATCTTTACATTTTTTTGTGTCTTCAGTTTCTTTCATCGGTGTCTTACAGTTTTCAGTATACAGGTATTCCACCTGCTTGGTTAATTTATTCCTAACTTTTTAATTCTTTTTGATGCTATAGTAAGTGAGATTGTTTTCTTAATTTCTCTTTCTGATAGTTCATTGTTAGTGTATGGAAATACAACTCTTTTTTGTATATTGATTTTATTGATTCAGCTTTACTGAAATTGTTTATTATTTCTAACATTTTTTGGTGCAGTTTTCTCCAAACTGTTTCTATCCATAATATCATGTCATCTGCAAACAGAAAATTTTACTTCTTCCTTTCTGATTTGGATGCCTTTTATTTCTTTTTCTTGGCTAATTGCTCTGGCTAGGGTTACTAGTACTATTTGAATAAAGGTGGTGAGAGTGGGCATCCTTGTCTTGTTCCTGATCTTGGAGGAAAATCTTTCAGCATTTCATTGTTGAGTATGACATTAGCTGTGGGCTTGTAATATACTACCTTTATATTTTTATATAATACTATCTGTATTTTAGATATATACTATCTTTACTCAGTTTGTTAAGAGTTTTATCATGAATGGATGTTGAATTTTGTCAGATGCTTTTTCTGCATATATTGAAATAATCATATGATTTTTATCTTTCATTTTGTTAATGTGATGTATCACATTGATTTGCATATGTTGAACCATCCTTGCATCCCAGGAGTGAATCCCACTTGATCATGGTATATGTATGATCTTTTTAATATATTGTTGAATTGGGTTTCCTGATACTTTGTTGAGGATTTTTGCATCTAAGTTCCTCAGGGATATTGCCTGTAGTTTTCTTTTTTTGAGTTTCTTTGTCTGGCCTTGTAAAATGAGTTTGGAAGTGTTCATTCATCTTCTATTTTGGGAAGAGTTTGAAAAGGTTTGATATTAGTTCTTCTGTAAATGTTTGGTAGAAATTTTCAGTGAAGCTGTCTGGTCCTGGACTTTTCTTTGTTGGGAAGTGTTTGATTCCTTATTCAATCTCCTTACTAGTAATTGGTCTGTTCAGATTTTCTGTTTATTTCTTTGTGATTCAGTCTTGGTAGTCTTGTATGTTTCTAGGAATTTATCCATTTCTTCTAGGTTGCCCAATTTGTTGGCATATAATTGTTCATAGTAGTCTCTTATGATCCTTTGTATTTTTGTGGTATCAGTTATAATGTCTCCTCTTTCATTTATAATTTTCTTTATTTGAGTGGTGTTTTTTTTTTCTTGGAAAGTCTAAGCCTATAGTTTATCTTTTCAAAAAATTAACTCTTAGTTTCATTAATCTTTTCTATTGTCTTGTTAGTATCTGTTTCATTTATGTCTGCTCTGATCTTTGTTATTTCCTACCTCTGCTAACTCTGGGCTCAGTTTGTTCTTTTTTTTTTTTTTTAGTTCTTTGAGGTTTAAAGTTAGGTTTTTTGAGATCTTTCTTTTTTCTTAATGTAGGTGTTTGTTGCTATAAACTTCCCTCTTAGAACTGCTCTTGCTTTTGCATCCCATAAGTTTTGGTATGTTGTGTTTTCATTTTCACTTCTCTTAAGATATTTTTTTGTTTCTTTGACTCATTGGTTGTTCAGGAGCATGTTTTTTAATCTCCACATATTTGTGAATTTTTCTGTTTTCTTCTTGTAATTCATTTCTAGTTTTATACCATTGTGATTGGAAAACATGCTTGATTTGATTTCAATCTTCTTAAATTTATTAAGACTTGTTTGTGGCCTAACATATGATTTCCTGTGTGCTTGAGAAGAATATGTAATCTGTTGCTGTTGGCTGGAATGTTCTGTATTTGTCTGTTAGGTCCATCTGGTCTAAAGTATAGTTTAATTCCAGTGTTTCCTTACTAATTTTCTGTCTGGATGATCTATCCATTTTTGAAAGTGGGTGTTAGAAGGCCCCTGATACTATTGTATTGCTGTCTATTTCCTCCTTCAGATCTGTTAATATTTACTTTATGTATTTAGGTACTCCTGTGTTGGGTGCGTAAATATTTATAGTTGTTATATCTTCTTGATGAGTTGACCCTTTTATCATCATATAATGACCTTTTTCTTTTGTTATAGTCTGTTTTTTTTCTGATACAAGTATAGCTACCCTTGCTTTCTATTTGCATCAAATATCTTTTTCCATCACTTCACTTTCAGTCTATGTCCTTAAAACTGAGGTGAGTCTCTTATAGGCAACGTATAATTGGATCTTGCTTTTTTTAATCAATTCAGCCACTCTGTTTTTTGATTGGAGAATTTAGTCCGTTTACATTTAAAGTAATTATTGCTAGGTATGGACCTACTATTGCCATTTTGTTAATTGTTTTCTAATTCCTTTGTCCCCTTCTTCCTGTCTTGCTCTCTTCTTTTGTGATTTGATGATTTTCTATGTGGTATGCTTTGATTTCTTATCTTTTGTGTATCTATTATAGATTTTTGCATTGTGATTACCATGAAGCTTACATAAAACATTTTATATTTAAAACAGTGTATTTTAAACTGATAATTATTTAATTTCAATTGCATACCAAAGCTTCTCCCCCCCACATTTTGTTTTTGATATCACAATCTTTTTGCGTTGTATATCCTTTAACAAATTATTGTAGTTATAGATATTTTTAATACTTTTGTCTTTTAACTTTCATATGAGATTTATAAGTGATTTACCCACCACCATTGCAGCATTAGAGTATTCTGAATTTAACTATATATTTACTTTTACCGGTGATTTTTATACTTTCATATGTTTACTGCTACTAATTAGCATCCTTTTGTTTCAGCTTGAAGAACTCTCTTTAATGTTTTTTTTCAAGGCTGGTCTAGTGGTGATGAACTCCTCCAGTGTTTATTTATATGGAAAACTTTTTATCTGTCCTTCATTTCTGAAGTTACTGTCATTTATGATTTTAATATCTTGAATAATGATTGCTTATTCATTTGACTGTTCTTTTTATTGCTTTTTGGAAATTTTTCAGGAATCATTGTAAATTTTTGTCATTATTTGCATTATTGGTAATGTGGGTGGGAGGGAAGTTGTACGTATTTCTCACCTTTCTCTCTTTCTCCTAGCTTTTGATAATCATCCTTTAGTTTTGCTGTGTATTGGTGATTAGTGAAATAATTACCTTGGAAATAAAAGCCATGGTGAACGTAACACAGATCACTTGGGTTTATTTGTTGTGGCAAAAAAAGGGGGTGGGGGTGTTCATAAACTTTCCTTTACACATTTCTTCTCCTTTTTCTTTGCTTTTTCTCCTCTTTCACTTTTCTTTTCACCCTACATGCTTTCCATAGGTGTTCTTCATTCCAGTGATTTTAAATTATATCTGTGTGTCAACAACTCCAAAATACTCACAACCTCCCAGATCTCTCTTCTGATCTCTAGACCTGTGTACCCAGCTTCCAACTTGATTATGTACAGTTGGACACAAAATTAACTTGTCTAAAATTCAACTTGTGACTTCTGTTCCCCTCCCTCTCCCAAAACAAATCTCTTCATCCTTATCTACCTCCATCCATCCAATTGCTCATGTCAGAAATCTTATTCTTGGCGTCACTGTCTTGCTTTCTTATCCTTCATCCAATCCATCACCCAGGGCTTTTTGATTACTCCTCCAAAATATTTCTCAGATCTTTCCATTTCTCTCCACCACCTCTACCATTACACTAGTCCAGGCTGCCATCATCTCTTGCCTGCCCTAGTCCAGTAGCCTTCTGACTGGCCTTTCTCCTTCTACTTTTTGTATCCTCCAGTTTCTTTGTATGAGTGGTCACTGTCCTGCTTAACAACCTTCATTTGTTTCCGAGGTACATGGACTATATTCATTATCAGAGTTCTGAGGTCTGGAGTGAGCCGTCCACACCTTCCTCTCCCCCTTCAGCTTGTCCTGCTCTTTCTGTATTCTTACCATTCCAGCTGCACTGACTGGCTTTTAATTTTTAGAATATTGATCCTAGACTAGCTATGGCAAAGGACTAGTTTTTATTTTCTAGTTTGTAATGGGTTGATACTTGAATAAAATGTGATAAGAATAAAGTACTATAAAAATGAAAGAGGGGAGCCCAAGAAAAACAAATATAAGCTCCAATTTTTTATTATGATTCAGCAGACATAATTTTTATGTTACAATTGTTATAAAAGTTGTTATATAATATATAATTGTTATAAAAGTTTTTGAATACTCCATTTTAAAATCTATGCTTTTGTCACCATGGACCAGTAACAAAGAATTTGTGGACCACACTGGTTTATGGACCACACCTTGAGTAGTGCTTTTCTAGAGCATACACGTCTCTTTATCATCCCAGGGTCTTTGCATTTGCTTTTTCCTCACCAAAATGTCTGTGCCTCCACTTCTTTAAGATTTTATCCTAATCCCCAGTGCTGTTCTGTTTCAGTGCATTGTGTTCAGGAGTGGTATATTAAAAATAATATACCTTGCTTGACACTAAATATGCACTTTTAATTTGAGGACTCTTGTCTTCAGTTTTGAAAAGTTGTCATTTTCTGTTTGAAAATTGCTTCTTTATCATTTTCTTTATTCTGTTCTTCCAGAATTCCTATATTGGAGCCTCTCAGTCTCTTCTCCATGCATGTCTCTTAACTACTTTTTCATATTTTCTCTCTTTGCTGCAGTCTAGGTAAATTCTTCAGTAGCATTTTGTAACTCACTAACTATTCAGTTGTTTCCAGTTTAGAGTTTATCTCATGGGAGTTTTTTATTTTAAAGACTATATATTTCGAGTCTAATTGTTTCTTTTTTGTTTCTGCATGTTTTTATTTCATGATTTCTTGTTTATTCTTATGACTATTATTCTTTCCTTCTTTGAAGACCCTAAACACTTTCAGTCATTTGTAGACTGTGCCATTATTTTTATTGTGTTGTTAAATTCATCTACAGTTTCTCATGACTTTTGTAGTTTGCAGGCTCATTTTGGGTGAGAACTCCACCACCACCACCACGAGCCCTTTCAAGTCCCTCCCCTTTAACGATTTTGTGATTACTTCTATCTGGCACTCTCAACGCTCCAGTTCAAGCTTATATTAACATTATATTAATCTTATGTTAGCATTTCCAACTTCCTATCCTTCAATAGTATTGGGGATTTTGCTGGAGTCACTGGGTCTGTGAGGGTTCTGGTGATGAAGCTATATTTCCTTCTTTCTGACTTAGTAATTGTAACTTTATAAAATCTTTAGCCTTAGGCAGAAGTCTCAGCCTTATCTTTTCAGCCTCCTTTCTTCTTTCTTTTTTTTTTTAAGCCTCCTTTCTAAAGTGGGAAGCCTCACTCCAGTTGCTGGATTCCCATGAGTCTGGGGTTAGTTCCTTGCCTCTAGGATACTTTTAAGCCTCCTTGTTGCCTCGAAGGGGCTATTGCTGCCTGCTCTTGGACCGGGAGTTCAGGAAAGCCACGACCTGTTTTTGTGCTCCTATTCCTTTTCTGGTCGAAGGAGATGTTTATCTTGTTTCTGTATGCACGTATGTCTTTTTTGCTTTCCTTTTTTATATTTTATCTATTATTGCTCTGTGTTTAGAACAGGGATAACAGGGATCTCAAAGCATGTACTTTTCTAAACCAACTTTTAAAAGAATTTTTTTCACTCACACTTGCCTCGCTGACTCCTGCTTAACTTCAAGGACCATGTCTGTGCCCTTCAACCCTGTCCAATGTGCCAGTCATTGTGCCTTGCATATTGTCACTGTCATACTGAGTAGAAGTGGTAGGGTGCTATGTAAGATTTTAAAGTTCAGTTGGATTAGATTGCTTGGCGGGGAGAGGTCTTACAGTGCCCTAAATACGGGTGTAAGGATATTAGACTTTATCCTTTAGGCACTTGGGAGTTTTGAAGCCACTGGGCAAAGTATGCTAAGTGGTGGTTTTTATCCAAAAATAGTGTATAGATTTGATTGAAGCTGGGAAGATAGAGGCAAGAAAACACTTGAGGAATCCTTCATGTTTGAGAGGAAGATGAGAGCTCAAAGAAGAAGGTAGTGGGGCAGTGCCTGTTTGAGGAGGTGGCATTAGGTAGCAGTGGAGAGGTCTTGGCGATTGACTATGGAGTCAGAAGCAGGTGAAGCCACAGTTCCATGTTTGAGTGAAAGGACAAATGATAGTATTAGCCATGGAACTAGGAAACCACTCACTTTTACTAAGATTACCTCCTTGTCTTTTTTTCTTTATTGTCTGTGCTCTTCTGGATCCCTTTGTCCTTGGTAATTTTCTGTTTCCTGGTCCTAATATGAAATTGGGGTATCAATTTAATGAATATAAATTGATTTTTTTAAGTGAGTTGATCTTTTAAAAATCTTTCAAACTCATCTTCCTCTGCCAAATTTTTGCACTTCTTTTTCCTGTGTTCAGTGTGGATGGTTTTATTTCACAAACTAGCCCTCAGTTAAATTTTATCCTCCTCGGTTTTAATTATTTCTCAAGAGAGAGTATTATTTGTTGTGAACTAATTTATTTTCATTTATAGGCAATTTGTATCAAGTAATTTTGGAATAATTGCAGCAACAAGAATAGTAGATATTAAATGCCTTGTCAAGGTAATCAGTAACTCATTTACAGAAGTCAAATAATTAGTCTTTGCAGCACTGTAAAACAGCAGTTATTTGGCACATAACATTTGAGTTTGTTTAATAAACTAAGAAAAAGGTAAGATACTCATTTAAAGTGAATCTATGATAATTGTGAAAAATAAGTTCCTGGTCATTCCATTTAGTATATATCCCATTGCTTCATTCAGTAAAAGATAAGTTTAGTTTTATAAATAACATTGAAAATCTAAAAATCAATTATAAGTTGAACAAAGCTTAAAAACTACTGATCTGTAAAATTATTTTACTTGGAAAGCTTGAAACTTCCAAATGTAAGACTTTGTATTAAGAAGCTGACAGATTCTTTAACCATATTGATATTACTATGTGTATAAGCTATAACTAACTAACCTTCCTTTTATTTAGTGTTTTTTTAACCTTTCTGTCTCTTTATATTTAAATATGCCTTGTAAACAGAGTATAGTTTTTATAAAAATTTAGTCTGTTACTTTTAACTGGAACAGTTCATTTACATTTATTGTAACTATTGACATATTTAGATTTAAATCTGCCAGCTTATTATTTGCTTTCTATTTGTGCCACTTGCACTGTGGGTGTGGGTTTTTTCTTTTTCTTTTTTGCCTTCCTTTAGATTGACGTTAGATTTATGTTAATTTTATCCTCTTAATTTCTTTCAGTGGACACTTGGCATTACTTCATGCATTATTAGTTTATCAAACTCAACATAAATTTGTACTTTTGTCTCTTTTTGGACCATATAGGATCCTTAGAACATGTTAATTCCATTTACCCTTCTCTCAATATATGTGCTGCTGTCAGATATTTTATGAGTATACCTGTGAGTATTTTAAACTTCACAGACATTATTACTGTTTTATGCAGTTGTTGGATCTCATCACACATTCACTGCCTTCCTTCCCTACCTCCTCTTCCTCTTCATTCCTTCTGACATTTCAGTTTTTATCTGAAATCGTTTTTCTTCTGCCCAAAGAATGATTAAGTTTTCCTTCATTTTTGAGAAATATTTTTGCTGGATAGAGAATCTAGGGGACGCTTACTCTCTGCAAGCATGCTGGAGTGATCATTCTGTTGTCTTCGGCCTTCCGTTGTTGAGTTGTCAAGTCAGCCATCATTCTGATTGTTGTCCCTTTGAAGGTGGCCTGTCTTTTAAGGCTAAGTTGCTTCTATGAATTTCTCTTAGTTTTTGGTATTTAGGGGGTTTACCATGTGATTTTATTTATTTTACTTAGGGTTCACAAGGTTTTTTAAATTTGTGGCTTGATGTCTTCAATTTGAGAAAATTCTTAGCCATTTTCTCTTCAAACATTGATTCTGCCCCATTATCTCCCTCTTTCTGGGACTCTTTACATTTAAGTTTGACCTTTCACTGTGTCATATGTAAGTTTGTATTCTTTTGTCTCTCTGAGCTTTCTTAAGCATGTTTTTTCTAACCAGCCTTTAATTCACCATGCTGGGTCTAATCTGATGTTAAATTTATCTTTTTCATTCTTAATTGTAGTTAATGGTGGGGGGGAATTAGGAAAAAAAACTTTCTAAAAAACTCATTTGTTGGGGGTGATTTAAAAAAAAAAATACAGAAATATTGCCGAGGGGCGTAACTTCAGTGGCTAGCATTCTGGGAGCTAGGTAGGACTTACCATTGAGCTGACTTTCACTTCCTCTCCCCAGCTCCACCCCCATTTCTGCCTTTTGGCCCTAAGTGAATAGCCTCTCTGATAAAAGTCTTTAGAAAGTCAACTTTCCATCTCTCTGAACGAGGGGATGGCCTGAGGAAGAGGATCTGAAGGTCTAACTGCTCTATGTAAAACCTTTTAACCAATTCTTCTATTTTTATTTCCACCCTGATAACCAGTATCTCTAATTCTTGAACTTTTCTAGGGTTTTGTCATGCAAATCACCATTTTTACCCCATGGCTTTCCCTAGTATAGGTACTTAGCAAAGTGAAGGAGGTTGGAACTCAAGCCCATTAATTTAATCCCTCCACCTCCATCTTCCCACATATTGTTGATATCTCTTCTTTGCTATTATCTTCTCTCCAGTTTTCTTTTTCCTATGGATTTATCCTTAAAAAAAAAAAGTTATTCTTTTACTGTCATCTTAGTGGCTTTTGAGACCTACTGTGTTTACCAGAAGTTATAGAACTTCCTTTTCAGTGAAGCCTGTGGTTGAAAATTAATTTTGTTTTATATTTCCAGGGCATTCATTGGAAATTACCACACACAAATCATTTTAATTTTACCCAGTTGTGCTTGTTGTATAATAAAAATTCCATCTGATACAACACTAAGTCTGCATTATGTCTTTCCTAGGGAGTGTGTTTCTTTTAGGTCAAAGCTGGGAATATAGGTAGAACTCATTTAAAAGCTTACAGTTGTATTTTTGTACATAGCAAAAATGTTTTTATTTTACCTGGCACCCAAATATTAACCCGTTTTCTCAGTGACCTTCATTTAAAGGATTTAAGAACTGATAAAACATTCAACTATACTTCTCATTAGGACATTATGGTGACTAAATTTCAGGGTATTAGACATATGGAAAAAGTATTTGAAATTTGAGTGTGTTTAAAACATTATAGGAAAGTGAAGTTGAAAAATACCAAACTCTATACAATGTTTTATCATAATAAAAAATATGCCCACGTTTAAATGAAGCTTCACTGTCTTATAATCAAACAGTATTTGGAGCTGTTTTTTTTTTTAATGGAGATGAAATTCATACAGCATAAAATTAACCATTTTAAAGTGAACAGTTTAATGGCATTTTGTACGTTCACAATACTGTGCAACCATCAATCACCTCTGTCTAGTTCCAAAACTTCTTTTATCATCCCCAGAGGAGACTCACACCCATCACGCAGTCATTGCCAGCCCCTGGCAACCACTAATCTGCTTTCTACCTCTATGGATTTGCCTACTGTGGCTATTTCAAATAAACAGAATTATACAATGTGTGATTTTTTTGTGTCTGACTTCTTTCACTTAGCTTGTTTTTGAGGTTCATCCATGTGGAAGTATCCATACTTAATTCCTTTTTATGCATACAGCATGGACATTAGAAAATTTGATGAGAAATTGTTCCTAATGCAACTAATAAAATAAATAGGACTTAAGCTGGAGAAAGCTTTTAAAATATGCTTAGCTGATTTTGTTTTATATAAAACACTTTTTTAAATTTAATTTTTAATTTAATTTAAAACACATTTTATTTATGTATTTATTTATTTAATTTATTTTTTGTGAGGAAGACCAGCCCTGAGCTAACATCCGTTGCCAATCCTCCTCTTTTTTTTTTTTTTTTTTTTGGTGAGGAAGACTGGCCCTGGACTAACATCCGTGCCCATCTTCCTCTACTTTACATGGGACACCGCCACAGCACAGCTGACAAGGAGTACGTTGACAGGCACCCAGGATCCAAACCTGCGAACCCTGGGCTGCCAAAGCGCAAACTAAACTGCTGCACCACCGGGCCAACCCAAAAAAACACTTATTTTAAAATAAGTGTTAACACTTTTTTTTTTGGTGAGGAAGACTGGCCCTGGACTAACATCCGTGCCCATCTTCCTCTACTTTACATGGGACACCGCCACAGCACAGCTGACAAGGAGTACGTTGGCAGGCACCCAGGATCCAAACCTGTGAACCCCGGGCTGCCAAAGCGCAAACTAAACTGCTGCACCACCGGGCCAACCCAAAAAACACTTATTTTAAAATAAGTGTTAACAATTTTTTTTTTTTGGTGAGGAAGATTAGCCCTGAGCTAACATCTGTTTCCAATCCTCCTCTTTTTGCTGAGGAAAGTTGGCCCTGGGCTAACATCTGTGCCTGTCTTCCTCTACTTTATATGTGGGATGCCTGCCACAGCATGGCTCAATAAGCAGTGCATAGGTCCGTGGCCCGTCTCCAAACCCACGAACCTCAGGCCGCCGAAGCAGAGCACACGAACTGAACCACTATGCCACTGGGCCGGCCCCATGTTAATACTTTTTTAAAAATCTAATTTGATGTGTTTTGATAAAGGTGGAGTACATTTCCAGTAAGGTATAGGGAATGGGTACAGGTCTGTGGACCAGTTAACATCATAATGTTCCTTGGTTAAAAGCTCTACCCCTGTCTGTAGCAGCATAAGAGTGACTGGCTGGAAGTTATTGGTAAAGTAGTACAAAGATATCGATTGCTACAGACTGTTAATACTAGAATGAAATATTAACCTCTGTATTATTTGTACTTTATGTGAAGCTAGTGTTTATTTATAAATATGTAGGAACTTTTTCTTCTGTGGAAATTAATATTGTTGAAGAAAAATTATTCGTGGCACTTGTTAAAGAATGGGAAGGCAGACTTTATTCAGGGGTTTTGCTGCAGGGGAGGGACTGGGCTCAACTCTGAATACAATAAGGGAAAGTGGGGATTCATAGCCAAGGAGTGGAGTGGGGGATTGGTGGATGGAAAATTACTAAGAGGCAACATCAGGGGTGAAGGAGATCCTGGCTAAACCGACTTGACAGAATTTTTGCTGAAAAGCAGGCCAGGGTGATGAGATACTGAGAGGGGGGGATTTTCAGTGAACTCAGCAGGATTCTTGCTAAAACTGGACTAAGCAGGCAGAGCACCTGGACTAAGGACAGAGCCCAAGGTCAGGGCCTAGAAAGAAAGAGGACTCAGAGGAACCTGCCTCGAGTTTGGTCAAGGGGAGAGTCTCTGTCAGTGTAGGTCATTTGTGGCCAAATGGTAACAGTAATATCTAACACCAGCTATGTAGTAAAGCTTACTGGTATTAACGTGCTTTATTTTCAGTGTACAGTTTACCATTTAATCAAGCTAATCTTAAAAAAAAAAGGATCTTCCTTTTTAATGATTGTGATGCACATACTTGAGTCTGGTTTGCATTTCTGAGAGTCATTTATTGCTACGACATAGAAAATTCTTGCAGCTATAATTGCTATTGGAATATTTTCTAGGCAGATAAGTCATGCCATGTAATTGAAGATCATATCACAACTTCTCATCCACTGAAAGCATAGTTGCTTATAACTAAAAGTGAACCAATTGTGTTTTTGTGCTAAGTCAATGAAATGCTATTGTACCCACAAATATAGAGGAGATTGAAATCATCAAGTTTGGGACTTATGTGAGCACTTTAGGACCCCACGCCAGATTTGATTATAATAAAAGCTTTGAGAGTTATCATAAGAGAAGGAAATGAACCTTATCACTGAGATCCAGATAGGTATCAAGTTAGTAATTGTTAGTCTCTAAGACTTAGCTGTACAAGGAATTTGGTGACCATATGTATTTATAGATACTTATGTGTTGTATTCTTGGTAGCCTCTTGGAAGAATGAAGTTATTCCTCTCAGATAAGTGTCTATTTGAGACTTCAAAATAAGAATATAATATATCAGAATAAGAAAGAATACATATTCCTTCAAAGAGGATTCATTCTATCCTCTGGCAGGCCGTAGAGTAGTGCAGATTGCCCCAGTTCAGTGAGGGGCCCAGCTGACTTGAGGTGGGTTTGCAAAACTTGTGACACTTCTTATCCTGTGGCTCACCCCCCACCCCCTTCGAAGTTGTAACGTTCCAGAGGTTGCAGTCAAAGGCCTAAGGCCTCTTCTTTCCTCAGCACCACAAGAGTGCCAAAAATTCTGTTATTTTCTGTTTTGTTTTGCTGCTTTCTGCTGTGTATTTTTTTTTTTTGGGTGAGGAAGATCGGCCCTGAACTAACATCTGTTGCCAATCCTCTTCCTCTTTGCTTGAGGAAGATTGTCCCTGAGCTAACATCTGTGCCAGTCTTCCTCTGTTTTGTATGTGGGATGCCACCACAGCACGGCCACCAACGAGTGGTATAGGTCCATGCCTGGTAACTAAACCGGCGAACCCCAGGCTGCTGAAGCAGAGCATGCGAACTTAACTACTATACCACCAGGCCGGCCCCCTTGCACTGTGTACTTTTAAGAATTTGTCAGATGCCTCTAGTGTAAAACTGTTGGGGTCACATCTCTGCAAATCCCTTCTTTCAGGAAACCTGGCAGCTCTGAACTCCAGTTTTTGCCTCCAATCCTTTAAAATTGCTGAAAACTCTGATGACTTCTCTGCTTCTTAGCAGCTGCCCTTGCCTGGCTGTGGTTTCCTCTGGCCTTTGCCCCATGCACCTTTTCTCTTGGTTGATTGTGCTTTGTATCGTTCACTGTAATAAGTCATAGCTGTGAGTGCAGCTGTGTGCTGAATCCTTTTAAGTCTTCTAGCAAATCACTAAACCTGAGGTGCTCTTGGGACCACCCCCCCAACACGCATGCCCATTCTTAATTTCTGTGAGGTGTGATTATTATTTCAGAGATCGAGTGTTCTCCTGAGAATGATCAGAGACAGGTGGTATTGTAACCCCTTTACACATGTGCATAAACCGAGGCTCAGAGAGGAGTTTACCCAAGGTCATCCATCTAGTAATTCCCAATAGAACCAGCAGTTGAGTTCAGGTCTAACTCCAGAATTCCCCTGTACTTTCATTTATCTTCCAAGTGACTAAGCAAAATTACTAAAAAAGGAACGGTTTCAGTTTTTGAAGCTCTCCTGCGTTAATTGGGAATTTAACCCTCTCATTATGTATAAGGCTTGTTTTTAGATCAATAGCAAAGTAAATTGGAGTTTCATAACTTAGTTCATTACTGTTTCCCAAAGGCAGCTTAGTTATACTTCTTTTCCCAACAAAGTATCAGTAAATTAGCAATTTTCTGTCCTTTTTTTCCCCCAAATATTCTCTTGTTAGATATTCTGTACATTAACTCTGTGTGTGTGTGTGTGTGTGTGTGTGTGTGTATGCACATGTGCAAGTACTTGTGTGTATGCTGTGGTCACTTAAGACTGACAAAAATTGTTACTTGTATTTTGTATGGATGGTTTTGTTTGTGATATTCAGTAGATGCTATTATCTCTTATAGGAATCAAATTATATAAATAAAATATTCTGCAATATTTGTGTAGATAGAGATTTTCTTTCACCTTAGACCTGATATTTCACCACAAGAAAGACACAATCAGCAAGTCACACATTGCTGATAATTTGGGCAATGGAATATTTTTCTGTTTGTGCATCCGTTTCAGAAATTCTCCCCCAGAATATCTTGCTTGTGCTGTCTTAAAACAGGTAGGTTAGTCTCAACATTGTAGGGGGAGTTCAAGGATGAGGGAGGATTCTGAGTTACGAGGGTCAGGCAATATTTTTGGTCCTGTTGGCTTGGGGCAGCCCATTGCCTGGGCTCTTCAAGAATTGAGAAAGACTGATTTACTTTTTTCTTTAACAAGGTACGCTTTATTAATGTTATAATAGCATTTTATATTTGTACAGCTTAGGAGTTGACAAATGCTTTCACATTTACTACGTAATTTGAGCTAAACAACTTTGTGAGGTCAGGCGGCTGATATTGTTGTCCCTGCTTTACACTTGGGAAAACCTGGGGCCTGGAGAGAGTGAGTGACTTGCTCAAGGTCATGCAGCTGGTTAGTAGAAGAGTAGAGGCACAAAACCAGAATTTCTGACTCCGTACAGTGTTTTGTTTCTTTCATGCTTGTGTAGGTAACAGAGCTGATGATCTATGTTCTGGCATCTCAAATGTCGCATCAGCTCTCATGGAAGTGGATGGGTGTACATTTGAGGGAGATGGTGAATTTTTAGATTTAATTTTATGTAGTGCTTAATAGTTTAACATAAGGATAACCAGGAAACTTGCTGAATCTGAATGAAGCAGAATTTTTTGTTATCTTTAGAAATCAGTTGGAATTGTAAACCTTTCTGCATCATAATGACACCATACAGCAGAGAATTTCAATGCATTTATGCTGTGAGAAGGCCCTTTGGGGAAGGTGTTGATATTTTTCTTGAAGCAGCATAAAGAGCATTTTGGAGGGGGTGACTAAAATGCTATTCTCTTTTAGAATGAAATGTTTCTTACTGAATTGTTTTTGGCTTAGTCATCTTTATCTGTGGGATTAAAATCCAGAATAGAAGGGTGTTAGAACAGGTGTATATAGGACAGCTACTGGACAATGAAGCAAAAACAGGGCAAAAGGAGTAAACTTAGAAGAAGAAAACCAGGGCAATGAGGAAGCAGTGGTGGGAAGATAAAGTAATAGCGATGGGAAAGAATTAGATGCTGATTAACCTTTCTTTTTTTATGGTTAAAATAATATTTGAATTCCTGTATGCTGATGTAGAGGGATTAATTTTTTCATAACCCTGGGGCACATTACCTGAAAGTCTTCCTCTTAGATGAAGGTTATTGTGAGATAATGTGTATGAAGACACTTCCTCAGTTGTAAAGTGCTCAAACATATGTTGGAATTATTAATAAAAGTAAAGCTGAATTATTATGATTGGTCTCGTGCCTTAAGTTTTTTTTACTAAAGTAAAATTAGTGGGAAAGGGTAATATAAACATCGATGATCTTGTTGACCTCGTGGCTTCTCGTAAAGAGTTCAGCAAACATTTGTTTAGGGCCTGCAATGTGTCCGGCAGTTCTAGGAGCTGACAGGAGGTACTAAGATGGGTAAGTTCCTGCCCTTATGGCCTTATGATTTTCACCGAGAAGACAGGCCCACAAATAGATGGTTTCAGCTGCATACGAGAAGTGATCAGACTGAATGTTTGTGCAGAGTTCGAAGGAAATATAGAGAAAGGGTACTTACCCCAATTTAGACTTTAATAAAAGAAGAATATCTAAAGATGAGCCTGCACTGCAGTTTGAAAGAAATACGGGTAGTTAGGAGAAGAAAGGTGGGAAGTATGTCCTAAGCAGAGAAACAGTCAGTGAAGGCTTGTAGTGTGAAGTGTGAGGCACGGAGTGGTCTGGAGATTGACTAGCAGGACTTGCTTGCTGAGAATTTTGGTTTTATGACTCACTGAGTGAATGAGAATGCTATAAGAGGAGCAGGCTTGGTGGGGGAACCGTGGGTTCACTTGTGAAAATGCTGCACTTGAGGTGCCTGTGAGAAAGCTGTGTGAATAAATTAGCAAGTCCATGCATGTACAGGAGAAGTTCAAGGGAGAAGGGCTGGAAATTTGGATTTGGAAATGATCATAATACAAATTAAACTATATGAGCTCACTCAAACTGGGCATGCGTATAGGAAGAACAGTTGGCCAAGAGAGCATTTTTATAAGCACCTATTTTTGAGGCATACACAGAGGATGGAGAGCACTTGATCGACATTGAGAAGGGTCAGAGGGGAATGAAGCCAAGCAGGAGAGAGGAGTATCGGAATTTCCACCACAGTCAAGTGCCGCAGAGAGATCTAGAAAAAATGGAGTGGAAAGTGGCAACTGGAATGGCAGTAAGAAGACTGCTCTCAGTGGAGTGATGCGGGTTGTAATCTTCCTCCTTCCCTTTCCTCTATCTCAGCATTCCCTTGGCTCCTTACACCTATATCTGCTGATCTCTCCTCTCCTCTGCCCCACCCCATACCTCAGTTAGCACTGATGGCCCCATCACCATTGCTGATGGACTCTGACCATCAGCAGGAACATGATTTTGTTTAGATCTGCAGAAACAGGAGTCAACTACCAGGGCCACTGTGGATTACAGGAGGGGGATAAGAGTATGAAACTGGTCCACTCCTGGGTCTCAGAATGGGAGATGCCAGAACATGAATGACATTCCTGTCACCGTCAGTGTATGAGTAAGCCAACGTCAGGAACTGACAGGCTCAAATTATTTTCTGGATCCAGAGCCCTGCACATTCCTTGTAACGGGATTTCTTTTAAATTTCCAGGAGCTTGCCTTCCAGGTTGTGCCTCTCTGTCTTAAAAGTGCTCGTCAGCATGTGACAGCAGCATTGCTCCAGGTCTCCGTGCTGTCTGGGAGCGTTGCTGGCTTGATCCTGGGCATCTTTGTTGCTCCTGAGTCATACTTCTCTCCTCTTTCCTTATTGATTTACAGCTTATGAGACTAGCCTTTTTCTTTCAACCCTTTCCCTTAGTTCAAATTGATTAATTTTTTAGCATTCAGCTTCCATGTAGAACTAGGTCCTTGCTCTGACCCCAGTGTAGTGGCTAGGCTTCCTGCAACCTTCATTTATGCTAGTCTGTTTTCCGTAGTGGTGGTGGTGGAGTTGGAATTCTGCCGTCTGTAGATCTCCTGAACGATGCTTGCCCGCACACCCACGCACCCACCACATGGTTTTGTGCTCTTCCTGCCTGTTGGGAGGCCCCATGATGTTGCCAGGTATCTGCAGTATGCTGGCCTCTGTACCTCATCACTGTGGAGTCAGCCTCTGCGGCCCTGGTCAGTTTCCTCAGCCCTGTACCAGTTAGTGCCTGGCTTTTAAGCAAATCTGTTTCCTTCCTTGCATTCCCATGATCATTTCTTGTTGTTATGCCAGTCTCCAGGGAGAAAATAAGCAAGTATGTGGCAGATTTGTCTCTTCTTGCTCCTCTCCCCACTTCTCTCTTTCTCCCTCCTTTGCTTCAGCTAGTCTTCCCTCTATTCTAGGAATTACCTGGGACACCCTGAAAATTTGAAACACCAAGGTCAAGAAAGGAATGAATTATTCTTTTTCAAAAGAAAGAAAGAGGATGATTGTCATTTTAAAAGGCAAATAATTTTTCTTTTAATCTAACTTTTTTTTCCTAAAGACCTAACAGATTTATGATGAGTATTTTGCTTGCATAATTGAAAGCTGAGAAGTTATTTTTTGTGTGTGTTAGGTGTGCTATAAGCCTCACACAGTCCTCCAGGCCACGCAGCTTGATTTATCAGGGTGACTCTATCATAGCGCGAGCTCTGAACTTTTAAGAGGAAGTTTGCTATATAAGGTCAAGGTGGTTTTGCAATATATTTTTCTCTTTTCTTTAATGAGCAAAATTAAAACAATTCTAGGAAAAAAGATACTCTCACCAGATGAGTTTTGCTTTCTCTTATCAGAAAATTAGAACCATATAATCCATTAACTTGTCTTTGCCACTTAAACTTCCAGATATCTGAGCTGAATGTAATATTTAGTTGCAGGCATTCTTTCATTTTAAGTGTCTAATGACATCTGCTTCTCTGCTCATTTTCACAGATTATTGTTCTCTTTTTATTGTCTGATTTTATAGCTTTTAATTGCTTCGGTGATGGGAAATCCTTTTTGGAAGCAGGTGGGATATAAACCAACATACATCTGTATGAAATTAAGATAGTTTTGGTCACAAAATGGGAGCATTGAAATGTTTCTGTAATGTTTCTTTGATATGGGGTGTGGGGGGGGCAGGCAAGATGTGTGTGTAAAATCTCCCAAATGGGGTGAAATCAGAATACTGTGATTTTTTGAAGAGGAAAGAATATGTTCCCCTTAGTGGAAAGATTGTCTTAATCCCAAACAACCTACCTAATGAAATATTTAGAAGCACTTAGAGCTTTTAAGAAAATATCTTCTTCTGTGTCCCAGGGGAAAGTAATTAATCTGAGTGTGGAGTGTTCACTTGTTTTTCATTTTTATTCTTGACCAATGGAAACTGTGAGGATGGGTATATGGGCTATCTTTATGGCAAGTAATCACTTTATAGACTTAGAATAAGTGGTTTCAGTGCATTACTGGAAGAACCAATTAAATACCCATAGTTCCTTATAAAGCCTGTGGAAATTATCTGTTTCTTGATTTACAGTGACTAAAATAGAACTTTTAAGCCTGCAAATTGATGAAATCCTTCAAAGAAGTAACCTAATGAGAGAATCCCTTTTTTTGTAGCTAATTGTAGGATGTATATTGACACTCTTGTAATGTAATTAAAAATTAGCATTTCATCCTTTATTATCAATACAAGGAGACTTCAACTATTATAAAGCTCTTGTTCGTTTGGATAACATTTTAGTTAACTCAAACTACTTATATTATATTGAAATCAAAGTTAATCCAGTATGGTCAAATAATCTTATATTGGAACCTTAAAACCTAATGAAGTCTTGTGTGTTCTCTGTGCTTTGGCTCCAGCCCTACCACTTATGTGTTGGATGAAGATGAACCTCGGTTCCTTGAAGAAGTGGATTACAGTGCAGAGAGCAATGATGAGTTAGATATTGAATTGGCTGAAAATGCAGGAGACTATGAACCATCTGCTCAGGAAGAAGTACTTTCTGACTCTGAATTATCAAGAACATACCTGCCTTGAGCCCTCTGCCATTTCTTGTTAACTGCAAAGAAGAAATGAAATATCTTGGTTTTTATTACACAGGAAGTTTGAGAGAAATGAGTTTATAGAGAGCTGACTCAGAAAGGTAAAAAGTAACTTGGGCCTGTTTGGTTTCAAGACAATAAATATACTATTAATTCATGATAAAATTGGCACTTGTTTTATTTTAGATATTCAATGCACCTTATATAGCATTGAATTATCAAATATTGAATTTACTTTTTTTAAAAAAACCTAAGTATCATTGCATGAATTTTTATCTCCTTATGGGTATATCCTGCATCAAATGGATAATTTTGAAGTGTGTGAGAATATAAAATCTAAATTCTAGAGTTGAAAATCCTGAGTTGTTGAAAACTAATATATATGTACATGGATTTCTATAGATGTGTCTGTGTAGGGGTGGGTAGATGTTGAAGATAAGACTGTTCTTCAGAATCATGTTAACTGTTGAGTTGTGACTGAAATAATCCAGTTTGCCTTGAAACCATTACATTCTACATTTACCACATTAAACAAATAAAAACTATATTAAATGTTGCGTTCATTTCGTCATCCTTTTTAATCAGCTCAGATTATTTATGAATCTTTGTGAGAATATTATGAAAATTCAACATCTGAACACATTGATAAAAATTTGTTAAAAAATGCTTAATTTACTAGTGTTAAGTTTTTTATGGTCTAGGTATACATCTGCCTATCATAAAAGATATATTTGAACAGCTCTTTTCTCTAAAATTATGTCTCATGGGTGCACCTAAAGTTTGTCACTGTAGTCAGTTCATTAACAAGCTTGAAAAACGCAGTGAGAATACAGTCCAATGTTACGCGTGTGTTTGTGTATTAAGCTTATTTAGCATTCCTGAGCTGTGCTATGTTATTAGACTTACTGGAGTGAGTTCATCCAGGGCATGCTGACACTGGTATCTGAGTCCTGGATGACTGTAGTGCATTTAAGCCATTTCTTGTAGTGACATCTTCCCGAGTTTAGGCTGTCCTGCTGCAGGAATGACTGTCTTCAAATAAAATAAAACAAATCCAGTGACTTTGGGTAAGTGCTTTAAGAACTGTTTCTTTTGTAATAGAACAAATCCAAAAAGAGACCTCATTAACAGATTCTTGCCAGGACTCAGGTGCTTAGGTTTTGGCACATTATCTTTGGTTATTCCTGATTAGACTTTGTTGTAATCTTTTCTTCTAAACCTGTAATAATGGAAAACAAATGAGAAAAGTGTATTTCAGATTTTGCATTTTCCAAATCAATGATTTTCATTGTATTATTTGAGGCATTTCATCCACAGTGTAACTCCCTGTTGGTGTCATAGGAACCATGTTTAAAAACATAGCATGGGACAATTGATAAAGAGGTCTTTTTCTCTAAATAGCCTAATTCTTATTAATCTCAGAAAATAAAGACTAAATAGATTGTGAAGTTGAACCAGTCCTCTTAGTGTGTGGTGACTTAATTTAGGAAAGATCAGGATACTTTAGCAAGGTAAGTATTTAGTAATTTATCCAATAATTCATAATTATGAAGTTATTGTATTTATATATTTTATATGTAAAATAATTACATATTTAATTATAATTTTTCCAGAGAGTGGATTTATGGGGCCACTGTCTGTATATGAACTTTTCCTGGTTCTTATAAAACTAGAAATTAGAAACCAGAGTAGTCATGTATGGAAGCAACTCTACTTACCTTAGTGTGCAGAATAATTCAAAACTTCAACTTATTAAGTTCTCAGCATAAAAACTCCATACCATGTACTTTTATAATATTTTATGTTGATGAAGTCCATCTTTTAGCATATGTTACACACCTGAATATGCCTTTTATTAAATAATTATTCACAAGATTGAAGGGAAAGTCTTTATAGTTAGGAAATGATTTTTTTTCCTTAGGCAATAAATAGCTTTGAAAAAATAAGAAATCATTTAAAATCCTAACTTTCCTAACCTAGGGGTAAAACTAAGTTTCATTGTCTATTAGTAGCTAAAATTGCCCTAAATATGACCTCTGAAGTTGTATCTTTTTCAGGATTTTCAAAGAATGATTGAGATGCCTTCAGAGCCTTAATCCTGAAAGTTAATGTGTAGTTGATGAACTGAGTCCAATGATGGAGTTTAGATTTACTTAGTTTACTTTGCCTTTGCAACTGTGAATTTCTTTAGTTTTGGTCTAATCCAGTGGTTCTCAAACCGTATAGCATGCATCAGAATCACCTGGAGAACTTGCTTCTCAAGACACAGAGTACTGATTTTGTAGATTTGGGATGGGGCTCCAAATTTGCAGTTTTAAAAAATTCTCAGGTGGTGATGCTGCAGGAACCACACTGTGAGGACCACTGGTATGATCTGATGTGCTCTTTCAGCATCACCATTTCCTAAGATTAGGAGGACCTATGAATTGGAAAGTAGCACCAAGAATGATTTAGATCAGACTGATCTGTCGAATCAAGAAAACACACACACAGATCAAGTGAGGTAACAGGGTTACTCAGGGGCAGAGCCCTGGCTGTGGCCCAGCTCTCCGGACGCCTAGCCTCCTGTCCTTCCCATAAAGGAGATGCTGTCCTGCCTTTTCCCAGAGTGAGGAATGTTAAAAGCTTGAGGGTCTCTCCTGAGTTTGTGAAGTTTATTCAGGCAAGGCAGAATTCAGAAACCTATGGTTTACATTGGCTTTTCCTGTATTGCAGTCCTAGTGTTGTTTGAATACTACAACATTTTGTCCTGCGTTGAGTGTCTGTCTTAATCAGTCTCTCCACTTTTGCCAGTTTTTGTGTGGTATTTAGAAACATGGACATTCGTCTGAATCCTAATTACAAATAAGTAACCTGGAGTTCCACTTCAGATAGCTCGCTAACAGCAGTGAATATGATACTTCTCAATTTCAAATATCCAAATGAAGATAACCATATTATTATAAGCACTGAAATGGATAAAACAATAAATGTACTAATGGAATTGTTTTTGTGCATGATCCAGAAATAAATGACAGTAATGAAACTATAAATGTATCTTTATAAATTCTTTTCCTATATGTCCTTTAATCATTATAAAATATTAATTGAAAATCAGTGACTTTTTCTCTTATTTTGGTGATGGTTTAGTCACCGTGTGTAAACCCTAGTTCTCTCCATTAGGAAAAATCTATTGAAGCAATATTTTAATTGAAAGCTTATTCTACTTTACACAATAGAATGTTATTATTAATATTAAGTAAATATTTCTCTAAATATCCTATTTAGCAGCATATTTAAATTCCTGCACAGAAAAAAGAAAACTCAGAAGAAAGTCTTGTTTTCTTTATGAGAATTAGTGTTTTGAAGGTTTAGTCCTTGAAATGTCACATTTCAATTGTTTGTCAGTTGATATTGGTTCAATTGATGTTTTTCTATTGATGATGTTTACAAAGCACTTTTACTTGCCTATACTTGGATGACACTGGCCAAAAGGGTCTAGCTGTAGTGCCCTCCTCTTTCTAGACCCTAAACAGTAACTTAGGCCTGTTGCCACTCATTCCTCCCACTCCACCTCGTTAGCCTTCTTCGTGTCTCAGGCCCTTTTGACCTCCTGGCATCCTCTATCAAATCTTACTGTGTCTTCAGGTCTTGGCTGGTCATTGGGGGCATTGATCCATTGAACTTTCTTCTCAGTTTGAGGTTGCTAAATATGCAGTGCCTAGATCCAGATGAATGGCCCTTTTATGGTGGCATCAGAGGCATCATGTAGGCCAGTGAGAGTGATATTTTGGAGTCTGGGGGGTGGTTGACACTGTCAAGAACTGAAGTGATCTCCGAGTATGTGCATTTGCACACAACAGACAAACCCTGTGGAGTGGATGTGGGTTTGTGTTACCCTTCTATTTATAAACCTGGACGACTTGAAAGGGCTGTGGAGATAGCTCCAAATATTTAGAAGGGTTAACTTTTATAATTCCAAATGTGGCACTGTCCATCTCAAAGACCTCACTGATAGAGTGCCAACTGAATATGAGGTGAGCAACAGCAGAAATCTGGTCAGAGTAATTATGATGCTGATCTTCCAAACATTTCTAATGTACTTTTAAACCACATAAAGATCGTGGTAAATGGCAAATGTGAAGAAATTATACAAGGCAAAGATGCTCATTATTGAAAATTAAAATAGAAAAGGCTAGAGTCTAATAAATAAAAGTCTGCACCTTTGAAAATGGATTGGCTTCTCTGTAGGCTTTTTCTCTAGCTGAAGTTGTAATTAAGTAAGGAATTTGAAGACTGAAAGTTTATTTTCCTGTTCAGTGCTACCTATTTACCAAAGTCAAGTTACGTACTCTATTTACAGTGTCATTACCTTTTTTTTTTATTCACACTTTCCGATTCCTCATGTCATCTATATGATTGTTTTTTCTCCTATTAACCTCATATTAATCCTTAGAAATGTTTGGTATTTCGTCTGTTTTCTTTTTCTTTCAGAATGTGGGCACTTGTAGCAAAAGAGTAAATGGATAATTTCATATAAAAAGATAAATTTCAAAATCTAAAAATATCCCTTTTAAAGGATTTGTAGTTTGTATTTAACATAGAGAGAGGAGTATCCAATGCATAACTACCTTTGCCAACCTTTACTTCCCCCTCCTAAAGAGCTACACAAGATGAGAAAATATCAAAAACTAAACCACTGTTACCACATATGCTAAAATCCAGATCAGGATGGAGTGGACACGTGTAGTTGCCTCTCAAATATCCGTTCTCCCCTTTGCCCTGACCAGTGTTCGAGATCTACGTGTTCTGAGGTCACCAACTTCAGAAGTAGAGCCTATGACCGGAGCTGAGCCAGTCAGCTCATTCTGCCTGCTGACCATAAGGGTTGGTCTGGGGCTGGCACTTGATCCAAGTCAATTGAGCAGAATGAATGTCAGGGCTTTGGATGGTAATGCTAGAACAAAGACCCTTGGTAAGAAAGGATATAGCCACTGGTGGCCACCATGAAACCATAAGAGGAGAGCACTCTGGAGATTAGGCAATGGTGAAGGAATAGAGCCAAGGCAGTGAGAGAAATGGGCTCCTATTATCATTTGCACCCCATATCAAGTTGTACATGAAACTTCGAATTGCATCAGTTATATAGACTTATAAATCACTTTCACTGTTTAAGCTTTTTAAATTGAATTTTCTGTTACTGGAAAAGGTATGTCTGTTACGCAGGTATGTCTGTCTGAGACCTATCTGAAAACCAGCAACCTTTAGTGTCCATTCCTGAAGGGGTGGCCCCACCCAAAGCACACGTCCTAAGAAAAGTTGAAAGGAAGAGAGGAGCTCTTTTACCCAAAGGGACACTCTGGAAAGGCAAAAACAGCAGATGTCCACTCAAACATGTCAGACAAATTAATTTTTATTTTGTGTCTACCAGAAAAGTTTACTGGACCAGATATGAGCCATATTTTTGTCATTGCTTGCTCGAAACTTGGAGATTATTTCTTCCAGTGATGAGACTTGTCATTGGTTAGTTCGGAGATAATATTATCCCGAGAGGTGACTTTTCAGCATCTTGAAAGTTCTCTCTAGTAGTAATGGAGCACACAGATGTTAGGAAATATTAATATTGAAAGTGAGTACCTCTTTAATGGTGTATCATAATAAGATGGACCCAGGGAGCACGCTGAGAGGGGTCAGAGATTCCTTTGTTGAGGTACACCAATTAGACCAATAAGAAAATATAATGGTATTATTCAGTTACCAATTTCAAGGCTATTTCCATCCACCCCACTGATTGGAACCACAAATCCCTGCCTTTTATCCACACAAGATTCGTGGATAAAGAGCATTTAAACAGCTGTTTAAAGTTTAAGAAATGCTTTCCTAAAAGTGACCTCATTTGAGCATCATGAAAATTCGGGGATTCTATAAGAATGGCTTATAGAATAAACAGATATCATTAGCATTTCCATTTACTCTGTGAGGAATGTGAGGCTTAGGTCATGTGACTTCTCTGTTAGTATGTAGCAGAGCTGGGACTTGGACCCGAGTCTCGGGCCCCACTGATGGCCCTGGGCTTCCTCACATGCAGCCAACCAGTGGCCTATACCATTCCTGCAAGTGAGCCAGCCTGTATAAACAGTTTGATGATACTGGAAAAACATGCACCTGTGTGATCCCTACAAGCCACGGGGTCCCGAAGGAGCCGGAGGGCTGGAGCTGACAGTAGCGGGTGTGTGTGAAGCACTCTCCGGGGTGCTGTCTGAAAACATTCTCTCTTGGCCCATGGAATGATTCTTAATATTTTCCAAATGAGTATTTTTGTGAGTGGTTGGAGGAAGGTGGTACCTCCAGTTTTTGTTCTTAACCATTTTTTATTTAGGACAAAGACCCTTGAGTTTTTAATTTTATGTTTAACAAAATAGGTAATGGTTTATCACAAGCCTTTCTCTGTCTTTTCTGGTTTCTCTCAAGGCTTGGAAAGGCTGCTTTTCTGTCTGGGACGGTGAGGGAAAAGCATTTTGCCTAAGATACTTACCTAAAGTATATTTTGTCTCACAGACTTAACCTAAATTTTTGCTTCATTTTCTTTAAAGAGTTTATGTTTTTGCTGGGAAGATAGTTTATTATGTAGCTTCATTATCACTTTAACCAGCAGGACCAAGAAATAAGTTTTGAAATAAACTCACAATTACCTGTTTTTCTAGATTCAGTTTTAGTTAGAGGAATATAACCTTTTTAAAATACAAAACAAGAATATGATGATCTAAACACTTCAACTTTGTATTAGTTTATGATTGAGTTGGCAAAATTTTTATAGAGATATTTTTATTCTTTGATTGATTAAGCTTAGCTTGTGTCATCCTCAGAGTTGTGTAATTCTAAAGGTGTGAGCCCAGTAGCTGTGAACTGAAAAGCTGGGTAACTGCCCCCGTGACCGTTTGGACAAGGTGCACTCTTGCTGCCTTGTAGAAGACATCCGTTATGGATAGTTCTTAGGGTTTGTGTACCAAACTCAAAAGCATAAGCATCCTAAACAAGGAAGAGAGCTCTAGGACCCTACATGGCTTTACTTCTCGTTAATGTGATATGGGAAGTTTCACTGTATCTTTACAGGTAAGCCCATCAAACTTACAAAACCTTTTAGTAAGACTACTCCAAAGCATGCCAATCTAATGCTTAGAGTGGATAGATTCTTGCTTTGATGATAAGACTAGCATTTACAAAGTGCCAACTATACCACGGGCCCTGATCTGTGTGCTTTGTGTACACGCTATTTAATCCTCACTACAAGCCTACGACAGATATTATTACCCCCATTTTATAGATGCTGAAACTAACTTGATAAAGGTCACACAGCTAATAAATGTTGGAAAATCAGTTGGTTCTTATTCAAGTCAAGCAGGAAAGTGGCTATTGAGACCTACCACTAGAGGTTTTACAAAGTTGTCATCCCAGATTCCACGGTATCTCACCAGGGAGCACAATTCATAGCCAATGTGGTTCAAGAATGCCTTATAGGGGCCGGCCCAGTGGCGTAACGGTTAAGTTTGCACACTCTGCTTTGGTGGCCTGGGGTTTGCAGGTTCGATCCCGGGCACGGACTGACGCACCACTTGGCAAGCTATGTTGTGGCGGCATCCCATATGCTACTTTGGCAGCATTCCAAAGTTGAGGAAGATGGGCCTGGGTGTTAGCCCAGGGCTGGGCTTCCTCAGCAAAAAGAGGAGGATTGGCAACAGATGTTAGCTCAGGGCTAATCTTCCTCACACACAAGAAAAGAATGGCTTATAGAAAAGAAGGGCCTGCCACTTTGCTTATTATCCTCAGGGAACAAGTACAGTGGAACGCTTCAGTCCAAGCTCAGGACCCTCACTAACTCAGGAACTGTAGCAGGATGGCCTTCCGTTCCATCACGTTTAACTTCTCAGGAGTAGCTCTGTTTGTGATGCTCTCCCCCATCACGTGCCTCCTTGTGGGTAAGAAGAATGGAATTCAGATAGCAGTCCAGCCACTCCATGGTCCAGTCCCCCAGTTATGCGCATCATAAACCTTTTGTTGTCGTTAAAACAAAAGGAGAGAAAACAGAAGCAGAACTGTCCTGTTGTCTTGACTGGAATAATGGGAAAATGGTTAATTGGGAAAAGTTTCATGGACTGAGAAAAAAATAACAAATATACGGTTCTAAAAGAAATATCTCCTGTCTACCTGTTTATAAATCAAGAGGATCAATATGATGAGAAACCCGTGACTGATACAGTCGGATTGTGAGTGTTCCCTCTTGGGGGAGTGCCACACTTACAGCATGTCCTGTTTCCCCTTCAGCACCTGCCTGGGCACACTGAACTGAACTTTCGTGTCCCTGTAATGCTCTGCTTGACCAGAAATGCAGTATATCCAGTCAGCCAATCCCCAAAAGCCGAGCCGACTCTGAGCTCTATTCTTACTTCCTTGTTCCCTTTCACCCCAAACAAGGTTGACTGTGTGGCCCAAACCAATTGGATACTTTCAATTTGTCTCTTCCTTGTTCTGTTTTCTTTATCCTATAAAAGCTTCCTTCCTTCTGCCCCATTTTGCAGTTCTCCAAATGGAGACTGTCTGCTTCATGAAGCATTCAATAAAATTTGTTTGTATCACCTAAACTGTCTTCTTTAATCATTTTTTAACAGGAGTCTCACACGTGTGGGAGGGCTTGAAGGGCTGGGAGGAGAGAACCAATGGGTTGAAACAAATGCTGAAGCAGCAGCAGTGACGGGGCTGAGACTCAGAGAGCAGGAGCCAGCCCCACGCCCAGAGAACTGAGGTTTGCATTGTATACAAATGTCAAGTTGTACAGGAATGAAACGTATTTCTACAGGCTTAGAGAAGTGGAATGTTGTTTCAAAAACTGTCATTTGACACATCCACACAGGAAGACAAACAAGTAAAAGCTAGACATAGCTGTGTTAATATTTCAATAGCCCCCATCCCATGTCAAAGCTCCCTGCCTAGGAATTGACAAGTGTGGAGTTAACACCCAGGGGTGAAGTTCACCACACGTCTTTCGATGATCTCTTTAATCTTGAACCTCCTGCTTATCAGCACCACCCGTGTGTTCTCCAGTCGTCCACCATAGGTTTATCTCAGCTTGAGAGCCCTGGAATCTTAAGTGTGGGTTCTTTCAGATTATCTGACTTTGTTCAAAAGGACAGAGGATGTCCTTTCATAGGTCTGTTTTTCTAATTTGGAATAAGTTTGCAATGGGTGGAGGATTTAATGTCCATGTAATCAATTCACCAAATATTACTGTCATAACTTGTGAGGTTATGCAGACCCAAATTTGTAGGGTGTCAGGTACAAAGCCTGGCACAAAATATCAGCTCGATAAAGAGTGCAATTCTGTGGGTGGTGGCTCATTTGACTCCATTTCATCTATTCTACTTAGTAATTCAAAATTTTTCTGTCCTTCCATAGAGTCTTTAGTGCTGAAAAGGCCCACAGAGGTCATCAAGTTCCACCCTTTCTTGGATGAAGAAATTCAGTCCAAGACAGGTTAAGTGACTTGCCTGAGGCTGCCCAGCTTCCTGACTCTGCTCCTTGAACCCCCTCATTAGATCCTTTCTGATGTGTCTACTCTGCTGCCACATCCTTTTAGGCTAAGCAGAATTAATTCTAATTCCAGACTCATTTTATATACTGTTGACAATTACACCGCTCATCTTGCCATTTGTAGTTTTGACTTTATAGCTTCGGGAGGCACCTTTAAATATAATAGCAGCACTTTACCCACCCAAATGTGCACTCCTTGTGCCTAATAACGAGGCCGTTAAGTGGTGGCGTAGGAGAGCAGCAAGATGACAGGCTGCTCGACCAGCAGCGCTAGCCTCCTCCTGTGTCGCTGGAGCTGAACATTTACACGTTCGGCTTCAGCTTCAAGGTGATGCTTTTTATGTTTTGCAAGTGTACGGGAAGTTTATTTTCATCTCCTTTTGGGTTATGAGAGTATGAGGATGGGGAAAAGACACTTTCCTCATTTAAAGAAGTCAAGCTGTACAGAATGAGTTGGATTTTAAGGCTTTCTGTGTACTAATACTCAGTGTGGAATCCTAGTTTGGTTTAACTTTTGGAGGTAAAGAGATACAAACATTCTGACAAGATCATGGAGCAGCCCAGTGCTGTCCTTCAGGACAGCCGGGCGGTCTGGAAGGTGCCTGACCCAGTTGGGCCCAAATAGCTTGGCCGGTTTTGGTGTCCAAATTTGCGTGGAGCTGTTCACAGTACGTAGACGTTCTTTGGAGAAAATTGCACAACTCCATAGCTCTCTGTCACCTATTCTCATTTTCCTTGATTTTTGAATCTACTACAATGTTCCATTTTGTTGGAGTACTCTTGGCCATTTTAACTTTTTAATATCAGAAAGGTGGGATTTTCCGGCTGTTTTTACCAAGCGTGGTTATGTCTGTGCCTTCAGCACCTGTGGGATTACTGATGAACAGAATTCCCAGAGCCAATGGAAAGGTGAAACGATGCACGAGGGTTGCTGGGCCTAGGGAGCGGGGGCTGTGGAAGAGCTGGGCTTGAGATTCTCCACTGTCCACCAGCAGGCTGTCCACCCTACCCCTGGGCCATGGGATGTATACTGGTGGCACAAGCTGAGGGCACTCTAGAGACTGCAGGGAACTGTGCCGTGAGGAGGACCCCGCAGGGCCCTCTGAAGGACTCAGACAGGTGCCTCCCCAAACATCCACCTCCAGAGGGCACCAACAGCCCCTCGGTGTGAGCCAGAAAAGCTGCAACAGCCGACAGGGAGGTTTACAGTTGGGCCAAATCTTGTCCCTAACACTTATCGTGAGAAGCAGAGGCTGCCGACAGGTGGGGACCCAGTGAATTACATACAGAAGCCCTCGCTCATTTCCCTCTCCCTGCTCCTTCCCCAGCACGCTGGAGCAGCGCTAGTCTGAGGACCAGGCAGTGACTCAGCTCAACCAGGAGCTCAAAGCCCTCCCTGCACGCATTCAGCCAGCATTTGAAGAGGTGAGCAGATGAGGCTTAGATTGACTCTGAGGTTAAATCCATGGTCTGAACTCAAAATGCCATCAAAGGAAGGAAATGGGAGCTCTGACACAGTATGATTGAAAATAACCATTGGAGAAAAATAAAACTGTTTCATGCTTTTGCCTCCATAGGGTTGGTGCAGGTGTCATGGAGTAGAAGGATTACACTGGCTCCAGACAGCCTCCGTGGGTTCTGGGTGAAGGTGTGAGCGCCAATAGACTTGGACTCAATGTAAGAAAATGACTGGAGGTGGAGTATGCTGACCGAGAGGGGTGAGCTCCCCATCTCTGCAGGGATGCAGGCAGAGGTGGGAAGTGGAACAGATAGATGCTCCTTAAAGTCACTTAAACCTTTGGCTTCTCTTCCTCTCCTGGGACACTTGGGACAGGTGGGTAGGTGGGGGTGGCTCAGGAGGAGAGAGCAGGCTGGCGGTGGTCTGCAGCTCTGAATGGCCCTGGGGCCGGGTTGGGCTGGAGGTAGGTGTCAACGTGGGGCTGGACTCCCAGTCTGGGATCTCCAGTTGCCTTTGCACAGACTCAGGCAGGCAGGCTCTTCTGTGGTCACTACTTCTTGCTGGTTGTGGGCATGATGATGCTCAAAAACAGTTGAACCGGCTGGTGCATTGGGTCTGGCCATGGACTCCAAGGGGAGGAGCAGCAGTGACAGGTACTCACAGGGTGCGGGCCCTGAGCCCTTGGAGACCTTCAGGTCTCTCACTCTGCTTCTGCTCTGGCGGGAAGGCCAGCCACTCCACCCATTTGGTTATCTGTGCTGTGGGTACAGGGTGGATGTGGACGTTTGCAAGTGGGAAGGGCCGGGTGTGGAGCCCTTGCCAAGGGCAACTAGCAGGTGACCTTAGAGCCTGTTGTGAGACTTCGTGCCCTGGTGACTGTTAATTTAAGTTTGGGGAGAAAAGAGATTAAAAAGCCTAACAGGTGAGATTAAGCAGCCCCAGGGCTTAGCGGGGCACAAAGAATGGTGGGAGTTCAACTCCACAGCTTTCATGAGCCCCCTTGGTTTTCAAACTTATTTCCCTAAGGTGTCCATTTTTTTATATCCTCCTCTCCTCTTGACTAAATTAAAAGCTCATTCCCATTCCCCACCCTCATCCTTGCTTGGCCCGACCACTTCCTCTGATTCACGAGAAGGAGGAGGAGGGCTCTGTTACTTGACGGGAAGAAGACAGCTACAGAGGCTCACAGCAGATTTCGCAGTCAGGCTAGAGTTCCAGATTTAGCAAACAAAAAGATAAGACGCCCAGTTAAATTTCAATTTATCAGACAGACAACAGTGTGATATTTGGCACACTTGCACTAAGGATGTATTTGTTATTAATCTGAAATTTAAATGTAACTGGACGTCCTGTATTTTATCTGGCAGCCTTCCATGGGGCTCATTTCTCCCGTTCACGTCCCCTTCCCCAGAAGCAGTCAGAGTACTCAGTCCTGGCACAGGGACATCCGGGTCTTTCTTTCTCTACGTTGGCATGAGTGAGGCATGGGGTGTAGCCTGAATGACCTGCTTCACCAGCTTGGGCACAGACCAGACAGGCTCATGTCTTCCCTTAACACTCACGGTGAGCCGCAGACACCCACTTGCCCACCTTCCAGAACGTCTAGAACCGTGCTCAGAGCATCCCCGCCGCCTGGGCTTTGTTCAGCTTGAAGGGATCAGTCCTGTTTCCAAACATTAGTCCTTCCTTCCCCACCCCCACTGAAAAAAGAGAACTGGGGAATCTAGTTCTTTCTCCTGTTATGGCACTGCATCGTCTTGCTGTAAAAAGCTGTCCTTCAGGGTGTGATGTCCCTTTGCCCAGTGCTGTGACGAGCCCTTCGCTCAGGTCCCCGGCAGGCCTCTGCAGTTCTCCGAGGGAAGCCACTTACACGCTTGGCAGAAGGTTTTGCCAGCTTTGTGTCCAGGCACCTGGTTGAGGAGGGCTACCCAGCCAGCTGGTCCTGGTGTTGACCTGGGCTTACTGGTCAAACACCTGTTTTCCTCTGGGGCTGTTACTCCTGTCCTGCCAGCTGACTGTGAACAGAATGTTCCAGTCCCACCGGGAGGAACTTCAAAGACTCAGGTCAGCTCCCCCATGTCTCCCAGGAAGTGTCCTGGCTGTACAGAAAATGTTCTCACATCCTCTCCAGCAGCCTGTTCTGCATATAAAGTGGTTCTAGAAGGGGAGGTCCCTGTTGAGGCCCTGGGGCAGAGGAGGCCTACTGCCTCACCTTTGCAGAGCCAGAAAGGTCATCTAAGCGACGCTTTCTTGGACAGAATGTGCTGGGTCCATCGAAACAGAAAAGCAGTTAGAAATTTTAAGATGGCAGCTTCTTAAAATTTTGCCCGACCAGTCATCTGCCCGATCTGCTTGAATGGGAGAGAGAACATGGGGCCTTGTGCTGAGTTTTGGTCAATTCTGTCACCTCACAGGGTTGTTTAAAAGCTTGTTCGCAGCTGGTTTGAATGATTGTACCACAAAAGAGCAGCCTCTGTTCGTGTGTGTGCACGCGTGTGTGCGCGGGTGTGTCTGTTTAGTGTAAGTTTGACTAATCTGTAGATCCCCGTTAGCATCCGTCAGGCCCCTGGAACAGCCTGTCAACATGCCTCACGTCACAGAGCGTCTCTTCAAAGTGGTAAACACACATACAATCCATATTGTGTTTCAAGGAGACAATGGTTCAAAGGGTTTGCCAGGCTATTTTTAACATCGAAGTCTGGAAGGAAAATGATGTCACATGCTGGGAAAAGTATCCAGATACTTCAACAGACCACAGCCAAAGAATTCTGGTTTTTATTTGTTTCTCTCAGAGTTGAATCATTCAAAAAAGGTGAGTTTTAAACTCCTCATTCCAAAAAGCTTTGCAGCTTGAACTGTGCCTGAAGCGAGTTTCTCTCCTGTGGTTTGTCAAACAGACATGAACACTCCTGGAAGCCAGAAACCTGGATGGGACTGGGTGAGCTGGTGGCAGGGGAGGGGTGTCTTCTCCGGAGAGTGGATGGACTTCACATCCCAGTGGAGCAGAAGGGCAGCCACATTAAAGTGAGGAGAAAAAAAAAGGTGATCATATTAGGATTTCCTGCCTCTGCTGTGTGATTTGGACAAATTACAGAACCCCTCTGATTTTCAATCATCACATTTGTAACACAGAGTAATACCCACCTCAGAAGGTGGTTGTGGGTATTGATTAGGTCATGAAGGGAAGCAGCTATTACAGTGCATGGTACATAAGAGGTTAAACAAGTGTCAGTTCTTGTCTCCCCTTTCCTTTGACTTTGTTTTTTCCATCCCCATGTTTTCTTTTCCTCCACAGTTTACTAGGGAACACATGTTACAAAGGTCTCTCCCAACTATTCTGGCCACCACCTTTTAGTGAGGAAGAGCACACAGAAGAAATAAAGTCATAGGATGGTGTGGAGAGGAAGGAAGAACAGAACTGTGACTTGTTCTGCTCCTTTGGGAACGGGGGGTCCCCTCTCCCCAGGGGATGGTGGTTTCCTTTGCAGATGAGTGGGATCCTGACATAGTCCAGGCCATGGATGGTGACCCTGGGGTTGGGTGTTTCATTTGGGGTAGGTGACCTCTCTTGGCCGGCAGGCCTGCTCTGGTGTTTAAGTGCAGGTGGCGGCCTTGCTGGGGCTCTGGCAGCGCCTTGGCCTCTTGGTGAGAATTGTGTTCTTTCGCATCTTATTTCACTTTTGCCTCATTACCTTCTTTGTTTGTTGATAACAGCGAGGCTGGAAACAGTTGGCTTTCACTTTAGGGGACACATGATGTTTTCTAGGAAACTCCCAGGCAGAAGGGAGGGAAGCAGGCGCCGAGTGGGAGAGACGAGGCCCCGCTTTCAGAGCGTGGGAAGTCCACCTGCCCACTCCTCTCAGAGGGGGTATGTTGGGCCAGCTTTGGGTGGGGGTAATTTCTCTACTATCACACAAAATCTGGAAAAGGACCCAGCCTCCTCCCCTCTTCTGCTCACTGCTCATTTAGCAACTGCAGCCCAATGACTTCTTTTTATAAAAGAGTCTCAAATTCAGCCCATCTAGGGATCGTGATGCCGGGGACAGTTCGGTCAGTTATCCTTACGAGAAGGGTGCCCTCTTCTTATAAGCACGAGGCTCCTGCCCACTGCTCGTGTCTGTTGAACCTGCTTGCTTCATCTGCCGGTCAAGCTTTAATCTTTCATCACTGCTCTAGGGGATGTGGGGATAAGCACCAATGAAGCAAGCAGGCTGGAGGGGACCTGGGAGACCTGGGCAAAGGGTGTTTAGAGGATGGGCAGCCCACCTGAACCTGCGTGGTTAGGCCAGTCTTTCTGGAGGAAGTCATGTCTAAGCTGGGACCTACAGGATGAACTTCAGACTCGGAAGCCAGAGAAGAGAATTCTGAGCAGCGGGAACAGAATATGCAAAAGGCTGGAGAGAGACAGCCACAGGGTGTTGGAGAAGCTACATGTTCTCATTATGGTCAGTGCAGAACGTGGAAAGTGTGAACGAGAAAGCTGGAGAGGTCAGCAGGGGCAGGGCCACGTGGGGCCTTCTCTCAGACATGGCTGTGCTTGCTGGATTGAAAATGCTGCATTTATTTACTACAGCGAATGTTCTTCCTTAATGGACAACCACATATTTGAAATAGGGAAGGATCTTGTGAAGTTTTTGAAGAAGTCTACGTTTAGTGAATATTCCCTAGAACAAAGACTAGAATTTCTATCTAAAAGAGGTTTTTTTCTCTAATTAGGATAATGTTTATGTTTCTCAGCAAAAAGCTACTGCATCCCCTTCATCAGAAACCGTGGAGATGGCTGGGCTGGGGTGTGGGTGGGTGGGTTGGGATTAAGTGTCAGTTCGGAGTCTGCCAATAACAGTGTGAGGGGCTGTGGATGAGACCACCCTGGGCCTCAGTGTCCTCACTGATAAAACAAAGCATGGGAGATTAAAGGTGACCACAAAGTCTTTGCTACTCTTCCTATTGAGAGGTGGCATCTGATTCCATTCCTCTGAATCTGGGCTGGACTTAGAAACTTGCTTGACCAATGCAGTGTGGCTGGGACTTCTGAGAGAGTCCTAAAGAGCCTTAGAGCTTCTGTGTGGGCCTCTCGGAATGCCTGCTCTTGGGATACTCCCCCTGGTAACCCAGTTGCCATGCTGGGGAAAAGCCTACAGCACACAGAGAAACCATGTGTGCATGCTCCAGTCTCCAGCCCCAGTGGAGCTTTCAGCTGACAGCCAGCACCACACACCTGCCCTGGGAGGGAGCCATCTTGCATGTTAAGATTAGTTGAGGCTTCAGATGACGCAGGTCTAGTTAACATCTGACTGCAATTGTGTGAGAGGCTCCGTGTTCTAGAAGCTCTAGCTGAGTCCAGTAAATCCACTGGACTATGGGAGATAAGAAGTTACTGTTTTAAGCCAAGTTCTGGGGTGGTTTGTTATGTAGCAGTGGTTGCTTGGAACACAGGATCTGTACTGATGTTCTTTATGGGGCTTTCATGCTTTAATAAGCGCTGGTTCTTTGTAAGTGCAGTGAGAAACTGTCCCAAAAATGCAGGTTAAGAGCCTTGGGCAGACAAAAGACCAGCCACAGCAGGATTAGAGAGGGTGAAGTGAGGTGTCACACGGTCACTCTCTCAGCACAGAGAGAGAAGAATGGAGACCTGAGTATTTCCCAAATACAGAAAGTGCTCTTGTGAGGAAAAGGGTGATTGACTAAGGGTAGGGACATCTTTCTAATGTCAGTAGTGAGCCACTTAGGAAGGGTGTATTATCCCGAGATGAGAGAAGAGAGAGCACAGAGAGGGGGTACCTTCTCCTGCGCTTACACCCACCCTGATCAGGGTGAACTGGATTTAACCTGCAGGAAAGCTGACAACTCCAGAACCCCTCAATGTGCCACTGTGCAGAAGGTGGACAATCCTCCTCAGTCCTCTTGCTACGAAGGATTGAGACAGGAAGGATGAAGAAGAGACACAAAACCACTGCAGCAGACACTCCCGTCCCACCACTCAGCAGGCTTCCTTGGCACCAACAGACACCTGGTTTATTGGGGAGGGGTGCGTCCCAACTAAATGGGCCCAATGAAACGCTACATTTCCCAGTCTTCCTTGCAGTGAGTAGTGTCCATATGACACAGTTCTGGCCAAAGAGAGGTAAGTAGAATTCATTGGGTGAATCTTCCGGAAAGTTCGTAAGTGGGTGCAGACTCCCTTGGCTTCTCTTTGCCCTCTGTCCATCCCCCTCCATAGGTGGGGGCGGGGCCTACGCACTCGTGCTTCTCAGGAGCTCCGGATGCCGATGCCGCCAGGACCGCACTTTGCGAACCACTGCTCAATCGTCCTAGGAGATGGGAGGGATGTCACGTGTGAGTCCTTCCAGTCCTCAGAGCCGCTGGAGGATGTCCAGGGGAAGGGTGAACCTCAAAGACTGGAGTCATGACTGGAGGCGCAGAGGGAATCTGACGCCACTGACTGTCGCCATTGGAATAAACAACACGTGCCTTTTGTTCTTCAGGAACAGTGGGGACGTGACTAGATAAGGGTGTCCTCCCCGACGGCACGTCCCCACAC
Organism: Tapirus indicus; assembly: GCA_031878705.1. Classification (NCBI taxonomy): domain Eukaryota; kingdom Metazoa; phylum Chordata; class Mammalia; order Perissodactyla; family Tapiridae; genus Tapirus; species Tapirus indicus. The sequence continues at coordinate 42,838,569 of CM062927.1, forward strand.
AGCCCCCGCCCGTCTCCCGCCCCGCGGCCTGTTCCCCATCACTGTCCAGCCCGTCCTCACCTGCCGGGAATCTGCGGCCTTGGCTGCGCAGTGGTTCTGGATCACAGGCATGTTTTATCCATCACGACTTGGTTGTTACCATACACAGTGTTTATTTTTCTTCATAAAAAGATGCAAGCTGTGCGCCTCCAAATGCTGGAAGCTCAGAATATTCCATTTGTTTGTGGAGAGAGAGGCTGGATGGCACAATTTCAATCAAACTATGAAATGCAGCTTGGCATGCCTGCAGAGAAAGGGAAATAATAACGCCATGTGCTCCTCTTTCTGAGAAGCCCGAGAACCGTGCACACACCGTTAACTCCTTAGTCCCTGGAAGGTGTCCTGACGGACGTAGTCCCCCAGCGGCCAGGGACCGGGGAGCCATCAAGAACGGTCCATCCTAGCACTGGGACAGGCTGGCGCTGTGGTACAGGCTGTGCCCAGTGATTTCCTCTGGGTGACAAGGCATGTATCCTTTTGGTTCCCGAATGGAAATGGCGTTTTTTTCTAATTACAAAAGTAACAAGTGATTATTAAAAATTTTCAGGAAAACAGAGACTAAAAAGACCAAAAAAAAAAAAAAAAAAGAAAGCAAGCTAAAATTTCTCCCTGTCTGTATTTATCTGCCTGTCCATATCTAACGTGCCTTTTTCAACTGTGGACATCTCCCCGAGTTCACATTTATAGATCTAGATCCTAAATTGTGATGGCTGAATATTATGCCACCATGTGGCTCTGTCAGCCCCCGAGGGAGGGACGTTGACTGTCATTTGTTTTTCCTTTTATAAGCTCTGCTGCATTCAACATCCTGAGCATTCGCCTTAGCTGCTCTGTGGTCTTAGTGGCTGAGGGTAAACTCTTAGCAGTGGAATTGCTGAGGAAGTGCTTTGGACGAACTTTCCTGAGCCGTCTTCCCCGAAGTCTGTGCAAATCACCAACCCCACCGTCACTCCAGAGCACAGTCTGTCACTTTCTGGGGTCATCTTCTTTTAGATTTCTGAATGATTGGCATATCTTGAGATGGGAAATCTTTATGTAATAAATATTTTTTCTTATTATTACAAATTGCAGTTGTAATAAATATTTTATTATAATAATAGCATTTATTTGGCTGTTTCCATATTTCAACTTTTTGTTATGAAGATGTTCAAACTTTGAAAAAGTTGAAATAATAGTACAATGAATACCCACATACTTGCCATCTAGATTCAATTATTTACATTTGCTATATATGATTTACCTCTATCTATGTGAATGTGTATTTAAATTTTCCTAACAACCACAGTACTATTATCACACCTAAGAAAATTAACAATTTCATAATATCATCTGATGTCTAGTGCATAGTCAATCTAACCCAGTATATGCAAAGTATTTTTTCAGTATAGCAACTGCTATATTGTGTAGAGATAATATCCTGGCTTCTGCATCACAATCAGCTGGGACTATGCTTTTAACATGTGCTGGGGCTTGAATTCAAAATCCTTCAAGGAAATCAAGAAAGAAAAAGTTCTGGGAGCTCCCAGGTCCCAGGCCTTATTGGAGGTGGAGGTTGGGGGTGGGGGAGCGGTTCTTGGCAGAATTGGGCCAAAGCAGTGGCCATGTAGGGAAAGCAAGATGAGGAAGGAAGGACTCTCATCACCAGTCCCGGGGAAGTCATGCACCGCAGCAGAGAGAGAGTGAGGACTCCCGCCCTCCCCTGCTCCCCACGGTTTTCCAGGCCCAGAGGGGGAGCCACCCAGTCTGCTCTGTTGTCTGTGGGGTTGGGGGGTGGGTGTCATCCTTGCTGAGCCAAATCTGCTTCACCTCTTGAAGGATTTCAAAGGAAGCCTTTGTTTTTGCGTGCAGGATCCCACGGAAAGCGGGGGGTGGGGGGGGTGCGGGGGGGGGTTCAAATGGGAAGTTTTCCTGCAAGTTAGCAAAGTTATCCGGTGATGAGATATCGAGGGGCCCTGCCGCCGGGGCAGTGGCAGGGCAAAAAGAGGCAGCAGGGCCACCAGGGTAGGGGTGGGAACTTCCAGAGCCTGCACCAAGAGAAGAAGCCGGGAATTCGCAAGGTTCGCGGAAGATGAGATTTTGGTGTCAGGGGCTGGAGAGGGTGGTGGTGATGGCAGTGTAAGTCGTCTCAGGCCTCTGACAAGGCCTTGTGGTTTGTGCAGGGCTGTGCGTGTCCCGCAGTGAGGGGCTGGGCAGGCTGGCCGCCCGGGGTCCGCGCCCTGTGCCCCGTCGCCCTGTCTCTGCCGCCTGTGGGGAAAACGTCAACAAAGGTTTAGTCTGCGGTTACCAAGTCTCTCGTTGTAGGAGAGTCCACTCCATTTGGAACTTGGAACCGCCACGGTTTTCTGCAGCGACGCTTAATGAACTGGGGCCTGAGAAACAGGCCATAAACTTCCCGGCCTGCTTAACTGAATATGGTCTCTCTTGCACCGACTGCAATAATCTGTTTTATGTCCCCACTCTTTATTAGCTCCCAACTAAAGGCCACACGACATGAGCCCTGTGGCTTGCTTTTTGAGAGCAGTGGAAATCTCAGCTTCACATTCCCCTTCTGAGCATCTCAAATGCCCTCCGATGCTTTTCTGCTGGCAGAGCAAAACCATCGAAAATGAGATTTCAGTAATGGCGATGGTTTGCCGTCTTCCCTCTTATAAATGCAATCTTTTTTCCTTTTGTATTTATTTGGATTTTTATTAACTTGGATTATGTACACTGGCAGTGTTTTTAATGAGACTGGTGATGCCAGTGTAAAACAGCTCAAGTCCCCTTATAATCACAGAAAAGAGATTAAAATGGGGGAGGCACAACAGAGAGATTTCTGGAATGTGTCTGAGAGTTGGATTTCTGCTCTGTTTCCAGAGTGTGGCTTCCTTTTGAAACATTTTTGCATTAGGTTTGAAATCATCAGTAATTTGCTAATTGGTGGCAAAAATTTGGTATTTGCAACTGAAGGGCGGGGGGAGAGATTGAGACAGAGAGAGAGATGATCACACAACAGGACCTGAGGTGTCAGTCTCAGTTTCACTGTTTTTGAAGCCACTAAAACAGTCTGAGGCTCAGTTTCCTCAAATCCTCTTTATCTCTGACCTTGAAACTCCCACTCCAGGTCTGGGACTCAATCAGCAGCACAAATGAGTTCTTCAAAACTGGAATATTGCTATTTTTATTGCATTTACTGGGATAGGGAACGTGGGTTCCACACTCTTCTCCCCCTTAGCTCTAGAATATGAGTTTTATATTTAACCATAATCAGAAGGAAAAAATTGTGAATAAATGGTGTCTGTAAAATATGTGTACCATAGCCAAGCTATGAAATAAACTCGTTTCTCAAGTTTTTCTGAGAATAGTTTTATAGACAACTCCTAAGTCTCCCATGTTTGAGATACGCAAACAACTAAAAGATGGAAAACTGAAGTGCTTCAGTGGTTTCTCTAGACTTCCTGACACTAGGAGCATGTGAGCCTTCCACTCGCCCACCCGCCCGCCTACCCACCCGTCCATGCGCCTGCCCACCCATCTACCCACCCCCCCACCCACCCATCCATTCACCTGTCCAACCATCTATCCATCTATCCATTTGGTCATTCTTTCTACTTCTTTTAAGCACCTATGGTATTAAAGATGTTTCTAGCTTCTGCGAACTTGATGCTTTAACACCTGCCCCACATGCGTATGTTGGACACACCTTGTTCTGGACAACCTGATAATAGGCCCAAGTCACTTTGCCCTGGCCTCCTGCCTCCCTCGCTGCCTCCCACTCAGAAATCCTCCTCCTGGGGGTGCGCTTTTCAAATACAAACCAACTAATCCAGAGTCTACACTCCCAGCTACATTCCTCATGGGATTCTTACACTTGGGGCCAGTACTCACTTGCCCTATCACCCCAGGGCCAGGTCCTGGATAACTAGCAACAGTTTGTATACCCCAGAGACCTCTGAAATTATTCAAATGAACCAGTCCTAAACCTGCTTATCCTGCCCACCCATTCTTTTCCATGGAAACCACAATAAAGGCTCTTGTCCACAGTTTCCCCTTACTCCCTCTGCCTCCTGACTGATTCTGGTGCTCCTCCATGTGGCCCCCATGGTGTGGTGTGCCCTCGTCTCTTGGGAACAGTGAGTAACAAACTATCTTTTCAATGTCGATCATCTTCTGATCCGTTGGCTTTACCACACATGAATAATATTTAAACCTATTAAAATGCCTACTATGTGCCAGGCATTGTGCTAGGCACTGCAATGTGAAGACGAGCAAAACAGAGTTCCTGCTTACAGTTTGCATGGAGACCCAGATGAGCAAAACAGACTGACAACACAGGCAGGGTGGGAAGTGCTAGATTCACAATTGTGTTGTGAGCACAAAGGGAAGGGAGCTGGCCAGGATGGTTTGGGGCTGGATCCTGAAAGATGAGAAGGGGAAGAAGCATGTGCAGAGGCACAGAGCTGGAGCAGGCATGGTGGAGGCAAAAAGGGGCAAATAGTTTGGTGTGGCTGGAATGCAGGATAGGGGATGGCAGAAAGGCTCAGGGTGGTGACTTTTGAAGGTCTCAAATGCTGTGCCAAGGATTTTGGGCACTACTCTCTGAGTGATGAGGAGCCAGGGAAGGCTTATAAGCAGGTGACTTGATCAAATGTCACTGAAGGTGAGACCGGGGTCAGTGAGATCAGGATTTGGCTAATACTGCATGTCAGGGGCTTGAGGAGTGAAAAAGTAGTGGCTGTGGAGAAAGATTCAAGAATCATTTTGGAGACTTGGAAACTAAACCTAGTGAACCAACTGAATACAGGGACTCCTGAGCATCTGTGTGGGGGCCACAGGTAGGTGATGTGATGCTATCAAGTGAGATGTGCATAGAGCGGGTGTATCCAATGGAAAGGGTAGAGGAAGGGAGAGTAAGTTCTTACAGGCCTGTAGAACCTTCAGGGGGAGACAAAGATTGGATTGATTTGTGGGTGTGGTGTGCAGTGTGGATGTAGTGTGTAGTGTGGATGTAGTGTGTAGTGTGGGTGTAGTGTGGTTCCTAACTGAACCTCAGAGGAGAAATGAAGTTGCCTGGAGAGAAAGCCGATGACTGAAACCTGAGGAAGCCAACACGTAATGGTGTTCGTGACAGTCCCGCCTCCTGGGTCATCCCCAACCTCTTTGATTTTCTCTTCTCAGCCTCCGTCCTTGACTCCTTTCTCCTCTTACTGAGTATTGCATGCCGTGTGTGCACTTGTGTGTGTGTGAGAGAGAGCAAGATCGAGGGTGGAGTAGACTGGAATTTGCTGGGAGGCTGAGGTAAGAAGTAAAGGAGGGAGAGGTTGAAGCATCAGGAGAGATGTCAAATATTTGATGAAATAAGAAAATGGAAAAGGATGGAAAAGAAGGCTTAGCTTTGAAGAGGAGGAAGTGTGTCTCCTTTTCCAGACAGGAAGGGAGCAGGTGAGAAATGGTGTGGATGAACAGTTTAGAGGTGGAGGGAACATTAGGTCTGAATGCTTCTTTTCTCTGTGACTCTAGAGGCAAGCGGAGGTGGAAGTGGAAGGCAGCGTGGGTGTGTTGATAGCCCTTTGAAGAGTGGAAGAGATACTGTAAAGTCAGTGGTGTGTGTCTGAGCGAGCCTTAGTGTGCACACACTGGGCATCGGGACAGTGGGTGGTGAAGGCCACAGAGGTGAGTGACACAGGCTTTGCCCTCATGGAGCATATGGTCCGGTGGTGGAATCAGCAGCCTCGCCCCTGGCTATAGAACAAAGCAGGAGGAAGTGCTCCAACAGCTGCGAGCCTGAGCCCAGAGGGACCAGGATCAGCTTCCCAGAGGTTGTGGCATTTGAGGTTGTCTTAAAGGATGTGTGAGAGGCCAACAGGCTGAGAAAGAAGGGGACCCATCCTTTGGTTGCAAATACGGCAAGCAGAAACGTCAAACCCCTCAGGAGAAAAATAAAAGTAAACTCAAGGGGTGGGGGTGGGGACTGAGGACAGTTTGAATAGTGCGAATTTTTCTCCATGTTTGAGAGGGGAAATCCACAGCAGCAACTGAACAGCGATGAGCATGTTTCTAATCATCACATGGAGTCTTTGATCTGTTTAATTATTTGTTTCCCCCTGCAAACGCAAATTTGACTCACTGGTGCTGTGTTTCGCCAGCTGCTCCGCTTGGAGGTGCTCGGGCAGTGGGCCACAAATGTTTCCCAAATGAAATACCAGTGCCCTGCCTCTCCATTCAGCTTCATAAATACAGAGCTCCTACTACACACTAGCTGAGGAGGACTGCAGGAATGAACCCCCGGGACCCCTATCTGAGATTGCCTAAAATGCTTCTGACTGTCTCATTCCCAGGGAGGAGATTCTGGAGGAAGAGAGAAGAAAACCTGATAGAAATCCTGATCAATTAGAACCCAATCTACAGAAATATGAACACCTTTCAGGTGAGTCAAAGCTGGAGACATGTTAATAAAAACAGCTTTCTGGGTAAGTCTTCTGGGATTTTGGGTGTCAGCTTCATCTTTGAAGCTTCTGTATCCTTAGTGTAAAACTTTCAGCAACAATCAGATGAAAATGCAGAATTGTTCACCCCACTGACTTTCTGAGGCTGGGAGGCAGAGTCATGCAAAAAGAATTCTAAAATACAGGCTTGTGAATTTTGTTATTAAGAAATACTTTATTGAGGGGCCGGCCCAGTGGCGTAGAGGTTAAGTTCGCACACTCCGCTTCGGCAGCCCGAGGTTCGCGTGTTTGGACCCCGGGTGCGGACAGATGCACTGCTTGTCAAGCCATGCTGTGGCGGCATCCCATATAAAGTAGAGGAAGATGGGCACAGATGTTAGCCCAGGGCCAGTCTTCCTCAGCAAAAAGAGGAGGATGGGCAACAGATGTTAGCTCAGAGCTGGTCTTCCTCAAATACACACACACACACACACACACACACACACACACACACACACGGCTTTATTGAGGCCTGTTTTACATATCATATAATTCATCCATTTCAAGAGTACAATTTAATGATTTTTTTTTTGTAAATTTGCCAAGTTGGACAACCATCACCATAAATCACTTTTATAACATCACCCGAATAAGATCTTTCCTGCACATTTACTGTCAATCCCCATTCCTCTCTCCCTGTACCTCAGGCAACCATTAATCTACTTTGTAGATTTTCCTTTTCTGGACATTTCATATAAATGGAATTATATAATATACAGTCTCTTGTGTCTGGCTTCTTTCACTTAGCAAAACGTTTTTGAGGTCCATCCATGTCTCATCATGTATCAGTAGTCTGTTTCCTTTCATTGCTGAATAATATTCCATTGTATGGACATACCACATTTTTTACCCATTCGCCAGTTGTTGAATGTTTGAATTTTTTCCGATTTTGGTCTATTATGGAAAATGCTGCTATGACCCTCCCTGTGCAGGTCTTTGTATGGGAGAAAGACTTAAAATTTGGAATAAAAAGGTCTGCCCCAATTCTCAGTTATATAGAATGCTAAATCAGCTCAAGAGAAAGGTTTCATATGCAGGCCACAATTTTATGGTTCCATCAAGTGAGTAAAAAAGAAAGAAGAATGAGCCTTCATCCGTAGAGAAATTCAGCTGAATCCTGGAGACAGAGTATGGCTGTTAAGATGAGGTTGAGTTGACAGACACTTCTGAATGTCAGGCACTTGATTCATGGGTATCTGAATCAACCACTAAAAAAAGTAAAAAAAAAAAGAAGTACAAGTGATGTGCTAAGAAAAGAGAGAAAGTGGAATAATATAAAAGGCTCAATTAAAACCACAAAAGGCAGAAAAAGAGTGAGAGACAACAATAGGAGCAAAGAACAAGGGCAGCAAATAGAAAACAGTAACAAACACGGTAGATATTAATCCAACTACGTCAATAATCACTTTGAATGTCAATGGTCTAAATGCACCAATTAAAGGACAGATTGTCAGAGTAGATCAAAAAACAAGACTCAACTATATGTTGTCTACAAGAAACTCACTTTAAATATAAAGACACATGTAGATTAGAAGTAAAGGGATGGAGAAAGATATACCACATTAACACCAATGGAAAGAAAGCAGGAGTAGCTATATTAATTTCAGACAGAGTAGACTTCAGAGCAAGGAAAGTGATCAAGGATAAAGAAGGATATTACATAATGATAATAGACTCAATTCTCCAAGAAGACACAAGAATCCTTAACATATATGTACCTTACAATAGAGCATCAAACTATGTGAGGGAAAGACTGATAGAAATTCAGGGAGAAATAAATGAACCTACTATCATAGTTGGAGACTTCAACATCCTTCTCTCAGAAATGGACAGATCCAGCAGGCAGGAAATCAGAAGGGGACATAATTGCACTCAACAATACCATCAATCAACTGGATGTAACTGACATCTATAGACTACTTCATTCAACAATAGCAGAATACACATTCTTCTCAAGCTCCTGTGGAACTTTCGCCAAGATAGACCACATTCTAGACCATAAAACACACTTTACCAAATTTAAAAGAATAGAAATCATACAATGTCTGCTCTCAGACCCAGTGGAATTAAAATAGAAATCAATAACAGGAAGGTAGCTGGAAAATCCAAAAAATACTTGGAGATTAAACAACACACTTCTAAATAACACATGAGACAAAGAAGAATCTCAAGAGAAATTTAAAAATATTTTGAACTAAATGAAAATGAAAACACAACTTATCAATACTTGTGGGATACAGTAAAAGCAGTGTATAGATAGAAATTTATAAAATTGAATGCATATATTAGAAAGGAAGAAAGGGAAAACATCAATGATCTGAATTTCCACCTTAGAGAACTAGAAAAAGAAGAGCAAATTAAATGCAAAGTAAGCAGAAGAAAAGAATAAAAATTAGAGCAGTAATCAATGCAATTGAAAACAGGAAATCAATAGAGAAAATCAACGAAACCAAGGCTGGTTCTTTGAAAAGATCAATAAAATCAATAAGCCTCTAGCTAGGCTAACTAAGAAAAAAAGAAAGAGGACACAAATGATTAATGTCAGAAATGAAAGAGATCCCACTATAGAGCCCATGAGACATTAAAAGGATAATAAAGGAATATTATAAACAACTCTATGCCCACATATCTGATAACCTGGATGAAATGGACCAATTTCCTTTTTTTTATTATTATCTTTTTATTGATGTCTTAATAGTTTATAACATTGTGGGGTTTTAGCTGTACATTATTATTTGCCCATCACCATATGGATGCATCCCTTCACCCCTTGTGCCCACCCCCTATCCCCCTTCCCCTTGGTAACCACCACCCAGTTCTCTCTGTCCGTGTGTTCATTTATATTCCATATATGAGTGAAATCATGCAGTGTTTGTCCTTCTCTCTCTGGCTTATTTCACTTAACATAATACCCTCTAGTGGACCAATTTCTTGAAAGACACAATCTGCCAAAACTCACACAAGAAATAGACGATATGAAGAGGCCTATATGTATTAAGGAAACTGAACCAATAATTAATATCCTTACAAAACAGAAAACACCAGGCCCAGATGAGTTTACTGGTGAATACTACCACATATTTAAGGAGGAAATTATACCAATTCTCTACAATCTCTTTCAAAAGATAGAATTAGAGGGAATACTTCCTAACTCATTCTATGAGGCCAGCATTACTCTAATATTAAAACCAGACAAAGACATTACAAGAAAAGAAAACTATGGACCAATACTTCTCATGAACACAGATGCAAAAATCCTCAGCAAAATATTAGCAAATCGAATTTAACAATATATAAAAAGAATTGTACATCATGACTAAGTGGGATATATCCCAGGTATGCAGGGCTGGTTCAACATTTGAAAATCAATTAATCCATCACAACAACAGACTAAAGAAGAAAAATCACATCATCATATCAATAAATGTATAAAAGCGTTTGACAAAATCCAATACCTATTCATGATAAACACTCTCAGTAAACTAGGAATCGAAGGTAACTTCTTCAACTTGATAAAGAATATCTGCAAAAGTCCTACAGCTAACATGACACTTAATGGTGAGAAACTCAAAGATTTCTCACTAAGCTCAGGCAATGATATTCCCTCTCACCGTTGCTTCAATATCATTCTGGGACTCATAGCTAATAAGGCAAGAAAGGGAAATAAATGGTATTACAGACCAGGAAGGAAGAAATAAAACTTTGTTCACAGATAACATGATCATCTATGTAGAAAATCTGAAAGAATCCACAAAAAAGCCCTCCTGGAGCTAATAAGTGATTATGGCAAGGTTGCAGGATACAAGGTTAATAGTCAAAAGTCAATTGATTTCCTATATGCCAGCAAGAAATAGGTGGAATTTGAAATTAAAAACACAATAGCATTTATATTAACACTCAGAAAAATGAAATACTTAGATATAAATGTAACAAATATATATATGTATATGAGGAAAACTATGAAACTTTGATAAGAGAAGTCAAAGAACTAAATAAATGGAAAGATATTTCATGTTCATGGATAGGAAGACTCAGTACTGGTAAGTTGTCAGTTCTCCCCAACTTGATCTATAGATTCAATGCAATCCCAATCAAAATCCTGGCAAGTTATTTTGTGGATATCAGCAAACTGATTCTAAAGTTTATATGGAGAAGCAAAAGACCCAGAATAGCCAACACAACATTGAAGGAGAACAAAATTGTTGGATTGATACTACCCAACTACAAAACTTACTATAAAGCTATAGTAATTAAGACAGTGTGGTATTGGTAAAAGATGAGACAAAGAGATCGATGGAACAGAACAGAGAGCCCAGAAATAGACCTATATAAATAAAGTTAAAGGGGCAAAATATGTTGACAAAGGAGTAAAGGCAATACGATGGAGAAAAGATAGTCTTTTCAACAAATGGTGCTGGAACAAGTTGACATCCACATACAAAAATATGAATCTAGACACAGACCTTACAACCTTCACAAAAATTAGCTCAAAATGGATCACAGACCTAAATGTAAAATGTAAGACTATACGGCTCCTAGAAGATAATATACGAAGAAGACTAGATGACTTTGGGTTTGGCAATGACTTTTTAAATACAACACCAAAGGCACAATCCATGAAAGAAAGAATTGATAAACTGGACTTCATTAAAATTAAGAACTTCTGCTCTGCAAAGCATGCTGTCAAGAGAATAACAAGATAAACCACAGACTGGGAGAAAATATTTGCAAAAGACATATCTGATAAAGGACTGTTATCCAAAATATACAAAGAACTCTTAAAAACTCAACAGTAGGAAAACAAACAACCCAGTTATAAAATGGGCCAAGCATCTTAACAGACACCTCACCAAAGAAGACATAGAGTGGCAAAGAAGCATATGAAAGGATAGTCAACTTCATAGCCATCGGGGAAACGCAAATGAAAACGATAGCGAGATACCACTGCACACCTATTAGAATGGCCCAAATCCAGAACGCTGACAGTGCCAAATGTTGGCGAGGCTGTGGAGTGACAAGAACTCTCATACATTGCTGGTGGGAATGCAAAATAATACAGCCATGTTGGAGGGCAGTTTGGCATTTCTTAGAAAACTAAATATACTCTTACCATAAGATCCAGCAATCACACTTCTTGGTATTTACTCCAAGGAGTTGAAAACTCATGTCTGCACCATAACCTGCACACAGATATTTATAGCAGCTTTATTCGTAATTGCCAAAACTTGGAGGCAACCAGGATGTCCTTTAGGAGGTGAATGCAATAGGAAACTGTAGTACCTCCAGACAATGGAACATTATTCAGCACTAAAGAGAAATGAGTTGTCAAGCCATGAAAAGTCATGTAGGAACCTTAAATGCATATTAATAAGTGAAAGAAGCCAGTCTTAAATTCTGGAAAAGGCAAAATATGGAGACAGAAAAAATCAGTGGTTACCAGGGGTTGGGGAGAGGGCAGGATGAATAGGCGGAACACAGGGTACTGAAGTACCCTGTATGATGCCATCATGGTGGATACATATCATCATATGTTTGTCCAAACCCACAGAATGTACACCACCAAGAGTGAACCCCAGTGTAAACTATGGACTGTAGGTGGTAATGATGTGTCAATGTCCCACTCTAGTGGGGGATGTTGATAACGTGGGAGGCTGTGTGTGTTGAGGGGCAGGGTTCTATGGGAAATCTCTGTACCTTCCTCTCAATTTTGCTGTGAAATTAATAAAACTGTTCTAAAAAAGTAAAATCTGTAAAATAAAAGAGAGAAAGAGAGAGAACACAAGGTAAAAAAAATTCCATTGGAGGAATTTGTCTAATAAGTATGTTCTGGAAGGCTGACAATGACTTTTGAGGTCAGAAGAGAGAAGAAACAACCCAGTGGATGCATTCGCAGGCCTGGGCTGTGTGGTCCATGAGGACTGGGAATACATCTGTTCCGGGAGTGTGTGGAGAGATCCCTGGCTCCTCTGGACACCACACAGGTAAGAACGAATGGGGAGAGGCTGCTCGTTAACACACATGTGCAAAGTCAGGCCATGGAGGGTCTAGAACATGTCGATAGGATTAGATCTACCTGAGACAGGGCAGCTGTCCTGGTGGGTGCTAATAAAAGAGGAGCAGGAGGGTGAAGTCAACTGTGGCAGTGGTACCTGAACAGGTATCTGCGCTTCAGGTCGCAATCCGAGGTCAGGGCCCAGCAAAAATGGGAGAGCTGTCATACTCCAGACTTAGCCCTTATCCTTTAGGAGCTTTCTGTCTGGGTGGAAAAAGATACAGAAATAGATAATTTACAACCCCGCAAGACAAGCGTATCATAGAGGAGATTGCCTGACCTCTACTGCCTGACGATGTCTGCAAATCCAGAGTCACGGAACACCTTCGTGCAAACACACGGAGGGTTTATTCAGCAAATGGTGACTGCAGTGTGCGTGTGTGTGTGTGTGCAGGAGCGTGTGTCTGTGACTCTGTGTGTGGTGTGGTGTGTGTGGGGGGGTGGTGGCGAAGGCATCAATGACGTGGAAATGATGCTGGGAAGGGCAGGCGGAGTCTTTGAATGGCGTAGTGCCAGAGAGTGAATTTTGAGCTACCAGCAAGTGTTTTTAAACAGGGGTGGGTGAGCAGATCATTTATGAGATTCAGAGATCACTGAAGAGCACTGTGGAAGGCAGGCCAGAGGGGGAAGGGCTCCAGAGAGGCCAGAGAGGAGGGGCTTGCTGCAGGTTAGACTTGGCAAAGTAACTAGAGGGGGTGGGTGCCTCGGGTCCTGGGTCTAGTATTCAGATTCCCCTCCGGGCTGTCACTCACTGCTGGAGGGAGGAGCCGCCACGGCGAGAAAAGCAGCAGGAGCCCTGGCACAGCTCCTGAGGCTGCCAACCACCAAGCTGACCTATTCCCGAGAGACGATGCTGCTCCGAAGAGGGACCACTGCTCTTGGACCCCCAGACCAAGGACTTGGGGCTAGGGACAGGGGACTAACTCCACTTAGTTCAGTGGTTTCTGGAAGTTGCTATAGATAACTTTTAGAATGCCATTAGAATAATTCCTTTTTATTTTGCTACTTCCTTATGAAAACCAAGGGCACACACATGTATTTATCAGACGTATAAATTTGGCTCCGTGGCAGACGGTTGATCACTTCTGAGAGTCCCAATCCCTGGCGTGTGTTCTGAAGACACCCGACACCAACAGAATGAAGAGTTCAGATAATCAGGGCTTTCTCAACTTTTTAAAAACTTTCTTGTCTTTGGAAGGATGAATGAGCGTGAACTTATAGGGGAGTTTACATGATTAGGGGAGAGAACAGCAATGAGGAAGACCGACATAATAAGAAGGCAAATTAAAAAGTGGTTTCTAATTTCCAGGAGCTTGCCAGCTTTGGCTCACCAACGGCTAACTGGCTCCATGTCAGAAGATCCTTTAGGTCCTTTTGTCCCAATCCTTTTCTCAAATTGTATATCCCATACTATAGCCAGACATGATAGAATCTAGTCCAAATCCCGTATGCTGCAGATGGGGAAACTGAGGCCCATAGAGGTCGAGTGACTACGAGGTGTTTGTGGCAAAGCAGACACTTGAACCCTGGTCTTGGGCACTCAGTCCCAGTATTTTTAAAATTTTATTTAGTTACTTCCTTATGCAAACCAGCTCACATAATATGATTAGTGGGCATAACCAAATTTGGCTCCATATATGCGAGCTAATTTTGGTCTGAGGTTAGAAAGAAAGGAAGCAGGAATGCAGGACTGTCGTGCCAAATTTCACACTTCACTATAATATAATTAACTAAATATAAGTTTAATTTACAAGTGTATCTCTTATTCTTTATTGGCTTGAGAATGGAATAAAAAGGGAAAGAAATTTACATGGGGCTAAATAAGGGCAAACTGGGTGAAATCAGATAAAAGGGAGAAAACAGGCCTATTCTCAAGCAGTACTGTGAGAGAATGAAGCTTCCTGGCCACATATGTGTCATTGTCCCCATTGGCTCAAAGCCCTCGTTCATCCTCTGTGCCAGTCACTCTAGTGAGGGCCTCGTATATATCATTTAACCCTATGAGGTTGGTATTATTATCCCATTTCCAGAAAAGAAAAACGAGGCTCAGGAGATTTAAGCAATTAGCTTGAGGTTACAAAGCTGGCAAATGGCAGAGTCATTATTGGAACTCACTATTTTGAAAGCCTTACAGACTGGAATTCTGCAAGCTTCCTTCCTTAAGGAAAAGGCTCCAGGCTGGTCACCTGAGAAGGACAGCATCTGCGCGTTCTCTGGGCTCAGGGTAGTGCCTTCATCTCTCTCCTGCAGACAGGTGACAACAGAGGGGTTCCTTTGTAAAGAGTCATGGTGGGGGGTTCACCATGGTTCCACCTACAGGTCCCACCCGAGGGGCCCTGGGACAACGGTGCCAGTTGTGATGTGAGATAAGAAAGGACCCCAGAGAACCAGGACCTTGTATGGTGGACCTGAATCTTATGCCAGGAACCCAGCTTTTGTGGCCAGTCAACCTCTGCGCCTCACCTGGCTGACGGGGGTTGTGGGCTCTGAGTCTAGGGCAGTTCCCATTTTTTTGTTTCTCTGGGTTTCCCTTTAATACAATTCCAATCCCAGCTCTTCGCTGAAGCAGGAGAGAGGAACCTGCCCCTCTCTATCGTGCGAGACAGGAGAAGTGGAAGCTGGGGTGGCCTCTTTCTTGGTATGCCTTAGGTCCGTTGTGTGGGACTCTCTCCTGTGGGCATTCCGGAAACTTTTCCTCCCTTGCTTGAACTCCTGGGCTGTGTCTTAGGTTGAACGGAGTGGGAGGTGGGACACACCAATGGGGACTTTTCCTCCCTGCAGCCCATCTGTAGCCTGGCGGACGTGAGGTCATCTATAAGTGTCTAGAGCGAGGATTGGCAAACTTATTCTTTAAGGGACCAGACAGTAAATAATTTAGGCTTTGTGGACCATACATATGATCTCTGTTGCAATCCTCAACTCTGCCTTTGGAGCATCGAAGCAGTCATAGACAAAATGCAATGAATGGGTGTGGCTGTGTTCCGCCCCCATTTATGTGGGGGCTCAAGGCTCTTTGACTCAAAGAGGTGATGGGCCAAGTCTGGCTCCCGGGGGTAGATTGACAACCTTGGTCAAGAAGGTGGAGCAAATTAACTAGATGGAAGGAATTCTTTCACAATGTGTACATATACTAAATCATTGGGATGTACACTTTAAATATCTTACAATTTTATTTGTCAATTATACCTCAAAAAAGCTGGAAAAAGCAAGAAGATGGAGCAGCCATGAGTAGGCACATGAGCACCACTGCACAGATGGAGAAGATATCTCTGATCTGAGAGTCCAGGGGGCCCCAGAATTTGTGCAGCCAGGAGCTCTGTGTGCCAGCCTGCCCCATGCAGCCCCAGAGGCCATATCTGTCCGGCCTAGAAGGTTGGGGAACCCAGTTTCCAAGCATCATATTTCAGGCACCATGGTTGGGAATATGGGTCTGGATAGTATAAATGACAATGTCCAGCTTGTCCAGCTTGTTCTCCAGAGCTTGCCAGCTGGGGCTGGGCCAGGGCTGGGGCTGCGTTCAAAGGCTGATAAACTTTCCAGAGATGCATTTCGCCAACAGACACATCCTCAGAACACATTGTTCCCATTGCACTGGCCTTTCATGGTGCGCTCTTGGAAAACTTATGGGGTTTGAATCTACTGTGGGCCAGGCCAATTCCCAGACACAGGGCCATAGGGAGGTGTGGGGCATAGGCCCTGATGACCAGGATGAGCCAGGCAGGCCTGGATACCTAAGACACAAGATAGAAGGCAGGCACCTGAGAAGAGCAGCTACAGTGTGAGGAGTGGCTAAGGAGGAAGAGCTTACTTTTGGCTGGGGCGCTGGCTTCATGGAGGAGGCAGCATCTGCGGTGGCCTTGAAGGATGGGCCAAATTTAGACAGGTGGAGATAACGGACAAAGGATAGGAGAGTGTGGGCATGGTTGGCTAAGAGCCAGTGGTTTCATTTGGCTTTGAGGTATCTGGGCAGATCGTATTTTCCAAAGATGATCCTGACAACATTTCCATGTCGTTGCTCTTCTCCCCGCCCTTTGAATCTTGTGGCTGGTGCCTGTATGTAGCCACTAGAATGCAGTGTAAGTGACAATGCCAGACTTCGAGACTAGGCTGTAGAAGGAGTTGCGGTTTCCAGCCTATGAATGGGAACACATGCATAGAACCTTGAGCCCCCACATAAGAAGGCCGACCCCCTCTGAGCCTGCTGTGCCCTGAGGAAGCCGCCCCACATGGAGCAGCTGCACATAGGTGCTCTGGTGAGCTGTCCTGTCCCCGACGAGCCCAGGCCTGGGCATTCAGAAGACTCCAGCCTCCTGATGCTAGCTCACCCCAGACTCCGGGTCTTCCCAGGTGAGGCCCCAGACGTGGTGGAGCAGAGATAAGCCATCCCTGTGCGCCTTTTCCGGTTCCTGACCCACAGAATCCGTGGGCGTGTTAAAGGATTGTTTTACCCACTGAGGTTAGGGTGGTTTATTCCATGGACTCTGGGAAACTGGGAGAAGAGTGTAGGAAAGCTGCTTGGCACAAGTCCTCGGTGACCTTGAGGCCAGGTTCAATCCCTTGGAACTTAGGAAAGAGAGCAGGAACCCACTGGAGGGTCTGCCAGAAAGCATGGCTTACTACAGCCAGGCTTTCAGAAGAAAAACCTGCAGCAAAATCTGGACAGTGTGATGGGTGGTGGCTAAAAAATTGGGTGAAGAAACTTGCCGAGGGGGTTTTGGACTGATTTAGATGAGAAGCAAGCTCAGGTGAGCTGTGGCTGTGGGAATTGAAAGGAGGGGCCAATGCCAGAGACACTGCTGTGGAAGACTAGACAGGAGATTTCATGGAGATTCTGTCTTTTCTTCCACAGTCAAGGTGAAGTTCACCGTCAGATGCTTTAGTGTCTTAAATTCACACTGTGGTGTAAATGACTGATAAATGAGCCTTTCCTGAGTGAGAATTCTGAAGCAAAGAACACTGGACTACATGAAGGTATTGGGTTGCTGAAAGAGCTAAGATGGGAAGGAGAGAAAAGGATGCAGAAAGTGGAGGCTAGGAGCTGACAGTCAGCTCACTGATCTCAAGCCTGTGTTTAGGTCTGGGTTTGCTACAGCTAGAGCTATTCTACCAGTACAACTCATTGGTAATGGCCATTAACTAGTTGAGTATCAGTTCTAACTGGTCAGGCGTCTACTCTGATTGGTTGAATGCCCATTATGACTGGTTGGGCATCTTTTCTGACTGGCTGTTGTGAAGTGCCCCTAAGGAGGTTAGACCCAGCACCAGGAATGATTCCTGGGCGCCAAGTGTGGAAGAAAAACACAGGAAGGCCAGTTCAGTCCTGTCACCTCTCTGGGGCCCATAGCCTTAAGTCCTGACCATCCCACGTGTGAAACCTGCTAGCTCTCCATGACCTTTCATTCCTAGGAACTCTCTTCTTCTCTCTTGTGGTCCTCAGAGGTACTCATCTCTCTCTCTTCCCTTAGCATAACCCCTGTGGCAGAGACTGTGGTGTCCCACCCAAGTCCCCCTGGCCCTCATCACTCCCAAGCCCACTGGAAGCCCACTTCCAAATGCAAATGCATGCGGATTCAGCTTTCCTCTGGCCACCGCAGCCCCTTGGCCTGCTCACAGGGCAGGCTGACGTACTGGGCTTGTTAACGTTCCTCCAGAAGCAGCCCTCAACCAATGGTGGATGGGATTTGGTGAAAGAATGGCCTAGACTCTTTGCCTCTCAATTGTGATATCTCAAAGGCATCATTTCCACTATCTCCCAGAGTTTCCTGGCAGGCATGAGCCCTGTTTGCTCACATTGATAATCTGCCAATTTCCTCCCCTTCTTCACATCCCCACACTCCTACACTGCCTTCTGATATCACCTACCAAATAACTATGTGCACTGACATCCTGTCTCAGGGTTTGTTTTGGAGGCTCCCACACTCAGACACTCTCTCAAGGGTGCCATCTTTCAGGGAAACAAAAGGTGAGTCATGTTCAGGCAACTCCTGCTGTTTTCTCTATAACATGACCCTTCTCTGAAGCTGGGGGGGCAAGAAAGGCATGGCTGCCTTCTTGGTTCTCAGAGGGAAAGAACACAGTGAAAGCCAAACACAAACTAATAACGCAATAAATGACCCTGTCCCAAGTTCAGCCATGCCTGAAGTCAGCCACCGCTAGACTTTCTCCTTAGACAAGCTGATACATTCTTTCGGTGCGTGCCTGTGTGTGTGTGTGCTTGTTACTCTGAGTTGGGTTTCTAAGACCGACAACCACAAAAGTCCTGCTTCGTTGAAGATCTCAGCTGAGACACCTCAGAAGAGCCTTCCCTGGTCACCTTATGCTGTGGTCTAAAGGTTTGTGTTCCTAAAATTCACCTGTTGAAATCCTAACCTCCCAATGTGATGAAATCCTAACCTCCCAAGGAGGTGGCACCTTAGGGAGGTGATAAGGTCCTGAGGGTGGAGCCTCATGATTGGGATTAGTGTCTTATAAAAGATAAAAGGTAAAGGATAAAAGACCCCAGAGAAATTCCTAACCCCTTCCACCATGTAAGGACACAGTGAGAAGTTAGGCATCTATAACCTGGAAGAGGGTTCTCACCAGAACCTGACTACACTGGTACCCTGATCTTGGACTTCCAGGCTTAGAACTGTGAGAAATAAATTTCTGTTCTTTATAAGTCAAAAAATAAAATAAAATAAAATCTGTCCCATCTATTATCTCAGAATCTCTAATGCAAAGTAAAAAGAAAAGAAAAAAAAAGTCCTCCCTTCCCCAGCACTAACAACACTTCTCTGTGGCTGTGAGTTTATCCATCTTTGAATACATTGCTTTCTCAGCTATTAGTGTGAGATGCTCAGCTCTTTGCATCCTTGGACAGAATCTCTTTCAAGCTCTGCTTCCTCTAATGATTAGATGACATTAAAGCAAGATCTAAGCATCTGCTGTGAACACACCTTGGCAGGTACCGCGACCCCCAGCACAACACCCCCGGCAGCTGACATGCTGTTAACCACAAACATGGAGCAATCAACACACTCTGTGGGGAGGGCTGCTGCTGCTTTGTGGAATCCGCTTTTGATGAAGACAAAGGAGCCTGTCTTCAATTCACTTCTTTAAACCTCCCTGGAGCTTTGAAGTTAGAACTAGAAGCAATGAGGGCAGGAAAAACTCCAAGGTTAAGAAAAACATGCAGATCTGAGCCAGCCCTCCATGATGAATTTGGAAACCCATTTGAAAAATGGAATCTGACTGTTGAGTAGGAATTCAGTATAATTTCCTTTTATGCCACCCTATGGGGGCATCGTATCATGTCAAGAGTGCAGGAGGCGGTAAAGCAAAGGCCATCCCTTGTTGAGGTCAGCAGAAACTCCGGAGGAGGAGAATGTGTGTAGAGCTCGTGTCTATGCACAGCTCATTCTAGAGGCCCCCCCGCCTCCGCCCAGTCAGTGGTTACGAGAGGTTCCTTCAAGTTTGGTTCACTGCTCTGCTCCTTCCCCTGAGTCATGATATGCAAGCTCCTCCCCCAAATCCCAACTGAAATCAGGAGTGAACACTTTCTCCTTCCTTTTTCTTCTTCCCTTTCTTTATTGTCCCTTCCCTTCTCTTCTGCCTCCTTTCCTTTTCCATTTTCCCTCTGTGTTAGTCTGGTTGGGCAGCCATAACAAAATACCACAGACTGGGCGGCTTAAACCACAGAAATTTATTGTCTCCCAGCTCTGGAGGCTGGAAGTCCAAGACAAAGGTGTGGGCAGATTGGGTTTCTCCTGAGGCCTCTCTTCTTGGCTTGTAGACGGCCACCTTCTCCCTGTGTCCTCACCACGTGGTCTTTCCTCTGTGCCGGTGCAAACCTGGTGTCTCTTCTTCTTCTTGTAAGGACACCAGTCCTATTGGATTAGAGCCCACCCTGATGACCTCGCTTTAATTTACTCACTTCTTTAAAGGCCCCATCTCCAAGTATGGTGACATTCTGAGGAACTGGGGGTTAGGGGTTCACTATAGGAAACTTGAGGGGACACAGTTCAGCCCATAACACCCTCTTCTCCACTTCTGTCTCCAGAAATGGTCTTGTCTTATCAACTTAGATGGGTTCAAATCTTGGTTTTACCATTTGTAAGCTAAATGACCTGGATAACTTGCCTGACCTCAGTGAGCTTCTGTGAAATGGGAACATTCGTCGTCCTTCACGGTGGTGGTGTGGGAGTAAAGGGACAATGTGTGTAGAGAGCCTGGCCCAGCACTCAGCGTGGGAGAGGTGCACACTGAATATCGGTTCCCTCCTTTCTCCTCTCTCCTCCTCCACTTCCCGCGCTTGAGGCTTAGCCAGGATAACTGACCACCTCTAGAGAAGTTGTCCCTAAACACCCTTCGGAGGCTGTGGGCTGCAGTGGCTCCAGAAGGATCAGAAACATGGGGTTCCTGAGAAAAAGCCTGACTCCACTGCTCCCTCCCAGAGGCCAGAAGTAGGGCAGGAATCAGGCTGTCAGGTGTTGGGGGTGTGTTACCAGGTTTGGGAACTGCTGCCATGGAGGTTACTGTACTTTCAGATCTTAGGTTTAATTCACTTTACAGGATAGACACATTGGTTTGAAAATTATCATCGACATTAGCTCTTTTCTTTTTTTAATAGATCGTTACATCAAAGATGTTGTTCTCCACTGCACATGTACGTATGTTTTTGGCAGAGCCAGCTACCTCAGTTTCCCCCTGGAACTGAGCATAGACCAGATCTAGAGACCCAGACTGAATCAAGTCAATTTCAGCTGTCTCAGAGCCTGGGGCTGCCCTTCCCCAGGCGCAGCAGGGCCCACCCCTGCACGGCTCATGGGTGTGACTTATACCCGGGTCTCTGTGCTCTTTGATCTGCCGGGCAAGCTCTCGGAGGCAGAGTCAACAGACGCAGGTTAATGTTTCTGGATCAGGAAATAGGAGTTTTAAGTATATCTTAAAGTATAAAGGCAAACCTAGAAGAACTAAGAAGACTATACAACAACAGTCAAGAGGTCCAAGGAACAGGGATGCAGCAGGCAATTCAAATCTAGTAATTTCCCATCTTTCATAGTGGGAATGTCAGCAGATATTGTTGAAAGTCAACAAATTAAGAATGGAGGTACAGTGATCCCTGTTATCTGAATATTCATTATGCTGGTCTCTGTAGTTATGAGGTTGTATTGAGGATCGAAAGTTGTTGGTGTATGCATATATTCAAAAATTATATGAATATTGATAAAATTAATTGCCACTTAGATATCCTCTCTCCTTGACACCTGCAGTTATCTCCACCTATTATGTTAACTCAGTCAACTGCAAATCTAAATAAGATGTTGGGGTTTATGCAAACTCTAAAGTGATAGAGGACAGCTGCATGAATCACACTCAGAGCCAAGGACAAAAGAGGGCTTGGCAGAGCGAGGGTGGTTAACAACTGAGAAGGGAAAACCTGACCAGGATGGCAATAAGACAGTCATTCAGAGGAAATGGATTTGAATATCACAAAATAAGGAGAAGTCTTTGAACTTTATGAAGTCTTCAAATGCTCTCTGCAAAAATGACCATTCTATGATTGAACCGTGAAAGTGTCGCATCCTGCTATTGTACAATTTTGTCCGAAAAATTACTCCCCAACCCTTTAAATGCTTGATTTATTCTTTACTCTTTCTAAGAATTAGTGCACAGTTGCCATTATAGTGTGTTTTATTCAATAAAAGTGCATTTATTTTTATCATTTTAGTTTCAGTTTTCAAGATAATCTCCTAATCACCATTTACTGTGAAATTTTGATCTCTGTTTTAAATGGACTCACTTTAAGTGGCTTTTTTTCTGGTGCCAATTGTCCTTGGGTAATGAGGATCTCCTGTCTCAATGTCTGATTTAGAGGGACAGTTGTAACCAACCATTTAAAATAGAAACAGCAAAGCGAGTGGAATGGGGTATAGAGACAGAGATGAGGATGACTTCTATTTTTGATTGCATATGTTTCTGTACTGTTTGAACTTATTTCTTTGTATTTTATTTTGCTGCAGACACATACCCCATTCAAAATTTAATTTTTTCTTATTTGATTGGTAAAAACGGCCATGCTGTGAGGTGTATGTGGGTCTCTGGATGTGAGTTTGTGTCAGACGCTGTTGGTGTCCCTTATTATCCTCAACACTTACTGTTCCTGTCCTGCACGAGCTGGCAGCTTCCTACCCCGAGCACCTGTGCTCTGCCTGAGGCTGTCTCCGGCTCGAGGCCCATGTGTGGGGCAGGTCTGATGTGCAGGGGAGTTGGTGCCCTGAGCGCAGCCCTCACCATGGTGGATGGGGTGGAAGGTGAGTAGCCTGGCTTCCATCAGTGGATGGGCCAACTCTGAGGTGCGCCCTACAGTACCCCAGAGGGCCCAGCAAGAGTGAGTGCTGGTTGCCCCAATGGCCACCTGCTCATTGACCCACCCTTTCTTGGCCTCCTTCCCTTCCCCACTCTACTACTGGTGCTTCCTGGGACCAACTCTCAAGTTAACTTCTGCACTTGAATCCTTGTCTCAGATTCTGCTTTGGGGGAACCCAATCCAAGACATAAGCTCTAGTGTGTATGTGGAAGAGACTGACTGCCTTTCTCTTCTGATCAGGGGAAGTGAGCACTTTTGAGAGGAGAGAGTGGAGAGAGGAAATCTTCCAGGAGCTTGGCCCCACCTCCAGGCTCTTGTGGGGCAGAGGGGCTGGCACAATGCTCTCCTGTACCCCTCACTCCTTTGTTGGAGGGGCTAGTCGAATGACAACACCAAGAGGAAAGGGCCAGAAGGTTGTCCCCTTTCATTCTTTCCACCCCTGCGAGGTCTGGAGCCCAGTGCTGCTGGTAGCACCCAAGAACACAGAAGCCCAAGCTCGGAGGCCCCGGGTGTGGATGCAGTGCACAGGCGTTTGATTTCTCCAGAACGTGGCTCTACAGCAGGACCGCGAACAGGCTACAAACCTGCCTTCCAGATCCAGTACTGTCCACATAGGTTTGAAACGTTACTCCTGTTCTTGCAAACGCCCTTCTCAGACGTGTGAAAAGGACAACATGTGAACCCGGCTACTGAGACCCTGTTCTCCTGAGGAACCAACAGGATTTTAGGAATAAACAGATTGATCTTGTCTGTGACCGCTGTGACCAATAGAGAGCAGTGGAAGTAACTCTGTGCCCGTCTCTGGACCCAGTCCTCAGAGTCTGCAAGCTTCCACTTTCTCTCTCTTGGAACTCCTCTGTGTGCTCTGAGGGCCCAGCTTAGTCCAGCCCAAGTTCTCCACCCACAAAATTGGGAAATCTAATAAAATGGTTGTTTAAGCCACTGAGTTTTGGACTACTTTGCAATAGATAACTGAAGTCAGTGTGTTGGATCAGAGCCGTGACATTTAGAATTCCACTCTTATTAATATTCTGTAAATCAATGTTCCGTGTAGCAAGAAATATATTTGGAACTATAATTTCCTTAAATGCAATTTTTTAATCATTATACTCCCCAGTTAAAAATCTGCAGACTTTCAATCATTTAATGAATCTAAATCAGACTTCTCAGTTCCATGTGTGGTAGAGTGATCACATTAATGGTCCCAAATTTTCACGTTCCCAGGGTCTATGTCCTTTGCTCCTCTCCTTCCACAATGACTCTGGACTTAGCCATGTGTTATGGGCTGAATTGTGACCCTCAACATGCATATGTTGAAGTCCTAACCCCCAGTACCTCAGAATGGGACTGTATTTGGAGACAGGGCTTTTAAAGAGCTCAGTTAAAACAAGGTCATTAGTGTGGGCCCTGTTCCAATATGACTGGTGTCCTTACAAGAAGAGGAAATTAGGACGTGGACATGCACGGAGGAAAGACCATGTGAAGACACAAGGAGAAGATGGCCGTGTACAAGCCAAGGAGGAGGCCCCAGAAGAAACCAACCCTGCCGATACCTGGATCTGGATACCTAGCCTCCAGAATTGTGGGGAAATAAGTTTTTGTGGTTTAAGCCACCCAGTCTGCTGTAGTTTGTTAGGGCAGCCCTAGCAAACTAATACTCCAGGTGACTCGCTTCCGCCAATGGGGAAATAGAAATCTCTATGCAAGCAGAAGGTTGAAAAAGTGCTTGTGAATTTCTGCTTCTTTTCTTTCGACCTCTGCTACTACTAAGAGAACATATCCAGTGAGCGGAAAGATGTGAGACACGTGGAGCAGAGCCAAGACCTCCCAGCTGAGGCCAATCCAAACCAAGCAGCCCACAGCCGACCTGCCATCTGACCACAGATGTAGGAGCAAGCCTGGATAAATCAGCTGAGTCTATTCAGATCAGCAGAACCATCCAGCTGACCCACAGGTTTGTGAGAAAAAATAAATGGTGGGTGATTAAAGCCACAGTTTTGGGGTGGTTTGTTGGGCAGCATTATTGTGGACATGGGTAACTGATAATCCCCATTCAAGGCCTTCCACAGCCTGCTTCGTGCCACCTTCCCCTCCTCTCCACCACCCTCTACCATCAGAGCAAAGTAAAACGTTAAAGCAAAGTCTGTGTAGTGTGTATGCTTTTACACCTGCATCCACTGCTGAGATGGTCCCCTGTCTGGCTGCCCCAACCTCTCGCCCTTGGGTTGGCTTCTGGAAATGTTGTACTTAGGTTTCAAATCTAAATCTGATCTCTTTCAGGAACCCCTTCCTAACCTCCTGCATTTGTTCCCCATTGGTGCTGTAAGCAATTACCGCAAGTTTAGCGGCTTAAAACAATATAGATTTATTCTCTCTCAGTCCTGGAGGTCAGAAGTCTGAACTCAAGGTGTTGACAGGGCTGTGTTCCTTTTGGAGGCTTCACGGGAGAATCCACTCCTTGTCTTTTCCAACTTCTAGAGGCTGCACACATTCCTCGGCTTGTGGTCCCTTCCTCTGTCTCCCAAGCACATCACTCTTAACTTCTGCTTCTGTCATCACATCTCCTTTTCCTGGCTCTGATCCTCCTGTCGCCCTCTTATAAGAACCCTTGTGATGACATGAGGCCCATCTGGATAAGGACCCCATATCAAGGTCCTTAACTTAAGCACATCTGCAAAGTTCCTTTTACCATGTTAGGTAATATATTCACAGGCTTTGGGGGTTAGGACATGGTGATCTTTGGGGCCGTTGTTCAGCTTGCCCATCTTCTGCCAGAGAGCGTTGCTCTGTTCCTCCTCTGAACACTCTGTAAGCCTGAAAAAAACCCTCACGTTTACTCGATACGCGGGCTGAGATTGTTTGCAAGTCTGTATCCACTATTAGTGAACTCCGCAAGAAAAAACATTTCGTGCATTATTCAGTTTTGAATCCACAGCACTTAGCACAGACCCTGGCACAGGGTCGGAGTTCAGAAAAGATGTCTAGATATTCACTATACACGTAATCTACAGCCTCCTTGCGTATAATTGTATGTAAGAAGTGTGTGGTGTCTCTGTGTAAATGGTTGGACAGTCACACACAATGTATTTGTATACAGTGTTTTTGAGGGAGTGAGTAGGAAACACTTGTTATTGAGTAAATGGTATTGATTGATTTAATCAGCAAGTGAGATCAAAGAAGGCTCTCATTAAAGCACGTATTTCATACTTCCATTTCTACATTTTCTATCTTAGAGTGACTCAGACCACACAACCACACACAGTGGATTCTCACACCCTCTTTCCACAGCATCCTTGGGGAGGAAGGAATGCTTTCATCCTCTTCATTGTAAGGGTGGGAAATGAAGCCCAAGGCAGCTGAAAGGCTGGACATGTTGTGGGGGTGTGAATAAAGTGCGGGTGGTTGGCCTCCCAGGCCAGCGTTTGCCCCCCTGAACAACATTGGCGAGTGCTCAGCACTGCAGCCAGGTGTCCGTCATTACCGCCCCTCCTCATTTGCAACACAGCTTTGGGAGGGATTACTCCTGTGACTGGAAATTTTCCATACTTGGTCTGCCTTCAAAGGGAGAGAAAATATGAAATCAAAGAAAAAATGTTCTCTGCTTTGCAGCTAAATGGGAGGATGGTTGTGTGTGTGTGTTTAATATGCAAACAAGGAAAGTAAAAAGAATTTTCCTTATAGATAACAGAAGAGCATCTGGCAATGACAAAATGAAACCTTCCATCTGTTCCGTTCTCCACGAGAAAAAATCTGCCTATGAAGTTTGAGAAAAGGAAACACTGGCCTTACTCACACTTCTCAGGCCAACTGCCCAAAGGCTTTGTGATCATCTCAACAAGATGACGGGCTCTGCTGTGCTTCGTATTTCGACAAAAGGTGACGAGCTTCACTGAAATGAGGGTAGGATGGGAAAGACCAGCTCATTTGCAGTCATCCCAGGGTTGTTGAAACGAGGCTAAGCCTTGGAGAAACCCGCTGGTCCTGGAGGTGAGGGTTGAGGTCACCCCAGCACTCCTTCCAGTGTCTTCATCATAAGAGAGCTTTTCTGCATTGGAGATGCTTCATCAGCCACCTTACCTCTGAGAAGAAGGAACCAACGGTCGGGTGGTGCTTGCAACTTAGTGACGACCCCTGACATTGGAGTAGAACTCTGCCCTCACCTCATTTAATCCCAGTAAGGGCCATCTTCAAGGTAGAACAGGCAGGAATCATTGCTTCAACATTCTAAACGAGGACCCAGACTCTTTCCCTTCTCTATGCTCACTTCCACGTTGATCCAGTCCAACTCTGACCACCCCATGGGGAAAAGGCCAATTTGCCTGCCGCCTTCTTACATTCATTGGGTAGCTAGCCAGCACCTGAAACTTACAATGGCCAAAACTGAATTCTTGATCTCCAGCTTCCAATCTGTTTCTCCCCTAGGCCTCCCCACTTCAGTTAATGGCCTCACCACCGACCTTGTTCAAGCTCTTTCTTTCCCCTACCCCTACGCTCACTCCCAATGACTCAACTCATTAGCAAGTTGACCAAGCACTATCTCAGAAACAGGTGTCAAAATCGTCCACTTTCCTGCTTCTGCCTTGACCAGGCTGCCATCAGCTCACTCTGGAAGTACCATAATAGTCATCTAACTGGTCTTACTGCTGTCACTCCATTCTCCAAACATAAGCCAGAGTAGTCTTTTAAAATATGAATCAGATGATGTCACTTCCCTGCTAAAAGCCCTTTAATGATTTCCCACCACCCTCTAGGGTACAATCTAACCACGGCCTGTGAGGCTCATCCCCCGCCCTCTCTCACACTCCCTTTCTTCCTTCTGTTCCAGCCACACTGGCCTTCTTTCACTCCTTGATCCTCTCCTTAGTTACTCTCCATCTGTCCCAATGCATTTGCAACTTCTGTTCTTCTGCCTGCACCTGTTCACTTTGGAATCTTGGCAGGGTCAGCATGTCCAGGCCTCATTTCAAATACAGTCCCCTTGGATCTTTGGGCCACCTCACCCAGGTGCTTCCCTCATCACAGCTCCTTGTTCCCCACAAGCTGACTCCTGGACTGAAACCCAAGTCCATGTGCTGGGTGGGGGCTTTGGCTGGTTGACCTCTACCTTCCCAGAACCTAGCATGGTGCTTGCACATAGAAGATGCTCAATTAATATCTGTTGAAAGATGAATGAAAAGAGGCCACTGCCCTTTCTGTGATGCCACACCATAGCCTGTAGGGTCAGCTGGGTCAGTGATGGACTCAGGAGTCTCTTGGGGTGGCGTGGTGGAAGAAAGACCCTGGCTCTGTCTCAGAGTCAGAAGACCTGGGTTCAAATCCTGGATCTACTTCTGACCGCCATGTGGGAGCCACTTATTTCCTCTGAGCTGCTGTTTTCTAATCTATACAGTGGACTTAATAAGGCTGTCTTTCAGCTGGTTGCTATGTGGATTAAATAAGGTCACACGTGTGACAGTCCTGGGTGCACAACAAATGGTCAGGGTGCATTTTCTATCTCCTTCTTGGCTTATCTGGTCAGAACACAAAGCTAACAAGGGGAGGGCATCACAGACAATGTTTCATGAGTGGGCTGCAACTGGCTTCTTGGCCTCAGACTTACCCTGGTCATCATTCCTGTTTAAAAGCCATCTCAAAGTGCACGTCACATGGCACCAGGTCTAAATAAGAACACGGTTAATCATGGTATCCACCGAACATATATAGGCCCTCAGCAAAGGGAGGTGGATGGTGGACAAGATGGGGTTTCATCAGAGGAGAGAGAAATGGAAGTGACAGTCATTGAGCAGTTATTCCTTTCAGCTAGTCTACACACAGGAGGACCATGACTGTCCCAGCATTCTGAGGAGGCGCCAACACCGTCCTCATCTTACAGATGAGGAAACCGCAGCTAAGGACGGTTGTGCAGAATAGGCACGTTTTTAAGGCTTTGCTACATGCCCCACAACTTTTCAGAAGATTTGTTCTGCTTCACATGACCACCAGCTGTGAGTCTCACCACACCCCTGCAGAATTCATTTTGGTGGGGGGCATGGCTAACATCTACTTTTTATTAATTCAATCAATATATGGGGAATTTAGCAGCAGGTTAATAGCAAGTAGTTACAAAATCTATTTTTCCAAGTTGAAAATAAGTTGTCTTCAGCAATCTCTGGCAACTTAAAATCATGAGAACATGGGCAAATGGCTGAAGCACTTTCCCGTAATGCCCGTGGCAGGGTTATTAGCAATTTCCTGACAATGTCTTCTAGTTCAAGGTGCACCTAATCTGGAAGCTCCATGAGCATATTTGCCCTCTCATATTTCTCTATAAATAATTGTGACTAAATATAAAATCAATTACATATAAGTAAAACTGAGTAAGTATACCCTGAAGCCTTCTCAACTGGACCTGTTGCTTTGAGGGTGTCTGCCTGGCTGACAACCCTTGCGTCCGTCTTGACTGGACTCCAACTGCAGTCTGCCGTCAAGCCTACTGGTGGCGGCCCTTTAGCACCATTTGCAGTCTCAGTCTTTTCCCTCCCATCCTCTCATTTTAGCACTAGAAAGAGCAGCCTGTCCTTGTACTGGCCAGCATGGGAGGAAACCATAAATTTTCTTTTTGGTTTTACACAGGGCATAAGATTTAGTAGTATCATTGGTTGCTATTCCTTGGTTTGAAGTCACTGGGGATTTCTCTGTTTCTTCCTTGAGCCCAACTGGAAAGAGTTTGCTAGATGTGGAGCCTGAAGAGAACATGTCTAAACTGTCCATTTTGCCCTCATACTTGTCAGAGGAGATATATTTTCACAAGCAGAGGGCTGGTTTTCCTCCTCTTCAATTAAAGTGTTATGACACCAGCGACACATCTCCTGGTTGGTAACTAACTTCTCAACTGTCCTCGAGTGGAGAGATTGCTCTTCTTTTGATCTGCTATGTTTTCCTCATCAGTCCATGAGTTGTTTTTCCATTCTTAAATAATTTCTAGCATATTAGTTGACCTTGCCAGAGAAAGTGTATTGCCTGCTAACCCCTGGTTATCTAGCAATTCCTCAGCTGTGATCCTGGGAGCAAGATCTGCTTTTAAGTTTCTTTCAAAATGCTTCTAGCACAATCACTTATAGAATCCCAAAGAGGATCTTCAAAACGTAGTTCTCTCTTTTTCACTAATTCAAAAATTTCTCTTCTGAGCTTGCCTTAAAGGGTGGTTCCCACATAATAACATGTCCTTATGCATCTATGACCCAACGTCACAGTGCTGGCTATGGCCATGTGCATTGATGGCCACAGGGGTCCCACACGTGGCTCACGGCATGGCTTCCCCACAGCTAAGCCAAAATTACCTTTATGTTGAAGTTGTTAGCATCAGGAAAGCTGCTTTGAACCATTGTGCTCGCCAGTTTCAGATCTCTATGTACCCTGTTGTGAAGATGCGCTCCAGCTGAGGTGAGCGAGGCTCTGGGTGATCGACCTTGATTCGCTCGCAGAATTTCTTTGAGTTCTCCCTCCTCACAAATCCCCATCACAAGGTACATTCTCTTAGGTTCTCAAACACTTGCTCCAGTCGTATGATGTGTTTGTGATTCATACTCTAATTTTAGGAAGCTCAACTCTTGTCCAAGTCACTTCACAGTGGAGCTTCTAACCTGTCTTTATTTGCCCACTTTGTTTCTGTTTCCTTGTCTCCAACCTCAGGGACCACTCAAAGTTCCTGTGTCCCAGTGTTCCTCCAAAGGTGCAGATCTCCTGGACAGTAGCTCTATCCTCCATCTTTATATAAGCAGCTGTTCCTTCTGCAAAGCACCCCTGAAACCATTGTTGAGATGTTTATCTCTGCATTTGAGGTTCTTGAGGGCTCTTCTATGAGAAAGAATGTTTCTTTGATGGTTGGGAGGGCAATGAATTAGCTGACAAGGCCCCTCACGGATGGGATTAGGGGAAGGATGTCAACTTGTGCTGAGACTGTAGAATCTTCAATATTTACCAAATCTTTCCCAGAGGCAATGTCTCTGCTGGTAATTTTTTCTCTGTGGTGAAACTATAAAATTTGATGTATAAATTCTGAACTACCAATGCTTGATATATCTGACATTTCCACCACTAAAATGGGAGAAATCTTTGTTTTATAAGAACATACACAAGGCCTGTCTTTTTGAGCATCAGTGACACTTGGGGGCATTGGTGGATTCTCTAGCTAAGCCTCTAGCAGCCATTTGCTTAACTCTGTAACAAAAGCAACTTGAAAGGAAAGGTGTTTCCACTGTTTGAGGAAGAGAACCAGACCAAAAAAGATATGGTAAGCTGATGGCCAATTGGTGGGGTCCATAGTTTAATGAGGTACCACATTCATCTTCTCACAGGGGGCCTATAGCAACTGCACTTTCAACTTCTAAAATGGTTCATGTCCCAAGATAGAGTGGAGGTGAGAAGGTGCAGATGAATGGGAACTATCAGGGACCAGACCAAACATGGGCCCAGGGAAACGGTGTCCCAAGGGCTCTGCCCTAGGAGAGACTAGGAGACTCGAGGAGACCAGAGAGCCTCAGCCCAGCCCCTCCGCAGTGCCACCCTGATCCTGAGGGGCCACGCCCTTCCTCAGTCCGCAAGGACCAGGGGCAAAGGTGCCAAGGGCTCTAAAATTAGGCGGCAGGGGCAGTGCGTAGAGTGATTTTCCCCAGAAGGGGCTCTGGGTGGTCAAATACCAAATGATATGGCATAATGGGGTTAATCAAGAGCATAGATCAACCAGGAAAGGAAAAAAACTTAGAAAATTACATACGCATTTATAAAGATAAAAGCTAAATTAAGGTTTAAGAAATTAGGTAAAAAATGAAAATCATACCTTTTAGTGTTAACTTTAGTCCTCAGGCACACTATTGAAAGAATAATGCAATTTCTAATCTTAGGTCTGGGGCAAACATTTCAAGGAACAGAACAGTTTTAGTTGACAGAGAGCAAGGCTAAGAAAGGGTATGTGTTGCAAATAACATTTTATTTTATTGCTTCACTAAAGACCAGTCCCTTCGTTACCATTGGAAGCAGAGTCATTAATGCCTTTAAGTGTATTAGACCAGAGAACCAAAGACCAGAAAGTCCAGAACCCTTGATATTGGTCTTGGCAATGATTTTTTGGATTTGACACCAAAAGCAAAGGCAACAAAGGGAAAAATAAACAAGTGGGACTACATCAAACCAAAAACTTCTACATAGCAAAGGAAACCATCAACGAAATGAAAAGGCAACCTACTGTATGGGAGAAAATATTTGCAAATCATATATCTGATAAAGGGTTAATATTTAAATTATATAAAGAACTCATACAACTCAATAGCAAAAACAAACAAATAAACAAGCAATCCGATTAAAAAATGTGCAGAGGATCTAAACAGATATTTATCCAAAGAAGATATACAGATGGCCAACAGGTACGTGAAAAGATGCTCAACATCACTAATCATCAGGGCACTGCAAATCAAACCCACAGTGTGGTAGCACCTCACACCTGTGAGAAGGGCTATTATCAAAAAGAAAGAAAGAAGTGTTGGTGAGGATGTGGAGAAAAGGGAACCTTTGTGCACTGTTAGTGGGAATGTAAATTGGTGCAGCCACTATGGAAAACAGTATGGAGGTTCTTCAAAAAATTAAAATAGAAATACCATCTGACCCAGCAGTTCCAGTTCTGGGTATTTATCCAAAGGAAACAAACTCACTATCTCAAAAAGATATTTGCATCCCCATGTTCATTGCAGCATTATTTACAATAGCCAAGACAATCCATATATCCATTGATGGACGAATGAATAAAGGAATTGTGATATATAAATATAATGGAATATTATTCAGCCATATAAAATAAGGAAATCCTACCATTTGGAACAAAATGGATGGACCTTGAGGACATTATGCTAAGTGAAATAAGTCAAAGACAAATACTGTATGATATTGCTTACATGTGGAATCTAAAAAAATACAACCCATCTTGTAGATACAGAGAAGAGATTCGTGGTTGCCAGAGGCGGGGGTCAGGGGTGGATGAAATGGGTGAATGTGGTCCAAAGGTACAAACTTCCAGTTATAAGATGAATAAGTTCTGGGGATGTAACTTACAGCATAGTGACTACAGTTAACAATACTGTACTGTATATTTGAAAGTTGTTAAGATCTTAAAAGTTCTCATCACAAGAAAAACAATTGTAACTATGCGGGGTGATGGATGTTAACTAGACTCACTGTGGTGATCGTTTTTCAGTGTATACATGTATCAAATCATTATGTTGTACACTTGAAACTAATATAATGTATGTCAATTATATCTCATATAAAAAATAATAATAAAAAGAGAAAACTCAGAGCCAATTCAGGGAAGCAGTTTAGGAACCAAATTCTCTGGAACCAGTTTAGGTACCAAATTCTGTATCAGGGTTCAACTAGAGCAGCAGGACCACGGATATGATTTGTTGCAGGACTTGAGCTTACGCAGTTGTGGCTGCTTTTTAAGCAGGCTTTGTATGACAGCTGTCTTTCCGTCTGATGCTGGAGCCAAGTCCAACACCTGGTTAGGAAGAGAAGATGGTTGAGTGGGGAAGAGCAGGGACAATCTGGAACCCACTGCAGAAACAGGAGCCCGCAAGGACAGCCTGGAATCCGTGTCTGTTCTCGTCACATTTGATCTTGGTGGTGTGGGCCCTTCATCATGAAGCTAAACCCACACCTGGTCCAGGAGTCAGAGACGCTGAAGGAGGGTCTGGGGGAGGGAGGAGCGGCTGCAGGCTTGGCTGTGGCCTCATGCCGTTGAGGTGAGCCAGATGGCGAGCAAAGATGCAAGTGAGCCACTACATGGCTGCTGCTTCTCTTCCACCCTCCAAATCTCCCACAAGAGTCTCTCTTGTCACCCACTCTAACCAGAAATCTAGGAGAAAGGGAATTCTGGGACATGTGGTTCACCCTAGCCAAGCGGACACATTGCAAAGCCACCACAGCCAGGATGGATTCTTTCTCAGATTCTTGTATGAACAGGCTTATGCTTATAGACTCTCAAGGGAGACTTCATGATTATTAAATTTTCTCCTGGAAGCTGGTAGATAGGTAGGTTCCCTTTGAGTCTGGCTGATTTCACACTGCCACTGAGTTTGCAGCCACTTCGGGTGTCTTGACTTCTGGCAAGGGTCTCATTTTCTGTGGACACAGGCCTGGTATCTTGTTCCCTTGTCCATGGCTGCAAATCCCTGGGGCTCTGGGTCCCTGACATCAGCATTTGCTCGCACTCCAGTGCAGCCCCAGCTGTTGAATTTGCTCTATTTTAAGTGTGCAGGTTTTGTCTTTATTGGGGGCGGGGGGAGTGGAGTAGAGATGTCCTTTACTTTCTTATGAGCATAATAATGCATTTAAGTTATGTTTGATGAATTCATCCAACATTTGGGTGTTGTGTGATGGCAGGTATTTCAGAATATCTGGTCCAGATGCTGGAAGTCCCTAAATTGAGATGATGTAGATAAAGCACCCAGTGTACTAAATGCTGCATGGTAGAAACCCAAGACATTTGCTGATTAATACATAGATACTGGACTGTGCTGGGCAGTGGGAATATTGTGACAAACAAAACAGGTCCACTCCCTGCCCTCTGGGGATTATATTCCCATGCAGGATGGAGGGAGAGGAAAGCAATTGGCAGATAAATGAAATAATTGCTAATGGGACATGTGTTATGAAGGAGTTAAATAAGAGGCTGAGTCAGCAAATCAGAAATACATAAATATATAAAGATATATAGCAATATATATATATATATAAATATAAAAAATACAATCCTTCCTTCCTTTCTTCCTTCTAATGAGGGGACAGAGTTGAGAAGAAAAGTAGCACATGAGCGAGAGAATGGATGAGAACAGCTTGGGAGAATAGATGAGGTCACTCTTGACTTGATGTTTAGTTACAGAATCTGAGTCCTATCCCATTAGTCTGGCAGGAAGTTCAGTCTTTTCCCGGGGCCACTTCTCCCCTCATTTTCTCGGAATCGCCCATCATGTCCCCTGTTCCCTAGCTTTCTCAGAATCACATTTGGTGGTGGATCAGGCGCCTGGAAGCTCGTCTGGAGGACTGAGGAGCCGGTGCTGGTTGTTGAGGGTGTTTGCTGTGGCTGGTGTGACCGAGGATTAGCAGACCCAGAAGTAGTGGAATTAAGAAGTTGTGGCTGTGCCCAGTTCTGCTCTGACACAGTAAGGAGAATGTCACCTTCTGTGGTCCATTCAATCTTTAAAGGTGTGTGTGTGTGTGCACACTCATACATTTGCGGAGGGGTGCCATAATGTGCTCCAAGGTGAGGTGACCCGGGGCCCTCTGGCGCCGACATACAGGGACACAGCTCACCCCTTTGCCACTGTGACTACTTGCCGGCCTGGACATTTTGGAGGTCGTGGGAGCTGGACTGTCAGACACGCTCAGTCTCGCGGGTGATTTGCTTGTCTTGGTGACGGTGGTCAGCAGAGTGACAGGCTGGGCTTGGAACTAACTAGCCTCGGAAAATGGGGAGGACACTTCTCTCTGCATTACGTTCAACGGCAAGTGGTCCAGGTCCCAAGGACTTCAGCTCTTTGGTTTCATACTGTTCTCTGTAAATGGTACACGCCATAAAAAGATGAACGTGATGTTTAAAATCGCACACACACACACAGAAATAATTTCTAGGGTGGGATTATACCACATATAGTGTTTTTAAAAACAAAATTATTAATTTTAATATTATTTGAAATCATTAGAAAAAGAAGCAGAAGTGAAGCTGAAGGAAATACTAAACTTCAGATAAATGTTTTTCTAATACAAGAGATTGTTGCAGTTCTTAAAAAATTACTATGAAATATTTACACATACAAGAAGTAGTGTAACAAACACTGTGTTTCCACCACCACCCAATAGAAACTGGCACTCTGCTCCTGCCCCCAGACTCCCTGGCCTCAGGCAAGTGCTGGCATCAGCCAGTCTGAGCCTGGGTCCCATGCCCCCTCCCAGGGGCCCGTGCCGGTTCTAGGGCCTCGGCCCTCACAGTGAGCTCTTTCTCTTGGCCAGGTGTGTGGCTGGGCAGGTATGCTGGCAGCTTGTCTTCTGGGTTACAAGGGCACCTCCTGTCCCTTCAAAGAGTCAGTTTTGGTGGCCCCCAGCAACCACCCGGGGTCGCTGCCACCTCAGAAGTGCAGTTTCAGAAAGCCAGAGCCGAGGATTAGATTTGAGGACCCTAAAGTCCCGTTCTCCAGGCCCTGTGGCTGACTTGGATTCCTCGGAGGTTCTGATCAGCGACCCCACGGTTTCTGGATGTCCCTCTCTGCCGACTTTGTGCTGATGAGTCCCTCAGGTCTGTTAAGTTTGGCACCAGTTGTTTCCTTTCCGCTTTATCTCTAAATGTATCACTCTCTGGTCTTCCGCTGGCACTGCTCTGGCTTACGGGAATTGCTATGGATTTATTTTAATTATTGATATTTCTTTATTATTTCAGTGGGATTTGGCAGAGAGAAAAGGTGAATATTTGTATTCAGTTGGGTATTTTGAATGGCAAGTCTCATTCTATTCTTGTAGAATATATCTAGATCTATACATAGATAGAACAATATAGAATAGACAGAACAATAAGAAAAGCAAGTGTTATTTAAAAAGTAGTGGAAAGTTTTGAATTTTTTACAGATGCTTCTCTATTTATTAATCATGCTTCTGACCCTGCATCTTAAGTACCTTTACTAAATTACCAGTGTCTTTATTTTTTCAGATGACTTGCTATTATTTTTCCCTTTTTAAAAAAATTTTATTTTTCAGCTTTATTAAGGCATAATTGACAAATAAAATTGTGAGATACTTAAAGTGTACAGCATGATGATTTGTTATATGTACACATTGTGAAAGGATTCCCCCCACTGAGTTAATGAACATATTCAGGTGACTTATTAAGAATGTCCATTGGCGTTTGATGTTACAGGGCCAGCAAAAGTGCACGGCAGGGTGGTCGGGATGATGGTACAATTTGGATGGAGGATTTGCTGCATCTGTTTTCTAATCACCCCGGGTCGACTGAGTTAATTTTAAAGTTGTCTGGGGGATTCTAGGAGCTGGATGTCGGTTTTAGAGCTCGGCTTCTGGGCTGGATGTTTTCTTTGCCCGTCCACATCTACTCTACCTTGCTCTCCTCATGGTGATGATCCCGACTGAATCAATGGGCTTCCTTGCTCTCCAGCTTCCACTTGGCTTCAGCCAATGGGGAGGGAGTTGGAGTATTTGTCCTCCTGGATCCCTGCTCCCTGTGGGCTGGCCTTGGAGGGATGTGCCTTTGACAGAAGATCACAGCTCCTCTCAAGATAGCATCCTCTACAGGACTTTCAACTTCCAGTGGGTAACTACTGTTTCCCCTCCTCGCTTGAGTCCTGAGTGTCTACAGTCCCAGTGACACTGGTCCAGGGGACTGCACTATTCTTTGTGGTTTCCCTACACAATTTTAAATTGTTCTTTTATTTATTATTTCTTGCATTATCCAAATCTGAGCATGTCATCTCTTTTCTACTGGAAGCCTGACTTACAGGTTCTATGAACAATTGTCATGAATGAAGCATGATATTAATGACCTGATTCTACGAGGACTAAGGAGAGTAGATAATATATGACACGTTTTGACATTTTAGCATGTGTGGTCTTGGTTTCACAGTGCACGGATTTCTTACAAACCGTGTGACCCTGGACAGGCAAGCACAGCCTCAACCACAGCTGCAGAAGAGGCAGAGCAGCAGTGGATTTTCCACTTTGAGGTTGGAATTCCTTCCCTACGTTACTCCTAAATCATCCCTAGTGTATGATGTGATTGAAAGTACTTCTAGGACACTTAAGAAACCCTCTTTCCTCCCATGCTGCCTGGCTAACAGAGAGCCAAGGGGTCTGCTCAGGGAGGGCACAGATTCCTGGTGTTCAGTGAATTTGGCTAAATGACAGCCACACTTATGTTGGCAGGTGAATCTGAGAGATGCTCAGATCAGCAGGAATTTAGCCTAAGGGAGCGACCTCCCCTTACCTGTTGGACAAACTGAGCTATTGCAGGATTGCACAAGTTTCATTCCACCGGCAGGTGAGGAGCTCCTTAGAGCAAGGATCTTGGATGATTCATCCTGTACTCCTCATCTCACCAGTGTCTGGCAAATAGAGAGGCCCAATCAGTGCTTGTTGAGCAAGCAGTGTAGACTCTTATGGCTCTGGGGAGCTCAGGAGGCCTTCTCTTCATTCCCCTGCCTCCAGTGGGTTTGCGACAAAGCAAAACGCTCTCCAGTGTGAGTGAGGAAGGCCTTCCAAAGCTGATTCATCCACATGTTTAAAATCGTTCTCTAATTGAATGCTATATAATTGCAGGTTAATCTAATTTTATTGGATGTAAATAAAATGAATGGTAAGACCTTTATAATAGTTCTTTTTATATCTGAAGGCATTCAAACCTTCCCTGGCTTCTTTCTCTTCCTTTTCTTTCTGGACTAAATTATCCCAACTAAAAAAAATTTTCCCAGGACTCAAACACAATAGTGTATGATGAAATTGGCTGAAGACATTTGAACTTGTACTGGACCTGTTTAGAGACAGTGCTTGCTAGAGTTACTGAACCTTCCTAGGTTCAGCGTGTTCAAGAATCGGAGGGACTCAGAAGCTAGTCATTGAGATTGGGTCACCTCCTTGAAGGCACCTCATTCCCTTGAGTAGTGTTAGGGGAGATGGGTGGCAAGGGGGGATTCACTGAAGATAAATCTTTTAATCCAACCTGGGATCATGGGTTCTAGAAAGTACTACAGAGAACTAGTGGCATCAAACAGAGGCTGGTTCACTCAATTTCCCACAAAGGGAAAGAGAGGATTTAGCCCAGAAAGAATGAAGTATGTTTTTTCTACAGATTTCTAACAGTCAATCCCTTGAGTAAACTGGAACAGAAAAGAGGAAAATCAGTAAGCCTTCCCTTTTAATCAGCTGAGCTGAATCAGGGGCACGGAGCAACCTTCAGCAAAACCAGCCTAGATTTCTAAGAGAAGAGAAGAAAGCACACCTATTGATTTTCTGGCCCCTGGTTGAGTTGAGAGCTTGAAAATCCTCTGAGTAGTTGTGTCAAATACTCACTTCCGAGCAAGCAGTGTTCACCGTCCTGGTGGCGGAGCTGGAGGGCCTCAGGACAAGATTCTGTCTTGAGGAGCCCCCTCAGGACCCCATTCACTCAGTGCACAGGCCTTACATGAAAACATATGCTGAATTGTGGCCTGGGGTGTCTGTATTGAGGTGGAAAATAGTTTATTTTATTAACAACTGGCTCTGGATTAACTTCTTAGTTTTGGATTGAGCTCTGGGCAGAAGGTGAAGCTCTAAAAGTCCAGGTGTCTACTGAAACCAAGGCCTTTGCTCTGCAAAACAGGGGTGATTTTTTGGAGGGAAGAGGTGCTGTTAAACAGGAGGGCTAGAGAGAAAGAAAAGAGAGAAAGAAGAAGGGGAAAGAGAGGAGCTAGCAAGGTAGGATCAATTGAGGCCAGGTCCTCAAGGCTGGGCAGACAACGGATATCTTAGGAATGAAGACACCAAAGCATGAGTGGTCCAGGTTATACATGGAATAAATTGCACATCCAAGGAGAGCAATTCACTTTGCAGGTATGAATATTTGAACTTGAAGATTAATTATGCTGCTTATCCAGCAGATGTCAGTAAAGTGTCTCATTCTAACAAGATAAGTAAGGCAATTTTCTGACAGATGAAAGCATCTCGAAGAAGGGGTGCTTTACAAAAATTCGCACAAAGGAACAGTACGTGCCAGCAAAGCCCTAATTTTTGGCCTTCTTCCACTTACTATTTAAAACATCTTCCTCTTACACCCCTCCAAAAAAAGAAAGAAGAGAAAAAAAGAACACACTCCCAAATTTTCTACCCTCTGTGAAACCATCACATCCAAAATCTACAACAAAACAGCTGAACCGAATTGAACACAACTTTTATTATGCTCAGATGCATGATCCATTTTAAGAGCTTTTGGTATGCTTCTCATACCACGTCATGCTTCACTTTGGGTATTTATAGTATGTATTCTGTAATTATCTATGTTCGTGTCTGCTTCTCCAAGAAGCTTGTAAACCTCTTTTAAATCAATAATTTATATTTTTATTTAAATTATGCATACATATAGTTAAAAGTTAAGTATTACTATTAGGTTTTAATGAAAACTAGCAATCACTTACCCCACCCCACTAGTTCCACTCCTTGGATGTACCTCTTTCACCTGTTTCTTTTGCTGTATACATTCTTGTAACTAAATAATTTGTTTCAGTGTCTATTTCCTGATTCATCAGATTTTTCATTCCTTCCTGTTACAGTGGTTCAGCATAATAGTCAGGCTATAGTGCGAGCTGCTATAACATACAACCTCTCCACCATGCTCGCTTAACACTATCAAGCTTTCTTCCCAGTGTAGGCCATCAGGGGAGGTTCTCCACACATTCAGAACTCAGGCTCCTTTCATCCTTTGATGCCACCATTTTTGACACGGAACAGGAAGAGGGAACAGAGGACTAAATGTGGGGGATGAGGCCAATGAGGTGGGGAAGTCAGAGAGCATGGGGTTAGAGAAGCAGAGAGAAGGAAGTACATCAAGTTGGAGGGAGTGATAGATTGTGCCACGTAAGGAAAGGAGGGAACTGACCATTGGAGTTAGCAACATGGATGTCATTGGTAACCACGCTGATTGTGGGGTGAAAAACTTGATCGGAGTGGGCCTAAAAGGGAGAGCACATCAGATGACTTTGCAGACCTTTTGTATGAGAAATAGGGAGGGAGCTGAAGGAGGAAGGAGGATTCCAGCTAGTTTGTGTGCTGACAGGCTGGCCCAGTAGAGAGGAGAAAAGATGATGTAGGATGCAGAAGAATCCCGGAGCGGTTCCCTGGACTAGCTCTCAGATGGGGAGCCTCACAGCTGGCAGGCAGCTGCAGGCGCCCCTGCTCAGCTCATTTCAGGAACAGGAAGGGAGAGCGCGTCGGTGCAGATGCTGCAGCAGGGGGCAGGAGGACGTGTGGTTGTGGGAGTTTGGAGTTTTTTCAAGGAACAGGAGGTAAGGTTATTGGCTGAGAGTGAGGACGAGGGTGAGCTGAGAGGTGAGTTTAAACTTTATTTCTTCTTTTTGAAAAATTCTTTTACAGTCATTTTAGAGGAATTTGGGGAGGGAATACAGGTGTTCAACCTGCCATGTTTAATAGGAAGTCCAATTACAAACCACTTAAACTTCCAGTTCTACTCTCCTTTGCAAGTGCCAGGGCCTGAACAAGTAAACGCTCAATAAATATTTGCTCAGCTGAGGGGAATTTTCCTCCTGGTTACATTCAACTTTTCCATTGCTTCTCTTATGTGTCTTCCTTATCACCTTCACAAACTTGAGAAAATTAAAGATTGGCACGGTAAAGACAAGCTTCTCCATCCTTTCTTGCTAGATTTTTGTGTTTGGGGATGGGCCCTGTTTTCAGGCGTGAGCTCTGTTGATTCACATCTTCGCAGAACATGGAGGGACCTGGAGCAGCCAGGGAGCCGGGGCTTCGGAACCTTGGGGGCTGTCTCGGGGCGGGGTGTCCGGCAGCCTCCACACTGCGTCTCAGAACCAGGGCGGGCTCCGCGGTCTCCCGCCGCGGTGAAAAGGACGCCTTCGGGCCTGGAGCCCGCGTCCCCGGCGCTGCTTCTGTGATCTGGACGCAGTGGACTCAGTCACTCATATTACTGCCTTTGAATTGAGATTTAAAGCCTTTACAGGACCAGATGCAGAGGGCGAGGGAGCTGGTTATTGCAGTGAGAGAGAACAAGCGTCCACTGGGCGAGCGTGTGAAATTTGCTGAAGAAGAGGAAGCTACATTTGTTGAGGCTCATTTATTCCTGACAACTTCTCCCTGAGGATTATTATCCCTGTTTTACA
This sequence comes from Tapirus indicus, assembly GCA_031878705.1. NCBI lineage: Eukaryota > Metazoa > Chordata > Mammalia > Perissodactyla > Tapiridae > Tapirus > Tapirus indicus. Next base: position 42,880,386 of record CM062927.1, read on the forward strand.
GATAAAGACACCGAGGCACAGAGAAGCCCAGTGACTCCTGAGGTCAGACAGAAGTGACAGGCAGGCTGTAAACTGAGGTACAGTGGCTCCGGAGCCAAGCTCCCCTAACTTCTGTGCTGACTCCCCGAGCCTCTACTTTCCTATCTGTCAAATGGGAAGATGAGCATGTACCTTGCAGGGTCATGCTGAGAATTAAATGAGATAATGTATTTAAAATACTGGCATATCACAGGAACTCAGTAAGAGTTTTGTTAGTATTTAAAGTTGTTTTTCTTTTCTTTTTTTTAAACGAGAAATACAAAGATGTTAATATTATTTGAGCCGTTTGGTAAGAAATACATGAAAAGCCCACTGATCTGCACAGTGATTGTTCTTATAGTTCTTTCCATTGTATTTTTCAGGAATTGGTTTTTGGAGCATACAGTATACTACAATTTATCTTGTACATTTTATTATTTGAATAAAAGCTCACAATTCAATGCTTTTTTTTTTTTACAGTTGAAGTTAACTTTTTTTTTTTTTGCAGGGGAAGATATGCCTTAAGCTAACATCTGTTGCCAGTTTTCCTCCATTTTTCTCCCCCTCCCCCAAAGTCCCAGTACATAGTTGTGTATGGTTTTAAGTTCTTCTGGTTCTTCTATGTGAGCTGCCGCCCCAACATGGCTACTGACAGACGAGTGGTGTGGTTCCACGGCCAGAACCGAACCTGGGCAGCTGAATCGGAGCGTGCAGAGCTTCAACCGTCAGGCCATCAGGGCTGGCTCCAATTCAGTGTTTTTTTAAAAGGAAAGGAAAACTAATAATATTCAGAAGAAAGTACTACCTCGTTTCTTTTTCAGTTTTCATAAAGCATTTATTTTTATACTACAAGTCCGTCATTTTTTTTTTGTTAATAGTCCAGAGTATTGAGAAGACCAGATCCATTTTCAGCTGAAAAACCACAAAACAAGGAGAACATATTTTAAACGAGGATTTGTAGGTTTCTTCTCCACTGGGCTTTTTCATTATTAGTAGCAAAGTGGGTGAGGGTCAAGTTGTCAGGGGAAGACCATGAATGCGGGTCAGAAGACTGGACACCCATCCCAGCTGTGGCTCTTAGGGCTGTGAAATCTTGAGGAGGTCGTCACTTCTCCATGGTCACTTTCCTTATCTGAAGTTGGAGATACGGGTCCCTTAGTCCCAGGAACACTAGTTCCACAGATACTAGCGGATAGCCAAGAGAAAAAGGGTTTCACCTCAAATACCTTTGGGAGATTCTGCGTTAGACAAAGTATCTTTACCAAGGGCCTTCTCAGGAGCCTTTGATGTATTAATGACACTGTCAATTTCCAAGAAACTGATGTGGTGTGTCCTACATTCACTTCCTCAAAGAACTGCTTTGTCAGAGTCTCTCTCACACTTTTAGAAACACTGAGACAATATACGTAAAATGTAAAACTTTTTACAAATATTAGTAAATGATAATCATTAACTATTACGGCCATTTGTGTAATATTTAAAGAACCAAGTAAAATCTCTTAACTAGAAGACTTTCCCCCATAATTTCTCCATATCTTCTACTGCTGGGAAAAATACTCTTGTAAGTTATTGGTGCAATTCTTACTGATAATTTGTCTTTGCCCATAATCACGTCTAAGTTTAAAAGTCTTGACTATAGAATATAAGGCTCATGTCAGCACAACTCACTACATATATGTATATGGTATGTATTATTGTTATTGTTACAGAATTGCTTTCCTTTGTCTCAAATCCTAGCTACTTACATCAAGAAAAGTTTGTGCCTCAAGACGACATAAACAGACACAAGTCAAGGCCCCCAGTGTGACAGGGTAGGTAAGAGGTGGGGAGTTTATTGGGGAAGGAGTGCTTCGTTATCAGAACGTTGCCTGATTTCATCATCCACTAGTACCAGACTAGGGATGCGGTCTGTCGTCTGCTCTCTTGTAGGACTGCCGGGAGAATCGCAAGGTGACAAATACAGGACCATTTTCTTACTGCTTTCTGTCACTTCCTTCTTTTTAACAGGGAAGTTCTGAGTTAAAAAGTGAATAAAAATAAAACCATAGATATTAATTTGCTGAATTCTGAACCAAATCAATATACAAGATAATCCATTTTCAGTACAAAGCAAATATTTCAAACTTTGATCCTTTAAAAATTATATTTTTTTGGTGTGTTTCTCTCTCTATAAATATGGTATATAATATTATAATTATATATTATGGTAGTATATTATATAAATATATATGATATGGTAGTATAATATTATGCTAATATATAGTATATATAATATTTACATTTATAAAATTTATAGGAAAAATATAAATTGTATAAAGTTTATACTAATATTTATAAAAAATAAATGTTTGTTGTGCAATCAAAAGAATTAAAAAAAATCTTAGTCTGCCTTTTGTAACTTTGCTCATTTCTATGGAAATTTGTACCTTTAGGGTTTTGAATAGACGAGTGCTATCTAGAAAACTTTTTCATGACATGAGTCACATTCGGGATGTGGATATGGATTGTTTTAACTCCACGTCCCCCTCAGGTCTGTAGGTTCCTATGCTCTGCCACTAACCAACCCCAGATGATTACATGCTTGGTATCTCTTTTTCTCTGCCTCCTCGCTCACTTTTATATTGATTGTTATGTCTCTTGACAGCCGGTTTCCTCTGCCCACCTCCATCAGGGTTTGTGGTTTATTTTGGGCAAGGACACTAGAGGAGCAGGTGTAATCAGACGGCATTTAAATGAACTCAGTGGCTCTAAGTAACAGGCCATCCATCAATGACAGCGAGTCCAAGGGCTGCAAAGCAGGGCCTGCGGCACCATCTGTGCTTCTTTCTAGAATTAGGATTTTGTTTGGGGTGGATGTTTGCTCTCTGGATAAGTGTCTGTGACTGCAGTGATTTAAAACATAACTTTCCAAAAATTACACAGTATATAATGCTCATTTTAGAGAATTTGGAAAATACAGAAAGGTACAAAAAAGATAATTAAAAAAATTACAATTTCACAGTTAGGAATAACCACTATAAACATTTGCATGTATTTCTTCCTTTCTTATTTGCATATATAGTTCATGTATTTATTTTATGCATATTTTACAAAATTTGGTTTATACTGCATTTAAAGTTTTATATTATACATTTTCATTTGACAGTGTTAGTAAGAATCGCCTATGTCATCACATTTTCTTCAAAATCCACACCCATCTTAGTGGCTACATTCATCACATGAATGTACAATAATTTATCTGAGTATTCCCATGTTATTGGAAGTGTTTGATATTTTACAATGCACTGTGATGAAAAACCTTGTAAATAAATGTTGTCCCCATCTCTAATCATTTTTTAGGCTAAATTCTCAGAAATGAAAACCCTGGGTAGAAGAGATGAAATGTGATGAGCACTCTTATAGCTAAATTGTTGTGCACATCCTTAATTATTTCTGTTCACAAATTCTGTGAAGTGGAATTGCTGTTCAAAGAATATGCAGGTTTTGTTTTTTATACATGTGTTTTTAAAATGGGAATAGATCTTTCTGTCTTTTTTTCTATTGATTGTAAAAGAAATAACATGCTTGCTTTAAAAAAATATTCAGACACAGAAAAGCATAAAGAAGAAAGTAAAAGTCATCTGTCTTTCCACCATTCCTGTTGACAGGGATTCTGTGCCCACATACACAAATGTGTGCACAAATGGGAGAGGGCATGTGCACCTACACCCAGGTACAAAAACGGGATCCCTACCATAAAAACTGTGTTATATACTGATATTTTAAGAAAACTTACATTAAAGCATGGCACACTGAGAGAAATGTGCGCAAACGTAAGTTCACAAATGTACGCCCAGATGAGAAATAGGAGAACTGTGGAACACTGCAGAGGTTCCATGTCGCCTTACCAGGCTCCGGGCTCACTCTGTATCATTCTGGAAGGAGCACTGAAAATGTATCAGGGATCTCTCTCCATGTTAACAAAGAAACTGTCTTTCATTGACTATAAGACTTCATTGACCGTTAGTGTCCCTTTGTTTTATGTACTGTTAGGAAAGGAAGGAAGGAGGGAGGGAGGGAAGGAGGGAAGGATGGCAGGAACGAAGGAAGGAGCTGCCAGTTAAACTCTAGCACAATGCTTGTAGTCTTGTAATCCTGTGTCATAACCAGCTTCTTTTTTTTAATTGAGGTATAATTGACATATAACATTATATTAGTTTCAAGTGTACAATATAATGATTCAGAATTTGTATATATTAAGAAATAATCACCACAATAAGTCTAGTTATCATCCATCACCAGACATAATTACGATATTTTTTCTTGTGATAACTTTAAGATCTACTCTCCTAGCAACTTTCAAATACACGATACAATATTATTAACTGTAGTCACCATGCTGTACGGTACATCCCCAGGACTTATTTTATACTGTAACTTTGTAGCTTTTGACCCCTACACCCATTTCGTCCACCCCCACACCCTGCCTCTGGCAACCACCAATCTCTTCTCTGTATCTGTGAGCTGCGTTTGTTTCGATTCCACATATAAGTGAGATTATACAATATTTGTCTTTCTCTGTCTGATATAACCAGCTTCTTGATGCTTTGACATTTCTTTCATCTATTCTGAGGTTTGCCAGTTTCTCCACCCTTCAGCTGCATTGCATGGTGTGTGGAGGCAATCTTTTTGCATTTTCTCATCTTCAGCCCACTGGGTATCTTCTTTCTTGGGTGTCATTAAACACTTGGTTGTTTCCTGTCCAGAAGATATGAAATTGTGGTCATTCTTCCAATGAAGATTATTTGCCTCACTAATATTAAATTTGGGCCCTGCTTTTCTGTTTCCATATCTTTCTGCATATATTATGTGATTTTGTTTGGTGAAGTCTTTTGAAAGACATTTTAAATAACAGTTAAACTCAACGTGTGTAGTCCCAGTAAAGTGCGTAACTCAATTTGAAATGACAACTATTAAAAGCTTTGCTGGAGTTCACGCACGCTCAAGCAGATAGCAGAACAGCAGGACCCATGTGAAAAATGCAGGTCTTAGAGTCAATGAAATACAGTATATATGCACCATCTTTTTTTATAATTGAGATTTTATTGGTTTCTTTCTGATCTGTTCACGGACAATATAAGCAATCTATACACAATTCTCACACATAAGAATCTGTACACATAAAATCTATACATAATTCTTATGCAAGTACTAACAATCTAAAAAAAAAAAAATGGTTGCAATCCTTTTTTTAAAAAAAATTTACCCTAGTCACTTCAGTTAAAATTTGGAGGCACATTGTCCTTAAAAAGAGGCTAACAGGTATGTATATGATAAAATAATGATAAGTTGTTAGGTCTAAAATTCCACTAACTCATGATGTAATATCATACTTACAACATACTAAAAGAAGTTCCGTCTTTCACAGCATATTAGCACAACTGTAGGATGGACTGGACCACTGCCACCAAGGATGTCACAGTTGGCGCTCCAGTCTGACTGGGAGAGCAGAGATCAGGGAGCACTTTCCTTTAGAAAACTGTTCTACCAAAGAATAACATGGATATAGAAGATAAGCAATTTGAGGTGTTTGAGACGTGCTAAGTGCATGGTTATGACTGTGAATCTCATTTAATTACGCTTATATCCTATATTATAGGATATAACCCTCCCCACCCCTACCCTGTGGAATGGTAAATTGGTGCACAGGATGTCAGAGATTTTCTTAATTCAATGTCCCTCTCATTCCCGACTGTGCAGAAAAATAAACAGCACCTGATTTTACCTTTTAAGAAAAGCATTTACACTTATTTAAATATGTAAAAAAAATTCTTAACAATTATTTCTAGAGCTTCTAAAATTCTTGCCTTTACAAGACAGTTGAACAATATGGGAGACTGGGGACCACGGAGAAGACTTGGGGCGTGATATTCCTCATCAGACTTGGCTTCTTTTGCTCCTGCTCTATCAGAGGCTGGACCCTCCTCTTTGTTTCGTTTTCTGCAGTTAAGTCTTTCATTTCTCTGTGACCTGCTCCGGCCTCTTCCTTCTGCTCCTCTTTCACTTGGCGCTCTAATCAGTTCTTCCCTGAGGTCTTTCTGTGGCTTAGTTTCCACATTTGCAGATACAGTTTGGTGGGACATTTTGCTGAGCCCTGGGGGTTTCTTTACTGCCTCTGGGGCTGGATCGCCCTAGCTCTTGGGTGTCTTGATGCTTGCAATGGGGAAGGTGGGTGCCTGGCTGCTGCTGCTCCTGGGGCGGTAATGCTGGCACCCACATCGTCATTTTCATGGCTGTGCAATAGGCCATTGCATGATTGTGCATACTTTGTTTACCAATCCTGTACAGATGATGGACATTCAACTGTTTTCCAATTTTTCACTCTTCATAAAAGTCAAGACAATAATTCTTTTGTTCAGATAACTATACTTGTATAACTATTTCCTCAGAATAAATTCCTGAAAGAAGGACTATTAAGTCAAATGTCATGCACATTTTATGGATTTTATGTGTACTGCCAAATCTCTTTTAAAAGTTATACAGCTTGACACCCACTGCTGTGTATGAGACTGTGTAATTCCTGAATCCTTGAGAAGACTTCTTTTAAATCTTTGCTTAGGTGATAAAGGAAAAGTACTTTAGTTTAAGAGTGCTTGCATTCTTTGATTACTATTGAAGTTGGATAATACTTCATATTTTTATTGTGGCCATTTGTGACCTGTTCATGTTCTTTATCCATTTCTTTAATATTAGTTACATATTTTATTGATTAAAAACACCTCTTTCAAAATATCAACTTTTTTTTCCTGTTTTATATGTTGTAAATTTATTTTAGCTTGTCATTTACCTTTTCACTTTATTACTTTTTCATAGCTTTTTTTTTTGGCATGCAGAGATTCTAAATTTTTATGAATTCAATCTATTGAGATTTTCTTAGATGGCTTTTAAATTTTATTCTATGCTTTTGAGGCCTTCTTCACTACACAGTAATATAAGTATTTTATTATTCTATTTATTTTTATTGTTTAAAATAAAGAAAATCCAATTGGGAATTTGATTCTATTAGAAGTTAATTTGCAGATAATTGTCATCTTTACAATATAAAAGCTTCTGTTTTGGACTACAGCATATCTCTTCAGTCTGTGTACCTTTCAGTTCCCTCAGTAAAGGTTCATATAAATCCTGCGCATTTTCTGTTGATTTTACTCCTAGTTATTTTGTCTTAGTTGCTATGTGAAAGGCAAATTTTTCCTTAATATTTCCTAACAAATTAATGCTGATATGTAGAAAGAATTGATGTTTCTATATGTCAATGAGGTGAAGAATATTCTACTTCTTGGCAGCTGATATTAACTTTCGTTTATATGAAAAGCTTGGTTTTACTGCAAAAAGACTAATAAGCCAGAGGGTAAAAGTGATTATGTGGCTGGTTTTTAGGTTTCATGAAAATAAAAAGAAGCTTTTCTGATATTAATAAAAAATAAATAAGGGAGAGAGAGGTAGGCTGTATGGGCAGAAAAGAAGAGAGAGAGTAGGAGGGACAGAGGAGAGTTCTAGGATGTGGGCTCCGGAGAGCACAGCTCCTTGGCCCCATGAACCCAAATCACAGGCGTGGGTTCAGCTGGAAGAAGCCAGAGTTGGGCCTCTTAATCCTGGAGCCAAGAGCTGGGGTCCTGGCTGCCCATGTTGGTACTATTGGCAAGAGACATTTAGAAAGGAATTGCCTAATGGAAATAACTTGTGCTATGTGAAGCCAGATCTTTAGTTTTGCTACATAGTTAGCAAATTCTGTTTTTTTTTAATTTATAAAATTTATTTTTCAGAACAGTTTTAAATTTACAGCAAAATTGAGTGGAAAGTACAGAGAGTTCCCATATGCTCCCTGTCCCCACACGCATACAACCTCTCCCACTATCAACATCCTAGCAAATTCTAATTTTTTAAATAATATTTGATGTGAGGGGATTATTTGTTGGGAGGTGGGATTTGTAGCAGGTTTGAATTTTGCATCTGAAGCTTGGCATGAAGAAAGAGAGAAAAAGAAAGAGATAATGATGCAGACAATTCCATCCCCTATTCCACCCAATAAAGTTATGTCTGAGAGTGAGCATGAGAAAGGGGAGGTGAACTGGATGTTTCCTCTTATGATATGACCATGGTTTCATGCTGCCTGTAGGTATTAAAAGGTAATATTTTTCATCTAACACGGATCATTAATACTAGCCTTCTACTTAATCTGTTGCTCCACTAAAAGACACTGTGCCAATATTGTAGGATGAATTGTCTTTGCTGGACACACTGGCAAGTGGTATGTGTATATCTGTCCACATTATGGTGAGATTTTTCAATGATAATTTTACAATACTAGATTTTTAGTCTTGTGTTATCTAGGTAAAAAATTATTTGCAAATCATATCATCTCCAAATAGTAAGTTTTCTCCTTTCTAATTTTTATCTCCTTTATAATATTTAAACCTCACTTTCTCTTTCTTAATACCTAGACTAGAAATTCCAGAACTAGTTTGAATAATCGATGTGAAAGCAAGCATTCTATACTTGTTTCTAATTTAGTTAATGTGGATATTTTTCATCATGTTAAGAATCTATTTTTCTAGTATTGATTCATAAAGAGGCTTTTTGAAAAAGAGAAATAGATTCTGAACATTATCAAATATCTTTTCAATCCTGATTGAGATGATCGTATGCTTTTATGTTGTGACTCATTTTATAACCTATATACATTTTTCTTAACATTCAATTATGCTTGCATTCCTGGAGTAAAGTCAGCTTGGTAGTGGTGTATTATTATGTACTTTAAGATTTGAATTACCTATATTTTGTTAATGATTCTCACATCTATATTCCTAAGTGAGATTGGTCTGTGTTGTTTTCCTATCCTTGTCAGATTTGAATTGTTAACTGAGTGTCTTTTATCTCATCTTTTCTTTCTTGTTTTGTTGAGTCTGTGATTTTGACATCTAAAAAGTGATCATTTTGTAATGTATATAAATGTTGAATCACTATATTGTACATCTGAAACTAATATAATATTGTATGTCAAAATTCAACTTAAAAAAATAGAAAGTTTCCCTTAATTCTATTATATATATGTATTTAAAGTATACTTTTCATAAAGTTGAACATAAACATACCCTATAATTCAGCAATTCTACTATAAAAGCAGACACTCTCTTTCACTTCTAAGCCTATTGCAATTCAGGCTGTTATAGTCCCATGATAATGCACATGTGTATCAGACATGTGCAAGAGTGTTCATGGTAACATTGCTTATAATAACAAAATATTGGAAACTGCGTGTTATCAGTAGCAAAATAATGAATGTATTGTATATGCAATATTATACATCATCATGAATTACTCTCGAAAATGAAATATTGTGTAAAAAACACATAAAGAAGAATATATAGAGTATGACAATTATATAAAAGCTCAAAACAGGCAAAACTAAACACTAGATTGTTTGGGGATACGTTCATATGTACGTATAAAGAAATTACAAAGAAAAGGAAAGAAATGCTTAGGACAATGCCTCCCAGTTCCCAGTGACTTTTCTTTCCTAGGTTAGGGTAAATGGGTGTTTATCGCTATTGATTTTGAACCGTCTACTTACACGTGTGTACTCTTTTGTATATCTTACTGTGTCAGCTTCCTAGGGCTGCTATAACAAATTGTCACAAAGTGAGCATCTTAAAACAACGGAAATGTATTCTCAGGCTTCCGGCAGCGAAGTCAAGGCATGGCAGGGCCCTGCTCCTTCCGAAGGCTGTAGGGGGTCCTTCCTCACCTCTCCCCGGCTGCGGTGGCTCCCGCAGTCCTCGGCTTGTAGCTCCAGTCTCCGCCTCTGTCCTCACACGGCTGTCTCTGGGGGTCTCTCCGTGGAAGGACATCAGTCATTGGATTTAGGGCCCACCCTAATCCAGGATGACCTCATCTCAATTTAACTAATTACACCTGCAAAGACCCTGTTTCCAAGAAGGTCATGTTCTGAGGTTCCAGGTTGACGTGAGTTTCTTGGGGACACTATTCAACCCACTACACTTATGTATTTCATTTTTTTAAGTAAATAATTTTTTTTAAAAAAAGAATATTTTAGGGCTACAATTTTTGCGAATAACCTTTCTGCTTAATTTGAGTGTTTCTCATTATTAAAAAAAAATAAATGTAATGGATTTTAGCTCTTAAAAAAATGATGTTTTTCTTCTGTGGCCTGAGTGTACTGTTTCCTTTTCTCTGGGCTACATTGTTTCCTAGGCTCCACGTTGCTTTTTTCTGTTCACTTGATGGCGAAGCAGCGGAGAGCTGGTCAGGCCTGGCTCACCTCGCTCCGGATGTGGGTGGGCCCCTCACTGTCCACCAAATGCCGCCAGTGCACTCCTCTCAGTTCTCAAGGGAGGAGGCTGAGGACCTACACACCACACTTGGCTAACTGATGGGGTAGCCCCATGTGAACTGTGCAGGAATCTTCTCTCACTGTAAGGACTGTTGAATGTAATATAATATAATATAACATAATGTAATGTAATATAATATAATGTAATAATAGACAATATATATTCCATCTTTTGGCTAGTGTGAATAATGCCAGTGGGAACATGGGTGTACAAATCTCCATTCAAATCTCTGCTTTCCATTCTTTTAAGAATACACTGAGATGTGGAATTGTTGGACCATATGATAATTCTATGCTTAATTTTTAGAGGAATCACTGTACCATTTTCCACAGTGGCTGCATCATTTTGCATTTCTACCCCTCCATCCTATTCTTGATGGACATCTGGGTTGTTTCCGGTTTTGGGTGTTATGAATAATACCAAAACCATTCTTATACATGTCTGTTGGTGCACTTATGTACACATTTCCATCGAGGATATGTCAGGAATGGAACTGCTGGGTCAGAGTGTATGCATATGTTCACCTCTAACAGAGAATGGCAGAGTTTTCCAAAGTCCCAGTACCAATTGATGTGTTGCTTAACGATGGGGATGCGTTCTGAGAAATGCATTGTTAGGTGATTTCATTGTCCAGTGAACATTATAGAGTGAACTTAGACAGTACAGCCTACTACACACCTAGGCTGTATGGTGTAGCTTATTGCTCCTGGGCTACAAATCTGTCCAGCATGTTACTGTACTGAATACTGTAAGCTATTGTAACACAATGATAAGTATTTTTGTATCTAAACATAGAAAATGTACAGTAAAAATACAGTATAAAAAATAAAAAATGGCACACCTGTACAGGGCACTTACCGAGTGGAGCCTGCAGGACCGGAAGTTGCTCTGGGTGAGTGAGTGAGGGAGTGGTGAGTGGATGTGGAGGCCTGGGACATACTGTACATCACTGTAGACTTTATAACACTGTACGCGTAGGCTACACTAAATTTATGAAGAAATTATTTTTCTTTATTCAATAATAAATTAACATTAGCTCACTATAACTTTTTTACTTTATAAACTTTTTAATTTTTTAACTTTTTGACTCTTTTGTAATAGCCCCTAGCTTAAGACACAAACACATTGTACAGCTGTACAAAAATATTTTCTTTCTTTATATCCTTATTCCATAAGCTTTTTTCTATTTTTAAAATTTTTCTTTTTTTTCACTTCTTAAACTTTTTTGGTAAAAACTAAGACACAAACATACACATTAGCCTAGGCCTACACAGGGTCACGATCAGCAATATCACTGTCTTCTGCCTCCACGTCTTGTCCCTCTAGAAGGTCTTCAGGGGCAATAACACATGGAGCTGTCATCTCCTATGAGTGGCAGGCAGGATGTTTGCACCGGCATCACCACAAACACGTGAGGGGTGCGGTGTGCTATGACTTTGGGACGGCTACGACATCACTAGGCGGTAGGGTATAATCTTCTGGGACCATTGTCGTATATGCAGTCCATCATTGACTGCAATGTCATTATGCGGCATGTGACTGCACTGCCATCACTGTGACAGTGCCACTCGTTCCCCATCTTACCAACCTAGCACGGTCAGTTGTTAAAATTGTAGCCATTCTGATGAGGACACAGTGTATCTCATGTGACTAATGATGCTGAGTATCTTTCCCATGCTCACTGATCATCTGGATAGCCTCTTTTATGAAGTGTCTGGTCTAAGTCTTTTGCCTTAAAAAAAAAAAATGGATTGTCTGTCTTTTTCTTATTGATTTGGAAGAGTTTTTAATATATTCTGGATATAAGTTCTTTTGTTGAATATATGCTTTGCAAATATCATGTCCCACTCTGTGGCTTGCCTTTTCATGTAGGTAACTTAAAAAAAATCATATTTGTTCCTATGAATTGTATAGTTTTGATCATAATTTAGATTTTTTCACTTACATTTCTAATTGGTTATTGTTAATCTGGATAAGAGATGTGAACTTTTATATATTTATTTTGTATTTAGCCCCATTACCAAATTAATTCTGTGTTCTGTTAAATCTTAAGTTTTCTAGGAATTCAATATTGTCCTCTATAAGGAAAGATAGATACTTGTCTTCTTTTTCATATTCTGTTTATTTAGTCTTAGTGCTTTAGCTAAAGGTTTCTAAACATTATTGAAAAGTAGTGGTCATAGTAGACATTCTTATCTTGGTCCTGATTTTAATGGAAATGACTTCAGTAATTCACTGTTTAGTACATTATTTGCTGTGATCTCTTCCATGTTTAGATAATGTCCTTCTATTTTACATTATATGCAGATAAAGCCCTAGACTGATGCAGAAAGTAAAGTGATAATTGCAATCTGGAGAAGGGTCCAGTTTTGAACTAGAGCCAAATATTTGATGCCTCTGGTTCCATGAAAGTAAACTTCCTGTAAGAGAGTGGTTTTCAATTTTAACTTTTTTTAAAATCACATTTCAGTCTTTCTTTTTTTTTAATGTACATCTGCAAAATAATATTTATCTTTTTATGTGTAATACATCCTGATGTTTTCTATTTAATTTTTCATTTGAAATATATTGTTCAAGACCTACTTAATTTATTTGGTGATCCATTAATGGTTTGCAATCCATAATTGGAAACATTCCTTCCTAAATTAATAGGTGTCTCTTTTCTAGCCCTTGGACTGGGAAAAGGTTCTACTAGTAATAATTCATGAAATGCAGGGAATAGTGGAGGCACATCTGTTACTACTTAAAAATACTACCTTGCTGCACAGTTGAAAAATTAGAAAAGTTAAGAAGTTTTGAAGATGAGTTCTATGAAATTATTAGGCTTAATCACTCTCAATGGCTCAGTGATGGCTTTATTAAGAGAGTTGAGACATTTTTATTGAACTGATAACTATTTATTTACAAATCATGATTTTTCATTAGGCAGTGGGAAAATATTTTCTGATTAAGTAAGAAAAAATGGTAAATAATAGCTATATTAGTCAACTATTGATGTGATAATACTGTATAATAGACACACCAGAATCTCAATGGTGTACAACAACAAACATTAATTTTCTGACCCACAGATCTGCAGGGTGGTTGGAACAGTTCTGCTTTAGTTGGGTTCAGGTCTGTTCCAGGTGTTCATCATCACAGACAGCAGCTGCAAAGAGCCTGCTTTCCTCATGGAAGATGGCAGAAGTGCAAGAGGGGAAAGCAAACTCCTGAGAGGTCACTAAAGGGCTCCGCCCTGAGCTGCCACGGTGCTACTTCTTCTATATTCCATTGGCTGGAGCAGGTCACATGGCTGAGCCCAGCATCAGTGGGATGAGGAGGTAAACCGTGGAGGACGACGGCAAGGATGAGGGAGTAAGAAAGAACTCTGAGCCAATAACACACCCTACTACAGTAGCCAACAGTTCCAGAACCCTGTCTCTATTTTGTTCACTTATTTCTGTAGTCATAATATTCACTGCTCAAAATACAAAATAAATTGGCCCTTTCTTTCATTATGAGAAAATTTAAGTCCTTGAAAAAAATAATTGCTTTTTAGAAAGGGGTTATATTCACATTACACAAGCAATTGTTTTCCAGTATATTTAGTTGAAAATTTTACAAAAAAAGCATTAAATATTTATGCGGGGTACCTAGGGAAATTTGTCCTTTGGATAATTTTGCATATTGCATATCTGTGGCCTCAGTGCATGCTGCATCCAACCATGATGAAATCAGAAAAATTTAATGGCTCTCAGTTTGGAAAAAAAGACCTCCTTTCTAGTTCCATTTATGACAAAGTTCTTACTTTTGACTATACCATTTCTCTCCCTGTGGGGCCAGCACAGTTATTTAATTAATAGCAGCTCTAAAATGGTTGAAATTAATTCATTCTCAGGCTTTGATTCCTGTCCTGAATGCAGTTGTGGAAAGATTTTCCAGTGTAATGAACAATGTGTAAGTCAATAAATGAAGCTGAGTGGTGGGGGAAGTCAGTACAAAGTTGATTCTGTTCCCTCTTCAGTGCTCTCTCTCAGGAGTTGGCAAACCATGGCATGTGGGCCAAGTGTGGCCCACTATATATTTTTGTAAATAAAGTGGTATTGAAACACAGCCATGGGCATTCATTTATGTATTGTCTCTGACGTCTTTTGTGTGACAACAGCTGGGGTGAGTCCCTGTGACAAAGGCCATATGGTCCACAAAGACTAAGATATTTACTACCTGGTCCATTACAGAAAAATGTGCCAACCCCTATTCTATATCATTATTGTAGTTAAAAGAACAGTTTTAAAAATGCAAATATTATAAAATGTAAATACTTTTGATTTCTTAAAAAATGAAATGCATATTTTTCACACTTGCATCCATTGTGGGGGGGGTCTAATATTTTGTAAGCAATATATGGCAACCCTGGTTTAAGATATATGAGTAGAAGTCAGCCATGGCTAGATCATACTGCAGTGACAAACGACCCCCAACTCTCAGTGCCTGAACACAATGGTTTGCTTCTCACTCCTGCTGAATGCCTGTCATGCATTCCAGGATCACTCCAGGATCCAGGCTGTCGGAGCAGCCACTACCTGGAGAGTGTCTGGTCACCATAGCAGAGGCAAAAGAAGTGTGCCTAATTGTGCCTTGGGTGTTAAGCCTTCCACCCAGGAGTGACATACATCACTTCTCTTGGGCCAAAGTGAGTCATATGTCTATATCTAATCTTAAGAGATTGGGGGAGTGCAATCCTGTCATATACCCAGGAGGAGAGAGAGAAATCCTTGCTAAGCAGCACTAATGACTAGTGTGGTATGGAGCAAACGACAGTCATTTCAGAAAGTGGCTTCATTACAGTAGGAGGGTGGCTACCAGCTTTATGGGCAGCAAAGGCCTAATGTCTCTGAGGTAGAGGTTTGCAGTGAAATTGTAACTGCTAATCACACATTGCTGATCATTAACCTATAATGTAACCAGGCTATTGTACAGAGGCCACAGGGACATGTTGTAACATGTTTCAGTAGTTCTCAAATTTGACATGAAACTTTGCTGACATTGGAATGAGTTATTTTTCAGGAACTAAAAGGGATAAGGAGGCCACCCAAGACCAAAACCCATTGTTAAGGAAGGAAATATCATTGGATCCTGTGGGCAGAACAGAAGATGAGAAGTCTGGAGAATGGATGCCAGAAATAGCCTGACCCCCTCCCTATTCTTTCCTCCTCCCCATATAATTGCCTCAAGATTTTGTGCTTGCTTAAGATGGTCTTTGGGACATGAGTCCACCATCTTCCGGTTTTACTAGCTAGCCGAATAAACCCCTTTCTCGACCACCGACTCGTCTTGCAATTTATTGACATCAGGTGTGGCGAGCAGAATGAGCCCTCGCTTGGTTACAAGATGAGTGATCCATAAATCTCTTTTTACTTCTTTCTCTGCTCTTCTGTTCCAGGACTATATCTATGCTTTGGTTACTGTAAATTTAGCTCGGAGAACATTGGATTATTAATTTCCTTTGTTTCCAGTGTTATTGCACTTTGCATCTTTTTGCTTTTATAAGTGCTGCTTGGGACATTTAGGTCCAGAGTCATTAGCTAGCCTCCAACTTAACTTGAAAGTTCTGCTACTCTTTTTAAACTCTACATTGTGCCAAACTAAAAACATTTTAAAGTACATGAAAAAGCAAACCAACAAAATCCACCACTTTGTAGCTACTTTTCAAACTGGTACTGGAAATGAAGCTCTTTACTTATTTTTTTAACCCCAAACTATTGTTCAGGGACAGAAATAGAGCATCAAAATTGCTAGAAATTTAACACAAGTCAATTTGGTGATTCAATTACTTGAAACTCCTGTGTTAAAGAAGGTACTTTGTTTAGTTTCTCTCCCCTAACCTTCTAAATGGTTCCAGAGAGAGAACAGTCCTGTGGGGCCATAATGGACACATCTAAGATAATTTTAGAGGAAGAGACCAGCTCAGTGTATCAGTCTACAGGGGAGGATTGAAAGGAAAATGGTTACCTTGACCATTTTCTACCGAGAGTCCATGGAAGGAGCCTCTGGGAACTGAAATGCCTATATTTTTTGGATTTGTGTGCCCCATTGTAGTTTACTGGGTTTTATCGAGTCTGGTTTCTAGCAAGTTCCATGTGGCATTTATGTTCAGATTCTCCTTTTCTTGATGATGGAATTGATATTTGAGGCTCAAGGGTCTACACTGTGCCAAGTCCCAATGAGTCAGAACCCATTAGATGAGGCCAAGATGCTAACATGAGGAATCAGGAGTAAATTAGACTGTGAGTTCCAGGAGGCCACAGGATTTCTACAGTTTTGTCTTCCGTGAACAAACAGCCTGGCGCATAGCAGGCACTCCATGAATGTTTTCTGAATAAACAAGTCTCAAAGTCCAGGGGCAAGCTTGAAGTTGGAATTGATCATCCAGGAGACCACTGACAGCTGAAGATGACATTTTGAAGAGAAAGTAGGTGAAGGACAAAGAGGAGAAGCTCAGAGTATTTACTGTGGGTGAATGGGGGTGTCAGCAGCTTGCCTGTGTGCTGTGTGTCCTTGACTCAAAGTTATGTCAGGTGGGTTTCAATGGCCACAGACAAAGCAGATAAAACAGATTTTTAAAAATGGAAGTGAAATGAGGCCAGACTGGTGGTGTAGTGGTTAAGTTCACATACTCCCCTTTGGCAGCCTGGGGTTCTCGAGTTTGGATCCTGGGTGCAGACCTACCCACTGCTCGTCAAGCCATGCTGTCACAGCATCCCACATACAAAATAGGGGAAGATTGGCACAGATGTTAGCTCAAGCAAAATGAGGAAAACTGGCAGCAGATGTTAGCTCAGGGCCAATCTTCCTCACCAAAAAAAAAAAAAAAAGGAAGTGAAACGGATTTTGAGAATTTATGTTAGGAGTAGGTAGCATTGACATAAAGTGAAAAAGGGATTTTTAATATCATGACTTCATTAAAAAAAATTCACATATAATTCATAAAAGGATAAGGCCAGGTCCTTGCAGGAGCCCAATAAGCAGCTTCTCCAGGATGAGAACAAAGAAGATGGAGTTGAAGTCTGACCCTGGCCCAATTTCTGATGGCTGATCTGCAATTTTTCTCTTGTTAGCAACTGAAAAACCCATGTAAGCTTTCCTCTCTTTGCATAGGTCTGCTTGTGTGCATTTCTTCATTTCAACAGCTATGTCTTTAATACCTGTGTTTATGATGCCAGAGAATTCAACACACTTCATTTTATCTGCAGCCAAAAGCCTACAGTTTCAAAATACTTTCATATTCCAACATCTAATCCTTGAGGTAGGTATTATTCTATTTTGGTGGCCAGCAGCGATGACAAAGGTTACAAGACTTCAGGTTTCATAGAAAGTAATGGGGCTGTGGCTTGAACCCTGCACTTTTTCAGTGTTTTTTCCACAAGGCTGAGTGTCTGTCAGTCTGCAGTGAAGGAGGGCCCGGGTGGGGTTCCTGACGACCACACAGTGCTGCCTGGGGAAGCCGTCCAGCGGGGGCTCTGAGCTCCCGAGGGCAGAGAGGCGAGTGCCTCACCAGGAGGCTCTGTTAGTCCCCTGCTGCTCTGTCCATCATGGAGGCGGCCGTGAGGAGACTGCTGGTCTGGGACCCGAGGAGTGGGGGCCACTATGGGAAAGCGGTATATTCTAGCAGTAGCTACGAAAATGGCTTCACAATGAATACTTGGTGACTGAACTGGTATGTTTAGTCTTTCTGTTTTTCTTGCTTTTGAGAAGAGCTGAAGAAAAATGATGGGAGATGAGATCCTAAGTGTACAGGAGAGGCTGAGAACTGATCTGAAAATGGCCCTGTCCAGCATGACCTCGGTGGCTATTTAATGCAGTCCATCGAGACAGTATCTACGGGGTCAATCTTTCCTGGCAGGGAATACATTTTTTTTTTAAGTTCTCATGAGTGATTAATTTGACTGACTTTCCATGATTCTTAGCTGTTGAATGGTGTGGAATGCAGAGGGTCTCAGAGGACCTTCAGAGGCTTCATCATCCTGAGATGTGTGAGTGCCCAGGGACCACTCCTTCGTAGACGTGACTGTATTTGGGCTCTCTTTTCAAGAGGCCTCTTTCTTGTGTCTATTTTAGAAGTTATGCTGGGGGACAAAATGATCTAGTCTGATACTTTCCCTGGTATTTGATGTCCTGCTGGTTTGGACGTGCACCCTTACCTGGGCAAGGCCAGGAAGGGCTCACATGTCTGCCCTTGGGAGCTGTGGGTAGAGAGCAGGTGAAGAGGTGCCTTGGGGCTCTAGAAACCAGGTGGGCAGAGCTACATGAGTGAGCACTCAGTGGCAACTGCTCCGTGGCTGTTTCCCAGAGAATTTTGACCTGTTGTGAGCATCAATCATTGGAACTTGGAGAATGACAGTTGCCGTGGATACCTATTGGTTAACCTGTCTGACCTGTTTGTAGGAACTGCCCTTCTCCTGCCCCATCCTCATGGTTTGGCTGGCTCTGCCCACTTGGACACACCTGATTATCCTGGGGTCAGCACCTGACTAAGCTGGACCAATGAATCTCTTCCTGGGTGTTTCCTGACTTTGAACCAGAGAGAACATCTGGTCACTCTCTATTTTAAGTGGCTGAAGCTGTCAGATGGGAAGCCCAGAAGCTGTTGGCAGCTCCATTGTCCCCTCCATGGAAAAAGCAGGCCATCAGCAAGAAAGATACACATGCAGAGTGAGAACGAGAGCCTGCATGGCTTTGCAGTGCCTGAGTCTAGTCCCACAGAGGCCCAGACACATTCTCCTGTCTTAGACATCTATGAGATAACCCATCATCTTTCTAGTAAGTCCCTGTTTTTGCTTAGAGCAGGCTGGGTTTGGTTTCTGGCTGTTGTCAACCATGGGTTTTGAGGTTGTGATATCGTCTCATGAGAAATTAAGAGAAGAGCCATAGAAGAAGGTAGGCTTCCAAGGGGATGAGTGAGGTTCCAACACTCCTTCACTCCTGTGATGCGGCTGTGTGTCCACGGGCACAAGATGGTGTTTGTTGGGTAAATAGTACAAGGGCCTCAGGTTAGCTAAGGACGTACAGAAACTTCCTGGCTCTGCGTAGCTGAACCTGTAATTGAGGATGACCTCAAGTGTGCCACCTGGAAAAAAGTGATGTGAAAGCAGAGTCAAGGTGTAGAAGACATGGGTGGAAACTGCTGGTAGTCTCCTAACATGCACCATCCCTGCTTCTAGAATTTTGGCTGGGAATCTGGTTGCCCAGCATAAAGACTTAGTTTTCCACCCTCTCTTTTTGGTCATGTGACTAAGTTCTGGCCGATGGAATGTGACCCAAGTATTGTAGGGAAGCTCCTAAGAATCTTCTTCAAAAGGCAGGCAGCTTGCACTCTCAGTCCCCCTGTTCTTGGTCCCTTCCCCATCCAGCTCTCTAGAAGGCTGTTGTGAGAGCCAGTGCTCTAGCCACCCTGGTGGAGCTTGAGGGTGAGGCTGGGCCACAGAGATGGCAGAGCGGTGAGCTGGGTCCCCGAGGACTCCATGAGCAGAGCCCCCAAATCAGCCCTGAGCTGTCTACCCTGGGAGCTTCTCCTGAGAGAGAAATACATTTTTATCTCATTTTAGCTGTTGTTCTTTTGGGATTCTATTACTTGAACCATATGTAGTCCTAACTGATGCAGACACTGAGCCCTCTCCTCCTGCTTCCAGAAATGATGGGCGATCCCTGGGAGTTGTACATAGCAGGGGAAGCAATGTAATAGTGACACTTTTCCCCAAATACGTCTCTGATTTTTAAAGAGCATTAACTGGGGACAACAGGCCCACTATGGTCATGGATAGAATGAAGCATTCTCTATTCTTGTCCCTCATTTCCTGCTTTTAGAGGGCAATTGGATGAACTTCTTCAGAGTCTGAATAGCTTTAGAAAACAGCTCCTGGTGATTTTATTGACTCAGTGCCCTTAACATACACAGCCATTCTCGATGCTGCTAGGTTTCAGTTTTTAATGACCATGACCCATTTCAAAAAGGAAAGGCCTTTTAGAAAAGAAGCTTTCCAAACTGCCTGGCTCCCTTGTAATGAATCAGCGCAGAGTGCGCTCACTCCATTAGGGCAGCATACAACCTCAACGAAACATGGTGAAAACGCTTTTAAGCTACAAATGCTACACAAATGGAAGGTATTATTATTATTATTATTATTACAGCAGGGCATTCTCGTTCTCTCTCATATGTACCGTGGAATTATTGGTAAAATCATTCAACTGGAAAATAGGGGGTTCAATTTTTAAATGAAGGGTGATTTTCTCCCAAAGCGAGTTTGGCTCAGTTCTTTAGAAAGTCCAACTGTATGCGACAAAGTTAAAGTTTGCCAAACATGTTCCCTCCATCTTCATTATTTCGTTTAATCTTCATAACAATCTTTAACTGCAAAAGAAGGGAGCTTCAGAAAGCTTAAGAAATTTGCTCAAGCACAAGTCCCATGGGTGGGACGGCTGTGATTCCACGTGGACTGGAAATCTGGGAATGAGGAGACCCTGCCGTTTCCCCTGGAGTGGGGGCCGTGAGCAGCCCATCCTCAGACAGTGGGTACAGTCCATCTCAACCACCCAGAGCTTGCCATTTCAGCCTGAAGCCATGCTCCCTCCTGGTCTGCCTGACACACCCTCCCCTTTGGGGCACGGGCAGTCCTGTCCAACCCTGGCTTTCTGGGCACATCTGCAAAGCTTGCAGGAGGAGCCTCTCCAGCAGCTCAAGTGCAGCCGCCTCTTAGCAGATAGTGGCTGATCACAGGCTTTGTTCTCCAGGTTCTTCTATTTTCAGCCGTGGAATACAATTTATAAAGAAAAAACACACACACCCCACCATCCCCCCCAGCCCTTATCAGATCTCTTATAATTATAGAATAAGGTGCCTGCAAACTCCCAGGGAGCTGGTTTCCATGGCAATGACAAGCTATTATATTCTAAAGGCCAAGATAGAACTCCGCCCCCTCTCCTCGCCAGGGCTGTGCGTCTTGTTATTGCAGTGTTCCAAAATAAACTTGCTGCCTAATCGTAAATCCCATATAATTAGAGATGAGCTAAGCCTTACCCCGCTACCTTTGTGCAGCCCACTCATCATGCCATCAGTTTCTGGAACAGCAACGCTGACGGACTGTTTGATGTCAGAACAGACCTTCCTCCACCAGGAACTGGGTGCAGCATAAATCCATGTACGGCTGGGGACCCTCCAACCGGAAAGGCCCTCAGAGTTCTGTAACCTGACACAGGCTCTTCAGCAAACAAGAGGGGCCACTTAGGCAGTGACTGGGCCCCCAGATTGGTGGCTTTCACCAGCTCTCCCTCCGTTAAGTGGGGGCAGAGAAAGTTTGGCCATCGCTGTGATGGTGGCAGAACATGTGACAGGAAAGGAGTTTTCCCCTCTTTCCCTCCCACTTCTCGTCCTGCTCCCTAGCTCCTTCGTAGACTGGAGGCTGCTTTCAGCACAACTTGTGTCTTGGGCTTGTGTGTTTTGTTCTCGTCCATGAGTGATCATTGTCTAGATTTCATCAGGTGGGGACCCCAGCAGGTGTTGTTCTTGGTGCTGGGGGAACATGACAAACAAGAGAGGTTCGCAGGAAACTTGCCCTCTCCTGGGTGGCCGACAATACTGTGTGAGAAAGGGTACAGGATGATTTCAGATGAATGCTCTGGGGGAAATAAAACAGGGTTGACGTGTTAGAATGTGTTTGGGGTTTTGGGGGGCTCATTTAAAATATCTGAGCCGAGACTTGGGAGACTAGGTGACCGATGGCAGTTCATCTGTTTGGGGGCCTCATCTACTACTTTTAGCCTAAATGCCCTTCATCCCAACCAGAGTTGCTAAAGGACTTTGTGCCACTGCCTCTGGGGGATTTGTCTGCTGGCTCTCTCTCCTTGGCCCCTCCAGATCCACTCTCTGCCCTTCTCTGTGCAGGTGTCCGCTGCTCACCTTTAGAGCCGCCAGGGGGTTCTCTGACACTGGCTTGGTCTTAGCCAGTTCAAGGCACTAGCCCACGGTTGGAGCATGGTGGTGGGTGGCGATTGGTGGGGCTGGGCTCTCCCCTGGCTCCTTCCCTGCAGGCTCTCTGTTGGGGGCGGGGTTTGGCACCCTCTAGGAAGGCTCAGGTGCTCCAGGCGGCCCCCTCCAGAGAGCTGTCCTCTCTGGGTCCTGCTACTTGCTCTCTCCCCCTCTCCCTCTAGGGTGAGTGCTTACAACAGCTCCCCATGTTGCTGGCCTGAGGAGACCTCACCCCCACTGTGGTTTCTCATCACCCCTGCAGACAGCACTGTTCTTCAGCCCTGCTCTCTGCCCGGTTTAGCGAGCTAGCTTTTTCCTTCCTGGCCCCTGACTGGTTCTGTCCCCGCCCCCACCTGCACCAGCTTCCCTCCTACCTTATTTGTAATTGCTCAACCACTACCTAAAATGCTTTCCCGTCCCCTCTGCCTCTTAATCCTGCTCATTCAAGGCTGAGCTCCACTCTCACCTCTTCCGGAAGCCTCCCCCGACCCGCCTTCATTTTTCCAAACTCCTGGTTTTCTAGAGTTAACCCCCTGTGGCTTAGCGGTCACCTCCGGTTTCCTCATTGTTTCCCGTCTGTTGACTTCACTTCCCCAGCGAGACTTGGACCGTCTGCAAGGACGCGGCCGCGTCAGGTCTTCTGCGCGCGACTAGGGTGCTGGGCGCGTCCCTCCTGCCCGAGACGTTCCCCTGGGGGCCGGGGGTCGGGGCCGTCAGCTTTGAGTGTCAGGGTGTTCAGTTGTTTCATCTGCTGTCCTGATGGGTGGGATCTTGGCAAAATGGCACCACATGGAGTCACGCTTTCTTTTCATTTCCTACGATGTGGTAGGTCACTCCAAAGACCTCATCTGGTTTCCTTTGCCAAATAGTAATTAAAACAGAGTGAATTAAAAACGTTAAAATATAGAACGAAGAACAGGGGGACTGGAATCCCGGGGTGAAAGTGTGGCCCGGAACCGGATGGGGAGAGTAAAGAGTGGCCTCCAAGAGGTCACACCGCCACCGGGCGCAGCGGGTCACAGGCAGGCGGACGATGCTGTCAGGCTATAGGACCCCGGGAGACATAAATGAAATCGACAGATTTTGTTGCTTCTTTTGACAGAGAAAAAAAAGTGAGGTTGATACTTTAAAAGAATAATCTACTGAAAAAGCAAGACTCAGGAGAGTTGCCCAGGATTAAAATCAGAGGAGAGAAAACTAAATGCAAACCCCCCAAATCCACCTGGCTCAAGAGGAGTGTAGCTTCCCAGCACGCTAGTACACTGGATGGTTTTTCTAACTAATTGACACAGTTGTCTGTCGTCTTTGGGGAACACCTTTGCAGCTTTATTAGCAGCTCTCCTAAACAGCGCGTGTTAGTAAGGAGATGTTCTCCTGCGCTCTGTTATCTAAAGCAAGGTTGGATTAATTTCTCTGACCTCTGGCAGCTGGAGTAATTTGAGGCTTCACTGGAGAGAGACAGGTCACTGAAGGTTGAGCTACAAAAGCTGACTCCAGGGTGATCTTGCTCCGGGTAACATACTGCAAAGCACTTGGATTGTTTGTCCACCAAGATAAAAAATGGCCATTTGGTGATATTTCCATTTATTAGAGGAAGGCAATATGCTCGGTGGTCCTTCAGTAGAAGATCTTGTTCAGATACCATCCCTGGGTTTAATTCTGGACTGCCTCCCATGCGGTGTGGGGAGGAAGACAAGACTGACCTGGGGCCTTCCTAACAGTGTGGCTCGTGAAAGGGGAGGAGAGCTCGCCCGCTTCAGCCTAGAACACCACACAGCCCTGGCCCTCCCATGTGCCCACGGAGGTCCCTGGGTGAGCAGCCATGTCCAGAGGACACTAAGTATCCATCAAGAGCAGAGCACTGACTGGCAAAGGAACAGCACAGTGGGAGTGATAGTCTGTAGCAAAATGGTGCTTGTTTCCAAAGGATGAGGTGTATCTAATGGAGGGGGTTGGAGCAGCGGCAGCAGATAAAAATGGCAGATGCCATTTGACAGCTTCAAATGATCCAGGAACTGATAGGACATAGTCTCTGGGGTTCCCCAGAAGTACCTAGAGTTGGAGGACTTTATGAGTGGCTGAGATTTTGTTAGCAGATGGAGCAAGAGCCAGAGAAACATGGGTGAGAAGTCGAGTTAGAGAAGTTAGAATGGGGAGACAGCCTGACTGGTGGGGCAGTTGGAGATGTGATCATGATGAGTTTAGATTTGGCTTATTGATTTTGAAGTAACTTGGACATCCAAGTAGAATGTTCTGTTGTGTTCTTGAGCAGAGAGGGGGTGATTGAGTATTTGGAGTTTTAAAAATTCATATTTCCTTCAAAAGGGAGGCCTTTTAAACACAAATCAGTCATTTACACATTAAAATAAACAGAAGGTCAGCAAACAGATTTTGGTAGGAAGAGAAAAATAAGGAGCCACATATTTCCCAAGGGGTGGGAGAGTGGTTATCACTGAGGAGAGAAATTCAGCCACAGAGGGAGGCTGATGTTGCCAAAGTCTATCTTTTCTTTTAGCCCTGAGCTAACTTCTGTGCCAGTCTTCCTCTGTTTTGTATGTGGGTTGCTGCCACAGCATGGCCACCGCTGAGTGGTGTAGGTCCACACATGGGAACTGAACCTGGACCACTGAAGTGGAACGTGCCGAACTTAAGCACTAGGCCACGGGGCCAGCTCCCAAAGTCTATCTTCTTGATAAATCCCCAGGCCTTCTCTGCTGTGGGCAGTTAGCTCTCCATTGAGTCTACCCTTAATTTTATTCCCAAGCTTTATGGGGAAACAAATCTATCTCCCTTAGACTCTTTATATCACGTTATTGTTATTCTTTTGCTTTCAATATATTACTCTTTTTTTACATTGTATTTTTATTTGCTTTATTGAGGCATAATGTACATATAAACTTTTCCCATTTTTAAGTGAATAATTCGATGATTTTTAGTAAATTTACCAAGTTGTACAACCATCACCACAATCCACTTGTAGAACATTTTCGTTACCCCAGTGAAATACCTGATGCCCATTTAATGTTAATTCCTATTCCCAGCATTATTTTCATTGTGGAAAAGGGAGGTTCGAGACATCTTCTGAGTTCTTCAGAGAAAGGAGTTAGAGAAGATGGTCCTGGAGTTCTGGAGTCAGGAAGGCTCGAGTCCCAGTCCCAGCTCTTCCACTTCGTATTAGTGAGCTTACTTAACTCCTCTGAAGGTCAACTGTTCACCTGGAAAGTGCGATTAGTAATCTCTACTTTACAGGGTTGTTTGGATGATTAGAGATAATATATGTGAAGGGCCTGACACATAGGAGATGCTCAGTGAAATTATGGAATTATTTTATCTCAAATACACAGATGCTTGCAAATGATAGGAACTGATCAGTCACAGGGACTGAATTCTGAGCTTCATTATTTTACTATTTTGTAATTTAATCAGTGGGATGGGGTAGGAAAGAGAAAACACTCTTTATTTGTAATAGATATTGGTTGCTTTTGAAAATCAAATGCATTTTAAAAATCTGAATTTCTTTTGATATATGTTGCTCAAATTTTTTCCCTTCTTTTCAAATGACTTGACTCCCCCAACTCCACGCTGTGTTCTACAGTTTTGCCTTGCTTTTTTCTGAAATGGATTTGAAAAAAATAAGACCATGGCATTAGCTTTTTAGAGCCCTGTAGTGATTTTCTCTTCTGGCATGAAATTTAAGACCCATAAAATGCGGTTGCCATTTCCTGTGGATGTTCCGCTTTCATATATATGGCCATATGAGTCAAGATCACAATGAGCTGCTCCATTGCCCTGCGTGAGTGATATAGTGCTACACTTAATGTGGGGGGTGTTTCGCTACTGGCTGGCCGCCCGTTGCTAGGTACCTGGAAAATTAAACATGGCCACCAGGGGGCGCCTTTCTCCCAGAGTCTTGCCCAGGGTCCTAATTTGGAAAGAATGAGAGAGGCGGAGGCGAGGCAGCTTCAGCCCTCCTCTTCTTCCTCCCTGAGGGACGCCACAGGTGAGGAGCACCATTGTGCCCAAGCTCTGCCACTTTAGCCAGTCCCTGCACTGGGACAGCTTCCTGAGTGGGCAGGGGATGAATGGGAGCTTCTTGCCAACTCTGAATTTTGGGGTCCCTGCATGGCTCCCTCCGGGGAAGGGTTTTTCTCTTTGCTTCGCCAGGATCACTAGAAGGTGCTTGCTAAAGATACAGGTTCTTGAATTTCATTCTTCAGACAAGTGAATCAGAATCTCTGAGAATGGGGTTCAGAAGTGCTTGTTCTCTAGATGATTTTAATACACACCAAAGTTAGGGCCCTGAAATCCTAAGCTCTTCTTGGAAACCCCCCCCTTTATATCAGCCTTTTCCCCTGAAAATCAAAACAGAAGTCTCCAGAGATGACACCCTGTCCCTAGGTCTTCACATTTGTCTTAATCCATTCTGGGGGAGAGCAATATTCCCATCTCTGCCCGCTTTTCAGGGAACCTCGAGGACCACTTTGAATTTCAGAAGTGGGACTTATGAAAAAAGGTGTTGAACTAATTACTGATAGTAACTAGGAGATGTAGCTACTTTCTTTAAAAAGAAATGGACTTTGTGTTAGTTTCCTATGGCTGCTGTAACAAAGTACCACAAACTAGGTGGTTTAAAACAAGAGAAATTTATTCCCTCAGAGTTCTGGAGGCTGGGAGGCTGACATCAAGGTGTCAGCAGGGCCAGGCCTGGCCACTGGGCCTCCCCAGCTCTGGGGGAGAATCTGTTCCACGCCTTTCTCTTAGCTTTGGTGTTGTCAGCAGTCCTTGATCTTCCTTGGGTTGCAGCTGCATAATTTCAATCTTTGCCCCATGGTCTCACGGCCGTCTCCTGTGTGTCTATGTCCTCTCTTCCTCTCATAAGAACACCAGTCAAATTGGATTTGTGCCTACCCTAATGACCTTATCTTAATTTGATTACATCTGTAAAGACCCTATTTCCAAGTAAGGTCACATTCACAGGATCTGGGGGTTAGGATTTCAATATATCTTTTTGGGGACATAATTCAACTCATAACAGACATATATTGTTTCCTACGACTGATCTATCCTCCTTTTAAGTTTCCAACCCACTGAGTTGCAAGGAAAAATCAAATTTAGTCCAATCCAGTAAACTCAGTCCAGCCCAGTGATTTAAATGGTCTATTAGTTCTTTGTAGGCATGACTCAGATAAATGCTCAGGCTGTCTTATTTCCTTTCTTTTCTTTCTGTCTCCATAGACTGATATCTAGGGGTTTAGAGAGTGGGGTTTACCTGACTTCATGGTCTTGGAGGAAGGGGCAGACTCACTCTGTCCCTGGCTCCCTGCTAGTCTCTGCTGCAGAATGACAGCTCTTCCTGCTCCAGCAATAGTTTCCACTGAGGGAAGACTGGTCTCATCTGATTTTTTGGGATTACACGCTGGCGCTCCCCTCTGGAATCCCATAATCTTGGCCAGTAATCCCTGAATTCGGAAATCTTTCTCATCATAAAGCCTGGCTTTCAGGCTATTGTTTTATTAAAGGAACAGAGAAAATTGGCTTTGAGACTCACAGTTGATCAATGGCCTTTTTATTTCCAATAGCAGCCAACTTCATCCTGGAGGCAAGGACCCTCATGGCTTAGTTTCTGTCTGCAAGGGGACAGGATCTAAGAGCAAACAACCACTGTGTGGTGCACTAGTTAGCTATCACTGTGTAACAAACCATCCCAAAGCTTGGTGGCTTAAAACAAGAGTTGGCAAACTATGCATGGACCAAATCCGGCCCACAGGATGTTTTTGTAGGACTGACAAGCTAAGAATGGTTTTATATTTTGGAATTGTTTATTTATTTTTTTTGAAACCTTAGCTCTTTTATTAGGGAAGACTCAGTTTCTTTTCTTTTTTTTGTGAGGAAGACCAGCCCTGAGCTAACATCTGTTGCCAATCCTCCTCTTGTTGCTGAGGAAGACTGGCCCTGGGCTAACATCCGTGCCCATCTTCCTCTACTTTCTATGGGACGCTGCCACAGCATGGCTGACAAGCAGTGCATTGGCAGGCACCCAGGATCTGAACCCGCGAACCCCAGACTGCCAATGCATGAACTAAACCACTGCACCACTGGGCCAGCCCCAATATTTTTGAAGTATTTAAAAAACAAAAAAAGAATATGCAACAGAGACCCTATGGAGCCTGTAAAGCCTGAAATATATACTCTCTGGCCCTTTATGCACAAAGTTTGCTGACCCTGGCTTAAAACAACAAGCATTTATTATTGTCCAAAGGTCTATGGGTCCTTCAGCTTGCAGATGGACTCCTTTATGCATATGAGGTCAGCTGTGGGCCAGGCAGGCAGCTCTGCTGATCCTGGCAGGTTTTTCTGTCATGTCTGGAGGTCAGCTGGCTGAAGGTTGATCTAGGACGGCCTTGACTGGGACAAATAGGCTCTTGCCCACAAATTCTCTTATCCTCTAGCAGGCTAGCCTGGCCTTATTTACATGGCAGTGGTAATGTTCTGAAAGAGAGCAGAAATGAGCAAGTTCTCTTGAGGTCTAGACTTGGAATTGATACACGGTCACTTCTGCCACATTCTGTTGGCCAAAAGTCCTGGCCCAGATTCCAGGGTGGAGAAATATCTTGATAAGAGGAGCTGCAAAGTCACATGATAAAGGCTGTGCGCACAGGGAGTTGTGAATAATGGAGGCCATTTTTATAATCATTCCACCACATATGGGTTATTATTTTCTAAATATTCTTCCAGTAGTAAAAAATTATATTTATTTATCTTTGCCAAATATTCCTTGTGATCTTAAGACCGACTTACGTAGAAGCAGGTTTGATTTTATTTGGGGCACATTAGGATCTACAAGCACCTGAGAAGGATTGGATTTAGAGCATGTTAGGAACTTGTGCACCCTCCTCATAGAACTTTGAGGTTCTAAAACCCTAGGATTCGGATTTTAAAATTTTCACACTAGAGCTGTCTTCTTCTGCCTTCAATAATGTTTTCCCTCCCCATTCCCAGATCCCCCCACCTGAGGGAGAGGAGAGGTTAGTTTATTTTGTTAGTTTTATAATTAACAATAGTCACTGTGTTTTCGTGTCCCTCAGTTCGTAAATTCTGAAGTCTGAGCTGGTTTGGGGAATCCTTGAGAGGCACCCCCAGATCCCTACCTACCACCCTCATGAAGTTGCTGTGAGGCACCTCTTCTCAGGAGGTTTTTAAAAAAACTTCTAAATTGGTGCCCAGGAGAACCATCTAGGATTTCATCCCAGCCAACCACAAGACAAGTTTACTACCAAACTTCCCTTAACCCAATTTTTCAACTCAGTGACTCATCTTTCCCTTTGTTGGGAGCCCCACGACTTCTGCTTGATGCTGTTTTAAGAGGGAAACTAAAGCAAACCACAAAGATCCAAATCATTGACTTACGGAGTTAGAAGGAATGTCCAACCTTTGTCTGATACACGCACACTCTGCTGCCTTTAAGAAGTGGTTGGCAAACCTCTCGGCTCTCTCCCATATCAAGGAGCTCACCACCTACTAAGACAGCTTTGACGAGACGAGGTTAATGTAGACTCTGCAGAAAGCTCCAAGATACTTGAAGAAATAGCTAGGTCATGGTAGCCATTTTGTCTTTCAAGCACGACTTAGGGACCAGCATCTGACTGGCAAAATAAGAAAACCGAGCAAACCCAGGAACCTGCCTGAGGGAATGGTGGCCCCCCACTCAGTCAGAGAAATGTTGTGCTCTTGAGCATTCTTTCCAAATTCCAGTTGTAAAAATCAAGCCCTACTGAAGCTCTAAAAATGAGGCCTGGGATATAAATTCCTTGGTGGTTTCCCTAAAAGGCTGATGGCTGGTGGAGGGAATGGGGGGTGTGCTGAGGACAGAGACCTGGGTTTGTTTAGCACACTGTTATGGGGGCCGGAGGAAGAGGCTGGGGCCGGAGGGAGGGTGCTTTGCTCACTGGGAGCAGGCTGCCTAAAATTCTGTGGGGCCTGGTGGGTTTGAAAAATGATTTTCAAAGTGACAGAAATTGCTGACTACCTACCCAACTACTATCTGATCTTCCCGTTTTCCTTACAAACAGAATCCCATTTTGTGTGGAGCAGCTCTGTGCCTAGCTAAGCCACTCACTTTCCCAGATTCCCTTTTTGCTAATGGTGGCTACATGATAGAGCTGGGGCCAATGACTTCTGAGAGGACGTCTACTGGGAATGTGGGGGGAAGCCATTAATTCCTGTTACAGGTTCTGCCCCTTTTTCCTTCCCCCTCCTTCTTCCTGCCTGTCCTGCGGGTGGGAGGCCAGGAGGAGCAGGGTCTCTATGGCAACCGCAAGGCACCAAGCATGGATGGAAGCCAGCACCCTCAGGACTCCCCCCTGGGCAGCTATACCAGCTTGGGACTGCAATCCTGGACTTCTGCAGTGTGAAAAATAAACCCCTGTGTGTTTAAGCAAACATTAGGTGAGATTTTTCCCATCACTTTCAGCCCACTTCTTGCTGATGTAGAACTCACGCAGTGTAATGGGGCTCCTCGAATGGTCTTATCTCTTAGTGTGACACCTGAGAGTCAGAGGTTGAATCAGGCTGGGCGACCCCAGAGACAGCCTCACAGTACTTTTCTGCAGAAACCACAGGGGTGAGACAAACGACTTGTGTCTGTGGAATCCCTGATCTGATCTTGGACACTTCACCCGGGCCGGAGGGCTGTGAGCCGGCGTGCACGCCTGGGCTGCAGGATGAGGGTGCGAAACCAACGTGCTCTGTGCTGCTCTGTGTCAAGGTGACCCCGGACACATGTTAAGGGCTCAATAAATGGTTACAAAAAAGAGAATGTTTGCACAGGCTCAGGTTCGCACCACCTACATGTAGCTGGCAGGGCTGGGGTTGAAAGCCAGGCCTCCTGACATGGAGCGTATTCTGTGCCCAGCATGGTGCTCGGCACGAGGGATGCAAACCATGAAGGAGACACAAATTCAACTTCTGTTTTCAAGGAACTCAGAGGCTAGAGACACTGGGTGTTCAGGAAACAAGAATACTGAGGTTCCCAGTCCTTTAATATCCCAAACTGTTTGTATCACTCTCCCTCGGAACAAAGAAGATGCCCCGAATCCAAGTAGATGGCTGCCTGTAATGAGGCTGTAGTCAGCTAGAAGCAAATCTGTGAGACCCAGCCTGCTGTTCTCCCATCTCTACTGCATCCGTGTGCTCTGGTGAGGTTCTTTCCCTCACAGGTTTATGTAACATCATCACAGTCATGTCTGTGTGTTTTGTTGATGCCATTTAAATTCTGTTACTATTTAATACCAAGAACATCTAAAAAGAACATTTTGAGGGACTTGAAAAATCCAATTGGTCTCTTGGTAATTTGATTTGTAGGAAATAGGAGAAGACAGTATTCTGAACAGAATGCTTTTAAGTGAGTCATCACTGCTTCTTGCACAGGCAATAGATGGGCTCAGATTGGTTAGAAAAGGCTCAGCTGCATGTGGCAGAAAATCCGAAATAATAATGGCTTAAATAAGATGGATACTATGGGTTTCTAATGAAAAAGAAATATCTAGGAGACAGTTCATGGCTGACAGATGTCTTCATGAAATCCCCAGGGAGCCAGGCTCCTTCCATCTCCTGTTCTGCCACCCTTAGAACGAGGCCTCCTCCTGATGGACAAGGAGTCATTCAGACTCCACCATCACCATTTGTGCCTGCATTCCAGGCACAGGAAGGAGGGAGGGATGCTCTTTTAAAGCATCTCCCAGGAGTCGCACATTACTTTTCCTCACACACTATTAGTCAGTACTTAGTCACATGGCCACATCTAATTGCAAGGAAGGCTGGTGACTTAGTTCAGGCTGCTATAGCAAAATGCCATAGACTGGGAGGCTTATAAACAACAGAAATCTATTTCTCCCGCTTCCAGAGGCTGGAAGTCCCATGTCAGGGTTCTCGAGAGGGCCATCTTCCAGGTTGCTGACTTCCTGTTGCGTTCTCACATGGAGGAGAGCAGAGAAAGGAGGCTGTCTCTCTCGTGACTCTTTTAAGGTCACTTATCTCATTCACAAGGGCTCCACGCTCATTTAATCATAATTACTTCCCAAGGATTGTACCTCTTAACACCATCACTTTGACAGGTAGGATTTCAACATATGAATTTTGGGAGGACAGAAACATTTAGTTCACACCAGCTGGGAAATTTATTCTTTATTCCAGGTACCTATGTACTCAGCTAAAATAGGGTTCCATGACTAGGGAAGGAGGTGAGACTGGGCACTGGGGCTTAGCCAGCAGGCTTTGTGACACATTTTTGGAGACCTGATGACACTCCTTTCTCTGCCAGCAAAGGTTCATTTGTTTGGGGGTAATAGCAGGGACCAGCAGCAGAGAAATCCTTAGTGCAGATGGGACTGCAAATATTATGCATGGAACTAGAAAAAAAAAGAGAGAATTGTGAAGTACAGTTTAAGACAGAGTAGAAAAACCCTGGGAAATCACTTACGATGGAGGTCACCTCCTTCATTTAACATATGAAGCTCCTCAGGGCCAGTGGGGTGGGTTGACTTGTGTGTCAGGGGTTGGTAACTCCACACTTTGGCCTGATAATTTGCTAGAAAGACTCACAGAACTCAGAAAAACTGTTATACTCACAGTTACAGTTTATTACAGTGAAAGGATACAGATTAAAGTCACCAAAAGAAAAAGGCTGATAGGAGAGTCTAGGAAAAACCAGGTGTGAGCTCTAAGTTTAGTCAAGGGACAGGGCTTAATTAGCCCAGCTACAGGGTGTGACAACAGGTATCAAGTTCTGCTCACCAGGGAAGCTCACTGAGCCTTACTGTCCAGGGTTTTTACTGCAGAGTCAGTCACAGAGACACACAGTGTGCATGACTGACCCTGGCTTCTCAGTCTCCAGCCCACCCCCAGGGGTCAAACTGATAGAGCAGGGACCACCATAAATTACATTGTTAGCATAAACTGTCTGGTGTGGCCCAAAGCCCCAGGCATACGGAGACACTCTTATCAAGCAGGATATTCCAACAGCTCAGAGGTTATCTCCCAGGAGCTGGTCAAGGGCCAGTCCTAAAGACCTTTAGAAAGTGCAGGGTTTGGGCAGCTCAGGCCTGCTGAGTTAACCCTCACAGCACATGTGCCCAAAGTCACACACCTGTGGCAGAGCCAGGCCCAGAACGTTCATCTCCTCGGAAGTCGTTGAGGACGACTGGAGTGAGTTGACTTGCCCATGGCAGGGGAGGTCGAGAGTGCTCATCTCTTGACCCCCATCCAGGGCAGAAACAGGATTAAAAGCACAATCAGGGACAGACTCCTGTACTCACATTGGCTCTGACGTTTAGTGGCTGCATGACTTGAGAAAGTTACATAAGGGCTCTGTCTCAGGTTGCCAGTCTGCAGGTATGAAGGTGAAAGGACCACCATCTGCTCAGAGTTCCATGGGGGGTAAATGGGTGACTCACAGGGGGCTCTGAGGACACTGCGTGCTGTGTGCTGCGTGCTCAGAAAGTGGAAGTTACTTTGCTGTTATCATCCACATCACGTTGCTCTTCCTCAGAGTCTCTTATGTCTGCAGAAAGCCCCAGAGCTGGCTCAGAACCTGGCTGATAATAAATACATGCTCGGCTAAGGCAGAATCTCTTCTTGGAAGGTCAGCCACCCCACAGCGAGCTGCCCAGGAAATTCCGGGCCTTCTGCTCCTTAAAGACTGAAGTCTCATCCATACTTGACATGGGCCATGTTCAAAGATTCCCTCAATGTTTCACTCTCATCTTGTTTTCAGCCAGGTAAAGCTGCCCTGTGTAATTTTTTTAAAATCTGTTTTAAAGTGGGTGCTCTCTAATCTTTTCTCATCTCCAGAAACATCTCAGATAAATCTTTCCTCTGAGGTGATTCTCTGCAATGCTTCAGTGTTCTCTGTGTTTCTCTAGAGAAGGGATTTCCAACTGGTTTTTGTTGTTCATTTAGTCAAACTCAGCCCCCCAAAACAGGAGCAAAGGATTCTGGGATCCCTTCCCTTATTTGTCACTATCAGGCTGTGCAGTTTTAGAAAAATCACTTGACTTCTCTGGGCTTCAGTTTCCTCATCCCTAAACTGAGGGAAAACGGAGAGATAGTTGCTAAGATTCCTTCCACTTCTATGCTCAGATGCTGAATGTGAACGTGCTGAATCTGTGTCTTGGGCCATTTAGTCATCACGAGTACACACATACACGTGTGTGTGTTCCCGGGCAGGGGCCTGGGTAGCTGGAAGACAGGGAAGCAGCAGGGATTCAGCTAATGTTTCCCCCCCAGGTTTTACCTTGCTCAGCAATACTGAGTCACAGCCTGTCAAAGGGGAGGCTGGCTGTGTTGAGGGGTAAGAAACCCTGGCTCCGCCCCGCCCACTCTCCACGTTGTAAATGCCTGTACGCTCCCAGGGGTTGGAGGAGCGATTTCCAGTATTTCGGAAGCTTTGGAGTTGTTTGGAACAAAGGCCCTCAAGTTGGTGGGCCCCCTACCCTCCCGAGAGAATGCCAGGCTGAGTTTTAACCCAGGGCCACGACAAAGTGGCACGTGCTGGGTGGTGTTTAAGGAGGAGGACCCCAGGAGGGAGAAGACGGGGGGTGGGGTGGGGGGGGTGGGGGGGGCACTCGATCTCTTCCCTTTTCCCCTCCCTGCCCCCCAAGGCTGTTCTTTTGGGAACGCTCCCCTCTCCCACCGGCTTCCTAAATTCTAGAGGAAGTGCCACCCCCAGCACGTCCCCAGCCTGCGCGCCTCCACCGTCCCCACTGCCCCGCGCAGCAGGCGCCTTGCTCAGGCTTCTTTCTAAAGCGATTTAAAAAAGGAAACAGACGCTCCCCATGAAGCCTGAATAGCAGCATTTCTATCATCGGTTGTCATGACATGGGCTGTCACGGGAGCAGTCCCGGCAGCGGGGCTGACAGTTTGATGGGTTTAATTTTGGTGCAGATTTGTGCAAAGAGGCAGCTGCCAGGAATGCGCCACTGGTGGTTGAGGAGGACGGAGGGGGGCCGGGTCTAAGGGCGCAGCCACAGGCGATCGCCCAGCCCAGCAGGGCCGCCACGGGGGCTTTGCCGAGCACCGGCATAACTGACAGCCGATTTCGGGCTCCCGGGACTTACTCAGCATTCGCCCAGCTCGCTACCCCCTTTCTAGAGGGACCCATCTTTGGTTTCTGCCTGAGAAGTGGAGGCAGACATCAAATAAATTGCCATGAGATGAGGAAGTTGGTGGAGGTGGCGGAGGAATTCGCAACCCCTATTTTGGTCCAGATCGCTCTGGAGCAGAGAGACATGCAAAATAGCATCATTTCCCCTCCCCTGGGAGCCCCACTTGTTGTTCTAGCGTGGTCCGAATGCATGAAACAGAGAATGTAACGACAGGAAAAACCAAACAAGGCGAGATTCCTTCCTCCTGCCCCGGCTCTGTGCGTCTGTCCTCCTGAATCCTCTCCCCTCCGTGGTCTGTGAGCTCTAACTTGGCAAGAGATGGGATTGACCAGCCTTTGCTGCCCTTCTCTCTTCCACATCTTTGCTTCCTATTTTCTTCACTTCTGAGCCTTGTGGATTGGGAAGCCCAGGAACTAGCATCATTTATACAATCCCCCAACATTCATCAGTCCTGTGTGCTAGAAAGTGCTACATGCGGGAGCCAGGAGGCTGAATTATGCATGCCACCTGCCTTTCAGGGTCTGAATATCTGGTAGGGAGGACTGACATGCGAACAAGTAATCTTTGGAAATGCCAATTAAAGACCAGCTTCTAATGCCATTTACATGCCCTAGATTGGTAACATTTAGAAAGTCCAAACATGTTAAGTGTAGTTGAGGATGTAAAGCAACCAGACCTCTGATATACTGTTGGTGAGAGGGTAAATTGATACAAGTAATTTTATATTATTTAAAAAGGGGAAGATGCACATATGCTATGACTGGGAAGTCTATGTGTGAGTCTGTACCCAAGAGAAATTCTTGTGCATGCACTCACAATAGCAATGTTTGAAACAGTGGCACACTGGAAACAACACAAATGTCCATTAAGAGTAGAGTGAATAAAACAGTTTGGAATACTATACAGCAGTGAAAAAGAATGTACTATTACTCCTCCTCCTCCTCCTCCAACACACATCAACATGCATGAATATTACTAACAAACAGTAGAACAAGAAAAACAAGTCATAGAAGGATATGTTGAACATGAATTTGTTTATATAAAGGTGAAAAACTGACAGAATTAAACTACATATGTAGTAAACATATTTTTAAAAACAGTAAGGGAATGATAACCACAAAACACAGGACAGTATTTACCTCTGGGGTGGGTGGGGTTTGGGAGGGGCACAGTCATGAATGATTTAACAGCTGAGACTTTGCACAGGCCTGTGTCTGGAATGTTCATGATATCCAGTTGGTGTTTTCCCTCATTAAAAAAAAATTTATTGAGATGTAATTGAAATAAAATAAGCTACACATATTTAAAAAGTACAGTTTGATAATTTTTGACCTATTTTTCAAACTCTTTTTAGCTATTCTAAGTCCTTTGCATTTGTGTATGAGTTTTAGATTTAATTGCTTGAGCGTTGAGCAAATGTCAATGGTTGTTTTATATTGATCTTCCAGTTACACTGATTATTTAGTTAGTGAGCGAGGAGATGGAGCAAAGGGCAGTGATGGATACAGAGGATTTTTAGTGCTGGATAAGTATTAGGACCTGTGGCATCAAATCAGAGGAGGGCCATATCCATTGCCCACGTGGGCCAGCACAGCCGTGGTGCTCTACAACACGGTGGGAAGTTCCCCATGGGTTCTGTGACCTAGGCACTGACGGGCACCCTTGTCCTGAATATCACCCTATACATTTTCTCTGTTGGCCTCTTTGAGAATGTGGGGGTGACAGTCTACAGAGCGTCAGATAGAGGCAGAAAGCCGATCTTATCTACACTTCCGGATTCTTGAGTAGCTTCTTCAGGGCTGTGTCTCATGTGAGAACTTTGTGAAAAATGAAGTGGAAAGCCATCTGTCCACTAGTGTGGGAGACCCCTTGGGTTCCACTTCTGTCTGCCTCAGCCGGGATCCTTAGAGAACTGGATGAAGGTTATGGTTCCTCTCTCTCCCCAAATGCACATATGTGCTCATACATTTGCACTCTGTGCCAGAGAGCTCAGGAGGCAGACCTCGAGGACAGGTGTCAAATCCCCATCTTCCTTTGAGTACCCCGACCTCCTGTTGGAGCAATTCGCTATCCTGTATCATCTTTGTGGGTGGGCAATTCCTGGTGACAGCCACCTCTGTTGCCTGCCACCATGAACGTCAACAGAGGCCAGATTCTTTCTTGATCTATCTTGTTGGAGAGCCTGGGGACATGCACACTACCTAAGCTTGGCCTGGTGACACTGGCTCCTGGGACGTTTAATCTGGAGCAAATGAAGCCATGATGAAGGGAAGTGTAGAGGTGAGTCTCTTCTGTGGCAGAGGCTGGGGCAGGCTTATCTGTTCACGCATGGTGACATTTTGGTGTCCCTTACACAGTGCTTGCTACATACAGGATGCTCAGTAAATATTAGATGGATCAGTGCATGGACAATGTTACTGTCAGCAGATCCCATTTCTCCTAAACGAAAACACTGTCTAGAATCACGGACTTGTTAAGCTGGAACGGAGCTTGGATTTTCTTTCTCATTGAATTCAAACCCTTCATTTTATTGATAAGTAAATAGAGACCCAGGAAGTCCAAGGGACGTGGCCAAAACTTCTCCCTGCCCCCCAGGTGCAGGCAGAGCTGGGTTCTAAATATTCAGACTCACAGTCCATTTTTTTTTCAGTTATTCTATCAACCAAGTATTTAAAAGTATATTTAGATATTTGCCTATTTAACTAGACCCACATAGACATAAATGTATTTATAGCAGAACTACTGAAAACGGTGACAGTGGTGGGTAGCCTTGATACGAGTGGACCTTCAGAGAGGAATGACTCAAGGTATTGATTGATAGGACTATGGCTGGTTAACAGTCTACGTGGGTTATATTTAGTACGACTTTCAGGGTCCCAAAGCTTCCTCTCACTTTCTTTACTTTTCAGACCTAAATTCTCTATAAGCTACTTTCCTAAGTCATTAAGTTGGCCTCTTGGAAACTGGCCAATACCTCTGCTCTTTCGATGGGACTCCTGGGTTTGTGGGCCCAGCATGGTCTTCTGGAATCTAGAGCACAGGTATGGCGGTTTTCTACAGACAAGTGCACTGAGTGCAGTTTTGCTTCAGCGAATGTCACCTGCATGAAAAAGGCTTTGTAGTTAGTTGTTAAACCAACAGCCTAATGGCCAATGTCCATATTTGTTACCAGGCAAATAGGAGAGAAGCTTCAGAAATGTCCAAGACTGAATTTACCTGAGGGTATTGTCATTAGTCTTAAATTAAAAAATTGTGTTTTGTTAAATCTTCATGAAGTTTGCAGCAGTTTTTTTTTTGAGTTTGGTATTAATTAGGGAAAGTAAAATCTCAGTTGTTAGAGAATAGGCCCTGGGGTCCGCAGCCGGTGTCCTCAGTGTGAGTATCTGAATTTGAGTCTTCCCAAAAGCAGGCCCTGAGACGAGGAATTGGGTTCAAGTGGTTTCCAGGGGAGATGGAATGAGGGAGGGGAGACTGAGACAAGGAAGAAGGAAGAGCTGATAAAAGGTGTGATCATAAGCAGATTACTGCTGTGGGCAACTGGGTTTCCTTCTGCTGGGGGTCCTTAGACAGATGGGGTAGATTATACCTCAGGTTGATCCCAGCACAGGGCAGGAAGATACAGCATCATCCACCAACTCTTGTCCTTCACTGCTGGAGGGTTGCCCCTGAGGTGTCAGCTTCCTGCATTTCTGTCTGCAGGTGACCTCTGAGGTGGCCAAGCCATGTGAGTGGGGAACTAACGGCATATGCTACATCAAGGAAATACTATTCCAGCTACTTGGAGAAAACAGGATCCTTTGTATAGCACTTTACAGTTCTCCCCTTCTTTAAGCATCACCATGACAACCACCACAAAATAGAACACCTCACGTTGGGAATAAGTTAAAATTTCAGGGAATGTAGACTATAGGAGAGATTTGCATTTCCATTTGATAAGAAAGCTTTACAGGAAAAATTCAATACCATAAGTTGATTCTAGCCTTTTATTGTTCATATGTGTGCTGTTAGCATTGATCTCTCTCTCTCTCTCTCAACATCTTGCATAATTATAGTACAATATCAAAACCAGGAAATTGATATTGATGATATTGATACAATCCAATGACCTTATTTGGATTTCACGTTTTACATGCACTCATTTGTGTATATTTAGTTCACTATAATTTTATCACCTGTGTAGATTTGTGTGACCACCACATTGAAGATATAGGACAGTTCTATTGCAAGGATCCCTCGTGCTACCCTTTATAGCTACAGTCACCTCCTTCTCTCCCCACCCCCATCAATCCTGGCAACCATTAATCTGTTGTCCATCTCCATAATTTTGTCACTTCAAGAATGTTGTACAAATGGAATCATACAGGTGTAACCTTTTGAGATTGTTATTATTTTTTCACTCAGCATAATTCCCTTGAGATCCATCCAAGTTGTTGAGTGTATCAATAGTTTGTTCTTTCTTTTTTTAAAAAAATATATGGCTCCTTAGAGAAATTCCTTTCCTTTTTTTTTTTTTGAGGGAGATTGGCCCTGTGCTAACATCTGTTGCCAATCTTCCTCTTTCTTCTTTCTCCCCAAAGCCCTAGTGCATAGCTGTGTATCACAGTTGTAGAGTTGTAGCTCTTCTATGTGGGATGCTGCCTCAGCATGGCTTGATGAGGGGTGAGTAGGTCCACGCCTAGGATCCGAACCAGTGAACCCTGGGCTGCAAAGCAGAACATATGAGCTTAACCACTATGCCACCTTGTCGGCCCCCAGTAATTTGTTCTTTTTTATTGCAGAGTAGTATTTCATGGTTTGGATGTATCACGGTTTCTTTAACCATTCACCTGCTGAAGGACCTTTCAGTTGGTTCCTGTTTTGGGACTTTGTGGATAAAGCTGCTATGGACTTCTGTGTACAGGTTGTTGTGTGAACACAAGTTTCCATTTCTCTGGCATAAATGCTGGGGTGTAAATGTTAGGCCAGCTGGTGAACGCATGTTCAGTTTTATGAGAAAGGGCCTCGCTGTCTTCCGGAGGGGCTGTGCCCTTGTATGTTGCCACCAGTAACAGACGAGTGGTCTGCTTCCTCTGCGCCCTCACCAGGGGGGGAGTTGGTATTGATCTCTGTCTTGGTCAGGGGTCGGGGAGATTGTCTTTGCTTTGGTTTGAGAACAGTGTTGTGTCTGTGAACTTTTCAGGAAGTCAGTTCCATTCTTGGGCCGCTGGGTGATGTCTCATAATTCTTGCTCTTCTGTTTTCTGACAGCCTCTCTTTTTACCCTGAAATTACAACATTTATGATAAGTTGTAACAGATCAAAGCGTTTCAAAGGAGTAACTTCCCTCAGGTTAAAAAAACAAAGGGCCAGTCTCCGGTCTGCAGAGATAAATAAGTGACTCATTTGTAGCCTGAATCAATGTGGGAAGATGAACAGGGGAGAAAAGGAAGGATGGAGAAAACAGAGGAAAATGACCAAAGACATCTATTATTGTAAGATGTAATGAGTAATGGAACAATTTGTGAAGTAGGCTAAATATCTTCAGTATACACTGTAAGGAAAAGAAATGTATTTCTAGTGATAAGAGGCTGTGAGCCTCTTTAAGGGGGACTGAGTGATTATACAGAGTTAAAGGACTTGTTAGAGTCACATCATTTGGGTGAAAAGGACATAACCTTCCATCAGTTTAGATATCATCTTAGGAATGATACCACTGTTTTAGAAATGATGTAACTGATGTCCAGAGCAATTAACCTGCTTGTCCACAGTCACACAGGGAGCCGACTGCAAACAGAGGCCAGAGCTCCACACGGCACAGCCTGGGATTCCTACACAGCTGGCAGGGGGGATGCGTGTTTTAAAAGATATTTGCCTTGACGTGTGTCAGGTGTTTTCATGTAGTACCAGGCCATGCCCTATAGGTTGGAAGCTTCTAAGTTATTCCATTTTGCTTTACACACCGATTAGACCTTAGAGAGTGGACACTGGTGGGTAGGTGAAGTATTTCTGTACAGAACAATGGAATGACTTGTTTACAAACATCCTCTTGTCTTCAGATGTGTTATCCAAGGCTCGGAAGTAAAAAGAAGAGCTGGCTGTTTGAAAAAACAGATTAGCCAGAATGGGTTTTAAAATAGCAAGACTTAAAGTGATTCAATGTTAATTGAATATTGAGTAAGGGAGAGGTAGGGGGTTAATTGGATAAGTGAGCTTGGGGTTTCGGATAATTTTTTCATGATGTGAAGGAAATTATCACTGAGTTGACCACAGATCAGGGGAGAGTGAGGCAGCACGGTCTCTGGAAGCAGTCAGGGAAAGCCATTGAGTTCAGTGGGAGAAACAAGCCTGTTGGACTGTTGGTTTTTCCTTAAACTTGTAAAATTCTATTAACAAAACACATTTTTTATTATTATAAAAGTTGTATGTTATCTGAAAAAAATTGGGAAACTATGGAAAAGCAAAAAGAACAAAATAAATATCATCCATGATCTCATTATAGATACCACTGACATTTTAGCTTATATCCTTTCAGTCTTTTTCTGAGTATATATCATTCATATCTTTATACTTGTATATTAAATGTTTATAAATACAGAATCATATTGTTTAGTAACCTACCTTAAAACTTAACAGTCCACCAACACCTTTCCATGTAATTTTAAATCGCTGTCTGGCATTTTATTGTATAGATGTTCTTTAGTTTATTTATTCAGTATTATTTCTCTCTTATAAACAACTCTGTGATGGATGTTGTAGCTTCGTTTTTGTGCTTCCCGCAATTATTTCCTTAGGTTAAGTTTTGAATTCCAATGTCAAATGAAATGTAAATTTTAGGACTTTTGCTTCCCAGTGCCAAATTATCAACCTGGAAACAGTTGTATCAATTGTCGTTCTCAGCCGCAGTGTATAGTATACCCTGCATTCTTTCCAAAAATAGTTTCCATTATTTCTTTTTAAATTGCCAATTTGATAAATGAAAAATTATATATATTTAAATTTTTAATTTCTTTGATTACTTAAGACATTGTACTAAAAAAAAAAACCCAAACATTTGGGTTTCTCTGTTTGTAAATTTCCTGATCATGTCCTTTGATTATAATTTTTTCTATGGAGTACTCATCTTTTTCTCATGGATCTTTTTTATATTATTAAAATACTGAGTTATTTCACATGTATCATTTTGTCTCCCCCCCATTTCCATTTTTCCGACCACTGCTACTACTGTGTCCTGTCATAACATTCCATGCATACTTAAAACCAAGCAAAGGGTCGGGTTCCATCTTTAAAAACGAAACAGGCATTTTGGACAACATATTTTTGGCAACAAAACCTGCACCACGTTTATCAGATTTGGTAGGGAAAGTTCTCACTCTGCATTATAAAAAGGACAGCCAGATATCAACTGTTACAGAAATGAAATAAGATGGACATTTTGTGTGTGTGTGTGAGGAAGATTAGCCCTTAGCTAACATCTGTTGCTGATCCTCCTGTTCTTTTGCTGAGGAAGACTGGCCCTGGGCTAACATCCGTGCCCTTCTTCCTCTGCGTTATATGGGACGCTGCCACAGCGTGGCTTGATAAGTGGTGTGTAGGTCCGAGCCCGGGATTTGAACCTGTGAAGCCGGGGCGGCTGAAGTGGAGAGCATGAACTTAACCACTATGCCACCAGGCCAGCCCCAAGATGCAAAATTGTAACAAATGGTTTAAGCTCTTTTCTTAGAGACTTCCTCCACTGCCAGAGATCTTGCAGAGACTCCTGGTCAGTCATCCAGAAGCAATTCTTCATACAATTGATGCTGGCTGGCACATTCAAATTTCTTTTTTTGGCTTCTCAAACACTTAAAATTATGGCCATGTTTTGTTTTTTTTGAGGCCTGTGAGAATAGGGTATATATTTCAGTCATTGGTCAGAGAGTCCTTAGTTTGTGAGAAAACCTCTCCTGGGGGGCTGCTGAGGGGGCGGGAGCGGCTCGCCGTCCTCTTGGGACCGTGCGGTTCAGCCTCCATACCAGCGCTCGCAGCCGGGCCGCTCGCAGAGTCCCGTACACGGCTGAGCACAGACGGCGCTTCTTCCGTGTTGTCCATCTCCGAATGCCACCAGCTGCAGGAAAGATTGTTTCCTACATTGAACTTTGTCTTCTCCTTTTCTTTCTTTTGCAGGGTTTCAAACGTAAGAACACATTCCAGGTGTTGGATCAGAGGACTCTTCCCACAGCACAAAAATCCATGCAGCGACACAAGATTGGCAAATATACACAAGAGGGCACATGTTGTTATTCCTGTTTTTGAGGTTCTAAGCTTATGTCTCATAAAATGAGGCTGACTGCCAGTAGATGGGGGATTTTGCAGGCAGGTGACCCAGGCAGGGGAAATGCGTGGGTGGAGAGAGGCATGAGGGATCCCACACACTCCGGAGAGCCTCCACTCATGATTTGTTTGTGGTTTAAATTTGGGAGTGACTCAGAGGCACTCAGGGAAGGTAACTGACTAAATTAGCCCGATCACTGATGAGGTTGCCTCGCTCTGTGCTATCAGACACTTGGCTGACCGGCTGGTCGGGATTTAACTGGCAGTCTGGCGGCCGGTGAAAACAACGTGGGCTCAGTCCCACTGTAACAAGTTTTATAGAACATCACCCTTGCTATATTATATCCAGGCGTCGTCAAAATTAAGAAGGGGTGCACTGAATTGTTTGTTTTCCTTATTCATGCAAAACAGATGCTCAAGACTCACTTGGCTTAGACACAGTAAATTAGGGTTGGATGTGTTGAGCGAAGTGAATACTTTGCCTGTTCTAGAAGAATAAATGTAGCAATTTTCCTGCTTTGTATTTAAAAACAATAAATATTCTTAATACAGTTTGATGTTCTTCAAACTCCTGGTTGGAGTTGAAGGGTTTTAAATCCAGCTTCTTGAGCAGTGGGGTGAGAAAGTGCTGTTGACTGAATTGTCTCCCTAATTCAGA
Source organism: Tapirus indicus (assembly GCA_031878705.1). NCBI lineage: Eukaryota > Metazoa > Chordata > Mammalia > Perissodactyla > Tapiridae > Tapirus > Tapirus indicus. The sequence goes on from CM062927.1 coordinate 42,924,899, forward strand.
TGTGAATTCCTAACCCCCAATGTGGTTGTGCTTGGAAATAGGGCTTTTAGGAGGCGATTAAGGATAAATGAGGTCTTAAAGTTGGGTCTTAATCCGATAGGATTGGTGGCCTTTAGGAAGAGGAAAGAGATGTCTCTCTCTCTCTGTCTCTCCCCCTCTCTCTGTCTGTCTCCCCGCATGCACACACAGAGGAACAGCCATGTGAAAAGGTGGCTGTCTGCAACCCGAGGAGAGAGCTCCCAGCAGACACTGACCATGCTGGCACCTTGATCTTGGAATTGTGGACTCCAGGGCTGTGACAGAATACACTTCTGTTGTTTGAGCCACTCCGTCTTTGGTATTTTGTAGTGGCAGCCCAAGCCAGCTGAGACAGAAAGAAAGGAGATGGAGTGTGAAGTGTGGCTCTGAAGGGGACCTGCAGAAGCTTAGAGATGGAAAGCAGAGAGCATTTCTTTGTGAACGACCCTTTACAACCACAGCTTGGTGAACCCAGCATGGTCCATGGAAAGAGGACCTGCCTGGAAATGTGACAAAGGGTTTACCTCGCAGCACTGCACTAGCTTGCTGTATGACCTCGTTCTGGGTCTCAGATTCCTCACCTGCAAAAAAGAGATGATTGAGTGAGCCCTTCTTTACGTCCATTCTAGCACTTTGAAAAGTTCAATGGGGGTTGTATTTTAATTACTGGAATAATCCAGTAGACCTCAGACAATTTGGAGTACTTGCACAAGTGGATTCTGGGATCCTTTTCTGAGTGAGTGATGCTAGCCAACAGGAAGGTGATGTTTCATCTTTCAACCTCAGACTCAAAGTTAATTTTGAGATGGGGAAATGGCAAGGTGAGGAAAGATCCTCCCACCGCCACATCTCTGAATCAGGAGTCTTCTAAATCAATACAGATTATCAAATAGTGAGATTTCTGAGCATCAACATGTGTGATTTGTGGCAGCAGGGTAATCCAAACACAACTCTATCTGTTCCTTTATAATTTATTCCTTTATAATTTATTCAGTGGGGCTCTCCAATAATTAAAACTGTTACTGTTCTTTCTTCAAAATAGCAAGTTAAACACTTTGCAAAAGATAGCTAGTGCCAATAAAATTATTTGACAAACTGCACATATTCTAACACATCACACACGTGGGCATGCACACACTCACTCGTCACTGTAGGGTCAGGGCCCCATAGTTTCTTTATCACCTCATGGGCCAATGTGGGCACTTTCAACACCATCCGTGAGTTACCAGGTTGTTGGTGGTGAGCATTCGGGGCTGGTTCTGAGTGCACGGGGTACCGTCTCCACACGGGGTGTTGTATTACAGCTGCAGGAACCACGTCCTCCACTGGGATTGGGGTCCTCAAACACAGGTCACATGAGATGCCCTGACACCCTGTCCAAAGAAGGCCAGTAGTCCATCTCTCCTGGTCACTCTCAGCTTTGTGTGAAAGCTCCTGCAGGTCATGTTATAAGCAGCTATATGTGAGTATAACCTGTAATTTACTGTGAGTATAACCTGCCTGTGAGTAGAACCTGTAATTTACTTCTGGGGCAGTCTGAGATTTTCTTGTTCCCCAAGACATCATTGAATGGGGCCAGGGAAAGACAGTTCCACAAGGAGTTTGAGGGGATGTCATATGAAGGAGCAGGGAGCCGACAGAGAGGATATGGAGTTTCAGGAAAGCTGTCCAGGACTCAAGGAAGAATTATCCTTGGAAGAATTATCTTCCTTTATCAGGGTGAATAAACACATACCTCCATCATGTCTAAATACGGTAAAGAGAGTCTGGGTACTGAGAAGTCCAATTAAAGTAGTTACTGTGGATATAAGCTTTGCGATGGATAAACGACTATCACATAAATGATCTCATTGATTCCTAAGGCAATTCTGCATTGGGTTCCATCTTTATTCCACCCATATTTACCAGTTTGGTTCCATCTACACTTTGCCAGTGAAAAAAATATGAATCAGAGAGGTCAGATGACCTGTCTGCATCACCAAGCCCATATGGGGCAGACTGGAGGCTTGAATCCATGGCTTCTGACCTCTAACATTTGCTCTTACAAGGAATTGAATAAAATGGAGTTCAGTGAGTTCGGGTGGAGATGGAGGGAAACGTTACATGTTATTAACCCCGTTTTTCTCCACTCCATTCTGATCACCCTTATAGGGTCACTAGACAAAAATTTTTGCCCAGACTCTAGGCTGTAAGATGTCCCCACCTCACAAGCACCTGTTTATTCTCTCACTCCCATAAAACACAGCCTCTCTCCCACTCCCTGCTTCCTTTGGTTGTATCACATGATTTGGGCGTGAAGTGGGAACAGAGAAATCCTGGTGACCCAGTGACGGAGAGAACCATTGAGAGAGGAAGAGCACCTTCTTCTTGAGGAAAAACTTGACCTTTTAAAAACTGAGACCCTCTAGATCAAGATAGCTTTCCTGCCAATTCTTTCCCTTCTTTTCAATTTTCCCCTTTACCATTCTTCTAAGTTATCTCATGGGGGTGGTGGTGGGGTTTGAACTGTGAGGGCAAGTTCCCGCATGGCCTCTTTGTCAGTCAGCAGCTTGATCCAGAACCCACACCCCATGCTCAGGGAGTGCCTCTCTGAACAGGGGTATTTCAAACGGAAGGTTATTTGGGATAAAGGAGAAGTGCCTCTCCCACAGCTTCTATCTCCAATTCAGGCCGCAAATCTAGATTAAGCCCTAGTCAGGGCCTCCATCATCATAGCTTGGTCTCAGCGGTCCACAGCGTATGCCCATTCCCAGCTGTGACTAACCCAGTCCATCCATGCCTGAGAGGAGGTGGGGCCTGAAATAGACACTATTAGCAAGATGGAAAAGTTTGGTGATTCATGAAATATTCATGGCCAAAAAAAGCTCAATATCTTTTTGGTATTATTTCAATTGTATTATTATTTTGTTTTATTTAAAAAGTTATGTAATGTTAACTATTGATTATTTAGGGGTTGGTTGATTGAATGGGCCATTTAGCTTTCTTCCATTCAATCCTTGTTCAACAAATATTTCTTGAACACCTATGATGAGTGGGCATCACGTTAGGCATGGAGAATGGTATGAGAAGACAAAATAAAAAATCAGACAGCAATCCTGCTCTAAAGGACTTACTATTAAACAACTGATCCCATGAAGGATGCATAATCACAACTAGAGATTCTGAAAAAGGGAAGGTGTTTCTGTGGCAGTGTTAAACAAAGGATCTTGCAGTCCTGAGCTAAGCCAGGAAGAGTTCTCTGAGGTTGAGAAGCCAGGGCTGTGTTCTGAATGAAGAAGAGGAACTTGCCAGGGGTCAACTAGCAAAAGGTAGGGGCAAAAAAGAGCTTTTCAGCCAGAGGAAAGAGCTCGAGCAAAGACCTCATGGAAGGAGGGAGTAGGGTGCTTTCTCATAAATGAAGGTCAGGGCAGCTGAAAGTCAGAGGGAGGCTAGCACAAACTGAGGCTGGAGAGAAGGGCTAGGGATATACCCCAAAGGGCCTTTTAGGTCATGTCAAATATTTAGACCATGATCACACGACATATGGAGAACCGTTGAAGGCTTTTAAGCAGGAGTGTGTGCGTGTGTGTGCATGTGCGTGTGTGTGCATGTGTGTGTGTACAAATGATTAGATTTGTATCTTGATTTTGAAAAGGATACTGGATGTAGTGAGGACCTCACACTGATGGGGAGATAAGCAAGGAGTCTGCCACAGTCACTCTGATGAGGGACAGTGGTATCTGGAACTAGGAGTTAAGGTGGTGGCTAGTGGTTGGACATTTAGGCAGTGATGGATTGGCTATGGACATAAAGGAGGGAAAGTGTCAATGATAAGTTCTGGTCTATATGCTCAGAAGAATGGAGGTGTCATTTACTGTGATGACACACAGTACTGTGATGACACTGGATGAGGGGCCAAGTGAGAGGGGGTTTCGTGAGTTCAGTCTCTGTCTTTATATTAGTGATCAGCTGCAAAGAACAGAAAGTCCTACTGGTGTGGCTGAAACAGTTAGGGATGCGTGTGATTCTTAAGACAGGAAGTCCAAGGTTATGCAGTCTAGGCCTTGTAAGGCAGCTTGATAATACAGGGATGGTCTACCTACCTTGGCGTGCAGCCCTTCACCCTTTTGCTTACCTCCTTATGGTTCAAGATGGCTGCTGTGACTCTGCCCTTGTACCTGTATTCCAATTAGAAAATTTGATGAAGGGCCAAGAGGTGAAGGGCTTTATCCTAGCAAGGATTTTCCCTTTTATGTGGGAAGGGTCCTCTCTTCAGGAACTTTACTTATATCATATTGACCTGAACTAAGTTTTGTGGTCATCCTTAGCTAAAGGGAGGCTTGGAAATCCAGCATTTTAGCTTTCTAGCCTCTACAGCTAGAGGAAGGCCAGGAAGAGGGGGCATGTGACTTAGCTTTTAGGACTAGCACATGTCTACCACAGTCATGTGGAGTTTGTGATGCTCTGTGTCATCCAAGTAGAGATTTCAAGGAGAGTTAGAAATATTGGCCCAGAGCTATTCTTCCTCCTAAGGGGAAAGAGGTGATTTGGTGACAATTTTAAAATACAGCAATTAAGGCACATATCCCAAGTGTTCTCCATCTTCTCATAACAAAAGGAAAGCAGAAAAGCTCTGGCCAAGAAATTTGATCAGACAAAAGGATGATTCCTTAATATTGACCACTGGATTGCTGGACATAGGTGACTAGGGGGACTTTAAAATAAGAACACAATAACCCTGTGTGGCTCATGCTTGAAAATGCAGGAAATGGGCTTCCTGACCTTCCATCAACCTGGCCAGCCTCTTTGATGGTGCATGAACCTGCAGCATCAGCTCTTAATATCATGGCCACTCTGGACCACACCATAAACTTTAATGCACCAATTATAGAGATGGTAATAGCCTTCTTGCTTCATGAGCTGAATCTCATTCTTCCTCGTTCATTCTTTCCTTGAGAGGAGATGATGAGAGCAAGGGTGGTCCATTTCACAGGGGATTGTCACTGAGGAGGTGACAATTGAGCAGAGACCTAAAGGAAGTGAGGGAGGGTGCCAAGAGGACCTTTGGGGAGAGCAATTCAGGCAGAGGTGAGAGCAGGCCTAAGGCTCCTAGTTGTGTTAAGCAGTTTGACACTGCACAGGAGGGTTTATAGGGGAGTATCCCAGGAAAGAAATGTAATATTAACATGAGATTCTTTCTTTCTTTCTTTCTTTTTTTTTGGTGAGGAAGATTGTCCCTGAGCCACCATCTGTGCCAATCTTCCTCCATTTTGTATATGGGATGCTGCCACAGCATGGCTTGATAAGCGGTGTATAGATCCGTGCCCAGGATCTGAAACCGTGAACCCCAGGCCCCCGAAGCAGAGTGGGAGAACTTAACTAGTATGCCACCAGGCCAGCCCCCAGATTCTTTCACTTTAAGATTTTAAGTGAACAATGAAAAGATACACAGAAAAAGCATAAAATGGGACTTTCTCTTTCCACTGCTACATTTGGGCCCTGTCCCCTGCAAACCATCCCTCTTCATTAAGCTGGCTTCTAGAATTGCTTCTGTATCAATCAGGAAAAATTAGGTGTAGATAACAAAAACCTTGACTAATATTTATCTCACATGAAATGAAGTCTGGAGGTAGGAGGTTCAAGGGTTGGTTTAACAACTCTACAACCTTTCTTTCATAAGAGATAAGACGACTATAGTAACTCCAAGCGTCACCCATTGGTGCCCCAAACAGGAAGGAATGTGAAGGCCAAAAAAGAAGTCCCTTACTTTTCCAGCTCTCTGTTTACCCACGAGAGAAAGAGCTCCTTAGCACATTTCTGCTTACATCTCAGGGAGTGGCACTCAGTCAAGTGCCCTCCCCTAAAGATTATCAGCAAATGCGAATGGGGTGATCACGCTTGACTTGCACTGAGTTTGGCTCATCCTCAGGGGCTGAAGGAGGGGCTTAACTACTCTGAGCTTGTTGTGGCCAAACCAATAGGATTCTATTGACCACGAAGGAAGGAGCAATTGCTGTGGGGTAGGTGACCTGCCGGGCCTGCTGCACCAGCATATCCATGAATCCTCTCAAGTTTGGTCATAGAAGAGATGACTGTTTTCCTCTCTTTGTTCTGTCTGGATGCAGACCCTCACTGATGCATCTCCTGACCACATCTAGAGAAAGGAATCACCCTGTCCTAATTTAGGTTTCTTCCGGAAGCTGACCTGAGGCAAAGATTCAAGGGCCAGGAATTTCTTCGGGAGGTACAGGAAACATTGACAGGGACCATGGGAAGTAATACAAGGATGGGAAGGCGGTCAATAAAGGATGAATTAGTAAACTAGTCACCAACGTGAGCAACTGGAGCTTAATCATGTGGAAACCCTGCGAAATGGTAGAAAGCACGTGCTTCAGAATTGTCCCACTGGAGATGAAGGAGCTGAGGTATTTATTCTCCAACTCCCATTGGTTGGTTGAGGGCTACTGCTGAGATGTGCTAATTTCCTAGAAATCCTGGCCGGCACACATGGGCAGAGTGGTGCTCTGTGGAAAAAGCTCTCCAGCCCAGAGATGCAGGTGATCGTTGGTGGTCATCCAAAGCACAAAAAGATGGTAGCTTCTAAGGGACATGGGAGGGGCCCTGACAGCATTTGCTACATACCCTACCTCTAATATGCATGAACCCCTTCCCTGATATGCACTGAGATGCTTTGGTGGAATACTTCTAACTTAGATCTGTAACTTTATCAGTCAGTGTTCACCAAAAACCATAGGATCCTCAAAATAAGGATTGACCAGACTTGTATAATTTTATTGATACAGCATCCTGCACATACTGTGTTTAAATAATTAATCTCTCACATGCATTTTGATGGTGTCTTGTTGAGGACAAGAATGACTACATCCATGCCACACATTTGGGCCAGTAGTTATCATCATGATTGGTGTATATGTTGATACAAGTTTTCCAGTCAAGCAAATGTGTCGAGTGGTAAAGTCCTCAGGGAGCACAGCTTGTGTAACACAGCGGGGGGCCTATACCACACCAAAGAGGTGGAGATTGGGCAGATTCTTTTTAATTTGACTAGAATCGTCAGCCCAGTGAAAAAGTTCAGTACTCCAAATTCTAGAACCATAATCACATTTTTGGCCTAGAGATTTCCTTCTGTCTCTTTTGAATCCAAATGAAAAGAAGCATAACAATTTTTAAAGTCTCTATATGGAGCATAAGCTGTTTTTATAAATATGGAATAATTCATTGAGGATATAAGTAATGTTGAAGAGGCATCCTGAGAAAACCTTGATTTTGATGTAATCTAGTCAAATGGATTATTTTCTTTCTTCCTGCCCCCCCACCCCACCCCTAGTTCATTTTTGCCAAAATGAGTTTCCATATGTTTCATCTAAATGAGTCACATTCAGAGAAATCATTCAAATTGTTGTGGGCATGGATACTTTTCTTTCATTTGTGGTTTGAAGGTGGGTGGTTGTAAGGAGTGGAAATGATGGTGGCTCCTCTCCAAACCCCGAATCCTTTGGCTTGCTCTGATTCTCTGAGCTCTCTGCACCTCCAACTTTATTCTATACCAGAGGGAAATAGCCATAGTAAATTGCAAAGATTATTCAATTTCAGTCCACTCTAAGTGCCCTTAAAGGGAGACTGCACTCATGACTTCTCAGGGGATAGGCGATGCATCTTGCTAGGGATAAAGTGCTGGTTGAGAGGTTTTAAATCACATTTGTAGCTTTGGAGACTAATATTGGAGGCAGTCCTCTTCCTAAAAAGTGATGCCATCTGTGTCACTGACTGTACAGAGCACCAGCTTGGGGAGACCAGAACTAACTTGTTTAAGGAATGATAAAACCGTCCAAACGGTGTCTTTTAAGGGGCATAAACACCTTACCCAGGTTAATCAAGACTGTCATTGCATTTCACACTTCTAGCTGAGGATGCAATTGCTTTCTGCATCTCCCTATGCCACCTTGTATTGGCCAACCTGAAATACACACAAATCTGAATCCAAATGAGGCAACACATTTGATCTGTGCTTGAAAAAAAGATCTTCTCTGTTAGCTGAGTTTAACTTTTTCTATTTGATATTCATCCTTCTCATCAAGGGTTACCTTTATGAGTGAACATTTGTGGAGCACTCACATCGGAACGGCCTAGATAAAGAAGGTTTACTCTTGACTTTTTTCCCTCATTTGGTTGATGTTTTCAAATGAATTGGGTATGCTGTCAATTGTTTTGTGGATTTCTTTGCTACTTGGGTTCAATAATCTCTACGGTCTCTTGGAAAAGACTCAATTCAATTCCACACACCCTGTGGAGCACAGACTTTGTGCCTGACGCTGGGATAATAAGCTCGCCAACCTGTCTGGAATCCTGCACCACCGCCAAGCTTTCATATAGACCAATCACAGCTCATCCTCACTGATATTTGGCTGTGTCCCAGAAAGGGAAGAGAAGGAGCAGGGAAGGAAGGAAGGAAAAGAAACAAGCAGGGAAGGAAAGAAGGAAGGAAGGAATCAGAGCTCTAAAAATTTCAGACCATTCCAAGCAGAAATTGTGTCTGTGATAGGAACGTAGTTAAGGTGGAGGCAAATGTCTTGTCTTTCCCTTTTGCATCTGTGAACATCACTCTTTTGGACACATTCCACATTGTAGGCAGTGTGATACACCCAACTCCTTCGACTTCAGCTCTTGAAATGTTTCTAAAATCAGTGAATCTGAAGCCCTTCTATGCAGACAAGGTGGCTTATGTCCAACCCTGGCTGTTCCCTTTCTACTTCAACAACCACATTGGCTTGGGTGGAAATCTGTGTCTCGTTCTCCCTTCCTTCTCACTCATTTCTCCTGCTGGCTGGGCAGGATTCGGCAGCAACCACCTGGCCAGCCCCTGTTAGGTTGACTTATTTCTTGGGTGCAGATGTGTGGAAGCTGATTCTGATCTGCATCAACGACAGAGTTGGGAAGTGCATTGGGGTCAACGTGTCTCCCTAGATTGTCATTATATTTTAATGTATGTATTATTTCTAAAGCATCTTTGAGATGACTTACAATAAAAGAAAAATAATTAGGCTCATATAACAGGGATAAAAAATGAAAGCATAATACAAGAAATGATAAACCTAGGCTAATTATAGCTATTTTTTCTATAATACTAATTTTAGTAGTAGGTTCCTAGGCAATCAGAATTTAAAAATGTAGTTAGGGACTAAACTTTAATTACCTGATGATAAAAGGATACGTATGAGTTCACCAGGAGGTTAGTTTTCTCCTGAGATCACTGACACTTAACTGAAATTTATTACATGGATTTTTGTATACAGGCAAGGGCTAACGAATGAACACTTTTAATGGTGATATTTTTTAAGTTGTAGAATGTGTCTGTTTCTGTTAGAGTGAAAAAAGTTGATTGATTTGTTTGGAGAATGAGGATACTTTTTACCTTCTCAGTTTTACTTCATCTGAGCTGCATCTTGTCCAAGCCAGAAACATGGACATGAGCTCTTTGGCAGGAAGCATGACCATTGGCCCATCTGTCTTGTGCCAACGTGGTTTGTGTCCCTGGATCTTAAAATGTTCATCACATGCTTTCCCTGCACAGGTATCTTGCCATGGTTACTTGGTTACGTGATTACTTGGTTATATGGTACAGCCTTTATTAGGAATTTTTTTTTCCCAAAGGAAGTTTTCCCTTTTAAAATTATTTTCCAGCTTTATTAAAATATAATTGACATATAACATTGTGTAAGCTTAAGATGTACAACACGATGATTTGATACACTTATACATTGTGAGATGATTACCATGATAAGGTTAGTTAACACCTCCATCACTTCACATAATTACTTTTTTTTTTTTTCGGTGGTGAGAACATTTAAGATCTACTCTCTTAGCAACTTTCAAGTATATAATACAGTATTGTTAACTATAGTCATCATGCTGAACTTATTTATCTTATAACTGGAAGTTTGTACCCTTTGACTGACATCTCCCCATTTCTCCTACCCCCATAGCCCCTGGCAACCATCACTCTTTATCTGTTTCTATAAGTTTGGCATTTTTAGAGTCCACATATAAGTGAAATCATGCATTGTCTTTTTTTCTGTCTGACTTATTTCACCCAGCATAATGCCTCAAGTCCATCCATATTGTCCCAAATGGCAAGATTTCTTCATTTTTATGGCTGAATAATATTCCTTTGACTATATATGCCACATTTTCTTTATCCATTCATCTAGTGATGGATACTTACGCTGTTTTCATTTCTTGGCTATGGTGAATAATGCTGTAATGAACACGAAAATGCAGATATGTCCTTGAGGTAGTGATTACAGTTCTTGAAATTGCCTCTCTTGGCCCACCCACAGACGTCCTTGGAGTAAGAATTGGCATCCCCTTTAGTGCTTAGGTCTGTCCCTAAAAGTCTCGGATTATTTTCAGGGAAAATTCCAGGCCTGCTTAACATCTTTTGCCTCCTGTTAAGAGCGTGGTACTCTGTTACCCGGGAGATCACTTCTGATGTGTGCTAATGCTGAGCGCTGGTGCTCCAATCGCTCAGGAGATGAGAACCATGCTTTCGGACAGACCCTCAGAATTAGGTATCATTTCATTTCAGCAGTCAGTGCCAAAACTAATTTTGGTCATCTTTAGTATTTGACAAAAATGTTCTTTATCATGAATATTTATAGTATTTAATTTCTAAAATTCTGCCCAGTGCAATGACATCACAAATGAGTAATACTGTATGTGCCAACTTCAAAGGCTGACAAATAGTTTGATGAAAGCAGCAAATCGAGTCTGGCTCAGAGCCATCTATGCAGCAGACATAGGACGCAGATGTCAAATGTCAAATATCATTTAAGAATAGAAGAGCACTAAAGCAATAGAACCTTTTGACTGGATAGGTGATACTGTCCCATCAGCAGAGAATGCAAGAAGCAAATGAGAGCAGAGACAAAAACACGTGAAAAACATTTAATAGCCCTTAGAACATATGGAAATTAATGATATTCAGAGCTTGCTGAATACCAAGATTTTTCATCTTAAAATAATCTTCCTGCTGATGCGCAGTACTGGAGGGCTCCCAAAATGCCAGAGAAAATTAGATGCAAGTAAAAAAAGCAAATCTCTGAGATTCAGAGAATAGGGTAGAAAATAAGTGGAAGTATTTGTGATGAATTGAAGGGACAGTGAAATGGAGAGAGCACCAGACTGGGACTCGGGTCCGTGTTCCAGTTTTTTCCTTAACCATCCTAATTGACCTTGGACAAGGTTCTTGCCCTTAATTTCTTTCTGAGGTAGAGTTTTATTTTATTATCTTTAAAGGTACTTTACATCTTTAAAATTGTATAATCTTTGCATCTGACAAAGACCCAGTAGCCAGAATGACTTCTATCAGAAGAATCTGTAATGAAGTGGATAGAGTTTCACCCCAGACCATCCAGTGTTAGGAAATCTAATAAGAATTCATAACAGAAGGAAGCGCTTCTCAGCTTCCAAACTCAGCTACCACAGCTCTACCTCACTCCCTCTAGAACAGAGATGGTGTGGGGGAAAGACAGGTGAAGAAAGCAGACAGCTGATCCTTTGGAAGCCTACACTCAACCACTTTATCCATTCATTCTCACCTATTTCTGCTTGAAATGAGGGTTAAATTGAGTAAAAGGGCTTAGTGAAACCCAAATCCCAGGAGTGAGGTTTCTCCAATGATAGAGTTCTCCAGCTTAAATAAAATAATAAATAAAAGATGTCCCCGAGGTCTGGGTCAATGCACTCAACAGTGACTTATCTGATTCTCTTACACTCATTTACTATAATTGAATCAGAGCTTCAAAACCCTTGAACTCTGTCTTCCATTTAACCCCAAGACCTTATTGGCAAGCAGGGTGCCTTCTAGAGAGAGGACAAAACCAGAAAGCTTTTAGACTCTGGATTCAGGAGTGACAGACCTTCCTCAAAGAGCTCTGAGGCCTGCAAAGATCACAGGAGTGTTGGGAGGTCACCAGTAGATTTTTGAATTATTAACACTTGTTTAACAATTAAAGAAAGACATATTGATAGGCTATCAAGGCAATTAATTATTTAGTTGTACAAAGTAAAGAGTGGAAAGAAAGATGAAGTACAGTGGGTCTGACTCTTAGGTTGCAAAGGCAGGGGTGCACGAAATGCTTGTGATAAAGCTTTACTTACCTGAAATCAAACAGCATCTGACTCCAAGACCCCATACCACTGGGCTGGTGCAAAATTGAATCCCAGGCATTGTTGGCATTCTTTTTCCACCTCTTACAGAGTTGTGCATAGGTTCTCACTGAGAAAGGGTGGATCTTACATGGAACTGATGTCCCGAATGTCTCTCTCTGATGCTTGGAGTCCAAGCCTACACATGTGGGTCTGGCTTCCAGGGGCTCTGCTAATTCTGAGGTATGCTTCGGGGCAGGAAAAATTTTGCCTAAGACTGGACTTTTTACGTGTGCCCTTCCCCTCAGTTGCCTCTCAAGGCGTGAGAGGAAGCCAGCTGTGGATGGAAACCCAGTGGCCCTCCAACACATTAGCAAACTTAGGCCCATCTTATTTCTTCTCTGCTGCCCTTCTTTTCCTGCAAAAGCATTAGCTTCTCTCCAATTCCCGTTGGAACACCTGCCACCATCCCCTCTGAATTGTCTACCTCAATCTCCTCAAAGACTCAGGATTTCATAAAAGAATGAAGGAAAGGCTGTCTTCCAGAAGCTTCTTTTTTCTGTCCAGCAATACAAATTTCTCTTGATTCAGGGAACACAAAAGTCCAACTACCTGCATGGAAATGGAGGTGGGAAATGGGAAGTGAATAAAAAGACAGTGAAAGGATGAGCCCAAATTAACACATCAACAAATCATACCACCCCATTTTCCCTGAGTCAACCTTTGGGTTCCTTTAGCCCAGATGTCCAGGGCTCTTTCCTAAGTAACTCTCCCACACAAAGCTGGCAGGATGGGTGATATTTCCACAGACCTTTCAAGGTCTGAGTATGGAACCCTAGGTACAAGGCAGCATTTTTGCCTTTTGGAATGAAGAGGTGGCTCTGTGTAACAATTAAGAGCAGATTTTCTGATAGGGTAAGGACAACTGGTTATGAATATGTACAATGGAACGAGAAGAAAGAAGACTATAGCTCTGATTCTCCTTGGTAAGGAGGGGGACTCATAAAGGAGTTTAACTAGCGCTCAGGACGACTTGGTGCAGAATGATGCAGTGCTATGGTGCCATCTTGGAAGTGACCATGGGCTCCCCGGCTTTTATGTGATTGAAGCACGAGGAGAGCTTCATATGTCCACGTGGTTATGACAATTGAAGTAAAACGAGACCTGCTTAACTAAATCCCGAAGCTAAGAATGCTCTCCTCTCTTTTCACCCCTCTAATGAAGTTCCCTCTGACATTGAGGTGTTTTTTTTTTTGGACCCCTTAGCAAAATAACAGTTAAATAATTCTTGTACTTATATATTTAAGGGTTGCCTTCCTTGCTTGCTCCATGAGTGCAAAGACCAGTATTTGACTTGTTCATGCCTATGTCCCCAGCACCTACAGCAGAGCCTAACACATAGAAGTTGCTCAGTAAATGGTTTGGTTGAATTAATGAAAGATCCAGGTAAAGTGCATTTTTATTCTAAAGATGTTCCTAGCCATGCAGTCCAGAGAGCACCCTCTCTCTTCATTTGAGTGCCCAGAGCACTAACTACTTGTGTCACTGAGTTGTCACTGAGCATAAAATGCCTTCTGTCACCCATTTTTCCCAGCACATGTTCTCTGTGAGCCTCCACTGGCAGTTTGTAAGGTCCTAGAGGGTAGTGTTGATAACTAATGCTCCTCTGATTCTCTCTAGCAGTAGTACTGCGCTTTAATCTTAGTGGGAACCTGACATATAGTATTTATAGATAATTGTTTTGTTTAGAAATGAGTGCTTGGTACTCAGCTTTTTCTTATAAATAGTGCTGTTCATGTAATGAACATCCTTTTGCTGGAAATCAGTTGTGGATACTTGTGCCACAAAACAACGTATGCATTTCTGGAAAAAACTCATGTTTTAAAACTGTGTATTAAACATAACAGGGTGTATGGAGAAATTAGGATTAGGGGCAGGCCACTCAAAACCTATGCAAACTCCGTAACCACAGCCCTTATGAAAACAAGCACTGTCACCTTCAGAGAGAACTTAGAAGGGTGGTGGTGGCTGGAGAAAGTCTCAGGATACTACATGCACAAAAGCACTAGGGCGCAGGTGCCGGCCCATGGGCACTGAGACAGTGCAGACGGAAGCAGGCCCTGAGTGCACCTGTCACCAGCAGAGAGCGCTGCAAGGCTGCCGGTGGTGCTGGGGAGCCCTTGCTGCAGGCACTCATTATAAATCTTCTTAAAATTGAGCTAAAAGGGCTCCAGCCTATGCAGAAGCCAAACTTAGGGCTCTTTCCCTTGCTGCTGGAGATTCTTTCTGTTCTGTTCCCCTTGCCTAGAAAAACTCACCTATGAACCAAGAGAACTTGCTCATTACACAGATATCACCTCCTCATTTAACAACCAGCGGTGAGCTACTTGTTACATGCCTGGTAGCAGGAAGATTGTGCTTATCTCTGGTCCCAGTCTGCTTGTCTTCCAATGTTCTAGAATGCAGTTCCACTCAGAATTATTGGTTTAAATGTTTTATTTTCACACCCTTTACTACAAATAATAATGATGAACAACAACAATAGCCATTCGGGTCATACCTACAGCCACTGTGATAAGCCTTTTATGGCCCAGAATGTGGTCTGTCTTGGTGAATGTTCATGTGATCTTGAGAAGATGTGTGTCTGTGTTGTTGGGTGGAGTCCTCTGTAGATGCCCATTCTATCCAGTTGATTGTTGATGCTGCCGAGTGCAGCTATGTCCTTACTGACTTTCTGCTTGCTGGATCTGTCCATTCCTGAGAGAGGGGTATTGAAGTCTCCAACTATAGTAGTGGGTTCATCTATTCCTCCTCAGAGTTCTATCAGTTTCTGCCTCATGTATTTGACACTCCATTGTTAGGTGCGTACATATTAAGGGTTGTGATTTTTTTTGGAGAACTGACCCCTTTATCATTATGTAATGCCCTTCTTTATCGCTGATCACTTTCCTTGCTTTGAAGTCTGCTTTGTCTGAAATTCATATAGCCACTTCTGCTTTCTTTTAATTAGTGTTAGCATGGTTTATCTTTCTCCATCCCTTTACTTTTAATCTGTATGTGTCTTTATATTTAAAGTGGGTTTCTTGTAGACAATATATGATTGGGTCTTATTTTTTGATCCACTCTGACTGTCTCAGTCTTTTTTTTTTTTTTGTGAGGAAGATTGGCCCTGAGCTAACATCTGTTGCCCATCTCCCTCTTTTTGCTTGAGGAAGAGTGTCCCTGAGCTATCTGTCCAATCTTCCTCTATGTTGTATATGGGACACTGCCACAGCATGGCTTGAGGAGCTATATGTAGGTCTGTGCCTGGGATCCAAACCCACAAACCACAGGCCACTGAAGCAGAGAGCACAAACTTAACCACTATGTCACTGGGCTGGCCCAGTCTTGCTCTTTTTAATTGGTGCATTTAGACCATTGACATTCAAAGTAATGACATAGTTGGATTAGTATCTACCATATTTGTTACTGTTTTCTATTTGTTGCCTTTGTTCTTTGTTCCTAGTTTTGTCTTCTGCTCTTTTTCCTGCCTTTTGTGGTTTTAACTGAACATTTTACATGATTCCATTTTCTCTCCTTTCTTAGCATATCATTTATACTTCTTTTTTTACAGTATTTTTAATGGTTCCCCTAGAATATATTCCCTAGTTGCAATATACATTTACAACTGATCTAAGTCCACTTTCAAGTAATATACCCCTAGTGTTATGATATACACATAAGCATACGTAATTGAGTACATTGCTATTATTATTTTGAACAAAGTGTTATCTCTTAGATCAATTAAGAAAAATAAAAATAAATGTTTGTATTTTACCTTCTTTTATCCCTTCTTCAATGCTCTTCCTTTCCTCATGTAGACTTGAGTTTTTGACCTACATTAGTTCCTTTTTCTCTAAAGAAGTTCTTTTAACATTTCTTGTAAGGCAGGTCTACTGGCTACAAATTCCCTAAATTTTTGTTTGCCTGAGAAGCTCTTTATTTCTCCCTCACTTTTGAAGGATAATTTCACAGTGTACAGAATTCTAGGTTGGTAGTTTTTTCTCTCAACACTTTAAATGTTTCACTCCACTCTCTTTTTACTTGCATGATTTCTGAGAAGTCAGATGTAATTCTTATTCTTGTTCCTCTATATGTAAGGAATTTTTTCACTCTGGCTTCTTTTGGGATTTTTCTTTATCTCTGATTTTCTGTAGTTTGAAGATGCTATACCTGGAATAGATTCTTTTGCATTTATCCTGCTTGGTGTTTTCTAAGCTTCCTGGGTCTGTGGTTTGGTGTCTGACATTAATTTGGGGGAAAGTCTTAGTCACTGTTGCTTCAAATATTGCTTCTGTTTCTTTTCCTCTTTCTTCTTCTTCTAATATTCCCATTACATGTATGTGGCACCTTTTGTAGTTATCTCACAGTTCTTGGATATTCTGTTCTGTTGTTTTCAGTCTTTGTTCTCTTTGTTTTTCAGTACTGGAGGTTTCCATCGATATATCCTGTAGCTCAGAGATTCTTTCCTCTGCTGTGTCCAGTCTAGTAATGAGCCTATCAAAAGGATTCTTCATTTTTGTTGTAGTGTTTTTGATCTCTAACATTTATTTTGGGTTCTTTATTAGGATTTCCATCTCTCTGCTTATATTTCCCGTCTGTTCTTATGTGCTTACATACTTTATCCATTACATCCCTTAGCATATTAATCATAGTTGTTTTAAATTCAGTCTGATAACTCTGACATCCCTGCCATGTCTGGTTCCAGTGCTTGTTCTATTCTCTTCAAGCTATGCTTTTTGCCCTCTGGTATGCCTTGTATTTTTTTCTCTGTAGCTGGACACAATGTACTGGGTTAAATGAACTGCTGTGAAAAGGCCTTTAGTAATGTGGTGGTGAGGTGGGGGGGTGAAGGTGTTCTATCGTCCTATGATTAGGTCTCAGTCTTTAGTGAGCCTGTGCCTCTGGGCTGTGAACTTCACAAGTGTTTCCCAGTTTCTTTCCTCCCGCTTAGATGGAACAGGATGGCTAGACTGGGCTGGAGTTAGGTATTTCCCCTCCTCAGGTCTGTTAGGCTCTGATAACACCCCTGCAAGTTAGGCTGGCTAAATAGTTTCCCCTGAGGGCAGGCCGTGTTGAGAAGAGCAAAGTGCTCTGGCCGTATTCCAAATTTTTCCTTTTCCTCTCCTCCTGCCAGAAGCAAGAGGGAATTTTTCTTTGATGTTTACTGTGAGGACCTGGTAGAGCTCCAGAAGGAAACACTCACAAAAGTGACTGGATCCTCCTGGAGTTTTGTTTTTTTGTGAGGAAGATTGTCTCTGAGCTAACATCTGTGTCCACCTTTGTCTATTTTGTATATGGGATGCCGCCGCAGCAGGGCTTGATGAGCGGTGAGTGGGTCTGTGCCCGGGATCCGAACCTGCAAACCCCAGGCTGCCAAAGTGGAGTGTGCGAACTTAACCACTACGCTACAGGGCTGGCCCCCTCCTGGAGTTTTTAATCTCTCCAACTTGTCCATACTGAGCCTTCAGCAATCCATCAGTTACAGTTCTCATTTTCTACCCTGGCACTGGTTCCCATGGATGTTTCAGCTTGTGAGTTTCTGTTCCAATAAGTCATGATTCTCTGTATTTGCCTGTCAATCTCTCCAGTTTGGGGAGCAGTGGGTTGCCTTACGGATCTAAGTAGGGTTGTTGATGTTTCAGTTTTTTACTTGTTGGGCTGCAGTAGCAGATTCCACACTTCTTACATGGGGACCCAGAAACCAGAACTGCTTGATGAACATTTTTCAGATTTTTGTCTATTTTATATTCAGAGCAACCCTGCAGTGAAGAGATTCTTGTGCTTTTGTTACTGATGAATAAACTTTCACTTGGAGCCCACCATCGTCTCACCAGGAGTTTGTGGTGGTCCCTGGGTGTTAAACCAGTCCACTGTCCCTTGAGCCAAGCTGGGTGGTGAGGAAGGTATGGAAAAGCATGCTGTAAGCTCTGACCTTTTTCCTCTCCTGGCTCAGTGAGATTCACTGACTTTCAAATGGAAGAGTGACTGGTCATTTCTTTTGGTTCATCATGCATAGGTAACTGATTTAGCCCAATATCTAGCTTAACAGGCAAGTGGTAAAGTCTTTTTAGATGGACACAGTGAATTGTCTGTTTCCAGGCTTACATTTCCTCTCCTTGAAGCTTCCTGACCTCTTGTTTAATAGTCAGTCAATTCTGTTGAGAATTTTCAAGAAAGATTTCTTCCTTTATTTATTCTAGAAATACATACTGTGTCGGTCTCTTCTCTCAAGCACTTCTGAATTCACCAGAGGCTGACAAAAATTAAACTCCTTGAAGGCAAAAGTTAATTAAGTTTCTCCTCTAATGCCAAAAATGTAATTGAAGATTTTAGACAGTGACTTACATTTTTTCTTTTCCATCTACCTAAAACATCTATGGGAACATAGATTGTTATAAATTAGATTATTGCATGACACCAACCACTTCTAATACTTTAATGGAAAACACTGTAGATTAACATGTTTAAGATTGTCAGCTGTCCTGGTATTTACTGAAGGATGTATTGATAGCATAAATGTGTTAAGTCAATAGCATCAACCAGAAGTATGAAACAATTTGTAAAAAATCTAATGGTGTTATTATGTATAAATTGATCAGGTATTGGAGCAGAGATCTCCAGAAAAGAGCTCTCAAAATTACTTAATGTCAGTCTTATGCCAATAAACTAAATCAATGTACAGTGGAGAAAGACAAGGTTTAGTTCAAGTATCAATCAATTGCTTAAAAAAATCCTAAGCCTGTGAAAGGAGATACTTCTAGTTTCTCACACTATAAAAAAGAGAAACTGGGGACACAGCAGAGATGAGCAATGTGTCCTTAGTAAAACAATGAGGTAAGAGACCAGGAGCAGAGCTGTGGCGTGAAGTTTCCTGAATCAGTCAGCGAGCATGTGAACAAGCTGGAGAGGAACACTGAGCTGCCTGCAGGGCGCACTGGGGATCCGTGTCTCTCCTGTCCGTCCTCTGAGTTTCAACAAAGATGCCAGCGCAAGATATTTTGTTGGTTTAAACTTGAAGCTGTAGTCTTCCTCTGTGTCTTATTGTAAAACAACTCTTGTGGACAAAGAAAAGCCCATAAGTGAGCCTTCAAAAGCTCACTATTTATTTAATCCATTCTTTTCCAGATGAAATTTAACTCCTACTGCTCTTTTCCATGGCTCTGTTGGTATTTATGACGGAAAGCAGTGTGCATTGCTTTCTGGGCCATCACATTGGAACTGGGATGTATATTGAGCCGCAGGCAGAAAGATAAAATATATTTTATGGGGGCAAAATGGTGTTCCTTTGGTCTGGCTATTGGGACAAATCAGGGCACATATACGTGACTTTACCTCTGAAAGATGCCTTAAATTAGTTATATGGATTGATAAATTGTTACTTAACTTACAACAGGAACCGACTACTATCAGTTTTTATGGCTAAGTGAGATGCTCTGAGGTGACATATGTCTCAAGTCTGAAAATCTCGAAGTCATTAACTGGCAACCCAAAAACTGTAAAGATGTGTTCTCAGCCCCAAGAGAGCCTGAACGCAGCATAAGATGCAGCTTTACTTTGCTTTCCCGGATATTTCGGGTGGCAAAGGAAAATGACACACATAATTCACGCAGCACTGTAAAATTCCCACCTTATTATTTATTCTTTTTATTTTTTGAAAAGGACATACTTCAAGACAGTTTTCTCGGGCACCGAAAAACTTAGTCAGCATGCCGTTTCTTCTTTACAACTGAGTGAAAGATTTGTTGTTAAGTGTTAAGATTTGTTCCACTACCCGAGAGACAGGATAGTAGAATGGTTAAGAACATGGATTCTGGGGTCAGTTAACTGGGATTCAAATTCCAGCTCCACCAGTCACTAGCTCTGTGACTTTGGGCAAGTTACTTTACTTCTCTGTGTCTCAGGTTAAATGAGTTTATATAAATATAAGTATATAAATATTATATATATTTAGAATAACATCTGGCACATGCTATATATTTCAGAAGCAGAAGTAAAGTTTTGCATATTTACTTAAGACATTTTAGGAACTGACTATGAGTCACTGTAAAGAAGTTTTTGAGCAACATCAATGATTATAAATGAAACACAAATGACTCCTTACTGGGAAGCTAAACTAGCACTGGAGAAAGACTTTCAATGTCTTATTTAGGTTGGCATTACTTCTGACACCTTGAAGAGATTCGTTCATTTCTGCTATACTTATCTTTAAGAGGAGTTAAATCGTTCCTAAGTGTGCATTCATTGAAGTAAACTATAAATTTAAAAATTTTCTTATAATAAACCAGTTCATCTTCTTCTCTTCCAATTGCCATTCATATTTCTTCCCCCACTTCAGCAAATTAGCAGATGTTAAAATTTCATTGTGTTTCTCTAACTTTCCAAACCAAGAATCACTAAAAAAACCCACCACCAAATAAAAACAAACAAAAGATCTTTTCTCTTAGTGTTTTCCATCCGCAAAACTGTATTTTTTCTTTCTCATTCACTTCCTTTGGTGTGTTAAATGCCCAGCACGTTTCAGATGCTGACCGAGAAGCCATTACAAATGTTCCCCAGGAGTCTTCTAATTTAGCTCTGAAGCTGTGAGATTACCTTAGGAAAAGAAGTACGGGATTTGATTTCCTCAAGAAGCCACTGTTCCTGGAGCGTATGGTGAGACACAGAACAAACAGCCCAACAGAAAGCACCTGGAGAGGCAGAGGAATGTCCTGGAATGGTAAGAGTTCTTGCTTCATCTTAAGACATAACACACAAAATCCAGTGCTTTAAGTGCAATAAGAATTCGGGATTGACTCAAGTCCTACAAAAACGGAGACAAATATATTAAAAATAGTTTTCAGTATTACTTTCCAACATAGTCCAAACCAGTTTATGAGGTACGGACAATCAGGCGGGATTCTGTAAAGGATGAACAGCAGAGACCAGAGTTTGGAATCTTATCACGTGAGGAGCGGTGTGGGGAGCAAAGATGTTAAACCTGGTGAAGAGGAGGGGAAATCAAAACTGGCTTCCTATATTGGATGGGGTGATTTGTAAAAGAGGAAGTAAATTTGTTCTGTGTTACCTTAAAGAGCATAATTAGCATACAGGTGGAAGTTAAATAGCAAATTGAATTTCAATTCAGCATAAGAACCGAGGACCGATTAGAAACATACAGGAAGTAGATTGGGTTGCTTTAAAACAGTTAAAGATTTTGTCAAATTAGCTATTCTGGCTGACACCATTTAATCATCTATTAGGGACTCTTGAGAAGATCACACTAATGGAAGGTGGGTCTTGCCAATCTCTCAAGTCTCCTGCAGCTATAACATTCTGTGATTTAAAAAAATCATGTTAAAAAAAAATCAAGATTCTACGTTAGGAAAAAACAAATTGCAACCCAAGTTGTACAGAGGAAAAAATGTATGTGGCCATCCAAAAGTAGAATAGAAAGATAGAAATTGAGTGTATTCTCCCAGTCTTCAATGAGAATGTGTAGACCTCCCTTATGAGCATTTATTAGGCACCTGTGACATGCATAGCACTATGCTAGACTCTGTACAAAATGTCCTGCAGTGGGCAGGGGTCATGCTTTTTGGGTGTTCCAGAATCTGAACTCCCTCCGTATGTTTTTGGGAATTCCTTCACTTTACAAGCCTGGGGGAGAGGTAGATCCCACTTCCTTTTATAGAAACTGGTTTTAAGTTTCTAAGATTTACTTGCAACGAAGTCATGGGCATAAAATCTAGGATCCACACACTAGAGGCATCTGTTGGAGACTTGCAACGGTGGTGAGGATCCTCGCCAAGGGGAGTGAGGGTTTCAGGAAGAGTTCCTGGAGCAGCAGAAGCTGTGGTGCTCAGGGGAGCATCCAGGATCCAGCCTGGAGGTCTCTGCAGAAGTGATGTAGCATCCAATGCCTTGTTGGCCATGGCCCAGGGCATCCTCACCAGCAGTTCTGCAACATGATTTCAGGCATTGTTTCTGATTCCATCTCCCTAAACCTTGTTCTGTAGCCTTCCTAAAAATTCTAAGAGATATGCAATATCTTTTAATAATTTTCTTTTCTGTCTTTATCAGAGTTGATACTGTTGCTTTCATATGAGAAACCTGAATGAGACCTGAACTGGTACCAAGAATGGTCACAAGCAATTGACTTCCAAGGAAATAGAGGAGTCTGGAATTTTTTATATGCCCTGGTGGGGGCTGCAGATTGTCAAAATCCAACTAAGAATTAAGGCCTGGACTCTTGCAGCTAATGACGTATAGTTGTGAAACAGTTGTGAATCAAGTAATATCTAGGGAAAGCACTGAAAGACCTTGCCAAGTTATAGATCTTGTGAAGTATGACAATTGGTGTAGGAGTATATTCTTAGATAGCTAGATAAAGGAAGAAATAATATAACATTAAATAAAGTTAAGCTTATTAATATGGGTGCTCTTAGCAAGTATTCTGGATTTAATGTGTTAGCTCAAGTGATGGGGAGTGGTTCAGATTGGTTGCTTGTTTTAGAGTCTGAAATCTGGATTAAGTGGCATCCAGGCTAAATGAAGTTGAGATGCTAGGATTCCCTTGGTATTATATAGAGGAAGAAATCCCAAGTCTTTGGAGGTGAGAATGTTGAAGTGGATTTATCATGTTTCATCTGCATATACTATGTCCCATGGATGAATATATTGGTAAAAGAAGCATCAACACTTTTGTAAAGTCCTATAGTGTCTGTTCTCCATAGGCTGAGGATTTAGTGCAAGATATTGAAATGTGAATGTGTCCTCTGTTTTGAATGTGGAAACCAGAAGGTGGTTATGTAGATATGACACTAGACAACAGAGCTGGCATCTGAACCAGAGTTTCCTGATCCAAGAATCCTTGATGATTGTCAACTGATCATGGGGCAGTAGGATAGAAATGGATGGGCAGCCCGTTAAAATATTATTTGATTTGAATAACTGGTGAGGCAGTAAACCTGGTGAACAGAGGCCTGATTTGAGCCACCAGAATAGAGGCACAACCCTATTATGTGCCTGGGTCTTCATTTATAAAGCTGACTGAGTGAGGACACACAATGCCATTGAAAGATTTTGTTACTTACATTTCCTGAAAGAAGGGGCCACACCACGCAGGGCCATAGGAGAAGGATGAAGTTTTTAGTCAGGAGGCAGAAGCAGGGGTGTGGGGAAATTCTAGGTTACAGACTTGACTTGGGTTTCTGGGGGCAAGGCAAGGCAGGGCAGGGTGAACACTTAGGACTGGCCAGTTTGAATAATGTTGGTGGACTCTGGGCTATAGGGGTGGCCCCTAGTTGTCTGGTAACTGGCCCCGGGGTGATTTAGGGCAGGAGAAATATTGGTTTGGTGTGGGAGTTAGATAAAGGGAGTGGAAGGGGTATAGACCCAGAATGGTTGGTTTGCATATGAAAGACATGCTCCAGGCTGAGCCCTTTGCTTTTTCTAACTATTGGCTAGATCTGGGAAGGGCAGTCTCCTGGTCAGCAGATTTTTAATATCTCAAAACAACATAAAATTCACAAAATAAAAAACATGATTAATATAAGATCCCCATCCAGTTTTCAGCCTTGAGTCTGTAGAAAGACATAGAGATTGTTGAGTACACTTTTGTGCTGTGACTCTTCCTCCTAGACTTTGCCAAATGAAGCAGCAGACATTTATCAGGGTAAATGGATTGTGGAAAGGAAAATACCCAAACATTTATGGGGTTGCTGGACACTGGATAAAGCCAACACTAATTCCCGCAGACCCAGAAAGCCATTGTCGGAATAGGACTTACGGGGGTTGGAAAATAAGTTGAGCTTCTGTCCTAGTTCTTCCCTATTGTGGACTCACTGAGATCTTAAACACATCCCCAGTTATGAAAGTCTATCTGTAATACACATTTCAGTTGGCAGAATCCCTGTAATGGTCTCTTGTCCTGGAGTAGTGGCTATTATGGTAGGAAGAGTCAAATCGAAGTCCTTAGAATGCCCTCTCCCTGCCCAAATAGCAAACCAAAAGGAACACCCCACCACTGGGGGGAAATCATGGAGTTAAAGGTCATCAACCAAAGCTGAGAGGGGCACGAATGGTGATCCTATTACATACCTACTTACCTCACTAGTTTGACTTACACTGAAGATGGTTTGCCGGATCAGGAAGAATAGCTACTTGCAGCTTCTGCTCCAGATGGGCTTTCCGGACACAATTAATCAATACATATTCTAATGACAGGTATGCGACTATTAACACAGGGAAATCTTTTTCTCTTAGGACCCAACAAACTTTCTGTTAAAAGACCAGATAGTAAATATTTTAGGCATGTGGTGCCATATCATCTCTATTGCAGCTACTCAACTCTGACACTGTTGTGCAAAAGCCGCCGTAGCCAGTATTTAAGTGAATGGGCATAGCTGTGTTCCAATAAAACTTTATTTACAAAAACAGGGAGCTTGGGTATAGTTTGCCAACCACTGCTCTATCTCAATAATCAGAAAACACCAAAAATAATTCGCTTTAACCAGGATAGGACAGTGGTACATTTCTACCAGTGAGGCTGGGACAAGGGGTGTTCCAGCAGTAGATATGTGCTGAGACCAGAACAAGTCTCCTTCCGGATAATTTCAGCTTTAAGATTCCATGGCTTTTATGCAAAGGGGCTCTTCCGCCCCTTTTTCATCATATTCCAAGGGTGCAGAAAGAGACGCTCATTTGCCTACTAAAAATTTTAAGTTTCCATCACAAGCTGAAAAAAATCCATTTACACATGTTCTCTCAGAATATTGGATGGAACCTGTGTTGCATCCACGTAATTAAAAGGTTCCATTTCAGTGACTTCTTACAAACAAAAAAATTAATCTGCTATAAGGTGACTCAGTACATTCATGACTAGAAACAAACTTCCAGGAACTTCTCCTCCTAAAAGTAAAATGATGACGTTCTGCACCATCCAGCACGCTGTCACATCCGTAGTTCTTTTTCTGTGCTTTTCAATAATGTAAAGACAGATTATAGTCATGCTGGTGGAGACATCTCAAATCTGGTATTTTTCTCGGAGGACTTCAGATATGCTATTTTATTAGTAGACCTTGAGACTCAGATTTGAAAGGGGATGAAGTTTTTATTTAGTTATGTATTTCTAAATTTCAGATATGAGATCTTTGCTATGTAAAGGAACCCGCAGGCTGTCCGGGCTGTCCTAATAACTTTTGTGTATTGAAATCTGATCTCTTCTCTTAGAGACATGCCACGGGTTCTGAATTACTGTGTGACGATCCTATTAGTCACCGTAAAACTGCTAATGTGCCCCATTTAAACAGGTACAGTGAATTTCAGACCTGCACAGTGATAGAAAGCAGAGCTGATGCCTGCTCCATCAATCATTTTTCTAGAATGCCTTGCAGCTGTTTAGCATTATCTCTTATTTAATGTTTAAAATAGACACTTTGTAACAATAATTCAAAAGCCAACATGGCCACAAAGAGGAGAAAACTGGCCCTTGAGGTCTGGGGAAACTCTGTGGTCAGATACATATTTAAGCTATGTTTGAATACATTCCATCACTCACTCTGAATGACCCTTAGTGGGTCACATTACAGTGATGAAGCTCACCGCGGAGTGACTAAATGGAAATATACAGCCCACTCTGCCTTTAGACCCTTCTCCTGAAACTAAAGTGCTTTAATACCAGAAAGATTTCCCTGATTTCAGAACTCAATGACTACAGCTTAAGTGGCTTATCTTTTGGTCTTCGTTCCTATATCTTAATTAAGTTTGCTGAATGCTGGATCCTTCCATAAGAAGAAGTGTTGGGTCAACCCAGTAAATGTTTCTCTTAAGCCAATTTGCGGCAAAATACTGCAAGTAAATTATAATAGAGAGAGAGAGAGAGCTGAAGATGACAATGATTTAGGCTTGGTTTATATATAAGCTGGCTGAGGATATTTGAGCATTTCATGGTCATTGTCATGACTGCTATAAATCAACACGGGTGAATATACTGTGGTGAGATCCATTCTGTTCATTAAAATGGCTGTGCTGTAGTCCAGCATTTTGTGAATAGAAACTGGACCTCAGATATGAATTGCTTTTGAAGGCAGACTAATTAACGACGGAAATGGAGACTAGGCTACGGAACCTCAAGTAAGACATTCTAAAGACACCTTCCCATTCATTGACTGAGATAGGGTGAAGGGAAAATGTAGTGGAAGAAAAATAGAGAGGAAAGCTTCTTTTAACAGCTGCTCCAGAGCCAAAGGGCTTTCCCTGTTTTTTTTTCAGTCTCAGGACTAGAAATTAAAGTGCACAAAAATTAAGGGAAATTCCACTGGCATTATCAAGCAGTCAACCTGGGTCAATCTGTGTGAACTATAAGAATGAAGTGGGAATTTGGGGCTTTTATGTATAAAAATCAGCTGTTTATTATCTGAAAAATTATTTGTTAATGGACCATACAAGGATTTATGGTATCTATTATCTGTGAAATATGGTTTAAATTCCTTTCTGTTTACATTTCAATGAGATATCTGTTTTTTTCCCAATGGATTTAGTTGCCATCAGATGGTTTTCTTTTTTACTCTGTGAAACTTGAACTTAAAAAGAAATTAAGATGCTTAAGAAATCTTTTGAAAGTTGACTACTTTTCAAATTAAATTCATGAATATTTTCAGGAAGAGGAAATTTATTTTGAAAAAACTTAAATGAAATAGACATGTTTAAATATCTAAGGTTTTAAAACACACTCTCACTAGATGACAGTCTAATATACAATTAGATAAATACTCAAGCTCTTTTGGGTGGGACATTGGGAAGTTGGGGGGGAAGGGGTACTAGGAGGTGGGTGAGGGTTTGTGTCTGGCTGCCCTAAGCCTTGCCAGCATGTTTCCTCTCATACTTCCTATTGTCTTGAGAGTAGAACCATCAGTGTGTAAGGAAGGGAGTATGAATGGCACCCTTGTACTGAATACTCACCTAAAAGCGTGGATTTGGGTGATTAGGACTGTTGAGGGTGAAGAGAGAGCAAGATCAAAGAGAACCAGGGCTGTGTAAAAAGGGAATTCTTTGCCCCAAATTCAGCCCTTCTGTGCCAGGCCCTTCACACATCGTACGTGCAGCCTTAGTGCTCCAGTTAGGACTGACATGATCACACGGCATGTTCAGGACTCATGGACTCCATGGCCATGTGGTCTATGACCACTGGACAGAGGGCCAGGACCACTCTTGAGGCCATTGTCTTCTGCCTCTGCACAGACAGGTTCTTGATTAGGGTTGCAAAAATGGGCCCAGAAACACTTCTCCAACCTTGAGTGTCTTGGGAGGGTGGCAGGACTGTCTCTATTCACAGACAAGAAAATTAAGGCTCAGAAATATCTTGTACCCCAACCTGGCCAAGGAGGATGGAGAGAACTATCTGGGGAGTCTGAGTCCCAGCCAGAGATAGATGGCTAGGGGGCAGGGGCACAGGGGGTGGCCCAGGCTATCTGTCATCCCTGGATAGGCCAAGACCCTTTCTCTCCATGACCCTTAGTTTCCCTCTGTGCAAGAGGTTGATGATGCTGGGCGTTTTCCAGGAGCTTGTTATTCCAAGGGGCCCAGAGGAAATAGTCTCAGAAAAGTCCTTGGATGAGGATGGGGAAGGCCCAGACCTGGGTTCAAATCACCTGGCATTCTGTCTCCAGATCCAACCCCAGATCCCTCACTCCCTGCTTCTGAAAATGGTTTTGACTGCAAATGGATCCTCTGACATGCAAGGAGGTATGCAGTTTCCTCTAGAATGTGACTGAGGTTTCAGGCCATCCCTAATATTTGTGGGGTCCCAGGAAAGAGTACAAATGGCATCCCAGCAACCAAATGCTTGAATGTTTACAGTGGAAACACAAAGCTACCATCTAGTCAGTAAGAGATTTAAAATAAAATGGGTTGGAAGACCTGGCTGTGGTCTGGCTCTCACTGGTGCTGTGCTTCTGGGAAAGACATATCACCCTTCACATCCGCAGTTTGGATGTTCGAGCGTCTCCACCCTGATCCTCCTCAGAATTACATGAGGGCACTTATAAAAAATACTGTTGCCTGGGCCCCAATCCAGAATGATTAAATACAAATATTGTGAGTGGAGCTTGCACTAGGCATTTAGAAAAAGACTTAGGTGATTCTAATGTGCAGCTAAGAGTGATAACCTTTGATCCGTAAAAGAACGGATTTATTCTCTTAGAACCCTTTTGGCTCTTACTATGTCAGTCTATGAAAATTCCATTTCACTGTTCCAAAGTTTGATTTGTTCATATACTTTTCCCCAAGGCTAAATCATTCTGTATTTCCAGGCCACTTTTGTGCTCTACAGGCCTTACAACTCTTTTGGAAGAAACACTACAGCCTAATGCTCTGTTCTGGCCTCACAGTCTCTGTACATAATTTTCCTGCCACAATTCACTGCATCTACTTAACATCTAGCCACTCTTAAGTCAATCAATACAGTTTTTCCTCTCCTACGTCATTTTTCATTCTGTACTAAAATGCATCCTTCATTCCTGTCTGGCCAGGCTCCTTCTTGTTAAACTATTAGTCAATAAGATTAATTCATTCATTTGTTGAACAGATATTTATACTGGATCCCACCTATGTTCTTGGTTGCCTCTGAGGGTTGTTTCAAGTGCTTGGTACACATATACCTACATCTCACACCTGTCATCTTAATACCCTAGGATGTTAGTTCGCCAACTGCTGTAAGCAGAAAAATGACTGCTATTCCCAGCCCAGAGAAGTATGGGTGGTGTTTTGACAAAAGAATAAGAGCAGAGAAGTATTATTCTTCTAGACTCTTCTATGATTTGTGTTAATGGAAGTTAGCTTTCTAACTTCTGTTCCCTTCTTGATTTCTAAGAATTGGAGGAACAATTTATCATGGCCCCATGCAGATTAATAAACAAGAGTCCAGGTGTTTTTGGAATGGCAGGCTTCCAGTTCTTCTGAAACCACAAAAACTGCTTAATTAAAGGTTGTAGTCATCAAGGTCAAGGGCCAGTCTTTGAACTCTCCTCCCCTTCTCAGCACTTCCCTCTGAGATCCCGGTTTGGCTGTGCTCTACGGGATGGGTCCTGGACTTTCAATGATTGTACAGCAAAGTCAAGAAACAGCAGGAGCTTGCAGGGCCCCTGAACCTGCCAAAGCCGCTAGATGCCGGGACTCAGCTTTGCTAATGCGTAGTTTTCCTGTTGGAGCAAGTATTTTTATAGTAAAAGGCTATAAATGTCTTCTTGCTTCAGTGGCAGGTTTTTGGCATTGTTTCTTTTGATTTTGGCAAATTCATAAGAAGAAAAGCAAATCCTCATGGCCTGGAGAGGAGGAAGTTTGTTAACCATTCAGACTGAGACTGAGAAACTTGGAAGGTACATAGGAATTAGGAACTGAAGACAACCCCTCCTCACATTAATACAGTGTTGGCAACTGTGTACAGAGATGATGCAAGACAGTGAGACATTGTTCCCAGCCAGTGGGGAACTTAATGTTGAGTGAGAAAAACCCCAACTATTAGCAGATCATCTCAGGATGTGGGAAGGGAGAAAATGAGGTGCAGAGGGTACCTAGAGATCAAACAGGCGGGCACTTAGTCTGCTGTGAGTCTTGAACGGTCAAGTGGATAGGTGAAGTGGTGGGGCTTGGGTGAGGAGAAGGGTGATCATTGCTACTGATTGCAGATTGTTGTTGCTTCCACAATCTCTCAGCTGACAGAGCATGGCAATATATGTGTGTATATGCACTCACATATGTACACATATCTACAAATATGTCTAACATAAACATCAATATTTTAAACTAAAGTTTATACCGATGTTTCCAACTCGAATCGTTTGCCACATGGATCAATCCACTCTTCTTCCCTTGTTTGTCTGTAACCTCCCATTCCAACGTCGAGAAACCTGGCCCCACCATCTGCCAATCACTACCTAACTGTTCAACTCCAGTGTATGTGTATAGTATTTTCAGACCTGTTAACCCACACCCCCATGGGAAACACCTTTATTGACTAGAGTCCAGTGCTGATGTACCATTCCTTTTGCCTTCAGTTTTATAGACACCACTCATTTCCAAGGTGACTTAGGTCAGCAACTTTTCTCCCGACCTCTTTTGTTGAGGTTGTTTCATACATTTTTAATACAGTTAGATTATTTTGTCACATTCTCTATTCCATCGTGGTATCCTCTGACAATCTAAATGATTTTTTAAATGTTTTTATACATTAAGGCTCACTCTTTATACTGTAAAGTTCTATGGGTTTTAACAAATGCATGTGTCATGTATCTATCATTACAGTATCACCACCCTAAAAAGTCCTCTGTATTTTACCTATTCAACCCTCTCAGCCGTTTCCCTCCAGGAAACCTGGCAACCACTGATCTGCTTATTGTCGCTACAGTTTTCTTTTTTCCAGAGTGACCTAGAAACGGAATCATACAATATGTAGGCTTTTCAGACTGTCTTCTTTCACTTAGCAATATGCATTTAAGATTCATCTATGTCTCTGCATGGCTTGATAGCTTATTCCTTTTTATTGTCGAATAGTAGTCCATTATATGGATGTACCAGATTATTTATTCATTTCCTGTTGAAGGACATTTTGGTTGTTTCCAATTTTTGGAAAGTATGAATAATGCTGCCATAAACATTCACATGCTGGCTTTTGTGTGGATATAAGTTTTCAAATCAGTTAGGTAAATACCTAGGAGTGTGATGGCTGGGTTTTATGATTAGATTACATTTATCTTTGAAAGAAACTGCCAAGCTGTCTTCCAAAGCAGCTATACCATTTTGCATTCCCACCAACAGTAAATGAGAGTTTCTGTTGCTCTGCATCCTTGCCAACAATTGGTATTGTAAGTTTTTTGGTTATAGTCATTTTCATAGGTGTGTAGTGGTATCTCGTTGTTTTAAGTTGCAATTTCTTAATTACAAATGATGTTGACCATCTTTTCATATGCTTTATTTGCCATCTGTATATCTTCTTTGGTGAAGTGTCTGTTCAGATCTTTTGCCCACTGTTAATTGCGTTGTTTGTTTTCTTATTGTTAAGTTTTAAGAGTTCTTCAATTATTTTGGATAAGAGTTCCTATCAGATACATGTATGCAAATATTTTCTCACAGTCTGTGGCTTGTCTTTTCATTCTCTAAACACTGTCTTTCATGGAGCAAAAGTTTTAAATTTTAATAAAATCTACTTATTTTTTTCTTTCATGGATTGTGCTTTTGGTATTGTATATATAAACTCATCACCAAAACTGAGGTTGTATATATTTTTTCCATCTTTGCTTCCAGAAGTTTTAGTGTTTTGCATTTTACATTTAGATCTGTGATCTATGTTGAGTTAATTTTTAGTGAAAGGTGTGAAGTCTGTGTAAAGTTTTTACATACGGATGTCCAATTTTTCTACCACCATTTGTTGAGGAGACTATCTGTTTTCCATGGAATTGCCATTGTTTGTTTGTCAAAAATCAGTTGACTATATACATGGGGGTCTACTTCCAGGCTCTCTATTCTGTTGCATTGGTCTATGTGTCTATTCTTTTGACAATACCATGCCATCTTGATTAACATATCTTTATAGTAAGCATGGAAAGTCAGGTAGTGTCAGTCCTCTAACTTTATTTTTCTTTTTCAGGATTGTGTTGGTTATTCTAGGTCTTTTGCCTTTCTATACAAACCTTAGAACCAGTTTGCAGTGTCTGCAAAATAACTTGCTGGGATTTGATTGGGATTATGTTGTATTATGGATAAATTGGAAAGAATTTAATCTTGATGATACAGAGTCTTCCGATCTATGAACATAGATTTATATCTTCCTTAATTTCTTTTGTCAGTGTTTTGTAGTTATCTCTATATAGAATCCTGTAACATTTTGAGATTTGTACCTAAGTATTTCATTTTTTGTCTAAATAGCACTGTGTGTTTAATTTCAAATTCCATTTTTTTAAAATTGTGGTACATAGGAAAACAATAGATTTTTGTGTATTGATCTTATACCCTGTAACCTTGCTATACTCTTTTATTAGTTCCAGGTTTTTTTAGATTCTTTGGGATTTTCTACAAAGACAATCACATCATCTGCAAATAAAAACAGTTTCATTTCTTCCTTTCCAGTCTATATACCTTTTATTTTTTTTCCTGTCTTATTGCACTATCCAGGACTTCCAGTATAATGGTTGAATAGGAGTTGTGAGAGAGGATGTGTTTTTACATTATTCTTGATCTTAGGGGAAAAGTATTCAGTCTCTTACCACTGAGTATGATGTCAGCTGTAGGTTTATTTTGTAGCTGCTATTTATCAAGATGAGGAGGTTTGATTATTTATTTGTTTAAGCTTTATTGACATATAATTGACAAATAAAATGGTAAGATATTTAAAATGTACAATCTGATGATTTGATATACAGTGGTCTAAGACCCCCAGTGAATGCTTGAAACCATGGATAGTACTGAACCCTGTATATACTGTGTTTCTTTGTATACATACATACCTAGGATAAAGTTTAATTTATAAATTAGGCACAGTTAAGAGATTCACAATAATAACTAATAATAAAATAGAACAATTGCAACAGTATACTGTAATAAAAGTTATGTGAATGTACTCTCTCTTTCTCTCAAAATATCTTACCGTACTGGACTCATCCTTCTTCTTCTTTTGATGATGTGAGATGATACAATGCCTACATGATGAGATGAAGTGAGGTGAATGACACAGGCGTTGTGACATAGTGTCCCAAGCAAGATGGAGTGGGATGGTGTGAGGTTTTATCATGCTACCGAGAATGGTGTGCAATTTAAAAATTATGAATTTTTTATTTCTGAAATTTTCCATTTAATATTTTCAGACCACAATTGACCTTGGGTAACTGAAACAACAGAAAGCAAAACCGTAGATAAGGGAGGACCACTATACATATGTATAGTGACAAGACTCTCCCCATCAAGTTAGTTAACACATCCATCGCCTCACATAGTTCCTTTCTTTTCCTTTCCTTTCTCTCTCTCTGTTTCCTTCCCTCTTTTCTCTCTTCCCTCCATCCTTCCTTCTTTCTTTCTTTTTATGGGTGAGAACATTTAAGTTCTACTTTCTCAGCAAATTTCAGTTACACATGTAGTATTATCAACTATAGTTACCATGTTATATTAGATCCTCAGAATTTATTCATCTTATAATTGAAAGTTTATTCCCTTTTACCAACCTCTCCCCAGTTCCCCCACCCCCATCCCTGGCAACCACTTTTTGACTCTCTGTTTCTATGAGTTCAGCCTTTTTTTTTTTTGATTCCACATTTAAGTGATACCAGACAGTATTTATCTTTCTCTATCTGGCTTATTTCACTTAGCATAATGCCCTCCAGTTTCATCCATGTTGTCCCAAATAGCAGAAATTCCTTCTTTTTTAAGGCTGAGTAATATCCCATATTTTAAGGCTGAATAATCATACATACATACATATTTTCTTTATCCACTCATCCATCAACAGACAGGTAGTTTCCATACCTCAGCTATTGTGAATAAAGCTGCAATGAACATGGAGGTGCAGATGTCTCTTTAAGATATTGATTTCATTTTCTTTGTATATATATATCCAGAAGGGGGATTGCTGGATCATATGGTAGTTCTATTTTCAAGTTTTTGAGGAACCTCTGTACTGTTTTTCACGGTCACTGTGCCAGTTTACATTCCCACCAATAGTGTACAGGGCTTCCCTTTTCTACACATCCTTGCCAACATTAATCTCTTGCCTTTTTGATAATAGACATCCTAAAAAGTGTGAGGTAGTATCTCATGGTGGTTTTGATTTGCATTTCCCTGA
Source organism: Tapirus indicus (assembly GCA_031878705.1). Classification (NCBI taxonomy): domain Eukaryota; kingdom Metazoa; phylum Chordata; class Mammalia; order Perissodactyla; family Tapiridae; genus Tapirus; species Tapirus indicus. The sequence continues at coordinate 42,958,911 of CM062927.1, forward strand.
TAGATGATGTTGAACACCTTTTCATGTACCTATTGGCCATTTGTATGGAAAAACATCTATCCAGATCCTTTGCCCATTTTGCAATTGGGTTATTTGTATTTTTCTATTGAGTTGTATGAGTTCCTTATATATTTTGAACATTAACTGCTTATCAGATATGTGGTTTACAAATATTTTCTCCAATTCCATAGGTTGCCCTTTCATTTTGTTGATGATTTCCTTTGATGTGCAGAAACTTTTTAGTTTGATGTAGTCCCACTTGTTTATTTTTGTTTTTGTTGCCTTTGCTTTTGGTGTCAAATCCAAAAAATCATTGCCAAGACTAATGTCAAGAAGGTTACTCCTTATGTTTTCTTCTAGGTATTTTTATAGTTTCAGGTCTTATATTTAAGTCTTTAATCCATTTTGTGTTGATTTTTGTGTATGGTGTAAGATAGAGGTCCAGTTTGCTGGGAGTTTTTATTGTGAATGGGTGCTGAATTTTGTCAAATGCCTTTTTTTTTTTTACATCAAGTGATATATGATTTTATTTCTTTAGTTTGTTGATATGGTGGATTGCATTGATTGATTTTCAGATGTTAAACCAGTCTTGTGTATCTGGGATAAATCTTCGTCTTGGCATATAATTCTTGTTATACATTGTTGGTTTCTATTTGACAATATTTGTTGAGGATTTTCCTGTCTATGTTCATGAGAGATATTGGTCTGTAGTTTTCATTTTGTGTAATGATTTGGTACTGAGATAATGCTGAACTCATAGGATAAGTCAGAAAGTGTTCCCTTTGTTTCTATTTTCCTAAACACTTTGTAGAGAATTGATATTATTTCTTCTTTAAATGTTTGAAAGAACTTGCCAGTGAAACCATATAGACTTGTTTTCTTCTTTTGGAAGGTGATTTAATTATTGATTCAATTTAAAAGACATATTTTTGGGCTAGGAAGGTGATATTTTTCTCCTTGTGTACTTTGGTAGTTTGTGTCTTTTAAGGAATACATATGTTTCATCTAAATTGTCATATTTGTGGACACAGTATTATCCTTTTAAAGTCTATGGGATTAGTAGTGATTATCCCTCTTTTGTTTCTGATATTGAGAACTTGTTTCTTCTGTCTCTCTCTCTCTCTTTTTTTTTTTGGTTACCTTGGCTAAAGGTTTATCAATTTTATTGATCTTTTCAAAGAACTAGCTTTTGGTTTTCTTATTTTCAATTTTATTGATTTCTTATTGTTTTATTATTTCTTTTCTTCTACTTGGTTTGGGTCTAAATTGTTATTCTTTCATCTAGTTTCCAAGGTGTAACCTTAGGTTATTGATTTCAGATCTCTCTTCTTTTCTAATATTTGCTTTTAATGCTATAAATTTCTCTCTAGGCACTGTCTTCACTGCATAATAATTTGTATTTTTGTTTGTATTTAGTTGTAAAAATATTTAAAATAAATATTTTAGAATTTCTCTTGCAATTTCTCTGACTCATGAATTATTTAAAAGTGTATTGTTTGCTTCCTTTATATTTCATGATTTTCCAGGTCTTTCTGTTACTGATTCTACTTTAATTCCATATGGTCTGAGAACATACTGGTATATTTCTATTTCATACTTTGTATATTATATTATATATTTCTATTTTTTAAGTTTGTTAAGGTGTGTTTTATGAAACAGCATGTGGTCTATCTTGGTGAATATTATATGTGAACTTGAGAAGAATGTATATTCTTATGTTGTTGGATAGAGTATTCTATAAAATCCAATTAGATGGTTGTGCAACAATGTGAATGTACTTAATGCCACAGAACAATATACCTAAAAATGGCTTAAAATGGTGAATTTTATATTACATTTGATAACACTGTCAAAGCACAAAGTTCACTTTACTTCTCCATATACGTATATTTTATTAAATTAAAAATGTTAAGTGAAAAAATTAAAGTGAAAATTAAATATAATAAATAGAGTAAAAATACAAATACATCAAAATACAATAAAAAGTCAGTTAGATCCTGTTGATTGATAATGCTGTTAAGGTCATCTGTATCCTTACTGATTTTCTGTCTATCAATTCCACTATAATGGTGGATTTGTCTATTTGTCCTTGCAGTTCTATTGGTTTTGACTCAGGTATTTTGATGTTCTGTTGTTAGATGCATACAAGTTTAGGGTTGTTATGTCTTCTTGGGGGATTGACTTCTTTATTGTTATGTAATGCTTCTCCTTATCCATGATAATTTTCCATGTTCTGAAACCTGCTTTGTTGAAATTAATACAGCTACCCCAGCTTACTTTTGATTAGTGTAGCATGGTATATCTCCCTTAATCCATTTATTTTTATAAGCCTTTATGTTTAAAGTAAGTCTCTTGTAAACAACCTACTTGGGTGTCGAGTACAGACTTTTGGTGCTATCTTCAAACAAACATATAAATCACAGAGCTACCTTATGGACTTGAAATTTTAAACTTGTGCTTCATTATCAAGTCACATGGCCAGAAGTGCACTGTGAAATATATTTTTATGAATCCTATAATTATTTTGTAACTTTCATAATCATATTTTATTGTAATTTTTAGGTTAATAGTGTTAATTTGCTAAGTGCCAACATTAAAAATATACTACAGTTTTGTAACTTATTTTGGGACTTAAAAAAATTTATTAATATGATAGAAACTTAAAAAAATGGAAGTGGCCAAGGATATCTTGAGCACTGGGAGGAGTTATGGTGTAAGATGATGTCTCTGGTATCAAGAACTGGCCACCTGGTTGGGTTTTAAGTGGTAAGTGAGAAGAGTCTTTTTGCATCTTTGCTGCATTAGGACTTGGCGTGCCAAACAGTTTCTCAAATACCATTTGGGAAAATAAATAAAATCTGGGTTTAACATGTTCCTATTCTCTGGGAAAAATGAGGTCTTCGTGCTTTGTTGTTTTAACATAGTTGTGTTTATTCCTTTGCCCTAACATCCTGGACTCATTTTCTAGCAACGTTGTTAGTAAAACAATGAAGACTATTAATCTACCACCATTAGAAGAGGAGGAGATGCTGTTTATGCCAAAGAAATGGTAGCTACAGACAACCACATCATCAGGGACTTGGTTTCTGCACTTCTTGCTTCAATGGACTCAAGAGCAGATGCCCTGATGGGGTGAGAATTTGTACTGTTTGGTTTACAGAGAAAGAAGTTAACTTGTTGCTGGGCACTGTCAAATCATTTACCCTAGATTTCTCTCTTCCTTTCCTCTTCTTATTTCCCTATTTTTTATTTTTATAGAAATGCTGAGAAATATTATAACATAAATAAGTAGATATGGATGGAAGAAGTCTTGTTATGTCAATTAAATTTTTTGAAATCCTCTGGGTTTTATGACAAAAAATATACAATGATCTATTATCAAAAATTTTTTTATTGTCAATTGACAATTGGTGTTCAATCAATTTGTTGAAAACAAGTAAATGAATACCTTCTGATTTGCAAAATAAAGTTTTAGTTCAGTCATTGAAGTCATTCACTTTCTAACCCCAATACCAACATTCTGAATTGTTCTTTTGTTTATTGTCCCTAAGATTTTTTTTATCTTTATCTCTATTTTTTTTTTTTGTAAAATTGAAGTATAATTTACATACAGTAAAACGCACAGAGTTTAAGCCCACTGCTTGATGGGTTTTGACAAGTGTATACAGCTGTGTAACTCACAACTGTGTCAGATTAGGAAATATTTCCATCAGGCCAAAGTTCCTTTGTGTGCTTTCCCAGTCAACCCCCACACCCTCTGCCAGGCGAGCATTGCTCTGATTTGTATCACCATACATTAGTTTTGCCTCTTTTAGAAGTGTTAATAACTGGAAGCACCCAATAAGTACTCTTTTGTGTCTGGATTGTTTTGTTCAGTGTAATGCTTTTGAGATTCAACCGTGTTGTAGCTTATATCAATAGTTCATTCCTCTTTTGCTGAATAGAATTCCATTGTTATAATAAAATACAATTTGTTTATCCATACTCCTATTGCTGGGGATTCTGGTTGTTTCCAGTTGAATAAAGCTGCTATGAAAATACTTGTACATATCTTTGGTGGAAATATGTGCACATTTTTCTTCAATAATAACCTAACAGTGGAACTGCTGGTCATGAAAATAGATGTATATGCAACTTTTAAAAATTCACTCAAACATTTCCAAAGTTGTACAATTGTAGACTCCCAACAGAAATGTATGAAAGTTCCATTTACTCAATATCTTTGGTGTGTTATTTTTAGTTTTAACCATTCTAATGGGTATGCAGAGGTATCTCATTATGGAATTCATTTGCATTTACCCGACAACTAATGATGTTGAACATTTTTTCATGTGTTTATTAGTCACTTGTGAATCTTCCTTTTGAAGGGTCTAAGTCTTTCACCCATTTGAAAAAGTAGGGTTGTCTCTTTATTATTGAATTTAGGAGTTCTTTATATTGTATGTATTTAAGTCCTTAGTTATATATATATATACACACACACACATATAGATACAAAGACAGATATATTTTTTTCTTCCAAACTGTGGTTTGTCTTATGATCTTCTTGATGGTGTCTTTTGAAGAGCACAATATTTTAATTTTGATGAATTTTAATCTATTAACTTTTTTGTAATTAATATATTGTGTGTTCTGTCCAAGAATTGTTTGCCTATCTGAAGATTGAGAAAATATTCTCCAATGGTTTCTTTCTGGTATCTTTATGATTTTAGCTTTTATATTTAAATTGTAATCCATCTCAAATTAACTTGTGTGCATAGAGAGAGATGGGAGAATTGAAGTTCTTTTTTCTCATATAGTTATACAGTTATTCCAGTACGGTTTGTTGAAAAGACACTCTTTTTCCCATTAAATTGTGTTGATATCTTTATTGAAAACCAATTGGCTATATAAGCATATCTATTTCTGGACTCCTTATTCTCTTCCATTGTTGTACATATTTATCCTACTTCAATACCAGAATGTCTTAATTACTGTAGATTTATATTAAGTCTTGAAATCAGTTAGTGTAAGTCCTCCGACTTCTTTTTCCAGATTGTTTTGGCTATTCTGAGTGCTTTGCTTTTCCATATAAATTTTAAAATCATATTATGTGTTTCTATAAAACAAACTCAGCTGGAAATCTGATTGGGATTGTGATTAATCTATGGATCAACTTGGGGAGAATTGACTTAAAAATATTGAACCTTCCAATCTATGAACGTGGTTTATGTGTCTATATGTTTAAATCTCCTTTAATTTGTATTAGCAATGTTTTGTAGTTTTCAGCTCACAAATTTTGCACATATTTTGTTAAATTTATTTCTAGGTACTTTGTTATTTGATGATATTGTAAATGCAATTTCAAAATGTTTCATTTCCAATTACTTATGGGTTATTATATATTAACCTTATATCTTGGAACCTCAATAAGTTAACCCATTAACAGTTTATATATTTCTTAGAATTTTCTATGTATACAATCATATAGTCTGAGAATAAACATACCTTTACTACTTCCTTTCCAAACTTTATGTTTTGATTACCTTTTATTTACTTTATTTCACTGACTCAGACCTTTTATACAAAATTGAATAGAAATGGTAAAGACAGACATCCTTTCCTATTCCTGCACTTGGGGGTGGGAGTTCTAGTCTTTCACCACAAATTTTGATGCTCATTATAGGCTTTTTGTAGATGGCCTTTAGCAGATGAAGGTAAGTGTTTTTGCCTTCCTAATGTGCAGAGATTTTCTTTCTTTCATTGTTTAATTGTGAATGGGATTTGAATTTTTTCATCTCTTGAAATGGTCATATGCTTTTTTCTGTTATTCTCTTTATGTGGTAGCTTATATTAATTGATTTTAAAATGTTAAACCAATCTTCCATTCCTGGAATAAAATCTGCTTGGTCATAATACATTACTATTTTGATATATTGCAGCATTTTAATTGCTAATTCTGTCTTTTAAGTTAGTTTTGGTATCAAGGTATGTTGGCCACATACAATGTTGGAAAGTGTCCTCTTTTCCTTTGTTTTTTGAAAAAAATTCATATAACATGAATTGGTGTTTTTTCTTCTTTAAATAATTGATGGGATTTGCCAACGAAGCCATCTGGTCTTGAGACTTTCTGATTGGAAAATTTATTATTATTTTTTAATTACAAGTTCAATTCTTTAACAGATGTAGGGCTATTCAAATTTTACATTTTTATTATTTAATTTTAGTTAAATTGTGTATTTCAAGAAATTTGTCCATTTGAACTAATTTGTCAAATTTATTGGCTTGCATTTGTTCATAATTGTCATTATTTTTAAAAATGTCTGTGGAATCTGGAATGATATCCTCTCTTTCATGAGTGAAATTGGTAATTTATGTTTTCTCTCTTTTTTATTCATAAGTCTAGATAGAGACTTGGATTTTATTAATCTTTTCAAGAGACTTATTCTCAGTTGAACTGATTTTCTCTATCGTTTGTGTATTTTTTACTTCATTGATTTTTACTTTGCTTCTATTTTCATTGCTTTGTTCCTTTTGCTTTAATTTCCTCTTATTTTACTAGCTTGTTAAGGTGAAAGTTTAGATTATTGCTTTTAAACCTTTCTTTTGTCTTATCTAGGGATTTCCTTTAAGCATTGCTTTAGCTGCATCCCACAAAATTTTGATGTGTTTTGCTTCCATTTTCATTCAGTTCAAAATATTTTCTAATTTCCTTTGTGATTTCCCTTTTCATCCATGAGTAATTTAAAACTCTGTTGCTTAGCTTCCAAATATTTAGGGATTTTCCAGATATCTTTTTGTTATTGACTTATTGTGTCAAAGATCTACTTTTTTATTATGTTAGAGAATATTCTTTGTAGGAATTCAGTTCTTTGAAATGGATTGAGAACTTTTAATGTCCCAGCATCTGATTTATCTTCATGAATGTTCCATGTACACTTGGAAAATATGTGAATTCCACAGTTGTTGGGTGTAGTGTTCTATAAATGTCAATAAGTTAAAGTTGGCTGATAGTGTTGTTCAAGTCTTCTATATACTTATTAATTTTCTGTATATTTGTTCTATCAATCACTGAGAAAGAAATGTTAAAATCTCCAACTTTATTTGGAGATTTGTCTCTTTTTCCCTTAGCTCTGTTAGTTTTTGCATCGAGTATTTTGAAGTTTTGTATTAGATGCATACACATTTAGCATTGTTATGTCTTCTTAATATGTTGTTCATTGCATCATTAGGAAATGCCTACTATTATCTCTGGTAATACTCCTTATTATGAGCTCTACTTATGATATTAATGTAGCCACTCCAACTTTCTTATGATTAATGTTTGCATGGTATAACCTTCCCAACCTTTTATTTTTTAACCTGTGTCTATACTTAAAGTTGAAAGCAACATATAATGTGTATTTCTTACTTGTCTAGTTTGACAATATTTACCTTTTAATTGTAGTTTTTAGTCCACTCACAAGTGAATTATCGATATGGTTGAATTTAAGTCTACCACTCTTCTATTTGTTTTTTATTTGCCTCATCTGTTCTTTGTTCCTCTTTTCATCCTTTCTTTCCTTCTTTTTTGATTAATCAAGTATTTACAAAAATTATTCCATCTTAATTCATCCATTGGTTTTTAGCTATTTTAGTGATTGCCATAGGGATTACAATATGCATCTTTATATTACTGTAGTCTTCCTTGAATTAATACTATGCTTCTTTACGTATAATGTAAAAAACTTACTATAACATATTTTTACTTGCCTCTTCCACCCTTAGCGCTGTTGTTGTCTTTTATTTTACCTCTGCATTTTTAAAAATGTACTGCAGTACGTTGTTATTATTTCTGCTTTGAATACTAAATTGTCTTTAAAAATAGAAACTAGGAAAATACCTTCTATTTACCTGCATACACATACTTTCTGGCACTCTACATTTTTTCATTTAGATCTATGTTTCTATCTGATATCATTTCCCTTCAGCCTAAAGAGCTTTCTCTTACATTTCTTTCTGCTGGGGAAAAATTTTCTTGGCACTTGTTTTTGTCATTATTTTTTCCATTATTTTTGAAGGATATTTTCACTGTATATAGGTCAATGGTCTCCCCCTGACCCCTAGCACTTTAAAGATATCTCGTCATTGTCTTCTGGCTTGTATTGCTTCTGATGAGATGTCTGCTCCCACTCTTGCATCATTCCCCTTTAGAAAACATGTCTTTATTTTCTGGTTGCTTTTAAGATTTTCTCTCTATCTTTGGTTTTTGACAAATTGAATATATATGCTTAGAATTGGGTCTGTCAGTTGGTATTTTCATCAAATTTGGAAAAATTTTAGTCATTATTTCTTCAAAATTATTTTTGCCCCCAGGTTTCTCTCCTCTCATTCTGGCTCTCCTATCATGCATATGTTAGACCACTTGATGTTTCACCATCAGTTGTCACTCTGTTACTTTTTTCTTTTTGAGCTTTTAAAATTCATCTCTCTTCCTCAGGTTTTTGTTTGTTTGTTTGTTTGTTTGCTTTTTTCCAGGGAAAGATTCACCCTGAGCTAACATCTGTTGCCAATCTTCCTTTTTATTTTTTCCTCCCCAAAGCCCAAGTACATAGTTGTACATCCTAGTTATAAGTCATTCTAGTTCTTCTATGTGAGCCACTGCCACAGCATGCCAACCGACAGATGGGTGGTGTGGTTCTGCAACCAGGACGTGAACCTGGGCTGCCAAAGTGGTAAGTGCTGAACTTTAACCACTAGGCCTCAGGGTTGGCTCCTTCAGGTTTTTATTAGTTGCTCTTGACCTGTCTTCAAGTTCACTGATATTTTTGTTTTCAGTGTGTAATCTTTTGTTAAGTTTACACAGTATAATTTTCATTTCAGACATTGTATTTTGCAGTTCTAAAATTTTCCTTAAATTATTGTATAGTTTCTTTTTCTCTGCTGAGCTTCTCCATCTGTTTGATGATTATGTCTATCTTTTCTTTTAAATCAATGAATATATTTATAATAACTCTTTTAAGGTCTTTGGTAATTTCAATATCTATGTCATCTCTGGGTCTGTTACTATTGACTCCTTTTTTCTTTTGATTATGGCTTACATATACTTCTTTGCATGTCTAATAATTTTTTATTCTATGCTAAACATTGTGGATGCCATGTTGTTGAGAGCCTTGATTTTGTTTCCTCTTCTAAAGAGTAGTGTCTTTCCATCTGGCAGGCAGTTAATTTACTGGCGCATCAGTTTGATCTTGTCAAGCTTTATTTTAACTTTTGTTAGGATAGGTCTAGTGTAGTTCTTAATCTGAGATTATGATAGACTTTCTCCTAAAGGATTGCTTTTCCCTCATCTCAACTGAACATTCATGGTTATTTGCAAGGTTTTTCCACTCTGGCTTGTCAGAGCTTGAACATTTCCTAGCACTATCCAACACAGGATCACACTTCAGCTCCAGCCACCTCTTCCTCCCAGTAGCTGTTTTCTGTTATTATGCACGGAGTCTTGCTTGAACTTCTGCAGTTTAATATTCAGCCAAAGACTTAAGGGGACTCCTAGAGATATTTGGGGCTCCTTCTCTTGTCAGCTCCCTCCTCTTTGGTACTCTGCCCCACAAATCCCAGCTACCTAAGCAGCTGTGAAATTTTGTTTTCCCATGCCTGGTGAGACTTCTGCTCTTCATTTGATCTTGTCTTCTCTGTGCCATGATTTGGAAAGTGTCTCCAAATTGAAAGCTAGTGAGAATGTGGAACTTACCTCATGCATTTCGCCTCTTCCAAACTGTCTCGTGTCTAAAGTTCAAAAGCAGTTGCTCCACATTGTTTCTCTATGAGGGTAAGTCTAATACCTATAATTCTGTCATGGCTGGAACTGAAAGTCAGTCTTTCCCTTTATTTTAAAAACACCTTTCAACCTATGAATTTATCCTTCTATACTATCAATTTAATTTTGATACTCTAACTGTACTTGTATTTTTGTGAAGATCTTCATGGTTTCCCTTCTCCTCATGATAGAGGGAGAGAGATGGTTGTGCATAGTAATAGAAGGGCTCATTAATACACATACACCAAAAGAGCTAACTACTTCCTCCATACTGGTAATGCTTTTCCTTCATTGTGCCAGAGGAATTGCCAGAACTTGCATTTCTATTAGAACTCCAAGTGAGTTGAAAGTGCTATCCAAGAATAGCGACTTGACAAATATTAGCATGTCTCTTGTGGGATTTGAAATCACTTGTCATCCTTCTTTGCCCTTATTACTTCCTGTTGACCATATTATTGTGTAGACTATAGAGTCAGCTCTTTTCTAGCCACCACCTCCTGCCTTAACATCCTCACCCAGTCACTGAGACTTGAAATACTCTGCACTGGCTACAAAAGCCTTACAGTTGGAGGCAGGACTTAAAACACTGGAAAAGGTAACACATTGAATTGGAGTCTCATTGAGGTATAAATAACCCCAGATATTTTTTTTTTTTTTTTTTTTTTTGTGGGGAAGACCAGCCCTGAGCTAACATCTGTTGCCAATCCTCCCCTTTTTGCTGAGGGAGACTGGCCCTGGGCTAACATCGTGCCCATCTTCCTCCACTTTATATGGGACGCCGCCACAGCATGGCTGACAGGCAGTGCGTCGGCGGGCGCCCGGGATCCGAACCCGCGAACCCCGGGCTGCCAAGCGCGGACTAAACCGCTGCGCCACCGGGCGGCCCCAACCCCAGATATTTTGATGAGAGCAAGTCGGTATGGAGAAGGGTGGAGATGAGCTGAGGGTATTGTAGGGAGGTGGTAGAAGAGAAAAGGCAGGGAGTAAAGGGAGACATGCTGTGATTAGCAAAAATAAGCTTTGAGGATGTCACAGATTGGCTCCCTAGATTTTATTTTTTTGAGTGGTAAAGGAAGAAGTAGAAATATTTGACAAACAATCTTTTATATTGCCCACCTATTCCTGGTGAATAAACTCAAAGAGACAACTGAGCAAGGTTTGAGAGAGCAAGTGTCTCATCTTCCAGTGCTCTCATTTCAGAGAAACTGATGCTCTGACTTACCACATCATATGGTGACAGTTCTGGGTCTCCCAAGATTCACTCCTCTGTCAAGTCTCCAGCCTGGAGTCTCTTTAACAATCTGTGAATGACCTTGAGCAAGTCAGGCAGGAATGACTTTTAGAGTTAAACAATATGTAGACTGATTTTATCTGTAAAGATAAAATCCTTACATTCATTTATAATAGATCTTTATATTTATTGAGTTGTTTTCTCCTTGGTAATTCCTTTTTACCCTCTAGTCCTTTCCTCTTCAGACTAGACCTCAAAGCTTCTTACCTTGGATACAGGTTATGACAAGCAGAAGGAGAAAACAAAACAGTCAGTTTCTTGTCTTTTGAAGTTCAAAAGCTTGTTTTGATTTTTCAGAACCTAGATTTCTGAGCTACAAAGTCTAAGCCCTTAAGGACCCTTTGAAGAATTTTTCTTTTCAGTAAAATTAATTACCCTCTATATCCCCAACACTCTAAGAGAAGATAAAGATTATCAAGGATAGGAGATGAAGAATGTCAGAGAAGGAATAATGAGAGTTAGATGCTCATATGATTCCCCCCAAAGAGGCCCTATGTCTTGCCCCGACCCTTGCTGAGTCCTGATGAGGTGGTGGAGGGATCTGAGAACAGAGAGGACCTATGCTATCTTCCCTGTTGATAGAATGGTTTCCAGTTCCTTAAAATGGCAAATGTCAAAGTATAATTTTCACAAAGCTAAAAGCATGACTTTCATATAAATATATAGTGAGTATGTGACAAAATGAATTTAACTCATTAATGAGTGAACCAGCTGGGTGGTAATGCTAGTTCAAAGGAACATATAAGAAAGCGACCTCTGACTGAATAATGTATTCTTATAGGGCAACACAATCATACATTTTGGGATTATCGGATAGAAATAATTTGCAAGTTTGCTGGATAGAAATAATGTGCAACTTACCAGTTTCCTATAGGAGTCTAGGCCTTAATTAATAGTAAGTAGTGAGTCAAAGTTGCCTTCTTCTAGACTATGAGTTCTCAGGTGAGGGGTGGTGTTATGTGGGAAGATGTGGTTCTTGATAAGTTAAAACATTCTGGGTATTACAACGGTTTGTGGCCTTCCAAAGCTCACCTTACCTGAAAAAGCATATTCCTGACTATTTACTTTCTCTCGTTAGTGGTAAATCAAACCAATGAATCAACCAATTGATTATCAATTAAATCAATTAGCTTAAATTAATTAATTAAAAGTAAATTGAAATGCAATTTAATCTTCTCCTTGTGGGGTGGGGGAATCATAAAAACAATTGAGAAACACTGCCCTAGGGCATCAGATGACTCATAAGAGGGCTTGTTTGATGATTTTCCACAATTAGTTTGAAAGAACACCCAACTATGTTTTTGTCTTATTTTCAAGTTGTGGATAATTTTTCTTAAACTAAGAGAGCCACGGAGTAGAAATGCTGTCTGGGGTATCTAGCGTCAGAGTCCCTGGAATGGTGTGGGAACAGAACCATATCTGCTGTGGGATCCAAAGACCCCAGGATTCAGCCGAGCAACAGTCGGACCTGGGTGGAGCAGAACCACAGAGTGAGAGATGCAGTGGCAGCAATGACACTCAGCCCAACAGATGCCAGAGCAGACAGACCGCGTTGGGTACCAGCCAGAACAGTGCCCCATTCTCACGTCCTTTTGCTGCACCTGCACTCACAGTGGGAGAGTGGGAGGGACAGAATTGCCTTTGAACTGAACTGATTACATTTCCACCTGCCAGCGTAGTGGGGCCTCAAAATAGAAATTAAGCTCAGGTAAAGGAAAATACCGCATTTCTTATACCCGTGCATTTGTGGTGTGAGATGCCTACTCTACATGAGGAAAAGGAGGAGAGGAAAACCCTGTGATATAGTGGAGACAGAGTGCTGGGATCCCCCAAACTCCCTGAGAACCTGAAACAGCCGCTGAGCAGAACTGAAGAGAACCACGGCCTGGGTTTGGGTGAGCTTTTCCACATGTGCTGTGATCTGGGTGCTTAGAGATTGTTAACTTTAATCAAAACCCCAAAATTCCAGTATTGAATCAGAAGAGATGGTGGTCTTTCTCCAGAAAGTTCTGCTGGCTGACTCTCCTGTTTTGTCCACTCTGCTATCTTTCTAGGTGGTAAAATCCTGTCAGAACTTAAGTGCTAAGCGTTTTCCTTCCTGAGCTGCTTGAACCTCAGAAAAAGAGTCCTGAGCACTGTGAAGTGAAGCTTCCATGAACAATTCTGGCAAAATTTTACTGCCAAATAAGACGTTCAGTTCTGCTGGCTAAGTTAACCTACTCTGCATAGACGAGGTTGGTGTCCCAGGGCCTGTGTCAGCTATGGCTGCCCTCAGTCTCCTGCCCCCAGGACGTTCCCCTGGAGGCTTTGGAGTGTCAAAGTATAATTTTCAGAAAGTTGAAATCCTAACTCTTACAGAAATATAGAATGAGCTCGTGTCAAAGATTTATTCAACTAATTAATGAGGAAGCCAGTAATATGGGAAAACTGGTTCCAGGAGGATTTGAGAAACTGGGTAAGATATAAAACTTATCAGTACCCTACAGGGAAAATAAAGCCAAAATCTTAGTGGTTCTTTTATGTACCAGACAGAAATCATCATTGTTTCTCCTGGACAGAAATCTATAAGTGATGAAACTTCACAGAATCTGATTACTAGATAGCAAAATCAAACACAGGTATGTTCTCCTAGATAACTGAATAATCTTTTGGCAGGCCTATTAAGCCATGCCCCAGTATGACATTGAAAGGACATGATTCCTCCCCTTTACGTTATCTCCAAGTTTTGGATAATATAGCTTGACGTCAGCTCTTTGAAATACTGGTGACAGGGGCCGGCTCAGGGGCGCAGTGGTTTAGTTCCTGCTTGGAAGCCTGGGGTTCGTGGGTTTGGATCCCGGGCGCCTGCCGATGCACTGCTTGTCAGCCATGCCGTGGCGGTGTCCCATATAAAGTAGAGGAAGATGGGCATGGATGTTAGCCCAGGGCCAGTCTTCCTCAGCAAAAAGAGGAGGATGGGCAATGGATGTTAGCTCAGGGCTGGTCTTTCTCACACACACACACAAAATACTGGTGACAGCATCTAGAACTTACCTCTGAGCTATAAACCCTGCTAAATCAGTGCTTTTGGACATGAATAGATAAACCATAACGGAAGAACATACACAGCTCGTTGCAGGAGGGCTTTAGCTTGGAGAGGAGGAGGGGATCAACTGGGTGGTACAATGAGTTAATGGCATTTTGTGTCACTGAGCTTCATGTAATTACTACTTTGGGATCAAAAAGAGATTTTGGCTCAGTTTGGGTTAAAAGGAAAAACAGAGCAAAAAAAAAAAAAAAAAAAAAAAACCAGGTTGCTTGAATTCTGGTTCTGCCACTGAGTAAATTCATGACTTGGGCAAGTCACGTAAAATTGTTGTAAGTGGCAGCTTATCTCCAAAGATGGCCTTGGTGAACTTTGCCTCTACTTTAACACCCTTGTGCAGTCCCTCCCAGGCATGACATGGACTGGCCCTTTAACCGATAGAATGTGGGACAAGTGATGCTGCCTAAGCCTCGGGAAGGCCTGGCAGCTTCTGCTTTTCTGGTCTTGGAATTCGGTCTGCATGTAACTAGTCCTACTGTCCTGCTGGAGAGACAGGCCACGTGAAGGGGCCCTGGAGGATGAGGGGCCACGTGGAGAGTGGGGCCTCCAGGAGGAGCTCTGAGGTACTGGACATGTGAGTGATGGTGCCATCTTGGATGCTCTAGCCCAGTTGAGCTCCAGAGGACACCAGACCCATCTGTGATATGATGGCCACCAGGGGAAAGATCCCAAGTGAGAGCAGCAGAAATGCCCAGCTGAGTCCTTCAACCCATCGAATTGTGAACGACATTAAATTGTTGTAATCTTTTATGTTTTCAATTGTTTTGTTACATGGTCATAGGTAACCAAGACACTTTTCCCAGCAAGGACTTCTAAGACTCCCTTCCAGATCAGCTATTCTTTGATTCTTCCTTGGATGGACCAGGGCATATGGTGCCTGACCTCTGTGAGAACAGGCGCTCGATGTTCATTGGAGTAAAGGAGTATTTTGGTAAATTTGAGAGAAGGGGTAACACTAGTCTGTGGAAGTAAACTCTTGAAAACATGGTGTGGAATTTTAGTAAGTTTCTCCTTACCCAAAAGGAAAACTGCAGCCCAAGTATAAAGGAACCAAGTCTGCTAAATTCCATATTATATTTTCCTCATGTTTTGTGTTTGAATTTTTCATTTCACTCAGGCCTTTGTTTGAACACCACCTCCTCACAGAGATCGTCTCTCATCCGCCTCTCTGAATTAGCACCCCTGCCACTGTATATCCCCTTACTGGGTTTTATTTTGCTTCAAAGCTACTCTTTACCCAACATTATATAACTCTTTATTTGTTGTTTCTCTCTTCCTAGAGTGTTAGCTTCTTGAGGGCAAGGACCTGGTCTTTCCCGCTCAAGTTACATCTCCAGCCCCCAGAATGTTGCTTGCGACATATTTGCCAGTCAAGGAATATTTGTTGACTCAACTAGAGAGAATTACTACTATTTCCCAACTTGGAAAAGAAAGACTAGAAACATGAAGGACCTGGGGTCTCAAGAGGAAACTCTGGTGATGTCCTGAAGGAAAGAGCCTCGTGCCTATATTTGGCTGCACTAATTGAGGCACTGGGAGGGAAGTCTTTTTTTTCTTCCCAGAGCCAGTACAACAGAGAAGAAATGCCAGGATGTTACGGAAATGCGGAGGAATTTAGGGATAAACTCTATAATGGTGAAAACACTGGTGCTAAATGCCTTAAAAACAAGCAAACAAAAAGCCATTTAAAAAAGCTAAGGACGTCACTGCCAAGCAGAAACAGACTGCATGAGAGGCCCCACAGGGTGGAGTCGAGCCTAATGAGAAGAGAGAGGTTTTAGGGGGAAAATTGAGCTCAATTGCAAGGATGAAAATCTGTGGCATCTTCTTTTAAAAGAAGCCAGATATGCACCGTTTCTTGAGTTATTGAGAAGTCGTACCAATCATTGGAGAAGACGCTTTAGGGAAGAATCCTGAGCCATACTTGGTGAGAGAAAGAGATGCCCTAGATGACCAAATTGGTCTTTGCCATCTCTGTGTGGATGGTTTTATTGCTGCATAGCTGGGAACTGGGAGAAAACCTGAAAATGGAAGAATTTCTTGAGGATGAGATTTACTATGGCAACAAAATATTTGCCTTCTAAAGAAACCTGGTTGAAAAACAAGGTTTACAAGACTTTAAACAGAAACATATTTTTTAAAAAAAATACAAAGTACTTATGATTTTTAAAAAATATTTGAGCCTATCCTAAAATAAACCATCTCCTTCATAAATCTTGTCTGCAGAGTAATTTTTGAATTCAGAACTAACCTTTGAAATGTGTAATTCAATGTAAATTAAAACTAAGCTCTTTTTCCTTTGAATTATTTAGAATAGTGAATTTTAGTATTTACATTGTAAATACTGGAGATTTTCAAGCTCTCCTCTATGATATCAATAAAGAAACATCAGTGTCAAATGCAGCCTTAGATGTGGTTTTTGGTTTTTCTTAAAAAATTCTAAAACAGCCAATCTCAAGCTGTTTCTTTCTGTCCACTGTTGTTCTGTGTTGGTGACTCAATTTATGTTTTATGAGCATCTGCAGATCCTATGGTGCCCGTGATGTGTCTCTGTTTAGAGTCTTTTCTTGAGATCCTGGAGAGAGGCAGGGGAGGATGTCACCAGGTCCTAAAATAGGGACCGCTTTTTCTTACAGGAGTGAGAATGGAAGGTCATGGAACTGCACACAAGCTGAACGGCTGTTTCAATAGAGAAGAAACACAAACTTGATTCTGAGCCGAATCTTCGTCTCAGCTTTCAGCACTTTTAATCTGAAAGGGGCTTCAGCAATCATTCAATCTCCATTCTGATAGCCAATTACAAAGACAGAAATTATGTCAGATTTTGGAAGAAATTGTTTAAAATGGTCTAATGTTATAGATAAGGACACTAAGACTCATGGAAGTGAAGCAACTTGTCTAATGATCCAGAATGAATTCATGGTTGAATTTGGACAAGGGTATGAATTTGCTTGAGAAAATATTTTGGTGCAGGGAAATCATGGACAGTCGTTATATGTCATGGCCTTTTATGTTTCTGCATGTTTGTCTAAGTGCAAAATGTTTTGTACAAAGAAACATTTAGGGGCTTTCAAACTATCAAGAGTTTTTGACTCTGAGTCCAGATAATAGATATAAAAGAATCTCTGTGCATATGGAAATTAGTACATCGATGTCTCTTTTATAGTTGATTTTATTAATATGATACATGCACATAATTTGTAACAATAAAAAAACTGTTCTCTGTCTTACTTAATTACCACCATGCCATTTTTCTTCCTAAAAGAACCATTTTTCTTCTGTTTACGCCCATATTTCCAAATATTATACTGCTTTAAAGAAATAGCACTATAGACTAATTCTTATTAATTTTGGACATTATTTATTAACTTTATATTACAGCAATTGAAGGTGTAGCTCCTTCTAAATGTTACTTATGCTGGAACCCGAGACTGAATTTCTCAACTGCTGGTAAGTGGGGACTTGGGATCAGATTTATTGATTTTGAAAAATCAATGACATTTCTTGCAACCAAGTGGTGTGAGGCAGGTTAATATCTGTCCCATTACTATGTGCATAGAATGGAGTCCTTTACAGATGCAAAGTCATTTATGACCCACATCTTTTGAGATCTGTATTATTATCCTTGTTTTCCAATGTTCTATAATGAGGCTCAATGAGCCTAAGTCTTAGGTTATACAATGTGTAATTAGCAAAGCCAGTATTTAAAGTCAGATTTCTTTGATTCCAAAGACCAGTCTCTTCCCAATGTTTCATACTGCCCCTAAAAGAAAGCTTCCTTCAAACAGAACTTTCTTTGTACTCTTTGGGCATCACAAGGTGCTATGGCTACTGCCATCTTCTTCTTGCACAGAGAACTTTGGAAAAGAGAATTGCGTGGGTCTTGAGGACAAATACAGTGTCACGTCAACATCTTGTGGCATGAAGAGGTATGAGTGGAACAGATAGGGGCACCTGGCATCTAGCTGATAAATAAAATGGCAAGCAATAGGATATATTGGAGTCTATGAGGAAGCCATTTGGTATAAAACGAATTCGGCCTGACCTTGCTTTTCCAAAAGGGCCTGACTGGCCTTTGAACAAGCATTGTGTATCTGCTTTAAACATTTACCACGTCTCAGAGACAAGAACAAATGCCCTTAAGATAAGGATGCAACTTCCTCCACACTGGCATTTCCTTAAGGATAAGCATTTCTCCCTAGGTGAGGATTTGATTACTGTGCTCATCCTGTGACCACCCAGCTCGAGACAGCAGACCTGCTCCCTGTGGTATCCATCAAAGACTGTGCCTACAGGGCAATCTTGTGACTATTGTAAAAAGGACATTGCATTCGTATGTGATATATGCTCTTTGACGGTATATAACCACTCTGTACACCCCACTTCTTTGGTGCCCTTTCTTCCTTGGGGAAGGAAGGCCCCGGGCTATATGGTCCTCAAAACTTGGCTCATAATAAACTCACCCCAATTTTGATTTATAGATTGGCTATGGATTATTTGTGTTGACATGGTGTTGAGAGGAAGGGGCCAGGATCCTAAGTTGATTTTGTGAAAGAAGAGGACAAAGCTGAGTCCAGCAGGCAGCTTGTTGTGGGCAGGCTGATTCTCTCATAAAGATCCTTTGATTCCAGCTGGTTGGGGAGAACTTGGGTTGCTAGCAGGGGTTTCTCAGTATAGGAGAGAAAAAGTCTTTTTATGTTGTCTTATACCTTGAGTACCAAGTATAAGAAAGTACTAGGAGGTGCTATGATATTGCTAAATGTAACTGGAGGAATGAAAGAGACTTCTACTCTTCCCTTCTTCCCCAGACTGGGAAGGAAGTCGGCTCTTGCCTAAAAACACGTTGGTTTTCTTAAAAGGAGTAATTTCAAAGTTTTGGCAGCATCTTTGGTCAGCTAGGGAAATGACCTTTATGAGTCATCTCTCTCGGTGATGGGCTGTTTCCAGCACCAGCAGATAGAAAAGTGTATGTGTGTGTGTGTCTGTGTGTGTATGTGGTGGGGAAGGGATCAAAGCAACCCAAATCCTTGGCATAATAAAGTAAAGAGGACAGTCCACTGTGACAGAGGTAGCAATGCAAATCATGGCATGGAAGAACAATGTTCATGTTCTTTCTTCTGGTTTTAAAATTGACCATATCTTGAGAATTAATATTTGTTTTTGGAAAATTGTGTGTGTGTGTGTGTGTGTGTGTGTGTTTGGTCTGATTGATTGACAACATTTACTTCTTGGGCAATGAGAGGAACAAAGAAACAAATTTGCAGCTCACTGTGGAGAAGAGACCTCAAAGAGAATGGGGCTTGAGGTACGACTACCCACCAAAGACCAAATGGAGACTAGATCTCTGTTCTTCTGGAACCCTCAGAATATAGGCTAACATAAATATTTGAGAACTGAGGAAATGCAGCACTGCAAAGACACTGGAAAGACTGATTGCTATGGGTAGGGCATGAAGTTTTCTAGAAGGTTGGCGGAAATTCACATGAGAGTGGAAATTAGAAGCTACTTTTGCAAAATGGTACAGAATGGCAAAATTAGGATCTGGGAGTTTCCTGAAGGCTCTTTGTGAAGTTTTGGCTTCTTTTCTTTTGGACCAGTAGAAAAGATTCTATTGGGATACACAAAGATACAGATCTTTGCCCCTTCTGTTCTGTAATTCCCTTGTTAGTTCAATTATTCAGTAAAGCCTTTGTGTGATGTGGCAGGGAAAACAGGGCCAGAACGATGAAGATAGGTATGTCTTGCTCTTCATCCACTCCTTTGGTGGGGTCTGTGCAGAGACAGGGAGTGTCCTGGTAACTGACCAGCATGCGCTTGGAGGTAGAATGATAAGAGACAGTAAAGACTGATTGCCAAGTGAAGAACTCAGGAAAGAGTCACACGAATCTCCTTCCTGTCCTTTCTTACACTGTGTTAAAAGAAGGTGAGCGCTGAAAGTGGGAAGCTGACATGGGTTACGTTACCTTATTTGAGGAGCTTAATTCTACAACAAACACCATCTGGGCTGTGAAAATCAGGGTTCATTCATATTGGAAAAGTCAATAACTGCCTCATGTTTACATTTTACTCATTTGTACCATTAGGATATTGAAGGAACAATGTGAAGATGCTATCTGTGATTCAAAACAGCAAATTAAAACACATGCTCTTGATAACTCTAGGAAAATGGTGGTGGTGGCAACAGCAGAGTTTCTCGAATTTTTCAATTGCTCACAAAAAGAGGTAGAGCAATGAGATAGCAAAACCAAAAGCCCGTGGGCAACATCAGCAAAATTGGGGAACAAAGTATCCCCAGGAACCTCAAAATATAGGTGTCTGTGGACAGGCCACCAATGCCCACAAGAGCTGTGTGCTATTGGCTTCCACGTGAGAGAAAGTGGGGGAAACAAAGGGGCCATTGGTGTGTGTGTCAATCCGAGAACAGGAGAATCCCTACCTGGCCAGCAGGTGTTCATTGGAAAGTAAAGTGAATGCATCTGAGAGCAGGGACTGAAGCTGGGAGAGTTTCGCCCATTCCCATCACAGTTAAGTGCAAGGGAATAGCAGTAAGGTCTGGAGGCACAGCTCCTATGAACTCTCAAGCCTGAGCAAGTGTGGCTTCCTTCCAGGACCCAGCCCTTACCAAGGAGGGGCCGCTGGGTGGGAGCGAAGTTAGCAGGAAAGGGGTAAGTGAGATGGAGAAAAGAAAGGACCAACACAAGTGGGGGAGGGGATGGTAGGAGGGCATCTCAGAAAGCAAGATACCTTATGTTGTAACCCAACGTGGGAACCACAAAAGAGGGAGATCTGTGAAGCTGGACAAGCTGCCAGTACAAGTCTTCTAAAAGCTCAGGAAAACGAAATCCACATGAAAATGAGCAGTAGAACAATAACTAGAGAAAATGCTGTACCCAGTTACTAAAGGATAAAAGAGAATAGAGAACAGAATAACGTCCTTATGGATAATGAGAGCATGCTAGGAAGACATACAGTGTCCAGTTGTTTAAGCTCTTCACATTGAAGATGAAGAAAGTAAGAACAGGAGAAGTCTGGTAAATGGCCACATTCTCAGAAAAGTAACGAGTTACAGAGCTAGTATATCTGGGCCATAAACATTTAGACTTTATGAATTTTAAATCTGATCCTTTTAAATATCATAGATGGCTTTGAACCCTTTAAAATTATTCTTTGTTATCCCCATGATATGTCAAGTGTGAAGCTCAGACTGGTGTAAAAATTCTCCTTTGAGGTGCTGCCTGGCACCAACAATTGCTCAAGAAAAGCTAAATACAATTTGCGACTTTTCAGCTCACTTTATTGGTTGGAGCTTAAAAAAAGAAAAAAAGTATACTTTAAAGCAAGGAATCTTCTATGAAGGGAACTCATATACTTATAGAGATAATTTAATGGCTATGTATTGGCTATGCATATTGCTATTAAATCCTGGTCTCCTTAAAAGTGGATAGATTTGAGAAGTTAAATGGGGCTGAAGGAAAATAGGTCAAGAAAAATGGAAGATTATCCATTCTCAGAAGGTTGTGTGAGTTTGAATATGTGTGTGAACATTGTGTGTATGTCTGTGTGTGAGAGAGCAAGAGAAGAGGAAAGAGAAGCAAGACGAGAGGGGAGAGAGGAGGAGAGAGAAGGGAGGGAGAGACAAAAAAAGAAAAAAGGAAGGTGATAATGAGCTGTGGCTTTCTCCCAAAAAGCTGAAATTAGGCAAGTGCCCTCTTTTGTGGATTTGTTAATGTTGAAAAGAATGTGTGTTTCCTTCTGGTCTCCACTTGATCTTCAAAATCGCTTCCTTATAGTGCTGACTTGGTAAGATAGAAAATCTCCCCCTCATGTCAACATCACCCCCATGATCTCCATTATGGTTGCTGTCCTCACAAGATGGGAGAGGGAGATACTTGGGCAGGATTTCTTAAGGCCCAGAGTATCTTCATGTCCAACTGGACCCTCAGTGGGGACAGATTGGTGGCCATGTACGAATAGCTACAAGAGGGTCAATTCTGGGCTAAGTATGTTTCCACTTGGCTCCCTACTACACTCCAGAAGATTATTTCCCTTAGGAATTCAAGTTTTTCCATTTCTATTTTCCTTGTTATCGATGTTCTGCCCAGTCTTCCTCTCTCCTTTGTCCACCTTTGATGTTTTTATAGTCTCTCTGAGAGAAAAACTATTTCTGGACTCTTCCTGTCTCTCATGTTATTCCCGACCATTGTCTGTGTTTTCCCAATGGATGACTCACATCTGTTTAGTTACAGGATGGAAAGAATTCCTCAGGGTACAACTGAAAGAATTTGGTGAGTGTAGCGTGGGTTAGAAACACAGATTAATATTTAGAGATGTTACCCCACTTCTCTGACATTAGGCGGTTTCTTTGCTCCATCACTTCTTTACAAGTGGGTGCCATATACAATTCTTGATAGACATCTAAGAGAAGGTGATGACATCACCTTGATAGAACTGAAAATGGATCTAGAAAAATGAAGGAGGCCAAAAAGTATGTGACAAGGAGGCACATCTGGGAAAATTCCCCATATGTGTGCAATAAAAGTTTGCTGTGTTTGCACAAGAGATCTGAATTTACGATGTTGACAGAATGCGTGTCTTGACCTTGGAAGCTAACCTGTTTGGTTTACTATAGAGTTTGCAAATCTAAGTCATTCTAAGTTGGTACACTCTGGCTGTTGGCCAACATAAGGTCTGAAGTCCAGACCTCCCAGGGACTGAGGACAGAAAACTGTTAATGCTTTGGAAGTGTTTCAAATCTTTCAGACCATTAGGGGACTGTGTGGTATTCTAAGAAAGATAATTCACTAAAACAAACTACAATAGCTTGAAATAGATAATGCAGTTCTACAAGTTAGTCATTTATTCCTCATTCCCTAGCGGGCTGAGGGTACCCAGCTGGCACTCATCTCTTCCCACCAATTCTCACATTGCCCTCTGAGTGTTACTTTGTTTTAGCACTTGGACAATTCTGCCTTGTATCAAAGATTTTGGTACTAAAGTAAAACAAGACTGTGTCATAAGGGTATCATATCGAGCAGGCTGACTTGGAGGAGCAGGTGGGGCCAATGGCCATGGAGGATCCAGTGGGGACAAGAAAGGGCTCCCTGGTCTGGGCAAGAAGAAAAATAGAGAGAAGGGAGTTTATATGGGAACCACTACTTGAAGAATTTCAGCTCATCTCTTTTTAGTAACAGACAAGCTAACACTTCACATTGGGATTTCAGGAAGGGAGGCAGTGAGGAAACTGCAGCCATAGCAAATAGGGACGGGAGACAGAGGAGAGATGATGGTTTGGCTGGGGTTGAATTAAGAAAGAATTCCTAGGAGTTTCAAGATTGATGACACAGTGGAGTCCCCAAAAGGCTGGGAATCTGAGAATACATCTCAGGATTTACCATGTTCCTTCTAGAAAACCATGAAGAGGCTTCCCTAGCATATACATCTACCCCTGACAATTTGGGGAAGACCCCCCAAAATGTTTCTGGATTGATTTATGGCAGGTTCCCAACCTTGTTGCTATTTACATTTTGGGTCAAAAATTTCTTTGTTATCATGGAATGATCTGAACACGGTAGGATGTTGAGCAGCTTACCTGGCCTCTACTCACTAGATACCAGTAGCACCTCCCCACTGAGCTGGGTAACTGCTGCCGCCTCCTCCTGGGAGCCCTTGAGATATCTAAATGAGGTTGAGAACTCTGAGATGCTAAATGTGGAAGCCACAGTGCTCTGGGAAGGAGTGGAGAGGCTGTCCTCCTTCTTTTTTATACTTTATCATGGGGGGATAAAGCATTTGTGATACCCCGTAGTTTTTAGAAATGTTCAAGGAACACTGCACAGAGTTCAGTAACTTCATCTCCCCTCCTTGATCTGGAATAAACTTTGAACCAATTGGGGCTGCCCCACAGGACCACTCTCAGGGACAGATGCCATCTTATCCTTCTAATCCCCTTCCCTTCTGAGGACCTTGTACTGGACCACACTCCTTTTCTTTTCCCCCCTTCTCCATCAAGAAACCAAACTGTGGTGTTCCCGGATCTTAGGGGGTTTCAGGGCAGGAAGAGAAGTCTCCTGAGAACAACCTTCTTCCTGGTTTTTATTCTCAAAAGTCTCAACGTATGGAATAGACTATGTTGGGTCCTCTTGAGAGAAGGGAGAAATACTTCCCAAGTCAGAAGAGCAATAGAGATCTGTGGTTTCCAGGGGCATTCTTTTCCCTGGCAGTGCCCCCTGCCAGGTCAGAGAATCTCAGAAAGCAGGTGTACCAGGTGTCTCTAAGGATTTTTAGAGTCTACACACCAGGACCCCTGCCTTGGCAGTGATTTTGATGCCTATGCTTGACCCAGGAGTGTAGAACCACTTGTCTCCACACCTGTGACAATGTGACTCTCAGGGGCAGACCGTATTCTCCAGACATGGTCACGATGATATCTCCCATCTCACATGCCCTTCTACAGTGTAGCCATGCCTATGTCCTATCAAATGGTGGGATCTATTTCCTACTTCCTTGCATCCTGACTGGCCATATGACTCTCCCGAAACCAACAGACTGTGGCAGAAGTGATGCTGCCTGACATCCAGAGTTAGGTCAGAATAGGCTGTGTGACTTCTATCTGATTCTCTTGGGACAGTTGTTTGATGCGAACTATGTGCGGAAAGTCCACTTCCCCTGAGATTTCCACACTGGGGAAGACTATGTAGATGTTCTGGTCAACAACCCGCTGAGCTCCCAGCCCACAGCCAGCCACAGCTGCCGGCCATGTGCTGTGTCAGTGTGGAAGTCCAGCCCAGTCGAGTCTCCAGATCCCTGATGCCTGAGTCAACATCCGACTGCAGCCACGTGAGAGAATGAAGCAAGAATGTCCCATTCCAAATTCCTGAACCACAGAACCATGGGGAAAAGAAAATAGTTGTTTTAAGCCACTAAGTTTTGGGGCAATTTGTTACACAGCAATAATAACTGGAGCTGTCTTCAACAACCCTAGGGCTTTCACATGGCTCTGGGATGGGGGCAGGAACCTCATTATAACTCAGTAGGGTTTCCCACCAGCCCTGCAGGATAGAGGTCCTGAGTCAGATTGACAAGATTTTACTTTTGATATAATCATTTGACTTTTCCTGTGCACATGAGCTTGGGAGGAGAAATTCATATGCTGCACTTACCTGCCTCCTGTCTTTTCCTTGAAATTGAGTTCTTCCCTAGAAGCTCCTCATCCTTTCTGTATACAGGCTGGGAGGCAACCCCAGGGCCTCATCAGATCTGGCAGACAGGTCTGAAATCTGTGGTCAGCACCACTCTCTCCACTCACGGTCACTGAGAGAGAACTGGCACAGCTGGTCTAGCTGGGGACACCACCAGAACCTGAGTGAACTAGGCCACGTCAGGGACCCTGGCCATCATCGCTTTATCCACTGCTGTATTCCCTGCCCCTGGTATGATGCCTAATGCATAGTAGATGCTCAGTAAATATTAGTTGAATGCATAAACTAATGTTGAGAAGGAGGGCGGATAACCCAGAATAAGGAATTTAGGTTAAATTTGGAATTTAGAAGTGGGGGCAGGAGAGTTAACAAATGCTATATTTTTTCCTTGCAATTGCCTTAGCACAAAAAAAGCTTTTAATCTTTGTGCTTCAACCTAGAGGAACTCCAGTCTTCATCCAAAAGGGAAAATGAATTCAGCTTCTAAGGTTAGTCATCAGTTCGATGATCTAGAAGTAACTTCAGACTTCTATTTCTATTCCTCCCTCTGTAAAGCTGATTGCTTTGACAGGTCCTTTCAGTGGAAGGGTCATGTTTCTCTTTAGGAGTTGCTCTAGGTCTTTATATTTATTATCAAGCTCAATTTAAAAAAATACCCCAGGCTTCGAAGCATTCTGGGTCCTATTTGTACACAGTTTAAATGAAATATTTAATTTTTCTCTCTTTAATTTTCCTGCTTAGCTAATAAGCCTGGTTCAGTCATACTCTGCATTAAGTTCAGATTCCTTTCACAGTGTTGATTCCAGGTCTGGAGGTAAAAGTGAATATTGATACAGTGGAATATTACTAACCCAATTGTCCAGAGCTTTCTTGGTAATTCTGTACAAACTTTTTACAATCATGACTTTCATCACTTCTGCTGTTGTCAAAAATAGGAGTTCAGTTTGAATTCCTACTACTGCCTCTTTATTTTCAATTTGAAAGTAAATTAAGTCAGTCAAGGACAGGTTTACAATAATCTGTATAGGGACACCCTCTCTATGAGTAGCATTTGCATTATGGCATTTGCATTCTTGGTATTTTGGGTATATTCTATCAAGAATGAAGACAATAATACCTCCTTCATAGGTTCGTGATATTTGCATAGAGAAGATAATTCCTTGATGTTCTCTTGCCAATGTGCTGATTTAAATCATGTTGTTGTCCTTGGAGTTCACTGCATGTTCCTGTCCTCATTGGTCTTACTCTATGCATTTACAGCCAGCATAGCATAATTCTGCATTTAATTAAATATATTTTTGTATTGTTTATTATTTTAACTTTGTTCATCTTGTTTTTGAGACTGGATTGTAAAGTTTAGACTTCTGTGTTCTCAGGATGGCTAGCATGGTAATGAACAATGTCAGGCCTCAATACATACTTGGTGTTTTGTTCTACCTTCTTGTTTTCAAATCTGTGGGATTGAAATCAAAAGATATTCCTGAATTAATGATGACTGACTTGTTCTGACCCTCCTTTATTTTGGTAAGCCTGGGCGAGGGTGTGTCTTGTCTCACAGCTCTTAGACACACATTAAAGAGAGGACATTTCTGTCTCCAAGAGAGCCATTGATATGCTTCACAAGACACACAGAATTTTCATTAGGAGGGTGTTTATTAAGTGAACATGTCCCCATGTTTTGAGGAAAGCTGGAGAGACATATGAGCTAGCTCTTTTCATTAGTAACAGCCCTCTGATCCCCAAAGGGAGGATCCAAGGTCATCAGCCAGCCAAGAAGTGCTGGAAGTCAGCTCTGGAGCAGAGTTAGAAAGGAAATGTGTGAACAATGCAGCCAGTCCCATCTCCAGATGACAAGACTTCTGAGGAAAACATGTGTGGTGAATTCAAGCACATCCTTGAGTAATGAGTTTCAGGAGATGGACCTTCCACTTGCTGTCTGATGACAGGGACTGGCTTGGGAACATGGTGGCAACGGTGTGTTCTGAGATCAGTGTCCTCGTTCTGCATCTTCACATGGGCTCTCCTCTTGGGAGAGGACTCTTAGTGCTGGAATCAGTACAGTGGGGTGGTCACAGGCATGGAGTTTGGAGTCACACCCACTTGGGCTAGAGATTTCGCTTCCCTACTTCCTACCCGAATGACTTGGAGCACTTTGTTTAATCTCTGTACACCTTAGTTTTCTCATCTATCAAATCTGGTCAATGACACCTATCTCAGAGGACTGTTGGGGTGATTAACTAGGGTGATGTGGATTAAAAACTTCTTGGTGGTTCTTGGCAATAAATGGTGGTATTGAATTCTTATGTCTGTTTCAAGACCTGCTCCTATGGCATAGTGGAGTTTTCTCATGCAGCATCTCCAGATGGAAGGACCCTGAATAGAAATTGTGAAAGCCACCAGTCCAGATGCTGTCCAGGGCCGGCTACTGGGGTAATGGGAGACCTGCTGAGTCAAAGAAAAGAAGTTGTTTCTCTATCCTCCATAAGAAGGAGCAGAGAGGTTTTCTCCTTTTGTAGCAAAAACTGACTCACTGGACCTCCCCAAATAAGCCATAGTATAAAGAGGCTGCCGGCCAAGGGATGCCATTCAACTCCCATCCTCCCTGTTTTTCCTCAAGGTATGGTTGATGATTTGCGGGAAGAATTGCAAAGGGTTTTGTTTACAATGGTAAATCTGCTTATAGATCATGCTTTTATTACAATTTCTCCTTCAGACCTTATTACCCAGGACACCTGCAAGGAAATAAGCATTTGAGTTTCAAAAGATGAGAGCGTTTCATCATTGAGCAATTATGCAGTCCCATTCAGCCTCCAGGGAACCACAGTAAGACTCCTTGGAGGGCAATCTCATCTCTTCTTCCTTCCAAGGCAGTTTGGCAAGACAAGATGGTGTCATTCTTTCCTTTGGGTTTCAAATTTAAGCTCTCTGTTTTCCTCTTCATTGTGACGACAGAGCCCATGGGTAGCAGGGTGCTGGGTGCACTTTCTGGGGAGATACTGTAGGGCTGGGTGTGGGGTAGACTAAATTCTTGAGGGGCCAGGCAGTTTCTGTGGGTTTAGGCAAGACACTGGGAGAAAGAAAAACAGAGTCTTTCTGTTTGTGGAGATTCCCTATCACTAGTGGGTATTCCCTATGGAGTTTCAGGCAGGGTGAAACCACTAGGATGTTACAGATGTTAGCTTCTTTTGAAAAGGAGTAGGATGCCATTAAAGCTGGAGGACTTCAGAGTGAGAAGATGGGGAGAGAAATAGGGCCAATGGAGGCTCTGGGTCATTCTGTGTGTGCTCTGGAGGCACTTTCCAGGCATTCTGGAAAACGTTTTATCATGCTCCATGAAAGCATTGTCGGTTATTGATTGCTGCTTTCTCTTGGGTGGAGAAAACCCCCATCTTGGCTCACATTATGGTACTTTCAGCCTTTGCTCAAGTGCTAAAAGCCCTAGATGTCTCTTTGCTGTTCCATCTCTTTCTTAGCAGCTCCACAAGCCGACGTGGCTCCTTACACACCTCTGTCCCAGGTACTCAGGTGCTGTGAGAGGAACTGATTGGGAGAGTAGTCACCTCACAAAGCCTTTATGAAGGAACCTCCCCAGAACAAAGCAGGAGAAACCTGGAGCTTCCACAACTGGACACTTGCTTTTTCTGACGCACCCCAAATTGCTCTTCAAGCTAAAACATAGTCATTGACCTATTGATTGCTGAGGTATGTTTTAAAAAGCATCTGGAATCAGGCAATTAGTCCCTGCTTAATGCAGAATGTCAAATTGGGGCCACTGATTTTCTAACTGATCAACTGATTCATTATTTCCTTTGTATGGCTAGATGTGGACTCAGGCCAATGGGAGAAATAAAGAAGACAAAGCTGAGAGAGTGGAGCCAAAGATTTATTAGCCTCCAAAAGAAATACATTGTTTACCCATTCATTTCCCAGTAATTGCTTGTTTATTAAGATGGCCACTCAAAGAGAAAGCCAATAGCAGAGATTGTCAATAATAAAGAGGGGTTATGTGTTTACTGTAAGTAGATGGTGTTGTGTTTCAGATATCAGAGCTCCCAGATCACAAAGAAGCACAGGGAGGGTGCCTAGCTGTAAAACTACATATGGGCTATCTTCCATTGGGAAAGGGAATTTCACTAGACCTATGGGCTTTCAGAAGAAAGCTACTTCTGGGTAAGCGGGGTTACCAGATACGATAAGGTTCTCTTTGGATCTGTGTCATTGGGAGATAGCGAGTTGCATTGCAGAGTGCAGGCTTTTACGTCAGTTAATCATGGTTTGTTTGCACACAAGTTTGTTATGTATGAACACGTTAATAACTGTGTAACCTTGAGCTTGTTTCTTAGCATCTCTGATCATCTTTACCTGAGTGGTAAAACAATGTCATGGTTAAGAAAGTGGACTTTGCAGCTGGGGTTCTGGGTAGGAATACCAGCTCCGCCACTTTCTAGCTCTGGGATCTCGAGCAACTTATTTTGCTTTCTGTGCCTCTGTTTCCTCCTCTGGTCAAACTAGGGTGACAGTTTGTAGCAGAATTGATTGATGCCCAGACCCAGATTGCCCTGGCCCACCTGAGTTTACCTGCAGGTGGGCTTCCTGTGCTGACAGCTTCCCATCTCAAGCACCTGCTCTCTCTTTTCTAGAAGGCTAAGGGCTTCCTCCTGGCACCAGGAAGCTTGCTCCACTGCACAGGCAAGGCCTGGCCTTGCTGGAGCTGATGCTCTTGGGGGCAGCCCTCAAGCAATGGGAATAGCAGTTCTGGATAAATATCCCAGCTGCCCTACCCTCTGGTGGGACAATTCTGAGAGCATCTTACCAGGTTCCTCTGGGGGTTCCCAGGAGGACTGAGCCCACCTGCCCACAGCAGTGATGTATGCTTTTCTGAGCAGTCTCCCTTCAGTGTCTCACATTCACCATGCCCTCATTCACTTTTTCATTCATTTGTTCACCTCCCTAAATCAACTCCCTGCATCCAAGTCCTTGTCTCAGGGGCCGATTTGGGGGGAACTGAAATTAAGACATACTAGTACCTACCCTAAATAAAGACACTTAGAGCAGTGCCTGGCACATAGCAAACACTTAGTACATATGAGCATTTTTGTCAGCTCTGCTTTGAAGATCTGGAGATTCAAATCAAGTAGAGTACTTACTCCAGTGTCTGACACATCGTAGGCACTAAGTAAACATCAGCTCCCCTCCCTTTTACTTCCCTGGCTCTCAATCCCATCCCTCCCGAGTTCCTTGTGCAGTACTAAGGAGTCTAATATTGAGCAAGAACAGGTCCAGGCATTATTCTAGCAGCTTTGTCCCTGATGAGAAGAATACAAACACATACTGACACGTAAAATACAAAATGTACTAGCAAGGACAGAAGTGACGCTTGGGTATTGAATCTTAATTGTCCAGAGTGCACACAATGCAGAATCACTTGGGTTAGGTGGCCACACACTGTGCAGAAAAAGAAAAGATCTGCATCTCTCTCTCCACCTGCTAATGCCAATCACGAGCTCAGTACTGTTTATCCCGATGGTGTGCTCTCAGACCCTGGCCTCTGAACGTGTCTCTTTACTCTCTCTGACATTGTCCACCTCTCCCCTCTCTTCCCAGAACTTATCAGTATTCTTGCTCATCTGAATTCCTGACCCATAAAATGAACAGATACAATAAAATGGTTGTTGTTTTAAGCCATTAAATTTTTCAGTCTTTACTGAGGTGTAACTGATATGATAACTGCTCATATTTAAAATGTTTGATGGTAAGGTTTGACATACGCATGCACCCGTGAAACCATCAGCACAATTAAGACAGTGAACAGACCCATCACCCCCACATTTCCTCAAGCTCCTTTGCAAGACCCCTCTTATTCTCCCACTCCCACCAAGGCAACCACTGATCTGCTTTCTGTCACTAGAGATTAGTTTGCATTTTCTAAAATTTTGTCTAAATATTCATAAAGAGTAAATGTACGCTTTTCACATCTGCTTTCTTTCACTCAGCATAACTGAGATTCATCCCTGTTGCAGTTTGCTGCTTTTTGCTGTTGAGTAGTATTCCATTGTCTGAGTATATCACAGTTTATCCATTCACTTGTTGATGGACATTGAGGTGTTTCCGATTTTGGGCTGTTACAAAGAAAATTCCTGCCCTCATTGCTATTCAAGTCTTCATATGGACATATATTTTCCTTTTTCTTAGGTAAATACCTAGGAATGGCTGGATTATATGATTGGAGTGTGTTTAATATTTTTAAGAAACTACCAAAATGTTTTTTCAAAGTGAGTGATTTTAAGAGTTCCAGTTCCTCTACTTCCTAGCCAACATTTGGTATGTGAAGTCTTTTTAATCTTAGCCATTCTAATACGTGAGGCGTGGTAATCCACTGTGGTTTGAATTTGCATTTTCCTGATGGCTAGTGATGCTGAGCATGTTTACAGGTGCTTATTTACGAACCACGTATTCTCTTTGATGAAGTGTCTGTTCAAGTACTTCATCCATTTTCCATGGAAATCCTTTTCTTTCTTATTTTGAGTTTTGAATATTTGTAATATATTTTACATACAAATCCTTTACAAGATGTATCATTTGCAAATATTTCCTCCCAGTCTGTAGCTAGTCTTTTCATTCTTTTAATGGTATGTTTTGAAGATCAGAAGTTTTAATTTTGATGAAATCAATGTCATCATTTTTTTCTTTTATGGATCATGAAATTGATGTCTTATCCGAGAAATTTTTGCCTAACCCAAGGTCACAAAGATTTTTTCCTATGTTTTCTTCCATAGAAGCTTTATATTTTTAGATTTTACATTTAAGCCTGTGAACCATTTGAGTTAATTTTGTATATAATGAGAGGTATGGATAGAATTTTTTTTTTTTTGCATATGGATATCCAATTTTTCAAGCATCATTTGTTCTCTACTGACTGCCTTTGCAACTTGGTCAAAAACCATTTGTGCATATACGTGTGAGTTTATTTCTAGGCTCTTTATTCTGTTCCATTGATCTTTTTGTCTGTCTTTATATCAATACCACACTATCCTGATTACTAGGCTTTATAATAAAGTCTTAAAATCAGGTAGTGTGAGTACTCCAAATCTGTTCTTTTTCAAAGTTGTTTTGGCTATTCTAGGTCCTTTGCATTTCCACATGAATTTTAGAATCAATTTGTCAATTTCTACAAAAATGTGACCTGAGATTTTGATTGGATTGTGTCGAGTCTATAGATCAATTTTAAAATAATTGACAACTTAATATTGAGACTTCTGATCTATGCACACTCTGTATCTTTCTATTTAGGTATTCTTTTTTTTTTTTTTTGAGGAAGATTGGCCCTGACCTAACATCTGTTGCCAATCTTCCTCCTTTTTTGCGTTTTTTTCTCCCCAAAGCCTCAGTAGATAGTTGTATGTCATAGTTGTGCATCCTTCTAGTTCCTCTATGTGGGACGCTGCCTGAGCATGGCTTGATGAGCAGTATGTCAGTCCGTGCCCAGGATCCAAACTGGCAAACCCCAGGCAGCTGAAGTGGAGCACGTGAATTTAACTGCTACGCTTGGGCTGGCTCCAAGAATGGGTTTATTTATCAGCTCTTTGTTTTGTTCCATTGATCTATGTATCTGTTTTTATGACAATACCATACTGTTTTCATTATTGTAGCTTTGTAATATAGTTTAAAATCAGGAAGTGTGGTGCCTTAAACTTTGTTCTTTCTCAAGATTACTTTGGCTCTTCAAGGTCATTTGTGGTTCCATATCAATTTTAGGATTGTTTTTTCTATTTCTGTGAAAAACGACACTGGAATTTTGATAGGCATTGCATTGAATCCGTAGACGGCTTTGGGTAGGGTGGACATTTTAACAACATTAATTCTTCCAATCCATGAAAATGGAACATTTTTACATCTATTTGTGTCTTCTTCAATTTCTTTCATCAATGTCGTAGTTTTGTCCTATAGTGTGCAGATCTTTTACCTTTTTGATTAGATTTATCCCTAAGTATTTTTATTCTTTTTAATGCTTTTGTAAATGGGATTTTTCCTAATTTCTCTATCTGATACTTCATTATTAATGTTTAGAAACACAACTGATTTTTGCATGTTGATTTTGTAACCTGCAACTTTACTGAATTTGTTTATTAGTTTTAATAGTGTTTCAGTGGAGTCTTTAGGGTTTTCTATGTATAATATCATGTCATCTGCAAAAACGTGGCAAGAGTGGGCATCCCTGCTTGTTCCTGATCTTAGAGGAAAAGCTTTCAGTTTTTCACCATTGAGTATGATGTTAGCTGTGGGTTTGTCATATATGACCCTTATTATGTTGAGATAATTTCCATCTATACCTAATTTGTTGAGATTTTTGTCATGAAAGAATGTTGAATTTTGTCAAATGGTTTTTCTGCAACTATTGAGATGATCATATTATCCTTCATTTTGTTCATATCATGTATCATATTTATTGATTTGAGTATGTTGAGCCATCCTTGCATCCCAGGAATAAATCCCACTTGATCGTAGTGTATGATCCTTTTAAAGTACCACTGAATTTGGTTTGCTAATACTTTGTAAAGAATTTTTGCATATATGTTTATCAAGGATATTGGCTTGTAATTTTCTTTTCTTGTAGTATTCTTATCTGACTTTGATATCAGGATAATTCTACTCTTGTAAAATTAGTTGGGAAGTGTTCCCACCTCTTTAATTTTTATAATAGTTTAAGAAGGATTGGTATTAATCTTCTTTAAAGCTTTGGTAGAATTCACCAGTGAAGCCATCTGGCCCCGGACTTTTCTTTGTCGGGAGGCTTTTAATTACTGACTCAATCTCCTCATTTATTATCGGCATGTTCAGATTTTCTATTTCTCAATGACTTAGTCTTGGTAGGTTGTATGTTTTTAGGAACTTATTCATTTCTTCTAGGTTATCAAATTTGTTGCCATGTAATTGTTCATAGTAGTCTCTTCTGATTCTTTGTATTTTCGTGGCATCAATTGTAATATCTCTTCTTTCACTTCTGATTTTATTTATTTGAATCTTCTCTCTTTTTTCTTAGTCTAGCTAAGGGTTTGTCAATTTTATCTTTTCAAAAAACCAGCTCTTAGTTTCATTGATCTTTTATTGTATTTTTAGTCTCTATTTCATTTATTTCTGTTCTAATCTTTGTTATTTCCTTGCTTCCGCTAGCTTTGGGTTTAGTTTGTTCTTCTTTTTGTAGTTCCTGGAGGTGTAAAGTTAGGTTATTTGTGATCTTTCTTCTTTCTTGATATTGGTATTTATTACCATAAACTTCCCTCTGAGAATTGCTTTTGCTGCATCCCATAAGTTTTGGTATATTGTGTTTCAGTTTTCATTTGTTTCAAGATATTTTTTATTTCCCTTTTGATCTCTTCTTAGACTCATTGGTTATTCAGTAGTGTGTTTTTTAATTCCCACATAGTTGTGTATTTTTCAATTTTCCTCCTGTTATTGATTTCTAGTCCCATACCATTGTGGTCAGAAAAGATATTTGGTTTGAGTTCAATCTTCTTAAATTTCCTGAGACTTGTTTTGTGACCTATCATACGATCTATCTTGAAGAAAGTTTCATGTGCACTTGAGAAGAGTGTGTATTCTGCTATTGTTGAGTGGAATGTTCTGTAAATGTGTGTAAGGTCCATTTGGTCTAAAGTATAGTTCAAATCCAAAGTTTTCATGTTAATTTTCTGTCTGGATGATCTATCCATCATTGAAAGTAGAGTGCTGAAGTCCTCTCCTATTATTGTATTGTCTATTTTTCCCTTCACATCTATCAGTATTTGCTTAATATACTTAGGTGCTTCAATGTTGGATGCATATATACTTAAGATTGTTATTTCCTTTTGATGAATGATCCCTTTCTGATTATATAATGATCTTCTTTGTTTCTTGTTACAATTTTTGACTTAAGGTCTCTTTTGTATAATATATGTATGGCTACCCCTGCTGTCTTTTGGTTTCTACTTGCATGAGATATCTTTTTTATCCCTTCACTTCGAGCCTATGTACATCCTTAGAGCTGAAGTGAGTCTCTTGTAGGCAGCATATAGTTGGGGACTGTTTTTAAATCCACTTAGCCATGCTATGCCTTTTGATTGGAGAATTTAAATCCATTCACATTTAGAGTAATTATTGATTGGTAAGGATTTACTAATGCCATCTTATTAATTGTTTTCTGGCTGTTTGTAGTTCCCTTGTTCTAACAGAACAAGATAGTTTGCATTCTTATTTTCATACTAGTCTTTGCAAGTCAGTAACTAATTTATGCTTATAGCAGACTTCAGTTCAGACTAGCCACACTTCATGTACTCAGTAGCCACATGTGGCTGCTGACTAATGTACTGCACATTGCAGGTCTCTACCTTTGTATATGCTGTTCCCTCCTCTGGTAATGCCTGTCCCCTCTATGTCTGCAAAATGAACTTCTTTTTTCCTTCAAGAGAAAGTTCAAACTTCTCCTCTGTGATTTATTCATTAATTCACTTAATAGACAGAATCAAGAGTGTGTTCTCTGGTACCAGACCTCCAGATTCCAATACCCTGGGCAAGTGACAGTAGTGTTTCTGTGCTTTATCTACAAAATGTGGATGACAATGGCACTCACTTAAACGAATGAGTTATGTAAAGTATTGAGAACAGCACGTGCAAATAAATGTTCAGTAATTGTCAGCAGTTGTTTCTATTGATGTTATTTATAAGACTCCATGTTAGACTCTACATGATAAGGACTAATAAGACTCATGACCTTCACTTAATGAGCTTTGAGCTAATTAAAGGCAATTTGTAATAGAAAGAAGTGTGAGGAAGTTTGCAGGTGCTTTTTAGTTATTCTCCCACCCAGCACTGTGTCTGGCACACAGTGAATATTCAGTATACATTTGAGGAATTAGTGGGTCCACTAAACAAAACATTTTCAGTATGAAAAATATGATTTTTTGTCATTTGTTCTCTCTTCTTTCTAGGAAGAATCAACAAATTCAGCCATCAGGAAGCATGCTTGACTTCAATTTTGTACTCTTGGCTAAAACATCTCTGCTGTTTTGGTTTGCACATAGATACAATAAAGATCACATACTTCATGGAGTTTTTATAATAAATGATAGCAATGCATTTACTAATAGCAAGCATTATCTTCGATAATTAATAGTTAGAGAGAATTCCTACTATTCCAAGAATAAACTTTAAAAAAATAAAAAGGACCATCTTCAGTTGATTGTTGCAGGCCTGTTTTTTCTTAGGCTAAGTAACTCCTGTTTATTTCTGGCTTAAACACACTTCAAGAGCAGCAGCTTGTTCTGACTGGAGACCAAATGGCTATGCTGTTATGTGTGTAGCTAACAGGTGACTCCCAGAGGATAAATATGCGGAGTGTGTATTTGGAGGGAGGCCATGGGGGACCAGAGGAGCTGGCTTAAGCCAATTGCAGAGAAAACATTTCACGGGTTCAGAGACACATCTGCCTGTGGCTGTTTATAAGTAAGTTGTGGCCCTGTTTGGCCTTAGGTGACACTTCTGCTTCAGTGCCTCTTCGAGAACAGCCCGTGAGAATGTGAGGAGGAGATTAGAAGCAAGGATTGCACATAACCATGAAAAAATTTCTGGAGCCCACACCTGCTGTATTGCAACGCTCTGCTCACTAGTCTGGCAATACAGGCATGGTCTCCTGGCTGTTGTCAGAGACGACTAACATGTGGTTTTAGTAACCCTCCCTGTCATTTCTGTCATGTTCCTTAGAAGGAAGGTATTTAACATATGGAACCACTTCCCCTTTTGACGCTCTGTAGGGTTATTGAGTTCAGTTATCTTGAAGGCAGATAACTTTAACCATGGGGAGAAAAGCCCCGTCATATTTCAGTAAGTAGCTTGAGAGATACTTAATTCTTCAGGTGTGGAATTTTTTGCAGCATGCATACTTGCAGGATATCCCAAATTTTTGACTTAACTATAGATGACTATGGAAATACTATTCTTAAAGTCGAGAGTTAGTACCGTAGATAATAAATTACAGCTATTAAAGAGAGAAAAGGCTTTTTTTTTTTCTGTGTAGCTGCTTATAATGTATTGCAGTTAGGTTGACACAATCAACTATTCAGACTAAATTTACATCCTCACAATGGGTTCCATCCAGTCGCAGCTATATAAACATTTACAAGAAAGCTGTATGCTCCAGGGCAGTGATCCTTAGGTGTGCCTATGGTGGGCTGTGATAGTCTGCTCATAGACCATAAAATGAATCAAAATGTTACTTTTCTTGTGTCTGTCTTATAAGGGCAAGCATGCAATTCCATTGATGCTTTTTCTTTTCAATGGAACTTGGAAATGGATAAGTAAAGTAAGCCATTGAGGTCTTTTTTTTTGGCTCTGTCAATACATGTTACAGTCAAAATTGTTTGAGAATCACTAGTCCACGGGAGCATTTCCAAATCAAAACCACATACAGGTCTAGGAACGCTGAATCTTGCGTCTTTACTTGGAAATGCACAGTGTATTTGAGTACGGTGGAGACTCCAAGTGGTCGAGGCAAATGTTTAATGTTGTTTAATTAACCTTTTTCTCCCGACTACTTTGAAGCAAAGCTACTTTTATTTCTTGTACTTGAAATACCTAGTTATATCTTAGAGATTAGTAGGATTGCAAGGAAAATAGTTTGGGAACTGGAGGCTTTGGGTAAATGAAGAAAACACAATCTAAATCTGTATACAGTCACAGCCAACCAGTCATAGACCCACAAACTTGGCTACATTAACTATAAAGTGTGACTGCCCCCTTTTCAATTTGTTGTTAGGTATTTTAAACTATGATTATTTTGAATGTGGTTGTTAAGGAATGTGTATTGAGACCCCAGTATTATCAGTGAAAGACCTACAAATGGCTACAATATATATGGCAATTTACATACACACACACACACACAAATACAAACACACACATGATTTCCTAGGGGAACAATTCACATTGTATTCTGTGTGAAAGGCACCCACCCCGTGGATTAAGTCATATATGTACCTATATGTTCGTGCATACACACATGGAACTGGGAAATAAAAGTGAATCCAATGAACATGTTTGACCAGAGTGGGGACTGAAACAGAAGTACAACTTTGTCTTACCCCAACAGGGCAGAGCTTCGGGAAGGCAATATCTCTCTGCTTCCACCCACTTCAAAACTATTTTCCATATGAATAACCTTCTTGTATGTGCTGCTGTTTAAAATAATTTAATAGATATTTTCTCTTCTCTTTGGGAAATACACCTTTAAGATTCACTCCATTGTCAAGGCAAA
Organism: Tapirus indicus; assembly: GCA_031878705.1. Lineage (NCBI taxonomy): Eukaryota > Metazoa > Chordata > Mammalia > Perissodactyla > Tapiridae > Tapirus > Tapirus indicus. The sequence continues at coordinate 42,997,548 of CM062927.1, forward strand.
GAGGAGCTTCTGATCAAGGATTTAAGATAGACTTAGCAAAAGATAAACTTGAAAGAGGGTTTTTTTTTTTTTTAAATTCAGACCTCTTTTTTTTTTTAGAGGAAGATTGGCCCTGCACTAACATCTGTTGTCAATCTTCCTCTTTTTTTCTTCCCAAAGCCCCAGCACATAGTTGTGTATCATAGTTGTAGAGTTGTAACTCTTCTATGTGGGACACAGCCTTGGCATGGCTTGATGAGCAGTGAGTAGGTCTGCACCCAGGATCCCAACTGGCGAACCTTGGGCCACCAAAGCAGAATGCACGAGCTCAACCGCTATGCCACCTGGCCTACCCTGAAAGAGGGTTTTTGAACTGGAAGTGCTGTAAAAAGTTCTTTCCACCTAGAGGGAACCAATATCCTGACTTTCATGTAGTTTCTTTCTTGCTTTACTTTTACCTCGTATTTATGCATCCCTGAAAAATATAGAATAATTTTCCTGATTTTGACCTTTATATAATTGGAATAATTCTGTATGATTTATTTACTTCTTGTTTATTGCATTTGACATTGTTTTTCAGATTCATCTATTCCATTGCGTGTAGTTCTAATCTGTTCATTTTCCTCGCTATGTATTATTCCCAAGTATGAGATACTACAATCTGTTTATCCATTCTACGATTGATCATATTTTGGTTTTTCCACTTTTTGAAAGAAGCCTGCATCACTGAGTGGCAGCTTGGAGGAGAGCCACCAAGAAGATCTGCCCAACTTGCACACGAGTGTGACATGAGTGAGAAATAAGCCTTTGCTGTCCTACACCACTGAGACTTTGGGTGTATTTGTTACTATAGAATAGCCTATTTTATCAAACATTCAAGGGAGTAAAAAAAATTTAGTTTAACATAAGCAGTTTCAGAGACTAGAAGAAGATAGTAAATTCCCTGGTTTACTGGCTGTAATAGGCAGAACAATGGCTCCCTGAGGATGTCCATGGCCTAATCCTCGGAGTCTGTGAATGTGTTACCTTACATGGCAAAAGGGACTTTGCAGATGTGTTTAGGTTATAGTCCTTGAGATGAGACATTATCCTAAATTATCCAAGTGGGTCCAATCTAATCACATGACTTTTTAAAAGCAAATAATCTTTTCTGGTTGCTATTGAGCAAGATGTGGCTAGGAAGAAGGATCAGAGAGATGTGACACAAGAGGACTGTGACCGGCTATTATTGGCTTTGAAGATAGAGGATAAGGGTTTCCAGGAAAACTATACAGAAGCCTCTAGAATCTGAAAATGACCCTCTGTTCACAGCCAGCAAGGAAACAGGAATCTTGGTCCTATAATCTCAGGGGACATTCTGCCAACAACCTGAATGAGCAGGAAGCGGATTCATCCCCAGAGCTTTCAAAACGGAGTGCAGCCCAGCTGACACCTTGATTTGATTTTAACCTGGAAAGACCTGTATCAGATTTCTGACCTCAGAACAGCAAGATAATAGATTTGTGTTGTTTGAGCCATAAGTTTGTGGTAATTTGTTATGGCAGCAATAGAAAACTAGCGTGTTGGTATGATCTTGATACCAAAACCTGGCAGGGACATCATAAGAAAGAAAAATATCAGGCCAATCTCATTTATGAACACAAATACTACACTAAACAAAACATTACAAACTAAGTCTAATAGTATATAAAAAGGAAAAAGCATTATGACCAAATTGTATTTATACCAGGAATGAGAGGTTGACTGAAAATTAATATAAATTCACCATATTGACAAATTTAAGTGATGTCCTCAGTAGATGCAAAATGGCATCTAATATAATTCAACATCCATTTTTAATTAATAAAGAAACTCTTAGAAAGTAAGGAATGGAGAGAACTTCCTAGGTTTGATAAAAATTATCCACAAAACCATACATTAAACTAAATTATACTAAATTGAGTCATATTGAAAGTTTCTTTTGAAATTGGGAACAAAACAAGGACAGCCGAGATCACCACTTGCATTTGGCACTGTACTGGACTCCCTACCCGGTACAGTACTGTAAGTTTTAAGCATTAGAAAGGAAAAAACAAATTATCTTTGCAGATGATATGTTTGCATATGTGGAAAATCCAAAAGAACATACAGATAAAATATAAGAATTTTAAATAAAATTCAACAACTTCTTTGTATAAAAAAATGTAAAACTCTATGTACTGGGAACAGACAAGTAACCAGTAGCACGTAAAAGACTTGGGGAAAATTGCAAAATTTTATTGGGAGACATTAAAGATACACCACATTCATCAATTGGAAAACCCAGTGATTTAAAGGTGTTAATTTTTCCTAAATTGATCTATTGGTTCAAGGACATCCCAATCAAAATCCCAGTTAAGAATATTTTTGACAGAACTTGACAAACTGATTCTAAAATTTATACAGAAATACGAAAGGCTAACAATTGAAAAAACACTCTTGCAGAAAAAGTAGGAGGACTTGCTCTACCTGAAAAAAACCCTACTATTTATTATAAAACAATAATATAATAGAAAAAATTATACTAGTTGCATAGGAATAGAAAAAATACACCATTGAAACAGAATAGAGAATCCAGACACATGTACACAGACAATTGACTTGCAACAAAGATAGCACTCACAACAAATTGCAGCAAAAAAGCAATTCCAGGTGGGTTGCTGGCTTATGTGTGAAAGTCAGTTATATAGCCTGGGTAGGATAGCATGGAAGAATATATTCATGCCCTCAGAATAGGAAAAAGATTTCAAAGAAGACCCCAAAAGCAATAATCATCAAGGAAGTGTCATTTGATGGTTTGCTCTCGGGTCATTTCCTACCCTTCTGCTCTTTTCTGTACGGTAGGGGGCTGGCTCTGGCAAACTAGGATGCCCAAGCTCTCTTGCCAGCTGGCTTCTGGCTGGGTTGAATCAATGGGATTCACTGGAAGGAGCTTGGTGGGAGGGAGGAATAAAGAAGCTCTCCTTCTTCTTTGTGGAGGTCTCTCTGGCTGTGACTTCATCTCCTCTGTGATTCTTGCTCCCAGACAGTCCCTCCTTCCTCGGTCCCAGGCAGCCCATGCTGGATTCAGCTCCCACCAGTGGTACCAGCTCCTCAGCTCTGGCCAAGCTACTTTTTCCTTTTGTCCCTCCAGCCCTTGGGATGGCAGCCACTTCCTGCTGGAGCTCATCTCCCATCGCATCCTCTGCTTGGCTTTTCAGCAATCCCAACACGTTGGTGACTAATTCTCCATATTAAATTCTCTCTATTGAGGCGTGTGGGGTGGTTCTATTTTCCTGGTTTTAGGACTGCCTGTTTTCCTGACTCTTCTCTGACCAACACAGGAAAAGATTGACAAATTCATATTATTTTAAAATTAAGAAATTCTGTCCACCAAGACAATGAAAAAACCAACATATAGACAGAGAAAATATTAAATATCTTTAACTAGATTGTATAATGCAAGGCCAAGAATAATTTTTAAAATACTCTGAAAAACCAACAGAAAATGTGCAAAGACTTCGCATCTGCAATCAATAAGGTCTCATGTAACCCAACAAAATTTTACCCTTTCCAATAAAAAGGAAATAAAGTCGTCTTCTCTCTTATTTTTTTCTGTTGCAGATATTGGCTGGCAATCAGTCTTTAGCTCAATGTCTATTTAATATTCAGCCACAGTGTGCTTTTTCTGAGTCACCTTCACCTGTGAAGGTATTCCTGGGGACAATTCACTCATTAGCAAGCAGATAACAGACCACTGTTCACAGTTTGATGTTTTCTTTCAATCTTTTTAATCTAAATATATAAATATAAATATATACACACATATATATATTTAGAGAGTGAGAGAGAAAGAACGAGAATGAGTTATTTTAAAATGGAGAACAGGTTTTACTTAATTTTTTTTTTGGAAAATCTTAAATCTTAAATGGGCTGCCTAATGTTCTATTGTGTGTAGTTTAATCATTCTTTTACTCTTGATAATTAAGGCTGTGTAAAACATGTGCAACATCACAATGGCTATATTTGCGCACAAATCTTTGCCTAACAAGTTTCCAGGGGATGCTTATGCTGCTGGTCCAGGGACCACACTTTGAGAACTGTGGCCCCAGCAGGATTGGGGGTGGAGATGTCTCTTGCCAGGGGTGCTTTACCACCCCTTTGGGTTCCCCTTAACCTGCCCACCCCTTGTAAAGGGACCTCAGTTACACTGTTTGAGGGGGCCATGTAGTCCCGCTAGGCCTCTTGACTTGTCTTGTGCCTTTAAAGAGGTTTAAAGACATCCACTGAGAAGACCTCATGCAAACTGCCATTTAAAAAAGAAAAAAAAAGATAAGGAAAAATAAAAGCAAAAAGCTGGCCCTCGTAACTCTGAGTCACCAAGGCCAGCAAGAAGCACACTGACCACACACCACCTCTGCCTGCAGGTAGAGCCTTTGAGAGAGACCAGGCGGGCAGACACCCTCCCTGGCCTGGGCCCCGATTCCCCCAACTCTCTAGTCCCGTCCCTGTTTGAACATCATGCAACTTGAACAAAATCAGGTCCCTTTTGAGGGAAGGTTTTGGTAGAGGTGGGTTGGCTACAAAAGAGGGACAGTTATCAGAAGGATAGCCTGCGGGTGTCAGATTGAAGCCCCTCATCGCCACCCCCCGGCTTCTCCAGGGGGTGTCCAGCCTTTAGACACTTCCCTGCCTCCCACAGCAGATGGAAGGCTCTGGTCATGGAGTGACTGGTGGCCAGATGACACACAGTGTCTCCTAGGGGCTAAAACTTGAAAAGCATGGAAATAAAAGTTGCTTATTATTTCTATAGGCATTTGATGTTTGGTTCTTGACAATGAAAAAAATGTCCCCAAATGATGACTGAATACAAATATTCCCAATTCCTTCTGTGACTTCAATTACTGTTTTCCTGATATAGATTCTGTCTTTTAAAAAAGTTTTTATTAAAAAACATGTGAAAAATTATTCTCCGAGACCTCACGTTTCAGACAGAGAGAAAGGGTTCCTACAAAATGGATGTGCACCAAATTCGCCCCTCGACTGTTTGTCTAAACATGGAAATCGTGCACTACACCAAGGCATAGCTTCCCTCCCAAACAAGTGCATTCCTTGCTCCAACTGGATGCCGTGTTTGTCATAAAAACACAAGCATTCCAACCAAACTCTTTGACAGGTAGCTGTAAATGATTCAAACCAAATACTCTTGCTACTCTGGAAGTGATAGTAGAGTCTGGAATTCATGCATGGCTTTCCTGTCTTAAGCCTTGGAGCACTACCCTTTCACATCCTGACAGATGACGTTGTTGAAAAGCATTTTTGGGAAGCAGTGTCCTGGGGCTGTAACGGCCACAGTGCTGCCGAAGGCACATTACTCCTTTTCTCTGTGGGCAGGTTTTTTTTCTCCTTTTGCTAATTTCCCTACTCAGGGACACTGTCTCTCCTCTCAGAATGTGTCCTCAAGAAAGGATCTGAACCTTCTGAGGTATAAAGGATATGGTTTCCTCCTAGAATTGCTACCCTGCTGTAATGATGAAATTCTAAAAGTTGAATTTCAGGTGGGAGAATGAGGTGATTTTGGGGGGTAAGGAATTCTTACTGTGGATGTCCTTGAAATCTTATACGTCAGTGACTCAGACCTGTCCATCTCCATACAGTCTGAGAATCTGGATCAGCACACATCTCTGTTTTTCACTGTCCAAACACCATTGTACACACTGGAACAGACAAGAGCTCTCCATTGGGGCAATATGTTGTTGACATCTACAACAGCCCAGATTCTATGCCCCTTGTGATGTTAATCTTTCCAGAAGCTTGTGAAGTCCCTTTCCCATGCTTAGTTTCTGACTTGGTCATTCTTGAGCCAACAGGTACCATTAGGAACTGTGTTTGAATGCACTTCCCTCAAACTTCCATGCCATCTCACTTGCTTGCCTTGCTTAAAAACAAAAAGCAGGGGCCGGCCCGGTGGCATAGTGGTTAAGTTCCCGATCTCTGCTTTCGTGGCCTGGGGTCCCGGCTTTGGTTCCCAGGGGGACCAATCTTCCTCACCAAAAAACAAACAATAAAACCAAAAAAGAACCTCCTACGTTTTCTCCTGGCCAGCACCTCCTTTTGGCCTGTTTGCATGAGAGAATGTGGCATTTATCTTCTCTCTTTAACGGGCACCACTATTTCTTTTAGGATGGATATGCAAGCAATTGGCCATTGACTTTCTTTCTAATTACACACTGTAGAGCATTATATGTCATTTTAAGAGTTAGTAAGTCTGCTGCTAGGCTTACAATAAATATTTTTTTACTTTACTTTCAATGGAATTGAAGACTTCTAATTTCTAATTCCTTTTTCTCTTCCTTTTTAACAAAATAGTTGATAAATCAAGGTGGTTTCTTGGTCAAAACCTTAACTAATGAGTTCTTAGAAAATTCAAGAGTAATTCCATCTACCTATTTTGGAAACACTATGGAATTTTGTAAAAGTTTTTGTCTCTAGATGTTTCCAATTTTTCTTGTCCTAAAATTCTGAAGTTACTTATTTCTTGTGTTCTTTCCTATTTGATAAAAATATATAGTGATGGCAGGAGGGGGCAGGGGGAGGCAGGGAGAGAATGACTATTTATGCCTAACTTTCTCTCAATTGGCTTTGGCATTTGCTTTGGTCATTGGAGTCCTAATCGCTCCTGGTGCCTGGAGAGGCAGCATGACTGAGAGTCCACGGTGCTGGTTTTGGAGCACAGGGTCAGTGCAGCTGCAATCCCAGATCTTCAGCTTCCTGCCTTTGCCTCCTTGGGTGAACACTTGAACTCTGATTCCCAGTTGCATCATCTGTCAGATGGAGAAAAGTCCACGTCCCTCAAAGGAGTGCTGTGCGAAGTATCTGTGTGGTGCTCTGGGCACAGCGACTGGCCAAATCCAGTCTTCATAGATCTCACTCTGGTCCCTTAGCTCCTGTCTCAGGGCTGGAAGTGCAGACACCTGAATTTCAGTCCTGGCGAACTCACCAACAGCCAGGGCTCTGGTGGATCATTTTACTTCTCTGAACCTTTGTTTCGTCCTCGAGTAGATGGAGGGGAGGGCTGTGCTGTCAGGAGGGCCAGTTCAGCCTTCAGAGCCCCAGAACCCCAGGCCATGTCTCATTTCCTGCCTGCCTTTCTGCATCTGTGACCCATGACTCTTTCCCCTGCACCTGGCAGGCCTACCTGTTTATCTCTTCTACAACTTCCCTCCTCCTTGGTCAGCCTTCCAGGTCTTTTCTTCCTTCCACTCACACTATCCCTACCTCCTCTTCAACCTCACCCCCACCCCTTAAAGTGCTCTCTCTCTCTCCTTTTGATTCTCTCTTTGAATGACCTGTATGTACCAGGCAAAATTGATGGGACTGGAAAATCTAATATCCCCCACCATAAAGCATCATAGTTCTCCCGACAGCTGAGACCAACAGAGCTGTTTTCACAGATGACTGAATGGAGCTGATTTCCCTTCTCACCAGCCCCTGAGCTCTAGAAGTTCCCTTAGGTATGGGCTCACCCTTGGCTCTTTCTGTCCAAATGGCACTGATCAGGCTTTAATTGTCACCTCTGATATTACAGTATCTGGCAACTCGACAACCATCTTCCTTGAGTTCCTATTAAAGTTCTGGTAAAAAGTTCTTACTTTGGCTTCTCTCTGAATTTTAAGATAAGATCTCTAAATACTTTTTCCCATATGTAGTATATTTTGGCATTTCCCCTCCCATCTGTCAGACAATTGTAGTCCCTTCCTCTCTCTAAGGTGTGCAGGAAGAGGCTTCCCGTCTCCCCGCCAACCATCTTTTTTCTTTTTGTCTATTTTTTTTTGCTTGCTTAGATTTATAGTAATTATCTTCATTTATGTGTTTGATTTTTTTTTAATCATAACTTTTCAGCAGGGTCAAAGACAGATGGGTAGGAGTTTGCCAAGTGAACAAAAGAGACAAGCATTCTGGACAAGATATCACAGTTAGAATTCGAGATCCATCTCTGCTATTATTTAAATGTGGTTTGATCCTCCACAAGTTACTTGACCTTTGGAGCTTCCATATCCCCACCTGTAAAATCTTTTTCATGTCTATCTCGGGAAGAATAAATGGGACAACATAAAAATGTAATTCAGTGAACAGGAGCATGGATTCGAACGCAGGCTGTTATAACTGTCACTAAGGAAATTGGAGATAGGCTTCACTGGCATAGACCTTGAGAATTTCACTTCTAGATAAGAAAGTCTGATTACTGCAAAAAGTCTCCTCACCTAAGAGCTTTATTCTGGCTGCTGGACCATACTCAATCAGTAAGCGGGGAAAACGGGAGACATATGAGTGAACCTAGTCAAGATCAGCCAAGCCTAGCCCACATCAGCAGAACCAACTGGTCAACCCACAAACTTGAGCTAAAATTTTTGCTCTTTTAAGGCACTAAATTTTAGACTGTTAAATATTATGTAGCAGTAGATAATTAATATACTATGTCTCTAGTTTCTTGCCACCTCAGCCAGCCACAATACCAAGGGTTGTGATCACAGCCCCCAGGTCTGCATATTGTCTCTCCTAAAGGCCCACAAAGCCCCCCAGAGACAATCCTAACTGTGTACATTAGGGAAGGAGATGATAAACAAATGTCAGCAGGAGTTAAACTTTTCTCTTTGGAGTAGGCTCTGATGGAAAAGTATAAAGCATTGTAAGCATCTGAAGCATAAGCAGTAATGGAAGTATTAAAATCTACCAGACTTGCTATAAATTTGCTTTCCATCACTCCAAATGTTTTAAATAGGAAAATTTGGAAATTAAGTGAATTGTAGAGCTAAACAATTTTAACAGATCTGATGGAAATTTAACTTTTTGGTCCAACTAGAAACAGATAATTAATAGTTATATTTGAGGATAGTTGCAAAATCATAACCAGAAGGGATTTAATGTTAAATAGAATCTACCATTTTGAAGCCTTGGTCACATCTGAGTGTGCTGGTCACTCACCTCCTCTTCATATGACAGAGTTGGGCGTGCAGGCGGCAAGACTTAAATGACCTCTCAGGACAACGTGTGCATCGGAGAAAAATGGACATGGTTACTGAAGCAGACCTTCCCCCAACAATGACTATTTCATCTTCCTTCCTTTTATACAGTATGTAAAAGGAAAGTGAGCTATCCACTTTCAGGGCTGAAAGCAATCTAGAATTTGTAGGAAGGAGTTAAATTTTCTAGGTGCAAATCAGTTACCTGGCATCAATTTTATTGTCACCATGGGATGAGAAGGTGTATCCACTTGCTGCTTTATCAATTTATGTCATGGCCCATAATTCTACACCATAACATGTTGTATCAAATCGTTTCCTCACTATCATAGGCATGTCAAAGACTCTCTCAAGGAGACGGAGATACCTTGCTCCATTGTACCTAATCAAATACACATTTCAGTAAGAGATTAAAACTTTCATAAAGGTTATGATTCTTTTTTTTATTAGTGTGATCTAATCCAGAGGTATTCTAGTTTGTGAACAAGTAAGTACCTTTAGTAGTTCCAGTATGGTTTTCCTGAAGCTGTAGGAAAAATCAGGTTGGATAAAATATTAAAACAAATTTATGGGGGAAAACTAGAAAAGCTCTTGACAGATGAGCAATAAACAACTTCTATTTCTCAGATTTTCCAATTACTTTTTGCTAATCCTTTTCAGTTATTCCAGAATACTTAGAAAGAAAAGATTGTGTTAAAAACACTGTCTTACTTTTAAATACCTGTCTACATTAGCTTTTAGTTTTTATTTGCAAGTAAATGCTCCTGATAATTGTAGAATAACTTATGCTCAGCACTGGAAGAGAAATCAAAGATTATATAGAACAACTACCTAAAGTTTAAATCCTTTCTGCCACCTCCAACTAATGGTCATTTAATTTCTGTTTGCACACCTGAAAAGATGGGGAGCACATCACCTAGCATGAATCCCATTACCTCTTTGGCCATTCCTGACCATTTGGAAGCCCTTCTATTCGTTGAGCTGAAGTAAGTTTCCTAGAAACTTCCAGCTATCAGTTATTGTTCACAGAATTATCAAATGCCAGAACTAGAAAGAACTTTCTGAATGTCATATTCCAGTGTTTTCCAGACTGCAGAAACTACTAGTGGGTTATAAAAACCAATTTAGTAGGGCACAATGACCATTTTATAAAAATGAAACAGAATAGCACATCAGAGTACAACACTTGTAGCAAGGATACATTTCATTTTGTAAGACACTAATACAGTTTACCGTCATTTTGCAGGTAGATATGTTAGACTCAGAAAAGTAAAAGGACTTGTCCAAGATCCCACAACTGGCCGGGGGGAAAGTCCAGCTGGGATTCTCTTGACCTGCTAGTCCTCTTTCTGCTACAACATCAAATGCCTGGGGTCTTGATGAACAAGTCTAATTCCTTTTCCGTATATTGGTCCTTCAAATATTAGCTAGCCCTTTTGCCTCCCATTAAGTTTCTCTTCATGAGAAATATTCCTGTTCTTAAAAACAATGCCTCAAACGAAATGGTTTTGAAGCCCTTAATCATTCTCATTTGCCGTCTTCTATCTATGCTTCAAATCGTTTCTACCCCTTTTTAAGTGCTGTACTCAAAACTGAAAAAACATTTAGATGTGTTAATGTGGTCATTGTCTCCGTTATTCCAGACACTGTGCTTCTTTAAAGGCAATCTAAGCTTGCATTATCATTTTGGGAAGTCCTATCATATCATTGAGTCTGACTGAGTTTATTTTCAATTCAACCACCTAATTATTTTTACTTGTGAGGAGAATGAGAGAAGGGAGTGAGTCAGGACAGCAAGGAAGGAAGCAAAGAAACTGGCCTTTATTAGGTGTCCACCATACCCCAGGTACTTTCACAGTGTAAATCCCCTTCTCAGGAGAATTTTGTGCATCATTTTGTAGATAAATAAGCTGAAATTAAGACTGGGATGTCAAGAAACTTGCCAAGATCACTTCAAATGTCAGAACCAAGGATTGAAAAGGGATTTGAATATGGTTTGTTGTTTTACTATATCACCTTAACTCTCTCCACTGTGAACTTAGAAAGTTGGTTGACAGGTATCTTATTTTTCTCACTGTACAAAGGTGTCTGGGCAGGGGGTGCCCCAACATTCAGTGTTCTGGTACATTGCGAAGAGTTCTAATTCTGTTGCCTGGTACTGTCCTGATGACGCCTTAAGAGTTCTTTGTTTCCCTAGGCCCGGCTTACTCAGGCTTTCTCCCACTATTGTGTTCCTACCCACAATCAGCTCCCTTGGGGACTTTAGCTTCTTTCTCATGGAATTTATTCCAAACAAATACAGCATTTTCCTTTCAAGAACTTCTAGTGAATATAATTTTCTCCCTCTCATTATGCCATTTTAAAATTTTATGTTATTACACAGTATGTAAAAGGAGACCTTTTCTGCCTCAGTTTTGGCTGAGTCTACAAAAGCTGTGAATAATAAAGTAGGCACCAAATACCCAAAAATCCTAGAGAGAGAGATTAGAGCTCATATGCAGAATGCAGACTACACTAAGAGCTAATGGAAGTCTAGCCAATGCTAGTCCATCCCTCGTCATGAGGGCATGAGAGGAGGAGGGCTGTTGCAGTTCTCGGGCACTGACTTCCTGCCCCCATGCAGAGGGAAGTGGATTCATCTCTCAGTTCAAACTGTGGAAAGGAGCTTTAAGGCACCCCATGGAGTTTGGGAACCTAAGAGGTAGTGTCAGACTCTCACCAGGAAAAGTCTGAGGGCAGGAGGGCATGCGCAGGTGAACAGGAGGCAGCAGGGCTTTAGCTGGAGATGGCTGCTCACCCCCTGAGCAAGGGCAAAGGTCTGTGCTTTCCATGGCCCAGGTGTGGACCCTGCAAAAGGAAACTGGTCGAGGTTGTCTTGTCCCGGTGAGTACTTTGTCCAAATGAAGACCTGGAGGATAAACAGAAGGGCTGACACCATAATCTCCTGGGGATAGGGGAGGAGTCTTAACTGATCAGCTGTGAGAAAAGCATTTCCCAGTCAAGGGACCTGCAGGTGGAAGTCCCCAGCAGGGGGGTCTCTGAGGGACCCACAAAAGCAGCCCATGAAAGAGAATTAGCTTTGAGCTTGCATCATGCTCAGAGAGTACCAATGATGATGACCAGGTACCAGTCAAGACAGAACTCTTCAGCCTCTATTCCTCTTTTCATTCCACGTGTGCCATCTCCAGAGGGACTAGAAACTGGAGGGACCACAGCTACTGAGTCGGATTGGAGCTAGGAAATAGTGAAGAAGCTGACCCACTCATTCCATCATTCCAAACTTCCAAACCCAAATCAGACCTGAGTTGGTTGGGGGTAGGGAGAAGCTTTAATTGGGTAAGAGTTCAAAGTTTTGGTAATTACCCATGACTGGACTGGGAGTTGTGAGATTATTAAGCTGGCCTAAACATTTGCATGACTTAGTGAAGTAACTATTTGATTACTTTCTAAGAGTGAAATGCTATAGGACAGGTCCACAATTTCATCCAGAGATGGTAAAGAATGGGTCAGTGGAGCAAGTTTAGAAAGGAATGGTGAGAAAAAATTGAAATTAAGCTTGTTTTTGTTATGCATTATCAATACCAGTTGTTCAATTAGCAATGACCAAAATAGAAATGTGATAGCCAAGAAAGATCTTTTGGGATTTCATTTTTTTCTTTCCATGTGTTTGCTCTCCCATCCAGTTTCTTATCATTCACAGATTTGATAAGCCTTTCCATTAGAGTTGCAAGGAGTTATTTCATAGGCTGGCCACTGGCATTGCCATGACACTGTCTTCTAGTTGAGTTGTAAGGACAGGCTGCTGGGTGACGATGAATGAATTCCACTGGAGAGATCCTGTGTTTGCATAACACACTAATCACAAACAGGGGTCTACTTGCTAAATTATGAAATGCTATAAATGTCAGTACTAACATGACTTTTCTTATCATTTTTGCCACCACCTGGGTATAGTTTGAATACCGGTTTATAATGATTACAAACCAGGTGTCTTAGTCCATTCGGGCCGATATAACAAAATACTACAGACTGGGTGACTTCTGAACAATGGAAATGTATTTCTCACAGCTCTGGAGACTGGAAGTCTGAGATCAGGGTGCCAGCACGGTCGGGTAAGGGCCCTCTTCCGGGTCAGAGACTTCTAGGCATATTCTCACATGACAGAAGGGACTAGGGAGCTCTGTGGGGTCTCTTTTATAAAGGCACTAATCCCATTCATTAGGGCTCCACCTTCATAACCTAAGTACCTTTAAAGGCCCCACCTCCTAATATCATCACATTGGATATTAGGATTTCAATATATGAATTTTGGGGGGATACAAACATTCAGACCATAGTGCCAGGAAACATTTTACAAACTCTCCATTCCTTTTTGTGAAGCAATAGTAGTAAAGTCACTAAATATACAATCTTGACTATTATTTTAGCTGAAAGTATTACTTTGGGGGAGTAAGTGGCTATTTTAAATTTATTCGAAAGTAAGTATTATTTGTCTGTTTCTTGACTGTAAAATCTGTTATGTCAAGGATCACAACTTTTACTTAATTATACTCAGTACTTGGCAAAGTGTTCTGGGCATGCCCTGAAGATGGGGCCAGCCCAGTGGTGTAGCGGTTAAGTTGGCGCACTCCACTTCAGCAGCCTAGGGTTCATGGGTTTGGATCCCTGGCATGGACCTACGCACCGCTTATCCAGCCATGCTGTGGCAGGTGTCCCACATACAAAGTAGAGGTAGATGGGCACAGCTGTTAGCTCAGGGCCAATCTTCCTCAGGAAAAAGATGTTAGCTCAGGGCTAATCTTCCTCACCAAAAAAAAAAAAAAAGATGGTAATAGGAATTCCACATTTAAATGGAAACCCATAGCTCTCAGCCCTATTCCGTCTCACTCAGAAAGTCACTCAAACTCATGTGCTTGCTTCCTTTAAATCATGTCAATATCCCATTCCAGACAAACTACAACATTGAATACTATTTGAAGTTCCATTAGGAAGGGCAAAAGTTCTTCCTTAAGAAGACATTATTACTGAATTTCAGAAAGGTGCTGTTCAATTTCAAAGCCCAGTCTTACACAAATACAATCTTAGAAAACACAATCCTAAGAAACTGCAAATATCACTGGACATTTTAATAGAAGCTTATTTTTCTTCATTTGAAAAGATTCTTTTTCATATTTCATTTACATTCTAGTTTGTTGTCTTAATTGTGTTCTCTCAAAAGTGGACACCAAGACAAGGACTGTATTGCAGGTTGTTTATTTGAAAGTTGGGCCCAAGAGGTACCAGAAGGAGAGTGAGGAGACAGGGAAGGAATGGCAACCAAATCAGAGTGTGAGTGAGCTCTAGTCCCCAGGGGCTTAGGGCATCAGGAAAAGCAGATAACCTCAGAGTTATCTCAACAAGGATGTGAGGAATTTGTCCACCGGCCCTGTTGGGTGCTTCCAGGGACAATCACCCTCTGGCAGTTCTGGTCTGCCTTGGGTAGGCTGAGAGTCAGAACAAAAGGGCCCCCAATCAGTCGCAGGTCTTTGTTTTGAGCAGACTCAGATCGTAGAGGGAAATGGCGAGGGGACCTGGGCAGACACTGACAGCATTTGCTACACTTGGGCTGATAAGAAATTAAAAGTCCCTGCTAAAATGGGGAATGGTGCCTGCTCGAAATCATGAGACACTCAGTTTCGAGTTGATATCGCCTTTCTTGAGGTGAATAGAATGGGCAAATGTCATGTTGAGAAACCAATACATTTGGATAAATGAAGGTCATTAAGATCAGATGACACTTTGTGAAGGAAATTAAATCTGCAGGGTGAAACATCACAGGATCCCACATAAGGAAATAAAAGAGGCTAAGCCAGGACTAGGGTTAGGTCTGAGCTAGAGGAAAAGAGGACCGTCTGGGAATGCCTGAATGGGTGTCTGTGGATCTGTAAACCCTACACTCAAAAGAGGTTGAAAAATTGGAAAGATTTTATATCCCATTGTGCAGATTTGGTGAGAATATTTTTTATTTTAAATATATATTTAAGAGTAGGACAAATTATAAACACACTGGAAGTTTTTTCTCCTCTATGATGACCTGTGAATTTGAATCTTTGCTACTTTTACAAACTAACAAATGTCCATGAGCAAATGCTCGATTCATTGCCACGGTAACATCTAGAAATCTCTGCTCTGTCCTTTGAACAACTGTAGCAACCCAACAATCTAATTTGGTGCCTCATAAATGATTGCGTTCCAGCTCCTGACATTAATTTTTAAATTCTACGAAAACACCAGCTCACAGGATGTTGTGTTTTTTTTCCCTCCAGTATTTCTGCTGTTCCCCAGCTGTTTGAAACATGTTGTGGCTTTGACTTCTTCAAACTACCTCCTGTGATGAAGATTACCTTAATTGCTTGTTTGTGGAACATTCAGTCAGAGACAGAATATGCTGTAACAATTACCAATAGGTGAAGGCTGACATTTTACATTCGTTGTTATTCCTTTAACTGTTTCTTATGACTTCATGTTTGGATTTTTTTTGCCTGGAAGTCAGAATATCCTTTGAAGTTTTGTCATCACAGTTGCATCATCCCCCTAAAGGGCCACATCATGGTCAGAGGAAAAGCTTGTTTCCTTTCAAACAACATTCAACCATTTATTGAACACCTATTGTGTACCAGACACCAGTCTTTACGTAGGGGACACAGATGTGAATGTATCAAACTGGATCTTGCCTCAGTGTTATCTACATTCTAGTGTTGGAAACAGAAAATAAACATGTAAACAAATTAATCTGGGAGGTAATTTCACATGATGACAATGCTATTAGCAAAATAGAGGAGCAACCAATGTTATCTTTTTTTGGCATATTCTCTCCCCAGAGCTATTTTATGCACATATAAAAAGTGCAAATATATATTCTATTTTCCTTCTTTTTAAGCTCAAATGGTAGCATATGATATATACTTTTTCCTGCCTTACCTTTTCTACTTAGCCGTGTATCTTAGAGATCATTCCTCATCAGTACTTAATGAATTCTTTGTTGTTGTTTATAAGGCTACGCAGTATTTCATTGTGCGGTGGTGCGTAATGTATTTCACCAGACTTCTCTTGATGGATATTTAGGTCATTTCTAATCTTTTGCTTTTACAACCAATGCTGTAATGAGTTTCCTTTTATATAATTGTGAATATCCTTTTACATGATTTTGCACATGCAAAGGTATAACTATTGGGTAGTTTCCAAGAAACAGAATTGTTGGATCAAAGGTATGTAAATTTATAATTTTTAAGAGAATGTCTTTTATGTCATAAGTTTTATGACTAGGTAACATGCACACATAGTAAATCTTTAAAAGGAGCAAAACTGCTTATGATGCAAGTACAGTCCTCCTCACACCTCTTTCTCCTAGCACCAAATTCACTTCTCCAGAAACGACTTGTTTCTTGTGTATCATTTCAGAGACATTATATATATGTATATGTATTATATAATATATATTATTATAATATACATACATACACTTTATTGCCTCATCACTGCATTTCAGCCATGTGGCATCATTGCTCTGGACATCATTGGGAAAAGTGTTGATTCCATTGACTCTCCCTATGCCTTTGTTCTGAGGGAAGAGCAGCTATGGGTCTGAAGTCCTATACTGTCCTAGGCCGTGATTGTTGAACCTGTTCCAACATGTCCTTGTTTCCTTTTGTGCTAGGTACATATCAGTCATTCTGGGATCCTCCTTAATTATCATCCTAAAGATTCCCTCAGCTGTGTGTGTGTGTGTGTGTGAGTGTGCTGTTTCTTCTATCACCTGTGTCCTATGAAGTCTTCTTTAGTGGTTTATTCTCACCTATAAGTGGTACACAGCCTTCAATAGCTCCCTGAGACAGAGTTTGTGGGAGGTAAATTTTTTCAGACATTGAATGTCTGAAAATGTTTTTATTCTATCTTCTCACGTAATGGATTGTTTGGCTAGGTACAGAATTCTAAGAAAGAAAATAATTTTTTTCAGAATTTTGAAAATATTCTTCCATTTTCTTCGAACTTCTAGTGTTGCTCTTGAAATCCAAAACAATTTTAATTACTGATACTTTGTAAGTGAACTTCTATTTCCTCTCCGGAACCCTTAGGATCTTCTTATTGATCCCTGTGTTTTGTAATTTCACAATGATGTACCTTAGCAGGGGTCTGTTTTTACCCATTGTGCTGAGCATTAAGGGGCTCTCTTAATGTGGAAAAATACATTTTTCAGATATTGGTAATTTTCTTAAATTTTTTTCATTGAATATTTCCTCCCTCCACTTTCTTTATTCTGTATTTCTGGATTTCCTATTATTCAGATGTTTCAACTTCTGAACTAGTGTCTTCCAATTTTGTTAACTTTTTGTTCTTATTTTCTGTCCTTGCCTTTTACTCAAATTCTGGGAGATTTTCTCAATTTTACCTCTGAAGATTTCCATTGATATTTTTCTCCTCTGCTTTCATATTTTTAATTTCAAAAACTTTTGTTTGATCTCTGAATTTTTTTTATTATACCATTCTGTTCTTGTGTCATGGTCACCTTGCAAGCAGATGTCCCGCCATCTCTTTGCCCTCTCTCCCAGGGAAAGATGAGCACGATACAGTCTGAAACTATACATATAAAAGAAAGTTGAAGTAGGGGATTGTGATGGGAGACTGGGAGCTAGAAAGCTTGGAATTTTGGTCAGGGACTGAGATTTTAATAACTAGATTAAAAAACTACTAGGCTCGATTAAGTTCACTGGACTAGAATAGACCAATTTGTCTTTTTTAGCTGGGCTAGACATTCAAAGACAAGAAAATATATGCAACTATAAAAACAAAAATAAGCCTAATGTTTATACATATATGAGGAATGATTCTCTAATCACACCTGTTTTTCATATTAGTAGGTTTTTGAGTGATGTTGAAGTTCCTACCTACCTGTCATGGAGCAGAGATGCTATGAGATTCCTTACTTATGGACAACTGTGACAAAGATGGGTGGCTGACCAACAAGTGTCCCTGTTCTCCTTTCAAGTGGCTGATCAGGTAGGGTCATCTGATTAATTCCCCCCAAAGTGTGTGAGCAAAAGCAATACATGCCATTCTCATGTATCACCACCCCATATCACCACCAGTCTGAGGTGTTAATATTGGGTGCTTATCCTCTGTGCTCATTCCCTTCCCTATGAAATCTTTGCTACAGGAAGGAGGCAGCCTGGATCCCCGAGTAATCACTTGGAATAAAACCTCATTTCAGATTGAGTCATGAGCAAAAAATAAACTTTGAAAATTGTGTTAAGCCATTGAGATGTTAGGGTTGTTTTTTATAGTAGTCTATCCTGATAAATACGTACATAGACATATTTTGTCTACTTACTTCAATAGCTGAAGCTACTGGGACTGCTCCTTGTGTTACTAAGATTGCCACCTGTGACAAACATCACAAATATTCTTACATCTAGCTGTACATTAAGTTTTGGAGGCACTTTTTACAAGGCTGCTACAGTGGAGCTATAACCCACTGTAAAAAAAACACACACACAATATATTAAAGTCTGGACTCATACCAACAGATAAAACAGAAAATTATCCTCACCACCCAAGAGGCTTATTCACTTCACAGAACATCCATCTTACCATTAAAAAAAATCAGGCTTCCTTAGGACACTTGGAAATATAACTTAACTTAACAAGCTGTGTATTACTTACATGCAAGGCCCCCAGCTCATGCTCCTGTGAACCATCCAGTTCCCTTGGAGTAACTGGGAACTGATACTCCAGAGGCCTCAGCAGGGCCATTCCTGCTCACTTGACATTCCTTCCAAGCGCTCATCCCATTGGCAGGTAACACTACAGAATACACCTCTCATGCGTGCAAACTGGGCAAGAACACTGAGAATTCCCAACCACCTCAGACTCAGAACACCCGTTTACCTCTTGTGGGACTTTGGGTTCTAGATCCCTTCTCTGGATCATCTCTGGAAGCCCTCTGGTATATGTTACTTTCCAGAACATCACAGAATGTGCTCACTGCATTTCCCTTCAAAAGTCATCCAAGACACGCCCTCTTAGCATTTGTCCCACTCACTCCCACAGGCTTGCTCCACAAAAAGCAAGCCCTTAGCTCTGGACAGAAGTAAGAAAAGTCTCTTAAAACCTTCTCACCTCTTCTCTCCACTTTTTGACTCTCTTATTTTGGGAGAGGCTGAAGAAGTAAAAGGAATTTCCAAATTCCAGTGGGTTAATGGACATTCCAACTTTCCCGAACCTTAGAAACAGATCAAGGCATTTGTGGGTAATGTTTGAGTCTGACGATATTTCTAGAAATCTACCTATTGTAAAATATGTACAACTGTTAATAGTAACAGTTAATATTTATTGAGCACTTACAATGTGCTTAGTACTGTTTGACTGCTTTACAAATATTAACTCATTTAGTCCTCATAATTATTCTTTACACGTTTAAAAAGCAATGGTTAATTGCCCAATAAATGTTGACTGTTTTCATCCAGTCTGCTTTATCCAGATGGTCCCTTCCTGTCATCATGATTCTTCTGTCCTGGGGAATCCATTCATTTCTGGGTTTCTGACTCATAGGCCTTGCTCATCTGGCCTTTGATTAAACCAGGTAGTGACAATTAATTATAATTGTTTAGATTCTCTGTCTGCAGTCTCTGCCACATTCTCTCCCACATCACCCCCTTCCCTTCCACACATCTTTTCCCTTGGTTGTAATAAAAGTATATACCATACACATGATTTGTTGTTTGCACAATAATTTTTAATATCATAGAATCGTAAGCTTTTGGAAGTAGAAAGAACCTCATAAAGTGTTTTGTTTTTTGCAGGTATAGAATCTGGGCTCATAGAGATGAGGTTACTTGCCCAAGACTATATAGTTGGTTTAATTGTTTAGCCACTACTAGACTTCAGAAAGGTTGCTTCTGAGTCCCTCCTTGTCATTCCATGCTCAGGAAAAGAGAAAAAGACCTTCATCTTAAAGCTTGTTTCAAACCATGAAGTGAGTAAAAGGAAAGTCAATTTCTCTCTCTCTTTTTCTCTATTCTTCCATCTATCCTTCATCATCTAAACTGCTTAGGTAAGTTTTTTCAAAGTGCAGCTGGGCATAACTTTCATTTGATCATACCTGTCATATTGGCAATATGGCATTTAATATGGAAGTATCCATTGATCATGTGACTACAATAGCTGTTTGTTTATAAATGATGAAAAATGCAATGGGTGTTCACAAAAATTGCATACATTTCTGTGCATGTTGTTATTTAATCCCACAATTTTATACTTTTTAGGGCATTTGTTTACCTTTTGCGGGAACTCTAAGAAGCCATATAGGAAATGCTAATGAGGAAAGATAAAATGGTCTATTAGGCTGAAATGAGTCTCAGTGTTGGTGATGATGAAGATGGATAGAAAAGTTGAATAATGAAAAAATTAATTTGAAACTTTAAGAAGAGTAAAATGCAATGGGTGATCAAGTAGTATACAAGCTTAAGAACATTATGTAGGAAATTTGTTAAAACTGAGAGCTTGAGAATGGAAGATTTGGGGAACAACTTTTAAATATATTGAATAAATTCCCTCAGTGCTGCCAAGGTGAAAAGTTTTCCCTGAGCCCACTATCTGAGACAGCCACTCAATAATAAAATTGTTTTGTATACATGTGAAGAAAATAACTCACAAAGTATGTGCTAAAGCGCACGACTCAGCAATGACTTGCACATTGCAGGATAACACAATGAAGTCACCACCTGGAAATAGTCCAGGCTATTTTCAAATATTTGGCCAGATAAACAAATGAATCAATATTTTATTAATAGCTATTAAGTTCTGCTTAATGCGTATCTTATACAGTGTATGGCTAATTTGTTGTTAATTCCCATAAGGAGAAACAAAAACTCCAGTGGGTGTGTGGCAGAGCCACTAACTTATTAGGATCCCACATTCTGGGATTCTCACCAAGTCAGGAGTGACCTCAGAGTAAGAAGAGCTGAAGGAAGAATAGGTGGACCTGAAACACAGGTCATACACAATTTTAGATTTCTTTCCTAGGGTTCTTTCCTCCCTCTGTTGACCTCAGGATCAAGGCTGAGTTCAGCAGTCAAGTTTTAGATGGAACACTGATAACCCTGAGGATACATGGGGTAATGGTAGGGTAGCATCTGGGGTCAGGGATGATCTAGTGATCAGGTCATAGGAGGAAAGATTGAAGAAGCTGGATTCATCATTCAACAGAGAATAATGGGGCTTCTGCAATATACCAGGGACTGAACTGCACTCTGGGGATACAGCAGTGAGCAAGGCAGTAGAATGCCCTTCTTCGTGGAACTACATTTTAGTGGTAGAGATAGACAAGTGCATAGATGGTTTTAATGTAGTGCATTAATATTTATAGTATGGATTAAGAGCAGAGTGCCATGGGAATCAGCTTTGTGAGGGGAATGGTGGGGGGTGAGTCTGAAAAGATGAGCAGGAGTGATCCAGTTGATGGGGAAAGAGGGCATTATAGACAGAGGGCATGTATCAAAGTCTACATGGGAGAGCAAGACGAGTTTAGGAACTCAAAGTTTGATAGATATTGTATGAAAGAGAAGGAATGATGTGTGATGAGCCTGGAGAAAGAAGCAAGGAATAGATAATAAAGGGCTAAGAGGGTTTAAAAATTGGATTTTATCTTGAAAGCAGTAAGAAGCTATCCAAGGATTTTTTTTAAGAAGAAGATGTTTGTGTTGGAAATATTATTCGTTCTAATGTATTAAGAGTGGATTGGAGGAGGCAAGAAGTTCTCCCAGGACACTGGGAATAATTCTAGGGAAAGGATATAAAGGAAATGGGAATGGAGAGGAATGGGCAGTTACTAGATATATTAAAGTACGCAGCTTGATGACACAACTTGATGTTTGATAAGACGTATGATAAGACATGACACTACTCGATGTTTGATTAGATGACAGGCAGATGTCTTCAAATGTTTGAAAGTCTGTCATTTGGAGGTTCTTATGGCCCCATGGCCAAAGTGGGACCACTGGGTGGAATAGAATTTTATAAGCAGACAGAACTTCCAAGCAATAAGCATGGTTCAACAAGAGGGTGGGCTGACTTGGGAGGCCATGGGGTCCTGGTAATAATGGATCCCATGGAGATTCCGAGTAGAAGTTGGGACAAATGCTTGTCAGGGGTGCTGTAGAGGATATTCCTACATGGCAGTTGGTCTTAGTGACTTGGCCTACTCAAATTCTGAGATTCTGTCACGGTTGACACGACTCCATGTGGCATCCCCCAAGACTGTTTCCAGGCAAGCAATAATGTCCTGATATTCACCTAGCACTCTTGGCTTGTTGGACTGCACTTCTTGTTCTGAAATGGAGGTATTTAAGGAAACAGGGACAGGAACAGAGAGGTAATTAAGGTATTAAAACTTGCTTTTCTCTACAAAGCCATTTCAAGCTTATGTTCTATGTCAGCCCACCGTGGTGACTCGAGGATGCAGCAATGAGGTCAGGAACGAACACAAATCTCTTAGCTTCTGATTCACCGTGCTTTTCCCACTGGATTTATTGATTCCAAATGTTAAGATCTGGTTGGAGCAGACATTAACAACATATAATCCATGAAGTTTCTTAACTCCGGTGTCCCCCAGATGTTGCTGAAACAACATAACATAAACCAGACAAAACACCAAGGGAAATTCCACAACAATCAAACCACAGTGTGGATACATAGTTTAGGCAATGAATCCTGACATGAAGAAAAAGCAAGTGCATTCATCCCCAGATGTAACTTGCGTGTTTTTTTCCCTAAAGATTCTCAAGTCTCCAAGTCATCAACTCATGTTGGAGTTTCTTCAGTGTTAGAAAAATTGGGTCATATTCTTTCCCCTCCCCCCATCCTAATTCATAACAGTTGCCTTGCCCCGTGCAAGCTATTGGAAGGTACAAATTTATATGACATTTATTTTAACTTGGGTATAAATACACACAGATTTTCAATAAGATATGTCAACAAGCTCACAAAATGGGTATATTTCATGGCAGAAATCTAAACTTTGGAGAATAAAATCCTTAACAACTTCTACGAAACCATTACTATTTTTACTTTATGAGTCTTCATCGGAAGCAGAATTTGCCTTCCACTTGAGGCACCAAAACACGTTTCTCATCCTCCTTTGCTGCTACTGTGCAGGCACAGGATCTAGTCCACCAGTAGAACGTCCCCCAGACTTTGAAATGGGAGCTAATGGAACCCAAGAAACACCCATTTTGGTGGCAGTGGCAGAGCAGCAAGACTGAATTTCCAGGGAAGTGAAAGCAGTGAGAGTCATGGCGGTCTCCAGTACTCGCTACCATCAGGCTGATGGTACAAGCTACAGCGTCTAGAGTTTGAAGGTATTGGTGATGGCTACCACACCAGTTTCTTGACCTGATTTGGAGTGTTCCTGCCTGCTTGTTTGTGACTTAGGTTGTCATCCTCTTTTGGTGATTATGTGAACTACTCAATATTCTTAAAACAAATTCAATCTTTGCTTCAAATCAGCCAGAGTTGATTTTCATTGCTGCAACCAATAATCCTAATCAAAAGAGGAGACTGCAAAGGAGTTTTGTGCTTTAACGATCTAATTCTGGAATAGTAAACATGAAAAAAGTTACATTGACAAGTGCTTTCTCTATTCACTGTTAAACTCTCTCTAACAGAATAATTGTTCACATGATATATAGGAAACAGGATAAGGAGAGTTGAGTATGACCGAGTTGCTTACTACTCTGTTATTGTAAGTGGGCCAAAGATTCAGGAAAAAAATGCATGGGATGGAAACTAATTCATACTGAAGTATAAATTACTCTACTCTATGACTAATTTGCATTTGAAAATAGAAACTTGTATTTCAACCAAATCTTTAATTAAGGCACAGTGAAAAGATTTTTAGCAAGTTGATTGGGCAAGTTATCTCATTCCATTTCCAATATCCTACCCAGAAAAGAATTCTATATGGGAACAGATATGAAGAAAGAGATAGAGATATAGGGAGGAGCCTCTCATTTCCCCTGGAGCTTCCTTCGCCAGATCTTCCTCCAGAGAATAGAGTCCTTTGGTCTACTTTGGAATATGGGGTTAGAGTCAGATTGCTAAATATTTAAATATTCCCAGGGTAAAACCCTGAAATCTCTCTGGCCACCAGGGAGATTTAACTTTTGTTGTAGTGTCATTCTGTTGACACCTTGATTGCTTAGAGTGAACTGGGGAGGTAAGGAAATAGTGTGATCACCATTCTTTTTCAGATTAAGGCATTTGTTTTCATTGATTTTATTTGTTTGTTTAATTAGTGTTGTCAGCATTTACTGAAAAATAATGTAAGAATTATTATCATATAGTCCTAGTAAATCTTCTAGTCACAGGTCCATCCTCTGTTTAAATAGAGGGTTTTGCCTTTATCAGGGCTGTTAATGTGTGAAAAGATACTGGCAGAATGGGGTTCCTGGGATGAGACAAATAGTTTCAGGTTTGAATGTTTCTCATCAAGGTGGGAACCCTAAAACAAAGAGCTTGTCTTGAATAGAGCAAGGTGCAAATTTGATAATTATGTTTCTCTCATAGGGGTCATTAACCAAAATTTGGTTTTTAGTTCTTTCTAGTGAAATAATTGAAAAGAAAACTTTGATTTTACTGAGTGATCCATTCATTCATTCACTCAACAAAAAACATGTACTGAGACCTTTCAATGTGCCAGATTCTGTGCTAGGTATTGAGGATTCAAAGATAGATGAGCCACTATCCGATATTTTCAAGAACTCAAGATGTTTAGGCTTGCATATGCGACATGGTTGTTGGTATTTTTTAGTTACATGCACAAGAATAGCTTTCAATTCTCGCTTCCACTTTAGAACAGCACTGAAAGGACTTCAGGGGTTGTATTAACGGTGGGAGAATTACTCATGTAATTCTCATTAGTGCAAACGGAAAAGAGGTGTAAATCCACAATGATCTAGCTGAGAAAACAAACACTCCTCCTTTGACTTCTGTTGTTTGTTTCTATTTGCTCTGGGTTGAGTCAGGGAAATAATCAGGAACATTATACGTGTTCAATTGCCCGGTTGCTCCAGAACCCTTGGAGTATCTAATCACAGTTAATAATTAAAACAAAGCAAGGAGATTCAAATGCTGGATTTAAGTATCATCAAGAGGGAAAGAACCATTTGAAGGGGAAAGTATGAGGAACTCTTTGTGGTAGATAGATTTTTACAGACAGAAATATGGTCTATAAAGGAAGAACGTTCTTTCACAATGGACGTGGATTATGGAAGATCAATCAATAAATATATATTAAGCTCCTACTGCATCCTTAGCTCTGTGTTAAACCACATGGGGGACAAAGGATGAATTTCACAGTCTATCAGGGGAGAGAGAACCAACAAACTACAGTCATGTGTCACTTAACGACGGGGATATATTCTGAGAAATGTGTCGTTAGGCATTGTGTGAACAGCATAGCATGTGCTTACACAAACCTAGATGGTATAGCCTACTACACACCTAGGCTACATGCTACTAATATAATGGCATTACTGCTGTATAAGGATTCCATCATTGACTGAAACATTGTTGTATGGAGCATGACTGTATATGTGATTGAAATAGAAACTGCGACCTGTTGTTTTAAAATGGAATAGGATATTTGAAATAAGAGCATTGACAGAAATCGCAGGACATGTGATCATAGTTTTAGGTACTAACAGTTATCCTGATATCAGTTATTCAGTAATATAAGCTATGCTGCAGCAACAAATAAACCCCGAATCTTAGTGGCTTATAATGATAAAGGTTGGGGGCCCTTTTCATATCTCCTGGCTCTGGGATCCAGGCTGATGGAGCAGCCACCATTTGAACACTATTCTGAAGGGAAACAGGAAGCTCTGTAGGGTCACACAATGACAATCAAGTGCTCCCTTTGGGAAGTCCATTGGCAAGTCCTAGTCTTGTGGTCCCATTCAACCATAAGAGGGCCAGGAAATATAATCATACTAAATGCCCAGAAAGCAGATAGCTAGAAATATTAGGTGAACTGCACTAATGACTAAGACTCTGACTTCACCAGGCAGAGTGTTCAAATGAAGACACACTAAAAGTTATATTCAACATGATGCCCCTCACCTGTGTGAGCATTTACTGAAGGCCATCTGGTCCTCATACTTGGGCATCATTGAATCACCTAGACGGCTTGTTAAACTACAGATTGCTGAGCCCCACCTTCAGAGTTCTGGATTCAGTAGTGTGGGACGGGACTCAAAAATTTGCATTCCTAACAAGCTCCCAGAGGATACTGATGCTGCTCATCTGGGAACTGCACTTTGAGAACCACTGGTCTAGGAAAATCCAATGGAAGGTTTCTCTCTCAAACCTTCAGTAAAATCATGTTAAATGTTAGAGCCTGACTTGTATTCTGGAGAATGGATGGAAGGTTTAGATACTTCAGCCAGAGGGATGGCAGCTTTCAGAACCCACAGGCTCTGACCCAGACTTATCAGGTGACTTTAGGGTCTGCCTCTCTCCTTTTTCCTTTGGATGCCTCCTTATGGCAGAGACCATCTTTCTCTCACTGGCTGGAAGATTCCAGAAACATGTCTTCAGATTCCATAACCAAGAAAATAAGACCCAGAGAGAAGAATTTGTTCCCCTTCTTCCTTCTAAGGTCAGGTTTCCAAGTCTTCATTTCCTCCCTTGGGACCCTCCTTTCTCCAGGATCATTGACAATTTAAAAATATCCATGTCCTTGTTGGGACACCCTGACCCAAACCCACAGATGTGTGGCCCCCACAGCACAACAACATCAGAAAATGATAATGCCACATCCTTAAAAAAGATCAACAGAAAGTAAGGAGGGAAGGGGTGGGAGGCTATTTCAATTACATCTCTCTCTCTGTACTATGAAGAAAGCATGGCTCCTTTAATTTTAAATAGTTTCTTGAATCTGGGTTATTTAGACTTATGTGAAACCATATGTGGGTCATTAGAGTTATTTAGCCCTTCAGTCCAGGTTGAGCTCTCTCAAGCCCACCCAAGTTTCTTTTTGTGATCCTCCCTACACGTCTTCCTCCTAGTTCTTCCCACACTCTTCTGGTTCTCAAACTTCTGATTTCCTGTGAGCGTCAGCTTGAATGAGAGCATGCCCAGTCACTGGGGAACAGGTGAGGGCGAGGTGTGGTGCCATCTAAAAGAGACGTCGGAGAGCCAGTGGAGATGTAACTGCCTACAGCACACACCTGCTGCATAGTCACACAAAGTCCTGAGCTCTGCAGAATCACTGTTTGACTGGCCTCTGCTTGACATTTGCATGGATGTCTGGCCCATTTGAGTTGACTTCCAGAAAAAGAAACACCTGCACTGGAGGTGCATGCAAAACTCTACATCCTGCAATTCAGAAAACTACAGCTTTGAAATGGCAATTTTCCCAGCTTCTATCATTCCTGCTAAAGTTTCAACATCTTAAGGGTGTTTCAAGTCAGAGCTCAGGCTCAAGGCACCACATAGTCCCCTTTCGTAATAGTCTTTCCAAATATAATAAAATAAAATAAAAGCAAAAACTGCTTTTATTCTGAATATAACTTAGAAATAGTAGCTCATTCCTGTGATGTCAGCAGGGAAAGGACCACTTTTACTTTCCATCATATGATCTATTCTTTCTCCCAGGATCCCCACCAGAGTGGTACAGTTGTTAGAATTGATGAACCTACACTGACACATCATCATCACCCAGAGTCCATAGTTTTCACAAGGGTTCACTCTTGGTGGTGTACATTCTATGGGTTTGCACGTATATCCACCATTATAGTGTCATACACTGTACATTCAATTGCTCTAAAAATCCTTTGTGTCCCACCTATTCATCCCTCCCTCCCCCCCAATTCCTGTCAGCCACTGATAATTTTTGTCTCAATAGTTTTGCCTTTTCCAGATGTCATATAGTTGGAATCATACAGTACGTAGCCTTTTCAGATTGGTTTCTTTCACTTAGTAATATGCACGTAAGGTTCCTCCATGTCTTTTCATGGCTCGATAGCTCATTTCTTTTTAGCACTGAGCAATAGTCCATTGTCTGGATGTACCACTGTTTATTTATGCATTCATCTACTGGAAGACATCTTTGTTGCTTCCAAGTTTCAGCAATTATGAATAAAGCCGCTATAAACTTCTGTGTGCGTGTTTTTGTGTGTACATAGGTTTCGACTTCTTTGGGTAAGTACCAAGGAATGTGATTGCTGGATTGTATGGTAAGAGTATGTTTAGTTTTGTAAGAAACTGCCAAATTATCTTCCAAAATGGCTGCACCATTTTGCATTCCCAGCGGTAATGAATGAGAGTGCCTGCTGCCCCACATGCTCACCAGGATTTGGTGTTGTGAGTGTGATGGATTTTTGCCGTTCTAATAGGTGTGTACAATATTATTCAACACATTTTTATTTTAATTGTTTTAATTTGCATTTTCCTGATGACATATGATTGGATGATCTTTTCATATGCTTTTTTGCCATCTGTATACCTTCTTCAGTGAGGTGTCTGTTAAGATCTTTGACTCTCTTCTAATTTTTAAAATTAGAAATTCTAATTGTTTGTTGTGGATGTATAGAAAAGCGATTGTCTTTCTTATATTGAACTTACATCCAGAAACTTTGCTAAATTCTCTAGTTAATTCTAGTGTGTTTCTCTGTGGACTCTTTTGAGTTTTCTATGAGTTTACAATTTTAAGTAAGTAGTGACAATTTTCTTTGTTCCTTTCCAATTAGTATATGTTTTTATTTTTCTCTTCTCCCGTTATGCTGTCTAGGGCCTCCAAGAAGATATTGAAGAGAAGCAGTCATTCTTGTCTCATTTTCAATAGAAAAGAGAATATTTTTATATTTCACCATTGCATATTTATGGCAGACACACTTTATCAGATTAGGGAAGGTTCCCTCTCTTCCCACTTTAATGTTGCTGTCATGAATGAGTGCTGATTTTTGAACACTTTTTCTGTGTCTATTGAGATCAGACTTCCTTCTTTTTTTTAATCTTTTAATGTGGTACATTATAATAATGACTTGTATAATGTCAAATGAAACCTGCATTTCTGGAATAAATCAATTCAGTCACAGTGTATAATCTTATTTATAAATTGTGGGATTCATCTTGATAATATTTTTGTTTAGAATTTTATTTTGCTATTCTTGAGTGAGACTGACTTATAATTGTCTTTTCCTGTACTATCCATGTCTCTTTTTTTTTTTTTTGTGGGGAAGACCAGCCCTGAGCTAACATCCATTGCCAATCCTCCCCTTTTTGCTGAGGAAGACTGGCCCTGGGCTAACATCGTGCCCATCTTCCTCCACTTTATATGGGAAGCCGCCACGGCATGGCTGACAGGCAGTGCGTCGGCGGGCGCCCGGGATCCGAACTTGCGAACCCTGGGCTGCCAAGCGCGGACTAAACCGCTGCGCCACCGGGCGGCCCCTATCCATGTCTCTTTTTGATATCAAGAGTATTAAGATTCAGAAGTGTGTGTGTTTATGAAAGATATACACTGACTATTAACAGTAATTATGACTCATTAATTAAATTAAAAGTGATTTTGTTTTCTTTATAATTTTCTGAATTTTCTACTTTTCAACAGTGAGAAGCATTATGTATGATCACAAGTTGTTCATGCAAACACAGACATAATCACAGACATACACATACAGCTTAACACAGGGTTTGACGGTTGATCCCAAGACACTGGATTGTCTGTACTTTGTCCTGGATTTTGGGTGCTCCCTGGTGTGGGAGAATAGAGTGGCAGGCAAAGTCCTTTGGGAATCCTCAAAGCTAACATGGAATGCTAAGATGTACTACAATGAAATGCAGGGACGTGGAGGCCCAGGTGTGGATATGTAGTAACAATCTGTGTGACCTTGGGCAGATCCACCTAACTCCTCTCAGCTTTAATTTTCTCACTTGTAGAATGAGGAGAATAATTCACTCTCAAACATTTACCTTATAAGGTTGTTAGCATTTTGTAAGTATAGTGAATGTGGAAGTGCTTTATAACTTAATTTTAATTTATCTTCACACACATCATATATATATGAATATGTGTATATACACATTGTGTGTGCAGATAAAGTCAAAAGGAAATGATTTAAGGGACTCAAATAGAAGTTGGTAAGGCTTTATGCATCTGATTACTTGATTCAGGGAACACCTGAAGACCAGGTGACTCCCTAGTAGAAGCAGGGTCAGAGTTTCATAGGATAGGGAAAGTTGAGTCCCTGTCCTTGTCATTTTGGCTGAGGCAGCAGTTTGCAACTTGAACTGGAACTCACGGTGGGGGCCCATTCCTATTTTGTGCTCCTTACTTGATAACCATCAGAACAGTATTTTCCAAGAACAATCTATGCAAGTCTTGCAGTTTATTGGTTAGCCGAAGTTCATGAGGTAGAAGAGGTGGTTGGCAAAGAGAAAGAAGAGGAGGTGAAGGTAGAAGGAAAGAGGACAGCAGCGACCCTCTATGTTTCTTTTAGTCCCTTTCCTGTAGACAGATAGATATTGACTGATGGATAACCAGACATGGAAAGGAAAACAAGAACAAAATCATAAACATACAAGTCAGTATTCACCATCTCTCTTACTCCATGCATCACACCCTCCTCACTCCCCCAGCACACACACATCTCACCGTGGCTCATAGAGGGAAGAATAGATGCTTCTGGACTGCATTTGGTGTAAAGATTATATGTGATGGAAAACGGAACAACAACAATGAAAGACAAGATGACAAGAAGTCTTAGTTAATCTTCTAAAAAAAAGGAGAGAGATATAAGCTGTGAGGATTGAAATTGGGAGAGTTTTGAAGTATGGGAAAGAAAAAGCTGGGGAAAAAAGTTTTGGGGAGCAGCTATCATTCCTGTAAATGACACCGAGAAGGCAGAGACGGGGAGAGAAAATGATAAAAGTGGTATTCTATGCATAAGATCCCAACAGACTAAGTAAAGATTTGAAGTGTTTAAGTTACTTTTTGTCTGCTAATCAGAACCAACTGTTTCTTTTACTATGACACTGTCCCGAGGCTGGACCACATGAGGCCTCAGTTAAATTTAGGTTATTCAAAAAAATTTGCTTTGGGAGTAGAAGGCTTAAACAAAACACAGTGTATAAATTTACCAATTTTTCTTTTCTTACCTGGGACGTTAGGCAGATATTGGTCTGTGATTTAAGGAGACAAGAAGGGACAAGTCTCAGTGAATTATTCCCACCAGTCATTATTGTTAATCAAAGCAGAGTTATATAG
This sequence comes from Tapirus indicus, assembly GCA_031878705.1. Classification (NCBI taxonomy): domain Eukaryota; kingdom Metazoa; phylum Chordata; class Mammalia; order Perissodactyla; family Tapiridae; genus Tapirus; species Tapirus indicus. The sequence continues at coordinate 43,028,850 of CM062927.1, forward strand.
TAGAAATACGAGACAAGAATTTTCCCCTGAACACCCATCTGTTCTGCAGGAACCCATTTTGATGAGGTCCAAACCTCATCAAAATCATTCTTATTCAGGTTTTTTAATATCACTACATGCTCAAGGGTTCTCCTTTTACTCAACTTTCCCCCTCATACTCTCTTCCCCCTGCAGAATAAAAGAGAGCCAACCCTAAAATGCTGGGAGAAGGAGAGAAAGACATGAAGAGCACAGGGTTTGGGAACGCTGAGCGAATACAAGATGGGATGGTGTAGCAGACTGCCCGTGTCCCGTCCATCTCATGTCATCCCGCACCATGCAGGTGCATACGTACAACCTCCTGCTGTAAACCTGCCACTCCGCAGGAGAGGGCTTTCTCTTGGCGCTGGATGGGGAGCGCTGGAGGGTTGGGTAGTTAATGCCTCTGGGAACAGCCCAGTAAGTGATGGATGGGGGTTGGTGGGTGAATGCCCCAGCTTCTTTCTCCTTGCTGGGGATAACTCAAAGGTTCTACACTCTCTATAATGGTCCTTGCTGGGGTGAGCCTCAGCTGTCCTAGTGCTAATTTGCTTGATAATATTCCCTTTTTCATTGCCCTGCTCCTTTAAGAGAGCTTTCTGGGATCACCTTCTAAATATACTACTTGCACTGATATTCTGGTCTTGGAGTCTGCTTCGAGGACAGCCCTTCTGAGACAGGTGGGTATGGAAAGCATTTGAAAGGGGAGTAAGGACATCAAAGATAAATGGTCCCGACTTCATTGTGCCTCAGTTCAGATCTTCTCTTTCTCCTGGATTCTTTTTCCGTGGTGAGGTTTTGCAAGCACAGCGTTGTTGTCCTGTATAAGCAAGTTGAAAGAAAAAGACAGAATAACTGCATGATGAATATCTGATGGATGAGATATTACGTTAAAAAAAGACAAAGACTTAGGGGCCGGCCCGGTGGCATAGAGGTTAAGTTCGTGTTCTCCGCTTCCGTGGCCTGGGGTTCACAGGTTCGGATCCCGGGTGTGGACCAACGCACCTCTTATCCAGCCATGCTGTGGTGGCGTCTCACTATAAAGTAGAGGAAGATGGGCACGGATGTTAGCTCAGGGCCAATCTTCCTCAGCAAAAAGAGGAGGATTGGCAACAGATGTTAGCTCAGGGCTAGTCTTCCTCACACACACACACACACAAAAGACAAAGACTTAGAGGGAACTTTGTGCTTTCTATAGCACTCTGAGAATAAAATCCATTTCTGATTGATTTCTTTCCTCACATTCCACCCTCTCCCCATCCCCCACCCCCTACTTGAATAATCCAGACAGTCATCTACCTCAGGTTTCAGGCAATGTGACTTTGACCTGGATTGTCTTCCAGAAAACCTTGACAAGAGAGGCATTTTTAAAGATTTTGTACCATGTCAGCACTATATTTAGTGTCCCAGTAGTCTGTCAGAAATTCCTCTCCTAGGGTACTGAAGACAGTAGTCAGAAAGTGAATAGTTAAGGGACTGCCCATGACAGTTAATGTCTAATACTTTCTGAGACCCCAGAGATAGCAAAGAACAACTCCTAATGATTGCTGGAAATTATGACACTAGTGGAATGTGTTTATATGTATAATGAAAAATGGTACCCTTTTGAACCTTGCTGCTGTTGGGGTGTGCAAGTTTTAGAGCTATCTTGGGCTTAAATTTATCTTCTTTGCATTTTCTTAAAAAATAACAAAAGGAATACGCATAACCAGATTTCAGGATGCACGATCCACCATGAACTCTGTTTCCAGTGAAATTTAAAAGTGGTCCTGTAACAATAATTTTCTACCTTGGAATTGAGGGTGCCCACTGGTGCCTGGCTAGCACTACCCTCTCTCTACGAGCCCCATAGTCATTACCTCATACTCTTCATTTCTGTATCTCTCTCCACCTTTGGATACTGGGCTCTTCTAAGGACATGGCTGTATCTTGGTCATCTTTAGATCTGAGACAATAAGGAATATATAACTTGTGCTCAATAAATGGCTGTTGAGTTTAATTTTTAAGACTTTCATGCATCTGTGTGAAAGCAAATAATTGATATGGTAATTTCAAATGACTTTGACCTTTTCATGAAAGCAACTGGCTATAGATCTTGGCTTTTGCAAACTTTGTTAATTTTTCTTTTGTGCAGTTGGTTTAATAAACTGCAGTTCTTCACAATTATTCTATAATTTAGACTTGTTACTATTTTACATTGCCCTTTCTCTCTCTCTTTTCATATTTAATGGTATTTTACTGTATTTTCAAAGAAAGATATGTTTGCGAGGCCAAAAGGAATTAAAATGGAGGGTAAAGTGATGATTGAAGTTGCAGAAAAGGAAGAAGGGAATTTCAAGGGCAACATAACGTTAGTTTGTGAAAGTGCATGGATTCAAGTCCACTTAGTCAACGTTAATTTAGCACTTACTATTGGAAAAGAACTGTGACAAGTTTTCTGTGGGATTAAAAGGTTAATAATAGTTCTCAAGAAGCAACTAAAAGCTTAAAAAAGTGATCATATTTACATAGCATGAAGACTGATGGGGGTTGGTGTGGCAGATTTTTGGAAATGTCATGTTTAAAAAATGATATATATGCATATTTGGAAAAGTGTAGTATATATGTTGTGGAATGAAGTAAAAAAGGAGATAGGCAAAGGGAAACTTAAGAAGACCCCAGAAATGAGAGGTTTGATGGGGGAGGAAGTTTACTTTTTATTTCACATCCTTCCATTTGCAATTTTTTTCTGAGTGTATGCATTATTTTTATAATAAAAAATGTTTTAAAAAGTAGAATAAATAATTCCCAGTCCTCAGAGAACTTAAAATGACCTCACAGAACGTTAGTACGTAATACATACTGTGGTAGATCACTTCCAAAGATGGCTGCCATTAATTTCTTCTCTTCCTGTACATCCATGCCACTAGTAGGGCCTTAGTAAATATTGATTCTCATCCTCTCCTCCACTCCTTGTGTTATGGGAACAGAGAAGCCTTCCTATCCAGACGAAGAAACAAGAAGAAAGAGAGCTAGCTGGAAAGAGAGGGGACCCAGAGGGGCTTGAAAAATTTCAAACCAGTGAAGACTGGACTTTGCATAGAACATAGAAATGCTGGTCAGGGCATTCCTGGGTCCCACTTAGATTTTGGACATATTCGCCTCCACTTCTGCTCAGTATCTTATTTTTCTGAGACTACAGATACTTAATATCCCCCTCACTTACCATCCCCTCTTACATCTCTTCCTCTTTGATTTGTTTTTTATCTATTCCCAGCCACCCAAGATGTGAAAGGAAATGAGAAGCCAGCTCACTGCGTGAATGTGTGCTCCTGCCTGCATTCCGGAGCCTGGGCCCGGAGGCTCAAATGCCAGAACTACTGCATTATTTAGTTTCGTTGGGATGAGGGGAGATCCTCACATAAGATGTATTGTTTTTTTCAGGGTACAGCTGACAAACACCAGAATCTGTGAATTTCGAAACATTTGCCCTGCAAAGTGAGGAGCCTCGTGTAGCATCTCCAGTGAGACAGCCCAGGGGAGTCATGCATCTGAGGACAATCTCTTATTCTGACCAGAAATGAAGTACATCACTATACATTCGTAGTTATTGTTCAGGGACCAAAGCAAAATTATAATCCCTCTTGGTATGTGACACACTACAACGGCTGGTGTAGAATCCTAGGTCTTCCGTTTTGAAGCTGTACAACCCCACTCAAAATATTTGATTTTTGAACCTCCATTTCCTCATCTGTAGAATGGGGATAATATCTATCCACAGTGCTGCTGTGAGTGTTAAATTTAAAAAAATGTATGGAAAGTACTTGGCGCAAGGTAGGTCCTCCACAAATATTTGTAAGATAAAGGAATGGTACGGGGTGGTACTCGCCCACTTGGAGGGAGGGCAGAGAGCAGGGATGGGAAGGGAAGAGGAAAATGTGTTCCTGTCAATATTCACGCCCTGTGGCGACTATCCTCAAAAGTTTACAGGATCCAAGCAGGTCAAGTAAATGAGACTCAAATTCTTTGACATATCTCACATCAAGAAATTGTGTCTATGTCCCTTCCACATGAACCTGGATGGGCTTGTAAATGTTTCAGCCAACAGTATATGACTTCTGGGGTTAGGCTGTAAAGAATATGCAGTCTGCCCGGTTCTCTTAGGACACTTGCTACGGAAGCAGCCATTCTGTAAGAAGTCGCACTCTCTTCAGTTGTCATCTTACTGAGCCCTAAGGGATCGGTGACCCGCAAGTGGGTCCTTTTGCCGGGAGACACTTGTGCCAATAGAACAAGACTGGGTTTGGAACAGCAGAGCAGAAACTTGATTCATTGATCAATGAATGGAGGAGGCAGAGCTCCTGCTCTAAAACTCCTCCCCAAAGCCAAGGTGAGCAGGGTTGTTATGGGATGTGAAGGGGACTCCACATCATCACTCAGGGCAGGGGGCATTTGGGGCATGCGCAGATCTTCCCTTCTTGTACAAAGTGCCTTTTGCACACGTTTCCTTTTGCGCAGGGCACCCCGTCGCCATCAGGGACCTGTCTGGTTTGGACTGGTTCTGCCTTTTGGCCACATGGCATTGTTCTGTCTTGGTTCCTATAAGTAAGCACAACTTAAAAACAAATCATTAGATATGGGAAATGTTTTAGGTTCTTCCCTGGGTGACAGTCATGCTGCAGAGGCTACCTATTGCTGCTCTAAGCTACAGCCCGAGCTGGGCCCCCAGCCAACATCGACAGCATCTACTGCAGCCCCGGGAGTGGCCATCTTGAGCCTCCAGCCCAGCTGAACTTTTGGATGACTACTGCCTAGCCAACTCCTGCCTGCAACTGCAAAATCGTGAGCAAAATAAAACCACCACATTTTGGGAGCAATTTATCACTCAGCAATAGGTGTTAGCAGAACAGCAGGTGTCTGGGCCCGTGCTGAACTGGAGCGTGTGTCTTGTCTACAGGTGACAGCCACCAGTCAAATCATAGGGGTGTTGCCCTGGAGAGATTCCGGTCTTGGTGGGTCAGCTGTACATAAGAGATGTTAGATCTGGAATTTTGTGAAATCTCTGCATGTTTTAGATATCAATTACTAATTAAAAGATTTTGAAAGCACCCGTATGTATCACTCCACAGCTGCCGACGTGCTGCTGTGAGCTGCCAGTTTGCCTCCTCTGTTGTCCTTGGAAGTGAGGATCTGCTTGCCTCACTCTGTCTAGTGCTTTCCCATAGACTGGGGCGATCAGCTCACTAGTGGCCTCCAGCCCAGCGGACATGGTTCCCTATAATATATTAGCATATGAACACCAGCTCCTAAACCAGCCTTTGTAGCTTCCCACATGTAAGCCAAACAAACTGCCCCTTGTTTCTCTAGTGATCGGAGGTTTGACCCATTTAAGCCTGACAGCAAAATAGCCATTAGCAGGGGGTGTTGTTAGCAGTGTTTTGATTGGGAGGGAATGAAAGAAGTTGGAGGGAGAAGGATGGAAGGAGGGGCGATAGAGGGAAACTTCCTGGAGGACAAAAGTTCACCAGTTTTCCTCTGAAATTAATTTAAGGGCAATAGAATGACATCAACAGAAATCTCAGTGAATTGTTTAAAGTTTTTGAAAAAACAGCCCTACTTATTGTTTTTGGCTTTTGCTGAGGATATTTTGCTCTGGGCCCTTAAGGAATTCACCTTCAACTGTGGAGGAAAGAATTGCATATCATTCTTATCAGCTTCTTGTGTACTTTCTTCAGGATGCAAATGAGGCAGAGGACAGAGCCTCTGAGCTGACACAGACATGCCCAGTGCCAAGGGCCAGGGGAACTTTGTGGCCTGTGGGTGGGGGACCTAAGAGGTGGGAACAGATGACCATTGCAAAGCCAAAGTATGTGCAGTCATGGAGGGAGAAGGGCAGCACCAAGCTGGGGGCAGTTTTACAAAGAGTGGCAGAAGTGTCATTGGCCACAAGTCAGGCATTAGCAGTGTCTATGGCATCAGTCTTTATCAACAGAATGAATAAACACGTGACTATTCCCTGAGGCACTCTTATATCAAAAAAGAGTTCTATAGTGTATTAAAAGACTATTAATGTTTTAATCTTTTATATTGAACTTATTTGAAATGGTACAAAGGGCAATTAGTGAAATCTCTCTCTCCCATCCCCTCATATTACCTTGTTTCCCCACCTAATCAATTTCTGTGTTTTTCCAGAGATATTTATGTATATACACAGTATATAAATTCTTTTTTCCACTCAAGTGGAGGCATACTATATACACCATCCTATGCTTATCTGTTTTCACATGACTATATTACTTAAAGAGCATTCCATATTTCCATAGCTGTTCTTGTGTGTGCCTTCATTCTTTCCTACAGCTGCAAAGTATTTTGTTTTACATGTACATCATAATTTATTTAACTAGTCCCCTATTGATGGACAAGTGTATTGTCTCTATGGTAATTTCCTTTTGAAATAATTTAGAGTGAATTCTGTAATATGTGTATAAGTGAAATCTGATCTGTGCCTTAGGAGTGATTAGTCAGCATCTGAAGTAGCCTGACTAACAACACTTCAAGGGTGATTACTTAGCACTTCAAATATCCTTATTGGAATCTATACCAGAGGGTTTGTTAATTAGCATAAGGGATGAAATGAGTAGAGTTCAAAATAGGTAATTGGTTAGGAAGATTATGTATACCTCCTCGTCTAACTGACCGTCTGTCTGACTGTGTGCCTGTCTGACTGGCTGATTGACTGAATGTCTGACTGACTGCCTGAATAACCATCTGAATATCTGACTTAATGATGGGCTGGCTGATTGGTCTGGGTAACCACAGAAGAAATATGTTGCAGAGGAGTTGAGGCATCTGGCGAAGGTTGGGGTCTCCCAGTACCTATGCTCTCCATCTATTGGAAGCTCTTTTTCTTCAATAAGAAGCCAACCCTTCACAGAAGCCCTGTGAAAAATAAGCAAACATCACCAAAAGAAAAGTAGTTCATAAATCCTTGCTAACAGATTTATGGTATCTGCAGAAACCTGGACAAACAAAAACAAAACAAACAAGTTGCGAAAACCCCAAAACGTCCCTAAACCAAATTTCAGAGCTCGGTAAGCTTCTGTTGCCTCTCCCAGCTGCAAACAGGACCTCTCTGAGGCAAAACAGTGACAGAAGAAAACTTCTTTTCATGAGCTTCCCTTATGGGGGTGACTCTTTATCTCCTGTCAGTTGACCTGGGCCTTGCTCCCTTCACCTCTTTCCTCTCTTAGGACAGAAAGAACTGATAACCAGTCATCGACACTTATTGGCTGACTGATTATATTTTGACTGGAACTCATGTTCATCAACACCTTGTCTGAAACAGGCTTGTGAAATTTAAGACTTTTAGCTATAATTATGAGATGAATAGTGTTCCACTCAAGTTAAAAGAATTTCAGGCATCAGCAAACAGGAAGGGAGAGGTGAAGGTCTACTCAGCCACCTCTGAAAGTGGTCCTGACTTGTCTTCTTTTTTGGGGTGTTTTTTCCCACAAGAAACCTCAGGCACCACTGTGGAGAATAATGCAGGGGCTGGCAGAAATAAAGCTGCTGGAGGCCTAGCCTAAGGACTGTTTGGATTAGAGCTGTCAGTGACTTCTTCTAGAACCTTCTAGATTTTGCTCCCACCTTCCCTACTTGACCATAGACAGACCTTGTTCCTTATTACCTCAACCAAATTCCTGACCCTAGTCCATCTGTTCCAAGTCTCTAAGACACGTAAGTTATCTGTTCTGTGGCATTTTAATACTTTAGTGCCTATTCAATGTTTCTTTTTTTTTTTCCCCTACTTTAAGCCTTGTGTCTGCCAATCTGAAGCCATTTGGCTAATAGTATTTCTACCTCAGGTTTGGAAGCTTCTAACAACAACAGAAAATGTGTCATTATATGTAGTTTATTTATTAATTAGAGTTTGAGGGCACGATTAATAAGGAAGCTTGGGAATGAGGACTCTGGGTTTCAGTGTCCCTTTGGGATCTACATGTTTGAAGGAACGGGTATCTTTTGAGGCCTAATAACAAAGATGGGTATTATCCTCATCCAACCTATGAGGAAATTCATACTCAACTCTATCTAGTAATTTTCCCAAGAACACCTAGCTGGTAAGTTGTGGAGCCAATATTTGAGCCCAGTTTGGCCTGACTTCCAAGTCATGCTCTTTCCATCACAGCTCAACAGTGAGAAATGGCCTTATTTCCTGGGACTCCAGTATCTTTAGCTATACAAACAGCTATTATTTCTAACTGGGCTGAAATCTACAGGACTTGTTTAAAGGTAGGAAATGAGTATCACTATTATTAATATCTCACTGTCATCTTCCAATCCTAAGAGAAGGATTTTCAGTAATTTCCTGATTATAATCGTCCTTACTCTTGCAAAATAAATGCAAAGTGGACAGAGTAGGTTGTGTTACTTTTAAAGCAGTAATTATTAATATAAAAACAAATGAGAGAGAGGTCTTTTATGAGACAAAAAACATGAACTCTTGTCTCTGTCTTGGTGGACATATGTCTTAGTGAGTAGGTTAAAAGTTTACCATAATATACTTTGGTTATCTGTTCAACTTCAATTCCAAGATCGATAAGGCTTATCAGAGCATTTTTATGACTTTAGGGAGGTTATCACCATCTTAATATAGTGAAGACAAAAGCCAGACCTCAGGAGAGGTCAGAACTGAGCAAACAAATTAACATCTGTTAGGAATGACTTGGTCCAATCTTCAAGGTCAACATGCTCACAGATGTCAAAGTGTCTGAACGGAGAGATGATAATCATTGACCCTGAAACCCTCTGGGGCTTGGCAGGCAGCTGTGGGGAAGATAAGGAGCTTTCTGTTGAGATAGCAAATACATGTTTGAATGTATACTTCCTTATTTCCCTTTTGTGAAATAAGAGGAAATGCCAAAACCAAGTCTCAGTTAACCATGGTCCTGTGGGATGGAGATAAAGCAGATCACTGAGGTCCTCCTTTCCCACAAGCACTTTCTCCAGAATCACAATTCAGAATCCTTGACAGATATGAGTTCCATGTCCTTTGTTTACTTATTAACCCTGAAGAGGAATGGCAAAGAGGTGGGCAGCAAGAAAAAGAAAGAGGAAGGAGGGGAGATCAGGTATGGCTAGCTGATAGAGGGATAGGCCAAATTTGCATAGAAAAGCTCTAAATTTCATATAGCTTTAGTATGCCATCATTAACTAGTTAATCTCTTAACAAGGTCCATAAACTGAAAGATTTTTCCACTTCAAATCAGAAATTGAATTGCTAGTTGTGTTACAGACCTGGACTTTAATTTATTGAAAAAAAAGAAGCTTAATAGAATTGACAACTATGTCCTTTACAGTCTACAATTTGGGGGCCTAAATGAATATTATCTATTCACAGTGTAAACTCCTGAGGAAAGGAACTTTATCTAGTGTGTTCCCCAGTGTCTTCCCAATGTGTAGAGAAGTGGAGAGGTACACTATCTTTGTCTCCATCTTAAAGTCTTCTGTTGCATTTTCTCTCACAAAGTGAAGCAAACCAGTCAACTGGAATGTGATAAACTGTCTTGATGGTAAGCATACTATGATAAGGGAGATAAACTGGACTGGAGTCCTCACGGTGACTCTTTTAAAGTTCTGATTTATTGGGTGTGAAAGTCATGGCCTATGGAACTGTCTTTTATAGAAGAATCAACCAATGCTTTACTCACTTGTGAAATGTTGTTGCCAGTCAAGACTGACTTGATTTTTAACTGTGATGGATGACCAAAGTCATGTAGCCGTGGCTCCATCTACACCCTGGCCACAAAACGATGAGAACTGTGAAATACAATTAGATAGGACACCATAGCTTAACTATGTGGATGATAACAAAAAAGTTTCACTGCTGCCTAGGTATTAAAATGACTCCCAGCAAAGCAGAAAAAACAATCGTAATCAGCAAACAGTAATTGGCTATGTCCGTGAGACTTAGCCAGAGTATTGCTGGTCTACCTGGGAGAGACAGCATGGAGTAGTAGAAAGAGCACTAGGATTGGGTAGGATTAGAGACCTGCATTCAGGTGCTGACTGTCACTTACTGTGCTACCTTGGGGAACTTAACCTCTCTTATTCCTAGTTATTTGTCTCTACAACATTATTATTGGGGTCCTATAGGGATTTTTCTGAGGGAAATGTTGTAGTTCAAAATAAGACTCTCAAGGAAAAGATACTTGTGTCATCTCTCAGTTATTAGCCTACAAATTATCCATAAGGTAGATTTCCTACTATCCTTTTCAATCCTAAATTGGCTTTTCCTGGTGCTGCTGGGACACTTCCAAGCAAGCTCCCACTGCCAAACAGCCTGTATGTTTATGGGAATCAATAGTTAGCTGAATTCTCATGCTCACCCTCTTCAAGGAGAAAAAACACACCTTCCAAATTGTATGGGGAGAAGCACACAGAGGATCTCTTATCTTATCCTGAAGTTAAGCATTCTTGGTCCTACAACAATCCATTCAAGTCCTCCTCCTGCCAATGCATATCACCACAGCCTCCAGTAACAGCAAGGCTGATGATAATGGTGTAATAATAACATTGCGGTTAGTGTGACGTAGATTCTGGCCTTCAGCAACTCCAGACTTTTGATTTTGTAGGGAGATATTGGCTTCTTTTAATCCCATTTTTCAAGATTGCATAAAGGGCATTAGCTGTCACATTGAAGAGATGGATGTCTGTTTCATGATAGGGTTAAGAGCTAACCTAAGTTTTGATAAAAGTAAGTAATGTCTTTAGCAAACATGCTCATCAAGAAAAGTCTCTGTAAACTTTCACTTACAAAAAAATACTACATTTCTTGGTGTAAATGCCTTCTGTTAATTAGAAACCTAACATTTTTCTTAAATTATTGAATTAAAAATAGGAATTGGATAAAAAGTCAGATTGATCTCACACTTGAGAAATGGTTGTGTTTGGTTATATTTTCCTCTCTACTCTGCTTCTCCTGTCATATGTTTCCCCACTTGCATATCATTCGGCATTAAAAGAGAGTGACCCCATTTGTGCAAATTTCCTCTTAGGACATCTACTGTGCTATGTGAAATAGCAGAGTGAAGAAGGAACTAATCTACTGAACAGGGACTGTGTGCCAGGTTCTTTGGTGTCAGGATCTGTTTTCTCACTTGTGAAATGTCTCAGGATAACAGGAGTTCGTGCATTTTCGAGTTAGTGTGAGCATTAAGATCACATACATGAATCTAGTAAGTTAAGTTTATCCTTAGGGCAGACTCTGTCTTCCTGAACCATTCCCAGTACTGAGTTGCCCAGCGTTCTTGAGGTCTTTCTTTTGTCTAAGGTCAAGGTCTGCTATTAAGGAAGAGCTATATAAACTCTTTCTCACTAACTGGTAAATGATTCATAACTTCTGAAAGTGAATTGTTCTAGGAAGATTCATATATGGTTGGGATGGAAGCCTTAAGAATGATCCCTAAACATGGTGATTTCAGGGGTGAGACACCTGGTAGGGGCAGATTCCGTTTTGGGGGGAATGGAGGAGTGGGCAGAGGCAGCTTCTCCTGACAGCCCGCCACAATGTTCGTCATCGCTGGAGAAGGAGGAAAGTGGCTGAGAGGTGCTGTGTGCTGTGCTAGCTCTGCCTTGGAGAGGACGAGGGTGTGCATGTTCCCTTGAAGATCTTTCATGGCTTAGCCACGAGAGGGCACTGGTGCTCTAGATCGCCATGCTTAGAGTCCTGTGTGAAGAGAGACATTCATCCTATAACTTCAGAAGGAGTGGTTAGCCACTTGCACCACATCCGTGGCTGCGTCTGATAGAAGATATATATATATAATCTTAGGAGTTCTGTCCTTCTGCCCAGCTTAGTATATCTGTGGTTTTCAGACTCTGGATGCCAACTGTTAAACATGATGCTTACATGTGGAAGAGCTGATCACCGGGTGCAATGGGTATTTTAAAAACTAGGACAACAAGTCTGTAATTTAGGATTACACTGGAAAGGGGCACTGGGACCCCCTCCAAGAGAAGGAAAACGCTCTCCCCTAGTAGAAGGAAGGAAGTGTAGGAAGAAAAAGAAAAAGGAGAGAGCAGGTAATTTCCAGAGAAATGGATAATGTCCTGCATCTCCAAAATGAGACAGGTCTTTTGACATGGGGGTCAAAGAAAAGATAGCTAAGGGCCCGTACATACACAGATTTTCAGATGGGAGCAAGCAGCATATCATACTTCAAAACTGACCACCTCGTGAAATTTCCGCATTCCTCATAGTCACTGTCTTTCATATCATCTTGTTTTATTTGTTCTTCATGCTTGACACTATCTGAAATAATCCCAACCATTGATTTGTTTATTGGTTTATTGCCTGTCATCTTTACCAGAATATAAACTCCACAAGGGCTGCAACCTTGACTATCTTGTTCACTGCTATGGCCTCAGCTCCTGGAAATATTGCCTGACACAGTAGGCACCAATAAACATTGGATAAGTGAACAATAATGCCCAAAGCTATCAAAATTTCTCAAAGAAGGTCAAAGTGATCATAGTCAGTGAAGGGCTCTGGCTTCAGAGAAACTGAAAAATGATTCACAATGCAGCATGCCTCAGTGGGTTTTGAATGTGGGTAGAGTGAATGGGTTGCTTTTCTGACCAAGGTGACCATGTGGCCATATACCATCTACACACACCACACTCATGTATGCACACACATTTTATATATTTTTTTTAACTCCTTAATATGTAATTGTGGAAAGAGTGTCTGCATGTTGAGGAGTCTTAGAATTTGGGGAAATATATTATTCTACTGGGCAACATTCCATGAAACAAATTACCTGGGGAAATTCATGGACATTTGTATGTGAAACTAACCTGCCTGTGGGAAGAAGTGACTGTATGGCTAGAACTTAATAGGAAATTCCTACATGTCTTTATTTTGGGGTTCAGAAGATTTGACCACTTATACACATAAGAAAAATATTGAGTGACTTCAAAATAGAAATATGATCTTTTGTTTAAGTCAATCTCGATTTGGACAGTGAGTTCTGAATAACCAGGTAATGAGATAGGGGTGACTAGCTTTAGGTAGGGTGTCAAAAATTCAGGACTAGTGCCTGACTTGGGGAGCACCAGACTTACTGGATCCACAAAGTGGATTTGCCATGGCCATCATGAATTTGTGCCCACTTTCTAGTTTTAGTATCAAACGGAATAGAACAATACAGAAAATCAATGAAGCAACACATTTTTGAGTGACTACCACATACTATATACTAGGCTAAGGCTGTGGGGAGCATTCAGCATGCTCCTTTCTTTGAGGTTAAATTGCACCGAGGAAACATGGCGTACTTGTATCAGTTAGAATCTTTTTAGTTCCTTATTAGTCAGGGTTCTCCAGAGAAACAGAACCAATAGTATATATCTATACCTATCTATCTATCTATCTATCTATCCATACGTGAGTGTGTGTGTGTGTGTGTGTGTATAATACATATATATGTATATATACACATATATGGAGATTTATTATAGGAATTGGCTCATATGGTATGGATGCCAAGAAGTCCCATGATCTGCCTTCTGCAAACTGGAGAACCAGGAAAGCTGATGGTGTAATTCAGTCTGAGTCTGGAGGCGATGGTGTCAGTCTTGAGTCCAAAGTCCAGAGAATTGGAAGGATGACGGTGTAAGTCCTGGTCTGAGTCTGAAGGCCTGAGAGCCAGGAGCAGCGATGTCCAAGGGCAGAAAATGGGTGTCCCAGCTCAAGCAAAAACAGAAATTCACTCTTCCTCCAACTTTTTGTTCTATTCAGGCCCTCAACAGATTGAATGAGGGCAGATCTTTTTTACTCAGTCTGCCGATTCAAATGCTAATGTCTTCTGAAAACACTCTCACAGACACGCCCAGAAATAATGTTTCTACCAGCTACCTGGGGATCCCACAGCCCAGTCAAGTTGACACATACAATTAACCATCACAAGTTCCAACTAAAGAAATCTCAACTAAAATTGGCTTAGGTAAAAAAATAGGAATTTACTGTCTCATATAAGTGGAAAGTTCAAGTTTCAGGCTGACTTTGGGTATTATTAGATTTAAGGCTCAAAATAAGCCACAAGGTCCCAGTATTTCTCTGTCTCTCAGCTGGGCTCTGCTGTCTCCCTGTGTTGGCTTCATTCTCAGGCTCCCTGTGGATCATTCCTCCAGGGCTCAAGCCTGGTGGAATAAGTCAACACCTCTTTCCCATCTCTTAAGTCAAAGCACTGAAATGAACTCTGAGAGGGCCAATCAGCATGACTTGAGAAAATAAGAACTGGGGGCTCTTATCTGGGGGCTGTGAATGAATGTGCCTAGAAATCTGCTAACACCATGGTGTGAAGCAGTAAATGGTGAGTATCACACAAATAATTTGGTGGGAAATGATTTGAGGGTTCAGGGGAGTGAGATGTCAATATGGTTGGAGCCATGAAGATATGCTCCAAAGGAACTTGGTAAGGGCCTTGCAGGACAATTGTTGGGCATCTTCTGCGCCTGGACACTTTCTGTAGGGCTCTGTGGGTATGTGTGAAAAAATGAATGAGCCTTGTGGACAACGAGGCAATGACACAGCCTTTGTCCAACATACAACTTGCCCCCTTCAAAGGGAGGTAGAGAAATTTGTCTCCTGTAAATGCCTCTAGATGCCATATTCTTTACTGAGCTCCAAAGTGCCTTGCTGACACGTTTTTGCTTCATGTTGATGGGGCAAGTTCCATTTCAGTTTTGGTCTACTGCTATTTGTTTCAAGCCTTGCCTGAGCAGATGATCTGCTATCCCATTGGCACATTCTCCAAGCTGGTTTTCAATCTGCAGGGTGGAGGAAGCATACTATCCATGCAGGAGCTGGTTCCTCTGCCAGATGGAAACTGCTCCCTGAGTGTGGGAGCGACCCCAGTGATCCAGCCCTGGTTGGGGGCAGACATGAAATCTTCTGTGGAATAGCATTTCTGAAAGGAAGACCTCATATCCTCAGCTAATTTATTTTTATGCTGCCTTTTTATTGACCCACCACACGATAAAACATTGATAAAAGCATTTGTTAGTACACTGGCTTCTCTGATTGCATCATGGTGGTTCTTGTTTTATGAATTGCCACTAGGAAAACATATGTGGTTTGTTGTGTTGTCAAACTTAGATATAAACCATCTTTATCTTTTCTGTTGGAGCTCATCAACAGTGTATGTCAGTATGACCTAGAATCTAGGGCTCCATGTTAGGTTTATCTGGAGGCTTTGAAATTTGGGTTCTCACAGAACTTTTCAATATATTTAAATTGTGTTTCTGCACAAAATTTAAAAGAAAATCAGAAAATACTGGATATATATACTCCGATGGGCTGGAAGGATTGATTAATTGGACTCCCAGAAATAGTGTGGGGTTCTAAATATGTGTTCACTGGCAGCTTCCTGGGGGAGGTGGATGATGATGGGCTTCTCTTGTCCTCACATTTTACTAATATCGTGGAATCAAATCCATTGGTCTATTTCACTTTATATTGGTAAAGTGGACTATTTCCTGACTATGCTGTGTATTTTTTAAACCTCAGAGTAGTTCTCAAGAATATCTGAACATCTTGTTTTTCTAAAAGATTTCTCTTCTTCCCATGTTTTAAGATATATTTTTATTGACACATATTAAAGCTTTAGGATATTTTACATATGGTTAATGTATTATCAATCACAACTAAAAGTCTGGTGACTAAATGCAAGTTAAGGTTTTATGTATTAGAATTCTATTTTTAATCAGAGGGGATGTTCATTAAATCATTCATTCATGCAACAAGTACTTATTGAGAATATTTATGTCAGACACTTTGATTAAATATTACTTCTATTATTATTAGTGTAAGACATCTCTGCCTTAATTTAGAGGACTTTTGTTTGATAGTATTGACTAATTCTCTATTCCAGATGTAAAAATGCCACAGATATACCCATAAGGACATATATATATATATATATAAATGCATGTATATACATACACATAAACACAAATTTATAGTTAGAAAAAATCAAGTCCATTATCACTTGCTGAAAAAAACCCTGCTGATTTTAATGAAGGTAGAGGATCTTAGATAATTAACTTGTCACAATAAAGGGAAATGTTGAAAATGAATGACTTTGTGAAATATTAATAGCTAAGGAAAAACAAATAGACAATAAAGATAATTTTTATTTTTTAATGAGCTAGGATTATCCTATAATCACATTTTGATTGCTGTTGTTTTATGCTTACACCACATCCCAATGGACCTTCTTCAGTCTGTATATCTTTTTCACTTAAGTGAAATCAGGTGAGAGTTTGTTCAGGGGTGTAGGGGAACGAGTCTTGTGACAAGAGTCCTGAATTGGGTTATTCTTTGCAGACCACTAGCTATTTAACCATAGCTACATGGTCCTAATGATCCTTCCGAATTTTCAAGTGAGTTTAAGATACAAAACCAAAAATGCCATCGGATAGCTATCAGACACACCTGGTTCAAGTTGCACCACTTACTAGCTCTGTAACCTTGGGCAACCTACTTGACTTCTCAACGCTGTCTTTCCTTCTCTATACAACGGAGTTAATGACAGTGGAATGTACTACCTCTGTAACCTTGGGTACACTATTTCATCTCCTTGATTCTTGATTTTCTCATTATAAAATGGTGGGAGTAATAGTACTTAACTCTGGGTTAGGAGTGGGAGTCAGTTTAAATTAGCACAGGAAGTTACTTAGCACAGTGTGAGTGGATGGGAGCTAGTCAACTGATGGAAGTAACTGATAATAGTTAAATGATGGATAGTCAACTGATGGAAGGATGGTGACATTAGTTTGTTCTCTGCTCTCTGATTTAGGAAAGTTGAATAAATAAGGATAACAGAGGCTCAGACAAATGGACAAGAGGGTGACAGAAGATAGACTGGACTCATGCCTCCTGTCTCAGTGTACCCCAGTGCAGCCCAGGATCACCCTGGGGGGCCTAGCTTGCTATTTATGGCCCTCAAGCATCTGAGTACCCTGAAGGGATATTGGCTGTGCAGTCTATACAACTTAAAAAGCACTTAGAGGAATGCACTTCCATTAGACCAAGCATAATGGACCCACTCAGGGCCATGCTTTGTAAATACACGGCTAATGTCATTCTGACATGTTTACAGGCCAGGACATGCTTCACATGGGTCAGGACCTTCGGGTGAATCTGCTGGCCCTCAGGAGCCAGGTCCCTTACCTCTCACATCCAGGACTCCATCCTTATTACTTGAACATAAAAATTTAAAAAAACGGACATAAACAGATTACTGTTTCAAAAGTCTGCAGAATGACCTTGGAGGTAGACATGTCAAACCACCACAAGGCAATTGTCCAGAGGTGAAGAAAAGCCATTATCATATGTTGTAGTTGGTTAATTAAAGGCTATTTTTGTCATCTCCAATTCTGAGAAAGTCAAGAGAGCTACGGTCAAACTTTCACAGGAGAAATTCCTGAAATAATGGGGTGGAAGAGGCTAAACAGTCATAGGCTTTCTCTCTTCCAAATAAGAGTTAAGCATTTGTCCTTCTCACACCCTCCAAATTTTGCTTGGTGCAGTGTAAACCAAGATTTCAGTACTTTTCGTTGAAGCTTCCTGGAGTCTAAATTACTTGGAGGTGATCCTACAGGAGGATCTTACTGTTGTGGTTTATCTGATGCCTTTTTCCATTTTGCAAGGTCATTGGCACTGCTATGATAGAATGTAATAGGTCTTAATAGTGTGTGTTAAAAGCTCATGAAAGTATTTCTTAGAATTTCTCCCTTTAAATTCTCCCTTTTAAATATTTTGTTCTAAAAGCTCATAAAAATATTTCTTAGAATCTCTCACTTTAAATTCTGGAGAAAAAAATATTTCATTTTCTGAAATACATCAGTTTATCCTAAATCAGAGCAAGTTTGGATCAATGCCTAATATTTTAAAGCTAGCAGACTTCTAAAAGCCATTTTATGGACTGGTATATTTTTGGCACTCATTTGCAAGGTTGAAATACTTTGATTACAATGAAAATTTATATAACTCAAAATTCCATGACAGAACTCAGCTCAAATCAATGACCTCCAGTATTGAGAGAGCACCTCTGATTTCAGGAAGCCTGAGTACCTACTAACTTCACCTCACTCCCCTCTTAAGTCCCCAGTGAGAACACTGGATCTCCTTAGCAATAAGGGGGTGGGACACTGTCCTTACTCTTTGCTTCTCTTTTCATTGACAGAAAGTTAGGCTTACACATTTAAAAGTAAATAATCAACTTAATTTTCAAGTCAAGTGATACTAGTTTACATATTAGATGTTTACACTGAGTTTCCAAGTTGTCAATATTTAGAAATCTATCTTATTGCAAAATTTACCAGTGGAAATGACTTATCACCTTGAAGTGTAAGATTCCAGGATTGGAACAAACACTACCAGTCAAACTGTTGAGGTCCCCACTGGTGTGTGTCAAAGGAGAGGGATCAGCTCATGAGGAGGAGACTAGAAGGGGTTGGCAACCAAGAAAAGAACAACAGGCATCTTTGGATTCCTGACCCATAGCCCTGCCCACTGAGCACTACGACCTTATTATCCCCCCGGTCTTGGTCCTGGGATTATGGAATTATTTTCCAACAAGGTTATGGTAACCTTCCCCATCTGAGAGGAAGCTGACATGCATAATGCTGGTGATGATCCCAGGGCCAATATACAGCACACTGCCTACTTCTGGATCTTTGTACATGTTGCTCTCTCTGACTGTTAAACTCCTGTTCATCCTTTCAGCACCAACTCCAATGGCATTTCTTCTCCCTTAGCCCACAGCCTAGGAATATTTGATCAACTTTCTCTTCTTCCCATTGCTATTGTAATAATCTATTGCAGCATATAGCACATTGTATTGTAATTGTTCATGTTTTTTTCTATCCATCTACAATTTGAACCCACGACAGCAGGAGTTACATTGTGTTCACTAATTTATCCCCAGGGTGTTATGCTGAGCTGGGCAAATTTTAAGAGCACAATAGAAATTGATTGGTGGACAAAGAACCCCAGATTCTCAGTTCTCCCCTCTCCCCTCCATCTCCCTGCCTTCCCTTCTTTCCATCCCTCACCTTTCACCCCACTCCAGCTCCATGCTCAGGCCCCAGGTTCCCCATGTCAGAGGCGTGGTGTTGTGATACTCTCCCAGAGGCAGCACAGGAGATTGGGTTTCCCATGTGGAGTATGCCATCAATGCTAACTAAATCACACAGTCATGGGCCAGTTGCTCTTCATGGCTCCTGGTCAGTGTCCTGGGTGCAGCAAGGATCCTTGTGCATAAAAGTCACCAATCCGGATGTTAATATTTGGTGGGCCTGGGAGTTAGTGGTGACTAAGAAATGCCAGACAGAGTGCTGCTTCTGCGTGTGGCTTCAGAGAAGCCTTCTGCTGTAATGATTAGCAGATCATGTTTGTTTCCTTCCTTGGTCTCTGAGCATCCATCCCCTCAATCTCTGCAGCACGCAGGCAGTGTCTACTTGGCCACATTTCGTATAATCCACAACTTCCTTTTAAATCTAGACCTATCCCATTGGTCAAAATAATTAGAGACCTGGACTGGTCCCTTAAAAGTGACCACCAGGGTTCTTTTCTACAGTGGAGCACACACATTGTCAACATAGGCTATAGACAATTCCTTGGGGTCATCCTTTTTAACTGACAGAGAATTAACCCATTGTCCTTTTTGGCAGCTAACGGAAAGATAATGATGACAAGACTGGAATGTTTAAACCAAGAGATATTTAATAATATTCATTGCTTGGCTTTGAAATGTAGTAGGTAATTGTTAATATTGCGGTGGTTTTTTAACCATTTTGGTGTTAAATTAGTTTATTTTCTATTTAACACTGAATGACATTCTTGTTCTCCAAATCTAGCTCAGTCTTTATAGTTTTATTGTCTGGCTCTGCTTAGTTGCACCTTCTTTTCTACCTTTCTCCTCCCCAGTGAATTGCCTCTCCTTTGCCGCAGCTTTCCTGGGCATGGCAAATTTCTATGCATCTTTGACATTCAGACGTCACCTCCTCTGATTGCCATAACTGGAACTCCTCCACGCACACAGCTCAGCTTCATCGGGCTGTGTGTAGCTAGTTGTTTCCTTGTCTATCTCTCCTTGTGTGTGAGCTTCTTGAGGGGGCCTCAGGTATTACTCACCTCTTTCCAAATTACAACCCAGGGGCTGATGAACAGTAGCTAATATTTCTTAAGAACTTCCCTTGTGCCAAATGCTTTGGTAAGGCGTTTACCCACTTCAAATTATTTAATGCTCACAGCTAGGCTGAAAGTTAGAGACTATTGCTACTTCCATTGTACCATCTCAGAGCAGTGACTAATTTGCCCAAAGTCTTATACACCTTGTGAGAGGTGGAGGCAGGATTTGAATCTAGTTGGTCTGATTTCTGACCCCAGGCTCTTCATCACCATTGCTTTTCCACAGGGGATGGTCAACTGTGTCCCAACTGACCTAGGGCAAGGAAGACCCCAAGCGACTGAGGGGCAAAATCCACCTATACGAACTTGAGGGTAGACTATGTGACAATTCTCCCTCCATTGTTCCTAGGCATCTTAACAGAAGGGACGGAGAGTCTTAATACGCATGAATCCTGAGAGCTGCATGGCCTCCACACAGTTAGAGCTCTAATTATAGATGTCCACTCATCTCTCCTGTTTCTGTGTCTAATCACATTTCCATGTGTATATGCACTCCCCAACCAGCTTATTGGCCCCTTCCCTTCAAAAGGTCTTGCATTTTCCATAAATCTTAGCAAAATCTCTTGCACATAGAAGACATTCACTAAAGGAATGGTTATTTTTATTGATGTAGTTCATAAATTTTTATTGAAAAAGAGCACTCGCATAAAAATACACAGATCATAAGCATACAGTTCAATATATTTTTGTAAAGAGAATACACCTATTTAACCACCACACAACTCAAGATATAGAATGTTGCCAGCACCCGAGAAGCCTCCCTCATGAGTCTCCCAGAAATCACCACCCCAACATAATCACTATTGACTTTCATCACCCAGATTTGTTTTGTCCTTTTTTGAACTTTATACAAATGGAATCATATAATATGTGTTCTTTGTGTGTGGCTACTCTCATTCAACATTTTATTTGTGGTATTCATCCATGTAGAACTGGGTGGTATATTTGCACGGTTGTATAAAATTCCATTGTATCGATGCACCACAATTTATTTATCTATTCTACTGTTGACAGATAAACAAGTTGTTTCCAGTGTTTGGCTGTTGCAAGGGATGTTGTTATGAGAATTTGTATACAAGTGTTTTTCTGAGGGGTGGGGATGCACATTTGTGTGCATTTCTGTTGTGTATACATTTAGGAGCAGGATTGCTGGTTCACTGGGTATTCATATAGTCAGCTTTATTAAATACTACTAAGCAGTTTTTCAAAGTAGTTGTACAAATTTACAGTCCCACAGCAGTATATGAGAATTTGAGCTGCTTCATATCATTGCCACCATTTTACTTGCTTATTTTTGTTCCGTTTTAGCAATTCTGATGGATATGTAGTAGTATTTTGTTGTGATTTTAATTTGCATTCCATAGCTGACTTTTGTATAGTGACCTGGTATCCAGTAAACTTACTAAATTCACTTATTAATTCTAATAGTTTGTCTGTAGATTTTTTTCTATGTACTCAATTATATCATCTGAAAATAATGATAGTTCTATTTCTTCCTTTCAATACCATATACCTTTTATTTATTTCTCTTGCTAGGACGCCCAGTACAATGTTGAGTGGAAGTGGTGATAGCTGACATCCCTCTCTCATTTCCATTGCAGAAGGAGAGCTTTCAATATTTCACCACAAAGTATCACGTGCACTGTGGGCTTTTTTGTAGATATTTTGGTTGAGCTTAAGGAAGTTTCATTTATTCCTAGTTTCCAACAGTTTGTTTTAAATAGGTGTTAAATTTTTTCAAATGTGCTTTATGAGCATCTATGAAATGATCATATCAGTTGTCTCCCCTTTTTTTTCTTTCTGTTAATGTGGGAATTGCATCACATGATTTTTGAATGTTAAATACTCTTGCATTCCTGGAATAAAACCCAATAAGCATGATGTATTACCTTTTTTATGCATAGCTGGATATGCTATTATTTTGTTAAGCATTTTTGCATCTGTGTTCATAGGAAAGATTGGTCATAGTTTTCCTTTCTTGTAATAATCTTGTCAGGTTTTGGTATGAACTTTATGCTTCTGTTTTCATTTTATTGTATTTTTTCTCCCTTTATTGACTTTTTAGTTATATAAGCTTTTACTATTATTTAGTGGTTACCTTAGATATTGCAAAATTCGTCCTTGACTTATTATCATGTTACCTTTTCCCAAATAATACTAGACCTTTCTAATACTTTAATTTCACTTAGTCCCCTCTTTTGCATTATCATTGTCATAATAATATGACAATATTTATAATATATATGTTTTATATTATGTATAAACAGTTTATATATTATAATGTATGCATTACATACATATTATATAATGTAATATATTATACATATATAATATACACATTATACATATTTTATGTGTATAAATAACATATGCAGTTAAAATAATACAAACACAATATTTATATTATGTATAAGTACATATTATCTATATTTATGTATATCTTAACTCCAAAAGACATTATTAGTGTTGACTCTCAATATCCATTTTTATTTTCCTAAACTTTTACCTTTTCTGATGCTCTGTTTTCTTTCCTGCCTTCTGTCCTTTTTCCATCTGGGATCATTTTTTCCTTTCTGCCTGAAGAATTCCCTTTAGTATACCTTATAATGCAAGTCTACTGGTGATTAATGGTCTCAATTTTTTTTTTTGTCTGAAAAACCTTTATTTCATCTCCATTTCTGAAGGCTATTTTCACTGTGTATGGACATTTGGATTGGCAGTTATTTTTTGTTAGCAGTAAAGGTAGTATTCCGTTATTCTCTGGCTTCTGCATTTTTCTACTGAAAACTCAACTGTCAGTCTCATGAGCTCCTCCTTTGAAGGGAATGTGTCTTTTTTTCTCTGGCTCCTTTCACGATTTTCTCTTTGCCTTTGTTTTCTTCAGTTTTCCTCTGATGTGCGTAGTTGTGATTTTATCATCTTAATCCTGGTTGCTGATTATAACACTTCTAGAAGCTGTTTGCTATGTTTCAGAAGTTTTGGACCATTCTCAGCCATTATTTATTCAAATATATTTTTTGTCCCACTCTGTCATCCCCTTCTGGGACTCAGTTACAGATGTGTCAGACCTTTCCAAAGTCCACCATATTTTTCTAGTGCTCTTTTCTGTAATTTCCATCTGTTTTGCTCTCTGTGATTCAGCCTGGATATTTCATCCTCAGCTCATCAGTCCTCTCTTTGGTTGTATCCAATCTACTGTGAAACCTATCTATTGAGTTCTTAGATTTAATTATTGTAATCTTTTAGTTTCAGAATTTCTATTTGATGCCTTTCAAAAAGTATATAACAGTTCTCTGGTGAAATTCTCATATTGTCCTTTATTTTTAAAAACACATTAATCATAGTTATGTTAAAAATCTGTGCCTGGATAGCTCCAATAAATGGGCCATGTGTGGACTTGTTTCCATTGTCTGTTTTTATTCTCTGTTTCTCTTTGTTGGTATGCCTGGTGGTTTTTGATTGAATGCCAGACGTTGTCCACAAAAACTGTGGAGACTCAGGATCATGCTAACTTCTAGAAAGGGTTCCATATCCTGTGATAGGCAGCTAGAATGGGGGCAGATTCCCTTGATCTAATCAGGCACAGTGCTGACTAAGGCTGGGTTTCAGGTTTGGTAAGGCTACGTCTACCTCCTTGTTCATCCCTCTCCTTTTGGGGGGTTGTTCCTAAATTAATTTTTGTCTCATCAGCATATCAGATTGTTGAAAACTCTCCTTTATTTTCAGTTATTTGCTGAACTTTTCAGCCTCTTGCTCTGAGAAGCTTGAGAATTTGTCCCTGTGTTCCCCTATCTCCAGATTCTTGGTCATGCTAGTCCTGCCTACCGGGCAGCTCCAAACCCTTGTTTTGTCTCTCTATCCCTGAGAGATTCCCAAAAGTTCTAGTGGCTTCCTTATCTGTTAGCCATACCCCTCTGCCTGGTTTCTCAGAGCCTAACGCATCATAAAGACAAGACTCAGCAAATGTCCTGAGGGGAAATATACAAGGTCAGCTCACCTCCCTGTAGTTCCCTTCTCTCTAGACTCTTGCACTCTCAAGTCCTGGGTGCCTTGGCAGCTCTCCAATTCCTTCAAGTAAATGTTTTAGTATTTTATCTGATTTCCTAGTTAGTTTTGGAACTCTTGCCATCATAATCCAAAGCAGATGTCAGTAGATTTATTTTTTTAAGAGCCTGTAACTAGCAGATAGATTATAGTTTTTTTTTGTGGGCATTAAAACATCTTTTGGTAAAGAAAGATGCAAAGATAGCTGTAAAGGCAGGTGGAAAAATGGTGTTTATGTTCTGTTTTTTGAACATAGGACCTATAAATGCCTTTAAAATGTATTTTGTAGAGTGAAATAGGTGGGGCTGGAGCAAGGAGTAGATTAAAGAATGCTTAGCATAAGCTTATACATTCAGAGATAGGCCCATAGGGAGATGAAGAGCAAAATTTCTGATCTAAGACATTGATCTTGAAATATATTCAATAGTTGTGGTTGCCAGTAGTAATGATTTTTCTGATTTTGTATATGGGCATATTACATAGTGTTATACCTCTTCTCATGTGCTCAAAATATGTATTAAGTGACATCTCTCCTTGGAGATAAGTTATTTTTGCAAAAGACATGGATTAGGAAGGTTAGATTATTTCTAGTTTTGAAATCGGGATGGCCCAGTGGGAGAATTCATCCAGCTGGTAAGTTATTTTTTGATTCAGGTAAGTACTGACCATGATTTGTACCATGGAATGGAACAAGGAGTTAATGAGATTCATAATGTGGTGTTTCTTTCTTTCACTAACATATTAAAATGCACTCTGTCTTCTGCAGACCCCGCATCAAAGGTTGTGTAATAAGCCATGGGACATGGGTCAGGAAATGCCATGGGTATCTTGGACGGCTCACTCAAATTCCCATTAACTGCCTTTGCTTTCTTTTCTGTGAAAAGGAGAAAGCCAAGAAATCAAAATTCTGGGAGTGGTGAGGTGATCTTTCTTTGCAAGAAAATGTTCAAAGACCAGCATCTGAACCCAACAAGAATCAAACCACTGCTTCAGAATGGAAAGTGTGGAACAAATTGCTTCAGTCTCCCTGTGCCTAGGGGAATTTCTGAAGTTAGGCAATGGGAGTGATGTCTGGGATGGTGAGACTTCTGGAAATGGGGCCTTTGGAGAGCTGGAGCATTCTTTTTGCTACCATTAGAGTTAAGGGTGAAGGAAGGGTATGCGTCTCTTGATTCATTTTGTTTTTTGCCAAGGAAGATTCGCCCTGAGCTAACATCTGTGCCAATCTTCCTCTACTTTGTATGTGGGTCACTGCCACAGCATGGCTGATGAGTGATGTAGGTCTGCACCTGGGAACAGAACCCGGGCTGCTGAAGTGAAGCATGCTGAAATTAAACACCAGGCTACTGGGCCAGCCCCTTGACTCATTTTTAAACTTTGGATGGTAAGCACTAGAAAGTGCCTGCAGGTATTTAGAAAAACAGAAGGCCCTAGAAGATGGAAAAGTCCTCTTCCTGAAAGTCTTTTAAAAAAGGATAAGAATTTCTTAGAGATCTTTGCTGTCATCCAAACATTCCTTGTTCTGCGCCTCTGCACTCTGCCCATGCTCACCTTCCCATCTATAGTGCTCCTTTCAGAGCTCCTCTTCTTGATCTATTGGAACCCACCCAGCCTTCAAACCCAGTTCAAACCCCACCTTCTCCATGAGGCCATCCCGGGGCAGAACTGATGCTTCGGAAGAGAACAGGGGTTGGAGCGTGGCTCTGGGAGTCTTCTTCAGAGCATTGGTAGCTGGTGCAGGCAGGGCTGGATGCCTTCCTCGAGGAACAGAGCTAGAGAGGTTCACACTGTGAAGGAATTTGCACATTTAGGAGCAGGAGCAGGACAAGAGAAGTCTGAGGAGATGAGGAAAGTGAAGTGTGCAACCCAGTGAGGAAATGCTCACCAGCGCAGGATGGCAGTGTCAGCAGGTCCCGAGACATCCAGAGGGTCAGAGAAGTGGCCACTGGGTTTTGTCCCTGTGGGGTCACGTGAGGCTTTCAAGATATTTTTCTTGGTATTGGTGATAAAAGCGGGATACAAAGCAGTATTTTGAAAATTAAAAGATTAAAAATTGCTCTGCTGTGTGCAGTTATAAAGTCATCATCATTATTATTATAGTTATAGAGAATGTTCTACATGTTTTCTTCTACCCTCATGATTTCTTTGGTTCAGAGAGGATTTCTCTGCTTCCAAGAGGATTTTGAATAAACATTTCTCTGCTTTCTTCTCTGTCTCTCTTTCTCATTAGTTGCCTCCAAAAATATCACACATGGGAGGTTGCATTCTTGAACTGTTTCCTTTTCCATTTAATTGCCATTTTTTCTCATATTGAAAACAAACTCAATCTTTGCTGCTTAAACAACGCTGTATTGGAGACTGTCAAGCTTCATTAAAGCTGACTATTTTTCCAGGTGGTGTATTAAGGACCGATGTAGTAGACTGTGTCCAGGGACAGAGCCCAGACGTTTAGCAGGTTCTCTGGGAAGGGAGGTAAAGTTCTATTTATGGGTGATGTATTGAGATAAGCTTTTTCTGACTGACTCAGAGACAGCGACTCTCTCTCCTCCACCACTGGTCCATTAGGATCAAACATGCTTCCAGTTAGCTTTCTCAAGGAAGAGAAGGAAAAATAGATCAATAATATTTATGATTTCTTGGAAAGATGTTTCCTTGCTGCAGCATTCCTCCATTAAGGCTCTTTGCTACTAATAGAGTTGTGTTGGTTGCAATGGGGACATTAGCCAGGTTTCATTACACCAAGAGGGCTATAAAAATTGTCTTTGCTATGTCCAGTGAAAATGTTCATAAACTTCATGTTAACTTTGGTGGAGGTTTGACATGTTAAGAATAATAATTTTGTGATGGCATTCTTTTATGACAAAAATGATAATAATTAAAAAATAATATGAACAATAATAATACATACCTTTTGTTGATTGCTTTCCATGTACTAGGACCTCCGCTAAGTGCTTTGCATACATAATACCATTTAATCTTCAAAGTGACATTGTGAAGGTGGCAATCTCGGGCTATTTTCAGACAAGGAATTTGAAGCACATGCAGGTTAAGTTCGTTCCTCAAGGTCACATAGAAGACTGAATTTTGAACCCTTCCTAATTCTATAGCTCAATTTCTCTTAATCAGATTATTCTGTCTTTAATATAGTCAGTGATTTATGAATCTGCAACATATTAATTCTACAGCATAAATTTCCCATTTAGGAATATGTAACACTCTGCTTTTTGAAAAGTCACAAATCTGATTCATTTACTATGCATGCTTAAGTGTTCTATTAAGCAATTCTAACTCAGATCTTTTTATGATTTAATATGTCAGATAAAATTACTCAAAATGTCTATTTTCAAAAAAACTTTTTCTGCTGTTCTTTATAACCTCAACATTAAATCTACAAATTTACTCCACTAATAAATTAAGTTGTTAATAGTATTGCCTATAGACTTTAATCTGCTTTATAACATTGTAAAAATCAGTACTGATACTATCAGTAATACATATTCATCTGTGCTGGTTAATAGGTTTGAAAAATGAGCTACAGATGGCTTCATGTTTATGGATGTCCACACGCATTTTGCAATAGTTAATGAGGATCAGTTTGAGTGCTTGAATATGTATCATCATCAATAGGTGGATGAGATGCAGAACAGGTATGGAAATCTATTCCTCAGTTCCCATATGCTCCCTTATCCCTATTCCATTATTGATCACTTAATAATCAGTATCACTCAGTAACTCTGGGCTAAGCATTGTGAGGAGCTTTGCTTGAAAGTCAAGGGTAGATACAGTCCTACCTTCAAGGGTTTTACAGTAGAGTTGGACAGTTAAGAATAAGTTGTGAAACAGTAGGTAATATAGATCACATGGTAAAGATAGTCAGTGTTGGAGGAATTTGAAGTTTAAAGAGATCATGGAGGGCCGAGGAGGTCAGGAGAGGTGTTATGGGCTCAGAGGGTGGGCAGGGTTTGGACATGGAGGAGAAGAGAGATGGTATAGAAGTGGAAGCTAGCGGATGAGAGAGATGAGTGATGGAATAGAGGAGACTGGGTCTGCTGCAGCAGATCTCATTTAGGATGTGACGGGGGTAAACTTGTCTGGATAATGTGGGACCATGATATGGAGGACACGTAACAGGTCTGCCCAATATAAAACAGAATGGTTGCAGTTAAATAAAGAATGTTTCCCACTCTTAAGTTGATCTTGTGGGTGGTGGGGGGAGGTGATATGGGAAGGATGGGAAGGGAAGGATATCATAAGGGCAAATACATTGAAAGAAATGTCTTTTGGGATTACTGGTGGGAAATTATAATTGATTCATGTTGGACTTCCTAATAAAGTTTCCATAATATCTTTTATTGATGTTATTTCCATGTTTACTATTAAAAAGAGTATAACATTCAAAGATTTTTTTAAAGAGAAGTCTGTATTTTCACCACTCTGATGTAAGAGAGAAAAACTCATCTTATTTTTGTTATTCTTTTCCAGTCTGGTTTCATGTAATTGTACTAAGAGGATAATAGAATCTTCTGTTCTGCCCTTTTCACATAACACACAGTTTTCCTTGTTTCCACATAGTGTTTATAATGATGATTTTTAATGAACACATAGTACCCCACTGAGTCACTTTAACAGAGTTGCTAAAGCATTAGAGTAATGTTGGACACTTACATTGTTTTCTACTTTTGTCAGTATAGATGGCACTACAAAGGACATTGGTATGCACGTGACTTTTGTGTCTTCCATTGAATGACTTCCTGAGTACATGTTCCCAGGAGGGTGATTGCTGGTTCATAGACTAGGAACACACGGCAGCACTCTCTACGTAATATCAGGCTGCACTTCAAAGGCCCATAGTGATGGAAGATGCCACCAGTAGGAAGTGAGGGTGCCACTGTCACCTCAGATTTGGAGCAGGAAAACAATCACTGCTGTAGATGGTAAAATATCATTTCATTCAATGGAATTTCTGTGTAACTATGAATTTTGTTTCTTTTATAATATTTACTTTCTAAATAATAAGAGGAGGCTGGAATGGATTAGAAAAAAAAAGCAATTGATAAGTGATGGGGCAAGAGGAAGGAGAATGAGAAGGAGGAGAAGGCAATGGATGGGCATGATGGAAAGATGAGAAAAAGGAGAAACATGGTAAAACTGTACAGTTGTAGTTGAATAGTGAAGGCGCCTATTGGAACCCTTTGGTTTCTGGATGCTGTAGGCCTAATCTCTCCCAAAGGCCTGAGAGTTTCTGGAAGGGTCATGTCTGAAAATTCCCATTCCATCTCCTCAGCACTGGGCATCACCTGAGGTTCTGTGTTTTTCTTAAAGACTCATTCCACGAGAGCCTTCTGACTTTCTTCATGGCTTCTATCTGCAGGTGGTGCTAATGGCCTTACTCTTGGGCCAGCGGGGCACGGAGGCAGGAATTCTTAGGAGGGCCGCTGCGTATCCCGGGGCTTCCCTCCTCTCCTGCTCTTGCCTTTGGCCTCTCCCTGGGCAGGTGTTTGGGAGAGGCTCTGACTGCTGAGACTGGCTCTGGGTTTGCCCTCCCATTATCTTCGATCCCCGTGGATCACAGCTGTGAAGAGAAACTGCACAAATATGGTTTTGATATTTTTGGGGGGGAATGAAGTTTCAAAGAAATTTATTCGTGCAGGACTACAAGTGGGCCCTTGTCTCCAGGGGCTGGGAGAAATTTAGAAAGAGAATATGCTGGGGTGGCAAGCCCTCCCCTAATACCTCACACGTTTTCTAGCCTTATCATATTTTTGTCAATGTTTTATTAGTAAAAGCATAAACCTCAGGAAGTTTTAAAATAATTTTAGCCATCATGGAATGTTTGAAGAGCAGAAGAAATAATTTTTTACTTCCTGAGTGATTTTGCAGGTCCCAAGCCATGGAGAAGTTTCCTGTCCCTGGAATTCTCTTCCCCACGTAGTCACATGATTTGCTCTCTCACTTCCTTTAGGTCTTTGTTAAAATATTGCTTCCTCAGAGGAGCCTTCTCCAGCCACCCTAGCTAAGAGTCTTTCCTCCCTCACCTTCTATTCTTGTATCTACTTAATTTTTCTTTATAGCAGTTATCTGATACTATTATTATTAACATATTTTTTATCATATCTCTCTCACTGGCCAAAACAAAAGTTCTGAGAAAGCAGAGACTTTGGGTCTTGCTAACCACTGTATCCCCAACTCCTAGAACAGGGCCTCACACATAGTAGGTATTCAAAAAACATTTGTGGAATAAATGAATGAGACCAAGGTATTGGATCTTTTGACTTAAAACAGAAAAAAAAAACCCATTCTAAAATCAATCACACTTGGAACAATACTCAGTCATTTAGAATAAATGTCTCTGTTACAGCAGAGATGGGGTATGAAATGAAGACGGCTTCAGGGACCACAGCATCCTTGATACTAGAAATTAAAATGTGTATCCAGCTGACAATCTGACTTTCACATGTCAAGTGCAGCCTATTCCCCTCATGTGCCTGGATATGGGAGGCTGCAAGTGGCAGCGTGGACACGTACGCGGAAGCTCTAGTTCTGGGAAGGGGGGTGGGGTTGACTGCTCAGAATCTGAGTCAGGATGCAATTATACTACAGACTGGATTAACCAAGACTGGAGTTAGAGAGAATAGGAAGTAGGTGTCTCCTGTTCCCTCTCCCTCTCTCCTTCCAACACAGTCATGTCATTCTCTTTTCCCAGAAAGTGCCTGAACTGGAAGTAGAAAGGGATATAAGGTGACAATCACCCCTTCTTCCACAAGTCATAGTGACCTCAGCCACCCATGGAAGCTAATGAAGCACAGGGCTCCAGGGCCCAGGTGAGGACATTGCAGAGATGTAGCCAGGATTAGGAACATGCATAATCGTCCACGACTCCTTCTCCCCCTTACTGCGAATGTGGCCCCCTTTCTCCTACCCTGAACTACTCTGCACCACAGTGTAATAGGTCTGAATTATGGTTCCCCATTTTTTTCTGAAGGTTACTGGCATTTGCTTTAACCCCTAGGTATTAGAAGATGAGGATTCCCTGAAGGAAATTTCACTCATTCCTGGGGCAACAAATGGGGTCAAGTCTCAAGAGAGGATTTCCTCTGTATTTGAGAAATCCTGGATGCCTAGTGGGGTAAATTGTGTGCACAAATGGGCCCACTTCTCCACTTGCCCGATATGCCTGCCCTTTACCATGTGGTTCTGCAGCTCTTCCCATTAAGGGGAGCAGTCCACTCCCCTTGAGCGTGGCAGAAAGGACCGTGGACCAGCTGCAAGCTGAGGCCTCAGGAGGCTTTCAAGAGAAAGTGATATTCCATGGCTTTGTGGCCTGAGAGGGAGAGGAGGGCAGGTGTGCAAAGACCATCTATTGGTAAGGTGAAGACCTTACCATCAAACCTGCTAAATCCAAAAGATGGTAGCAAAGAAGAAATATAGTGATAAGGAAAAAAAAGTTCTGTTTGTTTTCTTTAATATGGTTAGGAATATGGGTATAGATCTCTGTATTTGATTACTACACCACAAACTACCTCAAAACTTTTGTTTAGAACCCTGCTACTGCCATGTGAACAAGCTCGGGCTAGCCTGTTGAGTGATTTGGGACATGTGTCTCAGTCGCCACTGTCACTCCAGCTATCAGACAATCGCTGGACATGTGGTGGGGCCATCCTAGGCCAGTCAACCCCCAGACGACCTGCCAGGTGACTGCAGGCACATGAGCGAGCCTGGCCAAGATGGGCAGAGTCTGGCCCAGATTCACAGACCACGTAGCTGACCCGTACACGTATAGGCAAAAACAAATGGTTGTTGTTTTAAGTCACTAAGTCATGGGGAATTTGTAACACTGCAATAGATAATGGATACACCTAGGCTCAGGGGAAGATGGTTGGGGGTCCAATGTGGCTGAGTTTGGGAGCCCTTTCCTGCTCAGCCATCCAGAGGGCAGAATGACAGCATGCGTGTCTGTACTGAGATATTCATATAACCAAAGAGCCAGAGCAGCCGCCTCCAGACAGTGCAATGGGGTGCCTTACGTGGGAGCTTGTCTAAGCTCTGGCTTCAGTTGTGAGGGGAAAGCAACCAGCACTGGCCCTTTGCACACTGCCTGAATCTTGGATCTAACAGAGATGGAGAGGAGCAATCCTCTTGAGGAAGAGTAGATCCCTTGAAAATCCAGGCAGGAGGTGTTCTCAAGCTGGGGGTGTTATTTGAATTCCAAACTATGACATGAGAGATTCCAGTTATGTGGATAGAATGATCATATTGTACTGTTGGTCTTGGCAGTTTTTCATCTTAGCGTGAGCTCCACCCATTCCCTGCCAAGGGCCCTCCAAATCTCACGCAGCCCCAGGTCACGAGAGGCAGGATGTTATCAGGAGGCAGGAGTGATGGATACAATGGAGGGAAGGATGGGTGGGATGGTGTGAGTCCAGCACTTGGTGGTAATTGAGGGTGAAGTCACAGGAGGAGAAATGGAAAAAGAAGCTCCGAAGCTGCAATCATCCTGCCACCCCTCCCTGCAGCCCCGGCTCTGCTCTCCACACTAATCTCATTTCTGCTGACAACCTCTGTCAAGCATTTCAGGACTTTGTTCAGTAGAAGGGTGTTTCCTGGACAAATGCTGGAATTAGAACTTGAATTTCTTAGAGATGAAGGCTCAGGACTAAAAATGGCACCCTCCCTGTGGTGAAGTGGCTTTCTGGTACAATTCAAAGGAAATGCTGTACTGGTCCAGGATGGTGATTTTAGGAAGTTGACGTGTCAGTCAATGCACCTTTCCTGTTCCTTAGAATGTAGTAACTGTAGTGACTGGCTGATCACTGGGAAATAAAAAAGATCGTCTCAGGTTTCTGAAGACGGCTGTGGCCTCTGACGACGGTTGTTTACAGCCTTGTTGATTGTTTGTGGTCGTCACGTGGAAGGCTCGGTGGGTTTTGCTCAGAGCACTTTGCTGTGTGTGTAGTGTTCTTAATTGACTTGACAGAGATGATGGCGTCCACTCTCAGCTGCTCCCTTTACTACATCCTTTCTCTTTCTAGAAGCTTTGGTCATATCTTATTTCCTCTGTGGTTTGAGTTTCAGACAAATGTTTTGAAAATATGTCATGGAAAGAATCAGTTTCTAATATTTAAAATTTCGACTGCAGTTTCTTTTAAAATATTAATGTTTTCTCAGTCAGGCTAAGTCCCTGCATATTTGCCCCTAGATATTTGCTTTGGTTCTTAGTCAGAAATTTCAAACTCAGTTTAGTGGGTTTTGTTTGACTCCAAATATCAAGAGGATAAGGAAAAATTAATGCAACAGGCATGCCCTTCTTAGGTTAGGGTGCAAATGGCTCCCACCCCAATCTTACCCCGAGAGCGTTGCCTGAACACCCACCTGACAAGGCAGTAGAGCGATGCTGATTCCCTTCAGGCTTCTGGGGCATCCTTGTTTGGTTGGGGCTCTATGAGCGTCTGGAGGGGAGAGGGCTGGTCTTCCGGTCCTACATTGTGCCAACTACAATGGAGGGCTCAGCTGCTCAGAAGGCAGGGGCCTCAGTGAGCTGTGCCCAAAGTGCAGGCAACGTGCTCAGGAGGCCTCACCCTCACAGTACCTAATCCTCACCGATCATCTCCCATCTCTCTGGAGTTCCTCTGTGGAAGAGTTCCTGGCTGAATTGCCTGAAATCTTGGGCTTAAGAACTTCCGAACCTCTATTCCTTGCTGATATGAGCTGTGGAGGTCCAGGCTGCAGGGCCAGGGCCTCCAAGGAACTGAAGAGCCTGTAAGGATATGAAATGTCTGAGGAATGTCACATTGGAGAGCCTTCCCCCGAGGACAGACTGGAAGCTTCTCAGTAACGCGATGGCAGGGAAGTCTTTCCACGGGTGGGCGTCAGTCTCCTCAGGAGGTGAGGCTGTGCCGGGGATAGCTGTACGTTTACTTCATACCCACGTCTTCATACCCCAAACCGCTCAGCCTTCACCTTTTTCAGTTCTCATGCACAGACTCTTCTCAAGGAGCAAGTGGGCACGAGGAGTGTGGAGTGAGGAGCAGCTCCGGCATTCAGCCATTGGAACCAGTGCCACATCTCACCCCATCCACAGGCAACACCACCTCTCTGGAAAGGGCCATCCCTTCTCCAAGGTCATTAGGCCGTAGCCTCTGCACCTACCCTTCTGTCGTAATCTGGATTTCCCCCAAGACAGACCATGAGATAAGAACATGTAAGGGGTTTATTTGGGAGGAGATTCTAGGAAGCATGGTTGGGGAGGGAGTCAGAGAACAGAGGAAAGATAGTGAAAGTTGGGCCGCCTGGTGGCGCAGTGGTTTAGTCCGCGCTTGGCAGCCCGGGGTTCGCAGGTTCGGATCCCGGGCGCCCGCAGATGCACTGCCTGTCAGCCATGCCGTGGCGGCGTCCCATATAAAGTAGAGGAAGGTGGGCACAGATGTTAGCCCAGGGCCAGTCTTCCTCAGCAAAAAGAGGAGGATTGGCGATGGATGTTAGCTCAGGGTTGGTCTTCCTCACACACACACAAAAAAGATAGTAAAAGTAGTGTATTATAATGAGCAGGTAACTAATAAGGGCAACAGGGACTCAACCTGACTGAGGACCCTCTGGGAGAATATGCAGTCACCTCAGGACTGTTGTGCTGAGGCACAAGGAAACCGGGACACTGACCCACCCACTACCTCCCTTATTTGTTAAGAGTCATGCTAACTCCCTGGCCCTTCTTGCCAGCCCTGCCTGTGGCAGACCACTTACCTACAGGCGGGGGGTGCCCTCAAGTAGAAAGATGCAGGGAGCCCCTGGTGTGCGAGGGAAGAATTTGCAGGTATATTCTGGAGTGGCTGAGGGGACATAGGTGAGATACGGAGAGTGTCCACTGCTCCTTGAGAGGCAGACCACACGGAATGTCTCAGGTTGTGCACTGCCTCTGCCTCTTCTGTGCAGTGGCCGGCAATTTTTCTTATCAAAAAGAATATCAAAAATATCAATAATAATATCAAAAATAACAACACACACATGCATAAGTTTAATCTCTCTCGAAGAAGCCTACCACGTTCAGAACAGGAATTTGTGAAAACAGGATATGGACACACACAATGAAAAACATCTGAGAGTTGGTCCTA
This sequence comes from Tapirus indicus, assembly GCA_031878705.1. NCBI lineage: Eukaryota > Metazoa > Chordata > Mammalia > Perissodactyla > Tapiridae > Tapirus > Tapirus indicus. The sequence continues at coordinate 43,064,253 of CM062927.1, forward strand.
CCTTGAGGCGTGGGGTCAGCCTTTTGTAACCCCTCCCCGTTCAGCCTGAGGTCTCAGAGAGCATGGTGTCAGTGATTTCCTGAGAAGGGGGCCGCAGGGAGCTCACAGTGGCTGGGAGAAGAGGCGGGGGCAGGGGTGCTGGCAGGCAGGAGGGAGCAGAGTGGGAGATAACCTCCGTGATATTCCTCTTTCTCATCACTGTTCTAGTGCTTAACAGCTATTTAAAATTTTTCTTTGATCGTGGTTTAGCATATTGAAAACGCCTCTAATGTAATGTTGGGAGCATCTGACAATGATTAAACATCTTTGTTGTTTTCCATCTTCTCTCTTTCTCTCAACATGATTTTGATTAAGCCAAAAGTGTGAGTCAGGGAGAGGAAACGATTCAGGTAGCTGTGTTGCTCATGGGTGCGCCTAACATGTTGACAGGCTGCGTGGCATTTCCTCTGCCCTAGGGTGTTTTTTGTTTTTGTTTTTTTGTGTGTGAGGAAGATTAGCCCTGAGCTAATGTCTGTGCCAAGCCTCTTCTTTTTGCTGAGGAAGACTGGCCCTGAGCTAACATCCGTGTCCATCTTCCTCTACTTTATATGAGACGCCGCCACAGCATGATGACAAGTGGTGCACCGGTCCGTACCTGGGATCCAGCCCTGCGAACCCCGGGTCACTGAAGCAGAGCGCTTGAACTTAACTGCTACGCCACTGGGCCGGCCCTACTCTAGGGTGTTTTAATGAAATAAAATGTCTCAGCCTCAGCCTCAGAGGGCTTCGTGATGTGTTCCCAAGTGGGTGGTTGCTGCTGTACATGAGATGTACTTGGAGAATTTGAACAAACTTTTCAGTATGAACTAGTTGGGAATGTACAGATAGAACCAGAATTTTGGATGGAATAAATAATCACTGGAGTTTATTTCCTCCTCTGGGATTTTAATGAGCAGAGGCAAACCTTCCCCCCCGGGGGGAATAATCTCCTAATGGCTGGGAAGACATTCTTCAGTGGTAGGGATCGAAACCAAGATCTTCATAATGGAAAGAGTCAGTTGGATTTGCAAACTGCCTGAGTCAGAAACAGAATTTACTATGTGCTTCTGCTTGACCTTCAGGGTGATACAAATTGAAATGGCAGAATTGATCTCCTCCTTAATTTATGACATTGCAAAGAGAGATGACAAACTCTTGTTTTCCTGCCTCTCAGAGAAACCTTGCCTCGGTTCTCCTCGGAGAGGCATTTTTGTATCCGAGAGAAAATACTCTTGAATTGTAGCCTTAATGTCAGAAATCTTGCTTATCTTCCTAAGGTAGTTACTACTACTGTCAATTTGCAGAAGAAAAAAACAAGGCTTGTTGCAAAAAGAAAAATCTAGATGTTTTCCTATTCCTTAGATTTAAAATGCTCATGGGAGGGGTTCTGCGCTTCAGGGAGAAAGGACTTTTTCAGATCGGGCTTTGAGTCACCTTTCCTGAAGTTAGAAACAAAAATGAGGCAGTTACAGAAGATGCCCAAGTGAACTGCTGGCAGCCTGCTAAGTTGACTCAGTGCTCAGAAACCATTCACTCCTTACCAACAGCACAACCCCTGGCAATGTCTAACCCAAAACCTTAGTCACTTCTCTATTTGTTACTTTTGGCATAAAGAGAGTGATCTGAGGAGAGGTTTATTTTCCAAATGTACCAATATACCAAGAAAATATTTATTTTGGAAGTCATATATATGAAATGCGTGTAAAACTGAAAATCACTGTACAAATGAGAAGTACCATGATTGTTACTGGAGACAGACACAGAAGTCTTTGCTAGGTGCTGTTGGCCTTTGCGGAACATGCAGGGTCCAGAATGGATCATCAGAGTGGTGGAGCCTGCAGAATGTCTCACTGGCTGACTTAGGGTCAGGGGTACACCCCCAGAACACCCTGGTTGGGCTTCATTCTATAAAAAAGGCTTCCAGATGATCTGCCCATCGAGACACAGACTCTTGATCACAAAGTTTGGTCAGATCCATCTGATAGAAGTACCCTTTTAAAAGTATATAATAGAATATACATACAGCAAAATAAATAATTGATAATGGCTGAATATAATAAATTCATATCATGCATGCATTTAACTAATAGAAAATCAATCATCCCAGTTAAGCAAAATGGGGAAATATTTCTGTTATTTCCTCTGAAAGAATTACCTTCAATCAAATTGGCCTTCATACTCCCAGAGAAAGGAAGTCCACAGCCAAAATGCAAGAGAAACAATATAATTTACTTCTTGGTTTTTGAACACCAACAGGTCTGTGTCCTGGTGAATTCAAATCTGTTGAATGGATTTTCAAAGATAATTTAGGCCACAGTTAATTTTTAGAGTCAAACATCTACATGAAATGCACATTGTGGAAAAAACTATTTACACCAACTAGGGTTTATTTAAGTATAAATATATGCAAATCAGCTACCAACATCCTCACTGTATCTAGTTACACCTGCAGCTCAGCCCTGGAAGTAAATCCCAGGGGATGTATTCCACAAGTTTCACGAGATAACGTGCAAGGAGTGTGTGATGGGCCTCTGGTGTTAACCACCAACCCCTCCTCACAGGGTCTTGGAGAAACCTAAGCTGGTCCTGATGTGGTCTCATCCTTCCTTCTCTTTGGTTTTCTGGTTGATTCTGTGTTGGCTGAAGCAGTCTATATCTCATAGTAAAGTTGTAAAACTGTGGCTTCCTCCCGCTTTAGAAAATTCTAGGGCATTCTTTGTCACGAATCTGCAGTGATTCAATATTCAGCCTTAAAATGCAGCCTTCATCTTTCATGCTAGCTATTTTGGTTCCTAATTTCGCTGTCCATAAATCCATAAAGTGCTTGAAGGGTGACACTTCCCAGATCAAATATCCTCTGCAAATGCCTCCTATGAAGGCTGGTGGGGTAAAGTTTCACAGCGCTCTCTGGCTCTTGGTGGAAAGATAACTTTCGTGCTGAGTGATACCTGAGAACTTGCATCACTTACTGGGGAGAGGCCTACTTTCTGGTAGTTCCCTATTTTGTCATCCCTTCTGGCAGCTCAGTGGTGGTAAAAATAAATCTATTTGTATCGCTGTGGGCACAGGGGGGTTCTGTTTAATTGCTGTGGTATGCAAAATAATACCTCTCACAACAAATGTCCACAATCACTGGAACCTGTGAATGTGCTGGGTTACGTGGCAAAGGAGAATTAAGGTTGCAGATGGAATTGAGGTTGTTAATCAGCTGACCTTAAAATAGGGAGATCATCCTGAATTATTTCGGTGAATCCAATATAATTTCAAAGGTCCTTAAAGGTGAAAGAGGAAGGCAGGAGAGGAGGTCAGACTGATGCCATGTGAGAAGGTCTTGACCGGCTGTTGACAGCTTGGAGATGGAGGAAGGGTTCTAAGAGCCAAGGAATGCCGGCAGCTTTTAGAAGCTGGAAAAGCAAGGAAATGGACTCTTCCCTAGAGTCTTCAGCAAGGAACACAGCCGACACCTGGATTTTAGCCTGTGCAACCTGGGTTAGATTTCTAACCTATGGATAATAAATTTGTGTGGTTTCAGGCCACTAAGTTTGTGGTAATTTGTTATGGCAGCAATAGAAAACTAATACAATTGTTTTATTTCAAATTAAATGTGGGGTTCCTTGGACTTGTGCAGTTTGTACTATAATTTTGTTGTTAACACTTGATAATGGCTACCACTGATTGAGTCCTGACCACAGACCTAGGCTCTGCTCCAGGTGCTTCACAAAGAGGAATTTATTTAACCCCTACGTCAAGTCTGCGGTGTGAGCATGCTGAGGAGCCCTGTTTTCTGCTCAGAGAAAATGGAGACTCAGAGCAGTTAGGTACTGTGCCCACGTTTTCAGCACTTGTTCTTGGTGGACTTGTGACTCAGCACGGGCAGATTTCAAAAGCGGGTCGGTTCACCTGACTTCTGTGCTCTGTTGCCACAGTGCTTTGCCACGTGGGAAAGTAAGCCTATTTTGTAGAAGGGAAAGTGTAAGCCCGGGGTCACCTGATGAGACGGTGTTCACACCAGAGCAACTCCCTCCGAGCATGTAGTCCCCAGGGTCGGGCTTTTTAGTAAATCGTGGTGCTTGTTGAAAAACATAAATGCTCCCCAGTCTGGATGGAGACAACTTTTCAGCTGCATAATATAGAAGGGATGGGGCTAGGACATGGGGTGGGATCAGAAAAGGAGAAGGCATGGGATGTCAGGACAGAAGCCCTAGGCATGCAATTATGAATGGACTTGTGGTTCTTTGCTCTATGACCTCTTTTATTAAGTACTATGCCTTTGGAGCCAAGGGTATGGCTTGACATCGTGCAGTTTGTCAAAAACTAATGACTGTTGAATAAAAGCAGAAAGATAACATTAAGGCATAGTCCCCACAGCCATGGCTCTCCTACTTTTCTGGGCTACAGACCATCCACAGGGCACAGCAACTCCTTACTCCATCTGTTTCTACTTGGATGCTAATTAAAAAAAATAAATAAAATCACCACGTTGAAATCAGCGAAACAAATCAGGCTGCTTTTGATGAGAAAGCAATGAGGTGTTTTCTTGGCTTTTATTTAAGACTACAAAGTAAAAGTATTCAATCATGCCTGAAAAAATATATACCCATTGTCACGTAAAGATAAAAACAAAGGTATCTTTCAACCCCCATTAGTCCTTCCACCACATTTCCCGTGCCTTGTTTAGAACACCTGCACACCACTGATTCCTGGAATGAGTGCGCAGGGGTGCAAAAATACGTTCTCCTTTGTCCCGGGTCATTTAATGTTTATTTTTCAGTGTGCCAAGCTGGGGTTTCTTTTTTGTTTCTCTTTAGTCATTCCAAGCTTTAGTATTGTCCAACCAAATTAAAATTCATCTCAATAATTTAGATTAATGTAAGTCTCTTTAATGGAGACTGGTATAAGTTGCATAAAAAATGAGCCCATTAAAAGACTCCTCTGGCAGCTTTTTACAGAAACACAAGCATGCAATAGAGTAGTAATATTAATAATATATTGTGTGTTGTGCCTTTCATCCCAAAGGGTTTCAAAGAGCTTTACCAACTTTACAAATAATGTGTGTGTGTACAAGTAACACTTGTACGTATTAACCTGGTAGATATTTCCTCATATTATTAAATCCCTCTCTCCTAATTTGGGCCTTAATGTCTTTATTGGTATTCTCCACATTTACATATTATACATCTTCTCCGCTTTTCATTTAAGCACAGTGAGCATCCAAACTTTTTTGTTTGTGTACTCTCATCAATAAAACTGTTGGAGCCTGCACCCCGACTATGCGAGTATGTAGTTATATATAAATTATTGCCTCATACTACAGTGCTCATGTATTGTGTGTTATAAAGACATACCTAAGATATAGAAATTAAAGATGATGACATAAAGGTGAAATACACAAAATTTTGAAAAGTGTTACTACTTCTGATGGCTTCACACCTTCGTGAACTTATCTCTCAAGACACAATAGGTACTTAGAGAGAAAATTAGTGTTAATGATACTGGAGGTAAATCTGTATTTCAAATAATGTTCTTGATAATTTCTTCATCTTTTTAGTCAACTTAAACTTTCTAAAAAGCTTTTAATTATGAAAAATTTTAAAAATATGCAAAAGTGGAAATAATAGTATGATGAAACCCCATATTTTCATCTTTCAACAATTATCAACATTTTTTATTGTCATTATTAGATCATCATTATTTTCACCTGGAAATATGGCTAATGAAGAGTTCATAGTAGAAATGAAGTCTTAATTCTGCCATTTTTGTTCTTGTTGTTCATTGTGTTTGCATTTTTAGAATTATCTTTAATCCATGATTTCATGGGAGAAATATATGAGTATATGATACTGTAATGTGACAGACGGAGTGGCTTAAACGACAGAAATTTATTTTCTCACAGTTCTGGAGGCTGGAAGTCTGAGATCAAGGTGCCAACAGGGTTGGTTTCTGGTGAGAGCTCTCTTCCTGGCTTGTACATGGCCGCCTTCTTGCTGTGTGCTCACGTGACCTTCTCTTGGAGACAGAAAGGAGTGAGCTCTCTGCTGTCTCTTTTTATAAGGGCACTAATCCCATTGGACTAGGGCCCCCACCCTCATGACCTCATCTAATCCTAATTACCTTCCAAAAGTGCCATCTCCATCTACCACATTGGAGGTTAGGGCTTCAAATTTGGGGAGACACAGTTCAGTCTGTAGCATTGGTCTAATTTTTGATTGTTTGTGTAACACTAGATAAATAACAAAAATTATAAATCCTCTTTATTGGCACATTTGACTACAATATGTTATGATTTGTTAAAATAAACAAATGAGGGAAGGAGCCGCTGGCTCTGAACCTCCCTTCTCCCCTCAGTTACCTGTCATCCTACACATTCTATGAGATATATTGCCTGAGTAAGGACACCGGTGTCAATGAATAAATGAAATATTAGTATAGCTGATTTTTTCTTATTTTTTAAGAGAAAAATATATGTCATCAGAGGTTTTAACATTTCTTTCCATAATTCTCTTGCACATCACTCTTCTATGTAACCACATTTCAGTAAGTTAATGAAGACCAACATTGTGCTGGTTACCAAGTCTTTTGGACAATATCTGTCTTGGCCAGGTGAAATAAAGACAGAATTAAAGCACACTGGCTTTGTCTGATTCATCAAAAAATACAATCTTTATTTTACTTGGAAGGAAAAGACCATAGTGTTTGACTTTCTGCTCGTAGAGCTCAGCCACAAGATCCACAGAGAGCCAGTCTGAGCATATTTAGCATGCATTGAATTTCATTCAGCACTCATTCATTCAACAAACACTTATTGAGCATATATTGTGTACCCTGCACTGTTCTTGTCCTTGGGCAATATCAGTGAGCTAAACATGGAGCATATATTCTAGTGAAGGGAGATAGAAAACAATGTAGGTTTGTAAATTATGTAGAATGTTAGAAGGAAGTTCTACAGAAAAAATGAAAAGAAAAGCAGGGTGAGGGGGCATGTGGGGTGGGGCTGAGTTGCAATTTTAAGCAGAGGTGTCCAGGTAGGCTTCATTGTGAAGGTAAGATTTGAGCAAATATTGAGAGGCAAGAAAGTAGCCTATGGGGCCAGAACGTTCTGTTCAGAAGGAACAGCATTGCAAAGGCCTAAGAATGGAGTGTACCTGGTATATTTGACTATTAGCTTGGGGGCCAGATTATTTGGAAGAGAGAGAGAGAGAAAGGGAGAGAGAGAAAAGAAGTCAGAGAAGGAACCAGGACCCAGATTATGTGTGGCCTTCCATGTCATTGTAAGACTTTGGCTTTTACTCTGAGTGAAACCGGGAACCAATGCAGGCTTTTGAGCAGGGGGATGTGATCCTACTTCGTTTTCAAAGGATCAGCCTGGCTGCCATGTTGGGACTCCAGAGGGCGAGGTACGCACAGGAAGACCAGGTAGGAGGAGCCTATCGCAGGAATCCAGGTGAGAGATGATGGTGGCTTGGACCAGGTGCAGAGCCACCGTGGTTTGAGATGTGGTCAGATTTTGGATATATTTTGAAGGTAGAGCAAATGCTACTTTCTGATAGGTTAGATGAGAAAAAGTTGTTAAGAAAGACTCCAAGGTTCTTGGCCTGAGCTACTGGAAGGATGGAGTTGGCATCAACTGGGATGGGAAGGCTGCAGGTGGAACTAGCTTTGTGGGGAAATGGTGAGTTCCAGATGCCCATCAGGTAACCTAGTGAAGATGTCGAATAGGCTCTTAGACATGGAAGTAGAAATTTGGAGTAGTTGACAGAGAGAGTGCCAGGTTCCATGCTAGGTGCTAGGAATGCACAGTGAATAAGGTGGACTCAAGATCTGGCACAAAGTTTCCCAAACTATTCTCTGAGCGTGGCTCTGGTTATTGAGTATTCTGAGAAAAAAATGTCTGTGGTCAAAAATTTGAGAAACGTTGCGTCTCACTCTTTGGGTTGATAACGCATATGAACATTTTAGAGCCTCTGAGAAATCCCGAAGTAAAGAAACGTTTTAATATGTTTAATCCAGGTTTTCCTAAACTTATTTGACCATTTTACTTTTTATTCACCTTTGTAGGCATGTGTATTACGTTCTAGAGGATATCAAATTTAGAAATGCTGAACTGGTGTGACTGACAAAGCAAATAACTCATTATAATGCAATGTGACAAGTGTTTCAATGAGATGTTCTCTAAGTTTTACAGGAAAACAAACAAGGAATATTTTTCTGCCTCAAAAGGCCAGGGATGGCTTTGATCCACATTTGTTGAACCCCAGCACAGGCTCAATCCTTCTGGATGAGGTCAGAATCCAGCCCTCACAATAAAAAGTCGATTCACTAGGTGAGCCAGAGTAAGTTACTTTTCTGTTTCTTTTTCATCTGGAAAATTAAGATAGCAATATTGACACACTCAACAAAAGTGTCCTAAAAAGCAGTTATCTATTTTGCAAGTGTTGTATTTGATTAAACGGCATTCAGTTCTTGGGGAATATAATTGTTAAAAGTTGCTTGTCAATTGTTTATTAATAAACACTCTTTACTTAGCCTATTCCCCTGAATTCATGCCTTTAATTAGCCCCCAAAATGAATTAATTAGAGGATAAGGATGGGAGAATTCATGGCAACTTAGGTTAGTTTGATGAGAGAATGGTGTCAGCCTGAAAGATCTGAGAAAACACTAAGTTTTGAAGCAGTTAGAGTGTACAGAGTGCCTCCCAGATGGGTTATAATTAGTTTTGTCCCCTTGATATTAACATGTGGAGTAAGCACAGAGGGTGACTGTACTTACATTCTATTATTGTTGTCCTCACAAACACTCCCACCGACCAACTTGACAAAGGATCCCACAAGACTTGGCTGAATTCTTCATTGCTAGATAATGTGCTGATTTTTCAAACAATGATTCCCTGAGAAGTATGAGTTAATTACACTAGGTAACACAGGTTCTGATTGTGACTGAAAGTGCTGAATGGAATGGGAGAAATGGAATGATGGAAAAACAGATTTGGGCAATTAATGACTAAATTTGCACCAATAACCATCCGCTTTCATTTCAGATTTGGTCCCAACGATAGGTCTTTTCTGTTTCTTCTCCATTCTTTTTTATCCTTATCTTGCTCTTTGTTTCTAATGTTGAGAAACGCCGACAATCGTGACCTTTAATATATGGATTTATCTCCCATCCCACCAGTTCAAAATCAGAGATACTAATTTGAACATCTTTGTTTTATTTCCTTTTCCCTTATTTTAGATTAAAATATGATTTTTTTAAAAGCATTGCTTGTATTCCTCCATTTTTATCTAATATGTTATTACTTTTCCTGTTTCCTATACAATGCTTGGTCTGCCCACCTTTATGTCTTCTATAATTTTGGAACACTTCTAGTTTTCTCACTAGAATGGGAATGTGTGCCACAGTTCTTAAATACATCTTGAAACTTGAGAAGTTGAAAAGCAATGTATATGCAACTGAACTGTAACTCCCATAGCCAGTTTAATCTGTTAACTTGATTTTGATTACACAATTTGTAAAGCAGTCTCAGGAGGGAAAAGTGAGATATCGGGGGCAGAAGATGTCATGGGATTTCATAATGGAAACTGGCAACTATCTTCAAGGGAAGTTGGTGCATGAATGTGTATTTGGAAGAACGGTCAAACTGCCTGGCCATTGTAAATACTAAGAACTGATTTGTCTAATAGTAATTGTTTCAAAGTAGCCCAGTGGACTTACTTTTGAGTTTACCAATAATTTAATTACCTAACTCAAGATTTCTATAATTGAACTAACCACTACCACCATCTGTCATTTTCCTCACCCCTCTTTTCAAGTGTTCCTTTTTTTGGTGAATGGAACCAGCATCCATTTGGCAGTGCAAGACCAAATGCCAGGAGTTATCTTTGATACCTCACTAAACTTAAACTTCACCTCCAGTCCCAAGAGAAAGTCTTTCTGATTCTGCCCTCTAAATGTCTCTCAAATACACTTGTTTCTTCATTCCATTGCCACCACTGTCATAGTCCAAGCCACATCATCTCTTGTGTAGGCTTCTGCAGTAGCTTGCTATGATCTCCTCACCTGGCCACCTTGAGTGTGTTCTCTACACTACAGCCAGAATGATCATATGTATCAAAATGGTAATCTGAGGACATCTCCCTTCCTTCTCCATTTAAAAGCCACTTCAGTGGCTTCCTGTCACTTTTAGGTTAAACAATAAATCTTTTTAGCATAGCCTCAATGGTGTGCCCACCTCCTGCTCTGACCTCATCTCCCCCTCCCTGCTCCTTTCTCCCTGAGTTCCAGCCACACTGGCTTTCTTTCAGGCCTTCACACCCACCCTGTTTCCTCCTGGCCTTGCACATGCTCTTGTCCCTGCCTATAACTTCTTTCCCTATCTTTGCCACAATCCTATGAACGCTTTAGGTCCCAGGTCAATCACCATGTCCTCAGCAGCTTCCTTGACCCCCAGACCAGATCAGGTCTTATCCACCCTGCCCCCTCCTTCACTTCCTTACGATTTTATAAGTATTTCTATGGTGACGTCATTCATATTCATTTTTCCTACTAGACTATAAGTGCCATGAAGTCAAGGATCATCCATCTAGCTAGCTATCTAGCTATCTTCTAAATATATATATTCAAATTCAAAATAATTCCAAATTTAAAATATCAAAAATTACCTAATAGTGTTTTTAACATAGATCCTGGCACTAGTAGGTGCTCAATATATTTTTGTGAATTAATTAATTAATAACTTCTGATTTCCTACCTGGTTTACAAATCTTTTCCAGAATAACTCCACTCTGTCAAAGCAGGAGACAGTCTAATTCTCTCTCATTTGCTATTTTCTAAGAATTCTTAGTCTAAGACCTAAGATTATTGATTGGTTTTATTTCAACTTTCCTGTATCTGTATTTTCTCTGCAGTTTTCTTTAACTGTGTATTCTCTCTATTTTTTTCTTATTCATGCTAGAAAACTCACGTTAAAACCCTGTAAAGGATGTGCCTTTGGTTTCATTGCTCTCTTTTTATAGCGCACTTCTCTGAGAAAGAAAAACAAAGCTGGTGACGTCACCTTTCCTGATTCCACACAGGAATGTTTTAAGGAATAAGTGAGATAATGGACATGAAAATGCTTTTATGAAACACAAGTAACCATATTGTTAATGCTGTTATTGTTAATTACCAAGTGAAAGCCGTCTGAAGGTCGTTTGTCAAAACTTTACAACCTTTAAATGTGGGGATCATCTGAGGAAGAAAGAGATCTCATGATCCTGCCTTTCTTTTAATAAAGATACAGTAAATCAGCAAACCAGCCTGTGTGCATGTGCATGCATGTGAGCATGTGCATGTATGTGTGTGTGAGTGTATGTGTGGACTGCTGCCTTCACCTTGATCACTGTCACAGGAAGGTGTCACAAGAATAAACCCTACATACTCTCTGGGTTCGGGAAGAAGGAAACGCAGGCAGCTAAAATGAGTCCACACAAAAAAGCAGCCAACTGCAGTAAACATTGGAAAGAGCAAAATCTCTGCAATGGATTCTCAGTTAGCATCATTTTCAAAAACTTAAGTCATGACTCATAAGATGATAAAGCTGCAAAGAACTTTTAAGGAGCTAGATTTTACACAGTCCATCAGGGAGGGCACACGTGTGTATGTGTGTGTGGCATGTGTGCATAAGTTAGAGACAAAGCTGGTTAATATCCTCAGGGCAATACAACTGAGGCCTTTGGGGCATCTCTTCTACTGAACAGAAGAATTCTGCGTTTCCATCAGACACAAATCTATAAGCTAACATTTAGCTTCACAGTGGCTGGGCTCTAATCAATAGTAAATAGAGTTGTCAACAGAGGTACGTTCTCCTAGAGAATTAAATAACCGCCGCTGGGCCGGAGGAGCAATGTTTCAGTATGGCTTTGAAAGAGTTTGCAGTCATCCTCTTGACATTGTTGCCAAATTCGGACACACTTTCTTAACACAGGTGATTGCTTTAATCCAGTTTCCCGATGCAGGGCAACTACTTCAGCAACCCAACACCTGTCTTACACACGGACTGATTAGGAGTTCGGGACTGCACCAGCAAAGACGGAGGCCGGGGCTTTGTCAGGATGGCCAGTGGTCAATCCGCCCAGAGCAACACAGATGCTGGGGATGGTTCCAGTCGAGCCCTCATTTTACAGGTGAGGAAACTGAGGCCCAGAGGGGCAAAGTCACTTGCCTGGCATGCCCTTTCCTGCCTTGTCTTTCAAGGCCCAGCTCAAAAGTTATATTCTTTCTAATGCCCACACCCTACCCGCCTTGATAGAAGCTGTGTCCTCCCCCACCACTGTGAGCTCGTGGTATTTTATTCACATCTCCACTACAGTGTGTATCATGTTGTTGGGTGCCCATTTGCTTGTTTGCTTATCTCCCTGGCTAGACTTTGGGTTATTTAAATGTGGGAACAGCATCATGTTCATCTTTGCATGTTCATGTTGAGCTCTGTCCCTCAATTAGCACTCAATAAATATTTATTGACTTGAAATTGCCTGAGATGCAATAAATTTAGTGGCAGAGTTGGCAAAGGAGCCACCTCTCCTATATCTTAGACAACCACCCTTTCTATGACACCTCAGTGCCCCTCAAAACTGCAGCACCGTATTATCACGAGTGATAGCCAGTATCACGGATAGCAAGTACAACGATGGTATACGCAGCAGTTCAAACACATGGGATCTTTCCTTCCTCAGACTTCCTTTTTGCTTTAGTATTCAGGTGAGCATCAAAAAAAGTGACAGGAGACCTTTCCCCACCTCTCTCTGCCTTAGAGTAAGAGGTCCACTTGCCTTGCAAGTCTCACTGGTCTCGCTGGTCCACGTGAGCGCCCAGCTCTGGCTGCAGGGCTAACCGGCTTCATGGAACACAGCTGTGTCCAGCAACGAGACACAGCTTCTTGGGGAAAGCTTGGCAGCTTCTCTTTCTCTCCTAAAATTTCTTATTTTAATAACAATTTTACATATTATCATTATCTGATAAAGATGTAGATAATTTTTGTTGAAGAATATGAAAAAAATATTAAAGAAGAAAAAATGGAAATTTAAACATCATGGATAGCTTCATCATTCAAACGTAACTACTTGTAACAATTTGGTGTACTTTCTTCCAGACATTTTTCTGCACAGACATATCTGAATATACATACATAACTTATTAATCAAATTGTGATCATATTGCTTAGACTTTTATAATCTGCATTTTCCTTAGTTACCAACATGAATTACCATATGAATTTACTGCTCCGTCCATCATGTACTGGTATGTATAATTTGTAATAGTTACATGTCGTGCCATTGTCTTGATAACCATGATTTATTTAACCATTTAAAAATATTGCTGGCCATTTCACTTGTTTCTAGTTTTTTGTAATTATAAACAATCCCAGGATAAATATCATCAAGGCTAAATCTTGGCACATATCTGTTTAAAATAATATTTATTATATCAGGGTATTTTTTTCTGTTTACAAAATGCAGGTTCCTTCTTGGTGGTAATTTTCTAAACCTTTTTCATGCTTCGTTCTTTCTACTTCGTTGTCTCATTTTTTTCTTTCCCTGAGTGTCTTGAATCAATAACACGCCTGTCTCTGCCTCCTTTCCCTCCATTTGCTAGTTCTCTTTGTTTGAGAAGAGGTAACACCAAAACGAATAAGGAGAGAGAGAGCCTTTGGCCCACCATGGCTTTGTGCTTCCTTATCTGTTTCTTTCACATTCTCCTACTCTCCTTGCCTTTTCTTCAATTTAACTTGGGGCTGTCCTTCCACATGGCCAGCCACCTGGAGGACCAGCTAAGCAACATGGTAACCACGGCCAGCGGACAGGCCACAGCAATGCCAGTGACCACCATCACCAAGATGTTTTATCTCCATTGATGTATCCGTGCGTCTTAAAAGGAAAAAAAAAAACAGAAAAAGACTAAACAATCAAAAATTGCCTAAGAGAAAGCCATATGCTTTTAACTTTTAGTGAATCATTGAAAATTATTATTTCAACAGTCTTCTTGGGAGTGAAATGTTTTCCATGTGTGGGATTGCCCAAGTCGTCCTGGTAGCGCCTGCCATCTGGAATAGTTGTTCGGTGTCTCTGGCTACATGACTTTTCCAACTCTTTCCTAACATCTCCAGAAACCACTCAAGTCCTGAAATGCTTATTTTTCCTGAGTTTTAATTAACAATGTGGCAGCTGAGGACATCGTTGTTTGGAGAGGTGATTTGATGAAAGCTCTTCCCTGTCTGGACTTCCTGGTGTCAGGCATGATTGTTAAGTTGCCCTCTTGCCTTCCTTTCTCTTCTTTTGGTTCTTTGTCTTGCATGTGGTCCTCTCCCTTCCAGAAGGCATTGGTTTTACCTCGTATATAGGAATCACAACATCAAATTAATGCTGCTGTGAAAGATTATAACTGAGAGAATGGTGAGGGCGGAGGAAGGTGGAGAAACCATCACATGTGGCTAACAGTTTCTTATTAACGTTCCAGTAAACTACAAGATGGTGGTCTTTGCTGCTTTCCCTTTCTGCTGACCTTACTTAGAAGATGAAGAAATGTGTGTGTGTGCATGAGTATGTGCATCACAGGATGCAGTGATGGGATTCTGTCTTAGAGTTGGCAGAAGCCCCACAACAAAAGGTGTCAACTCTCTCACATTCCAAAGTCTGGTGCTCCCTCAGCCTCCTAATTTGCCCTTTAAGGACAGTTTTAGAGACCTCAGCTGACCGCCCACTCCTGGTCTACAAGAAGTTGGAGAGGCCACAAAAGAAGCTGAAGATAAGTTCGAGGATTTCTTTGGGAGAGCTATGCCCTGGATCCCACCCCGACCCCTCATGGAGGAAGGATGGGGGTGTTTCTCTTTCCTAGTAAGCTGGGTCTTGAGACACCAGTGGAGACCTTGATAAGTGACCCCTCAATAGGAGGGATGGGGTCTGACCCCCACTAGAGAAATCTGAGGGCTTCAGGCTCGCTGACATAGTCTGTGTTGCAGAGTCAAACGAAGGCTGCAGTTTAGCCCTGGGACCTGCACAGTCCCTGGGAGAGAGTGCAGAGATGCCAGGTGGGGAAGACAAGACATCCCTGCTCCAGGGATGCACAAGGGGGGGGGGGTGCATCCCATGGAAGTGTATCCACCACAACTCCAGCAGAGCACACCAGGAAAGGATGTGTCCCAGCCAGAAAACACCACCAGTTCAGTGTCAGTGGAGGAAGAGTTCTGCTCTTTTCCTCTCCTCATCCTCCCCGCAGAGACATAGGGGAAGGTTGCGGGTGGAGGGTCCGGGAAATAAAGGAGCCAATCACACCTCTCTCCCCACCCTGAGCTGCCTGCCCGAGGCAGCCTGGATGGGCGAAGTGGGAGGTTACCTTCTAAACGAAGTTCAGGGTTTGGTCATTGGCTTGGACTGGACACACAGTGGACGCTGAAATGAGACAGACTGAGGGGTCAACGTGTACAGAGGTGGCTCCACCACCTGACAATGGGCAAGTAAGCTGCAGTGCCTCCTGGACGTTGTTTCTAGGGCAGGGGAGGAACCGCCATGGAGCAGCTTTGATGGGACAGTGGGGACACAGAGTCGCCTGTGCTGAGATAACGCGAGTGTTCCCCTACCAGATATAAACTACATTTCTTATTTAAAAACAAACTTGAACCTTAAATAGACATTAAAATGCTTACTTTTAATTTTGAGAGGGCCATAACTTCTGTACCTATGATGTATCTCTGCTATAAAGATCAAAGAATTCCACAATTTGTAATAAATGTAATAAACCTTGCCAAAATATTGCATCCATCGAGACACTATACAAACATAAGAGGACACTGGTTTTTATTATTGGAGAATCTCCCCCAGGATAAAATTAGAGTCCACCCACCCCCAGTGGCAAAGCTGCTGTCTAGGCCGAGCCTGAGCTTTTACTTTCAAAGTGTTCTTCCCTTCCGGGAGGAAATGGCCCAAAGCAATCATTCTTGTGTGAGGTGGTGGATCAGGTAATTATTGTTGCGTGACAAACTCAACAACATAAGACAACCACCTTTTATTATCACTCTTGCAGCTGGGGGTCAGCCGGGGGTTAGGGGATCCAGCCTGGGCTTGACAGGACAGCTCACTCACCTGCTCTGGGCCGGCTCCTGTGTCTGTGGTTGGTGAGAGACTCCCGTGTCTCCGGGCTCGGCTGGCTGGCTCTGCTCCTCTGTTCAGACCTGGGGGAGTTGGACCAGCTCTGGTCTATTGTCCCTTCCTCCTGCTGGGACCGGCAAGCTGGCCAGGTTGTGTTCTTATGGTGACAGCAAAGGCACAAGAGGACAAGTAGAAACTGAGAGAATGGTGAGGGCTCAGAAGGGAGTTAGGACCAAGGAGCTAGCTTTGTAATTCCGGGCAAAATACCTTAACATTTGCTATTTTGAAAGTCTCTATCTGTCCCCTTATTGGGATTATTAGAAAATCCCTGAGATAATAGTCCTGGAGCTTATCTGGGGGTATGTCGTTAGCAGGGAGCTGAGGAAACTGAATCCTGCCCTCGAATCCATCTTCAGAGAAGGATCTCAAAAGATTGAGCAGGTGGGGGCAGCTTCTTTTGGGCAAGAAAAGCTGACTGAGCCCCGGGGTCCACTCTAGGGAAGCAAAGAAGGGAAACTACTGTTGATTGAATACCTGCCATATTCCAGGAACCGTGCTAGATGTTTCTGCGAATCATCTGATTTAATCTTCACCAAAAGAATGCTGTATGGTCATTAATATCCCCACTTAATAAATGTGGGAAGTGGTGCAGAAAGAAGTGAGTAAGCTTCCTAAGCTAACTGGTACCCGGCTGAGGGAAACGGACAGGATTCTATGTTGCATCCACACTGCAACTCAAGCCTGAGACGAGGGATCTGCTGCAGAAGGAGCTCCTCAGCCCCCGAGCTCCAGGCTTACACACTGACACTTCTTTCCACACTCTTCCCGAGGCCCAGCGGAGTGCTCAGTGGGGAAAGGGGAGGCTCCTTCTCAAGACGCGGCATGTGATGGGGATTGGCTGGACCATCTGACCGAGCCTCATACGTAACACTTCCAGAAATATCTAGTTTTCTAATCATTATGAAATCTTGCCTTGTCTCTTAAACTGAGGCTCCCAGAATGAAAGTGTCAAATCCATATCTGGTTTATTTTTCAGTAGGAGAGTAGCCCTGCCTCTCTAAGACCCCAAATAGCCTCTCCACTCACGTGATGCCCACCTGTGGCAGGACCGGAGGTATGCTCCCCTTGGGCTCCAGACTTCATTAGTTTCCAAGAAATGAAAACACAGGCTCTGAATCTCACTGTCATCCTTTCCTAGGCCAAATGCAGAAGGGTGTTGCCATGGCAACTGCAGCAGAATTTAGGACATAGAGGATATTTTGGCCCTGCTGCGTCTTTGACCAAAAATTATTCCATGGGACTGACAGTGTCACGGATGCCCATTCAGGCTATGGCTGCCTGTCTCCCTTTCAATGTTACGAGCCTTTGGGTTAATGATTTTCCCTTCTTGTATACTTGTCCTCACTCTTGGTACCTGCTTCACATCCGTCTCACCAATCCGGATACAATTTTCTGTATTCAGATGTCTGACTGCCAGGCCAGCAGCGGAGGAAAGCATGTATGCGTGCTCCGGGAGCCTCTGTTTCTCTCTCCCTAAGCTCTCCCCATGTCTCCCCACCACCTTCTCCAACACACACTGAAATATCAGTCACAAATAGGACTCCACTGTCAGGGACTGAGTCAGCGGTCATCTTTGAGGGACATCTCAAAATTATTTTTTAAATTCCTGTTCATGTTCTCTTTTGGGACAATCAGGGAATGTTTGAATATGGGTTGGATATTTGGTGTGGTGAAAATTAATTGACATGGAAAGGTGGTGATCATTAACAGATGTGGTAGTTACATTAAGATAATAGGATTAATCTCTGTTTTATGGGAATATGGTATATTTCTTTTCTGGCTTAATTTTTTACAATGTACACGTACTGCTTTTGTAATAATAAAAATTTGTCTTAAGTTATAAAGTAAAAAGTCAATGTCCTTCTTCTTTTCTTTTTTTTCTGAGGAAGATTAGCCCTGAGCTAATATCTGTGCCAGTCTTCCTCTACTTTATATGTGGGTCACCGCCACAGCGTGACTGACAAGTGGTGTAGGTCTGTGCCGGGGACCTGAACTCGTGAACCGGGGCCGCCAAAGCGGAACATGCCAAACTTTAACCATTACACCACAGGGCTGGCTCTCAATGTCCTTCTTTAATGCTATTAAAATCCCCAAACCAGTTAAAGTTTGTGACAAAAACAAATTGAAGCAGTGAGACAAAGTTCTGTTTTCTTTTCACACTACACATGCATCCCCAGAAATTCTGAGTTGTAACCCCTGCAGAATCACTTTTAAATATATGAAAGGAAAAGACAAAGGAGATAATGGAAATAGATGCTCTTTAAGCAACTGTTACCATTTCCTCTATCCAAGAGTCTAAGATACTCTAAGTCCACGATGAGAAATTTGACGGAGAATCAACTTTTCCACCACAGCATCTCATCGTCCACCAATCTGGTGTAACACACAGCGGGCCCTCAGTGAGGAGGAATGTCCTACCACTTTGCCCCTTAAGGCATCATCTGGGAACCAGCAGCATCAACATCTCCTGGGAGCTTGTTAGGAAAGCAGAAACTCAGACCCCACTTGAGCCCTACTAAACTGGAACTGCATTTTGGCAAGATCACCAGGAGATTCAAATGAACATAAAATTTGAGAAGCACTGACCTATATCCTTCCTTGGAACTGAGGATGTTTCTCACCTCCCAGGTATTGTGAGCCCAGAAATTCTTGGCTACAACACATACCCCTGTCAGACACATAGCATATCCTGTGAATGAGTAATTTTTCAACCAAGTGCAGAATATGACAAAAAATGATTTGGACCAACATTTGGCTCGGCTGGTACAACAACCAGCCCTTGTCCGTCTTGAACCCCACCTTGATCTGTTACTCCTGTGACAAATGCCCCTTTGTATTAGTTATCATTGCTGTATACCAAATTACTCCAAAATGTAGTGACTGAAAACAACAAGCGTCTGTTATCACAGTTTCTGTGGGTCAGGAAAAGCCAACACAGTGTAGCTGGCTGGTGCCTCTCTGTCAAGGTCTAATGTTGCTAGATTTAGCAAATAAAAATGTAGGATGCCCAGATGAATTTGAATTTCCGATATGGATAATTTTTTAGTGCCAGTCCTATTCAATATTTGGCACATACATGAAATAAAAAAGTTATCTGTTGCAACCCTGTCTAGGTCTCTTGGGAGGTTATAGTCAAGCTGTTGTCCATGACTGACATCACCCAGAAGCGTTGCAAGGATTGAGGTGGTTAATTTTATATGTCAGCTTGACTGGAGTGTGGAGTGCCCAGATACTTGGTCAACCATTATTCTTGGTTGTGTCTGTGAGGGTATTTTTGGATGAGATTAACATCCGAATGGGTAGACTCAGTAAAGTCTAATATGGGTGAGCCTCATTCAATCAGTTGAAGGCCTGAATAAAACAAAAGGGTTAACCTCCCATGAGTAAGGGGAACTCCTCCTGCCTGATTGCCTTGAGCTGGGACAGCAGTCTTTTCCTACCTTTAGACTTGAACTGAAACATCGGCTCTTTTGGGATCAGCCTGTGGGCTTTCGGACTAGAACTGAACATCATCAGGTCTTCCAGTTCTCAGGCCTTTGGACTTGGACTGGAACTACACTATTGGCCCTCCTGGGCCTCCAGCTTGCTGATGGCAAATCTTGGGACTTCTCAGCCTCCATAATCGCGTGAGCCAATTCCTTATAATAAATCTCTTTATACACACACACACACGCCCTATTGGTTCTGTTTTTCTGGAGACCTCTGGCTAATACAATCTGCTCCCAGGCACTCTCACATGGTTGTTTGGTTGTGGGCAGGCTTTAGGTCCTCACCACTTGTGACTCTCCCCAGGGCTGCCTCAAGGCATGGCAATTGGCCCAGTCTTGGGTGAGCTGTCCAAGAAAGAACAAGAGAGAGCACATCCAGTATGGAAGCCAGTCTTCTTATAACCTAATCTAGGAAGTGATATCTCACATCCCAATACTTTGACATGTTTTATTCACGAGTCACTAAGCCCAGTCCACACGCAAAGGGAAGGATTGCACCAGGATGTGAAAAACAGCAGGCGGCAGTCCCTGGGGGTCATGGTAAAGGCTGCCTGCTATAAGCTTACTTCTTCCCACCAGCGTGGAAACTTGAGTGAGAAGGGACATAGACACTCTAATTTGCAATTTATATTCTGGAAGCTGATAAAAGTGACAAGGAGGTAGTGAAGTCTGAATCTCCCTCATGAAGATGATGCTCATTCCAATGATATGAAGACGGTACAAAGAACCCTGGGAAAATGGATTCAGCAAAGAAGCTGGCAGGAGGACCCTGGTCTGCCTGGGGATCTGCTGCATGGGAGCTCAGCCCCTTGCTCCACCACTAGGAGCTTCTGTTGAATTTCACTTGGAGATTTCTATATAGACTCCCTGGTCTTCTCAATCTTGCCAAAATTACATGCTAGAATTGAAAGAAAAATATCCCAACAGTATTTTATTTAGCATTTTACAAAGTGTCTTTAGAGAGCTGAGAAAGTACAACCAGGGATGGGGAAGAGAAGGTATTCTAGAACAATCATCCACAAAGGATTCTTCTTTAAGTTGCCTTCCCAGAACTTCTTCCCACAGAGAGAAAAGTGGCTCCTTCCCTTCCATTCTGCCTTTCCTCTTCCTGCTCATGGAGAGAGGAGTCACAGATGTTATTGCCCCATAGACCAGCTCAATTCTGAATCCAATCATGCTCAGAGTGTTTTATGGTAGGGGAAAATGGGATCAAATATAAAGGGAAATAAAAGGGTAGTAATGAAGGGCTTTGAGCCAAAAGCACCATTAAAATAAGAACATGAAATAAAATACATTTAACCATCTTAAGGCCTTTTGTTTTTGTTGTTTGGTGGTTTTTTTGAAAAAATTATTCTATGAAAATATTAAGAAAACTATTTTTCACAGAACTCAGCTTCATTTGAGGCAGCTATGTAGAGCCAACTCCTGATAATCATAAGGCATTCTCACAAAAATAAAGCTAATTCCATGGCAGCCTATCAACTTAAATTCTTGCAAAACATAATGTCTTTCCAAAGTTTCCATTAGCATGGGCTGGCCTTGTAAGCATATAGGTATTAGATTAAAAAAAATCAAATAGAAACAATTGGACTAAGTGGTTTTTACACTGAATTCTCAGAGCATTTTCTACATCATGTAGCCTCATCTATATCCCCAAAGTAGTCTATTCATTTAAGTTTAATAGGATAAAATTGAAACCAGGTTCAATGTGGAGATAGCCCCAGTGACCTGAGAATTTTCCTTTTAGTTATGTCACAAAATTTGGAAAACATCCCTTGTTTAAATTTATTGCGGAAACAAGGCGTATTGAAGACTTGTCTTCCAACCCCCTGCAATTCCTGTCAGAAAGAAGAAATTCCTCATGGGTGCTATTGGTCGTCGGGTGGGCTGAGCACACTTGCTCTGGTGTTTTCAAAAGGGGCTTTGGTTCTTGAAAGGCAAGAAAAAAATGGGGTTAGTTTTTCTCATAGAGTTGCATACCACTTATCATGTTTTGCTGTATCACAGGATCCCTTTTTTTTTTAGCTCCCACCCAATTTAGCATTTAAAAAATTAATTAATTGTTCAATTAAAAATATATCATTGTGTTATAGCCAATGTCCTAGCAAAAACAGAAGAAAGAGATGAATATGAAGCAATTTCTGCCCTCTGGAAACTTTCCACCTGGTAGTGGGGGTCCAGGCAAATGTGCCAGTATGGCCAGTGTTAATGTTGTAGATGTGCTCATTTATGTTCCAGGCACTGTTCCTGGAGCTTTATGGAAAATAACTCATTTAATTCCTACAACAGCCATATGAAGTAAGTTCCATTATCGTCCTGACGTTGTGGATGAGAAAGCCAAGGTTAATAAGCTTAAGGTTAAGCTTAACCTCAAGGTTAAGGGCTTTTCCTAAGGTAACCCAGCCGGGCTGTGGTATAGATAGCGTTATGGGCTGAACTGTGTCTCTCCAAACACGTATGTTGAAGTCCTGACCCCCAGTACCTCAGAATGTGGTTGTATTTGGAGACAGCGCCTTTTAACATGAAATTAAGTTAAAATGAGGTCATTAGAGTGGGTCCTAATATGACTGGTGTCCTTATAAGAAGAGGAAATTTGGACATAGAAGGTAGAGAAGGAAGACCATGTGAAGATACAGGGAGAAGATGGTTATCTACAAGCCAAGGAGAGAGGGCGCAGAAGAAACCAAAGCTGCTGACACCTTGATCTTTCATTTCCAGCCTCCAGTACTACGAGGAAATAAATTTCTGTTGTTTAAGCCACCAAGTCTCTGGAACTTTGTTACTGTGGCCCTAGCAAACAAATACAGACAGGATTCAGACCCAGGCTGGCAGATGTTAAGTGTTCACCTTCTTTACCATGCAGAGCTTGGCTATGGGGCCTCTTTTATTTTAAGAACAACATAGGAGAGGTGCAAGCAAGGTGTCAGTAGAGATTCAAAGGATGGAGCAGTCACCTCTCTGATGGTTGGGGAAAAAAGCTCCTATGTCAGGAGGTGCTTGAGATAGTCCTTGAAGGTGGGCACGATTTAGACAGATTCTGACAGCTGGGAGAAAGCATTTCAAGTGACACAAATAGATGGAGCAAGAATGCTGTAGTCAGAAAGCTTGGGTAAACTTGTCAAGCCAGGAGCTGTCCTGGCCTGGACGAAGTGGTGGGTGCGATAAATTAAGATCAGGGAGTCCTGACCTTTTTTTTTCACCATGTGCTTCTTTGGCAATATGGCCAAGTCTGTGGAGGCTTTTGAAGATTGATGTTTTTATATTGCATAAAAAATACAAAAAACAGTCATCTAAATAAATGTTAAAAAGTTAGGGTATGTAATAAAAATTACATGTGTGTCTTTATTAATGAATTTGATGCCTAGATCTAGTGGCAGGTCTAAGAACTACCATAATTTTGAAGTAATGATGAGCATGTGTGATATTTTGAGATGTCTGTCATACCTGCAGTTCGATAGGAAAAGAGCCGTAATTTCTACTGATAACACAATCATAGGTACTGCAATTACCTACTGTGGTGTGTTGCCTATGTTCACTATCAAAAGAAATGTTGGGGCTGGCCTGGTGGCGTAATGGTTAAGTTCATGTGCTCCACTGCGGCAGCCTGGGGTTTGCAGGTTCAAGTCCCGGGCATGGACCAATGCACCGCTTGTCAAGCCACACTGTGGTGGGGTCCCATATAAAGTAGAGGAAGATGGGCACCGATGTTAGCCCAGGGCCGGTCTTCCTCAGCAACAAGAGGGGAATTGGCAGCGGATGTTACGTAAAGGCTAATCTTCCTCACAAAAAAAAAAAAAAAAGAAAGCAATGCTAAATTTCAGTTAGAGATTAATAAAAATAAAGATGCATTTTTTTCCCAGCCAAATTCACAGAGCCTGGCCTCGAGCAATGGTTTTTAATCTCTTTGGATTTCTTCACTCCTTCTAGAATCTGATGCAAGTTGTAGATCTTCCTGCCTCCCCCTCTGCAAAAAATCAAAAAAGGAAAGAAAAAGAATCCCACATGCACACATAAACCCAATTCTGCGTGCAATTTGAGGAGAGAAGTGGATTGCAAGTCTAGAAGGACACCAGACTGGAAAGACAGGTTCAGATTACACGAATAACAAGAAGACTTTCTCCTGAAATCAATAGCTATGATAGATAATCGGAGGGTTTTCAGCAGTAAAATAATGCAATTGGAGATGTACTCTCGGAAGACTTATAAACTTTTTTGTTTTCCAATTATTTTGTTGAGGTCAGTCAGGAAAGGGGGTGTGGGAGTGGGCAAAAGGGGGTAAAGGGGCACATAAACTATTGCTTGGAAAGTCAAATAATCTCTTCCTGATGATCCCTTAGTTTTGTTTTTACAAATATTTGAATCTTATACTTTTAAATACCTGCACAATCCTAATATTGCATTTTTCACGTAATTTCTTAGTAATGCAATTTTCTTGCCTACTACCTTTGTGAAGGAGAATCAATAGTATAAGGAGCTCCGGCAGAGCCTGCACTGAAAGCGTTGGTGACCACCGTATCTCAGGTGCTATGTTCACGGTGACGGCAGAGCACCGAGCCATTGATCAACTGCCACATATTCAATCCAATTTATTTGTTAAAACGGTTGGAACAGCTAGGCAAGTGCCACTACAAATGTTTAACCACCGAGCTGGCTTAACCACTCATCCATCAATTGACTTTTTAGCCATATGACAGCTGGGAAACCTAAGAATAATCTCCCAACAGTTCATTCCTTGGCACTCCACAGACTCAGCTGCTCCCGTGAGAAAGTGCCCTTCCTTTTCTCCCTGGTGCAGTTCTCAGGATCTGTGGCAACACTCCTGGAGGAGGGAGTGGGTCAGAGTCTCTGAGGGAGAGTGATGGTCTGCAAGAACCCTTCACAACTCAGCTGCAGGGGGACTCAGCCTTAGAGAGCGATAATGGTCAAAGAAACAGGGTCCTGTGGGAGTCAGCCAAATCCCTGACTTGCACTTTTGAAAAGCCAGTGAGAATTCATAGCAACCCACATAGGAAGCCTCTGACTTCTGTTTACTTCTGTCACACCCTGCAGGCGTGCTTGTGTAGAGTCCCCACAATCTCTCACCAAACCTCTCTCAACTTCTAGGCTGGCCCTGCTTTTACCCCACTTCCCTCTTCCTTTCCTCCATGTCTTTATTATGTAGATTGACTAAGCCTTTCTCCAGCAAGGAGGACACCTCCCTCTTTCAGAGGAGAGTGAAAGGGAGATAGAGTACATGCTGGCAGTTGCAGGACTCTCTCTGGAGGTCTAGGGTGATGAAGAGGATTAGTCCACATTAATCATTTTGGTCCTTTTGTCCTCACCGTCAGTTTGAAGGCTACTCAAAGTTGAAGGAAGCTTTGGAAGCCATCAATTTACAGATGAGGATGGAGAGCATTTCAAAGAGGTGAAGTGACTCCCCTGACTCTTGGTTGTGGGTAAGAGAAAACCTTAGCCTGGCTTGAGTCAGAAAAGGAGATGTGTTCTGTGACTACAAAGGCCTGGGATAGTGTTATCTTCAGGAGCGGCTGGATCCAGTTGTTCACATGATATTGCCAAAATATCTTGTTTCATTTTTCTGCTCTCTGTTGACCTTACTCCTGGGTAGCTTCTTCCTAAGTGGTAGCAAAGTTCGTCCCCAACAGCTCCAAGTTACAATGTCAGCAGAAAGAACCTGCTTCCTCCCTCATTGTTCCAGGTGAAGTTCCAGGGCTGATACAGGTTGGCCCAGAGTAGGTTATGTGCTCAACCCTGCAGCAACCTCTCTGACTGTAATTGGTTGTGCCTGATTCTTGTTCTTCTCCCTGGAACTGGGGTGGACTGAGAGTGAGTGGACTGGGAAGAGATTGGTGGTTCACCAAAGAAAACAAGATGCCATTAGTAGACAAAAGGTTGAAAGATATTTGGAAATAAGGAAAAGAAAAAATATCCAAAGCCCTCCAGGCTAGTTGCTGGTGGAGAATTGCCACGAGAACAAGATGCTGCAAGTGCCCCAGTGCAGTCAGTTCCTGTTCTCCTCTGGGCTCTGAGGCTGGATGCTGAGGATTTCAGCAGACCCTCAGGATGAACCTTCCCAAATGCCGAACCTCTGTGTGACTCAGCCTGCCAGCCTGGCCCCTTGCTTCTGGGTTAGCTGGGAGCCTGGGATTCCTCTGCCCTACCCGCAGGACACTGCTAGATCGTCTTCCTGGAACCTGTTTCCTGTCCTATTCTTTCCAGGCCTGTCTCCCAGGTGTTGGGTTTCACTTTGTTTTTTCCTGGATGTGGTGCTTGCTCAGTCTGGCACTCCACCCATTCCACACTGTGCTTCCAGAAACAGTTCACCAGTCCAGCTTGAGCAGTTCCGTTCTCCTTGTATTTCAACATCTGCCTGGAATTGGACTAGTTTTCTGCACTTTGGCTTGAACTGAGGTGTAATTTGTCAAGATCTCATCATGGCTGCCACTTACATCCCCATATTTGCCCCCACACAGCTTTCTACCCCTCAGACTTGATTCCTACGCACCTAGTACCTTGCAGCAAGGTTCTGACCCATATCTGGGAGCTAATGCCAACATCACTCTGCTACAAACAGAACTCATTCATTCAACAGACACAATCAGTTTTGCTTTAGAGCCCCACCATTGTCTTGTCAATAAAGCTCATATTCTCCAAAATATGAACTCCTACTGTGGCTTTCAAGTCCTCTGAGTACTTCTCTAACCTTATTTTGTACCAGTGTATTAGCGAGTTATTACTGCATAATATACAACTGCATTTCAGTGGCACACAGTAATAAGCATTCATTCAACACCTGTGGGCTGGAGCTTGCTGATATAGGCTGGGCTTGGCTCCAGGCTGTACATTGTGTCCAGATCTACTCTAAACATCTATCATCCTCCTTAGATCAGCAGCCATCGAGGCATGTTATTCTTCAGGTGAAATGCTGGAGTGGAAGAGGACAAGCCCAACTGCATAAGCAAATTTCAAGCTTTGGTTATTCCATGTCAGTAAATACCATTGGCCAGAGCAAGTCACGTGACCAAGATCAAGTGGTGGGAAAGTATACTCCCCCATGGAGATGGAGTAGGAAAACAAATATTTTCTAAACACTAATCATCTAATCTACTACATCACCCTTCTGGCTTTGGACTATACTCCAGCAACTCTGGCCCTGTTCTGTTCTTTGAGCCCACTAAACTCGTTCCTGGTCAGGGCCTTTGCACTTATTTTTCTCTTTGCCTTTTCCAAATGCTGGTTCCTTTTTTTAATCCAGGGCTTAGTTCAAGTGCTACCTGTTCAGGGAGACCTTCTCTGACCAGTGTTCTCCTGTCCCCATCACTTTCTGTTAGATTAACCTTTTACATTTTTATCCTAGCACTTATTGTGGGCTGAAATTACCTTTTCATTTCCTGTCTCTCTCCCGACCCTTTTGCCCCCCGTCCCCTGTCTGGTGACATACACACAAGAATGTGAGCTGTATGAACACAGTCTCGTTCACACTCCACCCCCAGTACTGGGGCAGCACCTGGTCTTTAGCAAGTGTGCGGTAAATATTTGTTGAATAAACAAATGCATTATAAAAATAATACAATGTTTGATCAAAAATGACAAAAACAAGCCTAAGTGTTTCCTCACTTATCCTTATTTCACACACTCAGGTGCTTCTATCTCTGCTACCTCTTTCAAGCTGGACTTTGTGGGCCTTTTCTGCTTGCAGCTCAATTCAAAATTGCCAGAGTTAAGCAGAAGAGCATGCTGACAGTTGAGCAGCAGCGACTCAGACCAGGAAGCTGTGTGCCTTAAGATGCCTGAACAACAACTAAGCCGGTGGTCTTAGTTTACAATCAAAATACCTTTAGAAAATGGATACTATACAGTGCCTACATGTGAATTAGAAAAAAATGCCACCTCTGGGCGGGAATAGAGGAACTTGGCAAATTGATCATGCCTCTGAGTTGAGATAAAGATGTCCCTTCCTTTGGGCAAAATTGCCTTGCACCAGAGCACATAGCTTGTCACATGGTGTCACATGGAGCATGAACTGGATTTCAGCTGCCCTTACCCTCCACTGCTGGGTGTTTTGTGTTGTGCTCAAACTGAGCAACTGTACTTAGCTGCCTGGGGTCCATGTAATGCAAATCATATTTCTTTTGGGGGGTAATATAAATTATGTTGTGTTTTTTATTTTAAATTCCACTTGTTCATTGCTGGTATATAAGAAAGTGATTGACTTTTATGCATTAACCTTGTATTCTGCAACTTTGCTGTAATTGCTTATTAATTCCAGGAGGTTTTTGATGATTCTTTTGGATTTTCTATGTAGATAATCATGTCATCTGTGAACAAAGACAGTTTTATGTCCTCCTTCCCAAACTGTATGCCTTTTATTTCCTTTTCGTGTCTTGTTGCATTAGCTAGAACTTCCAGTATGATGTTGAAAGGGAGCAGTGAGAGGAAACATCCTTGCCTTGAGACTAATCTTAGTGGAAAAGCTTTGTGTTTCTCACCCTTCATTATGATACCAGCTGTAGGTTTTTTGTAGATATCTTTTACCAAGTTGAGGAAATTCTCCTCTATTCCTAGTTTGCTGAGAGTTTTTGTTAACAAACGGGCATTGGATTTTGTCAAGTGCTTTTTCTGCATCTCTTGATATGGTCATGTGATTTTTCTTTTTTAGCCTATTGATGAGATGGATTATATTAATTGATTTTTGAATGTTGAACCAGCCTTGCATATGGGATAAATCCCACTTGGTCATAGTGTATAATTCATTTTATACATTGTTGGATTCAGTTTGCTAATATTTTGTTGAGGATTGTTGCATCTATGTTCATGAGAGAAATTGGTCTATAGTTTTCATTTCTTGTAATGTTTTTGTCTGGTTTTGATATTTGGGTAATGCTGGCCTCACAGAATGAGTTAGGAAATAGTCCCTTTGCTTCTATCCTCTGAAAGAGATCGTAGAGAGTTGGTACAATTTTTTCCTTAAATGTTTGGTAGAATTCACCAGTGAACACATCTGGGCGTGGTGTTGTCTGTTGTGGAAGGTTATTAGTTATCAATTCAATTTCTTTAATAGGTTTAGGCCTATTCAGATTGTCTATTCAAATGATATTTCTTAATTAATGATTTACATTAAATCCAAACCAGGTTAGGAAGTCCCGTGCTATAGGACAATTGTCTGCATTTGTTGAGTTCCTACCATGTGCCAGACATGGTGCTAAGCACCATGGATACTGAAGTAAACTAGAAAGATCAAGGTACCTGACCCATGAATTTTAGAGTGTATTGAAGAATATGTTTATAATTAATTAATTATAGTTCCGACAGTGTAATAACACAATAGAAAGGCCCAGAGTGCCATGAGAGGAGGATTTAAGTTAGACTAGATTAAAGAAGGGCTTTCAGAGGAATTTCCAATCTGTTTGATGGGCCCTGTTCACCCAGCCAGGGTCATGCCAGAAGTCTCCAGCACCTAGCACCATGGCCTCTAGTTACTGGTATCCCTGGATGCCCGCCGTGCAGACTAGACCCCACTCCATTTGCCTGCTCCAACTCATCTTGGACACACACACAAGATTCCTAGAAATCAGGCCAGTCTCTGCAGGTGGCTGGCTGCCCCTGGTGAAGGATTTTTTATTTCCTCTGGCTTGTATTGCTAAACCCACCTGAGACATGGTGAGATTGCTTAGGTAAGAAAAGGCAGCACATGTCCTGTGATCAGAGCATAAGCCCTATAATCAGGAATCATATCACTTATTTCCTTTGTTTCCCCCACAGCAGTGGTATTTTCAAGAGTTGGACTGCCTGTTGCTTGGTGTTGAGGTCATGCCCGGGGCATGGGATCTATGTTGGGTTGGGGGGCCTAATACTTATTGTTCTGAATCAGGTCTTAACAATGATTCTGAAGAGACCCTCTGGGTTCCCAAAGTACCTGTGAAATCTTCCCTGCTAGCACTTCCTCTCTTTTATTCATCTTTGCATTTCCAGAATAAAGTACTTAGTAGATTGACATATGCTCAGACTGCTCTACTCTGCTCTGTAATTCTGAGATGGAGAGATAGAAGGGTCCCTCTTCTAAGCTCCTCAGTTTTGAATGTCCCATTCCTTCTCTACTGAAGTTCCTAACATCTGGCTACTCAGCACCTCTCTTTGCTCCTTCAGTCTTCCAAAAATTGTGTAATCTAGTCATTGCATTACATCCGCTGTCTTTAAAATAACTAGTACGGTTTCTGTTTTTCTAACTGGACCCTGACTGTTTCAAAAAGTCAAAATATATGTGTTTCAGTCTCCACTGAACTTGATCTCTCTATGTGAAGCAGTTGTTGTATAAAGACAATGTTTTGGGGAGAGAAATGGATTCTGGTTGCTGCTCAGCCAACAGTTCACAGTTGACCGAAGGCCAACCACTTCACCTCTGTGAGTCTCCATTTGTTTGTCTGCAAAATAAGAAGTTGAACTTCATCACCTCTAGAGTTTCTTCCACCTTAACATTCTATGATTCTGTGATTTAATTATTTCAACCTCATCCTAAATCTCATGTGAGCAGCCCACAAGATCTTCCAATCCTCTCTTTAGTGAATCTCTTTATACCTCCTAATCACTTTAGAAGTCTTCTGTCTTACAGACATTGCTTTTCTTTCCCAGAGCAACCTCCCTGAAGCCTAATTCCAGTTAAGTCTTCTCTTGGCTAGACTGATTTTCTCAAGAAGGATTTAACCATCCTAGACAAAATTACCCCTTTCTCTCTAAGGCAGCTTAAAGATGGCTTTGCCTCACATTTTGGCTCAGTGAACTCCTAAACTCTTCTCCAGCCCTCTGAGTTTTGTGTTAAACCACTTTCTCTCTTAGTATGAAGCTGCACGTTTTAGCTATTATTGCTGGCAAGTCAATATTCTGTCTACACACTCTTCTTGACATGGAGCAGTAATAGCAATAGTAAAAAGAATACCAAATGTGTAACAGATGCCCAAGTGCAAATTGAGGTGAATGATTGTGGATAAGGAACTGTCATCACCTACATCACAAACATATCCAGCTGGTATCTGAGACGTAATTTATATGGAAACGTGGAACTCACGCTCAGCCTTCAAATGAAAGAAACGTTGTATCTTAATGTTGGTGAAACCAATGATACACTCAGGGTACCCCCACCAGTTTCAAGCATGTACTCCTGCTATAACTTGGTTCATCTCTATGCCAGATTGGCCCAATTCTTATGCTTGGAGAACACTTCCAGATCTTGGGCCAGAAAGGCTGAAGCAGTTGGTTCTGGGGTCTTTGTCAATGGACAACATCCTTCAATGAGAGGACATGGGCCTTTCACTGGAGCCACAGTAAATGCTAAGTTAAAGACTGAAGCTGTTGCTGGGGGGTGACAAAAAAGAGAAACACAAAATATAGCCTTAGATAACGTTGGTGATATTTTTCTATTTCCAGGCATTCTGTAGTCATTCTTGTTCGTTGATTAAAGCTCTAATTTCAGGAAAATAACAACGGAAGAGTGTCAATTTTTCAATGTCCAGTTTAGGTCTCTCAAACTGTTTTGGGTGGACTCCATTCATTGTCCTGAGAGGCAGTAGATGAGGAACCGCATATACCCACTGAGAAGCCTACTCTTTCTCATCTCTGGGCTGAGTACCAACACCACCACTAGCTTTTTAGAGAGTTCTCTAAGAGCCACTTAACTCCTTTGACAACTTACCATGGACGGGGGAAAGTGTTGAAAGAAAGGAGGACTCGAGTTTGTATGCCAAATTCCGAGAAATCTTTTCCAACTCTAGATCCATGAGAAAGGACAACATTTCATGTTATCATGTCTACTATCATTTTGGAGACTAAGATCTTGATTTCTTAAATTTACATTTTCATCTTACAATTATTTTTCTTTCAAACCTCTCAGAGACCCTTCTAGATAGCCAATAAGTCCTTTCACAAGACACTCTGTTGGGAAAGAGCTTAGAGTTCATTGACATCAAATAGTGTGACAGACATTAATGGCATCAGTAGCCCTGGTCTTATTTAAATAGGTGCACATTTGAATGATTATCTGGTTGCCTTTGAGGTGGGTCATAGTAGCCTTCAGGAAGAAGGAGATACAGTGGTATTAAGCATTGGTTCCCATTCTCAGGTCTAGATAATATTGTTCATCAAATAAAGTTTATCTTCTGTCTATTGGTCTTTTTTTCCCTTAAGGGATCTCTTGTCTCCTTTCCTTTTCTCTCAGCCCGATAGCCTCATTTTCATTCTCCTTTTAAAAATCTCCTTTCAATAATGGATCTAATAAACTCTTTTACATTGAGTTATGTAGGACAGATGAGACTTAATGTGTCCATTATCATAATCAGTTGAGATAAAAGATAAGAAAACATGATGGGGGAAGTACCAAGAGTAGTTTACATTTAAAAGGAAATAAACTCATAAATGGAAGAAATAACTGTCTAATTGCAGAACTGAAGACATCAGTGAGTTTGTAGGAACCTTTTAAAACCCTCCATGGTTTTAAATCATTCTACCTCCATGACCATCTATTCATGGTTAACCTTGCGCAAGTCTGAGACCCCTGCCTGCAGACATCAAAATGGACATCTCCGATTCCAGGAGTTTGGTCTTTTGGATGTTCTTCACTCTGGCTTGATCTTGTGAGAATCTGCATTTCCAGCAGGTGAAGATGGTTCAATTTAACGCAGGAAAGTCACTGGTCTCGTTGTATGTATAACTGATATGCTAAACAAGCATGTAATCAAACACAAGTTTGATTTTTTCTTCCACTTCACGTTTAAAGTGTATTTCCTGGAGAATCTTTTATAATGCCACTGGATGAAAGCTTTACAGGTCCCTGGACTTTTTCAGTCTTTCTTAGGTAATAGGCATCCCCACAATACCTTTAAGTCATGGAGATCATCTCAGTTCAGTAATCAGAATATCTAGGAGAAGACACTGATCACAATTATGGAGCTGATTTAAAGTGAAATTATCTCTGTATTTTCAACTCTAGGGAAAAGGTAGTTCCCTGAACATCTCCAAGTGGTCCCATGAAGCCCCCTCACTGGGCTTTAGGTAAAGAAGGTAATACTCCTTCCCCCACTACCTTGGGAATTAGAGACTCAGAATGGCAACAGCTCTTTCCAAAGAAACATCCCCATTCTCTTCACACTATGTCCAATTTTTATAGCCTTGATATTGCCAAAGGGGTCAAGAGTCATGGAACTAGTTCTCCATCATTTATTTGAAAATTATCTATTTGAATGTTTGTGCCACACTCACTTTGATAAACTGAATCTATCCTAGAGATACCTAAATTGAAATTAACACAGGAATAGTCCCACCCCAACATTCTCTCATATCTGTAAATTGATATTGTCTCTAGTGGTTTAAATTTGTAAGTTGGGGTTGGAAGGGCCCCACTGATCAGAAATGTTAGATACTCTCTGTTCTGTAGCTGCAAACACAGAACTGGTATTTTATGTCCAAACAATGGCTACCTGGAATGAGAAAGGCAGTCATTTATTCAACATCTCTTGAGTTTGCTGCTAATTTGAGTTTTTCTTTCTGCATTGAAATTCCATGGGACTGTCTGTAAAGTCTTTGTAATCACAGGTAATGTTTCTGTAAGTCTTGTTCTTACTCCCTGGATGACCAAATATAAGAAATATTTAAGTTACGCTTTTACAGGCAGAAGGGTGAATCAGAGATACTCTTTCCACTGGGCATGCCAATGAAAAAGTACTAAAATCAACCCTTGGTCTCATTTCATCAGGGCATCATTTCACCAGCCCACACCTCACTACAGTCTATGTCAATGTAGGCCCAATACAATTCTACATAATGGCTGCAGTTCTAGGGGTGGTGGTGTTGGTTGAGGGTGAGACAGTCATCACAACTATAGTGAATGCAAAATAGAACGTAGGAGCATAACTGCCCCGCTCCATCCTAGTAGGTCATTGGTCAGCATGAGGGTTTCTCTTTCATTCCCCTCTCATCTTTTACTTTTGCAAAGGGCCATTTTCTAGAATTCTGCAAATAAATGGCATGACTTTGTGAATTCCCTAAAATTTATCACAATTTCTTTATGTTGTTTCACATATCTGTTGATAAATCTTTTATTAAACTTAGCCTAGAGGGACTGATGAATTCAGTTAACCATCCAAAAGCCCAGGCTTGATTATAAAGAAACCAGCATTTATACTCTTATTCAACAGAGCACTTGTTAAAGTCTTTTGTTGATCAAAATATCATTGATAAATATAGCCCACCCCCTTAATAAGGCTTTATTTTTATTCCTTTGCTTTTACGTGCTTTCCAATTATGAAAGATATTCCTCTAATAATGACCAAAGACCATCAAGGCTGGTGGCGAGGTGATTGGCACAAGGCCAATGCAATCAGTTAAAATTAAGAGATAAGAAAATATAATAAACTGATTTATGAGACAGTAAATCCTTTGACTTAATGGATGCAAGAATGGTGAATCCATATACTGCTGGTAATGGCTTTAAACTATGCCCACAAATTCTATGATACTTGTCCCTTCAAAAATGGAGTTTAATTCTCTCCCCTTGAGTGTGGGGACTTAGGGACTCACTTCCAATGAATAACATATGTTGGATGTGATGGTATGTAACTTCGTAAAAAGCATGGCGACTTCAGCCTTTCTCTCTTGGGTCACTGGCCCTGGAGGAAGACAGCATAATGGCATGAGGACACATCAAGCAGCCCATGGAGAGGTCTACATGGCAAGGAAGTGAGGCTTCCTGCCAACGGCCATGTGAGGGGGTCATCTTGGATGCAGATCCTCCAGTTCCGGGAAGCCTTTAGAATATTGCAGCTCCAGCTGACGTCTTGACTACAATGTCATGAGAGACTCAGAGCCAGAACTATTCAACTAAACCTTTCTTGAATTCCTGACCCATAGAAACCATGAGATAATAATTACCTCTAAGTTGTGAGGGCAATTTGTTATGCAGCAATAGACAACTAACACATCTTTGAGACAAGCGATACTTTCTGCGTGTCTCTGAAATGGAGATTCATTGAAGTTGGACTGAGTTGAAGGTTCACGCGGGGCCTAGTGATCAAATGGAGAAAAAGATGTTAACTTCAAGCAATAGATGATTTGATCACTTTAGGAAGAGAATTAGTTGGCATAAAAGTGGAGTCTTTGAGAAAGCTACAAACAGCAGTAAAAAGCATTGGGGAATTTTCCAGTAAAGGTAACTGAAATCATTGAAGAAGTCCACTGTTAACAAGAGGTTTTTGATGTTGATAGAAAAGGGAGCAAGGAAAAAACAAGACACATTTTCATAAGAGCATTTTCATTTACCATAAATAGAACATCAGGGGCATTCACACACTAGATTTGGCAGTGAGCATTTTCAAAATAGAAAAGGTTCTTGCAAACCCAGTTTGAATATCCTAGCAGGAATGAGTAATGCCTGTACTTGCTGCGAGAAGATCATTTCTCCCTAGTGCCCCAGGGTCCCGCTCCATCCCTTGCGGTTTCCCTGTATCCTGCCTACACCTAAATAATAACGAAGGACCTGAATAGGTTCTTTATGAATCTCTCCTCGAACTGCTGAACTTGAGAATATCTTCTCTTTCTTGCTGGTAGGCTCCTTGGAGAGCTTCCTAAAACCCACGGTGTTGCCCCTTTGCCTACAGGCGGGGGTGGGGCCTTATCGAGGGCAGGGCCACATCTTTCCATTTGTGGCCCCAGCAGAGTGTCCAGCACACAGCAAGAGGTCAATGCAAGTTTAACAGACATGTGAACAAACAAACTCACAAGAGGTGGAATCAAAACATATAATAAAGAGCGAGGGCGGGAGAGAAAACCTGTTCATCATGGAAGTGTATTTTGTATGCTTCTAAGAAGTAATTTATTCCATCTCCAATATTATGGAACTTGGAAATAATATAAAACACTGCATATCTTTAAATTCTTTTCAGATAAAACTGGACCTGTAAGTCAAAACTTGACCTGTAAGAGTAAGTTTTGTGTTCAAGAGCCAATGCTTTGAAATCAGGCAGACCTCGCCGAATCTTTATTCTCCTTTTCTAGTTTTATAAATTTAAGAAAGTCATTTTAACTTTTGTAGCCTCAGTTTCCTCATCTCTAAAATGGGGCTAACAATATCTACCTCTACGTGTTGTTATAACGGTTTAATGAGATCGTGTTTGTACAGCACTTAGTGTAGGGTCAGACACTGGGACAGAGCTCAATAAATGAAAGCTTTTGTGTTTTGTGTTTTTTTTCAAGGCATTATGATTTCCCAAAAGACATAGGAAGCTAAAAATTAAGTCAATATAAAAATTTAAGCCAATGTATACTATGAATAATCTTTCTCCTTTATTCCACAATATAAATCTTGTATTCAAAATATGGTAGTCCTTTCTGAGTCCCTTACACTTGGCATGATCATGCAATCAATAATTATGTGTTGAGCATTTCCATCCTGGCCTCCTTCCTGGGTCAACTATGCTTCTGCCTCAGTGCCTTTGCACCTACTGTTTTCTCTGCATCAAGCGCTCTACTCTCAGGTGTTTACATGTCTCCATGATTCACTTTGTTCAGACTACTATGCAACTATAACCTCTTCACAGAGATCTTCTCCTTACTTGGCTCTACTTTTCTTCATAACCCTTGTTACTATCTGGAATGTGGGCATACTTAGTTCTTGGTGTGCTGTCTGTCTTCCTCATCCCAACATAAGACCCCGGAGAGCAGAGACTTTGCTTTATCTACTGCTGAGTCCTGGTTTATAGAACAGTGCCTAGCACCTATTGGGTGTGCAATAAATACTTGAAGAATGAATGACTGAATAAAATCTAGGAGTTACAAGGGTGACTGTGATGTTACATCCTGACTAGAGCTTACAGACTATCTCTCTGCATTTGTCCATTTTTTCCTTCCCACCTGGAATATCCTAACTCCATATTTCTAAATCAAATTAATCTTCAACTCCCAGTCCCACCTCCAACTTTCTCCAGAAAGATTTGTTTAATCAGTGCAATTTACATCTATGTATCCCTTCTCTGACATCCTTTAAGATATGTCTTAATTAATGAGAAGTAATTGAAGAAGAGAAGCCATGTGACTGATTTCCTATGGTTAGGAAAGATAATTTGTGTTTTAGTGAAGGTGATCTCTATTAAACTTCTTCAATCTATTAGTTTTGTGAATACAAACAAGTACCTGTAAACTCACCTGGTATTTGTACCCTCTGTCTTCCTCCCTGAGCCTCCCATGTTGTCCCGTTAGGTATGGGGGCATATGGACTGGACAGCTCAATTGCAATTGGTACCTGAATCCTGGAGGAGTCATTCCAAATGTATGAAATGTCCAGTCAGCATAAATCTTCCCAGCTCTTGATATAAATACATTAGCTTTCTGATTAGATAAGAGAAAAGATATTTAAGTTGTCATAATTCTATTCCAGACTCTGAAGAGTAGGAAATTACCCGATCATCATGCAAAGAGAGGTTGAAGAGAACATGAGGCATTTCCCAAGAGCCATGGAGTGGATGGATTCAAATCCCAGGTTCAAATCCTGCCTCTGTTTTTTTTACAAGCTCTGTGTTCTTGAGCAAATTGTTTAATTTTCCTGAAACTCAGTCTTCTCTTCTGAAAAATGGCAAGAATATTTGGACTAAATTACCATACAAGGATGATCTAAAGACGAAATGACTTACTATATGTGAATGGCTTCATGAGCTCTAAGAGCTCTATGCATTTAAATGAAACTTACCCTGGCTCCCGTGCCCGGCTGCTGTGGTCTTCGCCGGAGCTATGGAGAGCTCTACTCAGGCAATGATCGTGGGTGTGATGAGAGCTACAACAGACCTTGAAGCTACTGAATTAGTTTTCTAGGGCTGCTATAGAAAAGTACCACAAACTAGGTGGCTTAAACAACGGAAATTCATTGTCTCACAGTTCTGGAGGCTAAAGTCTGAGATCAAGTTGTCAGTAGGGTTGGTTCCTTCTCAGGGCTGTGAAAGAGAATCTGTTCCATGCCTCTCTCCTAGTTTCTGGTGGTTTTCTGGCAATTTTTGGCATTATTTATCTTTTGAAGTGTCACTCTGATCTCTGCCTTTTCTTTACATGGTGTTCTTCCTGTGAGTGTGTCTTTGTGTTCAAATTTCCCCTTTTTATAAGGACACCAGATATAATGGCCCAGGGCCCATTCTAATGGCTTCATCTGAACTTAACTAATTTCATCTGCAACAACCCTATTTCCAAATAAGGTCACACTTTGAGGTACTAGGGGTTAGGACTTCAACATGTGAATTTTGGAGAGACATATTTCAACCCGTAACAATTGTGTACATAGAATCCCTTGCCTGATCAGATTATTGACAGGCAAAACTTTATTTCTGGGTCATCTTTTCTTGGTTTATGCCCTCTCTTTCCTCAGCTTATGCCCTCTTTCCTCTAGCCAATAAACTTCTGTGCTACTTTCCCACTGGTTCTCCAGACAGCAGTGTCATGCCAAGAAGGAGAGAGGTGGGAGTGCTCTGCCCTGGTGAGGATGAGTATTTTATCACTCATGTTGTTTAGAATTGCTGGTGTGAGGTGATAATAAAAAGCAGAATAACTTTTAGTGGGTCTTATTATTGTTGTTAAGTCCTCTACAGACAATGCACCCCTTTATTGCCATCGCCCAGGGCCAATTGCTCCCACTGCCCTGCCCTTGACAAACCACTGCCAGACCTGCCTGGGTAAATCTGAGCTCACCAGCAGGAACAGCATAAATGATTTCTCAGGAGACTCCTCCATCCCTGTGCAAACAGAATTTCACCAAGCCTCATCCACAAGTGAGCAAACACACCCAGATGTGCTCATTAAGGAAAATTATCCAAAACTTGTAAAAAGGCCAAAAGAGTACAAACTGGCCTTTCAAAGACAAATTGGGGTTTGGTTTAACAAGCCCACTCAAGGACTATTTGTCTATGGGAATGTAGCTTTTACAACTCTTCTATTTATTATTGATTAAAGACTCAGACTCTGCGAAGTTACGTGTTAACTTGTAGGTCTTGTCCAGCGGAGATGCAAATAACTTTTGTCCAGAAGAAAAGATAACCCCTGTAAGGCATTCATCTAGTAATCTGATTCTAACTTTCTTTCTTAAATGCCTATAAATATCCAGTTCCTCAAAACATTCTTTTAATCAAATTTATCATCTTAGTGGGTCCATAGTTAATAAGTTAACATGTCTTTGACACCAGGCAAAATGCACCAATTAGCAGTAGGAGGATATGCTCAAGTCGCATCCCCAATTCTACAGTGTATGGCTCATTTCCACTAGGACTGCCTTGTGGTCTGAAGTGGGTTGATGAAGACACTGATATTTCTTCCACTGAGAATGTTTCTACCTCTTCTTCCCCCCTCACTCCTGCTCTAGTCGGAGCTTCTTCCAGTCACACACATGTCTTGACTCAATGTGTGGAAGAGCAATACACGGAGGAAGAGGGAAAATTCTGTTATAATACATGTACAAGAGCTTTGAGAAGGAAATTTTTAGTAGAAAGGGTAGTGAAGTGTCCTCCAGCTGAACTGTATGCTTGCCTGACAATGAGAGTTAATTTCTGGCAGATGGTGCCTGAACAGAGGACATGAGCTCTCACTGGTGGAAAACCAGAAAAGATATTAACTGGGGGGCTTATGACACTGGAAATTTATTCTCTCTAGGATTTTTTCCAGGATCCTGAGTATGCAGCTTCCTGTTTTTTCAAAAACCTAACCAACAGGAGATTGATTATGAAGAGGGATGGCAAATTCCCTATTTCACTGAAATTAAAATTTCTTTTTCATGCTCCAAAGTCGGTCATTGCCGTGCGCATTCCCAGATTTTGGTTATGTAAGAGGATGTTAAAATGGAAAGTTTGGTAGAGACCCTTATGCACTAAATATCAGATAGTAAATTGAGTTGCAAAGCATCACCTTGTAGGATTTCAAAGAAGGGAATCAAAAGTCAATTACTCTCCTAACCTTCGTCAGGAATATAAAAGGATCTAGACAAGTAGAGGTGAAGAGAGGATTTGTGACAAGCGTTTCTTTGAAGAGGGTTGTGCTGAGTTCCACCCACCATTCCTTCCCCAAGGTGGGCAAGAGATATTTCCTCTTTAGAGAGAGACTTTAATAGAACTACTCCAAAAGCTTGTCTTGTGTCCCCTGAACTCAGAGGACACAGTGGTTCTTGGATGCAGAAGAGTAAGTTGTTATTAAAAAATAGTCCTTCCCTCTCCATCTCTGTGGGTGGAGTACGTCTATCTCACCTGCCCCTTGATTTATCGCTCTACATAAGACTTGATTTTCAGTGGGATGTTAGTGGGTGGGATCCATGCAGGGGCTTGGAATGTGCTTGCATGGTTGGGCGTGGCCTCTGAGTGCCTCTGCCTTTGTCGTGAGAAGAACATGCCTGGCTAGCTCCCGGATCCAAGGAGAATGAGAGACCTGTGGAATAGACCTGCTGCTTCAACCAATCCACAGGTATGAGAATAAACTATTGTTATTTTAAGCCAATGGGGATAGTTTACTTTGGAGCATCATTGTGGTCATAGCTGACTGATATTTTTGGCTAACTGTTTTGGTGGTAGAGAGGAGAGTTGCTACTGGCTGCTCTGGAATCAGCTCCCACTCTCAGTGCATCCAGAGACATGCCCCAGTGTTTCCTTTGGGTCGGATGTGTACTCTGTGCTGGCGGGAGATTTAGCACTGGGACTATGTCAGGCAAGGCTGACAGATTTGGCTGGTAAAGAAACAATGAGCCCTGATTTGATTCAAACAGCTTATTACTTACATAGACAGCAAAAGCAAGAGTAGCAAATGTGCCAATTTTCTGTGTCCCTTGTTCCACAGGACGACTCCAGAACAAAAGGGACTAGACGACTACAGCACGAATGATGGAACATCCCGGTGCTGAAGTCCCCATCCCATGCTGCAGCTAAGCAGTTTTATAGCCTGCAGCTACCCTAAGTGGGAGTGGTCTGAGAGCCTCAGCCCTGCCAGAATCCAGGAGGCAATGAGGAACCATCTCGTGACGGCCTCCCAGGAAGACAGGAAGGCAGATGAGAGATGGCCTTGTAGCAGCTCTTTCCACAGCGCGCATTCTCATCAGTCTTTCAGCTCAAAAGAGTACTTGAATGGACTGCTACCCGAAGTACTTTCAGATTCCAAAATTGCAAGCACATTTTAAAGTGCCAAGATAAAATCTACCGTAATAATAAAAAATGTACTGGCTCCATGTGTAATTACAGAGATTATCAGAGACCTTTGTAAGTCATAGCCATGGATGCAGGTAATCATGATGCAGAAAAAAAGCTTCCCATTGCTTGTGCAATATGTATTTATCATAAAAAGTCTTGCTTATAAGGCAACTGTGAATAAAATCTCTTCTAGATAAAAGTTCAAAAATAATAGCAAAATTTGCAGAGACTCTCTGGTTGAGTTAGGACTTAATGGGAAAAATTTTACTGCTTTTGGGGGAGATAATACAAATACAAATTTTAGTACATATTTGCATAAATGTGCAGACAATACTTATTCAGTGTTGAAGGAAAACATAGAAGGTTCTATAGAAGGTGTTTGTCATCTTGCCCATATTCTGCTTAATGCTATGTAAACAGTATCTGACGTGCTTTCTATTGACATTGAAGTATTTGTCATGAAATTCTTCTTGTACTTTGGCATTTATATTGTTTGAACTGAACAATTAAAGGATGTTTGTGATTTTCTTGGTATTTAGCATTCTTCAATTCCTTGCATTCAAAAAGCCCATTGGCTCTTTCTAGTAAATGCAGTTGAGAGAATCCTCAGTTTATTTGAAACACTGAAATCATATTTTAATTCTGGAGGACAGGCCTCCAAATTCTTGTTGACTTTTTAAGTAATCTATGGAGTAAAGTCTACTTATTTCTCACTACTTACAGGTTTCAATATCTCTTTAGCAATAGGATTAGGCAAACTGAAAGAAAAGCAAACAGTATTATTGAAGACTCCAATGCTTAAAGAAACTCATTGAACGTGTTAAAGAAAGAAATGACAGAAAAATGTATTCCTTTAAGTGTCAAGGCTATTCCTAAAAGGACAAACTTACTATGAACAGGAAAAGAAGTTCTGACTTAAGGTGGATAATTATTACAGCACTTGCCATGATTATCTTTTGAAATGGATTTTATCCTTTGAAGAATTCAATTATGTTATACGGATGTTATTAAATACTGTTAAAACATGTATAGTGTTGAAGAAGAAGCGATTAAAAATTGAAGACCATGCTGTATTGTTTTTGTCAGTGGATAACATTTAAAAAAATTGTTGATCAAGAAATTCAATGTAATTCTGAAGAATGGAAAGCAAGTTATGCTATGAAA
The DNA here is from genome assembly GCA_031878705.1 of Tapirus indicus. Taxonomy (NCBI): domain Eukaryota; kingdom Metazoa; phylum Chordata; class Mammalia; order Perissodactyla; family Tapiridae; genus Tapirus; species Tapirus indicus. Next base: position 43,106,278 of record CM062927.1, read on the forward strand.
GATGGCATTAGGTGTTCCAAGAAAACAAATTTGAAGAGCAATTCTTAGAGTTGTTAATTTTATGTAAGTACATGTTCGGTATACTGGCTCATAATGCTAATGTTGAGTGTGGCTTCTCATTAGTGAATATTCAATAGACAAAAGAATAAAATAAGTTGGATGTGACCACTGTAGAAGCTATGTTACAATGTAATGGAACTTCAAAAAGTGTTATAACCAAATTCTGTAAGATAAGTAACTGGCAGGAAAGCCAAATCATCAGAAGAATGTAATTAAAGAAAGAGGTATGCCATTTAGATACTTACCAGCTGTTTCAGATAACCAAAAAGTAATTTTTTAGTACAGTATATCCCATGGAATATTTTTCTTTTATCTCAATCTACAATGCATGGGCAATTCAAAATAATTAAAATTTGCCTGGGTATCTCATATTTTTATTTGGGATCGAATGGAGGGTGACTCAGATCTCCCCTAAGCTATCTAATTTACTTAGGAACCAATTTTTGACACAGGCAGACCATGAAATAAAGAGGGAAAATATCCAGGGTATGTAGGGGATCTTCAAGTAGACCCTAGAACCCTAGAGGCTGTCTAGTCCAACAACACAAGAAATCCCATCAGTAAAGATGGCCTTTTAGCCCTCCCTCAATAGTGGAAAGCTGGAAAGATGCAAGTAGACAGTCAGTGCACTTGTATAAATTTCTCAAAACTTTTTTAAAGTCACATTTTACATAAAAGTCACTTGTGGCTCTTGCTGACTGTAAACAAAAGCTAACATTGAGCACTGAAAGATGCATCCCTCTAAGGAGTCTGAGCACTGAGAGTGTGTAATCCATCTGCCCAAGGCTCGCCCATCCCTGGGGGCAGCTAGAAGACTCTGGGTTGCATTTTTAGTGTTTCTTAAGCAGCAGCAGCACTTCCATTAACATATTCCCTGGTTAGAAGGTAAACTTCATTCATGTAAATGTTCTCTAGGGTTTTCCTTTCATCCTAAAATGCTTCTTCTAATGGCCTCTCAAAAAAAGTACATTTTCTGTCCTTGTTTTAATTTTACACCAAGAAGCATGTTACGTATTCTGGTATGAGTTTAACTAAATCCCAAAGCCATTTTTTTTTGCCTGCAGGCTACCTTTAGGAGAGGTGATGAGGAAAAGCAGAAGTGGCAGCAGGTGGAATTCACAGCAGAAATAAGAAAGCTCTTCAGGTAGCAGAGCTTCTTCAACAATGGGATGGTTACTGAGGGAGAATGTACCTGGCACTAACTAGGAGCCTAGAAGATGCCCTAGGGGCAACTCAGCAACCTTGGTTCAGCCTTAAAAAGTGGAAGTTAATTCATGATGCACTGGTATTTAAAAAAAATAGGAAGACTTTGGTGGAAAGAGCAGTGGATATATGCTCTTAAAGAGTTAAATTAAGACAGGTCTGACTTCGAGTTTTTGGCAGAAAAAAATCAGCCCTTTCAAATGTATTTCCTCTTTTGAAAAAAGAGGTGGAGGATGCCTTTCTCACAAAATTGTGGTGAGAATTCAACACACAGCAGGCCCCCAGTAAATGTGGTTTGTCTTTTCCCTTTGTTTATTCATGCCTCTATAGAGTCATTGGATCCACAAATATTTATTGAGCACCTATCATGTGATTGCAATCTGGTACATGCTAGAGATATAAGAGGGAGCACAGGGCACACCAGGAAAGGAAAAAGGCCACCAAGGATAGAGCATTTAAGAAAGTGGAAAGAAAAATGGAGAGGGTTAGCAAATGGGTTGGTCTTATCTGCAAAGCTGAAGTAGATGACATCACAACACTTCCATTACCCCTAAAATTCAGTCCATACAACTTCACGTTCCACCACACTCACAATTTGTGGACTGACTCAGTGCATAGCAATGGATTAAATTTTCCTTAATGGTCACTCAATTCAATTATTCATTGACCAAAGTAACCAGATCATAAACAATTATTTCAGTCTTCTTAATAACACATTAGCTTGATTACAGCAATAATTGCAAAAGATGACCCAGTTAATTGGTTTAGGGGAAAATGGGTTTTCCCATATATGTAGGTCTTAATGTAACCTAATATGGTTTGGTTAGAATCTAGTTGGAAATGGAAAGATGTGTTCATGACAAGCTAGTTTAAGCTTTAAAATTATGTCTTTGTTTATGATCTTGTAGTACTGATCTCATATTGACCTGACATGACCTGATACATTATGCATGACTTCTAGGGTCCAAGGATATGTCCATATATCTGTCAGAGAGCCTTCACGGGCAACACAAACCTGAGTGTTTAACAGAACAAGATACTGTGCTGTGGTGTGAGAAAGCTCAGACACATGACAGATAGTGTTCAGACCCAGATTTAGTTAGGTAGAGCAAGCCTGGGGTTTGGAAATACCCAACATGGGGTTTGAATGTAAGTTTGGTCAGGACTGTGTGACTTTGAACAAATGACCTAAGTTGTGTGGAGCCTCAGGTTTCTCATCTGTAAAATGGGGATTGCAATTTCTATTTCTCAAGATTAAGTGAGATTAAATACAAGGCAGATATCCAATGAATATTTGTCACTCTATCTCCTTCCTTTATAAATGACAAGCCTGAACATGCCCAGTGAGGAAATTGATGACTCCGAATAGCAGTTCCTGAGTGTGGAAAGGAGTTGCACAGGGAAAGACAGCAGAGTCCAGTGGAGAGAAGGGCAGGGCAGGACTCAAGAAGAGGGGACAGTTTCTGGGCTCAGACGATTACATCACCCCGGGGTGGGGTACAACCGCAATCATCACCATTGTACCTATTGGACCCTTCTGCAAAGGGTCTGGTGTGTTTGAGAATCGTGGAATAATTTAGGAACATGTGAGGCTAAAAAAACAATATGTAAACAGAGGCCCTTTGCTGTCCATGCATGAAAATACTGCTCTGAACAAGTTCTTTTGTTTCTTTAGCTCAAAAGATACAGACTCAAAAGGTCTGAGGAGAACTGATCTTCCAGAACTGGTGCAAGGTTATTGCTGTGCTAAGGGAATCTACACAGGGAAAGTGGCTACCCTTATTGTTATCATCTCAGAAACAGAACTCACATTATGAAGAGGCCAGTTTCAGTTTTCCAAGGTCCCACAGACCCCTCAGCCTGCAAGAGAATTCCGTTGGCACTCACTTGGAGCTGGCTGCGATCTCGTGTTAAAAATCATGATCCCATTAGCCATGGAACTATTAATCTTCTTACAGACTGTTAGAAAACTACAGGCAGTGAAATAACAGCTGGTTGGAAGTGATGAAACTTTAAAAGGGCACAGTTGAGAGACCTGGTGTGAAACCACACCAAAGCCCAGGCTTCAAGAAACACACCGGATTGCTATCCCCTGTAGGCTGACTGAAACACGTTCAGAACTGGAAAGATCCGCCAGGTGGGTGTGAGAAGCCCGAAATGCCCTGTTACTCATGTCACTCACTGCTTAAGCCCTGGAAGAAGCAGCCAAAAAATAAAATCTCTGAGCTCACAAAAATTCTGATCAGCCTACAGCACATTTCTCTCCCTTCCCTTCCCTTCCCGCATTTATCCTTGTCAGTAATGGTGTGGGCACCAGCAAATTGCCTGGAGGAAGGTCTGGGCGCAGGTTCTACTAGGACTCATATTTGCTCTCAGAGCAATTGTCTCAGTACCTAGCCTGGGCGTAAGCCCTGTGCAGGCATAAAGAGCTAAATTATTTAAGCAAAATTTAGTCCTAAGGCTCCCAACACTTAAAATGAGGATAACAGTCACCTATCAGGTCAGCCACAGGGGGATTATGGCTTGAAGGACAGGACCACTGCCAAATTTCTGAGTTCTCAGTGGCTCCCAGTAGTCTCCAGGCCTGGAGATGTAAGTTGGGCATGGTCCAAGTATAAAATCACCCAGCCTCCTCCCTTGAGCCAGGCCAGAATATCAATAAGAAAAAGCAAATTCTGCTATTCAGCTGGCAGTTGTCACACGTGGAGCTGCAGAGTGTAGAAACAGCCAGTAGAACCTAATGTCTTTTGCGCAGGATAGCATTTTTTTAGGTGACCTGTGAGATATGCATCACGGTGACTACTCAGGAGTTACCTTGTCTACTTTTCAGGGCTTTGCTTTCTCAGATGTTTTCTTTTTATTATTTTCAAAAAGAAATCTTTCCATGAGGATGTGGAGAAATTGGAACCCTCCTACGTTGCTAGTAGGGCAGCTGCTTTGGAAAAAGGGCTGGCAATTCCTTAAAAGTTAAACATAGAGTTCCTATATGACCCAGCGATTTCACTCCTACTATACACACAAGAGAATTGAAAACATGTCCACAAAAACTTATATATAAATGCTCTTAACAACATTATTCATAATCACCAAAAAATGAAAATGACCCAAATGTCCATCAACAGACAAATGGATAAACAAAATATGGTATATCCATATAATGGAATACTATTCAGCCATAAAAAGGAATGAAATAGTGATACATGCTACACTTTGGATGAAATTTGAAAACATTATGCTAAGTAATAGAAGCTAGACACAAAAGGCCACATACTGTATGATTCCTTTTAAATAAAATTTCTGGATGAGGCAAAAAAATAGAGACAAAGTAGATCAATGGTTGCCTGGGATTGGGTGGGGGAGGGATGGGGAGTGACTGCTGACGGGTATAAGGTTTCTTCTTGGGATGAAATTGATCTGGAATGAGATAGTGGTGATGATTGCACAACCTTGTAAATATACTAAAAACCACTGAATTGTACGCTTTAAAATGGTGAATTTTATGGTATGTGAATGATATCTCGACTGAAAAAAAAATAAAAATTTCCTCCAAAGTGAAAAGACACTCCAGGTGTTTACAGCCAAGAGACGGAATCTGGATTTGTGTTGGGAGATTCACATTCTTACTTTGGACCTTGGGTAGATGTTTCATTTTGAGCACTTTATGGTGTCTATAAAAGGGTGAAATCATGCCTCTCATACAAATAGAAACTGAACCCATATCAGAGGCTTTATTTAATTCATTAATGAATGAGCGAATTAGCAAGATATAACAAAAGGTTCAAAGAAGAATTCATAGAATGAGAAATACATGGGCAGTAAAGGATAATGAAATGAACCTTTAAATAAATATAACACTGGTCTTCTACAGGGCAATAATCAACTGTGTTCCACAGGACATAATTCATTTGCATTTCTACAGACAACACTCATTTGCATTATGATGGGTTTTCTCCAATTCGCAAAGTTGTAAAATAGCTCAGTCAATAAAAGGCAGAGGGAAATCTGCAGAGGGATGTGCTACAGAAAGATCTAGTAGTCAAAAGTTTTTGCCCATTTCAAAGTTCATAATTTTTCTTGGCTTGTCTAACATATTTGTCGATGGTTGAATAGAAGAGTGAATGAATGCTGTTATTTTCACCATGAATATTCAGACTTATGGATTCCATACTAAATGGCAGTCATGTCAATCATCATCCAGTTGATAAATATTCATTTAGTAGCTACTGGGTGCCAGGCCAGGAGCTTACAGTTTAGTTGGTGTGGGCTTGGTGGAAGGCACAAAGAGCATTGGAATATGAAAGTGATTAGCATCTTAATGAGAAACACTGACAGTGCAAGAGGGAGTCCAGAAGAAGGAGAAATCACTGTGGCTGGACTGATCTCAGAGAGGAAGTGGTACCTGAGCCGAACCTTCAACACATAACAAATATTTAATAATCAGTCACTAAAGGCAATATATTAAGATAAGTGCTTGGGTTCAGGAGACACTCAACCTGGACTGAATCCCATCTTTACAATCTGTGTAATCTCGGGCAAGTTACATAACCTTTCTGTACCCCGGTCTTTTCATTTTCAAATGGGGCTGATAAATGGAATCTATCTCATGGATTTCTGGTAAGAATTAAATGAGATAGGAAATGTAAAGTGCTGTCAATGGCACCCTGCACACAGTAAACCCTCAATAAATAATACTTATGCCCATTAAACTGTTATTGAGGTCCATTTCTTGCCCCGTAATAGCTCAAAGTCAAGAGGGAAGATAGCTGTGCATAGGGAAGGGACACTGATTTCTTAAAATGATAACGTGAAGGCCCTACCTGATGCTTTTATATGCATCATCACCCCTAATTCTTACAACAAACTTGTGAGTTAAATATCATCATACCCTTCTTAAAGGTTAGGATAAAGGGGTCCACAATGTTGATTAAAACGCTGGTGAACCTTAGGTTGAGAATCAGTGGGTGCCACATACACGCTCTGTGCTGAGAGCAGGGATGTGTGTGCACTGTGCGGAGAGGGCACAGAGGAGGAATCTTCCTATCAGGAGAAAGGTTTTGGCTGAGGGAGAGCCTTCCAGGTGGGGGAAATGGCTTGAACAGAGGCACAGAGGCAAATGGGAAACAAGAGGTGGGTTCTAGAGAGAACGAGAAGCCCAGTTAACACACGTAACAATGACAAGATGAGAGGAAAGCATCGTAATAGTATGTTTGGGTGCAAACGTGCAAGGAGAGGGTACTTTCAGGAGGAGCATGTAGAACAGATTCAACTCCTTCAGCCCTTACCATTTCTCCCAGATCAGGGTTGTCAAGCATTTCACTCTAGCATCAGGATTCTTTTGCTCAAGAAAAACCTAAAACAGTCCAGTTAAAAATGGACCTCTGATTGAAGCTGGGTGGGGGCCAGGAGTATTCTACTTGGCTTTCTCTGCTGTCTTTGCCGAAAGACAGAACTTGAGGCAAATCTTCGGGGCTGCAGGATTTATCATAGCTCCCTCGTCCATGGAACATTGTGCAAAAAACAACTGAGTTGGATAGAAATGACGGTTGATCAAAGCAACCTGGAATTCTACACCCACTGGGCAGCTGTGTGAGGTCAGAGATAGGTAATGTCAATGGTGGGGAGGGCAATGATTCAGGCCACTGGAGAGAGAGTGAGGTAACTCACAAGAATCAAAAGTCTGGATCAGATCCACAAAATCAAGGTAGTGGACTGGAACCCTAGCGTAGAGTGGAGGTCAGGGGGGCGTAAGTACCCAAGAGGGAGACGTCACTCTCAGCATCTTTGAGATACAATAGCTGTTTGTGGATTTCTCGTGATTATTATACTCATGAGAGCTTGACCATCTGGCTTAGTCACTTTCTCTGAGCATCTCTATCTCCACATGCCCTCTACCATCCATGCCAAAGGCAGAGCCACACCTTGGGGTTGGCCGGGAAATGCAGTAGGAGGGTTATCTATCCCAGGAGCTTTGTCGTATCCAACTAAGAGGGTGGTTTAAGCTTGAGAGTTTGGGCCAATGCCTCCTCCTCATCTGAACCGTTCTTTTCTGAGGTGCTTGAAGGTCTCTGAACTTGGAGACCTTGATGGGGGACACTATTGGCTAAAAGTCACTGGGTGTCTGAAGGTTCAACTTACAATAATCCGTAGAAACTTACCAACATACTTGATGGGTCTTGTCTTTGGATCCAAGCCCTGATGATTTCAAGGTCACACTGTTCCCGGTTTTTAATTTCAAATTTTTCTTAATGAAGAACCTTTAGAGAATCAATAAAAAATGGACTAACCAGGCTGCTGATGAGAGAAATAGCCTTTCAGTTATGAAAGGAAAATATATATTGAACTTCCCCGTGGCAAAGAAGAGCCTAGGTTATGGGATTTTCTTTGCAAATTGTGAATGTCTTTGTATACAGTAGTTTGTATAATATTCACTAAGGGTTATTAGAATCTGATAAGCTTCTTTGTTGCTTATGAACAGACCATGCATGCTGAGAGCAACAATCTAATTATCCAAACTGCTGGTATCCAAGATACTGTCTCCCAAGATTAATGTGTTTGCTTTATGAGTTTCCCTCTGAGTGAGAGACAGTGGTCCTAAATAAATTGCACTGAATTGCTGTAACGAACAATGAAAATAAATCCACTTCTCGTGTCAATTCCAGACTCGGGTGATTTCCACCGTGGATAGAGAAAGGCCAATCTTGTGTGTTAGAATTAAAGCAAAGCAATTTTGTGGACCATAAAGAATCATGACAATCTTTCTTGGCTAACGAACTTGCTGTTCTTCTCAAAGCTCTGTCACCTGCAATTGTCCTTTTTTATTATTCCTTTCTGCAGATGTTCATTTCACCCTGTGGCTTTCGACCCTGACCAGATGTATTTGCATAGTCCTGGAGGCTGTCCCTCCCCTTGGCAGAGATGTCCTGATATTGGAGTGGGCTGTAACACAGTGACTAAAAAGTGAGTCTGGAGCCACACTGCTCTGGTTCAAATGCCACCTTCTCTATTTACTATGCACACTTGCAAGGTCCTTAACCATTCTGTGATTCTGTTCCTTTGTCTGTAAATGGGGGTGATGTTGCAAAGATTCTTATGGGTTTTTTTATGAGGATAAAGTGAGTTCTACATGTAGAATGTGTAGAACAGTGCCTGGCACAGAGTGGGTTCCTAATGAAGTTAGTTATCATTATCTTCTCTGTTACTGCATCGTATGATGGAAAGTGTCCTGGATGTGGAGTCAAAGATAGCTGGGTCTGAATCCTAGTTCCACTAATGGAATTCCAGAACCACAGTTCTGGAACCACAGCTTTGAAATCTGTTTCCCATCTATAAAAGGCGGTTGCATCCACCTTATGGGGTTTCTGAGAGGATTACATAGGAAGGCATTTGGAAGCAGGGATAAAATTACACAGCGATCAGGGGCGTACATCATGGAGCCACAGTGACCTGGGCACAATTTCAGCTTGCTACTTGGCCCCAGGTAAGTTATTCTTCCTTTCTAAACCTTAGATGTCCTGTCTGTACAATGAGGACAGTGATGCTAGTTATTGTTGTGAGGATTAGACAGTTTAGCACAGTTTCTGGCCTGTGCTCCACTGAGCAATCAGTAAACAGTGGGGAGCAGTATTATCAGTAAGAGTACTCAACAACACCCGGCCCATAGCTGCCACTCAGTGCACCCGTCTGCCATGTCCTCCCTCTCTTCCCCTCCCCACTGCCTGGGACCTGCCAGAAGCCTCCTCCCCCAGCACCTAGTTAGGACCTGCTGCTTAGGGTAGTCACAGCTCTCAGACCCCTTCTCCCCATTATAAACTATACCTCCTCCCTGGGACGGGATCTGAGCAAACAGAATCCCTGTCCTGGGCCTCTTAGGAGTGAAGGGCCACAGCTGGAGAGAAAGCAATGTGTTCCATCGTCGTTCTGACCTAATTCTTGTTTCTTTCTGTGGCTGCTGCTTCTCCTCCTGGCAAGAGAGCAGACACTCTGCTGAATGGCTCTCAACAAAAGTATTTCTCAGTGGCCTCGGTACGATAAAGCTTACCAAAGACAGACACAGATAATTATTTTAGAGACCTCAGCTCATGGAAATTACTATTTCTTCTCCTACTCATAGTAACTCAAGGAACAACACTTCAGAGTTTTTGTAATGCTCTGTACTTTCCAAAGGGTTTGTATGAAATCCTACGGAATAGGGATGTTTATTAGCACCACTCAATAGATCAAGGGAGCATGGGCAACAGCTCACATTTGTTGAGAGGGTCTAAGATGTGTCACACACTCATGAAATAGACTCATATCCCAGTTATGCAGATGGAAAGCTGAAGCTCAGAGAGACTGACTGGCTTGCTCACCACAACACAGATGGGAAGATCCAGAGATGAAATTCAACCAAGGGTCTGTTTCATTCCCAAACCTTGAAGCCTAAACACAAATCACAGAAAGAATCAAGGACTTGCCACAGGTGTATTATTACTAAAATTTAGCAGAGGAGATTTGAATGCATAGTTTGTTTATTGCTTCCCTGAATTAAAAAAAAATAGTGAAATGTCCTGAGCAAGGCAGGACTCTGTCCCTAAGAAGCTCATAGTCCATGAAATTTATTTGTATGACAGAGGGGAATAGCCACATGACTCCAGCATAGGACAATTCTGAAATAAGCTTTTAGTAAACTCTAAACCTGCATTGTACAATAAGGCAGTCACTAGCTATGTGTGGATATTTACATTTCAGTTTCAATCAGCTAAAATTAAATACAATTAATGCAATTAATGCTACTCTGTCCGGGTCTCCTGCAATGCCCCCTAGTCAAGAGCTGTGGAAAATTGTGCCCTGCAGGAACCTGGCCCTGTAGAAACTGCACTCATCCAACAGTGAAGAAAAAAGCATGTTCTCCTAGAGACTCGTGAGCAAGCTGCCCTGGAACCAGGAAGGGAAGCCTTTTGTTCTTCCAGCACCTCTTCCAGAAAACGCAGAAGGGGCATGAGGAAATTTTTGGGACATGGAAATATTCTGTGTGTTGATTGTGGCGGTGGTTTTATGGGTGCATACATCTGTCAAAGTTCATTGAATTGTATATTTTAAGTGGATGTAGTTTCTTGTATGTAAATTATACCTCACTGGAAGTTTACTAATGCTGTTGGTGGGAAGGTAAAATGTACAACATTGGAAAACTCTTTTGCAGGAACTATTAAAATTGAACATATGCATACCTTTGACCCAACAATTCCACTCCTAATAAATAACTAACAGAAATGCAAACATATGTTCACCAAAAGATGTCTAGCAGAATATTCATAGCAGCAGAGAAATATTCATAGCTTCAAACTGGAAAATATCCAAGCGGCCATAATAGAAGAATGGGTTAGTCAATTGTTGTATATTGATACAGTGGAATATTAAATATCAATGGCAATGAACAAACTATAACTACACAAGAATATGGATGAACCTCACAAACATCGTGTTGCATCTAAGAAGACAAACACAAAAGAGCATAGGTAGTGTGATTCTACTTATAAAAAATTTCAAAATAGGCAAAAGATTATGGTTAGAAGTCAGGGTAGTGGCTACTCTTGTGGGGGCTAGTGACAGGCAGGGGGAATCGGAGGGCCCTTGGGGTGTTGGTGCTGCCTTCTGTCTTGACGTGGGTGATGGTTGTATAGGTGTGTTCAGTTTATGAAAAGTCATCACGCTGTGCCCTTATGATTTATGCCTTTTTCTGCATGTATGCTATATTTCAATAAAAGGTTTACTTAAAAAAATCTCAGCACTGCTTAGTACACTCAGAGCTCACAGCCAGTTGAATTTGAATCTGCTTTAGGGGAACTTGTGCTTCTTCAGAGGGAAAGAGCTGTTAGCATTTCAGTGTTTTGTGAACTTGTTCCCCTGAGGCGTACCCCAGGTGTCGTTTGCAAGGGCCTATGGGTTATGACAGGCGGGACAATATAAGATGCCTTTCAACTCCCTGTTGCCAGGTGGAGGGGAAGCCAGGCTCCAGCAGAGAAAGTATTCCTGGTTCAAGGCTGAGAAGGCCTGGAATGGGCTCAGGTGAGCCTCCTTCACTTGGCAGAAGTTTCAAGGGAAAGGCCTTTAAATTTTTTCACTTCACCCTGTTAATGGGCTATCTTTCTAGTCTGTGCATCAAGGCGAGTGGAGACTTGAGATATGTCAGTGACATTGGTGTCAACCTGGGGGTTGGAATGACAAAAAGGCATCCTGGTGTAACCCAGGGAGCTTGGGCCCTGCAGAAACACAGGCCTGGACTTGAACTCTCAGGCACCACTCAGTTTATCCGGGTGAACTTGGAGAAAGTTATGAAATCTTTCAGAGACTCAGATTTCTCATGTAAAACAGAAGAAACACATTCCACGTTTGTGGCAACTATTAGCATTAAAGGTCAGAGTTTTACAGACTTATTTTGACCATGATCTTCATCAAGATAAACTTTTACATTTTACATCAGGACTCAGTACAAGCTTATACACACACGCATTTTACAAGATGATACTCTTATTATTTGTGATGGACTGATGTCTTCAATTCTATTCTATTTTTTTAAATAAAGCACACCAGTTGCAATCATCTAAATCTATTTCATCACCTACTAGTAAGCCACTGCCCACAGTCTTAAAAGGACTAGTGCACAACCCCTAGTGCAAGGCGTCCAGTTCTCAGGCATAAATGAGACCACCACAAGAGTTGGATCAAATAACTTCTTTAAAATTCGATAAGACTAAAGTCTACGGTTCACTAGCAAAACTGGGTCTTTCTAAAGCAAAAATGCCTGAAAGGAGTGGTTCCTGCTGGAATTCCTGACTTTAGTGGTGGTTCTCAACTATCGCTGCATATTAGAATCATCGCTTGTGCTCTAAAAACTCCCCAGGCTCAAGGCACACCCCAGACCAATTAAGTCAGAATTCCTGAGGGTGAGACCCAAGCACCAATGACTTCCGAAGCTTCCCTCGTGACTCGAACGTGCAGCCAAGGCTGCGAACCACTGGTTTAATGGGCCACGCGGACAGTCTGTCCCTATGCCAACTCTCTCTCCTTCTTTCTCAAGGATCAGAGACAACTGGACACTCAGCCCTCCATTTTGTCCAGGCCCTGAATGCCCGTCAGAAGCATGACTGATACCCCAGTAATAAAACCTTGATAACCATCACTGGGAGAGGGGAGAGACCTCACTTTCTCTAGCTCTGAAGCAGTGACTAAATCTGCAGTTTTCTGTGAATTCACCTGAAATGGTATGAATGGGAGCCTGCCAACCTCCTCAGCTCTTGTTGGGAGTAGCAGGCTGATGTTGGTAAGGCAAGCTGAGGTCCCTGGACCAAGTGAACTAGAGACTACGCTAATAAAGCTGTGCCATCTGGAGTTAACTACAGAGAGAAATTAGGATAAGATGGTGTTTCCCTTTGGGGTGTGCCCAGATCACGCACTCTGCTGTTGTTACTTTAGCTTGCAGAGCATCTCAACATGTGATGTGAAGAGATTTAACTAAATGGGAGATCACGACTTTGCCTTTTTACCTGGATTCTGAAATATGCTTTTGACCAAAACATCTCATTGCCCACAAGATGCTTTTGCAGTCACGGAACGCAATTATAAAGATGCCCTAAATTTCCAATCTAATTGCAGCGCTTAGCTGTACGAGAAATCTCTTTCTATTAAAGAAAATATGGCTGAAAAGTGACACAACAGAAATGTTTGGCAAGCTTTCTTCTCTTGATTTCTGCAAGCTATCAGAGCTTAGCCTCTTGAAAATGAATACTTAAAAGCAAAGGTTTATTTGCTTTTTAGTTTTTGTATAAAAATATATTTCCATTTAGCATTTTTAGTAGTGTCAAATCACAGGGGAGGAGGGAAAGAGTGTTGAGAGGGCACAGAGAGACATCCATCCTTCGTGTGTGGTTCTGATCAATCGTTCCATTTATCACAATGACACCAGGCACAGGAGTTATTGCATTATGGGGCTTATCGAGCTCAGATCTTTGAGACCGCATTTACTCTTCCAGAAGTATGCGCTCTGATTAATAATAGATGGTTAGTCACATAGTTAAGTAGAATGATTGGCACCTTTTATTGGTTGTCTTTAAGACTAATTTAATGAAACTGGCTGCCCAGAGAGCAGAAATTTGCTGCTGGGCTGGCTAACAAATGCCTGCCCATTTGTAAACTAAGAAAGCTCTCCTTCCAAAGACCCCCAGCTCTTGGCGCTTTCTGGAAATTTGCTCTGTTGTACGTGGTGCTCCAGTCCTTCTGGAGACTATGGCCCCTGAGTCTTCCTTTCTTTTTTCTATAAGGATATTTCACCCTTTTAGTAATCACCAAAGTTGATACTAACACACAGACCCCTGTAAGTGGGCAACATAATTAGAAATGAACCAACAATTTAGTGCAGACGGTATACAGTATGTCATGGGCCAGGTAAAGTGTGGGAAGGCAAGGCTGAAGCTTGGTTGCTAAAAACTCCACTGAGGAATGTGGAGTGAAAAAACACTTAAGCCAAAACCTACAAATTAACAACAAAAACATAGAAAGCCTGATGTCCAGTGAGCACTATGTGCGTGCGCGCTCTAGAATGAGATCTGTACTGGATGTGGGGCAGGGCCTGTGGCTGCGGGTTGTGGGTTTCTCTGTGAAAGCAGGGCAGTGGGCAGTTTTAGGGGAATGAAAGTTTACTGCTCTCCTGTCATGTACCAGGCACTGACAGGTATTTTACAAACTGACTTATTTCATGCTCATATCAACCTTTCTTGGTGGTGTCTGTGCTGGGCTTCTTCTACTCCACCTGCCACCCCCGACCGCAGACCCACTCACCTCATCTGTGCCCCAGGAGGCTGGCCTGTATGAACTGCATCAACAGCCTCCCTGTTCTAACAGCTTCCACTTGGGTTTGGCCAATAGTTTAGCACTGATAGGAAATGAGCAGGAGAAAAGCAGTTAATTTATTCTTTTGGTCTTTTCCTGTGAAGTCACCAAGGATTGGCTGTGTCTCTGATTCCAAGGCCACAGCACTTGTCAGATGACCCTTTCTGCAAAGTTACCCTCTCTGGGTTCTGATAACCGTTCCTTCTCCCAGCCCTTCAGGCCTAAGACCACTGATGGCCCTCCACTGCCAGTGCAGTCACTGTATCAGCCCTTACTGGTTTCCCCAAACCCTGTCCACACCCTGTAGATCATCCCTTTATTGAAATTGTCTCAATCACCTAGCTTGAATGGGCCATCTGATTCCTATTTGGGCCCTGACCGAGTCAGTATCCCCAGCACTGTTTGTAGAGACGAGGGTCTGGAAATTCAAGTTACAAATTGCATAAGTAACTTGGCTAAGGTCATATAAAGAGTAATTTGTGAAACTGGGTTAATCCCTTATGAACACAAAGCAAGTATCCTCAGACATTACAGTAACTGAGATACATAGCTGTGGCTTGAGTTTTCCCAAAGGCAACTGGTTGACAACTCAGGTGGGCATAGGAAACCAGGGAGGAGGGTGGGCGTGCTGGCCAGCTCTTTGGATGCTTCCCATGGGTGGGCCACCTATTCTACTGTAACAGGATAATAAGCAGGGAAACGAAGGGTTCAGCACATCTTAGCATTACAGGGTCATGTAGATGTCACAATCATCTGGATGCCAAACTGGAGCTCCTCGGAGACAGGAAACTATACTCCCTGATGTTTGCCTTCGTACTATCAGCTATCTGGAAACTCACCAAATCATTCTTATTTTCCTCTAGGATTTTCTTAATACATTTGCAGTCCAACCAGAACTAAAAATTACCAGGATTACTGTATAGCGAAACTGTTATGCTGGGGGAGCTACTCAGTTCATTAAAAAAATTATACAACTAAGATTTATTGAATGGTTATTATGTATCAGACACTGTGATGTGATCATGACTATGTGTACATTAAAGTGTTTAATTCTTCCAAAACCCATCAGGTAGGTCCTGGTTAACTTTCCCATTTTATAAATGAGGAGACCAGGTTGTAGAGAGACTCAGAAACTTGCCTAAGTCTTAGAGCTAGTCAATGGTAGAACTGGGACTTAAACCCAGGTCTGTTTCATATCAAAATCGTTGCTTTGACCCATTATGCTATATATGTAGCTATACAGGTATTCTTCTTTTCTTTGCTATTTCTCCTTTAAGATAGGCAATACAGTTGTAATTATCTATTGAATATTCTCTACCTCTCCACCTCCTCTTTAGTACAAGTTTTCTCTTATTTCTTCCCAAACACCCAGAAGATGCCCTTTCAATGATAGGAAGAGCTCCTTTCTCCTTGTTTAAGCAAAACACTGTCTTTGATCTTCCATAGCTTTGAAATTATTGAATCTAGATATTGTCTAACTCTCTCATCCACTCCCTAAATGGAGAGAGCAAGTTTGTACTAAATGTTAAAAGTAATGGACCAATATTTAAGAAGCACTAAGAGCTCTCCCACTCAATATTTTTCCCAGAACATAGAAGTATTTCCAATTACCCTGCTTTTCTTCAAACCTGGAATCAACAAATGAATAACAGATGTCAACTTCCATGGAAGGCTACACACTGAAGATTGGCTGTTCTTGATCATTGGAAACTCTTTAGAATGGGTTCTTTACGTTTCTGTTACCATGACAATATTTGGCCCTTTCCCATGTTTTGTTTTTCCAGATCTGAGACACACTTCACACAAGTGGAATAATCGTTACAACACGTATTATTTGCTGCGTATGATGACAGTTTTAAGTGGATTTCATTGACTGTCCTTTATCAGGGTCGTGTTGTCTGTATGACTGCTTAGTTTGTCAAGTTATGACATTTAGCACAGTTGATATTTTCCACTATTTACCCTTCAGATTTCAGCTCAAAGATCACTTACTACGAACTGCTTTCCTGACTCTGAAAGACTACACTAAACTGCTAAGTTCTCTCCTGCATTTTCTCTTTCATTGTACTTTCCACAGTCAGTGTAGTTTTCTTTTTTAAAAAATGGATTTTTTTTAGAGCAGTTTCACGTTCACAGAAAAGTTGAACAGAAGGTACAGAGAGTTTCCACACACTCCCAGTCCCTACACACGCACAACCTCCTCCTCTATCACATCCCACACCACAGTGGTACATCTGTTACCATCAATGAACCCACATTGACCCATCATTATCATCCCAAGTCCATAGTTTACATTAGGGTTCACTGTTGGTGTTGCACATTCTATGGGTTTGGACAAATATAAAATGATGTGTATCCACCATTACAGTATCACACAGAGTAGTTTCACTGCCCTAAAAATCCTCTGTGCTCTCCCTCTTCATCCCTCCCTCCCTCCAACCCCTGGCAACCACTGACCTTTTTACTGTCTCCATAGTTTCGCCTTTTCCAGAATGTCATAGAGTTGAAATAATACACTACATAGCCTTTTCAGATTGGCTTGTTTCACTTACTAATATGCATTTAAGTTTCCTCCATGTCTGTTCATGGCTTAATAGCTCATTTCTTTTTAGCGCTAAATAATATTCCATTGCATGGGTGTACCACAGTTTACTTATCCATTCACCTAATGAAGGATATCTTTATTATTTCCAACTTTTGCAAATACAAATAAAGCTGCTATAAACATCTGTACGCAGGTTTTTGTATGGACATAAGTTTTTAATTCATTTGGGCAAATACAAAGGAGCACAATTGCCTGATCATATGGTAAGAGTATGTTTATTTTTGTCAGAAACCACCAAACTGCCTTCCAATGTGGCTGCACCATTTTGCATTCCCACCAGCAATGAGTGAGTGTTCCTGTTGCTCCACGTCCTTGTCATCATTTGGAGGTGTCAGTGTTTTGGATTTGGCCATTCTAATATGTGTGTAGTGGCATGTCCTTGTTTTAATTTGCATTTCCCTGATGACATATGATGGAGCATCTTTTCATATGCTTATTTTCCATCTGTTAATCTTTGATGAGGTGTCTGTTCAAGTCTTTTGCCTATTTTTTAATCAGGTTGTTTGTTTTCCAGTGTAGTTGTTTAATGACTGTGTTCCCTGTAGTAATATAAAATCCTTAAATGCAGAGTCTGTGACTTTTTTCGTGCTGCTGTATTCTCAGCCCCTAGCTCAGGGCCTGCAGGGGTGCATGTTTGTTTCATGGAAGAAGGAGGGTGTGCATGAGCTTGAACACTGCTCTAGGAATAAATGAAGCAGTCAACCTGGCATCCTTGATAACCATATTTGCCAATTTACTCACTTTGTGGCCACGAGTAATTAGTCTCTCTAAGTCACAGTTTCCTCATATCTAAAGTGAAGATAATCATAAAATCAAACTTTCTGACAGTTGTGAGAATTGCATGAGATAATAAATGTGAAAATACTTTGTGAACTGTAGTGTTAGATATTTATAAGATATTACTTATGATAAAGTCCAGAAAATTGGGCCTTAAATAAGATTTCAGGAAAACTTTAGGTGCAGGATAATTGCTGTCTACATCAATATTTGCAGTCTGGTTACAGAGAGCTTAATTATAGCTCCTGTTCAATGAACGTGTTCTATATGCCAAGTGTTTGCCACACGGGGTCTCTAATTGTTACAGGCACCTGCACTGTCAAGATCATTTTCTCTCTTTCACAGATGAAAAGTCTGAAGCTCAAAAAATTTAAACAACTTGTGTGAGATCACAGAGACTGACCAAGAATTTGAACCCAGGTCGGTTTGATAGCAAACGTAAAGTGCTTTCTACTTGCCCTGAATTGTCTCTGATGACTAAACTACATCAGCCCAAATAAAAATGTTTAGTCTGCACAGTTTTATAATTTTCTAGAAGAATAACTCAGTCCACGCAAGAGAAAATTGAGAAACTAGAGTATTTCATTGGTCGCCTTCGGTGGACTTTGTAAAAGTGTCCAGCCACATACTCCCTTCATTTGAGCTGTGTGTTGGGTCAATGGGACCCTGAGGCTCCGTGCCCTTGTGCGCAGATGGGCAACAGGGCTTCAGCAGGGACTGCAGGTAGCCCTGCCTTGGCCTTGCTGTGAAGCCAGCCTCCTCATGTCAGATATGGATAGTAATGCTTTCTCTGATGGAATTTCACGCTTGAGCCTGAGACCCTGACATAAAGACATGAATGTACTTGTTCCTTACGCACCAGCCCAATATAAATCCAAAGATCGGAGTTGACGGAATGTTCTTTATTACCTACAGGAGGGTTGTTCATTCATATGTTTCCAATGACTGGACTATTGAGAGTTGCTTTCACAATGACCTTTCTCTCTGCATCCTGCTGCATCCATGAAACTCCAGCAGAGAAAGATTAGGAGGCCACCTGGAGAAGAGAACACCTCAGAATGGAAGTTTGGAGCTGTATCTATTCCTGTATACTCAGCCACAACACAACAGATGTAGATCTAAAGGAGTCTGTTAGAATCAATCCCAGACAAATTTTAGGAGCTCAACAATTGCTGGGATTTCTATTTTAGTCTAGAGTCTCAAAGTGTGTTTAGTGCTTATTCTGCTGCCTAGGTATAGTATTCTCCCAAAGAATGCTGGCTCTGCCCTAGTTTTTCTTTTCTAAAAATCTCTCAGAGACAGAAATATTTCTCTTCTCTGTATTGCTATAGATTTCTTCTTATAAAAGGTATCACTTCAACTATGATAAAACTAGAAAATGGTAAGTGCTCTATCACTATTGAAGTGCTACAAACAAAAATGACGTTTTTCCCCCACTGTCTACCCAGCTGCCTGCCCACCCCGGCCATCAGCCCTGTCCAAAGACATCTGATGAGGTCTGTTAGGACTGCAAAATGTGAAAGGCTGTCCCCATCACCGGGTCTGACTTCTGCCCTGCATCTGTGTTTTATTGCCCTGTCTGCTTATTGGATTATCATTAGCTACTTATCTTGACAAATGGACAACCATAAATATAAGTTACTGGATTTTGAAAGTGTAAGCCATGGCTTGTTTATATCATTCTTTGTTTCCAGGCAGGATTTAGTAGTACGTATGTTTTATTAAGGAATCCTTCCTCTGCCCCACTCCAAGCAAGGGAATATATTTCCTAGCTCCTTTCCCTTTATTTCTCTGCCAAAGAGGCCCAAATAGAAACTGCTACTTGGTTTATATCCTTTAAAATTTTTTTTCCTGGAACAGAAGGACATGGCCTTTGAGCAAAATATGACACTTTCTTCACAGAAATTTGTATGTTACTGATGAGCATGAGCCAAAGAAAAATTCAAAATTATTCCTGACACCTATGTCTCATATATGTCAGTGAAGTTTTAGACAGAAATTCACGAAGTAAAGAATCTTTTCATATTTTACCCTTAATGAACGCATGTCTTTCTTCATCTGAGCAGTGTATATCTTATGGAACTCTCCAAGACAAAGCATCTATAAATCGGGTTCCAGCTGCCAGACATGGAATCTAAGTTTGGCAAAACACTATTCTGCGTCAACGTCAGCTCTGGAAGTTCTTTGAAATGCCTCTTCCATGTGTCCTAAAACCACCACCAACACCTTACCTTTTGCCCATGAATGCTTTCCTCTTAGTTAACTGACAATTCTATCTGAAACACTTTCTTGGAATCTGATATGAATCCCTGAGGCAGGACATGAATCCCTGAGTTGAAAATTTTCCTTGGAGTTGAAGGCAATCCAGAAATAGAATTCAGTGGCTTGGGCATGAAAGGACTTCAGAGTCTGCAGACTCTGCTAATGGACTCAGCAGTCGCTGCTTTTTAGATCTTTTATCAAGCCATTCACAAATAAGCAGGGAAGACCTGCCCTTTGCCTATGCTATCAATAGATGCTCTCCTTCCTTCAGCTCTCAGAACCCCCAGTGGGACCCCAAAAGCACTGATCCATGTTGGCTTCTGGCCTCTAGAGCCCCTGGATTATCACAATATACCCTTTGAAGTTGGGAGCAGGTATAGCTCATTCATTCATAGGCAGATGCAAGGAAAGAGCATTTGCAAGTGATTTTATTATTTTTACTAAATGCACTTTAGAAAACAAAATACTCTATTCAAGACCCCAGAATTCACCATCCAAATGTCTCAAACTTCTGGAGTGGCCCTTTATCTTAGTACAACTTAATAAGACAACTCAAGTCCCCATCCCACCCACCATGGGGTACTCTTCTCAATATCCCAGGAGACTTTTGGGGAGCCCTTGGTCTCCTGGTAAGCTCACACGGCATCCAGTTTGGTAACATGGCTTTAGATTTTGTCTTGTTTGTTTTCTTCACCCTTCATTGGAAATAACTCCAAAACCTTTCTTCTCTCAGAGCACTACTAAGTCTTTTGCGTCTAGTGAAATTTACGGAAAGTTTGAATGAACAGATTACTGCAGGCAACAACTTCACATTGGATTGTGGACATCACTCTCCAAACATCCCAGCAGCCGTTCCTCACCACAGGCAACTCGTCAGTAGCCAGGCTCTGTGGAGTACCATCTTGTCATCATTTTTTTGGCTTCTCCTCCCTCGATAGCCTCTCTTCCCCCCAGCTTATTATCTCCAAAATGTAAATTCCTTACATGTCAGTCCACCTCTTGACTTCCTACCTCACATTAATTTACAGGGCTTACCTTTGCATAGCCAAAAACTTATTAAGGTCTTCTAAAACACAAAGGATGATCTACTCCATCCAGCTATCCACATTTTATTGGCACAAACCAGGGGGCATATTAAAATATTAAATACTGGTGCAGCATGGCCCTTATCAATCAGAGTGCCAGCCATAAACCTCAGGACCAGACTATGGGTACCATTAAAATTCAACCATGGGGCATAAAGTATGAAGAAAAACTATGAAATTATGGTTTTCTTAGGCAGGAGTTCCTCCCTCACCAAACTCTGCAAGCACAAGAGGAATAGTTTAAAGATGTACTCTCCCATTGGCCAGGGCAAGTCCCTTGTTTTCTTTTCTCCTTCCAATTACACTGATATTATTTATTAGTACATGGGATATCTAGAAATGGGAAGTGAACATTCCTTAGGTGCCTGCTGTGGGCTGAGTGCCAGACATATATTATTTAAATCTCATACACTAACGCTTGGAGGCAGGTAACATAATCCACATATAATGAGAGAAGAGTGAGAAACTCAGAGGCTCAAAGATGCTGAGTAACTTGCCCAAGGTTACACTTCTGGTAAATGATGGAGTTGGGGTTTGATCCGAGTTCTGGCTGATTTCTTGGTCCCTGCCTTTCCCTGCAGGGAAGAGTGAGTTCCCTAGGGTAGCTTCTGCTAATCCCACTCCCTTGCCTTTTGGGTAAACGGGGATCATAATCTAAGCAGCCAAAGAACCTAGGAAGCAGATGGCTCCCAATAGCTTCAGCTTCTGCCTTCTGTCTCCTAAACATACACTGAACTCCTTAAGAAAAGTTTACTCTCCTGTCTATAAAAACCCTGAAGTTCTCCAAAGCTTCATGGCTGTGTGGAGCACACTATGCCCTCCCTGCCAAGCCCAGCTACAGAACATCTACTTTGCAGAAAGCCTTGGGCTTCTTGTACAAATACCCTTTGTATTTTATCTCAAAACCTATCAGTACAATTCATTAATATACCCCCATTGTTATTGTTAATATTCTAGGTGAGAAATTATAATAAATAAAATGATCTAGAATGTAGAGATTTTCTCATTTCCCCAAATAGATGTTTAAGAATCTCTTTTCTTGTGTTCCCTTGTTTCCGACACTGACCCTTCCAAGGTCAGTGTCTTGTCCACTCATTTGGGAAAATGATGAGGTGACTAATGTCTGCGTTGAGGAGGTGGAGGTCAGTGATGGTTCTGAGTGGTACAGGCTCTCCTTGTTCCTGAGCTCTGCTAATTACAGCTGCATCTGCTGACAGACACAGGCCCGCTGGCTCATGCCAACAGAGAAACAACAAATTTTTTCTTGGCATCTTAGAGTTACCAAGTTTCTCAAGAACTTCTTCCCTGAGGGGAAAGCAGAAAGGATTCAATGACAGATCAGATCAGAATTAGCCATTTAATAAAGAGATCCTATATTATGTCAATTGCCATTAACAAAAGGTATCTCTCCCCTATCAATGAGCTTCAAAAGTTTCAATAGAAATCCCCAGGACACTGCTGGGACAAAATCATGGTGGGCAACCAGCATCATCTCCCATGTGGATTAGTGCATTCACCTCCTAGCTGGCCTCACTGCTCCCTCCAGGTATTGGGAAGCCCCAAGACCATCCTTAAACTCAGTGATTTGCTAGAAGGACCCACAGGTCTCGGAAAATCTGTTATACTCATGGTCCGGTTTGTTATAGCCAAAGCATGCAGATGGAGCTGAGCACAGGGAAAAGGCACATGGGACCAAGTCCAGGAGAAACGAGGCACAAGCTCAGGTGTGCCCTCCCAGGAGGCTTGCTCGGGGCACACTTAACTTTCTCAGCAATGATATGTGGCAACATGTGTGAAGTGTTTCAACCAGGGAAACCTTGGTGTCCAGGGTTTTCATTGGGGGTTGGTCTTATAGCATGCCGCGTCTGTGAGACTGACCCCAGCTACTCAGACTCCGGCCCTCTTATCTGGTAAAACTGGTACAGCCTGGCCCAAGGCCTCAGGAACAACACTCTTTTTAAGCAGAGTGTTCCAAGGGCTCAGAGGTTGTCTCTCAGGAGCCCAACAAAGGCCTTTCCTGAAGCCAGGCCTTTTTTTGTTAAACATTCGGGTTTGAGCAACCCAGGCCTGCTGAGTTAATCCTCTCGTGCCCACATGCTCATGTCCCTTGAGTCTCTTCTCTGCACAGCCAGAGATCCTGTTTAAAACTGAAGTCAGGGAACATCGCTCCTCTGCTCAGAATCCTCCACCTTCTTCCCCTGGTAACACAGCCTCCGAGACTCTCGATGATCTGGCTCCTATCACGCCTTTGTCCACCTCATCTCCCCTTCCTTCTTGCTCCACTCAGGCCGCACTGGCCTCCTCCCGGATCCCCGAAACTACAGGCACATTCCTACCTCATGGCGTTTGTTCCCTCTGTCCAGAACGCTGTTCCCTCAGACGCACCCATGGCTTCCTTCCCTGGTCGCCCCATCTAACATTCACCTCAAGTTCCAGAACATTATATGTATTATCCCTGCCTGTGGTTTTCCTCCTTATCACTTATCATTAACTGTCACACTCTGTAACTTACTTATTGTTCATTGCTCCTCTCTCCCCTAGATGTAAACTCCTTGTGTGTTCCTTCTGTTTGTTCACTGCTGTATCCCTGGTGCCTAGAATCAGTGCATGGCACACTCAATATTTGTTGAATGAATACGTAAATGAGCAAAGGTGGTTGTATCCATCCTCACCCTCAGTAAGTAGAAAATAGTCATTGGCATCATCATCAGTGAAGTTTTACTTTTATTTGGCCATTTTACAAATTACAAGGAGTTTTCACATCCATTAACCAGCTGAGCCTCTCCACCTGTGAGACGGGTATAATACGTGGTGAACCTCTCTTCTGGACTAATGTGGGATATGGGAGAAGGTTAGTGGAAGAAAAGACAGGGAGATGCAGATGAAAGAACATTGAATTCAATGTTGAAACACTTTGGGTCTTCCACAAACTTCCATTCTATGGGGATTGCGTGAGTCACTTTATCATTTAGGGATCCAGTTTCTTTTTGTTTATAAAATAAGGAGGTTGAACTTGTATTTGATAATTTTAAGTCTTTCACCTTCCAGAAACCAGTTGTAAAATTTCAGTTTTAGGAGCTCCAGTGAGTTTTGTTTCAACTCATACTTTCCATCTCTCTTTTGAGAAATGGCAGCTTAGGTCAAAAGTCTTCTTTCTTTAGCTCCCATGATTGTAGTTGGGACTCTAGACCTGTCCAGAGATTCATCTTAAACTCTCTGTGGCAATTCCTGCTATTACAACCATGAAAGGTCATTAACCCGTTCTAAATCCACCCACTTATTCTAACCAGGAGTCTTTTGTGCTCTCAAACATGTAACAATGTTTCAATATCCTGGAGAAATGCTTATGCTATCTTCCTAAGTGTAAAAAGCAGCATTTACATGTAAATCTAAATTCTGGTCTCAATTACATAATAACATGTAGCAAAAAGACCGGAAGGGAAGATGCAAAATGTCAATTGTGGTTTCCTTTGTGTAGTTAACTTATGGTTTTTCTCACCTTGCCATTTGTTCATTTCTATATTTTTCAAATATTCTAAAATAAATATGTATTGTTAACTAACATTATTTATTTAATTAGAAATTTTAAGACAAAACCAAAAAGTAATAACAAAATATAAAATATAGAGAGACATAATTCATAACAGCTATTTTTATTTTCCAAGATCGTATTTTAAGATTCTGACCGTTAGCTGACAACAAAACTTGTAGGCTACAGGATCAGAAATTTATTTGAGAACAGTAGACAGTAGAATCACATGTCTTAATGCAACTCAAATTACTTCCAGAGCTATCTTTTGCTCTAGCCTAAATGAATTTCCACCCACCACTATCCACTGAGAAATAACTCAGAGGCTTTGCTCTTTATCAGTTTTGGGACATGTAGACTTGAACAGCAGCAAGTTCTTGTTCAAAATGAACCGATCCAATCGTGTTGACAGTGGCTCAACCCCACGTAGGATGACAGTTCCAGAGAAAGCGTGTGTGTGTGTGTGTGTGTGTGTGTGTGTGTGTGTGAGAGAGAGAGAGAGAGAGAGAGAGAGAGAGAGAGAGAGAGAGAGAGAGGGAGAGATTCTTGATATTCTCTTAAACTGAGTCAGGATCCTGTATTTCCTCTCCGTTCATATGTGACCATCCCTCATTTTTGGGAAGCCATGATGTACAATAGCAACAACAATGACAAAATCCTAAGGGAGCCATTTCCATGCTTCATTTACACATCTTCATTTAACTACGTGCTGAAACACCTGAATTTACTCTCTTTTTCTCTCTTAAGTATGCCAAAGTTGACTGAAGTTTCTTTTAGACGAAAAGCAAAATTTGCTTTCCCAGTCATCATGTTTTATGGGAGTATGTTGCATAGATGTGAAGAACTATATCTGCGTATGTTTTGGGCAACATTTCAACTTCCATTACTGATGTTAATTTACCCAGTTTATACTTTTGCCAGCCAGCCTCTGCCTAAATATCCAAGGAATTGGGACTCAACTGAACTTTCCGTAACACTAATCACCTAATTGTTCTGTATCCCTGTATGTCAGTGTGCAGACTTCATCTTCCCTATAAAATTACAAGCTCTTAAAGATCAGGGGCTGAATTTAAAAAATTCCCATATCCTGTGACAGTGTCTTTGTAACAAGAGGTGACAGGTTGTCACTGAGACTACCTACAGCTGTGCATTAAGTGGCCCGTGGTTTGTGGAGAAATGGGGACAGGAAAGGGCAGAGAACTAAAATGCATTGAGCACCAGCACTTGACAGTCACTGGATTAAGTACATTACAAAAGCTCATTTTCCCCCATAATATCTTTTAAGTGTATATTAGCCTCACTTTACAGATGAGGAAAAGGAGATGAGAGAGTGACACCATCTATAAGTGGAAGCAGTAGGATTCAAAAGCATTTCAGTCTAATACTCCAATTCTAAGTCTCCAGATAAACTGTCCCATGACTCCACAATGCCCTTGGCTGTGAATTTCCTCAGATCATCTGACAGTCACAGGAGCTTCATTCAGTACGGTGAGAAACGTACGACCTCTCTCTTGCTTTTCTTGTGTCCACTTCCTTGTTTGTGAGGAGCATCTGGAGCTTGGGAAGAACCTTCATTTATTTAGAAGGTTGGCTTTAAATATTAGACTCACTTATTGAACACTAAAGGGCATTTAAGAGCCCCCGGGGGCTGATAGCTCCAGTATTTGCAGGTTGAGCTCTGCCCAAACTGATATCACCTTTCAGAGAGTAACAGTTCAAGGCAATGATCTATTTTTCTCTCCGCTTTCTTATCTCATTCATGCAGATAACACAGCTGTCAACAGCATGTCAACCAAATCTTAATCATTAATTATTTAAACCTCAAAACAGACATTTTAAAAATGGACACATTGTGAGGCACATCCCTGAATGTATTTGCTGGGGCGCGTGACAGCCTATAAACAAAGCACGTGCACACTCAGCCCCATCCCTTCACTGACTCCAGACACGGAACATGCTGGAGCAGTCTACAGGGAAGTTCTTGCAGCACTTTACTAATCACTCTGGTGAGCCAGCCTCTCTCCCTCCTGCTCACAACATTATAGGCATGTTTGGGACACATCTTCTGTATTTAGTGAAAGTAGGAGGACTGGGAAGGGCTGCTGGAAATTAGAGGAATGAGGCTGAGGGGCGGGCTCCACTCAGCCAAACACTGCTCTTATGAGGCCGGAAATCTAGAGAGAAGGAGTCCTCTAAATAAACAAAATGCCCCGGCTCACCAGAGCCCCCCTCACTCCTGTCTGGCTTCTCAGGGAGTGTGAGGCTCCCTCCTCACATTTCCTCACCCCCAGCTTACTCCAGACTCCTCTGTGCTGGCTGAGGGCCTGGGGGGACACTTTGCTCACCTCAGCGTTTATTTATACCACACCTATACATAAAGAGCTCACCTGATACTTCCCACAGCCCTTGACATGACCCCAAATGAGCACTGGGGATCAGGGCAAGCACGAGCAGGCCTGCCCATGTGCAAGGAAGACTTCAGGAAAAGAGTCATTCTGGACACCATGTGGAGGGCCAAACGCAGAGAACTCAGAGAGAGCCCAAATGTGCCTTGTGCTTTCCCCAGACAGGAACTGACCATGGAAATCTGTGCCCATGGTTTCTGTCAAGTTCTTTCCTCAGAAGACTTTATGTTCCTTGTGCTTTTCTTTGGAGACAGCTGGACTTGAGACATGGTGGGTCGATAATCAAAAACACAATAAACATCACTGTTTACTTAAAATTAGACTTTCATCCCTTAGTACTGAGCAACCACATGAAATGAAACACCCTCGTGCAGACAAGGCACAGGGGGTTGCGCAACCCAGGCGGCTGCTTCTCTGTTTCCTAATGAAAGGCCTCGCCTCTGGTTTTATGAGCACGACTGAGTCTGGGAAAGGCACACAGCGCTCCCCTCCCAAAGGAACAGGCTGCTGCAATTCCTCTGCTCTGTGCTGCTTCTCTTTCCTCCACTCCCTCCTCTGAGTTCTTTCTTCATTACTTGGCAGAGGAGGAACTGATTTGGGGTGAAAATAAACTTAAAATGGAGTCTCTGACTCTCTCCCTTACATTGGTAGCATCTCCCCACCTGAGCGTCTGTGTGTTGCACTCTATTTTCCTACCCTGTCTTAGATGTTCGCCTAGTTTCATAAGCAGACAGTCTCAAACATGTCCTGGTTGTGTTCCTAAGGTCACCTACTGGTTTGTGTCAGAACCCAGCACGGTGGTGTTTGGAAGCTGGGTCCCAAGACCAGCTCACCCAAGTCCGAGCTTCACTGCGGTCACAGCAGAGCCTGATGCCGAGGCTAAGAGTGGTGGTGCGTGAATCAGCATTCTGATTCCAACCTGCTAGGACAGGAGCGTGGCTGAGGTTTTGCAGACAGATGGGGAGGTGAGAGAAAGGTGTGTGTTTGGGTGGAGGAGGGATGGAAGTGCAGAGGGTCTGGACTGAGGAGCTGAGGTGGGGCTGAGGGACATTGGACCCAAGCGATTTCCCTCTGTCTGACCTCTACCTTAGTGAATACTAAAGAGAAGAATAAAATAAAGAAATGAATCAATTCGTCTACACTATTCCAGATAGATAGCAGTTTAAGTGACTTTTTCCTCCACCAATTTAATTTTCTTCCTATGGCTCTCTAATATTCTCATAGGCCTCTACCTCAAACAAGAAGGTACCAGTCTCTGTTGGCCAGTTTTACACAACGTGGCTGTCAAGGGGAGATTATAAAGTGAGAGTTCCTCCCAGATCAAGTTGATTCTCATCACCAAGGTGCCTGCTGAGTGTCCAGGTGAAGGCCAGATTGGCCAGCCTGCAACAACCCCTGGAAGGGACCCCCAGCCTTGGCACCAGCCCACCAGGCCCTGGAGCTGCACACTGCTCAAGATTTCAGAACTGCTTGGCATCCTGTCAGTGCACACATCTGGGATGCGCAGCTGGATTCGGAACTTTCTGAATCTGAAGGGGACTCTGGCACTTGACTCAGCTTGGAGGGGATACAGCACATCTTTCCTTGGAAGGATCTTCATGCTCCATCAACACCTGCAGCCCGAGGCAGGAGAAGGATCCCCTGGTCCACTCAGGCAAAGAGAGTGAGGTAGCAATTGAGTTCGATGAACAAGCACAGCACAGGCAATCCAGATGTCTATCAGCCTTGGGATGACATTTTCTGTCCAGAGGAGAGCAGTGAAGGCCAGAATGTGATCAGGGATTCACAGAACTGAAAGGGTGCTTCCTGTCTCCCTGGCAGCCCACGGTCACCTGATGGCACTCACAAATCACCCAGGTTGCGGAGACAAGACAGGCAGAGGAAGCCATTTCCACCCTCTCTCCCACTGTCCTACTTCCTTACTGTGTCTGCTCTTAAACAACAGCAACAAGCCCTTGTTGAATATTTATTAGGTGCCAAGAACTTTATATACATTGGCTCACTAAACCTTTACAACAACACGCTCAGAGATATTAATTATCTCGGCCACGGAGACACAGCTAGGAAATGGCCAAGCGAGATTCAGTATGATTTTTATCTGACTTTAAAGTTCATACTCTTCATGGCTATATCACACCACTTCCTAAAACCTTTTAACTCTACTTCCCAAGAGTTTTGATAGGAGTTACAGTTGTACATATAGCATCTAAATCCCCAGATGATCTAGGATACACTGACTGCTGTAACAAAGACCCAAGATAAGAATAGCTTATACAAATTAGAAGCTAAATTTGTCTCAGTCCAAATAAAAGCAACCCAACACTGATGTGGCAGCTCCACAGTGTGAGGAAGATACTACAGGCCCCTTCTCACCCATGTGGCCCACTGTAACTCTTCACAATGTCTGCTTCCAACTGGCAGGATGAAGAAAAACAGGGCAAGACATGGCATACCCCCAAAATGGCAACATGCACTTGACCAAAACTTAGTCATAAAGCCACACAAAGCAATAAGGATAGCTTGAAAATTAGCCTTTATTCTGAACATTTGTGTGGATGACTAAAGTCTAGCACCAAAGAAGCATAGAAGAAGGCATGACTGGATATTGGGTTACAACTGTTAGTCTTTGCCATTTATCCTAATGGCCAATCTGAATTTCTGAAGAAAAAATGTGTTATATCTCTAATGTAAAGGCACCTGGGACATCTTGGAGGGAACTGATCAAGGATAATAGGAATCTGAGGTACAACTAAGTCATATTTCCTGGAGAGAGAGAGAGAGAGAGAGAGAGAAGACAGAGAAAGAGAGATAGGAGAGAGAAAGATACTTGTAAAGGCACCAGTGATTTATATCTCACTCACTTCTATTCACAAACCATTGGATAGAACTGGTCACATGACTCTAACAGGACTGCAGTGGAGGCTGGGAAGCATAGGGATGCTCATGAATTTGGGGTGAGCACCAACTGTCTCTGCCATGGAGATTTCACATAAAAACAAGAATTTCCAACTTTTCTTGGAAAATCAGATGTAGCAAACTTAGCCCAACTTTTACCGGGCAAGATCCACTGGAACTTCTCAGCTTCCTTCTTTAATCAGAGAAATTGGTTCCCAGTAGGTCTCACTTACCATTTGCCACCCCACCTTTGGGGCCTGATTTTGTCAGAATACAGTTTACAATAATTTCAGGAGCCTTTTCCTAAATTGCTTCTGACAAGCCAGGGCGATCCATTTTACAAATAGAGTTAGAATCATTTCTCCCCAAATGCATAGCCTTGCTTTTTCCTCAATGACGTCCTACTTCCTCCCACTCTTGCCTTGTGAGAATGATCATAATGTATCCCTGTGGGGTTGATATTATCACTCAAAGGTTGTGGGGAACATCTAGTATAGGCTTTGTGAATAAGTATAAGAAATATTATCATTTTGCATATTTTAATCAAAGCTTCATAAATGGTCATGCCTCATCTTTTTTTTTTTTTTTTGTGGGGAAGACCAGCCCTGAGCTAACATCTGTTGCCACTCCTCCCCTTTTTGCTGAGGAAGACTGGCCCTGTGCTAACATCCGTGCCCATCTTCCTCTAGTTTATATGGGACGCCGCCACGGCATGGCTGACAGGCAGTGCGTCGGCGGGCGCCCGGGATCCGAACTCGCGAACCCCGGGCTGCCAAGCGCGGACTAAACCGCTGCGCCACCGGGCGGCCCCCATGCCTCATCTTTTAATTCTGTTCATGGAAGGTGGATGGAATTAGTAATCTAAAGACCCAGGTTGAGCTTTTGGTCCTATGACTTGTCAGCTGTCTGACCATGGATACATCTCAATCACTTGGAGTCCTCATAAATATTCAGTACAAATATTCAGTACAGTGGTGGTCATGAGGATTAACTGGGGGAAAGTTTGTGAGAGCATTGTAAAATGCAACACCAATTCAATTTCCAATCTAGTTATCTCTCAAGTTTTGTTGCTTTCCATTTCTTTTAAATTTTCAATGATTTAGTCTCCTCTACATTTTACTTTATTTTATTTCACTTATGAAAAAGAAGGCAAGGACTGAAACACAGTTCTAGATATCTAGAAGGGACAAGAATAATTTTCTTCTTATATAGTCAAAGAAACTGAAGAACACATAGATTTATCAAGTCTAATAGCCAAGGGATTGAATGAAAAAGCAGGTATAGCTCATCCTCATTATTTGCAGGTTCCATAGCTGTGAATTCACCTACTGGCTAAAATTTATTTGTAACTCCAAAATCAATACTCCTGGCACTTTTACTGTCATTTGCAGGCATGTGCAGAGCAGTGAAAAATTTGAATCACTCAATATGCACGTTCCTAGTTGAGTTCGAATAAGTTGACATTGTGTTCTTGTTTCAGGTCTCATACTGTAGACAAGTGTCCTTTTTGCAGTTTTTTGCATTTTTGTGCTTCTTATTGGTGCTTTCACTGTTTAAATACAATGCTGCAGTGTTATCTATTATTCCTAAATGAAAGACTGTGATGTACCTTATGGAGAAAGTACATGTGTTAGATAAGCTTCTTTCAGGCATGAGTTACATTGCTGTTGGCCATGAGATCAATGTTAATGAATCATATATATATATATATATATATATATATAAAATAAGATGTCTTTAAATAGAAATGTAAAGCAAGACTATATATTGATTGGTTGACAAGAATGTTCTGACCATAGGCTTGCAGGAACTTAACTCTCTATTTTTTCTAGGACAGTGGTTCAGTATTAGCTAATTCTATGGCTGAGGCAACTTTACAGAACATAATTACTGTGAATTATGAAAACCAATGGTACTGTGCCAAGTTCAAACTCTTCATCATAATTCAAAAGTTTTAACAGTATTGCTTTTATTTCAAGCTCCTTCAAGTAGACTGATGCAACCAATGGAAAGTTTTGTGTCTTCATGGGCATCCTTGACATGCCCATGACATTGTCAGCTAACTTTGGAAATATGTAGCCTGACACAGGTCACTTTTGGTTCCATACGAGCTGTGGAATGATCCTAAATTCCAGATTCAGGTTCTAAACTCAGAAATGAATATACTTCATTCACTTTGACTTCACAGTCAAAATAAGGTAAAAGTTGAGTAATTGGTGGGTTTGGTTAATGGGACAATCAATTATGGAACATTCAGATTCCATCTCTCCTTTTGAAATAGTTATGTAAATCAGTCTATCTTTCTGTCTTTCTTCTCTCCTTGCCTTCCTCCTTTTCTTTCTTCTCTCTCTTTACATCTCTGTGTTCATCCCTTTTCCCTCCTTTTACTCTGCCCCTCTCCTTCTTTCTCTTCTCCCTTCTCTCTCATTTCTGTTTTCTGATGTCATTACGCTTGTCCTGTATAGACAGCATGAAGCAAAACAGACTTGACGATTACTCACTTAATTTTATGAATACAGAGAGCCAGCACAGCAAATCCATGTTGAGAACCCTCAAAATGCAAAGATCAAAAGGCAATCTGAAATAAACTGTGTTTTCAGATAAGTTTTAAACTTAAATTTGTTTTTTCACACATCTCAGGGCAAAGGAATGAAAAATAATGGGAATACATTTTAAAGAAGTCCCTAAGAGTGGCCCTGTATTTACAGGTAACTTGGATCCCAAAAGTGACTTTTAAAAATATAATTAGATGTTGGCTGCATTGAACAAAACCTAGTAATGAAATTAAGAAACCATTCCACTTGGAGATTTAGTTAGGAATTAAGTAAATTTGAGGCTTCGACTGCCCTTCATGATATATCCACATGGTTTGCATATTTCACATTTTCATAACTAGCCTGGCCCTGTCAAAGATGTGTGCACATTGGAGGAAAGGTGCTTGATCTAGATCTAGTTTAGACCTGTTGGGGCACTCTCTCTTTTCTCCCTTAGATGCAGAAGTTTCAGTCCTGATCCATCATCCCAAGATAAGAGCTGGAGAGCTTTTAGTTGAAGAGCAGCCATTTAGTGCGTCTGAAGGAAGTCTCCGTGCCCCTTCTCCGTTCGCCTGGAGTCACTTTAACGATGCGAGGGAGCACATAATGCACTTTCCCCTGACATTTCACTACTTTAGGCACTAACCCATTGTCATATCCACCATCAATATCTTATTAAATTCATCATTATGTCCTTGACATTATTTTAATAGCATTGGCAACTGCATGATAGAAATAAATAAATCACGAGCCTGAAGTTTCTTTTCTGTGACTTCCTGACTCGATCCACCACTCACTTTCTCTTCAGCTATAAAAATACTTAGGCAGCCAGTTGTTCTTTCTCAGTTGGTGGAAGCACTAAGATGGGAGATTTTTGTAGTTGCTTTCTGTGGCATTTACTTTAACACTGCAGATTTATCCATGGAGTCAAATATCAAAGACATCAAAGACAAATGTGTTTGATCTGCTGTGGTGCGAGAAAAACGGCCACAGCATTCTGCAATTCAAGCGCCGGTTCCCAGCACCTGGTAAAACCGTGTTCTCACGATTCCTCCACACAGGTAAAGTGCGGACTGAAACGCCATCTTCAACCTTGCTGGGTGGAAGCACGTGACTATTTCGAGCTTAACAAGCAGTCTGGATTTCTGTATTTCACAAGCTTGCATAAATCGAACATCTCAGTCTGAGAAGTTCTCTGCCCTTTTCTTTCTTTTTTTTTCTAGCAACATATGAGCCTTTACACCATTTACTGATGCAAACTATGGATTTTTTTTAGAACTATGCTGTGGCTAGCTTCTTTAGGCTATAAATACTCCAGCTCGACTGTTTTAGAGACAGATAAATTATGAATTTTGTGGAAAATCAGGGTAAGATCAGGGTCCTATTACATACTATTATGGCCAAAGGGACACATTTCCCCCAGTCCCGCTTCTGGAGCGCTCACCCTGCCATGGAACATGCCTGAGAAGCAGGTGCAACAGCAGGGTGATGAACTGCAAATAGAAGACAAAGGAACACTATTTTTAGCTCATCCCCATCCTAATGAAAACTTGAGTGAGGTGGGTTGGATCATAGGAAAGCAACTTTTCCTTCTACAAATTAGATCTGTTTCTCAAATTTGAGCATGCATCTGAATCACCTGGAAGCCTGGTTAAAATACAGATTACTGGGCCCTGCCCCCAGAATTTCTGGTATATTAGATCTGGAATGGGGCTTGAGGATTTGCATTTCTCATGTGTTCCCAGGAGATATTACTGCTACTCATCTGGGGATCCCAGTTTGAGAACCACTGAATTAGGCCTTCATTACTCCAAGATAAAGCAAAACATGTGGTTCGACTTGCCTATACGCCCTTGAAGCCAACATCCGAGTTTTCGTTCTTACCCCTGTGGTGCCAGGAAAGTGCCCCTCAATTCCTGGCACTGAGCTGGCCCCAGCCCAGTACCCTGGGCATCTCAGTGCATTTAGTAGTTCCAGGCCTGCCTAGTGAATGACAGAAACTCACTACTGGGTCCATGGGCGGAAGAGAAGAAAGAAGACAGGCCACTCCCTCATCCACTGCCCCTGATCAACTTTCAGAAGCTCCACCCTTCACACTATGGCTCACTAATCTGTGTGTTGGGAACTGACCAATCAGCTCAATCTCCCTCACTGCATGCCCAGCATCATTAGAAGAAGAAATTGTATCTCCATTTCTTTCTCCACAAACAAGCTTCCTTTGATAAACCACAGCCTGTGGTAACTTGTGAATCTCATCGCCCACTGGTACCAATGGATCTTTTTTGCATGTGTGCCTCTATCTAAATGGCAGAAGTGTGCCAGAGAGTTGCACAATCATGTTTAAAAACACACTCAAATTCTAAATGCGCTTGCAGAAAATATCATTGAAAGTAATCCTATGATGAGTATTTTTGTAAAATATGTCTTTCTCCTTAAATCATCCATTTTGTATATTCCTACTCTCAAGTGTATGGTCTGCTGTGAGGCACATGAATTTGCACCTATTTGTCTATTGCTTATTGTTGACATTTTATTGTGAAAAATTTCAAACATGATTTTGTTTTTCAATTTTTAAAAAAATATTCTTCACTTAAAAAAATGTTTTGACCAATTTTTCTGTTGTCTCAACTTTATCTGGTACTGAGGGAAAATAATCATAAAACTCTCTAAGGAATTTACTTGAAAGATAGCATCCTCCCTGTCACCTAGTATTTCCTTCACGAGGCTTCAGTGCTAGGAAAAACTAGGCTTTCCTTGAGGAACTGGTTTCCTTTTATTGTAGAAATAATGTGAATCTTGCTCTAATCACGCTTCCCTTTACTTTAGCTAGAATACGCCTAGACTAAATTTGCAATCAACTCCGAGCTGTTGTGCAGAACCTATGGGCACTCATTTCACAATGCTAAAGTTGCCCTTATTTCTTTTCCCTGGTCTCTTTTTAAAATTCTATTTTATTTAAAACATTTCTATAAACTCTCTCCAATTGTCTTTGAAAAAGGAGATAGGGTAAAAACAAACAAATGATATTTTTCATAGAAAGGCACTATCTTCCTGTCCCTAATACACACCATAGCATGGAATCTGGGTGCTGCCTAGGAAAAGTTTGATCTCATCAAAAGAAAGTCTGTGCCCAGAAGCAAACTGACAAGCTAATTGCATGAACATCAATAGCCGTCCTGAGAAGGAGTTCTTGTGGCCAAGCCTAATGCTTTTGTCATTGGGGCTGGTTGAAAGCTTCTGTACCCTCATGTGGAGCTCATTTACTTGACTGAACTCCAGTGAATGAAGTGGCCTTTCAAGTTGGTCTCTTCCAACCTCCACTAGACTGTGATTCCATCAAGTTCTACTATTTTTTGGTTGCAGAAATATTTTATATCAAGGTAAAATACCTGGACAAGATCATTTATAATATATAAAGAGCTCCTACAAATCCATACAAAAAAGACAAATAACTCATTAGAAAAACGGCATTGGATCAAACAATTCATAGAACTGAAAATGACCACACATGTCAGAAAATTCTGGGCAACCTCATTCATAATGGAGGACAAGCAAATTGTGTAATCAGTAAAATAACATCTTTGGCGCATCAGACTGGCAAAATTTTAGGAAAAGTAGGAACAAGTATGGGAAATGAATACTGTTGATAGATTATAGGTTGCCCCAGACTGCAGAGCAAGTTGCAAAGAATTTTCAAAAATTTAAATGCAGCAACTGTACCAGGAATTCTTCTTTTAGGGATTTATCCTACGCAAATATTGGCACATGTGCACAGAGGTATGCATATGCATGTCACAGCCATGTTAATTATAATATTGAAGTGGAGGATAATTAAACTACCCATCAGTAGGAAATGATTAAATAAACAGTGATATAACCATACAAGGGCATACTATGCAGCAGTTTAACAAGTGTGATCGGCTCTGTCTGTGCCAGCATGGAAACACTTTTCAAAACACATGGTTAAAGGATGAAAGCAAGATGCAGAACAATATGAAAAGAGTACGAGTCCACATATGCCGTGAACAAACTATCACAGAAAATATGTTTGTGTGTGTATATATAAGAATGCAAATACAGAGAGAAAGGAGTTTTTTTTTATAGCTCTCCCTGTTTAGGGGAGTGGGATGGTGATGGGGAGAGGGAGAATGGGAGTGAAGAAGGATGTTCATTTTTTATCCCATATAGTTTGAACTTTTTTATGTTTGCATCCCTATGTTGTGCAATTACAAAAAAACACTTTAAAATAATGAGAAAAATAAAAGGACTAAATAGCTATATACTAAAATATAATCTGGGTAATGAGATTATGGGTCATTTTTATTTTCTTTGAGCTATTGTTCCAAATTTTTTACAATGGACATATATTATTTTTTAAGCAGGTAAAAAATGTTTTCAGCTTGATACAGTTCACCTCTGCCTTTCTGAACATGCAGGAGAGGGATAAGACATAGTGT
Source organism: Tapirus indicus (assembly GCA_031878705.1). Classification (NCBI taxonomy): domain Eukaryota; kingdom Metazoa; phylum Chordata; class Mammalia; order Perissodactyla; family Tapiridae; genus Tapirus; species Tapirus indicus. The sequence goes on from CM062927.1 coordinate 43,142,954, forward strand.
ATCTTAATCACTATGATTTCCTGTCTCGTTCTTTCAACCACTAACATCATTAGAGAGCAACTCCTGTCTCCTTCCATTACTGCACTTTAATGCTCTGACAGAGGTTCCCGGGTCAGGCTCTCCACTACTCCTCCTAAACACCCAGAATACGATTCAGCCCGATAGCATCTTATTCCTACAAAGCCCGGTCAACTTCTCCTTCCTCCAGGAAGTTGTTAGGGGAGATTGCTGAACGTTTTTCTAATTTGTCCCTTCTGTTGGTCCAGCATTATGCAACCCAGAACCTCCATCTCCTGTGGATTTACCTGGATATCTGGAAATTTCTTTTTTAAAGGAAACATATTTTCTTCCAGCTGTGCCCTCATGGGCAACTCCCATTTCCATTTGGTCTGCAGCTTTCACAGGCTGAATTCTTGCCAGTCTCCCTTGGATGGGCTCAGAGTCATATTTTATCCTGAACACACCATATGGACTACTGGTGGATGATTTCCCACGGCCTGCTCACCTTTTGTTACAAGCACGTCAAGGCATCCATGTGCAGCACATGTTTTTGAGAGGTAAAGAGTATTGCACAGAAATAGATGCATGCACAGCCTTCCCTTCCCACTGCACCTTGCTTTCTCCCCTCAATGGTATCTCTTAAGTATACAAAATGTCTCCTTAAAGCAGACTTCTCAATGTGTAACACATGGAAATCACCTGGGGATTTTTTAAAAATGCATTTCCTAATTCACTAGGTCTGGGATGGGGCCCGAGACTCTGCATTTCCACCAGCTCCCAGGTGATGCTGATTCTGCTGATTCACAGGTCACGCTGTGAGTGGTAAGATTCTAAGGGACGTAAGAGGGAATTTGTATCATCAAACCCATGTGAGGGTGAGATGAGACTTGTTTAAGTGCAAAAAGGAAACCGTCCACACAATAGTGAGTGAGAATCAAAGATATGGTTGAACGTAGGGATAGAGATTTCATTCAGATTTCCCTTCTTATGTATAAACCAAGAGGCCCGCAGTTTTATGGAAGGACCCGGCTGTGAAACTCTGAAGCCCAGAATCAGAGGAATGGATAAAGCAGCCCAGAAGGTGTGTACTGGGGGCTTTTGACAGTGATGTGCTGAGCAGGCTACTTTCTGTGGTCTGATGGAGAGTAGTTTGCAGTGTGCTGGGCTGTGAATTGTTGGGGGAAGTGAGAAGGGAGAAGACACAGAAGTTGCGCTTGTCAGATGGCTTCCAGGTTAGAAGCCTGGCTGTGAAGTGAGGAGGGCATTGGGTAGTTTGCTGGTAACTGGGAAAACCAGTCACATGGCCATCATCAGTGGCCCAGGGGCAAAGGTGAGTCACCCCATCCTAGCAGGGTGTCCTTGTCTATTGATACCCACTTGGAAGGTGGAGACAGTCCTTACATCAAAGACTTCCAAAGACAGCAGCAACCCCTTCACCTCCCCACTCACCTCCCGCTCCTCCCCCCGCATGCCCTTCAGCCTGTCCCTAACCCATTTCAGCCTCACTGCCCTGGCTATCTGATGGGACTCATTCAAATGTGACACCAGAAAGACCCAGATGTGAGTGTCAGCTCCGTGGCAACTCGGATACATGATCTGAATTTCTTTTCCTCTTCAAACAATTTTTTAAAACTTATTTATAGGAATAGACAAAACATTCATATGTTCAAGCATCAAAAGTATAAAAAAGCAATATATAAAGGCCTCTCATCTGCTCAGTTCCCAGCCTTCTCTCCCAGATGTGTGACTATTATTATTAGTTTCTTGTATATCCTTCTGGGGGATTTTATGCTTATACAACTTAATATAGATGAGTGTTATTTATCCATGCCACTTTTTAATATAAATGGGAACATACTATGTATATTTTAGTAGCTTGCTCTTTTCACTTGAAATATATCTTGATAGATTTTTGAATGTAAAACCAGCCTTGCGTATGTGGAAGAAATCACACTTGGTCACGGTGTGTAATTTTTTTTATACATTGCTGGATTCAATTTAGTAATATGTTGTTGAGGATTTTTCTAAGTTTATGAGAGATCTTGGGCTGTAGTTCTCTCTCTCTCTCTATTTTGCACTATCTCTATCTATTTTTTGGTATCAGGGTAATACTAACCTAACAAAATGAGTGGAAAATGTTCCCTTCTCTTCTATTTTCTGAAAGAGATTTTGCAAAATTAGTGTTAATTCTTCTTTAAATATTTGGTAGATTTCTCCAGTGAAATGATACAGGTCTGGTGGTGTCTTTTTAAAATGGTTATAGGAATATTCAGGTAAACTATATCACCTTGTCTGGGTTTTACTCATTTGTGGTTTGCAAAGAATTGGTCCATTTTTTTCAGTTGTTGGCTTTATGAGTATGAAGTTGTTCATTGTATTTCCTTATTATCCTTTGGTGGCTACAGGATCTGTAGTATTATCTCCTGTTTCAATCATGAAATTGATAATTTGTGTCTTTTTTGTTTGTTTGTTTGCCAGCCTTGCTAGAAGTATATCAATTTTATTAATTTTTTTGAGAACTAGCTATTTATTTGATTTTTCTCTATTGTTTTCCATTTGTCAATTTTACTGATTTCCACTCTTTATTATTTCTTCTGCTTACATTGGGGTTATTTTTTTTTCTTTTTCTAGTTTTTTGAGGTAGAAATTTAGTTTATTAGTTTGAAACATTTTCTCCTTTCTAACGCTACGTATTTCCCTTTCAGCACTGCTTTAGCTGCATCCCACATATTTTCATATGATGTATTTTCATTTTCACTTAGTTCTATCTTTTTTAAGATTTCTTTTAAGACTTTCTCTTTAACCCATGGGTTCTTTAGAAGTCTATTGTTTAATTTCTAAGTGTTTGGGGTTTTCCTGTTGCTTTTCTGTCATTGATGTCTTTGTGTTCAGAGACTATACTCTCTCTTATCTCAATTTTATATTGAGGTTGTAATTTTTTGTGTGTTTAAATGACCAAGGATATGATCTATCTTGGTGAATTTTCTATGGGAGCCTGAAAAAAAATGTTATTCTGCTGTTGTTGAGTGGTATGTTCCATATATGTCAATTATATCATGTTGTTTACTGGTAGTCAGTTCTTTAATAAACTTGCTTATTTTGTCTAGTGGTTTTATCAGTTGCTGAAAGTGGAATAAAATCCCCAAGTACACTTTTAGATTTTTCTATTCCTCTTTCAGCTCTATCAGTTTTTACTTCATGTATTTTGAAGTTCTGTTTTTTTGTGCTTAATGTTATGATCTTTGTCTGCCTGATGCATTGCTCCTTTTATCATTATGAAATATCCCTCTTTCCCCAGTAATTTCTTTGCTCTGAAGTCTATTTTATCTGATATTTATATTGCCCATATTGCTTTTTTAACATTAATATTTTCATGGCATATCCTTTTCCATCTTTTTATTTTCAATCTACCCAGTATTATTTGAAGTGAGTTTCTCATATAAGACATATTCTTGGGTTGTGTTGTTCTTATCCATTCTGTCACTCTATCTTTTGATTGGTGTATTTAGACCATTTATATTTAAAGGAATTATTGACAGGGCTTCATTTTTCCATTTTAATATTTGTTTCCTCTATTTTTTGTTCCTCTCTTTCTCTTTTTTTACCTTCCTATGGGTTATTTGAACATTTCTTTATACTGAAATATTCATTAAAAAATTTTTTTTCTACTGAAGATTATTTATACTATTTTTGAGTATATTATTTTGTATAGTTTTCTTAGTGGTTGCTCTAGGTGCTAAAATATACACATGTGTGTTATAGTCTACTGGTATCTAACCACTTTAAGTGAAGTATATAAACCTTACTTTCATTTAGTTCCCTTTACCCTCTCTCATTGTTTTTGTTGTGACAAAATACAAATAACATAAAATTTACCATTAGTGACATTTAGTAGATTCACAATATTGAGCAAGCATCATGACTATTTAGTTTCAGCACATTTTAATCACTCCCAAAGGAAATGCTGTACCCATTGAGTAGTCACTCTCCATTCCTCCTCTCTCTAGTCCCAGGCAACCACTAATCTACTTTCTGTTTCTGTATGGATTTGCTTGTTCTAGGTATTTTATATAAATGGAATCATAGCATGAGGGCTTTATGTCTGATTTCTTTCATTTAGCATAATGCTATCAAAGTTCATTCATGTAGTAGGATGCATTGGTACTTCATTCCTTTTTATGGCTGAATTATATTCCAGTTCAACTGGTATGTGAAAGGGAAGCTTCTATCATTGATTCATTATATATTTGTATCTATTCAGGGCTGGGACTAGGGTAAAGCAAATGAGTCAAGTGAGGTCCTTGTCTTGAGCCCTAAATTTTAAAAATTGCTGAAAAACTCAGTAGTTATGATAAATCAGATTTTAATGCAATATTTAAAAAGCCAAAATTAATGTGAAAAGACATGAACAAAATGTCAAAAATTTAAAGTAAGACAGGATCAATATTACTGGTGTTTCCTTTGACTTTGGCTGCAATATAGCTTGGCACATTACTATTACTGGTGCTATTTTTATTTAAAAATTTGATATTTTGTTATTCATGGATTTTTTACACTATTTTTGATTTTTAAAAATATTATATTAGGTATATTATTTATCTTGATTGCTGATGTTTTTTGATGTTATCTTATATTGGGCACTGGAAGAGAGTTCCTCGCCTCACTCACCTCAGCTTACTCCTGGCCCACTGTCCATTTGTTCCTGCAAATTAGCTTGCCCTCATGTTTGCTAATAAAACAAGATAGGATACTAGCAGAGTGGAATAAAGAACAAGATATTCCTGAAATTGAATTACATTGAATTAAAAATTTAGTGAAAGTCTTGAAATATAAAGTCTGGACAATTTTCAAGAAGATAAATCCAAAGCCAATGACAAAAATATATGAGAGAAAAATGTAAAAACCAGAGAATCAGACCAGAAAAATCTAACATCAGACTATTAGGCATTACAGAAAGAAAAAATGAAAAACAGAGGGGAGGTATTTATTAAATAAATCATACCAGAACATTTCTGTGATCTCAAAAACACATGTCTCCTGATAGAAAGGCCCAACCCAGCCCAATGAACGATAAAAGTTTCAAATTCAGTAACATTATTGTGAAATTTCAGAACACCAAGGATAAAGGCATATAAAGGCAAAAAAATAAAAAAAAGAGAGAGAGAGAGAAAACAAATTGTAAACAAAGGAATGAGTATAGAATATCATCAGGTTCTTGATAGAACACTTCAAGCACAGCGTGGGCAAAGCTTTCCAAGATACTCTGCTCCATGCCGGCTGCCTGGTCGGCCTCATGGTGAATGATTACATTATGTCTGAAAATAAAGATACAATCGCGGTAAATGACACCATAGGTAATGTTACAGAGATAAATCTGAACCAGGTGGTCCCCAACTGCAATGCAATCAAGATTCTGAAATCCCCACAGTGGGTAGAAGGTGAGCAGCCATCCTTCTAATGCTGGGTCCGTTTGTCCATTTGGCTCGTTGCACCATCATACCACAATATCAGCTCCACAGGAGCTGGCACCTGCTTTATCTATTCACTAAAGCATCTGCAGCATCTAAAATATCATGTGGCATAAATAGGTCCTTTGTAAAACCTTATTAAATGAGTAAGTGAATGGATATTTTATCTTTGAGGCTCATCACCAATTGTCCTATGAGGAAGGCAGATACCAGATAAAACAATGTACGTAGGTAAGCTTGAAGCAAGAGAATCCTGGTGTGACATGAATCAGAACTGGTGAGGAACACAGAGGGAGCCAATCTTTTTGGATGTGTATTCAGAATTGGGATGTTGCCTTTGGCCTACTTCATAGTACATATTTAGTTTTAATTAATAATGGAGGCTTCAATGAAACATTTGGAAGCACAGAGCTGTTTAATAATAACACAAAAGTGCTTGCGATTAGAACACTTCCTTTCTAGCACGTGCCTCCTTATTACTTGTAGGTTTGCTGTTATGTTTTCCAACAGTTTAAAATGTTTCCTAAAGAAGTCATCACGTCTATTTTCAGGGTTTGAAGAAAACATATTTTTGGCATTTATATAGTTTCTGTCTCATTTGGTGGTTTAGTTTTTCTTTTCTGGCTGTATTTTTTCTCCTGATTTCTAATCCCTGTAATGAATTTAATCTCTTCTTTTGGAGGTATATGCCCAATACATAGTAGTGAATCCTGGAGGTCTCCACTAAATACTTTCTAATTAACTCCTTCCATTTCCATCCTTGGTTTCATTTGGACCAAAAAACATCCTCCCGTCTCTAGCAGATGTCTCGAGGTGCCGGACAGCACACTGTTGCGAAAGACGGCAGCAGACTTGCCAAGTAGACTGAAGCCTCCTTCTTTTTACCTTAAAGAAATGTCCCAATTTTAAAACTGCTCCCAGACATATCTCCTTCCTGTCCCCAGGGAGAAGAAGCATGACAAAGCTGTGTCATGTTTCTGTTGAAAATCCTGTTAATTTGATTTTTAATTATTTTTTAAAGTTTTCCTCGGGTAAATGTACCAAATAAGTGCATGTGATTCACTTCAGGGACGAAGGCAGCTCTGCGTTAGAAACAGGCCAATCCTGTGAGTGATTAGAAAATTTCCTAGAGGACCATTCCACACAAATTGGACTTAGCATAAGATCTGACTTCAAAGAGTAAAACTGATGGTTTAAGTGAAGAAAAGTTATTCCCTTATGATTAAAAAGAGCGTGGTATATTTTGTGCATACTAGCAGCATCATTCTGATGCAAAACCTTTCCTCTCTCCTGTTCTGCTCTGTTTCTGCCTCCTGTGAGGAAACGGGAAGAGAGAGAATTCACACCCTTAGAATTCCCTCCCCCTGGGGAAGCTCTGGGCCAGTGCTACTTTAAGTGAGGTTTGTGGACTGCCTGCCAGTCCTCACACTGTTGGTTACTGTTAACAAGACAAAGAACTTGCAAGGGAATGTAAATCCATTACTTTATTAAGCACACTTTTTGGTTCAGCGGAAATTCACAAGGAGACTGTCTTGATGAAGGAAGCAGTGAGTTGATTCGCATTCTGGTGCCAGCTTCTAGTCTCAATGGAGTTGGCACTTTGGGTAGCACTGTTGTAGCCCAGGGTAGAAGGAAAACTGCTGAGCTGACTCCTGAAGAAGCCACTGAACTGATTCTGGTTGCAAGCAGCAGCAACACACTCACGCCAGCCCAAGAAAAGAATTTATTTTAGAGATATGAACACGGAAGCTACGGAAATCTAAGAGCAGAGACCTTAGAGCTGAAACTCCCCAAAGCTAGCGCCAGAGCCCACTTCCAGATCCAAAGTGCTTTAGCAAAGGGAGCAGCAAAAACCTGTGGACCCACACACTTATACCGGTCCAATAGTAGGTTTTGGAGACATTTCACTCCTTTGCTTTTGCTTACAATTTCTGCTCCCTCCTGACTGGGTATCTCATAGTATCCCAGTACTTAATGAATTGAATCTAAAGACAATATTTGAGGTCAATTTTCTCTCAGTGAATTACTTCAAAGGTAAAGGAAACTTGGAGTTATTAAACCTCTGCATGGCGATTTTGGAAAATACAAAGGCTTAAGCAATGTATTGGAAAAATCCTTCACTTTCCATTCGCAGTGATTCAAAAAAATAGTTGATGAAAGCATAGATCACAGTGCCAGTCACCACAGATAACAGAAAGATGAATAAGAAACAGACAGAGGGGCCAACCTGGTGGCGCAGTGTTTAAGTTTGGGCACTCTGCTTTGGTGGCCCAGGGTTCACAGGTTCGGATCCTGGGTGTGGACATACACCACTTGTCCGCAGCCATGCTGTGGTGGTGTCCCACATATGAAACAGAGGAAGATTGGTGCAGATGTTAGCTCAGGGCAAAACTTCCTCACACACACACACACACACACACACACACAAAGAGACAGAGCTTAGAATAAGACAGAGTTTAAAATAGACCAAGATTAGTTGTCTGAGTGACAGATCTAACTAGCATATATGCATTATTTGACCTGCATGTTGCTTTATACATGCACACACATAAACACACAAATATGTGTATATACATACACATGTACATATATGTGTGTGTGTATATATATACATATATATTTTAATTTACCCATGTGTATTAACCCATATTGTATTGAGTTAACCCATATGTATTAGTTTCCTGTGGCTGCTATGACAAATTGCCACAAACTTGGTGGCTTAAAACAACACACATTTATTCTCTTAAAGTTCTGGAGGCCAGAAGTCCAAAATCAGTTTCACTGGGCTGAAATCAAGATGTCAGCAGGGCTATGCTCCCTCCAGAGGCTCTAGAGGAAGATTTGCTCCTTGAATGTCCCAGCTTCTGGTGGCTGCCAGCGTTGTTCAACGTGTGGCTTCATCACTCTAACCTCTGGTCACATTGCCTTCTCCTCTTCTGTGTGAAATCTCACTCTCTCTCTTCTTATAAGGACATTTGTGATTGTATTTAGGGCCCACCCAGATAATTCAGGACAACACCTCATCTCACGACCCTTAACTTAATCACATTTGCAAAGATCTTTTCTCCATATATGGTAGTTTCACAGGTCCCAGGGATATCTTGGGGGCCATTACCGAGTATACTACACCATATGAAATTATTATTTGACTGTTTTTGATCTATAAAAGTAACTTTCATATGGTAAAATCTAATAGTTTCCAGCAAAAAAAAAAAAAAATCAGATTCACATAAAATACAGATCTCTGTCTTCTTTTGAAAAATGGGAAGATCTGGATACACTGAGGTCAAATCCTGAATAGAAACACAGCTGGAGGTCAGCTTTAGTCCCCATTTACAGTACTTACTGGGATGTTGGATGGATTTGAGTTTGTAACCTCTGACTTTAAATCTAGAGAGAGTTGCGACATTCACACAGGCACACCTCTAATACAAAGCCCCAAGGACACCCTCATGGAGAAGGTATATTTGAGCTGGTTCTAATGGGTAAGTCAGGCAGAGTTTGGGGTGGAATGGAGGTGAGGGTATTCTAAATAGGTGAGCAAAGCTTGGAGGTTGGAAAATATTAGGTGATAAGCCACCTTAGGGCTCCTAAGTATTTCTTCCTGTGACTCTGGAGGCAAGACTGCTCTTACGTGGTGTGGCTGAACATGGACCTGGGATCAAGGGAAGCTAAGAGAGTCTCAGAAATCTCACTGTGATCTTTGCCCCATTAACCTAGAATCAACTGAATGAGGTAGCTGGCCCATTCCACAAGGTTCTGGAAGGCATAGTACATTTGTTCCTATAGCAACTTGCAGACACAAATGATCATGCAGACACAAAACAAGAATGAATGATACTCATTGATGATGAGAAAGAAATACATAGTTTTGATTGCTTGAATCCTGGTCCTAAAATGCTTTGTGAGGAGGTATTCTTAGTTTTTTTTTTTTTTTTTTTTTTTTTTTTTAGCAGCCATATCATAATGATGTCAAATTCTATTATTTTTTGAAATTATGAATTATACCTTACTGAAAATCTGTGGAGGATGGAACATATCTCATTATGAAGAGGTAATATACTTTAAAAAAAATGTTGAATCAACCACTAAAAAGTGAGTTTAGCTGAGGTCAGATTGACATTTTTGTAGCTTTTTTATTGAATCAAAGGGAGGAAGTGGGAGCAGAGATGTGTGGTTTGTACTCCCAGGTGAATTGGTGTCTTTGAGAAAGGTGGAATTGTGTAACTCCCTTCCTTCTTCCTCCTCTCTCCTCCCTCTCCTTCCTGCTGTACCTTTTCTGTTCTCATGCCTGAAACGATCTATTCCATGATTCGGGGGGAAGAAGGGGAGGGGGAAAAGGCTTGATGTTTTGAATTAAACTATAATGACTCAGGTTTGAGTTGTCTTCGATGAGACAAAATAAGCATCTCCTCCCACTCAGAATCCCAGGCAAGAAACTCAGCACCTATAGGTCCTGGTTATCATTTAGTTAACTGTTTTCTCCTGAGAATTAAAATGTGGGTGTTAAGAGTCAAATTTCCAGGCTCTTCTCAGAGAAAGAATAAGTAAAGGGTTAAAATATACAGTTCACCAAAATCTTGAGCGTGGAAACATGTGGTTTTTATCTCCACCTTCTTCTCCATCAATCTTTAGTTAGTATCTTTCAATTTTTTTATTCATTAATTCAACAAATATTTCATGAATATCTATGCATGCTTGGGATTGTATAAGGTGATGGAAATATTTCAGTGAAAAGAACAGACAAAAATCCCTGAGACTTGGAGATTGCATTCTAGTGGGAAGAGCAGACAATTAACAATAAACCCATTAAATAAGGGAATGATCTCCTACATCAGAAGCTGATAAGGTGCCTTGGGGACTAAAAGGAAGATAATAAGGGGCTAGTGTGCTGGGGAAGGAGTTGCAATTTTAAATGAGGTGGCAAGACGGACCTCATTAAGAAGGCGACATTTGCACAACGACTTGAAAGAGGAGAGAGAATGAGCCATGGGGATATCTGATGAAAGAGGGAGAGTATCATGTAGAGAGAAAGGGCAGGACAAGGGCCCTGATGTGGGAGCACGCCTGGTGTGCTCCAGGAGCAGTGAGGAGGCCCGTGTGCATGGGGTGAAGGGGGGATCAAGAACCTCGTGGGAAATAAGGTGAAAGAGAGGGCGTTGTTGGCTATGAAGGGATTTTGATTTTTACTCTAATGAAATGAGATAATATGGGAGGATGTTGAGCAGAGGTGTATTATCATCTGATTTGTGTTTAACAAACTCACCCTGACTGCTATCTAACCTGGATATTAGATTATTTTTAGTCCAGAGTGGTAGCAGAGAGATCAGAGAAAGAGCCACACAAGAGAAGATAGTGGCTACTCTGGTAGTAGGAGTGGGGGTAGATATATTTTTGAAGATAGAGTCAAAGGAGTGTCCTCACAAAGATCTTATACTACTTAGAACCAAGAACATCAATATATAATTGTGTCCCAGCTTAAGATATTGTAATAAGGCTTCAGGTGAAGAACTGTGACATGGAACAATAAAGCTCTACACCATCCCTAAAATAAGTAAAATGAGCAAAACATAAGTTTTTAAAGTATAGGAAAATGTAAGGCTAGCACTAAAACTGCATAGCTCCTATGCAGCAGCCTCATCTTTTGTAGGGTCTCTACTATCATGCTCAAAGTGACACTATTTCTCATTCCCCCCACCAAATAAATAAAAGATACAGTGCCATCTGCATTGTAAACTTTATGGAAAATTCTGTGGGAAAACAGGAAAGAGTATTTATACCACATGCAAAAATCCTAAGAGAAATTACTTAAGACATTTTCATTCTTTTCCCTTGATTATTCTCCAGATACAAGCTTCTTTGTCCTCATTCTCTGTCCTTTCACCAACCTTTGGACAGACCCCCTTTACTGTCCAAAGGAGTTAGTTCTGGCTCTCAGCTTAGATCCCCTCAACAAAACAAAAAAAACAACTTGTTGGCTCTCCCCTTGCTCCTCAGATGCAGCAACAATCTATGCCGTTGTTATTCAAGCATGACTCCAAGTTCTAATCCTCTATTCCAAGCAGTTTGTTAAAATATTAACCGCAAATACAGGTCTTTTCTTGGACTGGGGATGCTGCTGCCAAGAAATATCAAAGTTTGCAACTTTATATCACAACTATAGAACATCAAACATTTTGGAAAGTTTCTTCCAGAAATAGAGAAATACAGGAGTACAGAAAGTGGCACACAGCTAGTAGTGACCTGGAGCCAGCACACACGGCCTCCTGGAGCCATCTGTGTATGCTCTTCCCAACTTCCACATTTAGTGACGTCACGTTGTAGCTTGAAATCGACCATGATGGTAGTATTTACACCACAGGAATTATAGCACTGCAAATCAAGGCTTTTATTTTTTCTATAAAATCAATTTACCACATACCACTGCATATAGCTCTTATTGGAAGAGATGGTAGCAAAAATTAGAAAAACCTCACTTTTATTCCCCAACTTGGAGCAAAGCAGATTGAGAAGTCTAAATAAAAAAGGCTGCATAAAAATAGAATAGAAACATGAAAAAGCTATGTGTTGAAGCTATCTAAACAGAATTAAAACTGAATAACTTGGGACTTTTGGTTTTTCCAAGATACAATAGCCCATTCCTCCCTGGTCCTCTCCCCTACATCTAAAAGATTGTAGACATAATATGACAAAAAAGGATATGAAGTTTCTGAAAGGTGGAAAGAAGGCAGTGGGCTGCCTAGGATCCTTGGGATATAATAAACAATATGGTGATGAATTCCCTGGGCTTCCTTATTGCTTTCCATGTGTCCCTGATAATATACCACAGAAGCCTCCAACCCAGCATCACTAAGAGACAGATAAAATCATGTTCCCCCTAGGCAAAGGACTGAAGAAAGGATTGCCTACCAACAGAGAACCTTTTTGACAATACTCTCCCCACTCTAGCCATACACAAATGGAAAAACTGCACCCATCTCTGAGATTTCACTAGGGTTGTGTAGTAGTTTGTTTTGAAAAACCTCCACCCTACACTAAAGCAGGTGGCATGCTCTGTTTCCCCTGTCAGGAATCTTCCACTTCTCACCTGGCAGAAAGAGGTAGTGGCAATACAGTTGAACCACTAGGTAGTGTTGGGCAAACTTGGTGGGCAGCTGATCTCTCATCCCCTGCTTGGTGAAAGCAGGCAGTGCTCCAATCCCCGGTCAGGGTTGCATCAATGAGATTCATAGGGGAGCTGTGCCTCCACCACTAACCAGCAGGAATGGGATGTGATGAGGAAGTGCTAGGCAAGGCTAATCATCATTTGGTTTCATCACCTTCCCTTCAGTGTCAGCAGGGTCCAATAGGGAGTGGAGACTCCACCTCTGCCTAGAATCACCAAGGCTGAATGAGCTTGGCAAAGGCAGGGCTAGCTGGCACTCCCCCTCCCCTCCTCTGGTGCCCTGGGGAGCTGAGATTCTATACTCACTTTTCAGCAACAAACCAGGCTGAGTTAGCCCTCTGCTTCCTCCCTCCCTGCTGTCAGTGAAGTCCAGTGGGGAGCTGATCTTATATCTCCACTTGAGAAAATGGGGCAGTGTAAGGTGGTGCCCACTTTCCCTGGGAAGGTGTTGGGGAGTGGAACTCTTACTGGACACGTCTTCATTGAGGCATTGTGAGTCAGTGCCCCACTTTTGCAGGGGTGGTGTCAGCACTGGTTTCTGGGAAGCTGAACCCATACTTACCTACCCAGTCCTGATGCTACACCTCAGCAAGGAGACTACCTGTTAAAAGAGATTAAATAGGATATTGAGTCTCTCTCTCTCTCTCTCTCTCTCTCTCTCTCTCTCTATATATATATATATATATATACACAAAATGTCCAGGATACAATAAAAAAAAATCACTAGTCATACTAAGAACCAGGAAAATCACAACATGTATGAGAAAAGACAGATGGCAACAATGAGATGAATCCAATGTTGGAATTATCTAAAAAGTATTAAGCCATCAGAAAAATACTTCAAAAAACAATAGTAAGTTATCTTGAATTAATGGAAAAATAGAAAATCTCATCAAAGAAACAGAAGTTATAAAAAAAAGAACTCAATGAAAGTTACAGAACTGAAGAATACAATAATTGAAAAAACTCACTGGATGAGTTCATTTTAGAGTGGAGATGACAGAGGATAGAATCAGTGAACTTGAGGACAGATCAATAGAATTTACTCAATTTGAACATACAGAGAAAATAAGCTGATAAAAAAGGGACAACACCTCAGGTACTTGTGGGACAATAGCAAAAGAACTAATATTTGTATCATTGGAGTTCCAGAAGCAAAGGAGAGAGAGAAAGAGTGGGACTCAACAAGTGTTCAAAGAAATATGGCTAGAAACATCTGAAATTCTGTGACGCAAACCTACAGATTCAAGAACCTGTGAGAATCCCAAAGAAAGTAAATCCAAAGAAATCCACATCAAGATGCAACAAAATTGAACTTCTGAAAACTAATGATAAAGAAAAAATTTGAAAGCAATCAGAGAGAAATGTCACATTACTTATAGGGAAACACTGACTTGAATGATAGCAGATTTCTCATCTAAAACAATAGAGACCAGAGGAAGGTGTATAATATCCTTCAAATTTGAAAAGAAAAAATTGTCAGCCTTGAAATATATCTGGTGAAAATATCCTTCAGGGATAAAGAATAAATAAAGACATTCTTAGGCAATGGAAATCTTAGACAATTTATTGTTAACAAACCAACCCTTAAAGGATGGCTAAAGGAAGTTCTCTAAACAGAAAAGAAATGATGACAGAATATTTGGAACTTCAGGAAGGAAAGAAGAACATCGGAATGGATAAAAATAGGGACCATTCCACTTCTTATGAATTTCTTAATTCATATGTGATAATTGAAGCAAAACTTGTAACACCATTCAATGTAGTGTTCAATGTATATAGAGGAAAAACTTAAGATAATTATATTTTAAAGTGGGGGAAAGTAAAAGGAACTAAATGGAAGCAAGTTTTGTACACTTCACCTGAAGTAGTGAGACATCTTTTTATGTGTGTTATTACGCCTAGAGCAACACTAAGGAAACTTTACAAAATGATATATCTACAAACAGTATGTACAAATCAAGATAGAATCCTAGAGATATATTTAAGTAACCCAGGGGAAGGCAAAAAAGAGGAAACAGAGGAACAAGAAACAGAGGGAAAAAACAGAAAGCAAATAATAAAATGCAGAGTTAAGTTCTAACTTTCAATAATTACTTTAAATATAAGAGATTCTAAATATACCAATTAAAAACAGACATTGGCAGAATGAATAAAACAATATGCTGTCTATAAGAAACTCACTTCAACTATGATGAAATAGGTTGAAAATAAAAGGATGGAAAAAGAAATACCATGCAAACATTAATCAAAAAAATATGTTATAGGGGGCCAACCCGGTCGCATAGTGGTTAAGTTTGCATGCTCTGCTTTGGTGGCCGGGGCTTTCCAGGTTTGGACCCTTGGAGCGGACCTACCTACCACTTATCAAGCCACAGTGTGGCAGGTGTCCCACATATAAAGTAGAGGAAGATGGGCACGGATGTTAGCCCAGGGCCAATCTTCCTCGGCAAAAAGAGGAGGATTGGCAACGGGTGTTAGCTCAGGGCTAATCTTCCTCACACACACACACACAAATTACATTATAGGATGATCAACATTTATCAAAGGATCGACAATTTCTTTAGTTTCTTTTCTTTGCTAAATTTAAATAAAATAAAACACAACTTTTACTTAAAATGCAGCATGTATAATTTGATCACATGTTGATGATTTCTGTTTATCTGCCCATTTATTCTAATCTACATAATGAATGATGTTCAATTGTTCTTAATAATAGTTATTTATAGGTAATAGGTTATAGGGTGAATTTTTATTTCATAATTTTCTGTACTTGAATTATTCATATAAAAAGTCTCACTTTTCAAAAAATAGTCATTGAATAAAAAAGATCAAAATGTAAAAAGAAAAACCCAATTCACAAAGCAACAGAAAAAAATAAAAATAAATAAAATACCAAGGAGTAAACATAAAAGGACTTAGAAACAGACATTTGGCTAATTTAGATATTGAAATTAGCAGAAAAGGACTTTAAATGATTATGAAACAATCGTGATTAATATGTTCAATAAATTAGAGGGAACAAATGGAACTTCACCAGAGACTCAGTCTCCTTAAAAAAAGAATCAAATAAGAACTCTAGAACTGAAAAATATAATATCTGATATTAAGAAATCAATAGATGTGTTTAAAAGCAGATTACATGCAGCCAGGCAAGAATGATGAACTGAATGATATGTCAATAAGAAACATCCAAACTAAAGTTTGGAGAGAGAGAGAAAAAAAATGAGATCTATGGGAAAAAAGTGTAAGAGCTCTTTGGAAGACAATAGAAATAGACTGCATATGTGACTTCAAGTCCCAGAAGGAGCCCAAGTAAGAGGAAAATATTACCTTCAAAGGAGCAACAAAGCAACAATGAGGTCACTGCTAACTTCTCAACAGAGGCTATGGAAGTCAGAAGATAGTAGGATGACATCTTTAACATGATGAGAGAACGACTCTGCCAACCAAGATTCTCTACCCAGTGAAAATATCCTTCAAAAATAAAGACACAAAAGAGATGTTTGCAGAGAAACCAAAGCTGAGAGAATTTGTTGTTAGCTGACTTGGCTACAAGATATACTAAAGAGAGTTTTTTAGGAAAGGCTAAATGAAGGAAACACAGATATGAAGGAAGAAATAAAGAACAACAGAAAAGGCAGGTAAATGAAACTCGACTAAATAACATGATAGTAGTGACGTCTTGTGGTGTTTAAAATATATTTGGAACCAAAGGCAGGATAATCATACATCAAAAATGGTAAGAGGCAGATGCACCTAGAGCATTATCAGAGAGGTAGTAAAAGTAATCATCTGCATTATTAACTTAGTATGAGGTTAAGAGTATATGTGTTCATGTATAGAATAGCCATTTAAAGAAAAGTAAAAAAAGAAAACATATAACTAAAAGGACAATAGAGAAAAACTGGCAGAATAAAAATATTTTATTAATCTAAAAGAAGTCAAGAAGTGAAAACAAAAGAACAGAAAGCCAAGAGGACAACGGTAGTGATAAACACAAATACAGTCATGTGTCTCTTAATGACAGGGACACTTTCCGAGAAAGTGTCATTAGGCAATTTTGTTGTGTGAACATCACAGAATGTACTTACACAAACCTATATGGTATAGCCTACCACACCTAGGCTCTATGGTACTAATTTTATGGGACCACCACCATATGTGTGGTCCATCATTGACTGAAGTGCCATTATGCAGTGCATGACTGTTTATTACTAATTACAATAAGCGAAATGGAGTAAACACTACAATTAAACATCTCAGATTGTCAGACTGAATAAAAATGTAAAAGCCATTTATATGCTGATTACAAAGCACACACCTTAATATGAGTAAAATTATATTTAAAAATATACCATTCAAACACCGACCAAAAGGAAGCTGCGGTAGCTATGCTAATATCAGACAAAGTACAGTTTTAGGCAAGAAACATTTCTAGAGATAAAGTAAGTTATTTCATAATGATTAACATGTCAATCCATCAGAAAAACATAAAAATTCTCAATCTGTAAGCACTGAATAGCAAGGCTTCAAGACAGAGAGAGCAAAAATGGACACAATTAAAAAGAGAAAGTAGACAAATCTACAATCACAGTAGGAGGCTTTAACAAATACCTCTCAACTGATAAAACAAGGAGACAAAAAAATTAGTAATGATATAGAAGATCTTAACAACACAACTATGACCTAACTGATACATACAGACTACTGGACCTGATGACAATAGAATACATTTTATTTTCAAGTTGCATGAAATATTTACCAAAATTTCAAAGAAAAAATAAATACACAAAAGCTTAAAATATACAATGCAAACTTCCATTTCAAGAAGCTAGGAAAAGAATAGCAAAAGAAACTAGAACAAAATAAATAATTAAAAACAGAAATCAATGAAACGAATATCAAGTGTTCAATAAAGAACATCAACAAAACCAAAGTTGGTTCTTTGAAAAGATTAATAAAATTGATAAACTCCTAGCAACAGTGATGAAGGAAAAAAGAAAAAATAAGTTACCACTAATGGAAATAAAATGAGGGCATCAGTATGCATCCTACACATATTAAAAAGATCATAAGAGGGTACTATAAACAATTTTATGCTAATAAATTTGAAATTGTAGAAGCAATGGACCAATTACTCAAAAACAACAGTTGCCATACATGACCCAAGAGGATATAGCAAATCTAGGTATGTTTTTAAATTAAATAAATTGAAAATAGCCATTTCAGAAAAAACCTCCTGGCCCAGATGGCTTCATGAGTGATTTTTTCCAAATATTTAAGGAAGAAATAATATCAATCTCACACAAACTCTTCCAGAGTAAAGGGAAGGATGGAGCACATCCAAACTTGTTTTCAGAGGACAGCTTAATTTTGATACCAAACTCTGACAAGGACACTG
The DNA here is from genome assembly GCA_031878705.1 of Tapirus indicus. Classification (NCBI taxonomy): domain Eukaryota; kingdom Metazoa; phylum Chordata; class Mammalia; order Perissodactyla; family Tapiridae; genus Tapirus; species Tapirus indicus. The sequence goes on from CM062927.1 coordinate 43,160,991, forward strand.
TAAGAAGGAATATTACAGACCAATGTCTCTCATGAACATAGATATGAAAATCTTAGACAAAATACTTGCAAATCAACTAAATTAATACATGAGTGACTTAATATTCAAAAAAATCAATCAATATAATTCACCCATTAACAGAAATAGGAAAAATTATTTCATATTCCTTATTGAGAAAGACAAAGCACTGGAGAAAATTCAACATCCATTATTTTAAAAATCCTCTTAGCAAACTAGAAATAGGAGAGTGTTTCTTTAACCTAAAAGAGTTTTCTACAAAACTTATAAATATCGTATTTAATGGTGACATATTAAAAACTTTGCCCCTGAGACTGGGAATGAGACAGAGATGTCTACTTCACATTTGTATTCTACTTATACTGAAGATCATCTAGTGAGTACAATAAGGCAAAGAAATTAAGTAAAATTCTTAAGGATTAGAAAGGAAAAAAATACTGTTATTGTTTGAAGATACTGTGATTGTATACATAAAATATTCCAGGGGTCGGCCAGGTGGTCTAGCAGTTAAGTTCGCATGCTCGGTTCAGTGGCCCAGGGTTCGCGGGTTCAGATCCTGGGCGCAGACAGATGCACCGCTTGTCAAGCCATGCTGTGGTGGCGTCCCGTATAAAGTAGAGGAAGATGGGTACAGATGTTAGCTCAGGGCCAGTCTTCCTCAGCAAAAAGAGGAGGATTGGCAACGGATGTTAGCTCAGGGCTAGTCTTCCTCACACACACACACACACACACACACACACACACACACACAAATTCCAAAGAATCTGCAAACAATTAGAATTAACAATTAAACTTAGCAAGATGACTGGATACAAGGTCAACACACAAAAAATTCAATTTTATTTCCATATACCAGAAACAGACAGATAGAAAATTAAGATGGAAGAAGCTACACACTATTAAAATTAATACTTGAATTTAGCAAGATAATAAACAAATTGGTAATTATGAAATAGAAAATGATGAAAGCATGAAAATGCTTAGAAATACATGTAATAAAATTTGTGAAGACCTCTACACTGTAAACTACAGAACATTACTGAGGGAAATTAAAGATTTAAATAAATGAAACAATATGCCATGATAGTTAACTGGAAAACTCAGTATTATAAACATGGCAATTTTCCCCAAATTTATCTACAGATTCAGCACAGTCCTAATCAAATCCCCACCGGTTTGTGTGTGTGTGTAAATTAAAAAGCTGATTCAAAAATGAATATGGAAATGCAGAGGGTAAGAATAATCAAGGTGCTCTTGAAGAGCAACGAGTAAGCTGGTGGTCCTACACCAGAAACCATCATCAAACTATAGTAATTAAGACAGTGTGACATCGATACAGGATGGACATACTAGCTAGTACAACAGAAGAAAGGATCCACAAACAGGCTTGCATGTAGACAGTCTCCTGGTTTAGGGTAGTGACATCGTAATATATTGAGGAAAGGATGGTTCTTTTTAATAAATAGTGTTGGGTCCACTGAAAGGAAAAACATGGAAAAAAAATAAATCTTGACTTCTACTTCACCCCATGCACAAATATCAATTCCAGATGGATTGCAGATGAAAATATGAATGGTATAATAATAAAGCTTTCAGAAGAATGTCTCCACGAGTATAGGCAAAGAGTTCTTAAACATAGTACAAAAAGCACTTGTCATAAAGGAAAAAATTGATATATTAGAGGATATTAATAATAGGAACTTCTGTGTATAAAAAGATATTGTTAAGGGAGTGAAAAAGCAAGCTAAGGAGTGGAGTTACATATTTGTAATACATACACCCAGTGAGGGATTCATGTGCATAATAAATGGATTTTATGTATATATATATGTATATTTGATGTGTATTTATATGCTATTATATATTTAATAATTTATATAATATTATGCATAACATTAAAATATATACATGCACACAAAATATATAATTGATATATAATGTTATATAAATACACATTATATGTTATATGTAAATATATAATATATAATATACAAATAATATATAAAAATATATTCTATAAAAATATAAATACATAAAATATGTATAAATAAAAATACATAAAATATATAATTTATATTATTATATACATAATGTATAAATACATACAAAATACATACATTTTTCCTTCTTATTGATTAGTTGGATTTATACATTTAAGGCAAGAAAACCAATGGAAAAAGGGCAAAAGATTTGAACAGACACTTACAGAAGAAGATATCCAAATGGTGAATAAACATATGAAAACGTGCTCAACTTCATTAGTTATCAGGAAAATTCAAAAATAAATCCACTATACATTACTTCAACACACCCACCAGAATCACTGAAATGAAAAATACAAAAACCTTGTGTTGCTGGAACAGTCATGCTCTTGTGCACTACTGGTGGGAGTGTAAATTGATAAACCGCGCTGGAACACTGTGCGGCAGCAGGTGCTAAACCTGAACACATGCAGACCCTACGACTGAACAGTTTCCCTTGTAGGTTTACCTCCAGCGCAAATGCAGACATTTCATCGTGAATGTGCACGAGGATGTTCACAGACGTACTACTGGCCGTAGCTCAGTAGTGCAAACAACCAGAGTGCCCATCAAAAGCTGGCTGACCAAAAGCTTGCTGTCTTGGTCACAGCAAGCGGTCCCAAAGCAGAAACCAGCAGGGCCGCTCTGGCAGGCAACCCTTAGGGGTCTGGGAGTCTGGAGGGACGAGGTCATTGGGCGATACCTCTCAGCAGACGCTCGAAGAGGATCGTTTATCACGAATCAGGCCCTTCTTCCTCCCTTCCCCTTTGGAATATCCCACTTTGAAATATTTTGGATTAAGTTTTTTTTTTTTTTTAATTATTTTCTTGCTTGTCACCTCTTTTTAAAAAATTGTGGTAAAATATGCATAACATAGTATTTACCATCTTAACCTTTTTTAAGTGTACAGTTCAGTGGCATTCAATACATTCATGTTGTGCTACCATCACCACAAGAACTCTTTTCATCTTGCAAAACTGAAACTCTGGACTCATTTAACACTAAATCCCCATTCCCCTATCTCCCCAGCCCTTGTCAACCACCATTCCACTCTCTGTTTCTATGATTTTGACTACTGTAGGTACCTCATACAAATGGAATCATACAATATTTGTCCTTTTGTGTCTGACGCATTTCATTTAGCACAATGTCATCGAGGGTCATCCATGTTGTAGCGTGTGCCAGGATTTTCTTCCCTTTTAAGGCTGAATAATATTCCATTGCATGGATACACCACTTTTGTTCATTCATTCATCCATTAATGGATACTTGGGTTTCTTCCACCTTTTGGTTATTGTGAATGATGCTGCTATAAACATGGGTGTCCAAATATTTCTTTGAGTTCTTGCTTTCAATTCTTTTGGTATCTTCCTGGAAGTGGAATTGCTGGATCGTATGGTGATTCTTCATTTAATTTTAAAAATTAATTATGGAGTAACTGCCATATTGTTTTCCATAGAAGCTGCACCATTTTACATGGAATATTTTATATTAAGCTTTTAAGTAAAAAGAAAACTTGAGACAGAAGCTAAGTTTAGTTGTAGGAAAACAAAGAAAATTACATTTTTTCCCCACATCTGTGTTTGTTGACTGAAGAAATGCATACCTGCTATACTAGTTTGAATTAAGGATTCCACTTTCTACCTCCTGAAGTTTGAATTCAATAATTTGCCCCTTATTTTTTCCAGTCTGCACAGTGGCTAAAAAGATGATTTACATGAATTTATGCCTTTGCATCCTGTGTCTCAGCATTATGGAAACACAGCCTTTCTCTTACTTTTTATGGATCAGGAAGTAAGCAGCAGTTTTAACTACAGACGTAGTTCTTTCTTCTAGCCCTCAGCCTCCTTGACATCTTTCTTGGGTTGGATATTTCTGAGCAGCCTCCTTTAAACTTTGTCATTCCTTGGCTTCTGTTCCTATTTTCTTTTCTACGTCTCTGACTGCTCCTCTTCTTCCCCCTGTTCCTGAAATGTCACTAAGGTTATGCCCCCAGCCTTCCTATCTTCTTGGCATCATCAGTACCCTGGTGGCCTGTGATTCCGAGGGAACCCTAGGAAAGCAGAGCAGGGGCTGGGAATCAGAAGCCTCTTGACTCTGACACAGCTCTCAGTGGCCAAGTACACGGTGTGGCTGAGTGAGTGGGAAAAGCCGGGAGAGGTGACTCAGAGGTTCCTGCTTGGGCAAGTGGATTGTGCCACCACCTGTGACAGAGCAGGAGATAACAATTCAGTTTTAGACATGCTGAGTTTGAGCTGCCTGCAGGACATTCAGGTGGCATGTGCTGCTGTCCTATCTCTCACATCTACCCCATTCCAATTTCTACGCCAGTGCCTTTATCATCGCCACCTGGACTAGCCAAACAGCCTCTAACAGGCTGCTTCTGGGTTCTGCTTTCCGTCCCATACTACCCTGTGCTGGGGGCCAATCTTCCTGGAGCACGACCACAATCATATCCCATGCTATCACATTCACATGTCACACAGTACATGCTACCACATATGTAATCATATCCCGTGCTCTCATATTCAGTCGTCACAGAGTACACACATCACAATCATATCACATGTTCCCGCATATCACACAAATGACCATATCACACACTATCACATATCATACACAGTACACACCATCACATAATTGTATCACATGTAAAAACTGCAGTCGCTCAACAACCTTAAAGGACACTGCTCATCCTCCTATATTAAGTGTAAATTTCCTACCCTGGAATCCCATATAAGTTAGAATGTTTTTGGTTGCAAGACACAAATTCTGACTTAAAATATCTTAAGCAACAAGAATACTTAATATTTTTCATACCCAGTTAAGTAGATAAGGTTAACTCTAGTTTAGACAAGAGGAAACCGAGACCCAGAGCTGGTACTGACTTGCCCAGCACAAAACAGCTAATAAATGTCAGAGTCAAGACTCTTCACTCCACCTTCCCTGTCTCCACAGCCCCTGCTCTGTACCCTCCGCATATGGCCTGATTTGGGTTTGCCCTCGCCTTCTCCGTTCCTTACTCTAAGAGGTTAGGGTGAAGGAGATCTTGCTGAATGAATGTCAGGACCGACATTTTTCCAGTTTTGAGTCAGTGAGTCAAAAAGTCCTTTTGGAGTATCTGCTGGGTCCCGGCACAGCAGGAAACATTAAAAGTTCTGTGGCCTAATTTTTGTCTTCACAGAGTGCCCCACCTGATAGAGGAATGAAGCCATGAATGGACAGGTAGTCTTTAGAGGTCAATAAAGTGGGTCAAGTCTGCAACTGTACAGAGCGGAAGAGAAACTGATTGCACTGCAGAATGCCTGGGTCTTGTAAATGGGTAGAATTTTCATTAAGTGAATAAGGGGAGCATTCTAAGTGAAAGTAACAGCATGAACAAGGGAATTTGTGAGGAAATTAGTGGCTATTAAACACGAAATCCTTCTATCCTGCTATTCTCTGTATGCCCACCATCTCTCCTCCTTTCTGCTCAGTTATAGGGAAAGAGACGTGCATGGCTAGTACTCCAAACCCTCCCTCCTTCTTGGGACTTTCCTCTGACTTGTCTGCCTCCCATTTTCTCTGCAGTCACACTCCCTTCCTCTCTATTGACTCCTTCCCAACTGCATCTAAAATCCTTAAGTCTCTCCCATATTTAAAAGAAGAAATGCTTCCACAAGCACATCTGCTTCCTTGCTCTCTTCCCTTCACAGCCCAACTTCTTAACGGAGCAATCTATGTGCTGTATTTGATTCCTCACCCCTACTTCCCAGTCGCTGGGAGCTGGATTTCATCCCCATTACACCTCTTCATATTTGCACCAAGACCCCCAAAGGCTTCCTTGCTGCTCAACCTAATGGCCATTTCCAGTTGTTTCCACCCTGGGTCAAGCAGCAGCATTTGGCACGGGTCATGCTCCCCTTGGAGGACTCCTTCCTGGCTTCTCTGACCCCTTTCATCCCTCATTTGCCTTTGTCACCACTCCTCTTTGCCTCTTCTTAATCCTGGTGTTCTTCATGGTACTGACCTGGACCTACATATTTGGTCACTACACACTCTGTCTCCGTGGTCGCCACCTCCTGCTTTGACCTTGATTACTACAATTCCCAAATTTATGTCTCTGGGCCAGAGCTTTCTCTTGAGCTTCATACCGTAATGGGCATCTCACGAGATGTCCCCAAGGCCGTCAAACTTAACGTGTCCCAAACCAAACGCATCAATTCTTCCCTGCACCGCTATGTCTGCCCCTCCACCTATTGATCCTATCTCCATAAACAGCACTACACCTATCTAGAACCAGAAACATGGGCTTTACCTTCAACACCTACCTTCCTCTCAGCCCCTGTGGCCAATCAAACACCACCCCTCATGGATTCTAAATTTTGGACACACATCTCTGCAACCGTTCTCTCCATCCCTCCTGCCACCACCCTGGTAAGCCCACCATCATCTCTCTCACCTGGATAACTGGCACAGCCTCCTACAGAGCTCCCTGCTTCTAATCTTCCTCCCTTACAGGTCAGTCTGAGCACTGTAGCCCAAACAAACTTTCTAAATTCAAATGTGGTCATGTCACCCTCTTGCTTAAAATCCACCAGTGGCCTTTAGGCTGTTGCTTGCCATCCTGGGTGACCTAGCTTGCCTCTCCCGTCTCACCTGTGATCGTATTACCCTCACATTCTTAGCCCTATTCATCTGGAACTTCTTCCATTTCCTAGAATGTGCCATTCGCTTTTGTCTTTGAGTCTTTGTAGATGCTGCTCCCTCTTGCCTGCAATGCTCTCAACTTTGCCTCCCAAATGCCTTCCTTGATGTTCTGAGACTGGTTGAGGTGCCCTTCCCGTCTTCACCATGGCCTCCTCTACTTCCTTATCATCGTACGTATCTCATTATTGTTTACCTGTCTGATTCTGACTCTAGCCTGTGACCTCCATGAGGATAAGCACTGTGACTAACTTTTCAATTGCTGAGTCCCCTGCGTCTAGCACTGTACCTGGCACACAGCAACATTCAACTTTCTGTTAAATGAAAAAAATTCTGTGAGATGGCTCTGAAAGAATCCCTTTCTTTCTAGGTGAGTTGATGGAGAAAGAGAACTAAAGACGGTAAATTGACAGAATAATAAGGAGATACAATGAAGAGAAAAATATTAGTATGAGAAAACGTATGGCCTTGGAGTTCTGACTTAGAACTAGAAAGTTTCAATCTAGTGTCATAGACTTGCAGAAGGTTTGAGCTGAAAAGGCCATCAGATATCACCACTGCCCAACCCCCTCATTTTACAGATGAGAAAATTGACATGTAACTTGTCTGAATCTGCAATGGAACCAATCTAGAACCAAAGTCCTTGGTGCTTGGTGATGGTTATACACAATGAAGCCACACAGCTTCTCAAGGTCTCATGGCTCTTCCTACAGCTGCAGTTAGCAACAGGCTCCAGTTCCAGGCAGGAAGTTGGCCTAGATACACAGCAGCCACATCTGTGCTGTGGTTCCCACAGCCTCCACCACTGACCGCATCTCATTTCCCTCTGAGGGCCTGCCCTAAACTCAGAGTACCTAGGAGTCTGCTTTACTCTGAAGCAAACTTCATGCAACCCAGGTGAAGTAAATTAAGCTCCCTTCCAATTTTCCGTCATCCTTCACCATAAAGACAACACGCTCATCCATCAGACTTGGAAATCTCCAGTCTTTTTGTGCCAAAGGCTAACACTAAAATCTTTCCTCCCCTAATATGATGCTATTGCCAGATTGAAAAAAAAAAAAAAACTAATGTTCTTTCCTGGTGGCTGTTTATCATTATCAAATAGTTCCTCCATAAAATGTCCGTGTGCGCACATTGCTCTCCTAGGCACTATTCAAAGCAAATAGAGCAAGTAGTCAGTGCTGCTCTAGGAAAAGAAATTCTAGAACTCACACAAAATCTAACTGACCAGGAGCCAGATGCACACAGGGAAGTTCTGCTCAGAACTGGGCCAGTACTGGGAGAGTTTGGTTGACCTTACAAGCAGGCACGAAGTTCTGGAGGGTACTCAGGAAAGGAAGAGAGAGCCTGCATCTACCCCTGAGAGTGAGGGATGAAGTCGGTTATTTCTGTCCATCTCTTATGAGTGACAGAAAGTTGAGACTTTACCCAGAAGGTAGATACAGCATGTCTGTGGGGGTGGGGACTGGGGGAGGTAGGGAGGGGAGAGATGGCAGAGAGAGGAACTGAGGAGGTACATTTAGGAGAGGATTGAGAACTCAGCCCTTACTTAAGATTCCATTTCCCATGCCAGGGGTGTAGCAGGTGGGAGGAGCAGAGAGAGGCATATGCCCTGTGGCATCAGTCTACAGGGGTCCAGGAAAAATATTCATCTGCAAGTACCAGCAGTGCACTGGCAGCGTATAGGGAGAGAAGTCTCAAGCCCATTACCTTGCTGTCGAGTGACCATCACATCACTGTCTGCTGCCCTTTGTGAAGTGGTGTAGAGCAGAGGTCTGCAGGCCAAATCTGGCCTGTGGCCTGTTTTTGTATGTCTGGGGGGTTAAGAATGGTTTTTCATATTAAAAGAGAAGTTTAAAAAAAAAGAAATATGTGACAAAGACCATATATGGCCCCCAAAGCCTAAAATATTTTCTTTCCGGTCCCTTACTGAAAGAGTTTGCTGACCCTGGTGCAGAGGACTGAAGAGTATTACGCTGGGGTATTTCCGTTTATGGAATTGCCTTCATGGCCTTGGACGCAGGTTCCCTCAAGGCCCAGGAAGGACTGGACCCTCATCTCTGAAGTTGCAGGGGCAGCTCTGCTCCATGGGAATCTACTTCTTGCATTGCCCTCGTGGGACCTTAGGGGTTATTCTAATGTCCAAGATTGGCTTATGAATACTCTACACAGTTGGGTGTTTTTTATTTACTTTTTAAAATTAAACAGTATTCTTCAACTGAAAGACTAATACGTGCTCATAATTTTTTTAAAGAAGTTATACAATGAAAAAAGTCTTTCTTCCATCCTAGACTCTCAACTCAAATGAATTACTGTCAAGAATTGTGTATCCTTACCCTGTGTGTGTGTGTGTGTCCTTTTACTTTATACAAATGGGAACAAGTTACACCACTGTCCTGGCTCCTGCTTTTTTAACCTTGGTAATATAATGAGAAGATCTTTTCACATCAACAAATACAAATCTGGCTCCATTTTTTTAGCAGCATACTGTTCCTTTGACTGAATGTACCATATTTGAATTAACTATTCCCTTATTAATAAAAGGGAAGTTGTCTCCAGTGTTTGTCTATTACAAACGGTACTGAATTTCTAATCCTTATACAAATAGGTTTGTACAAATGAGTGAATGTAACTGGAAGATAAATTCTTAGACGTGGAATTGCTGAGTTAAAGGGTAAATGAATTTCAGATTTTGATACATATCAACAAACAGCTTTCTAGAAAAGTTTACCCAATTCATGCTGTCCCCAACAGTGAACAACAGATCCTTTTCCCCAACATCTTCCTTAACACTAAGACTTATCATTACCAATTTGGTAGGCAAAAATGACATTCCGTTATATGTCATGGTATACCATTGTACAAACTGTCATCTTTTATATTTATTTTTGTGGGATCTGCTAGTTCATGCTTTTTTATTGAGATGTTAGAGTTTCTCTTCTTAACACTTCTCACCCTTCATACACACAAACTCCAGAATACATGGACTCTACCTGTCTTACCTGCCCACCTTATCCTGAAGAGCAATGCATACAACTGTGACTGATAATAAGGCAGATAATAAGTATTTGTTAAATGAATGAACAATTTTAAAAAGCATCATATATTAAGAAAATTAGACCTTTTGGCTGTCAATATATGTGCAAATAATTTTTTTCACTGTATCATATTTCCTTGGTTTTGTTATTTATTTATTTTTGCAATGTAAAGTGTTCGTGAAACTTTTCCATAGTTAAGGGTATAATTCTTTGATTCATTTAAAATATATTTTGCTATAAGATGTGTGGAAGGACTCCAGTTTAATTTTTTCTGCTTTGGTGAGGTTTCAAGGACACCTGAATGGGCCTCTGCCTAGGATGCTTTCTGCATGCTGATTGGTCCATGAAATCCCACTGTAAGCATGTCATACCTTTATCTCAAGGCTCTGGTTCACATTCCCAAGAAGTAGTCTTAACATTGTGGACTCTTATATGTTGATATAAACAAATTCCTAAACTCTTTCAAAAGCAGGTTTTACTATGATGGAATCATGTGACCTTATGACCTAACTGGAAGGCTGATTGGTGTAGAGAGAGAAGATCCCACTAGAGAGACAAATGTGCAGGAGGAGGAAGTTGGAAATTCCAAAGATGACTTTTGCTTATTTCACAATAATTCTAAGACTGGCTTAATTAGGATATCTCGCTTTTAAGGTATTTGCAATTTTATTTTGTATTTTTCTCATGTAATACAGAGATGTCGATTTTGAGCCTCCCTGCCCCTCAAGATCTAGCGGAGATTGGACAGTCTGAAACCCACCCCAACATTTCTGAGAATTCCTAGAAGTCTTAAGTTCTCCTGCTTCCTCTGCCTCTTCAACTCCAGCTCGTTCACCATTTTCTGTGGGATGCCTCACACGAACCCCAGTGGAAGCACAGATCCTTCTTCATTGCCACTACCCAATCACCAACAGAAATCCCTCATGCCAAATCATTGTGGGTTTAGTGGAGTTTGCTGAAGACATTTTTGGTTGAAACTTTCTACCATCACTCTGGCACCGTCTTTCTCCCTAAACTAACCCTCTGTCTCTGCTCATCATCCTCACCACTGGATTGGTCGAATGGCTTGCAATGTTTTTTTCTGTTAAGACACCCTCCCATTCTGAAACTTTGTTCAGCAGGAAGGGGAGAGAGTGGGTAACCTTTAATCCCACAGAGAATTTTTCCAACACAGACAATTTTGCACCCAAATGGAAATCTAGTGTCAACTGTTAAGATCATAGAATTTCTCTACTTTCTTGCATTTACATTACATTTTAACAGATCCGCTACTGCTTTCTCCCATCACACTCCAATTATCACCACACACAGCCATCCACATGCACACATTTCTCTCCTTGCTTCTCCTTATCAATTATAAAGTACTTAACAACAAAAATGAAAGCTAAGTGAATTAAAATGATTGATAGTCTTCAGGGCATGGCTGCACTTTTGCCGGTTTATTGCAGTGCAATAGATTAGGCAGATGGAGTGTAGACCTGATCCAGAAATTAGAACTGCTCATCAAATGGAGCAGATCCTTAGTGGGCTTAGTTGTCCCTCAACTATTTGAGGTCCTAGGAGAAAGTTCAGATGGTTAGACAGAAGGCAACTATAGAAGGGGATAGTCTAATACTTCCTCTGGCACTGGGGGAGTCTACATAGACTCAACCACACAATGTCCAGATAGGCGGGCAGGGACTGATGACAGACAATCCAGCAGCTAATCACACATGGATGGATTCACTTGGTGTTCTCGGTTGTAGGTACTTGCATACCTAGACTGACGGTGGGGAGCATCAATGAAATCTGACAGCAGGGAGCAGACCCCTGCTCTATTTCAATGGGCAGAACTGTTGCCCCTGAAAACAGGGTGAAGGAGGCTGAAAAAACAAGTAGGGTGTGTAGCAGGCTACTAAAACTGAAAATGGGGAAGAACCCAAAAGGAAGGTAAACTTGATTATGAATCTCTGGAAAAGGGATCTGCAAAGTATGGCCCGTGGGCCAATCCAACCCACCAACTGTGTTTATCAATAAAGTTGTATGGAAACATAGCCACACTCTTTCATTTGCATATTGCACATTTTCCCATATCTGCTTTCCTGCTCTAACAGCAGAGTAGAGTAGTTGAAACAGAGATTATATAGCCTGCAGAGCCTAAAATATTTATTGTCTGGCCCTTTACAGAAAAGTTTGCCAACCCCTGTTCTGGAATGTGTTTTTGAGAGCAGAGAGTTTTGTCCATCTTGTCCACATCTCTGTTTCCAGCACCTACAATAGTGCCTGGCGTATGTGAGGTACTCAATCAGTATTTGTTAAATGAATGAATGAGCAAATGAATGAAGGAAGCCCTGAATATTAGGAATCTCTTCTTTTCCAAGCTCCTTTCTCCAAAGAGCAGGACGGGTCATGGAGACTAGGATGGGGTCACTCTCAGCTGTGGAGAGGGGAAGGTTTACAAAGAACATACCAGAACCTGAAGATCATCCTGCAGGCAAAGGGAGGTTTTCAGATGTCCTTAACTGCTTTGCTAACAGAAATCTCCCTTGTGTGTCTATTTCTAGGAATTAAGCCTAATTTTAAATCTGCAGAGTTAGCTAGACACCCTGATAGTTCTCACTAATGAATTCTAATAGTTGATTGTGCTTAGTCTCTTAATGGTTTTCTCCCTCCACCAGGGCTGGCTCTGCTCCGAGGGCACAAAATGATACCTACTGATTGTGTTTCTTCAGAAAAAGCTTTGGGTTCACTACAGGTTTCTTTTCCTGTCCTTATTGATCCTCCTTGTTTTCACTGATAATTAAAAGCTGATAGGAAAAAATTAAGAACGGCAACCAGCTAGTCATATTCAATTTTCCATTTTATGTGCCTGTGGCTGACCTTCCAGACCCTGCGCTTGGGTGAAGGTTGGTGTTAAGTGACTACTCCTCCTCCTCAACCACCAAAGTCTCTACAGAAGTAAATTAAAGTCCTCATCCTGAGAATGAGAACAAGGATATCAAATCCCGCCTAAGGCACCAAAACTGCTAAGCAAATGGCACCCTATTGTCTTAAGCCTTCCGGGTGAACATGGATCAAAGGACCCTGTGATCCCTTCAGAGGTTGTTTCCCTCTAGTTTTTCTTTCTTAAGGAAGAATGGAGATTACGCTATGATTGACAAGTCTTCAAGTCCTGTGAGTGTGGTCACCTCTTGTCTTAGTCTGTTCAGGCTGTTATAACAAGAATACCGTAGACTGAGTGGCTTAAACAACAGAAATTTATTTCTCACAGTTCTGGAGGCTGGGAAGTCCAGGACCAAGGTGCCAGCAGATTTGGTGTCTGGTGAGATCCCACTTCCCGGTTTGCAGATGGCCATCTTCTCATTGTGTCCTCACATGGCGAAGAAAGAGATTCTCTCTCTCGTGTCTCTTATGAGGGCACTATTCCCATTCATGAAGGCTCTACCCCCATGACCTACTCACCTCTGGAAGGCCCACCTCCAGATACAATCACATTTCAACATGTGTGAATTTTGGGGGGGACACAAAAATCCAGTCCACAGCACTCTCCTTCACCACCGAAGCACCGTTAGTTAACGAAACACACGCTTTCCTGGCCTCTTTGGTTGCTTGGGAGCATTCTGATTGGTTTATATCTCCTGAGATTTTCAATGAGAACTTACATGATGTTGGTTCCAATCATCACACAGCCACTCTCCTCACTTCTGCACTCAGTGTGCACTGTTTACAGTGTCTGCAAGACTGGAAAATTAGGCACCAACATTACCAGAAACCAACTGTAAAACTGGAGAGAGAAAAGGGAAGAAAATGGCAGTGGGCAAGAGATGTGCAACCAGACCCTCTGTATCTGTGAATATGTACATCTAGTTGACAATTAGATTTCAGCAGATTCAAATCTGAGGTGAAGTGAAATTGGGGCAACTTTAGTCGGTGGCTTTCCCCAAATCATGTTGGAAGGCATCCAAAGAGTCAGTGTGCTTTTTCCCTCCAAAAGAGTTAGCAGAGAAAATGTGAATGTTTAATTAAAACAAGACCTGATAACCTCTTGGAGGATTTCTGTAACTGTCCCCTCCCTCAGGTTGCCTCTCTGAGATAATGCATATTAATTACCAGGACCTTTAGGTATGCAGTAACTCTGCATCTAAGCCCCTTTTTACACATTTTACATGTGAGTGATGACTAGTACCGCTGTAAAGCTATTGTATCCTCACCACTGAAAAGTAGAATTTGAAGAGTAAAACCCCCTTTTGTGGTTAAGTTATGTCTGACGTATGTGTTGATAAGTGCAAATGAATTGTATCTTGTGAGGTGTATAAGAATGTCCCCTAGCACAGTGCCTGACATACAGCAGGTGTTTAATAAATGCCTTGTTATTATTGAGACATTGTCAAAAGTGAATGAGTATATCCCTCAACCCTTTTCAAAGAGAAATGTTACCATCGATGTCCATTGTCAATCCTTCACAAACCCCAGAGTAGACAGCTCCTGCCATCAAAAGTAATTTTCCTGCAAAACTCTCCTGCTCCATCATCCTAATGAGTTGTTATTCTGGGTGATTCTTTATCACTTATTCATTTATTATCTCAATTATTCATTTATTCAACACACACTCAGGGACTTCCTGTTGTGTGTTGGTCTCCAAAGACCCACAGACATAGCACTCACATGAAGGATTAGCTATGTATAGACAAGTTAAATAGATAATTGGGTAGAGAGAATAGAATTTAAAATATCATATAGATTACAGTACTATTTTATGTAAGTTGGTAAGACGGATATAGATATATCTATCTAGCTCTCTGTAATCTATAGTATTGAATGGTTACCATGTTTCAGGCATTGAGCGATTGCTCTAATAAGTTATTTAATTTCATCCTCAAAACACTTTAAAACATAATAATCATGTCCCTATTTTACAGCTGAAGAAACTGAAGGTAGGAAAGAGAAGAGAGAAGGAAAAGGAAGACTCAGAGGGGCAGGATGAGAAGAGAGCAAAGAGGAAGGAGGGAAAGAGGAGTGAAAGAAGGCGGACATGAGGGGGAAAAGAGGAAAAATGAGCATTCCGGACCATCTCTGTTGAAATTAAACAAGGTAGGTTTTCTACCACAAGCAGAAAAAATTTGCTGCTTTGCATTTAAATAAAAATGTAAAAAGTCTCTTCAGTTAATTTTCTACTCAGTGGCGTATTTATAGTATTTTACATGGAATGTGCCATTCTTCCCAGCAGCCTAACAACAGTATAGTAACCTGGGATATTGACTAGTACCTGAGAGAAAAAACTCTTTAGAAATTGATTTCTGAGAAAATTTTCCTTCTCTATATATGATTTAGCATTTTGATTAGAGATCTAAAATAAGTAATTCTGAACAGAGATGTAAAATCGTCTCACAATGCAGACTCCATACCATGTCCTGTTTTCTCTGAACAAATATTGGGAGGCGTGTTTACTGCAGTTCATCGTTTCCATGAGGGTAGGATGGGATGGGAAGGACTTTGATTGCAAGCAGAGGGATTTTATGTGGATGTTCAGGAGAATTCCCAGCCAGAAGATGCAAGGTCACCTGTGAAAGGGCCTTTGGTGCCCAAACCCAGGGTCCTAATTTTATAGGAAAAGGAAGCTGAGGTCCAGAGGGCTAAGTCACATGTTAGTACTCTTCTGAGGAGGTTTCCCAGGAGAGGGTGGGCAGTGGGTCACCTGTGATGACACTGATTTGTATAAAGTTCCTTCAGGAGACAAGAGGAGTGACTGGAAGGCGCCTTAAGGGTCCTTCTTCCACTTGTGGGATTTTGAGATTCCTTCTGGGAGTTCGTCTCTTTAGCTCTCCTCAGCTAGCTTTTGGTGGTGAGAAAGAAGGGGGAGGAAGGAGGAAGGAGAGAAAAAGAGGAGAGGAAAGAAGAAAAATTTTAAAAAGAGAGATGGGAAATAACTAGAATTGATTACATGGTCAATCCCTTAATAAATATTCAATACTCTGATAAACATTTTGTGAGGATCACCTCACTTAATCCTTTCAACCACCAAAGAGGTAGACATGATGGTTGCCACTCTACTGATGAGGAAACCAAGACACAGAGAGGTTAAGAAACTGACCCAAGGTCACATAGCTGGTAAGTGACACAGCTGATTGACCCAGGTAGTTCCAGAGCTCAAACACTAAAAAGAGAAAGAGAAATAAGGGAGAGAAGAGGGAAGGAGGGGAGGGAAACACAGGAAGGAAAGAGGAAGAGAGAAGAGGGAAAAGAGAGGAGAGACAAAGATATGAGAAAGGAAAAGAGAGAAATAATAAAAAGACAAAGAGAGGAGACAGAGGAGAGTCCTGTGTGGTTGCGGCTTAAGAGAAGAGTGAGCAGTCCATGATCTCCGATCCTGTGGTGTCTGGCCAAGTCCCCACTTGTTGGTGGCTCGTCAGCTCCAAGATCACTTTGCTTTCCAGTTGGAAGCCTCTAGACTTCCTGGTGAAATTACAATGACCATCTCCTCATTGAAGTCAGCATTATTAGATGCGTGTCTATAACAGTCTCCTGAAAAAGGCAGGTTTTTAATGCATAAATTTAAATCCCTGCCTTGTTCTTACATTTTTACAAACCAGTGAGTATCTCAGGTTGGACAAAATCATTCTGTAGCTCTGCTTAAAAGCAGCTCTGTCTCATGGAAAGTCCTTCAAAAGACAATGTGCTGGGGTAGAGAATGGAGAAGGAATAACTCCTTATGAAGATTCTTGCAGAAGTTAGGTTTTAACTTGGATGAAATTCTGCTACTTCACTTCATAAAAATTAAAAAAAAATACTTCCGGCATTTATCTTCAAGCCTGTAGATCTTTGTACATGCCGTCCCCTCTCTGAGCATCCCTCACCTCCTTTATTTCTGGACTTTGCCTGTTTGTCTTTCCTCGGGAAAATCATCCAGGAGGCTTGATCTTCCCTATTTTCCCAGACTTTGTGTACACCAAAATCGTGACAGCTACACACACATAAATCGTTGATGAGTTATACAATATTTGATGACTCCCTTTTGAATTTGACCAAAAAATTTTAAGTGCTGACAGTCTTTGTCAATTGAGAAATGATAATGAGGGGTGGGTCTCATGTAAACACAAGTAGAATTTATCAACAATCTGTTAGAAACCCGAGTCTGATGAATAGATTTGATGTTGAATGGCAGAAAGTAACGACTTGAACTTAGGTTGTGTTTTTTAATGTCCTATCATAATAGGGATCGTTTTTGAATGACTGCTGTATAGAGACACCCAGATTGTGCCCTGAGCAGCTCCCGGGACAGTCATGCACATGGAGTTTACCTGTGAGGCACTCCAAGGCTGTGCTATTGCATGGACATACACGCATGTCCATACAACATGGACAACTGTATTGTCAGTCCTGGGTAAGCACCTACCATGTGCCAGACATGCACATTCTGCATCCCTAAGCCTCATAACAACTCTATGAGATAGAAATAACTTGGCCAGACATACACAGTGACAAGTCTAAGGTTTGAATTAAGGTTTGTCTCATCCCCAAACCCATGCTGTTTTCATATATGGCAACGGCCGCCATTTAGGGCTTACTGTGTGCCAGGAACTCCTCTACGGCCTTACACCAACTGCCTCATTGAATCTCATGACTTGGAGGGAGAAAGTACCTTTCAGGGCTCCATCAGAGACGCAGAACCACCCAAGGTACACGTTTGCTGCAGAGATTGGAGCTGCCCAGCGTGGGAGCCGCTTGAGCAGTCTGCATGGCTTTCACATCTGTTGTCTGCGTCTGATGCCGGAGCTTCAAGTCCACAGGGCAGGCCGGGGGGTGGGGGTGGAGGTCGGATGTAAACTGAGGGTGAGCAAGGCCAAGCTTGGACCCACAAGAGGAACTGGAGCCTTGTGGGGCCCGCAGGGACCAGCTGGAATCAGGATCAGTTCTGGTTGCCTTTGACGTTGACGGATTGGGGGTCCTGCAGGACCTGGGGGCCTTTGCCATGGAGTTAGACACACACACCTGGCCCAGGAGTCAGGGAGGCTGAAGGAAGGTCTAAGGAGGTGGGAGCAGTGGCAGGTCCGGCGTGGCCTCGTGCAGTTGAGGTGAGCCAGCAGGTAAGCGACAACCTGTGTGAGCTACAGCATGGTTGCTGCTTCACTTCTGCCCTCCAGATCTCACACAAGAGATTGTCTCTTGTCACCTGCTCTAACTGAAAACACACAGGGAAGGCAGGGTATTCTGGGACCTATAGCTCAATCTAGCCAAGTCAACACATTACAAAGCCACCACCGGGGGTTACTATTACTTTCTTTATTTAGCAGATGAGAAAATTGAGGCACAGACAGGTTAAGCAAGATGTCCAAGGTCACGGAGTTAGCACACCATTTAGTCAGCTTTGGACCCTGGAGTAGCAGTATTGGCACAGAGAGACAGCCTCCCTTGACGTTGGGACCGTCCAAGAGACCTGAGAGGGTGGAACTAGCTGAGGGACAGCCCAAGGGCCAGAGTGCCTTCTCAGGTAGAGGAAGGAGGACAGCGAGCACGTGGACCTGATGACCTCCGGCCACAGAGGCCCCTGGTCACCTCTGAAGATGCAAGTATAGAGCTGGCTCCCAGGACAAGCTGGGGCAGGGCCACCAAGCACCAAAGCAGGTCTCCTGCCTGGATGCTGCAAACCTCCAGCCAAAGCTACTGTGCTACATGAGAAATCTCTTAACTCAGATGTCACCCTAGAGAAGAGGGGGAGGGTTCCGAACTGACTGGGTATTCACCCAAAGGGACCCAGTGAACCTAAAAATTACCGTTTAATCCAGAAGTGACTGAGTGTCAAGGTTACACAACATTCTGTTTTCGCTCCGCAGAATTATGCGGTCCATGTTTGAGAGCAGTGACATCTGCTCCAGGAATGATTAAGAGCAGGGCTGTGGGTGAAGACTGGGATTCATCTTCTCAGCAGCTCCCACCCCACCCTTTACTTACTGTAAAGCTTGAGTAAGTCATTCATTCATTCTGGGCCTTGGTTTCTTGGTTGGGAAAATCAGGGTGAAAATAGCCCCTTGCTTGTTACCGTGAGAATCCAGTGAGCTCCTCTGTGTACAATGCTTGGTGTCGTGGAGGCTGGTGTGCCACCGAAGCCCGGGTGGCACACTTACATTGTGTTCCAATGAGCTCTGCTCCTGCCACGCCAGCAGTCCTGCTGCAGTGGCTGGCAGATAGCCTCAATAATGCCCGTTATTATTACTTTAAGTCCTATTGCTGAGTTTATGTGTCATCACCTCCTCTGGAAAGTCCTCCCAGCGGTGCCTCCCTCCAGCCTGGGTGAAGGGCTTGTGAGCACCTGTGGGGCCCCCAGAGCCCTGCCTTTTGCCTCTCTCAACACACGTTGCCTGGTGACGAGATTCTGTGCTTGCCTCTCTGTCTAACCCACTAAACTGTGAGCTCCTTGAAGGCAAAGATTCTGCCTCTGGTTTGTCCTCAGGTCAAATACAACTCAGGGAACTTACGTGCATGGCTGAGTGAACACGGCAGTTACATAAAGAGTGGGCTTATGAGGCCGCAACTTCTGACATTACATCCAGTGACCTCCTCACATGTTTCTGAGTTTTGAAAAGGATAGAGAAGCAGGTGCTGAGACGGGGCAGCCAGCGGGAGAAGGGCCAAGGCAGGCAGCGTAGGCCTTTCCTATGGCTGCTGTAACAAACTACCACAAACTTGGTGTCTTCAAACAATGGAAATTTATTTTCTCACAGTTCTAGAGGTCAGAAGTCCAAAATCAGTATCACTGGGCTGAAATCAAGGTGTTGGCAGGGCCACACTCCCTCCAGAGAGGGAGGAGAGGAGCCACTCTTTGCCTCTTCCGGCTCTGGTGGCTGTGGCATTCCTTGGCTCACCATCATTCCAGTTTTCCAGGCCAGCATCGTCAGATCTCTCTCTGTTCCATCTTCATATGGCCTTCTCTTCTGTGTGTATCAAAAGTCCCCCTTGCTTTTCTCTTATAAGTACAGTTATGATCACAATTAAGGTCCATCCAGATAATCCAGCATAATCTCTCCATTTCAAGACCCTTTAACTTAATCACATCTGCAAAGACCCTTTTCCCAAAAAAGGTAACATTTTCAGGTTGCAGGGGGTAGGACCTAGATATCTTTGGGGACCATTCTTCAGCCTTTTACAGGTGGTAACAGGCGTCTTCTGTAGTATTACTTGCACTTTTTTTTTCCTGTTTCAGTGTGGAAGGAAGCAGTAATGACTCCATTCCCAGGAAATTTCCTGGTATCATGGCCTCCTGGGGCCCAGGGTGGGAAGTCCATGACTGCGACATTCCTCCCTGAGAAGCAGAGCTGCTTACCTGCCATCCATCAACCAACAAGTGCTTATTGTGCATCTCCATGCATGTGATATTCACGTGGATGTGTGCTGGGGATGTGAGGATGAACAAAACAAGGTGAGGACCCATCCAGAGAGCAAGTGGAAAGGAAGATAACGCTCAGAGGCATACACATGGTTCCTCTGCAATAAGTGCGTGACTCAAATCCCAGGACTGTCTGAAAGTCCAACTAAGTAGGAGTTTCATTGAAAATAGACCCTGGTCCATTACGAACAGTGCCCAGTGTCCCACTCCTCCTGCGGACGCTGCTGAGCACAGTCGATGAAGCAGTTCAAGTTGCCTTCAGCAACCCTCCACAGAAAACGCAAGTGAAGACCTCAGTTATTGGCACTTGTGTTTTTGCTAAACTAGAGCTCAGAATAGCATCTGCACAGGATGTGGGGACACATCTGATTTGTGTGGATATTTCTGGGCTAGTGCTGAATTAAGAGAAAAGAGTAGTAATTGATTTGGGGTGAGTATTTATATCTTCTCAATGTCTTATTTGTAACTTTCCCTGTAATCTATTTTCAAAGTGAATCTAGAATTGGTTTTGAAAATTATTGATGTATATTAAAACCATGCTAACATAAGTTTTGAAGATTTAATAGAACTCTATAAAATGATGAATATTACATGTATATTTCAAACATAAAAGCCTACTCGCAAATAAGCCCCTAATGGTATTTACTGTGGAAGAGCTTTTAGTGTTAGATGAGTGTGTTTTGGTCATGATCATGGAATTTTAGTTTCTAAAAATAACATTATGAGACAAACTCTTCTGTTATGAATATAAAAATTTCAGTCTGGGGGCCAGCCCTGTGGCATAGTGGTTAAGTTCGGTGGCCCAGGGTCATGGGTTTGGATTCTGGGTGTGGACCTACACCAGCCATGCTGAGGTGGCAACCCACATACAAAAAAAAAAAAAAAAAATGGGGGAAGATTGGCACAGACATTAGCTCAGGGCAAATCTTCCTCACCAAAACAAACATTCAATCTATCCCTGCTTCTCCTTGCTGAATTTCGCTCCTCAAGTACTGCTGCCTAAAAAGCTGCCCTTCACTTTGTGGTGCCTTTTCTCACTTCCTCAACAGCTTTCTCTGATGCATCCCCATGTCCAAGCAGGAGAGCACAGCAGTGCTTTTAAACATGAGAAATCTGCCTTATGCCTGCAGTTCACTATTGAACAACTATCCACCGTGCAAGAATATTTTTCAATTTGGAGCCTGGTACAACTGACTGGTGTTCATGGAATTGTATGTCAAAACTTAAGATGCCACTGGAGGGTTGGGGTGGTGGGGAAGGATGGGCTATTTGCACTGGCATCCCAGGCACAAAAGACAATCTGTCACAGAGACACAGTGAGAGGACCGAAAGCAGAAGATGTTCCTCATACCATTTTAAACTTGTATCCTGCTAGGGAAAATTATCCACGACTTAGAAACAAGGCAAAAAGGTTACTATGTAGCCTTTACTGTCATGGTGAAGCATTGCCTAACAAGCCTGCTAACGGGACAGCTGACTCGCTAGGGGAATGTAACGTGCTGTGCACGATTGATTAAGGTTCAGACGTTTACAATTCTGATGAGAATGTGGTGAATTTCTTTTCTGACTCTGAAACAAGATAGATGGACAGAGGTTAGGATTTCATTGATCTGTGGCATAGTCACCAGTTGGTATCTAATTTAGTAATCTTAGTTTAGCATTACTGTTTTTCCCTTTGACCATAAAATCCCAAATTTTCATATTCTCCTTTTGAACTGGTGTCATCCTTCTGTTTCCCCACTAAGGAGTCAAATAAAACTTTGGCACATGTTCACTATATATTGTGTGAAATCATTTTTAAGTTTTTTGAAAATTATATTTTCACATCTGAAATTATATATTTCACATCAGACCACACTGCCTATACTAAACTATGACCTAATACGTTTATAAATCTCTCAACACCCTTGTGAATGGCTCTATCACAAGGCGGTGTGTTTTTATTAACAGCATTAAATTCTTCAGTGTAAACACCGAAAAATGGCACAATTTTGTCTCTGTTTTAGCACTTTTTTAAAATTTTTAATATATCAGGAGTCTCAAAAAATAAAAGAGGACTCTATTGACTTCTGAGAAGCCCGGTTGATCATCACCTTCTGAATGTGCCAAAAAATGTGAGAGAGTCTCTCCTTGTTGCTAAATGGTCAACGGAATTTTAAAGACTTATTGAGCATTGAGAAACATTAACACAAATCCCCATTTTCTTTCCTGAAATAAGAACTTAAGGATGTCCCGAGAGGAAGGAAACCTTTCCCTTCGATTTTGTCTCCCTCACAGTCTGGGTACCATTAACACCTGACATCAAAGTCACAGGCCAAAAGCACGACCTTCCTCAAAGGAATTCTAGAGAAAATTACTTTTCAAAAATGACTGGTTATGGCCATGGAATTTTGGGGCCCAGAAGGTAGAGACCAGAGATTTAAGGCCAGCTTCCAGGGGTGCTCTTGATTGTACTGAACCGTGTGCCCCTGGCAGCGCCCCCAGCTCTGGATCGGGGCTCATGAGATTCACAAGTCTAGCACGTCCAAAGCTGGACTCATCGTGCTCTTTTTCTTGTCTTCTCCATCTCAGTCAGTAGCCTCTATTTTCTCATGACAAACATTAAAGTCAATCTTAAAATACTCTGCTCTTCTGATGCAGCCTGCCAAACCCCGATGATTCTACTACCTGCATATCTCTTGAATTCATCCCCACATCCTCATGTCCATTGCCTCCAGCTAAAGTAAGACAACATTATTTCTCCCCTGAGACTGCCACAGTTTCCTAACAATCTACCTGCATCAATCTTTACCTTCCTCCAATTTTGGTAAATACAAATTAATAACCATTTGTAGGGGAGGAAGAAATTTTCCTCTACCTTTCTAGGTTCTTCTGACTGGTCTAAGAATTAAATTGACATGAGACAGACGAACAGGAGAAAGTCAAGCTAAGTTTAATAACGTGTGTACATGAGAGAAACCCAGGAAAACCGAGTAACTAGCCAAAATGGCCAAAGCCACCACCTTAAATACCATCTTCAGCTAAAGACAAAGGAGGATGTTGGGAGTAGTGTTTTGGGACTTAAAAGGGGAGGAAGGAAATTCACATGGAGATGGAAAAGCAAATGTTTGGTAAACAAATGTTTGCTGTGGTTTGCAGAGACAATAGGACATGCAGAGGACTTTGATCAAAGGGGCCTTGCTAGGTTCCTCCCTGTCCACCACACCTAGTTCCTATTATACTGTAGTTATCCATGGTGATAGCTCCTTCCCGGAACAGGTCTTCTATCTCATATTCTTTTAGGCAGTTAGGGGAAAGGTCAAAGTTTCTTCCTGAGTCTTTTGTTCTCAAAAATAATCAGCTGCAAATAATCAAACCAAAGGGACACATTTTGGGGTAGCAAATTCTGCTCCTTTACACATTCATCAGCTCCTTGCTCCTTTAGAGTGAAGCCAATCTGTAGATTCCTACCAGTCTCCGAATGACGTACGCTCACTGATCTCTCCAGGTTCCGCCCGTGCTCCTCTTCCCTTTGCTCTCTCACCTCCAGCTGCAATGACTTTCTATCAGTTCCTTGATTATTCCAGGCTCTGTACTGCTCCAGGGCCTTTTTACACTTTGTTCCCTCTGCTGAGAACACTCTCTTCCCTCCCTTCCCCCTTAGGGATGAATTCCTGACCTCCTAGGCTGGGTTAGAACCGCTTGTTACAAGTTCTCCTCTCACTTCCTATTTCTCTATCAAACCATTTACCACAATTGGAAATGTAGCGCTAGCATCTTAGTATTTGAATATTCAATGTGTCGTTGATATGTGGAAATATATAGTTTTCCCCTTTCTTCCTCTTTTTGTGTGTTTGTTGTTAAAAGAATCATTTTATCCATCCTTCATGCAAAGGAGAGTCTTTCCAGGTCACAGAGAAAATGTACCTCCTTCCCCCCACTCTTTCCACTGCATGCAGACCAGGTAATTCTAATTCTTTCTAAAGACCAAGAGCATCCTACCCTTGAGAGAAGGGAAACATATTTCCTATTGGAAATGTTTGGGAGTAGACCTAATAGGGACCCAAGCTTCTCCTTATGGGCAAGGTTCTATTGGAAGAGACATAGGGGTTTTGAGCTAAAACATGAAGAGGCAGAGGGTGGGACTTAGGACACCTGGGGCAGGGGCAGGTTGGTGATAAGAAGGAGAGGCTTCTGGATTCGGAGCACTCCACATGAACTCCACATGTGGGGCCTGATCCAGATTAGTTCTCTGTGGGTGGATCTGCCGCTAGGAGGTGTCTGTCAAGTGGACTGAGATAAGGGCCACTGGGAGAGCAGCAAGCCCACCAGGCAGCCTTCATGCAAGTGGTGACTCCAAGTCACCTGCACCTAGACCACTGTCCATTCCCGCTGTGAGGAGAGCTCCAGGGCATCTGTGAACCTGAGGGCATCTCTGGAACCCTGTTGGGACTAAGGAGGAGTCAGACTTCTACAGAGTCACCTGAGACTCTGGAGCACCCAAGCTGATCTAGAGCTCATCTTGCATAATTCAGTCAAGTTGCATTTAAGAACCTACATGTCTTCCCCTCCTCCCTGCCCCCCAGTGGAATGTGACTTCCAAGAGAGCCAGGACTTCTCCCGATCACTACTGTATGCCCATATCTGACAGCAATTGGACAAAATTCTTGTTAAAGTCCTTACTGGGAAAATGGGGAGATTGGGTCACATATGTGGTTTTTAGGATGATTTTAGCCTCAGAAGTGCTGTTAATTTAAAAAGAATCTGACTTAGAATGCCAGTATGAATGTTGGTTAAAAATGAGTGTGCTCCAGGGCTGGCCTAGTGGGATAGTGGTTAAGTTCGTGTGCTCCACTGTGGTGGCCCCGGGTTCGCAGGTTCGGATCCCGGGTGTGGACCTATGCACCACTTATCAAGCCATGCTGTGTCAGGCGTCCCACATAAAGTAGAGGAAGAT
The DNA here is from genome assembly GCA_031878705.1 of Tapirus indicus. Lineage (NCBI taxonomy): Eukaryota > Metazoa > Chordata > Mammalia > Perissodactyla > Tapiridae > Tapirus > Tapirus indicus. Next base: position 43,186,050 of record CM062927.1, read on the forward strand.
GGGCACAGATATTAGCCCAGGGCTGATCTTCCTCACACACACACACACACACAAAGTGAGGGTGCTCTGGCTGAGTCAGGAATAGGGATTTGGCCCTCAGCATCTCAGTAAACTCCTAACTCCCTTGCTCCTTCCTCAAGTCACCCCACTCTTGGTGCCTTGGAACATCACCCAATACCCCCAGGACTGGATCATCTATTGATGAGTCTGCTCTTCAGTTGCCTAAAGCATTCCAGTTACAACATGCTTTCCCATACATTATTCTCACTAAGTTAGTGACCTCAAAATGCATCCTGTTCTCAGACTCTGAAATTAGTGTGGCCTGACAGCGAGCTAAGAAAATTGTAAGCTATGAGTCTTAAGGATGAGACTATTACTTGATGCCCGAGGCTGGAATTCCTGACCTGGAAAACAGCTGCCTTAGCACACTGTGATGAGCTGATTCTGGTATTTCAATGAAATAAGGAAAGGTTGCCCATGGCTGTGGGCCTGCCTCACACTCTCCACGAGGTCAGAAAAGGTGAACCTAGCCAACTGCTGCTTTGGACGGGGGGGTCTGTCTGGCTTCTTTGACTAGCTATTGTGTTAGACATCCTCACCTCATCTTAAATCCCCAGCCTTCACTTATATCTCAAGAATGAGTGTGGGAACCCCATTCTGCCAAGTCTAGGCTCTGTCTGCATACTTTCTACTGTCTTAATCAAACCCACTGTCTGCCACATCTGTATGGGCCCCAAGCAAACCCTGCTGTACTCCAACAAGACCTGTCACCAAGACCTGTCATTACTCTGCTCTTTTACTTACTCTTAATCACTGACTTTCAGACTTAGGGAACTGTCCCCCCTCAGTATAAATGACATTGTTTAGCTTGCGTTTCCTAACATGCTGGGGCCAGATTTTCATCATAAGGCCAGCCCCTTATGACAGATATGCAAGTTAGGTTAGATCCAAGGGCCCCTGATCTGTAAGAAATTAAGGGAGATTAGAGCCAATCACTTGTTGTAGGAGAATACATTTATGTTGAAAATATGACTCAGGGCTCTAGGGTGGGCAATTTCGCCAACATCGTCTCCCCCTCACACCCGATTGAGAGCAGTGCCTGGACCCTGCAGTTCTAAAATCCATACATGCTTAGAAAGAGGCCCCAATTCCCCAAACCGTAAGAAAAACCAGCACCCACATCTTCATAGGCAAAAATGGTTATGATTTTAGTCCTCAATTTAATATTTGATGCATGCTTGACAAAATATCCTCTGTGCTTTTTTATTGAAAACAATTATATTGCTCTCTTGCTGCACTCTGGAAATATTTCTGTCTGACAACAGATATAATTTGACTGACCTCCATGAGAACAATTCCTGTAGACCCTAACCACTCTGCTTGAAAACTATGACCCCTTCATTCTCTTAGAGGGGGAATACTGTCTCAGCCAACCTCTTGGAGCCATTCCCTGACAAATTTGCCTTCCCTGTCTTCCCCACTCGAGCCCCTGTCTAGATGATTACCCCATCACACTAATGGAGAAATTCAGGTTTGCAGCTGGTAAACTGTGAAGCCAGTAATTGAACTCACATCTGCCAGTTTCCAAAGGATATGTTTTTTGCAATCTCCTGGAGTGGATTATCTATAAAACCCTTTCTCCACCAAGATTCCATCCATTTTTATTTTTTCTTCTCCATTTATTTCAGTCCATCTACCTACTTCCCAAACCCTCCCCATATCACCTTCACATTGAGCCACTTTTTTTTTCTCCTTCCATTCCTATTTTGCAAAGGCAGGAACAAGCCACAGAAAAAGAAAAATTGATTAGAGAGAGGGTTGAAATGTAAACATAATGGTCTTTCTTCTCCATCACTTGTGCTAGATATTAGAGGGCACCAGGAGCTTTCTAAACAAGTACCCTCATCTAAATTGTTCCTCATAAAAAAATTTCCTAATTCCCTGGGGGAACGTTACTGTTTTGGGGACTACTACTCCACATTAGGTTTCTTTTACAATAAAACCTCATTAAATTTGGCTCAAGTCGCTGAGAAAGTGCTATCATGTCCCTGCATTGGGGGAAATGGAGAAATGACCTTTTTTTTGCTTTGGCATCTATGAAGAACTAATATGCTAAGTAAGTAATAGCGTAAACAAGGGACATATTTGACCTACTTTAAAGAACAAGTATTTAAAGAACCACTTCGTTTATGTGTTAACACATTGCTTCTCAAACATCTGTCATTTGTACAATATGCTCAACATTTTACCAAATCTTGAACCACATATACTGCTGCATTAATACTTTTCTTTATATCTACTCTCTCACTTTTAGATAATAAATAAATATACTTATAAAGGAAACTTCATATCACCAGATAGATGGAAAGCAAGACTTTGCTCATGAATAAAAGCTACTAGTAAACAATGATTCAAAGGAAACAGTGTAAATTACCAACTTCTGGCTACATTGCCTGCTGAAGGCTCCCAGCCTGAGGCCTATTTTCTCTCTCTCTCTTCTTTTTTTTTTTTTAAAGAGAGACTGGTAAAAGAAAGTGTTAGATCAAATAATCATCCTGCATTGGGTCTTCCTCCTTTAGGGAATAGAATATATTAAGGGAATTGCAAATGGAATAACTTGTTGCTATGCAATTTTATATTATTTAATACACTATGCCCTTAAAACCCCAAATAATCTTTCATACTATGAGTGGTCTGCTTCCCTCACCCTGAGGAACCCCGTAAGTCTCACTCACTCATTTATTCACTCACATTCTCTCTATAAGCAGAATCATCAGACTTGTAAATATTTTATATCCAGTGAATTTCTAAACTTGAATGTCACAAAACTTCATTCCTTTAAAATACTCCATAATTCAGATTCTCACTACTTTGCAGTGATCTTCTGAGACTTCTTGTTCCTTCTAATCAGCCCATATTAGTTCTATGTTTCAATATAATCAGAAGCCAAAGAAGTTTTGGTGCCTTTCCTGACACAGTTCTGAACTGTGCTGCCCCACTGAGAAACAAAGCGGGAGCTCATGGTGCAACTGCCCTGCATTGTCACTCCACACTGGTCATTCCACGCTAACCCTCAGTCACTGGGATCATCGCAACAATGACCACAATCTCCAGAGTGATTTCCTCCTTCTGGAAGCCTCTCTCATTCATTTTAAAGGAGCCCAGCATGCCTCCTACTAGTGATGTCAGATTTCCTTTGCACCCACCTGCTACTAATGATGAAAGTGGTTGCTGGGCAGATTCTGCAGGGTGACATGGAGAGCAATGAATGACAATTTAGAGAATGCACTATATGGGTAGGATTCCAGTTTTACCAAGCAAAAGTGAAAATAAGCCTGCATGTACATGTGAAATAATGGTGAGCTTTTAAGTACTGTTACTTAGATGTGCTTATTTTCTGTAAGTAATTGAATCTCTCTCCTGAATCTCTGAGTCTTTAGAGAGTGGGAAACTTAAACTTGCCAATTAATGGATTTTGTGATACCCCAGTATAAAGCCAATTTAGCATGGTCTCTTCGGGAGTAACTAGACTGTGAATTCAAAGTCTAACTCTCTCCCTCCTTCTTCCAAGATGGTGTCTGGTGAGGTTATTGCTGGAGATGCTGACTGATGATGGGATAGTGAGCAGTGGTGGCCCATCTGGGTGTTGTCCTTCTCCACTGGGGTCTTGGGAGGAGCTTTGTCCCACTTATTACCGAAAACAAGCTTGGTCTCTACTGAAGTCCCTGCTCTAAGGGAAGCTCCATGAAGACAAGGACTTGGTCTGTTTGACTCGTTGCTGCCTGCCCAGTACCTAGAGCTGTGTCAGGCACACCAGTGGTGCATGAGAATCACTTCTTGAATGAATGCATGAGTGTAGCTGCTTCCTCCCATCCTGCTGACCTTCAGCTACACTGTTACCATTGAGGCTCCAACCTTGGTGGCCTACCTGCCCAGTCCCCAGGCCTGTGCCAGCCTGCAAGCCTCTCAGTATCCCCCATCACCTTGGGGGCCCACAGAGAAATTTCCCTCTTCCTGGCAGACTCAGACCCACAACCATGTAGAGAAAAGGACTCTGGAGAGTGTATCTTCTGGGTCCCTTCTATAGTGCAGAGAAGAGCTCAGAAGGGCAGAGTGGTGGTGCTGGTCAATAAGCAACAACCCAGTAAACTTACTTAAACATTTGGGAAAACTTTTCTCTCTCTCCAAAGACTATTGTCTTTCCACGGGTTCAGAGATGCTATTTTTGTGTATCAGAAGGAGATCACTGACCTGGTTCTTCTAGTTCCTCCTGTAAGAAACATAACTCTCCCTAAGGCAGACTCAGGCCTCTAACAGAAAAGGAGATTCATTGTATTGAAGGCAGCGCAAGAAAGAAAGACAATATGTTTCCAAGTGTATTAGCAAACAACTTGTGTATCTGGGTATATAATTTTGATGAATACAGAGAAAGGTTTGAGAGAGTAAATACTAGATTATTAACATTTGTTTTTGGGTTTGGGCAGAGTGAGTGGGCTTAGTGGAGGGGAATGTTATTTGTACCTTATTGGTGTGTACATCTTTATCGTTCGAATGGCTACAATGAACATTGTTGCTTTCAAAATCAAAATCTTGATAGATTCAAAAGTGTTATGAAGAGTAAAATGATAAAATAAGCTGTTGAACCTTCCTCAGGGTTGTGTGTCTGTGTGTTTACATGTTTGCTCTGAAGAATCCCTCTGGTGTGTGAGGATCCCTGGGCAATGAAACCCCTACGGCCCGGGCCCCAGCCCAGACCAACTGACACGATTGTCTGGGGTGGGGCGCAGGGTAATCTGCGTGCACAGTGCGCACTGAGAACCACACTCCAGCATTATGGGCAGTCACAGTGATGTCCTGTGAAGAAGTCCTCCTGTGGACGCAAACTGGAGGGAGAAACACTGAGACCGAGCCCTGTGACCTCTTCACTCTGCTGCGCTCAAAGCGGGGCTACAGACATATCCCTTGGGCCACTGATAAGCAACACATGGCCAGGACTGCCCACGTTCTGTGCAAGTAGTTAATTCCTTTTACAAACATTTATCAGATACCTACTCAGTGTATGGGCAACACCCATAGCCTGGATCCTGTGGAATGTCCATCTCAGGCCTCAGGCGGTTATGAGGGGGTGACAGCGTGTGCTGAGGTCTCTGAAGAAGCTGGGGTCCATTTGCAAGCGGCCTCAAGGAGTCTCCTGGATAGAGTTTAGAGGCACACAAATTTGGAGCATGGGCTAGAGACAGTTCTGTCACTGTGTGTTCTGCAGCCCAACTGGAGGAGGATGCAATGAAAACTGAGCCAAGAATTAGAGAGCCATTTTATCAGAATCTCAGTAAGATCCTAGAATTGCAAGGACCCAGCAACACTGACACCAGCATCTTCAGTAATAAAAGGAAATAGGGACAGTGGCTTTGAAACTGTAAACAGTTGGCTTGGGATGGCTTATGACAGCAAGGGCCGTTAATAGCAGCCCCTTGGAGGAAATCAGTGGCTATGCTGTCGGGGCTGAGTGACTCGGATATGGGTTCCTTTGATGTTGGCATCGTCACCTGTGCATCAGCAGCCTCTGGTGCATCCCAGGGACAGGAAGCACTGGCACGCTTACCTGCAGTCAGAGGAGCTGGTCCAAGGAGTATATGTGAGACACTACCTGGGAACCTTCCAGAAGTATTTGTCAGGAATTTGAGGTGGGAACAGAGCTAGAAGAATACTGTTTGATTCATCATTAGTCTGATTCAGTCTCGGGCCTCCCTCCGAAAAACAAGAAACATTGCCCAAAGAACCAATTGCCCTTCAGCAGCACAGCACTCTGAGCACTAAAACAGACACAACTGGAGGACCCGGGAGAGCAGGCAGGCAGGCTGAGTGTCGGGGGGCTTCACTGAGGAGGGGAGAAGTCTGCCCAGGTGGGCCCACATGGACACAGGTGTTTTGGTGGGAAATGTTTTGAGTCTGTCACAACCCACCACTCCTCAAGGATATCAAGGAATCCTCAGACAGGGCCTGATCTCTTGGAATTCACCAGTTAGCCTGCATGTCTGTGTGCCCCTTGGCCAGTGGAGGATCCTGGGTTTGTGTGTTGTCTGAGAGTGTGTTTGTGGTTTCATCTGAGTAGAATTTCCAGTTACCAACTTGTGCCAACAAGAAAAGAATTTGTCACCAGCTACACTCCAAGCATGAGGTACAAGGCCCCAAATATTTATGAAAGAGATCCAATGTTTCTTCTAGTTCCGCCCCCCCCCCCTTTTCCAATGTCATTGTTTGGTTCTCGGTGTTTTTCTGTTTTGTGATGGGACCATTTCTTTCAGGCTCTGTGTCTTCTGTCAGTAGGGGAAGGCCAGCTTGTGGGGTTTATGTTATAGATTTTTTTTGGTAAAAAACAAATGAAGTAAATGTGATTATGCTCAGAAGAGCAAAGAATCACTCCACGGCCACATTTTTGTGAGTTCTGCAATCTTATATTTCAACTCCTCTGAATGAAAATTCAGAGCTAAAGGGAAAAACCCAAAGATATCAATTTACCTTTTATCTCTGCTTCAGCACACTCAGTGATCCTTAAAGCTAGAAAGAAACTGGGGCACCATTTGCCAAGACATATGTTTAAAATATAGATATATTTCAATAAGATTTAAGTATGTTTAAAACACGTAATCTACGTTTTTCTGAGGTATATTTAAAAATGAATAAATAATGAAACAGGGCTGTAAAAACAAGTCTATTTTACACATTCCATTTAACAAATAGAAGTTTTATGTGAAAACAATGTAATTATGCTATTCACAAAAATTTTTCAGAATTTACCAAAAATATTAATTTATCATGAAAAGAGAAATGAGGTCTGGGAATAAGACCTAAGATCAGGCAGATGATCAGAGTTGTACAATAAGCATCTCCTTTCATTCCTTTTTATGCTTCTTTAGGACTCTTTGTATAACCTCATTTGAGGTCTCTGGTGGACATGAAGTGCCATCCAAATGGCCCTCTGGGCCACCATCCAGGCCTTGCTCTGCCACTGGGGCCAGCTTTGTGCATGTGGCAACGGCCAAGAGAAAGACCTGTGCTTTTCACTCAACTTGCTTTCTCTTCTTGCAATGGCTTGATATCAGTGGACATGGCACAAGAGGCCCTGCCTTCCCTACTCTGGCCTCCTGCCTGCAGAGTCCAGTGGGCTTCACTTGAGCTGTTGTGGTTCACAGATTCTAACTCTTTCTCCCTTATACCATACGTGTTCTTCTCCTTAAGAATCTATGCAAAGTGGTGAAGGGAAGCAAGACACAAATTTACCCTGACATCGGAACATGATACAATTGGCATGGGCCCCTGGCCTAAAAAAACCCAAGGGAATAAGGAGGGATGAATTTTACCTCAGGTTGAAACAACCTCCAGCATGCCGCACTCCCTCCCCATCGACTGCTTCATCAGATGCAGACGTAGTGTCTTAGGGGTATAGACGTAGTGTCTATTTTGGTGTACCCCTTCTTAGGGGTACAGACATAGGAATGGAATTGCTGGTCTCAAGGTGCACGAATGTTCGACATTAGTAGACTTGTTCTGAATTGTTCTTCAAAGTGGTTGTGTCATTAACATTCCTACCAGCAAGATATCAGAGTACTTGAATCTAGAAAGTGAGGACCTGCCTGGCTTCTCCCGGTAGAGCAATGTAGTCCGTCCATCACTGGAGGTGAGACACTTTGCCTAGTTTATAGGGTGACTGTGATAGGAAATGGAAAACAATTAATATGATTCATTTATTCCACAAATATTCTTGAGCACCCACGACATGCCCTGCACTGTGGGAAGTGCTGGGATACACAAGGGAGCCCCGCCTTCCTGGAGCTGACCATGCTTGTATTACACGGCTCCTTTGCGCAGGGAGTTTATTGCCTATTATTCTCATTTAATTATTGCCATAGCCATTTGAAGTAGATATTGCCTACTCCATTTTACACATGAGGAAACTGAGGCACAGAAAGGGTGCATAACTAAGAGTTGGGATGGATTGGAATCCAGGCATGACTGCAAATGTCCCCTCCATTCCCCGATTTGGTCCTTCCCCACTGGTTTTCTGAGTGCCCCTGCCCAGGCAGAGGAAGCCAGTCTGCAAGCCTGACACACGGGGATCCCTCATGAATGGGAGCGCAGGGCAGTGCGCCTGCCCGTCAGACTGAGGTGCCCGGGAATCCCCAGGAGGAAATGGTGCTTTAAGCTCTAAGAGCTGGAAATACTTTGAAACTCTTGGGAAGCGTTCTTGTGTCTTCTCCCCTGCTTTCTTCCTGCGTCTTTCAGGAGAACTCATGTTGGTTACCGCTGTCTGGGTTATGGTCTCTGAGAAGCAATGGGCGCTCCTACCCCACAGAGACGGGAAACTAGGCAGGTGCTGAATAATATTGAGTTCTAAAGAGCTGGAGTCTTGAGGGTATTTTTTTCCCACAACATCTTGAAAGTATCTTCTCTGTGTCAGCTACATATTCTAATCCTAACAGAAAGATCTTGATATCTGGAATACACAATGTGCCTTTTTCCCTCAGCAAGGTGTATAGTTAATTCCCTATGTTCTCAAATAAAATGGTGGAAGAGAAAGTGTCTCAGGATCCCCTGAGGTCCCAGGCACACAATAAGCACATTTCTCTTTTCATCTTCAGAAGCCATCACTGCACACCCCTGCCTGCAGGAGAATGAGTGGCTAGGATTTCTTTCCATTGTTTTCCCAAAGAAAGAGTGAATGAAGTCATTGAGCCATCTGGTCGACCTTTAGCAGTCATTTACCATATTCATTTATTATATCTATGAGTAAACTGTAATAACAAGCAAAGAGCTAGCCACAGGAATAAGAATCCTGGGAAAAGTTTAAGTGTTAAAAGGTTAAAATTTATAAAAGGAGGAAACAGGAAAAGGGACTATCTGCCTCCTTTCACCTCACCCTCCCCTCAGTTCACCTGTTTCTCACTATCTGTCCTGGTTCTTACTCCTGTCTCCTCATGGTGACAGGTGGTTTTCACACCTCCCCACCCTGGGGGAAGGGGCAAAGAGGGCGTCAAATTCTTGGGGGGGGTCCCTTTCTCTAAAACCAAGCCTCTGCCTCTTAGAGGCTGAGAATCTGCCCTGAATTGGAGAATTTTAGACAGATAGATAGCTGGAATTGAAGGCACAGGTGGCCAGGCTCCTAAATCTCCATCCTCCCCCTCAACTCTCCATCATAGAGACCTAAATGGTTAATTAAAAACAAAAATCTGTCTCAAATTAGAGCAGGACACACAAAACCAACACACTCACTCATGGGAACTAGGGTAAATTTTTGCAGCAGAGTGAGCGAGGGGACAATCACTCCTTTCCAGTGTCTCTCCATCTCCTCTGAAGGTGTACTATGTCCATGTCTCCCAGGGATACCTATGTGCAGGCTATTAGGTCAGAGATGATCTGTAACCAGCCGAGGCCACCGTGACTCCGGATGTGAACGTGTGTGCAGGAGAGACACCTCAGAGTTACACTCTGCACCGTCATCTGGCTACACAGGTTCAGGAGCAGATCTAAAACCCCACACACCAGCCACCCTACCTGGGGTTGGGAGGGCACCTTCATTATCTTATCTCATTGGACTGCCCTCAAGGATTATTTTCAAACAGATTTTAAGAATCCTAATCTAGCTGTTAATTTAGCTTTTAGGCTTCCTTTCCTGAGGGAAATGACCTTTAGCACATGGAATTTGGGTGGGAGCTTTTGATTACTGCGTGCATTAAGTTTTATTAACCCAATTTCTTTCTTAGGGTGTGGGAAGAGAGGGAAATGGGAAGAAATTAAGACTTAATTAAATTAAGTAGTTGAGGTAGAGATTTTTAAGGCATGAAGCTTCTCTGGGCCACTCAAAACATGGAAGAAACTACCTGACTTACCTGCACACGAGGCTAACCCCGGGTTCTGCAGTTTTCTGGATAATAGTCTGTTTTCCCAGATGCCCAGAATTTTCCAATATGTCAAGTAGGAGATGTGCATATTTCTCATACTATATCTGATTTTTAAATATGAAGGAAGAAGGAAAGAAATTCAATTCATTAATTACTGTGATGGAGACTGTGACCCACTGCTCAACCACCCCTTTAACAAAAGAATTTTTGCTCCAGTTGCCAGGAGTCCTTTCAGCAGACAGCCTTCAGCCAGTAGTAATTTCAGGTCTCCTTCACCTGGAGAGAGCCTGGGTGCACAAAGTCACACCTCTTCCTGTGTTGTCCCACATCCACGTCTGGTCAGTGTGGCAGTATAAAAGCCTGGCCATCTCAGGCCACCTCCGACGGGCCATTCTAGCTTCAGAGCCCCTCTGGGATTGGCCAGGTAGCTCTTCTCCCCTGGCCAATATTTCTTTTTCACTGTCCCTTCCCCAGGTATTGACTCCAAGAACATACTCTAATAAGTTATCTTTTGTGCTAATCTTTATGACAGTCGATCCTAGGAATGGTCTGGCAAGTAGAGGCCAAGATAGGTTTGGGGGCTGGATCCCTCTCTTTCTTACTAGAAATGAAGGCCCATCACTAGTGGTAGGAGGAGTTCATGTAGCCCTTGCATGAGATGGCCAGAAAATTGTTAAATTTCACTGATGAAGATAGCATTAACCAGGATAACATTCACTGGCAGGATCTATGAGGACTTTGAGAAATTTGGGGAAAATATTAACTATAAGACAATATAAGTTGGTGGTTACTGCTAAGTTAAAAATCTAGGAAAAACTGAGAGCATCAATTTCCAGTGGAAAGTTTAGTGTGAAAACCATAGAACCTCTTTGGCATTTTACAGACATTCTCATGTCCTCGGGGGAAGGACAGGGAGATCTGAGACCAGGTCCAAGGCTTATTCTCCAGAGTAGCCCAACTCCAAAGAAGGGTAAGCTCTCAACCCTCACACTGGAGAGGGGGGCACCAGCATCATTGGTGGCTCTCTTCCATGGGCCAGACCTGATAGCGGGCAAGACTGTTACAGAGTTAGCGTCACTGGTAACAATGGGGATGGTAGGACCTTAAAACAATAAGGCCAAGTGGCCCTTTTTAACCATCAGAAGCCAGAGGAAAAGAATCATAATATTGAGTGCAAGGTTGGAAGGGCAGCAGGCCTTATCTGCAGAGAGTTATGGAGATGGTTAATGGGACATAGCATGCTCATGGAGCAAAAGAGGTGAGTGGCTAGTAAGGGTACTACTCAATTAAAGTATCAAGGATGGATGATAAGAAGTGACATTCCATCACATTTGCCATAATTTATGGATTAGAAGCAAATCACAGGTCCTGCCCACACTCAGGGGAAGAGATTGTACAGAGTATGAATATGGGTCCCACACTGGGTGACCTGAAAGGCTTCCAGCTTCAAGCGCCCACAGCAGGAAAGGGCTTTGCAGCAGGTCTATGGCGCAGTGCAGACAGCCCTTCTGTCTGGGCCGTAGGGCCTGCTAGATGCTATGATATTAGAGGATAAGTGCTGGGAAGAAAGGCCAGGTGGAGTTTAATATTTTGAGTATCATAATTTTATACAATATAATAATACTTTATTAATGTGATATCTTGATTGATCATGGAATTTTTCTAGTTCACTTCTCTACAAATTCATCCAAACTTAGCAACTTCATTTTCAATGATACAATTAAAGCCAGGTAGTTGCTCTTGGCAAATGTAAGACTAAAAATAATTTTTGATTTTGAGGGGATCTTTCTGCTGATGCACCATTACTGGAGCTCTTAAGAGGGTGTTACAGGCTGTGACAACATTGGGACAAATTTCTGATACATTATTTCAAAATAAGATTTTGGTACATCTGGAGTATGATTCTAAATCTTTTTCTAAAAAGATTTGACTCTTTTTACAAATCATTTTTAAGCCTGAGTTTAATTTTAAACATAAATTTATATGATAGCATTTTAGTGCTTTCTCTGACATTTCCTGTAACTTATGGAGTTTGTACAAGAAACCAAAAGTGACTTCATGATTTGTATATAATTCAAAATGCCTGTTATGTAGTCTATTGCTGTATCTTCAGTGACAGGAAAACATTAATTTAAAATGGCCTTTCTTGTTAGTAATTGATTCATTGGAAAGTTCAATGAGAATACTGTTCTTTCCTACTGGATGCAACAATTTTTAAATTTAATTTCTATTTCTTTTCTTTTTTTTTTTTTTTTTGTGAGGAAGACCAGCCCTGAGCTAACATCCATTGCCAATCCTCCTCTTTTTGCTGAGGAAGACTGGCTCTGGGCTAACATCCGTGCCCATCTTCCTCTACTTTATATGGGACGCCACCACAGCATGGCTGACAAGCAGTGCATCGGCGGGCGCCAGGGATCTGAACCGGCAAACCCCGGGCTGCCAAGCGCGAACTAAACTGCTGCGCCACTGGGCTGGCCCCTAATTTCTATTTCTAAGCCTGTGGATATTTGCTTTCCAATCTTGCATCAAGTTTCAAAACCAGAGATTTTTAACTCTTTGAAGAATTCTAGTAACTTCCTGATATGCTTTATTGAAATGTCCATGTGTATGCTTTCATTTGTAATAGTTCACTGAAAAAGTTTCCTAGCTGAGTGTAGGCACAGTCCCTGTCCCATGCCCAGACTGGAGAGCTGATATTTGGGCAGGCTCTGGGGATAGATGAGAAAGCTGGACTCTCTCCACAGGTCCCAGTATGGAAGTCCTGAGGTGTTCCTCCTTTCTCCGAGGGCTGTGGCTGTCACCACTGCTGCTGCTGCTTCTGCCGTCCCAGTCCAGGCAACTGCCGGGGTCTTCAGGGCCCTGAACCACCCCCGCCGCCGACCCTGGATATGCTTGTGTGCACTAGGGAGCCAGGCCAACTACTTGGCATGCATGCTGAACACTGCGTGCTGTGCCTGCTGACCTGAGTGCCTGTGTGCGCACGCTGTTACCTGGTTATCTCCCCTGCTCACATGCATGCTCCATTGGACTTCACTGAGAAAGCATAAGTTCAAAGATATGATCATTAAAAATTTCAAGATGGAATCCACAGAGTATTATAGCAAGCATGGGTCCTGTGGTTACATGCCCACGAAGCTAGCCCTGTTGGAAGAACTTGCTGAAAAAGTGAGTGTCACTGGATGTCCTGCATGCTGCTGGCTGCTACACAGTCATCGGAACAAGCAGGGAGAAGCATACAGGACCAAGAAGAGATGCCCCTTCCTCTTTCCATGTTCCTCCAGTGCCCTCTACTAACAAAGCTTAAAAACATGCCAGCTTTGTTAGTAGAGAGAAAATGTTTATAGGGTTCAGTTCCAGTATCCCAATGTAGGATAAAGAACAGGTTTAGAGGAATAATGTGCTGACCTCGGTCACTTTGGAGATGAGTAGAGTCTGTAAGACTAAAGGCAAATGGAACTGCACATAGCATTGTACTCTTGTTGATAGTTTTTTCCATGAGGGTATGAGTTAACAATTCTGAAACCTATACATGTATACTTGGATTGAACAATTAAGTAAATGGTGGGAGCCAGCTTTCATACTATTGGAGTGAGAGGTTACAGATAAACAAGAGGAGGAGGCTAGAATATTCTATGTGGTAATAGATTAAAGTTGTAGACATCACTATGAACCCATGTTTGACTTAATATAGACACACCCAGTTACATATAGAAGTATTTATAGACATGAATATATACGATGGTTAGTATACACACGTACACCTCCTCTGTCTGTCAGCTGAGAGGGAGGGCCCAGAAGCAACGACACCCTAACTGCAACAGGTTACACCTAGCACCCAGATCTTGGTTTCTAATAAGAAGGACCAGGATTCCTTGGAGAGATAGCTGATTCTGGGACTAGGGCAGGAAATACACAAGATGAGCCTGAAAGCAAGAAAGTGTTTAAGAAAAAAAAAGACAAAAAAACACTCCACAACGATGGCGGATGTCAAAGGATTCAGATGCCAACTAAACGAGTTCCGAATGGCCAGAGCTGGAGCAGTTTGAGCAACAAAATAAGTAATGTCGTACTGGATTATTGCCTAAAGTGTAAAATAAATATCTTTGAGTCCATTCTGATAGAAATAAACGATTGAATAAATTAATATGTGGGAGAGAATAGACAAAGCTCTCCTGTCAAAGAATTCTGAATAACTTATGTAGATATTCCTCTACCTTCAAGGTGGTAGAACATGGAAAAAGAATGAAAAAAAGGGTAACTGACCAAAGGAGAACGTGACAAACACCATTGCAAGCCAGGTGACGAGAGTGAGCATCAGCGTGATAAGTCACACCGACAGCACATGCCCTTTAAATGATGTGGCGAGAACAGCCCGCAGCTCTGTGGTCTTCCTCCCAAAAGCACATCACCCGATGATAAAAACCACAGACAAATACCAGTTAGGAACACTCTACATGATAACTGACCTCAAAACTGTCAAAGCCAGCAAAAACAAGGAAAGTCTGAGAAACTGTCACAACCAAGAGGACCCTAAGGAGACACGACGACTAGATGCAACGTGGGGTCCTGGATGGGATCCTGAGATAGAAAGGACGCTAGGGAAAAACTGAGGAAATCTGAAGAAAGAATGGACTTCAGTTAATACTGAAGTATCAATATTGGTTCATTAATTGTAACAAATGTACAGGATGAATGTAAAATGTTAACAATAGGGAAAACTGGGTGAGGGATATATAGGAATCCTTCGTTCCATCTTCACAATTATTCTGTAAATCGAAAACTGCTCTAAAATAAAAGTTTATTTAATAAAGAATGGATTTGAAGCTGAGAGGCTGAAACCCGATAAGTGGCACAACACGTTAATGTCCTTCAGAGAGTATCCACCCCGGAAAGAGGCACCAAAGGGTGAAGCAGACAAAATGCTTTGGTCCACTAACCTCAGCCAGCCTCTGTGGCCAGCCATCCCAGGAAAGGCACAAAGGGTGCATGTGAAATGGCCACAGTGCCAGTATGAAAGTTATGCATGGGCCTTTAGCATGTACTCCAAGGCTGATCTAGCTTTTGCCACTGCTGAATGTCCAGCCTGCCAATCATGGGGGCCAATAATGAATCCTTGTATGTCACCATGTCTCGAGGAGGCAAAATGGCCACTTGGAGTCAAGTTGTCAAGCTGACTACATTGGACTCCGTTCATGTTCCCAATCCTGCTTCCTTTCCTCCCCTTTGACAAGCGTTGATCCCCAAAGCACCCCTTAATAAATATCTTACATGCTGATCTCCATCCCAACATCTGCCTTTCAGGGAACTTAACTTGTGACAAGCAACTACTAAACATTGGGATCTATGCCAGGTGACTTACTTTTGTCATCTCTGTTATTCTTCACAACACCTTGTGAGATGTTTTGAATGGTGGGAACATTTAAGAGTTGGATCAGGGAGCCTCAGTGCTTAATTAATTTGCCCAGGGTTCTATCACTTTTAGGTCCAACTGGCTCCCAAGGCCATGTCTGGGAAGTGTACCCTGCTAGTTACAGCTGTTGCACACAAAAGAAAATGACACTAGTAATCATTTCCTACAATAGACCAGACATTGTGCTCAGCACTTGTACCTACACATCATTCCATTTTCATAGAAAGCCAATTAAAGAAGAGAGCGTTATCCCCACTTTTATACACATATAAAACTGAGGCTAAGGAACTTTCACAGGGTAAGAGGGAGAGTTGGTTCTGGGACCCAGGCCTGTCTGATTCTTAAGGCAGTGTGTTCTCCTATTGGTCAAGTTGCTTACTCTGTCCAAAATGGAGAGCCACCCGGGGAGAACACAAGACCGGAGGCCCTGAGATACTCATTTACCTAGAAATAGCCCAAAATATGCAATATTAACTGAAATATCTACCACAAAATTGGGTCAGAGGCGTCTCCCACCAGTCTCCTAAACTCTATGGTTACCTGTAAGGGTGCCTATATAATTTTTGATCCGAAGCATGACACTGTAGAGTGTCAAGGGACAATAGGGGTAAACCGGGATGGCCATGGGAAAAGAGATGAATACTCACACTGCTATTGGGAAAAAATGTTATGTTTCTTAGGTGCCATTCTTAGTTCATGCTTAGCCAATGGCTCAAACCAAACCACACTATAAGTTGGGTTTTAAGAGAGAGTGCTGCACAGTGATTCTCTGAATGGCCCAGCTTTAATGCATTAACTTTTCCTAAGCAGATTCAACCACGATCCTGGCCTCTTAATCACACAGCCACTTGAGTTCCACTCTGATATAAACACTGTGCATTTCCGATTTGTAGAATTGTTTTCCTTTAATTAAATGAAGGGGGGAGGTGTAGTTATTTTCAACTTTCTGCACAAATTACTACCCAGTAGAAACTGAATAATGTGTTGTAAGTAGTACTTATTCTGTTTATTGTACCATCTATTGATGTGTGTTGGACTTGTTCTATTTTGGAGGCACTGCCATGGTAACTGGGCTTCTGACAAAGGCCTGTGTCAGAGCAGAACTTGAACATGCAGAACTTCAGATAAGTGATGAAATAAAGAATCAACCTCAGCAGGCTCAGAAATAACAATTTGGAGGGTGTGCTTTGCTCCTGGGTGTATTTGCCCATAAAGTTGGGAAGTCCTGAGAGGCAGCTCATGGAATTTATTGGACATCAAACTGGTCCTGAGCAAAATGGAGAAAGAAAGTCTATTTTCAGTCTCTTAGCTCCCCTGTCAACATCTGTTGCTCTGCCTCTTGTTTCATTTTGGCCTTTGGGACAGGCTCACAGCTTTAGGCAGAAAGTACAAGCTGGTGTTCAGCCTTCAGGGAGCCAGGGTGGCTTTGAAGGACTGGCCTTGATCCCACAGACCTGAGATGTAGCCCCGACCCTGCCCTTCACTAGCTGAGAGGCTTACCTGAACTGGTATTCTGTTTCCCATTCCTACACTTGGATGCTCTGGAGGGCCCGAGAGCTCTAACCCTGTGCTCCTCTTGAAGCTGGTGCTGGGGATGATAGGGAGGAGTGCTGATTGACTCACCCTTCTCTGTAGATCCAGCAGATCCCAGTGTTTTCTCAGGGGATGGGCACCTAACCTACGTTGACTTTCTATAGTCCATGTCTACAAGGACTGAGGATGCTAGAAGGAAGCCCACAAGAGCAAAATTCCTTTCCCTGTAGGATTTCCCTTTGGATTTGGCTCAGAAACAGCAGTCTCATCACTTCTCAATTTCTCACTTCTGGGGAGTAACTGACAAACACAAGCAGTGACTAGATCCTGCTCTGCCCTCCTTCCCCTTCTCAGAATCCCTCAGCCTATCAGCCCAGGCTTGGTTTAATTCCTGAATTGGGCCCAGGAGTGGAAAGGAGCTCATGTGCCCAGGGGTGGCTATGGGCCCTCCACACAACTTGTCCTGGGAGTCAGAGCCAGTGTGGGCATTGTCTTTCTTCTCCTTTCCCACCAGAGTTTTAGTCATTGTTCATGGCTTCGTGAGATACGTCACTCAGGCTTGAGTTCCAGCGAGAAGTGAGATGGTCACAACCTCTTAGGAGACAACTCTCCTAAGAAGGACCAGAAAAAAAGGGCCTGGCAAGAATCTGTATAGTAAGCCATTGCCCCAGAGGGGAGGCTGATGGAAATGGGATCATCTGTGCAGACTTCCTGGCCCAAGGAAGAGAGACCCAGGACACAGATACACAGAAGAGGGAAAATGGAGGAATTTCCCTGCTTATTAAAGAAACAGCCTCTTACTTGGCTGAAATAAAATTTGAAAGATTATCTAGGAATCCCAGCTTCTCGTCTTAACCATCATTTCCTACGCCCGATATCTGATCTGAGAGGTGATTATAAACAGCACAGAAGGGGAGGCTTGGTGCCTCCCTCCTGTTCTTTCAATCAATGCTCTTGCAACAAAGCACTCTGTGTCTACCTCCTGATCCACCCCCCCAACACACGCATATCAGTCCTTGGCATTCCCACTGGCCCTCCCTTATCCCCAAGCCTTAGCCGGAAGGCTGGATGCTCTCAAGGGTTTCCAAAGTTGAGGGGCCATTAGGTCAGCAAAAGCAGATGTGGGTCCTGGATTTAGAGCAGATCCAGCTCTCCTCCACTCTCTCACCCTTTCATTTTCCTTTATTGATGATGGAAATCCCACATCTCTCTCTGATCCTACCTCTGTTTCTCTTTGCCCAAATATCCTTCTCTCATAAACAACAGAAACAACTACCTTTCCACTCAAAACAGCCTTCTCTCTTGGGATCCTGGGTATTTCCAGTTAGGGAGGTCAGCTATCCTGCTAACTCATACCTTCTTCCTTCATTTAATCAATTCTTACTCCAGTTGTCAAGTATATTTGTCAATGACACATTTGCTGGGGGGTGGGGGCGTGGAGCAGAGTTGGAGATCATGGAGGTGTTAGGACAACAGGTGTGGAAATCTGCTATAGCTAGAGTCTTTTTTAGGTTCCAAAAAAAGCTGAATAAGATGTCCAGTGAATGTAATCTTTTGATTTTTCTAGAGGACTGAGTTGAAAATCTAGGAAAGGGAAAAAAAAAAAAAAAGGAACGCAGTGCTTGCATGTCCACATCTGGGGTGAATATGTGTAAAGGCGAGAGAGGGATGGAGGAAGTAGGGGACGGGACAAACTGCTAATAAACCGCGGGAGGAAGACCAAGTTGGGGCTCTGTATTTTCAGGGGTGACGGAACACTTCCGGCTTGTGAAGGCTTGAGATGTTAATTATAGGACCTGTGGATGTCAGCAGAGATCTTTTAAAAGAATAACTTAAGTGTCTAAAGTCCCCCCCAGAATACAGAGCCCGTTTTAGAAATGGCCGTCAAAGACAACAAAAGCGAAATGCGCAAATGCCTTCTACGCAGGGTGGTGCCGGGCAACCAGGCTCTTTCCAGCCTCCCCCCACGCTGTTGCTAGGAGACCGAGGGGCTATACTTCCATCATCTCCATACTTGCTGGGAGATTGAGTAATTGGTCTCTGGATGTGCGTGTGCTGCTTCCCAAAATATCTCTTTAAAAAGACGTGAGAGGGATGCGGAGCCAGTCGCTGGGATGATGGAGGGCGGACTGAGTCCCAAGAGGGCAGCGGGTTCCGAGAGCCAAGATTGAAGTTGGCGGGGAGGGGGGACCCACGTGGGTGACAGAAATGGGGAGCTGTTTACAGCTTTTCCAGATTCTTTCCCATCCTCAGCCTTGTTATTTGGGACTGATCTCCTAAGTGGGATCTGGAAATTGGTGGGGACAACTAAAATTTAGGGAGCCATGTGATTTGGTTTTTCGTTCTTACTATTGAGACACAGCAAGACTGGGAGAGAGAATTTATTTCTTAGATATTTAAAATGTAAATGCATACCCTTTATAGTGCTTAATTATAGGTGTTGAACCCCGTGTTGTGGGGAAGGGGGTGAAAGAAGAAATAGGGCATGCTGTGGACACACACCAGCGCATGCACAGGCCACTGTGGTGAAAATGCCCTCTTCCGCTGCATTGAGCCAAAGAAACAGAACATTAAGGCCCGCGGCTACGGGTCTCTGGAAGTTAGAAAACCTGGGGGTGAGACTCAGCACTGCCTGTAACAGCTACATGACTGTTCATGACCCTTCTGTGCCTGTTTCCTCATCTGTAACCTGACAGGGTTGAGCTAGTACATCCCCAAAGTATGCTCCAAATCTCCAACTTTCTTGGAGTCTACATCTAGTCCCACCTTCTCCCCATAGCCAAGGGGCAATGTCATGTCATTTCTTCTTAGAGATCTTCAATTCTCTCCTTTAATTAATGGGGAAAATCTGATTCCTGCATTTTGCATTTTTTCAAATATCTATTCAATTACCTATTGCTGGAAGTCTTGAAGAGTAGATTTGGATGTGGACGGACTTTTACATTTTATATTCCTTTTTGTCATATTTTTCATACAATACTTAACGTGTTCAAAAATCCAGTTTTTAATAGCATCTTTTTTTTTTCTTTAATCAAGGGAGGAGGGTGGAAGGAGGACACTACATCCTGATCTTATAAATGAGAACTAAGAACCTGAAGAGTTTTCCTTTAAATCGCTGGCCAGATAATTGAATGTTCTAAAGTTCTATCAAGAATTAGGACTCTTGCCTTCTAGTCCTGACTCTGTCCCTAACTCATGGGACCATGACCAGACCCTTATCTGTAAAATGGGGGAAAAGGCTTTGCTCCAGTCCTCAGAGGAATGTTAGGAGACAAGATGCAAAAATAGATGTAAATACCCTCTGGAATGTAGAAAGTGTGCACAGAATATTCTGCATTCTTTTCACTGCATGCCTGGGAAATTTATTCAGCAGGCATTTTCTGAGATGCTGCTGCCACCAGGCCCTCCTTAGGTATTCGTTCACATGGCACGTACACATGGTCAGTGTCATCCATCGTCCATCCTTTCCCACAGTTCTAGGGAGAGTGACCCCCGATTACTACAGATAACTTAATTCTCAACAACTGTGCCCCTTGAGTACTAGACATTCTCCTAGGCTGAACCTCTGCACAGTGTGAAAAATGCTCTCAAATCACTCCCACGAGTGTCTGTCTTATTTTGTTCTCGAACACTCCCAGTGACACAAACTTCAAACACTTTACTTCCTGTGTTAATGAATGCCAGTGCCTAATCATTGTACAAGCAGATGTTCCTTAGGAAAAAACAAATAAAATTAAGGCTATCTTTAGGTTAGCAAACACCCCCAACCCTTGGCTAAGCAGGCAAATAAGCAATGCCTTTCACCTTTTTTCCTCTCTCATCAGAGATGGCAAAGCTCACTTCCCCATGGAACATCCAAACTCCCTCATTTTCCTTGTTATTAGCAGACCAAGAGAGATTTTGGATGGACCTCCGATGTAAGGATTGTGAGGAGCTCTGCTGGTTGTCCAGGCACCATTGATAAATTATTTTATCAGTGGAGAAGAGGAGACACATCTCACTTTTAATCTTTCTGATCCTTTAAAAATTTACTTTTTCCTTGTCTGAAAATGAGTTGAAGCCTGGAGAATGGGTGGGGGGAAATGACCTGATGCAACTAAAGACTTAGCAGGGAACTGTGGGCTTTCCCAGGAAGAGCTGGCTTCCTTGCCCTTTCTTCTGGGCATTTGGCAAGCACTCCAGAGTTTTCTGTAGGGGGATGGATGTGGGAGGAAGAGCACAAGGGAGTCGTAAAGAGATGCCATGTAATAATGAATAAGAGTTATTTTGTGCACTTGCAGGAGATCCGAGCCCATGGGCAGTTCTGAGGAGGCAGATGTTGGTTCAGCACTAGGAGGTGCCTGCTAAGGAAGCTTCGCAAAATGCAAATGGACTGTGCATGTGGGAGAGGATGGGGGGCACGAGGAATGTTCAAATAAATTTCCTCTCACTCAGGTTGGACCCCCGCAGCAAGAATGTCCACAGGATTCCCCTCTACAGCCCCTCCAGCCCTATGAATCTGTGATGCTATAGGAGAGCCATTCTGATCCATATTCACCCCTCTACCCCAAAGTCAGAAGGGCCACTCTTTGTCTCCAAAAAGTTCTGCCCCGAACTAAGAAAGTATTAAATAACTTTGTGAAGTGTTTTTTAGAAGTCCACTGTAGAAAAGTCTCCTGGTCAGGATGAATTGAACAAACATAGCCATCATCCTAAAGATGCCACAAAATTACTTTTATGCTTTTTCATTTGCTATAATTGTCTGATTTCCAGCAAGCATGGAGGGCGGTCCTCTCCAAGGGACCCTTAATCTCTTACTTCTGAAGATATGGATTTTCCCTTTTGAAGGGAAACTGCATGGTAACTCAGTTGTCCACTTGAAATTAAAAACCTAGCCATTTTTATTTTCACTCATGGTAGCCTTGCTTTTTCCAGAGGCTTGTCTGGGGTCTCCAAACTAAGTCAGGGAGGAAAATTGCTCTCCTTTCATGTGGGAACATAAGAAGTAATTTATACTTATAACTTTATGGTTTCAAAGAGTGAATTAGCTCATCTGAACCTGGAGAAAAAGTCCATATTAGATACTTTATAAATGAGGACTCTAAGGCTTAGGAAGGTTAAAATGATTTGCCTAGGGGCATACTTCCTGTTTCTAAGCATCAGTCTACCATAGCTACCTGCCTAGTTTCCTGACCTCTTCTCTCAACACCTCAACATTCATCCATCAATTCATTCATCTAGTCATCCATCCATTCACTCATCTATTCTCTCATCCTTTCATTCATTCAAAAATGATTGAGCATCACCTATGTGTCAGGAGTCATCCTAGACAGTGAACTGAAGACACTTAAATCTCTGCCTGTATAAACCTTACCTTCTAGTTTTAGGAAATGGCCAAGAAAAAAAAATTAATACAAAAAATTACGATATTGTCATGCAAACAATGGCAAATGGCTAGATCGTACATACAGCAGACCTGCTGGAGTATCATGATTTGGAGGAAGACTCATGGGGATAGAATCAGCTGGTATGTGGTTCCCAGTTCAGACGCCTGTTATTCTCTGGCATTGCACACAACACTCTGCTAGGACTGAATTTAGATTCCTGAAGAGGAATCCTGACCTTGAGGCTATGGGACTTTTAAGTTGCATGATTAAGGAAGTACTGGCTCCTCCCTTGCAGTGATGATCTAGGGCCAGCATTTAATGGCGATATGACGGAACTTCAACTCCAGCGGGTCCTGCCAGCTCAGTTTTCATGGTCACGGGCTGGGTCCAAGCCTTGTGGCTGCTCTGCATGTTATAGTGAGCTAGCAGCAGGATGATCTTCATCAGAATCCATGGTTGGAGAACCACCAGCTCTTCTTCTGGCATGATGGGAAGCTGGAGTCCCAGCCTTTTAGTTGATCAGAACTGATTGATTGATTGCCTTAAGCACTGGGCCATAACTGGTTTCCATGGAACTTTGCAGGAAAATTATTTTCTGAGAGAACATGTAGCTCACTATTCAACTCCTTGGATACTGGTGATCTGCTTTTCAGACCTATCTAGTGCTCCTTCTAGCATTCATGAACTAAAGTTCTAGGCTCTTCTCTGTCTGGCCTATTCTTTGTTAAGTCAAGTCCTCGATCTAGCACCAGGTGTTTCTATTTGGGTGGTTGAAATTATGGGGCTGAGCCTTATCATCCCCTTGAACAATATTTCTCTACCCCAGCTGCACATTAGAAGCACCTGGAGAATCTGGAGTGGAACTCCCTGAGTTCGTCCCTTGTTTTGAGGACTAAATGACTACCTCCCTGGCAAATAGTAAGCACTATATTTATTGGTCAATTTCTTTTGCCTTAACTTTTGGCAAGTTTCTTAACTCTCAGTGCCTCGGTTTCTCATCTGTAAACTGTACCTACCTCCCAGGGTTGAGGTAAGAATTGGGTGAGTTAACATACTGGAGTGGGTTGAATTGTGGCCTTCTAAAAGATATGCCCATGTAGTAATCCCCGGGACCTGTGAATGTGACCTTATAAGGCAAAAGAGATGAGTAAGGATCTTGAGAGGAGGAGCTTGTCCTGGATTATTTGGGTGGGCCTTAAATGCCATCACGTGCATCCTTATAAGACAGACGCACAGAGGAGAGGACATGGAAGAGGAGGCAATGTGAGCATGGAGGCAGAGATTGGAAAGGTGTGGCCACAGGCCAAGGGACATCTGGAACCACTAGAGGCTGGAACAGGTATGGAACAGATTCTCCCTTAGAGTCTCCAGAGGGAATGTGGCCCTGCTGGCACCTCAGTTTCAGACTTCTGGCTTCCAGAACCATGAGAGAATAAATTCCTGTTGTTTTAAGCCACCCAGTTTGTGGTAATTTGTTACAGTAGTAACAGGAAAACTGGAAACTAACACACATACGTAACACCCTGCATACAGTAAGCATTTGTTTTATTAGTCAATTTATTCTATAGGTAAGGATGCCCAGTTTAATGAGGTTATTAGTTGCAATGCTTCAGAAGTGTTGTTCCCAACCAAGAAATTAGGCACCCTTAAGGGTCAACTAAGGGGAGTGTAGCTGAGGGAGAAAACTAGAAGGGGTCTACAGAGAAGCAGGTGAGGGCTCTGGGAAACTTGATTTTAGGTTTGGGATTCAAATTGATACCATTGTAATTGTACCAATAATAGGAATGTAAAAATGTAGTTTGGTAAAAGTTTGGATCTTTAATAGTCCAAACTGGGTTATGGCTGGCCAAGGCATCAGGGGTTTAACTTTTGCCCTTTCATCCACATTTTCTTTGAGTGGGAGATACACTTCGATCCCACAGGGACACATGGTCCTATTTGGATTTTGGGGCAAGTTGTTTTCCCCTTTTATGCGGCTTTAAATTCCCCAAGTCCCTGCTGGGTTTAACTTGGGCGTATTTTTTTAACTCAAGGAAAACATGTCTGCACCAGTTAGAGGGGTTTTCATGAGGCCAAGTTCCTGAGGAGACTGATGTGGGGACAGTCCACTGAGAACTCTATATTCCTGAAGCCTCCACCAGGAATGTTGTCCAGATGTCTCCTGGCCTCTCCGAGGAGATCAAGGGGAAGAGGTTAGACGCTGCGAAATGACTGAGATACTGAGAAATAGAAGTGTGGGTGGACCGCTCTGATGGCAAGGAAGAGACTAGCTGTGAGACCCCTGCTAAACCACTCTCTTTTTGCTCTCCCTCACCTTTTTGATTTAGGAAACACTGGTTAACGGAGAGGCCAAGAGAGTGTGCCCTTTTTGATTTGGCTACTTCTGGTTTTGGGTCATTGTGACCCTCAAAACTTCCCCGACCCTAAGATGCCATGATATGTAACATTTCTCTTGGTAGGGTTTCTTAGATCTGATCTGTTAGAAATCACGATGATTCTATCTTCTAACTCTGTGCTGTGTAGTAAGGTAGCCATGAGTCACATGTGGCTATTTAAATGTAAACTAATTGAAATAAAATCAAATTTAAAATTCAGTTCTTCAGTCACGCTAGCCACATTTCAAGTGCCAACCAGCCATATTGGACAGTGCAGATAGAATATTTATATCATTGCAGAAAGTTCTGTTGGACAGTGATGTTCCAGTTCAAGATACAAGTTGAAAGTGTCAGGATATGGAGGGTTCAGCCAGGGAATCTGTACCAAAGGCCGCTTACTCCCATTGCCTTCAACTAATGAACACTGCAGGCATCTTCAGTGGCCACATCTAAACTATATACATACATACAGACAGACAGACAGAAAAAAGAGAACACCTTGCCTTGTGAAAATTCTATACATTTTTAAAGTAATCATCATGTCACTTTTGGTCTCTCTTTCGAGGATGTTATTTATTGTAAGACATCATTTTTATTAAATACACTGTAGTACAAGAGACTTTCCATGTCAGGTTGAGAGAAGCTGGTCACATGATTTACAAACAAAAGTTTTTTTTTTTAAACACTGATATTCTGGTGTCACTTTGAAATCAGCCAAGATGCAGTGAGTCTTAGTAAAGCAATGGACCTCAAAACAGACTGCAAAACAAGAACCAGTTAAGTATCAGCACAGAGACGTCACATTAAAAGAAAAAGAAAGCAAATAAAAAGAGGGTTCCAAATACCAGGTCACAATTTAAGGGGCAAAATATCTTCCGAGAGATATTGAAATGTGTGTGTGTATACAGCCTGGATATATACAAACATCTCTCCATGTACAGAAGCAAATGCAGAGAGTGTCCACATCTCTAGGCAGATTTGTAAGTGATAGGTAATGATCAGTGAATGCAGGGAGCAATATTTCACCATAATTTGGTCATTTGTCAAGGGATTACATATTTAAAATCCACATTTAATTCAAAGACCTTGTATTTAAAACATTTCCAGCTGTTTTATACATTTTAAAGCAATAGTAAGATACACAAGCTGCAAGATGTAGGCCTTTACATTTCATTTCATTTTCTCCAATTTTTTTTCTAGTTCAAACATGTAGCTATTAGCAGCTTTATTATGCTTGCTCCAGTATGTTGAACATTCAGCCAACCTTCACGTGGAATCTTTTTTATTAATGCACAGACCAAAGAAATAAAACATACACAGACCTGGCCTAGAATGCATAGACTGAAAAAATGACATCCCCATGTTTTCCCATTTCGTCTCCTGAGACGTATGTTAAGATGGCAAAGTAGTTGCTTGG
The DNA here is from genome assembly GCA_031878705.1 of Tapirus indicus. NCBI lineage: Eukaryota > Metazoa > Chordata > Mammalia > Perissodactyla > Tapiridae > Tapirus > Tapirus indicus. Next base: position 43,212,050 of record CM062927.1, read on the forward strand.
TTGCTGTTGTGAAATTCACAGTGTTTTGCCTGCAACATGTATACACATATATATATTTTTTTGCTTTGCTTTGTGTTTGTGATGAATGGAGCAAAAAATATATAGAAAAAATAAATACATAAATAAATAAAGGTAAAAGGAAAAGAAAGGGAAAAAATGCAAAAACTAAGGATATTCAAGAACCTTTGCCTTGAGCAGCAGTGATTCATTCTAGCCCTGACAACAAGAAAATACCCCTCACGTGCTGTCATATTTAAGCACAAATCCCTCCCACCCCTAATTCTTGAGAATAATATTTGCTATCACAACCTTGGAGTCTCTGCATTCCACAATTATGCATTGTGAAGAAACTGCTTTAACTGCTCATTTAGCCATCTGAGGAGTTGGGTCACTGGCCATTCCCCTTGTGAGATTTTCTCTAACAGTGATATGGGGCCAAAACAAAGCTCAACATTGGAAATTAAAGTCCTCAAATGGGAGAAAAAAAAGAGAGAGCAAGAGAATTGAGGGTATGGGTGTATGCAGTCATGTGTTTCATTAGGTATACAATTGAATGTTATTGGCATCATAGAAGGTCCAATTTGCAAAAGGAAAGGTTAAAAAGAAAAGTCTATTCCTGACCAGGGGATCCTGTTGTCATGACTCCTTGCAAAGACAGCATTTTTCCCTGTTGTTTCTTGCATTCCTGCTTGAATGTGGGAATTCCTAAGAGTCGCTCACTTTGCTGTGGGGTCTTGGATTCTCACCAATGACCTTCAAGACACTGGGCTCCCAACGTTTCAGTTCTCTTCTGGAATGCTTGGACTCTGAACACAAGTGTAAAGGGGTCACAGTGGGACAAGGTGAGCATGGTACAAATGTGCAAAAAGATGAAAAAAATCAATTTTCCTTTCCTGGACCGTTACACAAGGAGATCTATTTCAGTCTGCATTCTCCTTTGCAAGGAGCCAGCGAAAGGACTCAATGTAGTGGGATGGCTTTGATTCAGTTGTTTTGGGAAGCACATTATCTGAAATATGTCTTCTACCCATGTAGTACTGCACAGAGTTGAAAAGTGTGATGTAGTCCTACCCACATGGAGAATGGAAGCACTAACAGCAACAGGACATTAAAAAGTTTTGGTTACTTAGCAGATTTTAAGCAAATTATTCATACTGCACCCTACTTATAATTATCTCTATTACTGTATGCCTATAAATTTATACATAAGCACACAAACACACTATGCATGTGTGTTTGTATATGTATAAATCAAGTATTTATAACACACATATAAATACATGAAAATATCACAGGGAACGTTGATGTGAACACATATGTATAATATGAGTTCTGATATAATCCTTATTAGCATTGTTCAAAATGTTTTGTAAATAAGCCTGATTATGACATGGGTTTAGCATACAAGGGTTTAGCTGAAGCTATGAGCATGATTATATATCACGATATCTCATCTGCTTGTCATCTCGTGTAGTTCATTTTGTCCTTCTAACTTCATATCCTGCTTTATGAATTTGCTAGCAGGCTTTCTTTCCTGGATGGCTTGTTTGTATATTAGAGTCTCTAGTGGACGGAATCATGAACTTCAGAGTCAGAATACTTCCAGTAAGTCCCAGTGGGGCCAGAAGCTAGCCTGGGGCTTTCTAGCATGCCATTTAACTTCTCCGAGTCTCAATTTCCTCACCTACAAAAAATGGGAATAATTTGCTAACATATGTGAAAAGTGTTTGGAAAACTATTAAACAATTTATAAATGGAAACGATTGTCAGACTGAGTGTGGGCTAGAGAATTAGTTTGTCACTACAACTGTTGTAGTTTTTAAGGAATTTGATGGCAGGCCATATTCTGTGATCATTTCATTTTGGAATGAGGACGCTCCTTTTCTAAAAATTGGAGGAGCATAAAGAGAAGAGGGGATCGTGGAGGAACAGTGATGAATATTTTAAGATAGTTGTGGTTCATTCAGCTACTTTAAAAGCAATCTGGTATTCTTTCACTGTGAGAGATGTCTCTGAAATCAGTACATACTCTTGAGACAACAGAGGAAAAAATAATAATGATCAGCAATATAAATAACTATAAAACTTTGCGCTTGCATAGAACCTTTTATTTCAAGACCTTGAGGGACTTGTCAGAAGGTAAGGAGAGATTTTCTTTTTCTTTTTTCCTTCAGAGGAAAACAACACTGGAATGGAACGGAATGCTCCCATCTTCTCACTTGCCTTAAACAAAGCCTTGCTCTAAAACTGCACAGCCCTCCTTAAATTTGATTTCCTAGAGTATGACCTCCTTTGCTCTCTGTTAAAATAAAAGAAATAACTTGCAGCTTCTTACCCTAGAGCAGCTGTCCAGTCACGCAGGATGATAAACCTGTGTAGGTTTTTAGGTCATTTCTGATGGAATCTAGAAGAGTTTTATACAAATCTGCCCCTTCTTTACTGCTTCACAGGGTGCCACAGCATTTTAACAGTACCATGGGTCCTTATAGGATATATACCTGCAGGTATATATCATGTAGATATGGCTTTCATTATATTATTATGTGTATTCTGGAGGGGTTTTTTCACCTACAAAGAGAACAAACAACTCAACTCCCAGGTCTCATGGGCCTGCGAAGAACTTGAAGGGATTAGGCTTCATCTTGTCCAACCCTCTTCACTTGACTGCAGATGCTACTGGATTTCCTTTTGTTCTCAGTTAACTGACATTTTTGATTTTTTGAGAACTGGCTTTCAAAGCCTATATTGGACAATAAGGTGCTCCAGTAATTAAGGGCGCAAGCAAAACCTATACGGAGCAATTGCACCTTCAGAAACAAATATGAAATAAAATGACCTAAGATGAATTAAAATCACTCCCTTTCAATCTGGCTCATGTTATAAAGATGTCAAGTTAGCAAAATTCCCCTCACAGAGGGTAGCAAGTTTTCTTGAGGAACAGAAATATTTTTCTTCCTTGGTATAACTGATCATCAAATAACTGTAAATTTCTATTTAAATTTACAGTCTCTTTTTGCAAAACCTGTGCCCAGAAGCACACCTCCAAAGCTTGGTCTGGGCATAGCCTCCTATTGGCGTGCTGTGCCTAATTTCTCATTTTTACCTCTTTTAATGGAGTGAAGAAAACAGAACAGCATACTGACAATGGAGTACACTTGAAATGAAACCATTCTCCCAACCAGAGCCCAGAGCAAGGTCTTGGCCTGTGTACACTGAACATCAATGCCCCAGGGTGAGGTTTCCTTTCCCTTGGAAATTGACTCTGCCCTTCCCACAGTCCCACAGTGGGTTCCACGTGGATGGCGACATCCAGACTCCAGAGTCCATATTTGTTAAAACCCATCACCACCATACAACCCAGAGATATTTATACTCAGCTCATGAACCCCATTAGCTTCCCCTAATTATGTAAGTTATACCTCTATGGATCTGCTCTGCATATCAGGGGCACGACGTCTGGAGCAGTAGTTCTGTACACAAGGTATTAATCGACGAAGACCATGCACATTTTTGCTTGCACAGTTAAAAGGATGGGTGGGGTAGAAGGTAGGGGTTGGAGGGAAGTGCTATCTGAAAAGTTCAATATAAGAGAAACTTGCCTCTGAATTTATAGTTTGTCCTTTCTTTTCCAAGTCCTTGGCTTTCCCATCTGACCCTGAAATCATCTCTGGACAAGAATCCACCAATTTTCAATTGAACTTGACAAAGGCTCAGTGGATAACACTCGGGAAAACAAACCGGTGCTGTCACCACGATCTACAAAGACAAGACTGTCTGAGCGTGTGATGCGCCATCTTGTGTCTCACGGAAGCCATCTTTTCTCTCTACTACACTCTAGTGTGTCTGGTGATGGGAAAAGAAGAATCCATGGCACAGAGTTCAACAGTCTTTTTACTCCTCAGAAAGGTCCTCAGGGGAAGGTGCCGAATACATTCCTCCCAGCTAACAGTTGCTGGGTTTTTCCTAAGTAGGGACTGACGCCAGCTGATCCCAATGGTTGTCTTTGTTCCTCCCATACTGCGGTTTATAATAAATCTTCTTTCTCTCTGGTTTTAATCTCTCATAGATAAAGGCTTCCCCGATTGAACACAAGTTTTCCTTTTTCATACACAGGCTTAAGCCATCCAAAAACAATAAGAACAGTAATAATAATAAATAAATAAAGTGAATCCATAGAAACTCTCCATGTCTGTACAGCAGAAGTGACAAAGTTTAAGTTAAATATTTGTTTTCCCTTTTTTTCATCCACATCAAAGGCAGGAATACAACAAGGCATTGTTAGTCGTGGTGGGCAAACTGGAGTGTCTGCTGATATAACAAATTAGGTTTGTTAAGGCCTTTGTCTATGCAGAGTTAATAGTAATGCAGAAGCCAGATTGATTAAAAAAGGAAGAGTAAGGACTTTGAAGCAAGAAAGATTAAAAAAAAAGGCAAAAAATAAGAAAGAAAGAAAAAACTTGGGAACAAACCAAGAGAGATGGAAAGAGAGAAGGAGATAATGCCAAAAAGAAGTCCATACTGTGTCTACGGATGGAGAAGTACACATTGCTTCCCTCTGAAAGCTTCTCGGTGTCTCTGTTGTTAACACTGTCAGAGTGAAGAACAGCAGATTGATGGCATCCAGCGGCAGTTAAACAACGTTCATCCTCTCGGCCCATCTGAGGAGGTGCTTCAGGAAGGATCGGTCTGGGGGATAGGGCCCTAGCCTAGAATATCCAGGTAGACCGGAGATGCCTTGGCCAAGTTCTGAAGGAGGGTATGGATGCCCTTGATGTTCTTCCTCATATGGGGCTCGCGCTGCCAGCACCCCAGCATCAACTCGTAGACCTCCTGGGGGCACGTTCGAGGTCGCTGCAAGACTCGGCCCTGAGTGATGCATTCTATCACCTGGATGGGACGGAGATTAAAGGCAGGATCAGATAGGAGGGAAAAGCAGGCAGATAAAATAAATGTCAGTGCAAAGAGGGGGCTGCTTTAAAGAAACCCACTCAGTGTTTACATTTTTCAGAAGGAAGAGAGCAATTATTATAGTTGGTATATCATAATTTGATTGCTTTATATCGATTTTTCAAGCCACACTGACTTTACCAAACTGGTAGAAAAATAATTTATCTATATGGAATGCTCCCAAACCTCACCCTGGAATCTAGTGTGTTTCAGTTTTACTGGCCTGAGATGGAACCTGGGTCACTTTTGTGTCACAGCGCTGACTGATGAGGGAAACTCGGGCTATAGAAATGGGCAGTCATTTTGGATTATGGAATTGGATAAAAGACGGATGTGGGCCCAATGAGATATGAGGTACCTGACCAAGAAGCTATGACTCAAATATAGACATATTTGCGAAAGGATTACAATAGGAAAACAAAGTGCTGGAGTTTTTCACTGGAAGTAAATGTTCTAGTGAGTGAAATGTGCAAAAACGAAAGACCCTTGAAACCTTATTGGAACAAGACCAAAAACTAGCTGGACACTAAGGGTGCTGGGATGCCACCTCTGCTCTTAATTTGCTAGATGAGAAGCACACAGTAATTCCTCAGTCCCATCACCAGAGAATCACAGGCGTGTCAGTAAACACTGCTTTTCTGGCTCTAGAACTCTTAAATTTGGGGAGTGCCTATACCTTGGCCATGAGAGTTAGGTACACAGCAGGCCTTTTGGGAGGAGCTGCTCCTCACAAAGCCCCATAAGATGGCATCCTGACTTCCAGCTGAGGGAATCCTCTCAGCGTCAGCCCTTGGGGGGTCCTGCCCGGCCCACTGCGCACCTCATTGTTTGACAGCTGGTACCAGGGCTGTTTGCCGTATGTGAAGATCTCCCACAGCACGACCCCCAGGCTCCAGACGTCACTTTCTGTGGTGAACTTCCTGTACATGATGCTCTCCGGAGGCATCCAGCGAATGGGCAGCATCGTGTGGCCACCAACCTGGTGGAGGAGGGGTGAACAAGGAGGCATCAGTCACTCCAAAACCAAGTTCCCACCCTCAGGGAAAAGGGTGTGGAAGGGAGATGCAGGGGGCGTTTTTTTCCTTTTCTTTATTTGTATTTATTAATTTCAATTGTTTATAGACACTTAAGGGAAATACGATTTCTTTATAATCTCAAGCAACAGAGATAGAGGGAAAAATATTTTTTTCATATTACAGGCCTTTCAATTCTCTCTTTCTTGAAACTAGATAGGAGCAGAGGTGACGACTGGGTGGATGTTCATCTTGGATAAAACAACACACGTGAACTTTCTGGTATGAGGATGACTCAGTCTTCTCATTAACAAGATAACTTTGACCAGGATAACAAAGGGGCTCTGCATCCAAAATGTCCCACCACGTGACTCTACTTCCTTAGCAAGGCCAGAGCTTCCTTCTGCTTTAAGGTGTTAGGACGAGTGCATAGTGCTGCCTCCAACACCCTTGCTGCAACCCAGCGATGGGCAGGACAGAAATTATTCTCATTTTACAGATGAGGCAACTGAGGTTCAGGTTGCTATGGACACAAAGAAGTCAGGTCTTTGGACTCTGAGCTCAGGACTTTCCCCTACTACAGGGCACTGCAACTGAGCTTATTTACAAAAATAAATAAATAAGTATAATTTTTGAAAAGCTCATTTTAGTAAAAATGCCAGAGCTGAGGCATTGGACGGCAAAAGCATCAGCAGAGGCAGAGAGAACATTGACAAAGGAGACTTGTTTATGATTTCCTGCTTCCTGGAGAAAAGTTAAGAATTCCATTTTCAGGTTTGTAGCCCATCAGGACTGTCTGATTTTAAAACCATGATCGGTTTTCTGCACAGTAGTCCCATGGGTGGTGGGTCCCACTGTTCATGCTGGTGAGCCCCGGCACTACCAGCCCAAATGCCATGCCCGACCCTGGGCAGCAGGCGAGCTCACAGCAGGAGTTAGACCTCACCGATGACGACTCTCAACCCTGAGTCCTGAGACCAATGCCACATAGAGTTTCTGCCCAGTTATCATTCTCCATATCCATTGCTGACTCATTAAAGGAAGGAGAGGGACTAACAGAGCCTGAAAAATGCACTCAACTCCAGAGTCCAAGGAGCTGAGAGTGTTGGAGATGTCTAATGTGCTTGGTGATTTCAAATGATGCTTTTAGCATCAAAGAAAGCCTGAGTGTAAAAGAGGAGGGCTTTTTCTTTTCTATTTTTCTCTGTACAATGACTCCAAATCTGACAGGTAGGGATACAACTTGCTGGCTCAGGGTTAAGGTACCCCCATATCTTTTCTGGTCAGCTTTGAATATACTGAAATCTCATACACCAAGTAGAGGGTAGTGGCCTTCCTCAGCTTTTGATTTCCTCGCTTGCTTCTTACCCCACAGTGACAGTCACTGATCAGTGAGCACAGATTTCCCTCATGGGGCTGCCTGGACATGCCTGAAGGTGATGACCATACTCAGCAACAGGGTCGAAATTCAAAACACAGCCCATGTGAGAGAGGCACTCACCGGCCAGAAAGGATGCTGATGGTAAACTAATTTGAAATGTGTGTTTGTGGGGGGAGAGGGAGAGAGACAGAGAACCACTTACATGCATCTCCTAGAACCAGACAGCTAAAAACACACTCTGGGATGTGGTAACCTAGCGAGAGACCAGGATTTCCATATTCCTTGTGCATTCCCAGCTGCCATGCAGTGGACAACACTCAATTCACAACGTGAGAAACTCTGGGTTCTGGTGCATGCTCCAGTGTGCTATTTCCTAGTTGGGTAACCTTGATAAGTTGCCAAACCTCTCTGGGTCCTAGTTTCTTCAACTATAAGATGAGAGTACCAATAAATACCTCCCAGAGTTGTCGTGAGGGAAATACCCAAGCAGACAATATTTGCAAAAGTGCTTTCTAAATTTTAACGCACTAAATGCTTTCAAGGTGTTACTTCCTTCTCTGTAGCCGTTACAATCTTCCTTTCTCAATGAGAAGCAGCCATTCTGGAGACATTAAGAAGAGTCAACACATACGACTCTCCATACTCCTCACTCTGCGGTGACAGGGGCTCTGAGCTCCTCTGATTGCCGAAACTACTCTCCCGGGTTCTCTGTCCTGTGTTGCTAATGGCCAAAGAAAAAGCTCTTGTTTCCTTTAAAGGAGAAAAAAAAGACTCAAATTTTGATTTACATGTTTTCCCACCTGATCATTTATTTTATGCTTGCAGTCTCTTTGGGACAGATTTTTCACTTTAATTCTTTCAAGAATCCCTCTGGGATTTCACACATGCTGTTATAAATAATGCTTCCCTTGTCCTGATGTCAAATGGGTGAGTGGTGGGGGAATCTAATAAAAGTTCAGACAGGGTTCACAAGTTTCCTAAACCCGTTTAGAACATTTCTGAACATTCCTTTTGCAGTCCTTTCTCAGGATTTTGGAGCATGTCATGAAAGTAGACCAAAAAAAAAGAGTCACCGTTGTTATGAATTACTGTCACATTCCAGTCACAGTCACTGGATGGTTTCTGGACGTTACAAACCACATACTGTGCAGCAACAAACACAATGAGACATTTGTTTTGTGTTGTGCTACCTGGCAACTTGCCCTTACACCCTTGCTTAAATATTTGTGAGATGGAATGTGATCCCAAGTATGACACTGGGAGTCAGAACTGCTGCTTTGACTGCGGGATACGCTGTGGTGCCTGAGAGGCGCTCCAGTGGTCAAGCTGGGTCAGGCTGCAAGCTTGTCACTAAACTCACCAGATTGAACCGATGCAAGATGGGAAATCTAGTTAGATGGAAGTGGACTTGGACTGGCAATTTTTATTGTTCTCAACCAAAAAGACTGGGGTTCTAGTTCCTGCTGTGCTATTAACTAGCTTAGGTAAGTTACCTTAGGTCTGGCTTAGCTCCTATTGGTAAAATGTGACAGGTTAGACCAGCCTTTGGTTACTTCTAACACAAAACGCTGTGGTTCTGTAATCACCCCCACCACTTTGCCACCATAGCCATCCATCAACACATAGTACCTCACCTTTACAAAGAATTTCCACCCACTTATCTCACTTGAACCCAATAGTTACCTTCTGGGGTAGACATTGGCTTGTCTTCATATTACAAACAATGTCCCCAAAGTTCAGAGTTTAAGTAGCTTACCTAAAGCCACACACATAACCCCTCCCCCAGGACATCTTGCAGTCGTTCTCATGGGTCGCTCTGTGTTTCCAGCTTCTGCAGTCTCTAACACATGCCCTGGATTCAGCCAGCAAGCCTGGGTGTGGCTCCTCAGCCAGGCCGAACTTACACATGCCTCTTGGAAAGTTTGATCTCCTTTCCCTTCTACCTACTTCCCGAAGTTCTCCTAAAGACAAGCTCAAGTTCCACCAGTACATGGAACTCTTCCTCCCCGCTATAGCTCAGTGACTTTTCTAAGTACCAGGAAGTCCAGCTCCCCTTAGTACATCTCTGGTAACACTGCAGGCACTCCTTTCTGTGGCTAATGGATCACTCACCTCCAGAGGGAGAGATGCTAATCAGTTATGTCCAGCAGCTCATGAGGGGGTAGGTTGGTAAGCATACCATGTCTTGGAGTGGGTTTCTTGTGAGTGCTGATATTTAGGAAGGAATTCCCAATGTGTTCTTTCAAAGAGATCAGTGTTGACTATCTTCCTATCCATCCTCCAATAACTTCTCTAAACTCTTGATAGAACTAAGCCTTAGATTACGTGAATAGAAACAGGCTCACCTATTTCATGCTACAAATAAGAACCATTTAATAAAATTTGTGACTTCTTAAAATGCAACCAAAAATACCGGGGTTCACAAGAGTAGGAGAGCTTTCCGAGCTGTGAGAGAAATCACATTCATTCTTCGGTTTGCCATCTGTATAGTGATGGGGGAGTCTATGGTGCAGACCTGGAACTAGTCAATCTGGGAATGCAGTCTAGGAAGACGTCACAATGCATAATATGAGGGAGTGTTGTTCTACAGATGGTCACTGTATCTCACATCTTCTGAGGCTGGAGAAGAAGGATAGAGACTGAAGAATAAAGTTAAACCATGAAAAAGAAAAGGACTGGATGACCACCAGGGCTGCTAATGATCGCAACCTGCTTAAATCAGTGAAGTTAGAACAATGTCTGAGGCCCATGGCCAAAAAGAAATTCCACAGTGCCTAAAATAAACTGAGTTATGGAAAATAATGGATTCTGATTTTTTTAAACATATTAAGATAAGAACTATTTATGTAGCTGTTAATGTTTATTTCCATGACACCTCATAATTTTGATGGTGACATGTATAAGATGATCTGGTTAAAAACAAAAATAACAACTTGTTCTAGCTAAAACACCTGGGCCTGAGCATCCTTTAAATCTACCTGTCTGAAAGGTAATTAAGATAATAAATCCTGGAGAAAATACTAAAAGGCCCTTGGTGAAACTATCTTGCATTAGAAATCAATGATTTTATTATTTTTAAGTCAAATTGGACGCATCTAATCAGTTCAATTACGATATTTATTTCTCACCCGAGAAATACTCTTTGGGTACATTCTCTCAGGTTATTATTTTGTAAATTGTGAAAATTTCCCTGTGGCTTAACAAACAACATGGTTTATTTTTCTACATTGGAAAACTAGGACTTGGGAAGTCAAGGAACTTGCTGAGCAAGTGTAGACATGAACTGGTGGCCAACAGTATAGAAGACAACTCTCTATCCCCCCACCATTCATGCTGGGGGCCTGGGTTCTTTCTCATTTTTTACAAATATACGAAGCATCTTTACCTCTGATACAAGTTAATGAGGCATGTATAACCCATTTCCCAGGTGCACTGGGAGACGAGAGAGGAGGTGACAAGCTTAGCTCTCCTTCTGTTGGGCTTCACATAAAATGCGTTTACCATCCTCCTTGCTCCCTCATCATCTTCCCTTCTCTTCTCCTACAGTATCCATTTTCTCAGTGTTGCCCCCTCCCGGTCCATTCCTGCTTCCCTTTCTTTGAATTCCTCTCAAATCTCACTTGTCTGTTCCCATTTCAAATCCCAAAGTTTCATTCAGTCTTGCTGGATTCTTTTCTTATCTCCCCAAATGATTGTGCTTATCCCCACCACAACTCATTCTCTGTCCATGGTGATGCCTAGTCTCCGGTCTATGTTTGTGAGAGACTGGAGCATTTTTATAGATCCAAAGCGAATGCCTAGCTGGCTTTGGAACCACTGATGATTTAAAGGCGAGTAATGCTAATCTGGGGCCTTCTAAACTCAACTAGCAAAGACCAATGATGCCTGGGAGGCCACTTTCCGCTTGAGGTATTTACTCAGTGAGTGAGTGATAACTTGTTTGGAAGCCAAACATTTTACTCCCTTAGAAACACACAGGCCAAAGTGCACGCCCCATTAAGAGATGCTCAGTTGTCAGAGGCTTCTGGCCGCATTAAATATTAAAGAGGCTCCTCGAGGTCCTCACACGCCCTACACCCGATTGCTTTGTTTCAGCAGTTTCTCCTGATCTGTTCCTTAAAAATTCATGAAAGCTGTAAACTTTAAGAAATAGCTGGACCTTATTTACTTTTTTATTACATGTTGTATCTGTAATACGAAGTTAAAAAAAGGAGAGAGACAATTTATGCAAAATATTCTCCTTGGAGAACCTGGAACAGCTGTGGTCAGACTGTGGGCGCTTTATGACCACATCCAGGAAGATCAGAATTCTCCTATTATAAGGAGTGATGGAGTGCTCCCAGGGTGTGTGGCTACTGAACCAGAGAATACTACATGCTGAGAAATTCAAAGTCCTGAATGAGCGCTCAGGTTGAGTCAGGGGAGCGCTGCTGAGAGCCTGGTCACCCTCTCTCTGCCAGTGGGAAGTGACTATCACTACACCTGAAACTGCTGCTATTTGCAGCCTAGAAAATCCTTCATTTTCTTTTACCATTACCAATCTGGTCATAGACATAAGGGTGATGACTTAGTAGCTTCAAGACCAAGTGTTTTTGAATTAGTCAAAGAGAGGGTATGCTGGACCTTATTGCTAACAATATTTTTGTGAATACTTTTTTTCATAATTAAATCTCTGTCCTGCCAGAACAAGGCAAATGATCATGTTTTGAAGGAGAAGGTCACAGAGCTGTCACCACTATCTTCTGACACTTGGATTCTATGTGAGCAGATAAGGAAAATAAGTACAAAACTTCATTGAGAATTGATTTTGTCTTTATTCTACCATGGAATAATAATAATATATGTGATGAAAGTAACAATAATAATATTAATACTTCATGTTTGTATAACACTTCTTTTGCTTTTTCATAGCATTTCCACATCTATTTATGCTATGATAATTGGACCTACCTTAAAATATGTTTGTGAAGATTAAATGAGTTGATATAGAAAAGCTCTGTGGTGGCATTGTGTGATGCTATTTATATGACGTTTTCAAAAAGGCAAAACTATAGGTCTAGAAAACCTATGTTTGTCAGGGGCTGGGAATTTTGGGGAGAGGGGCTTGTCTTACAGGGAATTTTGGGAGGTGATGGCAGTGTTCTATATTTTGATTGTGGTGGCAGTTAAATGACTGTGTTTGCCAGAACTCAGAGCAATGAGCCAAAAGAGGTAATTTTTAGTATATGTCTATTATACCTCAATGAACCTGACTTATAAATAAATAAGTTTTTATAATAATGCCTGGTACATAATAAATGTGCAAAAAATATTAGCTGCTGTTGTTATGCTAAGCACTTGATTCTCCAGTAATCCCATGGGGTAAGTCCCAGGCATTTTCCTTTATCCCAGCTGAGGAGATGGGGAAGCTGCAGGCCCAGAGGCAAAGTGACCTACCCAAAACCACACAGCTAAGGAGTGGTAGGGTCTACACCAGGACCCAGCTCTCCAAATGTGTGGCGCTCTTTCCATTCTGCCTCAAGTCTGACATGGAGTCAGTTCAGGGATAGGGAAGGCTTTCTGGATTAGTCAGCTCGGGCTGCCATAACAAAACTCTATAAACTGGGTGGGTAAAACAACAGATATTTATTTTCTCACAGTTCTAGAGGCTAGAAGTCCAAGATCAAGGTTCCAGCCATTTTGATTTCTGATGAGGGCTCTCTTCCTGGTTTTCGGACGGCCGTGCAGAGCTGTGTGTGTGCAGAAAATGAGCTTCTGGTGTCTCTTCTCTAAGAATACTAATCCTATTGGATTGGGGCCCCACCCTATGATCTCATTTCACCTTAATTACTTCCTTAGAGGCTCTATTTCCAAATAGAGCTTCACTGGGGGCTAGAGCTTCAAAGTATTAATTTTGGGGGGACACAAACATTCAGTCCATAATGCTCTCCTTGCCAATGCTCCCCCTTCTGATTCCAGAACACTCTGGGGGAGCAAGAACAGCTCTGAATACCTTCGAGATATTGCTGGTTCCTTTCCAGACCACCACAATAAAGGGAATACCACAATAAAGTGAGTCACACAAATTTTTTGGTTTCCCAGTGCATATAAAAGTTATGTTTATACTATACTATAGTCTATTAAGTGTGCAATAGCATTATGTCTAGAAAAATTCTATATACCTTAATTAAAAAAATACTTTGTTGCTGAAATATGCTAACCATCACCTGAGACTTCAGTGAGTCATAATCTTTTTGCTGGTGGAGGATCTTGCCTCAATACTGGTGTCTGCTGACTGATCAGGGTGGTAGTTGGTGACATTTGGGGTGGCTGTGGCAATATCTTAAAATAGAAAACAATGAAGTTAGTGACATTGATTGATTCTTCCTTTCACAATTTCTCTGTGGCATCAGATGCTGTTTGATAGCATTTTACGCACAGTAGAACTTGTTTCAAAATTGGAGTCAATCTTCTCAAGTCCTGCTGCTGCTTTATCAACTAAGTTTATGTAATATTCTAAATCCTTTGTTGTCATTTCTGCAGTCTTCACCAGGAGTAGATTCCACCTCAAGAAACCATTTTCTTTACTCGTCCATTAGAAGCAACTCCTCATCCATTAAGTTTTGTCATGAGATTGCAGCAATTCAGTCACATCCTCAGGCTCCACTTCTAATTCTGGTTCTCTTGCTGTTTCCATCACATCTGCAGTTACTTCCTCCACTGAAGTCTTGAGCCCCTCAAAGTCATCCATGAGGGTTGGAATCAACTTCTTCCAAACTCCTGTTAATGTTGATATTTTGACCTCTTTCCATGAATCACAAATGTTCTTAATGGCATCTAGAATGGTGAATCCTTTCCAGAAAGTTTTCAGTTGACTTTGCCCAGATCCATCAGAGGAATCACGATCTATGGCAGCTGTAACCTTACGAAATGTATTTCTTAAATAATAAGACTTGAAATTCGAAATGATTCCTTGATCCATGGACTGCAGAATGGAAGTTGTGTTAGCAGGCATGAAAACAACATTAATCTCATTGTACATCTCCATCAGAGCTCTTGGGTAACCAGGAGCATTGTCAATGAACAGCAATACTTTGAAAAGAATTTTTTTTTCTGAGCAGTAGGTCTCAACAGCGGGCTTAAAATATTTGGTAAACCATGTTGTAAACAGATGTGCTGTCATCCAGGCTCCATTTGTTGCTCCATTTATAGAGCACAGGAAAAATAGATTTAGCATAATTCTTAAGTGTCCTAGGACTTTCAGATGGTAAATGAACATCGGCTTCAACTGAAAGTCACCAGCTGCATTAGCCCCTAATGAGAGAGTCAGCCTGTCCTTTGAAGCTTTGAAGCCAGGCACTGACTTCTCCTCTCTAGCTATGAAAGTCCTAGATGGCATCTTCTTCCAATAGAAGGCTGTTTCATCTACACTGAAAATCTGTTGTTTAGTGTAGCCACCTTCATTATTCATCTTAGCTAGATCTTCTGGATAACTTGCTGCAGCTTCTATATCAGCACTTGCTGCTTCACCTTGCACTTGTATGTTATGGAGATGGCTTCTTTCCTTAAACCTCACGAAGCAACCTCTGCCAGCTTCAGACTGTTCTTCTGCAGCTTCCTCACCTCTCTCAGCCTTCACAGAATTGAAGAATTAAGGCTTTGTTCTGGATTAGGCTTTGGCTTAAGGGACTGTTGTGGCTGGTTTGATCTTCTATTCAGACAACTAAAACTTTCTCCATATCAGTGGTTAGGCTGTTTTCTTTCTTATCATTCATGTGCTCACTGGAGTAGCACTTTTAATTTCCTTCAAGAACTTTTCCTTTGCATTCACAACTTGGCTAGTTGTTTGGTGCAGGAGGCCTAGCTTTCAGCCCATCTTGGCTTTCAACATGCCTTCCTCACCAAACTTCACTTTTAGTTTTTGATTTAAAGAGAGACACATACAACTCTTCCTTTCACTTGAACACTTAGAGGCTATTATAGGGTTATTAATTTGAATATTCTTGTATCTCAGGGAATAGGGAGGCCTGAGGAGAGGGAGAGAGATGGGGGGACAGCCAGCTGATGGAGCAGTCAGAATACACACAACATTTATTGATTAAGTTTGCCATTTTATATGAGCATGATTCATGGAGCCCCAAAACAATTACAATAGTAACATCAAAGATCACTGAGCACAGATCACCATAACAAATATGATAATAATGTAAAAGTTTAAAATGTTTTGAAAATCACCAAAATGTGACATAGAGACATGAAGTGAGCAAATGCTGTTGGAAAAATTGTGCTGATAGACTTGCTTGACGAAAGGTTGCCACGAGTCTTCAGTTTGTAAAAAACAAAAATTATCTGAAAAGGGCAATAAAGCAAAGTGAAATAAGATAAGGTACGCCTGTACTAGGAGCTGTGCAATTCTGGTCCAGGATGCAAATCTGTGGTCCTTCTTCAGCATCTTCATGTCCCCAAGTGAAGGCTCAACCCCACTCCTCCCTTTCCTTCCCAGGTAATTCTTGATGGTTTCCCTATTACCAACTAATTCTAGAGCTTAGCAGATGGCTTTAACCTGCTCTTGTTCCAGAATCATCTCATTTCCAGTGCAAAACTTCAGGCAATCTCAGTCCTAACTCTATCATCCCAAACCCCCACTCCACCCCAATTTTCCTGGAGGTAGCTAAGGAAGAGTGAGCAGACCCTGGAACCCCCTAGTGACGTGCAGATAAAGGCAGAAGGGCTTCCTGGAATTTCTGTCACCTCAAGTGACATCCCTTGTGGGTCCCATTGTCCCCTGCTTGTGTGCTATCTACAATTTAAAGAGCCAAAGAGCCCCAGTCTTAGAAATGATTATAGTTTCACCTTATTTTACATTTGGCTCTAATCGGGAGCAAGTCTTCTCCCAGTAAAGCATAAAACTGCAATCACACCAATGTTTAAGAATCATATTTGGATCTAAAAACAAGGATTCTTCATCTTAACAATAAAGTTAGACAGTAACAACATGCTCTTCCCCTTCCTCTGATTTCTCCTCCATCCCGATCCCATTAACTCTCATCAACTTTGATGGGGAGTTTCCCAAGTGGATCAATGGGAGGGCGATGCCTTTGGAAAGAACTAATACAGCATGCTGCCTGGTGTGTAATTATTGTACAAAACTTATCCATCTCTCAGCAATGGGAAGTTGTACATTCCAACAATATACATTTCATCAAACTGCTGTTATTTTAATGTTCAGTGTTACTGACCTTTTTATGGCCTCCTGAGCATTATGATTGTAGACCCAAGAGACCATCTGACTCTTCAGCATTCGAGACCAAAGCATTGTATCCTTTGATGATGAAAAGCAAACAGGGGCTGACATGTGCTGAGCAAAGGCAACCAGAAAAGCAGGAGCAATATATATTCATGTCATTGTCTATGGTAAAGTGACTGCATGATGCTGGTTTAGTACCAAAATTCCGTAGAGAAATTGTTTCTACGGAAATAACTCAGAAAGGCTGGTATTCCAGCTAGCTTTTAGAATAGGAAGAAATCAATGATTTGTCAACAGAGTAGGAAAAAAATAGCTTCACTGTGTTAGAAACAGCTCTTTCCATCACAGCTGTGATTGCCATGATGACTGCTGCCCTGGGTGTATCTTGTCCAGTAAGTGGAGAGATCAGATTTCTGGGTGGACACCACATATCTGTTCCACCATTAATACCAGCATGTCAGTTAACACTGAAGACCCTGCCAGAATGTACATTCCACTACTAACCTGAGACGAGGACTTAGTATACCAGAGCCAGTTCAAAATGAATAAGGTCCTCTTTCCTCCCAGCTCATTCTGATATGGAAATTGATGTCTGTGTCCACGTGAGTGTAACAATAATGGAACAGTTGCTTCTTCCAGGGAGCTCTGAATGCCTACCTGAGATCATAATGGTCCTTTTCTGCTATGTCTGTGATCTATGTAATGCATAGAGATTGTGACCTTGGTTGTAAAGGACATTGGGATTTCTTATGATGATTGTGAGAGCTAAGAAATAATAAAACTAACTCTTAATTACTGAGCACCTACTCTGTGTGCCATGCTCTGTGCTAAAGACATTGCCTACATTTAAAACTCGTTTTTCTCATACCTCTCCAGACATAGCTACAGATAAAATACATGCATAGAAAGTGCACCTATTACAAGAAGCAGTTGTGAACCTGGAATTCAGTTCCTCACCAGCAGCTTTCTGTGAAGAGTAAATATTGGCAGCTCAGGGTTATGGAAAACCAGTGTGGTGTATCTGGGTGCTTCTCAAACCTTTCCACCAAAGCAGCCCAAACTGCAGGATGAAGGAAAAGACCAGTGGTGTGGGGGGTAATTGGGACCATGTCTGTGGGTCTAGTCCAAGGTGCTTATGGCAAGTATGGAATTTGTTTAAACTCTTATATTTCATCTGTAACATCTATACTAATTGTTGCATTAAACTCCACAAAGCATTATGAAAAGTAATGATTTGTCCCTAAATCGTTTATTAAAATTGATGCTTTGGAAACATAGGCCATGTTTATTTTGTGGCCTCATGGGTCTCTGGTTGGGACACATCATCTCATGTTCAAAGGCTACCCAGACTTCTGTTTGAGAGGCACTGGTGGCAGAAAGTGAACGGGTTTTGGAGTCAACAGACCCGGTTTCCTGTTCTAGCTCAGCCACATACTAACTAAGTGAGTGTAAATTGTTTATGTCTTAGAGTCTCTGCATCTAAATAGGAGTAAAGCCTCATAAGCCTAAATCAAGCCGATACCCTTCCCCAACAGGCTAAGTTCTAAAAGAGGTGGTAAACAGCCCAATGGCCAGAAGTAAGCAAAAAGAAATATTCAGACAATAGCCTTGGGATAGCACAACTCTGCACCCGGATTCCGTACAGTCCTGCCCACTGCACAGTCCTGAGGGGCTCCATCCACACTGCGGTCCATGTAAATGCCCTCTCCTGGAGGTGTTCAACATGGTGACCTGCATTCAGAGGCCTGCAGCTCTATTCTCGTGCTTAAAGACTCTCCATGTGACTGGGCAAGTCATTGCCTCCCTCTAAACCATGTCTTGCACTTATAGAATGGGGACAATGATACTTATCGTGTCTTCTCTGTGAGGCTCAAGTGAGGTGGCTGGCAAAGTATGGCTTAAGTGGTAACACCCAATCCACATGTAATGTCTCATTAATCTTGCTTCTTTTCATGTAGCTTTATTTCAGTACATTTCAGCAAACTTGTATTTGGTTAGTGCCATGTGCACTGTGGGGAAGCAATGTTGAACGAGATTAACTCCTTGACTCTGGAGCTTGTTGTATAACCATAACACAGGGCAGAGAACTGACGCCACAGAGGAAACGTGAGCAATGGTTGTAGCTTGTGATACTGCTGCAGTCCACAACTTAATCTACTGATGCCTTCAGCTCCGTTCCACTGACAGGTCAATATTAGGATGCCCGCACACTTGCCACTATGTCACATGGAGGGAGACTATTGGGAAATAGCAGAAGAGAAAGTTTTCAAAGAAGATCAAGCTCCTGATTCCTCACTGATGTTTCCTGAGGAGAAGGAGTTGGCCACAGTAACCCAAAGAGGCTGTGATTGCTGAGTTCTATTGAGCTTTGTGGTAACGTTTAACATCTAGCTACCATTTATTGCAGGCCTGCCGCACGTGAGGCATGACCAAGAACTTTACACATATTACTTTATTGAGCTGCACTGAACCACAGCTGAGCCAATCACGGATGAAGAGGACTCATCGGCTAGGGATCATCATCAGCTGCAGGTGACAGACACAGTGGCTTAGCCATGGAGGAAATTCACTTTTCTCACTTACCAGAAGTCCTGAAGTATGCCATCAAGGGCTGTGGAATACTCTAAGAAGTTCTTCCAAGGACACCCTTCAAAAGACATCTCAAATCTGTCCACTTCTCTCTACCTCCATTTTGATCTCCTGGTTCCATCATTCCCCTCCCGGGGCTACTGTGACCGCCTCCTAACTGGTCATCCCGTTTCCCTGCTTAGCTTTTTCCAAACCACTGTCCATACAATAGCCAGAGCAATAGTCTTAAAATATTAATTGTACCAAATCATTTGTTTTTCTGCTAGAAACTATCCAATGACTTCCCATTGCCCTTAGGATAAAATTAAAAGTCATTAAAATAGCTGGGAGAACTCTGGTTAATCTTAGCGCCTCCTTCCTGGGCTCCTCTCATGCTTTCCCCTTTCCTTGCAGTGACCCATCTATTCTGGTCTTAAATGTCCTCAGCACTTTCTCACCTTAGGTCCTTCACACATGCAGCTCCTCAATTTTTACTGGCTAGCTTCTACTTGTCCATCAGAACTTAACTTAAATATCATATTCTTAGACATCAAAAACAAGTTAGGCTCTCAGGCAGCTCCACTTACTTTCCCCTCACAGCACCGAGCAGTTGTAATGACCTGCTTATGTGTGTGGTCATGTGTTTGCTCTCTCCATCTGCCTCTGGACTACAAGCTTCATGAAGGAAGCACTATCTGTGCTTGGAGGCTCAACAGGTATTTGTCAAGTAAAACGATTGCATCTGGCCGCCTCATGGAATGGGCTCAGTGGCTCGACAATCCCGTATGAAATAAATATGGAAGGAGAACAAGGGGCTAAAGCTAAATAGGCAGCTTCCTGTCAGCCCTCCTCGGGGCTGTCAGCACAGACCCCTTGGAGCTGAGGGGGTACCTAGAGGGGAAAAGAAAAAATAGACAGTAGCCGCTTTGCTTTAGAGAGCGACACCCGTTTCTAATTTAAACTGTAAATAAGGAATGGAAACAGATGTATGTTGAACACAGAGTAACAAACATATGGGATAAGTTACCATGAAAAGCCATGGAAGCTGAAGATTAATGAGCTGAAGTGACGCCTTGGTAGAGGAGAGGGTGTGAGGGTCCTGGGAGAAGCCGGAGAGAATGGAAGGGCAGGGTGGCCTGTTCTGGGGTTCCCTTCTCTTTGCTTATCCTGTGGTGTGTCCCATCGGCCATCCCAACTTCCCTCCATGAAGCCATCCCACTTATAGAGGCCCCTTGTGGCCCCATCAGAACTCCCCCATGGGAGGGGCTTGGGAGTGGCAGACACCTGGAGGTGGGAGAGGCTGGTCCCGAAGCTCCCGTGGCATGGCACCACCTACGCTTAGTCTCGATGCTGGAGAGGTAAAGAGGGCAGATGGAGATTAATGAGAGGAAGTCTAAACCCCAAACTATCTCTCAGCATTACCAATGCCTCCTGCACGAGCTACCCTCTGACCCTCACCTACCACCGTAGCTCCACAACCTAAAATTGTGACCCGAGTGCTGAGGAGGAATGCAAAAGTCTGGAGAAGTTAAGCTAAAAGCCAAACCCCCATCTTCTAAGGGCTATCCATTTCCATCATAGTAGATAACATTGAGAAAAGCTATTGCAACATTTTTTTTGATTCTCAAACCCTCATTGCAGAGAGTGTAGGTTGATATTTTTAATCATTGAGTTGATAATTATTTGTTTGTTTTGGGATCATTCATTCATTCAGCAAAAAATTTATTAAGCTACCTACAGGGTGCTGGACATGTCCTAGGCACTGGGGATGTGGATGTGAATCAGCTCCACGTCCTCGTGAATCTCTCATTTTAGTGGGAGACACAGACCATACCTAAGTAAACAGGTATCCATGCATGATAATGTCAGGTGGTGATAAATACTGTGAAGAAAAAAAAAGTAAGTGAATGGAAAGGATAGAGGGGCAGTGCTTTTTAGATAGGAAGGTCTGAGCAGGTGACACCTAAGCAGAGATCTGAATAAAGTGAAAGAACAAGACATGCAAACATCAGGAAGAAGTGCATTCCAGGCACTGGGGTCAGCAGGTGCAAAGGCTCTGAGGTAGGAACAACCTCAGTGTTGGGGGCTATCAGCACAGACCCCTTGGAGCTGTAAGGAGTAGTAAGGAGGCCAATGTGGCTGGAGTGACTGTAGCAAGGGGGTGAGTGGTAGGAAAGGAGGTAGAGTGTCACCTGGGCCATCACTGGTGGGTTTTCTGTAATGTCACAGCTGCGCTGAGGGCTGTGTGTCTATAACTATATGTCATATCTATATCTATACTGATACCTTTACTTCTATATCTAAATAATATGCTACATCAGATAGTATTTTAAGGCAAGGTACTTAATATTATGGGAATTTACAACAAACACATAATCTGCAACCTAACTATCATTACCATTTACTAAGTAGGGAAACTAAGACATATAAACCCAGGACCATGGTCAGAATCAGGCTCCGAGGTGCAATGGAGGACAGATGTTTCATGTCCGCGAATCTTGCCTCTTTCTCTTTGACTTTTGCCTCTTACTTTGCACCACTTCCCCAGCTTCACTGGGAGGCATGCAAGCCAGCTAAAGCAATCAGCCACTTTCTCTGAGCTCTGTTCAGGAGGAAATCCCTTCACTTCATGCAGAGAATTTGATAATGACATCATTGTACTGTAGCAGTAACCAACGCCTGTTTTCGTAGGAAGTGATGGATTTAAGACACAAAGTGGGTCTGACTGTGTGGGTCCCCCACTCCTTTCTTTCATTGGAAGGAGGAAGGGGCAGTAGAGGGAGCCTATTACTTCCAGTCCCTTCAGCAGCACAGATGTATTCCCGAGCTCCTCAGGATGGTTAGTTATAGCCCCCTTGGTATTTGGCTTTAGGATTTATGCTGATGGTCTCTGCACGCTTCTCTCTGTCAGCACAGGAGTAGGACACTCCCTCCACATTACCGTGTGTTTCTTGATTATTTCCCCAATATTCCACCACTTATATGACCACATCACTGCTGAGGTCACCCTTTGACTCCTAAAACAATTTGAGTTTTCATTGAGAAAGAAAGCTGCCCTTGCGGTGTCCCAGGAGAGAAAAGAAAAGATTCCACAACCTCGAAGTCCTTAATGCTGGTCCATTAGCATCTTTCTTTGTGCATCTTCCTTCCTGCCTCTTGATTGCTTAGTTAACTCTTATGACCATTTTTCTGCAAATTCCCTCCAAGGTCTCTATCCTTGACAACCACATTTGTTTATAGCAAAACATCTATTTAGGTCCAGATCACTGGCATTCAGGATACTATATTTACTGGTTAATATCTACTTGAATCCATTTACGGAAATAGCTTTCATGAAATACAAACAGGTTTTTAAGTTCTACTATCTACTCTATGAACACTTAGGGATACAATTATCCTCAGTCTTGAATTTGTCTTTAGAGATGAAGACAAGACACTCCAGAGAGGGGCAAGGTTTATACAGAACCAACAAGCTACTGCAAATTAACTGAAAACCACAGGAAAAGGCAGAGATGGTTCCCAACTTCAGAACATCAGAGTTTTAAACAATCTGCCCCCCTTTCCAATTGTCGTGTGTCCTCTGTTTACCCAAGGGTTAAATGCCCTCAAATTTCCTCCCCACTTTGAACCCCTGTTCCTCCCTCTGTCTTTCCTATCCCCTTAAATGGCACCACCATCCCCATCACCACTATTTTCATTCAAAGCTACAAACCTAGGAGTCACCATTGATTCCTTATTTTCCTTATCTCCCATAGCCAGGTCATCATCGGGTGCTTTCAGCTCTGCCTGCAAAGCATACCCTGAATGCACCCAGAGGTGCATTCCCACTGTTACCACTCAGTCCCAGCCAATGCACGCTTGCACCCAGGCTGCGGCAATGCCTCCTCTGATCCCTCTCAGCTCTAACCCCCAAGTGCTGCCCCAACTCAGCAGGCAGCCTACTTGAGCTCCTCTCATCCTAGGCTGGCCGGATGTTGAGGGCACCATCTGAAGACAACTGTTCTCTGCCCCCAGAAGCTCCTTCATGGTCTTGGTGGTCTGTTCCTGCCACCTCTGACCCACAGGAATGACTTGCTGAGTGACCTCCCTTTTTGCCTGTCACTGTAACTAGATTTGAATAAAACTTAATACTGGAGCAGTCAAATAACAAAAAGTATATACTCAGGTGGTTAGTTCTTTACAGGCTCTATTTGGTAAAACTTTCTGAGGACAAGAATGTTTATTTTTTGAGGAATTTGCAAAAGACTTTTTATCCATTTGCTAAATGCTTTAACAGTCACTTCATTGCCTCTCTAAATTAAATCACTAAATTTGCACCATTATTTTAAAGTGGAAAAAGTGATTAACCCTAAAGGGAAAAATTAGGTTCAGCAGAAGAGGAACCCAAAGTGATCTTCAAAAAGCAAAACACCACAGAGAGGCAAAAGCAACTAACAGCATGTGGGAAGCCCGCACATCCACACATCTGAGAATCACCCCAGACGTGATCCGCGAACCTTGTGGTCAGGCTCTTAACGATCTCTGCTGATGGAAACCCAGCCCATCAGAACTGGCCTCATTCTGACAGCTATCCCCTTGGGGTCTTCAGAAATTAAAACCAGGCTTTCTCTGCATTTATATCACCCACGTTCTGGTGAGGAAAACAGGGATCTGGGCAGTGGGGGGTAGGGGTTTATTTAGCTGGAGGGGAGCAGGCTAGGGTGTGGCCTGAACACTGTCTTCACGTGACAAGGCGTATCACTAGGAGAAGAGTGCCCGGTGCCCGTCACCAAGGGCAGGTCCAGAAAAGGTGAAGGTGAATTGTAGCACGGGGGTCTCAGGTTTGATGTAATCAGCTTTTGACACGAGGCCAATAGGTCACTAACTGCTTGAATGCTCAGATGAGGGAAGCTGTGAAATCCCTTTCTCTGTACACCTCTGACACCCTATATTAACATACTCAATAGGGCTTTCCCAGGTGTCCCCCTGATTTTAAAACTCAAGCCTTTAGCTGAAGGAAAAGGAGCTTTGGGTACCCCATATTCTACAGAAAGTCTCTATATCAGTCAGGTATTCGACAGCTGGATCAGACTCCTGCCCCTGTAATGGAAAAAGCCCTACAATAACCACCTCCACACTAGATCCCTCTCCTCTCTCAGTCTGTATGGGAGGGGAGTGAACAAGAATAATAGGGCTATTGCTCTGGGGGCCAATGGTGGAATGTTCCTGAAGAGAGGTCGTTTCCTTCCCTTCTCCTTCTCTCTGCACCCCCATCATCAACCTGAAATCAAGTAAGGGATTTCAAGAGAATTCCCCCTTAAGAAGGGAGATTGGGACCTCACTTTGCATTGGGCTGTTTAGGCAGCAGACTGTGTGCATTGCAGAGGAAGAGAGAAGTGGATGGAAAAAGATGGCAGAGATGAAAGGGGGAAGCAGGAGAGCCTGCTCTCCCATCATTTGGAAGCGCAAAGATGTGTGAGCTTCTCATGACTAAGTGGACACTGTGGAAAGTGTCTACATTCGAGGCTTCTTGCCGTAGCCTGGCAGCCCTCAGTGACACCTGACCCCCAGAGGTGTTAGCAGAAAAATAGTGGTGACAAAGGAGAGGATGACAACTGAGAAGTAAAGAGATATTTTCCCTTTGTCCTCAATCCCTCCCCCCAGCTCCTAACTTTGTAGGAACTACAGACTGAAGAGGAGAAGGGAGGCATCCAGCCTGCGATGCTGGATGGAGAAGCTTTGACTCTGATAGAGGAATGAAGCTGTAAACTGAATTCAACTGGTCTCATAGCTGAAGGTAAACAGGAAGTCTCAAAATCTACTCAAGACGCTCTCCGGTGGCAGGAAATACCAGCCTCAAATGTGTCGCAGTGCATACCGCTCCGTCCCTACTAGAATGGTGAAAATCCAAAACCCTGACACCACCAAATGCTGGCAAGGATGTGGAGCAACAGGAACTCCCATTCATTGCTGGTGGGAATGCAAAATGGTACAGCCACTTTGGGAGACAGTCTGGCAGTTTCTTATAAGACTAAACATACTCTTACCATATGATTCAGCAATAGTGCTCCTTGGTATTTACCTAAATGAGCTCAAAACTTATGTTTACATAAAAATTTGCACATGGATGTTAATAACAGCTTTATTCATAATTGCCAGAACTTGGAAGCAGCCAAGATGTCTTTCAGTAGGTGAATGGATAAGTCAACTGAGGTTCATCCAGACAATGGAACATTATTCAGTGCTACAAAGAAATAAACTATCAAATAAGCTATGAGAAGACATGGAGGAAACTTAAATGCGTATTACTAAGTGAAAGAAGCCATCTGAAAAGGTTACATACTGTATGATTCCAACTATATGATAGTCTGGAAAAGGCAAGACTATGGAGACGGTAAAAAGATCAGAGGTTGCCAGGCATTGGTGGGGGAAAGAGGGATATGTAGGCAGAGAACAGAAGATTTTTAGGGCAATGAAACCACTCTGTATGATACTATAATGGTGGCTACACATCATTATAAATCTATCCAAACCCACGGAATGTACACCACCAAGAGTGAGCCCTTATGTAAACTATGGGCTTTGGGTGATTATGATGTGTCAATGTAGGTTCACGATTGTAACAAAGGTACCACGCTGGTGGGAGATGTCAATAGTGCAGGAAGCTGTGCATATGTGGTGGCCGGGGGTTTGGGAACTCTCTACTTTCTGCTCAGTTTTATTGTGAACCTGGAACTACTCTAAAAAACAAAGTGCATTTTTTGCAAAGTGTTGCGATGAGGACACGGGCTGTGGCAGTGACTGAGGCTCTGTTGTTCAGTGTGCATCCTCGCCATTTAAAATTTCAGGAAGAAAGGTTGCTAGCCCTGTCCAGTCCTCACTGTGATCCGCTGTGGTCACTGGGCTGTGGAGGCTGTTCTGTAGAAAGTGAGAGCCTGAGCAGCGAACACAGAAGTGTGGCTCAGAGGAAAGCCACAGAGAGCACAGTGGAGTGGCAGCTGGCATGGAGTGGTCCACCCACCCAACCCCTGGGGAGGAAGTCAGTGTGGCTGCAGGTCCACTCTCAACAGGAAACAGGAGACTGCTGCTCAGGAGTCTCTGAAATGGGGACACAATGAGGGTTTGGGAAAGAGGCCAAGAGAATCTGGGGCAGGACCATTCTCACCAGAATGAAATTAAATTTACCATGGAATGTACACATTGTTTACCCCGTATATGACGTTTTTTTACAAAGAGACTTTTTTGTTTCAATTTTGAGAACTGAGAACTAAATTTGCCAAAGGGGATTACAAGGATGTTGGGCATATCAGTACAGCAACAGTGCTGAGCTAAAATAAATTAAGACAAGGAAGAACTGAAGAATATTAGTGAAAAGTGTCTTTAATTATATGATTTGTACCTTAATGGCCTAGTATGTTGGCAGTATCATAGCTAAAGATAATAGAATATGATTTTCATCATAACACTTCTCTTGTAAAGGTATTAGACCCTTAACAGATAGTACAAAAGAGCTTTTGTTACTTACAGGTGGGGAGGATTCACAATCGAGAATAGTGAATGTCTCATGACTACAGTAGTCCCCCCTTATCCATGGTTTTGCTTTCTGTGGTTTCAGCTATCCGAGGTCCAAAAATATTAAATGGAAAATTCTGGAAATACACAATTCATAAGTTTTAAGTTGCCTGCCATTCTAGTAGTGTGATGAAATCTCGTGCCGGCCCGCTCTGTCCTGCTCCGGACCTGAATCGTCCCTTTGTCCGGTGGATCTATGCTGACTAACGCTAACCGGCCAGTTAGTCATTTAGGAGCCGTCTCGGTTATCAGACTAACTGTCGTGGTATCACAGTGCTTGTGTTTGGGTCACCCTTATTTTACTTAACAATGACCCCAAAGTGCAAGAGTAGTGATGCTGGCAATTCAGATATGCCAAAGCGAAGCCGTAAAGTGCTTCCTTTAAGTGAAAAGGTGAAAGTTCTTGACTGAATAAGGGAAGAAAAACCTCGTATGCTGAAGTTCCTAAGATCTACGGTAACTTTTATTACAGTATACTGTCATAATTGTTCTATTTTATTATTAGTTATTGTTGTTAATCTCTTACTCTGCCTAATTTATAAATTAAACTTTATCATAGGTATGTATGTATTAGAAAAAACATTGTATATATAGCGTTGGTATTATCTGTGGTTTCAGGCATCCACTGGGGGCCTTGGAACGTATCCCTCGCACATAAGGGGGAACTACTGTATTCTTACAAGCTTCAACAGGCTTGGGCAGTTGTAAAAGAGAAAACTTCAATATTGGGTTACCTATGAGTGTTCAGTGGGAGTGGGATAAAACAAATGGCTAAAATGGACTTCATGGGCTGGCTGGGTGTTCAACCTTCTCCTCCTACACATGTAAATAAGTGACTGGGTTCTCTCATGCGAACTAAGGAGGGGAAGCCCAGGAGGCACTCGAGAAAGAGTGTGCAAAAGATGGACTAAGAACCTCAAGGTCAGAAGGCAACAGGAAAGTTTCCTGGCTGAGAGAAAGGAAGGCTGCTTGGGGATTTCCCAAAAAGAGACTGACAACCTCAACTACAGATGAGGGTCCATCTGGGGCAAACTTTCACATGCTGTTGCATCACTAAAATGCCATCATCTGAGTCTGGATTGCAGAGGCATGTCAGGGGTGACACTGTATCATGAACAAGTGAAGTCCTTCCAGTAGCAAATTCCTTTGCTTTCCTGAATGGATCCACCTTATATCAAATTCTAAGCAATGAGAATGGTGGCAGGTGTGGGAGATTCTCCATGAAGCAGAGCCTGAGGCCGAGGCTTCCCTGCTCCTATTTTCTCAGGGAATGAAATGCCAGGGAAACGAGAGAGGGATAAGGAGAGTGAGGCGGGGAAGGAGGGAGGGGCAACAAGAATAGGAGTTACTGAACTAGCCACCATGTGGTGTCCACGTGACTGACTGCTCACTCACAGGCTTCTTCTGGAGGCTGTTGGAAATACTGGGTCTCAGGAGAGTTAGTTTGAAAATAAGAAAAGGGAGTAACTTATCTACAAGATCTTGTGTCCTGTTGCTTGAAGATTCCAACACTGGGTGTTGGCTTCCCTACACTTCCACGTCGAGCCTGCATGGGCATCAGAGTGAGTCCAGTGGAGTTTCACATCTCAGCATCAACAGGGAGGCGCCAGGCCACGAGGTGAGAGGCACAAAATATGGGCAAGATGCAAGTGCTGTGCAGTCAGTTGGGGAACCCACACAGAGCTGGTCATTGCAACAGGAGCTGGAGCAGAACAAAATGGCCAGTGGTCCCAAAGCCAAGACGATCTGAAGCAGTGCATTAGAGATATCTGCTACAGGAAGGGGGTTAGGCAACAAGACCCCACTGTCTCTTCTTCTTCTGCCATTCCACCATGGCTGGACCCACTTTTCCTCACCCAGGTTTTCAGACCCATTGTTACTTAAGCAGCCTCAGCTTACCCCAACCCCTTCCCAAATTTGCTTTGCTGGATGCAGAATCAGCCTCCATGTCAGGCTAACTTGGTTCTCTTCTGCTGACCACCCAGCCCCCACCTTATGCCTAGAGTCACTTCTTTTTCGCTTGCCCCAAGTGTGGCAAGTGTCTGTGCTGGCCACCTTGTATCCCTAGCTCACAGCTCAAAACTCAACAGCACTGGAGTTTCTCCAGGCAGTCCTTTCTCTGGTACAGGGATTCTGCTTGGTCTCCTTTCTAGTTATCACTCCAGTAGCCTTACTTGTCCCCCAGGCTTCCAGAGATACCTGGATCTGTGCCTCTAAACACAAACTCAGTGGCTGTCCCTGTCTCCCAGGACAGATTCCTTATAGCCAATTCCTGCTTGACAGAACTTTGGGGTGTCTGTGCATAAGACTTCTCATTTCTGGGTCCATCCATTTTGAGGGGCATTTAGCCTCTTCTTGACACCCAGCCTTATCTAGAGATTGATTTTAACCTCAGACACCAACTTTGCCCCTTTGCTAATCTCCTACCACTAGTTGGACCTGCCTACCATAGTGCCTAGGTCTAAAACCTAGCCCCTGCCTGACCCTACAGCTACCCTGTCTGGCTGCCACATCTTCTCTGCGAATCCTACACTATGAAGACAATAGCAGATCAGGAGTTGATAGAGACTTGGTCCTTTGCTGGCTTCCTGCAGAGTTCTGCAAGCCTCTCACTGGGTACAAGGTGCATATTCCCACCTCCACGGCCAGGTAGAGACAGGGATGCAGACACATGCTACTTGTCACTGGGCTGAATGTGGACAAAGCCCCAGGCGATTCTGCACATGGGCTAAACTGGGCTCACCAGCCTGGAAACAGCCACAGAGAGGAATGGGTTCAATCAGTGGGGGTACTAGAAAATCCACCTGATCCCAGAGCACCTCCTGTGTTGTAGCACACGCCTGAGAAAGGGGGCAGGCTGTGTCTGTTTCTCTCTCTCTCTCCCTCTCCCTGTCTCTATACCTCTTCTCTACTCTGACTTTCTTTTCATTTTATCTATCGTGTAATGCCATTATATAAATAAAGGCCGGCAGCTTCCTGGTTGCAGACCTAGAACAGAGCCCTAGCTTTCTGACTCTGAGTCCAGGGCTCATTACCCTCCATTGCATGGTATCTTGGCACCAGCCTGTGTCCACTTCCAGGAGTCACATGGGGAGGACAGACTCTGAGGCCCCAGTGCAAGGTCTCTCTCCTCCAGTCAGGTGTGGTCAGGAGACAGGCAGAGCCGGAAATAGCTCCATCTTCCATCTGCAAAGTTGAGCTTCAGGTGGCTTGCCTCTGGGCATCTGTGCTCTGCCCACTAGCCCACAGCCATCTGGGCAGGATCGCTGTCTTGCTCTAGCTTGTCTGTCTGACAAGCCACTTTAAAGCTTTCTTTTGTAAGCTTGGTGGAGTAAGAAACCATGACGGAGGTCATTGCCGAGTCTTATCACAACAGTGTCTTTCATGCTGCATTAATAAACTTTGAGTGCTTATTCACTCACATTAATGGGAAGGGGGTTACATCTTTAGAAATGCTTTTTCCCAAGGTTAATATTTCATGCTAAATCTATTCACTCTTTTGACACGTTTATGACCTGTGTACAACAGTTTCGTCTGTTCACAATAATGTCCAAATTGAAAGAGTCTGATGATCACTTCACAATATGAAAAGTGCTCTTTGTAAGTCAATTTTAAACATCTTGTTACATTTGGGACTTGTGTCCAACCAGATATTTTTCTTTTAAAAGTCTACCTCCTTTATTTTCCCAGGATTGTAATATTTGGAAAGACTAGAGACACGGTTAACTTCTCTGGGGATCTTGAGTGCCCATGTGTTTCTTGTCCTCTATTAAAGGCTAATTATCTTCAGACAAGTGAATGTGATCGGCTGAATTAAAAACTTTACGAGTCTGGAATTGTTACCCTAAATTTGGACCTGATCTGGAGTTTCTGCTTAGTTGGCTAGATAAGGGTGGTCTGTCCCAGCATTGGGAACACAGCCAATACGTATTCCAGGCCATGTGCTGGTTCTTTACTTACGTTAATTTATTGAGTTCTCGCAACAACCCAGCAAGCTAGGCTTTATGATGTCCAATTCTCAGATAAAGAAACCGGGGCTCAGAGAGGATAAATGACCAGCCCAAGAGTGTAGCAGAACCAGTCTATCAGCACCTTGACGCCCAGGCCAGAATCTGCTCCAGTCTACTGGGATTATCAGGATGCTTTGGACTCAGTTCAGAACATACAGAAGTCATGCATGCTCTTCGCTTGGGCACCTGGATCCACGGGACCTGATGGGGCAGAGTGAGACTCACAGGCCACCCCCATGGGAAAAAAAGCAGGGGATAAGGAAGGGTCTTTTCCTTAAATTCTACCAATATCATAATCATTCTGGAAAAAAAAATAATCCAACAACGGTGTGTGGTCCTTCTTCTTGGAAATGCAGCCCTGTGCAGTGTGATGCCCTCTGAACCCTGCAGGCTTCCCACAGCGGCTCATGCTGACAGCCCAGGACTGCCTGCCGCTCAGTAGGAATCTATGGACTGCATTTCTCTTAGGGAAGGCCCTTGAAAAACTGAATTTTTCAAGACTTTTCTGTTTCTAAGGACTCACATGGAGTTTGGCTATTTTTAAATTGTCTAATGGTTACTTCTAAGCCCTGACCACAGTATTGCCTTTTCTCAGGGAAAATCCCGCCCTTCCAGTAGGAGCATGTTTTATGCACTGCTGTTGGGCTCCATGCACATCCGTCCTGGGTGCACACTGATGACTTGTCTGGGTCTAACTGAGGCCACAGCACACATCAGACAGGAACTCTTTAATTCCATGTTCTCTTCAATGTTGAGCAGATTGTGTTCACTCAACAAATGTTACACGCCAGTAATAACTAACACCTTCTCTCTCTAAATAAAGCACTATTTTGAGACAGCATATACATGACCATTCTGATTTAATCTTCTATTTAGAGAACAGGGGAAAAAAAGCCACACACAGATTCTGTTAGCAATGCTTGAATTTCAAAGTCTAAAACTGGGTCATGGTGACAGGATGGAGGAGATGGGATGCTGAAGAGTTCAGAAGCGCTGAAATGATCTGGGGATGGTAATAATAAACAGTGTCTTTGCAAGTCTTCGTGAGGGAGAGACGGGAGTGTGGGAAGAGCACTGGGTGGGGCCAGCCGCTGAGCCATGGTCTGGGATCTGCCAATACTGCTCCCCTGTGCTCTCTTTAGCTAGCAGCTTCATCCTTATGGAACGCAGGAGGGATGATACCTGGGAACAGTCTGTTCATTCATTCAACTACCACCTACTGAGCACAGATTTATGTGGTGCCTACTCTGTGTTCAACACGGAGAAAATAACGGCGAACATGGTCCTCACACTCAGGGTCTTAGAATGGGGGAGAATGGGAGAGAGACTAATTATTGTTAATCAAATAATCTCAAAATAAAATGAAATTCAAGTGCAATAATCCTGTAGAGGAGAGGTACATGGTGCGTAAAAATAGGAGCGATATTCAAAATATCCAACAGGCACCAACTAACCACACCTGCATAGATCTTGGTACCTGAAGGCTCTATGCTGTGCATCTCTTCAGTGGTTGAAGGAAGTGGACTTAGGCTGGTGGCTATTTACCAACATATGTGAAAATATTCCAATTTTTGCAACCAGTGTTCTAACCGAATGTTGGCGTTGCATAAGAGCTTATAATAGAAGGATAAGCCTTAGGCTGAAAGGCAGTAAAAGGCTTCATGTGGTGATAACATTTGAGCCAAGACCTGAAGAAGAGATAACAATTAGCTGGGTGAAGAGAGGAGGAAAATTACTCCAGGCATAGTGAGTGGAGCATGTTAGAAGGTCCTGTGGCAGGAGGGAACACAATGTGTTTGAGGAGTTGAAGGAAGTCCAGCACGACTGGAGTGCACTTAGCAATGGGAACATAATAGGGAATGGGCTGGGGAGTCGGATACAAACCAGAATATGCAGGATCTTGCAGGCCAGTGAAAGGATTTCATTTTTTCCCTGTGAGCGTGGGAAGCCATTAAGCTGAGCATGTTACGGCCAGATTTGCATTTTACAAACAATACTCGGGCTGCCACATAGAGCAGGGAGTGCAGTGGGAGCAGCTGGAAGGCTGCTGTGGCCATCCAGGGGAGACGCTGTTGGCTCAGACCAGGATACTGGTGATGAGGGTGGAGAGAGTGTATAGTTTCTTGCTTGCTGAATTGCTAATGATGGCCTTTCACTGTGACACAAAATGCTTGAATAGGCCAGGGGCATGTTGGCTACAGGAGCCAGGAGAGAGATTGCTGGAAGGGAGAGGGGCTGATCATGTTACGATCAAGAGGCCTCTGCAGTATCCAAGGGGAAACTCTAGGGTAGGGGAGTGCTGTGGACAGAGGTGTGCATTTGCAAGTCATCTTGATAGCAGTGGTCACCGCTGCCCAGGCTGGAAGAGATAGCCTCCGGAAGAGCAGTGGGACGAGGAGGGGCCTTGAGAAATTTTAACAGTTAATGGTGGCCCTTTATCTGTGAAGGAGACTAAGAAAGAGTGACTAGAGTGGATGGGAAAACAAGGTAGTCCAGTATCAAGGAAGCCAAGGAAAGAGAACATTTCAAGAAAGAGGGAGTGGACAACAATTGTCAAATGGGATGAGGACTGAAAAGGTCCATTAATCTGCAGAGAAATTTCATGGAGGGGTTAGTGAAAGCTGCTATATTTTTCCTTTAACTTTTCACTTGGAACTATTTATAGACTCACGAGTAATTGTAAAGTACCGAGAGGTCCCACCTACCATCATCCAGCTTCCCCCAATGGTAACATCTTGCCCAGCTATAACATCAAACCCAGGACACTGACATTGGCACAATACAATTAACTTGACTACAGACCTTAATGGATTACAGTAAGAGCTGCTTGGACGATCAGTGGGGCCAGAAGTCAAATCGGAGTGGCCAGGCAGGGAATGGAAAGGGGAAAGAGAGGCAGTGCCGATAGTCAATATTTATTGTATTCTGCCCCGGGCTAGGCCAATGGCAGACACTGGGCATGGAGTGAGCCCTGCGGAAACTTGCACATCCCCAGGATCCAGAGAAAGAATCAGGGAAAAGGAAGCTGAGGGTGATAATTTACCTCTGACGGGGCACCAGCATCAGAGGCCACTTTGGGCCGGGAGCAGGAACTCTAGTGATGAGTCACTGAGAAAGTCCTCTGAAGGCCTGGCAGTGGCAGAAGCATCAAGACTCTTCTTTCAGGACAGATTTTTCTGGAGAATCTGTCCTCCCGATGCCTCTCAGGTTTTACAAACTGTTAAGAGCAGAGAACCTTTCTGCAGTGGAGCTCAAAACATTTTATGGCTATCACATTTTCTAACTGAACTTTAGAAGGAACTTGAGCTAGGAGGTTGGACTAAGATATTCCTAACAAGCCCATTTTACAGATGAACACGCTGAACCCCAAGCTCCAGGGGAACCCTCTCACCTAACCACATAGCAAGGTGCTTCCAAGATCTCGGAATTCTGACTTGAGGACGTTTCCATTCCATTACCTTAGAGGTTGCTGCTTCCTGCGTTGCCCTGGATCTCAAGAAACAGATTCCACAGGGCTGCGTAAGTAGTCACTGCTTCCTATGAAAGTCTGATCATTTTCTGATTTCCAATATCACCCAAGTTGGCTATCTCCAGGTATTAAGCAGCCAACAATAACATAGGACCTGTTTTATATTTGTCTCTCGTTCCAGTTGATGGACGGCTAACAACCAGAAAAATAATAAGTATATGAACCTTTGAAGGATAGATTTTACCGCTGCTGCTCCACATTCCAACACCTCCCCCACTGGGCTCATTCTGTGAAGCTCAGTTTTCAAGATGGAGGGAGGCAAAGGGGCAGAGGGCAAAGCAGGAGAGGCAGGTGGAAGGTGGCAGCAGGACTTGGATCCCCACGGGGCTGAGGCTGTGGTTGGCTGCATTCAGAGAGGTGCGCTGGGGGTAGCCCTCGCCCCGCTTCACTCCATCTCAGTGGAGGGGACTTAGAGAGCACTGGCTGCTGTGTGAGAGAAGCTGTAACAGGAGGCTCTGGTCCTGCATACTAATTGGCATACTTTAATGACTCCTCATCCCTCCCTCCAACCACAACAATCCTCTCTTCCGAAATCGCCAGCTCCTCGCAGAGGAGGCTTGCTGCCATGGCAACCAAGCCTTCCAATGCTGGGAAAACTCACCATAGAGATGTGGGGAGAAAAATTCCACTGTTGAATTACCAAAGGAGAAGGGCTCAAAGAGGAAGGAGGGAGAGGGAGAACAAGGATTTGGGGAATGATGTGGTTGGAGATGGGGAGCTTCCCAGATTTAGGGCTGGGAGCACTATACAAAGATGCATCCAGACACAGACCCACAGAGATAAGACCAGAGGGGACCTGGCACTGTGAGATGCCATGTACATATGCTGATGTTCGTATCACCTCATCCACGGTGGGCCCAGCAGAGAAGAGTGGGGGTAGATCAGTGTCTGCAATGGCCTTGTTCCATTAATAGAATGCCCCTTGTGCACTCAGGAAAATATGGTACAGAGGTTGAATGTGCTCAGATCAAATTGTGGACTTTGTCACTGAGGGTTTTTGTTATTGTGTTTGCTTTGGTAGAAAATCCTATTTGAAACACAACTATACTTCCTTTCAAAAGAGAGGAAATATATTCAAGATAACGTGTGTGCCTCCCTACTGAGTCGTTTCAGGAGAGAGGAGAATCCACCAGGTACATCTTCTTGGAGGCAACCTGCCCGCTGCAGTGTGACCCAAGACTTTCTGATGTTACGGGGAAAGATGTGGGCCAACAGTGCTTGGAGCCTCCGCATGCGCTTTAACAGGACAGAAGAGCAAGAGGCGGGTGTTTGGTGATCCCCTCTGATTCTGGGGTGCCCCTTAGCATTGTCTGAAGCTCTGTCCTCTCCGAAATAGTTTAATTCATTCCCTTGTGTTCTTTAAAGCTCCCTTTTCTTCCCGTTTCTAAAGAAAGACAGTGCCTTCCGCGTCACGAGCCCATGGCATCATTTCTGGAACCCCGAGTGTTAAGTAGCTGGCGGGCGTAACGTCGAAAGGGGTATTTAGTTCTCAAAACCAAAGCAAACACACACACAAATGTTCTCTTTGGAACCAACGTGGGAGAGAGTTTCTAAAGGCCGACCGCAAGCTGATTGTGTTTCTGAGAGTCCCCTTCTCTCAAAGGAATGGGCAAATCCCTCCATGCCTTTATCTGTGCCTGACAACTCCCAGACTCAAGCCAGGACTGGGAGCCTGCTTCAGATCCAAGTCAAGAAACCCTGAGAGCAGGAGACGGCCTGCGCTTGGAGAAAGAAGCACTGAAAACCACACAAAAGCGGGAGGCAATTGGTTTTCAGATGGAGCCAACAGTGCTGAGAGAAGCCTTATTCTGTCGTATTAATTAAGATACACACCCACAGGGCTGGCATCTCCATTTTACTTTTTAATCTCAACCAGTGGGTCTTCCTACTTAACCAAACAATCTCATTATCAGAGTTATGTATAAATTATATTTCATTTTATGGAAAAATGATGTCTTATTCTTCAATCTGATTATGTGGCCCCTGTATACTATTTCTAAGGAATAGTTCTTACTATTAAATTGAAGCCAACCCCCACCCCCCCCAAAAAAGATACACAACAATGTCACATTCACCTTTGTCTCTCTGATGCCAGTTTTGACACGAAGACTTTGTAACATGATTGGCTCCCAAGCCCTGGCTTTCAATGTGACATTTGACAAATCTTTCATTCATTTCTTTTCAACAAATATTTACTGAACAAACTCGACTAGATGCCGGGGACACAAAGATGACTATCTTTCTGGCCTTCCCTTAGAGGGTATTGAAGATAACAGCCATCTCTTACATTTGCAGACAACTTCCAGTTTCCAAAGCACTTCACACATCATCTAATTTAATCCTCAGGACCAGCTCCATAGTGTACAGATAAAACCTGTGCTGCCTGAGCAAGGACTGAGAAGCAGGAGACCCTCAACAAACGATGTCACCAATGTTGGGGGATGCTATCCTTGATAGTACCAACTCACTTTGCACCAAGGTGATTTGGCTGCTAAAAGTGCACGCTCTCTGGGTACCTGGGCACAGGCTGTCTGGGAATGAAGAGCTTCTGGGGAGAGTAAGTGAATTAGCCTTCAAAGAAATCTTTGCAAGTGAGGATACTTTATTCAGAAAGAAAATTGACTTTACTATCAAAGAAGACTGAAAAGAAGATATTTTCAAAGTGACGGCTTAACGAGGTAGAAAGAACACTGGCCAAGGAGTTAGGAGGTAGAGAGCCTGGCCCTGCTCTGCAGCTTTCGGAAAATAAGGAAATCGGGATGGATTACTTCTAAACTGTGGGGCAAAAATTCTGCATGATTTACCAGGCAGGTTTGCAGTTATATATGCTGTTCAGCAGTTCCTAAAAAAAGTTGGACCAAATGCAGTTTTAAAAGTCATGCAATTGGTTATTACTTATACGTGTATTTATTTAATTGCCAACACTGGTCAAATGTCAAGAACTAAACAGCATTTTCAAGGTCTTCTTATTTTGAGGTCTCTTCTCACACGTATTCTGGGAATGATACGGATGGAAAGCATAATGCCTGGGACAAAATAGACATCCCGTAAATATTTGCTTCAGAAATATACAAAGACATGGATGAATAAATGAATGAGGAACAGAGGACTTTAGGGAGCAAAGAATAGAATCCTGTAGTGATGAAGAACTGGACAATGCAAAAGCACGCCCTTCTGAGAGATGTATCCAAGTATCTCCTGCCACATAACTTAAGAAACAAAACAGTGTCTTGGGGTTGGGGGTTGAGGGGGTGGATACATCTGTACATGAAGTTTTAATTTTACTACTTTAGTCCTACTATTATTTTCTTAAAGTTAGTTTCGTGATTTATTGCTAACTAGCTGAGTTGCCTATGTTCTCTGATCCTAGATATACACTTGCATTTGGAAAATGAGGTTACTCCTGTTCCAGCTCCAAGATAGCATGATTCTGTGCAGATCCAAGCATCACACTTAAATCCAGAGTCCCAGCTGATAGTAAAGATATTGGTCATTTTCCTGTAGTCAGGTAAGCCATTTTTGGTACACTCAGCTCCTCAGTACTTTGGCCGTGGCCTGGCACACTGACAGTGCCTCCAAGATTATGCCACCCCTGCCTGGTATAGGTGCATGTCCAAGGACTTCACACCTTCTTGATGTCTCTCTCACCAAAAAAGCCCTTGGCTCCAGCCATGGAGGTCTATCTATGGCCTTCCTGGTTCCTCTGTTTGCTGTGGCTGTGTTTCCTGGGGAAGTGTACTGAAATTTCTGCTGGATGTTGTCAACTCCCCACCATCCTTCAAAATATAGCTCAGGCTTCTTGGTAACACTCTATGAAAACCCCCAACCCACGAGAGCATCTAGCATTTACTCTTTCTGATAAAACTACTTATCAGATGAAACTCTGTGGTGTTATCACTTTATGCATAAACTTTGTCTTTCCAACTAGATTAAAAACTCTTGTAGGGTGGGAACTGTATTTGGTGCACATCTGTGTCCCCACAGTGCCCAGTAGGGACTAAATAAACATTTTTTGGTTGATAGATAGGAAATAGATCA
This sequence comes from Tapirus indicus, assembly GCA_031878705.1. Lineage (NCBI taxonomy): Eukaryota > Metazoa > Chordata > Mammalia > Perissodactyla > Tapiridae > Tapirus > Tapirus indicus. The sequence continues at coordinate 43,250,313 of CM062927.1, forward strand.
AAGAATACATAATAAATACATTGAGGAAGTAATTGCAGCATTTAAGGACTCAGATTAGAAATTCACAACTTTGAAGTATAGGGAAACATATATAGCATTATTTATATGCAGACCAAAATTGAAGAAAAATTACAAGTGTTTTTCCACCATCAAAATTGTAATGTAAAACTAAATAAAAATTTGTATTTTCTGCATCGTAAGTATAATTTAGTAGTGGGAAGTTAAGCAATCAAGGAGAAAGTATTTAAAGAGAAAAATGGGAGGAGAATTATCCCCTCACATGTACCATTGCTTAGTTAATGCTTCTGCTCAGAAAAATTACTTTTAAACTGCTCAACTTGGTGTTACTGATTTTTCATTCTTAATGCTTCACTACCGTTTGATTCCTCAAAAATGAATCATGAGCTTTGAATGTATGTGAGGCTAAGAGGGGGATATAAAGGAAAGAAAAAGAGGGAGGGAGTTTAAGCGATAGAAGAAAGGAAATATTTACTTTCTGCTTGCTTAAGGACTGGTGTTCCCCTTTCTGCACTGAGTCAACAATACTACTTGCATTTTCCTAACTTAAAAAAGAAAATGGGGGTGGTATTTCTTATCCATTTATTTTATAAAATTGTATCACAGTCCATGTGCCTGAGTCATCTCAGTGCGGTCCCAGATCATTTCTTCTTCTTCCACCCAAACCAATTATTGACCAGGTATTGATGGAGCGCAACCAATCTAACCCCGGTGCTCAATTAACATAAAACTGCAACCACGCCCTTTCAGAGGAGCAGGAGGCTAACAGGCTGAACTTCCCAACAATCTCCTTTCACCTTGACATGCAAAATTGGGCCCATTTTGGGTCTAAAATGCTCACTTTTTCAAGTCAAAAGACATCAAAGCTATGGTCTCATTTACAGGAGAAAGTGTGATTTTTTTCCCCTCCCCCTCATCAGAAACAGCCCCAGCTAACTGACTTCACATTTCCTCAGTGAAATCACTTAGATTTCAAAGCCCAATTATAAGATGATCTGTTCTAATCTAAAGGATGCTTTTACAAGCTTTTTCGATATATTTCAGACTGTGTTGAGTGGAACAGTTAAATTAGAATCATCTTTCTGGACTTAAACACAGTGAATGCAACAGTGGGGTCCCCAATCATGGGCACAAGCCTCCCCCTTCTCTCTCACTGTCTCTATCTCTCTCTTGCTCACACTCTCCAATAACTGATCAAATAGTTTCAGTAAATCTAAAGGAATTAAGTCTACCAACAAGTGAGACACATAAATGACCATGAAACTTGTTGATATTCTGAGTGGAAGCAGTTCTGAAGGTGGCAAAAACAGTTTCAGTGGTGACTGGAGCAATCTCTCTAAAGAATTACTATCAGAATCCAAACTGGGGAGGGCTGGAGAACTTTATAATTTGGCATGAGGGCTGTTTATCAAAGGGCAGTCACCTCTGGCCTTCAAATAGCAACCAGATAATAAGTGTAATTTAACCTGCTCGTGCCTTGCAGACAGCAGCCACCTTTTCAACTCTGGAGGGTGGTTCTGCAAAGAACAGAGAGCACATCTCTGTGTAATTAAAGCTCCAGCTGCATAGATCTGCTCATTAGAAATTCAAAGAGTCCTGGAGACCAGTCTCTCTCAGCCTTCCTCACCCCCTCCCACATCCTCTCCTTGTTTCCTCCTCTTTCCCACCCTTTCTGGCTTTTATAATTCATCTCTGAGATTGCAGCAGAAAAACTGTAAAACATCTAATAGTCCCACTTCCTGACTAAACTGGGTGTTCCTTGAAGTTGGTCCTATTTGTCTTAACACAGAGAGTTAATAAATGCTGGCGGAATTAATGGAAGTTCTCTTTGCCCATAACGATGCTGGCAGGAACATTACTTATACGCAAATGAATCATGCATCTTAAAATCTTCAGCCTTATCTCAAATTATGCTTAACCAATTCGAGTAGGGTAGATTTTATTCTTCAGGAAGATACTACAATAACATTTATCCATATTTATACCAAACAGCATAAAGATTAATTAGGGGGTAGATATCACTCTTAATAAGTCAATCACATAGCTGAAAGGGCAGGCTACTAGCAGTGAGCTTTTTGGGAGAGGGACGGTTAAGATCTTGGGCTGTGCGGTGAATTTTACGCAGGTTCAAATCCTAGCTGTCAACATTTACTGCTGTGTGAACACAGGCAGAGCTTCTTCACCTTTATGGTAGAGCCCAGTGTACACATGGAGTTATTGAGTATGTTTTATGAGTGCACCTAGGAAGTGTTCAGAGGGGTTTGTCCTTAGTAAGGCCCCATAAATGTTAGTCCCCAAGCCAGCTGATTGCAGCTCCTTCAAATAGAGATACAAATTACAGAGTTTCAGAAAGGGTAACTTCACCTTGCTTCCATCACGGAAAAGGGACACTAAAATAACGTCAAGAGATCCGTTCACGCCTGATTAGTAATTCCCTATGTGCCTGATTTATCCAAATAAAAGTAATATATTAATAAAAGCTACTTAGCTGTTTCTGCGAAAACCCTTGCAAGGACGGGAAAGTGATTTTTTATCTCCTTTTCCTAAGAAGACACAGTCTTGAACTAGCAGCTTAGTCAAAGGCACTTCTGTGATGGGAGGGCAAAGTCACGCTCACAGCCTGGAACGGGAGCAAATCTACCGTCTTCCCGCTTTACATACTAACACTGTTTGATGTGTTCACAGCCCCTTCCTTCATCTGATCTCCACACTATCTGCCGAAGACACAGGAGGAAGACAACCAAAAACGAAGAGAGGCTTTTCTCTGACAACGCAGTGGATCAGTGGTGACGATGAGACTGGAACCTGGGTACCCTGACTCTCAGCACCAAGCTCTTTCTAGTTTACACATGAACTACTTCTTCGTGAACAGCAGTTAATTTTTAAAAATCTGAGCACACGCTGTAGACAGTTTTTGTCACAGCAGATAGCAGTGGCTCTCAGCAAGGGCTCACCAGACCAGCAACATCTGCTTCATCTGAGAGCTCCTTAGGGTGTAAATTCTTGGGCCTCACCCTAGACCTGCTGAATCAGAAACTCTGGGCCATCTGTTTTACCAAGGCCTCCAAGTGACTCCCATGCACACCAAAGTTTGAGAACCACTGCCATAGAACAAGGATGCTAATAATAACTAAATTCCCTCATTTTATCCTTACAACAATTCCAAGATATGCAATACTGTTATCACAATCTTATATAGAGGAAACCGAGGCTCTAAAAGAATAGTCAACCTTTCTAAAATCATGTGGTAAGAGAAAACTGAAACTCAAACCTATGGCTGCCTGCCTCCAGAGGCCCAGCTCCTAAACCCACGGTCCCACCGCCTCTCAACAGGTATAACTGTCAGGAAGGGTTTTCCCGGAAAGAGTTCAAATCAGCTTCTCTATAATTCCTACCCAAATAAAGCTATTTCTTTTCTTCACAATAAACCTTCATATTTAAAATGATGGTTATCACGTCCCCCCACTCCCATCACATAATTTAGGGGATGAGGTGTTAAAATAACTAGTTTTTCACACTTGACAGTGGAAATTGAAACTTTTCAAGGGAACGATCATACAAACATCCAATTCCAGTGGGATTCAGGCTCACAGAGCTTAGGTCACTTTTACACTACTCCAAATTTGGAATTGAAGAACACTTTTGATCACCGAGCTCTTCAAACAGTTGGCACTTATTTTCTAAGGGAATAAAAATCTAATTGACTTCAATTTCCATAACTAGAACTAGCTCAAGTGTTCAAAGGGAGTTGTTTATAGTTAGGCAAAGAGTCAAAGTCATGGTGAAGGCCTAAATTAGCACAGGAAACCTCCTGATGGAAGTCTTGACAGCTGTCCTTCAAAATACTTTTCAAAGGACAACAGGTGCTCTGTGGTTTTGTCCTGGAATCTGTTGATGCTGATCCCCAGGACAGGGCCTGTGTTTAAGTAGTTGCATATTTCATTTTAGTTGCCTCTCTCTCCATCAATCTTACCTTGGGGTCATTAAGTTTTCAGGGAACCATGGGAACAGAACTGATTATAAATTTAAAGAACAGCAATTTAATGTAAGATGCTATTAAAGGGCAAGTAGGTAGTAATTTTTAAGACTAGAATTGGTAACACTTAAGGGCCTTTTTTCTTCAGCTCATACATCTGCAAAATGATCTCAGTACCAAGACCTAACTCAGAAGGTCAGAATAGTAAGTACCCTTTCCCACTCCCCTATCCTTGCTTCACCCAACAAAAGTGGGGTGGGGTGGGGTGGGGGAAAAAGAGACAGAAGAAAGAAAGAATCCACCATAACTTTGAGAAAGAAAATCTATTTAATTTGCTCAACTGCATGTTATCTGTCCCCTTTGATAAACAATCATACATTATTATATTTTGTCTACATATATTTGTGAAATGGAGATTAACTTAGGAACCATCCTACCTTTGAAATGATTTTTAAGTCAAAGCCTATAAATCGCTCCTTTAAAACCAAATGGTCATGTGACTATCTAACAGTAGCTATCCCACGCACCAGAGAGTGTCAGTTACCCTACATTTTGATATTCTGTGGCATGTGCACAAAAGTGTGACTTTGTCATAGCATGTTGGTTTGTAGGTAAGAGGTAAGAGGGCGCCAAAATAAACCTAAGTGGAGAGATTGGGACAAAGAGGACAAGGTGGACCTGAGAAAAGTGTGAGAATTTGTGTGGTGACGACATTAGCGTGCAGATGAGAGGGCATGTGGCCACCATGTGGGTTTAGATTAGATGCCTCCTGATATTTAAGGTCAAGGTCTTGTTGAGAAAGAAGGCTGAGCAACTGTCCTTTGCTAGTCCTCAGTCAGAGCCACTCAGAGAACCTGACATGTGTCCTCTCGGTGTGGTAGCAGATGGGTTTTCCTAAAAGTGATCCTGGCTAAAAACCACCAAACTCGGCTCTCTTTCCTAAATCTCTAGTAGTGACATCTAACCTAAAACATTGTTCCGTGGGGGTGTATGGTTCATAATTCAACCCAATCAAAAGGAAAAATATTACATATAAGCACTAAGAAAATGAAAAATATTCTTAAGTAGTTTACATTTTCATTAATCAGAATGTCTAAGCTGCTGGATAAAAATTCAGAAATTAAATCCCTTAGTTAGTTATTCCATGTGGTACCAATTAATCAACTTAATATCCCCCTTGCCCACTGAATTAGCTAATTTCTTTGCTAAGTCGTTTCAATTATTTTGGCTGCAGAGACTTCTCTTCAGACAAATCAATAAAAACCCAGAAACTCTCATTTTAAAGGTTAAACTACTACATGATTCAAAACATAGGCATTTCAAAATGATTTCTCTCTCCAAAACTCCTTCCTTTTTATCCTGTGGCTGAAGTGAAATGTTATTTTTTAAAAATACATTTCTTCCACTTACGGAGAAAAGGTACATTGGAGTATCATGCTTTCTCAATTGATTTAAACAGACAATGAAAAAATCAGCAAGTTCCAATTATTACACAACTTGAACTATAGGTTAAATAAACTATGTTTTGTTTCCAAAACAAAATGGAAACAAATGATTAGGAAAAATATTTCCTTAATTATGTATACATAAGTAATTACATACACATACACCACATATTTTAAGGGATTACTCGCTTAAAAGAAAAAAATCAAGACCTCAAAACAAATGTTGAAAGCGCAGAGGCAGAAAATCTACATAAAAGAAAATAAGAATAGGTTACAAAAACTGGGAAGTGGTTGATTTTGCCGTTTGTCCTTTCCAGTCCCTTTAGACAGATCTGCCCTGCCAATGAAGGCATCACCTAAATTCAAATAAAAATCTGGCATGGGTGTCCGAAGAATTTATCTCAGACTACCTGCTCTCTCACAGCTTGACTCACAAAATCTTGTTTTCATCCTCCCAGGTTCTTCATTTACATCTACTCTGAGGCTCACATTAAGCGTCAAAAGCTTTGATGTCCCATTTTGGACACACTACCCAAGCTGGACCTGGCATGTTCTCCTTCAGATGTGCCGCTCACATTCAGCCTCTGCCCTCTGTACTGAGAGGAGGGTAAGAGACCTCCTTGGCTGTTGACCTCCTGCCTTGCCCCAAAGGAACAAATCAACAGTCAGAGGGACAGAGATCACGCACCAATAACAAAAGGAATCCAGATTCAAACCCGGGGGACAGTGTTTTACTTAGGAATTTGCAAAACTTTTCATCTAATCACCAATCTTCTCAAGGTTGGATGCAACTGAGACTCCCAGGGATTGGTGGTTAACAGTATTCTCATACTGACGTATCCTGTGCAACTGTTTTAAAAGCAGGATGACAATATAGATCAAGAGTTGTAATAATGTTCACATCCCTTGACCCTGTGAGTCCACTACTGGGAGCTTATCCTAAGTAAATAATTCAAAAGAAGAAAAAAAATCTCACATACAATCATGCTCTCTGCACAATTATTTAAAATAGTAAGAAAAGGAAAAATCTAGAAGTCCAGCAATAGGGAACAATTAGACTAATTTCGGTAACTCAACTAGATAGAATATTACTTAGCCATCAAAAATGATCACTGTACAATGATCATTCATTGTAACAAGAAAAATATTTATAATAAAAGACCAGGCCTACTGGAAGCCATTACTGTAGCCTAGTACCCCCGTGCTGACACAGACACTGGCAGACACCATTGGATTTCTTACTCTGGCCTGTTAGCGCAAGGGTTTGCCATGTCCACTAGAGCACTGATTTAATCCAGCTCAGCTAGGACAGGCAGCCCACCATAGGGAGTGGCCCTGCCCACAAGCAAGCCCATGGGGAATTTGTGGGCCCAACAAGGCAAGGTGTGTGGGAACTCTGCAGCAGGGCAAGTGGGTCCAACTCAGAGGTATGGGGTGTGCGCATGGGCAGGACTTCATTGATGGGGTGTGTGGGCCTGTGGGCAGTGGGGCTTGTTGGCTGCAGCAGACTTGTGCCACTGGCCTTCTCAAACAGCCACACAGGGGATCTGCCCCACCTTCCAATGCCATGCCTGGGGCTGGCCCCATCTAGCTGTGTTCATGGGAGAGCTGACAACAGCCTCACGGGCCAGAGGCCTGGAGCAATTGTGAGCCCCTGAGGCTATCAAACAGCCACACTGGGGGCCTGACTCACTTAACAGCAAAACAGCAGCAGGAATGTGCTATTAGACCTTCCAGCCAGCTGTACTGGGGCTCCCCCTATCCAATAAAGTGACTAACATGACAGGCGCAGCTGCATACAGCTGAGCCTTACAACCAGCTGGCCCAGGGCCCAGCCTAGCCTACCTGTGCACCTGCAGCAAGAGCAACCTCACTACAATAGAAGTGTACATGTAGTCTACACAGGGGAAACTCCTGGAACATGTGGAATTAGTGATGAGAGGGAAGCACATTGCTGGGCCCCATAAGGCATCTCTTACTTAAGGCCACATCTCCAAGATCAGGAGATGTAGCTGATCCATCTAATACAAAGATATAAGCACAGAGAAGGAGGCAGAATGAGGAGACAAAGGAACACATTTCAAGTAAGGGAACAGGGCAAAACCACAGAAAAAGGACTAAATGAAACAGAAATAAACAATCTACCTGATAAAGAGTGCAAACTAATAGTCATAAGGATACTCACCGATCTTGGGAGAAGAATAGATGAATGCAGTGAGAACTTCAATAAAGAATTGGAAAATATAAAAAAGAACCAATCATAGCTGAAGAATACAATGATGGAAAGGAAAAATTCACTAGAAGGAATCAACAGCAGAGTAGATGAAACAGAAGAGTAGATCAGCAAGCTGGACAAAAGAGTAGAGGAAATTGCCCAAGCTGAACAGAAAAAAGAAAAAAGAATTAAAAAGAGTGAGGACAGTCTAAGGGACCTCTGGGACAACATCAAGCATACTAACATCTGTATTATAGGTGTCGCAGAAAAAGAAGAGAGAGAAAAGGGGGCAGAGAATGTATTTGAAGAAATAATAGCTGAAAACTTTCCTAACCTGATGAAAGAAACAGACATCCACGTACAGGAGGCACAGAGAGCACCAAGCAAGATAAATCCAAAGAGCCCCACACCAAGACACATTACAATTAAAATGTCAAGACTTAAAAATAAAGAAAGAATCCTAAAAGCTGCAGGAGGAAGGCCACAAGTTACATACAAAGGAAATCCCATAAGCCTATCAGCTGACTTCTTAGCAGAAACCTTACAGGCTAGAAGGGAGTGGCATGATATATTCAAAGCACTGAAAGGAAAAATCTACAGCCAAGAATAATCTACCTGGCGAGGTTATCATTCAGAACAGAAGGAGAGATAAAGAGTTTTCCAGACAAACAAAAACTAAAGGAGTTTATCACTAATAAACAGGCCTCACAAGAAGTGTTAAAGGGACACATATAAGTGGAAAAGAAAAGAACACCAATAGGAGTAAGAAAATTACCAAAGAAAAAAAATCTTTGGTACAGGCAAATATACAGTAAAGGTAGTGGATCAACCACCTATGTAGCTAATATGAAGGTCAAAAGACAAAAATAATAAAATTATCTATTTCCATGATAAGAGGTTAAAGGATACACACACACACACACACACACACACACACACAAAAGGTTAAATACATCAGAAACATCAAATGTGGCAGGAGGAGAGTAAAAGTGTAGGGCTTTCAGTAAGAGATCAAACTTAAGAGACCATCAACTTAATAGAGATTGCTATTTACATAGGGTCATAGGTTATATGAACCTCATAGTAATCACAAACCAGAAACCTATAATAAATACACAAAAAATTAAGAGAAAGGAACGCAAACATAATACTAAAGAAAGCCGTCAAATCACAAGGGAAGAGAGCAAGAGAAGAAGAAAGGAACAGAGAAGAACTACTAAAACACCCAGAAAAAAAGTAGCAAAATGGCAATAAATACATACTTATCAATACCTACTTTAAATGCCAGTGAACTAAATGCTCCAATCAAAAGACAAAGGGTGACTGAATGGACAAAAAAACAAGACCCATATATATGTTGCATACAAGAGACATACTTCAGAACAATCCAACAAGAGCATATAACGCTTGTAAATATCTACACACCCAACATAGGAGCACCTAAACATAAAAAGCAATTATTACAGTCATAAAAGGAGAAACAGACAATAATACAATAATAGTAGGGGATTTTAACACTCCATTTACATCAATGGATAGATCATCCAAACAGAAGATCAATAAGGAAACACTGGCCTTAAATAACACATTAGAACAGATGGACTTAGTGGATATATACAGAGCATTCCATCCAAAAATCACAGAATATACATTCTTTTCAAATGCACATGGAACATTCTCCAGGATAGATCACATATTAGGCTACAAAACAAGTCTCAATAAATTTAAGAAGATTGAAATAATACCAAGCATCTTTTCTGACAACAATGGTATGAAACTAGAAATCAACTACAAAAAGAAAATTAGAAAAGCCACAAATACATGAAGATTAAACAAAATGCTACTGAACAACTTTTGGGTCAAAGAAGAAATCAAAGCAGAAATCAAAAAATACCTGGAGACAAATAAAAATGAAAATACTACATGCCAAAATTTATGGGATCCAGAAAAAGTGGTACTAAGAGGGAAGTTTATAGCAATACAGGCCTACCTCAACAAACAAGAAAAATATCAAATAAATGATCTAACAGTGCATCTAAACGAACTAGAAAAAGAGGAACCAACAGAGCCCCAAATGTTTAGAAGGGAGGAAATAATAAAAATCAGTGGAAATAAGTGAAAAGAGACTAAAAATAAATCAATGAAACTAAGAGCTGGTTCTTTGAAAAGGTAAACAAAATTGACAAGCCTTTAGCTAGACTCACCAAGAAAAAATGAGAGAAGGCTAAAATAAATAAAATCAGACACTGAAGAGGAGAAATTACAATGGACACCTCAGAAATACAAAGTATTATGAGAACACTATGAAAAGCTATACACCAACAAATTGGATAATCTAGAAGAAATGGATAAAATCTTTAGAATCATACAAGCTTCCAAAACTGAATCAAGAAGAAACAGAGAATTTGAGTAAACCAATAACCAGTAAGGAGATCGAAACAGTAATCAAAAACCTCCCAAAAAGCAAAACTCCAGGACCAAACAGCTTCCCCACTGAATGCTACTAAACATTCAAAGAAGACTAATACCTTTGTCTCTCAAACTCTTCCAAAAAATTGAAGAAGTGGGGAGGCTTCCTAACTCATTCTATGAGGCCAACATTACCCTGATATCAAAACCAGACAAGAACAACATAAAAAAAGAAAATTACAGACCAATATCACTGATGAACATAGATGCAAAAATTCTCAACAAAATACTAGCAATCAAATATAAAAACACATTAAAAATATCATACACCATGATCAAGTGGGATTTGTTCCAGGGATGCAGGGATGGCCCACCATCCACAATCAACGTGATGCATCACATTAACAAAATAAAGAATAAAAATCACATGATCATCTCAATGGATGCAGAGAAAGCATTCGACAAGATATGACACCCATTTATGATAAAAACTCTGAATAAAATGGGTATAGAAGGAAAGTACCTCAAAATAATAAAGGCCATATATGACAAACCCACAGCTAATATCATACCCAATGCTGAAAAACTGAAAGTTATCCCTCTAAGAACAGGAACCAGATGAGGATGCCCACTTTCACCATTCTTATTTAACATAGTATTGGAAGACCTAGCCAGAGTACTCAGGCAAGAAAAAGAAATAAAATGATCCAAATTGGAAAGGAAGAGGTAAAACTGCCACTATTTACAGATTACATGATTTCATATATAGAAAACCCTAATGAATCCACCAAAAAACTATTAGAAATAATAAATGAATAGAGTAAAGTTAAAGGATACAAAATCAACACACAAAAATTAGTTGTGTTTCTATACACTAACAACACAGTAGCAGAAAGAGAAATTAAGAATACAATCTGATTTACAATCACAACAAAAAGAATAAAATAACTAGGAATAAATTTAACCAAAGAGGTGAAAGGTCTGTACACTGAAAAGTATAAAACGTTGTTGAAAGAAATCAAAAAAGACACAAAGAAATGGAAAGATAGTCCATGCTCACAGATTGGAAGAATTAGCATAGTTAAAATGTCCATACTTCCTAAAGCAATCTACAGATTCAACACAATCTCTATCAAAATCCCAACGACATTTTTCACAGAAATAGAACAAAGAATCCTAAAACTTATGTGGAACAACAAAAGACTCCGAATAGCCAAAGCAATCCTGAGAAAAAAGAACAAAGCTGGAGGTATCACACTCCCTGATTTTAAAATATACTACAGAGCTAAAGTAATCAAAACAGCATGATACTGGCACAAAAACAAACACACAGATCAATGGAACAGAATCGAGAGCCCATAAATAAACCCACACATCTACGGATAGTTAATTTTCAACAAGGGAGCCAAGAACATACGATGGAGAAAGACTAGTCTCTTCAATAAGTGGTGTTGGGAACACTGGACAGTCACATGCAAAAGAATGAAAGTAGACCATTATCTTATACCATACACAAAAATTAACTCAAAGTCATTTAAAGACTTGAATGTAAGGCCTGAAACCATAAAACTTCTAGAAGAAAACATAGGCAGTGTGCTCTTTGACATTGGTCTTAGCATTATCTTTTCAAATACTGTGTCTCACTAGGCAAGGCAAACAAAAGAAAAAATAAACGTATGGGACTACATCAAACTAAAAAGTTTCTGTACAGCAAAGGAAACCATCAAACAAACCAAATATACAACCTAACAGTTAGATGAAGATATTTGCAAACCATATATCTGATAAGAGGTTAATATCCAAAACATACATCTCAACAACAAAGTAACAAACAACCCAATTAAAAAATGGGCAAAAGATCTGAACAGACATTTTTCTAAAGAAGATATATAGATGGCCAACAGGCACATGAGAAGATACTCAACATCACTAATTATTAGGGAAATGCAAATCAAAACTACAACGAGATATCACCTCTTACCCATCAGATGGCTATAGTTAACAAAACAAGAAACAACAAGTATTGGAGAGGATGTGGAGAGAAGGGAACTCTCATTCACTGCTGGTGGGAGTGCAAACTGGGGCAGCCACTATGGAAAACAGTATGGAGATTCCTCAAAAAATTAAGAATAGAACTACCATATGATACAACTATTCCAACTTCTGGATATTTATCCAAAGAGTATGAAAACATGAATCCGTAAAGATATATGCACCCGTGTGTTCATGCAGCATTATTCACAATAGCCAAGACTTGGAAACAACCTAAGTGCCCATTGATGGAAGAATGGATAAAAAAGATGTGGTACATTTACACAATGGAATACTACTCAGCTATAAAAAGAGATGAAATCTTGCCATTTGGGATAACATGGATGGACCTTGAGGGTAATATGCTAAGCAAAATAAGTCAGATGGAGAAAGTCAAATACTATATGATTTCACTCACAAGTAGAAGAAAAAACAACAACAAACAAACACAGAGATACAGAGATTAGATTGGTGGTTACCAGAGGGGAAGTGGGGAGGGAGCAGGGCAAAAGGGGTGACAGGGCACATATGTATGGTGATGAACATGATGTAGTCTATACAGAAATTGAAATATAATGATGTACACCTGAAATTCATATAATGTTATAAACAATGTTACTTCAATTTAAAAAAAAAGGAAAAAAAGACCAGGCACAAAAACTGAAAAGAAAATCATAAGTTCAAGGTGATTATAACTACATAACGCATGTGTGCACATGTATGTACATAGTGTATATGCTATAGCGCTTCATTATCTGCAAATTCTGTATTTGCAAATTTGCCTACTCCCTAAAATTTATTCGTAACCCAAAAATCAATACTCACAGTGCTTTCATAGTAATTCACAGACATGTGTAGAGCAGCGAAAATTTTGAGTCATCCAATGCACACGTTTCTAGTTAAGGTCAAACAAGGCCTCACTCGGCCTTCCTGTTTTAGCTCTCATACTGTAAACAAGCATCATTTTTGTAGTCTATTTAGTGCCATGGTTTTTACATTTTTATGATTTTCTTTGGTGATTTCACTGTTTAAAACGGCCTGCAAGTGTAATGCTGAAGTGCTGTCTGCTGTTCCTGGGGGTTAAAAGGCTATGACATATGTTACACAGAAATACGTGTGTTGAATAAGCTGCATTCAGGCATGAGTTATCGTGCTCTTGGCTGTAAGTACAATGTTCACGAATCAACAACATACAACCATGTGCCACATAACGTTTCAGTAAATGATGGACCTCGTATATAACGGTGGTCCCATAAGATTAGTACCATATAGCCTAGTTGTGTAGTAGGCTATACCATCTAGGTTTGAGTAAATACTGTAGGGGAAGAAGAAATTCTCTTCTATACTTCTAGGTTCTTCTGGCTGATCTAAGAATTAAATTGACATGAGACAGATTAACAGGAGAAAAACAAACAAAAGTTTTATAACATGTATACATGGGAGAAACCCAAGATAAATGAGTAACTCACCAAAATGGCTGATGCCCTCACCTTAAATACCATCATCAGCTAAAGACAAAAGAAGATGTTAGAGCTGGGGAGAATCAGGGACTTCAGAGGGAAGGAAGGCCATTCACAGGTAGGTTACAAGGAACAAATGTTTGGAAAACAAGTGTTTGTTTAGCCACACAGAAACAGAAGAACACAGAGGGAGCCCAACAAACAGGCTTTCCCGGGTTCCTCCCTGTGTACCACCTAGTTCATGTGATGCTGAGGTGATAGCTCACTTCCTGAGACAGGTTTTTTATCTGAATTCTTTTAGGCAGTTAAGGGGGAGGTAACAAGAAAAATTTTATGTCTTTTGTTTCTTAAAAATAATCAGCCTAAAATAATCCTCATGTTAGAGACACACATTTTGGGGTGGCAGATTTTGTTCCCCTTCAGCACTCTGTGATGTTCACATGACGATGAAATCACCTAAGAACTAATTTCTCAGTATGTATCTTTGTTGTTAAGCAATGCATGACTGTATATTAAATAAGGTTTTTAACCAGAGACACACATAAAACAAGGTTATCAGCTGATGAAAATGTTGTGAACAGAGGTTCGCAGGAACCTAACCCTATATTTCCCCTAGGAGCAATGGTTCTATATTTACTAGTTCAGTGTCTGCAGTGACTTTATAGAACACAACTACTTCTAATAACAGGGAATCTACTACATATACACACACATATACACACACACATAAATACATACAAACACGACAAGAGAATTGTGTGCATAAATACACAAATATATAATTATATGAATTTAGGGATGATTTAGTTTTCCTCTTAAAATTTCAAAAATGTTTTTATAACTTGGCTTTCACCATGAAAACATTTAAAATGGACAAAAGTGAAAGAAACTGTTTGGTAGCAGAATTCTATAGTCATATGTATAGTTCTTTGGGATTAGTAGCCTTACTATCCCTGCCAAACAAGCAGGGTGGCCAGCATCTGTCTTTTGTGCTCATTCTCTGGACAGGTCACCTGATCTTGCAAGGTTTTAACTGGCTCCACTAAGAGGTAAGGATAATATCAGGCTCTGCGTGAATATATACATTAAAATCTTGTAGTAAGTTTCCCAGGGAGATATTCTGATTCTCTTATGCTTCTAGCATGGTGGTCTTCAGAGTGTCTACTCTGTTACTTAGTTCAAGGGACTAAATTTTGTCCCCTCAAATTCATAAGTTGAAACTCTAATCCCCAGTGGGGTGGTGGGGACTTGGGAGGTAATTAGATTAGGTTGTGAGGGCGGGAACCCTCATGAAGGGATTAACGCCTTCCTCTTTACAAAAAGAGGAGGAGACAGGGGATCTCCCTCTCTCTCTGTGTGGATATGCCAAGGAAGGCCATGCGAAGACATAACCAGGAAGAGGGCCCTCACCAAGAACCTGACCACACTGGCACCCCAATCTCCAGACTGTGAGAAATAAAATTCTGTTATTTAAGCCCCCCAGTCCATGGTATTCTGTTGTAGCAGCCCAATGAGACTAAGACAAAGCCCCAACCCCCCATGTGACTGTATTGGAGATTGGGCCTTTAAGAAGGTGATTAAGATTAAAACAGGTCATAAGGGTAGAGCCCTGATTCAGCAGAACTGGTGCCCTTATTAGAAGAGGAAGAGATAGCAGAGAGCTTGCTCTCTCTCCACCACATGAGGACACAGTGAGAAGGTGGCCCCCTGCAAGCTAAAGAGTTCTCACCAGAAACTGACCATTCTGGCACCCTGATCTTGGACTTCCAGCCTCCAGAACTGTGAGGAAACAAATTTCTGTTGTTTAAGCCACCCGGTCTATGGCATTTTGTTATGGCAGCCCACGCTGACTAATGCACTTAGGTTCAGCCTCCTTGCCTTCTGGCTTCGCATGAGGGTCAGAGGACAGGATGGTGGATATGGAGTCATCACAGGCTGGCCACTTCCTTCTACTGAAAGTCACAGCTCCTGTCGGGTGGCCCTCTCCAGGTAACTACCCTACCTGAATTCAGGTAACCATTCCCTCTCATTGTCACTTCATACCAAGGGGTGATAGGGTCCTACACTAACCCTTGTGGTTTCCCGTAAACCTATTTACACCTTTGTAAATAGTCCTTGTATTCAAATATATTTCAATTACTCAATTTCAGTATGCCACCTATTTCCTACAAATCCTGACAGGATCTAACAAAACATGAGAATTGCTAAAAAGATTATTTTAAAGAATATAATTCCAGACATTGTTTCACTGATAAAGAGACTGAGACCTGATGGAGCTCAGGGCAGGCCACCTCAAGATGGGCCATTCTGTTATGCGGATTATTTGGAGCTGAAGACAATAAAGGCTCAGAAGAATCTTGAAGGACATTTGACCTTTCCCCCACAACTGTCTAAAGGGATTTGGGATGGAAGGCCTCTCCCTGGGATGAGCCATCACCTTGGATAACTATGGGTATCGATAGACTGGGAAGGTCTTTGCTAGCCCATTCTTATCAAAGTTCTGTTTACCAAACAGAATATTTGTAAGGGAAATCTCTATTTGTAAAGGTATCAGGAAGAGGAGGGGATAACCTCAACTCTAGAAACTTGTCAGTGCGGAAGGCGAGGCCCTAAATCTGCATAATAATGTTACTGTGCTTTTCTGGTAATCTCCCGTAGCTGACTCTCATATCCCCAACACCCTCCATTGTCTTTCTATTTAAGAAGAGAACCTCTGCCATTTTGTTGAGATACTCATTTTCCTTGGGTCTCTCCCATGTATACATGCTATTAAACTTTGTTTTATTTTCTCCTGCTAACCTGTTTTTTTAATTATTTGGCCAGCTGTAAGAACCTTGAGGGAAAGAGCAGAGGGGAATTCTCCCTCTTCCCCAACAGACCCAAGAATTCCTAATTATCTGGTAATAACATCACATCCTCAGGGTCACCCGAGTCATTACAAATGGGTTCACGGGACAGTGGCTGCTGCGTTGTCTGTACCACTTGGCTTGTGATGACAATGCCAACAAGATGGTAAGAAATGAAACCCCCTTTGGTCTTCCTAGAGCAAAACTTATTAATATTACATTTTTCTTCCCTTACTCTATGAGCCAGACCTTCCATAATCTCTAGTTCCATTTTTATTTTTGCCATGTCTTTTTCTCCATCTTGGTTCCATTGGTGAAAAGTCTCCATTGTTCTAGGGGTCAGGAAAAAGGGGCAGGGGGAGTGCTTGTTTAGAAGAGATTGCCTAGCAACCCGTCTTCCTTATTCCAAGGACAGAGGCTATTTGCATTTTGGGAAAGAAGAAAAAAATCTCCCCTTCTCATGAGTCCCGGAGTAAGAATGCCTTGCTGACCACTCCTCAAAGGAACCTTCCTTCCTCTGAGAACTCCCCCTGGGTGGCCTTTCTTTGCCTGCAGCCACTGTGTGCTCCCTTGGGGGCGGGTGCAGCCTTCCAAGGTGCACCCAGAGCTGCCTAGAGCAATGACAGCCTCTGGCACTGCCAAGCTGCAGCCCTGGGCAGGCGGGTGGCACCAGGACAGGGCTCAGAACATCCTGATCTCATTCAAGGGGACATTTCTTTCCCACACTGTTCTTTCCTTTTGTAGCTTTCTTTCCTGGAAACGTGCCACACCCAGGGGATGTCTAGGCCTGCTGTTCTTAACCTCCAAAGTGCTGGTGAGTTCCTTGAGCCTGTTTAGGGAAGGCTGAAGCCGGCAGGAACATGAAAAGAGGGGGAGACATAATCTCCACTCGAAAGTTCTTAGACGACCTACAGGAGGTAGGAACCAAGGGAAGAGAGACTGTTCTTCACATCATTTGCGAAACTGAACTGGGCTGGTATATGGAAAAATCACTATTCCAAACTAGAGACCTCCCACCACAGACATCTCATCCTGCATCCTGCTCAATCTCCATGCTGAAAGAATAAAGGATGGTTCTCTTATAAGTGAGGTGTGGAGAACGGTAAGACTGGAGTCCTCTGTGTTTTATGCCTTAAAGAGGTAAAGAAAACTCTTGGGCTATCTGGCTCCAAGGTGGGCAAGACCTTTAATCTTCTGAAGCTCTAAATTACCATCTATAAAACTGAGATCTCTAAGAATTTCATTGACAACTGTTGACAATGTTTAACTTATTTGAACACCACCAAGTAGCACAAGGCATGTGTCTCTGGATGTACTATTTAATGAAGACCCTCTTATGACTGTGCTTATGTCGGCTCCTTTGCCTCCTTATCTTGCCAGGATATTTGTCATGAGGAGAGGCCCTGGCTGTCCACAGGTAATATTGATCTACAACACGAGGGCAGGTACATCTGGCATTAGGAGATGTTATCAGGTTTTATACACCTTTGAATTCCTTTGTTGTTTTATGTAGTTCCATGTACACATACACCCAAGACAAAGAAAGCACGCAAGTCTGCATAAGGCTAATACATAAACTTCTTTGACTAATATAGGGATATTCTTCTAATAGGGAAAAGGTAGAAGAAGATAATACCACCTAATCCTCTTATCTGTAAGGCGAGGAGATAAATTCATCCAGAAGAAAACTCTGAATGATTCATGGGAGTTGGTCAATGAGCAACGAACAAAGGCAAATATTTAAAAACAGCTCTAAGCAAAACTTTACCTCCTGCAGAAGAACATAACTATGGTTTTGTTTTTATTTTTTAATTTTTATCAGATTCGTAAATTCTCTAAGAATTGATCTTAAGTCTCTGTACAGAAAATATTTTTATTTAATTCAGTGGAACTGGGAATTGAGCTTAGAATTTTAGAGTTAAAAGAACTTAGAAGTCATCTAACCCAAACACAGTCCTCACTGCACAATTGAGGCCCACACAGTGAGGCCCAAGGAGGTTCAGGTTTGCTCAGATGACATGCAGATTACATGGGTGGGACTTAATCCACATAAATCAATATGACACTGGGTTCATGTAACCACAGGTAGTTGACCTTATTAATAATGGGAGTATTATATTTGTTAGCAGGCTGACGTTGTTTCTCATTTGAAAGGGTTTTGAGGTATATGCTTTTGGGAATGAAGAACCTGGAATGTTAAGCAAGGGGCTAAAATAGACTACCACATTCCTATTCATTTTTCATTCACTTCAGCAGGAGTATTTGAGGACACACTGGGTGTTCCAGCACAGAATGAGAACTAGGGAAGACTGTTATGGTCAAGTGTGTCCTTGGGTTAATGTTCTCTCTGCTGCAAAGTTGGTGAGTTTTGCTGAGTCTGGAGAATAGTGAAGCAGTCATCTGGTAAAAAGTTGAATCAAACATTCTCTGGGTTTTCCTGGTCTGCTTACCATTTTCCCTTTTTTTCTCTTAACTACTGCCACTTCATTATTCACAGTCATTTGTGCTTCAAAGCTTGAACATTTGGGCATTCTCTTCTCTGTGACATGGAGAAATCGTTGGGCATGGTCTTTACACTATTTCAATAATTATGTAATAAGTATAATGAGATACTAAGCTTCAGACTTTTTAGAATAGTCCATGCATATACAATCAATGCCTTTGAAAGTTCAGATGAGGTTTGGCAAGTTTGAAAGAAGCAAGAAGAATGAGGGCTTATTGGAGAGTGTAGGGTGAGTTGGAACCATAGTTGATTCTGAAGCAGTGTTCCATAAATTTCTCCCTGTGCACAGAGGACCTATATCTTGTCATACCCTTTTTGTTTGGGCTAAAATAATTTACAGAAATGAGAATATGGTAGCTGATTTTAATTGTCATGATAAAAATCATGAAATCTTTGCATTATAAAGGTCTACAGGAGCTATCTACATCAAATACCATCTTAAAACAGAATCTTCAAAAGTAAATCAAACAAAAATGCATCAAATTAGTATGAATTTATTTCTAAAACTTCAAATTGGTAACATTTATGTATTATAAATCAGCCACAAAAACACATTAAAGTTTTGCTGTTGCCCAATGTATTAAAATTCTATATAAAACTCAGCATGTTGGTTTCTTTTGGTTTTTTGATTAATGGCCAAAATGCACTTAGTATTAATAGTTATATTAATAGTTATAATACACATAAGCAGATGAAATTTAAATCAGTTGTTTACAGAACCAATCACTGAAGCCCCTACACAAAATCACTGGGTTCCACAGAACACAATTTACAAAACACTGATCCCTTTAGACAGCATCATGGAAGATAGAAAGCCTATGCTTGGACACGTCCCTCCAGTGACAAGGAATCTATCTCTTGGCAAAGCAGCTGACACCACAGGTTTCATTCTCAGGCAGTTTCTCTTTACCATTGTGCCAAATCTGCTTCATGAAATTTCTACCCAACAGACCCAGTTCTGGCCTCTGGAATCACTGTCCTTGTATGTGTGGCAGAAGACAGCTAATGTGTTCACATCTAGGTCTTCCCTTCTCTTGCCCAATGCTCTTCATTCCCTCAAGTGTCCCTCCTGTGGCATGGTCCCAGACTTCTTGATCATCCTCCACTGAGTGTTCTCTTGCTTCTTAGAGACACCCTTGAAATACAGACGTCTTAAAATTACCTCAAACTCAACATGTACAAAACTGAATTCTTGGCCTCTCTTCAGTCCATTCTAAAACCAGGACAGTGAATGATACCACTGTCTGTCCATTTATGCAGGTCAGAAATCTATTTCACATCTTTGACATCATCTTCCTCTGCTTTGCACTTTCTGTACCCAATCTACCACTAGGTCCAGCAATTTTGCCTCCTAAATAGCTTATAAATCTTTTCACTTGGTTCTGTCTCCACTGCCATCACCCTTGACTGCCAAACCATCATCTCTCTCCTGAGCTTCTGCAAGAGTCCCTTAGCCCATCTGCTTACAGCTGCTCTGGCTTTCCAGAGTTGCACCATCCACATCTTGCTTAAAACTCTTAGCAGCATCCCATTGTTTCATGATAACGAAAAATCCTTAGCACCGCTGACAAGGTCCTATGTGACTTATTCCCTTCCTGCTTCTCCAGCTGGATTTTGCACCTCATGCTCTGTGCCCAGGCTACCGGCCATCTTTTGTTTCCTTCACCATGCTCTGCTTCTCCTGCCACAGGACCTTCCTACCTGTTGTTTCCTCTGCCTGGAATGTACTTTCCTCTCTTATGGTCAAGTTAACCCAAACTGCAGGACTCAGCTCAAAGATTCCTGCCTGGGTCTTCCTAGAGCTCTTATAACAGCTCAGATTCCCTTATTATAGGTTTTTATAGCACTCATGGTTGTCTGCCTCATGACATTTGTCACAGTTCTAATTTATATCTATTGGGATTATTTGATTAACGTCTGGCTCCCCAGCTAGACCGTTAGCTCCACTAGGCTAAACTGTGTCTATTTGTTGCTCACATTTTCCCTCCTAGTGCATATGAGGTACTCAAAAGTATCTGTTGAGTGAATTAGCTATGCAATTCCTATTTTGATTCTCTCTGTTCCATCAAGGGAATTGATCTTAAATTTAGAAAAGATGGAGCAAATATGGTCAAGAGGAATTTGAAACCCAAAGGAGATGAGATAAATAGAGAGCTCAAAGTTGTTTTCAAAAGAATGTGTGTCTCCAGGCATTGTTAATGCCCCAGCCTACTCCCCTTGACAATATCAAGTCTGGCATTCATGCAGACAGTAGGAACTAGAGAAAAGGAAGAAATGAAGATGATGAAGGGAGATGGACAAAGGTTGACATGATTTTCAAAAGAGAGTGAAGAAGTGGGATTCCAGAAACAATTGATAACTAAACATGACCTTTGTCTCAGACTGAATTTTAACAGCAATTATTTAAAGATGTTTAAAAGCACTTGGAAAAGGAAGGAGTGGGTCATGGAGCAAGTTTGGGGTCATCAAGATTAAGTCATAGCAAACATCCAGTTCCTGTTAGGTGAACTCGCAGGATGGGAGATTGCCACGGGCCTTAAGTATGTTAATTTCATCAAGACTCTTGGCAAAGTCCCGCACAGTATCCTTGAGAGGTAGAGAAATGTAGGTTGAACTTGCAGCTAGTCAAACACCAGTGTGTGCATGCCCAACTTAACACTGCCCTGGCCAGGGCTGATTCACTCCAATGCTATTTATCTCTGAGATAGTCTCTTTAAATGTTCATATATAATCATAATAATGATAGCTGACACACACAATGCCCACCATGAGATGGGCACTGTCAAAGTGCATTTAATCCTTACAACAGCAGTTTGAGAAGGTGTTATGGTTATTGCCATTTAAAATTGAAGAAATTGAGTGTTGAGAGATTAAGTTGCTTGTACAAGGTCACATAGTAGGAGACAGAAGTGGAATTTGAAGCCAAGAAGTCTGGGCTCAGTCTATGCTCTTTATGCTGTCTCTATCCCTATCTCTATGCTTCAGAGGCTCTAGAATGCTCTCAGCCAGTAGCACTTTATACACTGACTGATGAGCATTCATGCACTATTCTGCAATGCTCTAAAGTAAGAGTTCTTTACCTGTAACGCACAGATAGAATTCATTGGGTTCTATAAACTTGGATTGTGTCTAATTTTCACTACTCTCTAACAAAAAGTTAGCACTTCCTTCAATTATTAACTTAGACAACAGACCACAGAAGTATTAGCAGCATATGTGAAGTTGTTATTGGTAGAAATCAGATATTTTCATACCACACTATTGTTTGTGTAGTATCTCAAAATACCACTTATGTTCAGTGATTAGACCTGACACCAAATCTCATTATTTAATGTTTGAACAAAAGCCCATGCCTTATTATATCACATTTTTAACGCATTATAACTGCACTGCATTGTAACTGTGTTCCTTTGTAACCCTATGTATTTTATGTTACACATGTAAAGCCTTATGAGGGAAGGAGCCACTGGGCTTCCTCAGAGTGCTGGAGGGCAGAGCCCTGTCCCGTGCTCTCCATGTCCAGCTTGTGCCGCAGCGTGTGGTTTATGCCATGATGGCTTCCCTTTCGGACATGTGTTTTGGGCCCAGGAAAATTGTTATGACTCATAACAGTGGACAAAAGGTAAGCCAGTGATAGTTCTGGACAAACCACAAAGAGACAAGGAAGCATATCCCACAGAACATTAAGACATGCTTCCTGCCTTTGAGGGCCTAGTAGAAGAAACACAGAGTCCAGATCAGCAGGCAGTGGGGATTGAGGGAAGTCCTTGACTTTCTCAAAGACCTCGTAAACATCACTCTAGCCTGGGAGGATTGAGCAACAGTGCATGAAGAGTGGCTGTAAAACACTCATGGGAGGTATGTCATAAATTCAGAAGACATGAAAAGAAGGAAAGTGTGGAGGCCAACGTATGTGCCCCAAAGGCAACACCCTGGGACTGTTCCATAAAGATCTGAGATAGTACTCACATTCCTAGGAACCCATCCCAGATTCTAAGAGAGCACTCTCTTATCTAAGAGATGTTTATCTAAGAAAGCATTCCTGCAAACATGGAGGGTGGAGCCCAGCATATGCCACAGGATTCTGCTTTGTCCATGTTCACCGATATCAACAACAATAATAACTTACATATATATACTTTATACTTCCCATGGTGGCTTCATGATAGCAGTAAGTAGCAGGCAGGACAGATTTCTTTACCACTTTACTAAGGTGGAAAGTAAGGTTCAGAGAAGTATAATGAGTTGTTCAAAGTCACACACTGCATCCATGCTGTGGGTGAGAGTAGATCCAGGTTTGCTGTTTGCTGGTCCCGTGTTCCTTGGCATATTAGCCAGATTTGGAATCTGGAAAGAATCCAGATTCCCTCCCTAAAGTCAGATTGGCTTTTTCTGAAGCCCCTTCCCAATCTAAAATGTTAGGGTTCTGAAATGTAAAGTATCCCTTTTCATTCTCCAGCCAATAAAGCTTTAGGACTTTGTCCTACACAGTAAGCCACTGTCCCCGATGGACCTGTTCAAACCAGTTAGGGCAGAACTCTGAGAATCCCCCAGGCAATCCTTCTCCACCTCCCAGGGAGAAGACTAGAGGAGGTGAGGTTGTGCTGAGGGAGGTTCAGAGTGGGAAGTGCATGGTTTTTTCCTTCGAGAACGGGGGTTCAGATGCCAGCTCTGCCACCTGGATGAGCTATTGCATCTCAGGAAAATGGCTTCACCTCTCCGAATATTACTCTCTTCATCTGTATTGTTAAGATGGTTGAGAAGGTTACATGTCAAGCTGAGATATAAAAAGAGACCAGTAAATGTTAGTCTTCCTTACAAGACTCAACATCAACCCTCTGAGACATTAACAGGAGTCTTTTAAGGTCACAATTGTTTCCTACAATGAAGACAATGAGTTTTCCAAAAGAAATTCACTACTTGCCCTAAAAGAGCTGGCAAGAATTCAAGTATCTGTGGTAGCTGCAAGAAAAAAATGCTGACATTGGACTTAACTCACTCTGTGATTTCACCTTGGGGTAAATGTTCTCTCTATGCCCTGAAAATTGGGCATCAATCCCTCTACACCCTTGCAGAACCCAGGAAGGCTTCTGCACTGTATGCAAAGGCGAGGCGTGAGCCTCAAATCCTCCTCAGCCTCCGCTGCCGTATCCCCGTCATCAGCAACATGTGAATGAACCAAATTATCTCCAGGGCTGAGGGCGTGGGCCACATAGCCAGGCTCCGCTGTCAAAGGAGCCCAGCGTCATGTTCTCCACCCCCTTAGGAGATGGCTGGTGCTGTCGTAGGGCTGTGAGGGAGGAAGCAAGCCTGGAAATGCCATGTAGGGGAGAAACTGTTCCATTTCAGTGTTAGGATTCTAAAATAGCTACTAATAAAAAGCCTTCATACTGTGCCACTTCAAAACAGACACCCACAAGGATACCTTGACAAGCTGTTTGACTCCTCACAAGCCTTTTCTTGCTATTCCTGCGCCGGGCCCCCAGCAGTCACCCACACAGCTATACAACCATGCAGTGACAGAGAAGGCCAGCAGGGGTCTGCCTAGACTGCTGGACCAGCTGGGGAGCCCTGGTTCCTTGCAGGAAGGAGGCATTGCTGCCCTGATGTTGGCTTGTCCGGCAACACGTCCCATCAGTTTGAACCTGCTGCTTCTTCTGTCTCTCTCTCTTTATCCTCATGTCGTCTTTGACAATCTTTACCTAAGAATGAGCCAAGCTCACCTCCTAGGATGAGAGGGGAGATCCTCAAATAGTGTTTCATTTACAAATTCAGAAATGCCGTGGTTCAACAAATCTAGGCTTTGAAGGTGAGGAGAGTAGGATATGATTGTATGCCAGTGATTAAAATTCAGAGTCTTTCCCATTGGAAGTCCTAAAAATCCATTAATTGCTGTAATATCATCTCCATCAGGAAAACAATAGGTGAGGCTGGAGAGAATTTTTAACAGCATCTATCCTATTTTTGAAGCTTGAAAATTAAGATCTTTTATAATGTTACCATTTGAATCTCAGCCTAATGAGACCATGTTATATCTTGAGCTACTTTCTGTAAACGCTGCTGAGCAAGACCAATATGATTCTTAAACTGCACTTCAGACTCACCTAAGAATTTTGTTAAAAATATAAATTCCCAATTCTCATCCCCCTAGAGATGCTGAATCAGTATATCCAAGGTGAGGCCCAGTAGTCAAGATTTTGAAGAAAGCACTCTGAGCTATTGAGATGTGGGTCAAGCTGGGGAGCCTTTATAGTGTGGGGCATGCTAGTACCAGGTAAGATACTGAACTTGAGAAGTTGAGAAAGAACTTGAGAAGTTGACTCACAGTCAGATATCACAAGCAATTTTATGTTTGAAAATTCTCTTCATGGAGCCCGATTTAGGATTTATTTTTCTCTGGTTAGTAGAATTCCTCAGGTTATGTGCCTATACTAGGGTCTTATGATCACCAGTGGGATGGTCACCAAGAGAAGATGCTGCAGCTATACAATCAAACCTGGTGTTTGCACTATCTTCGTATGTATCCAATATTAGGTTAGGTTGTTGTAACAATTTCTTGGAGTTTTATAATTTTTCAAATCTGGATAAATAGACCAAGCGGGAATGTGAAATAACTACCTGAGGACAGAACTCTAAAAAAGTTTTATAGAGAGTTGAGAGCTGAAGTCAAGTTATGCTTGAACTTAGGAGCTATTTCCATCCTGAAGACCCATGACAGTGGATAGCATCTTTACTCTCAAAGACGTTCAAGAAGAATATCATACAATCTTTCTCAGAATCTCCGTTTAGGCAATTATCATAATCACTAAGCACCTAGTATGTGCCTAGCACTTTGAGAGGCATTACGGAGGGCAAAATTAGAAGACACACATTCTGCCCCAGAAACACTTGTAATCAGGTCACCTAGTCTTGATTATAACTTCAGCCATTTACAACAGTCTTTAAGTTCAGCAACACTCCCATCTGCTATTCTTCCTTTAAGACTCAGGTCAAATCCTATTTCTTCTAGAAAATTTTCCACATTTTATCCCACAACCCAATAAAAATCAATTTATCTCTGCTCTGCACAACATGTATCACACTGCCTCATATCAGAGTGATTCATTTATGTTTCTTCTCCCCAGGAGATTTTCCTTAGGGAACAGAACATGTCTCACTCAGAATCTACATACTGAAGAGGCGTGGCTAAGAATTATATATATAATATCTTCTCGGACTAATTCAGTCATTTATCTATCCAAGGTGTTCTGTCCCTGGCCATAGGAAAAAGACTGTGGGAAAATGTGAAAAGTGGAGACCATTATTAATATTCTGCCCACACATCTTTTTTCCAAAGTCTTCTTGAACCAGTTCACATTTTGAGCCTGGGGGATCTCTCAGAGGTAACAGGGAAGCTAAGATAATTTCCTCTTGCTCAATACTCACTGGAGACGGAGAAAAATCTACTCTCCTACTTAAGTAATAATCTTGTGTAGGCAGGGAAACTTTAATTGTAGAAGAAGTATTATGTAAATGTAAGTTATTTAATTAAAAAGGAAAAAAAACTTCACAGGGAGTAGCTGTTCTGAAGAGGTGGGAGAACTTGTTTTCTTTACTGAGCTTATAAGTGGTTCACTGACAGATTTTTGAAACAACATATTCATCATTAAGAGAGATGGAAACTGTCTTCTTCTTGGCAAGATGGAGTAACAGGGAAGAGATTTGCTTTATCACCTGAAACAGTAAAAAATGGCTTAAATATATATGAAACAATTATTTTCAAAATACTATGTAACAGGCAATGAAGGATAACGATCCCTGAGAGATGAGAAACAAACATAATGAGTCCTATGATTGACAAGCTTAATTCATTGAAAAAGACAGAGAAGGGGACCCAGGTGGAGCCCAGGTGTTCCCCAGGTTGAGGAGATGGAGCTGAGAGTCTGGGAGATCAACGTGCCTGGAGTGGAAAGGACAGAATACCAGAGAATAGAGAGCCACACACAGAGAGAACTCTGAAGATCTACAGAGGGTGCCCCTCAGGTACTCAGCTGAGCATTGAGCAGTTGCGTGCATGTGAGGACACTATCAATGGCTGGGGAAGAACTATCCAAGAGGATTGGTGAAAACAGTGCCCAGGGCTCACACAGGACCAGGAATAGTGCTGGTTCCCACCAGGCAGAGTGACAACCTCATAATTCATGGAGAATTGGGTATAGTACCCAGTACATCTTGCCTCAGTAGTGGGCAGTTATTAGCTCTCAAGTAAGCACTGGTCTGGTACTGCCTAATAAATCTTAACAGAACACACCAGGGGATCAAACCGTTTCAAGGCAATATAACCACATTCCAGAATGAAGCTCAAAAATATCTATAAGAATGTGAAAATACCCAGCATCCAACATGATAAAATTCACAATGTCTGGCACCCAGTCTAAAACTACCAGGCATACAAAGCAGCAGGAAAATATGATTCATAATGAGGAGAAAAGTCAATCAATGGAAATCGACCTAGGACTGACATACATGGTAGAACTATAGACAAATATATTAAAATATTTATTATAAATGCATTCTACATGCTTAAAAAGTCAACTAGAGGCGTGGAAGATATAAGAAAAGGTCCTTGTTCAACTTCGAGGAATGAAAACTACAAAGTGTGAGATGAAAAATTCACTGGATGGGAATAATGGAAAGTTAGACATTGCAGAAAAAAGATTATGGAAGTTGAAGACAGAGTAATGGAAACTATCCAAAATAAAACACATAAAGACAAGAGAATCCAAAAACATGAAAAGAGCTCAGTGACCCATGAGACAGTTTTAAGTGGCTTAATATAAGTGAAATTGGAGTCCCTAGTGGGTAAGTAAGGGGAACAGAAGAAATATTGGAACAAATAATTGTCAAAATTTTTTGAATTGATGAAAACTATAAGCCTACAAATCCAAGAAATCCAATGAACCCAAGCACAAGAAATATGAATAAAACTATACCAAGGCACATCATAATCAAATTGCTCAAGACCAGTAATAACAAGAAAATCTTCAAAGCAGCACGAGAAAAAAGAAACATTTCAGACAGATCTCCCACTGAGAATATCTAGAACTTTTATTTTTACCAATGGCTATGTGCCACTTCAATTTATTGTCATCAACAACCTTTAAAGGCAGGAGCTCATTGCAGACAAAGAAATGGAGGCTGTGATGGTGTAGAAGGTGAATATGACAGATAATTTACTTTGCTCACCTCAAAGCCATTTGCTTTTGCTTTCTTTTTACCTGTAGTAGAATCCCAGTTTGTCTAGGCTTTTGGCAACAAGCCATTGATCTTTGCAAATGAGTTTAGCCCTTAGTCTTGACCCACCTGTGGCCAGTGAGGTGCAAGGAGGAGTCTTTGCAAAGGGGGTTTTCTGGGAAGGATTTACTTCCTGATGAGAAGAAGGTGAGCAGAGATAAACCATCTGCTCCCTGCGGCCACCTTTCCTCCTTCCTCCTCCAATTGCAGTTTTGACATGTTTGGAGCTGCTGCAGCCATGAGGGAAAGACCAATAAAATCTCAAGTGCCAACTCATAGATCTGACATTTGGAAGCCTCTGAACCAGTCCGAAAATGCCCACCTGTGAACTTGTCTTGTGAGCAAAACCAACTCCCGATCTGCTTAGGCCACTGCTAGGAGCATATTTCTACCTTCAGCTAAATGCATTCCTAACTGACAGAATCATAAGATTAAAGATGGGAAATCAGAGATTTAAACCGTTACCCTAGGACCCCAGTCTGATGCTCTTCCCTCTATACCCCAGCTAACTCTTCATTGCCAGCTCTGGTCTGAGTGACCCAAAAGTATGGACCGTCACAGACATTAGAACACTGACGCCTGACTGCTTCAAATGTGGGGGAGAAGGGGGAAAAAGTACCTGCTGAAGATACTTCTTAGCACCTGGAGGAATCAGAATCCTTCTGGCCCATCCAAGCCAATGGGCTATGGCCTACCTTCACTCCCAGTGCACCTAAACATGTACTTAATTTCAACATGTAGCACTTCTATGTACAAAGTGGATGGATTAGTGATTTCAGGAATAAGGGACTCTGAAGATTGAAAAAACAAAGGGTATTTATCCCATCTTCTGCTAACAATCTTCATGAGTTGGGAAATGGATGGGACAAGGGACCTGGACAAAGGATCTCCAGGCCAGCTCTTCCATGCTGGCTTTGGTCACTTTCCACAGCTCTTAAAAGGTCACAAGGCACAGGAATAGATTAAAGGCTCTGAGGAGTTCTGAGGCAAGGAAAGTGATTGCTTACCTTAGTGATCGTGGATCTCTTTACTTGACGAACACCCACTGACAGCTCATGGACCCAGTTTGACAGATGCTGTTCTAGGCCAATCAAATATGTACAGGAGTGGAGATCTGGGGATCTATTGGGTGGATCTATTTTCATAAGCTGACAGAATGTCATCTGACATGTCACGTTCTAGCATAAAACCTCTCAATGGCTCCCTGGTGCCAAAAGGACCAAGTCCAAAGTCATTGGCACGGCAAACAGGCCCCTGTGAAATCTGATAATAGCCAAACAGTCTACTTTGTCAGCCTCAGATGCATGCAAAGGAGTCCCTATTCCCTGGCCACATGCTGTGATGTTTACACTGCCATCTCTCTTCATATGCTACCTACTATGCCAAGAAGGCCTCCCTCCCCTCCCCGCCCAGGGCCTTCTTGCCAATAGTACAGTTTGGGGTTCATATCTTAAATACCAGCTCAAATGTCATGTCTCTGTGAGCCCTACTCTGATTTCCCAAAGTCGGCTGCTGGCTTCCTCTTTAAGGTTCCCAGCACATGTCTCTATTATAGCATTCATTACATTGCTTCAAAACATCTAATAACTCCTCCAAGTGGCTTTTTTTATCTGGATGCTTTTAGTACAGCATCTAGCACACAATAAGTAGTTGCTTCAAAAATGTGTCCTGAATAAACGAATAAATGAATGAATGAATGAAAGGACACTCACACTCACCCTGTTGCAACTCCAAAGCATATATAAAACATTCTTAGGAAGGCTTGAATACAAATTAAACCAATTTAGAATCTTGAAACGATTTATGCAAATCTAGTTCAATATAGAATTAGTCTGAACTCAACGTTCTGATTTCTCCCCCGCAGACAGGTTCCTCTGAACTGTGCTCTCTCTAAGTGTTGTATGAGGCGTAAATTGAAGATGATTTCATAAAATAAACAACCTCTTATGATTCTGAGGCCACTTTAATCAAAAGAACGCAAACAGAAAGGTCTATACCTGTTCATTTGAAAGTTGAGTCACTGTGTCAGTATTACATATTAAGGGGGAAAATAAGAGAATGACACATGCAAAAGAGAGTTAATGACATAGAGAACGTTCGTCTTTCAGGAAGGGATTGTGTTGCCTCTTAAAGTAAACACTGTGCTTGGTTTCAAGGGTTCTATACAGAATATACCAGAGAAAGTTTTTCTACTATAGTATAAATGCAAATAAGTTTTAGCTCTGGGCTCTCTACTGAAAGGAAATTATCTGAGATAAGGTTGTTCTTATATCCTAAGATTTATTTCCTGAAGTCAGTGCTCCTAGCCTCAGAGTCAGGAGCCATCTGCAAATCTGAGTATTTTCTGTTTTTCATCTACAGGGCTAAAAAGACTCACTCACAAAGGCTTTTCCTGATGTGTGTCCTGCTCAACAATCATTTACTGACCACCTGGTATGTACGGTGCACTCTGCCAGTCTGTGCAGACAGAAAGATACATAAAACTTGTGCTCTCGTAGTAGTGAGAAGATGCATATATGAACAAATTTCCATGATGCCACATGCTATATACTATAATGCCTATATGAAGTACTGCTGGATCACAGATTTGTGAGCAATTACTCTGCTTGGAGGAACTCAGGGAGGAGGTGAAATTGGAATTGCCTCTTAAGAAGTAGCAGGCATTCACCAAGCAGACGCACTGCCGCTCCTCACAGAAGGAATGCATCGGCACTTCACCCTACAGCCCACAAACACATATGTGGGGCGAGTCAAGATCGATCAATCTATCTATCTATCAATCATCTATCCATCCATCCATCTATCTACCTACCCACCTATCATCTAGTTATCTATTTATCCATCTATCTCTATCTAGAAATGTTCACACTACGTGAAAGTCGTCCTTAAAAAATAAACTCATTCTTTTCAAAGACCAAGGTATGAAAGTTAACTCTATTATTTCTTATGTGCTTGTCCAGTTCTTAAATTACCTGAACCATCTCCTCTCTCCTGTGGTTCCAGTTTATCACCCCTCTGACTCCAGGGAATAGGGTAAGAAGAAAGGTGTTAGAGTTCAGATCAGTTCATCTCAGCTCATTTTAGTACAGCCCGTCTTCTTTCCCTCTGCAGTTTATAGCCCGGGATGGAGCACCTGCAGGTGATTTCCTGGACTCTGCTGCTGATATCATTGCAACACTTTAGGACGCTGGCCATGGCCTTGCTTAGCTAAGTTATTTTCATTTGCTTCTTTAAATATCCACTGTAAATCAATTTGCCTATTCTGTTTCTTTTTCTTTTCTTCTTAAGTGGAAGATGAATTAAAGGATAGAATTTCTTACCACCTCAACATAAAACTAAAGCCCAGAGGAGAACAATACTTAAAAGCTAGGATTTCAAATGTCTGGGGCTCTCTTCTCACCAACAGATCCCACTCATTTTAAGCATTTGTTGGAACCTAATAGTGAAAACCACCAAAGTGTACATTAGTGAAACGTCAGTGGATCCACGGTGGCACAGTAATGACCACATGGAGGGAGATCCTAGGTCCCTGACAGGCAGAATATGACAGAAATCTGTTTCAGATATTTCCTACATGTCAGATTTTGCCAGTGGAGAGAAGGAATAAAAATGAAATAAAAGACTGGTACTGAGGAGCTGCTAATTAAAACAATTCAGAGAACGTAAATGCTAGAGTAATTTTGGACCCACCATATCAGGCTGGTTTCAATGCAAATGCGGTGTTCCGATTTCTCCCTTCATTGGGAAGATATAATTAGCTCAGCTGCAACAGGGTGGAAGCCTTGAGGCAGCCGTTTCCTCGTGCTGCCAGCTCCTCCATGATGGAGGAACAGCTGCCAACCGCCCCTCCTGCCATGGATTGCACAGAGCCATGGCCACCCCACAAGGCTGCTCACAAGCCACCACGAGCAGAAGGCTCAGGCTGCCACTGGAAGTGGTTCTTGTTTAAAGATAAGGAACACGTTACTCCTCAATCTAGTTGACTCCAGGCCCAAGCACTGCCCTTCCACATAATATAGCCCTGGCTAACACAAAAATCCTCCCCCATTACTGTGGTGGAAGGGAGTTTTTTTTTCTGTGAGGAAGATTGTCCCCGAGCTTACATCTGTGCCAATCCCCCTCTACTTTGTATGTGGGACACCACCACAGCATGGCTTGGTGAGCGGTGTGTAGGTCTGAGCCCGGGATCTGAACCCATGAACCCTGGGCTGTCAAAGCGGAGCATGCGGACTTAACCACTACGGCACTGGGCTGGCCCTCCAGAAAGGATTTTTAACAGTGGTGATGACAGCCCACATCAGCTGCAGCAGCTTCCCACCTTGGGGTTTGATGCAGGCTTTTGGAGAGGATAGGAAGAGAATAATGAAGAAAAACTTACTTAAGGTGCTGGCAAATGAGAAACCCGAGCTGTAAGGAGAACACGTTCCCCAGCTGCTATAACAGGGAAGATGAAGAGACACCACGACAGGGAGAAGTTTAACGCTAAGCTTACAGATGATCCAACAGGTGGATAACTAATGTGAAAGCAGGAGTGTGCAGGGAAATAGCCACTGCAAGGTGCACCAGAGTTCACGGGCAAAAACACAGCAACAGCTTCTGCTTGTCCATCTGACAAGTCAACAGAACAGACCCCACTGATAAGCTTTTGATATTTTAATAAGCAAAAATATTCTACAAACGAGTTCTAGGATGATAAAAACTTTCATGGAACCAAAAGGTGGACCATCATTTTGAAATTTTGGAGAAGTCATAATTTCTTTGTTTTCCTAGGATGCTACCAAACTGTCAGGTCTATATCCATCACCCACTTTCCTACCCTTTGCTGCCCATTCCCACCTATAACAGAGGCCGACATAAGGCTGGTTCTTTTCCCTCGTCTTCAATGGGAACAACAACCAACCAAATGAACACACAAACCCTGCAGCCGCAACTGAGTAGTGACCATGGGGAGGGGTTAAATAAGTGTGGCATCTGGAGCACATTTGTTAATGAGTGGGGTAGTCCCAAGAACATTTAACAAATAAAGGAACGGGGAATCATTATTTCCTCCAATCAATTCAGAAGAAAGTACTTCAGGAAAATGTCACTCAAGGGGAGAATTTTTTCTTAGCAAATGATAAGAAAATGTGGTAGATGACAAACGAGAGTATTTTTATAATTTTAAATGATCAAGACTAACTTCTTATGTTCATAATGATGGTGACTATTTTGCCAGTATTTTCCTTTTCAGGCTTTTAAAAAATTATGATATAATTTACTTACCATAACATTTACTCTTTTAAAGTAAACAATTTAGTGGTTTTTAGTATATTTACAAATACGCTAATCATCACCACTATACAAGTCTAGAACATTTTCATCACCCCAAAAAGAAACTCCACATCCAGTAGCAGTTACTCCTCGTTCTCCATTCCCCTAGCAGTAGGCAACCACTAATGTACTTTCTGTCTCCATGGATTTGCCTATTCCTGACATTTCACATAAATGGAATCGTATAATATGTGAACTTTTGAGTCTGGCTTATTTCATTTACCATAATGTTTTCAAGGTTCATCCATGTTGTAGCACGAATCAGTACTTAATTCCTCTTTATTGATGAATAATACTCCATTTTATGAATTACCACATTTTGTTTGTCCATACGTCAGTTGATGGACATTTAAATTGTTTCCACTTTTTAGCTATTATGAACAATGCTGCTATGATCATTCACATACAAGTTTTTTATGTGAACATATGATTTCAGTTCTCCTGGGTATACAGCTAAGAGTGGAATTGCGGGTTATATGGTGACTCTGTGTTGAACATTTTGGGGAACTGTCAAACTGTTTTCCAAAGCAGCTACACCACTTTACACCCATCAGCAGTTTGTGAGGGCTCCAATTTCTCCACATCCTGGTTAACACTGGTTATTGTCTGTCTTTTTGTTACAGCCATCCCAGTGGGTGTGGAGCGGTATCTCCTTGTGGCTTTGATTCACACTTCCCTGATGACTAAGGATGTCGAGCATCTTTTCAAGTGCTGTTGGCCATTTGTATGTCTTCTTTGCAGACACCGCTACTTAAATCCTTTCCTGAGTTTTTTAATTGGGTGATTTATCTTATTGTTGAACTTTTCAGTCTTTCTTCTCTGATTTATTTTTCTAGAGATTGTAGAAGAGGACATTGGGTTCTGCCTAGTTCATCTTGGCTTTGGGAATGAATCATAATTTAATCATTTTGGATAATGGTAAGTTTGAAAACGTTTTTTGAGCACATATTTTGTGTCAGCCACTCTGAAACCTTTATTAACTTACTGCTCAAGAGGAAGCTGTTGCTTGGGCCACGTTTCTCCCTTAGATGTTCATCAAGATCAGCCAAGGTTTCCTTAGTGAAGCACCCATGTGTTTCTTTGTCTCCTGAGACAGGGAGACACCCCCACCTCCCACTCAGGCAGCAGAGCTAACAGGGGAGATGCACCCATTTGTAGGTAAAATCTCCTTCTGCATTTTAGACATCTAGAACAAACTGGACATTGCTAGAGTCAGGACCGAAGCTTTGAAGCTCCATTTGGAACATCTGAAGTTAAAATTATGCCCATGTTTCCTACAAATACACCCAAGGGAATTCTTTTCAATTGGGTCTCCACTCCTTCC
Organism: Tapirus indicus; assembly: GCA_031878705.1. Taxonomy (NCBI): domain Eukaryota; kingdom Metazoa; phylum Chordata; class Mammalia; order Perissodactyla; family Tapiridae; genus Tapirus; species Tapirus indicus. Next base: position 43,285,123 of record CM062927.1, read on the forward strand.
ATACAAAATATGGACGATGCTTATCAAGGTGACAAAGGGAGAAACCCCACAAAAAAAAATCTACAGGAGAAAGTGCAGCAAGGCAATGGATGCATTTTCTTAGACTAATTGCAGCAAAGTTGGCTCAGCTAAGATGCAGAGGTACTGGAGGTCAGTGGGGCTGCAGGAGGGGTCTGGGAAACAAATGGAGAAGGCTCCTCCTCAAAAATAAATCATACAGGGAAGAGCAAAGGCGAGGAGAGGCATTTTCTTCACCAGCCCTACCCTATTATGAAAGTTAGTCAAGTTACATGTTTTATCCTCTTAGGCTATATACATACAGCACATTTATTCCTTTGCCTTTCTATTTTCTTCGTCCCCCCTGGCAAGTCAAGCAAAACAACAAGAAAACCAAACTGAGGGTCTGAGGTGGTAGAATACTACCCCAAACCTTCATTTTAGAATAACAGGACTTCAAGGTCTCCAGACATGTCCCTTTTCTCTCAGACCCAAGCTCCAAGATGTCAGTTAAATCTAACATGCCAAGGAGGCCAATTCCAGGTAATCAGTGGATCTGAATTCCCGTCTATAACTCTCGCCCTTAGCACATCTGGTGGGGAACCCCAGACAGGCTGGGGAAGACTGTTCAGGAGCCAGCAGATAGAACCACTTGCATCTCACCAAGACTGCCACAAGCTAATCCACTTTCAGCCAAGGGGGTTCTGTGTGGGAATTTCCAAGGTCTAGTGTACTATTGTTTATGTGAACAAATTCATCTTAGGTCGAACTTCAAACAAAGCCTCCAGGCATAATTGCACAGAATCCAATCCAAACCTCAAAATCCTTTAACCTTGTGCTCACCAGGAATTCCCCCAAGCCCTTGGGTTCCCCTCGCAGAATTCTCATGCTGAGGACTTTTCTCTTGGAGATAACACACAGTGTCTAGAAAGGCATGGAAAGAGCAGGTCGGGTGTTGTGAGCCGAAATATGTTCCCCTAAAATTCACATGTTGAAGCCTTAATCCCCGGCACCTCAGAATGTGACTACATTTGGAGACCGGGCCTTTAAAGAGGTAAGGTAAAAATGAGGCCATTAGGGTGGACCCTGATCCAATCCAAATGGTGTCATTATAAGAAGAGCAGATTTAGACACACAGAGAAACACCAGGGATGCACAGGCACAGAATAAAAGACCACGTGAGGACATAGAGAGAAGGCGCTGTCTGGAAGCCATGGGGAAAAGCCTTAGAAGAAACCAACCATGCTGTCACCTTGATCATGGACTTCCAGCCACCAGAGCTGTGGGAAAATAAATCTCTGTTGTTTAAGCCACGTAGTCTGTGGTATTTTGTTATGGTAGTCTTCTCAAACTAGTACAATGAGGGTCTCCCCATGGGCGCAGCCACTTACCCTGTAGTAGTCGGTGCTGTACACGTCCCGGGACATCCCGAAGTCCCCGATCTTCACCAGGAGGTTCTCACCAACCAGGCAGTTGCGGGTGGCCAGGTCTCGGTGCACGAAGTGCTGGGACGCCAGGTAGACCATGCCCGCGGCGATCTGCTGGGCGATGTGCAGCATCTGTGACTGTGTCAGCTCCGTCGGCGGGTTGCCTTCGGCCATCAGCACGGCATCAGGTCCATGCGCCCTGGGGAGGACGCAGAAGGCATTGCTGGAGCCTCAGCTCTTTTCCTCGAGGGGCCCTTTGTCACCCAATAGTGCCTGGTGCTAAAAGGCGCTGCCTGACTTTGCATCAAGAGGAGGGAAGGACGCTTCAGCACTGTTGTACCTCTACAACCTCAGGAGCTCCCGGCTTCATTTCCCAGAGAATTCCCAGGGCCGTGTGGGCCCGAATGATGCCCCCTCACCACACAGATTTATGTTTTAGGGGCTCTGGACCTATGCTGGGGTCAGGCACTGGCCGGAGCCCCTGACCCCGAGAAGCAGTGGGTGGCTGAAGCAAAAAACAAAAACACAAAACAAAACAGAACATGGGGGGAGAGTTTGACTCTCCTAGAGGGACAGGTCATAGCCCCCAGTGGGAGCCCTACCCCTCCCCTCACGGCCACATGCTGCAACAGAGCAACCCCACCCAGGCCATCCCCCCAGAGCGCTCCCTGCAGCACCAGAGATGGGCAAATGAGGTCTTTTCCGCTTCACCTGCTCTGGGGCCAGGCATGGTTTCCAAGCTGCCCTCCTCTCCCTCAAGCCCAAACCAGCAGAATCTCAGGGCATCCTCAGCCTGGACATTCATTCCTCGTAAAAAATTCCATCTCCTTCACCACCCGCCTCCTCCCGCCCTGACCTCCAGCTCAACACGTGCCCTGGCCACCACGTAGGAGAGCTGTCTGAATCATGACGCATTTATTCTATCACTAGGGCAAATTTTATACTTTATGCTATGGAAGGGGGGAGTATGATATTTTATATCTTCTTTCTATCTTGTACACCTGGCCTTTTCCCAGCTGTGTGACAATTTAAGGCATCTAAACACTGGCACGTGCTTCAAGGAGACACAGGTCCGAGTTTCGGGACGCCGCCATCAGGGCTGGCAGTCCCCACTCTGGGGTCCTGCCAAGACTGGTGTCACTGCCCCGACAGCCTGAGGGGGGTGCTGCAGAGCAAGGAGTAAAGGTGTCTTTTGCTGTGGGACTGGGCTATGTGGGCAGAGGTGGGCGGGGAGCGGTGTCAAAGGACTTCTCCCTCTGGAAGGCAAATAAGGAAGAAGATCCCCTTCAGGACATTTTGAAGCACTTAAAATAAATTTAGAGTATTTTAAATGAATTTTAAACCTGCAGAGTTCCAGAACTATATGCCTATTTGAAAATGAGAGAGCCAGAATTATCCAAGAACACCCAGCTCTTTCCTCCCTCCCCTACCCGCCAGCCCACCTTGCATGAACTTTCTCAAGGTGCAAGGTATACTCTTTCCGTCAATGCCACAGCCCACAGTGATCCCCCAAACAGACTGTCACCAGATCTTTCCTTCTTGTATCCTCAGAGAACAGGTACTGGACAAGGAGGTGGGGAATTTTCCAGCACCATAAACTGGGGAAGACTTTTAATTTTCCAGTCTGTAATTTCCCCATTAGTCAAAAATACAAATGGATATTATACTGGGTGATCATTTAGGTCCCTTCTATCTCTAAATATCTGGATTTAACCATTCCTAGGGAAGGAGGAGCTTCCTGTTTTTGAACACACTTTACCTCCACTCCAACCCCAGCCCATGACACCTCTTGTCACACCAGGAACAGTCTTGGGGAAATGCCTTGAGCTGTCTTCAGCTCAGATCTCCTGCTGGAGGTAAGAAGCCTTGCAGAGCATGGCCAAGAATCTGGGTATCAGAGTTGAATTTGAATCTTGTCCTAACACACTAGCCGCGACCTCAGCTGAGCTACAGAACCTCCCCTGGGCCTGCCTCCACCTTCTGTGGAGTGAGGGTACCACCTTCGCCTTCCTGAGCTCACTGACGTGAGCCTGTACCATGTGGCCTTTCATCGGAAAGCCAGAGAGAAAGGCTTTGCAAACAAGGTCCTCTTTAAAAAAGAAATTGAATAATGACATGAAAACGTGACTTATCCTCTGGGCATTTCTTTTGCAACTGGCCTGTGACAATCTCTTAGGGACACCAAAGGGATGGCCCTTCCACCTCACTAAGATTACTCAAGTCCAACCCTTCCCAGCACTAAAGGAGTAGGGTAAAATGAGAATGTTTTCACTTGTCACAGGAGACAAAGCTCTTACTGTGACCCCAACACCAGGAGAGGAACCTAAGGGAGCATTTAACTATGAGAAATCCCAAAATACCCAGAAACTCTAGGCCAGGATGAAATTTTCATAGATTTAGTTCAAAGAATGAAATAAGTTGTTAATTTGCCACAGCCTTATTTCAGCCCCAGAATACTAGACTCTCTAAGAATCTGTCCATTGCAAAGACTCCAGGGAAGAGGAAAAGTCAGAGGCCAGTGCAAAGGCCACCTCTGCATAAAACTCCACCCTCCAGCCTTATGCTCTGATGGCAGCAGAGAGCAGGTGGCCCTCCACTGCCTTCTGCACTAGGTGTTACCATGCGTGGCTTGGGGCAGCCTCCTGCATTTTTAACCAGTTGTTTCTCCTGCTTGCTTCTGGATATTTGAACCAGCCTCCTTTTAATGGGAGAAGCCTCTGGATTCTTTTCTTGAGCAGAGAGTCTTGTTGTAAAAAGAGTGCAGGTGAGTCTTCTAAACAAGTTCTTGAGAAGAGTATAAATAAGTTAACACAGCAGCCCTCTGCTTCACTCCTGGGTTACCCTGCAGCTCTTGGAAATAAAAACCCGTTTCACCTCTTCCAGGAGAACACGCCCTAAGAGGCGAGAGAGCACCACTGGCGGCCTGGCTCGAGGAGCAGGGAGGTTCAGCGGCTTCTGCCAGGGGGGCTGCTCACCCTTGCTTGGCCTGTTCTGTCCCAGTACGGGCTGCAGTTGGCACTTAGCCACACTTTTCTGGCTCTGGAACTTCAGAGTACGCTACGTTCCCTCTGCTTTTTTTAACAGCCAGCTCAAGAGGAAGTAGTGCAGTGGTTAGGACTATGGGTTTTGCAGCCAGGAACAGGGTTTGAGTCTCAGCTCTGTTGCTCACTAGGTGTGTGACTCAGTTTCTTCACCTACAGAATGGGAACAATGGTAATGATAGTTTATTGAGTTTCTACAAGTCAAAACATTTAAAATGCTCAATAATATTGGCTCAATAAATTGAAAGGCTCAACAAATATTACCTGTTGTTGCTTGAAAAGGCCTTTTCTATCTTCCTCTCATTGGAAGGGAATTCAGGAGAGAGTCTAAGAGGAGAAACTGCAGTCTCCTTGAAAGCAAGGACTGTGTTTCACTCCTCATTTTCCAGCAAACCTAGCACAGGGCTTGGCCATATTGGTGCTCAAGGTATAGTTTCTCGATAAATAAAGGGGTCGGAAGGTAACTGCAGACATCTGTCTTTACAGGGCAGTGCCGATGACACTTGGGCACATGCTCATGGCAGTCTAAAGGCTGGGTCCCCTTCCAGAAAGAGAGGACAGACTGTAGTTCACCGCACATTATTGGGCCTGAGAACCTGATTCTTGGCATGGAAAACCTCTTGTTCCCAGAGTTCGGCAGATTCTGAAACTGAGCAAAGGTTTCCAACAGCTCCATGCCCCGTGCAACGTGCCAAGGGACAACCAGGTGCCTGCTCCTTCAGAAGGAGGAAGGAGAGACAGGGATAGGTTGACAGAGCCGAAAGTGAAAGGGTCAACACCCACACACCTACACACGAGTGTGCTAACGTGCATGTGTGCAGTCTGAACTCACAGAAGCATTTAATCGCATCTAGGCAAGTACATTTGGATTTACCGTGCTACAGTTTTTGGAAAGTACCATTTGTAGTTAGAGAAGTAGCCTAGAGCGTGGGAATAAGTGAAAAATACGTCACTCATGAGCAGCTAGACCTCAACCAAATTCAGCTTCTTTTCCTCCTTTCACATTAGATCTGACAAGACAACATGCAGAAGCTACCATCACCCTCTCTCTGAAGACCTACAAGAAAAACTTGGCTGACATTGGGTAATGCATTATTAGGATGAGTGTCTCTGAATTGGCTACATATTCCTAATTGCACCTGGCATTCCCTCCCCCACACAATCAAAGGCAAAGCAGGGAATGGGGACCCTTCCCAGCGAAGGAGAACTAAAGGCTAGAGATGGTGAACGTGATCCAGATGGCACCAACCCTGTGAGACATTTCTAAACACAGAAGGACACTCTCCTCCTTCCACGGTTATCTCAGCGGTTATTACGTTAACTGCACACTTTCCAAATCTTCCAGTGGCTGCATGAAGTCACTGGCGCCTATTTCTGCAGAAAGCCCTCTTCAGTAGCCACAGAGACTGGAGGAGAACAGAGAGGTCTAGGAGTTGCCATAACCTGAAAGGTGTAACTTCCCAGGATTGTGGATCCCTCAGCCAAAATGAAGAGGAAACGTGGCAGGGAAGAAGGGTTGTGGGGACATCTGTTGATTACCTCCCATCACAACAGTCCTAATGCTGGTCCTTGATGTGGATATTATTACACCCCTTTTATAAGTGAGGAAACTGAGGCCACAAGGGCAGATGCAAATTGGTCACCTGCCCCTAAATCTTTCCTGTTCCTCCTAAATTACACAACCAACCAAGATATCATGAGCAGCGCACTTGCTGATCTTTCAAAGATGAAAGGTAATTCTATTTTAAAGACAACAGCGTGTTAGAGCCAGACACGACTTAGAGAGGATCTAACTCAGACCCACCTGAGAGTGGAGGTGACTGAGGTGAAGTGGGCTGGAGACCCACCTCAGGGGCACAGCAGCTGGTGCAGAATAGAGAGGAGAAGCCGATCTCCTGGCCCTCACTACCGGGACCACTTACTCTTAACCATCCCGATCTTAAGTGTGTGATGTCCATTCGGGCCTCTGCTTAATGCAGATACAAGCATCACTGGGTTTCCTTCCCCAAGGAGTTTCTGATCGTGCATTTCATCTCTCCCTTGGTAGATGCAGGATAAGAACATTCACCATGGGCCCTTACGGGGTGACCACCAGCTCCCTTTGTCTTATCAAACTCCATCCTCCTTGTGATTTCTCTTACTGAGGCAGCTGGGTTGCTAGTAGAAATCATTACTAGCAGAATTCAAGCTTCTACTTTTTGAAAACTTCCTATTCGCTCCTATGCTAAGAGCTTTCTATATTTATTCTAATTCAATCCTCATGCCTACCCTGCTGGCTCAATACTATCACCAAAACCATTAAGAGACTTGTCCAAGGTCACTCAGCTATTAAGTAGAGCTGACATTCAACTTCAGCTCTGTCTGGAGGCTAAACATCCTGATTATATCATTTTAGTAGAATCTCTTTTATTTTGCAAGTCAGCCCCCTTGTTTCAAAGGAACTTTACCTTTCCTCCCGTGGATTAACTCCCCCTAAGTCATCTCTCACTCTGTCTATCTTGTAGCCCCTCCCTGGCCCCTGTACCCATCACCAAGGGAGGGGACTTCCTGGGAATCCACTGCTGAACTAAAACCCATTTACGCCCACGCTAGAAAACCAAGTGACGCAAACTCTGTGTAATAACCCGATGACTCCCTTTTATAGCCCACATTTCCCCTTCTTCACTTGCCTTTTTCTAATGACCCCACTTGCCACAGAGCCCCTCAAGTTGAAGCTGTCCATCTTTTCATGACCTCAGGGTCTCAGTAATTGCCACAATCCTGAGTCTGCAGTGGTCCCGCCAAATGCTGTTTTACCTCCTTCCTTCTAGACCTTTTGCTCTTTGGATTCTGTTCTCTTCACTAGATCCTCTGACCTGTGGACCTCCTGGTTCTTCTTTTGGCCTCAGAGTGAAGTCCAAACATGACCCTTTCAGCCTTGACTCCTCCTAGCTCCTTGTCTACCTCCCTTCCCCTGGCTCCTTCTATTGTCTGAAACTCCAGACCCTTCACTCTTTCCTCACCAAACCTGTCATTGTGACACCTTGATGCCTTAGCTCTTACTGTTTTCTTCACTTGAATAACCTTCTTCTCTTATCCACCTGGCAAACTCCTACAGGTCCTCCAAGGCCCATCTCAAATGCACATGTCATATGCTGCTTAACAAATAATAAATACAGGTGAAACTGAACTGAATCACTAGCCTCACGTTATGCCGAGTTGATTGATTAAGGAAAAAGAGCCATGCTGTGGCCTCCATTTCTTTCTCTGTGGCATGTGTTGGTGCCATCACCAGGACAGGCTGTTCTAGAGAAAAGCCCAGGGATCCCTTGACCCTTCCCAGGGACTTCTGCCCTCACCCTCAGGCTGTGTGAACCATGAAGGCCTGCTCCCTCCTCCAGCCCACCCCCCTCCTTGTCCCCCCACTGTACCTGAGGAACTTGTTGAGGTCCCCATGCTTCATGTACTCGAAGACCATGATGAGTGGGTCGCCCTCCACGCAGACGCCGTAGAACTTGACGATGTGCTCGTGCTGGAGGTTGGTCAGCAGCTCGGCCTCACGGTGGAAGTCCTTGCGTGCATTGTCACTGGCGTCCTTCAGTGTCTGGGGAAAAGGGGCAGAGAGGGGGAGAAAACCAACACATCTTAAACTGAGGATGTCAAAGGGAAGGTTACTTTGAGAAGGAATTACTTCAGTGGTCTCTGAGGTCCCTGGATGGGAAGGAAATTCATTTCATTTACTACACAAAAGATCAGAAAATGGCCTAATTCCTGAGGAAATAATATTTGCATTAGTAACTTTGGAAAAGTCCCTTATGGACAGGCAAAGCTTTGCAGCTTTCGAAGCACTTGCACAGACATTCTCTTATTAAGTGACAGACATGAGCTTTCTAGAGTCTTTATCCCTTTTAACCCCGGCCTGGATTCAGTTATTACCACCGACTTCTCTCCCATTTTGATGTCTGTTGTATTTTTTAGGATGCTATGTGCAGCTCACCTCTGCTCATGTCACCTTTTAAAAACTTTGTATAATGGATATATTCAGTAGAAAGAAGAGCATAATGAACTCTCCTCTGCCCATCTTCCAGCTTTGACAGTGATCATTTTGCCGGTTTTATTATGTATGATGTGGGGGATTATTCTGGATTATCAGCGTGGGCCCAAAGTCATCACAAATAATGCTGTTGATCAGAGAGGGGCAGGAGGATCAAGAGAGAGAAGATGTAGGGATAGAAGCAGAGGTCAGAGAGGAGAGAAGATGCTGTGCCGCTGGCTCTGAAGATGGAAGAAGGGCCATGAGCTGAGGAATGTGCGTGGCCTCTAAAAGCCGGAAAAGGCAAGGAAATGTTTTTTACCCTAGAAGCTCCAAAAGGAGCCAGCCCTGCGGAAATCTTGCCTTTAGCTTAGTAAGACTGATTTTGGATGTCTGATGACCAGAACAGTGAGAGAAATAATTTGTGCTGTTGAAATCAATGAGTTTGTAGTAATTAGTTACAGCAGCCAGAGGAAACTAATACACCTGGCTAACACCTAGCAATCCTCCAAGACTGGGCTCAGCTGTTATCTTTCTGAGACGTGTTCCCTGACCCCCTCATTGTTGTCACATCCCCTCTGCCCCCCAGGCCGGGTTGGATGGCCCTCCTAGGTACGCCTCGTACTTGCCTCTGTCATATTGCCAGCCACAAGACATTCTAATTGCATATTTTCATGTCTGTCTCTGTTATGGACAGTGAGCTCCTTGACCCAGGGACTGTACCTTCCATCTCTGCATTGCTTGCACTGGGCAGGGCACCAGGCACATGGCAGGTATTCAAGAGATGTTTGTGGAATGAATGATAAAGGCCACGAGAAGCAAACACTGAGAGAAAAGAGGAATTCAGAGAGGGAGCCATTGCTTCAATTGAGTGGTGAGGAGGGCAGAAGCCCAGAAGACTCCTCCCAGTAGAGGTGGCATCTGAGTATGTGACTCTCTTCTCCAGGAAGACTGCAATCAGTCATTATCAAAGTTAGACAGCAAATGTGAACATCCATATTCACTTAAATTGGGCGTTGGAACAGAATGAAAGCATGGTCATTCATCAGATGTGCACTGAGTACAAGACTAAACACCGGGTCCACCATCAAAGAACGCTGCCAGGTCCCTGTGGATCATTTTGTAGCTTGCTGCCTTGACTCTGCTCTCCCTGTGGGGATACTCCTGACCTGGACAACTTGTAGACCTGAGGATGTATCACAGATCGAGTTTCTGGGGAGCAGACTCTGAGATGGAGATTAGTAGGCAAGACATTTACTAAGGCATGCTCTCAGTGTTCATACCTGTGGGAGGGGTGGGGCAGAGGGTGAAGTTGATGGTGCAGTCCAACAGAGCCTCATCTGCCCTACAGGATGACTCTTCAGACTTGTCCTGAGTTGGGCCAAGGGGGCTGAGCCTTTGAAGCTCCTTATCAATCAGTCATCAGATTGGGGACACCCCAGGAAGGGAGTGTGGCCTTGAGTGGACTTGCTGAACCCCCATAGAGAGCTGGCAGCTGAGGACTATCTGTTGCAGCTTTCCCAGCAACGAGGGGAGCAAGTCCTTCATTCCCAGAGAGGCCAGGTGGTTCATCATCAAGTCTACCACAGGATGAGAGTTCAGTGTGCAATTCACCATGCCCAGGGCTGCCCTCCACACAGGAGGGCACCAGTGGATATGCAGGGCCTGTTTCATATCAGTGACAAGGAAACATTATGATGGCAGAAGCAGCAGCAAAATCGCAAAGTCTTTTCTTTTTTTTTTTTGAGGAAGACTGGACCTGAGCTAACATCTGTTGCAATCTTCCTCTTTTTTTATTTTTTCTCCCCAAAGCCCCAGTAAATAGTTGTATATCCTAGTTGTAGGTCCTTCTAGTTCTTCTGTGTGGGATGCCACCTCAGCATGGCTTGATGAGAGGTGAGTAGGTCCACGCCCAGGATCTGAACCAGTGAACCCTGGGCCACCCAAGAGGAATGTGTGAACTAATGGCTATGTTCCAGGCCAGCCCCCCAAAGTCTTTTCTGCTACAATCATCACAGGATCTAGCATTTTCACTAACTGCCTTTAGCATTTGAAGCCTTGTCCCCAGTGGTGACCTGAACCAAAGAGACAAAAATTATAGGTGTAGTTTTCTTTAGGCAGTTGCTTCTTACACCAAATAGTGGAGATGCCATTTGAGAAAGGGGTCTGGTGATGGGCTTCCCCTACTCACTTTAGTACGAGGTTCTTTAGAGAAGTGTCTCTAAGATCACCATCAGTTATGCTATGAAAAGTGAGCAGATTTGGGCCAGCAAGTGCTCAGACAGGCCATAAAGCTTTGATCAGGCTGTAACCATGGAAATCACGTGTTTCTTCATTTAATAACAAAAGAACAGTGGCCAAAAGCCTGGGGTCTGGGGCTTTGCTCCCTTGAAGCTCTGGAAACTGGGCTTCTACCAATCCAAACTAAACTCCTTCATCCCTCTTGCACAAGGAAGAGTGAAGTGTTTGTCTTGACAATGTGTTTAGGTTGGTTTTATCCATGGGCATGCTTTTAGCTGTTTTTTAATCCAACCACTGTTTTGTTTTGTTGAACTTCTAAGTAGGAAAAGAGCAGATGAGGCAAGGAGATGGGTGTGGGGGAGGTGGAAATCGTCATCAGCTGGGTCCTTCCTCTCGGCTCACAGAGCAGAACACACATGTGAGTATTTCTCACACTTGGACTTGTGTTATGGTTTTGAGTTCGTGTCTGTCTCCACTGCTTCCTTTGACCATAGAATTGTGTCGTGTTCACCTATTTATCACTGGCTGCCTAACCCAATGTTGAGCAACCAAAAGAGCTCCTGTCTCATGGGGTCTGTGCAAACTAGAGATAAAAAGAGCACTGGAAAGGAATGTTCATCTGGAAATGTGGAACATGGGCCCAAGTAAGGAACAGAAATGAAGGACTAGGAAGAGAAAGCAGGTGGGAGAATGAAGTGTTGATGGGGGGGACTTCTCTCCTGGACAGCTGGCCCCAAACGTTTGTATTCTCTTTCCAGTTAAAAGGCAAATCCTCACAATGGTGGTACTCAAAGGGAAGGAGTTCTAGCTTAGAATCAAAAGATCTGCATTCAAGTCCTAGCTGTGCTCAGGACCTCTCTGAACTCTGGTTTTCTCCTCTGTAGAGTGAGGGTAACAATGTCATCCACCTCACAGGTCCCTGGGAGGATTGGCTGAGATAGTGTAAGTTGGGATGCCTCCCAGAGTCCCCGGTAAAGAGTGATATTTGGGTGACTTGAATTCAAAACTACACCCAGGCCTGCATTCAATTTGCTCACACAGGATCCTGGAAGGCCAGAAGATGCGTGGATAAAGCACAAGGGAGGCCCAAGACACGAGAACAATAGTGCTGCGGAGGCTGCTGCCGTCTCCCTCCTGAAAGCCCTCGACCCCTGCAGTGTTTTCTCAGAGGTTCAGTCTCTATTCAGAAGCTGCTTTGAGGCGCTGGGATAGCTTACTGCTAAGGCCTCAGCCTTTCTTTAACAGTGAGTTGAAAAAGATGACTTTGGCTTTAGGTCATTATCACAGAGAATGAACAAATTCTGTATGTAATCTTTCTTCTCAAGTTTTAGCCATGCAGTAGTTGATTCAAGAATGCTCGATTGTGCATGTGTGTGTGTGTGACAGAGAGAGAGAGAAAATGTCAGGCAGCAGGGTGGAGGGGTAGAATGGGAGCAAAGACAAGATTTTCTTTAGGGGAGAGCACCATACTAAAAGAGTTGACAAGCATCTAATATTTCCATTTCTCAAAGGTAAAATACTTTGGGGGACGTACACTCTGCTCATAAAGCCATGCTCTGGCGGCATCCCACATACAAAATAGAGGAAGATTGGCACAGATATTAGCTCAGGGACAATTTTCCTCACCAAAAAAAAGGTAAAATAATTTGGAAAGAGACTTTACTCTTAGTGAAATGTCCAAAGCTCTGCTTCAGTAACATTTTTGGATTTAAGAGAGATTTCTCTATTCATGGGACAAATGCATCTCACAAACCTGGCCTCTTCCTACGTGCCCATCCATTTTTGCGTGTTGGATCCTTTTTCTAAATTATGATTCAATTCTATTTTAAGAGATTCAGAAAATATGGTGGTAACGAGTTGGGCAAAATCATCTTCTGAATTTGGCACTCGAAGGACAGAATTTTTCTAAGGGTGGAACCACAGCCAGGCAGCAATCAGAAGCTGGAAAAATCCTGCTATCAACTCCATTTATAAAAATCATCTCAGTTTTAGTCCCATAGCTGATTGTCATTTTACTCAGTTAAGGGAGGCTTGGCTAGTTCCCCAAGTCCCTTGGCAGTGGACACGAGGGGGCAGGTTCCCTCACTGACAATCCCCTCCACTTAAGTTTCATTTTGACAGGCATATTTGCCCCATCATTGAGCATTGCCATTTTCTTATGCCTAGCATCTGTTTTGTAGCTTCATTCGTTCTTATTCTTGGTAAATTTCCTGACACTCTAAGGTTGCCATCCTTTCTGCAGGTATTCTCAAGGGAGAGGTCTCATCCTGAGCTACAGTGTGTTACTACCTGGGGTATACACTGATTCAGAGTTGGAAGAATGGAGTAACATGAAATAAACTTCAGCACAGAACTGAGAAATTACTGAAGGTAAAATCAAACTCAGGAAAGAAAAGAACAAAAGGAAAACTAACATTCATCTGAAACAATTCAGCAAAATATTAAGGCTAATAGGAAGCTGGCAGGAGAGGCAAGAGAGCTTATTTGAAATCATTGGTGTGACTGGATGTTGTAGGACATGACAAATGATCATGCATTTCAAAGTATAGGTGGTTTAGGAGACACAAAGTAAAACAAAGATGGTGTCCTTTTTTTTATACTGATCTCATATTCTTCTCTTTTATTTTTTAGAGGTCACAGAAATAGAGTTAAGGTGAAAGTTGAAAAACAAGAAGAGATTACTATGGTAAGACCTCACTATGCCCAACGCCCACCACCATGCTTAAAGCATAGAGGGCAATGAGTAAACTCCCATACGAGGCAACCAAGATGCATGAGGATGTCCATCAACATGCCTAAGGATCACTGGGTCAAGATCTGTTGCTAATGGAGACTGTTTACTCTTCTGATATCTTCTAGAACTGCACTGTCCAGTATGATAGCCAACTGCCACATGTGGCTAGTGATAATTTGAAATATGGCTTGTCCAAATTGAGATGTGCTCTAAGTATAAAACACACATCAGATTTTGAAAACTTGGTATGACTAAAATATCTCATCAATATTTTTATATTAATAATATGTTGAAATAATATTTTAGATATGTTGAGTTAAATAAAATATATTAATAAAGTTAGTTTCATCTGTTTCTTTTTACTTTTTTAATGTGCATACTAGGATACTTAAAACAAAATGTGGCTTGCATTTGTGGGTCATATTATACTTCTATTGGATAGAATTGTTCTATAGAAGCTACCTCGGTAGGCTACTAGTGGGTCAACCCATTTCTTGGGAATATGGAAAACAACACTAAATTGAACTAGAATTAAGGCAGAATGAGAATAGAATAGAATTAATTGTTAGAATTAACCTTCTTATGAGGTTCTTACAGGCAATGATTAGCCAAGTATTTAGAGTAAGGCTAGCTACAGTGCTGCATGATTCTTCTAACTCGTAGAGACTTCTCTAAAGAAAGGTAGAGGGAACTTCTATCAAATTCTTATAAAAGTGAACTTTGGTGTATTTTAATAAATTCAGAGATGGGAATAATTTGATAGAAATAAAACCTTAGAAACAAAGGAGAGTGAAATAGATGGCTCCCCAACATTCCTACAAATGTAAAAGCAAATTGAATGATTGTATGAAATTAATGATCACAAACACTCAGATAGTATTAGAAACCAACTCACTACGTTCTAGAAACCAACACTCTGTGTATATCAACTCAATCATATGTAACTGACCTTTGAAAGGGCTTTAACTATGTACCAAGTGACAGCCTCAAATACAAGATTCATAGCCAGAGTGTTGACCGCTGTTATCTTTATTTTCACAGCCATGCTGACTCTTATGGTTCAGAATCTAAAGTCGACCATTCAGTGGAAAACACTAGGCTAAGTTCTAATTCACATACTTTAAAATACTTGCAATAATTTGGGGGACAAAATGATGGTTTATGTGTGCATATTACATCAAGTTGCATATTACAAATGCTAAGTCTTTGGAAGACAAAACTAATTCATAGCAACTGTCACATTAGAGAAATATTGACTCAAAAGAGTGACTCAGAAGTTGGCCTCCAATATGGACAACTGCATATATTTACAGTCTTTAAATACACCAGCATACAACTGTCTGAGATAACTTCACTAGATACAAAGGAGCTGGAGCTGATAGATCATGGTAGACTGTGACTCAGTTGCGAGTTGGGCTATCATGTTAAAGTCAATTAAAAAGCAGCACTTCTACCACAATGAATACAATGTTCCAGAGATACAGAGGTGTAATATTAATCCTCCAGCTATGTTTGGTATCCGATGAGTCCTCACTAGCGTGAAATGCACTGTTTTAGTTTTAGCATTTCTAAAAAGATGTGGATAAATTGGAGAAAAGCCAGAAAAGAGGGTTAACGAGACAAATTAATGAGACAAAACACAGATCTCCAATCAAAAGTTAAAAGTTAAAGTTACTGGGAAAGGGACATTGATGGAACAACTTAATAACTGGGGCACACCTGACTCAAGTACAGGAGGGATTCTTACAAGGAAAATGCTGCTTTCCAACCTACAGCATATGTGAGCACATGGGTGTATATGTGCGTGCATGCACACACACACTAGGAAAGAATGCACTTACACTAAAGACCAATAGAAATCTATTAAGCAAAGTCTGGACAATAAAGATGATTATGCCTTTTAACAAGCCACTATTAAAAGCTTACAATTTCTGTTCCTGGAGACTTATAAAGATGGAATTGATAGCACTTCCTGCAACATTATGTCCTGTTAAGGTATGCAGACTATTTTTTCAGGGCAGCACTGACAAATGTTCTCTTAAGTACACTAATCTTGTCATCAACCATTTCCATTTTGTGGGAACAAGGATTTTACTTCCCAGTGTAAATGGAGACGTGGGGAGTGAAGCACAGGAAGAGGGAGGAATGGGAGAGGGACTTCACAACTAATCAAGATGGGAGACCTGATATGATGACTGTCATAAAAGAAAGAAGGAAAGAAAATAGTCATCTGTCTTAGAAATACACTTGCCTGGGTAGAGCACTTGAATTGATGAACTCTTGATGCTCCTTCTTAGCTATAAATTGCTTCACTGTTCCAGAATTGGAGAGAATGGGCTTTCCTTTTAGAGTCCTTATCCTGCCCTTGCACATACTCTGAGACAACTAGCTCTAGTTGCTTCTTTCCCATAGGTGGCCTCATCTGTGCCACTTGACTGCCTCAGATGATTGGACCACAGGTAGGTGGCCAGCCACGAATACTGAGTGGAATAACTGGACAGATAGTATTTTCTTTCTTGAGGAATCTGCATGTAACAGAGCCCATGTGAGCCGCAGTTGGCAAATGTTAGGAAGCAGCAGAGACGAGAGACAGCTGCATTACCTTAGCAGGGAAGCCTAGAGGACAATCCTTGATGCCTTCTGCCGAGAGGATAAAGAAGTGACAGTCATAGGGCTACCTCAGATCCTGAGTGGGCTTTTAGATAACAACTGTTCCAGTCACAGTGATGCCTAGCTGTCCCGCAGTTCCTGCTTAAATTGATCATCTTTCATTTTTCCTGTCAGATCTTTCTCCCTTCTTCTGGCTACATAGCATCTCTAATATTCTCTTGAGGAACCAATGCTTCCCCACATTCAGCCCATGTGTATTGGGTAGGGTTGACCTCATCTTCCATTTCCAGGGATATATATGTGACCTCAGCCTGGATAATCACACTATTCTATTCCTTGGCCAGAGGCCCAGGTGATGCAACTCAAGACAAGCCAATAGGAGTCAACCCTTAGGCTTTTGCATAACTGTTGGGAAAGAGGAGCTCTCTTTTAGGTTGCTAGGATGGCAGGCTCTAAGCCCAGAGTCATTGCTGCCAAGTCTTTACCACAGTGTGGGGAGAAACTGACTGAGAATGCAGTCAATATAGAGGAAAGCAGAACCAAGAGATAGAGCTATAGATAGAGAGAGAGAGAGAGAGAGAGAGAGAGAGAGAGAGAGAGAGAGAATTGTTAATTCCCTGGATCTAGCAGTGCCCGAAACTAGGAAACCAGTAGTGAGGTTTCCCAGTAACTTGAGCAAATAAATTTCCTTTTCTGCTTAAACCAGCTTGAGTTGGGTTTCCAATGAACATTATACTGCTTTTCTTATCAAAGCTGATTATGATGTTTTGCTTGTATTCCCCTGAGGCCAAACTCACTCCAGAATCCAGTTTTCCTTATTTCCACCTATTCTCTTGAATTACATTTCTACTTGGGAAAACATGAAACTGTCTCTCATGCTTACACACAAGTAGGCACAATTAACACACTCCTTTGTATTACGTGGTAAGTGGCATTGTGTTGAATTTCCTCAATTTGTTTTACCAGGGCACATGTAAAATTCAATAAATGAAAATGTAGTGCACAATGGGCAGTAGACTGATGAGGAGGCCTGAGCTTTAGTCCTAGGTCTGACAGTAAGTGACCTCGTTCAAGCTATGTGACTTTGGGTGGGTCATTTTTCTTCTCTAGGTTCCTGTTTCCTCATTTGCAAAATATGGGAGTTAAACTAAAGAACATCAATAATAGCTCTATATATTTGGATAGTGATTCAATCTTTTCTAAAATGATTTCTCATTAGATCACATTATTGTATATATATCATCTTTACAGTTCCTCTCAGCTATAAAATTCTATGACAATCAATAACTCATCAAATCATTTTCTTACCTAGAAATGCCAACTGCCAACTCTTTACTTCTTCAAGAGGCTATTATTTCTTTGGTCCAACCATCCATCCATCCATCCATCCATCCATCCCTTCATTCATTCAACAGCATTTATTGCGTGCTACCACATATTGGGCAATGTGCTAAAAAGCATGGTTCCTACCCTTAAGAATATGCCATTCTAATGAAGGGGACAGACATTCATGCTGTTGATTAAATAAGCCCACAAATACATATATAATTAGCAATCTTGACAATGCTATAAAGGGCAAGTATAGATGACTTCATAGCATGTAATAGGGAAGTCTGTTCTAGATTGGGGGAGCAGGCAAGCGGAGATCTCCCAAAAAAAGGAGTACCTTGAACTGAGAGCTGATGGATTAGTGGGAGTTGCGTGGACCAAGGGGCTGGGCTGGGGCCCTCCAGACAAGTGAATAGCAACAATGTGTTGGATGTTACTTTGGGGCTGCCTCATGGTAACGTGCCAGAGAGTTTATCAATCACCTCTTCCAAAACCCTTGGCGAAGAAAATCATTATTTCCTCTATTAACAAAAAGATATGCAGAAACATGAAAAGAAAAAATCCTAAGTTATATCCTAAAGAAAGTGTCTGCTGAACTCAGATTTCACCATTTCTCATTTCACCAAGTCTTCCTGGGCGGCACCTCTGACTCGCTTTAACTTACACCTTGAGGAAGTCACTCGACTTCCCTGGGTGTCTGTTGTCTCATCTATAAAACATGAGACTTGGGTTATATATGTGATTTCTAAGGTCTCTCTTGTAGTCAGCATTTTATGTTTCTAGAAATACACCTGAGTTAGTGGAGAGGGGATGAGGGGCCATGAATCCTACAAAACTCGCTTGTGGCTATATTTAAAAAACAAAAATCAGCGTGCATTCATAGTACAAGGCAACGTTGTAGGAATTGTAGCTATTGAAATGCAGGTTGGATAGAGCCAAAAATAGCTAATGCATCCACAGCTAATGCAGAAAAACTGCGATGAAGTGTTTCCTTGGCAATTGAGTTACTTAAAGGTAAAGTAACTCATTTTGATCAGACTGGTTTCTCTGCTTCTTTTCCTCTCTATGGGTTCTTCAGCTGTAATTCAGTGTAAAGGGAAAAAATGGTTGACAAATCCACTGCACCAAAAACCAAAGATCATCCAAAAATATCAAGAAAAGGGCAATCTGATTGGATCCAGACAAGCAGACACTCTACCGGGAGAGGCGTGGTCAGCCCCTAGGCACCCTGAGTGCCCTCCACGTGCCTTAGGATCACCTCCATCTTCCTGTAGATCCCTCTAGCTCTTAAATCATGTTGGGCAAGCGACACCAGAAATTATAGCAACCTGACATCTGTCAGTCTGAATGCAAAGCCTTGGGTTTCAAACCAGTCAGCTCCTTCTAGAGAAGGAAAAAGGACAATGGCTGCTATTTCTTAGCATGCATAATCAATGCTGCAGGAGTTGCTAGGCAACCGGCAGAAAGACTGTCAAACATCCCTGGGTGCCTCCAGTGGAAGAGCAGCAGCCCAGCAGCCACTCCAGAGAGGTGACAGAATGTGCCCTGGAATCTGGAAGCCGTGTTTAGTTTGTCTCATTCCTTAAAAAAAATCCCTTTATTGTGGTTGGGACTGAACTATAGACATTTTCCTCCAAGGCTCATTTAGATAGTCTTTGAATACACTTTCAATCAGCGGTCCACAGCCCTAAAAATGAGCAGCATGGTCTGACCAGAGTTAGCTCTGGGAAAACTCCGTATGTTATTCTGACCCAATTCATCCTGGAGCCCATGGAAGACCTGACTTGTTCCTTATGTGGTTGCAGCCTCTGGATCCCAGAGAGTTGAATGGGCATCCTCTCTGAAGCTTGTAATCACTCTAGCAAACATAAGCAAAGCCTCTGATTTCAACAAAAATTCACATTCAAGGTCATTGACATAAGTCTGCTTAGGTGTGCCACCTTGAAGTTGGAATGAATTTTTAAGCTGTAGGCATTTTGTCCTCCCTATTTGAGATAATGGTTTCATTTGATTTTAACAAGAAGGGGATCGGCAAAGAGAAGGGGTCAGGATTTGACAAAGGAACAAATACTTAATTTTTTTTAGCAGTGTTGATTAAAGAGCAAACACTCATCATTAATGACTATAGGTCATTAATTTCCAAACACTTACTTGGCAAAGCCAGGAGGTGATGAGGACCAGGTCCTGGGTCTGGAACAGAGGTGGGATTAGGGCTGTGACTGGGTTTAAACAAGATAGAAGCCTCACTGACCGCAGTGATGGCAGATACGCCCAGAGGGAACAAGCCATAGGCAGGGCAACTGGCCACGCATTGCTGCTTCTGGCTAATCCTTCATCATTCCTAGCCCAACCCTTGAAGTCCTGTCTTAGCATGTGTTTGGAAGGAAATGTGCGGGTTGAGGGTGCCCTAGATTTAGCTACACAACACCCTCTCCTTAAGGGCATTGCAGGAAGCACAGAGAAGCAAGTAGGCACAGAATAAGGAATGATACTAAGATGAAAGGCTACACCCACTGAGAAATTTTTTGGATCTATCTCTATATCTGGCTGAGATCTCTCAGCAATTCCTACACTGTGACTTAGGATTCCATAATCTTCCAGGATTTTCTCACATTCGAAGATTCCCACTTTGTGACCCCATGGAGTGAATTCAGAGTCTGAAGCCCTGTAAGTCAGGGCCTCTGGGGTGGCCTCCAAATAGCGGTGGGAAACACAAGCCCAGAACATGAATCCATGGTCATCAGTCTCCTTGTCTCTAACACACGGCTAGATTAGGATCAGATGTTCCCTAAGCTTCTTCCAGCTCTAACATTTTATCAGTCTATGAATCTACAAAAATAGAGGCACCTTTGATCCCATTTATTCAAAGGGAGAAAAAAAAAGCAGCAGAAGAAAGCAAAGACTGCAGACATAGCACTGCCAAATGTTCTGAACATTTTATGCTTAAAAAAATAGCAAACTTTTCAAGTAAGTGAAAGAAAAGAGGAAGCAATAGCAACAGCAGGAATTAAACATCCTAGAGAGGCTGCAGGATCCTTCCTTTACCCTTTTACACACTTGACATCACGTGTCTCTGGCATCTCCTCTCCTCTCTTCTCTCCTCTGTCTCACTCCCCGCCTCCATTCGCCTATCTTAGTGAGATGATGTTTGTTTGACAGATATTACATTTATCATCCCCAGAAAGAGCCGTCCGTTACTCACTCCAAGTGCGGTTTTTAGAAGCCCTTGTGCACAGCACCTGTGCCACTCAGGTCAGTTACCTTCGACGGTAAGGAGGGCAAATGTACTTTCATTTGGGTGAACTTGAACAGAAACTGTTTAGTCTGCAGGATGGGCAAGTTCAAGAACAATTGAGTCTTTCCCCTTAGTTACCCGTCACATGTATACTGAAGTATCTTAATGCTAATGATAACAGTAATGAAATATATACCCGATTTTAAAAAATGAAAAGTTGCCCTGGTTATAACTAGTAAACAAACGCCACTCCTACAAATATGTGTGTGGCAGAAATGAAAAACAAAACTCAATCATCTTACATTAAGCCAAGAAGTTACATTTTATTACATTAGCCATGTCCATATTCGTTTGTCATTTAATTCATTTTATAAATAATACACCTATTTTAAATGTTTTACATATATTACCCAATACTTTGGTGAGTTGCTGTTTTTTTTAAAGTTTTGACAACGTATTTATGAAAGATCTACTGGAGCCTTTTGTGCTATTTTTGTTAATTTTTGTGTTTAGAGAGCTCAGTGGAAATTTTATCCCCTTCAATAATGTTTATCTTACTGAAGATCAAGTCTCCTTTTTGGGTTTATGGGGAAATGGTTAAGACGAAGAACTATCAGACTTCTTTATTTTAGTAAAATCTTGTGTCTCCTAAGGTGATGGAATCTACAAGAGATGCCATCCACCCCAGGATGGAATAATGCCTGCGCTGTATAAAGTCCTGGGGCTCTGGAGACATTTGGGAGGAACAAGGCAAGGTATAACAGAAGATCTCAGTGGGGCAGAGGCTGAGAGGGAAAGTGAACTCCACAGCTCCCTCCAGAACCTCGAACACAAGACAAGCTCTGGATGAGCTTAGCACAAGGACCGAGCAATCCCAGGAGACAGGCTGAGTCTCCAAGACTTAGCTGGTTGAATTCTGTCTGACCCCACTGACCTCCATCCAGACTTTAGTTAGCATTGACTTGGAAGAGTAGCTCAGAGCTGTTCACAGCCTGCAGGCTGGTAGGTTGCCCCTGAGAAGAACCTCTGACAGTTGGATATGTCTCAAATATCCTTCCCACTGTCCATTTAGTTAAAGAAATTTGAACACATCCACCACAGCAGACATAATTTGTCCCTGTATTGGCCACTAAAATCAAATAAAATAAAGTAACACTTCCACATATTAGTGTGACCATGGATAATGAGACATTCTGGAGTGTTCTCTTACCTTCACTGCCACCAAGATCTTGTCCTGCTCAGGACAGAGGTTATAGCATTCAGCTAGGAAAACTTTTCCAAAGGCTCCTTCGCCTAGCTCCCTTTTCAGAACAATGTTATGTCGCTTGATGTGCTGAACAACTGTAAAACAAAGACAGAATGGAAATTGGAATGGAAGCACGCGGAGGTGAGAGCAGAGGATGGGGAGTCAGGGGCCTGCATCCCGAGCTTGCAGGCCCAAGATTCTCCCCTCGGCATGCAGTGAACCAAAAGAGAAGCTCAGTATCCATTCTCACAGTCCACCCCAAATGGCTGGAAGGTGGTTGCATTGGCTTGCTCTCCAGAGCTCAATTAATGTTTTTGATAGAACTAAAGCAGTGACCCAGCCGTTGGCTGTGAAACATCATTAACGAATTTTACAGACTAAGAAAGGTGAGAAATGAGAAAGGAATGGACATTAATAGCAGGCCTCTTACAAGCTGGATGTTTTGCAAATATTTGTTAGTCATGTGTATAGTGGGGAAAGGCAGAGGGATAGCCAGGAATCTCTGATTATTTGTTAGGCTGCCTCAGACTCCGGAGGGCGGACGAGAGGCTCA
This sequence comes from Tapirus indicus, assembly GCA_031878705.1. Lineage (NCBI taxonomy): Eukaryota > Metazoa > Chordata > Mammalia > Perissodactyla > Tapiridae > Tapirus > Tapirus indicus. The sequence goes on from CM062927.1 coordinate 43,307,548, forward strand.
GAGGACACAGAGGGAAAATGCAAGATCTGTGCACTGCTTATTAAAGCTTTGTCTTCACCCCAGTTTTAGCCTCGTGGTAAGGTGGGCTGGATCATGGTTGAGCCTCAGTGACTCCTTTTGTTTAGACCAGAAATGTCCAGACTATGCTAAAGGCTGGCTTCCTGAACTCCTTTCTAAGATCATGCCCTAGTCTTGGCTCTCCAAAGCCAAGAAGAGACAAGAATAGATGCATCTGGGGAAGAGAGAATATTTCTCCCTCTAGTCTAGAGCAGAGCTGGCCCATGTCACTCAGCCACACACCTTCCTGGGGAATGAGGCAGGAAGTAGTCAAGGGGCCTTTGAAGCTCTTTAGCTGCAAGGTGGAGAACAGAGTGAAGCAATACTCAGAGCCAGTGGAGAAGACCAAAAGGAGACTCTGCAGAGAACACAATTGCAGTGCGAGCTTGTGCTTCTTCACCCAGCACACCAAATGTCGAAGCCCTTAGCACAGGGGTTCCACCAAGTCATAGCCACCATTCTTTTCTTAACTACTCATCTGTGAATGGCAGCATTAAAAAGAGATTGCATAGGGGGCCAGCCTGGTGGTGTAGCGGTTAAGTTCACATGTTCCACTTCAGCAGCCCAGGGTTTGCAGGTTTGGATCCCTGGTGCAGACCTGCACTCTGCTTATCAAGCCATGCTGTGGCAGCATCCCACATATAAAGTAGAGGAAGATGGGCACAGATGTTAGCTCAGGGCTAATCTTCCTCACCAAAAACAAAAGAGAGAGAGAGAGAGAGAGAGATTGTGATGTCCTCTAGAGCTTGGAATGTGTGGTCAAGGATATTCTCTCATTTCCTTCTCACAACCCGTGAAGCGTTCCTCTCTGCATTTTATACATGGGGAAACTCAGTCTTCAGGAATTTCAGTGATTCACAGTGTGGGAATGGAGGATTTGGGATTTGAACCCAGGTCTGTCTGAATACTGAGTCTATGTTTTTCCTTCTACACCACAAAGTTTCTTTTCAGTTGTAAACTGTGTTAAGCATGACAAGAGAAATAGAAATATATAAAGAGCAGAGGAAAAAGTAAAAATAATCTCCCAGCTTCCTCTCTGTTTAGTTTATCTTTCAAAGGCCAATTCAAATTCTCACTCCCTCAGAGAGGTTTCCAAGACCACACAAAAAAAGAAAATACAAAAGCATATTTCTGCAGTTTAAATAATAATAATAAAATGAATACCCATGAACCCACCATCCCATTTAAGAAGCAGAATATCACTAGTACTTTTGAAGCACCACTGTGTTCTTTCTTGATTGTATCCACTTCCCAGGACCCTGCGCCCCCTCCGGGATAACTACTATCCTGAATTTTGTGTCAATCATTTCCTTATAGGTTTGTTACCAATGACATCTCCCTAAATGAGGGACTGTTTGGCTTTGCCTGTTTTTGAACCTATGTCAATGGAATCATACTACACGCATTTTTCCATACCTTGCATCTTTCACTCAGCAATGTCTTTGAGAGTGAGTTACACTGTGCATGTATTAGCAATTCTCTCACTTTTACTACTTTATAATATTCTGTGGAAGGACTCTACTACCATTTATTTATGCATTCTATGTTGATGGAAGTGCTATATAGTTTCTTTTTAGGTACAACTTGATATAAAATGCAAGTGGTGATTAAGGTTTTGCTTTAATGTGATATTTTCCCTGATAATTCATGTGGTTTGGAGCTATGATTGCTTCCACGGGCCTCTGGGGACTCACGGTGATAAAAATCAAAAGGTCTTTTACGAGCAACTATACTAATGAATATAAGAATGTATATTAATTTCTCATGCTCCAGTAGCAATGCCTGAATTTAAGAGAAGAGAAATGTGTTCCTCAGGTAGAGTGCCCATATGAAGAGACAAGTGTAATTCTGGCAGAGAATTAGCTGCCCTATTTAAATCTAATATTTAACTCCACGGCTGTCACATGCTCACTGGGAATTAAATTGCCACGTGATTTACTTTACACTCTAACCAGACCAAGGCAAGTATTTAACTTTTTTGCATTTGACTCACACTTTTCTTTTTTTTCCTCTTAATATTCCAAGCAGTAGAAAAAGTTGGTGGGAAATACTTTTACAAAGCTATGGATAAAGCCACAATTTCATCATCTTTAAAACTAAAATTGATGAAACCAGTTTTCTCATGTTGACCTTGAAAGTAGTAAACCCATCTTTTAAGAAATGGACTATTTTGCATTAATTTGCTTAGTTAGTTTGCGACATAATAGATTACAGGAATGGTGGTCTTTTGCCAATGTATTTCCTCTAAACAGAATGAATTTCTCTGTAATAAGACTGAAAGCCACTTAGGGGCACAGGTAACAAATTTGTGTTTGTATTTGCATTCCAGACAGGGCCTCACGGTGCTTTACATACAATTGGTGCCATATAAATATTTGTTGAAAAATGTGCTGAATGATAATAAAAACAACAGACAAATACTGTTTAATTATATTATTTCAGTTAACTGAAAACAACCCTACTGAGTATGTAATCAATACAGCAGCCGCTTCTCTGAGATGTCAGGAGTGGGAGGACAACTGAAGCTCTCACATCACTGAGCCGAGAATTTCTTCCCACTTTCCTCCAAGAGAGTTTCAGGACTTACCCCAACCTGCCTCATTTCCTGTTTCCTTCAATCCCCATAGGAAGTCCTCAGTACCCTCTCAGAGCATCCCTCTTTATCCGCCTCTCACCCGCCATTGCTCTAAGTGCCCCAGGCTGAGCCAGTGCTCATCCCTTCACCTCCCTTGCAAAACCTCTAGGCTTTCTCCCTGTCATCCACAAGCCCCCTTTATCCCCAACGTCTCATTAAACTTCCCTTTACCTTCTTGACTCATAAAACCATGGGTATGCCATGAGATAGGAAGAAGGACCTGGCTACTCACTTCCAAAAACTTGGCCATGAAAACCCTAGGAATAACAGTGGAACATTGTCTGATATAGTGCTGGAAGGTGAGAGGATGGCACAAAAAGATGGGGCAGGGTTCCACTCTGCTGGACACAGGGTCACTAGGACTCAGAACCAACTCCACGGCACTAACAACAACAATGCCCTGAGGACATCATGCCTTTCCCCTGAAGCCCTCTCAAATGGAAGCCACCCCACTACCATCCCCAGGTACTTCAGGGACCCCATACCTGATTTCTGACTGTTACTCCCTCTCTCCTGCTAGAGACCCACTAACTGAAGGCATCTATCTTAGGGAGCCATCAGCCTATACCACCTCTACCCCTCATTGCTGACATCTTTTTACCCCTCCCACTGAGGTCCTGGCTCACACTTTCCTTCTCCACTGTACCAGCGTCATCATTCTCAGGGCCTGAGGCACAGAGAGGTTCAGGAACCTGCCTAAGCTGTAGAAACACTAGGCCACCATTCATCGGTGTCTTTCAATAGTGCAGCTAAGAGGTAGGGCATCTGGAGGTCCCATTTGGCTTTTTGCACAGCATTAAGCTGACTTTTCCTAGAAGCAAGACTTTCTTAATGAAGGAAGCAATGCACTGATTGACATTCTGGACAGTCTCCTTATCTCATTGTGGACTGGCACTTTGAATACCACTGTCTTAAAGGGCCCTGTGAACATTTGGATTCATTGCATACAAAATATCCTGAGTGAAGTGAGTCTAAGGATTCCATGATAAATAAGCTCTCATGTAAGCATGTAAAATTTTTACAGGCTTCATTTCTCTGATGTACGTTAATTCTTTGTTCTCAACTTTGGAGACTCGAGTAAAATCACCTCAAACCAACATGAATAACTGATAAAAATAAATAAGTAAAAGCCCAAACTCCACCATAAGTGGTTTCCTAGAGTTGGAGGAAAACTAAAAACAATAGTTGATTTTTTTAAAAGTCTTATAGAAAAAGTTTTTATTTAAAATTCACCTTGCCAAAAGAAAAGGAGGTAGCAATAAGACGTGTAGGAAACACACTACCAAACTCGTGTGGTCCACGACTGATCTATGTACGTTAATGTAGTCAAAACAAAGCATATGATTAGATGATTGTGCAAATAAATCTGCTGTATAGAATCAGGGAGAAATTGATGACCAGAAATAGTAATTAAGATGAGTGGCTGAGGACTGTCTGGACATCTTTGTCATTAATGGAATTTTCCAGAATGGAAATTTGGTGCCTTTGGTCATTTGCTTCATGAGTACCAGAACTGAGCAGATTTCCAGTTTTGTATTAGTATCACATTACAGCCACTAAGAAATGCGTTTTGTCACAAAGTTGCTTCAGTAGTTTACAGAGATGCCTGCAGTTTTAGAGGGTTTAAATCAAATTCTTGGTATTGATATCTCCCAGAAATAAATATGCTACATACACACACAGCTATAGATAAAATATTAATCCATGTCTATATCCATTACTATTAAATCTAAAACTAACAAAACAAATAAATAGATATAACTCTACCACTTAAGGTTGAAATAGGAAACGTGTCCTTCCCATTTCCTCACTAATGGGGTTTCATAGAAACCCGTGGGCAGTTGACATGTCCTGCTCAGCACACGGACCTTAAATTGAGACACTTATTGAGTCTCTAATGTATGCCAAGTGCTAAGTGATCTGCAGTTCAGAGGAAAGATATCTTAAAGTTTTGACCACTAAGGTAAAATGTAATATGCCCTAGAAGATAATGTTCTGTGTTAGGAGCAATCTTTCTGTTTCTCTACAGACCTCAGTGTTGGGCCTGCCTCAGCAGTTCCATCTCAGAGGTCTGGATGCTGTGATGTGAAGAGAATGTCATGATCATGGAAGCCAATTCCCGTTTGTTTGACAGAGAGTGAGGCCCAGAGAGGTGAAATGACTTTCCCAGGGCCACACAGCTAGAAGGTGACTGAGCTGCCTCTCAGAAGAGCACCCTTGGACTCTGTACCCAGGTCCCTATCTGAGACTTAAGATAGCGAGAGTTTCCTGACATGAAAGTGGAAGCAGGTTTTTCATTTAGTTAATTATTTCTTCCCTTCACGTTTATCATTTGAAATGGACCTAACATCTCATAACGAAGAATTTCATTAGAAGTGGCCAATAAACATAAAATATGAGTGCAGAAAGCAGGATGTAAAACTTAAAGACTCTGAGAAATGCTTGAGCTTGATTTTTAAATACAATTAACAAAAATTATTTACTTAGTATCTTAATGTCTATTTCATGGGCAGCATATTGAAACAGGTAAAATCATCTGCCTTGTAAAAGTAAATTTGCATGAAAGGTGGGAGACATGCTGTTGAATTTCATCTACATTTTTATCAAGATACAGTTTGGTACGAAATTGAAAATAAATGCAATTAAGTCGGCAGACATAAAACAGACCAGGACAAGACAAAGACAAATATTCATAAATAATATTAATGATGAAATAGAACATGTAATAACACTGAGCCATTCTTAAGCACTTTTCAGCAAAAAAATCCCAATGTGCATTACCATCAATTAATTTTCATATCCCTCGGAATGAGGTCAAAAGTCACATTTATTTTACAGATGACACCATGATAAATTGACTTTCTTGTGGTCATAGAGCAATCCACTTTCTTGTCCTTTTCCAAGTGCTGTTTCCAATGAAATGAGGAAATAGGGAGGGAAGAGAGGGCCTTACATGTGCTGATTGCTATTATGGGCTAGAAGATGTGCTGAGAGGGTTACAGGGTTATCAATGTTCGTAGCCTTCCAATTAGGGATCCTTATCTCCATTTTTAGATTAAAGTAAAAAGAAGAGGATCAGATGAGCTAAATACCTCATCCAAGGTTGTACAGTTGGTAACAGCAAAGTCTGAATTCTTTCCACTACAGCACTCTACCTTTCCTTGGCCTTCTTACAAAAAACAAAGTGAAAGAGAAGGTGTATGAGCTGTACTTTGCCCACCTAGGGAGTCATGGGTCTTCTCTTATCAATTTAGTTCAACAAACCTTTATTTAGCACCTACTATAACCTGGGCATTTTGCTAGGGCCTAGAAAAAAGCTTGAGAAAAATAATACCTGTCCTCAAGGAACTCACAAACTAAAGGGACAGAAAAACATACATACATACATCTGCCTATATATATATCTATCATACCTTTTACTTACACCTTTGCTTCCTTCACAAAAGGTTTTAGCCATTTTACAAGACTATGCAAGGAAAAACAAAAACTTAAATAAGAATTCACATCAGGGAAAGTGGAATAGAAAGCTAAGACAAGACATTAAGTAGAAATGCAAATTTGCAGATTCTAGGTTCCACGTGGTTATTAAAATTAAGTCATAATTTGATCCTGAACCTCCTGGCAGCAGAAACCAAAAGGGAAACACAATAATTTATGAAACTTTGACTACCTATAAGTAAAAGCACAGAAATTTGTTATGGTAAGTAAGATTCTTCACGGCATTTTGTGTCCAAAGGAATATACTGAATGGATTTCACACAGGGGATCAATGTCCTCCACAATGTCCCTGGACTAAAGAGGGAGTTTCCTAAGACTATTTCTCATGGCAGAGCTCAAAAGAGATAAGTATATGACACAAAAGCCACCCTCAGCCAAAACATTGCAAAGGGAGTCCACAGCTCTTGTTATAATAGCATAAAAATCAGCATCTTTGGGCATACTCAAGAAGGCTGCAGGGATGAGGTTGAAGAAGAGGTCTGATTTCCCCATACTCATGGCTGAGCCTAGAACATATAGGCAATCAAAACTGTTTTATGAATAAATAATAACACGAACATGTAAAAATAGATGAGTGATTGTACAAGAGATAAGAATGGTGAGAAAGAGGGCATTTAAGGTGGGGGAAGAGAAAGAGCAAGGATGAGGAGGAGGAAAAGTCCAGAGTCTACTTCAGAAACAGTGATTTATCTTGTTTTTTCCCTAAAGAGAAAGAGTAAGCAATATATTGTAAAAGTAGGATGAGACTGGATAGTAGCACGCCTTGTAAACTACACTAAGTAGTTTAAAGAATTTTGGGCACTAACACGTATGGACTCTGGAAAAATGACTTCACTGCTCTTTGCTTTTATTTCATCATCTTTATGTGTGTGTGTGTGTGTGAAGAAGACTAGCCCTGAGCTAACATCCATTGCCAATACTCTTCCTTTTTTGCTAAGGAAGACTGGCCCTGGGCTAACATCCATGCCCATCTTTCTCCACTTTATATGGGACGCCGCCACAGCATGGCTTGACAAGCGGTGCATCTGTCCATGCCCGGGATCTGAACCCACGAACCCTGGGCTACTGAAGTGGAGCGTGCGAACTTTACCACTACGCCACCAGGCCGGCCCCTCATTTCGTCATCTTTAATTGAGGGAGTTTGAGCTATGTGGCATCTTAGGTCTGCTCCAGCACACGCATTCCACAGTTTGAGAGTTCATGACTTTATTTTATATATGAGTCCTGTGTAGAGCTATAGAAGACTTCTGAGCATGGGAGAAAAGCGATAAGGATAAATCATGAGATTATCCTGGCAGGCCGAGAAACCAGTTAGGGTGTAGCCGTGGACACCATTCCCACAGAAGTCATGCTAAGCTGAGGGTGGGTTCCAATTACTCATCTACCTTTCCTCTCCAGCCCCTTGTCCATAGAATGCGTACAGCTCAGGGTGACTGACTGACCCGAGAGAAGTTGAGATCAAGTCCACCACAAAGGGAACAGAAGATGTCACCAAGGACTAATCCTTTGATGTTTTCAGGGAAAGATAGAGAACAAGGAGCCATAAACAAGATGAAAATGGACAGATCAGAGAGACAGGAGAAAGGGCCACAAATGAGCCTGAGGAGAGCACAAGTCAGTCTGTGGGGGCCAGAGGGATATGTGGAAAGTGAAGAAATGGACCAAATGGGAGTGGGGATGGGCAGACAGGTTGGTTTTGAGAAGGCACATGACTCCAGAGTATGGGGGTGGGGCATTTTGAGGAGGGAGAGATTTGAGGGTGTTTGTAAATTCAGGAGAATAGTAGAGAGTAAGAAATTAAATAAGCACAGAAACAAAGGATGCAAGGGAGGGAAGGAGGAAGGAAGGAAATGGAGATACTGGTGGGAGAGATTCCTAGGGAAGGTGCTAAGTGTAGAGTGGGGTGGGGAATGCAGAAAAATTCTGAGACAGAGAGAAAAGATCTTGAGTGAGCCACCTTCTGAGGGCCTCAACACTGATGCTCATCACAGCATTGGGCCACTGAAAGAGGAAGTGGACTTTCAGGGATTCACAAGGGGCCCGTTAGGCACAAGCCATCATGAGCCTTCAGGCTAAGCCTCGCATCCCGTCCAGTAATGGCAACTTTACTTTCCCGGGAGGGCATCAGGTACCTACTTGGCTGCCCCCATGCAACATCCAATGGCAGCAAATGACCCTTTCCTCCTAAACCAAATCGTAATACCCCCACCCTGAATGTGAGCAGAGCAACTATGGAGGAAGGAGGGAATAGAGCTAATTTAACCTGAACGTCACAGTAGGAAAAGCAATTGAATTATCTGAAGTTAAATTCCCAAAACTTCTTGTAGAAAACAGCCAGGGAGGGGGAAATCCCCAGAAATCTTTCAGGCTGTTAGACTGAAGGGAACACCACGCTTCAAAATACACATACGGCACATCCTTAGCTTTGACAGCCTCTAACAGCCAAAATTATATCTGCTCTACACACTGGCATGTGGTAGAATTGGATTGATTTGCCCTGACAGCCCTCCCTGCTGGAACAATACTTGTCAGTCAGCCCCAGCAATGTTTGTATTTTCAAGAATAATTATGCCGAGTGATTGTACAAAATCCTGGCAGGTGGGCCAGATAGTCTTATCTGCCTACCTCTCTGACCCTGTGCCCCTGAGCCCTAGAGTGCCTCCTGCTCCTGAGGGTAAAAAACATCCCTTTACTGCCCTGCTCCCACCTCCCAAGCTGTGTGCATAAATCTCCATTTGAGAGTTCCAGGTTGGTGTCTGTTTTATCATTTGGGATCCTCCATGCCTGTGCCCTCCCCATGGAAACCTTCCTTCCTTCAATGATTTAAACCAGTAGCCACTACATTTTCCTAATTGACTTCTTCCAATAAGCTGGCCTTTACTAATGGACCTCTACATGAATGCTCCCATTGTGAAAGAAATCCTTTGTTTTTGGTGGAGATAATTCACAAACCACCAGTGAGTATTCGGGGGCTTTGCTGGCCTGTATCTCAATTTAGAACAGTTTATCGTAACATAAACATATTGAGTGCAAACACTCTAGTGAGGGGGCAGAAGTAAGTAAGAGAAATGCAGATGTAACAACAATTTGATCAGAATGTGATAAATGGTGATAAGACGGACAAGCAAAGTGCTATGTAAGCGGGTCTCTTAGGAAAGGCTCAGTGGAACCATGGAGCCAACTTTAGAAAAGCAGGTTGGAATCTTTATGAGGAAAGCTCTGAACACGAGAAAGGGGCAAGTGCTCAGTCTAATAAGCAATGGGAAGCCAGTGGGCATTTTCTGAGGTCCAGAAATCCCTGCCAACTTCCCGGGCTGTTTTCCATGGCTGTAGACTCTGCCCCAATTCCACAGAAGGGCAGATGCTCAGAAGGGCTCATAACCAATGATATATGGCCAATGTCTGAAAGATGGAGGGTCACAGACAAGATTTTTGGGTTCATCCCAAATGTCTTCCATCTCTGGATGGCTTTCTGTCCAATTAATATGAAAAACTGAGTCCTATGATATTTTTCTCTTTAATATGCTTATTTAAGAACTTATATTTTAAAAGGTAATGCTAATGTTTGTTTTCCTTAAAGGATTTTGCAATACTTGCAGCATATTTCAATCCAACATGCTTTTTTTTCTTCCTTATTCACAATTTCAGCGTCTATGTGAAAAGAACTGTGCTTTGGTGCTGTGAAAGATTCAAGGATGAAATGTCTTATGCTTCAAAAATTGGAAAGCAATAAACAGAATTTATGTTAATGTGACCAGCTTAATACTGTACACCTTGAGGCTACATGGGTGAAAGGACTGCGTTTACTTTCCCATATGTCCAATGTCACACAAGGAACTTCTGGGCCACTTGAAGGAGGACGTTCCTAGCATGAAGATCAAATGACTTTTCTTTCCTAGCATCAAGGTTATCCTAGCATCTGATTCAAGTAGACAGATTTTTCATTTATCTTGCCGGCTCTTAGTGGACCTCTCAATTTGAGGTCTACGGTGCTTCTTCAACAAGGGAAATCATCTTCTGCTCTTTTTCTTTGATAATTTTCTCCCTACCATTTCTCTGTTCTCATTATTGACTGGAAATGTTAACAGTCATATGTCACCCTTCATGATACAATTGAATTGTATGAATTCTCTCTCATGAATCGCTTCTCTATTTCCCTTACCTTTTCTTCCCTAGCACTATCTCTGACTTTTTGCTCTTTATTCTGGAAAATTTTCTTGACTATCTTTCAGACTTGTGCTTGAAACTTTTATTTCAGCCATCATATATTTAATTTTTATGAGTTCCATCTTATTATCTTATAATTCCTTTCTCAGAGCTATGTAACTTTGATTTATGTATATAAAATCTCAAATCAGAGATCACTTTTTTTTTTCCTTTTAAATTTTTGTCTGTTTTCTGAAATACTTCTGTTTCCTCCAACGTCAGTTTTTCTCTTTGATCTTCTCTTTCAGGTGTTTTTTGTCCTTATCTTGAATCCTATTTATATTTAAGAGTGAAAGACTGGGGGTTAGTAAGGATTTCTTGTGCTTTTATGTCAGTAATTCTGTTTTCAGATAGGAAGTCTGGTTAGGAATTGGGCTATTGATAGAACAATAGATACACAGGCCTTGCTTTCAGGAGAAGAGGCAGAGAGCGGACCATTAAACTGGAGTATAAACATGCCTAAGGAGAACATTACTCTGGGTCTCCGACACCCATACTATTAGCCCTCATCCTCTAGGGCAATCTGGAAATTTCTGCATAGAGGTGTTTTTGATTTTTTTTCTGTCTGAGGATAAATAATCGGCTATCTGATCCTCTGCCAGATTGGGGGAGGGGGTGCCTGCCACTGATGCAGTGGTCCTTGCCCTGTATTTAAGCTCTTTCCTGCTCCTTCCCTCTGTTGCACCTGCCGCACTTGGTGGTCCCAAGCTTGGAGTCACTCCCGATTCCACCAAACAAGACGGTCCCACTTCCACTGCAGACCCACTATAGCATATTCTGAGCTGAAGTTTCCTCCACTATGTTTCATGCATCAACATGGCAACCATACACCATCTCTCTTCCAGAAATCTATTGAAAAATCTCATCCGTTAAGGACTTCCGCCTCTCCTTCACCTCACAGTTACAGATAAAAGGCAAACAGACATGCTCAGCTCGGCAAAATGGATGGAATGTCTTCAATACCTTTCTAAGGAGGTGCTGCTTGGAGTCTCCACAGCAGGTGGAATGTTCTCCAAGAGCTCACATAGGGTTCCTGAAGATCTTAAACAAACCTATTCAGTTTATAAATGAGGACTGCAAGGCACAGTAAAAGTGGTAATTTTCCAGAGCTGAGCCAGGACCCAAGATGCATTTGCTTGCCCTCAAATCCAGTGCCATTTTCATTATACTCTGATCCTTCTTGTTATAGACATTTATCAAGCAAACACATTATGTAGCTCGAATGTGTAAGAACAGGAGAAGGCAGGGAAGATAAGGGCTGTACAAAGTCAGTGGAATATTGCTGCAGCCTGCCCCCAGAAGGCAAATGGCCCTTTCTCTGCAGCTACCAGATTTATCTCTTTTGTCCTCTGCCTATTTACACTCTCCATCTTTGATGAGCTGCAAAACCTTGGGTGTGAACTCATGCCAGGAAGCACGGTGCTGAAGGCAGTTTATGAGCTGAGAGCAGATTTATAACGTGAAAGTCACGGTGCTTGGGTTCCTTTCCTCTCTCTCTTATGATAAGGACTGGCTTTGTGTGCTTCTGTCAGCTGGAACACTTCCGAATTTGCAGTCAATGCCACAAACCCAGTTTTTGGAGAACATTTATAAAAAGTGCACAACTAAGTCTCCTTGACCTAATCACACTGTTTCAGAAAGGAGAGAACTGTTCCCATCCACTGGGCTTTGGGTCCCTGTTGGGGATACTATAGAGGGCCAGACAAATCCAACTCCTGGTGTGGTTCTCTGGGTTTTGTAATGAAGTCTCTCACAGAAATTGCCTTCTCCTGAGAGAATTTCAATGTTACTATTACAAAGGAAACTACTTATGCTGGGTGATTAAAAATTTTGTTTTTATATGTTAATATGAACTGTTTGCAACTGGAATTGCATGGTCTAAAGTGTTTAAGTGGCATCAAATATTTGGAGTAGATTATATTAAACAAATTCATTCAGGAATAAGCCAACGTTAAATTATTTGGTATGCCGAGGTTGAGGAAGTAATCAGCTGATGACAGTTTGTCCCTGTGGGTATGGCTAAAAGATAGCCAGCCTTGCCTCATAGCCCCACCTCAGGCCTGGGTGGACAAGCCTCCAGGGAAAACCTGATTTCTCAGGAGGGCTGATGTCTGCAGGGCCTGAACTCAGAGTGAGGGCCTAACGTCGAACTCAGAATGAGGACCTAACGTCAGACTCAGTCACTTCTCTAATCCAGGCTCCTCCACCTAAAAATACTGCAGTGAATCAATGGTATTTGTAAGAAACAGTAAAATAGTCTTATATTTTGTCCACTTTATGAATGTGCACATGATTATAATGACATGAGCAGGAGTGAGATCCTAACGAGCCCAGAGGAAACCACCCTAGCTCTACAAGAACCAGAGAAGGCCCATTGAGGACAGAAAGTGAGAAACCGGGAGGAATGTGTCCATGGGCAGGGTGCAGGGCAGTGATGAGGAAGCAGTGAGTGAAAATGAGCACAATCCGCAGGCAGGGAGTAAGAGGCGAAAAGGTAGCTTCAGTACAGTCGTTGCTAACGACTAACGATATGACTTGCAACGATTCACTTAATGTATCTGTCCAAATTTGATTTCTTTCCTCTAGCTGTAAAATGGGAATAGAAATACCTGACCCCTGCACCCTAGTGAGAACAAAGTGGTATTCTAAATAAAAAGCACTCTGAAAAATAAAAGGTACTATAAATGTTACATGGCGTGACCATTTAGCAATTTGGCACTCAAGATTACATGGTGTCTTATGGATACATTTTATTGGTTCAATTTAACATTAAATATTACAGACAAACTACAATAATAATGAGGCCTTCTGTTCTCAGAGTACTCTAAGGCTCATAAAATACTCTCACATGTTATTTTACTTGAGCATTAAAATAACTCTGAAATAGGCTATAAAAATTTCCTGAGTTCATTTTATGGCTGAGGAAGCAGAGGCTCAGAGAAGCGAAGGAGCTGTCCAAGGCTGCACAGCTGATCAATTATAGAGTCAGATCCCAAGCTTGGTCTTTTGATTCTAAGTGCAAGGTTCTTTATGCCAGAGTGGCATAGTAGGCATTCTGGGCACTAAGAATCAAGAAAATAAAAAATTCATTCTGGAGATAAAACTTCTACATAAGACACTAAGATCAATGCAAGATGCTAGTGCAAAAATAGTGCCAAACGTTTGCCTACTAAAGGGATATGAACTCAAGGAAGGAGAAGTTAATGTGAATGGCCATTATAGGAAAGGCTTCAGAGACTGAAAAAGGCCTGGGTTGAATGTGAACAATGGATTTATTTGAATAGTCGGAGGTGAAGGAGGGCTCTTAAGAAGGGAGGAGAAGCAAGGGCACAAAGGCAGGGTGGTGGGAATAGGACTGCTCTGGTGAATAAGGGATTTGGTGAGAGGTAGTGGGATAGAAGTTTCCACAGGTTAAATGGGATCAGATCATAGAGAGCCTGAGGGTTAGATGAGAGGTCTAGATTTGGTCCTATAAGCAGAAGGGAGCTATTGTAGGTTCCTGAATTAGGGAGTGACATTATATAAGTAGTATATTGTCTGGTGGGAATGTGCATGGTGTATTAAATGCACCCAGAAGCAGAGAGAGTAGCTAGGAGATTGTTGCATTACTAAAAGCACAGTCATGAAGTCCCTGGGTTACAGAGGTGGCAATGAAAATAAAAAGAAAGCTATAAATCCTAGCAGCCAAGTCACTTGATAATCAGAGCAAAAGAATTATTCACTAAGGTACCATATTCTACGTGATTCTCAGAAACACGAACAGCTTTCTGAATCGTTACTTCCCCTTAACCATGCTGCCAAATTAAGCGATCCAGAGTTGCCAAAACAGAGTTCATTAAAAATCACAGGAATGTGTCAAAAAGATTCCTTATTTCCTCCCTTCGTCTTCTAGCCAGGAAGGCTTCTCAGAAGTAAAACAATTACACACACTGACAAACTCCAGCAGGATCACCCTCAGACCTTCCCAAGGCAGTTAACTATGGATTCATGTCATATGAATCCCTGTGTCCCATGTCAGAAGATGCTCTCAAGTGTCGCCTTTCATTGGATTCATATCAGCTCTGAGGAGATGCAGGTGAAGGTGGGGAACAGAAGCCGATGCACAGAAGCCCCAGTGTGGAGCAGAGGAGGATGGGATGGGGGAGGGGCAGGAGGACATGGACAAGCTGGCACTGCTGGATGGAGAACCTGGATCCGACTAACTTGATTGCTTAATCCAGCTGGAGTCTCAGCTCCTGATTCCACCTTTCGAGCACCTATTCTCTGAAGCCCTGCCCCGAAGCGAAAAAGGTCAAGGGTTGAAACTGGTCCCTTTCCTTTCCTCGGCAGGTGGGTTCACAGACTTGAACAGATTTGAACATAGCCACAGCCTACATTTTCATACGTGAATTTTGATAAAAACATACTTTCCCTTTAAATTTCAATACAGTGTCATGCTTTCCATTCCCTCCCCATTTCAGTGTGTGGGCATTACACACACACACACACCCAGACAGTTCACACGCTGCACCGACAGCTGCTTGCCAGTCAATGAAGTCACATTACTCTGTCATGGGGATGTGTAAAATCAGCCACCTCGCAGGAGGTGGGCAGGGGCATGCACGATGTGATCAGTGTAAACGGGATTCTTCCCTCTCTGTGCCTGGCTGTTTTGTTGGCTTATTGAACAGAGGAGTGAATGAGCTTCATTGGGTGTGGAATGGTATTTTGGAGAAAGCTTTCTTTTTATTATCATTATATGTGATAATAACTTCATGAGACTGTCACCTTTAGATGCATGCTGGTTGGATGAAGCAGTCTCCCTTCTCTCAGAAAAGTCCAACAGCACTGACCTCCTTTTCCCGTGGAAATGTCAACAGCAATTATACAACCAGCACTCCCTGGGCAAGGATTCCAGAGCCCCCCGAGGACTGTGAGGCTGTGGACAAGCTCAGCCACTGTCATGACATCTTCAGCATCTCAGAGCATCCCCCTGAGAGCTGACAATTACAACACCCCATGCCAGGCAGCTGTCACACCAAGGAGCTGCCGGCCCAGGCACTCCTACCTCTGCCCACATGTTTACAGGTTGTCCTTCCACCAGAATGACCTCCATCCCAGACTCCAGCAACCCAGAAATTGATGGCCTAAGTCAAGCACCTAAGAGCTTAGTTTATTATTTCAGTACTCAATGGAAAGAACTTTTGAAAGACAGATGTTTATTTTGGGTCAAATGCATTTATGTAATGCCTGATGGTGTGCTAAAAATGACTGGTCTCAGCTGACGTCATTGGACTACCCACAAGGACGTCTATGCCCCCCAAGTAAAACCTCTACCCCAAATCAACCAAAGCCAACAAGCAGGTTTGATTGTTTAAATAAGAAATGTACAGTGGGAGGAAAGCTACAGGACACTGGGATAGGACGAGCTTGGGAAGGTTAATTAACAGGACAAGGAGAAGGGAGTATGACAGAGTCTCATACACAGGTGAGCTGGCAGCCCTAACTAATTAGCAACAATTAATTTTATGGTAGGAGCAAGAACATATGTATTATGTTCTATAAAAGCTTAATAGATGTCACCATAAATCACTCCCATCTCTCCCCTGAAATTCAACTTGCAAGTAGGCTGCCTTGAAATCTTCAGGAATTTACAATACAGAGCTGCCTGCTATGTCTGGGATCGTAATATGAAAATCAAGATGGTTTTTTCTCTGCCACTTGACCCTTGACTGGTCTCAGCTGTTGTCACCGAGGGTGGCATCAGCAGGCTCAGCCACACCCCTTCCCTGAACCAATTCTGATTAAGGAAGGCACGAAATGAGCAGCCCAGGCCTGCTCCTGCGAGGATCTGTTATGCTGCTCTAGACCGGGTGTCCTGTGCGCCCAGAATCAGCTCCTGGCCTGAGACGGAAACAGATTTCTTTGTGTATGTCTCCTCCTATCGATTGGAAGTGCTTGCATGGGACATTGTGTTGAGAACATCAGGGTTTAGTGGGAAAGAACGCCGTGATCAACTGGTCATGTCTGCTGGGCACCGGGATGAGGAGCACTGTTTTTTTTGTTTTGTTTCATTTTCCACCATTTTTATGTATTTATTTATTTTTGCTGAGGAGGATTCGCCCTGAGCTAACATCTGTGCCAATCTTCCTCTATTTTTTTGTATGTGGGTCATCGCCACAGCAGGGCCACCGACGAGTGGTGTAGGTCCATGCCTGGGAACTGAACTCGGGCTGCCAAAGCATGGTGCACCAAACTTAACCACTAGGCCACAGGGCCGGCCCTACTGCCTACTGCCATCATTTTTAAATTGTGGTAAAATACATATAACATAAAATACATTATTTTAAAGTGTACAATTCAGTGGCATTAAGTACAGTCACAATTTTGTGCAATCATCACCACTATCTAGTTTCAGAACTTTTCATCACCCCAAATGGAAACCCTGTACATTTAAAAAAAATCACTTTCTATTTTCCCCTCTCCTCAGCCCCTGGCAACCACTAATCTGTTTTCTGTCTCTATGGGTTTGCCTTTTCTGGATATTCCAGATAGATGGAATCATACAAAGTGTCCTTTTGTGTCTGGCATTCTTTCACTTAACATGATGTTTTCCAGGTTCATCATGTTGTAAATGTGTATCAGCACTGCTGTTTTTGATCACCCTGACTAGCCCTGTCTGTTGGCCAGTGTTCTCCTTCAGTTTCCTAAATAGCATCTCAGTTTTCTTCTGAGTTGAGAACCCACTATGAAACCCAGCCAAAACCTTCCAGGCCCCTTCCTCAAATGGTTTTACTTTATTTCTAATCCTCCCAGGCCCTTGGTGGGACCCTGCTTTGAGAGGGCAGATTAACTGTAACTGGGACTCTGCTGCTTGTTAAACAGCTCTTGCTGCCATGGTCCACAAACCAGATTGGACTTCCTCAGAATGGAGGTAGACTCACCCTTTGGAGCACTGTACATTGCTTACTCTGGACTGAGAGATTTCAAATGCCAGACTTCAGCCAGGTGAGTTCCTCCAGTCCTGAATCTACATTTGAGTAGTTTTATCGATCTTCCAGAAAGTTCAATATCTTGAGTTATATAGTGGTGAAGTTAAGTGTAGGAGCTGTGACTTCTGCTTCCAGGAAGACAGAGTAGATATACTTTTCTCAATTTTTCCCACTAACTACCACTAAGAACTCTGGTGTGTATATATATATATATATGACACAAGATTCTGAAAGGTGGAGAGAAGAAAGAAGACTGGCTAGAGACCTTGGAATGCCATGGTGGTGAGTTCCCTGGATTTTATTTTTGCCTCATATATCCCCAAATTGGAGCTGAAGAAACCAACAGCCTGAAAATTCTAATAGACACAGGCAGAAAAATCCCTAGAAAAAAAGGCTGCTCTCTCCTTCCAAAAGACCAGGCAAACAGTAGCCTAGGAAGACAGAAAACTCTTACACAGTAACCACTCTACTCTTACCAAACTCCATAGGGAAATTATGGCCCTAGCCTGACCAGTGCCAGCAAAGGCTGAGAGGGGAGTCTGGACTTCTACCCTCATGAGGCTGTAACAAGGTCCCCAGCCATGGGCCCAGGTGGTATCAGAGAAAAGGCCAAGTAGGGAGCTGATACTTTCAACCCTACCAGGTAGTAACAAGTGTCCCCACCTAACCCCCTGCCACAGTATTCTTGGAGACCATGCAGGGAGCCTGTACTTCCATCCCCACCCTGCAGTAACCAGGCACTCCCATTCTTCCCTGCAGGGGTGGTGTCAGAAGTGACCAAGTAGGGAGTCAGGACTTTTACCACCACCCAGCAGTAATTAGGCCCCCCCGGACCCCCACACACTGTGATATCACTGGAAGCCATGTGGGGAGAAGTAACGAGGCATTCCCACCTCTCCCAACCAAGGAGATACCAGTGGAGGCCTGGGAGGGAGCTGGAACTCCCACCCTCACCCAACAGTAATGAGGAGATTGCCCCCTCAAGTGTTAACAGAGGCTGAGTGGAAGACCTGGAGGTCTACCTTCACCTGGAAGTAACAAGACAGAGTCCCCCTATCTCCTGCTAGGGTGGCATCAGAGGAAGCTAGCTAAAACAGAAGATTTAAATGAGATCTGTGAGTCTCATAATGGAATACCCCAAATGTCCAGGCTTCAGTCAAAAATCACTCATCAAACCAAGGACCAAGAAGATCTCAAACTGAATGAAAAAAACAATCAATAGATGCCAACAGCAGGATGACAGCAATGTTAGAACTATCCAACAAAAATTTTAAAGCAGTCATAAAAAATGCTTCAGTGAACAACTACAGACACATTTGAAACAAATGAAAATAGTAAGTCTCAGCACAGAGATAGAGGATGTAAAGGAATACCAAATGGGAATTTTAGAACTGAAAAATACAGTACCCCAAATTAAAAACTCAATAAATGGGCTCAACTACAGAATGGAGAGGACAGAGGAAAAAAATTAGTAAACTTGAACACAGAACTACAAAAATCACCCAGTCTGTACAAGAGAAAGAAAATAGACTGAAAAAAATTAACAGAGCCTAAGAGAACTGTGGGACAATAACAAAAGATCTAACATTGACATCATCATAGTCTTAGAAGAAGAGGAAAAAGAGGGCATGGTCAAAAAGTACTCAGAGAAATAATGACTGAAACTTCTCAAATCTAGCAAAAGACATAAACCTAAAGATTCAAGAAATGAACCTCATACAGGATAAACTCAGAGAAATATACACTATGAAAATTATAGTCAAACTTCAGAAAAGTAAAGGCAAAGAAAAAAGTCTTGAAAGCAGTGAGAGAGAAATGATACCTTAGCTATAAGGGAAAAGCTATTTGAATGACAGTGGATTTCTCAAATGAAACCATAGAGGCCAGAAGAAAGTAGCACGACCTTATTCAAATGATGAAAGAAAAATACTGTCAACCTGGAATCCCATATCCAGTGAAAATATCTTTCAGGAACAAGGAAAGAAAAAAAATCATAGACAACACAACACATTTTCCTTTTCCTTTTGAGAAAGGAGATTCTAATTTATGTTTGGTATCTGAAGCCAAAATTATAATATTGTCTGTTGTGATTTTAAATGTATGTAGAAGAAATATTGAAGGCAACTATATTATAAATGAAAAAGAAGTAAAGGGGAGTAAGGTTTCTACACTTCATTTGAACTGGTAAAATGTCAAAACCAGTAGACTGTGATAAGTTATGTATACGTAATATAATGCCAAGCAACCACTAAAAAAGGTATACAAAGGGACACACTCAAAAATACTGTAGATACAGCAAATGAAATTCTAAAACAATGTTCAAGTAACCCAGAGGAAAGCAGGAAGACAACAAAAGAGACATAAAAACAATGATGGCAAAAGAGAAAAAACAGGAAACAAAAAATAAAATGGGAGACTTAATCCCTAAGATATCAATAATTACATTAAATGGAATGATCTAAATACATCAATGAAAAGATAGAAATTGACATATGGATTAAGAAACACGACCCAACTATATGGCATTCACAAGAAAGTCACTTCAAATATAACAATATAGGTAAGTTGAAAATAAAAGAATGGATGGGTGAAGATCATGAAAACAATCAAAAGAAAGCAGAAATGGCTATATTAATATTAGATAAAGTAAACTTCAGAGCAAAGACTATTATCAGAGACAGAGGGGGATATTACATAATGACAAAGGATCAATCTAGCAAGGAGAAATAGCAATCCTAAATGTGAATGTAGCAAGAGAGCTGAAAAATGTGTAAGAAAAAAAAATGAGATAACTGAAAGGAGAAATAGACTAATTCACAATTATAATTGGAGACTTCAATACCTCTCTTTCAATAATTGATAAAACTACCAGACAGAAAAATCAGCAAGAACAAAAAAGAACTGAATCTAAATGATGTTTATAGGACACTCAACTCAACAACTCTCCAAGTGTCTACAGAACATATACCAAGATAGATCATATCCTGGACTATAAAACAAACAACACAAATTTAAATAAACTGAAATCACATAGAGTGTGTTCCCTGACCACAATGGAATCAAAATAGAAATCATAACAGAATGACAACAGAAAAATCTCTAAACATTTGCAAATTAAAAAACACATGTCTAAATAATCCATGTATCAAAGAGGAAGTTTCCAGAGAAATTTAAAAAAATACATTGAACTGAATGAAAATGAAAACACAACATATTAAAATTTGTAGGACACAGACAAAACAATGCTGAAGGGAAAATTTGTAGCACTAAATGCTTACATTAGGAAGAAAAAAAAATTTCAAATCAATAATGTAACTATTGCCACAAGAAACTAGAAGAGCAAAATAAGCACAAAACAAGCAAAGGAAAGAAATTTAAAAAGATAAAAAGAGAAATCAATGCAATTGGAAATGAAAACAATAAAGAAAAACAATGAATCAAAAAGTTGGTTCTTTGAAAAGATCCATAAAATTGGCAAGCCTCTAGCAAGACTGACAAAAAAAGTAAGAGAGAAGATACAAATTATCAATATCAGGAATGAAACACTACAGACCCTACAGACATTGAAAGGATAATGACGGAATACTACGAACAACTCTACACACATAAATTCAATAACTTGGATGAAATGGAGCAATTGTTTGAAAAGCACAAACTATCACAACTCACCTAATAAATTGAATAGCCCTATACATTTGAAGGAAATTAAATCTGTAATTAAACATATCCTCAAAAGGAAAAGTCAAATTCCAGATGGTTTCACTGGAGAATTCTACCAAATGTTTAAAGATTTAATGCCAATTCCACACAGTCTCTTCCAGAAAATAGATGAGCAAGTATTTATAAATTCATTTTTAAAGCTAGTATTACCTTAATATCAAAATGAGATGCAGATAACACAGAGAAGAAAACTACAAGCATACTTCATGAATATAGATATAAAAATTCTTAACAAAATATTAGCAAATAGAATTCAGCAATATATAAAAAGAATTATACACCATGACCAAGTGGGGTTTATTTCCGGGATGGAACATTGGTTCAATGTTCAAAACCAATCAATGCAATCCGCCGTATTAACAGGCTCAAGAAGAAAAATCACATGATGTTATTAACTGATGAAGAAAAAGGATTTGGCAATTTTCAACACCAACTCACTATAAAAACTCTCACAAGACTAAGAATAGATGGGAACTTCCTCAACTTAATATAAAGCATCTACAAAAAACCTACAGATGACGTTATACTTAATGGTAAAAGACTGAATGCATTCCCTTTAAGAATGGAAGCAAGGCAAGCTCTCACCTTTTTATGCAACGTAGTAGTGACAGTTCTAGCCAGTGCAATAAGCAATAAAAGGAAATAACAAGCATAAAGATGGGAAAGGAAGAAATAAAATCATTCCTTCCTTTCATGACAGTCTACACACAAAATTCCCCAAAATCTACAAAAAAAACCCCTGCTAGAATAAATGAGTTCAGCAAAGGTGCAGGATACAAAATAAATGTGAAATTAATTGTATTTCTATTAGCTCACAATGGATATATGGACACCAAAATTAAAAATGCAATATCATTTTAAATTGCTCCAAAAATATGAAATACTTAGGTGTAAATCTAACATAATGTGTACAGGACTTATATGTTGAAAACTATAATGCTGATTAAAGAAATTGAAGAAGATCTAAATAAACAGAGAAATATACTGTGTGCAAGAGCCTTTGGAGGGACCACAGCCCTCTTGATGTTGATTTCAGACTTCTGGCCTCCAGAAATGTGAGAATATATGTTTCTGCTGTTTTAAATCACCAAGTTTGTGGCAATTTTTTATGGCAGCCGTAGGAAACTAATACAATAGCCTGTCAACAAATGGTGCTCCAGCAGTTGGACATCCATGGGCAAAAAAGTGAATCATGATCTAAGTCTCATACCTTATACATAAACTAACCAAAAGTGCATCATGGGCTTAAATGTAAAACATAAAACTATAGAACTTTCTGGGAAAAAACAACCACAGAAGACAATCTTCAGGATATAGGACTAGGCAAGGCATTCCTAGATTTGACTCCAAAAGCATGATACATAAAAGGAAAAATTAATAAACTGGACTTAATCAAAATCAAAAACTTTTACTAAAGATTCTGTTAAGGGAGTAAAAGGCATGCAAAACACTGGGATAAAATATTTGCAAGCCACATATCCAACAAAGGACCAGCATCTAGAATACATAAAGAACTCTGAAAACTCAATTGTTAGAAAACACAAACAATCCAATTAGAAGATGGATCAAAGATACGAAGAGACATTTCACTAAAAAGTCTATATAGATGGCATGACAAATAAGCACACAAAAAGATGTTCAAAATAATTGGTCATTAGGGAAATACAAAGTAAAACCACAATGAAATATCACTACACACCTATCAGGACGGCTAAAATAAAAGTAGTGACAATGCCCAATGCTGGCAAGGGTGTGGAGATCTGGATCACTCATACATTGCTGATGGGAACGCAAAAGGGTACAGCCATTCTGGAAGACACTTGGCAGTTTCTTTAAAAAAAACTAAGCATGCCACTGCCATACCACCCAGCAATTGCACTCCTGGGCATTATCCTCGTGGAATGAACACTCATGTCCACACAATGCATACACATATTTATAGTAACTTTTATCCATAATAGTTCCAAACTGGAAACAACCCACATGTCCTTCAACAGGGGAATGGTTAAACTAACTGTAAAACACCCGTATCATGGAACACAACTCAGCAATAAATAGAAACTATGGATACACACAGCAACTTGGATGGATTTCCAGAGAATTATGCTGAGTGAAAAAAAAATCCAAAAGGTTACATCCTGTATGACGCCATACATCTAACATTCTTGAAATGACAAATTTATAGAAAGAGAGAACACATTAGTGTTTGCTAAGGGGTTGTGGATGAGAGAGAGGAGCCTGGGGAGGGAAGTGGGTGTAGCTATAAAAGGGCAACATGAGGGATCCTAGTGGTGATGGAAATGCTCTGTATCTTGACTGTGAATGTCAATATCCTAGTTGTGATATGGTACTATAATTTGACAAGATATTACCATTGGGGGAACTGAGTAAAGAGTACATGAGATTGCTCTATATTATTTCTTGCAACTGCATGTGAATCTACAATTATCTGAAAATAAAAAGTTTAATTAAAAAATGTCAGAGATGTGCCTTGTGCCTTTGGATACATTTTTAATATGGACAAAGCATGTTACTTGCTTGTAAGGAGCGTTTGCCACTAAAAGCTACCATTCATTATTAACAATGATGGCTTTGGTCCCACCTGCATCGTAAGTGAGCTCCTTGAGGGCCTGACTCACGTATTATTTATCCATAAATCCCCCACAGTGCCTAGCAAGCACCCTGCTATGTAATAAGTGCTCAATAAATGTTTGTTGACTTAATGTTTTTGTCACTAATGCATTGAGAATGTGAGGATGTGTATTGTGCACTATTAAAGCATTGCTTGTTGCAAATGAGAAAAACATTAAAGAAATGTGTCATGAAGTAAATTAATGCCATCCTTAAAAAAGCAATTAGATCTCTTTGTTTTTTTTTTTTTTTTTTTTTACTAGTGTTCTGTTTATTTTTTCTTTCTTTGTTTTTGTCTGATTACAAAACTAATCCATGTTCATTGTAGAAAAGTTTTAAAGTCTAGAAAGGTGTAAGGCCTTTCACTGTACCTACTTTAACGACTAGATGAGTCACTTCTGATTTGACATGGTATGCTTGAAAAGTGCTTCACCTCAGTTTTCTTGTTCATTGAGTCATCCGTTCAGTTCACGAGAGGTATGCTGAGGGTCCGTCAAAGGCAGTCATGTGGACCCAGAGGGAAATGTGGCTCCCTCTTCTCCTACAAATGAAACAGACTTGCTTGTTTGAAGGATCCAGCCAGAGGGAGCCTGTTTCTCTTTTCTGGTGGCCAGTATCAGAATAACCTCAGATTCTTGTACTTTGACATCTTAAAAGGACAGCGCTCCCTGGTTAATGATAATCACAGCTGAGTATTTCCCTAGCAGTGAAGGTTTCCAGAGGACATCTCCAGGGGATATCTCCTGGTCAGGCACCACAACCAACAGAGACGGCAAGAAACAGTCAAAGGGTATCGACTGATCTTTATACAAGAGGTTGGGAATTCAGAAACTGTACACTTGGGCAAGATTTTGAATATATTCAAATACATGAGAAACAGAATGAAAAGCAACACAGAACAAGACACTAGGGTCCATAACCCTCTTATATTTACATCGAACCCATATTCTTGGAAAAACTAGGAAAAGCAAAGCAAGCACTATTCATTAAAAGAAAAAAAGTAATACCTCCAAAGACAACCAGGCAAAATCTGTTACTTTATCAACAGAAATGCATTATTTTCATTCCCTGATATTTGTTGCTGGTGTAAATTTTATCCACCAGCCTGAGCAGAATTAAGCAAAGCTTTGGGGATTTTTGCCAGGCAGGTATGAAAATATGTGTGCTATTTTTTGTTCCACATTTTGAAAGAGAAGTAAACTAACTCAGAGAGTGTGTTTCTGTTTATTGTTCTTGTTGATAATAATGGGGAACCAAAGAATCTAGACTTTTACCAAAATACCACCTGGATTCCAAATGCAATATGTTTTTCAGCTCATTTTTCTGAAAATGTTCTGTTGCTGTGGAAATGGCTATGCAACTTATCCAAATGAAACCCCTTCTTCACAGGTGAGGACCCTCTAACTGGGTTCACCATATTTCTTTGCCTTTCCTGTATGATGACCAAGTTGAAGCCTGCATTAGAAACAGTCCCCCCAGCTATGACCAGAGTTGTAGGTGTCAAGTTCACATTTCTCACCACTTATTGTTAATGGTAGGTGATGCTAAATATATTTTTTGTGGTTTGAAAGAGATTTGCATGTTTTGATTCAACAAATATTGATTCCACACTTACTCCAGAACTGCCACAAATGCCCTACCCCCACTGTGCTTTACAGAGATGCTTTGAATTTCCCCAAAAGCATACAGGGTATTTTTGAGCCACATAATTGGTTAAAATTTTCCTTTTTTTAAAAAGAAAACACCCATTTAAAAATTACTTTTACAAAAGGAAAAAGGTAAAGAATAATTCTGGGTAGGGGTGGGGGGGCTGTTATATATCAATAAGTACAATTTCCAAAGGAATAAACAGAAATATTGAAGGCGATTGTCCACAGGCAGAGTAGACAGCTGCTCACACGTGACCATCAGAAGGCACTTCTGGCTGAAAACTTCTCTGACCGGCCTTTGGCCGCTCTGCCTGTCCCAGAATTACTATCAATCTTGATGGACCTGGGAGTTCTGTGACTGGACAGGGCTCATTACCAACTTCTAGGCCTGGGGTTCTGAGAGAGAGGGACAGGGGATGAGTCCGTTTTGATGGAAAACACACCAAGTTCAGCAAGGGTCATTAATGTAGGAGTTGGGCAGAAATGGGAAGAACCAGTCAACTGGAAGAGCCAAATCAGATCTTCTCAGTGATTCTCCCTTCACAGAGCTATGGATTACCACCATGGCAGTCTGTTTGCCCGCTGGTGGTCTGGTGAAACTGCCCTCCAAGGTCACTGATGGATTCCACCTCATGAACCCAGTGTTTCTCTCAGCCTTCATCTTCTTTGCCCTCTCTTGTCTTTTCACTTCTGTGACACTAGTTCTTTCGTTTCCTCATCTTTTCCCTCTTCTTCTTGCTGCTCCTGAATCCTAGGCAGTCCCAAGCCTGGAATTCTGGATTTGGTGTCCTCTTTTTCTTCCTCTTTACACATTCTTTGCAACTACAGCTACACATTTTTTTCAAGCCTCAAATCTTCCTTCCATACAGATCTCTCCCCATCAACATCTCTAGCCCCATGGCTCTTTTGAGCTCATTTCCCATTTCTAACTTCCTTAGGATGTTTTCTCCTGGACAACTTTTCTGCTCCTTGAATGCAAAGCATTAGAAATTGAATGCATCTTTGGCCTCCCCAACCTGATCCTCCACCTGTGTCCTCCACATCTCTTTTCTCACTATGCTCTCTCACTCCCAGATTGAAACAAAAGCAATTTAAATTTTCCCCTTGTCCTCACAATATACATCCAATCAGTGGCCAAATCTCATCCATCCTGCCTTTATCATTTCTCTCGTGTCTGTCTTCATTCATTCCGTTTACTGCCATAACCCTGACAAGACCCTTCCTCCTTTAATCCATATTAATACGATAGTCTCCTACGTAGTATCCACCTACCTGACACTCCCAGATTAATGATCCTAAGGCACCACACAGACAATATCATTCCCTGATTTTGATTGCAATCCAAATGAAGAAATAGTTTTTACATTGAAACCTAGTACACTAAGCCAGTGTTCACCTAAAATTTCATAAAGCATATTTATTCTCAATAAGGTAACACACTTTTTAAAAGTCGAATTATTTCAGTTTTGTTTTATTTTAATTTCTTAAAAATTGACTGGTGTGACCCACGGATGAGCTGAAACATGTACTTTAAAAAACACTGGCTTAGGTGGTGGCCCAGGTGGTGCAGCGGTTTAGTTCGTGCTTTGGCAGCCTGGGGTTTGTAGGTTTGGTTCCCGGGCACTGGCCGATGCACTGCTTGTCAGCCATGCTGTGGCGGCATCCCATATAAAGTGGAGGAAGACGGGCCCGGATGTTATCCAGGGCCCATTTTTCTCAGCAAAAAGAGGAGGATTGGCAACGGATGTTAGCTCAGGGCTGGTCTTCCTCACACACACACACAAAATAAATAAAAAGCACTGGTTTATAAGACAGTTTACTAGAAACTTATTTTCCTCTTATACTCTCTCATATCCTGCATTCTATCACTCAGGCAAAGCAGAAAATTTCATCTTTCTTTAATTATGCCCAGCATATATATATATTTTTTTAGTCTGGTAGAATACACACAACATAAAATTTGGCATCTTAACCACTTCTAAGTGTACAGTTCAGCGGCGTAAAGTACATTCACACTGTTGTGCAACCATTGCCACCATACATCTCTAGAACTCTTTTCTTGAAAACTGAAACTCTGTACCCATTAAGCAATAACTCTCCATTCCCCTCTCCCTGCCGCCCTTGACAACTGCCCTTCTACTTTTTGTCTCTATGAATTTGACTACTGTACACCCCTCATATAAGTGGAATCATACAGTATTTGTGTTCTTATGGCTGGTTTATTTCACTTAGCATAATGTCCTTAAAGTTCATCCATGTTGTGGCACGTGTCAGAATTTCCTTCCTTTTTAAGGCTATTAGTCCATTGTATGTATATGCCACATTTTGTTTATCCATTCATCCATCGATGGACACTTTGCCCTGTGCTTTTAAAGCCCTGCTTCTGTGTCCACGTCATGTCCTTGCATATTCCTAGTTTCTGTCTCACGCGCGCACACACACACACACACACGCACACTCTCTCTAAAACCCCACCATGGAGCAGGTATGGGGACAATAGCGTCACCTGTGTTTCACTGGAGTAAACTTCCCTTTCTTCAACATCACCACCTTCATTCTTCCCCTTTTGATATACTATCCTTCTCCATTTCCCACTTGCATTTTACCTTCCAGAAGAAAGATCATTCTACAGTAGCAAATTTTTTCTCATGAATGTGTACATCATCTCAAGCCCCTGTGTTCCGCCTTCTCTCATCTAATGCTTATACAGTCACATCAGCATCATCTCACTATCCACCTTTCTTTTCTTCTTTTTATTAAAAGAAAAATACATCTTTAATGCTCCTTGAGGTTGACAAACATAAGTAAGGCTAGGAAAATATTGGCATAAAGTAGAAGAAAAGACAGAGATTTATAAACTAAATTGAAGATGTTTCCTATTTTATTTAAATACTTGGATTACAACAGCATTACTTTCCTCTATTTTTCGTTGCAAAACTAGAGGTTCGACTCTGAGTGAAATAGACTTGTAAGAACTGGGCTCAGACTCTCACCACCGTTTCTAAGACTCTTCCTTTAGGAGCAACACGCTCCAAGTTTTAAAAAACTGGCTTTGTAGTCAACAAGCATATGTAATGTGAGAGAATTATCTCCTCTCTCTTCACATACCGTGTTACTTAAAGTGATATCACTACATTTTTCTCTCTGATATCAGAGGAGAAACAGACCTAAAGAAAACATTCACAGAAAATTTAGATTCCCTTTTTAGCAATTAGCTTCCACTTTCTTAACTACATTTTTAAAACTACTGTTGTTATGAGAGGATAAAATATTAGGCTGGTGGATGATGGTAGAAAACACCATCCACGGCGGAGGCAGGAAGAGGAGATAAAGCAGAGCATGTGAAGAAACCATCAAGGAGGAGCCATGCTTGAAGAATAAATGGTTGCCTGCTGAGAACGGATCTGATTAAAATTCAAAGGTATTTACAAAGATTAAAAATTAAGGTTGGCTGGAGTTATACAGCTAGGCAAGTCCTCTGCAAATTTCATCAATAATTAAACCTTTTACAGGATTCTACGTGCCCCGTAGAGGAATGCATTGAAGACACAGTGTGTCCTCTGCCCAAGGTTAGGCAAGATGCCAATTCAGTGATGAGGATTAGAATTCATGAATTCTTGGCTCAGAACACCATGTGCCTAGCATACAGGGGAGGAGAAAATAGTCTATAATAACTTCTGATTAGGAAGGGGAGGTCAGGGCAGAGGCGTTTAGAAGTAAGGGCATTTCCATATTTAAGCTGCATTGCAGAACCTATCACATCTTTTTCTCACTTCTTCTCTGTGGCATTGCAGGCACCGTTCATTTAGAACCACTCATTTTGAACAGCCTGAAGCAGCTGCTCAGTAATAGTTGAAGCATCTGCTTAGTAAAATACTCCAGGCAGGGAGTTCTACAGGTTCACTGATGAAGTATCTCCCTGGTTCAGTAAAAAGACCACTGCTCCCAGGCCAGGTAAATGTCCTTAGTATACTCTGAAAGAGAGAAAGGAAGAAAGGAATGAAAGAAGGAAGGAAAGAAAGAAAGAAGGAAGCAAGGAAGGATGGAAGGAAGGGAGGAAGGAAGGAAAGAAAAGAAGAGAGAAAAGAAAAAAACAAATGTGTTCAGGAGAGAGAGGGAAAGATTTTCCTGCCTGCTAAGAATACACTGCTTCTTCTACCTGACCCCTTTTCCCATCAAAAAACATGACACATTGAGATCAAAGACTTTAAAATAAAAGTTAGTATTTTAGTGCTGGGATGATGATCATAACATGAGAATTGGGAAAGATGATGCAATTGTGAGAATATGGTTAGCTGTGGTATACCTCTAAGTGATCAGCTCTACATTATCTCTCTACTCCAAACCCATGGTTCCATCTTCAAAGTCACCCCATGGTCACAACCTTTACCCCACAGCTCAGCTGCCTTCCAGGAAAGCTTTACCCAAGGACTTTTGTTTGCATTTATTGGCCAGAACTGCACCGCACTGTAGCTGCAAGAGAGGAAGAAGCGCCGGCCAATAGACCTTTCCACAATGGTAGAAGTGTTCTGTCTGTGTTGTCCTGTCATAGCCATTTGAAATAAGGAACTGACATTTTAATTTTAATTAATTTAACTTTAAATAGACATATGTATAGATTTTCAGCTAGGCAGTCCAATACTTGGAAAATTCTCTCATCTCTAAGTTACATGGTGACTGTAATGAGGTGGGCTAGGGTGGGAAAGGGATGAAGAATCACTGAGATATTTATTTGTAAGGATGTGAAACCATGCTTGAAATTTGACAATTATTGTTGCATTGAGACCTCACAGAAGTGACAGCAGGCTTTATCGTACCCCTTTTACAGAAGAAATAACTAAGACTTAGTTTGAATAACTTGGCTAATACCATAGAGTTAATCGGAGCAGAGTTGAGTTTTGCATCTGGGTCTCCCTGACAGCATAGCCCATGCTGTCTCCACCATCTCAGAGACCCAGGAAGGAGGAGCCAGGATTCTTTGATGAGGCTCCCAAAGGTTGAGGGGGAAGAGTTAGCAGATGTTTTTTAACTGGAGTGCCCTTCTGTCATCCTTACTTTTATTCTACTAGTTCTGTGGATTAGTTTACCCACTTCCCTTCTCTCTATGATAACTTGAAAATTAAGAAAAAAATAATTTAAACCAATATACACTCGTTGTTTATAAAAATTCAGATTTCTAATGTTTAATAATTAGAAATTTAATAATTTCTAGTAATTCTAAAAGTACTAAAAACAGAGAACAAAAAGCACCCTAAATCCCACCCCCAGTCCTAAAGTTTTTCCCCTCACCTCTCCTTCTCTTGAACTGCTGTGAAATAAAATACAGATTCTCAAATTCATCCTAATTCCCATGTCCCTAAAGCATACATAGGTATTCTTTAAGATGTTCAGAGAAGAACACACAAGAATTTTCTAAAGTTTCTTGCCTTCTCACTGATAGGAAAAAGACAAAGTTACTTAAAGTCAACAACACTGATAGTATTGATGGTAGTCTTCAGATTCAACTATTACTAAGTAATGTTACTAAAGTAACAGGCATCTGTACTTCAGAGGAAAGGTGAGTCTCTGGACATTTTGAGAAGCGGAGGTTATGGTTTAGATATGGGTGGAGCTGAAGCTTTTGAGAAGAAGCCAGTGGAGGGAAAGGGGAGCCAAGACCCAGGAGTTAGTCACTTTCTCCAGAGCCACCATCATTATTGCACTTTAGACACATCTGCAACATTTTGGATAAAGCAGAGTTATAAATAAAGAGATAGATGGAAACAAATATGCTTTTTATAATAATTTGGGGTTTCTTGTGTAATTATTAATTGTGGTGCATTTATGCTTATTTTATAGGACTTAGGGCATTGTTTAAATTTTTTAAATTACTACAGAGCTTATGGTAATTTATATTTGTCTCTTCATTGTTGGAGTCCCATCTGTGAGTTATTTGTTGGACAAAAAACCTTAATCAAATATGCAAGTTGTAATTGCACATTTTCTTTTAAAAGATATCATCCCCTTACAATGTTCCACTTAGTGATTTTATTTCTAGGTTGAAATGTGAACTGACCATATGCAGTTGATTAGCACAACTGGCTCCTTACCTACCTACCTACTCATCTTTTGATCAATATGTTACTTCCTGATACTTGAAAAAAAAGTGTTTTTGTACTCAAATTGATAGATGTTTTTATCTGCTGAAAACTTTTAAATTGAAGATTTGGGGAAAGGAATTTTAAATGAATCACTAAAATTAGGCCTTTGCATTGTGAGTTTATCCAGGCTGTTCCCTGTCATCTTAGAAGAGCTGAGGAGGCTTCCTTTCCTAGTCAATGATTGGAGAAGACAATATTAATGATCCAATCACTGAAAAAGTTGACAACTTACATTTAGACTCCCAACTACAAATATTTTTTAAATAGCACTGTTGAACCTTCCCAAAGTGTACCTCTGAAATGCAGCTGCTTTGGTTCACTTTAGAATTGTTCATTCTAGAATTGTCATGGCTGACAGATACAGACTACGTACAGAGGTAAAAAGAAACCAGAGAAGACAACCCCTCACTGGGCCCACCCATGGTATTCTTAGGATTCTTTGTGGGGGGTCCAGATTTAAGGATGAAAACTTCAAGAAAATCCATTCTTCACCATCCTCAACCCAATGAACACACCCAGAAACACATAAAATCCTTCACATGACCATAACAGGTTAGGGGGAGGAGAAGGGCAGTAACAGAACCCAAAAGGAAACAGGTAGGTGGGCTTCTTATCCCATCTCTGCTATTCATTAGCTATGAGACCTTGGACCAGTTGCCTGCCCTTCAAATAGTGTTCTTATCTTTTAAATGAAGAGGCAGAATTAGGCGATCTCTAAGGTCCCAGCCAACACTAACATTCTGATGTGATCATGGCTTTAGAGAAGCTATCATTTCCTTTCCTTAGTATCAAGGAACAAGAGAAGCTTTTGGTGCCATGCCTCACGGAAAGATGGAGCTATGAGATGTTTGCTTCACTTGAGATGCCGCAAAAGTAAGTTGTTTCCTTAACATGGCCTCCTTCCTTTATACCACCCTGATGGGTAATGTTAAATCTAGTCTCTCCTTGGGTTTTCTAAATGGCCCTAAAACATGGGCAAGGCAGGAATGTTTTTTTCCACAGACCAAGGAACTAAGAATTTGAGGAGCTGAATGTCCACCCAATAGGGGCCTAGAATCCTGGTCTGTGGGTTCCTAGGGTGTCCACTCTATTGTGCTGCTCTGTTCATTGCCAGACACAGTCTCATACTTCATTTACATCTCTGTCTCTGATTCTAACTCTCTCTCTTCCTTTCTCCCTTCTTTCCTCTATGACCTAAATATGAGTGATAGGAATGAGAAATGCAATCCTTGTGTAAAAGATATAGAGTAGTATGACATGGCATTTTCAGAAATTAACTGGTTCAGATTCCTGACCCATATTCAAATATGTTACTCAAACAATGCCTTTTTGGCCTTCAATGATACAGTTGCACCAGATGGAGGACTGAGGCATGACTGGTGGATGAGCAGGTGCCCTCCCAACTTTTCAGAGAGAGAAAAAATAATATGATGATAATGAGTGACAGAATTTTTAAAAGTTATGCTTGATTGAAGGTACCCATTTAAAACCCATTGCTACCATGCCTAGAGTCCTCTGTGCATCCCCTTGGATATTTTAGGCACACTCTTCTATGTTAAGGCCTGAAATACACATTCAACTTTTGATCAGGAGTTACTTTAGAATTAGATAAGAGAAAGAACAAAATCTCTAGGTCATTTAAATTTTCTGAAGCAAATCAATTCTCCTGATTGTTTTTAAATAAAAACATGTTTAGTGTTTCTCAACACAGTGAGCTAAACGTCCATGCTGGTATCTTTCCAAAGGAATGATTCATGCATCCATTTTAAGAATAATCATCCTCTTGCCCCCCAAATCTCAGTGCTCAGATCACTCAAAAAAGGGCACATTTGTATTACACCAGACTTTGTTGGCACTGAAGACAAGTATCTCAGTAAAGCAAGCCAAGAAATAAACTGAAAACACTATAAAAGCTCTTTTCTCAATAACTTTTAAGCCATTGTGTAACTCTTCAATTCTGAGTGTGTACATAGTAAGAACAAAGTAGATTTGTCCAATCAGAACTATTTACTTCACCTAAGTGCATTGTACCTGGCCACAGGCAGTCACAATTTATATATCACAGCATCACTTGGGAAACCACAAGCAACTAGAAAAATGGAGACATTCTTCTGAGAAAGTGATGGCACCATGGAACACCAACTCTGAGAGAGAAGCAGACTCCTATAAGCCCAGAGGTCAGACATTTCCAAGTCACTCTTATGTGGCTTTAGCAAATCTCATCCACTAGAGTCATTTCCCACTAAGATAACGGAGATTTTACCATTTCTGTTAGAGATGAATCTGTCTTACAAAGGTGGTTTTCAAAGCCAACTACTGATATCATAGAAAAAATAAGTAGTAGCAGATAGGACCTTTTGTCTTTCTCTTCTCCTATAAGCTTTTCAGCCTCCAGGTCTCCTTGCAAGTCAAAGGGAGCACTGCACACAAGACAGTGGGTCTGGCCTTCTACCCAACCCAGGACTAAGCTGTGGTTGCCATGGCTACAAAGACAAGAACATCCCTTGGTCTTTCCCTCATGGGCCTTTTCAATCAGCATTTCTATCATCTTCAGATCCCTGTGTGGCAGGAATGAGATGGAATTCACCACTGCCCCAGCTAAGTGAGTGATGACCAACACCTGAGCAATCAAACAGAAGTGCTCTGAAGAAGTGGTTTGTGAAGGCATGGAGGGAGGGCTTGCTTCTGTGCCCTCTCCTTCTGGGCCCTAAGGCACTGATCACACATGGGTTCAGGAATCATTCTCAGGCTCACACTATTTTTGTCCAGGGACAGGACAAAGGTGCCAGCACTCAAGGGAATCCTGTGTCAGAACAGGTAACTGACCATGGTGACTGTGTTACAGGCCCTGGAGCAGGAGTCAGGACCACAGCATCAACAATGTCACAGCAATACTCATAGCACTGGGCCTTGGGGAGAGCAGGGCATGGTGGGTAAGAGCCAGGGCTCAGAAGGGGACCTCCAGAGGTCTAGCTCTTCCACTGGCCAGCAGTCTATCTGTGAGAAGTCACAACTCGCCCCTGGGCCTTGATTGCCTCATGTGTTGAATGAAGATAATGACATTAATACTACTAGCATCTGTCTCCTAGACTGTAACTGTGACTCCAGGAAGAGTCAGATGAGCAGTTCTAGGAGGGGAAGGTGGCCCACTCACCCCCAAATTACACCCACTCCTCCTGCTCCTAATTTCCAGCTGCTGTCATGGAATTCCCAAGGGCCACCTTGACTCTTCGCTCCTCCACTTACTCTCACCTATCCTAGTCATCATCCTCTCCATCCTTCTTGTTAGGAGCCACTCCCGGAAAGAGGCAGAAGAGCAAGAGTTCTGCTACCTGAGATGTCCTGATGTTGGGGCATTGAAACAGCTCACTATCAAATTTTAATCCCTCTTAAAATGTATGATAGGAGGTGTACCGACTATGTAAGTACAGTTGAAAGTAACAGGGGAAAAGAGGCATTTTTTTGAAATGCAGACCCTTCAAATGCACTTCTATTCTGCCGGTTTCATTTCAGAGATGTGTAAAAGAGATGGATAGGCCAGAATACTGCAGGACACTAAATCACTGTAGAGACACACGACGGAGGCCTAACACGATGTTACTTCGTTCCTTGCAATTTTGAGGGATCTCACAAGTCATTAGAACTGGGTTAGTTTGGGGGAGAAAAATATGTGCTTCGAATTCCCTTCACTGCGTGCCCCGTCCATCCATCCTGTTATGGAGCACCTCCTCTGTGCTGGGCAGTGTTTCAGGCACTGAGGATACAGCAATGGGTGAAGGAGACCAAAATCCTTACCCTCAGGGAACTCACATTCTTGCACAGTGCCTGGCACCAAATAATCACCGAGTGAACACACGCATACACTTTTACCCTAATGACGAAGTCACGCTGCTAAATCTAAAGAAGCCATTTCTTCAACAGGCACAGCCACGTGCATAACCAAAGTTGCCTTGGTCAGAAAAAAACTTAAACTAACAAACTTTGATTCATTTCCCAGAGAATCTATCTCAGCAGAACAACAAAGAGAGAGAGAGAAAGAGAGAGAGAGGCTTACTCAAAGGGGAACAGCCTCAGAATCCTAGGAAAATGTATCTGTAAATTAACATAGGATTCTGCAAGAGAATAAAATAGACAAGTGCCTTATCACATCCTCTAAAAATCTCACCAAATGAGCTAAAGATCTGAAGCACCATTTGTCCTCTATTGTTTGGTAATAATTCCCCAAACACCTTCCCCCCAGCAAGCAAGCCGCTTATACTCCCAGCTTCTCCTACTGCAGCAGTGAGATGGGAGAGGGGAGCGAAATCTGGCAAAGACAAGCCTTAAGAGCTTTGTGCTCCCTTCTCTGCAACACTCTATTGATTTGCTCACACTCCCCAAAGATCTGAGACATTTTATAATCATGACCATAATTGAATGCCATCCGGAGTTCAAGGGGACTTCCCTCTTTAACATTTAAAGAGACAATAAGCGTCACTTTAAAAGCCATAAAACCATAGTGAGAAGCCAAAGCAACCCCACAGATGGGCCCTGCCTTCTGAAAAACCTCCACTTTCTTAATTGTGACTTTGGGTGTCTGGCCACTGGCCCCAGACACATGTATTGAAAATCCCCTATCCTTCCCCTGGGATTCGGTTATTTGGCTGCCTACACAGACGACACACAGAAGAGAAGGAGAGCACCTTGGGGAGAATCATTTCCAGGGAAAAGCAGTTTAAAAACTTTCATCAGACTTCTGCTGTAAACAAGACAGGTAATGGATCCAAAGTGCCAGGAACTTCCAAACCTTTCCATTCTAAAATTGCATCCAGGTACCATCTCTAGATTCAGAGAAAGTGGAAATCTCCGTGTCAAAGTAATTGCTTAAAAGTTAGGGCTAGAAAGTTGCGAAGCGTGTCTTTGAGATTTACAAGACATTAAAAAATGAGTATAATGTCCACTAGTCTGCTGAGCCTCCTGTCCTTTTGTTTGTGTTATTGTCAATAGCCTGCCGTCTCCCCACCCTTCACTTCCTTCTCTTTGTCCTGAGTTTGGTAAGTTGTGTAGGTTATTGTGTCAGGTTGCCCTATTAGCTAAGGGTTATATTTTTCCCATAATTGCTTGGATAAGCTTGAATCATAGATCTATATATTTTCCTGCAATTTTATTCCAGCTGAGCCAAGCTGCAGATGCATTATCTTCTCTGACGCCTATCCAACTTCCCTCTATCTCTTAAGCTTTGTCTGTAACTAATTAGAGGAAAAGACTTATGAATTGTGTCCCCAAACCTGTATGATTTTTTGAAGTCATCATAGACAGTATTAGAGATGATTGGTAGTATCTGTTGTTTTGAGATGCATATGGCAATTTATTAATTTGATTTCTGTCATTGCTCTTGTTTAGATATATTTGTCAATTAGGCTTCATGGTAAGATTTTTGTAAATGAACTATTGGATGACAATTTTACATGACCGGGATATTTCCAGACTGTAAAACTCAAAGAAGCTTCTTGATCTTGGCCAGCCTTAAGCGTGGTGCGCTGAAGTTCAGACAGGATATTTAGATGGAGGTGGGGGATGGGGTGGAGGGATCTTCCTGTTATTTGCTGAGTAGAATCTGACTGATCCGCGTAATGAGATAGAACAGAAAGTTGGGATGGCTCAACTGTAACACGCCAAGACAATTGCTCAACTTTGCCTTAGCTTAGCAGCCAATGATCCATTAACATACAAAGCTAAATAAAATCATCTGTTCGTGGAGATAAGCATGATTGTTGTTGGTCTGGTTGTACAAACTGTGTCCCATTCAATGAAGCATGTGAGATGCAAAACAAAGAGAACCAGCTCACAGTTGGAATGCATTCAAGGCGTTGAAGCAGCAGCCTTCTTAGATTCACACGGGTGTGCCACACAGACTATTGAAACCCCTCCAAGCATGGGGTCTGGCCAGTGCATGCAATTGCAGGCACCTGTTAGACTTTTAATTTTTCCGAATAACACTGGCTGGCTCAGCCTGGGGAACATACTTGCTGCACGGTCTGGCCCTCTGGATTAAACAGCCTAACAATATCTCCTTGCTGCACTTGGTTGGAGACACCTCCTGGGGTGCGTTTCATCTGTGTTGCCCTCTCTTTGTTACCGAATGTACCACATCTATCTTGGAAAGTAGGGTGACCTGTTTCTTGTTGTCAAAGGAGCCCTGTGGGTTTGGAAAAGCCTCAAAGATAATGTCAGCTCCCTCATGCAGCTTCTTTTTCTACACTGGAGGCAGTGCGGGCAGTGTCTTCCTGGTTGGCCGAAAATCCTTACCCTGCTCCAACAGATACACGCCCTTCTCCCCTGCATCATGCTGCATGCTTTGAGGCAAACTATTTCCTCCTTTGTCTCATGGAACAATCAGAATAGAATCAATAATACAGAGTCCGATTTGCAGACACAAAGACAGACCTGTTAATAAACAGAGCTGCGCCTGGAATTCGCGGTGTCTGCGTGGGCATGCCCTGCCTTCCGATCTCTGCCCCGTGCCGGCCTGCACGTCCACATCACCTTGTCAGTGAGAAGCTGCTGCTGCTGTTGCAGGCTTTTAGGAACTGAAATGAGGACACAGGGTCGACTGCTCCAAAATTGCTGAGCAGTCAGCGATGACTCCTGGAGCAATAATTCTAGTTCCTATGAGGCAGCAAAAGGAGCGGTGGCTCTCGGAGCAGCCACCTCTGAATCAAGCACAGAGAAGCAGGACAATTCCAAGGTTTAAGATTTAGAAAAATTATTAGATAAAGAAGCACAGTTCTCACACAGAGAACACACTGTATGCTTCCATTCGTATGAAGCTCTAGAACAGGAAAAATGAATCTTTAAAAAGTGGTTTCAAAAAATTAGAACAGTGATTGTGTCCAATGGAGGGTGGGTTGAGAGGCTTAACGGGAAAGGCACAGGAGGAAAGTTTACCTGGGGATAGTAATGCTCTGGATCTTGATGAGAGTTTGGGTTACACAGGGGATATGCATTTGTCAAAGCTCACGACATAGCACATTTAAGACCAGTATATTTCACTACAGGTAACTTCTTTTATCTCCAAGAAAGAAAGGAGACAGAGAGAGATACTGGAAGAAGGGAGGAAGGAAGAGGAGAAGGAAGGAAGGAAGGAAGAATGGGAGGGAAGGAGGAAGGAAGTGGGGAGAGAGGGAGAAAGAGAGAGAGAGAGAGAGAGAGAGAGAGAGAGAGAGAAACCATAAACAAATACTGAGTCCAGCCTATACTTGTTGAAGTATTTAGAGATGAAGTGTCCTGTTGTCTGCAGCCTACTTGGAAATGCTTCTAAAAACAGCTGGACTGATGATGATGGCAAGATCTTCATTGTAGAATCCAGAAGGGTACGTGGGTGTTCACTGAACAGTTCTTTCAACTTTTCTGTATATTTGAAACTTTTGTTAATAAAATATAGGGAATGGGAGGAAGAAATTCAATTCTGTTTTTAGAAGTCAGGTTTCAGAGTTGGTGAGTTAGTTTTGGGGACGTGCCAGGTGGAATCTCTTACACAGAGAGTTTAAGATGTGAGGGGCAGAGCTCACGCTACCTCGGCGGTGCACGCGGCTCTTCTGTCCTTGCGTGGATTCTGCTGCTGGGGCCCCTCTCTCTCTGGGCTCTACCGGACTGTAATATACAATTCTGCTTGGCAGCAGAGCTCAGATAACTTAAGGAAGAAAAATGTCCTTTGGATAATTTGCAGACTTTGAACTGAAATAAGGGCAGATACATTTAGATACATGATTTGTTTTCCGGCTTCTGTGCTATTTCAAAGTATCCTTGTTACTGCTTGTGGTGAAAAACTCCTCCACCACCAGGGAAACGAATGAGATTGGGTTACTAACCACACCCTACAGCCCTCCTAGCCTATATCCATCTTACTATCATACTGGCCTAAGTTCCCCTCTTAAAAAAATACTTTTAGTGTGACACATGTGGGTAAAGAATTTTTTTTTAAGCAGAATATATTGGCTGAGCCAAAGAAGTTAAGTTACATCTCCAGACATCTTAACAAAACAGAGTCCTTTCTATATTTCTGTAGATTCTAATTTATAACTCTGAATTCTAAAGGCTAAACATGAAAATATAGATATGAACATTAATAAAAATCACTGGCATTTGGCTTTGGAATTCGGTCATAGATGAGTATATGAAATAAATGTGTGAGATAAATACATGAACAAACCATCTAGGCTGTATCCCACTCTCCTCCCAGATCAGCCTTACTGGGTCCTTAGACCCAACTAGACAGCTGAGAAAAGAAGAAAAACCTGGAAGTAGCTTTCCCGAGTGGCATGTCCATGGCAGTGTGCCATGATTAAGCAAAACCATGGAATGAATATTGCCATAACTCCCATAAGAGTTAATTTTACTTGACTATTTGGGGGATATATTTTTATACTAAAATATAACAGATATATACCAGAAGAGAGTGCAAAATTCCCATGTGGTAGTAGACTGTTATTTTGGTGACTTCCAATAAACCACACCTCCCTATTTTCTTGCCCTGTGCAAGCTCCTTGCTTTGGATCCAGACTGGTCCAATGACCTGCTTTAACCAGTAGAATGCAGTGAAAGTGATACTGTGCCAGTTCTAAACCTTAAGCCTTAAGAAGGCCTGGCAGCTTTCACTGTTGTGTTTTTAAAATGTTTGACTACCTCGAGTCCTCTAGGATGTGAGGAAGTACAAGCGTACACGTGCAGAAATTCACATGGAGGAGAACCGAGGCCCTTGGCTGATAATCCCAGATGAATTCCTAACCAGCAACCAACAACTACCTGACATGTGCAAGAGAACATTCTGGACCTTCCTAGTGTCTGAGCCGACACTATATGAAGTAGAAAACCACCTGATCAACCCACAGAATTGTGAGAAATAATACACAAATTGTTCTTGTTTTAAGCCACTAAACAAGTGGGGTGGTTTGTTACACAGAACTAGATAACCAAAGCATATGTTTAAAATAAAATCTGTGATTTCAAACATATTTGACAATTGAAGAAGGCACCTTAGAGTTATACTCTGAGACCTCTATTGACCAGTGAGAGTACTTTAGTGAAAATGCTTGAGAAGCATTTCCTTAGAATGCAATTCACAGGAAGATAAGCCCCCAGATTCAGGTATGTTTCCTAGTTATTGTATGATCAAGAGGAGCCTCATATCCTAAGCCTTTGTTAGATGATCAGAGATAAGCATTTTTTAATCATGCATGTTCATACCAAGGTGATTGCTAATGGGATCATTTGAAGATAATATGGAAGTAGGAACATCACTTATATCTGGCACTCTCCTCTAGATCTCTTAATTGTTTTTCTCCCAAATTCCTGCTCCTGTAACTCAGAGACTCCATCCATATGGCCAGCTGTAACTGATCTTAGAGGTTGAAAAAACATTAGTAAAGTCTGGTTATGTCTGCTCTATTCAAGACAACCTAAAGCTAAGACAAAGAAATGAACTCTCCCTCTAGCAGTTCATCAAATGACCCCTTCATGGAAAGACCCTCAGCACTTCCCTGCTGGATTACATCTCTGAATTAACATAATGAATAAGCCCTGGCCTGGCTCAGTACCTG
Organism: Tapirus indicus; assembly: GCA_031878705.1. NCBI lineage: Eukaryota > Metazoa > Chordata > Mammalia > Perissodactyla > Tapiridae > Tapirus > Tapirus indicus. The sequence continues at coordinate 43,348,633 of CM062927.1, forward strand.
TCACATGAGGATGACAAGGGTCACAGTCATTAGCATTGATCAGTCATACTCATGGACCCACTATTGCCCAGCACCAGATCCTGAGTGATTGGGAACCTAATGTCACCCAAGGTGAGGCCAAGAAGGAAAGGGAGAGACAGGAGGACAGGACTGACATCATTGACCACAGTGAGACAGGCATTATGCTAGATGTGTTGTATGCATTTGAAATCACTGAAGCTGTAGAAGAACCAGGGCAGGTGGGCATGATTATCCTCATTTTGTGCATAATGGGATGATGTCCACAAAGTGCTTAGTACAGCAGCTGGCTCTTAACAGGTGCCCCAAAGTAGCAGCCAGAATTTTTATCATGTTGTTAATATCATTTTACAGAGTGGAAACTGAGGCTAATTGAGTTATGTGACTTGTCCAAGGTCACACAGAAGCAGCAGTGTGAGACCAGGAACAAAGCCTAGGTCTGTCTGATGCCACTGTCTCCATACTAGCGATAAGGATGGTGTTGTAAGGACAATTGTTTCCCCTGGTTACGGCTGAAAAAGTTAAACCCTTAGAATAGGCCACCAACAATATGCTAAAATTGTATCCAAATTTAAAGTACAAAAATATTTTTGGGTCCTGATTAAAGCATCAAGAATATTTTAGAATTAAAGGAAAAAACTGTTTTAAAAAACCATTTTAAAAAGTCATTGCTGGGGCTGGCTCCATGGCCTAGCGGTTAAGTTTGGCGTGCTCTGCTTTGGCGGCCCAGGCCCAGGCTTATACTCCTCATCAGTGCCATGCTGTGGTGGCGACCCACATACAAAGTAGAGGAAGACTGGCAACAGATGTTAGCTCAGGGTGAATCTTCCTCACCAAAAAAAAAAAAAAAGACAGAAAGTCTTTGCTATCAATAATAACAGATGGACAAAGTTCATCCATGAGGCAATTAGCCAACAGAAAAAGGCTAAGCTTCTCAGGGATTTAAACCAAAGTTGATTTTGTAACCTGTGATTTGTCCTGATAATGGACTCAACCTTCTGCTATTATGGGTTGAAGTGGGTTCCTGGGGTGAGGTCAACTTCACGGTGTGTGGAGCACTCAAGGGACTGGCCCCACTCCTTAGGGATTTCCGTAGGGTTGGTGGTCAGGTGCTTAACTCCCAGTGGCGGAGGGAGAAGTCTTTGGGTGGCTTTGAAGACAGAGAATCTGGGTCTTTTCTCTGCCATTTTCTACCTAGACTGTGAATCTCACTTAAACTCTCCAAGTCTCACTTTCCTCGTCCTTAAGAAATTGCCTGAATGTGAACTTCAGCTGAGATAATGTATGCGTAAACACTTAGCTCATGGTGTATCTCAAAAAAAGTTTCCTTTCCTCTTCCCTTTGCAGAACTGGTTAAATTCTATCAATGTTCTCTAACATACCCAAGATAACATTTTCTTCTGCTTTCTTTGTCCTGGCTGACTTTTGTTTGCCTTATTAAATACTTGGAAAGTAATGAGGCTGGATTTGTTTTGTTTTCTGTTCTACTCTGTGGTTTGTCAAGAAGCCATGTTCCTTAAAAAATGGATTTTGTCACTTCTTATAAAACTTATTTGAATCAAGCAAATAGGACACAAAACAAGTCCATGTGTCCCTCTTGCCCCTCATAACATCAAGAAAATAATTTGCAACCTCAAGTGACACTAATAGATAATCTTTCCCTTAAGGAAAAATAATGTGGACCCAGCATTTCTGTAGTTTCCCAGTTTAAGAGATTTTTCCACTGGGGTCCAAGCCAGAAAGCTGAAAGCTATATAACAAAGCAAAGCTGAGAATAGATGCCGTCATCTTGCTGGAGATGGTTACCTAACGTCCTTAGAGGCATTGACTGGTGATGGCCAGAAAGAGGAACAGCATCTTGGACCACACTCTGGACTCGAGCTCATATATCATTGGTATATTTGGTCTTGCTGCGTGAAGAATGCTTAGAGTCAAGCTTAGAGTCAAGCTCCAGAGAGGCTGCCATTTTTGTTTTTGGATATCAAATAATTTTCTTCTTGCACCTCACATCATTTGGCTCCAAGGTCTTTACTAGCTGTCATTATGATGTTAGAGTATCATTTTTAAATTCCTTTGACAACAGGAAAACATCCCTTCCAAGGGGTGCTTCATTTCTTGCTAGTCACTCGATGACGAATAGATCTCAAGGCCTTTGGAGGCTGTTGGCAATATTCACACCACCGGGGGAGGATGCAGGGTGATAGGAGATAACCTAAGTCAATGCTAAAATATTCCTTCGCCTGGAAAGCTGACCTAGAGAAAGTGATTGGCTGAAGGGGATGAGAAGAAAACGAGCAACACACACTCTTGGTTATGAAATACCAGTTTTGGCCTTTGCGAGAACCTCTTCCATTTCTTGTAATATGATCAGTTCTCCTAAAATAAAATGCATGAAGTGCCACAAGTCATTGATGATTTTTTTTTTTTTTTTTTTGATGAACCACATACCTTCCACCCAAGCAAAACTTATTCTCAGGAACAGAGTCCCAGCCCACGCGTAATCTTCATCTTTTGTTCACACCCCACACTCGTTTTACCCTCAGCTAGTTGAGGCATAAACTGATAGCTAATGCTTTTCATTAAGCCAGTCAAGAAAAATTGCTTACCAGGTTTTACTCCTTCATCAGCCTAATTATACCCATTCACAATTCCTTTCAAAAGATTTCAAATTCCAACTCTCAAAGACACACACCACCCAAGAGACATCTGCTTCCTGGCTCACTCCATCTCCTTTTATATTACCCAGTGAGAAATACTACATGGCCTGGAAAACACCAGCTAAGCAAATTCTAGAAGTGAGAACTGGTTCCAAGCTGGTGAAGGGTCAGGTCAAGGAGAAGGTGTTGAGATAAGGTAATGGGAGATAGTGTGTAAAAAGACAGAAAAGGATCTTCTCCTTCAACCCATTCAGGGAAAGGCATTTGGCATACAGACTCCAGTGATAAGGCTCAGATACCTCTGCATGGAGACAGAACAAAAAAATAGAGTGTGCACGTGTTGCTAAGGCAAAGCTGGTCTGAAAGAGTTTGATGCACCATGTTGGAGCAGGAGCTCCAGGGGTGGCAGTGGCGCTAGACTGGATGGAAACAATATAAAGCTGGACTTGAGCACCAAGCCTGGGCAGTCTCAGGTAGCAGGTACATTTCTCCAAACCATCAAATGTTGTGCATTAAGGACGTTAGGGGGCCAACACCTCCACAAGCTTGTGAAGCAACTTCCCATGAATCCATCGTCGAAACTGAAATTTCACCTTTAAAGGAAAATATGGGGCTACAACTTCAACCTCATAAACTAGAACTTTAACTTTCTATCTCTGGAAATTTCTTTGCATGGAACTGCTTTAGCTGAGTCCACAGCAAATTTTTCGTGGTGGTCACATATATCTACAAAAGCAAGCAGTGTTGACCTAAAGAGCTAAAATCCCGTTTCCCATCTACAGCGTGTTCTGGGTTCTTTGAGGATCTCATCTTTCTGGCTCATTAATCTGTTGTTAGAAACATGATGGTAAAAAAAAAAAAAAACAGCATCTTCCAGATTGCTGTCAGAAAACCATTTTGAATGCTGCGCTTAAATAAACCTCATAGAAAATAGCTCTTTCTGACACCTTCTTCTTCTGAAGTTGCCCAAGCTAACTCTGTTTATTGTTTCAGCTTAGGGCTTTCACGCATGCTTGACATAATGCTTCTCAGGATTATTAAAAGCAAAAAAAAGAGGATAATTTCTATTCTCCTACAAGTTCATTTCATGTACTCGATTTATTACAGCACAAAGAACAGCAGACGTGGTTCACATTTAAATTGTGTCTTAATATACAGACCTAGAGCTGCTGAAATCCTGCGTGTGTGTGACAGCCGCTCTTCACAAAGCTGTTTAATAGCCAGAGATCACATTTCGGGGCCTCGACCTCACCATTAGAACTTGATTCCCTTTCAATAATTTGTCATTTGAATCTCATTTTCAAGGGGTCATCAGAAAATAGGATTCTGGTCTTTCAGGTTTCCAATGAGTGAAGCCACACTTAAAATGCTTAATAATTTTTGATAAACGAGTCTTAATTAGATCACAGATTTCGGAATTGAGTAGTCTCAGTGATCCACTCTACCCCACAGAGTCGTAAGGCACTAGTTAGTCCAGGAGGAGCATTTCAGGCTAGTCAATGCACCACTTCTTTCTTCTGCCCTCAGCTAACTGGGAAGCAAGAAGACAGATTTTTTCCCATCAGTTTCCTTGCCTCAACCACATCCAGTCCACATTTTACACATTGTATGTTTAGCTTAGTGGTCTTATCTTTTATGTTTAGCATTTTGAGAAGACACTTCAATTCTGAGAAATATAAATAATAATGCAGTTGCAAAATTCCCTGTTTGCACAGAAATATATTAAATAAAGGAAATATTTAAAATCATCCTTACTGGCACTATACACAGTATAATTAGAGTTGAGCGTCTGTGATAAATTGTGCCTAACAAATGTCTCAAGCACCATAAGCATTATGAGAAGACCGCAATTTTATTAAACCCTGAAAATTGTGTTTTTCCCAGTGGTTGCACTGCAAGATAACAAACTCCCTACAAGTGGTGGCAGAGAAGCAAATTCAATTTTGCACCAAGACTCACAAATGCTGTGATATATTATGCCGATGGAGACACAGCCTCTGTCTAGACAAAATGAAAAACTTTCCTCGTGTTCAATAAAAGTGTTTAATGAGGAAAATATGAAAAACAGCTAATCATCAATATTGCAGGCATGTCTATACCTCTAATCCTGTTTTTTAAAAAAGTCTAGTTGAAATTTGAACCTTACTCTTCCAGGTTTCAAGTTTCAGTTTTTAAAGGGAGTATTGATATTGGTGAAACTAGAAGGCACCCTGAACAGCCCCAAGAATTCACTAACTCTTCCTTAAATTTTTGCTTTCAACCAAGTGGCATGCCAGGGTTTTAATGTATGAGAGCAGGTTTTATTATACAAATAAGCAGACACTGTCTGGGAGACAAAATTGAAGCAGCTCTGATAGTTTTATTAATTTATTTGATTTACTTCTGGTTTCTCTTACCCAATCTTATTTACGTCAAAGTAAGTTGAAGCAGAATTCATTATGTAGTGAAATCCAATTTGAACACTTTTTATTGGGACATGGTGATTCAATCATTTCTCTCCTTAAGCCCATTATCTCTTCTTACATTATTTTGTACAGATCACATCACATAAGGCGAAATTCCAAAAGAAGCTTAAGAATTTTGGGGGAGGGAAGAAATAATATCCCAACAATTCCTAATACTAAGTTACACAACAATTAACATTCTCATCATTTTGCATTATGATAACATACTTTCTTGGAAAAAATCAACTGACTTAGTGAACTTGAATTTTTTCAGTAAACTTTTGAGGCAACTGCAGTTTCTAATCATTTTGATCTAGAATTATCAGTAGTGTTGAGCCTAATCTGATCCAGTTTGGGCATTTCTGCATTTTGTTGATTGTGTGGATTACAAAATTTGCCAAATTACTATAGGATCTTTTCCTCTTCAAACAGAGTTTATGGGTTTTTGCATTTTAGTAACTTTATTAAGTGTTTGTGAAAAAAAATAAGTAGAGATTCCTCTTGCTTGCTATTTATTTACCTGGTTGGTTGTGTCAGGTGTATTGGTAGTACACAGGGAATCCTCAACTCATAAATGGATCTAGTTACCAAAGTCCATTTCCATGTTGATTGTTTAGAAATAGGAGTCATTTTCTCATGGAGACATTGTACTTGTGCTTAGAATGACAAGTCTCCCTTAAATGCCTTCTAAACCCTCCAAATCACAATTCTTAAGCCCTAACCCATCGTGAGAGAGATATTTTCACATTTAGAGACTGCAAGAGCTCAATGTAGACCAGAGAGGGGAGCCAGATGTCAGCAAAGGAGACAGGATCAGGAAAAATGCACTAGCAACAAGGGTACAAGCCTGTCCACAGGGCACTTGCCTCCTCATCTCATCCAGCTTCATGGTCCTTCCAGAATAGAACCCTCTGCAGTGGGTCTGGCCTGCAACCAGCATCCCCAAACTCTGAAATGCATCAGAATCATCTGGGGGCTTCTTAACAACTCAGATTCTCTGGCTTCACCTCTAACCACTCGAATTTGATAGATACTGGTTGGGATGCAGGGATTTGATTCTTAGGAAGCATCTCCAGTTATTATCGCATACACACACACACACACACACACACAGAACAACAGGGACCACACAGCAAGGATCCAGGTCCAAAAGCTTTTACTTGCTGATCACTGCCAAGAGCTGATTGGCTAGCTAGAGGATGCAGGGTTAAGGGTAACTAGGTACAGGTGTCCTCCACCAGTGGTGTCCCTCAGTTTTGCTGGGTGTTTGAGAGGAAAGAGGCTGGACAAAGCCTCACAGGGAAGGCCACTGGTGACTCTACCATCACCTCCCAAAGCCTGCAGCTGCCACTGGGTGGCTCTCCATCAAAGATGAAGACTTGAGACACTGGTTTTTACCATTTGAAATCATTCTCTACTGTGTTGTCATAGGCTGTTTAGAATGCAAAAGTACTTTTTATAGTCTAGAAGGAACTTTCAGGATTTAAACTATGGGCAAAATGAGAAAGTTGCAGATATACCATCTCATAGTTAAATTAGCTAAATTTCCAAAGCAAACTGTCTCAAATCTGGCCAGTGCGTGTATGTTGGGGGAGTGTGAAAGAAGACTGGCTGAATGTCTAGACAGAGACAAAGAGACAGGCACTAGTATAGTAGGTGCTTAAGAAAACACTCTGGAGTCAGACTGCCTAGGTTCAAATCCTAGCTTTCTTCTGTTAGCTTCATGTCCTTGGGCAAGTTGCTTCATTTCTCTGTGGCTTAATTTTTTCATCCGTGTGATTAAAGCAACACTAATACCTACTGCATAGGGCTATTGTGTAAATTAAATGAGATAAATATGTGTAAAGCACATTATACAGTGGCTGGCATGTATTAACTGTATAATAAATATTAGTTATTATTATTATTGTGTTAGTGGTAAAATTAAATCTTGGTTGACAACATTCACTAATCAAGTTCTTAGCTTTCTGAGCCAGTGTTTTACTGCAAGATTAGCCACGAAGTTTGGGGGGTATAGGCTTCACTCAAGACTTTCTTATTAGTCCCAGGAGGGAGCCATCTAACATCCCTAAAGGGGTTGACCCTGAACCCTCCCTGCTCCTTACCTTGAATGCTATCTGTGTCTTTTTGACAATGGGCCACCCAGTCATCTGCCCAAGTATGCCCTTCTTGGTCCCTGAGCTTCAAATTTTCCCAGAGACCACTGCTTTTAGTCCCTGAGTGCACACTCTGTTCTACTTTTTCCAGAATTGCTCTTCTCTTAGTTTACACATATTTACTGTTTATGGTCTCCTTCTAGAAGCCTCTACATGCCTCTCTTATTGCCAATTCTTCTCCAAAGTCACCCTTGGAACGTCAACATTAGGCCTCCTGAGAAATTATTCTCTCATTTTTCAAAACATAAGTAGTAGCATACCCAAACCCAATTTACAAAACTAGACAGGAGAATTCTCAAAATGTAAATGACTTGGAAGGTGGAAGAGAAAGAATGGGAAAAAAGCTTTAAACCCAACAGTGAACAGACATGGCCATGGGGGAAGATAATACTCAGATCAAATGGAAATGTTGCCTAACTTCTGCTCCTAATAGAATCAGAAGAGAATTTAACTTATTAGCCATGCCTGATGCTCAGTGAAGTAGAGATGTATTTTTCCTCCAAAGTTACACGTACAGTGGATACAATTATCCATTCATTTGTTCATTCAGTTATTCACTACATGTTTATTATGCACCTACAATGTCCTGGACACTGTTCTAGGAGCTGGAGATGGCAAAGCACTTGTTTGTCCATTGAACAGTCCATGATTAGCAACTTACAAAATTGTCAATAAGTATTTCCATCTGCGATTGTCAATATCATTCAATGACTGCTGCCACTGAATTCCTGGGTAAGACACGACTTCCTGATTACACACATTCATCATCCAACAGAGACATATAATTATATACACTGAGCCTAATCTGAACTTTCATCTCCATCTCCGCTACCCCGCCCCATCCTAGAGCTTCATTGTTAAAGGTTCCAGATAGTCTTATTAGTCAGAAATTTGCTTCATTTCATTTTATTGGGAAAATTTTCCACATTGGCAAATGTACCTAGATACACGTACATGGCAAAAACACACACAACCTCCATTCCAGGGGATGCAAAAGGCTCATCAAATTCTCTCTTTGGAAGTATTTCAACCCCTTTCCTCTGAAGTCTCATTCCAGTAAGTCTCTCCAAGACACTCTTGAGCTGCACCTCCTCAAGCCCCTGTGGGATGCCCAAGCTCTGCAGCTTTGTGCTAATATATGCACAGAAGTCTAGAGGGTCTGGAAATCTCTAATAGACAATAGTTTGATTGTAGCATTATTTGTCACGATGGACTTTGAACTGCAGTTGAATAATTCATATTCTGGTCTTTTCTAAGTTATCAAGATAATTAGGAGAGTAAACATTGGGTCAGAAAAGAATTTACTCATGTTGGCTAACCTCACCATTCTAATTCATCTGCACTCGTCAAGCCCAGTGAAGACTTGTTATGTGACTTTTGGGGGGAACATGTGTTACTCTCCTTATTAAAAGACTAATATGAGGAACTGGTCACATATACAAATCTGTGTAAGCATATGAGTCTGGGACAAAGGGACTTAAAAATACCAGCTCCTTGATGTCCCCTGACTTATAAAACTCCTGATGCATGCTCTTCCCATGGAAGAAATGCCATTTATCAATGCTGACTCGTGTTTTTAAAAAAGACTCCCGAGGGGCTGGCCTGGTGACATAGTGGTTAAGTTCGTGCACTCTGCTTCAGTGGCCCAGGGTTCACGGCTTCCCATCCCTCGTGCAGACCTACACACCGCTCATCAAGCCATGCTGCGGCAGCATCTCATATACAAAGTAGAGGAAGATTGGCAGCAGTTGTTAGCTCACGGCTGATCTTCCTCAACAGAAAAAAAGAAGAAAAAAAGACTCCCTAAGGACTAAATTTCTCAAGAATATTGACCCCTTTCAATTAGGCAGTTTGGAAACGTGGACCTTTGCATGGAAAATGAAAGAATGAGTCATAGAGGGCAAGCCAGAAAAATGGCTTGTCTGTCATACAAGATGCTCATGTGGCTTTGGCACTGAAACTGGTAGCCTGTAGAATGGTTGGAGAGGAGGCATTATTAGCCTGTCTGTCCCCTTGGTCTCCCTGGAACAGAGTGATCCAGGCAGGTGCTGTGGGTGCCTCAACGCTCGCAGCGTTGCCTAAGGAAACTCAGAAAGTGTGTGCACCTCAATTTGCTCCTGAAAACTCTTGGTGCTCTCTGAACTCTGCCTTTGAAAAGATGGATGTCAAATTCACCCAGGAAATGTGATGCGCTAATTTCAAAGGAGTGAAGGCGTTCAAGAAAGAATCAGAGATTTATAGTATTGGGTGCTTTTCCTAGGATTTCATGAAATAAAACAAAAAAGGCAAATTTTTCAGAGTGGGTTGAAGGCGGAAGGTGTGTTTTACATGATTTTCATTAGCAAAAAATAAAAATAAGGGTTGATTTTTCATGATTAATTAGTATTTCAGGTAATGACTTCATTGGGAAAACTTCACTACTGCCCAGCGGGCCCCATGTCAACCTTACATTAGAGACTGGCCCTGGGGTCAGCCCACCACTGTCTCCTTTCTCCTCCAACAATAAGTTCACTGCCCACCTTCTGGCATTCCCCAGCCTTTATGTTTGAAGGTTAATACACTCAGGATACCTTGATAACCCACATGAAAGGTGGAATACCAACACTATAATTCCCCTTGCAGAGTTAGAAAATCGCTCAATATTGTTTTTGGAAAAGGTCAGCAGCAGCGTTTGGCAAGAAAAGCCCCAGACTTTAAGGAGGCCAACTGGGGACTGAACACAAACTCTCCCATGTGTGGGGGTAATTTGGGTTTGTTATTTTTCCTCCTAACTGAACCTCAGTTTTCTCATCTGTAAAATGGAGTAATAATATCTATTTTGTAGCTTTGACAAGGATTCCTTTTTTTTAATGTGAAAATGTAGCTCACAGGGCCGGGCACATTTTAGATCTCGAATACTGTATCTTTAATTTAGCAGATGTGATACTAAAACTCTAAATGTGTGAAAATAAAGCAGCAGCTAATAAATGTTTTTAAAGAATCTCACTTATTTTCAAAAAATTTTATCCAGTTTTTTCCCTAGATTATTTCTCAAATTTACTAAGAAGGTCCCCTGGCCCTCCTATGCTTTTTACCTTAAAAAAAAATTTTTTTTTTGGCAGCCTTGTTCATTTCCTCACTCCGGAGATTCACATACAAAAAATGCAGTGAGTAGATGAGAGCATGTCTCTGCAGATATTTCAGCAGATAGCACAGGATGGTTAATGCTGGAGATGCTGAGGCGGGCTGAGCAAAAGGGAGTGAGAAGGGGCAGACGGGGTGGGGGTGAGGAAGGACACTTAGGTCAGGAATGCAGGAGGGGAGAGAAGACAGAAAGCTAATCAGCCCGGCAGCTAATGTATACAAAACTGAGCTTTGCAACAGCCATCGGTTTACAAAGGATCCAGGCCAGGAGGAGCCTGTGTCCAGCACCGGGCTAGTGTGAGGGGAATGAGATTCTTGCCTCATGCACAAAATTTAAGGGAACACCCAAAATTCAGTAATCGAGATAAATAATATTTTAATGTAATATTTTTCAAAATAATCTATGACAAAAAAGTATCAAAATTTTAACTAAAGACAGGATCTGACCCTGAACTTGCAGAACCCATCTCACCCTAATCCCAGTTCTCTCGGATCCTGTCTTTAGTTAAAGTTTTGATATTTTCTTCGTAGTTTTTTTGCATTAATTTTTTTCTTTTAAAATGTTATTTATCTTGATTGCTGAGACTGTGGGTGCCCTTTTAAATTCTGTGCCCTAAGTGAGTGCCTCATCTGCCTTACCCTAGTCCTGGCCCTGCCTGCCTGGGTGCAGAGGGGGCTGCGGGAAAGGTCAGAGGGTCTGCTTGGGAGCTAAATGGGGACAAATGGGGACTAGTCCTAGGGGCTGTTTGTAGTGCTTTTAGGAGTCGGAACACTAATTCAGTCACTATTCAGAATATAATTCTTATTCTCAAACCTATGTAAGAACAAATATTAGTAGGTGACAAAAGTAGGCAAAAGAGACCACGGATCTGACACTGTTGTTTTTATTGGTATACGCGTTTGGCTCTGAAGGATCAACTACATCACTAATTCCAATACAACAGATCTCATTTCCATGAACATGTCTATATAATAAAGAATCCCAAGCTCCACTGATTACTCGTACACATGTGTGGACAAGCCCTGCAGTTTCTGAATATAGTAAAAGAATGCAAGTCATGTTTTAGGTCCACTCTCTTGCATCAAATGTGAGAGAGGGAAATAAAGTTAAGCAACGTGTAGCAATCCACAAAGACCCCTCCCAATCCCACCCTTGCAGAACATGGTGCAGCATCAGAGGGCAGAGCTGCCAAGACCAGCCCTGCAAGGCAGCAGATAGGTGCCAGCAGTAAGAGCCTCATTGCCTGGAGTGGGGAAGCAGGGACACCACTGAGAGAAGATCACTCTAACACCCAGACTGGGTGCCCATTAGCAGAAGGGTCTTCTTGGGGGAACAAGTGCCCTCTTTCCAAAAGAGGGCAGAGGGTGCGGGGACCACACGAATTCATCTCCCAACCCAACAATCCTCTCCCACAACTCTGCCCACACACAGAAGCTCGGCCCTCAATGATACGGATCTCTTCAAGGAAAACAAAAAGGGGCACTGGGGTGTTAACAGCAGGGACCATGCCCATGTATCAGCTACTAGACCATGCATCAGCTATTAGACCCCATCTGGCCAAGATCCACTTGAATGAAAAACTAGGGATCAATGTGTGTGAAGCAGCAGAGAGTTTTATAAGCCCAGAGGAGAACCAGGACACAGGAGGTGAATGAAAATCTTATTCTCTTTGCTACTTTGCCATCATCTCCCTCCCCAAAGCTCAGGAGTTCAGGAATCTAAGGCAGAGCTACCCATCACCAATATCTTACTAATAAAATGAGTGTTTTCCTCTTCCAAAACCAATGTTGGTAAAGGTCTAGGTAGGGCTCAAGGAAAACTAAAACCCTATATGTAAATAGAGGAATTTTACCATCAACTCAAAACAGAAGCTCTAAAGGAGAGAAACACCCTAAAAGGGACAGCACTTGGGAAAGAAAAAGATGGCTCGCTCTAAATAAGGTTCAAACAGTGAAAAATATTCACAATTGCTTCTGTGGGAATCAGGAAATGGTACTAACGGAACCAGGAGCTAGGAAGAAATGTGATCTTTAGCCCTGAACCCTGATACATGGAGAAAAGGTGGGAAGATGGCAGAACGAGATGGGCAAAGGAATTTATATTTATGGGTCAGAGGAAGTAAAGCCAGGAGAGAGACAATGTGAGACCAGATAGTCCAGGTGGCTGGGGACTCTATTAACAGAAGGTGAGAATATGAGTCTGTTGCTGGCTAACGAGTTAGTTTCTCTCTGTTCTTTAGCAACAGACTAAAGGTCAACTTACCTGCAAAAGAAAACTCTTTCTAGGAGTGAGGATGGGAATGAGTATTGGGCAGGAAAGTATACATGGATCTGAAAATCCATCATTCTTGCAGAAAAACAACTAAGGTGGCTGCTCAGTGAAGCCATCTCTGCTTATTTGACAAGCAGGCAGACCATGTAATCTCCTCTAGTAAAGACATTCCCTAATGTGGATACTAGCTCTTTTGATATAATTAGAGAGTGTAGGATTTTATCCTGTTTCCTCTATATCAACCACTTTATTGGAACATTAGGAATATGGCACTCAGTCTAAATGCCATCATTATCAAATAATGAGCTTGGGTCCTATTTTAATGCACCCAGAAAGTCAATGGCATGATTAAATAAATGTGCTAAATAATAGCAATGGGATAAAAAGAATGATGTCTACCCATATTCATAGCATGTACAGTAACTGAAAAAAAATAATATAGAAGCTAGGCATTAGATTATTTTCTTTTTAGACTTCCCACCCTTTCCCGTTCAAAACTATACAAATCTAGTCTCTTACAAATCATAGGAATCTATCTGTTCTGAACTCATTTTTAGAATCTGTCAACCTTAATATTACTGTGAAAAGCTCTAACACTGCCACACTGCTGTATGTCATCCTGTCAATAGGGTTCCGCTTGCCAGACCCCAGTTTAGGCCTGATGCCTGAGACATCAGAAGAGGAAGCTTTTCATGATGAAAAGACTAGAGATTATGGGAAAGCTGTCTCCATCAAGTTTGGGTAAGGCTGAGTGGCTAAGGAGAGATTCCCACTCATCAGAGGCCTTTGCATAGCCCAGGGATCCTGGGTGGAAGCAAAGGCATCCCTAAATATTGGGAAACATATCAGATATAACCAGCCTAGCCGTTTTAGACCCAGCACACGTAGCTCCCTGAAAGGAGCTAGCTGGCCAGGGCGAAGAGCTGGGAGACAAAAAGGGATCATCTGTTTCAGCTGAGCAGTAAACTACATTTGGAGTCATCAAGAGTGTTGACCCTCCATCGGAATGCTCAGCCTGCCTTGGCAGAACAGGGAACCTCGTACTTCCTGAGTCTTCCCAGCCCACAGCACAGGACTCGTGACCTCTTTAATGCTCGCCATGTGAGAGCTGCACTCCTCTGGATTTAGGATCACTGTCAACCAGACCTGACATGGCCAGTCCAGCCCCAGTTCTGTCGTAATCCCTGTGCACCACTAAGCAAACATGAAATCTGAACTGACAATAATACACCCAGACTTTCCCGCACAATCCACCCCAGGTGAACCGTTACCACAGAAATATGAACAAAGCCCAGTACAAATAAAGGCGAGGGCACAAACGGTTAGACTTTATATCACAGGAGATTGAAAGGACATCAACAAGACTAGAAAGCCGTATATCCAAAGATGTTATCACCAGTTATTGCTAACTGTTGAAATTACAGGTGAGTTTTCATTTCATCTTTGTTTCTTATGTTTTCCAAATTTCCTACTACAACCTCTATTATTTATTTTTATTTTCAAGCATCTCATTTTAGGGCACCTGAAGGCATCTTGGGTAATTAAGACTTAATTCTGTCTTACTAGCAGAAATCATCAGGTCTATACCAACCAGGGTGACCAATCCATTGGGGTTTGCCTGGGACTGTCCTGGTTTTAAAACTGAAAGTTTCACCACATCCTTCTCAGTCCCGGTGGTCACTGTAATACTGACATTCCCCTTTCCTTTAGGCCACAAATACTTCCTTCTAATTTTCCCCTTCCTGAGGGAGGTCAAGCATTCAGAAATACATAGCATTGTCTCAGCAAAAGGGACCAGGCCCAGACAGAGGGCAGCATGGATTCAGCAACCCTTTGGGCTGCTCTCTCCATCTCAGGAGGCAGCTCTTGCTCCCAAGTGGGGCTGAGCCTGAGGAGGGAGATTGCCTTCATGCTCGGCTATCAGGTTGAACTAAGAACTAGTTCTCTTCCCAGTTCTTTCCTGTCCATGGTATAGAGCAAATTCATCGTACCCGCCTTTCAAGAGAAGCAACAACTGCCAAGAAAAAACCCAAACAAACAAACAGACGCCTGTGAAGGGCAGCATTACTGTGCGTGTCTCACTTAGGAGAACTGGCATGATGAGTAACCTGAGAAGAAGCCCAGCCACTGTGGGTTACCCTCTCAGGCTGGCAGAATTAGTGAAGACAGAGAAAATCTGCACTTCACTAGGAGAAAACCTGCACGTTGTTATAATAGCTGCCATAAAAAATTGAGCATCACACCCAAGAAAAACTCCCATCACGCCATCTCTACTTAACTATAGGGAGCACTTGATTGTTTGAACCATCTGGATAGCAGGCGCTTCTTAGCAGCATAAGAGACTCCTCTGCATTTGTGTTTGCTGAGCTGATCCTGGCCCACAATCTGTTGGCATGTGCAAGAGTGACCAACCGGAAACCAAAATGGGGGTGCAGCTTTATTAGATTCATCCTGTTGGTACTCATGTTCCTGTCGGGCTGGGCCTTTGGAAATCCCGGAACAAATGGATTAGGATCCTGCATCTGTTGGCATGCTTCTAGCACGTGACTGATGACATGGTGAATTAGACTGAAGCATCTGATGTGTGGGGGATGCATAATTCCACCTTTGTTGGCCAATGATGTGGAAGTAAAAACAGTTTTCAGAATATCACCATGAGTGTCTCTCTAACCTAAATCCATAATTGTTTTTCCTTTTCAGCCATCAAATATAGGATTGGAGTGTTTCCTCTAGGGGGTCTAGGCATCTTATAATCAGGTGGTATTTCTTTTTTGAGAGCAAGTAATATCACCCAGTGGTCAAATGCTAATAAAATGATGTCTCTTATTTTATTTAGTTGTAAATGTGCTTGAAACTGGTTTGCTAACAAATCTTCATCTCAGTGGAGTTTATAACATGGCTTACATTTTAAATGCAATTATGCAGCATGTATTCATGTCCTTTCTTCTAGGGAACTCAAGTTGCTTTTTTAAGCATTATTTGATAGCTTCTTACCATCTTCTCTGGAGTTGAGAAGAGAATATAATATCAAGCTGTTATAGCTAGCAATGGGGGACTATGGCACCAAGAGGGAGAGAGAATTGGACTGGGACCTACAGAATTTGAGCAATGTGCCATGAAGACCCCCAGGGGAGGAGTTGTCAACCAGCATGCCGTAAAGGATGCAATTTCTAAGGATCCTAAAATAACTGTGTTCTCTCTGTCCTCACACTCATGCTGGGCAGAATGGACTTAGCTTATTCTTAAAGTGCAGGCCATGACCTTCAAAGGGATATAAACAGTTCTCAAAGCAGCTATTATTTGGCCAATTAAATGCTTAGAAGAAAACATACTTTTGAAAGACAAAATTAATAGGCAACGGACAGAGGAAAGTGCTAAAGCAATTGTTTCTACCTGTTTCTAAATCCTATCTCTGACCATGAAAATGGACCATTGGCACAGATTGCACTGAAGTTTGAGGATAAGCTCAGGTAACTCTCAGGACCCTTATCCTTTGATCTAATGAGTTTGTAGGGTCCTGGATATAATTCAGAATTTTTGCTCAGATGTACTCAAAGTAACATTGCAAATATGTTCAAAACCTCTGCAGTTCTGGGAAAAATACCACCTCCATTCCCTCCCCTTGTTTGTAACATAATGATGGTGTGGGTATGGCAGTTGAGGGGAGTTGGAGGGGTGCCCCATGTGATCTTTTCAACTACTGTTAAAACATTCCCTCCCTTTACTAAGTCTTATTTCCTTAGTCTTAGCTGGTCTATGAATCTGTGCTTATCTACATAATTTCCTAATAAGCATGTAACCAATGGTAAAACACACACACATACGCACACATGAACTATAACACCTGGAGAAGTATGGCACACTCTGCAGGAAATCAATAAATATCCATTTCATTGGAAATGGAATCAAAGTAAGAAAAAGTCAGAATTCTTTATATGCATCTGCCACAGGGAGTTACTAGCCCTGGGTATACATAGAGGGCATGCTCTGTAAGGACAAACACATACAGTACATATTTAGAGACAATTCTCATTTCATTTAGGCCCTAGGCCTAGGATCCTTGCTCATTTACAAGGCTTTTCTAGGAAAGATGCAATTTTAGGGATGACAGTAAGTCTATGGCACTTGCTTTTCCTGCAGGGGAAGCTATAATGCATTCCCACCCTTCAAGAGAACCCCAGATTGATGATTCGGGGGTTTTGCTGGTTAGTGTGTTTTTCTTTCCTTTTTTTTTTTTTTTTTTCAGCTCAGAAGGTGTGTTTCCATTGTACCCTGCAAAAATTTTCTCAGCTGTCAAGGAGAGGTTAGCAGCACAGCTGCCCTTGAGCCAAGTTTGCAAATCCCACTGGGAAACCACCCCATGCTGTCAGATGACGTAGTTTTCAGACACATCTACACAGACTAGTCGAATTAAAGACAAACTCCAGACTTGATGTTGCTGAGCTCCTCAGCTCCATCTTGCCATCCTGATTGATCGAGGAGATGGGTCTATAGTTAAAGTGGCATAGCACTTTGAGGGCTTAGTCATTAGAGCACACTGCTTTCTCTCTGGAAGGCAACTTCTTGCTTGGCTAGGTTATAGAAGCTAAGGAGTGACGTCAAGATGTTGTCTGGCCAGAATTTGCAGATAACCATAGAACTCTTCTCCTCCATCAGCATGGACTTAGCCTCCTTTAGTTCCTGCAGTGACACAGGAGCCTCCAAATACCAAATTATTATCAGGCGGTCTTGGGGGAACCTCTGGGCCCTGCAATAAAGTAGACAGACTTGCTATTGGAAAGTGCTTGGGAGCAATTCAGCCCTGTTTAGATTGCTCTAAAATCCTGCAAACCACCTCTGGACTTTGTAAATAAAAACCTCACATGGCTCCTGAGAGTGAAAAAGTACTTCCGGGGATATAATTCATTATCCTCCTCCACTTAAGTCATCTTACCCATCATTTAAAGAAATCTGGTTTGATCACGTTATTTTGTTTGTTCTTTCGTTTTTAAAGCAAAGCCGTGCAAATATGGAGGCTGTGTCATTTTGGACAAGTCACTTCTGCTCATTGTGTGTAAAATAAGGTGTTTGGATTCATTGGTCTTTAAGGTCTACATCAAGGGGTCACAGACAGGTGGTGGACTGCGGACCAAATCCAACCCGTGCTGATTTATCTTATTGAGACCACCCAGTGTTTTGAATCTTGGGGAATTCACATGAAAAACTAAGGTCTGTTTTCTCTGGACAAATTGGAGTATCTAGTAATACTAGGCCCATGTTCCAGCATGGCCTTCACTACCCAATGTCATCTTTCTGATCTGGCCTGTTTCTCATATTGACCTGCCTGGTCCCTGTAGGTAACTGGGGATTAGGACCCTTGCTCTAAGCTATCCTATCACAGTACATTGTGATTATATGATGATATCTTAACCACTGGCCTCTTCAGTGAGACACCCTGAGGGCAGGGAACATGCCATCATTATTACTGAATCTCCAATTCCCAGCATTGGAGGACTATTGTGGTTAGTCAATAAATATTTAATGAATTGAACTTCACCTTTTTATTAGATTCTCACAATTTAGTGAAATGAGACTGGGACCAAAATCTCACATATATTCTAAAGCCAACATCTTTGAATAACATATAACCTTAGGAAAGGAAAGTAAATATGCTGGTTTGTGGTCCAAGCCTCTGATGGGTCCAGAGGTTGAGAGTGTATCGTCCATGTGATATTTTGCCTTAAGCACATGGGAAAAAGTTTAAACTTTTTCTAAGATCTTCTTAAATTTGGTTTTCAGGTGGAACCTATCCAACTTCTTGGAAGAACTGTTCTTTAGATATTCTTTAGAGGTTCATTTGTAAAAATATTCAATGGGAATCAGTTAATTGAAAGCTAACCTCCCCAAATTTCACGGACCTATAGCAACAGATCCTATGCATTTTGAAATATTTCAATTTCTGGATGACTCCAATTAGGATGTTCAAAGAATATTTTTTTTTGTTAAAAGCTTATTCCTACTAAAATTATCTGTCTGTTTAAATTGACTAATATATAGTTAAAAACCTGTCTAATAAATGAACTACTACTATGAAGGCAAGATTAATAGAAATAGAGGCAATGAAAAAGGCTATAAACCAACTTTACTGGTTACAGTCTGTCAGTAATATTTCAGTAATATGTAACCATATCTGGTCAACATCTGGCCAACATCAAAGATAGAGCATGTCCCATGCTATGAAGGAATAGTCCAACAGATCGTTTCTGCTCTCCAGGAGCTTACAATCTAACCTAAACAGACTGCAGAAACACAGATATGAGAGTGGCCATCCTCAGGACTCAACAAAAGGCGCAGGTAGATTGAAGGTGGGAAAAAAATATGGAGTAAAGAATAACATTTAAGATAGGGTGAAGGGAATGGGTGAAGTAAATTGTTTTTAAGTCCTATTTCTTTGAAAAAGGATTCATGGAAGATATGTGATTTTCAATGTTCTTAAAATCATGAAAGACCATATGGCCTGATGCCTGGAAGAAAGAAAATTTCTTCTGGAGTAAGATGACGAGTGACTGAAAACACTGAGCTGAGTAAGGACTGTTGGGTGAAGGATCCAGCAAGACTTTATAAAGAAGGAACTGTCAAATGAAGAATCAGTGGTCTGAAGCTCTCTGATAGAGGACAGAAGGTGAGGGGAGGCTGCAGGTCTCCTCAGCTCTCTTCCAATTCCTTTTAAGTGAGGGTAGCATAGAGTGGCTGAGCCACAAAAGCAAGACTCCTCCAAAATGTCTAGTCCAAAACCTTTGCAAAGATCTCCATGGGCTCTACAAAAAAGGAAATCACCTTTGGAAAACTTCTTATGGGATTTCTAAGGGAAAAAAGCACTTCCAGCTAGAACTACAGACTCAGCAGCCATCTAGTCCACTTTCTTCTATAGGATCTCTTTTTTGTTTGTTTTCTTTCTTGCACACTTGTTCATTTTTTCTTATTGAACTTGTTGGGCTGATGCTATCTACTTGATTATTCTGCTTTGTCTTTCCTCTATTGACAAAGGAAAGCAAACTTTTGAGGACAGGTTGATTTTAGTCAACCCCAATTATAATACAGCCTCAAGCTAACTGAAGCATGTCACACAGCTTGGTACTGGTGGTGACAGGGGTGTCAAAGTACTCTGTTTCTAAGGCAAACAATCAAAATGATGACAGATGCTCCCATCACAGTATCTTGTTTTGCCTTATTCAATATTTGACTGTTATGCATGCCAGAGGATTTCAAGGACCTTTGAAGGATGCTTATCTCAACAAAGAATGCACATTTTAAGCAATGCCTCCATACATCTTGTTCACAACATAATGACAGTATTAAGATTGATGATACCTTGATTTCAAATAATACCTTTTATTTCAAGGAGTTCAATATTCTTCACATATGCTATTTTCATTATCTTGTCATATTACATCTTCAACTGAAATCTATGGGAGGTTCCAGTCTCATATGTTACAAGCTTATAATACTGTTCTTCCTAATGTTTAAATTCAAATCCAATACTAAACATACCTTAGGATAAATTTGAATGAATAGGAGGAAATTACAAATACTTCCTTATATATGAACAGATCTGACTCTCATTGCTAAGCCCCCTTACCCCATGAGAGCTCTCAGTGGAAAGTCCCCAAAGCCTAGCCTGGCAACAGTCCTACCTTACCTCTGAGGCAGGCCAGGAGAACAGTATTTAAGATGGGGTGAGAACATGCAAGTAGACATAAGGTGCCCACTCATCAGTGCCAGGGAGCCGTTGGGACCTGGGCCACCTCATGTTCTAGCCCTCCTAGCCCCATATTCCTGTGTGAGGGAAGGTCTGGGGTTCCAGCAGCATAAGCCCATTTGTCCACTGTGGTTTTATGTTTTGTTGCCCTTAAGACTGTGCTCCACTTTTTATATATGGACAGTGGCTCAGAAGATAGGATTAGATTCTCTGAGAAAAATCCCAAGCTTCCCAACAGAGATTAATGAGTTAATTTGGCTCTGAGAAATATAAGTCTGCATACTTAACATGCATATCACTTGTTCTAATGTCTCTTTGCTATCGTGGCATCATGACAGTCCCATGCGGAGAACTAGGACTGAACAAAGAATACAAAACTACCAGAATTGATACCACCTGACACAATACCTTCCTGACTACCTACGATGTATATTTTAATGACTTTCAATAAAGCAAATTTAAATCCCACCAATCGCCTGTCTTCTATAACTGATGCATGTGCATTCTAACGACGCTTCTGGTTTCTGTCTCTATCTTTTTCAAGATAAGCATGCCTCGATTCCAACTTCACGCTGACAAACGATTTTGTAAAAATGGATCCCAAGAGAAGTAAGCAACTGCCCCTAGTTCCAAGCTCAGCAGGAGACATGCCCTGAGAATTCCACAAACAACACACTAAAAGGTCTAATCTGTGGGCCCAAAACCCCAAGAATCCTCAGACATTTCACTGCCCCCTCCCCTCAGTCAGCCTTGTCAGGCACTCTGACAAAAATGCTGGTTGATGCAGCTATGCAGCAAATGGGCCAATAAGTATAAACAGCTGTACTTACATGTGTCTGGCTTGAGCTGACTGTTGGTGATGCCAAAGTACTGGGGGTTTTCAATGACAGGGATCTTGGTCATTCCAATAATGACGGCATCGGGGCCACCCTCTGAAGATGATGGGGTATTACTCCCATTGGAGATGTGGTGGAGTGGGCTGGCAGAGTCATCATCATTGCTGATAACTGAAGCTGGACCTGGAGTTGGAAAAAACGCATATTCACTTGTAGTTGTTTAATGCTTTTATTGAGCTATAATTCACACACACAAAACCCCCTCATTTAAAGTGTACAATTTAGTGGGTTTTAGTATATTCAGAGTTGTGCAACCATCACTACAATCTAATTTTAGGACACTTTCATCATCCCAATTAGCAATGACTCCCCATTCTCCCCACTCCCAGCCCTGGGCATCCATGAATTTACTTTCTATCTCTATGGATTTACCTATTCTGGATATTTCATACAAATGGAATCATATAATATGTAATCTTTTGGGACAGGCTTCTTTCCCTTAGCATAATGTTTTCAAGGATCCTTCATGTTGTAGCATATGTCATTACTTTATTCCTTTTTATTGTCAAATAATATTCCATTGTATGGATATGCCACATTTTGTTGATCCATTCATCAGCTGACAGACGTCTGGGTTGTTTCAACTTTTAGCTATTGTGAATAATGCTGCTATGAGCATTTGTGTACAAGTCTTTGTGTGATATACATTTTCATTTCTCTCGGGTGAAATTGCTGGGTCATGTGGTAGCTCTATGTTTAACATTTTAAGGAAGTGCCAAACTGTTTTCCAAAGTGGCCGCACCATTTTATATTCCCACCAGCAATGTGTGAGAGTTCCAATTTCTTTACTTCCTTCTCTTGTATTTAATATGCAGCTTTCCACTCTGCTCTCTGAACATTGTTAGAATTCTCTCTCACTGAAACACCCGGTGTGAATCTAGGACTCCTGTTTCACAGTGCACTGAAAGATGTACTAGGAGTTCAAAGATCTGAGTTCCTTTCCACTCTTTGGACATGTCACTTACCTTCTTTGTGCCTCTACCTCCACTTACATTTGTATAATGTGCAAAATGATATCTGTTTGTTATTTTATGAGACTGGAATGAGACTAACTGATATGAAAATATACTGCAAATTTAAATGGCTTCGTGAGTATGAATTACTACTAGGTATTACTAAATGAACTTACAACTGGTGGACTAGAATTACATTGGTCTGTCCTATTACTGTTCTTCTTTCTATACATTCTATATATTCTTCTTTCTATATATTCAGTAGCTGCATCACTTTTGCCTACAAAACAATAGATCTATCTTATGGCGAAGTTACCTGCTTTGCCTTTAGCCAAAATATTATTTGTAGAGTCATTCATGGATGTCTCTATACTAAAGCAATAACTGTGGCATTTTTCATTCAAGACTTAAACTTCCTAGTACAGAGTGTCAGAAGGTATATGCCCAGAAATACGATCTACTGTGTCTGTCTAAACAATATCCATTGACCACTAAACCCATACTGTTTGCAACTAAAAAATAGATTTACAAAGAGAAAAACCTACAGGGAAGCTTCAAAACAATTAAGATCTCAGTGGCCCATGACAGACACTCCATACATGAAAAGTAAACAAAGCCCCCTAAGACATTTATTTTTGTTATGCATGTTTCTGCAGTGTATTGAATGGGTGCAGGGTCCCACAGAAGATGGACCACCGGCCAGGTCTACTGACATGAGCCAAGAGGAAGATAGGAAGAAAAGGATAAGGAGGAAAGACATAAGGGAATTCAGAATGGAATACGCAGCCAAGGCAAATGCCTACTAGGGAAGGAAGGCCTGAACGGAGACTTCCTAAGCAAGGGAATGTGTTTTCTTGCAGCGTCCCAGGATACATATTTCAGCACCTCCATCCATTCCCTACCTTGTGCCTCACACTTAGCTATTTCAGTAAGAAGCACGGCAATTCTAAAACCAAAAGGTTTTGTGTCATACATTCTTGAATCCTCTATGAAATGTCATGGTAATCCATCCCCAAACCTCGAGAGTCATTTCCCCCTCATATGGGGATTATCACAGCTTGTAGTGATAACAATTGGACATTCCCCAGCTAGCTGAATCTTAAACAAACTATGCAGGAGGCAGCCAACTGCTATTATAGGTAATTTTTTAAAGCAGCCTCTCAAAGGGATATGCATTTAAGTTGCCTTTAATGATACACTCTGGCTTAATTCTGCAAACAAGTCCTCACACAGAACACTCAGAGAAAGGCAAGTCCACCAGTTACGCTCATCTTGTGCCTAGCTTGCCGGAGTTACTCAAGAGTGGAAATTTGGCCAAGAACAGCTATAAAGACAAGTTATTTTTAATATCCTTAACTATCCTGTTTTATGATTTGCTTCCTGACAGGCCTAGATCACCCAGAGCTTAAGCCCAGAGATGGAAAATGGAAATGTGTTATGCAAAGGTTTCTGCGTCTTGTCAATAAAACCTTCCCACCGCTGGCTCCCTCTCAGTGTTCCTGGTGCAGCTGTTCTCTCCTCCGAGGTGACCAAAGCGGACTCCTGCCCAAGTTCCCCAGGGGGGTGCAATCGAGGCCACACATTTCTCAACAGATTCCAGGCTGCACGTTTACCCCTAGAAATGCAGGAGTTGTCATGTTCGAACACTCCACACACTGTCAGAAGGCCAGCTATATTTGCTTCTGGAGCCGCTGCAAGGATTAAAAATGCACTGATCCCAGTTGCTTTCTTCTCTGATTCTCTTTGGCTCAGGTCAAGCTATCAACATTCCCATAGCATGCAATCATTTTGGAGGAGGTGGATACCTAGAAGACAATGTTGAGATTCCTCTAGGAATTCGGACTCTGAACCATCTGCCACGTACACAGTGGAGCCCTGATTTAAAGAATTCAACCAAGGGACTTGCTTTTTGCTTCTCTTCCTCCATCAAAGAACACCCTGTCCTTTCCTTGGCCTCTCAGAGTAAAACCCCCAAATCTGAGGTAACAGATCTCAAGGGAATGGGCCCCCTGTTTGGGGAAAAAATTTTTAAGCATAGAAGCAGCATAAAGCATCAGAGGTAATTTTTCAAAAGCCTTTTCACTTTGCCAGAAGGTCACTGTTGACAAATCTGAGCCACATATAAACCTCAACAATTTATCAAGTGAATATTAATTCAAGTGCTGTTTTCTTCATTATTGATGTTCCAAATCCTGGAAGATTGATGTAGCTGGCAAGATTGCAGAGATTCAGCCCATTTTTCTCTGAACATTTTGATCTAATGGAGCACAGCAAAGTTGGGAAGGGGGAAAAGCTCTCGGCAGAGACAATGAATGTCTATATAATGTGACAGCAGCCTGTCTGTGCACATCACGGGATGTGTCTGTGTGTGTCGTGCATGTACTTGAGGAGACACCACAAAAAGACAGATGGAAGAAGAGTCAGGGGCACATCACAGCATATTATAAGAAATTCATAAGAGGACTTGAATAAATGTCTTATCATATTAATAAAAAGTTTTAAATTGCTAGGTATGTGCAACTTGCTGAGTTTGGAGTAGATAGTTCTAATTACTGAGCTGACAAATAGGAGTTATGCCCGGAAACATTTTTAGCCCATTTTTATTTTAATATGTCTGAGGTGCAAAGAGGCATGCTTCCTGGTTCAGAGCTGCTCGATAGCGTTTCCTGCACGTATGACTTTGCAGACATTTCTAAGCCCAACTTAGACTTATTTTCCTGTGATAAGAATTGATGAAGGTCATCTGGGAAAGGAGTTTCCTTCCTTTGAGGTGAGGGGAGAGATTCTTGTTCCTGAGCGGCTGTATTAACCATGTCTTGTCTTTTTTGTATTCTGGTGCTTCAACATCTGGGGCCTTACTGACCATGGAGGGTAACTCTCCCAGGGTGAGCCAGTGCCTAGACAGAGTAAAGCACTTGCCTGCGAGTGTCCCCCTCATATATAAACCAACCAATCCATAGTCTACACTCCCAACCACATTCCTTAACAGGCTACCATACTCCAACCACTAGCCACATGTCCTTTCATCCCAGAGCCAGATACCAGATACCTCGAGATGGGATGCCCCTACACCCCAGAGTCCTCTGAAGTTACTCAAACTAGCCAATCCTAAACCTGTTTACCCTGCCTGCCCAATCCTTCCTGCAGAAACCACAATAAAGCCTCTCATCCAGTTTCCCCTTACTCCCTCTGCCTCCTGACTGACCCAGGTGCTGCCCCCTGTTCCCCTTCCCCCATGGCGTGGTGTGTCCCCTCCTCTTGGGAACCATGAGTAACAAACTATCTTTTCACTGGCCGTGGTTTCCTGACCTGTTGGCCTCACTGTATGTGAATAATAATAAAACCTACATTTTAAAGCAGCAGCACCTCTGATGAACCATAGCTGAAAGAACAATTCTGAAGAAGGACTCTCTCTGCTGTGGCCTAAAAGGGTGAAGCTCTGTTTTTGAAGATTTCCTGGAACAAGTGCCTCTCTGCAGGGCAAACTGGCCTGAAAACTGTTTTAGTGGTTCCAGTGGTTTGCTCTTTAGTGGAGGGAAGACCCCACCTCACAGTGCTACTGTGGGGGAGTTTAATCACTGGACCCCCCACCCCCTCCCCGTCACCACCACCACACCCACACACAGAGCACAGAGCCTTCCACCAGGGCACCTGGAAGATTGTCCAAGCAGGATAATCTTTCTGGTATCGGCAAAGTGACTATGATCAGCTGTGTCTGAAATTTGCCCCCAGGGAGTGGCTGACAAGTCCTGAGCTGGTTGAGCTTAATGTTCCAACTTTGCCACATCTCCACTTTCCTTTTGCTTGTTAAGAGCTTTTACCCTGGAATTCATGGGGCTCATGAAGGGTCAGGGTGACCTTTCCCCTTTCAGGCCCTCCCTGACTCAGTCTGCTTTGGCCTGCCACCTCTGGGCTCAGCCTGCTTGACATTTTGGATCGCTGGACAGACATCAATAAAGGCTGTCCAGTAGGCAAGGTCTGATAGGCTCAAAAATGGAAAGGAAACAGGATTCCTCATATGGATGGGATGAACATGTAGGGGCAGATGGCTCCAAACTGGAAGGCTCCATGACACTGGTACCCTGCCCCTATTGTGTAATTTTACCTATAGTGAACCTTGCTACCAAAATAAATACTAACCAATAGATGCCCTAGATGGGGCCAGATCTTGGAAATCCCAGACACAAGATGTAAGACAATCTGTCTTTTCATGCCTTCTAAGCAATTCCTGTTCATTGTCTCTCTACCCATAGAAAATACTGAACAAATTGGAGGTCCCGGGATGTCACACCTGATTTCAATCCTAGTGATGAGCTACATTCTCTGCACTCATTTGAAAAGCTACAAACTCTGCTTTTCAATTGTCAGCACATAGTCTGAATGCAAGGAATAGAATGCAATCAAGCACAAATCATAGTGTCTGGACACTAGAGTCCTGTTTTGAAAGAGAAATGGTCATAAATGAACAGCTGATTTACCAATTCAGAAATTTATTCTGTCTCGGCCAATGGAAGAAAGTTAAGACCCAAACTTGTCCAGGCGTGAATGTTCAGCCAACTATTTGCTGTACATGGAGTGGTAGTGCAGGCGCATTTTGTTCCTCAACCTTCTTAAAAACGCATCAACAACCTGGAACTGGACGACTGTTGACCTTTCTCCACAGGATAAAAACAAGTTGACTTCAAAAATACAAAACCATTTACTGAACTCAATTAGCAAAAGTAATGCCTTTTCTGGAAAAATTCTAGGCCTCTTTCTTCAGCAAATCAGAAACCAGGAATGCAGAATATGAATCAAGGGCCAAGAAGCATGAAGAAAGAGGGTCGAAGCAGTTTCGTCCGAATTAAACAACACAGACTCATTACTTATCCAAAGAAGCAGGGAGTAACTACTTACCAACACCTTGTCTTGATTTTACTTTCCCAAATCCAAACCATGAGAAATCTGAAAACCATAACAAAACATAAAATAAACTTCGAAAGAGAAGCGTAAACCAGAGGCATTCAGCACTGTCCCTAGAGAAATAGCAAACTCCCTCCAAAGCTCTACTGGGGACTGAAGCTTCCTCTCAAACACCTGGAAACTAACTGTTGGATTTTTGTGTAAAGATTTATTTCTCATCCTGAGAACATGGAGGTTGGAATCAGATAAGAGACAGCAGCCTGTCTTTGAGAAAAATGGCCCAAACCCAGTGTTAAGGGCTCTGAGCAGTTTTCCTTCTTTCTCACGTTCTCTCCTCCCCCTACGTGTTGAATCAGCTAACAGGAGAGCTGCAGGGGTGAAGACACACAATGCACTTGATAAATAAATGCACGATGGTTCTGAACCGCAGCCATGTGGAGACATGATAAGAGAAACAGACCTTTTCTGGAGCTGAGACAGGCAGTGAAAAGAGGAACATGGAATCTGGTGGGATCACTGACACTTGGGCTGGATGAAGATTCAAGAGGAAGAAAGGGGGATCTTAATTCTACATGGATTCCGCTACTGACTTGCTGTGTGTTGGTGGGCAGCTCACAGCAGCTCTGTGCCTCTTCCAACACAAGGCTCCTCGAGGCCCACGTCAGGAAAGGTTTGCAAATGTTTGGAGGTCCTCCAGTGATGAAGCCACAGTGAAATGCCTATTTGTTTCCTGGGCCTGATTGTTCCCTTCTAGGTAATTTCCACTGGGTTCAAAGCGAATTCTGCCCAGCAGGAAAATCCCTGGATGCCAGGCCGAGAAGGGGAATAGAGCCGGAATAAGTAACTGTGTTTCTCAGCAATTTAGATCTGTAACGATTTTTACAGGCAGTTGGGATAAAAAGCTATGTAGGAGAAGAGCCAATTTAAATGAAACAATGTATACAAAAACTCTTTGCACACTCAAAAATGTCTTACAAAGTTATCATCATGATGACTATTTTTTTCAAGTGTATTTAGCCTCTTCTTCCCTGGTGGTCTACAATGTGAGCTCTCCAAACTCTCAGTTGGTTTTTACTTCTGATTTGTATTCCTCTGAATGCTTTCTTCCAGGTTTTAGAAGGCGGGATGGAGGTCTGGCCTCGATCCAATGCCAAATAATGATGTCTTTGCACAGAAGACACTGAACCTCATTCACTGGGTCCTCAGTCTCGCGAGGCAGGGCTGCGCCTGTGGATTTCTTAGTTGAGACTAAATCCCTTTCAAAACGGAGTGTATTTTTCTACTGGTCACCTTTTGTTTTTCTATATTTGTTTGATTCGCGTAGTTTACATTAAACTGTAGATTGAATTTTTTGACTGCTTTTTTCACTTGAATAGTTTTTCAAAATTGTGTTTCTATCTTACAGAGAACCCACCGAAGGACTATGCCACAGCAGTCCCTTACTGATTACACATTTCAGATGATTATCAACCATTAACTGTAATAAACAGGACTGAAATGAACATCTTAGGGGCTCCCACACCCATTTTTCAAAAATCATCCCCTCAGGATAAATCCTAGAAATGAAATTACTGGGTCAAAAGGGATGAACACTGCTAAGGTTTCTCAACACATGATCAAATTGCTTTCCCACTATCTGGTCTTATTTTCATCAACAGTGTGTGAGAGGGTAGGTGTGTATTTTCAAGTTACACCCAATGGGAAAGGTAAGGGTGAACCATTTCCTTCCTCCATTCTGCAATTGGTGTGTCTCCACCTAACTAAACAGGGATCTGGCAAAGACTCTCCTCCCATCTGTGCCACATGGAACCACTCACACCCCACATCTCCTCGACTGGTGTTTGGCAGGGGTGCAGCAAGGAAAACCACAGATGTAAAAAGAATCAGAACCCCTCTCACTTGTGCAGTCATTATAGTTCACCAAATGCCTCCCCCCACTCCACAGACTTCTCCCTTAGTCCTCAGCCAAACACTGTAATATATTATCTTCTGTTCATTGTCAGGAATTGAGACACAGAGAGGTGACAGACTTAGTAAAGGTCACAGCTTGCAGCAACTGAGCAGAGACTTGGCCTTCTGATGCCAAATCCAGGTTTTTTCATTCTTTCATAGTTGCGTTTCCAAGCCTCCAAAATGTTTGGCCAAAATTAGCCCAAGTTTATGACATGACAATCAGGATTCAATTTTATATGTAGAAAAGCACTATAGGTAGTCATTCATTCTCACTTACTGATTCAGCAGGCATAGCAAAGGATTCAAAGAGAAATGAGCTGCATGGCCTGCCCTCAAGGAGCTTACAATCGAGGGTCAGCTATCTTAGAGGTATATCCGGGGTCTATGGGAGCTCAGAGGAGGAGCATCTACCCCAATCTGGGGGAGGGGGTCAAGAGAGAGTTCTCTGCCTTCTGGACAACAGATTAGAATTAGCCAACAATGGGGGAAGGTAGAGGGGGCGTCCTCACGGTAAGCAGTCCAGTTACCACTAGAGTGGGGAGCATTGCATGTATCAAGGGGCTGATGCAGCTGGAAAGGGGAGAAAACGGAGAAACACAGGCAAGGGCCAAGTCAAGAGTTTGGATTTTATAATGAAAATTGCAGGTAGCGACCCCCTCCCCACCGCATAACCACCAAAAAGATTCTCAGGCCAAGCAGTAACATGACCAAGATTAATTTTAGCAAATGCCTGCAGGGTGGAAACACAATTATGAGAGGGAAAGGCTGAGAGCAAGAGACTGGTTAAGGAGGCTTTTAGAGAGATTAAGGCGTGAGAGAATTGTGCCTGAACCAGTACTGGGGAGGTGAAACAGAGAAGACAAGGGGATGGCTGTGGGGCATATTTAGGAGAATCAATAGGACTTGGCAATGGACTGCAAGTTGAGGGGAGTACGGGAAGTGAAAAGTGAAGGTTTCGGGTTTGGACAATGAGGCATATGGTGACGATGCTCACAATGTCTCCAAAAAACTTAGAAAGGAAACAGGCTTGGGGAATAAGCTGACAGCATGGGTGTGGGGAACAAATCCCAAACAGGGTGTACATGTGGAAAAAATGTCAGGGGGAAACAGCCAGTGTTTGGACTCAGGTCTGGAGCTCAGGACACAGGTCTAATGCCCAAAGTGGATTTGCCCAAGTTCTAGAGCTCACAGTCTAAGTGGAGAATGGAAGCCGGATGCTGTACCTATGAGGAGACATTTCTTGCTTGGGCACATAAAACACTCTTTTTTTGCAGGCACAAATGAAAGGGCATCCAACTGAGACTAACTTTTGACAAACTTATTCCTAAATTGCTAAAATATTTCTAAGTTCTTTTTAATAGCAACACAATGACTATGTAAGAGAGAACAGAATCTTCTTGACCATACCCCAGAGTACTTGGAAAATTTAACAGGCCAGGTATAGCAAGGTCACATTGGTACCTCTCCCCCACCGTCAAGGCTGTCCCTTGTTCATGAGTCTTTCTTGATGGATTTAAGCAGTAGTCTTAAAATCTTTATACTAAATTTCACCAGCAAAATTTTCCCACAAGGCCAAAAAGAAACAATTTCTCAATTTCCTGCGATGTTTCACCCATTGGGAGTAGAGCCCTGCCAAACATTCTTTTATTTTCTGTTTAATAAGAGACACTTTATTCACTGCAAAATAAAGGGCTCCTTCAAAAGCAAATGTAGCTGCAGTGAGCTTAAAGGAACTCCTCCTTCTGAAATCTAGACCAAGAAAGACTCTAAATTATGAAATTAACCAATTAAATCAATCTCATATTGAAGAAAGTTCAGTCTTCCCTGACCAAAGGAAAGGAATGTAGAAAAAAATAGCACATTAACACATTAACCACTCAAAGATAGACTTAAACTAAATAAAATAAATGGCAATAAAGATTGTTTTTCAAATGTCTCCCAAAGGAAACAGCTAAAATTTAGGGAGTTGAAAAGGAATATTTATGACGCAAGGGAGAGAATCAGAGGAAGGAGCGAGAAACAGACAACGTGGAAGAAATCTAATCTTCCCTGTGGGTGCTGAATCGCACAAACACGAAACATGATTGTTAGAAGGGTTCTGATCTCCAGAGAATGCAATTTCTGTGTTCTTTTTTTTTTTAAGTTTCAGAAAAATCGTTTTAGTATGTTAGGAGAAAAATCAACTCTGGAGAAATTAAAATCTGCTGTGTTCTCAAATGTAATTTCTTTATATTTTAAGGCAAAGCTCCCCATCCTCCACCCTCAAGAGAAGCATCTCTAACATTGCAACAGAAGCAAATGGGAAAATGTGATTCACTGACAGAAATTCATTTCACCTCCAACTTCCATGGCCACACCCACTCCCTAAAGGACACGTGGAAGAGGCACCCTCGGCTGCCTTCAGGAAGGGAAAGTGAGGACCAGACAGTGTTGAGCCCAGAGTAGACACTCTGTAAGTGCTTGATTGAATAGCCGGTTGCCTGTTACCTCAAAGACCTAGGATGACTGGTCACTGGAGTGGAGGGGAAATAAATGCAAAGGATCGCTTTGTTGACAATATAATCGTCTCCCTTTCCAACTGACACATAATCGGAGTGAGCAATAGTTTGTTTCAAATTAATTCCAGTTCTTCAGGGCACAAAACAGTGTAGTTTGGGGCCAAGTTTCCACTTCAATTTAAACTTAATCTTTTACTTAAGGACACAACCTTTATGTAAGTCCCATTTCCACAGCCTGGGAAGAAGGCTTGCTTTGAGCTAAGCTGGTTCTGGAAATCCTGATGGAAAGGGTCCTGGAATCCTCCTGACCATCCTTTGTTGGCTTCATAACTTTCCTTTCCTCAAACTTCCAATGTAGCTTATTATACTATTCTCTAAGTAACATTGAACACCTCCAATGTGAAAAATACAAAGAAAAATATGCATATTATGGCTGAAACTACTAGCTGTTCTCTGAAATCTTTATTTCCCACTTTGCTCATGGGCCCAGGGCTAAACTACATTTCCTAGCCCTCCTTGTGGTTAGTTATGGCCATATCATTAAATTCTGGCCAATGGATGGTGATCAAAGTGATGGTACCACTTCCAGGCTCACCCCATCAACACTTCCCATGTATGTTGCACATGCTTTCCCTTTCTACCTGCCCAGAATGAAGACACTTACATCAAACTTGGAAGTTATGACTTGAAGACAGCAGAAAAGTTCTCTGCCAGTTCTCCCAATATTGTTTGGTGAGTGTAGACAGTGTAGGAGCAGAGTTATTCTACCTGAGGTCCAACGAAGCTGAGCTATTTATCCTCCAAGTCTGACTCACATGCAAGAAATAAACTATTATGTTTGAACCATTATCCACCTTGGGACTTATTTACTGTGGTAGTAAGCCTGCCCTAACTAATACATATAGACAACGAAAAAATGTGTATTTTTTGTTGCAGCCACTATGGAAACAGTATGGAGTTTCCTGAATAAATTAAAAATAGAACTACCCTATTATACAGCAATTTTACTTCTGAGTAAGTGCCTGGAGGAAATGAAAACACTGACATGAAAAGATATAAGCACTCCCATATTCATTGCAGCATTATTTATAATAGCCAAGACATGGAAGCAACCTAAGTGTCCATCAATGGATGAATGGGTAAAGAAAATGTGGCGTATTATTCTGAAAACTATAAGACATTGATGAAAGAAATCAAAGACAACACAAATAAATGGAAAGATATACCGTGGTCCCGGATTGAAAGGATTAACATTGTTAAAATGTCCATACTACCCAAAACAATCTTCAGATTCAATGCAATCCCTATCAAAATACCAATGGCATTTTTCACAGAACTGCAACAGAGAATACTAAAATTTGTATGGAACCACAAAAGACTCCCAGTAGTCAAAGCAATTCTTGAGAAAGAAGAACAAAGCCAGAGGTATCATGCTTTCTGATTTCAAACTATACCACAAACTATAGTAATCAAAATAGTATGATACTGGCACAAAAACAGACACATAGATCAATGGAGCAGAATAGAGAGTCCAGAAATAAACCCATGCTTTTATGGTCAATTAATCTATGACAAAGGAGCCAAGAATATACAATGGGGGAAAAGACAGTCTCTTCAATAAATGATGTTGGAAAAACTGGACAGATACATGCAAAAGAATGAAACTGGACCACTATCTTACACCATATCAAAAATAAACTCAAAATGGATTAAAGGCTGAAACCATAAAACTTCTGGAAGAAACATAGTCAGCTCTTTGACTTTAGTCTTAGCAACATTTTTACGGATCTGTCTCCTCAGGCAAAGGCAACGAAAACAAAAATAAACAAATGGGACTACATTAAACTAAAAAGCTTCTGCACAGCAAAGGAAACCATCAACAAAATGAAAAGGCAACCTGCTGAATGGGAGAAGATATTTGTAAATGATATATCTGATCAGAAGTTAATATCCAAAATATATAAAGAACTCAAACAACTCAACAGCAAAAAAAACCTGCACACAATCCAATTAAAAAATGAGCAGAGGTCTGAATAAACATTTTTCCAAAGAAGACATACAAATAACCACTAGACACATGAAAATATGCTCAATGTCACTAATCATCAGGGAAATGCAAATCAAAACCACCATGAGATGTCACTCACACCTATCAGAATGGCTATTATCAAAAAGATAAGAAATAAATGTGGGCAAGGATGTGGAGAAAAGGAAACCCTTGTACACTGTTGGTGGGAATGTAAATTGGTGCAGCCACTATGGAAAACAGTATGGAGGTTCCTCAAAAAATTAAAAGTAGAACTACCATACAATCCAGCAATTTCACTTCTGGGTATTTACCCAAAGAAAATGAAAATTCTAATTTGAAAAGATATATGCACCCCTTTGTTCATTGCAGCATTATTTACGACAGCCAAGATATGGAAGCAACCAAAGTGTCTGTCCGTAGATGAATGGATATATAAATACAATGGAATATTACACAGCCATAAAAAGAATGAAATCTTCCACTTTGTGACAACACGGATGGATCTAGGGGTATTATGCTAAGTGAAATAAGTCAGAGAAGGACAAATACTGTATGAGTTCACTTATATGTAGAATTTAAAAAACAAAACAAATGAACAAACAAAACAGACATGGACTCAGAGATACAGAAAACAAACTAGTGGTCACCAGAGGTGAGGTCAGTGGGGATATGGGCAAAATAGGTAAAGGGGATTAAGATGTACAAACTTCCAGTAATAAAATAAAAAAGTCATGGGGATATAATGTACAGCATAGGGAATATAGTCAATAATATGGCAATAACTTATGTGGTGACAGATGGTTACTAGGCTTGCCATGGTGATCATTTTGTAATGTATATAATGCTAAATCACGATTTTTTACACCTAAAACTAATATAGGATTGTATGTCAAGTATACTTCAATAAAAAAAAGAAAACGTGGTATATGTATACAATGGAATTTTATTCAGCCGCAAAAAAAGAAGGAAATCTTGTCATTTGCAACAACGTGGATGGACCTTGAGGGCATTAGTCCAAGTGAAATAAGTCAGACAGAGAAGAGCAAATACCATATGATCTCACTTATATGTGAAATCTAAAAAAGAGAAAAAAAACCCTCAGGGATACAGAGAACAAATTGATGGCTGCCAGAGGCGATGGGTGAGGGGTGGGTGAAATGGGTGAAGGGGGTCAAAAGGTACCAACTTCCAGTTAGAAAATAAATAAATTATGGGATGTAACGTACAGCTTGGAGACTACGGTTAACAATACTGTGTTGCATATTAGAAAGTTGCTAAGAGAGTAGATCTTAAAAGTTCTCATCACAAGAAAAAAGTTTGTAACTATGTAGGTGACAGATGTTAATTAGACTTATTTCAGTGATTATTTTGCCATATACACAAATATCAAATCATTATGTTGTACATTTGAGAATAATATAATGTTATATGTCAATTATATCTCAAAAAATGTATTACATATATAATATATATTTGAGGTTTTATTGACTGACTCCATGACTTTTCAGCCTCCCAACACAAATTCAGAATTGCGTATCTATGTGTATTTGCATTTTTCAGGAGAGAAAGTCAACATATTTCATTAGGTTTTCAAAGGCTTCTTCATCCCCAAATGCTAAGAGCCACTGAAATACATATAAACAGTTTTAGAGACAAAGAGGTAAATGCATGTGTACTCTGCATTTATCTTCTATGGAATCACGTTTCCTACCGAAGGCTGATCTGGATGCTGAGAGCCATCCATCATCTCTCACCTAGATCTCTGCAGCAGCCTCTACCTCGTCTCCTGCTCCATTCCCGCCTCCCCTAATCTCCTCACAGAGCTGCCAGAGCAATCATTTTCCAGGATAAGTCAGGTTATTCCATTCCCCTGCTTAACATCCTTTAAAGGTTTCTTGTTGCATTTAGTATAAACTTCTGATCATCACTGTAGAGCCCCGCACAACGTGGCCTCAGCCAACCCACCTGGTCCCCCACTCCTCTATTTCCTAACAGCCACACTGGCTCCTTTCCTCTTACTGCTCACTTTGCACTTTCTCTTGCCTCCTCCCAGAATCTGCTTCTTGGGCTCTTTTCCCGACTGACCACTTCTCCTCCTTCAGGTTTCAGATCCACTCTCACGTCCTCAGAGGGGCTCCAACCTCACCGCTTTCACAAGAGCCTCTCAGCCCCTCTCCACTCACTGTCCTCTCATCCTTCTCAGCATGGACCCAATAAGTGACCTTTCCTATTGGATTTATTGTGTAGAACATTTACTAGAACTTGAGCTCCGAGAAGTCAGTGACTGTCTTAGACGAGGCTCCCCCAGAAACAGACTCCGACGCAAGGGTTCAAGTGAAGGCAGTTTATTAGGGACAGATCCAGGACACACTAGAGGGCAGTGAGTGAGTGGCCCAGGAGAGGAGGAAAGTCCTCAGTGGGTACACTATCCAATGTCACACTGTGGACAGCTAGATTTCAAATCCCTGGGCAACTCGGGGAGATGGTACACAATGCCGCTCAGAGGTATCCCATCCAAAAGGTGAGGAAGTTGGATCATTTGCCCTCCAACTACCATGCGACATTGGCTGAGGGCCTCTCACTGGGAAAGAGCCCTGAAGCAGAGTTGGATGCTTGTGGCAGGACACTGTGGGCCGGTAGGGGCAGGGAACAGTGAGAGCTGAGAGATGTGGCTGGGACACCACAGTGTTTGCTCCAGGGATCTTGTCTGTGTAGTTCACCACTATCTCCAGCACCTTGCACACAGCCTCAATCAATACTTGTTGAATGAATGAATGAGAACAACAATTTTTAAAAAGCATAAAAATATGAGGTACAGCAAGTCTAATAAAAATGCCAATATGCAATTTATACACCCAAGATAAAAACCACTGTTTTTGCAAGTATATTTGCTACCTTCCTTGTTCGCTTATTTGTGACCTTCCATGGAACCTCACTGAAGACAGTCTTCAATGGTGAGTGATACTTAGAACCCAGCCCTCCAGACAGGGGTGTGGAATAAAGACTCTGGACTAGACGTCAGATGTGGGCTCTCTCTAGACACGGCCAGAAATGAACTGCATGATCTTGGGAGGGTCATTTCCCCTCCTGTAAACTTTATTCCTACCCCATGAAGACAGAGGTTGAGAAACAGCATTGAAGGCCTGTTCCAGCTCAGCAGTCTATAATCCTAATCGTTAGGCACGCGTGACTGAGAAGAGATTGCCACATGGCCTTATACAGCCTTCCTGAGCATGGGTATTTTGGGAATGTGAGATCATGGACAATTTAAAGAAAAGCACTCAGTCAATTGGCCTAGATTTTCTCCTGCTAAATAATGTTCGGACGCTTTTGGGTCACTTTATCCTCATCTTGAGAGAAGGGCCTGTGTGTGCAAAAGTAATTTTAGAAAACAGTACTTACTGAACACTTGCTGTATGCCGGGAAACTTACCAGAGATTAGATATTACTTTAATTAGGGAAAATTGGTCAGCTTCTATTGCAGCATTAAAAAAATAATAGCAGACGAAAGCCTTAAATCCTACCGATTTACAGTTCTGAAGCCTCAAGTGGGAACAGATGAAACTAGACTTACTTGGAATGTGGCAAAATGTCCTGATCCTTTATTTCAAAAGTTTAATTTTGAGAAAAAAATTGCTAACTACTTCCCTCTTTCATTTTGAACATTTGGAATATTTCAAAGAAAAGGCAGTTGGTCTACATCTTAGTCATTCATGATTAAAGTGTACAAGGTGTTGGGTTTTTTTAATCTATTATAAATTCTGAAGGCTTTTTCTTTAACAAAAGCAGTCACAACCTGCCCTGGGTGGGTAAAACATGGAACCTGGAACTCCTAATACTTAGTTTCCCAGCTCTGAGCTTTGAGAAAGGCAGGGACAAGCTCTGCTTACTAATCAGAGTTGATAGACTTGAGAGAGTCATATCAAAGCTTTGCCTTTCTATGCTGCCACCCACTGTGAGAGCTCAAAATGCTATATAAACAGTTTTTTCAGCTGTCACAAGCTCCCCGCAGGGAAGGCAGGTGATGTCTGGTTGCAGGCACACAAAATTTCCCTCTTAACACTGTCTTACCATTGGATGAATGACTGTCTGAGATTTGCCCCCAAATTCCCCTCCCTCTGCAAAGTGATATTGGTGAGCACTCAGAGCAGGTCTTTGGGAAGGAAATTGGCTGATTCTCAGGAAATCATCTTAGAAGTGATTTAGTGGCCCTCAAAGAGAGTGACAAGCCCCTAGAGTCTGGCAAACATCCCATGAGCTTTTGTTCCCGTGGAAAATCTTAACAATGACTCAGACCTTGGTTGACTTGCCCAGACCTGTCCAGTGTGACTAGTCACCAAGTGAGGCCAAAATGAAGGAAAGCTGTGCTCTCAGCTCTTCCACAATGTGGTGCAAGGTTTGTCACAACATTAAATGCATTTGGAAATAAATGCCCTTGCAATTTCTGCTATATATTTATAGTTATATTCATATTTATGCTTATATTATTTACATTCATTATATATATATAAATGCAAATTCTTTTTTTTAGTTGCTCTAAATCTACATTTGCTGTAGCTAATGCAAAGTACTATGTAGGAAATTTTTTGTGGTTGTATTATGGAATTTTGGAGGGAGGAAGAGGATGGTAAGGTTTCCAGCCATGATTCTCATAATAGGATAATTTCCATTTTCACCTGTATCCAAATTCTCCCCTCCAATCTGGGAGCATGGTGATTGCTTCATGCCATCTTCCCTCACTTTCGCCTTTCTTTTCAGTGACCCATTGTCTCCCTTCTCATCCCGCCACCGCTGCTCCACACTCCTGAATCCAGCCAAGGTCAGGATATGTGTGGGGCTGATACAACAGTGAAGATGTTTATTTAATTTTATTACTGTGTGCTCTTCTATTAGGAAGCTCTCATAATGAAATAGAATATAACAGGATTCCATACACTTATAAAGCTGGGTGCTGAATAAAAATAATTGAATAAAATTACCATAAATAGAACAAAACAAAAACCCATTGTTTAAAATGCAATGCCGGTCACATGAATTAACCACCCTGCTTAGCATCTCTTGAGGCGGTTACACGCTGTCAGTGGAAGAAACCCAAACCCATAAGATGGAACTATGTTTCTGTCCTTAGTGTTTTCCCACTAAATGCCTAATAAACTCTTTAGGATCCACTGTTTTTCTGGAAACTAATCAAAATTGACTGGCTAGGTCAGTGGTTCTCAAATGGGATGACTTTGCCTCCCCGGGGAATTTGGCAATGCCTGGAGTTTGGGGTTCTGGCAATGGGGCAGTGGGGAGGAGAGTGCTCCTAGCGTGTGATGGGTAGAGGCCAGGGATGCTGCTAAATGGCCAAAAATGCACAGGGCAGTCCCCACAACAGAGAATTTAAGGCCCAAAATGTCAGTGGTGCCGAGATGGAGAACTGGCCTGGGTCATGGGTCAGCAGAGGTGGAATTTATCCCAAACCTTTTATCTCTGTTAAAAAGGAACCCAGCTTGTCTACACTCACTGTCACTACGGGAGTTTAGTCTCCTTTCGTGTTATTCCAATGTTCTTGTCACTGCTATCCTTGCTGCCAGGCCCTTTCTCTCTCAGTTTATCTTATACCTCGCAAGAAGTATTGATTGCAGCTCTGATATTGTTACTTCTGCTGCTTCCAAACACCAAAAAGGGTGTTATGGCCCCAGAACAGAGCGGCAAGGCAGTATGAAGGGACAGGAACTGGATTTAGACTCCAAGCATTGAGGTTGAGTCTTGGACCCACCATTTCCTGATGGACTCCCTACAGTATGACTCGGTCTTTCTATGAGTTCCTCCTGAGAGCAATGTCATTGCCCTGCCCACCTGACGGGGCTGTTTCAGGATCAGAGGAGCTGATGTGTCTGCGAAGTCTCTGTAAACACTATAGGGGTAAAGGGATAACAAAGTCCAAAATCCTCAGTGACACTATGAACCTTGACTGGCCCCATGACCTGGCCCCAGCTTTATCACTTAGGACTCCCCTTAAAATACCCCAGATTCCAATTAAATGGTTCATGTGCATTCCTTAAATAAACATGCCTTGAATATTCCTATTTATCCATTAATTCATTCAAAACTATTCTTTGACCACCTCATAGATGCAAGCAAGACAGTGTAGTAAATGCTGGGAATGTCAAGAAGAATAGAATAAAATAATCACCGCCCCCGCCTATATGAAGCTTCCAAATTTTGTGTCTTTGTGCCACCATTTTTTCTACTTGAAATGTAACCTCCAAGCTTCATCTTTGATCCTTAAACCCAATTTATTGAACAAAATCCACCCAGAGTCACTCCATCATGAAGCAGTTCTTCATTCCCCAAATCAGAAATACCCCCACTGACAGTTGGATTGTTTGACTCTTACAATAAATACCACATTTTCCATTGTATTAATCATTTATATAATCTTATTTCTCCTATTAGGTTTTAAGTACTCTGAGTTGAAAAAAATCTTCGGATTCAATTCTTCACTCTCTTTCACAAGCTTCGTACCAGTTGCAACAGTGTCAAGCAGGGCACTTTACACTGTTAGCCCCCTACAACACTGTTAGCCCCCGCTAACCTGTGTTGTACATGCAGCATGAGGAGAAACAATCTTTTCTGTTTTAAGGATTACTTATTTATGCAACATAACTTAGCCTACTCTGAATGATATGAGTAAGCTCCAAGTGAACCTTATTAAAAGGTAGTCTTATCTATTTAAAATATGTGGCTTTTATTTTATAAAAAGACTCCAATATGTATGGTTAAGAAAGTACGTGCCCACATATGTACTATCCAAAGCATAGACAGGTGTATACATAAATACTTAATATATAACCGTTAATAATAATACAATACAAGTTTTTAAAAACTCACTATAATTCATATTGAGAAACAGAGCTGTGACCTTGCAAACAATCCCCTTAGAAGGCCATGTCTTTGTTCCAAAGATACAGCCCCCACTTGTCACATTTTCAGAGCTCCTCTTGGGGAATTGCCTTTGATTAACGTAGTGGAGTCCACCACTACAATACAAATCTTTATTATTTGAGAGGAAAATTTGATTTTTTTAATAGTCAAAGGCCATTTGGATCCAGATCTGCTGGAATATGTGGGTGATTAAGCTGGGCGACATCACCATTATTCAAAATGTCCAGTGGTCTGATTCTATAGTCTCAGGCCTCCGACTTTCTTGTAGAGCTCATAACTTTTCATTAATGGTACTTCCAAAGGATGAGTCCAAAAAGGCAGGAGGTCTCTTGTCTGGTGATTCTCATTTTTTCCATAGTTCTAGAATCATAACTAAATGTCAATCTCCAGGAAACTTCTTGGTCCCTAAATTCATGATGATTAAATAGACGCAACACAACTGGATGCATAGCTAGGTGTTCTTCATGGTGTACATTAGGAGCTACCTCAGCACATTTACTCTCAGACCATAAAACCATAAAAACAATTGACTCCTGATGAATAAAAATCCACCTAAAATAGGATTAATTAGAGATGCATAGCTAGGGAATTATCATTTTTGTTTGTGTCCTGGACTGAATTGTGTACCCCTGAAATTCATATATTGAAGCCTTAATCCCAAAATTATTTGGGACTTTAAGGAAGTAATTAAGGTTAAATGAGGTCAGAAGAGTGGGGACCTAAGCTGTGTCCTTAGAAGAAAAGACACCAGAGCTTTCTCTCTCTCTCCACAAGCCTCAGAGGAAAGGCCACGTGAAGACGCAGTAAGAAGGTGGCCATCTGGAAGCCAGGAAGAGGGCTCATGAGGAATCTTATTGGCCGGCACCTTGAGCTTGGACTTCTAGCCTCTAGAACTATGAGAAAATAAATGTCTATTGTTTAAGTCACCCAGTCTGTGATACTTTGTTATGGCAGCCTGAGCAGGCTATTCTAGTTTGTTTGTTTTATTTGTTTGTTGTTGCTGTTTTCATTGCCACCCTGTAGCCACTTCCTCCTCCTCAACTGGCAATGATATTTATTTGGTTTTCTACCCACCCCTAGATGGCCAATGTGATTCTAGATGGAACCAATGGCTCAGGCATCAATAAGCCAGCATAATTCCATTCCCCGCCCACAATGATTGGTTCAAGAATGGACACAAGACTAAAGTTAGTATGATCAAAACCAAGCCTAGGATGTGTGTATAAAGGTTGACGTAAGTGATGTCCTCTTTCCTGCTGGAAGGGTGTAGCCTCAGGAGTGTATGGAAGTCATCTTTGCTGCAACCGTGAGAGAAAAGTTTGTCTCCAGGTTAAGCCAACCCAAAGGGAGAGAGCCAAAAAATGGATCCTGGTCACCGTGTTTGGGCCTTGGATCAAGCCATATCCAGGAACTTGGTATTTACTCCATGACGGTATATTTATTGTTCAAGACATATGCCAGCCTAATACAGGGATGGGGCAATAGTAGCCTAATTGTCAGTAAGTGAGTCCTGCATCTCCAGCGGCTGGAGTGAATTGGTACCATATTCTGGAGTCCTTCCATGCACCCAAGTTTTATTACCTAATGTTGAATTGGCCTGTTATGGAGATGTAAATGTCCTGTTCTTCAAAGGCATGTTTGACAGGATGAAAAGCTTTGGGATTTCAATGACTTTGACTCCTCTGGAGATGGGAGGACAGCCTATTTTAGCAATTTCCATGGGAATGAATAGACATATACTTTAGCTATTCAAATATTTAACTAGCTCTTTTGTTGTTGTTTTGAATCCCAACAAGCTGCAGCTGCCTGTTTGTGTCTGTTGTGCCTTTAAGGGGCCTGCTGATTCAGTAGGATCCCTTGAATGCATTAATTAGCCTTCTCTCATTTTCCCAGCCCATGCCTATGCAGAAATGAGGATTTGCAGCTCCAATTGCAGAACGATGTGA
Organism: Tapirus indicus; assembly: GCA_031878705.1. NCBI lineage: Eukaryota > Metazoa > Chordata > Mammalia > Perissodactyla > Tapiridae > Tapirus > Tapirus indicus. The sequence goes on from CM062927.1 coordinate 43,391,148, forward strand.
GTCTTGAGGGTACCAGACAAATGGAGGCTCAGAATCGCCTGCTTTCTGATGGGTAGTTTTATGCTGGCAGCAGCCTGCACAGTAAGGCTTGTGCGGCTGCGTGATGAATTTATTGGCTATCACTATTGGCAGGCAAGTGAAACACAGGCCTTGGATTAAAGTGTAACAGGAGAGATGGGGCATTAATCAGCCCAGGTACATGAGTCAGAAGGAGGTAAGGATCCAGAGAAAATAAAATGTTATGGAAGGCTGGAAAATGATTTATCATTTTTAATATATATCATCTAAGCCCACTCTTTATAACTGCTTGTAGTCCTCCATGTTGTGAAGACCTGGGCAATAAAACACTCCTTCCTTAAAACACTAAAATGAAAGGTGCTGGTGGGGAAAATAAAGAAGCATGAAGAACGAACTGACTATAAAAGAAAAAAAGTGTTTGGCTTAAAATTAAATTTCCACTTGTTTCCTTTTAAATGATTTAGAAATACAGCTTTTGCTTGGAAAAACTGCATTCTATTGGTCAGAAGGAGAGAAAGATGAGAAGTCTGTCCATGAGGGCCAATTTCTCAGATCATTTTTGAAGTTATTATAATATGAGAAAATGTCTTTTCAAAGACTAAGTGTCTGTGGAAGGCTTAACTGTTAACCCAATCAATTGGATTACTGTTAACTAAGAATCTTTGAGCTCGGAAGCTGGGTTTACACAATTAAGCATTCTCAAATTTGGAAGTTAGCAAGAATAAAGTCTAGCAATTGAGCCGAGAATTGTATGAAATGAGCCATCCCCTCCCCCATTAGTAACTATTTCTTCTTGGATTTCTTCAACCCAAGAAATTATAAGAACCATTTTCAGGAAGGCTTCCCTCTCTGTAATGGGCCGAAACAAACAACAGCACATCCCTTAGCATTCTGTAACACTTTATAGCTTCTAATAGTAACTGCTTTTCTTAGTTCCTTCAGAAATGTCAGGCGTTTCTAGCAAACAGGCAGAGAAGGACTGAGAACCGAAGCTGGTTACCCAGAACCATTAGGAAATGCAATGAAAGGAGAATACTAGGAGGTCACTTAACCCCTCTCTCATTTTACCCCCTTTACAAAAATCCTCTGACTTATTCTGAATGTGGGAGGAGTCTACGATACACTTATAAACATAGAGCCCACTGCTTTTTTCTATAGTGAACCATCTGTGGCTGGACTAACATGAGCTGCAGAGGCACCGACCATGGTGCTGGTCCAGGCCTCTCCAGCTCTCATGACAGCTGCTGCCTTGGCCCCCTATAGCCTCCAGCCCTCTCTTGTCTTCCTCTTGTCCGTTCTCCAGACTGCAGCTGGAGAAAGCTTTCTAAGATGCTACTCAGATCCTCTTCTTCCCCCCATCACTACTTAAAATCCATTGAGGGCTCCACATCCTTGTCTTACAACCCAAACTCCTAATCTAGGTCTTGACCTCAACTTCCTTTCCAGACTCTTCTCTTCCAGTCTCTTTCTCTCATGCCCTAGCAACTGTGGGAGTGATTAGTAACTCAATGCTCATATTGGGCTGTGTCTTGACTCTATGTCTTTGCTGATGCCAATCCTTTTCCCAGTTTTTCCTACTTATCCTCTACTACTCAAGCTCATCTCCCTCAGGATGCCTCCCCCGACCGCTTCAGATGGGGCTAAATGTTTCTCCTCCCTGCTCACCTGAAACCTTTCATAGATCTTGATTAAAGCTGGGCATTATAATGGTCTTTTCACGTGTCTATGTCCTCAACTAGATTATAAACTCCTTGAGGAGAAGCTCTAGTCTTTTAAGTGTTTATTCCTGCACAGTGCCTGGCATAAAGCCTCCCCCACTGCAACAGGCCCACGCAGGGCTGATGCATTGCACAACCCTATTGAGTTGTCCAACTCAGGGCAAGTCTAGGCTGCCTGTGGCTCACCATTAGAGGTTCACACTTTTGAGTTATAGTTTTCTGCCTACAAAAATCTCTGGGAAAATGCAACTGTCCCTGGCAAAGAGAACACATCAAACCATGATAGCCATTAGAGCCAAGCACTGTCTGACTCAATAGCTGGTCAAGCTGTCAGTAGGGCCCTGGAGAGTGAAGGACAGTGGACAGCCACTTCTAAGTGAGGCAACTGAGGAGCAAGAACCTGCACTTAGGAGACTTCCTGGGAGCTGGTGGAATCCTGCATCGGAAGGGGAAGCTACTGAGAGAGGGCGGGGTACCCGAGTCATGCCTCATCTACCTCACAAGCCTTCCTGAGCACCTGCAGGTCTAATAACTGCTCAGCTATTGTACACCCAGGGACTCAACCTATCCATTAAAAATCTTTAGATTGAAAACCTACTGTATGTGATATTATGGGAAGGACTGGCATTTACTGAGTTCTTCCTATGTATGAAGCATCTTGTTATTAGATCCTCACCACAACACCATCAAGTAGGTATTATTTTGATCTCCACTCCTAAGGGATGGAATGAGGCGCAGAGGAATTCAATAATCTTCAGGTCACAAAGACAGGAAGTGGAGCAACATAAACACATAGTCAAGAATTAGTTGGAAAGGCTGGATCACAGAGTTAGATCAGGGGTCATCCAAGTACATGCCCTCCTCGTATGTCTCCCCATCAGACACTCATGGCCTTTCATACATTTCTGGAAAACTGGGTGTTCACGGTCTAAGGTCTCATAACGTCTTTGTATTGGCCCCAATAGTGGGTCTAGAACTTGGCCGTCCAGCTATTCCCCCAGATATTTGACAAGGTCCAGTTCTCCCCAAATTTAGCCTAAAGAATGAAGGGTTCTAATCAGTGCTGCCAGGCAGTGGTGCCAGATTGTGGCCAAAGTGAGGGAGGGTCCAATTCTCATACAGAAGAAAATCCCAATCCTCACTGAAATCAGGGGCTCAGGGACAGAGGAGGCTCCCACAGGCATGTAAGTCACTTCCTGGTAACCCACAGTACGACCAGCGAAGCAGCTTTGGGTGGATAACTAGACAGGAAGAGCCAGAACCAGAGTCCCAGCCCCCAGAATGCAGTCAGGTACTAGTGTCCTGGAGTGGAGAGAAAGTCCTGAGGCAGATCAATAACTTCAGCTAAGGGCCTTCCTTTGGGCTCAGAGCTCATTTTACTGAGTCATCCAGAATGAGGATGGTGCTCACACACAGGGCCTTACTAAGAGTGCTTACCCTCTGATAATGTAAACATATGTTTATGAAGATAACCCAAGAGTCGTGGAGAAAATGATTTGCAGGAGGGCAAGACTTGAATCAGGAGGGCGATGGGCTAAGAGGCCACTGTTGTTGATTGAAGAGGTCAAGGGCCTCTTCACATGGAACAGCATTGCATCCCACAGTATGCTCAACACCCAGACTAAGATTACTCAGTCCTTTACTGCGCTTAAGAGCTGCCATGGCATGCAAGAGTGGCTGGAAATGAAAACAGGGGATTAGGAGGGATTCCAGAGTCACCCACATTGGTTGTGTCATCAAATGTCTGGGGAAAAGGATAAATAATTCTGCCCATTGCCTCAATGTTTTGTCTGTGAGATATAACATATCAGCACAAAGAGAAACATCTGGGCCACTAAGATTTTCACTTTCACTGGAATGCTTCTCATCACATAGCCCTGGACCTTGGTGTTCCCCCAGATGCTACCTGGGACATTCGTTCTTTCACTCATTTATTCAACAAATATTTCTGATGATGAAATATCTTAGACCATGCAAACAAAATAGACAAAATTTCTGCCATCAATTTAGCTTACATTTTGTGGTGGAGACATATGATCAACAGCAACAACAAGGGAATATGTCTGCCAGTGGTTAGGGCTTTGAAGAGAAATAAGGCAGGAAAGAGGGTCAGGGACGATCAAATAGGAGTAAGGACTGCCATTTGATAGATGGTCAGGGAAGGCCTCCCAGAGGTGATATGTGAGCAAGGACCTGAAGGAGATGAGGAGAACATTCCAGAAAGAGAATACCGCAAGCACAAAGGCCATGGGGAAAGAGGCTACCCAGGGTGGGCTCTGAACAGCAAGGAGGCCAATGTGGCCAGATAATCCAGGAGAGAGATCAGGGAAGCTTGGGCCAGGTTTGCAGCTGTGTAGATAGAGCAAAGAAGTGGACTCTAGATATATTTTGAAGGTAGGACTGATAAGGAGCTGGACAAGGGGTGTGAGTGAAGAGAGGAATGATAAGGACTCACAGGTTTTGACCTGAGTGTCCATTTGTTAAGATGGGTCAGACCATGAGAGGAGCACGTGTCAAGGGACAGCTCAGGGCTCTGTTCCGACATGCTAAGTGTGAGATGCCTTTTAGGCATCCAAGTGGAGCTGCTGAGCAGATGGTTGGCCATAAGTCTGGAGTTCAGAAAAGACGTCTCTGCCAGAGATCAGATTTAGGCAAAGCCAGCATTTAGATGGATTCAAAGCCATAAGATTGGATAAAATCTCCAAAAGAGGGCGTGCGGCTTGAGAGGAGAGAGGCTTAGGTACTGAGCTCAGCTATGGTTACTGCAGGGAGATGAAAGAAACCAGCTCTGAGAAGGCAGGAAAACAGGAGAATGGGGTGTCCTGGAAGTCAAGTGAAGAAAGTATCCAAAGAAGATACAAGAAGCTGTGCCAGGTGCTGCTGAGAGGCCAAGCAGGATAAGAACTGAGAGTGACCAAGGGACTTAACAATTGTGACCTTGAAAGGGAATGTTCTGGCGCTGCATTCTGAGTGAAAGCCTGATTTGAGTAAACCCAAGAGAAAGGGGGCAAGTGGAATTGGAGAGAGGAAGAGCAGCTCCTCCAGGAGAGCAGAAGGTGGGGGTGGGGGGATGAGGTCAGGAGAAGTTTGTTTTTTCAGATGTGAGAAGTGACAGTAGATTTGTAAGCCGATGGAAATGGTCCAGTACAGGAGGGAGGGGGGGTCCAGTTGCAGGGAGAGGGGACAACTGCTGGGGTGACATCTCTCAACAGTTTACTTGGGGGCAGAATCCAGGGCACATGTTGGAGCTGTCCTGGGGGAAACAGCATCAGGAGGGAAGGCAAAGCCATGGCGCTGCAAACAAGTGGGGAGAGACAGCGTTGGGGAGGCCACGGAGTTTTCTGAGGGTTTTGATTTCCACAGGGCAATGGAAAGCAAAGTCCGGTGCTAAGAGTGAGTCAAGGGGAGGAGGAGGTGGAAGGATGTGAAGAAAGCAAAGTATGGAGCCTTTCTCTAGGAGAGACGAAGAGTGTGGGTAGGGCATGTCACTGTGGAAGGGGTGCTTTGTGATGCCCTGTCTGGCGGAGCACTGGATAGCCAGGGTGGTTGTTTTGCCAAGAGAGGGACAAGGATGCTGTGAGTATGTGCAAGGGAGCAATTGTGGCCAGTGACCATGGATTCCAAGCTAGGGGAAGTGAGGACATGAGCGAAGTGAGAAAGAAAGAGAGAGAGGGAGAGGGAGAGGGATGGAGAGAGAGAGGAAGGAAGGAAAGAGAGAAAGCAAGAAAACAAGCAGGCAAGGAAGAAAGAAGAGAAAAAAAAAGGAAGTGAGAGAGAGGAGGGAAAAGTGAGGGAGGAAAGGAGACAGAGAGGGAGGGAGAGGAAGGAAGGAAGGTGGGGTCAATGTCTGTGGTCCAGGAAGGTCCAAGGATTGTTGATTGGCATCAGGGCAGCAGAGAGTGAGCTGAAACAGGGTCAGAGAGAGGGATTCTTGAGACTATGGAGAGGTTAATAATGACAAGGTCAAGGAAATGTCCACGGCACAGCGTGACCACAAAATGTGCAGGACAGAGGGCACATTTCTCACAAAAGACCGAACTTAGTACAACAGGGCTGGGTATTTTTCCTAATTAGTGAGAATAATGAACAAAGAAATCTTATTTTATTTCCAAGGTCTTTAAGAAGGAAAGAGGAAGGAAGGGAGGGAGAGAAAGAGGGACGTTGGCAGCAAAACGCACCACTTAATAACATCATATTTCTGAAAGCAGAGCTTGGGAAACAATAAGCAAGCAACCCCAAACCCTGTAGATTCAGAGCTTCCCAAAGTCCTTCATCCATACCTCTAATAAAGAGCAGCAATTTGTCGGCATTTGCAGACACACTTGAAGTGCTGGCGGCCCCCTTGCACTCTGCCTGTCTGCAGGGATTAGGAGAAAGTAACGCATAACTCCAGGCAGCCAAGCGGAGAAAACCCACAGGCATGCCGGGGCCTGGACTGAAGAACGCGCAGCTTGCTCTGAGTCTGCTGGAGGTTCTGAAATCAGCTTCTCATCATGAAAACTAAGCCTTGGCCAAACTCAGCACAGAGCCCAGCATGCAGAAAGCACTCCATAAATATTCGGTGTTGACCAAATGCAGGAAATGCCGCTGCTCTGGATCTTTAAGGGGCACGCAGGATGTGCAAGGCTTCAAATGAGGGTCACAATGGACTGAGATCCTGTTGGGGTGAGGACATTTCACAATGAAAGGAGACTGAGAAGCCAATAGTTTGAAGCCCCAGGTTTTTATTCTCATTTCCACCTAGTCCACAAACATTAGTGCTGTTACCTGCTAAGCTTTGTGCAGAGAACCGAGGGTCTCATGTAAATCAGTCAATAGTATATTTACCAAAGTGAATAGGATACAATAGAGGCCAATGAAAATCAGAATCAAAATTTGTGCTCACCTGTGGTCTGTATTGTTTTTAGGTTTTTAAACAGTATATTTTGATTCTTCTGGTGAGATGTCATTGGAGGAGCAGATGAGAGCTTCCTCAGTGTTTCGTACACAAAATCGTCTGGCAAAGATACCCATTAGGTTGACCACCAAACCACAAATGGAGAGTAATAAATAATACACAGCATCGGTCAGCATCAGTAGGAATGTGGGTTAATTACTGCAATAATAAAGGAAGTGAGGTAATTTATTTTTCAAAGAGTTAATAAAATGGATGTTGCACCTTCCAGCACCTTCTTGTACGTCTTGGCGTTTCCTCTGTTTCACAAATTGAATCCAAGTTTTATAGCAAAATATTACGAAAAAAATCATTAAGGCTTCTGTGCAGAATTTCAATTATTTTTAATCAGAGAAGCACAAGGTAAATAGTACTGTTCTATATTTTAAAGACTAGAATTGTTTGTTTTGTGTTAATAAGCCATTATTTATTTTACTCTAAATTGTATTTTCAAAATAAAAGTTCACAAAATAGTATATATTATGGAAGAAAAGCAAAACTAGGTAGGTAAATTCATTCCTCTGGTATTACTATTTTTCTTTCAAGCTTCTGAATAACTTTTTGCATTGTAAAACATGTGCTCGCTTTTTGTAGAAAATTTGAAAAATGCAGAAAGTATAAAAAAGAAAATAAGAATCACCTATAATCCCACATCCCATGGTTATTAACATTCTGATGCTTTTATCCCATTTTTTCTATGTAAAAAATAAGTTTGGAAACATAATGCATATAGAATATATATTGAGTATAGTTTACTGTTCTAAACTTTTTACCTAACGTTACTTTGTGAGCACATACTTTATTTTATTATCTTTGGAATTTTGCCATCGTTCAATTAATCATTCTGATATAATTGAGTATTTAGGTTTTTTCTTATTTTTACTGTTATAAGTTATATGGAGAGTATCAACTTTGTACACACAGCTTCCTCCCCACCTCTGGTCCTGTTTTCTTTTGTGTGTCCTGTAGTGGTGCCTGTTGTTGTTTTCCTATTTGGAATGACATTTTTTTTTACCATTATATGTCTAACATTACTGCTAACATATAGGTGAACTACTAAGCAATCTGTTTGGTATACAGCCAGGTTAGAGAAACTTGAGATTCATTACTGGGTTTGAAAGTTGGTTCTCCACCATTTTCTAAGCACTCATAATATCTATAAATATTACAACTTTCCCTTTTCCTTAGATAAACCTCTTATATTCATTTCGTGTCTTATTCCATTAGCTAGAACTTCTAGAACATGAGAAAATCATAGTGATGATGTACACATTCTTATGTTGTCTCAAATTTTACTGGGAAAACTTCTGAAATTTCACCATTAAGTCTGATGGTGACTGTTGGTATAAGATGTAGCATCTTTATCATACAAAGGAAGTATTCTTCTCTTCTTAGTCTACTAATTTTTATAAAATAAGTTATTTAATTTTGTCAATACCTAAACCAAATGGAGATTTGAGAAAAAAAATAGATTTTCTTTTGTGACTTAGACCTAGTCACTGGATTCTTAGCTTAACATAATAGCATGGGGTTATTCTTTTATTATTAGGTTGTATAAAAAGTTAGTTGAAGTTTTATCTTTTTATGTCTAAAAGCCCTCTCCCTTCTATCGGACAAAATTCCTTGCTACAAAGCCTCCCTCCGATTCCTCAGGTTTAGCTAACATTCACTGAAGACTTATCACATTCCAGGCACAGTTTCTAAGCACTTACATGCATCTCTAAACAAACCTAGAAGGCAAATCTTATTGTTATTCTCATTTTATGCTCAAGGAAATGTAAGTACAGAGGAGTCAAACCATTTGTTTAAGTTCACACAGCCAGTGAGTGGCAGAATTAGGACTTGGACCCCAGGCAGCCTGACATTGGAGTGTGCTCTTAGCTACCACAGCCATACCCCCTAGTTGGAATCACAGGTTTATCACCTGCCACCCAGATAGCCTTGGGCAAGTCACTTAAATTCTCTCAGAAACAAAACAGTTTCCTCATCTCTACAGTAAGAATTACAATAGAAACAACAAACCCTACCTAGCAGCACTGGTGTGAAGCTCTCTCTGTCTGGCATGGAATAGACACTCATGAAAATGATAGTTAACATTTCACACTAATTCTTTTATTTACTTAACAGATACTTATTGAATGCATACTCTTTGTCAGACATTATTCTGGGTATTTGGGAAATAACACTGCCATCATGGAAATTCTGTTATAGTATATTCCAAAATTTTTAAGATTATATTTTACAATATTATACTCTACTACAGGCTCTCAATTCATTATCTGCACTTCTGAATTCTGAAATGTTCCAAAAACCCAAGTTAAACTCATTTGGCACTAAAACCTGACCTGAACTGCTGTGAAGTTATTTGTAGACTTTACTTATTCCAGTTAGTGTGACTAGTCTTCAGTCTCACTGCAGAAATGTCACTGAATGTGACTACAAAGGGCTCCCCCAGCCCCCACTGGACACAGTGATGATATTCGAACCATACCGCATTTCTAAAACCCCAAAAGTCTCCAAATCCAAAGCATCTGGTTCCAGAGATTTGGGATAAAAAAGTGTGGTCCTGTATAATTTATGATAATATTGGATTACACTAGAAAAGAATCACATTACATTCTAGTATAATCTAATAGTCTGAGCAATTTGTTCTCTCAGTTAGAAGGCAAGTCCCTTGAAGGCACTGACTTCTTGCTTATCACATCGTCTCCCACAGTAACTCACGTGCTCCCAAGTCCCTGGTGGGTTCTTGATAATCATTCCACTCAAATTAATTCAATCCGAGAGCATCCTCCTTGATCCAAGATATTTCACTTCCCTGAAGGGCTACTTCCCTCAGACAAAAGCATTAACATAGTCATCATTTTCTAACCAACTGTGGGGCAAATGGGCAGGGCAGACCACTGGAAGAGCTGCCCTTGATTTGCATTTCTGTATACCTAGAGATGATTTTCTGCCTCATATCAATGTGTTTGGCCTTAAATATCTGAAAAGTAGTTGTTTTATTAGTAAAATGTTCAAAATATATCAGCACATTTTAACAATTTTACTTCCACCATAAGGTTAACTCAAAGAGCTTTGGCAAAGAGCAGAACCATGGCATTTGCTCAAATGATAAGGAGCTCGGTTCCTCTGAGTCTTCTCTTCAAAGATGGCCCCAAGATGAGATGAGATCCAGCGTTCTGCCCGGCACCAGGCATGAGCCATTAAATCCTATCTTACACTTCAACTACGAGGGCCTTCTCATGTTTCCGGAGCTGTTTCATCTTGTCGATTGCTGGGAGTTTTAGATTAGACTAGGATTTGCTGGCATTGCAGGGGTAGATGCCAAAACTGCCTCAAGCAAGCTCTATAAGCTATGAATAAGAACAACGACTTACATTACTTCCACACATTGTACTTTTCAAAGTAATTCCACATACATGATTTCAGAAGTTTCCCATCAGCTGACTTCCCTGGTCAGCCTTCTGTTGCCATTACACACATGCCTATCTTCAGCACTGATGTACAGGGCAATGATTTTGCAGAATGGAGATGGGGGGCATCTTTGATATTCAGCTAACCCAATGCATCATCTTTGGATTTTTGTAGGTGGTTGTTATCTCTGTCTGAATCTCATGGTGGCAAATGCCAGAAAAGTTATCCTGTGGTTCTAGAATCTGAAGGACACTTCTTTGCTGTGGAGAAGCTCACTTTTCCAAAGGCAGCAATGGCTGCCTTTCAGAGGCAGGCTAGTTTCACCAAGAGAACATAGCTTAGCATACTCCATCTGCAGTGTAGGGTCATGCACAGATGAACACTGAATACTTCTACTGTGATGATTGATAATGATGATGGGGCAAGCAAAGAAAGGTGCCGTGCACAGGGCCAGGTTCTCAATAACTGCTGATTGATGAATGGTGACAGCTGGTAAATGCCACCCTAAAAGATAGCTACTCTTGATGAGATAAGTAGGTTAATCCAACTTCCAGATAAAATGCCTGGGATTGAATTGTGGAAATCTTTCTTAAGGCAAGCACGCCTAGAAGAGTGGGAGGGAATGCTTAAGCAGTGGTTATGGGTTTTCCCTGCCAAAGGAACACCACTTACTCGAGAGAGAAGACTAAGGCCGTGCCCATTACAAGGAATGTAAATTATTGCATGGGTAAGAGGGCCATTCTTTTAGTCTATTTTGCCTATCTTCTACAAAATATAGCTCAAAGTATGAGCTCAATCGGCTACATAATTTGCACTGTCCAGTGCTAAATGAGAGGCCGGCCCCTGTCTCATAAATTATTAAGCATTTCAAAATGTTAACAGCAGAGCATTAAACCAAGAATACGGACCTTCTACAGGGGCTTTGTGTGAAGGCACATGCTCACTGCCATGAGGCTGGCCCTAAGTATGAGCAACGATTCGTACCTAATGCTCTGGTTACCCTTCTTGTTACGTGTAATTGGTGGGCTTTTGGGGTCCCAGAAGCAGGGCTAATAACACGAGCCAGGAAAGTTGAGGTCAGTTGTCATACTGGCTCCACATGAAACATGTTCCTCAAATTAGAAAGAGAAAGTGAGTAGGACAACCCAAGGGGCTCCTAGAATCTCAAGGCTAAGTGTTGAGCTTGATAATCGAGGGGGAAAATGTGGTTAGGGGTTAACTTCATGTGGTGGGATGTAAAGTTGTTCCCTCCTGTGAGCAGAGGCTCAGTGCAGAACTGCTGACACTTCGGGGCTCAGGTCTAATGATCCTGGGAGGCAGGCTCCAGGGCACCTCAGGGACTTCAAGCCTGGAGACCTGTCATCAGCTCAGAATCAATCGGAAACCCGCCTTCCTAAATTTATTTTGACTTAACTTCCTTTATAGGTAGGATAAATACAGGATGCCCAGCTAAATTTGCATTTCAGATAAACAAGAAATATTATTTTGTGTAAGCACTTCCCAAATATTGCATGGGATGGAATTATACTAAAAAAGTCATTTGTTGTTTATCTGAAATCCCAGTATAACTGGGCATCTTGTATTTACTTACTAAATCTGGCAAGCTTCCTGATAGGTTCCCCCTCCATATTTTGTGAAGTTCTGTAAGAAAATGTCAACTTCTGCCAGCTGTGCTAGAATTCCAGGGAGGTGACCGTATAACATCACAGCCAGAAGTGGCCCAGGTGACTGTAGTGAGCTGCCCAAGTGGAAGAGAGACTCAAATGAACCAAGCTGTGCCCATCCTCACCCGGCATTCTCTGCAGTTCTCAACCCTCCCTGCACCTGGAATCACCTGGGGACCTTTGAAAACATTGACATCAAGGTCCTGCCCCCAGAAATCCTTACTTACTTGATCTGGGAGGCAGCCTGGGCAGGTGGAGTTTTAAAAGTTTCCCAGGTGAGAACCATCACCCTAAACCTCAGTGGGCCACCTGATTTGGTTTATGAAGGAAGTCACTATTAAAGCCCCAAGCATATACATCTTCAAAATCCGAGAGTAAGAAATGGATTGGACAGTCACTTTAATATCTACAGGAGTGATAATGTCTTTCCTTTTTTTCCACGTAAAGCACTAAAAGCATGAGGTTAGTCTTATCCAATCCCAGTTGTTCTCAAACGTGGCTGCAGTTAGAATCCCCTGACTCCAGGATGCATCCCCAGATGTTCATATTTACTTAATCTGGTGTGGTCCCAGGCAAAAGCAGTTTTAAAAGCTCTCCAGGTGATTTTAATATGCAGCTTGCGCTAAGGACCACCTCACAGAACAATGGCTCTCAAACGTCAGTGTGCATTGGAGCCACGTGGAGAGCTTTTTAAACATGCAGATTCCTGCCTTGCCCCAACCCAACACCACCACCCTGTGAGGCCCAGGAGTAGGCCCTTTAACAGACTGGTTCTGATGCAGACCACTGTTGGAGAAAAGCGGCTCGGGCTGTGGGCTCCTCCATCACAGGAATCCTCCTCAACCTTGCTTTACCTTCGCAGAGCCTGACATAGAGGTGAGGGGTCCACATGCACTCCACTCTGGGGCTGGAACACTCACTAATATTGCCTTATTGGGGCCAATTCCCCGCATCCTTCCATTGAAGCCAGAACCATGGACGTTAATGTGATATTTTCAACACATGCAAAAACAATAGCTCGTCACATGACATAGCTGGGCCCTCACTGCTTCTACATCTCCCCCTTCCATGTATGTCCACCCAGGTTGCCCCTCACCTCCATCATTGACACATTTCACCTATCCCTCCAGGGCTGGCAGAAATGCCAGCTTCCCCGGGAATCCTTCTGTTGAGCTCCACAAGGCAGGAAGTCGTGTCTTTTTGTTCATGGCACTCCCACGGTTCTCTAAACCTCTTGAATGACACCTGTCTTATTCTACCTTGCTATATTTGTTTTGTAAACTTAAAATTCTCTGTGAGATTAGAAACCTGTTGACGGTATGTCTCATATCTCTGTATCCCTTTAAAATGCCCAGCATCATTGTGTGAATGTCAAATGCTTGTGTACCGAATTAAATTGTGATTGTTAACATAGCATCTCAGCCCATAACTAAGAATCTATGAAACCCACCATGTTTTAAGTTAGAGGGGGAGCAACAGAGGTAAGGAGAGAAGACAGGAGCACCAAGCTTCATAGGATTCACGTTCTGAATTTCAGCATGAAAGGAAAAGGCTAGCGACTATCTGTATTTCGAAAACAACCATGTTTTCTGGACATAGCAACGAATGCAATTTCTGAATCTTTTGGAGTTGATTTGGGCCTTAGTATGAAGAATAATTTACAAGTTTTGTTTCCTGTCTGAGATAAAATATCTTGCTTTCTTAGAGGTTTATTTTACTTCGAGTCTAGGACCTACACCGATACTCCCATTCTCAAAGAAGAGAGAACTGTGAGACTCGCTTAAGTTTATGTCCATCCCGTGAGCACCCGTGCTAACCACACCTTCTGTGGGTCTAGTATCCGTCACCTGGCCTGGGCCCTAATGTCTCTTCTTTTCCCTCCCAGTTGTAGGAAGCCCTCCAGGAGTGGTTAAGAGTATAGATTCTGCCAATAGAGGCCTTGATTGAATTCTGGCTGTGACACTTACTAGCTCTATGACATCCTGTGAGTCAGGGAGCCTCCCTGGGCCTCAGCTTCCATCTCTGACAAGTGGGGATAATAGTCATATTTACTATTAGTGGTGTCTACTGCAACTGCCCTACCTCATGGGAGTGCTATGAGGGTTACAGGAGTGGGTGCATGCACACTTAGTACCGCCTGTGCATGTAAGGGCCTCTCCTGGGGAACCTCCAACATATAACAGCCCTGGGAGACTAGACACATCACTCTTTCTTCTTGTCAGTGAATACACACGCACACACACACACATTCAGCCACTGGTAGACATGAATACAAAACAGCATATAAACGCTAAACAAAGATCAGGGAAAAAATTTTTTTTAATTCAATGCTAACGGGTGCTAGGAGACGGGCATTTTATATACTTCTGATACGACTGCAAATTAGCCAATATTTCTGGAAAGTAAACTAGCAACATATTATAAAGTTCTTAAAAATATTAAACCTCATGACCAGGAAATTGTATGTCTGGAAATCATTCCTAAGGGGGAAAAAAATAGAGATATGGACTATGGTTTATGCTCAAAGATGCCCATTACAGTGTTATTTTTAATAAATTGGAAATTATTTAAATGCTCAATACTAGGAAATGATTAAATACATTATGGTTTATTCACAGGATGAAATACTATGAAGCCATGAGAAAACTTTATTTATGAGAAATGTTAATTCCTTGAAGAAATCTTTTTAACATACTGTTCAGTACATATAACAGGAAATAAAAAATATTTACATACAATATTTTTTCAGGCATGTAACAATTATATGTATAAAAATGTATTGAGAAAAAAAATATTTCTGGATGGCAGGATTATAGAAAATTTTACTTCTTTCTTTGTAATTTATATATTTTTTAAAAGCACCATGCCAGTATAATTTTAAAAATCTCTTGGGAAAGGAAGTAAACACAATTTGGATATCAGAATTAGTTCATTATGATTGTAGAGTAATTTCAAAAACATTTTTTATAATATTGAGGAAAGCTATAGAGATTAAACTCCTACATGAAATAGGGTGTGAGCATATTTGCGTGATAACGTACCTTATTTATAACATATTCTTTCTCTCTTGTAGGCTGAGAACAGTTCAAAGAAAGATGAAAACAAAACAACACACACACAAAAACCCCATTATGCCGCTCAGTGCAGCATGACAGGGAGAAAGGGAAGGAGCACGGAGCCCCCAACTCGTGCCAGCTTCCAAGAGCTACTTACTTAGGGATTGTTTCCATCACACTTCTAATGATCATCATCAACATTTAAACATTCATAAAGACTCCATAAAATCCTGCCTGGGTTTAGATGAAATGACAATGTGTCTGACCTTCCAGGTACAGGACAGTGGACACAGAGTGTGAAGTTACTGAGCACCGGAGGGACAGGGTGAGGCTTGAGCCTAGAGAGAGTGAGAGGCAGCGCAGGAGGGGTTGGGAAAGTGGGAAAGACCAGATGATGACAGGGTCTGAATGGCACACAGCATCTCCTGTTGCCAGAGCCACTGTGAGTTTCTGTATTCAGTATCATTCTACACGAACCCCTTAATGTCTTAAATCTAACTGCAAGCGGGCTGGGTGAGGAGGTCCACTGTAGGGTGGGTGTTCCCTAAACCACTCCTATTCTGGAGCAGTGACAGCCATGGAGCAGCTTTGCCCCCAGATGTTTTTGATGGCATATTCCCAAGAATTACTAGTGTTTCCCCTTCTGATTAGAAACAAAACACACTCCAATGCAGTGGGAAGAAAAAAAACTACGCTTGCTATCTCTTGTGGAGAGGCAGTGGCCATCCAGGAGCTCTCAAAAGAAAAGAAAAATACGGGGCTTAGTGAAGAGGATTAAACTACCCCATCCATCAAAGGCAAAGAAAAGCCTCATAAATCCACGAACAATCCCCGAAGGCATCTGAGGGACCCCACCATCCATCTTGGAATGTCCTAGAGGAGTGTGTGCGGGTCTTTGGGATGTGCCCTCCATCACGGTTTCCTCTCACACTCACTCCAGAGCCCAGTAACCAGACGACGCACCAATGGGTGATACATCTCCTCCAGTGAGGCCCACAGAAAGAATGTTTAACAAATCAGACCCCGAGAACTTGAAAACAAAATTGGTTTAGTTGTTCCATTTAGAGGAAATGAAGCCATTCTAAACTGTTGGGTAGCATGGCTTAGGGCAGACATCACGTCTGGGAGTCCACAGTGTGAACTTGCCATCAGATGAGCTTTGTTTGACTATTACATTGCTAAAATAAAAAACACGTCTATACGTGATCTGTCAATATTTTAAAATCAGGAAATTTCATATAAAAATACTGATTTCTGAAATGAAAAGACAATCCTACAGAATGGTCCACATTTCTGTCAGCAGAAAGGAAGAAGGGACCCCCTGCAGGCAGGACATGCACGGCCCCGGGAGCCCACTGCACTGATGTGCTGTCTATTAGCCTGGCCCCTACAACACGTATTGAGTTTGCGATCCCTGAATCACAGATCACACTAGTCAATATGATAATTAAATATCTCACTCTTCTCCAGCTTGTAGGAGAGATTGACAGATATTTCTTTCTTCCCTTTCTTTGAACTTTACTAGCAAGAAAAAAGAAATCAAACAATAAAGGAATTTCATTTCAATTTTTTTTAAAGAAACAAAAATCATATTGAGTTAGAGACAAGGGGGATAATTCTACTTTTTTGGGTACTAATGAGTCCATTTGAGTTCTCTTTGGAATGCATAAGAGAATCTGTCTGTTTGGAGGGGTGGGGTGGAAGGTGGGAGGTTTGTCTTATTCTCTAGAAAATCTTCCCCTGAAGCCTGAACCTCCCTAACGACAGAATTAGGGAGAAGAGCAGACTATGGAAATGTAAAATTTCCCTGTCATGAGAATAAATCCTAAAAGATAAATTTTTAGCTTCAATGTAGAATGAAGTTATAGCTCTTTGACAAATGATGTTCTGTGTTGTCATGACAACTGGGCCTGTTAGAGGTGTGCATAAAGGGGTCTGCCCATAAATCAGAACGTTTTAGGAAGGGGTTAAAACAAACATTTCTAGATGATTCCCAAGATATAGTGTCAAAAGTGTAATTATAGACATTTGTATCAGCCTGCCATAAAGCACGACAACTCCAATTTTACAAAATGTTAATTAAAAAAATCTATTAAACTCATGTCCCTCTGAGAGAAATTAATATCGCACCTAAGGTTGGGAGTCAACATGACTCAGAGGCTGTGAAAATTGGATGGCAAAGTCAGAAAGGGAGGCTTAAAAGCAGACTAACCCATAAGCAGTTTAGTTAAGAGTTTGGGCTAGGTTCTGACCCTCAAGAGAAAAAACGCTGAGGGCCAGATGACAATGCCTAGAGCCTTTCTGGGAACTTGAGAGAACACGAAAAGCTGATAGAGGGAGGTTAGTTCACCTGAAAATACAGGGGCGAAGCACAGAAGAATCATCCAATCCAGGAGGACATAGACAAAAAGCAGTAACCATTAGCAACTTCCCATGAGGTCAGGCAAAATGAGAATTAGTTTAAAATCAGACATTGGAAAATTGCTTCTTAAGGTCAAGGTCATAAGAGTTCACTCCAAGGGTCATAAATTGGCAGCCTACAGAGCCAAATTGAGTCCAGAGACAAGTTCTGTCTGGCTTGTACAGCAGTCTTTTAAAAATGTACAGTGTTTGCCAACATTTAAAAATCAGGAGACTGCAGAGAAAATTCTGGCTTCTTCTCTTTAAAAAGAAGATGACTTGGCAGCAGTAGGCCTGGATTCCCATGTGGCAATGAAGCTGGGTCCACAGAACAGAAGCTGCTTGAGGACAAGGGGTTTGCTGTGTTCCACCCTGTGGCCTCAGCTCCAAGAACAGTGCGGGACACGCAGAAGGTACTCAGTAAATGTGTGAATGAATGGATGAGCAGCAGCTGCCCTCTTTAAATAAGGCATGCACTCTCTTGGGGGCTCCCTGCCCAGACTGTTACCTGCCTGGCTGTAAAAGCATTTCAGCTTTCCACTTTACTCTGTACTGTAAATGTTTCTTTAGTTGGGACATCACGTTGCCCCTTGACGTGAATTCCCCATAGAACCCACTCTACTGGCCACATATGCAGGCCATTGAAGTAAAATGATAATGCAGTCATATTCTATAAGGCTTTTTAAGAATAGTCCAAAAAATGAGTATCCTTTAAAGGTTTGGCATCATCGTTCATCCTGCAGGCAGAAACCTGTATAAAAGTACTTGCCAAAGCCTCTTCTGGTGCCTGAACAGAGCAAGTACTTCTGACAGGCTTCAGATCTGATCGCTTGTTTATTTCTTCAACAAACGCTGAGCCTCTTCTAAGTGCTAGGATGACTAAGGGCCAGGTGATATGTCTTTTTCACCTTGATGGCAGATATTGAAATTTTTATTAAATGAATGAATGAGTAAGGGAAATTACTATAGGCAAAAACTATATTATGAATCTACTATGTGACAGATATACACATTCTTAACTAATCCTCACAACCTATGTGTTATTATCCCTATTATTATTTTTATCCCTATTTTATAGAAAAGAAAACTGAGACTTAGAGAGGTTAAGGAATAGGTCCACAGCATGGGCCAAATGGGGATTTGAACTTAGATCTGCTGGTCATCCACACCATGTGCATTCCATTATGCTACCAACCTCTCAGCTAAACTCTGTTCTCAAGTGGAGGGGGTGTAATAGTGGCCTCCAAAAAAGTATGTCCAATTCTAACCCCTGAACCTGTGAAAGTGATCTTATTTGGAAAAAAAGAGTCTTTGCAGATGTAATTAAGGATCTTGAGATGAGATCGTCCAGGATTTAGAGTGGGCCCTAAATCCAATGACAATTATTCTTAAAGGGGGAGGAGAGGACAGAGAAACACAGAAGAAGGTGATGTGAAGGCAGAGGCAGAGATTGGAGTGGTTGTTTAAAAGCCAAGGAACACCAAGGATTGCCAGCAGCCACCAGAAGCTGGGAGAGAGGCATGGAACGGACTTTCCTTCAGACCTTCCAGAAGGAACCAACCCCGCCAACACCTCAAATTCAGACTTCTGGCTTCCACGACTGTGAAGGGATAAATTTCTGTTGTTTTAAGTCACTGAGTTTGTGGTAATTTGTTCCAGCAGTCCTAGGAAACTAACACATCAAAATATTCCTGATCCACATAACAATGAAGTTCTCAGAAAACTTAGCCTGTTCATAGGGAGGATTAGGCTGCATTCAGGATCCTAGAACCTCACGGATCTTCTTTATCTCAGAGGCTCCCTATTTCTCATCAAGCTTTTAGCCTGACCTCCCACACAGCTTTATCCAGAAACATTCTGACATCTTGCAAGAGTGAACTCAACTGAGAATTACGTATACTTCATTTGCTTCTTTGAAGGCACAGTGAGTACCTATAACAGAAATGGCATGTGGTCCAGTGCTTTGGAATAATTCAATGTAATGCAGCAGTAGAGGACCCAGGCTCTCCTCACTACACAAGCAACTACGGCACAATACTCATATGGGAATATAGGAAAGAATGTGTCATTTCTGTATAGGCAATTCTGTGCAAACTTCTGGGGGAAGGTGAGAATTAAGCTGGGCCTTGAAGAGAGACAATGGTAATGATAATGATCATGACAACGCTGTCATTTGTTGAGAACCTATAACATGTCAGATGCTGTCCTACCGACTTGCTGTACTTTTCCCATTTAATTGTCCCAGTCACCCCACAAGGTAGATATTTGCTATCCTTGTTTCTTCATTTTCCTGAGGAGGAATCTGGGACTTGGAGAATTAAGTGCCAGGTCCAAGGTCACCCAATCAGTAAGGGACAGGACTCTGACAGATGAATGTGCAAGGTGGTGGGAAGAAGATGGTCTCAGGTGGAGTGAGCCACTTGAAGAAGAGGAACAGAGGTGGTGGATGGGGAAGCCATAGCCAAAAAGATGGGCTGGAGGGAGAATGTTCTGGAGTTTGAATGTCCTTTTGAGGAGCTTGGACTTAATCTACTTAGCTGTGTGAGTTGCCAGAGGTGTGTGAATGCTGACTAGTCCGTATTTTGGGAGGGAAATGTTGGACTCGGGGGTGGAAGCATGGTGAGAAGGGGGCAAGAGGATCAGTCTGCCCCTCTCAACTGTGGAGGGCCTGAAGGAAGGCAGAGGTGGCGGGAGTGGGAAAAACAGGGCAGGTTTGAAAGATATCAGGGAGCAAAATGTGGCTGGATTCCAGGAAGGCATTCCAGAGGTGAGGGCGAGGAAGCTGTCTCGGCTAACCCCGAGGTTTGGAAGGATGAGCAAGGCGTTAACCACAGCAGAGGGCACAGGGCAAGGGCTGTGTGGGCAGATGTCATAGATTCAGTCCAAAAAAATATCTGATCTTTTTTGCCTCCAGGACCCGCAAACTCCAGAGATGCCCAGTTAGCAGACGGTGCTACAGCTTCTGCCTCCTCCCCCTACCTCTGATGGATTTCCCTCCAGGGGAACTGGTTGGAGTTTAGAGGGTGTATCTTTAAGTTAAATATATAAGGGGTTTTAAACTCTCCAAAGGAAACAGTACACTCTAGATCTGAATCCTGCAAGATGTGTAAACAACTGGCCTATTTCCCCGAAAGGTCCACCTCACCAGCATCAGGGCAGCCATGTCTGATAGCCCAGAACTCAGCACCAGGGTACAGAGCACCCCAAACACTGCCTGCAACTCAGATATGAAATCGCCAAACTTAGTGAAGAGAACTTAGAGCTGGGAGCGCTGCAGGCTCGCGGGATCCCACTTAGGACTGTCTAGTTAATTGGCCTCCCTCAATCCAAATCTAAAAGCAATGAGCAGAGTGCCTTCCTAGCTCCCATCAACCTGCCCCTGCCTTCTCCAAAGAGCCACGAAGTCCTCTCTCCATGCAATCCTAGCGGAAAGACGGGCTAGGAGTCTTGGGCCCACATACGAAGTAGTCGGGGCTAAGCTAATCAGAACCCTGCACACTGATCTCATTGAGAAGCAGCTGGGAAGAGTGTCAACAAGCACTGGACTGGCCTGGAGTCAGGAGATCGGGGTTTGAATTCTGACTTGACCTGTGGTTCTTATTACCTGTGAACTTGGGACAGTCACAGATCTTGGGGTGGGCCGTGCTGGGGCCCAATGGGTCCATTGTTGCTGCTGTTGTGTGCCCAGCCCATGCAGCAGCCAGCACCTGTGTTTCTTTTCTGGATGACTGCCCTGAGCTACCAGAGCCCACTTTGCCTGTTGCGACCCTCAGCCAATGATTGGTGGGTGCATGAATATGAGCCCAACTTCCAACTCTCTGAGGGGTAACCCACACTTGGGAGTTCCTCCTCCATGAGGCTTTGCCTGAAACCATTCTCCTGCTTATCACCCCTTCCCTGTCCTGCTTCCTCCACTCTCTGACCCAGGCTGCCCTGGAGCATGCCCTTAATAAATCACTCATATGTGAATCCTCATCTCAGTGTCGGCTTCTAGGAAGCCTTACCAAAGACCAGGATCTGCTCAAGGCTGTGGTGGAAGAACCATATCTTAAAAGCAATGAGCAGAATATCTAGCCCGAGGGTCACAACAGGCAAAATGTGGCATAAAGACATGTTTTGTTTGGCTCACAGAGACTTTAAAAAATGTTAAGGGCCTTGCCAACATTTAAAAACTGGGAAATTTCACACAAAAACCTGGATCTCGCCTTGTCTTGAAAAATCAAAACATTGAGCTGCGGGGCCAGTCCCACCAACCCACCATTCAGTCTCATGACCCATCCGGTCTCTGTGGTAATTGGAGATGGCAACCTATGGTCTAGCACATAGAAAGTACTCAATAAAGTCTGCCAAATCCAAATAAGCCTTCATTTTTCTTGAAAACAATTCAACTGGAGGGCTGCTGGAGCTTAGGGGTGAATAATTGTGTAAGAGGATGCATTGTTCTGTTCCACTCCAGCTCTTTCCTCATGCCTGGTGAGGTATTGATGTACACTTCCATGAACACTCTTCCGAAAGAAGAAGAATCAATAATAAGAGCTGCCATGATAGGAAATTTGGTTGACAGGGAACACAAAACGAAATGAAATAAAATCACTTGTGGTTTTAGTATGCAGGCGAGAAAAACAAAAACAGGTCTTAGTTTCAGATGGCGTTTCGTGTTGCCATAAATAAAAGGATGGCTACAGCTCAAAATGACATTTTAAACATTTCAAAATGTTGATTTGCCCAGTCTGTGTACTTCTCTCTTTTGTAAAGAATGATTATAGTTGAAGCCCTTTAAACCAATGTAACTAGTAGTAAGTCACTTAAGGAAGCAGAGGTTTCCTTAATCAGTGGAACCCAACCATGCAACCAAGAGTGTTCAGGTCAGTATATTTTACAGAAAAATGAAGAGCAGTGTTAGCCGGTATATAGGTTAAGTGGAGGTCAGATAAGGCAGCTTCTGTTGTCTGGAGGCACCTTGCAGATCTCTAACTTCAGGAAGCATAATTGACAAAAGGCCCCAGCTACACCCTGAAATCCTTCTCTGCTCTGAAATCCATCCCCTCATTTGCACATAGTCCACGCTCCCCATGGACTGCTCCAGAACCAATGTCTGAGTGTGGCAGGAATAGGCAGACCCATCCTGGGAGACAAGAAATTCCTCCAATGACCAGCTTTGGCTCAAAGACTCCCCAGCAGCCTGGCCCATACTTCCATGGAGTGAATGGCAGTCTAGGATGCTTGACCTCACCTGCCCTCCCTCTCTAGTTCACCAAGGTCCTACTTGTACTGCAGAACGATGCTCCTGCAGGCTTCTCCAGCTCCTTCTCCATTTTCTCTCACACAAGAGTTTCTCTTGATTAAAACCCTTGCAGCTTTAATCCCATCTTGGCATCTGCTTCTCAGAGGACACATTCTGCATTTGAAAATTCCTACTGCCTATGTTCTGCCAAATCTGTGGAGTCTACCCAATGATGGGAGGCTCCAAGTTCTGTGTGGTTGCATGAATCCAAAGGAGAAAGTACTAACAAAGAGAACTTAAAATGAGTGGGTTTAAGAAATTCAGTATGGAGTTAAGAGAAATAGAAAAAGAAAAAGGAAGAGGAGGAGGTGGGAGACGAGGGAGAAGGAGGAAGAGACAACTTCTCAGTAGTTCTTCCATTTTGACAATTTACTGCTAAGAAAATGGGCAAGGAGATCCCCTGAAACACAACCCAGTCACACTTCTAGGAAGAACTCTCCAAGACTTTCTGGGTTACCTGTCTTGCTCCGGAATCCCAACTGTAAAATTGTCATTTGGGGATGAGATACACAGTTCCATAGAGGACTGCTGGCCAAGAAATCCTTTGTGACCACAATGAAGACCACAAGGTTATCATTCTCAACACCCCAAACCTCAACATTTCTGATTGTCATTTTGTGGAAAGGCAAAAAAGGGGAAGTACACTGCCTATGTGAAATATGTCAAATGTGCCTCATAGCCAAGACAAGAAAGAACACAATAATACACACACACACACACACACACACACACACACACACACACTCTTACTCTGCTAAGAGGGTTCATGTTAAAAGGAAGCTTCAGGCTGGTTATTTCATAATTCATAGCAAAATAGAAAAGAGACACAAAATCAGCAGCATCGTTTATAAGCCCTGGAAAATAGAAGTTTCCAAGCTGTCATAAATAAGGATGGAAGCATTTGCCAAGTCAGAAATTTTGCCAAGTTTGAAATCCACTCAATCTTTACATCTTGGAGCTCAGAACGGAACACCAACCTTTTGGGATTTGTAATCATTTCTTCTCAGTAAAACTTCTTGCTATTTATAAAGAAGTAAAAACAAAATGCAAAAATATAATATGGAAAGTTTTTTAAAGGAGCTGGAACATTAAAGCACGGTGAGCCCTGTGGAGGTGAGATTGGTGTAAACGGTGTGTGGACTGGGAGTGAATTTCCATTTAGTCAAGCTGGGCTGAACGGATGCAATACTCCTGTTCCACGTGTGTGTGTGTGAATTATTGTGTCTTTCCTTGCTGATGCCTCTCTCTCATACACACACACACACACAATCTCTCTCCTATGCACATATTCTACCCAACCAACTGTAAATGTTTAATGTGTGAAAATTAAAGAAAGGATAAAGCATTTTTGTGTGTGTTTGTGTAGATGGAAAGGGAAGTAGAAGAAAAGAAGAGGGGAAAAAATACTAAAAAGGAAAGAAAAAAAGAGAAAATAGGTACCAAGGGCAGGGATACTATTCGCCAGTTTACACTGAGTCAGGAAGAACTACAACCCTCAAATGCAGAGTGGAGGTCTGAAGGCTCTCTCAGCTGGCAGCCGTGGGGTCCCCCAGGAGGCAAAGGGGGAGCGCAGACCTCAAAGAAGCAGGGCCAGAAGCATGGCTTCCACAGGCAGCCCGGTAGGATCTGTGTGACCTTGGACTTAACTTTCTAAGCCTTTGTTTTTTCATTTGCGATGTACAGACAAGAACAGTATCGACATTACAGATATTCCCATTGCCCACAGCGCACTGGGCCAAAGGTGGCATCTGCTTTGTTTATTGTGGTATACCCCAGTGCCTGGCCTACTGTCTGACCTATAATTGACACTTAATAAATATTTACTGGATTTTGAATAGACTTGGTGCAAGGTAAAACAGGAACATGTATCAAAGAATTTGGTATATACCTCAGTTGGGGTCATGTCAAGGAAAAAGAATTCACCCCAAATGGTTTAAATGAAGAGATGTAGGGACAATGCAGAGAGGTATGAGCAGGTTGAAGGGACAAATAAGAAATGGTAAGGCATGGGAGACTGACCACAGAGGGAAGGCTTCCCCACCTCTAGGGTTGAAGGACAGACGGCAGGACTGCAGATGTGGGATGAGCCCTGTCGGGGATGAACCTCCATGCGTAGGACAGGGCAGACATATCCTGACCCCTCTCCTCCACCGGACACCTGCCAGCCACCCCGCTGGTCAGACACACCGAGAAGCCAGCACACTACCAGCACTGGAGTAAGATACAGCCTGCAATTCAACAGTGTTTAGTGAAGGAGGGCAATGGAGAGGTAATTGGCTTCCCTCAATCCAAATCCTAAGTGAATGCAGAGAGAAAAATCTGTCAGGGGAGTAATCTTCGCAAAGCCTGAAGCAACCCAATAGGCTATATCTCAGTTCACGTAAAAACCTAGAACTCCCCCAAAAGGTAAAACAGTGCTGGCGACTCTGTACTTCCAACCCCGGCCCCAGGGTCTTTAGTGAAATTCCATGAACTTACCTGAAGCTGAATTCTAACCCTTAAAGCAAACAGCTATGGCCTACATTTTTATTTAGGAATTCGGCATGACTAATTACTGTATGACGAAAATTATTAAAAAGAGATGGAAGGGTGGCAAATAAAAACAGAAGAGGCTTTTTCTTTCCTCCTGGGAATCACAACAAAAATTTTAAAAGAAGAGAGAAAGGGAGAGAACTTACTGTTCATTAGTTTATGGTCGGGCAAAGACTTTAATTCAGGAAACACAGTCCTCGGGCTCTTGTGTTGTGTGAGAGGGGACTTGATCAAATGACTGGAAAATTAGCATGTGCCTTTGGCGGTCTCCTTCTGTCACTGGCTGCCAGACGGGACATTCAGGGACAGGAGTGTCGACGTGACCGAGCTGCTCAGATGCTGCTCTGTCTCCTTGTGTTTCAGAGGCAAGGAGCAGCTCAGGCATTTTCCACCACCTTGTTCCAACGTCTGGATCCTTTCCATGGAGGTGGCAGAAAGTGTCTTCAGATGTCTCTTCCCACCACGCCCCTCCCACCCCCACCCTCACCGCCACTCATCCGAGAGTCAGGACTGCTCCAAATGAACGGGAAGTCCTCAAGTTTAAGAGTGACAAGAAAATTCACTTTAGAACAATCAAAAACAGCAAATCCATCTTCAGTTACAATGGACAAAGCAAACACGCTCTGGGTTTTCATTAGCTAATTAGCACTAAATACATACTGGATGCAACTTCTCAGTTTCATAAAGTAAAAGCGTGTGCCAATTTCACTACTGTGCCAGGCACTTGCAAGTCAGGATTTGCAAGGGCTTGGTGAGTGGCTTACAGGGACAGAGGGCGGCTCCCCAGTGACTTCAGTTAACCTTACAGTTCTGCTTTTCCACGACAATAGTTTCTGCTCAACCACTAGTGTGGATAGGCGCCACTGCTGGGCATCTGCACAGCCCTGAGGGAGCCCTAGGCAGCTCGCTGGCCTCACCCCAGTCCGGGCCCTGCTCAAGAGTCCAGCCCATACAGGGTAGCCCCTCAATCACTGTTCCTCAGTTTCCTAACCTTTAAAATGGGAGGAATATTATCCCTGGCCTCCTAGGGTTGTAGGGAGGATCATAAATGAATTAATACATGAATGAATCAATACATTAGTATATGCTTTAATACTTAAAACAGTGCTGGGTACATAGTGAGAAATCAATACCCATTAACTATCACTACCTCTTAGATCCTGTGGTAGATCTTGCTTTAAAATGTGTTAGAACAGGAGGTAACAACAGTAAAAATACCTCAAATTAAGTGCCGGGAAAACTTCAATGCCACTTATTTAAAATGATTTAACAATAAAAGCCCAAATCACAAAATATTTTTAAAGAAATGAAATTTTCTTACTTCAGACATGAAGTAACTCCAACTAGGCCAATCATGTATTGCCTCCTAGAGCTGTTAGAAGAAGCTAGCTGAGGAAGCAGAAAAGAATAATCTAGCTCTTTGTAACTCATTGCCTGTGAACACTTGTTTCCAAGGCTTGAAGGAACTTGAAGCAAGTCTTTTCTTTCAAACAATCTCTCAGCCAATTTGTTTGTCATTTTTATTCTTAGCCAAGGACTTTCAAACGGATCATTCAAAAGTTAAAGTTAGTGTAGACCCCATTCAAGTGATCAAAAATTCTAAACTAAAAAAGTGAGAACAAAAGAGGCAGACCATACTTGAGATATGACCTTCAAGCCTTTCTCTTCCAGAATCCTCAAACTACAGAGCGTCATTCAAACTCACTGAGTTATCATAATACAGGCCCAAACAAACTGTATCCTCTTATTTTATCAAAATCAAATCTGAGGAAGAATCCATGTGCAAGAATTGCCTGGGCAGAGAGACGGATCTAGGAGCGAAATCACGATAACTCCTGAGAAAGCCCCAAGTGGCCTTCATGACTTGGACCTCATGCAGAATGACCCAGAGAGTGAAGCCCTTTCCTTTGGACTCCATGATTTGCACACACTCAATAGCCATGTGACCAATATGTGCAAGTGAGTTTGTGATTTACTGTGGCACAGCCAAGCACACTGCAAAGCCAAGTCCCTCAAAGTGTTTTATTTGTTTTTTTGGTGAGGAAGATTGGCCCTGAGCTAACATCTGTGCCAATCTTCCTCTATTTTGTATGTGGGATGCTACTACAGCATGGCTTGATGAGCAGTGTGTAGGTCAGTGCCTGGGATCCAAACCCACGAACCCCGGGCTGCCAAGCAGAGCACATGAACTTAACCACAATGCCACAGGGCCGGCCCCCAAAGCGTTTTTATTAGTGATGCCGAGTGCCCCCCCCACCCCATGCACCATCTCATGTAACTCCTAGAAGAGCCCTGTGGGGAGGCTCTGTTACCATTATCATCATCTCACTTTGCAAATGAGAAAACTTAGGGATGGAGTGGTAAAATGGCTTTCCTGAGGTCAGCTAGCTTGTGAGGATAGCTGGGATTCACACCTGAATATTCTGAGTCCAGTGCCCACCACCTCAAATTATTATACAACCTCCAAATGGCAGATGAAACCTGTTCTCAGCTCAGCAAATTTAGAAGGGGTTAGAAAAAGCACAAGTCACCAGCACTAAACAGGCTCTGAGAAGGGGGCTGGCCTACTTGGCTTGATGAGACATCAGGTCACGTTGGATGAGTTTTTCCAATCGCTAAGTCTTTGATTGGGAGCAAAACCCTTTCAAGGTTACCAGAGGGTGAAAGCAGGCTCAAATGAATCAGAACTGGGGTCCGAACAAACCTTGCTTATAGGTCCTACCCTAAAAGGGAAAAATGAGAAAGGGACAGTGTGGCCAGCCAGGGTATGGAGACAAAAGGGACGGGAAGTATGGGCACCATTTTAACAGGTACGGTTCCACGGTATCTTATCTCCATGTCCACTTGTCTTCCTCTCTCTCTCCCTTACATGAAAGCACAAGTCATCATGTTCATCTGACTACAAAGTCACTTAGAATGGAGGGACAGGGCACCACGTGTACCCTCTTGCTGGGACCTGGGTCATTCCAAGTTTTTAAATTACCTAAGGACTTTTCCACAGGATGTATTTTATTATTATTTTTTAATTTCCTCAAACTTTTTGTATGTTTTTTAGGATTGCCTTTTATCCAATGAAAATATATCAATGAATGTATAATTCACATTGATGGAAATTTTAAAAATCTTTTTTGGACGGGAGATTTATTCCAGAATCTGTTGTAGGTTTGGGACTCCCCCCAAACTCTCAGTGACATTTCTCATGCTCTTTCTTTAACACCTTTAGTCTTGAACACCACCAGGGACACACGGGGTGATGGGATGTATTTTAGGAAGTGGGGGAGCATACAAGGCCCTACAGAGAATGCAAGACACATGGAGATGAATTATAAAACTTTATTGGCTTGTTAAAAAAATGAGTGAATTCAGCAAGTACACTTATGGTCTATCCACATTGTTAAAACAAGACTTAAAAATAAAATAAAAAATGATTATCCATTATTTACAGGAAAAGTGGAAAAAAAAGACTTTAAAACCTGGAACATAATGGGGAAAAAACAGGGCATGAGAATGATTCACAGACTGCCTATGGATTACAGCAAATGGATTTGAACATGAAATGAGTGAAACCCCAAGGATTTCTCTTTCTCTGGAATCTCTTGCTATTTTTTTCTTTTCAGCTTTATTGAGGTGTAATTAACAAATAAAATTATAAGATATTATAGTGTATAATGTGATGATTTGATATACCTATCCATTGTAAATAGAATATCTTATTTTATATTTGTTTATGCTCCATTCAAAAATGGACCATCTTAAAATAAAGGTGATGGAAAAATCTCTGTTGGGTGCTCACTGAGGACCATCCCAAGGCTCCACTGCAGGATTCGCCTGAATTAAACTCAGAGTGATCTCACTACCCAAACCAGACAGCTGGGAGGGTCCCTTGTCCCTGAAGACCAAAACAAGGAAATGGGCTGGCTTGAGTGGAAAGCCGCCTGTGACAGCTGTTTTCATGTCACTTTCTGGGTTGGGAATTCTGTTAATTTAATTCAGTCTGGCAGCACCCCGCAGAAAATTACATTCATGCCCTGTCCAGGAGAGTCCTTAATCTTCCCGGGTGCCCTTGAATAAACTCGATGTGGTCTGCAGGCGCCGCAGGTGTGTGAAGTGCACACAGCAGAACACACTTAATAGAATGGCTGCTTCTGCCTCATTTCCTGGGAGTCCAGCCTGCTGAGTGGCACAGCCCCGGGGCCTCCACTGACCTCGACTAGACGGGAACGGCACAGACCCACATGGCTGGGTGCAGCAGCCCTGTGAACGCCCTGGGTTATATGCAATCTCTTCTCTTCGGTTGCTCTCCCTCTGCATCTAGAGTCTGGACAAAACAAGATGAAACGAGTGTCTCCTGCTGTGTGAGGAAACTAGGGGAAAACCAAGGGAGGAATTGTGGACAGAAGGTGCTGGAGCAGGGACAGCGGAACCCAGTCACTCCCTGATGGACAGAGAGAAGGGTCAGCACAGGTCCTCTCTCATCCTATGATTCCATTTCACAATGAAAAAAAGTTGTGTGCAAAGCAACCAAAAAAGCAAATAAAAGTAAACTCTCACTTTATCTTGGAGTCGAGTTAGAATGCTGGAGAGAGGGAGGAAAAAGTTCAGGGATTTTAAGAGAATAAAGAGAAAAGAAAGAGGAGAGAGAAAGCAGGGGCACCTCCCTTGCTCACACCTCACACCTGCCCGGAACTGAGTTCCTGCCCTGCTCCCTGAGCCACTGGCTCCTCAAACTGCTGCTCTGAGAGGTGCTTCAGGCCCTAAGGGCTCTGGTGTAATTCAGGATCCACTGAAGGGTTCAGAGCCAAAAGAAAACTCCCTCTGTGCTCTGGGTTGCGGGACGGGGCTGGGGTTATTTATTCTCATCTCTACTCCCTACTTTTAGAAAGAACACTCAATGGGTTGAAAATGAAATTGGTCCCTGCTGGAGACCAGGAGTGAAAGCCTGCATCGGCTGTCTCCCAAGTATGTGGGGATTCACTCTTCCTGTTGAGAGATGGACTTTCTTCGGCTTCAGACTGATGTCTCATGTGATGCCAGGGGGAGTTTCTTAGTCTACCTCAGCTGCCTTGGAGGGTCTCAGTGGGACCTGACTCAAGATACAGGGCCTGAGCCACACCTCTTGAAGATGACACACCTGTTTTCCATTTACCAATGGCCACACAGTCATATTAAGGGCACCTATGGAAAGGTCCCATCTGAAGCCAGTTGCACCTGAGCGGGCCAGGAGACATGGACCCTGGCGGAAAGAAAGTCGCGTCAGACAAAACAGGAGGAAGGACTCACTAGGTTGCCTCTGGCCACATGCAAGTGGGGCCAATCTGGGGGTGGAGGGAAAACTACTGCAAAAGAGCTCTCAGGCAGGGAGAGAGCAGCGATGGTGAGTGAAGATGGTGAGTGACATGCTGCAGATCACTGGGGGCTAAACGCAAGGGCCATTAAGCTCCCAAGGGCTATGTCAGGAGGTACATTTGCAAAGGAAAGACAGGATACAGTGGGAGAACAATAATCTTGTTTTAAGACAAAAGTAACAAACTGGCAGCCCACAGGCATGTTTTGTTGGCCTACATAATGTTTTAAAAATAACTGAGCCAACTTTTCAAAAATAGGGACATTTCACATAAAAATCCAGGTTTCAAGTTTCTCTTAAAGAATGGGAAGATTTGGAACCCAGGAAGCACGAGTTGGCTGGGGCTGGTGACAGCAGCCCTCTGCAGGGGTGGGTGCTCCCCCACCCAGCGCACCTCGTTCACTGAGGATCCCTGCCCGGCAATGAAACGCCAGATCCTTGCTGGAGGGCGGCAGACTCGATTTCAGCAAAAATGCTGCCTATCCTTTTCTAATGCTGCAAAAATACATGATAATGTGTCTTTGGGAAGCTCTGAAAAGATTTGTTATAGGAACATAAAAAGCAAAGGATGAAGGGGTGGTCTAGAGCAAAGAAACGAGAGGCAATGTTACTGACTGTGGTCTTCAGGGATTAAAAATTGAAAAGCAAAGAACACAAGAACCATATGAAACAATTTTCTAACAGCCTGCTGTTTTCATGGTTTCCTAGGAGATGTCAACTGCTCTTTGATGTATTAAATTGCCTTATCTGTCCACTTCTCTCCATTTTAAAACAAAAATCTACCCTGCAATTCTTCTAACTGTTGAGTACAAATATCCCCTCTTTTTTTTTCGTTTGGGTCTGGGAAACTTATAAAATAGTCCTTAAACAATGGATCACCTTTTTATGGCTCCATGGAATAACATAAAACCTTAAAAAAAATCATACCAAATGGCCAATATTTAGGAACTCTTACTGTCCTGACAGCCTCTGCTTGGCTCACAGTTTGAATTTCATTTTTCTTTCAGGGTTTAGGATTTCTGCAATTAGCTGGCCTCTTTGTAAATCAACACCTTTGGGAAAGACCAAAATCTAAGTAGTGACAGGACCTGTCATTTAGCAGTGAGCAAGAAAACGGGAATTCAAAAATATTCAGACCTCCCCACACCGAGGGCCAGCTGCCCTCACACTCAAATGCCTTTTTGGAAAGAAAACTCTTGAGAATGAGCAGCCTGTTTATTTTTCAGAGAAACTGCCCCTCTTGCAGGCATGGGCCTGGAGTAACCAAGTTAAACGCCGTAATCCATAGGACTCTGTGAAATGTCTGCTGTGAGCAATAGCATATTTAGTGGCTAATGTAAAAGATAACAGTATAAAATAGTCATCATGGATACTCTTTTATATCAAGTGGTGCCTAAATGGATCCTGGTTTATTAAGATTAATGCCTTGATTACACAGCATTCAAAACAATGTTTCCAAACATGTTGGACTAGTTAAAAATCTATAAATCCTTAAAGCTGAACTGCAAAACTTGAGTAACTATTTAAAAAAAAAAAGAATTTTTAAAAGTGTCAATAAGTTTCCAATTCAGCCATGGCGTCCATGTGCGTGCCTGAACAGTCAGAGAGGATTGTGTTTTCAAACGAAATGCTCTGGGCTCAGCTCTGAAGGCCCCCTAACAAGAAAGGTGTGCAGTGAGGTGGAACAGGGGCAGCCACACCTGCCTTCCAGACAGGGATCCTGCTTGGCACAGACGGAGCAAAGCGGACCAAGGTCACCACGATGGTCAAGTGAGTGACACAGGTGTCCATGGTAAGACTAATGCAGGGACGCGGGATTCGGCTCTAAGGCTGCCCTCTCAGCCATGAAGCTGGACGTTATAAAGCACATGTTCATTAGCGATCTGCCACCTCTGTGCTGCTGGGGTCAGGAAGAGCTGCCCTGCCCGTGAGAACCCAGTGGTGGTGCAGTATGTGGTAGGGGACTACCCTTCTGAGAATATCGTCTCCTGCTCGCAGCAGGCCAGCCATTCTGCTCACAGGCCTTTTCAGAGTAGAAAAGCTGCAGGTCTGCATGGGAACAGCATGAGATGCTGCGGCCTCCTCACTCAGCAAACTTCTAAAAAAGCAGGTGGACGGCAGAGGGCAAATGAAAGGACAAATGCACCATATGCATATATTTCTCTCTTTTCGTTATTCTGAAACTGACTATGCCTAAACTAAATCTATAGCCCTCCAACAAATAGCTTCTATTTGTTGTTTTATCTTGACTGATGATAAACTTTAAGGAAATCATTACAATGATTGCATGACTCTGGACCTTTATTGCCAGTGAAGGAAAGAACTTCTCAGCGATATCACCGAGTTCCCATGGCAACGATGCACCTGCCAGTAACTCTTTCAGTCACTGTGTCGTAGGTGGAAAAGTGAAACTTTCTGAATTCAGTACTGATTAAACAACAGAAAACAATGCTAAAATATGTGTTAAATGGAGATTAAACTGTTTAGTGTGCACTTATACCTGTCCCTAAATTGAGATTTTCTTTTAACTTTGCAGTTCACCTTTAATAAACAGAAACAATAAAAATCAATACATTTCCAGTACAAACAGCACACTTTTCGGAAGAGAAGCATAATCCAAACGGAATTTCATTTCAATTTTGTATTTGAACGATTGTAAGAATAAAAGAGAAGCATTGACTTAAGGTGTTTTCTTGAGTTTCTGCTCAGCTGCCTGTGAGCTGCCTCTGCACTGGTGTCCCAGTCACAGCTCACAACACCCGTGGACATCGTGCAGGCACCACCCACATCTACCAGAAAACCCCAGACAAGCAGCACTTCCCGTGGGGAAGCCAGTGCCAGTCCCAAGAGTCCAGCTTACGAGGCAGCATCAACCCCCAAGCACACAGCCCCTTCTCTGTCTTTTCCTTTATTTCAGCTACCCATCCAGGGGGATCTTATGAAACAAAACAAAACCTAAAAGAAACACAAAATAAAACATGAGTCATGCTCAAAAGAAAAATCAATGGAAATTAACATACAAATACAATCACTTTTAAAATATAATAAACATCAAAATTAAGACACAACATGGAATCAGCTTTAAAACATAAAGCAATATATAATAACAGAACAGAAATTGGGAGAAAATATGCATCTCATTATTGAGCAACTTAGTTTTAAACTTAAAACCGATTTTACATGGCACATGAAACATGCGGAAGAAGTGCGAAGGATCTCTGCTCACGGCTCCACCCACAGCCGCGTGAGACACTCACACCTTCATCTGAGGAGGAGAAATCTGTGTGCAATATAGATGACCCCTGAAGGACTTTTATATACTGGGAAAAAAGTAAAACTCAATGCTAAATATCTACCCAAACCCTGATTTTCTTTCCCCACCTAATTTTATCAAATTATTTCTAAAATAACTGATCAGAGTATTGGCTGGCTTTAGCTGGTGAAATACTGGACCACACAAAGATTTAGATTTTTTCTCAGGAATCCTAGTATCAAATAATTAATTGCCTAAATTTAAGTAAGTAACAAATCATATATATGACACACACACATATATAGATGTAATATCTATTGTATAACATATGATATAATAGCATACAACATGTATATTGTGTGTATATAGTTTATATATACAATACAAGATACACAGCATATATTACATATAATATATATAATACATTATACTTAATTCTGCAAACATTTATTGAGCAGCGTCCAAATAGTAGACACTGTAATAGATGGTACAAAAACAAAGAAAATGGAATTCCTTGACCTCAAATATTCCATTGCCCCACAGATGGAGAAAGATGAGTAAATAACTTGCACAGTAAATAACAGCGAATCTACTTCACGCCAGGCTCTTGTCTAAGCTCCTTGCCCAAATTAGCCCTTTTAATTTCACCATAATCCTGTGAGACAGGTTCTATTATCGCACCCTCTTTACTGGTGAGAAACTGAAACGCAGGGAGTGAAGCAGCTCACTCAAGGTCTGATAGCTCCTGTGTGATGGAACTCAGATCCTGACCCAGGAACTCTGATTCTGTGGCCACCTGCTGTGGCCCTGCGCAGGAAGGACAAACCTTCTCCAAACACCCAGCAGGAACAGGGAAGATTCTATTACATACAATTCTGTGTGTAATTTGCATGAATCTTTATCAGATTCATAAGTGACAAAATAGATGACGTGGTAGTAGAAACCCCCAAGACGTTTCCAAGACATTTTCAAGTTCAGCTTTGGAAGGCGCTTCTAAACCCAACCCTCCAGACTCTCGATCTTCTTCAACCTGGTGTCTGGTCTGCCAAGTGCTGGTGTCATCTGCCTCCAGAGCTGTAATTACCACCACCAATCTGTATCATTTACGACAACACTACAAGAGTCAATGGAGCTTAATTTCCATGGCATTTCTCTCTCCCGCCCTTCCAAGTCTCAGGCAAAGAGCTCGGTGCGGACGCCAAACATCGTTTATGGATTTAATCACCCACAAAGCACTGAGAATTTAGGAAGTACACAGTGGTGCTGATTAACCTCCTTCATATCCGTCTCTAGTCTCTTCCTAAAAGCTTAGTCTCCAGGCAGACATAAGCCGCACTAGTTTGAAGGTGCACTATGGTAGGGAGGACGAGCACACCAGATTAACTAACAAAACACGTGAGTTACTCCTTGAGGTTTTAAGAGAGTGGATCTCAAATTCCTTCCAACTGAAACAACAGGATTAATATTAGGATGTCAAGTTTGCCAATGAAAACAGGAGAAATTTGGTGATACAAACAAAAAACATCACCCCCAGACAAAAAGATTTTTTGATTCAATATACTAGTTTCTCTGCACATTCAATTTTGAAGGGTATTTGATTAAAAAAATAATAGAACAAATTAAACTGCGAATGCAAGCTTATTTCCACTGGGTTTACGGCACAGGAACTCTTAAGAGTTTACTGACGTCAGAGCGTTTACAGCGGGAACCAGGCCACTCTTCCTTTGCCTCCATTAGCCATTTCCTCCCCCATGCTCCTTCAGACTCTTTAATCTGACAATTGGGGAACAATTTGCTTTGCTTGATGCAAGCTCTATTGCACGGCCATTCACTCAGGCTGCAACTGCATTTGCCCCTATTTAAATTGATGTCAAGTGACCCTCTTCAACCTTCTTCTGCTTTGCCTTTCGT
This sequence comes from Tapirus indicus, assembly GCA_031878705.1. Lineage (NCBI taxonomy): Eukaryota > Metazoa > Chordata > Mammalia > Perissodactyla > Tapiridae > Tapirus > Tapirus indicus. The sequence continues at coordinate 43,426,678 of CM062927.1, forward strand.
AATGCATCCTTGCCAAAGAAGCACACCTCAGCTCCACACGCCCTTGCAATAAAAACAAGTGAAGCCATGGTGAAAACACAAGCCATATCTTCCTTGTGAGGAAAAGCCAGGCTGTTACAATAATAAGCTACGTGCAGCATCTGCATTCAAACCATCCCTACTATCAGCCTTCCCCTCAAGGAAGGCATGTCAGTCTCCTCTGGACACCTCTGATCTTCACACACTGTTGATACACCATATATTGAAACATTAGTTTGATTTAAAGAGTTGACTCTTCTATAAGGAAATGTATCCAGAGCTTCACATTTCTAAGGGACTGAAGTAAAATTCAATCAGGGCCTCAATTTACCTACCAGGATCTCATGAATTGTGCTCTCTCCTGTTGTAAGAAACTCAAGAAAGGGGCCACAAAATGATATGAAACAATAGATTATTATTTTCTCCTAGTGAGGGGGAAAGTTTTTAGACCACAACAAATGGCTGAACATCTTGTGGGTTTAGCAGCCAAACGAGCTGTCTAGCTTCTGAGCCTGAAATATAGATATTTTGACAATGTGACATTCTGAAGCATTTGCAGCATTCCGATGGTGCACGGTAGTTATCGAGAGAACAGCTCCTTTATCAAAAACAACTTGAGAGAAACTTTGCCACCGCTGCTTACACTAGCTGAGCTAAATAAGAACAAGGATGAAGCAGGTGCTGTCTGAGAAATGTGATGTAAGGTTGAAAGCAGAGAAGAAAAACCCGGATGTGTCCTAACCATCAGTCAGTCTCCCCTATTTGCTGATTTCAGATCTGCTCATCCACTTCTTCAAAGGGACAGACTGGGGGGCTGAAGGTCAGTGAAGCACTGTGCTTTCTTTACCATAGGCTTCCGACCCATTTAGATGTATTTACATTTAAACGCGCACACATTTTCCTCCTATTACTCAGAAGCAATCAGCCATAAAATGGCCAGGATCTGCAGTACATTTAAATTAACAGCAATTTATCTGGGGTAAAAAAGAAAACTGCTGAGTCGAAAAGAAGCAAAGGGAACGGAAGAAAGATGCAGCTGCTATCTAAAAAAGCAAATTTTATCACATTTGTCATTTAGAGAGTTCAAGTAGGAAACCGCCAACTGGGGTGTCTGAGTGCATAGTGCCACTCTGGCGAGGGTACCATGGCTAGGGGGCCATTGGAGGGGCTGACCTCATTCATTGGAAAGCAAAACAAATGCTTCCTGAGCCTTCTGGAAAATGTTTATAGGTAAAAATCAAAGAATAAACTCCTGTTTTCCCATCACATTAGGTGCCTACAAAATAGTGGGTGCAAAATCTTTCTATCACAAAGTGAGACTTGAGCTCGATGCAGTTCTGCTTTATTTAACCTCCTGGATTTAAACACTGATTGTCTCAATTTGACATTTGTGGAATATTTAATATCTGTTGGTTGTTGCGCCAACCGTTCCTTGCTGTTGTACCTTTTCTTTCTTTCTTTTTTTTTTTTTGAGGAAGATTGGTTCTGGGCTAGCATCTGTTGCCAATCTTCCTCTTTTTCTTTTTTCTCCCCAAAGCCCCAGTACATACTTGTGTATCATAGTTATAGAGTTGTAGCTCTTCTATATGGGATGCTGCCTCAGCATGGCTTGATGAGCGGTGAGTAGGTCTGTGCCCAGGATCCGAACTGGCGAACCCCAGGCCGCCGAAGTGGAACGCACAAACTAAACCACTATGCCACCAGGCTATCCCCCAGTGCCTTTTCTATTTCATAGGTGACTCACTCAACTCACATGGCTGCTGTGATACGTCCAAGTTTGCCCAGGAATGGAGTGAGAGAGCCAAAATCTAAACTCAGAGCCTTTGGCTCATCAGCCAATCTTTAACAATGGGGTCATAGAAATTTCCCAATATACAAGTTTAGGTCCCGTGCTTCCTTTTTTGTGCTCATTCCAGAAGTTTAACCATCCTTTGAACCTGCCTTTTCCTTCCCAAGGATGTGCTTTGTCCACACACCATCCCTTCTCCTAAGATCTTCCACGAAGTGAGCTCTCTTAAAGAAGCCTTGACCATTCTTGAAGGTCCAGTGCAAAAAATGTCTTGTGAGAGTATTTATTTCACCAACCTCTCAACTCCTGCAGTGTTCTCTTCCCTTCATGCACATGGCCTTCTCTTGTACCTTGTAAAAACTTTTCTGTTTACTTCGCTGCATCCCAGAATGTAAGCCACAGGAGGGCAGAGACAGAACGTCTATACATCTCCTATGCCAACACTGCCTTGCATGGTACTAAGGACTGAATGCATTTTAAGTTTCAAAATAATGATGTCTAAACTTTGAGTTTTATTGGAGAACTTCAGTGTGCTTAATAACAGAAGCAAAATGGAGGGGAGGGGAGGATACAATACAATGTAGGATCTACTGTTTCTCATTGGTAACTGGGTTAATCAAATCACTTCAAAGCTTCCTGTACAAAATCACAGATTTGCTCAGAAGTATACTGAACGTTAGACAGAGTTAGACACGTGGACACCCAGTGGTACCTCCTCAAGCATATTAAGCTCCTGGGGAAAAGGTGCTAGACTTAGTTTATTCTAATTCTCACGATGATCAAAATTACAGTGGCTGTGGGAGTGGGACAAAGGAAACTGTTGCCCATTTGTTAGCTGGAGATAAAAAACCAAAAATAAATGGCTGAGGATGGTCAGCAAGGCTTTTAAAGCTCCGATTTGACTTTGCAAAATGAAGTTTAGTTATGAACTGAAAACTAAAGCTGGAAACACAAAGTTCTTGGCAAAGCTTGAATGTGTAAGGAAAGCCAAAGCTATTGCACAATTAAAATTCAGTGATTTTAAGGAGGATGTGATCTGATCAGCAGGGCCTGATGAGAAGTGTCCAAGGGCCCACCCACTACCATGTCGGGAACTTCCCGCAGGATGGGTAGTGCATCCAAAGATGGATGCCATTGCCTCTCTGTGTGGAATCACCTAAAAATGCTATAAGTAGAGTAGAAAAAAACAAAAAAAGATGGAGTTCATGGTTTGAGGGGCATTAGGATGCTCAAAAGGCTTTCACTACAACTACAATGACACACCCAAATCAATCTATTGTTCTCCTGTGGGGTATGTCTAGCCTTCTGGCTTACTTCAATAAGCATATTTGCAAAATCTATAGGGTAGCTCTTTGTAAGGTGAAATGACATCTTCTTAAAGGCATTGTTTCACAATGCTTGGACCAGAAAGGCTTACCAGTGACTCAAACATTCAGTACACACAAACATGGCATTATAAATTTCATTATGGAAAAGCATGTACTTGCTGCTGCCAATAGATTTGTGTCTAGATTTGTTTTTGCCAAAATATTCTACCCAGTGATCCTTCTTAGTATATGAAGCCAGAGTACTAAAACCTATAGTGTCCAAATAGAAGACAAATGACATAAAACCTATTACTCAATTAACCTACAACTACATAAAACCTGCAAGAAACTCAAACATACACAATGTAAGTTCTCAGCTCTGCTCAGTTGTGGATGAAACCATGGCTCACAGAATCTGGGAATGGATCTGGGAATAAATTTCTAGAAAAGTAAGTAATGCATAAAACAAGCAAGAGAAAACAAGTGAACATGGGTCAGCCAGCGCCTGCCTGATGATGATGGTGGTGGTGGTGGCGATGGTGAAGACGAAAGATGCAAGGACAAAGAGGAGGACTTAAAGAAAAAGCAGTTGCTGTTTATGCACTTGGGAGACCTCAAGCATGTAAAAAGGGTGACCACAATTATTGGAGAGTTAAAAGAGAGATAACAAGGCCTCAGAGCAAGACTATAAGACTATAAGTCCTAGTTTATGCTGATCCTAGATGGAAGAGAGCAGGTAAAAATAAAATTTGTCCTGGAGCACCACTTTTTCATTAGGTACTCCAAGCAATGCTTCAGAAATTGAGTCTGAAGACCGTTAACATTCAGGATGCTTGCTAAGAAAGCAACGATCAGGGGGCTTCAGTGTGCACAGTATCCCTGCCTGTTGATGCAAAGCTCAGAAGTCAGAGCCACTAATGTTTCCAATTAAGCAAAGTCAAACAAATTGCCTTCACTTGAGTAGAGGTACCTTATAAATCTCATCTCCATTTAAATTAGCTAAGTGCACAAGATAATGAAACCTCAGCTAAGCACCAAGTATTCCAGGGTGCAAAGAAAGAAAGGTGGGGTTGATAATCTTCATGCACTGATTACAATAACATGAATTACCCAAATCTGCCCAAGTGCAGGATTAAACACAAGGACATCTTGGAAGGTAGGCTGCCATCCTATGATCTGGAACAGATGAGGTGAAACTGCCAAAGTTCTGAGGACTTAACTCTGGCTTTCCAAGGAGTCTAATTCGTGTCACTCCCCAGCCCTGCAACGGTTCCCTCTCCCATGTGTTGCTAATGTATCCAGCGCCTCCTCCTCACTGCCCGGCCCCCACAAGCAATGACATTACAGCCCGCTGCCCAGGTCCTGCTCCCAGACCAAAGTGAGGCCAAAGTCCCCTTCCATGGCTGCTGCAGGGACACGCAGGAAACTGCCAAGCTTCAAAGATAGTTCTCTGGCTTCAGCCTTTTATCCAGAGAAGTAGATGGCCCCAAACTCGGAGACAGGTGAAGATCGGGGGAAGGAAGGAGGTCCTTCCCCAAACTGTCCTTTTTCTCTGGTGCTTTTTCCCCAGGACAACTCTTAGCAGAAAGACTTCCATCATCTCAGAAGTTACCTCGCTAGAATAAGAATTAAAACCCGCCTCTCCTCCACAGCATCTGAGATGTGGTAGGCAATGCTGGGTTGGAATTGTGGTTCATCTTGCCCTTGGTCTGTCTACCTGGGACACTACTTGACACTTCTCTGTAAATTATAATTAAAAGTCCCAGATTGGACCCCACAGAAGCATATCCAACTCAAACCCCACTGAGCATCCCTTACCCTAGCAAAGTTTATAAGGGCACGTCCCAGAATTGCTCATCAGTCTGAAAGAGTGCCAGCCCATTCACACCACCAGGAACACGATCTCTCCTCCAAAAGGGTTTTCAGATCAGGTGGAACCCTCAGGATTCCAGTGCCACAGACACTTGCTATGCACATTCCTTATGAGCAGGAGGAGACCCATTTCGAAAAACAATTCCAGTAAAAAGGAGAGCTTACTCTATTCTCAGTAGGAAACTTGAAAAGTGCAAAGTCAATCCCAGGTCACAGCCTTACATGCATTCAGACTGAGGCAGCCAGTGGAAGCCCCAACTTGACTTAAACTAACCCCACAGTTCTAGAAGCCTCTGCTGATAGTGACATTTTTATTTGCTCAAAGAACTCTTCTAGGAAAAAGTCCACACTGCTATGCCATCCCACCTCACTATCCTCACTAACTCCTCAGCAACATCTTACAGCACCTGGACATGCGCCAACCTCAGTGCCTTCACCCTGTGACACACCTTTCTGAAAGACAGGGAAGATTCCCTCCACCCCTTGATTCCTTCGTGTTAGAGCACAGCAAGTCTCTCCACAATTCTTTGGTTTGGGTACAATTTATACATGGAAAACTCTGGTTATAAAGGGCATGCATTTTTACACACAGACACCAGATTTCACGGTTTATTTTCCTTTTTAAACAAAGTTTGCATGGCAGATATGGCACACCAAATATAACAGCTGGGTTAAGAATTAGAGCAACCATGCCAAGAACCAACCAGAACCAAGACACTGGAAAAACAGTGCATTCTAGATTTTTTTAAGTGAAAATTTAATGTATCCAAACATCTGACACTGTTTTAAGGAATGCTTTCCAAAACCTACAGGAAGTCCTTTGCTAAGTCAAAGTGATTAAAAGGGAAAGGCTATTTACCTTGTAACTCTACACACATTCTTAGTTTGAAACAGAAATCACCATCTGTGTAAGCACAAGAGGCATTCAAAGACACGTGATGGACAAATGTATTGCCTTACGCGAAAGCAGTGAAAATTTTAAAAGTCACATAGGTGAAAGGACAGAGTAATTACATATGCATAGTAGGAATGACTGGATTATAAATTAGTTTTTCTTTCATTCTTCATTATTATGGCCATTTACCACCCATCGTTTAACTATAAAAGATCCTAGAACTTTACTTAACAGCCACCATTGGAATTAGCATTTTAATAAGTATAGTTACCTCACATGTTTATCTTCTTTGTCGATAGTGTGCTAAAGGATTCATTTCCATGGTGGTGCCCAAAAGAAAACCAGTTGGCTGGCTGGATAGATAGCAAGAAGGAGCCTGAAATCAGACAAACCTGAGTTTGGATCCTGGCCCTGCCCCTCCTGAGCTGTTTAACCCTGGCCAGGTCAGGGGACCTCTCTGAACCTCAGTTACCCAACCCTAGAATAGAGATCAAATAAATTTAATTTATCGTGATGACTAGAATTAATATGAGTGCCTAATGTTGTCCATGCCATATACAGGTTCCTCAACTCAGGGTAGTTGCTAGCATTATGACTGTTAACATTTAGACAAAGCACCAAGTCATAGAAATTCCAAACTATCCTATTGATAGAAAAAAATACAATGGGCATGACCCCTCTCATTGAAGACAGTTCTATGCCTTACCAGATATATATGATTTACAAAATAAAATGTTCAGGATGATAAATTGCTAGCCCACAAGTTAAACCTGACCTCAATCCACCTTTATTGAGCCCATTTAAGACTCTGTTGTAAATGGGCAACATGACTTCAAACCAATTAGTGACCACATTCTTAAGGCTCATAAGATTGGAATATTCCTTCACAAACGCAGGCCTTGACCAGGCTGTGTAACCAAGTATCTTTCTCTTTTGTCTCCCAATTTTTCATCTTCCTGTTTTGTTTTTCTGGGCTGCCCAAATGGCTTTTTTTGGGAGGGGGGGGGGATCTCTCTCTCTCTCTCTCCAATTTCTTTCTCTCTCTCTCTTCCTCTCAATCTCTTTCTCCCTCTCTCTCCCTCATCTGTCTCACTTGTTCTGCACGTGTGGGTCCTATTCTCATTTCCAATTCTATTTTCTCCTGTGCACTGGGAAGAACTGAGGTATATGTTGATATCACCATTTTTATTTATCGAGTGGAAGTTTGTTCTAGATTTGGATATGACACGGGTTCCTCATTAAAAACCTAATTTAAATTGTATTTATTTATTGGAAGTTATCCTCCTCCAATCTGTGTTGCTATGTTGTTGTTGTTTTTACTCTGCCATAATGGAATTGGGGGCAAAGAACATTAAAGGTAAGTGCCAATCCGAAATGAAGATACACCATTTCTGAAAATATTATTAAATAATGTAAGCAAGAGAAATATGACAGTTTATAAAAATCTGGTTTCATATACCTTTTCATGTATATATGAATCATATTTCACTTATTTTGGGACAGGGGCTATCATCTGCTTATTATGAAGTAAAAAGGAGGTCAGTGCTTCCATTTTACACATGAAAACATAAGGTAGAAGGGAGCTAAGTGATCACATTTTGTTTGGCTTAATTACATGTTTCACTCATTAAGCACACAGTAATAAACCACCTCCCATTGTGATAACAGGACACTAAAATGTCTTTTAAAATTATCGTGTGTAATTCAGCTTTGCACTGTAAGACAAAAGTTCTCGAGCTTCCTTTCCAAAGTAAGGACCTCTGTGATCCACCAAGAAATAAATGGTTTGAGAACCAAGGGGACTTTAATGTAGATGAACCCATTGCCACACTAACCACTGGGGGGGGGGTGCTGAATGCTCTTGTGCTGTTCCCTAGAATAATCATGCCTTAGTGCTGCCCAGATTTCCATTCACTGTCATAAGCAGTGAACTCCAACCCTGCCCACCATCAGCTCAGCAGCCACTGCAGATGATGACTTTCAACTGCATTCTAAATCACTGGCCTCAATAGATTCTTTGTCATGAGCTACAAAGTAAAAAGTCACAGACAGGAACTTTGCTCAAAAATTCCATCTTCACGTTCCTGGAAAAGTGTAGCCCTCTCAGAAGCCCTAGGGATGCTGGAGGAGGGCGGTGCTGGACCACAGCTGTCAGATCCATAGGGTGGCCATGTGCCCTCTCACACCACTCTCAGTGGCGTGAGTCTCTTGATGCCAAAATGGTGGCCACTTGCTGGGGATATCACTCTGAGGTGGAAGGCTGGCCAGTGCCAGAGATTTCATACCCATGGTGTGGAAAATGTCTGAGAACCACTCCATGGCTTCAGTTCCAATTTCAGAACCACAAAGAAACTTTTTGCAAAAGAATGTTGCCGTCATCCACAGTTATAGGAATCTACAGTTTCACAACTACGGAATATACATAGATGATAAATATGAAACCACATCCTGATAGATTTTCAGCTTGCAATTGTCCTAGACACCTGAACCAACTGCCCAAAGGCCAGGGGACAGCCTCCAGTCGCACGTCCTCTAGATCTAGAGTTGCTACCGAGACAGTGAACGTTTCCCCCTATCTAGCATCTTCCGGCAGCAGCTAAATGAACCAAACCCTAACTAAATTTAACTGGCTAATTGCACCTAAATTACAGTCACAAAGCCCCTTCAGAAGATTCAGTCAATTTCTTGAGGGAGAAAGTAAATGTTTTACTATATAATTATAAACTTAATTAACATAAAATAAATTAATTAGGGACTTGCACTGGTAATGAACACCATGGTTTAGCTGTTTATTGCTGTATTTTCCAGGGAAGCTAAACCTTGGGAAGAGGGCTAATTTATGCCATAAGCCTAATTTCATCTCTCCTCTCCCACCCCAACCGAACTGTTAGATTTCTGGTTTATACTCAATAGCATGGCATCCAAAATTCTACAGAATTCAAATGGCGACGGTTTATGTGCTAATCTCTAGGAAAAAGAAAAAAAATCCCCATCCTAAGCCATCATTGCTATAATAGTTCCTAGCTGGCAGTTCACTAAAATAACAGATGATTATCCAAAGCAATAGTTACTCTGTCCCAGAGTATAATGACAAAAACTCACCTAGAGCCGAAATAACCATCTGCCACAGACTGTTCCACATGGCTTGTTTGCTTGTTTGTTTTTTAATTCTGAGAAAGAATTCAAAAATGGTATTGGCAAAGAAGGATGATTTCACAAAAATGACCCAGTTTCCAACCTGTGTTGCCTCAACTACTGTCCTAAATTCTTTTTATCTGACTTCAGAGAGGAGGAGGCTGAGAAAAGAGCCTCCGAGGATGATCTTGATGGCACAGAGTAGGTTTTTGGTAAATTTAAAAAGTCTTGTTCTCATTTTCAAAAGTGTGCATAATTTCTAGGAACTCCGACCTGCATCTCTTGTACTGATTCCCCCTAAATTGCTGTGAAGACGGACAGTAGCTGCTGTGAGAAAGTCTGACCCGTTGGGAGGCAGAAAGAAGAGTGGCTGAGAGTATGGGCTCTGAAGCTAGAATGTGCAACGACTGAGGGACCTGGGCAAGTGCTCAGTGTCCTCATCTGTGAAATGGAGCTAACGATAGTATTTAACTTGGGGCTACTGTGCAGATTTTAAAAAGCTAATACAAATAAAGTGCTTAGAAGACTGGCACATAATACATACTAAATATTAGCTATTTCCCTCATCTGAAGACTCTAGCTCTCGGCTTTTGTCCCTTTGAAATAGCTAATGTTTTATGTTCAAAAAGAGTTGCAAATGTTTAATGAGACAGGTCGAATATATTGGGCACCCTGGTCAACACACTCACCAAAGGGAAAAGACATTTGGGCTGAGAGTGTGAATAAAAAGAATCCTCTTGTTTCAGATAAGAAATGATCTGTGTCACCACGGAATCAGAGAATTTTAGTGAAGAAAGGAAACTTGGAGACCCTGTAGCCCATGCAGCCCAGCCAGCCTCTCCCTCTCATCTGAGAAATGAGGAGAAGTGTCTGAGAGCTTGAGTAACTTGCTCAAGGGCACAGAGCCAGCAAAGGGCAAACTCGGGGCCACTGTGGTTGTGCTGGCTGCAGACAGAGCCGGAATGAACCGTCAACACGGTGCGAGTGTCCCTCACGACAGGCAGAAGCCACAGCCAGATAAGGAACCAGTTGTTTTTGATATGAAAATATATGTCCCGATGGCTCTGGTCTGGGAGTTCTGAATGCATTTCTGCTAAATTACCCACATGTTTTACTTTATTTTTACCTAAACATTGAATTGATTTTCACATGGAGGGAAGTGGAGCCCAGTCACTGTGCTCAGCTATCATGGAGTCACCCATGACTGCTCACCCATGACTGCTCACGCCGGGGCTGGCAAACTTTTTCTGGGAAGGGCCAAACAGTAAATGTTTTCAGCTTTGCAGGCCATACACTCTCTGTCACAACTACTCACTCTGCCACTGGAGCATGAAAGCAGCCATACAATGTGTAAAGGAATGAGCTGGCTCTGTTCCAATAAAACTTTATTTATAAAAACAGATGGCAGGTCACATTTGGCCCATTCGCGGTAGTTCACCGACCTTTGATTAATGCTACCACTTGCCTGATGTTGACTTTACCTTATTTCCTTTACCTTTTCCCAGCTTCAGCTTCTTCCTTAAATCAACATTCACACTGTTTCAATACTCTTACCAGGATATGATCAATATGCAGTAGAATCTAATTTATTGTACACTAGAAAGAAAAGCTGGCATGAATATATGAAAGCTCTAAATTATGAAATATGTTTAAAGAAATGTAGTTTTATTACTTTCATATACATATAGGAATCAAAATTAAGCCAATAAAACATTTCTAGCATGTTTTGGCAAGTAGGGGGTAATTCAGGCTTACTCAGAAGAAAAGAACTTAAAATTATATAATTCATCAACTATTTTCATGAGATTTCTTCTAAAGGGCTTAAAAAGTTTGTTCCCTGAGATGGTGAAATATGATTCCTACCACCCCATCTTGTTTCCACTATTAATTGATTTGGCAATTCCTTTGTTCATAGGAGATGCCCAAGTACTTCACCAAACCAATTCCTCACCAAATTAATGATCTGAATCAGCAAGAGTTTTTGAACTCTCAGAAAAGCTAAATAATTTGCAAGCCTATGACATCAGAGATTAACATCATCATTGAAACAGCTTTACTTCTCTCTCTAAGGGCTGCTATCTCACCTTTGGCAGACATTGTGGGTTTACTATTCAAAATCCATTCACAAGCCCTTTTTCCTTTGCTTACTCCACCTTTGAGGGAGAAAAGGCAATATACTTGATTTCCCAGTATCCCTTGAAGCTAAGGGTGGGCATGTGACATAATTCTTGCCATTGAGATATAGCTAGAAGTCCAGGGGGTTGGGGGGGGTCTTCTCTTCTTGAATTAAAAGGCAAAACTCATCAGAAGAAAGACTTATTGTCCTTCTTCCTTTTTTCTACTTGGAATGTAGATTTGATATCTGGAGGAAATGCAGCCACCTTGAGACCATAAGGTCACAAACATGATGCAGAGGCCTACAGAGCCAGAGTATCCCTGATGGCATCACTAAGCCACCATAATAGCCTTGGATCCAGGAATTCTTGCTGTGTGAAGCAAATAACCTGCTATCTGTTTAAGTGGTTGTTTGTTTATTGTTGCAGCCAATGCAATCTTAAGTGAGGCAATTCAAGGAGGCTCTTGGCTTATTTCTGTTATTCTAAGCGTGGAGGGGAGAAGGAGAGAGAGAAAAGGAAAAGGAGAGAGAGAGGGAGAGGGAGAGAATGACTCTAAACTAAAGAGTCCTAACTACTACCAAAGAAAAGGAATCAGCCTTCAAGTGACACTGCAGCATCTGTGTGGCACCTGGAACTCTCTGAAAGGGCCCATGTTACAATACAGTCATGTACCACATAACAACATTTCAGTCAATGACAGACCGCATGTACTCTGGTGGTCCCATAAGACTAGTACCATAAAGCCTAGGTGTGTAGGAGGCTAGACCACCTAGGTTTGTGTAAGTACTGTAGGGGAGAAAGAAATTACCCTCTACCCTTCTAGGTTCTTCTGGCTGGTCTAAGAATTAAATTGAAATGAGACAAATTAATTGAAGAAAAACAAACAAAATTTTAATAAATGGGAGAAATGCAGGAAAACCAAGTAATTAGTCAAAATGGCTGAAGCCCTCACCTTAAATACCATCCTCAGCTAAAAACAAAAGGTGTTGGAGGTAAGGAGAGTCAGGGACTTCAAAGGGAAGGAAGGCAATTCACAGGTAGTTGAAAAGGAGCAAACATGTGATAAGCGAGTGTTTGGTCACACAGAAACAGAAGAACACAGAGGGGAGCCCAACAAACAGGCTTTTCCAGGTTCCTCCCTATGTACCACCTAGTTCATGTTAGGCTGTGATAGCCCACTTCCTGAGACAGGTCTTTTTATCTGAATTTTTTTAGGCAGTTTAGTGGGAGGCAACAGGAAAACTTTCCGAGTCTTTGTTTCTTAAAAATAATCAGCCTAAAATAATCCTTATGATAGAGAGACACATTTTGGGGTGGCAAATTTTGTTCCCCTTCTGTACACTCCATGATGTTCACACAATGACAAAATCACATGACGAAGCATTTCTCAGAATGAATCCTGTTGTTAAAGAGATGAATGACTATAACATGGGGCTGGGTGGAGAGCTGGGGCAGGAATGCCCTAAGAACAGCCACACTTATGGCACCAGAGAGCAATGTGGGAGCAGCCAAACCTCCCCATATGCCTAAAACAGTCACAGAAGTGACCCTGAGAGAGGGAAGGTGCACTCATGTGCACGAGTGAGGAGATAAAGAAATTTGGGGGGAGAGGGTCCAAGAGAGGAGAACTGGGTAGAGGAAAGATGCAGTGTGAGTATATAACTCAGTGAGTCAGACACTGAGGAGGAGGCGCTGTGGCCATCGACCCCTCAGGCCGAATCCTGGGGTTAGAGAGAACCAATAGAACCCCCTGGACATCTGAGGATTGGAGATTTGAGAAGACTGTGGCTGCTTCCACCAAGACCTAGGAAGCAACAGCCCCAGATATGACCCACTCATCAGTGCCCTGGGATAAGTGAGGCAGCCCCATGCTCAACCTGCACCTGACATGGCCTTCTGGGTTTCCCAAGAGCCCAAAGTGCTGTGCACCCAAGAGTGGCACAAAAGTGTTAAAGACTGTCCCTGGGCATAAGACAAGCTGTTAGGACAAGGGAGACACAGAACGACCTGGGTGGGCCTGATGCTGGGGGCCATGGCAGGCGGGAGGATGTCACCACTGGAGACACCCAGGGTAGAGGCCCACACCAAAGGCCAAAGGCCAGGCAGATGCCAGGGGCAGGCTGCCAACCCAAAGGCCCGGCACCGTCCAACCCCTGTGGGGAGGGCAGATCCCTGAACTTGCCAAGCTGACTTGAAATGACAGCATTAAGAGATCTCCTAGAAAGTTAGTTCAGGGAGAGGAAAATAAAGACCATAGATGTTTCCAAATCTTGGACTAGAAAGAAGTTTTAACATCTTCCCCAAACAGATTTCACGAGATTGTCTTCTGTCTACCATATTCCCTTACTGAGATTTTGTCTTCTCACCAAGTACAGTGAGATGGAAATAACTCGATAAAGGTAAGATGCCTGTGTTTAAATCAAAACATGGAGAAAAGGAATCCAGCCTGCTTAATATTAGATTCAACCTTCATCCCAGACCTTCAAAGTCCCTTAACATCCAAGAATTTCCCTCTTTGGATGATACTCACCTCTACCATGATTATAAAGGTCTGTGTGTGTGAAACAGGGAAGACAGGGGAGAGTAACAAACATTTTCTTACCTGCCTCATTGCATAAAGCACTTTGTATATACTCATTCATTTAAAGTGTGTTTTATCCTCACATTAGAAATGAGAAAACTGAGAAGATAAGTAACTTGCCCAATCTCCAACAGCCAATAAAACTCACCTATATCCAACCTCAAAGAGTACTACATTGTATTGGAGTGTTTTTGCTGTGCCATTTTGTTAGCCAATCTGAACTACCTTTTCAACCTGTTTACTCTCTCTCCCAGAGAGGAAATTAAAGAGCCATCAGCAGCCTTTGACCCTTGCCATAAACAAGGGTACCAACAGCAACCGACAAGGATGCCCCCATTCTGAGGTGATGCTTCATTCTCATTTCTAGTCAACTTCGCTGTAATCTCCTTTCTTGTAATGTGGTATTTTCAGAGATACAAAATTTTCTCTCTTTCTCTCAACATGTGGTTTGTATCTATTGCCAAATGCTGTAAGTGAAGGCTAAAATGTTCCTTCATGTAGATATTTTCAGCCCCCAGACAGATACACACATCAACCCTGAGACCCCCGAGCCTCACTGCTGAGCTTGTATCACTGGACATGAAAAGAAGGCAGCTTGAGCTCATGTGGAGTCGAATGGGTTGTCAGAAACCTCCCTGTGTTCCACAGTGGGGGCTGACATGGTTTTTCTGAAAAGGGCCAGGTAGTAAAGATTCCCAGCTCTGCCATCTATACCATTTCCCTTCAATGCAACCACTCTCAACTCTGCTGTTTTAGCAAGAAAGCAACCACAGACAATGCCAAACAAATGGACGTGGCTGTATTCCAATAAAACTTTATTTACAAAAACAGATTTGGCCCACAGGTTTGCTGACCCCTATTCATAGTCATTTCTGCGAGCCCCAAGATGAGGGTTAGTTGTTCTTCTCTCCTTCTGAAATAGAACAGATGGAAATTCCTTCCCATTAAAATATCTCAACCTGTATAGTATAAGCTTACATGTATGCTGCACATCAAATGTCTTCTGGGAAAAAACATTCAAAACCTTATTTCATAAAATTATCATCTATGTTTGCGACTGGGCAGGCAATGGGCTTGAGGCAGTAGAACGTTTGTGGGACAAGGTGGGAGGATATTCCTGGTTGCCACACTCACCATTCCCAACTTCACCACATGAAAAATGCTGCCTCTCAATTAGTAGTGCAGAAATAGTACTACTTTTCCTTATGACTCACACTCTGCAATTTAGGTCATGCCTATGGCAATCAATAAAATCATCCACATAGATTCTCCATGGTTAATTTGATCCCCTCCTCCACCCCCACCTTTAAACTGGGAGGTTTTTTTTTTTCAGTTGTTTTCAGTTAAGCCCAATTGTCAGACCCCTCTGTTCTCAATAGGGTATTTTTGCCCTATTTCTCCTTTGTTTTGAAAATAGCAAAGTGGGCGAAATGCATGTGAAGTGTTAGGCTCAAACCACTAGTTTGTGCAAAGATTGACTGTAAATAGAGAAGAGACCTCTCAGCAATCATACACACACACACACACCAGTTGCCTTCCTTTATTGTCTCACTGTGCACATTCTGTACACACCCTTAAGTGAAATGTCAGACCAGGTGTTCTCATTTGCAAATGGTAATAATCATATCTTCTTTAGAACTGTGTTGAAAGAATCAAATGAGAAAATATCTATAAAGTTCTCAGTACGATGGCTTAGCACATGTATTAGTCTGAAACATATGAAAATGCTCATATTTAACCACTGTCTTAGCCTGGGAAAATGATAATTTCATATGGCTCAAACTAATAATTGCTCAGCAAATAGTATTAATAATACTATTGTTACTATTGTTCAAGGACAATAGTAGGTGGCAAAGAAGGGATTTTAATCTGAATTTGACTGATGGTGAAAGCCAGAGATTTTCTACTAATTTAGTGACCTTCAAAGAAACCCAGTGACATTTTTTACTGAGAGTTCCCTTAATAAACTGAAACTGACATCAGGGAGCTAGTAAATGACAAGAACAACATTGGTATTTTTTATTTTACTAGTAGTATTTTATGAACAGGACAAAGTCCTTTTCATAATCACCTCAGTATATCCAAAACTTGTTTGAAGTATATTAACCAAGTATCACTTGAATAAAAATGTGAACTGTCTCTCTCCTTTAATGTATGAAGGGTCATGATCCACTGAAAATTGGGATCTGCCTCATTAAACAGTTATAATTAACTCTGCTCATAATATTCCAAAATGGAATTGATGCCATGGTTCATACTTAAAATGAGGAGGATCATTCAACAGCATTCGATGAAAAAACAATCAGATTTTTCTCTGTCACATTCCATGATGGGAATAAAAATAACTTTCTCTTCCCAGGCTGGGGAATTATAGGGTAAAGAGACATCTCCTCAAATGCCTGTCTGCTCATTGACAAGTTTAAAAGAAAGAAATTCCCATCTGAAACGAAACCATTTCTTGTTGTTTTACCACGTTCCCAGTGGCTATATATGTTGAAAGAGTCTAGACATTTTTCAATCTTGAGTTGCATTTTAGACAATGTCTTTCAAACTCAGAGATAATTCTAAAAAAGCCTTTCTCTCTAAAATATAAGACTCCAATCTCCAGGGTGTTGCCTCATAGGACTGTAAAATCCAGTCAGAAAGAGGAATTTCTCCACTTGCTTTTTTTCTAAATAAATAATGAAACCTCATTCTATGGGCAATGTATAGAGAGGAAATACCAAGATCAAGAAAACATTTGAAAATATTTGCATGGTGTTTTGACTGGAAACCACATGTGTTCTCTGGAACATTTCGGAGTATCTCCCCCTGATGCGTCCACAGCCAGAACTCTCTGGAGATGAACTTTTCTCAATGACTGTTATCACTGGGGGGGGGGGGGGGGGCTCTGTTAGCCTTTGAGTCTGCATGGAACCAAGGTTTGCTTTGGAATGTTGCAGAGAGAATGGTCAGTTATTTGGCTTTTTTGCTGTCGTTCCTTTGTGGCTGATTGAGACATATGCAAATATAAGTAAATAGTAGGGAAAGATAGTTAATTCCAAGAGCTAATCTAGATATTCTGGTCAAAGTCCTCAAATAATGAGATGACCAAAGGGAACACATGTTTTGGAGGGATGGGAGTCATGGGACAGGCCCCTTTCATCTCTCAGTCACCATTTTGAATGTAGGGTTTTGCGACCATCAAAGCCCTTTTCATACAGTGCCAAGAGAACATTACACTCATTCCCATCAGCAGAAGAGGTAAGAAGTTCATATTTCTCTAACATTAGTAAGTTAAAGAGTCTTTATTCTAAAAAAGCTCAACTTAGCCAATAAATACTAAAGTGAACAGAATATGATATGACACTACTAGTCAAATCCCAAGGGTACAATGGTACATTTGAAAGGAAAGAGTTAACTAAAATATGACACAGAAATAACTGAAGAGGAAACACATTGATTAATAAAACCACATTATAGCCAGGGTTCATTTTAGTAATAATAATTGCCTTATCAGTGCACATTGGTAATCATAAGGGGGTTTCTCTCTATTTTCCCTAAATTCGATCTTGAACTGAATTAATATTTTAACTCTCTGAAACTCTCCTGTAGATTTCCTTCAGATCCCCACCACATACACCTACACTTCCTCCTTCAAAATCTCATTGGCCCAACACTCTAAACCATATCTCCCTGCACTACATCTAAGTAAACCTATCAGAGCAGATGCCTGGGATGGTTTTCAAAATTCTAAGAAAGACTAGCTGAGGTAGCAAATATCAATAGTGACCTTGAGGGTATTGATCAAACACTGTTTTTCTGTTACAGAGGTAGGAAAATTAAGCAGTCTTCTAAATCATTAATGGATTCCTTTTATCTTCTATTCAACTCTCCCGTCTCTTGTCCAAGCCAGGAATCGACATCCTTACATCGTGGTGGGAAACAGTAGAATTTCTACTGTCAAAATGTTCAGGAAGGCTCAATTTTCTTTCATCCACTGCTTAGAATAGCCAGGGAAAAATTTATCCAAAATCAATTGAATAACTTCCTTGGAAAGATATATAATTTTTGCTTCTTTTGTGGGGTTGATGGTTAAGTCTCTCTTAGAAATTTATTAAAAGGGTAATGACAAAGAAAAGCCTTTAGGCACTTAACTTGTAACTAAAAGTTTTCTTGACTCCATTTTTCCAGCTAAAAGTTTTCTCTGATAGAGTATTGGGATTGGCATATAGACCACTTAGATTTACAGACTGAGAGTCTGTCTATGCACTGGGGAGAGACCCATATCAAAATGTAACTGTATTTCCTGGGAGAAATAGAATGTCATATCCACTACATCCATTGCCACCCTAGAATTTAAGTTGTTTGTTAATCAACCTCCTAACAAGGCTGTAGGAGGAGAGTAGCAAGTGCTATTATGGGTAAGAAGATAAAAAAGACTATGAGAGCTTAGGGTTAGAATGAGCTTGATTGATAATCTCTGTGGCCAGAGGGCAAGAAGAGCACAGAGCACAGGGCGAAGAGAGGAGGGAGAAGGATGCAGGGATGTGTGCAGGGCAAGAGGTCCTCCTGAATTTAAGTTGGCCACTAACTCCAGGCTGACCCTGGCTAGTCCAAGGGTCACTCTGGGCCTCAGTTCCCCCAAGGAAGCTGTACCAGGCAGCCTCTGACCCCCTTTCCAGGTCTAACACCCAGCGGGTCTATGATCCATACTTGTCTTTCTTTGCCATCCCTAAACCAGACCCTGAGTGTCAGCATTTTCAGCTGGTGGACGCGTAGACAGCCGCCTCTGAGGGCCAGGTCAGCAAAGCATTCTGCCTCCTCCCTCTGGAAGGCAAATGTTCTGGACGCTCCGCTCTGGGCTATCAAGATCTGGCACAGATACAGTTAATTCAGTTCACCTCACCGAGACTTCTGGCTGCTCCCCAACAGCTCAGCGATTTCACAATCTGTTCAGGCTGAAGATGACCGTTTCCTCAGGCCACCCTGAGACCAAGCAGCAGCAGCTCTGTCTCCCTGTCAGCTTCCCTGCTTCTTCTCTCCCCTTCGTGCTGCAGAATCAGAGGTGGATGCCTCAGCTCCCACCACGGCGGAACCTAACTTTTCTTCGACTTGCTTCCACCTTGGCTTTTAGCCCTGCCACTCCTCTGAAATGCCCCCTCATGGCCACCACAAAAACCTCATCAACAATTTCTCAGTGGCCTTTTCTCCAGCTTCCTCCAGCTGACCGTGCTGAGGCCTTGGCACTAGTGAGCACACCCTACTTCTAAACTTCTCTACTCTCCTGGTTTCCCTAACACCATGGTCAGGCCTCTCTGCCCACAGTCTGGCCACTTCTCTCCCTCTCCCTCCACAGTTTTGGTTGTCTCCGAGGCTCCTTGTGCCTCTTTCCTGCAGTTCACCCCAAGCTGGCCTACAGCTTCCTAACTGATGTCTCACCAGCGTTCTCACTCCCTAATCCTCACTGCTGGGGACAGACACCTGCTCTGGGGAGGAGCTGCACGCAACTTCTGGAGGCTCACAAAGCTGACAAAGCCCCTGCCACCTAACGTCCTGTCTAGGCCCCCTACAGGAACGGGCCCATCCCAGGCCACCCTGATCCGCCTCTCCCTCTCTGTCATCTGCCCTTGAGCAGTCCACCTGAACATCACCTGACACTTCTCTGTCCTCTTCATGCATCTTGTGTCTCAGACACACAAAACACTGTCCCTGCAAAATACCCCACCCTGACCTCATCCCACATGCTCCCAACCTCTGCACAGAATTCTCTCTCCCACTTCCCTGCCTGGGGGACTCAACAGCCAAGCTCAAGAGCTCTCTTTTACATAAAGTCATCCTTGGGTCTCTGAGGCTGGAGCAGAAGAGCCCCATCTGAGCCCCCAGAACAGACACTGATGACAGAGCATATCACATTGCTCTCTAGGGCTGCCTTTTCATCAAATACTTCTCAAGGGTGATCCTCCCCTCTCTATATGTGTGTCCCCAGCACAAAGAATAGACACTCAACCAAATGTCTCAAAAATGGCAGAGGGACTCAATGAATCTGAGCAGCATCTGTCAAATTTATATTTTTGTTAATTTAATTTTCATTTTCCTCTCATTTTCCCAATTTTTTAGATTTCATTTTTATTTTCCTACTAAGTATCTTACTACTGGTATTTATAAAATATTTATTTTAATCCCCAAAGATAAATAACAATTATGATGTACTAATAGCATTTGTTGAATGTAATTCTTATGCTGACTATGTACAATAATAGTAGCTAAAACATGTTGTTAACCATATGACAAGCTTTCTTCTAAGTGCTTTATACATATTAATTTGTTTAATCTTCTTAACAACCCTGTAAGTGGTATTAGGATTATCTCCTTTTAGGGGTGAGAAAACTGAGGACAGAAAGGTTGAGTAACAGCCAAAGTTACCAAGTTGGTAAGTGCTGGAGCTCAGATTCAAAACCAAGAAATCTAGCTCCTCAGTTCACTAGTGAGCAAGACCAACTGCCTCTCTGTGCACTATACTGCCCACCATATTAAGGGCTCTACAGATATTCTCTTATCTAGTCCTTACAACAACTCTATAAAGTAGGGAAATTATCATCACTACTTTTTGCGATTAAGAAAACAAAGGCTTTGAAAGGTTAAGAAATTCACCAAAGGTCACACAATAATAAGGAGTGGACACTGGAGTTGAAAATCTAGTGTTTTGCTTAACTTCTCACATTTGAGAAGACGAGATGAGAAAAGAACATATCAAGCTTATTAAGACATATCCGTCCATACAGTCATCACTGTTTATGCAGCAGCATTTCACCGTGACTTGTAGCCCAGATAACGGAGAGATCTGTTCACATCATCCTTATTTTGCACATGGGTAAATAGCCAGTGACTAGCTCAGTCTAGGAGCCATGTCTCCTGGGTCCTGAGACTCCTGAGCTGGCCCCATTCAGTTGTCTCTGTCATTACACATGAGATCATTTTGTGCCTAGTCATTTTAAATATGTGTTGTCTTTGGTAGCATCATTTCAAGCTTCCAGATATCTGACCAGCATAGAAATAGAGTTGCCTCTCCCTTGGTTCAAGGACAACGAAATGTCAATAAAAGGGATTAAAATTGAGAATGGGTTTTAGACATGTTTTTCAAGAAGCCCATAATTCCTTGTTGGAGGGCACCCCCGCCCCCGGCATGTCCACAGCTCCTCAAAGCAGACAAGGTGTTTGCAATCACAGACCTGTGATGATGTCTGGGAGCTGGAAGCTCGTAATTCAAACATGTGCAGCATAAACTCTTTCTCAAAAACAAGCTTTTCTCCCATTGTCCCTTTCTTAGTTTTGAGATAGCACCTTTCTTTTCATAGAGTTTTTATTTTCTCCTATATTATTTGGCTAAAATGATTAAAAGATTAGCCTATAAAGAAAATAACAAATCCTATTTTGGAGAAAAACAGAGAAAGAAACCAGAAGTAGAGGCAGATGGATCCAAATAACAAAAGAATAAAAAAAGAGAAAGAAATAATAATACTAAACATCACTGAAAATTTATAACTGATATCTGCCCAAATAGGCAAGTTACCTTATCTCTTGGTATCTCTGTTTTCTCATCTGTACTTCCTCATCTAACTCATGAGGCTGTAGAGGGTCTTACACGAGATAATACAGGTAAAGTATAGGAATGTGCTCGGAACAAAGCAGATGCTGGATAAGTGAGAGCTATTATTGTCATGGTGGTTATTTTAAGAAAGACACACATGTTACCACCTGATAATTCCCAGGGGACTCTGGGAAGGTGAGACTCTCAGATGAGACAGGCTGACAGGGAACAATGTGAGAGACTGAGGTTCACAATACAACCCAAGACGCTCTGGTTTCCACGGTTTTGTACAAGGCATGTGTGACTTCTGGAATTCCCAGGTCGTGTTTCTAAAAGATTTCTCAGTTCCTTTCAAGCCAAAGTTGCAATAAATTCTGGTGCACACTGCCAGGGGAGAGGATCTGATAGTGTGGTGCTTATGTGTAAGTCACCAATTTGGCTGGGAATAAAAGAAACCTCAGTTCATCCTTTGTCTGCAGTGATTAGCTGTCTCTGACTCTTGAAATTGATGTTTTAAGAACAGTTAATCCAGCAACTAATGCCTTCCAAGGACATTTCTCCAATGTAGTTTAAGTTATTAAAGAATGGATAAAAATCTCATAGGAAAAAACAAGGTACAATACACAATTTAAAAGCATATGCCATAAACACCGTGTAATTAAGGATTTCTCAAACTGGAAAGTTCTCTAGGCCAGTATTTTGGAGGCCAACTGGAAACCAATTCTTCTATGAAAGCCTCTTGATAGAATGAACCAGAAGTAATCTTCTTCTCTGAACCCCCACAGCAATACCTCTGCCCTCTTCTAGAAAATGAGTTCTGTTGGCCCTTGAGTCATACAGAAGCCACTTGACTGCAAGGACTACTACTTATTTAGCCTCATAACCACACTCCCTTCTCCATGTTTACACATAGCAGGCCCTTCACAAACATTTAATGAATCAGTGAATGCACTTATTAGATTCAGAACACAGATCCTCGGTTTTCTAATCAGTGTGGTTGATAAAGACAGACGGACTGGTGCAACCAACCTATTCCAGGAAATGGATTTGACCCATGGAGTAAGATTTTGGTTTGGGATTTACCATTCTTGTTGTTTAAGTGGGGGAAAAGAAGCAGGGACGTTTTCTAAAACTTCTGTGATATGATTTGCCTTTTTAAATCGCTGCTAACATCATCTGTTTATAGGTCTCATGAGAAATACAATGGGAGGATTAAGAAGAGGCCTTCTCTCATGAAATGTAGGAACTCAAATTAAATAGGATTTATGACTCTGGTTTCTCTCTCTATTTCTCCAACCTCCCAGAGAAAATGGATTCTACTGTATAAAAAAGTTTGCCAAAAATATTTTATAAATGTTCAGTTCTCAAAGTAACTAAATTGTGAGAAGGAAAAAAATATTCAATAAGATATTAATAAACCCCCAAAGGGCTTAATTTTCCCAATGAATCTGTCATGGTGGTTATAACTCAGATGGGTGGTGTTCTAGTGTTTTGATTTATACTGGATATTGGACACTTTCGTCATCATATGTGAAGACCAATTAGTTGGCAAACATTAATTATGAAACAGTCTCTGCCCCCACCTCTCAGGAGATGTCACTGAAAGGACAGAGTCCTTAGCCTGGGACCTGGCACAGGAGAACCACTAAAGAAGGATTTGTTGGGTGGATAGCATGTAAACAAATAGTTGTAAACAAATAGTAAACAAAAGTACATGTCTGAATGAAGGTCCTCTCCTTCCCTCTTCATACACATATCCAAATACACTCATATGCCTTCAGGAGTAACTATCAAACTCTACACATTTAACAAGTACAATCTCATTTCACTCCCACAACATGTTATGAAGAGCAAGCACCACTCCCATTGTCCAGAAGAGGAGAAACCAGCTAAGAGAGTGAGGAAACTACCCAAGGCCACACAGCTAGTAACCCACTGCACTGGGATTTGAACCTAGATCTGCCAGGCTCTGCCCACACCTTTCCATCAGGCCACATGCTTCCTTCAACCATGCTGCCTTTGCCCACAACATTTTTGGAACTCATTTTTAAATCTTACCTTTAGAGCTCACTAATATTAGTTTGACTTATTTGAACTTGGTCATCCCTGTTAGTAGTCCTACCTCCAGTTGCACTCCCCAGTCCTCCAGTCTACTCTCCTCACTACTTCCAAGTGTTCTTTCTGCAACATACACATCATTAAGATGTTTCCCTCTAAGCAGAGTCAGTCCTTTGGGATAAATTCTATCCACCCAGTATCCAACGGCCTCCGAGGTGGACTCCCTAACTCCCCTCCAGTCTCTCCTCTCAATTCTCTATACCCATTCTCTGCTCAGCCAAACCAAAGGCCTTGCAAATGTATGAATGACACAAGTTTTCTCATAAGTTCATGTCTTGGGGCAGGAAATTCCTACCTGGAATCCTCCCCTCCTCCTCCTTCCTGCCCTTCCTTCAACTCTCACATTTTGCAAGCTCCAGAGCCCCCTCTGATGTTCATATTTAGGACCAGTTTCTAGCCTAGTTTAGATATTCCTCTTCAGGGCTCCAGTGGAAACCTGTGCTTACCCTCTTTCAAAGCACCTTTCAAACTACATTTAAAATATCCACTGACTCTATACTTTTCCAGTAAAGTGTATGATCCTGGGAGATGGGACCATTGAACCCAACACTTAGTGCAGATACATGTTTGCAAATGAATAAACGTAAGTAGGAAGGGATGACAGTAAACACTCAACCTTTGGGGGCGCATCTGACTCAGAGAAATAGCAAAGAATTATTCAGAGCCAAGCTGAGTAAATAGTGTGAGTGATCAAGCTGGGTAACACTGTTTAGGGTCCAAACCATTTCAACAAAAATATATAAAGATAAAGACTATTGTCAAGAAAGGAAAGTCAATCCCTGTAAGTACAAAATGTCCCTTCATAGGTTGCTCAACAGTCCTAAATAAACACCTGTGAGAGGAAATGTCACCAGGAGTGTTTATTACATTATACTTCAATGGTCTCATATGTTGGGGATATAGGGGGCAATAAGAAGATGTTCACAAGAAGACAACAGCCATGTATTTCTTATCTGAGAAACAAGTTCTTGAAGATCTACCAGAATTTTCAGCAAGCCTCAGGTTTTCTCTTGCCCTTCATATATGATCTACCTTTTCACACTAGGGAAGTCAAATCCCATATCCTCACCCACTTCAGGACACAAGCCAATGGATAACATAAGATTAAGCATCATAGCTTGATCAAAGTCACTAGTTTAAGAAAAATAACTTCTACAGAAGTCAATTCTCACCAAGCTGTTGACATATCTTTAAGTACTTGCAAGTTAATAGACAAGGCCAGGCTGGGCTGTTATGCTCCAGAGTATAGTCCCTTACAAACGCTGAGGCAAAGACACGGCACTGCCTCAGAAAATGTGGCACTTGGTGATATGACAAGTACAATGGTATTTATCAACCTGATCACAGCCAAATGGACAGGAGCCATATCTGAAAAGGGAAAGGGTGATTCAGCCCATTAAGTATGCAGAACATCATCTTTCAACACAAGATGGTCCCTGATGATTTTTTTCATATATAAAGGCTCCAACCAAGTGGGAAAAAGGCAGAAGCAGAACAAACTACAGCTTTTCTGCTCGAAGTCACAGCAAAACTAGGGATTGTTGGGCAGAGAGAGCTCAAGGGAATATGCAAACAACCTCCATTTCCCTTCACAATTCTGTCCCTACAGAGGGGCCACAATGTCATACTCAACTCTGTTTCCTCTTTTCCCTGCTTCCTTACCAATGCTTTTACAAAGTTTTCTGAGAGCTAGATTTCAAGTATATTCAGATTAGAAATTTCCAAAATAAGACTTTCTATAAAAACCAGAGTCCTGGCAAGCCCACATCCCTGGCTTGATAAGCATTTCCTGTTGAATTGAAGATGAATTGTCTGCAGTTAATGAGACAAAGGACATAAAGTTGTCATCTGGTGAAACTTAAATCCCAAACCCTGCTCCTTCCTGCCATAACTTTTCTTTCTAGGAGGTCATGGTATAATCCTTTAAGCAATTCTCTCTTATACAACTATTTAGTTTTAAAATACCTTCCAAGGTATTGTCTAAAAGTCCTCCATTAAAAAAACCATTACAAGTGGCCCTGCTATAAATGGCTTCACCAGCTAAGAGATTCCCAAGTTAAAGTGAAAGACACTAAAGTAATTACCATAATAAGGAGTTAGTTAGCTCCTCGGTGAATCTTTTGATTTCAGTCAATATATAAAAGACCCTCACAACTTGAAGTTACCTTCTATTTACTGCATTTAAATGAAGCACACATTTAAAAAAAATACAGAACCTCTAAGCTATGTCAATTATATCCCTACATTGTCTCATGATTATACTTGAAGTATTTGAACCAGTTGTACACGGGCCCCCCAAATCAGTAAGATTTGCTACTGTTTCCACCAGGGGGCATTCGTCTCATTGAAAAGAAATATTTTTCAAAGTTTGACTAAATTCAGGGTACAAGAGAAAGAGTGTTAGTTATACTAAAATGTCTAAAATACATATCTTATTTATTAATCTGGAAATTCACACTTTCAACGGGAAGTGAAAAGGCTAAATCTTTAGTGGGTAGTTCTTGAATCAGATGCTTTGTACATATGAAAAGATATTATGTGAGTATGGAAAAATTATTCTTATATTATAAAAGTTGATATATACTAGAGGAGGTTATGAACTCTTCAGAAGTGTCAACAAAACATACATGTAAAGAACATCCAGCTATAATTAGAGATTAATTTTAGGGGCTATAATTTATTTTAGATTAATTTTGGGAGCTATCACTGGTGCTCTCTTAAGATTCTTCCCATCTTAAAAGCATTAAAAGACTCCCATAAAAGCAAGGATTATCCTTTTTGAAATCCCTATTTCTCAAAGATTGTATCTGTTTCTTCTGACTGGACTTCAGAGGTACTTTGCACACATGAGGTTTGGACACTAGGAGACAGAAGCAGGGCTGATTTTCTTTGGGAAAGTTACGAAGAGAGGAAGAAAAGATGATAAAACATACAAAGACAGCGTATTTAACACAGGAATCCTGATAGTCTTTTATGAAAAACAAAATCCATGGGAAGCTATAACAAACACTGTCAAAGAAGACTCAAAAACAGTATTCCTAAGAGAATCCGTATCAGAACCATACCTTTTTTTGTTTACCTACCAAGAATATATCACACAAAGTTTGCCGTATCCCTCAAATTACCACCAACCCATCCAAGCCAGAAAACTTCTCATTTTTTTCTTTACAAAAAAGATAGAAGAAAAAAATTCTAAGTATGATAGTTCACATTTCTATCTATAGCCATCCAATATATTAGCTCTGAACTAGGAATCAATAGATCAATAAGGACTATTGATCAATGAGGTCTAGCACCACCCCCCAACCCTGGTGACAGCTTTGAACACATCTCTTTCTCCTTATACACAATCTCCATTTTCATATATAAAACAGAAGTAGCCACAGTGGAAATCACAGACTCTTAAGGTAAAGTTGCAACAGACATTTGGGCCTTGATATTCTCTTGAGCTAGAACTCCTTTCTGTGCCCATCTCACTGCTCATGCACCTTGCCTAAGAGAAACCAGACCAGCAACCTGTTACCAAATATGTGGGGGTCTGAATGGTGGGTTATTATTTTATTAGATATTTTTCTTGTTTTTTTTCTGTAAGGCAGGGGTCAGCAAACTTTTTCTGTAAAGGGCCAGCTATAAGCCATAGGGTCTTGGTCACAACTACTCAACTCTGCCACTGCAGCATGAAAGCAGCCACAGACAATCCATAAATGAGTGGGTAGGGCTGTGTTCCAATAAAACTTTACTTACAAAAACAGACAATGGGCCAGATTTGGCCTGTGGGCCTTAGTTTGACAACTTCTGTTTTGAGGGGATAGCTCAAGTTTTTTTCTTCTCCTGTACTGGTGGAACTTTGACATGTAGCACAGCCCAGAGTTTCCCTAATGGCAAGCATGCTAATCATAACTAGATTTTTAAGAGGAAAAAATAATGTAGAGTCCCATCTGTAATGACTTATTTTCTATTCACAAAAGCCAGCTACCAGGGGCACTTCTCTGACCCTCTAGTGGTGTGGGCTGTTAATGCTGGACACGGTCACCAGTGTCTTGTTTTCTTCTTGTCACCTCCGGTATTTGCTTTTCTCAGCAGGGGAGGAAAATATCTCTGACTTCTCCAGAGAGGATGTCCAATGTGGCATTAGGATTTCAGACTCACCACACTTGAGAAAAGTTTCTCAAACTTGCATACTCTTTTCCCATCTAACTAAATGCCTCATCTTCCTGTTCCTGAACATCTGAGGAGCAAGTAAAGTCGTCCTCACCTAGCTAAGCCTTCAGACGACCAGCACTGCTGCGCTGTTCCCATGATGGGCAAAGGATGGTGCAGCAGACACTTGGCCTGGCAGAGCCACCCTTCTCAGAGAATCTTCCTCCTCTTACGGAGCAAGAAAATTCTTGAAGCTAATTGATCTCAGTGTGTCTAGACAAAAATTTGGGTCAGACAACACAAAGCCCTCTTTCAAAAAATTCACTTCTATTTTTGCTTTCACTGAAAAAGGGAAGATGGGAGTGATGGGGTAGGTGGAAATTGATCTCTAGAACGTGGGATATGAGTTGTCTTTTCAATTTGGTCTCAGCCTAAACAGCATCTCTTTGCTGTGTGTGTGTTCCATCTCTTTGCTTGTTAATGCATTTCTCTCTGTGGGAGAACAAGCCCCCTCGGAAATGGTGCATTTTATAAATAGAAAAAAGTTAAGTTGTAATGGAAGCTCTGAATCAATGTTACCAGGCTTCCAGTGCAGGTGATGTAGGCCCTTCAGAATATGCATCTATGTTTGGTGGACTTAGTTATTATTATTACTCATTGATATTTTTACTCTCGTCCATGCGCCCAGAGACCTTGGCAAGATGAGCATTTTATAAATCAGATAAATAAATTATTGAAGCCTCCCAATCAATACCACCCAAAGGAAAGCAAAGGAGCACTCAAATCTGCATTAAAGCCAAGGTCCTCCCTTCTGGTAAACGTTGGGGGAAGAAGAGACAGGCTTGGTAAAGCCAGAGACCAGGAAAGCTTGTCTCACTCGGGTGGGCTGAGTGCAGCAAGCTGGCTCCTTCCACTTACCCCTCAACTGCTGGGAGGGGAGGGGGGCCGTGGAGAGTAACTCTGCCTGTGAGCGAAGTCTACCAGCGTGAGCTGGGCAGGAGAGACTTGCTCACCATGAACTGCACTGGAACTGCAATGTCTGGGCTCCCATTTAAATTCTCTGGGAAAATGTTTCTGTCAACACAGCAATAAAGCCCTCCAGAGAGGGA
This sequence comes from Tapirus indicus, assembly GCA_031878705.1. NCBI lineage: Eukaryota > Metazoa > Chordata > Mammalia > Perissodactyla > Tapiridae > Tapirus > Tapirus indicus. The sequence continues at coordinate 43,455,329 of CM062927.1, forward strand.
CTTGACAGAACCCTGCAGCCCAACTGTGCCCAGGGGAAATTCCAGGGTAAGGCTCTTGAAGAGGCCCAACTCCTCATTAGTGCAAAGAGGATTTACCATGCTCCCTGGTCCAGCCACCGATGCAGGTGTCTTGTTCCCGAATTTGTTGTTCATTATGACTCTACAGATCACCAATGATGAGGCATCATCACCGACTGGCGCCTGAATACCCTCTTGCTCTTCTAAAAATATCAGTGACAATCAAGCTGCACCTATAGGCCTTTCTATAGAAGAGAAATATGCTGAGCTGGTGGTTGGTTTATTTAAAAAAAACAAATAGCCAGGCTGGTTATACCCACAATGTAAAGGAAGACTTTAAAAAAATGAAATGACACTGTTGAAATGAACTTGAAATGAAATGAAATGAACTCCCTACATGAGCTAAACTGCATGCCCAGACTGAAAGTTATTTACTTCCTAGAGTCTTTCTGATAGAAACAAACCTCAGTGCAACCTAGGGATTGGGAAATGTTTCTTTCCTGGCTTCCAAAATACATTTATTGGCCTTAAAATATTCTAATACCTGTCATTGGGAGATGATTCTCCATGAGTCCTTTGCATTTCTGTATATCTTACAAAGAGAGGCACTGACTGCCTTTTGTTCTGACTTATTGTTCTGAGGAATTTGTATATTGAACAGCTTTAGAAGATAGTGATGGTATCTCTGGGGCAAAGGGAAAGCATGTTTATTGCCCATTTAAAAAGACTCAAGTTCTCTAAACTCAGGGTTCCTTTTCTATAACACAATCTGGAGCACATGCAAGGCCTCTATCTGGGCCCATCTGCATCACCCCCGTGGGACTTGAGGCAGAGAGAACTGACACACACATGCTACTCATGCTGTTTCCCAGGTAATGAGTAAGAAAGTCCTTTGTCCCTGACCCAGGAGTCTTATGTCTTCTGCCACCATCTATGAAACTGTGGCAAGCTAACTTGTTAGCTTGCAAATAGAGTAAAATCTCAGAGCCTTCACAGTTCTTGATACCCGTTACTTATACGGCTTTTAAAAAATAAACTATATCTATATTCATCTCTCTCTCTATCTACCTATCTAATAAGAACTAACTGTGTCCCTCAGAGATTCTTCATAGCTCTCATGGGCAGTAACGTATAAGACAGCCCACAATGAGGCTACCAGGACGGAAACTGCAGAGCTGTTGCACTGTATTAACAGTATCCATGTGAAACTAGGCAAAATGGGCATGAACAAAATGATGATCAACCTTAACGTCTTTTGTGTTCTCTAGAGCAGGGCTTCTCATACTCTAAGGAACATATAAATGACATGGGAATCTTGTTAAAATGCAGACTTGGATTCAGTAGGTCTGGGACGAGGCCCAAGATTCTGCATTTTTAACAAGTTCCCAAGTGATGCTGATGATGTTGGTCCAAGGACAACGCATTGACAGCAATGTTCTGACAGCAACTAAATATAAATTTGATACATGTTAACACTCTGATATTTGCATAAACTCTAACATTTTTAATAAAAATTTCTATAACAAACCAGGAAGTCCATATAAATCAGAGAACTCCTATATTGGTTTAAAAAAGGATACTAAAAAAGTTCCTGATTATGTGATTAAGAGTGCTTCTATACTTATATGAGGAAAATATCAATATTTGTTGTGAATAATCCTTTATTCCAGATTATATACACATTCCATTCAAAGAACCAGGAGCAAAGGAAACATGCTGGAGAAGACCTTTCTAGGCTATGCAAAGAGTCTGTGGCCTGTCACAAGCATAAAATAAACAGGTCAAATGACAATCCTTACAGTTTATGCTGCTGGTCATTATACCTCTGGCTAAGCTAATGCTGATGGGCTAAGCAGAACAGGAAAATAATATGTGGACATAAGACTGAGTCTGAAAAGGTAAATGTGCTCGAGGGAAAACCCAGTGGGCAGGGAGTCAGGGGCCTGAGTTTGGTCCCCCGCTGTCACTCCCTTGCTCTGGGAGCTGAGGGAAGCAGGGTGGGTCCCCACTGGCTGGGAAGTGAGGGGGTAGAGCTGGCGCTCCAGGCCCAGGTCCCTCCCCTCTTCTTGACTCACATCTTGGCTCTGGTCTCGGGCACCTGCACAGACAGCCTCTCAGCCTCATGGACCATTTTTTAAAACTGTCATCAGCCCAAAGAAATCAATCTTTCTATCTCATCTTATTCACTTGGAAAAAGTTTGTGTGCCAATTTGAAAAGCACAGGGGAGAGAGAGCCCAGAAATGAAAGAAAGATGGAAAACATATTTCAGAATTTTATTAAGAAATGTTTAGTAGCACTTTTACTTTATTCCATTTCCTTTATTGTCTCCTTCCTTCCTTTCTTCTGTCTTCCTTCCTCCTTTCTACCCTCTCTCTCTTCATTCTTTCTCTTACCAAAAAGACAACCAGGGAGGCAGCGAGCTGTTATTTTGGTATTCCACACCCTGGTGTCTCAGACGTTAGAGATGATTACTTGTAAAAAGATTTCTGTGGTCAAATACGCCTAGGAACTCCTGGGTTAAACAGAGTTCACAGGTCTCTTCACTGAGGACCCTCTCAAGCCCTTAGCAGGCCGATGTTCATGGGACTCTCAGAGGGCCTCTGGGCTGCTGCGTTTTCTACACTCCGCCGCAGAAACCAGCCTTCCCCCTGCTGGTGTGCCGAGGAATTTTCTCTGAGGAAGAGAGTTCTGGCATGAAGACCTTGGAGCTGGAGCCAAGCTGTTGTGTTTACATTAGTTCTACCTGGAGCAAGCCCCGTGGCCTTGGGCAGGTCACATGGCCTCTATGAGCTCCAGTTTCTTCACGTGCAGGAGAGGTCGGTGGCATCTACCTGACAGCACCATTGACAAGACAAAGTGAGACAAAGTACGCAAAGCGCCAGGCACAGCGCCCCCTCTGCAACCTGGCCTTTCAGATTCACAGGTGAAGTGAATCCAGGTCCCTTGAGGGCTGGCCAGAAAAGCATCCATTTTACTGAAAAACTCTTGGAGATGAGGCCACTGGCCTCTTTCCTGACTTAACCCCTGTTTCAGAACTTGGCATGTGTCTAGTCCCGTCCACTCAAACCTGAATACTCCCTTCCAGGGCTGCCCACAGGCTGTGTTTGTTTGTGAAAGTCCCAACAGATGACATTTGCCAAATGAATGAGGGAGAGAAAGGAAATATTGAGACAGAAAAGGTCACAGAGGATAAACCAAGGCAGGAATAAGGCCAGGTCAGAGATGGGGACGTGCCCACCCTGAGGCCGGCCGGCTGTGCCGCTTAGGAGGGATGTCACCTCAGGCAAGGGAAATAATCCCTCTGGGTCTCAGGGTCCCTGTTTAAAACATAAAGACAATTGCTGTATGACTTCACTCACATGTGGAAGATGAACAAACAAACAAACACACAAATAGAGAGAACAGACTGGTGGTTGCCAGATGCGAAGGGGGTGTGGGGCGCGAGAAAGAGGTAAAGGGACACATATGTATGGTGACAGATAAAAACGACTATTGGTGGTGAACACGATGTAGTGTATACAGAAGTCTAAATATATGATGTCCACGTGAAATTTATATTAAGTTATAAACCAATGTGAACTGAATAAAAAATAAATAAAATTTTAAAAAATGAAATTAAAAAGAAAAGAAAGTAATGATGCCTATCTGGTAGAGCCGTGCCGAGAACCAAGAGAGATGATGATATGCAAAGCACTTAGCGCAGAACCAAGCACAGAGTAGGAACCGAAAAATAAAAGTGAAAAGAGAGCTAAGTGTTCCTTTGGAACTAAAGGGAAGAAAATAGAAGCTATTAGTCTCAAATCCAGTTATCTGATTTCTAGATTAGAAACTGGATATCATTATCTTTCTGAGGAAATCCCAGAAAAAGGAACATACACAGGGCAGAGAATTCCATTCCCTACAACTGACTTCAGACACGCCCAATGAGTGGTGATAGATGTATTTTCATGCTGCCATTCTGAAAGAGAGAGAGACAGGCAGGAAGAGAGAGAGAGAGGGAGAGAGGAAGAGAGAAAGAGTGAGAGAGAGGGAGAGAGAGAACCTACTATCTACTGGACTCCAAGAAGATTCAAGTCAGCAATGGAAAACAACAAGATTTCAAATTTGCTAAATAAGGCCCCGGCTCTGGTCCTCCTCAAGGCAGTCAGGTGGAGAGGTCAGATTACTTCCTTAAGACAGGACTTTCCTCACCTCACCCACCTGCTACTATGTTCTCCCCACACCTTATATGTTTATTAATCTGTTGTCCTTCCGTCCCATTGCCAGCTCCACAAGGCAGGGATTCTATCTGTCCTCAGTGTCCTTAACAGGCTGGCCCAGAGCAGGCTCTCAGTATTTGTTGAAGGAATGAACGAATCCCATGTTATTTAATAAGCATGACCACTCAAGGAATCACAGTCCATTAAAACAGCATGAAGGCCACAGGACCAGAATTTTAAAAAAATTAGTAATGTTATTATAACTCAAATGAACAGCTTTATTAATCACTTCTGACTTTAATAGAAAATCAAGGAAGAAAGCAAGAAAGACTTGGCAGGAGCCAAGAAATCAACATAAACATCACCACTCTTCACATTTAGATGTCCTATCCCTGCCTCTCAACAACTTCCTTATCAATCCCCAAATTCAGTGGCTCTGCTGTGACCTCAGGACCAATTCCAAACTCCACAGAATGGCAGGAAGGGCCGTGCCCATCTTCTCTCCATCATCTCCTGCTACTGTCCTCTTATATCGCACATTCCTCTACTACCCAAACTGCCCCAGCGCGAACCTCCACGTCTTGACACGTGCCTCCTGCTCCACCTCGTACATGTGGTGAATTCCTACTTGTCCTTCCAGACCCCACATGAGGGTTGACTCCCCTGGGAAGTACTCCCTGATTTCTCTAGACAGAATGAATCAGTCCCCTCCTGTGTGGGGCTATTTAGCTAACCTACTGCCATATCATCTGCTCAGATGTCAGTCCTCCTCTAGACTACAAACTCCTTGAAGGCAGGTAGTCATGTACACACACTTATTGCCTGGCACATGGTACACCCTCAGTAAAATATTTACCAGAACAAAGAAATGGATCCATGACCACCGTTAGCTTCTATTCCCCCATCACTATGCCTCCCAGCCAATCTTACAACCAATGACAAGAGAACACCGGGAAGGTTCTGAAGTAAACTTTATGGAACTTCGTGGAACACCTAATATCTGCTAGGCACTATCTTATTAACCTTTAGGTTATCCTCAGAAATCCTCTCTGAAGCTGGTGCTCGTGTGCCCACTTCACAGGTAAAGAAAATGAAACTCGGAGAAGTTAAGTCACAGAAAAAGAAGCTAGCCAAGCTTGGAGTCACACCTGAGTCTATGCTCCTTCCACTACCCTATCTGGCCTCAAAGGCAAATTTCATTTCACTCTTTACCATTTCAGAAGGGTTTTCTCTCCCCAACTATCCTCTTATCATATTTCTCACCTCTTAAGTGATGTCCCCAAGTGGCCCTCAGATGGCATCTGGCTACCAAAATTCTCACAGCCTACAGGACATAACCCACATTCCTCTCTCTTCCAAATCCTCTTGTCCCAAAAGCCTGACCAAGTGTTTCTACTGCCTTCTAGTTCTCCAGGATTTCTTCTTCCCAAGTCATTTGAATGGCTTTGAAACAACCTACAAGAATAAATCACATATACCGAGAAATATACCAAGAAGTATATATTCCTTCTGTCCTGATAGTTCAGTTCAAAACCATTTACTGAGGGTTAACTCTGCCTTGCACCTACTTGTCCTTCCAGACCCCACATGTTTATTAATCTGTTGTACTCCAACTACCAGGGACACAGAGATAATGAAACAGAACTGTGGATCTTAAGGAGCTTTTAGGTTAATGGGAGGATTAACAGGTAAGCCAGATGCTAAGCCCTTTTAACATGATGGGCTAAGCATTTTTCTGGATGATTACTCACGGTAATATGAATCTATAAAAAAAGACTCGGTCCATCCTGAGGGTATCAGAGAAGGCTTCCTGGAGGAGGCAATGCTTCATGTTTAAAAGATAAGTAAGAAATAACCAGGCAAAGGGATGCAGGAAAAGCATTCCAGAAAGAAACAGCACCTATGGTCTGTAATAAGTGCTGACGTCACTGTAGAGGTCTCCGGCATGGTTTTTGTGTATTCTTGCTGAAATTTTCACATATGTAGGGCTTGTGTCAGCAATGAATAATTCAGACAGCACCCAGTGCAGATGCTGGCTGGAAGTCCATTCAGATGGCCATGTCATCATTGCCACTATCCCTTCATGTTTTCTTTAAGGATCTCTCTGTGGAACAGACTGAAAACTCCTGTGAGATGAGGTGGGGCTTTCAGGACGCTGTGGTCCATTTAGGGGCCCGAGAAAGTCATTTTCTAAACAGCGTCCTGGTACAATACAGTCACAGGACCGAACGTGACCAGCCCAGAGGGAGAGCTGAGAGGGAAACTTCCATCCTCTGCTCCCGAAGCACATTCTTAACACTCTATCTTGTTTCCACCTTCTCCATAACTTTGTGTTTCTATCAACCACCCAGATTCTGTCATAAACTGGACAAAGTTCTCTCTGTAAACAACAAACTGATATGACTCGGCTTAGTGCTTACTGGAAATTATTTTCGATCATTCCCATGGGAAATGAAGTTTGGTGCTTGGTAATGTATTTTGTTATCTCTTAATAAATAGACAGTCTCCTCCAATTTTAGCAAGTCATGAACTTTGATGTTGGAATGCCTCTTTGATAGCATTAGAAATAGACATTTTAATACCCCAAGAAGGAAACAGAGTCAGCAGGGTGGCAGTTGGAAGAGCTAAAACATTAAAGCCAGAAAGATCTGGGGCTGGCCTGGTGGTATAGCAGTGAAGTTCATGCGCTCCACTTCGGCGGCCCAGAGTTCACTGGTTCAGATCCTGGGCATGGACCTACACACTGCTCATCAAGCCATGCTGAGGCAGCGTCCCACATAGAGCAACTAGAAGGACCTACAACTAGGATATACAACTAGCTACTGGGGTTTTGGGGAGAACAAAAAGAAAAAGAGGAAGATTGGCAACAGATGTTAGCTCAGGGCCAATCTTCCTCAAAACAAAAAAACTAACAAAAAATACCCAGAAAGATCCCAATATGAATTGTGATTCTGCCAATTACTAGCTCTGTGACTTGGGCACATTAATAAATGTCTCTGTACTTCAATTAATTCATCCTTAAATTGGAAGATTATTATGAAAATCAGAGAATATGTGTCAAGGATGTGCCCCTCAGTAAAGGGTAACTATAATCTATACCTAATTTAATTTTTAAATTAAATTTTAAGATCACCCACTTGCACATATGTAGCCCAAATTAGCAAAAAAGGGGATTAAAAATTGTTTTAAACATATTGATAAAAAACATCAAATAACATAGGTAAGTTCTTAGAGCTCCTACAGAAAATATTGTCTTGGCTCAGTTGCTCAGAAGTAGACCCAGAGAGTAGTGTTCATGGCAAATGATTTATTAAGGAAGGGTTCTCAGGAGAAGTGGAGGCAGGAAAGGGAAAAAGAAGCAGTTAAGCAAGGTTGCAATTTCAGGTGAAGTCTCAGCCTCACCTGATCCTGCAGGGAGCTCTGGGGTGTAAATTATACCAGGGTCCTGCAGAGAACTTGTAAATTATCCCAGGGAGTTGTCCCCACCTGAAGGCAAGGGAGTGGGTTTTCCTGCTCCTTCATCAGTCAGTCATCAGCAAAGGAGGGGTTGAGGGAAGCGGGTGGAGGGTACTTAACTCCCAGCCACTTCCAGCTCTGTGTGTGTGCACATCTGTGTATGTGTGTGTGCATGAATATATGTGTTGGGGTTGGGGAGGAGCCCCACTAGCTCAAGGCTACCCCTCTGAAGAAGTTCCAGGTGCTAGCCCTTAGAAGCAAATGTTCTCAGAAGCCAGCCTGAGTGCACAGGACCAGTAAAGGGAGTCTGAGGGTAGCTGGGAGGAGCACAGACAGCATCTGCAACATTAATCAAGAGAATTTCACGGTAACGTATCTGTGTCAACTCTGCCTTCCGATCTTGGAGTTGGTCCATAACCAAATTATGCACACTTAACTGTAAATACATTCATTTTTCTTTGGTAATTTACAAAGAACTAAGTTTGAAGTAAATATTTCCTAGGAGTATAAAATTCAATTTTGAAGGTTTGCCCTCAGGCATCAAAAATGAGCTCTTCAACCTATTACGGTTACGGTTTTCTGCTGACCAAAGTTGTGTCAGTCACTAATAGAAGGCACAGACTCTGCTCAGATGGAAACGATTGGGAAAGGTTGATGGCCAGCTCCTCAAACACCAAGACAAAAACTGGCAGCAACAACTCCTGGGCTTCTTCACACATGCATATTCATTTAACTCTGCACAGCTCGGAGATTCTGAAATGCTCTTTAAACTGAGTTGTGTAATCCATGCATCTGGTTAACACAGATCTGTGGAACAGAGATTCAAGTCTCTGCTTTATTCAAATAAATTCTTGCAATTTAAAAAGGTAATTTTTTTATACCTCTATGTCCTTATCTGTAGAAGGAGAAGGCTGACTTTAAGCCTTCAGGTCGTAGGGACTAGATGGAGACAGCCAATTGGGTAGGTAGCCTGGGTCAGAAGGTCACCTGAGGATTAGCTAATAGATTATTATAAATGACTACAGAAACATGAAATATCAAAATAATTTTTAAATAACACATGAAGTTAATTTATCAGGGTTATGAATGGTTCCATACACCCCTTTTAAAAAAACTTTCCAATAATCTGGCAATTTACAATTTAAGGCAATTATGTCAGCACATCTAGAAGACTAGACTGGGAACTAGAGGGTATACTCTACGAACGCTGTGTAACCAGATACATTAAAACAAAATTCATGGAGAACTTTTGAAGGACCCAGCAGACATATAACACTGATGATGAATGGGCATCTCAAGTTTTTGCACCTAGATATAAGTTTCAATTTTAAATAAATAAGTAGTGAGTAACCACAATGGCTGCTGCCAAGGGGCATGGGCAGTTTACTTTTTCAGAGACTCTCAGAACACAGCAGGAGCTCAGGAGATGAGTGGAAAATACCAGTGGGTACGGGGAGGGGATAGTGGAGGGGAGAGGATTTAGCCTAAGAATAACTGAATCTCTTCCTCAAACAAAATTCCCAACTATTACTGCAGTTACAAAATATCTGCGAAGAACTGTCATTCCCAGGTGAAACATTTGCCATAATCAGTGCTACAATGATAGGACGAAGCTATTCAGACTTGGCGTCTCCTACTCTTGGCATATCTGAATTCTGAGAATTCAGAGTCTGGTTATAATTCTCTGCTTTCCCATGCATTGTTTTGTAACTGAAAACTTCTGGAATTGATAAGAATCCAATATGTAGTATAAGATGCTGAAGAGAGGGAAAACTGAGAAGTCAAACCAAAGTTAATACTGTCCAAGAATCCATGCCAATGAATGAGATTATCCAAAATTGTGGCCATTATTTTCCATTTTTAGATTTTCATTCTGTAACATGGCAGATCTGTCTCTTCAAATATGGGGGGTTTTTTTTGCTGGTAATATCTGAGTTAGTTTCTTTGAATTTGCTAACCAGTAAGTGCACTAGGCAATGGTGAGAACATAGACGAGAATAAATATGTCTTACTGGGCACTTCATAAACAGGAAGAGCTAACGATAATAATGAAGACTTGAGAAGAACTCAATTCCCAGGTCTTATGGGGAAGGATGCAGAGGACCTGCTGTACACTACCCAGGGCCAGAGAAGAGGGATAAGTGGTTTGCAGAAAGAAGGGGGAAGAGGACAGAAGCTCCCCAAAGGTGGTAGTCAATCAAATACTTCTGGGTAAAAAGCATGGGTTCCACTTAACGTTCAGTCCTCGTGATGAGGCAAATCAGAAGCCCCACAGAGTCTTTTCTCACTCTGAAAATGCATCATTTGAGTTTTCAAACAGTGGCACTTTTCTCCCAATCACAGCTGAAACTGAAAAAGAATTTTACTTAAATTATATCAGCCATGAAATTAACTATAGTGTAATGACCCAGCCCTTGGAGTAAACTGGGCTGCATAAAAGGAATAAGACTGAAGAAGAGAAGGATTATAAGAAAAACTCAAGACACTATGAAGCCTGAGTCCCACTTTTCTGGTCCCAGGTGGCCATGGTCATGTGATGACTAACAATCGCAGCATCCTATGGGTGTCCAACGCTGGGGAAATGCAGATGACTAAAACATTTCACAAACCATCATTTCGAGGGTGTGTATTGAGTGTGTGTGTGTGTGTGTGTATGAATGTTGGGGACTGGGGCAGGGGGGTTAGGGATCATACTCCTGAAGTGAAGCTGATCATGAACCTGAAGTGAAATTTTCTCCACACTCTTATTTCATGAACATCTCTCCTCTACCCCCTCCCCGAGATAGCTTTCCCCCAGTCTTCTTTTGTTATCAGAAACTAATTTAATACATTAATACATCAGTGTTGCCACATTTAAGTTCTTTACACACACTTTCACAATTTATGCCTTATCCAAAAATCTTCTGTACCCTACTCCTCACTCAGAGAAAAGCCTTATAAAGGCCTGTAGGTCCCTACACAGAGCTGTATTTCTGCCACTTGTCTGGTCTCTCCTACTGCTCTCCCCAACCCCACCCCCACTCTGCTCCAGCCACACTGGCCTCTGATGTTCCTTCAACATACAGAGCTCACTCCAGCCTCCACGCTCTTGCGTGTGCTGTTCCCTCAGATATCAGCATGCTTATTCCCTCTGCCTTCGACTCTTGGCTCAAATGTCATCTTCTCAGAGAGGATTTTCTTAATTATTTAAAAATAGAAAAACTCTCGCTATCCCTCTCTTACCTTGCTTCACTTTATTCACAGCATTAAGACTTGTACACTAAGTTTGTACCAGCTTTATTTTCAACAGTCATAAACTGGAAATGGCCAAAGGTCCATACACAGGTGAATGGATAAACTAATAGTGGTATATCCAAAGATAAGAGTACTACTCAGCAAAAAAAAAAAATTGATGAGCTACTCATATAATATCATTGATGAATCTAAAAGCAATTACACAACATAAAGGAAACCAGGGGGAAAAAAAGGAGTACACATTTTAGGATCCCAATCATATAAATTCTAGAATATGCAAAGGTATCTATTGTAAGGGAAAGTAAATCAATGGTTACGTGGAGGGCCGTGAATGGCAGAGAGTGAGAGATTATAAAAGGGTATGAGGTAGATATAGTGACAGATATGGTCACTATCATGATTATGATGATGGCTTCACAGGTACATAGGTATATCAAAACTTATCAAATAGTACACCTTAAATAAGCAGTGCAGTTTATCACATACGAATTATACTTTAATAAAGCTTTAATCAATGGCTCAAGATAAAAATCTATATGTCTCTTTTGCAAAATAGGTCTGGCAACCCTATATTGACTCCATCATCTCTCTCCTTGTGCCTTTGGGGGTCAGTCCTATTCAAACAATCTTTTTCTAAAGTTTAAATTGAAATGAAATTATCTACTTAATACTTTTTTTATTTCATTTTTTTGGCTTATGCCAAATCCTAAACAATATCATGAAACCAAGAGTATGATGTGCAGGATATATTTATCTAACAAATATTAAAATAAATATAAATTATCAGAATTAAAGGTGTTAGCCCCTGAGAATCTCCTAAAATCACCTTGTTACCACTGATGATATATGTCCCCAGCTTTGAGAAACACCGTGTCATCCAATGGCAATACGTACTAGTGCTAACGCAGTGAGTTTGGCATGGAAATATGTTTCATTTATTTTCATAGTGTTTCTAGTCTCACAGCATAAAACATTAAAGCTGGAGTCACAAGGCCTAGCTTCCAGCCCTGGATCTGCCACAAACCAGCTATGTAACCTTAGGTAAGCCACTTAAGCTCTCTGGGTCCCAATGTCTTTTCTCTGTGATAAAGGCTTTGGATGATTCCTAAGCTTGCTGCCAGCTCTCACTATCATTGTTTCTACCAACAACCACAAAGATGCAGGAGGGAATCCTAAAGAAATTAGGTCTCTTGTACTTACTTAACATTTCATCATCGTGTTGAGGAAAAATAGGAGAATTCCCACAATGTCTTTGTTCAAGGGCTGAGAAACATGAAATAAATAATATTTTTGATATAGGAACACTACAACCCCATCACCCTCCCCAGTATGGGCAGGAGGATGCCAAACACCCAGCTCCTTAAACAGGGGTTATCAAAGTAGAACTAAAATTAAAAATTGAAATCCTTAGTCAAGTCCACTTCTTTTTATTCTAACAGAAGCCACTATATAGAAGGAATGAATGAATTAGAAAAACACCATTCTGCAACCCTTAGAAATTAATTAATTGTTTCAGGAAAGGATCAGAACTGAATACTAAGCCCATTAGATTCAAGTTTTGGGAGAAGAGGATATTAGCTAGAGGCCAAGCTGTCACCCTACAAATCCCCCACCTACTGAAGGGAAAAACTTACATTTACAAAGAAAAGATCTTGTGGTCCCCATCTTTAAAAAGTGATTCACCTTACACTAACAGTGTAACAATCTGACACTATGTGCTTCTAGATGCAACACAACGTGAAGTGCACAGCATCTCTGTGATGTTCATCCTCCCCAAAACGTTTCACCTGAATTTACTTGAGCCTTTAGAAATAATTGCTGTTCACAGGAAATACAGGAGATAAATCACAAGTTTGAGAATTCCACAAGGAAACTATCAGACACAGCCAGGTTGAAGGCCATGCTACAGGACAACTGACTGCACTCTTCAAAAAGTCAATGTCAGGAGGAAAAAAAATGGAGGTAACATTCTAGACTGAAAGGGACCAAAGAAACACAATGACAAAATGCAATGCATGAACTTTGAGTTAATCCTGGTTTGAAATACAAATAGCTATAAAAGGCACTGTTGAATAATTGGGGAAATTTGAAGATGCACTAGGTAATATCCATTATTTCAGAGTTGTTTTAACTTTCTTGGTTGCAGAGATAATGGTCTTAGGGTTGTGCTTTTAGGAGATATTGTGTCCTTAGTTTTAGGAGAAACATGCTGGAGAATTTAGGAGCAAAATTACATAATGTGGGCAACTTATCTTCAAACAGCAAAATGTTAAACAGAGATTGAATCTAGGCATTGAGTATGCAGATGTTCATTGTAATATTCTTTCAACTTTTCTTCATGTTGAAAACTTCACAATAAAAAGTTGGAGAAAAAACAAGATCCACATGTACGACAAAACTTATTTGGAAGAAAATGAAGTCAGGCAAACCACTTTTCATACTTTCTGTCTCCACAGGAAACAGGAAGAGAGTCAGAAGGGAAAGAGACAAGTTAGATGCAGGCAGGAGAAGCCCAGTAACCTGTCCTCTAGTCAAGTATTGGGGGTGGGGATCCACAGAACCTCTAGCCAGAGTTTGAGATTCCAAAGAAGAACCCTGAGTCCATCTTTCTGGGAGCACCTGAAAAGGTGGACAAGAAGCCAGAGCAATCCTGAGCCTGTAATGGGATGAGAGTGATAAAGTAGGGAGACCATAGTGTGTCTAGGTAGAGAGAGCTGGGACCAGGTTCAGAGCATTTCCTGTGTCCCCAAAGCTTCAAGGATGCCCTTCCAGAGAGGGGTCCAAAGATGGCGGGAGCTGGTTAGGAACACAAGACAGTAAACCTGTGATTTGCCTGAACTTGTGACGGAAGACAAGTGGGAAGATGGATAACTCAGCAGCCACCAACATGGAGAAATAATTTCCAGTGGCCACAGACAGCCCCACCCATGCAGGGGCACTTCATAATCCCTGAGGCACACACTCCACTACCATCCAGAAACTGAAATGCCACCTGAGGAAATGGAGAGGAGAGTGAGACACCCTGACGGAATGAACATTGAATTCTCTGATTGTCCATAATTGTCTGAGATTACCCCAAATAGTAGGAGATAAAATTTCTGCTACCTAGTGCAAAAAGGACCAAAAATAGATATTTTATTGAACACTTTGTGCCTGAGATATTTGCCTGGTTCATTCTCAACCCCATCCTAGACATTTTAGCTATTCCTTCACCCACTGCCACGGCATCACAGGAGAACCAAGATATAATGTGGTTCAATATGGATAAATCTAATGTCCCAAGGATTTATTTCAAACAAAATAACAAAACCATGCTGTGAAGTCTGACTCAAAAGAGTTGGGAAACTGCCCAGCTGTTGATCTGCTCCCTGAAACCCACACCATTCCAGAAGAGAGAGCTCAGCAGGGCTGGCTCTCTGCTCAAGCTGGGATGTCAAAGGTGCCTCTGCCAGGATTCATGCTACATGCAAATTAATAGTAAACAGAGTTATTGGGAATGTCAACTAAATAAGAAATAGCCTCTGGTTATAACTTAGAGGCAATACTTTGTTGAGAGGATCACAAGTTTGAAAATATATCCAGGGATATTTAGTATTGGCTACACAGACACAATATTTCATATGTTAACAGTAAGAAGATTGTGGTTCAACAGTGGAGGAAAAAAACCCTGTATCATTACACACTATAATAATAAAAGATATCACCAGAAGTACATGGCAGACTCTTTTAGTGACTATGTGATTGTTATGAATGGTTTTGTAACAGGACAGTGGATATTAAAGCTGGAGCGGACCTTCAGATGCCTTTTGGTCCTATACTGTTATTTCTGGCCTTTGTACAATTTTCTTTCACAGATGACCCAGGAAGTAAGTGTGGGAAAGGCTCACTTGGTTGACTCTACTCAAGTCTTACCAGGACTACTGAAGTTGACAAGCATGACTGTAAATAGAAACACCGCCTCATTCTTGACATTCTCCCCTCCCACACCTGAACTCCCACCCCTGGACTCAAGGCCCCTTCCTTCCTTCCTTCCTTCCACTCTCACTAGTTGGGGCTCTTCTGCCTTCTATTCAGGATATTAATCTCTTACTAAATACTTCAAGAGTTATAATGGAGACTCTCTTCTATCTCTCTCTTATACTCTCCCCATCTCTCTCTCTCACTTCTCTCTCCCTCTGTCTTCTCTCTCGCTCTCTGTCTTCTCTCTCTCTCTCTCCTCCTCCTCCTCCTCTCTCTCTCATTCTCTATCCTCAGACCGATAAAACTCCCAGATGATCACAGAAGAAGCCAGTGTATTTCTACTTTTGCTGACGCCTTGATGAAAACAAAGATCTACTGCCCTGTGCCTGGCCAAGCCTTGGCTTCTCCCACAGTAAATGCAGCATCTTGTCTTGGTCTATGGTTATAATAACATGGATGACAATTGGCTGTGTAAGGAAGAACTTATTTTCTCCAGAATCCCTCTTTTCATCTCCAGCAGGCTATGAATACATCAAAAATTAAAGCCTATTTTTGTTAGAAACCGTTTTAGTAATTGCAAGGTCCTCTATGAAAAGAGAAGCACATTAGGACAGGAGGCTCCACGAGCTCATGTTTCTAGATTAAGCTAATGGTTATTGGGGGCAGTGGGCTCTCTTCCCCATCCCACCCCTGCCTGCCCTTTCTGCCCCTTCCCTGCAGTGAATGCTCCTCCCAAAAGAAACTAGTAAAACCTACACACCACATCAACTGATCGATCCAACAGATTTCTCATAAAGCCAAAAACAATTTAAACAGATGAATTGTTCAAAGGACAATAAAATTAAGAATTTGCAATAATTCATACATAGTGTCTTTAAGGACTGAAGGGCTTAAAACTGACATGTTTCAGCAACTCTATGTTCATAATACATGCCCATAAAGTAGAGACACACCATAATTATAATTTTTTTCTATAAACTCAACTAATAAACCTTAAAACACTACTATACACAATATACTTTTGGCAATTTTTCTGCAATTCAGACTCAGTATAAATTCACACAGGACTCTCCCCATCCTCTTTTCCTTAATGATGTATTACTAGAACATGAATCTGAAAAATAACCTCCCCTTACGGAATTAGTCCAATGAGCCAGGCACTAAACTACACACTGATTTAATTCTTATAATCAGCCGAGAGATGGGCATTACTCCCTCTCTTTACCAAAGAGGAATCTAAGATTTAGAGAGTTTAAAAATTTGCCCAAAATTATGGTTAACAGGTGGGAGATTTGGGATTGGAACCCAGCTTGTCTGATGCATGTCTCCAATATTCCATCTCTATATGCTCCTAGGTTTGAAGACTTAAGAGTTAACAACTTACAAACATGAAAGATGTGCAGTATTCAAACAGGCTGTCTTCTGAATTACCATGTGACAATTCTGCTGATTTAGAGCTAAATTTATTTCCAAAGTCATTCAGTATTCTTGCCCAAAATAAAGTAAGATAAAATCAGAGCATATGTTAGAATTTAAGCCAAGTTCTTATCTGTCTTCTTCATAAATTCTGAAAGCTTGTCCACCAACATCAGATGCTAGGAATGAAGAGGAAGCAGACCAAAAGAGAGAGGAAAGCATGTAAAATTAGGAAGCACAGAGATGTGGAAGGACAAAATGGCAGGGAAAAAAATGAAAGGTAAAAAAAGATAAATGAAGGGCAAAAAGAAGAAAACCAGCAGATTTTCCAATTTAGGCAGTCCTTTTTAAAGCATGCCATGATCTGTGTAGGGAGGTAAAAGTGGAGAAACAAAAATAACAATTTTTTCTGACTTTTAAATACAAAATCTAATTTCTTAAGGGATCCTTTACCGTTTAGTGAAACTAGTGGTGTGGAAAGTCCCTAAACAATACTGCGTGCACTTTCTACATTACAGGCAAACCTGGGCTCTTCCCTGATTCACACTGGGCCTGTGGGATGCTCACATAAGACAGGTAATTTAAAAAGTTCAAGATCAGTGCACCTGCAAGGTTAAGGGGAGAAGGGCTACTTCTTCTACTTCCTGTCTTGTGTGATCTGACCAGTTCCTGAAAGTTCTATACCCATTTTCAATATGCTGCAAAGAATAAGCATGTCCTGCCTTCATATAGACATAATCCAAATGTTGGCCCTACAAGAAGTAAGAGACTTTGGAAAGTAGATCTTCACCTCACAAATATACGGGAAAAAGCTTTGTCTACATCTCCAAATGACAGGAAAGGATCGCTTGGGCTAATTATTTCGATAAATTTCCAATTTGTCAAATTACTCAATAACTCTTTCAACTGAATGTCTTTTCTGAAATTTCCGAGGATTTGATTGTTATTGGCAAATTTTGTTCTCTACTAAGAGAGCACTAAGATGTATATACTTTGAGCTCAATGTGGAGCTGGGGGGAGGACAGTAAAAAAGGTCCTGTAAAAACCTATATTCTCTGATACTAATCTGTGAGGTTTATATACCCACATTATAAGAAAACCAACAAAGCTCACTACCTACTTTACGAAAAGGAGTTAATTGCTAAATTCTTCAAAATTTCTTTTTGTTTTATTAGCGGCTTTCTGATTCCAGAAAGTTAAAATAATACCGTTGGTCTCTCTGAAAATGTCACATTAAAATTTGTTCAAATACCTTTATTCTGTATATCTCTGAAAAAGACAGGAGTGCTTCACACCAAGTTAAAAAAACAATTTCAAATGAATTAAAGAGCTAAGTTAAAAACACACACACACGGAGCAAAGCTAGTGAAAGAAATATTAAAAAGTACATTTACAATCTTAGGGAGGGGAAGGCCTTTCTAAGCAAGACACAAAGTTAGATGGAAAAGACGGACAGACTTGCTGCTATAAAGAGGTAAATCTTTTTGTTTGACAAAAGATACTATTAAAAAAAGAAAAGATTAGAAGAAAATATAACCAACAAAAGATTAATATGTATATAATTCATAAGGAAGTCTGTAAATCAGCAAGTAAAAATAAACATTTATTCTTATTCTTCACATGATAAAGATGCTTAACTTCATTATTAATCAAAATAACATTTTAACTGAACTGGTAAAAATATGAAAGATAGATAATATCCGATATGGATGAAAGCATAAACAAAAAGATACCCTTATACACTGTTGGTGGGATCGTAAATTGATAGAGCATTCATGTGAGGTAATCTATCAGTATTTAAAATATACACACCTTTTCTCTCAGCAATCCATTTCCAAGTATCGGTCTTTATATGTAAGGTATTATTTGAAACAATTTTCTGAAAACTTGGTAAAAATGTAAACATCCATGAAAAGAAGAAAATAAATCACAAGTCATCAATAATAACAATAGTAAATATTTGCATACTAATTACTAAATGCCAGGAACTTTCCCAAGTGTTTCACACATGTAAACTCTGTTTGTCTTATAACAACTTTCTGAGGTGGCTACAATTATTGCCCCACTGCAGATGGAAATATTGAGGCAAGAAAAGATGAGAAACTTGCTCAAAGTCACACAGCTTGTAATGGCCAGAGCCAGGTGTCAGACCCAAGTAGGCTGATACCAACTATTCGGAAATACATTAACTTGAATGCAGCAGATTCCTAGGTACTGAGATAAAACGATCTCCATGGCAAATTGTTCCCCTTAAAAAGATGCAGACAAAATTGGTATTATCATTTCTTTACGGAACCAAAAATGAATATATTCAATTACATAATAAGTGAAGCTATATATTTTATTATTCACATATATATGCATTCTAGATGGTGAAAGAAGGTTATCCCCAGAAGTGGAATGGTAGTGGGAGAGGAGGGTGAAGTGGAACTTCCACTTTTAATTCTACATATTTCTAAACTGTTTGAAACTGTAAAAAACAAAAATGCATGCATGTGTTACTGTTATAATTTTTTAACGTTGTCTTTAAAAAATAGTGGTGAGGTGGGGGGCGTATGGAAAACAGTGTGTCTCCACAGATGTTTCTACAACTGTGTTTCTGGCTTTCCATCACATTTTTCTCTTGTTTAAAAGTTGATCCAAATATCTGTTAAACTCAGCCTCCTTAACTTTCCAGAATTGTTTTCAGCTCATAGAAAAGGCTTTAACCTTCAACCTCCTTAGCTTTGGCCCCAGTATGTTTATGACTATTTTTAAACAAGCAAATTTTTGGTTGCTGTTGAAAGATATTGAGGAGATCATTTATTAGAGGAAAAACTTAACTGTGGACCTTCAATCTGAGTTAAGTAAACCTGGCTCTGTGTTCTTAGGCAGTGTAGTTCTTTGGTGAGTTACTAATTGGAAAGATCTATGGCTCAGATAGAGGGATGACTGCATATCATAGGTTTACGTGCAGGGACTGGAGGCTGCAGAGGGAATCTACAGGCTATCAACACCGAACAAGAGAAAAGGCTTCCTACTCCAGTTCCTCCTGTGGGATCTCTTAGGGTCACTTAGGTATTCACTCTAGAAGGAGAAATGATACGTCAGTACTTAGGGAATAAATATCGTATGTAGACTTCCATCAGGAAATGCAAGTAACACAAAGCTGATGGCCACAACTATTTGTCATCAGTGTGACAGTGCCAAGCCCCCTCCGCCCTCCTGGCTCCCTTTTATTTTTTCCAGCCCTGTCCACCATCAATGCCATCAGGCAGGGCTCCCAACATGGAGCGATCTTGGAAGACTTGGCAGCCTTTGTGCCCCGAGATGCTTCCATTTCCCCTTCGTGCGCACGTCTACATCTTCAGCGGGAAAAGGGAGCCAGGAAGCAACGTGAGAGCTAAATACAAGACTTGGTCGGAGCACAGTGAGAGCATTCAGAGGCTTGGATGCCTGTCCCTTTGGCAATAAAGCTGCTCTGGAAAAGCCTTTGAGCCCCTTTTCAGTGGAAATTAAAATTAACATAAATCAGAGGCAGCTTTAAAAGAAAAGGCATAAAACTATGCATTTACGTATGGGGGTATCGATACAGACATGGATTCAATAGGTTTGTTATATATTTTCTGCATCCACATTAAACACACATATGACTAATCTTTATACAGATGGCCAAACACAACAGAGGGGCTTTATTTGGGGCTTCTGCGATCATGGTAACTAGATATTCAAGCAAAAAGCAAGAGGATGGTGTAAAGGCACAGAAATGAACATGGAGAAAAGGGCTGCGATAAATTTTACCTCTTGACATCTTTACTGAAACAGGGCTGGTAGTCTATTGGACACTAGCAACAAGAAACTTAAAATATATCAGGCGATAATGAAAGATAAATTCTAGGTTAACACCAAGATAAGAGCCACCATCTGGCGCTTCTGCTGGCTTCAGAGCTGGACAAAGACACGTGTTTTGAGGCTGTACATTCAAAGGCAGAGAGGCAGAAACTGAAGATGCTCACGTGCAAAATGGAAAGCCAAAGTGAACCCTCCCAACTTAAGTATAATTGTTTAAAAGAGGGTGTGAAAACCTACACATCCTAAGACAAAACCTGGACAAAATGACCTCCTCTCTATGGCCTTTACTTATCTGGAATAAGTGATAAAAGTGGGGGGTGGGCTTTGACCCCTTCAGAAACTTAGAAAAGCTCCAAGATCCCTCTTCAACCATCCACATATGAGCTGTCTTCCAAATAGTTAACTGTTTTCCAATTACTGAACTAAAGTGGATGAAGTTGAAAATTCTCTGTGGCCATTCATTCAGTCAATTCAGATTTACTGAGTGCCAACTTTAGGCTTGGCACTGCGTAAGTAATGATGAACAAGGCCAATATGGATGCTGTCTCCAAGGAGTCTTGGCTACATGTTCTAGAATGCACTGTCAGCATTTGGTTACAGTGAATTGACAGGACAGAGGAAAAACCCTGTGACGCTTACAGTCACATAGACCCATCTCCAAATAACACACCACAGCTCACGGGGTGTATTCTAAAATCCAGGTTTAACTCACTAGTTTGGAATTCAGAGATCACCTTCCCATGGAAGCAACTTCATCAATAATGTTTGGGTTCTCAGGCCAATCCACAAAGCTTGAGTTGCCCTGCATCCAGCTGCAATGTGATTTTAAGAGGTTTCTGGTTTGTGTTACTCTGGGCCCTTCAAATCAACAGTATTATGTTGTAGTTTATAATCCTGAGGCTGCTACCATGAATCGAAACAATTGACGCTCGCAACTGAAGTTTGCAACACTGGGAATGGGCAAAAACCTGTAAATGCCTGTGGATGGGCTGGCAGCCATCCTTCAGTCTCAGTCTGTCTCCAGGACAAGGGAATATGGATTGGGGTAGAATCTTCCCAAAGATGCTTATGAGGGCAAGAATTACATTCGGAGTAGCTCATTTGCACATCAGCCACTGGCCTCTCACAGTGTCTGCAGTTCCAGCCAAGGCTACACACATTTCATACTGTTCCTACTCAGAAATCACAACTGACATATTTCCTAGTTATTTCTGGAAGTATAATAGTGTTTTTACATATTCTTTCCTTTTGTAAGACATATGTTTTTTCAGCAGTAATCCCAGCTCTAATAGCATTTAAAATACGTTAACTTACATTAATTTTTAAACACCACTTTTTATGCAGTTTCACTTGCCCTCATTGCATGAGCCTCATCTTATCTTCTAGATCCCCCAAAATTATTAACTCAGCATCTGACTAGCAAAACAAGAACCCCGGCTCAGACCTATTTTGCTCAAACCATGGCAAAGATAATGTAGCTGAAAACAGAAAAATAAGCTATTCTAAACAAGTATGTAAGTCTCCAAGATAAATTTTTAAAACAATTTTATTTATGTTTAGGAATAAGGGAGCAAAACATACGCTATAGTAGTTACTGCCTGAGGAAGTCATTTACTGGCTTTGTGACAGGTTAATCAAAATCTTTCTCACAATTCATTAAGGATACCCTTAGGTTATACTCTGAAAATGTAGGTGCCTTAGCTGTAATAACCCCAAATTATCTAAATAAAATACTGTTTCAGTCTTAGTGCCAGAGTCTCTATATGAAAAATACAATCTTCTCTGCAACAAAATGTCTACCTTTTATTCTCCTCCATCACTGCGCTACAGAGAATACACTAACTTTTACAGACCATTCTGTCAGTTGTTTTCCTAACACAAAGTTGGGGTGGGGAGGGGCTCCTAAACGTTACTCCAAGGCTTCCCAGGGCTTTTGCTGAGCTCTGAAAAGGACCTGGACATATCCTCTCACTGAAGAGCCCATGAGATGAAAAATCTCAAACTAAACCCTCAAGGCGGGAAAGAGATGGTGCTAGAATCTGGCTCTCTCTAGTAAAATCTATGCTTGGGGACATCCACTCCAAGTGCCTCTAAGGAAAGAAGGTACCTGATTAGAATGAGGAAAGCAAAAGGCCATGGTGGTAGCTGACACGCAGAGAGCAGCAGCCTGGTTCGGACATGGGTGCCAGCTGAACGTGGGAATCCAGGAAGGTCTCTGAAGCAGTGGGTGAGTTTGGTATGAATGCCTGTCCCACATCTTGTCACACTCAGAAAGAGACCTGGTAGCCCACGTTTACCCCACAGAACAGTGATTCCCCAAGAATGCTTGGGCAACAACAGCATGAGCATCCCTTGGGAACTGTTAGAAACGCCAATTTTCAGGCCCATCACAGACCTATTAAATCAGAAATTCTTGGGGTGGCCCAGAAATGTGTGTTTTCACAAGCCCTCCAGGAGTTTCTGATGCAAAGTCAAGTTTAAGAACCATCACTGTAGGATTAATTAAAAGCACTGTAGTATAGTCCCTCTCCCAAGCCTTATTTATAATTGGAGATCGGGAGATCTCCCTCCTCCAAAAGAAATGTCAGGCATCAGCAGGCCAAGGGCTAGTCAGGAGGAGGTTTGGTGGTTTTTTAAGCCCCAATTTACCACCACTCCTCCCTGTTCATGTTGGGTTTAGGAATCTCGGTCACAGGCACCAACAAAGGGAGAGAAGAAAATGTCAGCAATAGATCTGATCAACCCCAGAGCCCACTGTGTGCTGAGCAACCTACTGTACTTGAACATGCCCTTCCAAGCAAGCAGGAACACTGAAGGTAACTGCAATGAACCATACAGATCAAGAAAATCCACCAGACTTTCTCTCCAACACAATTAAGACACCACTAAACCTTCTTCACAGCTTTCTCAAGCTAGTGGCTATTTATAAGCGACAACACAAAATTCAACAATAACATATTAGAGAATACATAAGTTTAAACTCAGAGCAAATGCTTTTAAACCACTAAAACTCTCAGCTATTTATATAACAAGAACATTTAAATAAGTTTTCCCCCTAAAATGAATTTTCAATCCTCTAAAAGAGACCAATGATCTCTTCTTGGGCAACGCAATCCCTAATTTTTAATCGAGCACTGGGAACTTTTGCATTAAAAAAACCCCACTCATTCACAAAGCTTCAATGTACCTCCAATGGCTGTTCTTATTTTGCCTCCCAACACTGTTTGAATTTCAAAAGATGAGAATCTGAAGAAGCAGTAGCAGCACCAAAAGCATATCACAGAAGATCTATAAGTCAAATATACAACGGAAAGCACCTTTCTGCACAAAATGCACATTTCCACAACTAGCCTACTGCCGCCGAGCCTCGCCTGCCTTGCTGAAGCAAAAGGAAAACTCGGGCACTATTTGCCAATGTCATTATTGGTCACTTGATACTCAAGAAACCAGTGCTGCGTCTTCCAGGACAACAGTCCTCATTGGAAAGTGGGAAGTGCTGAGTAATCAATATTACTTTGCTCTGTCTTGATTTGTAGTATCATATCCTTGTTGCTATTTTTTCAGCTTTAAAATCCAGTCATCATAAATCTAGCTGCTTCCTTCTTTAGTGGTAATTAGCATTAGTCATAAACCAAAATTTATTCCACAGAAGAAACAAAATAAACACAACCCTTCTTACCTTTCATGCCAAACTTGGAGTGTCTTGCCAACTTCAACAGAAACAGCATTACCAGCAGGCAGAATCCCACTACAGACGCAATTACCACCACAGCATAGACCTAGAGAAAGGAAGAGAGGGCAGTTATGACCTTGCTGATCAGTGCCGTGTACCCAGATGATGATGATGATGGCAGTTAATATTTATTGAATGCTTACTACTTGCTTTTCTAAGAGCTCTATGTATACCAGTTTACTTAATCCTCAACAAGCCTACAGTGAAGTATGTAGGTCCTATTATTACTCCTACTTTACAAATGAGAAAACATAAGTTAAAGCTTACAAAAATTGGTAACCAATTGATATTATATAGAGATATAGATATTACATATAACTATATCTCTATTTATCTCTCCTCTATCTATCTGTCTATTTATCTATCTACCTACCTACCTACTACCTACCTACTTACCTATCTGGAAAGAGAAGAGAGAGAAAAAGTATATGAAACAAGAATAACAAAATACTGATAATTTTTGAAGCTGGTGAAAGATACAATGAGGTTCGTTTTGCTATTCTCTCTACTGTTGTGCATGTTTGAAAACTGTCCATAATAAGTTTTTTTTTAAGTTGGCTATTGTTGCTCTTAGAAATCTGGGTACCCCAGAGCAGTGAGCAGGCCTGGAAGGGGGCAGGAGGGCACTTGTGGGTGAGTTTAGCTTGTGAAAGCTCACTGGGCTGTAGACTCATGATATGTGCACTTTTCTATATGGATCATAGACATCAATACAAAGTTTTTTTAAATTTAAAATTTAATTACAAGATGTGGATTATACACATAGAGAGAGTAGACACAGACCCGTGTAAATCCTGTCACACCCTGAGCTGGAGATCACAGAGGCACAAGTCATAATGCTAACTAAGTACATATTAACACTGTAGAAATAAAGATGGAAGCAGGGCTATGTACCTCCTTCCTTTCCTGCTGCTCACCCTAAGGTGGTCCTGCTTCCAAGAAAAGTTGGATTCTCTAAGCCAGGAGTTGGCACACTTGCTGAAAAGGGCCATAGAGCCGCTGTTGCTCAGCTCTGCTGGTAGAGCATGAAAGCAGCCAGACAGTATGTAAGCAAATGTGCACAGCTGTGCTCCAATAAAACTTCATTTGCAGAAACAGATGGACATGCAGATTCAGAGTTTGCCAACTCCTGCTCTAAACTGCCTTAGATGTCCACACTGACTTAGATGCTTAAACTTTGTTTCATTTAATCTGCACAACAATCCTTAAGACAGATATTATTATCCCCATCTGTGGTAATGGTTATTGCTGTTTACCAAACATTTCTGTTTTTCCCTGTGTTTCTTTTCATAGGATTCACTTCCTGGCTTCCTTGTGATGAGATGGGTTCATGTGACTAGTTCTGGCCAATGAGTTGAGACGTGCGTCACTGCCAGGCGGAGGACCGCATTGCTACCATGAGATCTTAGGCTTCGGCAGTGGTTCTCAATCAGGGATAATGTTGCCCCCAGGGGACATTTGACAGTTTGTGGTTGTCACAACTAGGGGGAGAATGCTACTAGCATTGAGTGGTTCAAGGCCAGGGATGCTGTTAAACATCCTATAGTGCCCAGGACAGCACCTCACAACGAGGAATTATTCATCCCGAAATGTCACAGGGCCAAGGTAGAGAAACTCTGCTCCAGGGCTCTCTTTCTCTCTGCCATAATAAATGCTAACTTTCCAAAAAGTGGCCACCTTGTCAGCCTAATCATGGAATGATGACAGGGCTGACAGAGCTCCCAGACAATACATGTAATCAAGCAAGAAATAAACCTTCGTTTTTTGAAGCCACTAAAATTGGGGGATTTTTGTTAGTGCAGCATAGCTTATCCTAATGGATACACTCATCTCACAGTGAGAGGCAGTAGAGAGTGGAGATTAAGAACATGGGTTCTTCCTGAGTTTGAAATTTAGACTGACCACTATTAACTGCATGACTTCAGAATTACTTAACCTCTCAGCATCTCATAATCCTCTGGGCTAAAATAGGGAATGTGATAATTCTACCCTGCAGGTTGTTATAAATCCTCATTGAGTTAATCCAGATAATGGGCTTACAACAGTGTTTACTACAATATATAATAAATTATGTTGGCTATGATGATGATGATGAAAAACTGAGATTTAGAAAAAAATAAATAAGCAGTCCAAGGTCACACTCTCAAGCTTGGGATTTGAACCCAAATCTGCCCAAGTATAAAACCTGTGATTTATCCATCACCCTGCCTCTCCGAAGCATGTGGCTGAGAACGAAGGCAGGATAATAAAAACACACGGCTAATCCTCCTGTGGCACGTCCTCTGATGTCAGACGAGGACAGCATTAAATAAGCCACAAAGCACAGAAAAGAGCACACGCCCAGCACTGGGCCTGGGTGGAGCAAAGGTGTGACAACTCTCTCCCCCAGGACTTCAGCTGCGGGTGCTGTCCCAGAGAACACGTCTGCAAATGTTTGAGGACAGACTGAACTACTGCACAGCCTACATGCAAACAGAATGGTAGTGATTCCTAATAGGCTAATTATGGACCAATGTGTTCTAACCAAAATTATTTTTCTCTAACTCACCTAATGATTTGGGGTATTTGTTTTTTTGATCTTTATTTCTAACCAACATTTCCATGAGAAAGAAATCATACTATTTTAGCTCTTTAAATTAAATCATAGCATTTAGTTTCTCTGCCTTACTATTAAATTCCATACTTCTACAGACAGAAGGGGAATACCTAAATAAGCAAGTTCAAACTCTGTTGTGTAGAGAAGGAAACTGGGATGGAGAGAGGTTAGAGGACTTGCCCTGAGGCACACAACCCCTCTGCAGCACCAAGGGACAGTCTCTTACTCACTTCGGAAAGTATGTGACTGGCATTCAGGAGACCTGGGGGCTTAAGTTCGTAGGACACCTTGCCTTTACCAGCTGTGAGAGCAACAGACGCTTCCCTTCTCCAAGCCTCTGTTTCCTCATTTGTATGCGGGGATAGTAATACCTGCCCTGCCTTCTCTAGATCATTATTGGATGTTTAAGTCAACTCGGAAAACAGGCAGGGGTTCTACAGCTGGAGAGCAGCTAAGGATCCGCTGACAAATATTTAAACCTACTGAAGTAGTTCTAGATGTAAAGAATCTTTCAATAAACAAAGACTCCTGTGACAATGAGAAGAATCACTTCCTCAAAAATGGATTGTTTGATAAATACAGTTTCATGTATTACACATGTGTTGGGGTGGCTGTGGTCTTTACCTGGGAGACAAGCAGGGGTGAGTTTATGTTTGGTCAGTTGGTTGGCTATTTGGTTGGTTTTTATTTGAGGATATCTCTTAGCACAGAACAAAGAGCCACCCTCCTCCAAAAATCCAACCAGGTTTGTGGGGAGCACTTGCTGGACCACAAAGCTGAGTGTTTGAGGCTGTCTTCCAAGTGCTCCGACAACACATTTAACTTCCGTATCAGCTCCCTGGCTCTGAAACTCTTCTAATTTAATGATCCTCCCTGTGATCAGGGACTGTTTATGTATCAAATATCTGATCTACTCATAATTTTAAAATTTTCTAAATTCTACAAAACATTGCCTTGTACCTCTCATGCAGGCAACCTCAGGTGGAGACATAATGTACACACTTTCAACAAAGAGTATTTTCACTGGTCTTGCCTTCTGGAAACCCTACCATAGACAGTTCAAACATCACTGAGATATGCCAATTGGGGGCTTCCATTTACCATTTGGATGCAAAAGAGAAAACTGACGTTGGCATATATTGTTTAGTAATTGGGATATATACACATCTGTGGGCTTAACACCTGCTCCTCAGATTCCTTACGTAGACAAACAACTTTTTCAAACCAAGAAACATTAAGAGGTTGGTATAAAAATAAAAATTGAAATGATTGCACCAGGCAGGCGGTAGAAAACACTCTGCAGGTGATTTAGAATGGCATTTGTCCTTGCTACTTCAGTGTAACGCACACGGTCATCTGTGGAAGAGTGTGTGTATGTGTGTGTGTCTCCATAGACTGGATGTGCACATTTTGAGTTGCAGTTGAACAGTATCTGTTTATGAGGCTTCTGTTCCCACTGCCCTGGCCCGGTTTAAATATACATCGCATCTTTATTACAGCACCAGACCCCTGACTCATCACCCCACTTCAAATCTCTCTGTTGCAACCCCTTCTACAGTGTTCATCATTAGTCTAACCAGTCTACAGTTTTTACTGAGTACCTCCTGGGTGCCAGGCACTATTCTAAAGACTAGAGATACAGCTGGAAAAACACTGACCCAGTTGCCTATGTTAAGAATCTTACTAAAGAATCTGGGAAAGGGAAAAAGACATTAAACAAGTACTCAAATAAATAAGCAAGGTTATTACAGACAATAGCAACTGCTCAGAAGAAAATGAAACAGGGTGATGGCTGCCTGCTGGCCACCCTAGCTAAAGCCATGTGATGACCATCGCGAAGTGCATGCCTTTGAGAGAGAACAGCAATGTAACGGCTGTGAGGCAAGAGTAAGCCCAGAGCATGCAGGAGAGCATTTAAAAAAGACAGGTGATAAGCAACGAGATGTGGGAGATGAAGTCAGAACTAGAGAAGGGCAAGATATGTGGGGCCTTGTGAGCCACCACAAGGAGTTGGGCTTTTATAATAAAAGTTGTATTACATTGCATTGGGAAGACTCTGAGAATGACAATAAAAGAGTGATCTGATTTGTGTTCTAGAAAGGCCACTCAGGCTGCTGTGTGAAGAGAGGCCAGAGGATCACAAGAGTGGAGGAGGGGGGCCAGGTAGGAGGCTGTCTCGATCATCCAGGAACAAGCAGTTGTGGCAAACGTTCTCTGTAAAGGGCCAGATAGTCAATTTTCCAGCTTTGCAGGCCTTACAGTCTTTGCTGCAACTGGCCACCGCAGCACAAAAGCAGCCACAGACAATGTGTAAGTGTGTGTGGCTGTGGCCCGATAAAACTTCATTTATGGACACTGACATTTGAATTTAATAAAATTTTCATGTGTCACGGAATATTCTTCTTTTGATTTTTTTCAAACCACTTAAAAATGTAAAAACTATTCTTAGCCTGCAGACGGCCGGCACAAAAACAGGTTGTGAGCCGGACTTGGCCCTCATGCTAGAGTTTGCCAACCCCTGGGTTAGCCGGCTGCGGCAGTGGAGGAGGGAGACATGGGTGGGTTTGGAGTTTATAAGGAGGCAGAGCTCACAGCACATGGGATTGAGTGCGCATGACAAGTGAGGAAAAGAAAAGAATGAAGGAAACCTGCTGGGTTTTAATCTGAGCAGCTGACAGACCAACTCGCCGCAGAATCCTGGGGCCACATGACCCTGCTGCGCACGCACGCCCCTTTCAGTGGCTCCTCACTGCCCAGTAAGTCTAACCACCTGGTACCATGTTTCAAGACCTCATGACCTGGCACAACCATCTTCTCCAGCCTCGTCTCTGGCTGCCGCCCTTCACACACCTTGCCTTCCAATCAAGACTTTTCCAGGCTACAAGCTCTTATTCACGCACCCAAACCGCCCTTCCCTTCTGCTCCTCTGTGTCCAAATCCCAGCTGTCCTACGCAGGCCATGGAAAATGCCAGCTGTCCCACAAAGATGCCTCTGGCTCTCGCCTGCCCTTCTGCTTCTATCTCTCCTATTACATTGCTCAGTCTCTCTTTGTATTTTAGGTGCTAGTATTCATTCACATCTCAGGTCTCTGAATGAAGTATGAGCTCCTAAAAGACAGACCTGATATTTCATTCATATTTTTATATCCTCTCACTGCCAGTCCCTTCCAGAACCTACTTGATTCCTTAAATTTGGTGGGCACTGAAACTTTTATTAAAATATTTAAGGAGAAGGTGTGAAGGTGTGGAAGACAGGAATAATTACACATGTCCCTGAATGAGAAAGTGCTTTCTTGCTCTTCTAGTGATAATCTTTTAAAGGACAGATATTTAAAGGAGGAACCAGTAGTGATTAAAGTGGCACAAGAGGAGAAGTAATGAAGCCAGAGCCTGTGGAGGACCTTTATTACTGCTCTTAAACCTTTCTATCAATTCCTCCAAACTTCAGTGCCCTATTTACACCTGAACAATGAAAATGTCTTGTCGAAAGACATGCGTTGAAGCAGCTCCCTTCCTCCAACATGTAAGCATCCGAAGTGCTCAGAACCAACCTAGGAGACAACCATTTATCCCACTCACCGAGAGATGTTCCCGACCGGTTTTGTCAGCAACGTCTGTGGAAGGGATTTCGTTACTTCTGTTCGTGGTGTCCCCGATGTCATTCGCTGCAGTCCCATAATCTTACATTAGAGAAAGGGAAAAGAGAAGGAACCATGAAGTTGCCACTACTGCCAACAAACACGAGACCACAGTTTGACCCAGAATGAAGCAAGACAAATCACAAAGATTCCAAACCCCTGACAGCATGGCTGGGGAGAAGTGCGACCTGGTTTTGAGTTAAATCCATTGCAGCTCAAGGACCACGCAATGCCAAAATTATATTCAATCCAGATCTTTATATCACTGTTCTGTTGGTCAAATTCTAAACCAGGTTTAGGGCTTTTCTTTGTAAATAAGAATATACCTCTTTTTTGATGAAGTGTCTAATATAAATACTAAAGAGAATCCATCATCTAGGAGTCACAGATTTATTAGACCTGGAACGGTCTTTAGAGACTGAGTCTAACAGCCAGCTTTACAGCTGAAGAACGTCAGCGGAGGAAAGTTAAATGACCAGTCTAAGGTCACCTGGCAAGAAGGTGACAGAGCCTAGACATGAACCAGACTTGAAATCAGCAACACTGAATCCCAGAGCATACGCATCTTATCTAAGTAAAAGGCAGCCACTCAAGATGAAGTGTGGAATCAGCATCGATGTGGAACTTGGGTCCACATATAAACTTTTTTGAAGAGTTCTGAATCACCAGTGTTTCAGATTCAGAATTAATAGATAGGTAACTGCATGAATACAATATTTAAAATTGTAAGGATATGTTCTCAAATCACCATGTCTCAAATGTAGTTGCCATCTTCTGAATCAATTTCAGTCCCCATGGATCAGGATAGAAATAAATGACTGATTTTTTTTGTGGGCAAAGTTTTTATTAATAATATTACATATAAAAGGTCATAGAAAATTCTTGATAAACTTATTGAAGACAATGCTGTTTATAAATATTTTGTATTTTTATTCTAAATAGATACGGTGCCTCCAATTTCCATCCTAAACAAATAACCTCATTAAGTCAGCCCCAGCTAAACTTCCCTTGGTAGAATTGTCATGTTGGCCTCAGGGCAATCAATTTAAATTTTACTTTTATTAGCAGAGTGTTCCTTTGAATGTGAATGAAAAGTAACAGAAAAAGCATCTATTTTATATCTGTTTGCTGTTTTATTAATTCCAAAACCACATTCTCACCATTTCCATTTTGAATATATTAAAACTTAATTTCAATCAAACATTAAGAAAGAGCATTTATTTGCTTATTTTTCCCTCTTCATATTATATCCAGCCACTTATGCAAAATTGAATCATTAAACTATCTAGAGCTTAATATCATGACATTTTGACCCAAAGATCCAAAGTGGGATCTGAAGTCAATAGGAAGACGACATTTTTAAAGTCTTGAAGTTACCGGAAAGGAGTCCAAAACATAATTTTAAAATGTAAAATCACAATTCAAACATATTTCTCTGTGATACAATTTGACATACTCTTCCTTTAAACCATATCAAGACAAATAAAAACAAAAATACACAAATCACATGCACAAAATCACTCAAACCATGGCTTGAAGGATATACAGCTTAAAATGCATAAAGAAGGTAAAGACAATATAATTCCCCAGTTAAAAATAGCTCAAGTTAAATACACACAGATATAATAAACATACAAACACAGAATTGTTTTATAGAAAAAATGTGTATTCACAAAATGAAATTAAAGAACAGAATGTTTTATAAAATAAATGTATAAATATGACATTTTAATCTATCTAACTTTTAATCAATCTTAAATTTCAAGCCAAGTCCTGAAATTTAGCCTGCCGCTTCCCCAAACAGAGGCCTCCTGGTCATGAAGGTGGTTTGAAAATCCCCGGGATTCGATTAAAATAGCAAAGTACAGATAAGGTATTCGGTTAAAAGCTAACATAATAGACCTTTTGATTTCTCCTCTTCCACATTCCTAAGAGAACCCCATTTTATTCAAGGGGTTCAAGCACACCCTCCAGGGAAGCTGATCTAAATTCCAGGGGTACATCTAGTTAGTCAAAGGTTAATCCATTGCTCCTATCAGTAATGGAGGCAAGAATGGACCATGACCCAACTGAGTCTTGAATCTGACTCAAGGAGGGCTTGGTGGAGGTCACTGGGACAGTTCCCTTTCTTCTGGAACACTTGCAGAAGCTCTTCCCTTCCTCCCATCAATGTGGATGACAGTAGCCCCTCTGCTGCTTCATAACCATAGGGGGACCAGTTTCAGTGAAGCTGGCACAATGGACAGGGAGTGTAGAGAGAAAAACACTTGGGTCCTTGATGACATGGTTGAGCTGCTGGTTTAACCAACTCTAAAACACGCCCTGCCTTAGAGGTTCCTGTCTGTGAGCCAAACTTCCTTATTATACAAGACACATAATTTTGAATTGAGTTTACTGTCAAAGCCAGAAACTGATACACCTCCCTTTTCTTGGTAGTCATGGCTTTTAAACAGGTAATTAGTTCCCAATTATGGAAACAAAATGTCTGTTACAGCGGAATGGATTTACTACTTCCAAGAACAGAGCATGAGAGAGAAAATACTATTTACAGGCACTGTAAACATCAAGGGAAAAAGGCCATCAATATTGAACGATTTTTGAAATATTATTTTGGCCCATGTAATGCTTGAAGTGTATATTTAACTGAGCTCAAGGATCTTCTTTTAGTTGAATTATTTCATTTTAGACAAACATTTAAAAAAATGTGAAATAAAGACAACATGATAGCTACCTTCATATATTACATCAGGATAATTTGGGTTTGCACCTAAAAAGCAAAACAAAGCAAAGATTTGTAAGTATGCATTCGGTGTTTAAAAAGTACTAACTTATACCCACTAAAATGAGCTAAATATATATTGAAGGTTTTTTAACTGAGTAGATTGTTTTATAGGACAGGCAAATAACCTGAAATTCTTGGTTTGCTTCATGTTAACTCTTTTCCCCTCCCCAGTCCCACAACCTCCACCCCTCCAAAAAAGAAAGCAGAAGAATAAACAGAAATCACAAATTATTTTATCTGGAAAAGCTTCAGCAATCAATGAATTATGGTCATGTCTTTTTTTCACTGTTTCTATTATACAGTGGGCCATTTTAATTGCAATTTTGGCACATTTATTCCAGAGACAGATCATTTCTGTACCACTTTTGCTATTCTCTGATGGTTTGGGGGTTACTTTCAAACTATGTTTTGGTACATCCATTTGTGTTCACAAACACATTATTAAACAGCCTGTATAATGATATTTAAAACACAATTTTGTTCTCCACTTGGTCTTCAAGGAGTGGTTGCAAGGTTAAATAAACCCTTTTTTTGCCCTAATATGACAGAGAAAAATAAATTTTGTCTTTCTAATGGAATTGTTTATGTATAAAAGATTATAAATAAATAGATGTCAGAGAAAATGCAAAAGTATACCAAATTAATTTTTTTTGGATAACTCTATAGTCATCAAGATGATCAGAATATTCTATTTTAAAGTATTCCCATGAGATTTGCAAAAATATTTTTAATCTTTTTTTAAAATCACTGTCAACGATAACCGGTAAAAAAAAAACATTTGCTAGTGATTCTTCAATCAGAACTAACTGGGTCTCTGTCTGAAAGCCTACTTGGAAATAAAATTAAATTTAGATATAACATTTAAATGATTACAAAATGAATTTCCAAAACTACTTCCCATGCTTTTAGTCCTCACTCATCATGTGAAAAAGTAAAACTTGTAAACCATAAAGCTTACTCAGTTCTCATTTCACTTCTAAGCCCTTAGCAGAAAAATACCACTTAAAGTGAAACTTGAGCCAATTTTCTGTTCATGTATTCCCAAGTGAATAATCAAGATTAGTCTAAATGAAGAACCAAATAAAAGTGGCCCTAATGTTCAAATTAGAATTTTAACACAGTGCAACCAGCAGAAGAATGTCTATTTCAGCAGGGGAAAAATTAAGTAGATTGCTATGCACTCCAATTCAGGAATGCTGCATACTGCCATGCTTTGCACAACTCTAGGGGGCGCCATTCAGATTACAGTCTACGTGAATGCCACCACCTGAAATTGTGCAGTACACAATCTGCGCAATCACATGTGATGGCCCTGCAGCAATTCATATAAAGTCATCGATTCCAGTAAATTTCAATTGTATTTTGAGTTTTATTATTCCAAATGCCATTTCAAAGTAGTTTTGAGTTACAATATGTCAATATGTATTGTCAGAATCATTTGTAGCTGATGTGACACCCTGAGAAGGGCCTTGAAAGCTGCCCTGCAGTTTGATGAGTAATTGAGTGAATAAAGCAGCAGGAAATCCTGGTGGCAGCCCTGATGATGTTATCTGCGGGGTGCCCCCCCATCCTCTAAAGTCCTGTCCCTTTGCAAAGTCCCTGGACCAAATGGTTCCCCCTCCCTGTGAGGATTTCCTATCCCTGCTGAAGGAAATATTTTATAACGCCAAGTGCGCAAGTCATTCTTTGAACTGCTCAGTAATCCATTACTTTAGAAGATGCCATTCTGGTCCTCTTCTCACTGTGCGCTTGACATACAGCCTGAATCTGCAAGGCTAACTGTCCGTTATAGTCCACTCCTCATTTCTAGACCTCACTCCAGGTGCCCAGGACCCAGAATTCCCTCCCCATAAGCCCCACGCCCACTTCCTAGGCCTGGCCAGCTTTCCCCTGCATCTGTTAGCACACAGGTGGCCACACCACCAGTATGAGCACCCTCTGACCCCAGATGCGAGGAAGGGGTGAGGGCTGAGATAGGACAGGTGGGCTGGGGGTCTACACACACACTCATGAAGCATCTCATTGTACAGTTGGAGTCACGGGTCAGGGGCCATGGCCAAGGACCAGCTCTACCAAAAACCACTATGTTCCAGCCTGGAACTCCAAGAATCTGAGAATTCAATCTTCAAACCCAGCCTTCCAGGTCATTACAAACATTTATTTGCCAAGGTAGGAAGATAGAACCTATTTTATTTAACAATTCATTAACTTGATTCATATTTTGTAAGCATTTGGATATAAGTATGTTGACCTTCATTGGTATTAGGGTGACCACCCATCCAGATTGCCTGAGACTGAGGGGATCCTGAGACATTAGACTTTATGCTTTAAAACTGGGATAGCCCCCAGACAAATCCTTGCAGCTTGCCCAGGAATGAGGGCCTTCCCCAGACATAGGACTTCTAGTGCAAACTGCGATGGGATGAGTCGGTCACCCAATTTGTTCTCCTGCCCTCAGGGACCCAGCATGGGTGAGAGGGGGGCCTGCAGTCACCATGCACTCCTACACATACAATTCCATGAGAAAGTAAAAAGATGGAGGATTCAGAGCCAGACTCATCTAAGCCGCACATTGAAAGGGCCTCAGTGAATACAACTGACCTCCAGGCTCAATCAGCTTCATCACAGAAAGGGAACACCCAAACATATCACTCACACAAAGCCCCGGGAAGATCTAAGAACATCGAATCAATTCAACGTAGCAAATGTCAGGTATAGAAAAATGGGATTTGGGGGTGGCATCAAAAGTAAGTAGGTTAGCCCATAATCTGAAAAAAAGGTCATTTTCTAGACTTATGATTCATATCAGTGCATGACTTTCCTACCAAGTTCACCAGCAGAACCATTAGGTCACATCTAAACGTTCTGAAAAGCACTATATTTTCCTAATTTCATTTTCCCAGATGTATGAGAAGCATTGTCACTTTACTTTTGTTGTCAATAACAGCCAAATTTAGTGCAAGATTATGAAACTCGCAGGAAGACAATGTGGAAGGAACAATGATGGGGTTTTTTCCTCCTTAGCAAACTGTACTATGTCTGATGAGGGCCTACTCACTGCAAGAAAGAAATGCCTCTTTGTGTACAAAGATTTAGGATGTCTGGCACATGGAAGGATGCACAGACTGAGAGTTTATGAAAAGCAAGGGTCCCGTCACTCCAGCTGACCCCAGATCATTAAGCACAGTATTTTGCTTCTAGCAACTTCTCAGTCAAGCTAACCTCCCATGATGTTCACACTCCAGTAGTGAGGTAGTTGTTAACATCATTTTAAATGCAGACAGGAAAAAAATCACCACTCCCTTTTTAGACTTCTGGCAAAGGTCAAATTTTGAAAATATCCTGCCCTTTTTAAGTCTACTTTCTAACTGGTTCCTTTTACTTAGTGTAAATACATTCACTATAAATCATGATACGCTAAAGGTAGGGACCCCTGTTGGAGATGTTCAGACTAAAAGGTGAATGAGGAAAGAGAAACACCAGCTATGAAGGGAAAAAGCCAACGAAGAGAGAATGAATGGAAGATAAACGAGGAGCGTGGACTTGAGTAATGAGCTGGAGTGGGATCTGAGAAGGGTCATGCTTCCTTGAGTACTGTCCTAGTGGCTCTCATCCAGTGAGAAATCTCAGATTCAGGCAGCAGGAGGTGGCGTCAAGCCCTACAACTTCAGTTGGGAATCGCCAGAATAAAATACGGAAATTCCGGAACTCCATTAACCCCACGGGCGTTCCGACCAAGCAGCAGCCGGGATCTCCCTCTGAGGCTCGCTCAGTGCAGAAGCTGCAACTGCTCCCATCCAGAAGACGGCGTGCGCCCAGCACAAATGTCTGCCTGTGCGACGGTCAAGTTCCATCGTCTGAAGAGTTTGTTGAGCAACTCCAGGTGCTCCCAAAGTTGTGCTTTGTTCTTGACCTAAGGCATGTCATCAGGAATTACGGGAAGGAGACTAACAGGGCAGAGCACAGCCGGAAGCACTCTCAGCGAAAGGAACAAGGAGACTGGATCACAGCCACATGAGCACTCCTGATGAAGCTCCGCAGACACGTGATGTCTGCACCTCGGAGAGACAGACCCAGGGAGCATTTAGGCTTCTAAACATGGATGATAAAATCACTTTTTTTCTCCCTAACAATACCAAACCAAAGCGCTTCACTGACCTCTGAATTCCATGCTAAATGACTTCAGGTCAGGGCCTCTTTACGTCTATCTTCCCATCTCAGTTACAGCTCATGAGTAAATCTTCCGATTTTATGTAAATCTTCATGAATAAATCTTTACTACTTTTTAACTGTAAGACTATAGTTAAAGGAAAAACACACTTGTAGGATAAAAAAAAATGTGGGAAGATAGGTAGCCTGACAGTCGGGTTCACTCTCCATTCTGCTGCAAAGGTAAAAATAATGATAAGGCCAGAAAACACATCTGTTGCGTTCCTTTAAGCTTTTAGTCTCTCTCTAATGCCCTAAAAAAAAAAAAAAAGAAAGAAAAAAAAAGATTTTTCTTTCAAT
This sequence comes from Tapirus indicus, assembly GCA_031878705.1. NCBI lineage: Eukaryota > Metazoa > Chordata > Mammalia > Perissodactyla > Tapiridae > Tapirus > Tapirus indicus. The sequence goes on from CM062927.1 coordinate 43,492,702, forward strand.
TCTATTTGCAGACTCCATTTAGTGTGATCTTGAAAAATATTCCAAAGAATTCCATATGATAAAGCAATAGCAAAAGATTTGTTCTTTTCAGATAAACTGCCCTTCCTTTGTCAACAGTGTTTTCTAACTCATGGCAGTCTGCCTTTTCATTTCCAGATCCTTCTCCTCTGCCCTTTCTGAAGGGCAGGCTGAACTCAGAGCCCGAAAGCACTGGGGGTTCCAATGTCTGGGTTTCATTTCTGGCTGAACCACTAACGTGCTGTGCAGCATGGGGAGTCTCTTCATTCTTTCTGTGACAAAGGAGTCTTCCATACAACAGGAGAGCATAATAGCATTGGCTTTGGCAACGCCTCAGGAGCTTCGGGAAGCATAATTAATTAACATTAGTACTCTTGAGACATAAAGAGCTTTTTAAGTATAAATCTTAAATATCATGATTATTATGAGTCTATGGCTGAACCATACACTTATTTAAGGCAGAAAAGCAGGTGGGAACTTTCTTTCCTTTCACTCCCAGGTCAAGAAATGGGTCCTGACAAGTGGCCCAAGGGACAAATAGTGGGGGGCTTTATATTTTCCTATTGTGTAACATTTGGAGAAAGTTCCTCTCCCTACATTCTTTGGCTTAAGTACACCAAATCTAAATCTGCCAGTTTGAGGGCAGTTCTAAGTGCTACAGAGAGCTCTAGTTCATCCAGATGTCATGAATCTTTTGATAAAACAGCACGAATGAGAAGCTGTGGGGAAAACTCTTCCAATATTTATAGTTGGTTCCTGAAGCGCATTTTGCATAGGAGACAACTGCTCCCGAATTAGGAAGCATAAGTCACCAACTCCCACTGCTTGTGTGAATGAGTATTCTTGAGCTATGACATTCTTCCTGAATGAGTGGGTCATAAAGACACTCTTTATGTACTGCCTAAAGAATGGGAAGTTTTAAAACACCGATACTTTATCATCTAGTGCTCTGGCTAGGTTTGTTCCAAGCCTGAAGAGTTAGTCACTTGGTGATTTTGATGATTTCGATAAGAGAACCTACTCTAAAACAAGATCAACGTGTTCATGTTTATAGAAACATCTGACCTGGAAAATTCTCAGAACTTGTGCTTTCTGATCAGAAGATATTAGCAAAGACTCCAGGTTTCTTCCTCATAACACTTACGAGCAATGTCTCTGCCATTAATTTCTGCTTAAAAAGACGCACTTACTTCTAATCTCCACTCAGTCTCCACGCATACTTTCGTGTTCATGAAGGGACTTATCTATATGTAGGATTGAACTCCAGTGACAGCCACATAGTAGATCAATTTCACCTTAGACAAGTCTTATTTTTGGCCTGTAACCTAAATAGGATACAGCAGAATCTTTGGAGAATCCTCAGATAACCCCACGCTCTCTATGTGGGTGCCTGCACTGCTGTCTCCACTTTTTATTCACTCTCCCAAGCCTCCTTAAGCTAGATCTTGAATTCATCCTACTTTTTGCCAAATCCAATCAGAGTGCATCTCTGTACATCAGCTATTCTACATTTTTATCACTGCTACTAGTTGATATCCTCAGGGGGTCAGTGAGCAATCTTGATAGATACTAGTTCTTCCAGTAGCTTCCCCAGGCTCTGCAGGGCAGAAGTGAACTACTCTTACTACACAAAGTGTGGTCCATGGACCCACAGCATCGGCATCATCGGGGAGCTGGTTAGAAATGCAGGCACTCAGGCCCTTCTCCAGACCCATGGAATCAGAATCTGCATTTAACAGAATCCCAGGAGATCTGTATGGTCACTACAGTTTGAGAAGCTCTGGTTTACAAGTCCATGAGAAGTCAAAAGGCCCCAGTGGGCATAAGGGATGGCAATTCTTCAGTGAAACATAAGGCAAACCAAAAAAGAGCCAGATACCCAAATATTGAGTGGAGTGAGTACTCACTGGCAGCGGCTGCAACAGACATTAGGGGTAAGGGCAGGAGATGTGCTTGGTCCCCAGTGGCACACCTCTGGGCCCCGTTCCAAATGGGGCAAGGGGAAGGGGAAATAGCTTAGACACTGAGGGAGCTTGCATTTACCCACCCTCTCTAGGACCCAAACTTTGACTTAGTTTTGTCCTTAAAGGGCTAAGTCTAGAAAGCTCACATTACAGATGGCAGAGTCCTGAGGTCCTCTTCCCTGGGCATGTCCAAGCTTCTAGACAAGGGAGGACAAAGCCAGTGCTGAGAGAAAAGCAGTTCTGGGCAGAGAGTTTCTCCCTGATGGCTACAGAGCATAAACACAAAGGGAGGTGAGGAGCGAGTCCCTTGGACATTATTCCCAGCCCCGACCTCAGGAGAGGAAACACTGAGCTCCTGCCTCTCCCGTGGCAGGTATGTGCATCACTCTCAGACATACTCTTCTTCACAAGAACCTTCTATGTAGGTGCTAGCACCCTACATTTTATAGAGAGGAAAGCCAGGTTCGGAGGCAGTAAGAAAAGTGCTCAAAGCCACACAGGTCATGGAGGACAGAACTCATATTTGAATCAGATCTGAGTCTCAAACCCAAACCCTTCCCACCATGCCAAAGTTTCCCTTTGAATAACATGGAGAGTGGTGGCTAACTATGCTCCAAAGTCCAAATTCAAGCATCAGATATGCTGGAGCTACAGCATATCTACAGTCCTTTGGATCTACAGCGAGTAACAGGAGTTTATCTCATTAAAAGTACAATCTCTGAGGCTCGACCTATTCCACCTAATACTCTCTGTTCGGTGGCTTCCACAAAGAGAGAACATTCACAGTGGTGCTGAATGCCTCACTGCCTAAAATTTCCACATATCTTTATCTGAACAGTGTTCCTTCCTTTCCTCCATGAGTAGATCCTGCCTAATACGCGCGACAGAGACATTCCTGGGAATTAGAAGCTGATCTCTTAGAGGCAGGGTGAAGGCAACCAGGGGACAGAAATGAAAGCCCAAGGGTTTCTCCATCTTTTATCGCTTTATGGGTGGTTGGAGTATTCTCCTCTACGGGGGAGGGCTGTGTGTTATCGCCCCAGGCATGCGCCTCACCATGCCACCTTCCTAAGAAGTAGGACCCACATTGTCTCCGCTTTGTAACTCACTACAGTGGGTAGCCCAGCAGCCTCCATTTCTCATATATCCAAGGAGATCTGACATAGTATTCAAAATCCTAGGACTCTAGTATAACAGGATGTTAAACAAGACTTTTCCTGCCTGAGTAACTGACAGCACAGTGAACGTGAGGCGCTTGGAGGCAGAATTCACAAAGGAAGTGGCTGAGCACTAGATCCATGTCCTCTGAAACATCTGATTCACACTGAGACTTTAGGAGGTCCCAGAGAGGAGAGAACGGGGAAGGACTTGTAAGAAGTTTCTCTGGGCAGAAGTGTTGCCGTTGCCACCACCCCACCATGGGGCTTCCACGGCACTGCTCTGAGAACTTGAACTGTGTTCCCTGCAGGTGGAAGGCCTAGAGGACAAGCGCCTGACTCCTGCCAGAGATGGCCAAAGCAAGCTGTGGTGGTGGGAGGCAGGTGGCGTTTGGGTTCGGCCTGTACACCCAGAGGTGTCAGACCAAAGGATCGTCAGTGCTCCCCACAGACCAGATGGAGGCAGCTCGGGAGAAAGTCTGTGTGGAGAGTCTTACATCCTGACAACAGGGCCCCGTGGAGGGGCAAAGGGACCCCAACAATATAAAGCTACATTCCTGGGGGCTGAGGAAGGAGCGGCTTTCACCAGCCGGAATAGAGATGCATTTGTTCATGTCATGGGAACTTCAGGAGAGGGGACCGCAGAGAGAGGCATCCAGGAAAGAAGGTCCCTGAATCAGCACTGAACATGCCCAGGTCCCCAGAGACAAAGCCACCAGCAAGTGCACTTCTCTGCCATCTGCCCCCTTGCCCATCCACTTCCACCTGGGCAGCAGAGGGGCTGGCACCTCATTAGCAAGTCCCAGCCACCATCCCCTTACAGCCAGCCTGAACTTGGAGAGGAGAGGAGACTGGCTATTAAATCAAGTCCAGAGTTTTGATTCCTAACTCAGATGGGACAGACATGCTATTTCTCAACTGAGATTCTGTCTGCAACTTACGGTGACCAAAGGATCATCTGTTACTCAACAATGAGCAGAAAAATCATCCTCAAATCAGAGCTCTCACCCCAACCAGTCACTCTCTCCCTTGGTTCCACATTGGAATCACTGGGGATCTAAAACTAAAAACGCTGAAGCCCAAGCCTCATCCAGGAGCCACTGAATCAGAATTGCCAGAGGTAGGCCCCATTTAATACATTTTTAATATGTATTAAAAGTAAAATAAAATACGGGGCTGGCCTGGTGGCACAGTGGTTAAATTTGCGCGCTCCGCTTCGTTGGCCCGGGGGTTCGCAGGTTCGGATCGCGGGCACAGACAGATGCACCGCTTGTCAAGCCATGCTGTGGCGACGTCCCATATAAAGTAGAGGAGGATGGGCATGGATGTTAGCCCAGGGCCAGTCTTCCTCAGGAAAAAGAGGAGGACTGCCAACAGATGTTAGCTCAGGGCTAGTCTTCCTCACAAAACAAAATACAATAAAATAAAGTAATAATTAAAACTTCCCCAGTTGATTCTAATGTGCAATAAAGAGGGAGATGCTATTCTACTAAGAGCCAGACATACCTCCTAGTGAATAAATTTTAAAGGGACAATGGAAAATAAAAGTGAAATAAAATTAGTTGGATTGTCACAAGTTGTACTCTTCAGTGTGCTAGAAAGATAAACACAATAGTTCTCCAGATTTCATTTTGAAGCTGAAAGTTGCATTTTGTGCTTTACACATAACCCCAAACTGACCAGAGCTGAGTTCAATTCTCAACGTGGGATCTAAAACGATCAACCTAGTGTGTGGAGTTTGGGGAAGTCTTCCCTCCCTTTCACAGTTACTAGCCAGGCTGCCAGTGATTAACAGATGGGAAGGCATTGGCTTGGTATTTGGGTTCCTGCTGACATCTAAAGATCTGATAACACCTGTTCTTCCACATTAGCACCCTGACTGGGTCTGGTGTCAGTGTCTGCAAGGCCCCAGCACTCTGGAAAGACATTCTATGGGGATCTTTACTGCCTGCCTCACATCCTCACACTCTGTGGATGGCACCCTCTTGGCCTGGCTGATGTTGGCTGGAGGTCTCTCAGCCCCACCCTTCCTCCAGTGGAAAGCAGAGTGTCTGCCACCACATGCAGGGTTTCCATACCACGCACTATTAAAGGAAATTCAGACTGTAATTACGTCCAGTCAGTCCATCCTCTTCCATGTTCACCCATTTTTGTGTTAGGAACTTTTTATTTCTGTTTAATTTCAACACTTTTCATTCTCTATCTTCAAACAGAGAATGAATTCCTAAGCAAGGTGACCATCCCATGGAAATCTCAGTTCTGAGCCAAATGAGGAGTACACACTCTAAGGACAGCAGAACTGCTATTTTAATTCTTCTGGCTTCAGATGGTAACGACCCGGGTTCACAGGGATCCCAGGTTGCTTGCTTCCTTGTAAGCCAGGAAACTTGCATAAAAAAGAAGGATCTCATCAAAACAACTGGGAAAAAAAGTAACTGAAACTTCTTATCAAAAAGATTTGTGAGAGCTAGACTTCTTCATCAGTTCCTATAAGATGAAAGCAGAAACACTGAAGGAACACAAACCCAAACTTGACCTGTGGTCCTTAACTTGGAATGCACCTTCAGACCAGCAGGGAAGTGAGATATATATATATATATATATATATATATATATATATTTGCTATTTGTTTATTTTTCTTTATTTTTAAAGGGGAGTTAGAGGGAAAGGAGGCAAATCTAAGAAAGGCCATTATCTGTAGGCTACGGCTACAAATCTCATAAATATCCACAAAGATTCTATCACACAAGCCCAGTGAAGTCAATCTCTAATTGGTCACACTGGTTTATAGCCTACTAGGGCCATTTATATCCACTATCACCCTGGGCCAAGTCTCTTTCATTTCCACTTTCATTTATTACTCCTTGATAGCTGGTCCTTGAGTAAATACTTAAAGAGAAAAACAAATCAGTCTTTCCTAAAAGCAAATATTTATATTTTAAAGACCTGGTAAAAACAAATAAATGAACAAGAAGAGGGAAACAAAGAAGAGGAGAGAACATCTTTACAAAATTTAGCTTAATTTTTATTTTTTTGGTGAGGAAAATTGGCCCTGGGCTAACATCTGTGCCCATCTTCCTCTGCTTTATATGTGGGACACCTGCCACAGCACGGCTTGATAAGCAGGTCCGCGCCTGGGCTCTGAACCCGCAAAGCCCTGGCCGCTGAAGCAGAGTGCGCAAACTAAACCGCCAAGCCACTGGGCCGGCCCCATAGCTTAATTTTTATTTTTGATAAATAAATGATTATTTCTCTTAAAGAGAATATTTAAGAGACTCCAAGTTATTCTTATGCCAGAAAACAATTCTTTCCTATCATTAGCTAAGTTAAAACAAACAAAAGTGATCAATAAAAACAAGGCCACGCGGATAAGAGGAGTTAAGAGGACTTAAGCTCTACCAAATACTGGCAATATACAGAAATGTTCAGAAGAAAATACATCAAAACCCTATCTAAAATAGAAGTTACTGGCTTTACACTGACAGAACTGTGTGTATGTCAAAGCACACAGACCTCTATTTGTGTCTGTGCAAAGGCCAGACCTTCACCCTGAATCAGGTTCACCTCCAAAGGTTTCAAAAGGCAATTGCTGGCAAAATTCAAATAAAGTCTGGACTTTAGTTAACAGTCATGTACCAATGTCAGTTTCTTAGTTTTGACAAACGTACTGCAGTAATGCAAGACGATAACAGTAAAAACTGGGTGAGGGGTCTCTGTGAACTCTCTGTACAGCCTTTGCAACTTTTCTGTAAATCTAAAATTATTCACAAATAAAAAGATCATTTAAAAATAAATAGGGGCCGGCCTGGTGACATAGTGGTTAAGTTCGCGCGCTCTGCTTCAGCGGCCAGGGGTTTGCAGGTTCTGATCCCGGGCGTGGACAGCCGTGCTGCTTGTCAAGTCATGCTGTGGCAGCATCCCATATAAAGTAGAGGAAGATGGGCACGGATGTTAGCCCAGGACCAGTCTTGCTCAGCAAAAAAGAGGAGGATTGGCAGCGGATATTACCTCAGGGCTAGTCTTCTTAACAAAATAAATAAATAAATAAAAATAAATAAATAAATAAAAAGCAGTTGTCCCAAAGCAGAGTCTCCGAATTTAACTGTCAAGCTGTATTCCCCCAAATGTGCAGGAAGAAAGACAGTAATCTAGAGATTTACTACAGCAAATGTGGCCAAGCAGCTAAACTCTCAATTAAGAGGAAGATTTAATGGGAAAGACAACCACTGCCAGGGGTGTCTGGGTAGGGTGCCCAAACACAGCCTGTTTTATGTGCTCCTGAAAGGTTGTTTGTAAATCAAACTGATATAATTCAAATCACATTTTGAACACAGTAAGGAAGTTTGTGCATTTCAAAAGTGCTTTAATAAATACTAGGATAATGGGGAGACTCATTATGTGATGAGAATTACTGCATTCTCGTTTACTGTCTGGGAAGGTGGCTTTGCATGTATCACCTCTGTCCCTGGGGCTGCCCTCCAAGCCACACAAGTGTGTGCTACCCAAGCAGCCCCTGCCTCACAGGCCTCCAAGTTTCTATTTTCCCTTCTCTCTGCCAAGCCATCTTTCTGTGGCTTTGTTGAACTCAGAGCTATCATGGTGAGGAATTCTATTCATGTATAGGTCCTAGTATCCAAACACAGGCCTCAGCCTCCACAATGGGCAACAAGGTCAAGCAAGTAAAAATCTTCCACTGAACAACAGTATCTGAAGCAGGTAGATGCATGACAATTGTCCCTGCTGTTAGTGGGGCTCACACTTAAAACTCTCCTGCTGGCCATGGAATGGACTCCTAATGCCAGCCATCCTTTTCTCAAGGCAAACCATCGGTCAGATGGGAACTATACCACTCCCAGAAAAACAATTCAGGATCTGACCTCAGCTCAGTCAGTCCAGGTAAGCAAAACATTCCAGGACACTGGTTTCTCATCCATGGATGAGAGAGCAGGATTCTGGATTCTAAATGGATAAGAGGCTAGAAAGTACATCTTAAATAGCTCATGAGCCAACCAAACATCTGTGTGCAGTTCATCTGCTCACAGTTTTGCAAGGGCTTTGCCATTATGGGTACAAAATCTCTTTAAACACTTGAGACAAAACCAATATGTGTGTATCAGATTATTTCTCAATATTATTCATTCCCCCATCACCTCCTTTTGAGGATTATGAGTCCTGCCCCTGGACTTGGCTTTGGCTTTGTGACTTGCTTTGGCCAATGTCATAGAGGCTAAAGAGACCACGTGCCAGCCCTGAACCTAGGCATTAAGAAGGCTTGCATGTCTAGTGGTCTTCTTGCACTCTGCGCTCGTCATCAGAAGCAGATCTCGCGTGTAGCTGCCACTTCTTCACCCGACACCCAGAATAAAGACGTGCGGAACAAAACCACCCCGGCTGACCTACAGAACCATGAGCAAGACTAAATAATGATGTTTTAAGCCACTAGGTTTTGGGGTGGTTTATCATACACATAATTTTGTCAATAGTTGAGTGAGATACCCTATCCTCTCCCCAGATGCAAACACATCAGGCACTCACCATCATCAATTCCAGGCCAGCCCATGAAGTGAGCAGAAATCTGTTTCTCATCCTTCCCATACTCATTCTTGGCTACTAGCTTGTAGTCTCCATTGTTCATGTGAGTGGGATTATCCAGCTGGAGGCAGCCGTGGTACTCCGTGTGATTGGTAACATGGATTTTAGTACAGATGTATTTGGACTCATTCAATATTGCCCCGTTATAGAACCACTGAAGCGCTGGTTTGGGGTTGCCTTTCACAGTGAATGGAATGCACCAGTGGTGGTCTGAGGTTGGAGATTCGAGAAATGTGATAGTTGGAGCAACTAAATTGAAAAAGAGAGAGTTAATAGTATCAGAAAGCTCAGAATTCTCCCATCTCGATTTCTGTGTCATCAATAGGGGATTTTACTCAACCATTGTTTGGTTTAAGGAAACACATGACCAGCAACCCTGGAATCCATCCATATTTTTTAACATCATCAAGGTTGATTTAACTTCCTACAGAGAGCTTCAGAGAGACTCCTTTCCCTGCTCTACTTAAAACCCATGCATCACAGTCATTTTTCAAATCTATTCAGTGTGAGAACCAGCTCCAAACAGATCCCAGAGATTTCTTACAGTGGAAAAGTTTCACTTGAAGTTGGCTTTGGTTTCTAATATATATGCCTTGATATTAGGTAGATTCATCACCAAAACATTGAGGGCCACTATTTTTACAGTACTTCACTAAATAATACATATATCAACAAAAGTGACTTTGGAAATCTTGTCTGAAGCCCTGATCTCACATAACTTATCTAAAACAGATCAAACTGATCAATGCAGTGAATGTTGTTACCTATGCTGATTGATTATTATAAAATATGATAAACATATTTTTCACTGATTGTCAATAGTAAATGCTCTTTAAAAGTGTCACATTTCATGATAGTACTGCCATTTTTGCTAGGATTTCAGATGTCAATGTTTTTATTCTTTAAATGTCTGGGGTCCTATCTAAACTGTGGACAAACAAACTAGAAATTATTCTAATATTAAATATAAAGCACTTTATGCTTCAAAGAAACAAACACTATCAAGTAGCATCTTTAAACAGAGTACTTATCCTGAGTGAAGGTATTTAAAATCCCTCATAATTGTTTATTTTAATGTGGTCTAACTTTGATAATTATATAATCAAAGACTGGAAAAGACCTTCGAGACCTAATGGCATCATTTTTCAGATGAAAAAACCCAAGTCCAGTGAGGGTAAGTGAGTTGGTCAAGGTTACTGCAGATCTCCTGATGCCTAGTCCAGGAGCCCTGTCCTCGCATGCAGTGCTTCCTGGTTGTATGTGTCCATCACGCAAAAGGGGAAACCACAGCCTGCTAACAAATATGCCCTGAGTGGGGTCACTGCAAGGGTTATCTTAGTTGTTAATATTCTTTATCACTTATTCCTTCTATTTTTTTTACCCAAACTTTGGTAAATAAGATCAATCCTTCAGACCGTGGTGACTACATAGGTATTAACCTAAACTGAGACAATTTTGAATTTGAGTGTCCTTATTTGTAGGTCTCTGTTAGAAACACTAGGACCACAGTTGGGTAGGGACCACATTTACCTTCCTCCCAGCAGCCCAAGCCCCCATGACCAGGCCCCACTTATTCCTTCCACCAGGCTCAAATGAGCTCTTAGTGAGCTGTGAATGGAAGGACATAAAATTGGAAGCTGGTTGCACATGTTTGGGAATAGCATTGATTTCAGGCTTCCAGCTGGGTCAAGATGATGAGAAATTACGAGGCCAGAATCTACTGGGCATAGTGGTGGTACTGACAGTGACAAAGGATGACAGTTGGTGATTTACTCATTCATTCCAACAATCACATACTGAATTGTACTATAAGTGGATGTTAACCAATATATTGACACCTTGTGTCTACATGTGTGTAATGTGTAATTGTACTTACACACATGCACACTTGTGTTTTTCTCATCCAAATAGAGTAAAACCTCATTAATTTATACCATGCCAACTCAGAATTTGCAATGATGTGAAGCATACATAAGATTTTTCCAGCAACACATTCACACTGAACACCACAATCTGGAATGCAGAGATATATGTCATGTTATTTGTAACACTGGAAAATAGCACATGTGTGCTTAAGAAGCATTAATACCCTATATCTTAGTTTCAATGCATACAGAAATTTTAAACAATTATAATAAAAGTTTTCTGCAGGTGATAATAATTTTCATTAATTTAAGTAGGACTCCTCTAACCTTCCCACAGAAACTTAATTCAAACTAATGAGGTTTTATTGTATCAACAGTACGAAGGGTGTTTGTGAACAGCCAGCCCAAAACTTTAAGTATCACAACTTGAAAACTTCATATTGCTTAAACCTTCATATTGCTTTTACACAGAAAAAATTTTAGAAACTGATTTATCAGAATTTAAACTAAAACTTATTAACAAGAGGAGGATAACCAGCTCAAAATATGGTCTATCAAAAAAAGACAGAAGAAGGCACAAAAGGACAAGCTTAAGATTTAAAAAGAAGCTTAAAAGAAAGACAACGGATGAGCAAGAGATTAGCAGAAATAGAACCATGGGGGAGGCTGATAACATTTCTGAATTAAGTACACACAAAACACTGCAGGTACTTTTTAAACACACTTAAGCAGTACCCAGAATGCCCCAATGACAAATGTAGGTGTGTCCATGATCATTTGCTATTAAAAACACTTGCCAGTCTGATTACGTACAATGTACAGTGAGGTTGACAGAATCTTGATCTTCTCCTACAAGATTTTCTGCCACACAAGAGATTTGCTTTCCACTGTCATCAGATGAAATGTTAGTTATCCTTAAGGAGCCCTGTGTGTTGCTTGTTTCATTCTACAAATGAATTAACAGACAAAAATAATCTTTATTAGAACTGATCTCAAGGTAACAAGATTTGGAGTTTCTTTCCCTAACTAGACAAAATGGTCTATAACTTTAGAAAAGGTTTCTGGCATAATCAGGCTCAGGCAAAGGAGTACACCAGAAGTTATTCTATTTCTCTAGATTTCAATTGTTTAGTGTATGAAGTCGATTTAATCCTTGCATTCCTACCCACCTTCCTCCAAGGAAAAAGACCTCAAGGAGAGTCACTCACCTTGCTCACGATGACACAAAAAACTCACTAGGGACACAGAGACTCTCCAATCTATTTGGTATACATAACTAAAATGCAAACTTGCATTAGTCTTTGTTTATAAGAATAAATAGAAAGTAAATGTACATCAAAAACTCGTCGTAAATTTCTCTCTGTGGCCCTATAAAACATTAAATGAACATCACTAGGTTAACACCATCTGAAGTTCTGAGACACTCTTGCCCCTCTATGAACTCAGAGCCAAACACAGCCTTACCATATGTTTGGAAACCAGATTACCGACATCCCAGTACAAATTCGGAACTGGGTTGCCTGTGACACTGCAAGATAATGTGACAGACTTCCCTTCCTCCACAGTGAGGTTAGGTGCAGCCAGATTTGCTGATGGCAAACCTGTGGAATAAGAAAAGTAAATGGAGATGTATATGAATAGTCAAATGCATTATCAAAACAATAGCAATAAATTGAAAACTCTTTATGCTTTAAAATCAATCATTACTTGATTGAGACTGATTTATGTTGATCTGAAAAAGTGCCAGGTTGATAAGCTTTACAGATTTAACGTGAACCCAAAATGCACAGTAATAAAATCTCAAAACAAATTTCTCACATTTCTTGAAAACATTGCAGAACAACTTTTTATTTTAAAAAACCCCACTCATTTATGGAACTATCTTTTCTACCTCTTTTTCTACTCTACAGTTACTAATCCGGTTTTTTGCACACAAGTAGGCCTTGTATCTGAAGACCATGTTATCTCCCTCATCTCCTGCCCTCCACTTTTTTACAGTCAAGGACAAAAGGGTGAGAAGCATCTACGTTTTTGCATAAATCCATTTTTTGCATTAAGTACTCATAAATCTAACCCACTACCAGATCTAGATTTTGAAAGAGTCAGTCAGACTATGGAAGAAAATGTAGTTTCAAAGCCTTTTTCAAAGATATGAAGCTTGAACTATCACAGCATTATAATGTTTCAAAGCTATATAAATCATAGTTAAATATTATGGGTAAAATTGGTCATCCTATTGATGGTATGATGAAAAAAGTTATATAGATCCTTATTCCAATGAAAAGTTCTTTTTTGGAAAAACCCCGAGAAAGTATTTGTTATCAGATGAAATTGTGAACCTCATAAACATTTTTTAATATTTGAGGAGAGCATCGTTTTTATACTTTTACATTTCAAAAGCCAGCTTTTCTTTCTTGATACTGCCATCACTTTGTGAAACTATCACATCTACTGGGTCTTTACATTGCTTTAACCCTCAGGGGAATCATAATATTTTCCACATGAAGGCAGGTCTCAGAGGATTTAACAATATGTCAGGTTATACTAGTCAAGCCAGTCCCTGGCTTGGTATCAGAAACTCTGCTTGGGACTGCATTCACCCCGACAGCTGTGTTTCATGGAACTATGACACATCATTAACTCAGGAGTAACCCAGAGGTCAGAAAAGGCAATTCATCTTCAACAGCAGTTAAATTGCAATAAACCCACCCACCTAGTGGTATCTGATCCACCATCTTCACAATACTACGTATAAACCCTTCTCTTCTGACACAGTCCTTACAGACAAAATCATTATTCTTTATTACTAAAACCAGGCTGGAACAAGATTTATATAGTGTAAGTCTCATGATATTCCCAACCGTGATAGAGGACTTCCCAACAAGATCTGGCTTTCGGTGGCTGGTTTGACCACATCAGAACTCTTCCTTCCTGTCAGCATCCAATAGAGAGCAATGTTTTATCTTTCATGGGGTTTCAAAAAGGCCCCTCATACTCTGAGTTATACAAGACTGTGAAGCATATATGAGAGATCAAGAGGCAGTGCCACTAACAGGAATGAGCACTGGGTCAGGAGTCAGGAGCTCTAGACCTTCAACCTGGCTGGTACTATGTGGCCTTGGGTGAGTCATTTCTCTTCTCTCAATGTATTTTCTTCATAAAATTAAGCTGTTCGATTGAAAGATCTAGCTCTAATGTCTTCTAGTTCTAATATTTGATGACAACTTCTATAACAATTAAGCTTCCCAATTTATTAAAAAGTTAGCGGTTTAGTTCGCGCTTGGCAGCCCGGGGTTCGCGGGTTCGGATCCCGGGCGCTGCTGACACACTGCTTGTCAGCCATGCCGGCGCGGCGTCCCATATAAAGTAGAGGAAGATGGGCACGGATGTTAGCCCAGGGCCAGTCTTCCTCAGCAAAAAGAGGAAGATTAGCAACGGATGTTAGCTCAGGGCTGGTCTTCCTCACCGAAAAAAAAAAAAAAGTATGTCAAGATGAGATATAAGAAAGGGGCTTACTCAACGAAAAATCTCCTTGAAGACAGTGGTATTATCTATGTGACTTTTTAAAAATATATTTTTTATTCTGTTTTTTAAACCAAAATAGATAGCCACATAGTTTGAAGGGTGTATAATTCTACAAAACTTGTTATGAAAAATATTCAAACTACTGTATGAAAAATAGTAGTCTCACCTCACCTATGTGGCACTATTTCCTGTTCCCCAGAGGCACTCATTTCATCTCTTTTAACTTTTTTTTTTGAATATTGATCTCTATATCACTAAAAGTCACGCTTATACTGATACTTCTTGATTTTTCTGTTTTAACATTATCTACTGACCTCCCACCATGAGATGAGAATGAGGCTCACATTCACACAGTCAGCCCTCCCCACTTGCCCAAGCCACATTCAACATGCTCTGTCTTCATATTTTTCCATATGCTATGAATTTATGTTGTCTAGATGTAGATATAAAGTTTATTATGAGCATATAAACACTGTTGACAGCTGACCCATTGTATGTAATAGTTATCATATTTTATCAAATTTAAGACAGTATTAATTATAGGATACAGCACTGTGATATGTACCACTAAGAAAGAAAAAAAAAATGCCAATTTAACTTTGATGCAATGCTTTCTCATCACTTAGATTTCCTATTATTTGGATATTGGACCTTCTGGATATCCCATCAAGTGTTTTAATCCTTTCTCTCCTATTCGCCATTGTTTTTGTCTATTTGCTCTACTTACAGGGAGATTTCCTCAGATTTACCTTTCAAACCTTCTTTTAAGGTTTTCATTCCTTTGTCATATTTTTAGTTTCCAAGGCTCTTCTTTTGTTCTTGAATGGTCTTCTATTTTTATAGCACCCTGTTTTTCTTTCATGGATGCAATATCTCTTCTGATCTCTAAGAGATGTTAACAATCATTTCTTTTGAATTTTTCTTCTCTCTGTATCACTTTTGTTTCTTGTAACCTTTTTTCTTTCTCTCTTTGGTTGTTTTGTGTTTGTCTTTCATATTATAAGCTTTTCTCAAACAGTTGGTGATCCTTGGCCATTCACATAGCTATGGGAATAATGTATTAAGAAGCATTGCCTATTTATTAACTGTCAGCTTCATTGAAGGGCAATATTGTTGGCCTCCTTACTGGGTACTCGCTGATGTCAGCATTATTAAATCATTTTGGGGAAGGGACTGGTCAAATTATTCAGAGAATGTTCTTCAAGTGTCCTGCTTGGAAGAGGGAGAAGGCTGGGAATATCAATATTCAGTATGTAAACCCATCATTTCCTAATGGTTCCCACAGCCTCAACTCTATCTGGAGTTCCTCATGACTTTTGCTTTACCCTCTTTTGAGAATAAACCTCCAGTTTTCTGCTGAGGAGGGGGATCACCTGGAATATATGGAACGAAAATGGGATTAACTGCTTCTTAACAGACTTTCAGCCAATCTCCTGTATTTGGTGTTACCTGCACTCTCAATTCCTCAGCCTTGTAGTAGTTCTGCAATATAACCAACCTCCCCTTTGCCTTTCCCCATCGCCAACTTGGTAACCAGCATTCTCAGCCCTTAAGTTAATTACTACATATCCTTCTGTTTTCCAGTTTGCAACTCTGTGTGCTGTGTTGAATCCTGTCTCATTTTCTTTGTACTTATAGATTTATCTGCTAATTCTGGAGGGACCATGGGGCCAGAGCCTGCCATGGTGCTTACTCTTAAGGTACAACCTCCTCCATCTGCCAGACTCCATCAATGGAGCTTGAAGACATCCCTCTTTTCACCTTAAGTACAAACCTAGAGGATGAATTTCCTACCTTTCATAAATGTATCTAATAATTTGGAAATTCTGAGCAGAAAAAGGTTAAAATAAAAAGATTCTCAGTAGAGAATGCTATGCCATAATCTTAATTTCCCCCATAAAATCTAATGTAGTTTTTTTTCTTCAAGCCTAAGCTTATATGACTAACAATTCTAAACATGGTTGTTTAATTACAGTAATAGTAATAGCATTTATTGGGCATTCACTGAACCACTCGCTCTTGCCTGTGCTTTATTGTTTTATTTAATCCTTATAACCAATCTTGAAGTTAAGTATTTTTCTCTCATTCGATTAATGAAGAGTATGAATTTTGGAAAAGTCAAATACATCTTCCAAAGTTGCCCAAATACCTGTAGTCCTGGGATTTGAACCCAAAGCTCAGGGTCTTCACCACTACACCATACCACCTCCCCAGACTGCATATATCCATTTTAGCACAGACCATAAATACCAATACATATCCACGATCTAGGAATTTGGTTCATTTAAAAAGTAATTATGTGTCTATTTGTGAGGGAAGAGTGAGTCTCCTGTATTTATAGAGAAATTGTATCACCCTGTCATAGCAGTTTCCAAAGGAATCTGTGCAAAATTGGCCAAGTCTAGATCTTTTAAATGTAAAGTCTTCCACAAATGAGTAAGCATCTGACTCACGTTAATTCTACAGCATTAATATGCTGGCCAAAGATTCAATAATGGAAAAAACAATCTGTACTTGAAATATCACTTGAGGTTTAATTAGCACAATAAAAATGAATTGGGAAGCATGAATAGCCAAGGCAGGATAAACCATTTGCCAGGCACTACTTCCTGGCTTAATAAGATTTGAAATCGGCACAAGTACAGAGCAAAGCTCAGCAATGCTTCCAAGAGCTTCTAGCACTACTGTAATGGGATCCTGATTTAAGTTTCAGAGCCACTTTGCACTCTGGGAAACCTCACTGGAGATAAGAGACGACCAGCTGCCCAGGCAGACAGACACCTCCACGTCAATGTCTCTTGACCTGGATGTGTTCAGGAAGGACATACCAGCCTGTAGACCTCAGCAGAAAATCATCAACCATCCAGTGAAAAGGCCCACTTTCTTAAACCAGCGCTTCCCAAACTTTAATATGCATATGAATCACCAGTGGATCTTGTTAAAAATGTTGCTTCCTTTCCAGTAGGTCTGAGTTGGGGCCTAAGAGTCTACACTTCTAGCAAACTCCCTGTTCCACAGACTACACTTTGAGTAGCGAGCGTTCAGACAACTAGTGTTAGACAAGTATTCACTAGGTTTTTGTTTCTACAACTGTTATTCTGAAACCTGACAGGGGCTTGAGCAATCATCCGTCCACCAAACTTTCCCCAAAATATGTTCTGGGAACTGTAATTCCTTGAGATGCTGTATGGTAGAAAAAAAAATCCAAGATCTGAAAAAAAACCAAAACACCCTACAGGAAATGTTGTAACTCTGGGTGTTCACAATGCACATTACCATATTAAAAGCTCTGAGACATCCTGCTATAAAGGAACCATTTGACTTCCATTGATCTTATGTTTCTCAAGCATATTTGAGTCTACACCATTTCTTTGAGTTGTGATATCTTGTTACAGCTTTGTTATTTTTATTTGAAGTAATTTAACAAAACGTAAGATATACAAATATTTAAATATAGATGTAAAATATGTTTAAAGCTAAATATTCATATTGATATTGGTGATAACATTAATAGCTAATATTTATTGAGTTCTTAATATGTGCTAGACTTCATCTTAAATGTTTTCCATATTATCTTATGCATCATCCTAAAAACTCTAGAAGGTAGGTGTCATTAGTATCTGTATCTCCAGATGAAGAAGTTAAAGCTTATCAAATATCATAGTAAATAGCTAATGAGTGGGAGCTGGCCCTGACCCCCATCCATCTGTCCATGGCCTTAACCAGTACATTGATCAACTCCCTGCATTGGGCTCTTCTGTGCCTCTGCTCCCATCCATTAGCGCACACTTCTTGAGAGCTACCATATTGACTCGCCCTTTTGATCACTAATTCAAAGTATGCAGGTTCTCACTTTTCAGTAATTGAGGGAAACTAACCTCCAATCATTTTGGGTTATTAACTCAGCTTCGCAATAAATGTGATGCGTCAAGTTTGGGCTTCATTTTTCAGTATCCACCTGGAAGTCTAAATTGTGTTCTTTTTCATCTTACTTTAGTGAATCTGAGCTCTGTTCATTTCATGATGGGTCATCACTCTGTGTATAAAAATGTTCAAGTAAATTACGATTTTGTCTGCTCTCTGTCTTCTCTCCTCTCACTTTCTATCTTCTTGGCATATCTTCCAATTTCTTTCTATCCTAAACATATATATTTCACTACCAGGAATGAAGCCAGAATGAGCCTGACCTATTTAGGAGTGGCTGCTTTACACCTGGTTGCAAAAACGACAGAAAATTAGCAAAGTGACTTTCCAAGCTCAAATTGGAAATTGTGTTGCTATGCTTGTGTGAGCCATGTCATGACAGTGACAGCAACCACAGAACTTCTAAACACAAAGATTTAAACAGTGGCTGACAGGTTAGAAAAAACAGCTGTATCTGCCATTCTAAAAAGATAAAGGAAAACAACAGTCACTGTGTGGCTTGCTTTATTTTAGTAGATAAAACCTGATCTCTAGTAAAAGTAAAGCAAAGCAATAAACTAGACTCTGCATATGTTTTTCAGGAAAAAAAATCAATCAGCTAAGATGCCAAGAAAATATGTTTTATACTAATCTAACTTCCACATAGAGTATTAAGATAGCATTTCTTTTTAATCTGTGAATGCCAACAAAGTAGAATTACTATCAGTCTATTTTCCTGGTTTAAAACAGACAAAAAAGGAGTATGTACAGATATGCTAAACAGACATGCGTACTACAAACTATGGTGGAAACCAAAAGTAAATCTTAAAAATAAATCATTGAAATCAATTTACCTCAAGGAACCAAGCCTCTCCTCTTGGACGCCTGTGAACTGACCTTTCCTATTATAAACAATATTTTGTTGATGTGTCTTAAGGAGTCTCTACACTAACAGTTTGAAGGTTAGAAAAGTGCAAAATTGAAATTGTCATTATAAATAACAAGGAAACCAAAGGCAGGACTGTTTTCAATCCATGCGACCATTGAGGGTGTTTTGTATAGTAACTGCACAATCCTTCAGCCATCAGCTGAGCTACCACCTCATATTCACTGCGGGACTAGCATGTTCTATGGTAATAGTTACTAGTAAAACAGGTTGAGGGATTGTGTTGATATGACCCATAGGAATACTGCCTTTCTTAAATATATTTGCTATCTACTTAAAACAGAGCATTTCATCCACTATTAACACTTCCTGAAGAAACTCTCTTCCAGAGATTTAAATCATAATTATAGTATAAAAAATTTAAAGTATAAAGTACACTGCTCTTTAGTAATCCCATTCAGACAGGGCAAATGGTGGAGAGGTTTATACTGCAAACCAATTGCTGAAGATCAACCAAGTGTACAGGAATTGAGTACAAAAATTTAGAATATACCACATGATAAATAGTTTCATTGAAAAACACTAAAAGAAGTAGCAGGGACATTTTTATATGGAATGATAAATCAGCACGGCCTGGCAAAATACCCTTTTCTTTCTTAGCACCAGTGCGATTCGGTTTCTGTCTTAAAAACCACTGCTCAGAGCATCCCTTTTTTCCAATTAATGTGAAAATTTTATATAAACATGTTTTGTTGCCTTGCAATTAATAAAGTTTTTCTAGGGTTAAAAAGGACCTTGTGGAGAAACAGACCACAACATGTTTCACAGTGTGAATAAATTTACAGTAATTCACAGCAGGAGGGAACTGTTTAAGAAATATTGTGAGACATTTTGACTGTGCTGCTAATGTGAATGGTGCACTTAAACTTCCCAGCCCCGCCTGCCACACTCACTTAATGGATAAACAAAAATGAGATTCTTTCAAAATGCAGTGATGACAGAAATTTCAAAGGGAACTACAAAATGCTAAAATATGGAAAATTTGGCTAAAATAATATAAATGTTTAAGTTATCTTTGCTTAACTGAAATATCCACACCATTATATTAAAAATCTAGTCCAATCTGGTCATTAATATAATATGGTTCATGCATTTATTAATTGATCAATTCAGCAAACAGTAAGCAAATGCCTGTTACATTCAAGGGATACACCAGGCACCATAGAGTGTGCATATTTGCTTATAAAACGTAGACAGCTTGTTCACCATATAATACCTACATGAGGAAATACTAAAGGGAAGTTTTTAATGAAAATCCACCTCATAAAGGAATGAAATCCCAATACCTCCTTTTCATTGAAATTAAAAGATTAGCAGTTGCAAGCTAAATGCAATGGCCATGGTTATTGGCAAATTGGTGGTTTATAATGATGAAACACACAAGACCATGTTCTCATGAGTTACTCTTAGAGTTCGCTAAGTTTCATCCAAAAAAAAGAAAGTGGAGGGGCCGCCCGGTGGCGCAGCGGTTTAGTTGGCGCTTGGCAGCCCGGGTTTCGCGAGTTCGGATCTCGGGCGCCCGCCGACGCACTGCCTGTGAGCCATGCCTTGGTGGCGTCCCATATAAAGTGGAGGAAGATGAGCACGGATGTTAGCCCAGGGCCAGTCTTCCTCAGCAAAAAGGGGAGGATTGGCAACGGATGTTAGCTCAGGGCTGGTCTTCCCCACAAAAAAAAAGGACGAACTCCCTGAATCTGTGACAACAGATATGTTTTAAACGCTTACAAAAGGTGAGAACTAAATGAAAAGCCAAATGACCATGGATCCATGTTTTAAACAAGACATCTAACTTGAACATGTTAGCATATTATCTGATTTCTTCAACATGGAATTTCAGAGACAGAATTTATATCCAACAATCTAGTATAATTTACTGCTCAATCTAACTTCTCTTTAAAGAAGTGAAATTGAGAAACCATCCTAAAGAAAATTAATACATGACAGAACCCCAAGTGGAAGTCTCCCCATCTCATCTCAAATCTCTAGTTATTATGTAAATTTTTTAAAAAATCCAGAACCACGTTGGAAAACAAGAAGGCATACTGTTGGTGGGTAAGAAACTAGGAGGAACTCCTGAACAAGAGAAAGGGGAAATGCAATTAAAGAAGAACAGCACAGCCCCAAACAGACAGGGAAGTATGTGCTGCATGAAACAGGAAAGCTCCAGACTGACCTTGACTGCAGGGCAGAGGGGAGCCCACCTAGGCCGAGCCACAGGGTCGCTGGTCAAGAAAATGACTGAAGCAACAAGAGGAATAAGCTTTCCTTGTCCCACCCTTACCCACCCACTTGGGCACAGCATCCATCTAGCAACATCTGTAGCTACCTCTAGGTAGAAGCAATGAATGTGGGAACTGGACAGAAGTGCTAGGTGCTGGTGACACCTTAGAGATATAGTGAACCCCAGTATGGAAAAGGGCATTTCAGTCATAAAAAAACAATCACTAGAGATTGCAGAAATTAAAACTTGATTTTTGGAAGGGAAAAATTCAGTAGCTGGAGAAGTAGCTAAGGGCAAAGTAGTGAGTAAACCAATTCTCCCAGAATGCAACACAAAAGGACAAGCAGATGGAAAGTATTACAGAAGGTTGAGAGGTATGGAGGGTGGAGCCAGAAGGGTAAATATGCATCTAAATAAATTAGAAAATTCTTCCAGAACTGAAGACACGAACACTCATATTGAAAGAGTACATTGCATGTCAGACAAAATAAGTTTTTAAAAACATACACACACACCTGGTTACACTGTGGTAAAATTTAAGAATAACATGGATAAGGACAAAATCTTAAAAGCTTCTAGAAGGAAAACAAAAGCATAGGTTACCTATCAAGAAATAAGCATCAGACTGGCCTCGGGCTTCTAATCAGCAACATGGATCACAAGGAGAATATGGTACAATATCTGCAAAGCTCTCAGAGGAAGTTATTTTGAGTCTGGAATTTTATACTCAGCCAATTTCATTGAGAAGAAAAAATACAAGCCAGAACTTGAAGATATTATTTTTTAAATTTCTCTGAAAGAAATATCAAGAATATACTCCAGCAAACAGAAAAATCACTCCAAAAGGTAGTAGGATACAAAAGTTAATGATATACAAAGAAATCGTAAATCTTCAAAAAAGTCAAGTAATCTAAAAATAAAACCCCAGATGATAACAATCTGAGGGATGGGAAGATAAAGTAAAGGGAAGTAAAAGTACCTTTTCTCGTCTTGTTGGGGGTTGTCTCTAGGTATTTACAGAAAATATGTTTAAATACGTGTGGTAAATATTTGGGCATCATATATTTACAAAAACAGAAACATAATTCATAACTTTCAAACAATTAAGAAAAAATAAAACAAAGAACACAATGAAAAAAAGGAAAGAAAGGGAAAAACACTATAGAAAAATAGACAAAGGATATAAAGAGGTAGTTCACTGAAGAATAAATACAATGTCCAGTAAACATAGAAGATACTCAATACTAATCAGGAAATGCAAACGAAAAAGCAATGACATGTCATTTTTTAGAAAGATAAAAAATAAGAAGTTTGCTAATATCAAGGTATGCTTTCCTTGGGTGGCTATAAATAGGTATGACCATTTCTAATTTGCAAACCTTATAAGCCAAAAATCCTGCTTCCTGTTATGCACTCCAGAAAAATCTTTGCATCTGTACATATGTACAAAGAGCATATATAAAGATGCTTGTCAAAACATTTTTGTAGTAAAGATAAATAGGAAATAAGCTAAATGCCTATCAATATGGAAGATTTAACATAATTAAGGCATATTATACCATGAATACCATGCAAAGATTAAAAAGAATATGATAGATCTATGATTATTGACCTGAAATGGTCACAAACAAGAAACAGACAAGCTTTAAGTGCAATATAGGAAGTTATTTTTACAACAAAATGTATGAGCATTATTTGTGCAATTATAAACAAGTAAAAAACACTTGGAAAGAAAATAAAAATTACCAGAAAAATAACAAAACAGTTTAAAAATACAAAACTTGTAGAAAAATGTCTATCAATTCACTGTTTATAATGTTGTTTTTTGAAAAGCATCGTTGACATTGAAATTAATTGTGAACATTACCATGAATGTTACCACTCAGTCCCAATCAATCAATCAAATGCATGCCCTCTGACAGTGGATTCAAAGTCTCACTCTCGTATACACAATTCATTGACTAATTTGTAGGAAACAAATTAAAAATTATTGAAAATTGACAAATTGATCAGAAAAAATTAGGACCAGTTCGCTCCTCCCCTTCCCCTACAGCAATCACAATGGGCTCTCAACAACACATTAGGTGGGTGCACTACTGGAATGCCGTCAAGACAACCTGGCCAAAAATTAAAATAAAAAAAATAGGATTGGTTGCAGGCAAGGGCAAAGCAGACATCTATTAAGAGGCTGTTTGTGAAATCAGAGCAGGAGTCAGATGCAGTCTCTTTTTTTTCCTCTCAGTGGTTGCTGACCAATGTGGTCACAACGGCCACATGGATTTGGGAGCTGGCCAAGAGGCCAGGTGACTCAACATTGAATTTCTCGTCCCTTTAGGCAGTTTCTCTCAGCAGTGCAAATTTATACCAGGGCAGAGAATGGTTACCCACTTATCAATCAGAAAAAGATATATATTAAAAGTTCCTTTTTAAGTGCTGGCTAGCAAAGAAGGCTGAGGGAAGTTGGCAAAGGAACAAAGCCTGATTCCCCCATTATGAAGCTAACAGGCTCCAGTTACGACAGCAAAATCTGTGGGAAGGGTACGTGCTGTATTCTAAGCCCCTTCAGGGTAAGAAACAAACACTTATCTTTCCTTTTATTACATTCTCATTAAAATTGAGCAGTGGCTATATTTTCCTTAAATAAAAATTGACCTTAAACAAGAGTGTCTTCTGAAAACAAAGATTCAGATGTTTATGGTTAATATAGAGGTTCGTCGCAGACAAGAGCAAGGTGCTCCACAGCTTTCTGCTGTGTCACCAGCCAGGAGGCCAGAAGATGAACTATAATTGTGAACTGATTAACTGGTTGACTAACTGATTAAAACTTCAGCGAGGAATAATATGCCTATGTGGGTATTACAGAGATATGTCACAGAAGCCCTTAGCAGTAAAATTCTAACCAGAACACTCGGATTTTCCTTCCTTGTAAACACACTGGCACTCACAGAGAACTGTGAGTTTATCATATGGTGCAGATGGTGGAGGGCTTCTGGAGGTGCAGATGCTGAGGGAAGGAGTGGAGGACAAGAGTAAAGGAGGAGATTGTAAACCCAGACATGTGTGAGGGCAGATTTGTGGTGCCCCATCAAGAGACAGACATCTGGCAGCAAGACAAGTTTAAGGCAATGTGCTGGATTCAACTGCATTTTCTTGTGCTGCCAGGACACTTTATCATCCTGAGATCCTTCCCTCTACAGGGCCTGGGAGCCAACCAAGTATATATGTGGCCAGTGAAGTACCATATCCTTAGCAGATATTTTTTGTATGGTGGATGGAGGGATGGATGGATGGATAGATCGAAGAATGGATGGATGGATGGATGGATGGTTGATACAAACAAATGAATAAAGAAAGAAAGGAATGAACAGTATACTTTTTTCTCTATGCACTTTAAAGCCATGCATTCAGAACTAATATCCTACTTGCAAAGAATATTCAGCAACGTTGCTCCCAGTTGATTTCTCCACACTGCAAACAAATGTTGCCTGACTCACTGGAGACATCAACAGCATACTATATAAACTCTGGGTAGTGGTAATCTTCCCAGACGCTCTACTACACCAAGGCAATTAGAATAATTAATAGCAACTAGAACTCATTGATTTAAAAGTAAATTACCACAATTGGGTATCTGCAGGTTTGCCAGGGGAATATTCTTGCTGCTTTCATTTAGGCAATACAAATCCTGAGTTTCTGGACTGGATTTAGTCTCCTGGAGAGTCTTGATCCACATAATGTCACAGGAGCATGTAAATGGATTGCCCACCAGGATCCTACATGGAACAAAAATGAAACCCAATCAGGCTTCTCTCTTTTAGTTTTATCTACACTAGCGTTTAGGAAGCACTACAACATTATGAATTATTTCTAGCCAGCAATCTTTGGAAGTCATACTCACCTTTAAACCTTGACAGTACTTATTATTCATTTATTTATCTAATACTTACTGAGCTTCTGCTATGTGCAAACAGCACTGTAGAGGCTAAAGGATGCAAAGTGATGTAGGACCTTTCAGAATAATAGGGGAAACAAGATAGGAACAAAAATAGCTATAATAGAGGACAGAAAAGGATGTCTCATAAGATGGGGAAAAATAAGGTGCCATCACAAATTTATCACAGTTATCATATAGTTGTTAAGAAGATCTTGGGCTGGCCTGGTGGCACAGCGGTTAAGTTCCCATGCTCTGCTTCGGTAGCCTGGGGTTGGCACGTTCGGATCCCAGGCACGGACCTATGCATTGCTTGTCAAGCCATGCTGTGGTGGCATCCCATATAAAGTAGAGGAAAATGGGCACACATGTTAGCCCAGGGCCAGTCTTCCTCAGCAAAAAGAGGAGGATTGGCAATTGATGTTAGCTCAGGGCTAGTCTTCCTCACACACACAAAAAGAAGATCTTAAGTGAAGATGCCAACAATAAGTTTTCAGGAATGCTAACATTCTTATTTCTGACCAGGCTAGAGATTGAAGCATTATCATTTAATAAGCTCAGACTTCAGCGGGGGACAGAGCAATTTCATCTTAACTTAAAATGAGACTGTGAATACAACGCTAAGACTAAAGTGTGAGAGCCAGGAGGGTGGCACTCAGCCTTCTGCATTATGCAACCACAGTTCAGTTTGATTGATGCAAGAAAGCTGGAGTGAATTTGAGAGAGAGAACCTAGAAGGGAGCTCTTAGACTTCCTGCACACACACGCACGCGCGTGCACACACACACACGCGTGTGCACACAGACACCCACACACAACAAGCTCAGGGTTTCTGAGAGCGAGGGCAGCTGAGCTCCAGACTAAGCCACTGTAGGAGGGTCTGCAAAGAGAAATCCACCGCTCAGCTGCGCTGCCTGGACTCCTGTGGCCTGCGATTGGTGAAAGAGGAAGTAGTCAAGAGGAAAATAAAAACCACAAGAAAAAAAATCTTTAAATGCTTATTTATAATACTCAGTGGCCTATTTAAGATGAATTCCATTTATGGTAATGAGTCGTTAAATGGGGCCATTTAAAATCGTTACATAGGCTCTGCCAGGCATTAACCACAATACTTAAGATTTCCATGAGGACAGGACCTGGGCTTTGCAACATTATTTACTCCTGTGGTTTTCTGGTTGGGTTCTTAGAATCTCAGGAGACTTTCTGGGAGTTTCTTTGAGGAAAATGTGGTCATGGAAGACATTTAATTTGTGTCTGCTTGATGGCCTCCAAGTATCCCTCCAACACCAAAATGGGATTTGATGCCACTGGATATGGGCTATAATGCGGAAGAGATCCACAATGTTTGAACCACACTAATCCGAGATGTTTCCTGGCATTCTGAGTACATGAAAAACTAAAGAGTCTTTCTAAAAGAAAGTATGATTGAATCCGCAGAAGGGATAAAGAAGCAAAGAGATCTTTAGTTATAAATATAGCAATGTTCATATGACCACACAACCCTGGCACACAGCTGGCTTCTTCCTCTGGCTCATTTGCAAACTCCTTTTGCAGTGACTGTTACAGCTCATACACTTATCTGTGTAGGCTTCTACCTCTCCCACTGGATAGCAGAATCCTGGAACACAGAAACTCCTTATATCCCCATGGCCTAGTGCCATCTTAGTTTAATTTGTAATAGGCACACAATTAACATTTGTTGAATGAATTCATTAAATATACAGCAGGGAGAATATTGAGACATGAATTTGAAATCAGAACTCAAATTTTAATCAAGAAAATTTTCTGCAGTTATGTTCCAAATTTTTACAGAGCTTCTTATTCTATTTCATGTATCTTCCTTAAGTTTTTCATGCCTATTCTTGTGTTAGAAAGCTAGTGCCTCAACCCCGTGAATTTAATTTATTCCAAACTACTGCCAATTGTGAAGACTTACACCATGTAACACTCATTACTACCTATTAACTTTGTCTCTCCACTAGTGGCATCTTCTAATCTGCACAATTTCCTTGTGAAGAGGAGTGGACCCTACAACTCAGGCAACACACAGTTTAAGCAAAAGCCATTGCCTGGTATTTAAAGGCCTTGTCCATCTGGGCCCCCCTCTGCTCCACAGAGCCTCTGTCTTAGGGTTCTTTGGGTACCTTATCCAAAGGAATGGCAACAGTTCATATTTGCTTCATGGTGATAACACAAACAATCAAGCCCACTTGGGAATGCTGGCTATTAGTCATCAACACAGTTCACTATCTTTCCTATAATTTTACAGCAAAGGAAATTAGGGCATAAGGATAAATACTGAATGCAGCGGCAGACTTAGAAGAAAATCTCACGAAGATGGGTGGGAAGGGAGAAGGACTACCTTCCTCCAATGTTCACTAAGCCAGCACTGGGGTTGGCAGAAAAAAGCTGAGGAGTTTTGCCCATTGTTACTTCCTCCTTGTATGGGTTTGCTTTCCATTAGGGCCTAGACATAACAGGAACCAAAGAGATGCTATGAGATATGTCTCCACCTTAACACAGAGCCCCCGTCTTTTTCTCTTTTTCCCTCCATTAGAAAACAAGTCCTTTATGTAAAAACAATATTTAAACTCACATAAATAATGTATTACCACTGAGATTTCTATTTTTTATAACTGAATCATATCTTCATGAGGAAATAAAAGAACAAGTGACCAAAACTTGAGAAATCATTTTTTAGGAATTTTGCTATAAAAATAGATTTGCAGCACCGCTCATTTAAAAAAATACTTAATTACCCTTTTCTTTGAAATTTCTTCCCCAAATGCCACATATAATCATTACTTACAGCTCAGACAAGTCAAGGTGACGGAAATGTTTCCTAGACAAACTCGTCAGTTTATTTCGGGTAAAATTGCTGAAAGGAATCAAAAACATTAAATGTGAAGTTAAAATGTTACATTTCAGGAATAGAGTATTCAAAAAGAGATTTTTTTTTTTCCAACTATAATTTTATTTGCATGCCTTACTTAGACCCAAAATCTCTTTCTTTTACCTAGAGTGATAGCTTAGTTTTTCCTGCCTCGCCTATAATTCTTGCTTAAGGGGGAGAAGGGGGGACATAATTTTCTTACTGTCTATTTTTAATCTCTTTTTTACCCAAAAGCTTATTTTTTGTATGCTGATTCAGAGTTAAGTTACATACATTCTAGAGATCACTGACCTTTTGAACAATTAATAGAAGTATTAAATTAAATTAAAAACCATAAACTCTATGGATAGCTAATCTTTGACAAAGGAGCTAAGACCATACAGTGGAGAAAGGAAAGTCTCTTCAATAAATGGTGTTGGGAAAACTGGACAACCACACGCAAAAGAATGAAAGTAGACCATTATCTTTTACCACACACAAAAATTAACTCAGAATGGATCAAAGACTTGAAGATAAGACGTGAAACCACAAAACTCCTAGAAGAAAATATAGGCAGTATGCTCTTTGACATTGTTCTTAGAAGAATCTTTTCGAATACCATGTCTACTCGGACAAGGGAAACAAAAGGAAAAATAAACACGTGGGACTTCATCAGACTAAAGAGCTTCTACAAGGCAAAGGAAACCAGGATCAAAATGAAGGGACAACCCACCAACTGGGAGAAAATATTTGCAAATCATATATCTGACAAGGGGTTAATCTCCATAATATATAAAAAAACTCACACAACTGAACAACAGAAAAACAAATGACCCAATCAAAAAATGGGCAGAGGATATGAACAGACATTTTTCCAAGGAAGATAAACAGATGGCAAATAGGCACATGAAAAGATGTTCAACATCACTAATCATCAGGGAAATGCAAAGCAGAACTACACTAAGTTATCACCTTACACCCATTAGAATGGCTATAATCACCAAGACAAAAAATAACAAATGTTGGAGAGGTTTTGGAGAAAAGGGAACCTTCATACACTGCAGGTGGGAGTGCAAATTGGTGCAGCCACTATGGAAAACAGTATGGAGATTTCTCAAAATATTACCCAGCTATCCCACTACTGGGTATTTATCCAAAGAACTTGAAATCAACAATTCAAAGAGACTTATGCACGCTTATGTTCATTGCAGCATTGTTCACAATAGCAGAGATGTGGAAAAACAGAAGTGCCCATCAGCTGATGATTGGATAAATAAGATGTGGTATATATACAATGGAATACTACTCAGCCATAAAAAAGACAAAATCATCCCATTTGCAACAACATGGATAGATCTTGAAGGTATTATGTTAAGCAAAATAAGCCAGACAGAGAAAGAAAAACACCATATGATTTCACTCACATGTGGAAGATAAACTAACACACGGACAGAGAGAACAGTTTAGTGGTTGCCAGGGGAAAGTGGGTTGGGTGTGGGCACAAGGGGTGAAGGGGTGCATTTATATGGTGACTGACAAACAATAATGTAAACTGAAATTTGCCAATGTTATAAACTATTATGACCTCAATAAAAATTTTTTTTAAACCCAGTAAACTCACTAGGCAAAAAAGATGCTTTAAAACTAAAGAACATTAGGAATGTTTTGAAATCACATGACACAAAAAACTCTGAAGATTAAATTAATTTAACATGTCCTTATAGGAAAGGACATACCTAGTGATTGATAAAGTCTGCTGAGATTGTTTATATGTGTCTTTTAAATAACCCGATAATTCCATGATCAGAACAACAACACAAAATCAGATAATAAGGAATATGTTAGATTTTATCTTGAACTATTTTAGTGACATATCATTTTAAGACCTGGACAAGCCAGACAAGGAAAAGATGTTATATTTGTGAATGAAAAAATAATACTGAATTTCCTGATATGTTCTGAATACATTGTTTTTTTTCAATGGATGGTAGTTCCAGTTTCCAACAACCAGCGCCATGAGACCTTGAGTTGGGAAATTGTGAGCCATAATCATGGCAGCTGACTTACTCTGTGAATTTATTTACTAGTTGAATTTATTTAAGAAGTGTCGGGGGCCGCCCGGTGGCGCAGCGGTTTAGTCCGCGCTTGGCAGCCCGGGGTTCGCGAGTTCGGATCCCGGGCGCCCGCCGACGCACTGCCTGTCAGCCATGCCGTGACGGCGTCCCATATAAAGTGGAGGAAGATGGGCACGATGTTAGCCCAGGGCCAGTCTTCCTCAGCAAAAAGGGGAGGATTGGCGATGGATGTTAGCTCAGGGCTGGTCTTCCCCACAAAAAAAAAAAAAAAAAAAAGAAGTGTCCAATGCTTGGGCCTCTAGACATGTGTTTAATAAGTAACATGAATGTAAAACAAACATCAACTTTTACAAAAACAGCCAAGCTCTCAACAAATTGCAAGGAGTCTTTCAGTTTGTCTGTTTCCCACTCAGAAAAGTGAGTGTTGGGCTGAGAGACAGATAAGAACAGGAGATCTGAGGGTGACAGTAATCCTGGCCCCTTACCCGAGGCTAGTCTATTGTGTCAGTCCATCAAAATCATTGATGGAAGTATCCTGGTGTCCAGGTACCTTCAGAGAGAGGTCACAACCCAGGAGCTAGTGCACAAGCTAAGGCTAGTCAATTGATGAGTAAAGAAAATGCTACTTCAGCATCTCATAATTCAAGAAAGCATGTGTCCACACTCCACTTAAATCTCTACTGAGATTTCCACTCATCCAAACCCCTACGTACACAATGGTGCTCTCTTCCTTCTATGCTTGCATCTTCTTTCTTCACACTAAGTGTAAAATGCTCACCCACATGAAAAAATAATCCACTGGGAAGTTGTAAAATGTGCCCACATAAATCTTCTGTTTTGGAACGTGAATTGAGAATGGCTTTCACTGGAGTATAATACATTGAAAAGTCAATCTGCCTCTCTTTGCCTCAGTCTTTGAGGCACAAATGTTTTCATCATCGTCAGAAATCCCCATCTTTATGAAGGAAAAATAAAAACCTTACTCTTCCTCCCAAGAAGAATGAGGAGAGAGGAGGTAGAGAAGAGGACACTTCCTGTCGTGGTTCTCGGTCAGCTAGCGAAGACGGCACAGGAGCTGCTGCCCCGTGGGGCTGCCAGCAGCAGGTCCCAGAACCGGGTCATGTGCCAAAGAACAAGACGAGTTTTATGAGCCGTACTTATTATTGGGGCCAAAAGCCGAAAAGGAGGAGGAGGGGAGGAAAAAAATCAACAATCCTCTGACTGCTTGATTATAGAACTTCACACAGGAGCTAATTAGCACCTCTGCAAAGCCCCTGGAAACACAAATCCTGGCTTTTCTCACAGACCTGGGTTCTCAGGGATCTGGCAGGAATTAAAGGCACCAAGAAATCCACTCAGTGACCAGTCATAGGGGTTCCGGACAGTCACCAGGTGATGCTAAATATGCCCAGGGGAGGAGAGAGTGGTGCAAGGGAGAGACAGGAGTCAATTTAAATTTCCTTAAAACCCGACGTGAAATAGACTGTTCTGGTGCACATTTGTATATCACAGGAGAAACTCAGAGAGATAATCAGTATATCCCAGGGATGGAGAGAAACAGTTTCCAATACATATCTCTCTTCCAACACTTCACATGTGGAAAGTCAGGGACAACAAGCCAGCGCTGCAGCCCGCAGTCATAGCAGAGTTGGGACTAAGGTCTGGAAAGGCAGACATTTGCCTTGATTCCCCCTTCCCTGCCATTCTCAAAAGCCAACGACTTAATTTAATTTCATATTTTGGCGATTAGGAACCTCTTTCATCGTGTAACTACATGAAGCTTACAGACATTTTACGATGACTTCATAACTGTCTGAATACTTGCCTGACTTCATTTTGTCTTACAATTTAATCACACCTACAAATAGCAATAGTGTTATTGCAGTTTGACCAATGATGGGGCTTCCCAACTATTGCCTTTTAAAGAAATTATATAGGATATGTCCATCTCTTTGGTTTCCAGTTTTCAAATGACACCTCTTTGAGAGACAGAGAGTTGGCTTTATATAAGTTGTGAGCAGGACATAGAACGCCATTAAAATTATACTACCATATATCACCCTGAAAAAACACACAGGGTGGCTTTGGTATTTATATAAATAGCATGCAAAAAGGAAAGTAGGGAAAATATAAGAGGCATAGTAAAGTAATAAATATCTATTACCAAAACTACAATTAACCATCACCCACTGTACACATCACAGCATTAGAGGGAGTGAAATGGTAAAATAGCCAGTAAGATGTGGTCGTTGAGTAATGCGGGTCTAAAGTCAGCTGTAATGAAAATACCAGAACTTAACCACTGAGGTCATTAATTACAGTTAAGTGACTGCATTAGAGCCTTTTGCTTTTTTCTTCTATCCAACTTCTCTCTTGTTTATGCTATCAAGGCCTACGCAGACATCAGATTTGTGCAGGCAAACCAGCTAGAGAGATGATGCCAAAAAGCACTGAAATGAAATGTGTTAATAAAGTTCCTTGGAGTTTTATCACATTTTTGCTGAATGTTTTGTATCTTAACTCTACAGACTTTATTTTTAAATTGACTTCATCATTAATGTCACCTATAAAATAGGAAGTCATGATACTGGCTTTATGAAATTAAGGTTTTTTATAATATCAGCAAATCTCCATAGTTGTCCAGGCAATCTGCTCTAAGACAATGATTTCTTTTACAACTGGAATGGAAATCAGTTGAGGAATTGTTCTCCCCAAGAAAAGAAAGAGGACAAATATTACCAGAAGGACTGATTCTCAAATTACATGGATGGCACAAATTTTATTTCCTGTACTCTTATTGTAGGAACATGGCCAGGAGTGAGCCCTGGAGTCATAATTCTGCCACTTTTGATCTGTGGACCCGAGCAAGTCCTAGAACTTCCTCCCTCTGACTTGACGTCTATTGAAATGGGAATCAAAAAGATCTTCCCTACCAAGTGTCAGAAAAATCAAGTTAAATAATGCAGGTGAGAGTCTTATAGATAAACTACAGTCTATGAGACACATGAGCACTGTTGCAGAGAATTTGCAAAGCACAAAAGAGCCAACGAATGTCAACAACATTCCTCCAGCAGAAGCTCCCACTGAAAACTCAGAGCATGGGGACACCAGTCTGAGCTTAGGGGTGCGTGGTCCTCTGTTTAATGAAGAAACCTCTCAGGAAGGCCACCTTACTGACTACGTACCATCACCTAACAGAAATTAGCAGCAAACAACCTAAGAGCTCCCATTGTCCATATATCCATTTGGTTTCAGTCGACAGAGCAACAACATGACTTTAGGGGAAACATTTGCTATTGTTAATAATTATCCGACCTTTGGCATGTCCCATGATTGATTTTTCTCCACTTTTATCAATCATGACAGATAGCTTTGGGAAAATGAAGGTTCAAAAGAGGATCTGTTGGGGGAGGGAAGCATTAGTAATTTTTAGTTCCCTAAAAAGGCCAAGGCTGAGTCAGCTTCTTTCAATTCCACTAGTTTGATGTCTTCCAGGGAACATGTCATGATTCCAAGGAAAAGAATCAAGGACGCTGTACCAAGACATAGTTTTCACATCAGACTCCTTGCTGTTGGCCTATTGCTCTGTCCAAGATGGAAATAGCCCAGAAATTCATGAAAGGGATTAAACAGGCTGTTCTAAGTACCCCTCTGAAGTTATTCAGAAATCAAACAAAATCAAAGCTAATGTTTCTAAGCTATTATCACAGCTACACTAACTTTAAAAAAAAGGAGGTTTAGAGTTGGAAAAGAAGGAAAATAAACAGAGGAAAAAATTATTGAATAAATTGGGTCCTGGGAAACAAAAGAATCAACCTTTACTTACACGTGCTGTAAGTTGTTGTTTTTCAGAAACGCTTTATGAGCCACAAATTTTAATCCGGAATCCACAATTGTCCTATGAAGACACATAATTGCATGTATGTTAGAATTAACTGATGAATGCCTACCTGACTATAACAGAGCATAAGAAAAAACTCTGAGGTAAGTTACCCAAGTCCTGAGTACTTACAGGTTTTTAAGTCCCACGTAAGCTTCAACATCATCTTCGTTGATGATTTCTAACCTTTTCTGATTTGCAATGTAACTGCAAAAAAGCAGAGAGTGAAAGCCAGTGACTCAGAAGGTAGGCAATGCATGAAAGAATGGGTAACTTCCATCCAACCTCACCAGGGGGCTCAAGGCAAACCCCGCCCCCAACCCTAGCCCCACCATTTTTTTAAAATACAGCAAGGGGAGCAAAACTGAATGTGACTGAGAAGAAATCATGATTCATCAGGTTTCACGGTCAATGACAGGTTCACCAGGCTTCATTTTTTCTTAATCTTTTATCACTCAACTAACAAGCTCAGTTTGCCTCCCCTTTCAAGATATCCCCTGTCTAGAGGGGTGAAAATAACTGAAAATACATCCACTACCTCTCAAAGGCATTTCACCCTTATGGTGACAGCCACAGGGATGCTGGCGTCATCATATGCAAGACGATCACATCCTTCCTCACATTCCAGGAGCAGCAATCACTCCCTCCTTCTACCTCTGAAAACACTGAAGCCGATTTTCCTCCCCTTTCTCTCTCCTTCCCTCCACCCCTCCCCTCCTCCCCAGTCTCCCTTTTCCTTGCCCAGAGTATCCTCTTTCTGTCTTTGTCATTAATAATACCAATTTTTCCTCTCAGGAAGCACATTTCACAAACCCCACAGGGCCCCAGTGCACTTTCTATAGGAATCTTCCTCTTCCCTGACCCTCAAAACCTCAAATACATGAGTAGACTGGCAACTCTGGCTGGACAGAGAATTCCAGCCCCTTGGCCATGATGAGTGGCTTAGAGATGTGCATGTGACTTCAACTAGACCAATGAGAATCTTCCCTGAGATTAAATAGATGAATGCTGGGACAGAGAGAGTCTCTCTCTTTCTTTGGGATCACAGCTGAAAGATTACATAGGCCTGGGGCTTCCTTGAGAAATTTTTCTGCCATAAGGAAAGAGACTGTCCAAAAATGAAGTCAGCAAACAGAAGGCAAGAGAGCTAAGAGATTGAAGAGAGACAGAACCCTGAAAATGCCACTTGAGCCTTGGATCCCGCCATCTCTGAGGTTAGATGTCACTAATAGAAGTTTGATCTGAATTTCTGTCACTTGCAACAAAGAAAATCCCTAGTAATACAACACAAAATTGCTAAAACTACCACAATGGAATCTCCTTGTGCTACAGTTATCTAAGTACCTGTCTATTCACTTATCTTAGATCACAGCCTCTTTGAAGACACAACAGTTAGACCCTGTTTTATAATTCTTGATATGAACCACAGCACCTAGCAAAGTACCTTGCAGAAGGTACATATTCAAAAGATGAAGGATGGACGGATGGACAAACGGATGGATGGATGGATGGATGGATGGATGGGCAACACTTGGAGTTCCAAAGGCACTATAGGAAGTTGTGCTAGGATGTATTTTCCCCTCTTCTCCAAAAAATTTAAGATACGTAACATATTTCAATTAAGACACAAAAGAAATATGTAGCCCTGCTGTCACAAACAAGAGTTAAAATGAAAACTATAGCAACCAATGAGGGAGAAGATACAGAATCTATGGTCCCTTCTACCCAGTCCTCCCAAAATAAAAAAGATATCAAGATATATGGTAAGAGTTGTGGCATCCACTTGTAGAAAATGAATTTTAGAAATAAATTGAGTAAATGCTCTGAGAGAACAAAATTACATCAAAGAGAAATAATTTTAAAAGAACCCACATAAACATTGTCCCGTGTTACATAAAAAAGCAACCTCCAAGACAGCCGTGCATCTTCTGCTTAAAGATCTTGGTTCTCCCTGAGACCCAGGGCCTGGCACTTCATAGATGTGCAGGAAGGATTCATTCCCTTCTCTGCTTCTCCCACACACAGAAGAAAACATTTTAAGATTCAAACCTAATGCTCAAACAAAAATTTTCAACATTAGTTTTTATGAAATGTTTCAAAATTATCACACTTTAGGTACACTTTTTCTCAAGATTTTCATTCCACTAATATTTTCCATAGAGACCACAGTGACCTCCTTCTTCGAAATTATCTCCCAATACCCTGAACTCTGATGCTTTTTTTTCATGCAACTGCAGCAAAATAGGTAAATAATGTGGGCAAGGTTTCCTTTGGGGGTCACAACCAGGACCTCCAGAGAAGCCTGTCCACTCCCCACAGCTGAGTGAGTGTGGTGGCTGTCACCGTCCTGAAATCATCTGAGAGTTCTTCAACACTCTTTCCTGGATCATCACTGCATCCTCCATGCTTATGGCAGGGGCCTGACACTCAACAGGAACTTAACCAACGTCTGTGGCACAAAGCATTTACCTTTAACTTTTCTTTTATTTATTTATGCCTTTTATTTTATTTTTATTTCATTTTTCATCAGGTTTTTAATTTATAAACTCCCAAGTTGTATTCAATAAAATACAGTGAGCTAGCATAAATAAAAGTGGAAGGCACAGAAGAAAAAAAACAAGAGCAAAGATACTGTGGAACTAGGAATTAGCTTTAAAATGCATACACTCATTAGGACAGGGCCAGAGCTTAATTCTAAGCTTTCTAGTTACAAATGCCCAAGAAAAGATGGAAAGGGGGATCCACTTAGTCAGTGGTAAATTCATCGTGTTCATGAGATGAAAGTAAGTCAGACATTAAGCAAAGCATCACTGTTCTTGGATCTAAGACCAAACAGGAGATTTTGCTGAAAACCATCAAAAGAATCATGTGAAATGATGAAAAATGGTCACTAGAGGATATTCTTCCACTGTGGAGACAGGAATGTCCTGGATAAATAATGAATTTTTCTCCTGCTCAAAATGGAAAAACCAACAGAAGAGCTGGATTAAAAGGTCAGTATGTGCCCCTCCAGATGCCAAGAATTCCCCTTCATAAGTTACCATCTGCAGAGATGCCCACAATATAGCTGCTGGCAGTGGAGTGCTCATGAAATCTACCCCGCAAGAAACTCTCCTTAGCTCCCATTAACTGAGGAATCATAGGCTTAGAATGGAAGCCAGCAAAGTTAATAACAGACAATTCACAGAGGGGAAACCTCAACAGCCAAGAAACATATGAAAAGCTGCTCACCCCACAAGGAATCTGAAATGCAAATTAAAACAAGCACATACCATTCCTTTCCCACTAGATGGACAAAATGTTAAACTGTGACAAAATAAAGCATTTCTAAGGATGTGGGGGATTTCTCTTACATTGTTGGAGGGAGTAAAAATTGATACAACCACTTTGAAGAGCAATTTGCTGGTATCCTGGAAAATTATAAATCGGTATGCTGTATAGCCAAACAATTCTGTTTCTAGGTATTTACCTGAGAGAAATTCTCACACATGCACCTATGGAGACATGTACAAGAATATTCACTGTACTACGGTCAGGATCAAAAGTTGGAAACAACCCAAGTGTCCATCAATTAAGAAACAGAAAAAAAAAAGTGTGTTAAATAAGTTGAATTGAACCAGATCTTTATATTTGAACAGAAAGAGATATTCACTCTAAGGGAGAAAGAAAAATAGGCTAAACTGCATACTGATATGTACACATAATACAAAACATTTTATGTGAACTTTTAAAAAAACACAGAAAACAATACCAGATCATGCTCATAGTCAAGGATATTTGTAAAGTTATAAAAGGAAGATCGCAAGGAGGGTCACCTTGGGAAAGGAGAATGGCCTGGGATAAAGAAACTTAAACTGTTAAACTATTTATTTTATTAAACTACTGAACTATTTATTTTATTAAAAAAAGACATAACAAAAAAGACAAAAAATGGGGGCTGGCCCAGTGACATTGTGGTTGGGTTCGCACACTCTGCTTCGCTGGGCTGGGGTTCACAGGTTCAGATCCCAGGCACCGCTTATCAAGCCGTGCTGTGGCAGCATCCCACATATAAAGTGGAGGAGAGTGGGCACGGATGTTAGCCCAGGGCCAGTCTTCCTCAGCAAAAAGAGGAGGATTGGCGATGGATGTTAGCTCAGGGCTGGTCTTCCTCACGCATACACACAAAAAAGACAAAAATGTTAAAGTGTCAGTTCTGAATATAAGTACATGTAGTATTGTTATGTGGTGACATTTTTTTGAATTTTTTAAATTTATGAAGAAAAAAGAAAGAAGGAAGGAAGGAGGGAAGGAGTGTGGGAGGGAGGGAAGGACAGAAAGAGAGAGAGAGACAGAGACAGAGAAAGCCATACAAGTGAAACAACAGCGCGGAAGCGGGACCCGGGGCTTCTCAGTTACTAGTTGGTCAAGCACACCTGGGTTCAAGTTCTTTGCTTCTGGGACCATCCAAAAGGCAAACAGTCTAAAGGCCTTCCTCTCCCTGCCCCAGAGTCCCTGGACAGGAACCAGAAGACGGAGGAGCAAGCTGGGCTGCCCCCTATTGGTGATTTCCACGTGCTTCCAGGAGGATCTTGGCAACACCAGGCCTTTTGAGCTCTCCCTTCTCACTGCCACTAATGAGAAAAGCAGCAGCCGCAGAGACCAACCCAGGGTCAGGAAGGAGAGAGGAAAAGCCGGGCCAGTGCAGACCACTGCAAGATGCCTCACAGGCAATGCGGCGGCCTTTCCCCCAGAAAACCATTTCCCACCACTGCAGTCAAAGTGCTCTCAAACTCTGAGGGCTCTTTACTGAGTTGTAAAACACATCTCCAGGAAGATTTCATCCCCCACGAAGCAGCGGGAAGGCCCAGCCTTTTGGCACAGGCCTTTATCATGAGCTTTCTCTCCATGACAACCCCTAACTCCTCTGACCTGTGCCCACTGTTCTGGAAAGCTGAGGCCCCAGGGGTTTCAAGGCACAAGCCACCCCCAGAGCCAGGTCCCAGCACTTGTATGCTAGGAATCTCATAAATGAGTTCAGCAGAGCTTCGGTTCTTCATGGAAAACTAAGCTTCTGCCCCTCTAACCTGCAGATGTTGCCTTAGTTCTCTTTGAGGCAAGTCAGCAGTCTTTGAATAGCAACAAAGAGACTTGGTGGATCCGGATTCTTTAAATCTGATACTCCTCAGGCATCTCTCCCACTTACCTCCTTGATCTCCCAGTCCCTCCTGCCCACCCCTCCATCAGCGATCTGTCTGGAATCATTGTTGGCTGTCCACCATCCTGTTTGCCCAAATACACCTTCCTCCTTTCTCGAATCCATATAGAGGATTCTTGCTTGGACCTCATATTATGGGGTTGTTTTTCACTTTTACTACAACCCAAGACCACTATCTACTTACCCAAAAGTTGGATCCCATATTCAAGGGGCTTCTCAAAGAATTCACCTAAATCTATTCTGGGACCCTACAACATCTGAATTACTGCTTCATTTGTACACAACACCAAAAAGGCTTTTTCCAATCAGAACATTTTTATTCCATCAGTTGGCAAGCATTTTCTAGCATTTATCATACTTCTTAACTTTGTAATTAAGAATTAGAAGGAATGGAGGGACACTTTGTATCCACAATTGTATTTTCTATTAACCTATATGACTCCCCATCTGAACTGTTAACTCCTCAAACGCGGGTTCTTATTCATCTCACTGCATCTCCACTTCCTGGCACAGAGCTGATGCTCACGGAATGTCAGCTGACTTACAGCAATCAAACAGATCCACAGACTTTCCCCTTGGAATCTTTATTATCCCACTGAAAAGACCAGACACAGACACAGATGTGCATGAAAGATGCACAATAAACACTAAATGAAGATTGTGATAATGGGAAATAACTTCATTTATCATGTAGAAAACAAGGAAACAAAGTAAAGACAATAACAGAGGAGGATGGAGAGTCAACTTTGAAAGCTAAATTTGTCCCATCTAGAAGCAAATTTAGATCACAAGCATACAACATATTCAAGCCAACTACTTATTTATTTTTAAATGGTTCAAAACTAATTACCCATGGAAGATGAGCATTTATTTGGCACTGAAACTCTCAGTCTCAGGAATGTTAAGGCTACAAATGGCCTCCAAGGATCTTCAGATCCAGCGGTCTTGACCTTGAAGGAGGTGATGCTCTCTGGTGGCCAGTGCTCATGGCCACTGTATTTGGCGAGCAGAAAAGAGATGGTTCCAAGCAGAGTTACAAGCACCTGTGAGGACACCATGGAAGGACTACAAGATATTATTGGGCAGGTCAGCGAAGGCTTAAATGGCAGTCAGGCCTTGAAGATTGACCAGAAAGTCGACAGATAAAGAATTCAAACATAGGCAAAGTTCATACTATTTGCCTATTTATTTTGTATTGTCACCAAAGCTTCTCTAGTCTCACTCAACATCCAGGACCTTCATTAAGACATTTTCTTGAGGGTAAAGAATTTCTTCTCCTTAAGCTTAACAAAAAGTTTATAGGAGGCTTTTCAGAAAATAAGAGAGAGGAGGTAATTTTAGGAAAAATTCGCAGGAACACTTTTGAACTACAGGTTCCTGGAAAGGGTATTCATCCCATTTTAAAAGATGTCACATTGGCTTTAACAACCTACCAAATAATTTCTCCAGGTAATCTTCCCAAGTAACAAAGACTGGTTTCTAATGCATCTTTCCTTTTTGTGTATTAGCCTAGCAGCAGTATTGCTCAAAAGTAAAATTTCCCTTTAACTTAGACTTTATTCCCTGAGGTGTACTCTGGCAATACATCAAAAAGAAATGGAAATAGCAGTGAATATTTCTAATGGCCACTCTTCAAGATGGAATCACTTCCTGCTACCCTGGCCACCTGCCACCTCCACCTCCAAATAAATAAGTAAATATCTAAATAAGCTAGTAAAAGTAGATAGAAAAACTCCACAAGAGATTGTGATGTGCGTCCAGGCTTACAGCCATGGAGCGCAGCCTTTCAGCTCTGATAGGATCCTCTCTGCCATAAGATCATAGGGAATATAATAATCCTTTAAAAAAAATGCCCTTATTCCCTGAGTCCACAACCAGGTAGCTTCAGTTTCTCAGCAAAATGCTGAGAAAGAGTTTTGAAAGTCAATCCATGATGGGTCAAAGCAGGACTCAAAATAGGACTCTCTCAGTCCATTGCTGCATTCTGAAGAGAGGGTATACCACCCCAGCTGTGAAGACACGGATTAGGGAATGCCAAACAAGCATGCTCAAAACCTGAATTCAAACAGCAAATCAGCACATGCTATTTAGCATCAGCATCTCCACCTTCTTTTTGGCCCTGGGCATAGAAGTAGCGCCAATAAGTCCCTTTAATGGAGTACTAACTGTGTGCCAGGCACTGGGGCATCCAGGGATTCTCTCCCTTAACACAACAGTGCTACCAGGAGGGCACTATGATTCTTTCCACTTTCAAAAGAGGAAACTGAGGTCCAACCATGCCAGGTCACTCCCCCAAGGTCACATAGCTCCCCATACAAGAGCTGAACCCAGATCTGCCTCCTCTGAAGTCTGAACTCGTAGCCACTATATCACACCACTAGGACGGTGGACTTGGAAATTCTGCACCTTCGGTAAGGAATAATCACAGCCTAAAAGCAATAGTCAATGAAAAGGAATGAGGACATTTTACAAGATGCTGTCATGTATTATATCGACATAGAGCTAATAGGAGATAAATAAAAATCTTCAGATTCTTACACAATGCCAAGCTCAGAGACTGCAGCTTCCTAGAATAGCCCAAATACCCTGGGAATTTAAAAATTCAAGTGCCTGGAAAATAATATGTGGCATGGCAGATGGATAAACACACTCCACTAGCTTCACCTCTTACAACCCCAGAACCTGGGACAAGTCCCTATGCCTCAGTTTCCTTGTCTGTAAAATGGGGTGACAACAATAACTGCCTCATGGGGTTGCTGGGAAATTAGAAAACTGCCCTAGCTCATACAAGGACCTCAGTTAATGCTAGTTATTATTAACAATGAGGAGAAGACTGAAGTTTAAGGCCTGGCTTGGTCACTAAGTAGCTGGTGAGCTTAATCTCACCCTGCCTCCAGGGACCACATCTGTGGAAGAGGAAATTTGGACTTGACAATGTCTCAGTTCCCTTCAGCACACAAATTATAAGAAAACTTCAGCAAAATATTATGAAGAAAAAATTACACTCTGGGTTTCTCTATGAGTATTTATATAGCATTTTTATTATCCTCCTCTATCAACAAGGTGGTTCCCAACAAGGAACACCACAATTTATGGCCAGAAAAATTAATTATGAAAAAAACCCCTTAAACTTGGCTTTCTCCATAAACACATCAGTCTCCACTAGGAAAATGTAAGTTGAATTTGACTTATAAGCATAGCCTTCCATGCAGAGTTAGGACTGGACCTCAGTCTACAAATAATGTGACATGTAAACCATATAAACTGATGGATCAGAAGTCACAATGACAGCAAATGGCCCGGATCTAGTCAACAGAGCGTCCTTTATTTTTCTTACATTTTATTAGTCACTAATTTTTCCTAATGGGAAGATTTCACATTTTAAAAATCTGAATTTCCATATTCTCTTAAAAAAAAAAAAAAAAAAAAACGTCCATCAAACTGGACCAGCATTTCTTCCTGGCAACAGTCAGGGCAAGTTGAGTAACCTTGCCCCTGGGGGGTTGGAGCACATTTCCAGCTGGTCACATTCCTGACTGACCTCGGGTATTTCACTGGCCCATGGAAAGATTTTATGACACCTGACTTAAATCTTGCTTGTAATCTCCTCCGAGACTTCAGTGCTCCAACCGTTCTCCTGCACTGACATGTCGTCTCCATGTACAGAGGTCCCTGAAATGAATCTCATCAAATAAAATGCCACAGAAGCCACAATAAAAACACCTCACTTTTAAAAAAAAGTTACTTCTACCTGATCTAGAAGCTTTAGACGCTTCCTCTGTTGTTAAAAACTAAAACTGATACAGACACAGCTGAGTATAATTTTATACTTGCTACGGTGGTAAATAAATCCCCAGGAAGAACAAGGGATGTGTTTTTTCCTGACAAGAAGTTGTTTTCCTTCTGACTAATTTACTTAATATCATTATATATTTCACATTAGGTCTCAGATCTTTCAATAGGTCTCAATAACCTGCCACGGTAAACAGAAAGACAAGCAACTAACTGTGTACCATGACATAGTTTCACTATATTAATGAAAAGCCCCAGGATGGAAATGGTCCTGATACCAAACTCCTGTCAAGAAGGAGGCTTAAGTTATGTTTAAGACAAAATTTTTATTTTGGACAGGTGTCCTCTAACATCAGTCAATATGAAACCACCAGAAACACGAGGCAGCTCACTGGGTGACTTGGGGTACACTCTGCAGCTAACTCATCCTGTCAGGCCCATGAGGCACCATCCTTCTCAGAGTTAGGGGCACCCCGGGAGCCTGAGGGGGCTTTTCCTATGGCTGGGAAGCCATCTGGTCACACCTGCTCCTAACAGCTTCTAGGCTAAAACCAACTCTGCTGTGCCCTGCGGGTGGAGCTCTGCAGTCTCGAACAAGCATCTGTCCAAGTTCTGGGGCAGTCCAAGGGCTGCTTCTCCCTGCAGGCCTGGACCTGCCCGCTGGTAGCTCCGCAGTTCATCTAGTCCGCGGTCAGGGTGGCTTCCACCTGGATGAGCACGCAAGCCAGGCTGTTTGGTCTTTGTAAAAGGATGTCAGCCCCACCATCTGCTTGTCTGGTTTGCGAAAGAATGGATCTGGCCTTAACCAGCAAAGAGATGAAAATTTTCCAGGCTCTGGTCAGAGAGGACAACTTCAAATCATCTGTGGTCCAGCTTCTAGCAAAGCCTGGTTCAGCAAAAGGTATGTGGG
The DNA here is from genome assembly GCA_031878705.1 of Tapirus indicus. Taxonomy (NCBI): domain Eukaryota; kingdom Metazoa; phylum Chordata; class Mammalia; order Perissodactyla; family Tapiridae; genus Tapirus; species Tapirus indicus. The sequence goes on from CM062927.1 coordinate 43,536,551, forward strand.
GATGGAAGACAAAGATCCTGTGCTTTGCTTTATAATTAGAGCTCAGGGGGATTAAATTCTTGGACCACTTGAGCCTCCTTGCAGAATTCATGTCCTTGTCATTTCCCCCAACTTTCACTGGCATCTACTTCTGCATTTTTCATAAAAGCTGTGAATTACATCACTCATTGTCCCTGCAATAGAAATTCCTTTCAGAACACAGTGCCAGACAAAGCTATGTCCCTGTGGAATTAGCAGGCATTCTCCTTCCTAATAATGAGGTTCTCTTTTCACTGCCAGGAAGCTGAGGACAAATGTTGCGCTCAGTTGCAGCAACTATGTCAACCGTTAGAGTCAGTTCTAGAGATTTCTAGTCTTTTTTTATTCCTCATTCCCTCCCTCTCATTTTTACCTTATTAACCTTATTGTGTAAAATAATTATCATCAGTTATTAAAAGACTGATGATTAATTAATAGTAACATTTCTAATATAATACAAATTAAGTGGTCATTATGAGCAATATACTGACACTATAGAATTATCTTTTAGTCGTTTTCAAGAAATGAGTTAGTAAATCATTTCATCCATGATTTTTTGTGTGTAAAAAAGTGAAATCCTCTTGCAACTCCAACCCAACACAAAAGTATCTTTTTGAAAAAATGTCTTTTTCTCTTTCCCTGTTATTTCCGGCCAATCAATGTTTCACTGACGACCCTGAAGAACTTCCCACGATTGGCCCCGCCTTCAGAAGTCTACGAAGTACTCAGAGCAACACGAATCACAGCGGAGCACAGTTTGGAAAGCCTTTGGTCTCCAATCAGGCCAAATCATTCCATATGAAGAGAATTTTTGGAACTAATATTTCTGCTCCAACTTCAGGATAGATCTCACATGGTGCAGAGAAAAATGAACATCAGGCATAACGTCAAGAAAAGAGAATGATTCAAGTGGTAAGATTTTAGGATCTCTGTGAGGGTCTGTTTGTATTTTAGCACAATTTTTCAGCCAACATTTATGGGCTGTGGGAGTAAGGAGAGCAAGAGAACACTTTCATTTTATCTCACTGATTTCCCTTCATGTTAACCTTCAGTCACTTTTATAGGAGGTTAGAGATCACTATCTTTGGAGTTAAACTACAAAGATGCTGGTGGAAAGGGATCCCAGTCATAAGTAGTCGTGTAAGGCCACAACAAAGAGAAGTTATTTTGCAGAAAGGAAGTGTGAGTGCATCTAAAAATCCTAAACAAATCTCTTATAAAAATTTTTAATTCAAGGAATACATCATTATTCAAAAGCATGTAAATTTTGAGGTACTTAGAGTAGTCAAATTCATAGAGACCAAAGGCAGAATGGTGGTCGCCAGGAGTTACAGGGAGGGGAATGGGGAATTGTTGTTTAATGGGTATAGAGTTTCAGTTTTGCAAGATGAAAAGAGTTCTGGAGATGGATGGTGGTGATGGTTGCACAACAATGTGAACATACTTAATGACACTGAACTGCACATTTAAAAATGGTTAAGACAGTAAATTTCATGTAATGTATATTTTACCAGAATTTAAAAACAAAGAAAAAAAAGACATACATTTTGTAAAGACCTTGCAATCAAAGAGTGAGAAAGACAGTTAAAAGAGAAAATGGTGTACAAACCGACTGATAAGCTCCAGAGTCAGGGCAACTGCTGTCAACAACCTAACAAATAAAATGGACCAGGGCCATCGAACAAAACAAAGTTGCAGAACAAAGACCATTACCTGAATAGTAGTGGCTAAATCTGATGCATGACTGCTCAGCACACAAATGGTCAACATCCCATCAGCTGAGCACGCAAGGTACCACAACATGAGAGTAATACGCCACCAACCGAAAGACACGCAAAGGTTGCGATAAAGAGAACTAGCACCCTTTTACATCCGTCCTCAACCCCAGCGCCTGTCCAGGGCCATACTCAAGACAGATTCTTTTGCTTTCCTGTCCTCTCCCAGCCCTACAGAGTCTACTCTCCTTCAAAATATAGTTGAGGGTAGCCACACAAAATAAAAACTAACGGCAGAGCTTCATTCTGTGTTGGGCACTGGTGTGAACATTCATCAGCTCATTTTAACCTCACAGAAACCCAGAGAGAAAGGTTCTTTTATGGTCTTCTTTCATACATGGGGAAACTGAGACACAGAGAGTTTAATAACTAGTCCAAAGTAGCAGAGGCAGACAACTTCACAGGGGGGATCATAACCCACCAACCTATCCTGCTTCACGACTTATATCACTCCCCTAGGCAAACTCCCCAAAAAATGAAAAATTAATTCATCGATCCACCTATGCACAGAAATTGACACATTCAGTGATTTTTCAATTCAGAAAAAAAAAATGAGGAAAGGAACTTTTTAGGCACAGTTTTCACCATCTCAGGATCCTCCTAGGGTGCCAGTAAAAAAAAATTATTCAGCCATAATGAGCTGATTCTTAAAATATTACATTTAGATATAAACCTTTCAGGGGTATAGTAAAATCTATATGGGGAAGAGAGAAAGGTGGAAGCTCATAGCTACTGATATTTAACAATCCCCACTAACTGCTGGAGACAGATCTATGCTTTGCTGATCTGTCTGTGTCTGTGAAATCACAAAACTTGTCGTAACACAAGTCCAGGGAGGAATCCTGCACATGCTGCCCTTGCAGGAAACATGGACCCCCCAGGCTTGAGAATTCATCTGGGAGGGGCACTACAATGGGAACAGTAGTGTGGTAGCCTGGCCACCCCACTGCACGCTCCAAGGGCAAAAGCCTTGAACTTCCTCCATTCCAGAACATCATCGTAGCTCAAAATTATGATGATGCAGAGGCCAGATCCACAAGGCAGAGGCCCAGGCAGCCCTGTCCCTAGTGCCCTCAGCTCTGGGCAGTTGGCCCAGGTGTGTCAGAAGCCCTTACTCTGGTACTTCTCCAGCCAAGTTCCTCTGTATGAGGCAAGGAGTCTATGGGGCCAACAGGATGCTCCTACCTAGAACTCACACCTTCCTTCTCAACCTAGTAGGATCCCAGAATTCCCTACCCAAAGGTGCAGGTGGGTTGGTGTGCCCTCCTGAGGCTGTGCCATGCTATAGATGTGCACGTCCCTAGGCACAACGGTGTCAGGGAGGGAGAGGCCCAAGGCTGCTGTCTGTGTTGGTGTTGATGGAATTAGAATGTGTAGGCTGGATTGTCTACACAGCTTTGAGAGAGAAGAGTGGGAGTGATCTGACTGGGGGCCTCTGCTGATGCCCTTCAAAAGGGCATACAAATGGTAGGAACTGGCCTAAATTTTGTAACCCTGGACCAAGAAAAGTGCCTGGTAGGAGCACATGTTAAAACATATTTGTTGACGGACTAATTGACTAAATGAATGAACGATGTGTTGACTGATCAATCAACACATGCATATATAAACAGTCAATTCCTGTCCTCCATTTCAGCTATCCATGGGAAGAGATAATTTTGTCAACAGAATATCTATTGCCTTCTGAACTGTCCCTGTATAGATACAAATACAATGAAAGGAGAGTGAGGACAGAATGGATCCAGGGTAGGCTGGGGTGGGGGGGACAAAAGGCTCAATAGCACTCTCAAGGCACCAGGCAGTTAAGCTCCAGAAGACACTTCTTACTGGTGAGAGAGCAATTTCCTGAAAGAATAAATGAGATGGCTAAGGAGTTAAGTCCCAGAGGGTCACCTACGCTTACCATGAGAGCCAATGACTCAACCAAAAATAAGACTTCTCATCAGACTTAAACATTATATGTTGGTTCCATAATGTCCATTCCTTTCTAAAAATTTAACTTTCAAAATACACATGGAGTCTAAACTATTTTCATTCATATGTATATTATAAACATACTGCATCGTGTAAACATAAATAAATGAATGTTATTTATCTCAAGAGAGAAGTATCTTTTTGGATTATTCAACACAATCTGTTAACCTATATACTTCCCCACTCTATTTTTAAAAGGCTCCAATCTCATATGTCTATCAGTTGTTTTATGATCAGTTTTTCAAACAACTATCAAAATTTCTAAGATGCTTGATAGTGTTAATTTTTATAAATATAAAGGAAGCCCCAAGAAACATTCATAGGATCAGTGCAACACACCTGATCACAAAGGCACGAAGTCTATGCATCAGATGGTGCATTCAACCAGACCCAATACACCATCTTTCTGTAGTCCTGATGTCTGCAGTTCTTTAAGAAAAATGAACAGTCTCTACCATCCCTACGACGAGAAGGATAAATCACATCTGAAATCTCACACCAGAACTGCGTTTAAGTGAAGCACCATAAATGCAATCGCAGGGAAAAGTGCAATTGATCCACAGGGATAGGCATTATTGTTTCTTACACAATAGAAAAGGCACAAATCTTTCTCATTAGACCTATCTGTTTGCTGGAGATCGGACATCCCTGGAACAGTTCTTTTTCCTGGATTCACCTCTGTTGTTGAGCTGGCCTGTTGTGCATCTCTCTTCATCCACTTACCCTCATACTCCCATCTCTTCCCTATCCCTCCTTCCTGGTGGGTATGTAATCAGCCTGCCTCATCAAAGCTCTGCCTTCTTCCTTTCCAGCCATGCTATGTCTCCACAATGAACTGATTTCTTACTGTGCATGAACCAATGTTGCGCTATTTAATTCCATAAAGGTTGTTTATTTAAACAAACATCTTAACCTGATGACTTTATAAAAGTCATGTCTAGAATTTCATATATTGATGGCCCAAAAAACAACTAACAAATACTCTTATTTGGAATTCTAAATGATAGATTTGCAGGGGAGTGCACGTGTATGTCCATGTGTATGTGTATAGTGTGGAGATCTAGGACATTGTGCTGGGTGCTGGGGAAGAGCAGTCAACAGATCCACATGGCCCCTGCCTTCAGGCAGTCTGTTTCTAATGATGTGTACAGACAGGTAGCCAGGTACGCATTTATGACGCTAAGTGACCTATGGTGGGATTGAGAAACACAGGAGGCTATAAGAGTGCCTGTGGGAGATACACAGCCCAGAAATAGGGAGGCAGAGAAAGATATCCAGAGAGGAGGCAGGGAAACAGCGCTCCAGACAGAGAACAGCCAGTGTGCAGCCTGGGAGAGAAGTGAGAGTACAGCTCAGCAGGGGAATTGGAAGATCCGAGTGGCTGTATCATCTCATTGAAGAAAGGGAGAGGCAAGAAATGAGGCTAGAATTTTTAACTGGAGGATGCAAGGCTTTTAGGACTCATTCAAATACACAAATCTTAATTTAAAACACCAGTATAATGTGGAGCTAGGCAAGCAATCCTAAAATGCATATGGAGAAATTATCATGCAATAATAACCCTGAAAATTGCGAAAGAAGAGACTAGTGAGTAAGACTAATACTTCAAGTAGAAAAACAATAATGACACGAAGCTTTAGGAGATAAAAAGTTTAGTGCTGGCATGTAAATAGACTGATTAACAGAATAGGATAGATCCCAAAATAAGACCAAATACAAAGGTGATCTTTGCATATAATCAAATTGTTATTTTAAATTAGTGAGGGAAAGGCAGACTTATATAGTCAATGGTATCAAGAGACTTGATTGGCTGATCAGCTATCCTGAAAAAATAATAAAACAATTTTTTTTGCTACTTCACTCCATATATTTTGAAAATCCAGAGGAGGCAAAACTTTAAATACAGAACCATGAAATAGTAAAAGCAGTGGAAGAAAATATAGGAGACTTATTTTATACTCTTAGAGAGGGGAAGACTCCTCTTAGCCACATTTACAACATAGAAGCCACAAAGGAAATAATAAATTTCACTATAAACAAAATTTAATTCTGTGTTACCAAAAAAAGAAGAAGAAATATTGTAATCAACATTGGAAGGTAAGCAAAACAGTAGGCAAAGTATAAATTTTGTTTTGTTAAATAGATTTTATGAATCAATTTTTTGAAAAGGCCACCAACCCAACAGAAAAAAAGTATAGCTAAGGGATATGACAACATAGTTCACTGAAAAAGAAAGACAGATGACTAACACACATATAAAAAGACTTTCAACCTGGCTCATAATTACACAAATGCCAAATAAAACAATAGTGAAGACCATTTCCCAGGAATATGACTGACAAAGATCAAAAGGTTTGATAACAAAAAGTATTGGCTTAGCTATGGAGAAACATCTTTGGTGGGAGAATAAAATGAGTTGATCTCTTTGCAAGACAACCTGGCAATATCTATCAAAGTCACAAATGTCTTGCAAATGTCCCCACAATTCAAATTCTAGAAACTTTTCCTATAGATAAAATCGTGCATGTGTGCAAGAACTTGCACACAGGTTGTTCAAAATGAGGTTGGTAAAATATAGTCTATTCATTCAATGGATTACTGTGTGGCTGTGAAAAAATAAGGTCGGTGTACATATGCTGATAGAAAAACATTTTTAAGATACATTGTTAAGTAAAAAAACACCAACGCACATAACAGTGGTATGACATGCCCTCATTTGCGGAGAAACACAAAAGACATAGATATGTACTCACGTATGTGAGCAGACTATTTCTGGGAGCAGACACACCAACTAAAATCAAAGTTGCTACTGGAGATGGGGCTACTGGAGAGAGGCCTGAGGGATTGGAGGGTTGGAGTCTGTGATGGAGCGAGAGTAACTTTTCATGATATACTCTTTCATGCTGTTTGCATTTCTTATCACATTCAAATACTACTTTTTTAAAAAGTTAATTTCTAATAAAATTCCATATAATAAAATTAATGTACTTCAAAGAAAAGATGTGCAAAATCACTTTAAGGAATCTGAAAGGCTCCCGAGCTTGAGCAAAGCTTGGCTAAAGGCACTAACTTTTCCAAAGAAAGAACATGTCAATCAGAATTGGTGCCGGGCAGAGAATGAAGGAGAGAAAAAGGAGTGTCCATCCGGGGGACACAGGTCCGGGCCAAAGTACTTCAAGTTCTGCACCCCTTGTGGAAGCTCTCCCGTTACGGAGACAGATGCCTCAGGCAAGCTCAGTTTACTGCCATTCAACATTTTAAATGCAGAATTAAGTGCCCTTGCTCCAACTCCAAGATCACCAAGCAAGTTTCCAGTTATAATTTGTTCTCCTTTATAGATCTGCTGGTGTAGAAAGCACCTGTTATGCCGATCTGTGTATCTGGGGTTCTATGTGATAGCTATATGCCTCGTTATACAGCGATATAATGACAGTCTGGGTTTTTTTTTAACTACAAAAAAAAATGCAGAAAACTTTGGACTTTATTTTAAGAGACATGGGGAGCCGCAGGGCAATTAGAAGCAGTGACACAATCAGCATTTTAGAAAGACCACTCCAGTACAGTGCGGTATGTGGGCAGAGGGGGCGCAAGGCTGGAGGTGAGGATGCCAAGGAGGAAGTGGTTGCAGCATTTTAGGCAAAAATGATGGTAGAATGAATTAATTATTTTGGTTATGTAAGTACTTGTTTGACGTTTGTTTCCCCTCCCAGAATGCAAGCTTGGTAAGGAGAAGAGGTCAGATCAGTCTTTCTCACCACCACATCCCAAGTACTTAGCATGACACAGAGCAGAGCCCAGTGGGTATCTGTTGAAAGAGAGAGAGAGAAAGAGAAAGAGAGGAGAGAAGGAAGGAAGGCAGGCAGTAGAGATAAAAAAAAAAAAAAACCTGCATAAATTTAAGAAATTTGGAAATTTATGAAAAAGAATCCACAAGATTTGGTAACTGAATGAATATAGGGGTTAAAGAGAGGGAAGAGGCAAGGTTCCTGGAACATATTACTAAGTGGACTATGGTGCCATCCATTAAGACAGGAAACACAGGGGATGGGGTTTGGAGTGAGGATGATGAATTTAATTTAGAAATGTCAAGTGTGACACACTATGACATATCCAAGAGGAATGTTCAGCAGGCAGCTGGGCACATGAGCCCAAAGGTCATCACTGATAGTTGATGGGAACATAGATTAGGATATCATTAGCATGCAGAAGGCAACAGAAGTCATGCTGAGGCTGATGTCACCCAGGGATAGCCCAGGAAAAGAAGCAGCCCTAGGACAGAAGCCCAAGGGACATCAACTTTTGGGGGCACAGGAAAGGGTGCCCACAAGTCAGCCTAAGGAGCAGCAGCGAGAAGGACTGGGAGAAAGCAAGGAAAGTGCAGTAACACTGAGGCCAAAGTAAAGGATGCTTCAAGAGGGAGAGAGTGAGAAATGAGGCCAACTTCTGCTAGGAAACGAGTAAGAGGAGGAAGAGAACTATGCCTTGGGTTTAGCCCCATGAAAGTCTTTGGAGACAGTGGAGGAGAGCGAGTTCGATGAAGCAGTGGATTGAGGCTGAATTAGAAGGTGAAGAAACAGACATCATGAATACAGACCAGTCTTCTCAGGTCAGGCTTTGAAGGGAAAGGGGAAAGGACAAAGACTACAGAGGGATGGAAGGAGAGAGGGGGAACGGTGCTAAAGGAAAACTGTTCTAAGATGGGAGGGACCTGGTCCTGTTTAAACTCTGATGTTTACAAGAGAAAGAGACTGAAAATACAGGTGAGAGAGGGTAAGTCGCTGACGGCTGACCGAGACAAGTTTAAGAGGATGGCATCTGTAACAGAAGTGGAGTGATTAGCTTTAGCCAAAGGGCATTTCAGCCCTTCCATCGTGAGGAAGGGAAAGGCTGGTCTCAGAGGCATGCAGCTTGCTTGAATGGAATAGGATTGGATGAAGCCACAGAACATCAAAAATTATTGAGAGAGAAAATAGCAAAACTCAGCTGGGTGACTGCCATCACAGGAGGTAGGGACTGGGGATTGTTCACATCCAGTCTACACATCTACGTCTTTCACTATTAAACAGTGAACACTATGCACCATTGGGAGGAAGCACTCTGTAAATGTCCCCATGCCTGGCTGAAGCTGAAACAATCACCATATAAATGTGAGTTTTAGCCTCCTGTGCACTGACTGTCCTTATCACATTACATTAAAATTAGACGTTTATGCATCTGTCTCTCCCACTAGGTATTAGCTACTCAGGGGCTCCTTGCCTCTGTACAGCAATTTATTTGTCTGTAGCATTCCAGTGTCCTCAATAAACACTAGTTGAACTGAACTAATGTCTGCATAAATTTTGAATTAGATCACAGGCAGCCCACATGACAATCGGGAAACACATGGTAAACTATTCCAGCCAGGATGAAAGGAAAACTTCATGGGGACAGAAAGATGAGATTTGATTTTGGTGCAAGCTCCTGTTTTGGGGTTCTCAGAAGGTGGAGACTGGCCAAAGAGGCAAGCCAGTTAGAAAGCCCTCCAGAGCACCATCCACAGAAATGGACCAAGACTGGGCTGAAAATGTCAGAACACACACACCATGTCAGGTGTTCTGATCAGACATGAACCTGTGGATTACCGCTGCAATTGCTGAGACTGCAGGGAGACAGGACATGTTAAGAAAACTATCTCTAGGGCCGGCCCGGCGGCGCAGCAGTTTAGTCCACGCTTGGCAGCCCAGGGTTCGCGGGTTCGGATCCCGGGCGCCCGCGGATGCACTGCTTGTCAGCCACACCGTGGCAGCGTCCCATATAAAGTAGAGGAAAATGGGCACACATGTTAGCCCAGGGCCAGTCTTCCTCAGCACAAAGAGGAGGATTGGCAGCGGATGTTAGCTCAGGACTGGTCTTCCTCACAAAAAAAAAAAAGAAAGAAAACTATCTCTAGGAAAAAAGTAAAAGTTTGTTTCAATTAGTGGGAAACCATGGAAGCACTGCCACCCAGGATGGCGAGGAACAGGTGACCTGAACTGCAGAGTTGGACTTAAGAGAAAACCCACAGATAGAACTTCTGCTGCTTAAGCCACCAGGAGAACTGGTGCAAGCTCTACGTCGGCCCCAGGGGTGCAAGCAAGGATGAATTCCAGAACAGAAAAGGAAAGGCTAGGGCCCATGACTGACTGATTCAGAACCACTGAGCCTTTCAGGGATTAGGCATCCATGCAAGTCTCAACCTCCAGCTTCAAGATAAGGAAACTCTGGCTGGTGAGATTAAACAGTTCTCCCAGGATCCCAGGTTCTGATACTGTGAGAGTGTAGATAGGAACCCCACCTCCCATCTCCCCACCCAGGGCTCCTTTCAGTTACACTAGGTTCCTATACGTTGCTGCCTCTCCCATGGTGTTAACCTTATCAAGCCAGGTTCAATGGGAACGATGGTGGTCAACCCACAACCCAAGATTTCTTTGCAATTAGTTAAAGGGGCTTTGGAGCCAGACAGATGCCTGTCTGACTGTGTGTGTGTGTATGTGTGTGTGAGTTTGTGAGTTGGGGGCAGTGCAGAGGGGGATAAGAAATAACACCAGAAACAGAGGAAGGAGACAAGAGTCACAAGGGGAAAAGGCCAAATGCAGGAATGCAAGGGAAGCATCCCAGGAGCAACATCTTCCATAATACTCTTTGAGTTTGGGATAGCAGCCGCAGAGCCCTGAAGTGAGACTGGCAGCAGACTAAAAAGGGTGTTGTGGTTCGGGTTTGGTTGGGGTTTTTGGAGAGAAGTGCTTGTTTTTTTTATCAGACCTTGCTGGAGAACTCAGAGGCCATCATGTCAAGCTCTCTTGCCCACCACTCCCCACCCCTGCACACACAAGTAAGCCAAGGCCAGAGAAGGGAATTAAGCCGTCCCCACAGTGGGTGACAGTCAGAGAATTCGAGCACAGGCCCCTCTGCCACCTCGCAGCAAGCAAGTCTAGGGCACACCAAGTAGAGGCAACTTTTGTGACAAAGACTAGAGTTTAGAAGAGCCTATCTTTTTAGATCGCGTGATATTTGAAAACCAAAATTCTAATATCTTTTGGTTTAAATTACACTATTGTAGAATTGTTCCAAAATGACTCAATTATGATAATATAATTTTTGTTTATATTGAGAACTGATCAAAGAGGACAGACACAATGAGTCTCTGAGCAGCCAGGTTGGCTAATGGAGTCGATCTTCTAATGCTTACTCAGAAGAACTCCCGTCAGGTCCTCATCAAGAGAAATCCAGAATGATTAAAACAAAATTAAAAGTCTGAGTGGGGATGTAATGTACAGCATAGTGACCATAGTTAATAATATGGATTGTATCTTTGAAAGTTGCATGAGAGTAGATCTTAAAAGTTCTCATCACAAGAAAAAAAAATTGTAACTATATATATAGTGATGGATGTTAACTAGATTTATTGTGGTGAGCATTTCACCATATATACAAATATTGAATCATTATGTTGTACACTTGAAACTATATAATGGTATATGTCAATAATATCTCAGTAAAAAATGTCTGGGTGGTTTAAGGAAGTAAATCCTAAATTATTAGGAAAATTTTACAATTCAAGATAATTAAGTCTGAAAGGACCAGACTTAATGGAGGTTTATACATACATTTATCTATTCACAGAGACAGTGTACACACACAAATAGAGTTCTGGTGCATGTGTGTGTCCAGAGAATTGTTGGGATATGAAGATTACAGGAAAGGGTGGCGTACTAAATAGCAATAAGTCCTCGTTTGCAATAAAAAGGGGAGCCAAAATGGTGTGTGATTATTAACATTTTTATTCTATACTAGAAGATGCTATATTCCCAAGGGCACACAAATCACTTGTCTCCTAATAGAATAACAGATTGTGAAGGAGGGGATGATTGAAGCGGAAAGACCCATGATGAAACCCCAGTCCACCTCCTTCCCACTGCCATGCTGTTTAACTCGTGAACATTTATTTGAATCTCTATGCTTCTCCTAAAATTTTCTGGTCTCTCAAGCCCAAATATGGGCAAGTGGAGCTGAGCAGACAGAGACCAAAGCAAGACATTGGATAGGGTTCTGTCCTGAATTACGCTCTGCTTGACCAGTGAGCCCCAGGCAAGCCGATCAACCTGACAGGCCCTCTGAGGCTGTCAAGACCTTCCCACCTACTTCAGAGCGAGGTTTAAACCTAAATAAGCAGATGTCTGTAAAGTGCCTTTCAAGTCCCCAGGGAGAAGCCCTGTGTGAAACCAGAGGTGTGTCTCAGAGCAGACCATGGATAACATACAAAATGGTAGCAAAATGAATTCTGGGTGTGAGTCAACAATCCTTAAGCTTGCTCACTGGCTCAGCCACTGAGCTTAGCTATCAATCTTGGGGCAATGAGAAATCAGGGGAAATAAAGAAGGTAGGGAAGAATAAGAACTCTCTGGCCACAGCTCTTTCATGAGGGAGCTAAGACAGACTTTGTATAAAGGGCTGTGGGTTCCTCCACTTACATAATCACCCTTAACTGTGGCAAAGACTCCAGGGGCAGTAGCCTTCTTTCTGCTCTGTCTGTTCTGCCCTCCCTCCAACCCCAACCTGCCAAAATGGTCCAACGGGCACAAGGTTAGCATCCCTCATTGCTGCCAACTCATGAAGGCTTTTCTCTGCAGCTTGACTTTTGTGCATGAATTGCTAAGAGGAGAAAGATTTGAAACTAAAAAAAAAAAAAAAAATTCACAGTAAACTAAACAAAAAATGCATTTCTTCCTATGTGAAGATAAGGGCATTCCTTTGGGATCAGAAGCTCACGCACTTTTTAATTACTTTGTCTCTAGAAGAGACTGGGTTGCACAGACTTAGCCAAAGTAAGCTTGTCTTCACATCTCTGATGCTTCTAAAATGGTGGGCTGGAGTCAGGTTCAGTGCACGGACACAGAACAGAGGGGTGGCACCCTACAGTAGAGGTGGTGGCAGTTCCTCTGGATGCTAAGAGAAAGAGCTTCTAGTCCCCTCCTTGTCTGTAATGTGTCCTGGCCTTAGGTGATGCTCTTCAATGCCCTTGGTTTATGCAGAAGGGGTTGGAGGAGAACATTCCTAAGGCCTCTTCTCCTTCTGTGGTCCTGATTCAAAGTGATCCTATGACCTTGGACTCTTCAACCCAGCACTAACATGCCATCAGCCTTATTAGCAGGTCATATTTTAAAAGATATGGTTTGGGGAATTGTCAGAACAGACACTGAAAACATGCACACGTGACACTATGACACCAAAGGTCCTCAGATGCTCACACTGAGCACTCTGCTCCACCCTTGACTTCATGGCTGCTATATAAACTGTATTATCTCCAAATCTGAAGCTTTGTGGAACTTCAGAACTGGGAGAGGCTTGTCTGAGCATTGGATCCAAAGCCCTCAGTTTATATCTGACAAGCTCAGGCCCAGAGACACTGGGGCTGCTTCAAGATCAGTTAACTCCCGACTCCAGCTTTCTATAACATACTTTTTTTTTTAACATGTAAACTTAGTATCCATGCACTACTTTTCCTCCCGGGGTTTAGAACATTCAGGAGCATTCACTCTTTCATCTCCCAGATCAATATTTACGACTCCCCAGTTCTTTGGACAGCCCTGAGAGCAAAATAAGTGGTGAGAAGGCACCCTGATTATGAGGGATCTTGGCCTTTTTTAATGGAGATCGATCAACAATCAAAGGTAGAGCTAAAATTATCAGGCCCCTGCAGGGCTCAGGTCTCTGCCCCCTGGGGAGGTGGGTTTTGTGTTTTCAAATAGCTCAACCAAGTAGATTATGAAAATGATCAATCAACTATTAATAATCCAAGGTTCAGTTTTTCTCTCTCTCTTTCTCTCTCTCACACACATGGAACAAGTAAAGAGTCTGCCCTTTCTAGATAATCTCTCCCCCAAATCATCCAGTTGATATGTAAACATCAAGAGGAAGCAAAAATTGGCACTGCTCCAAGGGGTAGCACGTTCAATGCCACATTCTACCCTACAGTTTTTGACCCCACAAGAAGCTCTCTAGAGAAGCGGTAAAGTTAGTCTGAGGGATAATGGCAGTATATGGTATTCCTAATGGTTTGATAATGTTTCTTTCTCTAACAGGCAAGATGAGCAATGAGTTAAAACTGGAGGCACTTGCTTAGTACCAAAGGCAAAAAAAAAGAAAGAAAAAGAAACCAAAAAAAGAAAAAGAAAAAAAAGGAAATTCAATTTCCCTTTCTCAGCTAAACAAAAACTCTAGGTTTTTTATTCCGCCCTAGAAATAGTCAAAGAGATCATACAGAATGTTCCTAGGGAGAAAGAGACCTCGACTCTCAACTGTTCAGCCAACTTTTCAGCTTAGAAAACATCTTTACAAGAGAATATTGAAACAGACACAAACAGAGGTTTATGGGATAGAAACAGTGAAAGAGCTAAAATAGAACTAAACTCAGCGCTGGGGAGCTGTGACCGCATTATCTCAACTTCCCATTACTGGCTTGTAATAACATAGAACCCAGGCTCTTCTCTTAACTCTAGTGCTCTGAATTCCCATAAGGAAATATCACTTTTCGGAGAAGGAAAAAAAAATCACACACATTTTCCTGTATAGTGAATGAGAAGTGATGGAGAGGGGGAGGTGGAAGAAAGTGGGGTCAGAAGGGTCACGGGCTTTTCAATTGTTTTACCCAACGTAATAAAAACCTCCATAAGGCAGAGATTGAAGGTATGAAACTAAGACGACTGCAAATGGTTGTGCTGAGCTGAATTCTGTAAATACCTTCACTCTGAAGACAGCATGTTTTCAACTCCAGCTTTCAAGTTGTCTTCAATAATGAATGATGTAAATTAGACTGCCTTATTTATTAACACGTCCAGTGTGGCTCATGTAACCACACTCAAAACTTACTCTGTGGTTCTTAAATGCATGCAAAGCATAATCCAAAGTTCTAGAACCCCCAGTGGAGGGGCTGAGAGGTAAACACCAGAGTAATAAAAACTGATGCCTTTCATTGAATGCTTGTAAATGCCAGAATTTTTTTTAGTACAATTAATTGCAGTGGAAGAGCTTACTAAGGTGAGAGGGCCAAAATCAATGTATCAATGACACAACACTACAGCCGCTTAACCAAGCCAACAATGAATCGCACATAGAACCTCTGGCAGCAGAAGCTGCAAATTCTATTTATGTTGTACTAAGAAGAAAAATATTAGACTTGTCGCCAACTATTACCCCCAAATCAGAGAATACCACCCAATAAATTCAGAAAAAATGTCATCACTGGTCTTCATAAAATATGGGTGATATAAAAATGCATGCTCTTTCACTACCATATGAATATACTTAACACTACTGAATGGTACACTTAAAAATGGTTAAGATGGTAAATTTTATGTTATGTGTTTTTGACCACAATAAAGAAAAAATGCATGCCCTATTTTAACCATGCCTTCATTAACTAACCAGTTAATGAGACAGAACTTGTCTTTGCAATGCATTTTGGCACTGGCTACAACTGAGACTTACATGGCTGGTTACATAATTCCAACAACAGGATTTAGCCTTGAATTCCAGTTATATGTGACAATGGTTTTGTTTTTAAATTTAATTTAGCACTGCTCTGGTAAAACTATCTCCAAACAACACAAGCTGGCACTTATCAGTAGTGTGATGGGCAGGGGTGATGTATATCTAAAGACAGAGAGATATGATCATGTTAGTGGGTAAAGGTATGAGATACACACTGTGATGGAAAGATTTTTAGTAAAACAGGTTCAGACAATGACTCTGAAAGGGAAATGTCAGTTTGGCTTAAAATATGCATGTAGAAAACAAATAAAATTCTCTCTCTTAAATAATCTATGCATATAGTTTTAGAATGTTCAACCATAGGCTCTCTCTGAAACCTAAAAGGCCCAGTGGTTGTACTTTCCCCCAATATATAGATATTAAATGACATACTATTTTTAAATGATACAGTAAACTGTTGCTTCAGCAAGTTCTACTCACAGTTGATTTACTTACATTATTCCTATTTCAAGAAAATAGAAACATGTAATTTCAGCTAAACACCATTAAACTAGAACTTTAAAACAGGTTATTTTAGGAATTCCATTGGGTCTAATAACAAAGTAAAAAAAAAATCTGTAATGTGGTTCCAACTGTAGCTGGTATCCACTGGCCAAAAATTTAAAAGCTGTTCAAGCAAATATTAATGTGTAAGAAAAAGAGCACAGATGGTGTCATATAAGGATGTGAGGGAAACAGGCTCATCCACTGATGTCATTTTGATATCAAAACAGCAGAATTCAAAATAATTATATGAAGTGCTTTCCAAACAAGGATTTTGATACATTTTACAGATAAAGACATCAGGGCACAAACTGGCTGGGCTCCCACCAAGCCGAGGGACCGAGCAGAGAGCGGACTTTTTCTCGCAGCTCACAGCTACGGCCTGACTAACCTAATTCCCCACCCTGAATGCTTGTCCCTACACACCTTTCAAATCTTTCAATCTCAGTGGATTTTCAAATCAAAAGGAAAAAAAAAAGAGTAGAAATTAGGAGTGCCATTATTGAATGAATAGCTGTGACAAATTCTTGGGTAAATATAAAAAAAATATCAATTTTAAAAAGCCTGGCAATAGGAAGCTGCCATCACATATACAAGATATAACAGCAATTGTGCGAACAGATATAAGAAAGCTCTGCTCAAATCTATTGATTTCATATATATCAGGCAGCTAAGACCACTAAGGTTTAAAATCATATTTTTTAAATTTAAGGAGAGTTTTATTTTCTTTTTCTCCAATTATGGCCTTAAAAATATTTTTTTAAATGTTGAAGTAAAACGATTGACCCTATCTCACTTCCTCCTTCGTTATATATCTATCATCTGATACAGAATTTAAAAACAACAAACAAAAAACCAACATCCAGCTGTATAAAGACACTCCTCGTGGTCTCACAATAGTCTGAAGGGCTCTGAATTCCATATGGCTTCCTCCATCCAACTACTGACACCCCATCTCATGAAAAAGACACATATCCTGACAAAAGGCCACAGACACTTTGACCAGCCTGGCGAGCCTCAACCAGCCCAGCTCAGGGCTGGCACACCTGGGGCCCTACCCACCCTTCCTCTCCGGCCCTGCCCGGCCCTGCCTGCTGCTATCCTTGCCAAAACGACTGAGATCCGAGCATCCTGGATCCAGCCTGACGGTTGGCTGCTCCCGGTACATCTCAGCTCCGCTAGGCCTGCATGTTCCCCTCTGTTCTGTTGTCATTTCCTCCTGCCCGAGCATCACCAGCAGAACAAACAACAAGAGACTAGGAAAGTCTCTTACTTACATTAAAAAACAGGTTATCTCGGTCAACTACGTTGGCAGAAACAGGGAGTGCGTTTTCTGTTGGGGGGGGAAGCATGCGCACTCGCCACCCGGAAGGCCACAGCCCATGCCTTACTTTCAGGGCTGCCTACCTTAGTGTTAAACACCGTGAGGAAAATCAGGAGACACTTTGCCCTACAATCCTCTACACAGATGAATAAAATCTCATGTTAACAAAAGGACAAAGTCCTTAGGGAAAAATAAATAAAACACCTCTAGTTGGGGTGCTGGGGGATTCTGGAGAAAGGACTGGTGAATTCCGACTTGGTAACATATTTGTCACAATGCATCAGAAGAGAAGGACAGAAATCCACAATACTGCTTCTCTCTCAGACCAGAACAAGCTCACATACTTCCAGGGGCATAGGGGTCCCACGCTAAAGGCAGCCCTCATTGGAGTACTACACACCGCTTTATCATCCAGCCTAGTCCTGGGAAATTATTCCATAGGTAATTAAGATTTACAATCCAAATGGTCTCAGAATTATATCTCTGGGAAGTCAAATCCAAATTAAATCAGACCAGGCTTTTAGGCTTCCAAGATCACATTTTCTCTTTTGAGCGAGTGCATTTCAACACTCAGAACTTCTCCTCTTACAGATCACTTTCAAGGCCATCTCTGGATGCAATCTCCTAAGCAGAATCTGATGTATTAAATGAAAAGGGAAATCGGTGAACTCCAAAGCTCAGAGAAAGAGGGAGAGAGCTTTAAGGGGGAGACTCTTACCTCCTTCAACGGATTTCAAAAAGTTAATTATTTTAACATCCTTTCTAGTAAATATTACTGGAACTTCTAACACAACATACACATAGCACTTTATGAAATGAAAATGTCCAGAACTGAGTTATTGCATGTGGATAAGCCTAAAGCACACTCAGCAGGACTTGAAATAGAAAGTGGATATGGAATCCTTTACCACAACGAATATATATATATTTATATTATTGACATATATATTTAAAACCTATGTTAAACTGTCACACTTCTTCCCACGTTAGCAGCCCCAAACCCGTGAAACAGACAGGCAACTGACAGATGGCCCTGCCCGGGCATCTCTCATCTCTGACTTCGCCTCAGACTTGAGACAACATTCATGCCCAGGACGGACCTGCCTGGTCAAACCCAGCCCTGGGGCAAGGAGAGAAGGAAGGAGAAGGGCACCAGGAACTCACATTTCAGTGATATTCTCAGGGTCTGCACTGTTAGGCTCCAACCTCGGAAATGCCATGATGCCTGGAGAAGGGTCAATGCACCAGATCCGAGAGGCGCTGCATTTGCAGGACGTGGGACAGGCGAGAGCGGCCCTCCAGAAACCCACAACCAGCCAGCAGAAGCCCCAGAGCCGCGCCACGGCGGGTCCATGCCACCTCGTCCAGGACGACATTCCTAGTCGCCAGTGCCAGCCCGAGTCAGACTGAGTAGTGTCCCTGAGCTGCACCGGCTGGCCTCCCCTGCCAGTGCTAGGCGGCCTTTACCGCGCTCGCAGCTCTCTCTACTCGGTGCTTGTCGCGGGCGCGCAGAGCAGAGCGTGTCCGGGGCTGAGAGTGTCCTGGCGGGCGGCACCGTTCACAGTGGCCCGGGCATCTCGGGCCGCCTCACAGTGGGCGCTACCGCCGCTCGGAGCTCCGCCGCGGTTGCCGCTGCATGGCCTGGCGCGCCGGGCACCGGCCGGCGGCGCTCCCGGGACTCTCTGGGGCGC
This sequence comes from Tapirus indicus, assembly GCA_031878705.1. Taxonomy (NCBI): domain Eukaryota; kingdom Metazoa; phylum Chordata; class Mammalia; order Perissodactyla; family Tapiridae; genus Tapirus; species Tapirus indicus. The sequence continues at coordinate 43,555,384 of CM062927.1, forward strand.
AGGCTTCTTGCTAGACGCGCACTGGGATCCGGGACGCACCTCCGGGCTGAGGACAAACAGACACGGATAAGACTGAGTGCAGGATCCCATACACGACGAATTGGGGCACTCTCCCTCCGCGCTCGCGTTACCCCCGCCCCAACCCCAGCCGGGAGACTGTGGATGGATGAGTGCCCAGCTCTGGACCCAGAAATAAACTTCCCCCTCGATGGCACTGACACCGCTGGGCCACCGGTGTGCCCACCCTTTCTCTAAGCCTAAGGTCGAGGGAGGGGAGATAGGGCAAGGGTCCCTGTGACAGGATTCCATGGCACAGGTCGGGCGAAGGACCCTTTAAAGGGGGACGCGGAGGCTGCCGGCGGCGATGGCTAAGCGAGGGAGCCTCCGAATGATGCTGCAGAATCCGCCACGGCCGCTGGGCGCAGGGGGCGCGGGCAGGTGGCGCGGCGCGTCCCACCTGGGGACCCGCCGCAGCTGCCCCAGGGGGAACAGTGAGGGCCGAGACGACGGAGGACACTGTCCGCGTTGCTCACCCGGGCTTCGGCGCCTATCGCCCGCCGGAGGCGCCTGGCTCCAGGCTCCTCCTGCCGCCGGGGACTGAGCGCGGAGAGCGCGAGCGACGGAGCGAGCGAGGCTCCTGCTCCAACCCAATTCCGGGAGCCGCCGCCGCCGCCTCTGCTACTGCTGGCGAAGTGACGTGAGGGCTGACGCAGAGCAGGGGCAGAAACTCCAGAAAATTAGTCTGAAATCCAAAAACACACACGCTCATACACACACAAACCCATAACACCCTCCAGACAAAAGCAACAGGGAGGGGAGGAGAATCTGGGGGCGAGCCGGGAGGAGGGAGGCATCGGTGCCACTGGCCAGAAGCAGACAGCAGCAGCATGTGGGAGTTCACACACGCGCACACACGCACACATCCTGGCGTGTAGACGCGCGCGCTTGTGTGTGTGTGTGCGCGCGCGCGTGTGTGTGTGTCTGCATTTAGATCCAGGTACCTCCGAGATGGACCGTTCCGCCGCTCGACACCTCCTGGTCCCTAATTCACACCGCGGTCTCTTCTACTTCGCAGTAAAGGCTGTCTCCTTTTTCGAAATGGAAACCCGGCTCGGTTCAGCTCTGAAAAATGCGCTGATTCTTATTATAGGAATCCTTCCTCCCTTCCCCTCCCCACTGCGTTCTCCTTTCCCATCCTGCCTAAAAGGGAGCGCGAGCAGTCCTAAAAATAAATAAATATTGTAAACACCAAAACGTGTTCAGCATTAGTAACCAAGGATAACCGCCCCCATTCGGGCCATCTATTTGGGGATCCGTGGTTTTGGAGGGTCTTCCTGTTGGTGCTTTTTCAGAGGGAGAGGAGTCTCCAAACGCAACTCTAGCTCTCTATGTGGGTCTTTTTCCTGCCGTTTTCTGGCATCACACGCCCGGGAAATAGAGACATGTGAGGGAAAGGGAGCGCGCCTGACGCGTATTGGGTTCCCTAAACGCGCGGCAGCAAGCCTGGCCTGTCCGATGTGTGGCGCCGCGTCATTTTCTCTCATCCTTCAACCTGGGAGGATGCAGCCATTCCCAGATCATAGCTTCACTCCTCGCGATGCCCACCCCCACGCGGGGCACCCCGAGCCCTCGCTCCCCTGCCGTACCTTGCGCGTTTTCGTGTGCGCGGGTGTGCGCGAACGCGTGCCCTGCGCCCGCGCTGCCCCGAGCACGACATGCATCCAGCTACCGAGAAGCCCGGCGCGGGCAGAGCCTCGGGATCTCACTAGAGACCAACGAGGCGATCCGGGAGGGTCGGGTGACAAACCGTAACTGCTCTGCGGGCGCAGTTAAATAATGGCTGCGGGGCATTCGCAAGCCTTGTCTGAGAATCCGTCTTCCCATTTGCGGATCCGAGAGTCTGTTTTTCCGCAGTCATTTAAAAGGGAACTGGGAAAATGCACCGCAGTGCCTGACACTTCCGAGGGCTCTGGTGCCCCCGCGCGGGGAGAGAGCGCCCGGCACGCTTGGGAGCACCAACCCACGGCCGCGGCCGTGCCGGGCACTGCGCAGGGGGCGCGCTCTGGCGCCAGATGCGCAACCAGCGGCCCCCGACACGCGCGCCCCTGCCCTGCAGGCGCGCGGCTCGCCCGGCATCGCCGAGCTCCTGCCCAGGAAAAAGGCGGGCTGTTCTCGGAGCAAGAAAGGGCCACCCGATAGGATTTCTTCCAAAAGATAAGATTGGTCACTGATCTGCCCACAGAGGCTGGGGGTGAGAAGGATGGAGAGACCCGAATGTCAAGGTGAATGCTTATATCTCGGGGACTCCTTAAATATTACGAGGGAACGGAAAGCATCTAGTGGGGCTTTTGTACAGACCCAGGGCGCCGAGTGTAACCACGGGAATCCTCCCTCAGCACCCAGAAATCTTGCTGCTGGTCCGGAAGACAAGGCCAGCAGGTCTGCCTCCCTCCACCATCACTCGGCTGTGACACGCACTGGGTGCTGAATGGCCAGGCTGAAGTTCATTTTTGTACTGGGCCCCCATCTCCTGCTGGGTGAGGACGTGCCAAGGAAGGGGGAAGCCAAGGACAAAAATGTCTTTGTCCAAGTCACAGCAGTAACACTCTTCCGCCTGTCTTGCCAGTGTCCTTAAGTGGAGCTGACCCTCGGAACACCTGGAGGAGAGGCATGTGTATAATTATCCACATCTCTCTCACACTCCCACCCTCATCGCGTTTTTCTCAGAAATGGCCCATTTGCACCCTAGTGGCCGCAAAGTGTCAATGCAGCATCCAAAGGAGGGGCAGTTTTAGCTTGGTTTGCAGAGCAGAAGATTCTAATTACGTCGGAATATTTTTAGAAGTTGTATTATAATAGACATACACTACTATTATATTTAGATTGTAAATATGCCCTACTGAATATTTCCACTTAAAATTAGAACTGGTGGCCCCACTTCTAATCACCCTTCCCCTGCTGTTTCTTCCATAGTACTTACCATTTTTTAATAGATCATTTACTTATTTATTATATTTATTGTTTATTGTATTTCTCCTCGTGGAATGTAAACTCCATGATGGCAAGGATCTTTATTTTGTTCATTGATACATCTCAAGGACATAGTAGGTATTAAAATATATATGTGTATGCGCTTAATGTACAAATGAAATTGAGATTCCTCAAACAGGCCCTCTATATTCTCACTTTCTTAACCTCTAACACTGCAAATCCGTTTGAATGATTCCCCCTGGACACTCTCTTTCCCATCTCCGCAATCTTGGAATCTTCCCTGTGCTGTGGGTTCTCACAGCACTTCTTAAAGCCTTACTTTCTGCCTCCTCTAGTAGCCAGGTATGTTCTGGCACTGGGCCAGGAAGAGCCTCCCTGTCACTCAGGCTGATAACTCAACATTATCGTGCACAGTGCCCAAAACACACCGGGTAATCAATAACTAGTTCTTAACTGGTAGAATTATGGATATACCTCAATTTTAAGACCTACAAGATATTTCACAGACATTATTTCAGGGATTCTCGGACCATGGCTTTGTGGGAGATGATGAATATTTTTCAGATGGACAAAATGAAATAGAGATAATTTTCCTCAGATCATATGAACTCTTAAAGGCAGAGATGGAGACTAAGTGTTGCAGACTCCTGCCTGTACTGGAATGTGATGTACCTAGAACTGTGTTTCTCAAATTATTTTGGCCATGACCCACTGTAAGAAATGCCCGTTATATCGCAATCCAGTGCACATACATATATACATATATCTAAAAACAGTTTCACAAAACAAAACTTATTTACTCTTAATACATGGAATACACTAATATTTTATTTTCTAGTTTATACCACTTCATTTTTTAATGCTTGTAGCAACCCAATAAATTGATTTTAACATCCAATACTGGGTTGTAAAACAAAAACAAAAATACTGCCAGCTTCTTCTTCTGACTAAGATAGACCAATAGGGAACAGATTTAACCTCTCAACCAAATCACCAACACATTGAACAAAATATACGAAACAACAATTTTCAAGAGAGTGGACATAAGACAATGAAGGCTGTGGCTCTGGGAGAAGGAACTCAGGCAGAATCCAACTCCCTGAATTGAGGAGACATAGCTGAGAGTCCAGGAAAATCAAGGAGGGCAGAGTTCACAAGGACAGAGGAGCAGACAGGAGAGTAAAGTACAGAGAGAGAACTCCGGAGGGTTGCACAGGGTCCCTCTCAAGCTGTCAGCAGAGTACTGATTAGCACACGTGGGTGAGGACACTACTTGAGGCCAGGGAAAGAAGTCCTGAAAGGATCAAAGGGAACAGGGTCAAAGAAAACGTCAAAAGGGAAACTGAAAACACTGCGTATCAGAAATTATGCTTATATGTCAATTATATCTCAATAGAGCTGGAAAGAAAAAGAAACAGACATTAAACAAATTTAAAAAAAATGTGGGATGCCACTAAAGCATCTTAAAGTATTTCGGAGGAACTGTATAGCACTAAATGCCTATATTAGAAAAGGAGAAAGGTCTCTAACCAATGACTTCAACTTCCACCTCAAGAAACCAGAAAAAGAAGAGCAAATTAAACACAAAGTAAACAAAAGAGAGAAAATAATAAGGATCAAAGTGGAGAACAATGCTATAGAAAACAGAAAAACAAGAGAGAAAAACAATGAAGCCAAAAGCTGATTCTTTGAGAGGATGAATAAAATTGATAAACCTCTAGCCAGACTGAGGAGGAATGAAAGAGAAAAGACATAAATTATCAATAACAGGAATGAGAGCAGTGACAACACTAGAGAATCTATGGATATTAAAGAAATAATAAGGGAATATTGTGAATAACTTTATGCAAATAAATTTGATAACTTAAATGAAATGGATATATTCCCTGAGAGATATAAGCTGACAAAGCTCACTATAGAGGAAATCAATTACCTGAATATTCCTCTATCTATTTCAGAAATTGAATTTATAATTGAAAACATTCCCATAAAGAAAACTCTAGGCCAAAAAGGCTTAACTGGTGAATTCTACAAAACAATTAAGGAAAAATAATACAAGAAAATGAATAGTAGCAGAATAATACCAGAAAAATGAAGAGGAAGGAGCACTTTTCAACTCATTCTATGTGGCCAGCATTACCTTGATACCAGAATCAAAGACATTACAAGAAAAGAAAACAACAAACCAATATCCCTCAAGAATACAAATGCTAAAATTCTAAACAAAATTTCAGCAAATTCAATCCAACAAAGCATCATACATCCCAAAACATCATGACTAAGTGAGGTTTATCCCAAGAATGCAATTTTAGTTTAATATTCAAAAATCATTCAATGTATTTTACCATATTTACAAACTAAAAATCTAAAATTATATGATCATCTCAAAAGACACAGAAAAGGTATTTGACCAAATTCAACATCTATTCCTGAAAACTTTCAGCAAACTAGAAATGAAAGGGAACATCCCCAACTAATAAATGGAATCTGCAAAAAACCTACAGTTAATGTAATGCTTAAAGTGGAAGACAGAATGTTTTTCTCCAAACATTAGGAAGAAGACAAGGATATATATCCACTTTCACCATTTCTATTCAACATTGTACTGGAGATTCTAGTCAGCTCAATAAGTCAAGAAATAGAAATAAAAGGCATCCATATTGGAAAAAAGGATAAAACTATCTTTATAAACAGACAACATGATTTCCTATATAGAAAATCCAATAGAATCTATAAAAAAGCTATTCATACTAATAAGTGAATTATCAAGCTTACAGAATATAAATTAAATGTTTACAAATTAAGTGTATCTATATACCAGCAACAAAAAATCAGAAATTAAAATTAAAAAAATAATACCAATTACAGTAGCATAAATATGTGAAATACTTAGAGATAAAGCATTATAAAAGGAAAAAGATAAATTGGATTTTATAAAAATTAATAATTTGTGCTCTTCAAAAGACACTGTTAAGGGAATAAAAAGTCACAAAATGAGCAACATATTTGCAAATTATATATCTAATAAAGGACTTGTCCAGAGTTTATAAAGAGCTCTCAAAACTCAATAATAATAAAAAACCATTTTAAAAGTGTACAAATGATTTGAACATATACTTTACTAAAGAAGGTATACAGATGGCAAGTAAGCACATAAGAAGATGCTCAGCATCATTAGTCATTGGGGAAATGCAAATTAAAGGTACAATGAGATACCTACACACCAGTTGGAATGGCTAAAATTAAAAAGACTCACCATACCAAGTGTTGATGAGAATGTGGAGCAACTGGAACTCTCATACACTGCTGGTGGAAGTGTAAGATGGCTCAACCATTTTGGAAAATAGAATAGTTTCCTAAAACGTGAAGTATATATATATATACCATGTGATCTAGCCATTCCACTTCCATGTATTCACCCCAAAGTAATGAAGGTGTATGTCTGTACAAAAACCTAAGTGAGTGTTCGTGCAGCTTTTTTTGTATTGGCAAAAACTGGAAACACAACAATCCAAATATTCATCAACAGGTGAATGGGTAAACACATTGTGGCATGTCCATACGATGAAATGCTACTCAGCGATGAAAAGCAATAAACTATTGATACCCACAACCATATGGATGAATCTCAAAATAATTATGCTGAGTGAAAGAAACCAGACAAAAAAGAGTACATACTGTATGATCCAATGTTTATAAAACTATAGAAAATGTAAACTATCATGACAGAAAGCAAATCAGTGATTGCTGGTGAGGGATGCGAGGAGTGGACGGGGAGTAGCCGGAGGGAACAATGACATAGGTGCACAAGAAAGCTTTGAGGGTGATGGATGTACTCATTATCCTGATTGTAGTGATGGTTCCAATATTATCAAATTGTACGTTGAAGTATGTTTAGTTTATTACACATCAATTATGCCTTGAAAACTATTTTAAAAAGCAAGAGAGAAACCCTGCCCTAGATCCTCCTGTCATCAGCTTCTTGTTCACGTTGCAGTCCATTCAAACCTCCAATTTTAGGAAGCAATTATAAAGTTTGGAGAGTTTTTTAATAAACTCAGATTCTGTAGTTTTCTAATTTTAGAGGGGCCTACTATGTAATGCCTATGTAATACCTTACATTTTGGGAAAAGACTGGGGAAACCATCATTTAAAAGATAGAACTGGGAGCCGGCCCCGTGGCATGCTCCACTTTGGCTGCCCAGGGTTTGCAGTTTCAGATCCTGGATGCAGACCCACGCACCATTCATCAAGCCCTGCTGTGGCGGGGTCCTGCATACAAAAAATAGGGGAAGATGGGCTCAGACATTAGCTCAGGGCCAATCTTCCTCACTAAAAAAAAAGAAAGAACAGATAGTGGCCCACACCTAGAAATAGCTTGAATAGTAAGACAATCCAATAAATGATGAGACTTCCATTCAGTAAAATATTATACACCTAATTAAAATGAGTTATAGCTATATACACTGACCTGGAGGCATGTCCATAGTATGTTACGTGAATAGTGCAAATTGCATGACAATATGTAGTCTGTTTCTACAAGGAAAGCCAGTATCTGTGAATGTGTTTTGTTGGTGTGTACATATGGAGACAGGCAGAGAAGTATTTACACCAGATGCAACAGGAGTAACCCAGAGGGATCGGAGAGGGTTTGAAGGAAGAGGAGGACAGACCAGAAAACTTGTGAAATGTTTCTTCAGCACTGGTAACCTCCTTACCAATGACGTGCCTTCCTTTTTCCCCTTTTCCTCCTTTTGCTGCCTCTTTTTCCCTCAGACCTAGAGTTATCCTGTCTTTAGAATCCCTCCCTTTGCTGGAAATAACTGAATCCAAAAGAATGTTTACAATCTAAATAATGTTCACCACTGGACGTTTCACTTTCCCAAGAATATCTGTATGTTAATAGAGGACACTGGGGAGAAGATATAATGCAAAGGAATTTCAGGTACCGTGCCGTGCAGAAATGGAGAAGTATTTGGAAGTGGAGGACCTGCAACACAATGCAGCCAGAGGCTGCTAGTCATGAGTAGCCCCACACTTGCTCCCTCTCACCCCAATCCCTTCTTTTGTTGTTCAGAAAGTTTCCAACTGTTTCCTACATCACATCCCCAGCTCTGAGTTAGGGTCTCACTTTTCCCCATCTCTGCCCAGATAGTCTGTGAACTGCTTGCTGCCCTGTCACTGAACCAGAGCCACACCCAGGGTCTCATCCTACTTCCTTTCTTCCCTGTGTCCCAACCTTCCACTTTTAACTCTTAGTCATACCCTTAGCATGCACTAAGTCAACACAGACTTATAGAGCTTTTATGAACACCTAAAAGGAAGAGCATGTGGAGAAAATTTAACAGAGCCTCAGGAAATTGGAGTCACATATAACTGGGTGACCCTGAAATCCAAGTTTGAATCATCTATCTGACTCATGGTAAACTCTGGGTTGTTTTCCTAGTCTTTGTCAATAGTCTTATATCTATACCCATACCTGCCCCTGTGTTGTTCTGTTTTATCGAGAGCTATCTTATCACACCACCAAAGAAGTCCATTTTTTACAAGGGAGTTTACTTATTCCTCAGTAAAAAGTTATGGTATGCCTTTTCTGTGCCACCCAGCCTAGATTTACTGGGGCAGTCAAGTGTTCCTAGTTCCAACTCAACTGACAATTACAATCCATGCAAAGAACAGTGTTTATGGCCGTATTACACTTAGAGTTAAAAAGCTACAGGCATTCAGTCATATTAGACTTCTACAGTTAATTAACTAAATGTTCTTCCAACTGTGGTAGCAACCCATTAGTAAGTTTTTGACCAATATCTTTCTAGACCCATGCTGTCCAATATGGTAGCCAATAGCTCATATGGTTATTGAGTACTTGAAATGTGGCCAGTTCAAAATGAGATGTGCTGTAAGTGTAAAATACACACTCGATGTCAAGACTTAGTAAAAAAAAAAAAATGTAAAATATCTGATAATTTTTATATTGATTTTGCATTGAAATGATAATATTTTGGATTTATTAGGTTAAATACAATATATCACTAAAATTAATTTCACCTTTCTTTTTACTCTTTTTAATGTGGAAAAAATTTATTTACTTTTATTTATATTTAAAAGTTATCAACTCAACACTTATCTCTCCTAAAAAACCCATTGTTGTTATCTTTGAATCAATGACCCAGATCATTGAGTCTCTTTGAATCTTCTGCATAATCTTTTAACATCTTGAATCTGCCATCCAACACTTTAACTGTTCCTCCTACATTTTCTCACCTGCAGGTCTAATGTGTATGCTTTTTACGCATCCAGAAATGTCATTAATAAAAAATATTTAACATAACAGGTCGAGACACTCAGCTAGAGACATTATCCGGGCTGACATTTATTCCTTAACTAATTAATTCATCTTTACATTGAGTGTGGCTGTTGAACTCGCTAAGAATCCATCAAACTGAATTCCATAATGATGTCTTCCTTGACCCTTGGCCTGAGCCACCTATGTACCACACACCCAATCACACAAAGACCAAGCTGATGTTGTCCACTAGCGGTTTTTGTTTGGGATCTTTTTTGGGGGAGTGGCAGGGTGAGCTTTTGTGTTTTGGTTTGGTTTTTTGCAATCACCGTGGAACCCATCTCTCAGGTCAACTCCAGATCTATCCTCATTCTAACCTAGTGTCAACCTAGCACTCACATTCTGGCTTTTTGACTCATAAGTCCATTTTGATCTTTATACCCTGTTTCTCCAATATTTAAATCACCTTTTCCAAATGAATTTGTCTTGACGCCCTTTCAGCACTCGATGCACTGAGTTGTCTTGGATAGGAATTTCTCCTTCATAGCTTAGGTTTGTGAAACCCACCCACAACCCACTTGGCCAATTTTGCACTCACTCCCCTTTCTCCTGATGGGGAAAGATTGGGCAGGATAGCTCAGAAAGAGAAAGAGCAGAGCAGGCAAGCAGAAAGTGGTCTGAGAAACAGAATGGATAGTAATTTAGGTGCATTTTGGAATCCACCTTTGCTCCTTTTTGAAAACTGACACATTTTCTATTATTTTCTTCCATATGCTGTCTCTCCCCAAGTATTACCAACAGTTGTTCTTTGGTCACAAATGCAAGCCTAGTAACGACTTCTATCATCTTTGCAACCATTTAAATAGGCTATGATACCTCTTATATAGTCTCACTTAACTAAAATGTCAAATTCTTGTTAACAACATTACCTCTACCATTTCCAATGTAAAGATCCTTTTTCTCACCAGAGAAGGACACAGAATAAGAGGTGAATAATACTGCATTGTCTCTATGATCTGTGGATGTCTCACCATCTGCCCCACCTCTGAGCTTGTCTCTTCATTCTTCTTACTCTCAGCCTGGTCAAAAAGTCCTTTTCTATTGCTCTCTGTAATATTTTCTTTTAAAACTTGAATGCATTCTGGACATCAATCCTTCTGCCTCTGTTCTCACAGAATTGTGCTGCTCTGTTGTACTCAAAACTTGGCTATATACCCCACCTTCTATCTTGTTCCACACCAAAATCCACAGCCTAGTTACATAGTCTCATTTCTTCTTCCTCTTGAGGATCATTCTTGCCTATGTGGTCAGAATTTAATATTTTAGAACTTCTCTTCTCTTTCAAGTCAATATTCTCTTTTGGAGTCACCAGTCAAAGGATTTTATCTATTTAACCTCAAAAAAAAAATCTGTCCCCTGACATCTAGGATACATAACAGTTTTCTCAGCATCTCATATTTAGCCAGGGTGATCTCCAGTGCTGTAGCCAGGTCAGTCTTGTGGGTTTCCATGGCCCTGTCATGAGCGTCCTCCCTCCCCACTCACCAAGTCCTAGGGACCCGTATAATATCCAAGCAACATTTCCTTGGGGCCAGGACAATAGTATCATCAGTGAATAAAGTGGAAGCATCCCAACAGAAAAGAGGATCCAAAGGGGCAGAATCAGGCTGAACCAGAGTTGCCTGACACTCCTTTCCAATTGGAGACGCTCTTTCTGTTGCTTAACTTTGTATGTACTGTGCTCTGTTTTAACAAGGGAGGCTGCTTATTCCTGTGTCCATGACTTCACTTCCAAAGTTGTGATTTCAACTGAAAGAGATGGGGAACACCTGTGTTGGAAGCCTATATCCCTAAATTCTTCCATTTCCGAATGGGTTGGGTAGAAATTAAGCTGCTTCAATAAAGAGACCTCCCTCTCCCCAATACAGTAGCTCAAACAAGTAGGAAATTTATTTCTTTCTTATGTTACAGCTGAGAGTGAATTCCAGGAAGGATACACGGCTCCACTCCACAGGGTTATCCACAGATCCAGGCTCCTTCTATCTTGTTCCTCTGTAATTTTCCCAGGGTTTGTCCTCATCTGTGTGGTCAAAGATGACTCACCAGCCTGAAGGAAGGAAAAGGGGCAGGAAATGGAGGACAAATAATTTCCTTCTGTGAAAATGAGGTGGAAGTGGTATATACCACTTCTGCTTACATTTGTCTGGTAAGAACTCAGCCAAGCGGCCATACCTTTACTGCAAAGGAGGTTGGGAAATATAGTTACTTAACTGGGAGTGACCAAATGTTCTGAGAAATGTGGAACGAGGGCTTCTATTACTCTCTTGAGAGGAATAAGAGAATGGACATTCAGGGCCAATTCACAGCATTTGTCATAGTTTCCTACCTAGAAATTCAGTAAGATATAGTCTAGATTTTCCTGACGTCATCTTTAGGTTAAAACAGAATTTAATGGACAATTTGAACTCCAGGTGATACCCTGACACCTTCCCTTTCTGTCCCTGGGGAAAATCACAGGGTCTTTCTGCGACAATGCTCACACTCCAGCCAACTCTAAAGTCAGCCTTTTACACAGGATTTTGTTAACAAATATAGGCATAATACTGTGAGTGGCAAACTCTACTGCTTTAATTTTCATTTCTAAGGATAGCTCTAAATTTTGACTATTATTCTAAAAAATATCTATAGGGAATATAACTTGTTTGTGTTTGCTCTTTCCAGTAGCTTTAATTAAAGCTCTTTTCCCTTATGAAAAAAAAAAAAAGTAGAATGAGCAGACATAGCAGAAGCTCTACCATACCACAGGGCCATCCTGCAATATTCTCGCCTTTGCTATAGACGTCCTTAGGCTTGAGTTTCGGTCACAACTCTGTCACTTCGTAACTCATGTGGTACTTTTGGGAAAGTCATTTACCTGTCCTAAGCCTCACATTTACCTGTCTACAAAATGAGTATGGCAGTTTGAAAACATGGCTGCAGTCCATGTCCCCTCCCCTTGAATCTAGGCAGGATTGTGACTGCCTCAACCAATATAAGGGAGCAACGGTGTCACTATGTGACTTCTGAGGCTAGGTCATAAAAGGAGATGCAACTTCTGCCTCGTGCACTGTAAGACTTGCTCTTGGAACCCTAAACCTCCACGTAAGAAGCCCAACCACCCTGAGGCTACCACACTGGAAAGCATCTCAGGCGACAGTCCCAGCTAAGCCCAGCCTTCCAAACAACACTTCCTAGACACCATTCCCGGAATGAAGCCTCTTGGGTCCTCTAGACCAATCTGTTCAATAGCTGAATACCACTGAGTGACCTACATTGATGCCACTAGAAACAGAAGATTTCGCTGACCGTGCCTGAATTCCTGACCCACAGAATTGTGAGGTAAAGTAAAATGGTTGTTGTTTTAAGCCACTCAGTTTTGTGTAGTTTTGTTACGCAGCAATAGATAACTGAAACAATAAGAAACTAGATACCCTCAAGGGTCCCTTTCAGCACTGATATTCTGGCAGTTTATGAGAGAGAACTGAAGGTATGGTGACTTCATTTGCAGTGGCCACAAAATCTTTTCCATGTCTCTTACATTTCTCTGTGCATATCCTTACCTATATTACATAATTAACTAATCAACCCTCTCTCGGTAACGTAATTGCAAAAGGATAACTTCCATAATGATACAAGCAATAATACATGGTTATTGCTTGTGAAGGCAATATTTTATACAGCCTCAGGCCTTCTGAAGGCATTCTGAAACTACCTTACAACCAGCTGCTACCTTACAACAACAAGCCAGGGGAGAGCTACCAACACCTGTTCTTAGACCCTGACTTTCTAGGTGAGGTATTTGGGGCGGGTGTAAAGGGTCATTAGCCATCAGACCTCCAGTTCTCTTCAAGTCAATTGACAGACACTGCTAAGCACTGGAAGTATAAAGAGGAATAAGACACAATTCATGTCTTGTAAAAGCTTGAGGTCCTATGGGGAGACACATGCAAAGGTCGATCATTTCAGTTCCCATGGTGTAAGCCTAGAGGCAGGAGCTGGGAACTGTGGGAGACAAGGGAGGAGCACAGAGCTCCATCAGAGATTCAGGTAAGGTTTTAGGGGGGCAATGACCCTTGAGCTGAGTCTTAAAGACTACACTTGAACTACCTGGGAGAAATGACCAGGAGGATGGCATGAGTAAATGCAAGGCCAGAAACAGGATGGCGTGTGGGGGGACCACAGGCTGCTCAAATGGTGGCCATGCCTGCACATTTCCTCTCTCCTCTCAAGAAAACTAGCACCCGCTGTGTATGCTGGCCCCTGCCCCCAGACTAGTTTCCAAGAGGACGTGGTGACTACTTTCTCACTGCTCTCTTTTGCTCTGATCAGAGTCTGCCCTGTGGCCAGTCCACCCTCCGCAATCAGCAGCCTGTCTGAAGGGTGTTTGGTGACTCCTGCCAAGACCCACATCTGACAGGCCCTGCAGCTTTTCCAAGTATTTCCATGTGTGCACATCTCTCCTGTCCTTCCTCCTTCCATCCACTTTTATTTAAAGCCTGTGGCTTTAGATAAACTTAAAACTGTTCTATCCCAAGTCTGATGAATAGAAAGCCTTACAGAGACAAAGTCCATATCACAATTGCACTTCTGAAGTCATCCCAGCAAAAAGAAAATGGAAAACAAATTATTTTGTAGGACAAACCCACCTCTTCTTGAGAGTCTGTTGTTTTTCACCTACTTGGTTTCTCTTTCCTAAAGGACCTCCATAGTCGGTAGAGTGATTCCATGCCTTATAATATAAATACCTCTTCTCTGTCCAGAAGTCTTGGAGATTCCACAAGGCCCTTTGCATACACAGAAGCTACAACTTTTGACTTCCCCCTGTTGCACTTTAAAAGTTTCAGTAAACCTCCTCCGCCACTGGAAGACATCTCCTATGCACAGGGTAAGATTTCTTGTACATTAAGAGAAGGACCAAGAGATGGGAGAAGACTTCCTTCCTCCCATTTCCTCTCACCCTTACAAGTGAGCTAAGAAGAGAAGATCCTGTCCTCAAAGGATAATTTGCCTTCTGAGGGCAGATAAAGCTAATTCTGGGTTTCCTGTACTCTAGGATATTTCTAATTATCTTCAAAGAGAATTATCTGATCCTTAAAATATAACCAAAATAATCAATTCTTTTTAACTTAAACTTGAAAAAATTTGCCACTCAGTACTTTCTAGACTGAAAGGGGGCATCCTAAGAGCCATCTCCAGTGGTCTTATGACCCCAAAGATGTTATCTGCTTCTGCCTAAGATTCTGATTCTCTAGTGTCCTTTGAACTCTTTGTTCTCTAAATAACTGACCAAATAATATTCAAAGAAGAATCACAAGGTTGTTTATGGAGCAAAAGCATAGTGTGGTTTTAGGTTCCCAACTTGCTTTTCTGTACCTGCAACTCCACATTTAACAAATGAGAGTAATGTTATCACACACCTTCTATCTCACAAGGCCCCTGGATGACTAATTAGATATTGCCTTTGAGTGTCTGAAACTTTCTTCATGTGAAGGATATTGCCTCCCAAAGTGATTGTATGCCTTTATTAATCTCACTTTGTAAGTGAAAAAAGTCACACAATGGAGACACAGCATCCCTTCAACTAGGATCCAAAGTATCAAGGTAGCCCACACTTTCCAGGATGGAAGAAACAACAAACAGCTGAAAAGCTACCTCTCAGCCTATAAAAGGGACTGCCTTGCAGCTGGCCATCTTGAGAAGTGGCAAGGCACAGAATAATCTCGCCTCATCCCAGAAGCAGCAGCCTGCCAGCTTCTTTTGCTTTGGGGGTTTTGACACAGTTATGGGACTGGCTGTGAGGACCGGGTTGCCCCCAGTATTGCCTAGGCCACACTGGGTGTCTCCTTAGAAAACGCCAGCAAGCTTCTTGTTAAGTTAGCCTTTCCTCTTCATCCATCTTTTCAATCTGGCATATGATTTTCTTTGCAGAAAGGAGAGTGTTCTAGAGTAGTTAGTTTTGTCTTTCATTTTGGATTTCAGTGGCTACTAGAGAGAGAGAGAGAGAGTATTTTTCTCTTCTTTTTAATATCTACCTATCAGTGGAACCCCATCTAAACACTTGCTAGAGATTGGCATGGCTCTTTGTATAAAGAAGAAATTTCTTATTTTCATAAGAACACTGAAAAGAGGTCATCACAGCCTAGCCCAAGACCCCCTCCATCTGAAAACCAGCCCTTTGCCTGCCTCCTCCCCAGCACATATGGTCTCTACTTTCTTCTACTTCCCCTGTACTTTCCTAGGGCCTTTGCTCTAGAACAGAGCCAAAACACGCACGTGGGACCTAAGCCCACACGTATGTAGCAGAGACTCAAGACTCTACTCATAAGTAGAGCCAAGTTTTAAAACAAAGCAAAACACAGCAGCAAAAACTCTTGCATTTATTTTTAATCTCTTTCCTTCCCTCATCATCCTTCTTGATTACTATTTATTTTTCAATATTTCTCAGCAACACGGCAGTTTTGTTTCTGCTCTGTTTCCTATCACTTTGCTCCAGACAGCCATGGAGACTGAAGCAGACCTAAGACTGCCATCTTGTGCTCAAGGCCGTTATCATCATTTCTTTTGAAATCAAATGTGATTTGTGGGATTTGAGAGAAGGCCTTGGAGTCCAGGTCTGATGTTCTCTGACCTAGGTTTTCCCAGAAGTTTTTGAAATTTCCCATCCTTTGGCATTCCTCTTTCTTGGCCTTCCCTCTTCAGGATGCCATGAGTTAACATGAGCCTCAGTTAACAGCTTTTTTTTTTTTAAATGACTCCAAGTGTGACTTAGAATAATTATAGTTCAGATGCCACTACCTATGCTTCTATGACTGGGCTTGGTGGCCCAACTCAGGAAAGTGGACACTTAATAACTAAGGCATGACAGGTAGTTTAAAACCAAAGACTGAGTGGGTATTCTCCACACTCTACTACCATCTCTCCATTGGAAACTGACCACTCATGAGTGGTGTATTGCATGCCAGGACCTTGGCTAGAGGTCCTATGGGATCTTGACCCCATAGGAACACCCAGGTGGCCACTCTTAGGTGACATTTTGGTGCCAAAGTTGAAACTGGGCTTAAATCAATGACCTGGGAATGACAGAGCAAAGGAGACAGGTAGAAGAAACGGAAGGAAAAGAAAGAAAGAACCACAGGTCAAGAAGTGAAACCTAAGGAATCACAAATGCAAAGGTCTAAAGGGAATGAAGAGAGCTCCATGGAGGAATAAGCATTGGATACAAATGCCAGGAAGACAGTAAAGAGGAGAGGTGACACTGACAAGGCCACACAGTGTCAGGGAGTCAGCAGGGATTGCAGTGAACTGGAAACAGCACGTCCCTCTGAGAGACACCTCAACTCAAGGATGCAGTTTTCAGGGAGGACTGTGGCTCTACTGTTGCTGAATCTCCTGCTTTTTGAAGATAATCCATGAATCTACATTTGCACATGAAATCTTTACATTTTTTAAGTTGGCTCAAAACATTTTTTAAAACGCTTTGTGGGACAATTATGTTTTCAGGCCAGATTTGGCCTGTGGCTGCTGGTTTAAGACCCTCCCTTATGCCTGACACAAAATTTTAATGATATGTGGGTGTATAAATAGATACGATAGCTGTACCTCCACCCTGTCCCCGTCTCCCGTTCAAGAAAGTTTGTGAAAACACAAGTAAGAGAATGTCATGGAGAATATGACTGACTGTCCTCATTTCTTTTCAAAAAGCATTCATGCAATTGGACACCCATAAGCAAAAAAAAAAAAAAAACCCTTGACTTAAACCTCACACCTCATATAAAAATTAATTCAAAATGGATCATGGACTTAAATGTAAAACAAAAAATTGTACAACTTTTAGAAAAAAAGCATAGGAGAAAATCTTTGGGACCCAGGGCTAGGTGAAGAATTCTTAGATTTGACGCATAAAGTATAATCCATAAGAAAAAGCTGATAAATTGGACCTCATCAAAATTAAAAATATTTGTTCTGTGAAACATCCTGTTAAGAGGATAAAAGACACATTAGAGAATGGAAGAATATATTTGCAAACCACATATCCAACAAAGGGACTTACATCTGACTATACAAAGAACTCTCAAACTCAACATGAAAAAAAACACACAATTCAATCAGAAAATAGGCCAAGACATGAATAGCTATTTCACCAAAGAGGAAATATATAGATAGTAAATAAGCAAACAAAAAATGTTTTAAACCATTAACTATTAGGAAAATGCAAATTAAAACCACAATGGAGATATCACTGCACACCTATCTCAGTGGCTAAAATGAAAAATACTGATAACACCAAATGCTGGGGAGGATGCAGAGAAACTGGATCACTCATACATTGCTGGCAGGGAGGTAAATGGTACAGCTACTCTAGAATATAGTTTGGCAGTTTCCTGTAAAATAAAAAATGCACTTACTGGGGCCAGTCCTGGTGACCTAGTAGTTAAGTTTGGTGCACTCTGCTTTGGTGACCTGGGTTTGATTCCCAGGCGTGGACCTACCTCACTTGTCAGCAGCCACGCTGCAGCGGTAGCTCACATACAAAACAGAGGAAGATTGGCCACAGATGTTAGCTCAGGGTGAATCTTCCTCAGCAAAAAAAAAAAAAGTACTTACCATGTGATCCAGCAATTGCACTTTTGGACATTGATCCCAGAGAAATTAAAACCTAGGTTCACACAAAAACTTGTACATGAATATTCATAGCAGCTTTATTCATAAGAGCCAAAAATTGGGAATAGCCCTAAATTCTTCAGTGGGTGAATGGTTAAACAAACCATGGTATATCCATATCATGGAATACTACTCAGCAATAAAAAATGATGAAGTACGGGTACACACAACAACTTGGATGGACCTCAAGGGAATTATGCTGAGTGATAAAAAGTCAATCTCAAAAGGTCAAATACTATATGATTCCATTTATATAAGATTCTCCAAATAAAAAAATTATAGAGTAGGAGAACAGATTAGTGGTTGCCAAGGGGTAGAGATTGGTGGGGTGGGAGGGAATGTTAGAGTGTGGGTGTAGCTATAAAGGGTGAGCATGAAGGAACTTCGTGGTAATGGTACAGTTCTGCATCTTGATTATGAATGGTAGTTATGGGAAGCTACATGTGTGATATTTTGCATGTAACCACACACACACAACACACAAACATACATAGACACAAATGAGTACAGGTATAACTGGTGAAATCCGAATCAGTTCTGTAGATTGTACCAATGTCAATGTACTGGTTTTGATGTTGTTTTATAGTTACACAAGATATCAACATCGGGGGAGGCCGGGTAAAGGAGTCCATGGAACCTCCCTGTACACTTCTTTGCAATTTCCTTTGAGTCTGCAATTATTTCAAAATAAAAAGTTAAAAAAATTCACAAATTTCAGCACATCAACCATAATTAATAATATACCATGCATTTGTGCTATACCTCGCAACAGAACCCAACACACTCAGCATCATTGCACCTGAATTAAAAACCCGGGCCCTTCTCCTTCCCTCTAAAATGGGTTGCACTTAATCTCATACAGTGGCTTTCACAATTACTGACTAATCCAATGGCCTCAGGAGAAACTAAATCAAACATCCCAGGAACAAAAGGGCCTTTATCATTCCCCCAAATCCCATCGTTGTTTCAGGACTTTCCCTCACATTAAGTGAACTGTGAGTCACCTGCCCTAAGATTAGCTGATGAATAATGAATGTTCACAAAGACGGTGGAGTGAAGGGCTCAGTGTATTGGATAGAATAAGATGATGCTCTAAGAATAACCCCCGATTCCAAGTGGCCTAACAAAATAAAAGTTCATTTCTCACTACACAAGTCCAAAGCAGATATTCCCAACTGGATGAGTCTCCTCTCATGGTGATTCAGGGATCCAGGCTCCTTCATGCTATGTCTACTCCTCTTCAATACAAGTTTGCTCTAGCATCACCCAACTGCAAAGAATGGGGAAGAGAGGGAGTACAGTGAATGGAACAGGTGCTCTCCAGGTCAGCCCAGAAGCAGTATGCATCACTTCCTCCAGCAGTACTCACATAGCCCCACCTAGAAGCAGGTGGGTCAGGAAACGTAATTTAGCTGAATGCCCAAGAAAAGGAAATGGGTTTGGTGAGCATAGAGCAAGTGTCTGCCACACTAACCTTTCTAGAGGCACTTTTTCTGAAAGAAGTTAACTGTTAAATGACTGAAGATGAGATGGGGTAGGCAACACGGGATTGAAATGACTGGAGTGTGGGACACAGAGGGAAGCTCTGTTTTCAGGAACTACCAGAAAACCATCACCTGTTGACATTCAGAAGGATCCTGAAATTTCTAGATGATTCAAAATTGCTCTCACAGCTGCTGTGGTATGATCTCATGTTTTTTTTCCCAGTTATTTTTCTTGTTACTTACACTGATATTGTCCTGAAAATTATTCACTGCACGTAATAGTTATGCACTGTAAATTTTCAGACCTCAATTCTCCCCTTCCATTTCTTAAAGGTGAAATAATTCACCAAATAGAGCCACACAAAGAGGAAAACTCTCCCACTAAATTCTCCCCTTATAAGAAGCTAGAGTTGAGTTAGATCATAGAATACTCATAGCTTCCAGAAAATGCAATTTTCTAGTCATCTTTCCTTGTAGCACAGGAAACTGCCAGAACTTGAAAAGAAGAAATTCAGTTGCACCATGGAGAGTGTAGATCCAGTAACACATCTTTTCCTTGGCCACACCCTCAGCTGAGCTAAATTTGGCCTCTCCATGGCACAGGTGGGTTATAAAAAGACTTAGTCATCATAAAATGTCCTGAATGTGAAGCAAACCCTCTAAATATTTATGACAGATCCTTTTCTAACCCAAGATGTGGGACATGGTTTATTTCCACCCAACATCTCCTCCAAATGCAAATCCCCACTAAAATGCCCCTCTTTCCCTGACCTCCCCACGAAATCCTTACATATACCCACAGTGCTCCTCATAAACGAACACTTACTGCTCTCACCTGCTCCTAGCCCAGGCTTTCCAGAGTGGTCTCCTCTGTTAACAGCACCACCATGAATCTCATTGTCTGAGGTAGTAATGGGAGTCATTCTAACACCTCTCTTTCTCTCTCACTAGCATAATGAAATCAACAAGCTACATGGAAGTAGATGCAAGCCACTTCTTTAAACCAAGCAGCCAAAACTTCATTAGAAGTGTTTTATCAAAGCCAAAATAACTACCATTTTCTGTATTCCCTTTTCTAGACAAAAGACAAAAATAACAAAAGCTAAGCTCCTACCAGAGATTTTTTTCACAAAATCAGCTGCCCACTTATATTGTTGGGTCACTTGGCTCTATCTTCATTATCTTGTGTATCCAACAGAGAAAGCTGACTTTCATATGCAAGGAATGTTCAGGTATGTTCCATTGGCTGTAAACTCTGGACCTGAAGGTGACTTAATGTACATTAGGAAGGTTTGGTAACAGTGAATTAAATAACCAGGGTTCCAGTTAACTGGAACGATTCCCCAGATGTTACCATTAGTGGAAGTTTTTACTGCAAATTGGAAAAGTTGGTCATTCAGAGATTAGGAGCACACTGGAAGCACTTACCAAGGTGACACGGTACTAGAAATTCAAGTATCAAGGGAGGTTAGGAGTTCAGTAACATGTGCATGGTGGACTCTCAAAAATAACTCCAGATGAAACTAGTAAAATAACGGAAAGAACTCAGCTGGTGTTAGTCAAGCACCTACTACTGTCAAGCATTTAGTCTTCACATAGAGCCTACTGTATACATATTTCTCTGTTCCTTTGACAGACAAGGAAATTGAGGCTTTGAAGTAACTTGACCAAAATCATATAGGCAATCGGAGTAGAGCCAAAATTCAGTCCTTAAATTCCACCTTGCTCTCTTCACTGCACCACACTACATGGAAACCCCTGTCACCAGCTCCATCTCTCATTCTTTATCCATGCATTTTGAGGAAAATGAGTTTTCCATACCCTGGACCCTCCATTCATCTCAAACAAACCTCATCCAATTTATCTTACATCGCTGAGCTTTCTGTTAAACCTAACTCTCTCTCTTTATGAACCCCACAACTACAGGGTTTCACACCATTACAGAAACAACTCCAGAAGTTGCATTCCTTGAAAAACCTCAAACTCATTTGATCATGGAGTGCCTTTCACTGTTCTCCTGGAACATTCTCCCAAATCTCCATCTCAATTACAAAAACCATAATTTAGCTATAAGTTTTTCTCTTAAAATACAACTTTGTATAGAAAAATGAATTAATCTCACCCCCAGCAAAGCAGGCAGAGAAAATAAGGCTTTCAAAAAAATGCTTCTAAGCACAGCGTCAAAAGGCGCTGACCTAGACATAGCATCCTGGAAACAAGAGTAGGCAGACAGACAGATGGTCAAAATGACATGGAGTAAACATAAATGGGATGGTTCTTTGCCAGAGCATCACAGATAATGTGACACTCAGAAGGCAGAAGTTAAAAGAGTACCGGGCGCTGCAAACAGCTGCCAAAGCCACACTGTGGGAGAAAGCTGGAGGACCCACATGTGGAGGGATGGTTCACTCAGTCACCTCATTGGCGATATCTGTGCAAAACAACCACGATGCAGGCCTGCATTCCAGGGGAGACGGGACCTGTCGGTGGGCAGAGAGGCCCTTTGGGAACCAAACTGGGGTAGGAAATGTGTTTAACAAGGAACCGTAACAGAATGAAGACTAATAAGATAGCACCGATAGCAAAAGAAACGGGCTCTCATCCTTCAGAGACTGAGAAGCTGTTTTAAATATGTGGCATGGAATGTAGGCCACCCAGGCAACAGCGAGTCTTTCCACCCACAGGCAGCCAATATTCCATGCTGGTAGCACAGTCTCCAGAAATCTGGGAAGCAAGTGTACTCCCAAATTCTCCAGTGTCCTCCTAAGGAGAGATAAAAGCATCCCTGGTTGTGGGTGAGGAGAAAGGGTCTTAAAAACAGTAGATGGTCAGGAATTTTGCTTATTGTTTTATCTGTGTGTCACATAGTCTTTTCTATTCACTGAACCTTTAACCATGGAAAGAATGCTTTCAACAGGAGTAAGATGCTACCAATGAAATTGGAGGAGTTTGTGAAAAATTATATGACGCATGTGCCAAGTCCACACACACCTAAAGTGATCAGTCACAGTCCTAACTTATTCCAGAAGTGCAAGGAAAGGATGTAGTTTGTAATAAGTTGGCAGAAGCAACTGGAGGTTGGCACAGTGGGGGAAAATTGTTTAGAACCTTGTTGCTCAGGAAAGCAGTGAAAAATTAGATGATCACACAGCTCATGTTATGTCACAGGAGACAATCTGCTCATCCTCTGGGGGTGTGTTTACAACATTCACCCAATCCACTTTGTCATTTCTAACATCTCACTGTGAGAGAGCCTGTCAGAATCTCTGTTAACCTGTCACGTGATCCAAAGAAAAAACAGGAGACATCTGACTGGGAAAATCATACAGACATCTGTTAAAAAGATATTCCCAATTACCTGTAAAATCAAATTTGGAGAATTCTGTATAAAAACATAAATAGAACTTTTCAAATTTCTCAGTTCGATTTTCAAGTTTGTGAGAATGTATGCTTTTTTGTTTTATTTTGGTTTCGTTTTCGTATGCGTGTGTGTATTCCCGGCACACTGACCTTACCAGTGCACTGTACATTAAAAAGTAAAAATCCATCAACATTATTTTGCAAAATCACTAGTTAAAGTACTAATTCTGATGAGTTTTCTAAACATATATGATGGAGTTAGATTAAGGGGTCAGCAAACTTTTCCTGTAAAGGGCCAAATAGTAAATATTTGGGTCTTTCCAGGCTGTATGGTTTCTGCAGCACTATTCAACTCTGCCATTGTAGCATGAAAGCAGCCATAGACAATACAAATGAATGAACATACTGTGTTCCAATAACACTTTATTTGCTAAAACAGGTGGTGGGCAGGATTGGGCCCACAGGCCCCAGTATGCTGACCACTGTGATAGATTAATCTCCTATAAAAGACAGCTCTCTGCAGCTGCTCAGGTTTTCCCTTGGGTAAAAATGTATTTCCATGATCAAGAAACTATCATTTTATTTTATTTTTCTATTTTTTGAAGAAGATTGGCCCTGAGCTAACATCTGTTGCCAATCTTCCTCCTTTTTTCCTTTTTTCTCCCCGAAGCTCCCATAGATAGTTATATGTCATAGTTGTACATCCTTCTAGTTGCTCTATGTGGGACAGTCTCTCAGCCCAGCTTGATGAGTGGTGCGTAGGTCCACTCCCAGGATCTGAACCAGCAATCCCCAGGCTGCCAAAGCAGAGCTAGTGAACTTAACTGCTATGCCACCAGGCTGGCCAGTGAAACTATTATTAATGACAATTATCCTCTGACAATTTTCTTGTTTAAGATACACGCACAAAGGTGACCTCTATTTACCTCTGTAAAGTATCTATCACATTTCACACATTGCCAGGGGGGTTGATGTTGTTGTCAGTTCGTTCAACCTCCATTCTGATGCCCTTCAGTACACCTTCCTGTACCACAAATGACTGCAAGTAAACTACATTGACTGGACTCCCTTGCAGCTAAGGGGACAGAGGTGATTCTGCTGCTTCCTGACTGTGGCAAAGATGGCAGCTCCTTTTAAGCCTAGGTCTATGTGAGATTTGGGGAATTGTTCTTGTAAGTTCAGACTATAGCCTGTTCTCTGTAACTGATAACTGTGACTAATACTAAGGATGATCATATTAGGAAGTTAATAGTAAGCATCTCCAAAAATTTTATTTATAAATATATATATATATAATATTATTTATGTAGTTATATATATATAATATACAAAAATGTGTTTAAATATATATAAATATAAATAAATACATATATAATACTATTTCACCACATATAACATGATAGGGACTTTAATGACAATAAATCTCTAGGTTCTAAAGAACCAAACAATGCACTTTGAGAATGTAGCTAAATTAAAATAACCATTTATAAATTTCTGAGATTTTTTTTTTTTTTTTTGTGAGGAAGATGAGCCCTGAGTTAACATCCGTTAGCTAATCCTCCTCTTTTTGCTAAGGAAGACTGGCCCTGGGCTAACATCCGTGCCCATCTTCCTCTACTTTATATGGGATGCCGCCACTGCATGGCTGACAAGCAGTGCGTCGGCCGGCGCCCGGGATCCGAACAGGCAAACCCCGGGCTGCCAAGCGCTAACTAAGCCGCTGTGCCACTGGGCCAGCCCGCTCTGAGATCATTTTTCAAATTGTATATAATTTGACAAGTGCTTCATGAAAAGGAATTCCTTTAAAATGAAAATATCAGAAACAATAAAATATCAGAAAAATAGTGAGTTTGTCATTGTGATCTCATGCCTTTTTTTTGCTAAGTTCCCATCACAGATAATAAAATAATTAGAAGAAGTATCTGATTGCTAGTTAAAAAATCTCTAAGGAACTGGATGTTGTTGGGAGTGAGGCTGAATTTCTCAGTCTGATTGGTCCAGGGATCCAATAGGAATAAATCTCCTATGAGAAAATGTTTAAGAGCAAAGCATATTATACATATATATAATATGTAATATGCATATGTAATATGCAAAGCATATTATAGCATATTATAAATAGAGACTGTAATATGCAAGGCAATAGTTTTTGATTTCTCAATCTAATCAAAGTGGTTCCAGAGAGATCAACAAGGCAATTTTATTCACCCAGTGTGACATAACATTTACCAAAAAAAGGAAATTCTATCTACCTATTGATCAGAATTTAATTTATCCTCATATTAATATGGTTATCTGATTGTAATGCTATACTTATCTTCACCCATGATGACTTGTGCAGATTACACTAGAACATACCAGAACCCTCTGTTTGCCTCTATCAACTCTCTCCTTTGTTCCTGATTCTATGGCATGGGTGGTCTTCACTTTTCATTCTTTAACTAACGCAAAGCTTCACAGCCCAAAATATCTATTCCCAAAGTGCCAGCCTCATCACCTCCTTCAAGTCTTTGTAACAGCCAGTTTCCTGTTTTCGGTAATTCCTAACAAAATGTCAGGAAAATTATTCCAGTGGATGTGAAAATGCTTACATTTTAATTTCCTGGTTTATAAAATATTAAACATTGTAAGGACATAAACTCTAAGGAAACATGAGAAATAATGAGATGGGGAGCCTCTCTGAAGCCAAGATACATGTAACAGCCAGCATTTATTGAGCACTTGTAAGGAGCCATTCATCATCTCATTTAGTCTTGACCCCAACCTAAAATAGACACTTTATTATCCCTGTTTTACAAGTGAGGAAACTGAGGCCCAGAGATGTTAAGTATCTTGGCAAACCCACACACCTGGAAAGTGGCAGAGCAAGGACTCCACCTCAGGTCTGTCTGACTCCAGTCACTGCTCTTGATTACTATGCCAGGGGCTCCTAAACACCAGGCCACAGCTGGGGCTGGCTGGCAACAATGCTTTTGGCAGTCAGCAGTGCCAGAACAAAATTTATTCAATTTCTTGAAATTATGAGACTATATCCTTCCTACATCTTTGGTTTTAAAGCACCCTTCTTTTTATGGAATGGTGGTATATTAGGTCATTAATATTAGGTATTCCATCTCACGTTACAGTCCACTGTGGTTCTGTCCCCAAGCAGTGACTCAGAAATCCAGGTAACTACTACTCTGTGGATCCACCATCTTGCAGTTCTCCACTTTAACCGGGGGCATGGGGAATAGGGAAAAGAGTGGAGAAGGCACTCTGGCTCTAATTGCCATGGCCTGTAACTGAACCAAGTCTCTTCTGCTTACATTCCATTGGCCAGATCACAATCAAATAGCTCCACCTAACCAGAGGGGAGACTGGGAAATAGTCTTCATGTGTGCCTAGAAAGGAGCAAAGACTTGAACATTGATGAGCGCTAGCAATTGTTACAAGAGATGGGAGAGTTGGCAGCATGTGTTTTTTATCAAGGTCATTATTTAGCAAAATCAATTGTTGGCAACTCTAGGTTGAAATCTGAAAATATTGTTATTATTCTTTTATTTTACTGGTATGTAAAATCTCTAGTCTATCCCAATCTATATGGCAAATGGTAGAAAGAAACGTTCAGATTAATCATTTTTAAAATAACTAGGCTGCGACAAATTAGGGGGCAAATAATCTGACTGACGCTTAGCAAAAAAAAAAAAAAGCTTATTTCTTACCCACAGATGAGTTTTATAGCAATATTATTCAATGGAGAGACTGCTACTAGGTTCTAATATTTTTTCTCATCACACTTTCTGTACAACTGATTTCCCAAAGTATTATAGACCCCATGTAGAGAATAGCATGCAGTATTAAAAATAGAGGTTCAATTACTAATTGATTACTACCATTAATAAGTAATTTTATTAATCTCCTCTGTTTATGATAAAATACATCCATTAGGACCTTCAATCCAAAACTCAAAAATTGTATTTTTAAAACCTATATATGCAACTTACAGAATTAAAAGAATTGGTGCAATCATTTTCTTAGAAGAGACAATTTAGTGTTCCTTTTAAAAATGTCTTGTATAAATTGCATAGTTGCCACACTAATTCAAGGTGGTGGGAGGGTAATAATAAAATGTCCATAATCTGAAAACAAAACAAAACAAACAAAAATTCAAATGCCTAAAATTGCAATGGCATTTTGAAAGCATTGTTTTGGAGAGCAAATATTGGCTTTTGGATTGACCACCAATTTCTCAATTTTAGTGATGGTTCCTGGAGTGAACTGTAAAATATTTGACGTGATTGGTGAGCGAAAAGAGGGAAAAGCACCATGGTTCCTTGCTACCTGGACATAAACCTTAATTAATGCTCCTCAGCTCTGATGGCTGTGGAATTGCCCTCTCATCATCTACCACTTAAGTTCAGAACAAAAATAAGCCAAGATGTAAGTTACTGAATATTTTCAATAGTCTTTCAGAAAGAGTGTTTGTTCAACTCAGAAACTCTGAGGGCCGAACCCTTTGCCAGTAATCTGTAAATCCACTAAACCCATCTGGTTTTGATTCTCTAATTCAATTGAGTCAACACAATAATTGAAGATGATGTCATTTGTGCCTAAAGTGATTTTTTTAACAATTGTCTTTAAGGCTTGATTCATTAAAGTTCAGCAACCTTTGCACATTGGTGAAGTAAAATTACTATTGAAATTTTCATATAAACTTCTAACACAATGAGTTTTAAACACATCTCTCGGAAAAAATCTAATTGTTAGTTTACAGACACAGATTTTTAAATAGCAAATCAAAAGCCCAATAAATAAAGACCCCATCTGAAACTCTTTTTAATTGCTCAGCTCCTTATTAATCCTACTTTGACATTCCATAAATTAGATATAATAGGACTATTTTGATAAGGCATTAATAAGAGCCTCTAAGCTCCAGATTTCAATTTCCCAACGAACTATGTGGAACATGAGCACTTCAAATTCAACGCAACCAAAACTGAGCTCATCTTCTCTGTAAAACTCACTCTCTGCCCAAATGTATCTTCTTTCACTCAAGACACCCAAACGCAAAACTTTGAAGTCATTTTTGATACTTTTTTCCCACCACATCTAAATAGTTGCCAATTCCTATTGTTTCTTTGAAATAGCTCTTGAATTTGCCTCTTTCTTTCGGGGCTACTGTGGTTACTCCAGTTCAAATATTTGCTACTTTAAGTCTAAGATTTCCAAAAGAACTTTCTTACTGGTTTGCCTATTTCTACCTTCCTAACTACCTACTGACTCTTTTCTCATCTGTCACTCATCTATTTAAAAATATCTCTTGGCTTCCCATTCCCATTCCCAAACTTAACCTGGCCTCAAGATTCTCCATGATCTGACGCTAACATCCTTCTATAATCGTTTCCACTCTTCCTCCATGCATGCCCTCACATAAACTCCAGCCCAGGTATGCTTTGTATATCACAAACACTCCCAAAGCCTCCAAGGCCCTTCTTCCCCAGCTCTGCTCATGCCAATCCTGTCCATTTGGAGCATCCTTTCTCCTCCTCCATCTCCTCTCCTCCACCTGCTATCAGTTATGAAACTTGGATCCTTAGAGGTTCATCTCAGTGATGTTTCTGCTTTGGGAAACTCACAATGTTCCAGTGAAAGTTATTTCTCTTAGCTACTATCATTTCTTCTTCTTTTTAAAATAACATTCCTTTTTTCCCAGTTTTATTGAGAAATAATTGACATGCATCGCCGCTTAAGGCATACAGCATGATGATTTGATTTATATATATTGTAAAATGGTTACCCCAACAGATTCAGCCAACATCCATCTTCTCATACAGATATAATAAAAAGAAAAGAAAGAAGAAACAGAAAAGAAAAAATATTCTCCTTGTGATGAAAAGTCTTAGGATTTACTCTCTTAACAACTTTCCTTTATATCATATAGCAGGGTTATAGTCATCATGTTGTACATTACATCCCTAGTACCTCTCTATCTTATAACTGGAAGTTTCTACCTTTTGATCACCGTCCTCTAATTTCCCCTCTCCCCACCCTCCACCTCTGGTAACCAGAAGTCTGATCTCTTTTTCTATGAGTTTTGTTTTGTTTTTTTAGATTTCACATGTAAGTGAGATCATAAAGTATTTGTCTTTCTCTGACTTATTTCTCTTAGCATAATGCCTTCAAGGTCCATCCATACTGTCTCAAATGGTAGGATTTCCTCATTTTTTATGACTGAATAATATTCCACTGTATATATATATGTATATATATGTGTATGTATGTGTATGTGTATATATGTGTATATATATATATACACACCACAACTCTTTATCCATTCACCCATCGATGGACACTTAGGTTGTTTCCATGTGCTGGCTATTGTAAATAATGCTGCTATCAACATGGGGGTGCAGATATCTTTTTGAGTGAGCGTTTTCATTTTCTTTGGATACATACCCAGAAGTAGAGGTGCTGGATCATATGGTAGTTCAATTTTTAATTTTTTGAAGATCTTTCCTATTGTTTCCATAGTGGCTGTACCAATTTGCAATCCCAACAACCACTATCATTTCTTGTTTGTTGTACTTAGTATAGATCTATCTTATGTTGCTTTATGTTCTTTCAAATATCTTTATTCCTTACTAGGTTTTAAATCTCCAATTCCTATTCATCTTTTTATCCTCCACAGCTCTTCCCACTGTATATAGGAACTCCATTCCCTGACAAGCAAATGGCCACTTAGCCTTCAAGTCCTGTCTCAAATGTCATCTCAGAGAAGCCTCTCTTGACGGTCCAAGAAGTTACTTTATGCATAGTTTTCATGGCTCACTTCTGACTCTGATTCCCTACATCACCATTTTTTGCTTACATGGTGTTTACCCTACAGAAATGCAAGGACAACCATGTCTTATTCATTATTTTTTTCATCTTTATATCTTTCAAGCCCACTACAGGGCCTGTATGATATGTAATACTCAGAAGCTGTAGTAAGTTTAACTCTATTAAGATAGATTTCTGCGAGGTGGCTTCATTAACCCGGTTTTACATCCAATAGTCTAATAGTCAGATTGAATCCACCTGGAATTATTAATCATTATAAAAACTTGGCAATAACTGGAGTGTCCAAATTTGAGGATGGTTAAGCAAACTATGCCATATCCACATGACACATTGTATGCAGCCATTTAAAATTATGTTTATGAAAGTCTAAAATAACACAGAAAATTCTAACACTGTGTTGTTCAACAAATCTTTACTATTGATGCAAAGGTTAAAATGTAGAATACAAATACATATATTACGACCAAAATTACGTCAAACAAACAAACATAAGATCTATTCCCAAGGAAAAAATAAAATATCCAAAAATATAAATAATGGTGTAGAAGTGGTAGAAAAGTGTTTGTCCATTCCTTCTACTCTTCCTTTTTTCCGTGTCTTCTATAGTGAATATGTATTTCTTTTATAATATAAAAGACACAATATTTTTTAAAGCCTTTATAAACTATCATTCCTACTTCAGGTTTGAGATTAAATTTTTGTACTTCAGATTTTGATTCAGATTAAACTTTTATATTCCAGTTTGGGGTATGAAAGTTTTTCCTATATTATTGCCCCTACTTCTTCCTTCAAGTTATTATCAAAGTTGTCTAAACTTCACATCTGTGAGCTGAGTCAGCCTTATTCAAAATGAAATAACAGCTGCTCTCTCAGAGAAAGGATGTTTGTCTAAAGGTGTGAAATGGGACCAGCAAACCCTGCCTGCTGTGAGCAGCCTCCACCTCCATCAGACCAGCCAAGATTCACAAACAATGTAGAAATTATCACTTTTCACTTAAAGCCATGTTTTTAACATCTTTTGGACAAAAAAATTCTCAGTTTCTTCCCCTTTCTCTCTCCCTGTTATTCTGTCCCATTTTCTTCTTTCTCTTATTCTCTTTTCAAAATTAAACCAAAAAGCTTTCAGAATTTTTTCAGTTAGCCATAAGGTATAATGGCCACTTTTTGGTCTTCTACATTAAGGTAAAAGTCTTCATTGAGTTCCAACATTTTCTTCTGGGTACATTTTCCTGTCAAAGAGCATATCAAACCAGTCACAAGACTTTTTATTCACTGGGGCTGACATTATAGTAATTGAATTCTGTGATTATAAAATTATTTTTCTTAGCGCAATAAATATCTTTGTTTCTTCCTTTACATGTGTTTTTCTTCTTATTATTATTATTGTCACGTGTATTAATTGTTTTGTGTTGTATCCCATGCTGTTCAAACACAAAGATGATGATACAGACTCACTGCTGAAATTATTTTGCTAATAGAGTCAATCTCTCAGACTGGTGATTATGACATGCCTTCTTCCCTGTCTTCTATTACCTGTTAAAAATGAGGCCCCAAACATGAATTTACAACTCCTGAAAGATTTGGCCAATGAAACAACAGACTGTATTGACCAACAGATTCACTAAGTCAATGAAATCCACAAGAATTTATTTTTTTAATGATGGGCTCAGTTGTAAGTGGGTGGGCTAAACTGTGAGAAGGAAAAATATTTTATTGCATGAGGCATGGTCAGACACTGCAAATCTACTTATCTCTGAACCAAGGAAGCTTTACTACAAAGATACACTCACCCTTTAATCCCTTGCACAAAACATGGTTTGATTAGCTCAGGAAAGGAATGGTTAGCATAACATCAGGATTCAGGGAGAAATTCCAGTCACTGGTGGATAATGACCAACACATTTTCATGAAAAGATTGTTGAAATTATTAAAGAAGGAGGTTGCTGTTAAAACAGGTGTTTATCTACTAGAAAATGGTGAGTGAGGAATCAATGAGGATGAGGAGATATTGTCATGGAAACAGTCCTCACTTAACATTTGCCTTTCAAGGACTTTTGAGCCTTTCCTGTACATTGAATTTTTAATAATTTTCTAGATAAGTGACCCTATTTATGAGCACTGGTCATAATTGTAGCAACAGAGTGCTGTGTAGAGTTTGAATTTCCATAACTATAATTAAGACTCTCAATAATTTCCTTTGAAATAGAATTTTTGTCCAAAGACTATTTAGGGATAGAGATGAAAGGCAGGTCTTTGAAAAAGATTGTTTACCACCCCATACCTCCATTTACCCAGGGAACAATAGGATACAGGGAGATGGGAAGAGTTGTGGAAACAATATAGGACCTCACAGATTTTGTGGCAGGTCCAAGGGATTTCTCAAGACACATGAGCAAGAAGAAAGAGGTGTTTCTCACCTAATTCCAAGGTGAAAGCCATCTATTTATATTCCAAGGTGAAGCTGCTCCATTTGGAGGCTGATAATTCAAGTTTCTCTCCATTCAGTGGGAAGACTAACAAATGAAGGGCTAATGGAAGCTAAAGCACTGGTCCCCACGACGAGCTTTGCCTGTGTTAGGTCTGCCTCATCCCCATCTGCAGTTGAGGTCTCCCAGCCCATTCCTTGCATAGCCTCTAGGCCCCTTGTCTTGGTGGATAGCTCCTACCTAATACTACACATAATTTGTTTCCTCTGGACACCCTATATCGCCAACTTGTGGTAAACATACTTAGTTCACTGAAGAGGCAGTTTATTGTGGAATTTACAAATATTGACTTGGAAGCCAGACTGCCTGAATTCAAATCCTGACTTCACCACTTACTGAGTGATGTGGGGAAGGTGACTTAAGACTCTGTGCTTTAGTTTCCTCATCTATAAAACGAGGATATTAACAGTAACTTCCTCAGAGGGCTGTTGTGAGGATGAAATATGAACAAATGTAGTGATTATGTATTTAAGTAAGTGTTAACCATTGATATTTTCCAAGACCTTCTCTGGAAACATTTGGAGAAGTTTACAAAATTAAAGGGTATATATTGTTAAAAACAAGACAACAGGCCCAAAATGGATCACTTATGCGAAGCCTCATGTCAACCAACCAAGATTTAGCTTATTACAGTTCGGTGCTCCCAGAAATGGAATCTTAAACCAGTCAATCAGGAATCACCTGGTCAGCATCAATTAGTAGGTAATCTGCCTGATAAACCCCGGCCACCCGCTATGAGGAAAGTAACCTTGCAATAACCACTCCACTTTTTTGCCCAGTATAACTTCCTTGTTCCTGCTCCCTTCTGTCTGTAGAGTCTCCTGCCTGCTACAGCTCTTTGGAGCTCCTTTCTATTTGCTAGATTGGATGCTGCCTGATTCATGAATTTTGAATAAAGCTAATAAGATCTTTAAAATTGACTCAGCTGTATTTTATTTTGAACAATATCAATATATTCTGACTAATACAAATAGCTTTATCTTTTATAATGTACATATACAATAAACGACTTCTTAAACTGTATTTTCAAAAAGTAGCTGAACCAGAGGTGAGATGGTTAGAGTACTGTAGACAGACAAAATAGTGGTCTAGGAAAAGTTGAAGATTTCACCCCAAACCATCTTTACCATTAATGCTAAGCCTGCACATGGAGAAGTGAAGAAAGCACCGTGGCAGAAGTGCGAACGCTTAACTCAAACTTCAGGTCAAAAGTGGCCCTGGATTCCAGAAGCCTGGTCAGTAGACAGCCACCAGGAGTCAGCTCTTGCAGGGTTTGCCCCAACTTTCCTGCCCAGGTCATACTCCTCTGGCCCCCAGACAGTGATAGTGCAAGGCAGTGGTACAAGGGCTCGGTACAAGGCCCCAGCGTGGGATCTAAGGGGCACCCAGTTCTTCCCAGTGGACTGGCTGAGACTTTGTCATGTCCACTTGGGGGTCTAATGGCTTCCTCCACCAACCCCACTTCCTCCCTTTTACTTTCATAGGTGTTACACCCCCACAAGCCTTCGGCATTCTCAATTCTGTCCCAGCGCCTGCCTCACTGAGAACCAAACTAGCATAGCATGTTTCGTTCAAATTTTATTAGACCAGTGTTATAAGAATCTCATCCATTTTAGCCTGTGCAGAAAACCACCCCAAAGGAATTTTTCAGCATTTCATTTTTAAACATTTAAAATTTGCTCTGATTAGGAAAGTAATTGTATTCTTTGTAGGAAACTCAAATATAATGGAAATTTATAACGGAGAAAGTGAATATGTCCTGTAGTCCCAAACCATTTAACCACCGGGTGCTTATCCACCCAGATTGTCTTCATATGCCTACGCTAATATGTATGGTTGTTATTATTTTACAAAATAGAATCAGACTGTGTCTTTTTTAATTTGCTTAAAAAATACATGCTAGATATTATATGTCCATACATATAGAAATACTTCATTTGATTACCAGCTACATAAAATCCCGTTGTATGAATACTCTAGAATTTATTTAAACATTTCCACATAAATGGGCATCTGTGTTGTGTCTAGTTTTTCATGACTGCAATGGAGCTTTCACACTGTTTAGTTTGAGTTTACATATTGAAATGTTTGGGAAAGCATACATAGGAGTTTCATCTTAATTTACTTTTATCATCTATTTTGGTATCTTTGGGGGGTGCATAAAATGGAATTCCAGGGACTGAACCCACGTTTATAATTTTGGACCTTTATGTAGTAATGGTTTATGAGTCATTTTCTGCTAAGTGGGGTTTGCCCTTAGTGGTGTGGAGTTCCCCCCTCCACCCAGGATATTTCCCTCACCTGCCTTGTGACCTTAAGGGCAGGTTAACTGAGGGCTGGTGGGTAGGGGCGAGGTGCTAACTTATAGGATAGACCCAGTCAGTAGCCATGTAAATGACTTCTCCCTTTTAGATCTTGAGGGCTTTGTGCTTACGAAGGCCTTTTATGAACACTGGCAGTGTGTGCAGCAATATTCTAGATTCCATGGTATGTTTAAACAGAGCCTAACCTCTTCTTCTAGAAAAGTAAGCTTTTCTTGCTTTTAAGAACTTCTGTTGTACAGACACCTCCTTTGGTCAAACTTTTAAAAAGAAAACAATGACGAAGGGTAAGGACATTGAGCTATAAGCCCAATCAATGTTTGCATCACTGCCAGCTGGGTTTGTTTGGCCAGGGGATCAGATGAATTTTGCCAAGGTGAATTCACCCTGTCAGATGTTCCCCTGGACTTAGAGACAGCTTCCGAGCCCCTGTGCAGTTTCTGCCAGGGCTGCTGTAGCAAAAATGTCCTTGGTTACAAATGTCCTGTGCATTTGTTTGGTAAAGGACCCAGATAAGCTCTGGAAGGCAGCAGGAGAAGTCTCTCAGGTGGGCATCGAGGGCTGAAGAGGCAAAACATACAAATGTTACCGCCCCAAAATGGGGTTCGCCTGCCTGCCGCAAGACATGCCAATAGTCAAGAAGCAAGGTGGTAGGAGAGAAAGGACTTTTTATTATAGCTTGCCAGCAAGAGGGAAGATGGCTGACTAATGTCTGAAAGAACCATCTTCCAGAACAAAGACAACAGGCCAGTTATATGGGGGCTGGTCTCCGGGCGGGGAGGCATCTGGTCTCAGGGTGGAGGCATCCATCTGATCTTAGTTTCTGATAGTCTTTTGTTTTACTGGATATGCATCAGAGACTGGAGCAACGCCTGATACCCGGATCTTTCAGTTGTCGTTGATGATGGCTATCAGCATAGGCTCTCTGTTCAGGGTCATTGCATTCCTAAGGAACTCAAAAGAACAAAGTTATCATCTTATTGCAGCTGGGAGGTATCTGCACAAGCAGGGGTCGTAAAATCTACAGAGCAGTTAGATCTCCTCGAGGGTGCATATCCAGCTGGGTTAGTTAGTCAGAGGTCATTCAAAGTTACAATAGGGTTTCTTTTTTACGATATGGCTTTCTTTATGTCAACCTTGTCTTGAGCCAGTATCACAAATGCCAATAAACGAAGATCAGGAAGCTGATGGAATATACCAGCAACTCCTAGATAGCTTCATGTTCTTTAAACAGCTCTTTGAAAGTAATGAGAAGCATTTAAAACTCTGCTTTAAAAAAAGAGAGTAAACCAGTATTTTTTCTTTTAGTTTTTCTTTCCTACTTGAACCAGGAAAACTAGTTATTGAGTTCCTAAATTGTTCAATTTATATACCCACAAGGCCAAACAGTGAAGGTACAGACAAGGTGAAAAACTACACCTAAGGAATGGCTCTCAGACTTTAATGTGCTGAGACCCACCCAAGGAGCTCACCAAAATGGCAAACTCTTTGATCCACTAGCCAGAATTCTGATTCAGTACATCCAGGGTGGGGCCCTGGAAACTGCATTTTAATAAGCCCAGGTGATTCCCATTCAGCGGACAAGGAGACCACATCTTGAATTGGCTGAACACTGGCCCCAAGCCTGCACGACTTCTTTCTCTCTTCCTAGTCCGTTAGTGAGTTTTGACACAGCTTTGAGCCAAGTCATATTCATCGCGTCCCCATTTCAGTCTAGAAGGTGGGGCTGGTCATATTTGCCACCTACCTCATTACTATCACATGTGGATTCATGAGATAATGCCTGTTAAGTAGTTTAAATTCCTCAGTGGAAAGGTGCTATATTTCAAGTATTATCAAGTATATATTTCCAGTATTACAGTAACACTTTGTTTTTTAGGGACCCACAAAAAGTGGTGCCATTTCTGTGAAAATGTGTTAACAAGACTACTACACTACAGGTTCAATCAAATTACATAACTTGCACACTGAAGGGGAATGGGTTTCAGCCTCAACTTTGACTGAAAAACTCACCAACATCATGGTCAATGTCACTTTTCAACTACAGGCCATATTTTGACATTCCATGGGGTATCAGTTGGGGTTTTACCAGAGAAACAGAACCAGTAGAAGATGTAGCTCTATACACAAATATATATATGTATATGAATAAATATATATTTGTATATGTGTATGCAAATATATAGATATATATGTACATTAGTGTTTCTTTGAATATAACTAGGTGCTATAGTCTAGCCAAGTTGAACATAAAACAGCTTCACAGTATTTTTCAGTGATTGCTAGTTAAGTAATTAAATGGAATGGAAACAAGATCTATCCAGAGAACTTAACAATTGCACTGGTCAAGTAAAAACTTACCTTCAATTTATTCTTTTTATTACTGTGTAGCTTGATAGTGCAAATAGGCTAAT
Organism: Tapirus indicus; assembly: GCA_031878705.1. Lineage (NCBI taxonomy): Eukaryota > Metazoa > Chordata > Mammalia > Perissodactyla > Tapiridae > Tapirus > Tapirus indicus. The sequence continues at coordinate 43,592,245 of CM062927.1, forward strand.
AATTAGATTTTTCATGGACCTGAAAAGATCTTGTACCTATTTTGTAGGTTGTTACATGGCCTTTCTTTGTAAGATCTTGGTATTTTATAAGAAAGGACATGAAAGTACTGAGCCTAGAGTAAAGGCCTGCTGTTTTTGTCTACTTTGACTCCGTCTGGTGCCAGACCCTAGACTTACCTTTGGAACCACTTCTTCCCCATCATTGGTCCACCTTCCCTTCCAGGAGGAGACCTGGCCAATCAGACAGTTGCACCCCACCACCCACAGTGATGGGTTCAGGGATGGGCAGATGACTCAAATCAGACTGATGAGCCTCAGTCTTGGAATTCTTACTGGCGCCAGTAGGAATGGGCTGCTCTCTTTTTGCTGTGGTTATACAGCTGGCAGAAAACAATCCCAGAATTGTCAGTGACTATCTTGCCACAACAATAGGAGACCCTGACTGAGAAAGCAGAGCTGAGATCAAGAGAGAGATTCGGAAGCCACTGTTTGAGTAACTGAATACAGCTTTCCTGAAACCACTAGCATTTGGGGGTTGCTTAACCAGTAATCCCCTCTCTATGCTTAAACCAGTTTGAGTTATGAGCCTATAACGCGCCACTAAAAGTTTCTGACTACACTAGGTGCCAGTTCCCCCTCTTCACTCTGAGGATGGTATTGGCAATGAGTTTGCTCTGCAGAGAACTAAAAAGAGAAGCATTTCCTCTGCTCCTGCCCTCAGGCTCCTCGTTGGAGCCAGCATTCTGAGGTTCCCAGAGAGCAGCTCCTCAGGTGGCAGCCAAGGTCATCTCAGGATTCACTGCTGAGCAATGCTCACGCACCACTCTCAAGTGCTTAAGGGCACCAGCACTCCCCGCTGGCACCTTCCCACCAGGCTCACTTCTGCTTGGGGCTCAAGGGCGGGTGGGGCAACAACAATGTAGAAGGGACAGTAACTGCCACGTCTTGGATCAACCTCTGTTTGTGTCTAGGCCAGCACCAGCTACACCCAAAGCAGGGTTAGAAGAGAGAGAAAGAGGAAGGCAGGAAGGAAGGGAGGAAGTGGGAGGAAGGGAGAAGAAGATGAAAATAAACTCATTAAGCTTCTACTGTGTCCTAGGCACTGTGCAAACACTTTTCAAGTGACTTATCTCACTGGATTCTCACCATGTTCTATGAAGTCCTAGAAAATAGTTCTATGAAGTGCTTATTACCATCTTTGTTTTAATCAATGAGAAAATAAATCCATAGAGATTACCCGAGCTGCCCAAGGTCACATACTTACATAGTCAGTGACGGAGCTGAAGTTTAGGCCTGATTCCAACATTTGTGTGTGTGTTCCTTTCTTTGAAAACATTCTTATCAAGATATAAAAGAAGGGTGGCCCTCCTGGCTCAGTGGGGGCCCTGCAGCCTCCCCTGTGGAAATGTAGGGCTTGGAGAGCACAGTCTGAAAAGCACAGAGAGATATGGTGGGAAAACCTCTGCACTGGTTAGAACTCAGCTCAGACACCAGCTTTTTCTGTGATGAGATGATGAGAGGGAGTAAGCAGGATGGAATAAATAAATTAAAAAAAAAAAAAAGAAGCTCCCAAGTCCCTTGCAGGCCCAGTACCTACATAGAACCAAACACAGCATAACTGCTTAATAAATATTTGTTGAATGAATGAAAAAAATGAATAACACTGAATGATTACCTTGACAATTATAGTAAAGATAAGGAGAAAAATTTGGCCTTCTAGTTTTATTTTTCCTTGCGATAACAATTTTCCTGCAAGTTCTGCATTGGATCGTGTTCGCTAATACTGGGCATTAGTGATGGTTTGCTGGCAGACTGCCTGATAAGATACGGTAGACACATTACCCACACTTGATCTCTGGTCTTCCTATCCTAAGAAAGGATGTGGAAGGCTTTTAGGATCACTGGGGGAGTATGATGAGAGGGAGTGGAAGGAAATGTTGAATAAAAAGCAAGGTAAGGATGTACTTTCTTCCAATTCTAATGATGACAGCTATTACCCTGCTAAAACAAAGTTCTCGAATGCCGTTCTAGTCTACACAATCCTGAGAAAGATGTTTTGGAATGACATCCTGTGAGTTCCAATACAAGAACAGGCCTGGAACTGGCATTTATTGAGTTTCTGACATGGGTTAGGCACTGAAGTGGACAGTTGTTTCTGGTGCTCTGCCTCCACTTGGGCTTATCTCCATAAGGACAAGCTTCCTGATTTTGCTTCCAGGGAGACACGCCCCCCACTCTTAGTCCCCCTGTTTCGGGCAATATTGACTCCACCCCTGACTCCAGCACATGACTTATGGCTGGTCAGTAAAAGCAGGCAATTTCCCCAGCCACAGTGATGGATTGGAGGAAGAGCACATGACTCAGTCCCAGCTGGTCAGAGCCAATCCCCGCTAATCCCAAAACCCTTGCTTTCCAGTTGGATTTGAATCTGAGAAGTTATGGGGTTGGAGCCATCTAGCCCTCACATGAAACCTGAAAAGGAAGCCCATACAAAGAAGAGAGCAAAATGGAACTGAAAAGTGGGGAAAGGATAATAACACAAATGAAACATCTCTCCTTTTGACTGTGAGTCCAGCCTGAGGATTACTCTGGGACTTTTCAGTTACAAGAGCAAAGAATTCCCACTTTTTTACTTAAACCAATTTAAGTTGCATTTTCAGTTACTGACAACTGAAAGACCCCATCTACTACGGGCATTTTATACACTCCTCTTACCTGATGTCCCCAACAGCCCTGTGAGGGAGGAGCCACTATTTCGACTCTACAAGAAGGAAACCAAGGCTTGGAGAGGGTAATTTACTTGTCCAAAGGCCTGCGGGGGGTGTCAGCTCTAATTTTAGAGAATGAGGATATTCCTTAATATCTGTGACTATTTAAAATCATGCACAAGTTGCTGTCATAACTATTAAAAAGAGTGATCCGTTAGGAATCTGAGGATGGTCAACTTGATACTTTTAGGTTTCTTCAACATCGTGTGTGTGTGTGTTTTCATTCTATGTCAAGAAATGGCCTGTATGATGGTTGAGATCTTGGACTCTGGAGATACACTTCCTGGTTCCCATCCCAGCTCCACTTCTATTAACTGTGTGACCTTGGGCAAATGAACCTGTCCGTGAATTTCCTCATTTGGAAATTGGAATGAGGATAATGATAACATTTGCCTTGTGGGACTGTTGGATTAGGTGAGTTAACATATGAAAAGGCCTTAGAAAGTACCCAGCACATAGTCAGTGCTGCTATTGCTTTGAATATAATTACATGTGATGTTCCCATACATCCCAAATAAGTAAAATACATATTACTTTTACGCCATGTTTGTTTATGCTGCCCTAAAAGACGTGATGAAGCACACACTTGTCAATCATTTCTCCCCAAGCACAATCCATCAGTAACATCCTGGTACACCAAATACTGAAAAGCCAGAACAGTAGAAAGTTGCCCAAGTTAGGAAAGATTCTCAGGGTATACTGTCATTATTCAAAACTTAGAAACATTTTTGCAAGTGCAGTATCAGCTTCTAAGCAGGAGTTGTTTGAGAGCCAAGTCACAAGAAATACCATCACATTCATGAGAAGGAAGTGGCTACATCCTGGCCCAGAGGGGTAGCCATTAGATCCCTCACTAGCAGCCTGAATAATTGTAAATCCTTCAGAGTAATTGCCATCTTGTTGCATTTTGAAACTTTCCTGTTTCTAACATGTTCATGGACTTTAATTCCATTCACTCTTAGAAGCTCCCTTAGTTTCTATCCTAGATACACTTGGCAGAGCTGGCTAGTCTAGAGGGGAGACCTGTTTGTTTTCAAAAAGCAAAGTGGACTTTGTCCCAAAGCATCTGTCTTGCCCCTACCATCCCCATTATCTTCACCCACTATAGCCTCTCCCTCCCAAGAAAAAGAAATGGAATCAGGCTTGCCAGCATCACCCATCTCCTTCTAGTACTCTGCTGTAATGCAAGAGATAGGCCCCTCCAAATTCTTACCTTACACAACATAGGATGAAAGAATCAAGAACCTACCCTTCTCTGATCAAAACAGCCAAGGCACCTAGCAAAAGGCAAATGGTGAGAAGTGGAAGCACCATAGAAAAGTGGCAAAGTCTCCCCCTCTTTCTCTCTTACAATGGGAAGGAGTCAGCTAGGCAAAGAACTTAGAGGAGAGTGTCCAAGTCGAATAGGCACTCCCCGCATTGTTCAGACAGGATTTCTCTGATCTGGTCTACTAGCTGAAAAATGATTGAATCATTAAGTAGACTTTTTGCTTCCTCCAACTCACACTGTGTAACGTCCATTGGAGTCACTTGGTGTGGGATGGATCAACTACAATTAGGTTTAGCTGTAGGTGGTATAAAACCCCAAGTAACAACAGCTTAAATTAGCTAAAAGTACATTTTTTTCTTGTCTAAACCAAAGCAGTCCTGGACCAATATTACTGTCCATGAGGACAAGGATCCAGGCTCACTCTTTTTGCTCCATCATTGTCCACTTTATGGTCCAAGATGGCTGCTGGATCTCCAATCATTATTTAAATTTCAGTCAACAGGAAGAGATCGGCCAGAAAAAGGGACACAGATTACAGGTTAGCATTTTTCCTGGAACCTGTCTATATCCTCTTTCTAATCTTTTTTATTAACATAGATTTCAGACACTGTAATGAATAGATATCTGGTCCATGGACCCTACACACAAACACACACAACTACAGTCTAGGTCCTGGTCCCCAGAGATGGCAGAGTGGGCAAGCATCATCTCTTGCTGAGAGTGCTGCCTTAGCCAAACTCCCTTTCTGTGGTGCTAGACGTCTCATACACAGAGCCTGCCAGCAGCTTCTCCAGAGCCTGTATTAAGATTAGCATTTTCTGTTTCTCTCACTCTCTTTCTTTTTTTCTACTGTAAAATAGACCCGCTTGCATCTCAAAATTGATTTGGGGTCATTAAAGAGACAATTTAAATATTCTTTTTTTGAAACTATTACCTTATCTTTCTAATATTAATATTAATCTTTTTAATATTACTATCAGAATGTTCTTAAAATATAACCTTTATCATCTACAAACCAGGAGAGGAATCAAGATATTTAGAACACAAGTCATTGATACTGAGCTAAGCTTTCAGACTCAGGCTTGCCATAGAAAACCTAACTGCTCTGGTTCCCCATCTCCTTCTTGAATCTGCCAGCCTGGAGGTGGGTGGGGGGCCCAGCACTTTCTATCCCTCTATATCACTCTTCAATAAAAAATAAGTATCCCAACTGTGTAGTTGGGCCTGCAGACACTCCAACATGGAGTGTGTCTTCAGCGGGTGAGCACTGTCTGCAGTGTGCTACAATGATTAGGAGGGCAGGCTTTACGGCCAGACAGCCTGGACTCCGAGCTCACTCTACCCTTACGGGGCATGTGACCTGGGATGAATTACTCTCTGCCTCGGGTGAGTAAGATTCAACGTATGTGTCATATCCCCCATCTCACAGGTAGTTGCTGAGGGGAAATGATTCCATAGGTGTAAAATGCTTAGCAATGGGTACCCAATGTGCTTAGTAAATGTTAGCCATTATCATCAGTTTATACGTTAGAGGATGCCTCTGTATGAATAAGTGAGGTAGACAATATTTTTGCCCTTTTAAGGATAATTAAAAGAAATCACTTAACAAATATTTATTGATAAATTACTATGGTTTATCTCAGTTAAGCACTGTCACCTATAGTGGTAAAAGGGAGAGAGAAGGAGGGAGGGAGGAAGGGAAAGAGAAAGACAGGGAGGAAGAGAGACAGGTGGACAAGCAGAGCATGTGGCAGATAGCCTCTGAGCATGTACTTGGAGACCCAAGGCTGCCACTGAGAACAAGGAGACAAGCCACTCCCTGAATTTTTATGTATTTCCGATCCCCCAGGGAGGCTATTCTCTGCAGCTAAGGGCTGTGTGTGCATCTAGGCAAGGAGCAAGTGCTAATCTACACAGACTAGTTAACAGCCATTAAAAGCACTTAAAAATCTAATAAATCAGGGAGGATGTCCTAACCATTCACACCAGAACGTGAATTCTGTGTGAGGCGCTCCTTGTGTGGAAGCGCACATCAGCAGCAGCATGGCAGCAAGGCTTCCCTCCTGATAACAAACAACACAGACACTTTCTATCCAATCCTGGTGCTAGGAACTGTGGCATCACTGGACATGAAATGATTAATGAAATCTGGCACTGGCCCCAGAAGCCTATGGTACGGAAGGTAAAGCTGTCTGGGAGTTACCACAACATAGTGTGATGACAACTATGTGAGGGAAATAAACTAAGTTTCATGGGAGAGTGTGATTAATGGCCTGTTTTCTGCTTGAAATGGGACCTTTTAAACAACAAATATTGTTCAACAGCGAAGGGAATTCACCAAACAAAACAGCAATGATGGCACAAAACAAATGAACACAACTGACTAAGAAGGAACGTGCTTTCTAAAACACCCTTGTGCACCCTGGGGAAAATGGCAGGCTGAAGGAAGCACTGTAGAATACATGCCCTTTCCCCCAGCCTGGCTCCAAACACATAGTGGATAAAATATAACCATATTAAAAAACGTTCTAAGCTGAGTTCAAAATAAAGATTTAAATATCTTCAAGCACCAGGAAATAAAAGGAGAAATTAAAAGCTACAGAGTTAGATCTTAGAGATGATGCCATGGCTGCCTAAGGAAGGGGGTTAGGGGTATCAGCGGAGATCTAGGAATTCTGAGGGGATAAGATATATGACCTTGCGCCCAGACCAAGGAAGGGCTATTTGCTTTGAGAAGAGGAAACTAGAAAAAAACACTATAATTAGGCCTATTAGGTGGGAAGGAAGTATATCTCTGCCCATAGCATTGGAAGGACAGTACTAAGAATCATATGCCTGTGCCATGTGCAAGTTAGGGACCCCAAATACACTCTTCCTTGCATGGTGCCACAGGGCCAACTCTGGAGAAATGGTCCTAAGCAAGTAAAACCCACTAGACACGTGGTAGAACCAAGCAAACAACACTCTGTAGGGATGCTTCCATATTCCAGGGATCAGAGACACCCATAGGAAAGAAAATAATCCCCACTGAAGATGAGCTCACAATCGAAAATGAAAAGTCATGATATGAAACTATCCCCCATGACGGAGACCCAATAGATGCAACAAAAGAATATCTAAGAGAATCTTTTAAAGAACGAGAAAACAATACAAAAAAGTTATACATGATGACTTCACATAGCTGAATAAGAAACATATTCAGTATGACCCAATGTAGCAAAGCCTTTTCCCAAAGATCACTTCCCCACTGGTGTTTGAATTTCAACTTTTAGTAAATCATTCCTTTATGTGAAACACTTTTTTCTTTCAACTGTCATTTTAAAACATGCAAATACTCCTGGGAGAATTAGTACAAGTTAGCCTGTCTCAAATTTCAATGTTTATTGGAATCATCTGTGGAGCTCTTTCAAAATGAGTCTTACCCGATGAAATTCTGGCTTAAGTAGATTTAGAGTGGAACTCAGGAATCTGTGTATTAACTAGTGTCCCAAGTGATTTCCCGAGTGGCTCCAGAGGGGAGTACAGTGAGGATGGGTTTGAATTGCTGGCCAAGTGTTCTATTGTAGAAACTGTTTAAGGGGCTAAGAATCAGCTCGGTTGGGAAACTTTAGTTAAGAACTCTATATTTCAGATTAGAATAAATTTTTTCATATAGAACTATATGTAGACCATAGATATTCTTCTACACACACACCTTTTAAGTCATATTGACTTTATCTTTTATTTAAGATTAGATTTTAGCATACTGCTATGGCTATTAGTAGTAGAGGTGAAAAGAAAGGAGGAAGAGAGAAAGGGACAGTTGCCAAGTGAAAAGTTAAGAGTCAAGTAATAACAAAGAGAAGTTATTATCTTTATTATATCTGCCTCAAATACAGCTTGAGTGTCAGAGACACTTAATATTTGCCAAATATCCATGTGCTCTTTGACGTTTCCAAACCTCCTTGTAATGGGTGTGGTCATGTGGCTAGTTCTGGCAGTGAGCAGAAGTAACATATGTCACTTATAGAACTAACCCTTAACAGCTGTGTGCAACTCCCTGGCACTCCTTTCCTCTCCCCTAAGCGTGGAGTTCAATTGCCCAGGAAGGTCACTTGACCTCAATTGGGCTTGCACGAGCCATGAATAAACCCTTGTGGTGTTAAGTCACTGAAACTTGGTGGTGGGGGGGGTTGTTACCACAGCCTTGCTTAGTCTAATATGCTAGCCTATGAGAAAGGGCAATAGGTAAAATCTTGTTCAAGAAAATGGCCTCCCATGCCCAACCTAGCGGTTACAGATAACAGGTCTTGTCTTGCACCCTCTTTAGCTATTTATTTTCTATCACTGGCCCCAACATCTTTAAGTTGCTAAAGATGAATAGAAATCCCAATAAACTCCAGGATACTATTTACTCATTTTCTTTTCCTACTACCTAACCCTTTAGGCAGAGTTCCACAAGGCTATGATAGGTGAGTGTGTGTTAAGATGTTATTTTTAGGAAGCAAAAGATCCTGAGATTTCTAGTCCATGTCTGGGAAGAATAATACAGGCACTTAGTGGCAATGTGCACAGTTTACTGACCTCTTTAGAGTTAGTTTCTTTCTGGCGTAAAGAGAATAGCAGAACCAAGCAGATGTTCTGGCCACTCTGCAGCTGCTTGATTTACAATGTGACACCAAATTTATGAAATCAGCTGGGGGACCCCATGACATCCTAAAGTTTCAGGAAGGGAAATTCACGGATTTGAGTCAACCCAGGATCCATGTTGTCAAGTGCTCCGCAATGGGAAGTTGCTGTGAGGTCCCCAAAGGACAGCCATGGAAGCTAGGGGTGGACAAAGTGAGAACAGAGAGCAACATACTCCCTTCCTTGACAGGACCAAAGGGAGGGTCAGGAGGAGGAGGAAGCATGGAGAGGATTCCCAAGAAGGAAGGAAAGAAACCCCATTTTTCAAACTGATAGCTTCCCCTAACTTTGCTTCCCAACTCCCACCACAGCGTGGGGGGGGGGGGGAATTGAGGAATTGTTTCCACAGCAGTGAGGGGGGCAGGCAGAGGCTTGCACCACTCCTTCCGCATGCTTCCTGCTCTTATTGTGCTCACAACAAAAAATGGGGTCTCTGTGCACTGGAAAGAGGTCTGGTTTGGAGACTAGTGAGCTAAAGAGAACCAAATAAAGTTTGACAACAGCAGGGTTGAGAAGCCTGTCCTGAGGTAACACACTTCGTAATTTGTAATGAAGTTTCAGTGCTTGAACTTGAAAAGACACAATCTCAACAAAGTATTGTTTTCTGCTTCTAAGTGGAGTGCATGATAATTGCATTTTAAAAGATCTCCTTGACAAGGGGAAGCGGGGTGGGGGGGGCACAAGGGGTGAAGGGTTACATCCACAAGGTGACGGACAAACAAAAATGTACAACTAAAACCCCACAGTGTTATAAACAAAGACATCAATAAAAAGAAAAATTTATTAAAAAAATAAATTAAAAAAAAAATAAAAGATCTCCTTGAACTTCTCTCTTGCTTTTAAAAAATTTACAAAATCATTGGCCATGAAGTTTGCCAGCCATTCTTATGATAAAAAAGAACATAAAAACAAAACTCGTGTCCCCTAGGCATTGGAACATTTGTTGAATAAATGAATGGATGAATGGTCAAGAGGAGAAGTTAACTGGGGGAACAATGGGAAATGCAGTTTTAGATATGTGGGGTTTGAGATGCTAACTGAAACACCCTATACTAGACTGACAGATTTGACTACTTGAAAATTTTAAATTCTGTATGACAAAGGACACCACAAATAAAATTGAAAGACAAGCAACACATTGGAGAAAAGTATACACAATGTACTAAATAAAGATATTATCCAAAATATATAGATTTCCTAAAACTCTATAAGAGGCTCATATCTCAATAGTGAAATGAGCAAAGGCTGTTAACAGGCAATAAGCAGAAGAAGAATCACAAGTGTCACTAAACAGATGGTGAAATGCCAATAAAAAGGTAGAAAATGTTAATAATAAAGGAAATTCATATGAACAATGAGATGTCAATTTTTTGCACATCAGCTTGGCAAAAAATAAAAATGTTGATGATTTCAAATGTTGCAGATGCTATAAACAAACAGGCACTGTCATTCAGTGTGAAAGAAATATATACTCTAAAGCCTTTTGTGTGTAGGGAAAGCAATTTGGCAAGAGTTATCACGATTTTAAATGTGCCTAAACTTTCCGCAATTTCATTACTACCAACCTATCCATGAGAAAAATACCGTGTGCCCAAAGAGCATGAACTAAGATGTTCTTGGCCTCTGTGTTTGTAACAGTCGAAAAGTAGAAACAATCTAAATATCCATCAATAGGGGAGTGATTACATATATTGTGGTACATCCACATAAAGAAATTTTATATGGCTATTTTAAAAAAATGTAGTAGATTTTTATATGCTGATATGAGAAGATCTCCAAATCAAAAAGCAAGTCAATTGGTAAAATGTAGAACATGTGAGCCCATTAAATTACATGGAAAATGGACTGGAAACATATCCACCAAACTGTTAACATTAGTTTCCTTTGGGATGAATGATGGTTATGAGAAAGGTAGAGGGGTTACTTTTACATTTTATTTCAGCCATTTCCATATATTCTTTACTACAAAGAATTTTAGGAGACAGGAAATTGAGGGAGGATAATGCAAGAGATTTTGTTGCTTAGAGAAGCAAAACAGTGCAGTACAGTAGTGCCTCCTTATCTGAGGTTTCACTTTTGAGGTTTCAGTTACCTGCAGTCAAGTGTGGTCCAAAAATATTAAATGGAAAATTCCAGAAATAAACAATTCGTAAGTTTTAAATTGCATGCTGTTCTGAGTAGTGTGATGAAATCTCACACTGTCCTGCTCCATCCCTCCAGGGACATGAATCATCCCTTTGTCCAGCGCATCCACACTGTATATGCTACTCATGGTACCCATCCATTCGTCATCCCATAGCCTTCTGGGTTATCAGATCAACTGTTATGGTATCACAGTGTTTGTGTCCAAGTAACCCTTATTTTACTTAATAATGGCCCCCAAAGAGCAAAAGTAGTGATGCCAGCAATTTGGATATGCCAAAGAGAAGACATACAGTGAAAAGGTGAAAGTTCTTGACTTAATAAGGAAAGAAAAAAATTGTATGCTGAGATTGCTAACTTTTATTACAGTATATTGTTATAATTGTTCTATTTTATTATTATTGTTGTTCATCTCTTACTGCACCTAATTTATAAATTAAACTTTATCATGGGCAAGTATGTATAGAAAAAAACATAGTACATATAGGGTTCAGTACTATGTGATTTCAGGCATCCACTGGTAGTCTTGGAAAGAATATCCCACAGATAAGGGGGGACTACTGTAGTTAAGATCATGGGCTCTAGAGAAATACTACCTGGTTTTAAATCCTGTCTACCCTGCTCTACTGAATGCTGTGAGACGTTTAGGCAAGGTTCTTAATCCCTTGGACCTCTCTCTGTATCCTCATCTTTAAAGTGGGATTGGTAGATTCCACATGAAAATGATATACAGTATTTGTCTTTTTCTGATATATCACAAAGACTCTATGATATCACTTGTATGTCGAATCTAAAAAATCCTAACTCGTAAAAACAGAGAGTAGAATGGTGGTTCACAGGGGCTGGGGTTGGGGGGTGGGGGAATTGGGGAGATGTTATTTAAGGGTACAAACTTGCTGCTAGTAGAGAAATAAGCCCTAGAGATCTAATGCACAGCAGAGTGATTATAGACAACAATACTGTATTATAAACTTCACCGTTGCTCAGAAGCTAGATCTTAATTTTTCTCACCACAAAAAGGAATGATCATTATGTGATATGTTAGAAGTGTTAGCTTACACTATGGTGGAAATCATATTGAAATACATAAATGTATCAAATCAGCATGTTGTACACCTTAAAATTGCATGAAGTTATGTGTCAATTATCTCAATAAAAATAAATTTAATAAATAAATAAAGTGGGATTGGTAGTGTTCCATATGTATTAGTGTTATTATTAAAATAATAAGTGCTATTATTCATATAATATAAACATTATTGATATTAATCATTAATATTACTATAATTGATATTAATTGGTATTATTATTAATAATAATAATCTTGAGCAGTAGCAGTTTAAGTTATATTTCCTTCTATCAGGGTCCAATCACAACAAGTGGCAATAAAAATATTTACATAATAGAATATAAATTTTGATTATTGCTAATATTTAGAATGAACATACAGATGATGCATGGAATAACTAATCACACTTGCAGAATGGAAAACAAATGTTATTAACATTGACACTATAAAAGTAATGGTTGTTAAAGTTATAAAAATAACCAAAAAAAGAATTAAAAAGAATAACTAATTTGAAAAACGGAAAGAGAGGAAGAGTTCACTTACATTTGTCAACTTAGATTGATTTAGCTAAAGTATTTTATAATGGAGAGTCACTGGATCCTATCTGAAGTTGACAAGAAACAGAAGTGTATGCATTATGGAACACATCAAAATCACTAAAAAAGAAATGATTCAAAGAATTTTCTTCAAGGAACAGGATCAGGGAGATTTTTATTTTGTAATTGCTTTCTTCCTTATTTTGCAATTGATATCTTCCTACACAATTTGAATTTTATAATATGTTGCATTATTTTTGTGATTCTCAAAAAATAAGAGGTTCTTGCCATAGTCGAGGCATGGTGTGTGTGGCGTGTGTGTTGACTGTATACCAATTCAATAGATGGAGACTTTTACCCAAAAACCTGATGGCAGTTGTTGTCACTGGGGAAGGAAAGTGGGCGACCGAGGGACAGGAGTAAGATGAACACTTTCACTGAATTCGTATAAAAGGAATAAAATCTTTTAATTTTTCTGTAATGTGCATGTATTACCTACCAAGCCAAAACAATATTTCATAAAACCTCTGCCTTTCCACTGCATGACCCTGCTTATAAGGGCAGAACTCTAAACTTCCAAATGAAAGTGTTACCAGAGCTTCACCACTTTCTCAAGTTCCTGTGCCCAGACTCACTTTTCCTCCTGCATCAACCCCACTTGAATCCTCACCCATGGCCATTCTGAAGCTCCAGAAAGAGCAGGTGCACCACCTTACAGAGGACTACAAATTACCATTTGGACTGTCCAGTTTTGCAAAACGTTACCAAACAATAAAAATAATTCACCTCCTTCCACATTTTGGTCAATAAACTGTGGGTAGGGAATAACACAAAGCAATGTATGTGACTGGTGACAAGGTGAGAAAGCAGAATCTCGTGGGCTGCTGGCTGAACCAGGATGGGGGGCAGAGTTGCCTGAAAAACTGTCCATCATTGTCAGATATGCATCTGCAAATGTGAAGACTGTGGTCACATGCAAGCTAGCACATCAAATAAGTAGTACAATTTCAAAGTAATGATAACTGTGAACAGTATTTCAAGATATTTGCAAAACCATAATAATATATGAAAATACCATTGATTTCTTTTACTGGCAAAGTCCCAGAGTCACAGATACTGCTAATATTAATGGGATTTGTTGCCTGCATTCATAGTTGAAGGAAATGCTATAAATTTAATAAAATTTATAATAGGCTCCCATCCAAGATCATGGACAAGCTGAATTTTATCTTAGGACACAGGGTGAAGACCTTGGTCTAGACTCAAGTGTACCCAGAATTATGAATCCTGTTTAAGATTGACTGGCTGGTCTGCAGCCAGACTTGAAGCCTTAGACACATTTTGAAAACCATTGCATACAGAAGCCACGTGTCAGACTAAAGAGGATTTAATATTGACTCAAAGTCAAATGTATTAAAATTCAAAAGAAGAAATCTAGACTTTTAAATGGATTACCTGGGATGTGTACCATACTTTAGAGTTTTGAGCAACTAAAATTGTTTTCATTCACTTTGTTTCCCCAGGCTGGTCAAAGATGACTACAGAAATCACAAGTTAGAGAGATTTTGAGCTTTTGATGAACCTTTACTCTTTGAGCTGAATGGCCCGCTTTATGCAATGTTCACAAGGATGTCGATTAATGTGCCAGTCTGTATCAGTTTTAAAACATGGCCTCAAGTTTTTTGACATTCCTCCCATCAAGAGGTGGGGGTCTAGGTCCCCTCCCCTTGAATCAAGGTTGGCTTGAAAACTTGGTTGTTTTGACTAATAATGTAGAAGTGATGCTATGTGACTTCCAAAGCTAAGTCATAAAAGGTTATGGAGTTTCTGCCTTGTTTGCTAGAATACTTGCTTTTTGAGTCCTGGCCACCATCTAAGACGTCTGACTATCTCGAGGCTGCCATGCTGTGAGGAAGCCCAAACCACGAGGGGAGTCCATGTGTCACGCCCCAATTGACAGTCCCAAATAGCCCAGGCTTCACATATGTGAGTGAAGGAAACTTCAGATGATTCCATCCTCCAGCCATTTGAGTTTGTCTCATCTGAGTCCCCAGTCATGGAGGAGAAGAGCCAATCCATCCCTTCTATGCTTGCCCAAATCCCTGACCCACAGAATCTATGAGCATAATAAAATGATTGGGTGTTTTCATGCCCTGAGGTTTTGAAGTAGTCTGTTACACAACCAAAGATAACAAAAAATAAAGTCCAGTATCTAACCAGAGGAAAGCTGGTAGAAAAGCTGAAGTGGTTCACATGCAGAGGTAGCAGCCAGTCACTAGGATAAACTCACCAAAGCATCTCTATTCAGGACCCTTCATATTCATTAAATTTTTGTTCCAGAGCAATGCATTAATCACTGGCCAATTGCCACAAGCACTTATTAAGTAATGTGAATGAGACGAGCCAAGTGTAATAAAAATCTCATAATACACTCTTTATTGTGAGAAAAAAAAATAACAGAGAAAAGGTGATTGTAGCAGAGATTATAGACCAACTGTCTGCTAAAATCCATGCTTTCGTTTCCATGATGTAGTTGTTGCTGGAAAGTGGCTACATGGAATACTTTTTCTAGCTCCCTTGAAGCTAAGTGGGGTCATTAACTGGTTCTTGCCAATGGAACAGGAGCAGAAATTATGTATGTTACTTCTGAGCCAAGGCAATTAGAAAGCATACCCTTCTCTACCTCTTTTCCCAATCCACCAGCTGCATACATAGGACTCCATGGCTCAGATGGCTGAGCTTTGAGATGGGAGGAGCCTGAGTCCCTGAATGATTTTGTGGAGGAAGGCTATAGGCACCCAGAGACACCTGCATTGTATTGTTTCATGGATAGCTGATATACTTCTATATATTAGATATTGAGTCACTGGGATGTCCGGGGTTATTTGTTATAGCATCTAACATTACCTTAATTGATACAGCAGAAATAAATACCAATTCACATTTGACGTCCAGGTCAAGTGAATAATAAGCAGTGGTAAAGACTACAGAGAATCTGAAATCATCAGTCCCAACTTAACTCTACCCGATTTTTGTCATGTGGAAATGTAGAACCAGTTGCTGAATGTTACTATTTATTTGAGAGAAGCTAGGAATCCATATTTTTACACACAGTCTTCTCATTTTTTGTGTGTGTGAGGAAGATTAGCCCTGAGCTAACATCTGTTGCCAATCCTCCTCTTTTTGCTGAGGAAGGTTGGCCCTGGGCTAACATCCATGCCCATCTTCCTTTACCTTATATGTTGGACGCCTCCCACCACATGGCGATAAGTGGTGCCTAGGTCCGTGCCCAGGATCTGAACCTGCAAACCCCAGGCCACCAAAGTGGAGCATGCGAACTTAACCACTACGCCACTGGGCCAGACCTCAGTCTTCTCATTTTTAATGGGTAAATCCATTTAAACACATCTCTGTGAAGCCAAACAAAACATGGCTTCAAGCCTATTTTGCCATATTGCGCCTTCGGGGCTCTATGATTGGTGGGATCCCTTTGTAATTTTGGTATTATATGGAAGGGCTAACCTCTATTAAAAATTAACCATGTCAGGGCTGGCCAGGTGGCATAGTGGTTAAGTGCTCATGGTCCATTTCGGTGGCCCAGGGTTTGCAGGTTCAGATCCAGGGCATGGACCTCCATACTGTTGTCAAGCCATGTTGTGGCAGCATGCCATATAAAGTAGAGGAAGATGGGCACGGATGTTAGCCCAGAGCCGGTCTTCCTCAGCAAAAAGAGGAGGATTGGCAATGGATGTTAGCTCAGGGGTAGTCTTCCTCACAAAAAAGTAAAAATAAATAAATAAATAAAAATTAACCAGGTCATATCAGACATTTATCCCACCTGCACATATTCATCAGAGTTAAAATCTCTGAACAGCTCCTCTCCTCTTCAAAAGACTTCCATTTCAACAGAATAAAGTTTGTCTGTTTTTTGTTTTTTGTTTTGTTTGGTTTGGTGAGGGAGATTGTCCCTGAGCTAACATCTGTGCCAGTCTTCCTCTATTTTGTATGTGGGACACTGCTACAGCATGGCTTGATGAGCAGTGTGTAGGTCTGTGCCAGGGATCTGAACCCACAAACCCTGGGCTGCTGCCGAAGTGGAGCTTGCAAACTTAACCACTATGCCACCAGGCCAGCCCCTAAAGTTCATCTTTTTAGCTCAGCATTCAAGACCCTCCACAATCTGGCCCTAAGCTAATCTCCTGCAGTATCTTTTTCCAGCTGCATCTGACCCTTTGCCCTCCCATGTACCTTCCAACTCTGGGCTTTGCTCATGCTGCTCCATAGAACATGTCCACCTCATTGTGCAAGATTAAGCTGATGGACAATGTGGGGAAGGATCAAGAAACCAAACAGGTCTGCCTTCAGAATCTGTGACACTTGCTGTGTGGCCTTAGCCAAGTCACCTAAACCTCTTTAAGCCACCCACCATAGAGGCTGAAAACTCCAGGGACTCCCAGCCATCTATTCAGCTAGTTAGGGATCAGCAAACTCTTTGTGTAAAGGGCTAGATGCAAACATTCTCAGCTTTGCAGGACATTCAGTCTCCATGCAGTGGTCTCGGCCACTGTGCAGTGAAAGCAGTCCCAGTCAATACACAAACAATTGGGCATGGCTGTATTCCAACAACACTTAATTTATGGACATTGAAATTTGAATTGCATTTAACTGACATATCACGAAATATTCTTTTTTCAACTATTTGAAAATGTAAAAGCCATTCTTAGCTTGTGGGCTGAACAAAAACAGGTGGCTGGCCAGATTTGACCCACGGGCGCAGTAGTCTGCCAATCCCTGAACTAGTTCATGGCGAAGTGACCCAGTCCTGGCCAATGGCGCCTGTGAGAAAGTTTTCTGAGTGGCTTCCTATAAAACTGTCCTCTCTGTTTAAAGAGACATTGGGAAGAAATACCCCTCTTCTTGGGCTAGACATTGTCTGATCTCCAACTAATGCCATCTTGGGCCATGAGACGCAAGCCTGATGACTTCGCCTGATGTTGAAAGGAGTGACAAACAGAAAGATCCTGGATCCTTGTCTATGTCATTAAGCTGCCAAAGCAACCCTGAAACCATCTGACTCTAGACTTTATTTCGTAAGAAAATGAATTTTCCTCATTGTGTAGCTGGGTGTTTCCCCACGTAGGGGGAGCAGTGGGGCCAGTTGGTCCTGGGTGCAGGCAGTAAGGGAATACATGGTCTGCAGAGAATTTAAAAATGGTCATAAACCCAACTAAAAGTCCATTTGCTTTTTATCATCACTATGCACCAGCAATTCTAAACCATGCCAGTGATAAAATATTCACTGCCCCCATCACTCCCCAACCTTGGTACCCAACTAATATTTTGTAACTGGTAGCCAAGTGCTTCCTAAGTGATATCACACCCTAGTACCCAGCATGGTGTCTTGACTTTATAAACATTTTGCTGAAATGTTGAAGATCCACATGTGCACACAAGGACAGATATGACCCCCTGAAGTAGTGAGTCATGTTATAATTGCATTCTACTGGCTTAAGACAATGAATAGTTTTCTTAGGTTTCTACCACTTGACATTTCTTAAACCCACAGAGGAATCATGAGGCTTCCACACTATTGTGACCTCACATAGCTTTACAATCGCTCCTCAAGGCCTGTCTGTGTTTACTAGGAGAGTCCTGGAAAAGGGTGAGTTTGCTTGAAGTAAAAATGAGAAGAATCAAAATAAACTTAAAACTACTTACTTGAATTTACCCAAGAAATGCACAATGTCCCCATATCAGAAAATTAGCCCAACCTAGAAAAATGTAGCCAGAGCCCCCAGGATTCAGAACCACATGAAGTGGTGGTGCACAGGCTGCTGGAGGTGGACACAGCTCCTACACAGCGTGCCTCTCTCCCGCTGGCTGGGCTCTGGGACCCCAAACCATTTAATCAGGACTGTGATTTAGCATGTCCTAGAGCTGTTCTCTATCAAAATTGGTGCACAACACATTGCTTGATTTAAACATCAACCTGTAATTTTCAGAAAAGTTCTTTCTCAGTTGCATTTTCACTGTGTTATAAAATCACACACATGTGCACTCATGCACACACACTCATACATATGCACATACATAAACACCAAAACACATATGTTGACAAATAAACAGGTGTGTATAGACTTGCACACAAATGCATATATGTATGCAAACACAGCACACATAAACATATGCACATAGGGTAAGACATTTGCGTACATAAGCAATGCACATGCACACATATACACATACATGAACACAAAGACACACACACCCATACTCACATCCCTCGGCACCGGATGTTAGATTTTTGTGGTTTAACTTAACATGGCAGAGTTATAGAGGCTCAAAGCTCAGACCGAACTGGTTTGAAACCTGACTCCAACTCTTTCTAACTGTGTGATCTTGAACAAGTTATTTAACTCCTCTGAGCCTTAGTTCTCTAATATAAAATGAGAATAACAAAAGTCCATCTCCGACAGAATTGTTATATGGATTAAATCAGATGATTTTTTATAAATATTTGGCACAATCCCTGTCACTAAAGTCCCGTGTATATATCATCATCATCATCATCATTTTTTATTCTCAATCAGTCACATCTGGCAGTGACATTTAATAATCAGGATCCAGACTTGAGACAGTGTGTGTGGTTTACCTGGTTCATAAGGTTAAGACAACCAAAGGGCTCTATGTGGCCCCACCTATCAGAGTAGATGAGAGCACATTAGCCCGCTGGTAGAAACCTGCTGCTGCCCCTAAACCCCTGCTCAGCCTGCCGTTCCTCCAGCCTGCTCAGATACATGTGCCAGCAGAGGCACTGCTCTGGTTGGGACTGGGGTCTGGGTGGCATGACTTCCATCCTCAGACACGTCTCTCTGCGCGTGGAGTCTGTAAATGTGCATTTCCAGGAATCAGAGCAGGAGATTCTCACTTTGGAAGGTGGGTGTTGCTTGACCTGAAAGTGTGGGTTAATGCTAAGCTTCAAGTCTTTGGGGCTTCAGCAGGGGTGGCCAGGTGGGAGGAGATCTAGGGGACCTCTCACTCTGAGGCTTGACATTCAAGAGGAAGGTGTAGACCCCAGCAGGGAAAGCATGTCCTGGACCGGAGCAGGGTCCACACCAGGGAAAGGAATCAAGGGGATGAGAGAGGAAACGGTGAAAGTCAAGATAGGAGTGATGATGGGAAAGAGAACAAGGACATTTTCTAGGCAACGTCTTAAAGCTGGCCTAGGACTAACTAGAACCATCCACCTTCGAATGAACATCCAGTCTCTCTCTCTGTCTCAATCTCTCTCTCCCCAAGAGCACATTCAAAAAGTTGCTATATTTTCCTATTACTTCATGAACTAAAATTAAAAATAGGTTAAAGAATGCTTTGTTATTAACCGAGCCAAAACATCTGCACGTCAGGCCGAGATCTCCAATAAACTGTCTGATGCTATCTTGCCTTGCGGGAGTGCTGTTCTGTCTAAAAGTGCAGGGACGTACACCAAAAACAATAAATAAATTAAACTAAACAAAATAAAATTCACTGAGACAAACTCCAGAACAAATCTACTCTTTCTGGCCTTGAGAAAGGCGATAAGGATTGTTGCCATTTTGAAATTGCCTTAATGCTTTCTATTTATCCAAGACTCGCTGGCTTTCCTGAAATTTAAAATCACTTTATATTTAACAAATATGGATAAAACATGGCTGAAACTCAACTGCAAAGTAGTTTTAAACAGAGATAACGGATCTAGGTCCTTGAGCCACAGCACAGCTTCAGCTGGACCCCCCCAGGAAAGAGACGGGGAAGTCTGAGTGAGGACCAGCTCATGAGAGAGGCTGGTTTTTGTGTCCAGGGAATGGTGGATGCCTCCAAACAAAGGCAACTTGGAGATTATCTTTATTGATAGTTTGACATTCTAAAAAAATAAGCAAACATGGAATTTGGGGGCCATCTATGCAAAACTTGGTTATGGATACATATTTATATTTTCTCCTATGGCTTTGCCCTTATAAGCTCAGTTTCATCTACCCCATCAACAAGATTTGTGTTTCCTCCTGGCATCCATCAAGGCCTTGGGTGGAAGCTGCACTGGCTTTTCTAAGAACTAGAAAAGCCTCCGTTCATCTGTCAGCAGTCATGAAAAACGTGCTCTCTATCTCAGCTGGGTGAAACTGACGTGACTAGTAGAGGCAAGGTCGTCTTACCCAGGCCGGGCAGAACTGGGCGAGCAGAACCCCTTCAAAATGTTTTGCTATTAGAGACTTAGCTAGGACTCAGAAGCCAGCTGGAAACCTTGCACTCTCCAAAGAGAACCAACTAAGGCTATCAGCAAAGTATAAAAGAGAGAATGTGGAGCTACGGACTCTAAAAGTAGAAGAATTAAAGATGTAGCTTTAGAAATTTAGTGGTAGTCTCGATATGATGTCAATGAGAATGACACTCAACCTCTGTGGTCTTCCTCCCCAAACTCATAACCCCAGGCTAACTCTGAGAAAAACATGAGACAAACCCAAATTGAGGGACATTCTACAAGATACCTGACCAGGACACCTCAGTGTTGCTAAGGTCATGAAAAACAAGGAAAGTCTGAGAAACCAACACAGGCCAGAGGACCCTAAGGGGACATGACAACTAGATGTGATGTGGTGTCCTGGATGGGATCCTAGAATTGAAAAAGGACATTGGGGAAAATAGTGAAATATGAATAAAGTGTAGATCCCAGTTAATATTAAAGTACCTACCAGTGCTGGTTCCTTAGTTGACAGATGCACCACAGTCATGTAAGATGTTAGCAACAGGGGAATCTGGGTGAGAAGGAGATGGAAACTCTTTGTACTATCTTTGCAGGTTTTCTATAAATCTAAAACTATTCTAAAATAAAAAGTTAATTTTTAAAAAGTTCAGTGGTAGTAACTGATAGATAAAATTTGGCAAAAAAAAAAAAAACTACCAAAATATCCCTATGTATTTGTGATCGTTTGCATAAGTGAATTATTAAAGTATGCTATGCACCTAATTTAGCACTAGGAAATGGTATAGGAAACTCATTTCTATAGACAGAGCCCAGTTGACTGAAAAGTGTGGGGTTTAGAAGTTAACTCCATTTCCTCGCCTGTGGGGTGCTTTGCTGTCTGGACTGCACAGTCACGGCCAGGCCATGTCACCCATCTTCTTGGTAGAGGCTCACCAAAGTCCTCGCATCGTGTCCACGAGAAACCAAGAACTCAGGCTTGATGTCATACACATGATTCACTCATTCTTTATCTCATCCACTCACTTATTCCTTTGCTTAATTTCATTCCTAGAACATTCAAAACCATGTACGTTGCCACTATATGCAGCACTATGCTAGACCCTGGTGCCTGCACTGACAGGACTATAATCAATTATAACAGAGTAGTTAAAACCACATGTTTTGAGCCTGGGTTCAAATCCTGGTTTTTACCACCTGGCAGCTTTGTGACCTTGGGCAAATTATATGAGTCTTTAAGAGTGTTTCCTCACTTGTAAATTGGGAATAATAGCAACAGGACTTTCCTAATGTGAGTTTTGTGAATTAGTATATGTGGTGTGTTGAGCACACACGTTGGCAGCTATCAGTATTCACTGACATTAAAAGCTCTGAGTGCTTGGATAGAAGAATGAATGGAATACAATGGGAGCAAATCATGTTTCTGCCACTTTGAGACTGGGTAGTCTTGGGACATAACCACACTGGGACTTAGTTTCCTTGTCCAAAAAGTAAGGAAAACATTTTTCACATTAGGTTTCGAACAGAATTAAGAGATGAGACATGTAACAAATTCACCAAAGTGCCTGGCAGGTGACAGACTCTCAGCCACTGGGAGCTGTTGCTCCTTAAATACAGGGGTGAGCATGGTGGTTATAGCTCAGGACAGGGTGTGAAGAGCTTGTCCTGTGCAAGGAAAGAAGTCTGGACGAGTACAATGAAGATGGCTACAGCAGGACACTACCTGAGGAGGCATTTTTCATTTCTCACAAGATGGAGATGAAATGTTTTATTGAAGAACACAAACCCACACAACTCAACATGAATCCACTTTTCCAGTCTGCCTGAAGTTACCCAAATCATTTTCCAAGCATTCTTGTTGCTTCAACTCCTTCACATGACAGTCAAGGCCCAGCACCAGCCGCCCCTAAATGATGTCCCCAACCAAGTTTTCCCCTGCGCCAACACTGCAGTCAAACCGGACAGTCTGCTCCATTTCTGTCTCTCCCATGTTTCCTCTGCACTTCGGGGACTCCCTGCCCTAATTTACAATCCCTTGTACAATCCACTTGTACATGTTCAAATGCTACCGAGCCTGTGAGGCTGGGTTTAACTACCACCTTTTAAAGGAAGTTTTTCCTGGTTCTTCCAAGTGAAATTAATTCTCCCTTGCTCTCCAATCTTTCAACTTGCTCTCTTTTCTCTGTTCTTCTCTTAAGGTACATCAACTTTCCCCCTAATCTTAGAGATATATTTTAACCCTGCACCAGATTAGAAGCTTCTTGTGGGCATACTTTGTTTCCAAAGAGCCAGCACAGCATTTTCCACACAGGCACGCCATTCATGAGTGTTTGTGGAATGTTCTGAACTAGAAAGATCATCTGTGACAGCTGGCACACACATAAACTGTAAAATCTGAAATGATCACTAAGCAAACTCCAACTATTTACACTATAGATAAAAGGATAATAAAGATGAATTTTGTGACAACTGTTCGGTTCCGCTGAACAGCTTTTCTGGCAGCAGGGCCTCACGAACAGAAGCCAGGCTGAGCTGTGGGGGTCACACAGCAGGACAACTCAAACGGAGAGTTTCGCCCGGCTCTCTGAACCCAGTCTGAGAACTCCCAGGTCTGGCACGAGCCACCCGCTCAAGTGGCCACTGCGGAGCATGAAGAAATCAAGCCTCGTATTAACCCAAACTTTGAGGCCAACTGTGACATGTTTCTATTGCCCTGCCTTGACTTTACCCAAGTAATGAGAATTGTTAAAACAACGTTAAGCCCTCAGTCTCCTTGTGACATCATAGGAAATATACATTTGGTCTCTGCCCTGGTTCCTGACACAAAGCTGCCAAAACCCTCATAATTTCCTGAGTAATACAGGTGCTAGGAGAATCTTTTGCTCCAAAATTTGGTCTTTGAGCTCAGGTTCTGACAGAGCTCCTAAATCCCTTGTAATTTCCTGGGTGACAGGAGCATCTTTTGTTCTAATGAGGTGACTCTTGGTGGGCTCTGGGCTGGCTTGGATGGGGACTGGTCGTTGGAAAGACCAAACGTTATTAGAAGCTTGGAACTTTCAGCCTCGTCCCTCCTGTCCTCCTGGGAGGGGAGAGGGGCTGGAGATTATGCTGATAATCAACCATGCTTACGTGATGAAGCCTCCACAAACTACTCTCTCCCTAAACTACAGGGTTCAGGCAGCTTTCAGATGAGTAAGCACGTGGAAGTGCTGGGAGGGTGGCACATCTGGAGGGTGGCACATCTGGAGATGGCATGAAAGCACCACGTCTCTTCCCTATACTGTGCCCTGTGTACTGCTTCATCTGTATCCTTTGTAACATCCTTTATAATAAATGTTCCCCTGAGTTTTGTGAGTAGTTCCTGCAAATTATCGAACCTGAGGAGCAAGTTGTGGGAACCTTCCATTTAGAACCAGTTGGGCAGAAGCACAAGTGACAACCCAGGACTTGCAATTGGCATCTGAAATGGGGGCAATCTTGTGGGACTGACTCCTTAAACTGTGGGTTCTGTGCTCATTCCAGGCAGTTAATGTCAGAATTGAGTTAAACTGTAGGACACCCAGTCCTAAAGAAGTGGAGAATTGCTTGGTGTAGAAAAACCCAAACGTTTGGTGTCAGAAGTATTCTGAGAGTAGAAGAAAGTGTTTTTTCTTTTATTCCTCAAATCTACTAGCAAGTCTACCAACTCCTCCCATACTGAGGAAGACTTCCAATATGCCAGGAAGGAACTGAAGGAGGGAGGGAAGGAGGGAAGAGGGGAAGACAGAGTAAGGAGGGAGGACAGAGTTTAGCTAACAATGTGTACTTACAGCCACCACTTCTTGATTTCTCATCTGTTTTGTCCGTCATTTGATGGGCTGCAACTAACTGCTACAAGTTTTCACCTGGACTATAAAGGTATGCTTAATATATCTAACTAAAACTGACATTTTTAAAGTAAGGAAACTGACATTCTCTGGTTATCAAGTTAAACACTCAGTTCAAACATTTCCAAAAGGCCTCGTTAGAGCACTGTCAGACCCTTATTTGAGCCCTGGTGTGGCTTTATAAGAATACTTCTTTCTTAGAGCTAACTCAGGTGAAGACGTAGAGAGCTGCTCTTAGACGAAGCCCACAGTGTGAACAGTTGGGGAACAGGGGTTCACAAAGGCTTTAGAATTTTTTTTTGTTATTGAAAAAACAGAGTTTTCAGTCTCTCAACACTTTGTCTAGTTTGACATAATATTCGACATAATATCCTTTTTTTCCTAAAAGGAAACAATTTAAACAATGTGTTATTGTAATTAAATAAAGGACTCAGCAATACAAACACCAAAATTCTTACTTGAAAGTAAATCTTTTCTGGCTTCCAGGACTGCCAGGGAATTTTTAAAAGAACTGTGGCAGCTTAGAGCTAAGAGTTTTCACAGAGCCAGAGTGAGACAATTAAGCAGGAATTTGTCACCCGACCATGCTGTGAGGAGCCTGAGGTGGACGAAACTCACTCTCCTCATCCTCATACATTCTAACTACACGTGTAGATTAGGTAGTGACATTTCTAGAAAACTCAGAAGTCTCGGCAATTCTTCATTCACGGCGAGTCCACAGCACAGAGTATTATTTACTAAAGATATCTAACACATTGTTCTGTAAATCCCAGCATGCAGTAAATGCCACATGAAAAATTTTCTGGGTGCGTCAGTTGTGTTAGTTTATCACCAGCGACGCTTCATCCCAGCCACTGACAACCAAAATGATCAGTTGAGGGTTATTCTCCTGGAAAAATGTGAAGTTTTAAATGGAAACACAGGACAGGATGAGGATGCTTAGAGATAATTGAAAAACAATGAAGACCATCTCAACAGCAAAGGACTGAATAACTGCCTGGGAGAAGGCCAGATAAATTACCCTCCAGTGCACCAGGAAATGCCTGATTATTTTCTGGATTATGGCAACACTGCCCCCGTGAATATGGGGTCATTTGCTATATGCTCAACCAAGGGCAAAGAATCCACACTTGTGTCTGGTTCCAATTATGTGTAAGAATCTAATGGGTCAGCACAGACAAGGCCACCACCCAAACACTGTCAATGGTGAGGCAGACAGAGACTTGGAGAGAGAGAAGGGTGCTAAGACCATAAAGGACTAGGCTGAAAAACAAACCTGGTCCCCTTGCCTCCTTTTGATAACCACCTGGATGGCTGGGCGTTCTCTTCTAAATAAGTCCATGTCATTTCCCGCCCCAATACATGGCACCACCACCACGTTATTTCAACTCAATACTAGAGATTTAGGAATTGATGAAAGTCCACTGGTAGGGCCGAGGACAAGTGTCCTCCATCATCACTCCTCACTAATCAGGGAAGGTCCCATGTCCTGGTAGCCCCAGAGGGCCAGGGAGGGTATGGAAGTGCAGTGCCTCTTACTTGTGACATAAAAAGTCATATCCCAGAAAGACTGTTCAAGGTAATGGGCAAGAAAGCCAGTCAAGCAAAGTTATCAGTCAACAGCAGGGTGCAGACCCCAAAGGAGGGGGTTAAACAACCAGTTCAGAGAAGAGAGAAGTGGGCAGACCAACAGGGACTGAATAAAATCTGAATGCTGATTACAAAAACATGGGTTTTAATGGGTGAAGCAGGCTCAGTTAAAATAGCTATGTAGGGACAAAGATCCCCATATACTCAGCCTACCACACCAATAATCAGTAACATTTATTAAGTACTTATGATGTGCCAGACACTTTTCTAAGAGCTTTATGTATATTATTTCATTTAATCCTCAAAACACAGCTCCCCGAAGTAGGTACAACACACAGAGAGGTTGAGTAGTTTGCTAAGGTCACCCTGCTAGCAAGTGGAAGAGCTGAGGTTCAAACCCAGAAAGTTTGGCTCCATAGTCTGTGGGCTTAATCAACAAACTGGTGGGCTCTTCAGGGACTACTGCCCAGCAAGTGTCTGTATCTTCTCATAACTCACAAGATATTCTGAGGCTCAGACAGCACTCCTGCTCTGTGGCAGGATTACATTAGAGGTGGGGTAGCCTCTGATTGAGGGTGAAACTCACCATCTCCCCTGCATTTTAGACCCCAGAGCCCAAGAGACAATCTATGCCCAGGAGCAGGATTGCCAGGAAGTTTCCCTCCTAGAAGAATAGGAAGACGCCACCATGGGTGGAAAGAGCCCCATGTTCCCTCTTGGATTCTGCAGACCAGGATGTAATCTCCTCATATTTACAGTGTTCAGTAAAACCGAATTTTAGAGTCGGTGTTAACTAGTAATCTTTCAGAAAAAAGACAAATGGAAGAGTTATTTAGGGCATTAACTAAAAGATAAGTGGAAAAGTTGAGCATGAAAGTACAGACATCTCATCAAATAGTTAATTAGAAATGTATTTTAAACACTGTAAATATTCACACTTTGAACATCCCAAATATTTGCATAACTCTATCCAAGAGGAGTCTTTTAACAAGGGTCTTTCAAACTTTCAGAGGCTATTAAAAGACTTGGGTTTTGTTTTTCACGTGCTTGTTTTTGAGCAGAGCTCGGGAATTGTCTGGCAAACCCAAAGTGAGCCATGTTTTCTCTCCATGAATGTACCAGGATCTGCCCTCATATCTGATCTAAACTCCCCATCCGTGCCTGTTTAGCACACACAATGCCTCCTTTTCATCTGAATATGTACTGAGCCCTAATTGGGCACTGCATGAAGGGTCAAGGATACAGAGGGGCAACACACATGGCCTCCCTCCCCCACCCCGTGAAGCTTGCATTCTATGGGCAAGACAGACATCACACAAGTGGACACTTGCCAATTGTGGTTAGCAGCGTGGCAAGGTGCTCAGGAGCATGTGGTAGACAGTAACAGGAAAGAAGGGCCGCAGGGGCGTGGCCGAGCACAGTTTCTCGGAGGGTATGGTATCTCGAAGAAAACTGAGAATTGTATTTTTAAAAAAGGTAAACAAAATTGGCAAACCATTAACCGGATTAAGCAAGAAAAAAGAAAGAGGACTTAAATAAAGTCAGAAATAAAAAAGGAGACATTACAACTGATGTCACAAAAATACAAAGAATTTCAGAGACTAGTGTGAGTAAGTATATCCAACAAATTGGATACCCTAGAAGAAATGGATAAATTTCTAGAAACATACAATCTATCAAGACTGACTCAGGAAGAAATAAAAATCTGAACAGTTCAATAATGAGTAAAGATATTAACTCTAATCAAAAACCTCTCAACAAAGAAAAGCCCAGAACCAGATGGTTTCATTGGTGAATTCTACCAAACATTTAAAGAACAATTAGCACCAACACTTCTCAAACTCTTCCAAAAAATTAAAGAAGAGGAAACACTCCTAAACGCATTTTACAAGGCCAGTATTACCTGATACCAAAGCCAGATAAAGACACTACAAGGAAATAAAGTACAGACTAATATTCCTGATGAATATAGATGCAAAAGTTCTCAGCAAAATATATGCAAGCCTAAGTCAACAGCACAGCTATGGTAATCAAAACAGTATGATACTGGCATAAAAATAGACATGCAGACCCATGGAACAGAATCAAGAGCCCAGAAATAAAATGTTGCATATATGGCCAACTAATATTTGACAAGGGATCCAAGAATACTCAATGGGGGAAAGAATAGTCTCTTCAGTAAATGGTATTTGGAAAACTGGATAGTCACATGCAAAAAAATGAAACTGGACCCCTATCTTACACCAGTCACAAAACTTTCCTTGAAATGGATTAAAGACTTTAACATAAGAACTGAAACTATAAAACTTCTAGAAGAAAATATTAGAAAAAATCTCCTCGGCATTGGTCTCAGCACTAGTCTTTTGTATATGACACCAAAAGCACAAGCGACAAAAATAAAAATTAATAAGTGGAACTACATCAAACTCAAAAGCTTCTGCACAGTAAAAGAAACAATCAACAAAATGAAAACGCAAACTACTGAATAGGAAAAAATGCAAATCATATATCTAATAAGGGTTAATATCTAAAACATGTAAAGAACTCATACAACTCAGTAGCAAAAAAAAAAAAAAAAATCCAATTAAAAAATGGACAGGGGAAGTGAATAGACATTTCTCCAAAGAAGACATACAGATGGCCAACAGGTACATGAGGAGGTTCTCAACTTCACTCATCATCAGGGAAATGCAAATCAAAACCACAATAAAATACCACCTCACATGTGTTAGGATGGCTATCATCAAAAAGACAAGAGATAACAAGTGTTGGTGAGGATGTGGAGAATAGGGAACACTTGTGCACTGTTGATGGGAGTGTAGATTGGTGCAGCCACTATGGAAAATAGTATGGAAGTTCCTCAAAAAAATAGAACTACCATGTGATCCAGCAATCCCACTTCTGCGTATATATCCAAAGGAAATGAAAACAGATTCTCAAAGAGATATCTGCACTCCCAGGTTCATTGCAACATTACTCACAACAACCAAGATATGGAAACAACCTAAGTGTCTGTCAATGGATGAATGGGTAAAGAAGATGTGGTATATACACAATGGAATATTATTCAGCCACGAGGAAGAAGGAAATTCTGTCATTTGTGACATGAATGGACCTTGAGGGCATTATGCTAAGTGAATTAAGTCAGACAGAGAAAGACAAATACTGTATGAAATCACTATATGTGAAAGCTAAAGAAATTGAAGTCAAAGAAGCAGAGAGTAGATTTGGTGGTTGCCAAGGGTTGAGGGTGGGGGAAATGGGAGATTTTGGTCAAAGGGTACAAACTTTCAGTTATGAGATGAATAAGTTCTAGCAGTCTAATTACAGCATGGTGAAGTCAAAGTTGCTAAAAGAGTAGATCTTAAATGTTCTCACCTCAAGAAAAGAAATGGTAATTATGTGATGTGATGGAGTGTTAGCTAACACTATGGTGGTAATCATTTGGCAATGTATAAGTGCATCAGATCAGCATGTTGTATACCATAAACCTACACAATGCTATATGTCAATTGCATCTCAATAAGCTGGGGAAAAAAAAAGATTCCACTGTAGAGAAGGTCAGGAGACCTAGAACCTGAGCTTTTCCTATTGCATGAGATTTACAGCCTACACATGATGATCCAGGTGTGAGTCAACTTCTACGAATTTTTTACAGATTCTGCAACCCCATTGCTGCCCCCAACCTACCCTTCCAAACTTATCACCACTTTTCCTCCAAACAAACCCCCATTTTGACACAGCTAGTCTACTTGATACTCCCTAAATATGCTATGCCTGTTCTTAACTTCTTCTTCACTTTCTCCCACGTGTTCTCTCCACTGGGACTGCTCTTCCTTTCTTCGCCCAAGTCCAGCTGGTGTCACCAATGCAAGAAGCTTCCCTGACTACCTCTATCCACACCTGACCTGACCACACATCTACAAATCACAGTGCCTGCATCACCCCCGTGATGCTTGGTGTTTACTGCCTTTATTATGAGCTAACTTTTCAATATTTATATCCAGCCCCTTCAGATCAACTATATATGACTTGAGGTCATTTGCTTCTTTCTATATACCTTTACTGACACCCACCGACTGACCAGATGCCTCTATAGTCTCTTATAGCATTTAGCCCACCATATTGTATTTGATAATCCAGACTTTCTTCCAAATAACTCCTGCATCCAATTAAGCAACAAATCCTACTTCTTTGGACTCCTTTATATCTCTTGTATCTATATACCTCTTACCATCGTCTCTTCCATGCCCACTCAAGTTCAACCTACCATTACTTCCCAGCTGGTTTAGTGGAACAACCTTCTAACTGGTATTTCTGCCTCCATTATTGCCCCTACAAACCATTCAACACTTAGGGCCAGAGTGAGCTTTCTAAAGTGCATATCTGATTATGTCACTCCCCTAATGAAACCTGCTCCATGCTTTCCCATTGCACTTAGCAGGAAGACAAAAATTCTCCCATGGTCTCCAAGGCCCTGTCTGGTCAGGACCTGCCCACTCCTCTACCAGTTTGGGCCATTCTTCTCCCAGTACCAGCAAAAGCCTCTTCTGCTCCAAAATTCTTATTTCTGCCCTCACACTCCCTGCACATGTCTCCATCACATTTATTCCTGCTCATCCTTCAGAGCGCAGCTCACAGGTCACTTCCTCAGAGACGTGTTCCATCAAATCCTCCTGGTGCTCTGGTCTTATCCTTTGTGGCTCTGAGCACAAGCATGATTCTACAAATAATGCGGGATGTGTGATTTAACATCAGTCTCCCCACTACATCTATGTTCCAAGAATAGAGACTTTTATTTTCTTGTTCACTGCTTTATCCTGAGCTCCCAGCACAGTGCCTGGGTTTGAGGAGGCCTACAACAAGTCTTTTAAATAAATAAACAAATTCACAGTTTAAGAGTGAGTTCTTAAAGGCATGGAATATGTCTTTTTCACTATTCGATCCCCTGTACCTAGCACAAGCCCTTTCACGTGGAGGCCCCAAATAAATATTTTTTGAATGAATCATTCTGTCTCATACTGTTAGCTTTGTATTTTACAAAGGTTGAGGGAAATAAGAAAGCAATAAGTATGGAGGCTTGAAAACAGAAACATTAAATGATGGAATTTTTTAAAAACTCAACTTTAAGTACTGATTTATGCCAAGCACATAACTTGTACTTACCTCTACTGCCTGGAGAGCTAAGACTTGGATTTGCATGTAAAGATATGACCCTCAGCTTACACATCTTCAAATGAAATATGACTCTGACCTAAAGTTTAGACATCATCTATGAATACAGATAGGAGCAATTTCCTATGCTGAACAAGGCTTAAAGGTCACTTGTTGTTTGGTTGTTGAATTACGTGTTCTTACATTGTTGCATTATAAAAATAAAAAGGACATTTGTTTTGAGTTATCAGAGAATTTGAAACTTGGCAGCTCTCACCTTTGCTATATGTAGAGCCAGAGTCTCTCAGACATAAGCTACTTCTTAGACATTTTCTAAAGCTGCATTAACTGCTTCAGGCAAGTCAGACAATGTGCCAAGGACAAATGCAGATGCTTCAGTGAGGAAAATGCACGGCAGTGATGTATCTAGAAGACTAAACCCAAGTCTGCCACCCAAGAAGGGAAAGCCCTGGTGGGTGCTACTAACATACAATAGTGAGCTTACCTTCATCATGAAAACAAACCAACATGAGGTAGCAGTACAACCATCTCTCACTGCAGAAGGTAAAAAGGCAGCTAGTCACCTTGTCTCATGTCATGGGAACTAGGGTGTCACATGCCCTAGACAGGGCCAGTTGGCTGCTCCCTTCTGGGACTTTGAATCTGGAGTAAGCGGTAGAGAAGCAGGCGCAGTAGAGACTCACTCCAGTGCTACGATAGGCACGAGGTTCTTCAGAGTTCAGGGCTATTGGTGGTGCAAGGAAAGTGTTAAGTGTCTACAGGTGGTGGCAGCGGCATCTCACCAGGCTGTCCCTATGGCATGATTTTGGCTGTGACTCTGGCTGCTTGCCTCTCCCTTGGCTCCTGACCATTTTCTCAACCTGTTCTCCAGTCTTCCCATCATGACTGAATTCAAGTACCCTTCTTTTCCTATTTAAGTCATCCAGGGTCAGCTTCTGTTGCCTGTAAATGAGAATTTTGCTGTTACTTGTCCTTTAATATCTGGCAGAACTGGTGTTTAGCAGAAACACTTTGAAACGTGCTGCATTCTTATGCAATATGACCAACCCAGTAAGTGGAATACTAAGATGACAGTTAGTATAGTAAATCGGTATGCCTTTACTACCTTGGTGACCGGACATGTTAATACAGCTTCCAAAAGCAATTTACCACTAAATTTATGAAAAAAAAGTCTCAGAAAGAATTTCATCTCTGATCTCACCTCCAGATCATTGAATAGGTTTCTTGCAGGCACCACCTCACTTCCTCTGATTTGACCATGACCCTTCCTCCCTGACCCTCCCCCACACAACAATCATTTAGTATTGACCATTCCTTTTGTCCTTAAACATAATCTATCCTCTCTCTGTTAGCGCTGAGCAGTGTGAGTTTTGTTCTAATTATGTGTGCTGCAAAACTAAAAAGAAATGATAATCGTGCAAGACAGAAAAGTTTCAACCAACAGAAGATTTTAAGCTGTTGAATTCAAAAACTGCTGAAATTAAAAAGAAAATATGTCAGGCAAAGTTTTCTAGGAGCAAGAACTAGGTTCAAATGGGCCCCCTCAGTAACAACATGAGTTGGAATCACCCAGTGTCATGGACAAGGGGCTAAGAGATAGAAGCATAACATACATGTGAGCACTGGAGATGTATTGTTTCTCCTTTCCTGGCTGGTGAAAACAGTCTTATATATTTCTACCTAATAACGTCATATCATGAGGGTAAATTTAACATATTTCTTGCTAAAGTGGGTAATCTCTGGACCTGTGTTTCAGATACGCCATCATCAAATCTGATAATTTCTATATTGTTAATTTTGTCATCTTGATCTAGCATTTCACTGTGAGAATGGACTGATAATAGAAGAAATGGGATTTTCTGCTTGTAACTAAGGAAAACCTTGCTTTCTGAGCTTAGCCTCCATCATCAGTGCACATTGAGTAACTTCAGCTTATCCACTCTGCCCACCCCCACATCCTACTGGTCCTTATAAGAAAATGAGAAGTTCTATACTGTGCCTCTTTAAAAACTTTAGCTAAAACAAAATATTTCTAGGAAGTTTTTCATTTTTTACTTTGCATTCAAAATATATGTGATCAAAGAATTTGACTTTTTGGAG
Organism: Tapirus indicus; assembly: GCA_031878705.1. NCBI lineage: Eukaryota > Metazoa > Chordata > Mammalia > Perissodactyla > Tapiridae > Tapirus > Tapirus indicus. Next base: position 43,625,668 of record CM062927.1, read on the forward strand.
AGATGATACTTTGAGGTCTTAACTGGGATGTTTTCCCCTTTCCCATTTTATCATTTCTCCCTTGAGCTGCAAACATATACCTGTCATTTTTTCAGGGGTGATGGGAGGAGGGTTTAGAGGGTCAGAAAGAAAACAGAACAAAGACACCCAATTCCTAAGTGTAAAGCTGAAAAACTAAGGGTGCGGATATTAAAAAAAAAAAAAAAAAAAGAAAGAAAAGAGAGAATTAGAAAGTAGATGTATGGGTCAGAACTGGAGTCTTCTCCCTTTCAACCACCCACCGTAGAGGTGAAAGGCACAAGGCTACAGTTCAGCAGGCCCCTGGGCAGAAATGGCCGGTTCTAAGGACCAGGTAACACAAGGCGTACCTCCAGGGATGGCAGCTGAGAACATTATTGGATAGAGACCACGGAGCGGGAAAATGGCATTTGAGCAAACAGCCCCCTTCCTAAAGCTTAAAACCAACCTGAGAGAAAATGGCATTTATAAAAGAGGAAAAAAAATCCAAATGTAGCTAAATTTTTAACCTGAAGTGATTGAGAAATTACGAAAGTTGACTGCGTTTACCTGAAGGTAACAAGATCCCATTTTCTGTACAGTACTAGGAAAAGTGGAAGCTCAAGACCAGAAATAAAATTTTGTCACCAAAATAAATTACTCCATTTTACACATCTGTACTTGAGAATTGTGAAGTTTGTACCTATTTTACTTAGGTTTACTTAAAGGATGCAGGTCTGCATGCAATCCAATTGGAACTGGCCTTTCTGAGCAACCTGAACTTCTCAAGTCTTCAGAGATTGTTGGAGACTGGGAAAAGAAGAGAGATTGGGAAAGATGTTGTGGAACAGGCAGCACCTGGAAAAGTTATGAGAATTCCAAGTAGGAAATGAGGAAAGAAGTGAAATGGGAAGAGCGCAAAGAAGAATGTGTCCTCATCTGTCTTTTCTGAAGTCCCAACGGGGACAGATTCCCTTGCTCATCACTTATGCAGACTCCAGGGCAGCACAAGAGAGAAAGGTCAGAGTTACAGGCAAGTGGAGAGGTGGCTGCAGATGATGTGTTTGGAAATAGTGATTTTGAGAAATTCAAAAATAAAACATTCTCATGCATAATGGTATAAGAAATCTATGTGGTAAAATGGGTAGTGAAACTAATCTCAATACTCCCTTGGATTTGAGCTGACGGAGTGATGGTGTCATCACCTTGGATCAAAGTCTGATAGCTCGTTCATTTCTGGAATTGTGGCCCAGTTCCAGTACAGGTAATTACCTTCTACTTACCTAACTCCCCCTGGAACATCTATTACACGTGTTTCCTGTCCCTTCTGGCGCCTGGTTATTCCCTATTCTAAATCTCTGGTACCCACGGGGATGGTGAGCCATGGTAAATTAGTATTTATCACATACCTTGAGATCTATAAATGAGAAGTGCTATAAAAGTGCAAATTGATCTTCTTAGCAGGAAGTGTTAGGGGGCCCAAATAACTTCCCTTTACATAGATCTCCCCTCCTTATTTATAAATACTTCACATTTATCTTGATCTTTTCCTTCCTTCATTGTAAGCATCTCGGGAACAAGGAGTATGTCTTCTCTTTCTTTGGTAGCTTCCTGTGAATAATAAATATGCCATGAAGCTTGGTGACAGATCACTTAATCACATGTTCCAAAGCCATATCAGAGTCCTACCTCCTAAGCCCCATCATCAATTCAGAACCTTCCTCACCAATTCTTCTTTCCAATCTATCTAAATTGAAATAACTATTAAAAATTGTGGGTTCTTTCCCCTGTCTATCTGACATGGACAAAACTACACAGGAAAGAGGAAAATATGAAAGGATGGATGGATAATGTGAGCAAGATAAGGAAGGGAGAGCCCATAAAAGGCTGACACTTAGTGGGTGCTTACCAACATTTTTGAATGTGTGCTTGCACCCAGGAATGAATAAAGCGATCAATTAGTTGGTGGAGGTGTACAATTTAGGGCCCTTGGTGGTTGCAGTAATGGATACCCAATTAGATCTAGAGCATAAAAGGAATTGTATTGGGTCTCAATTCAGAATCCAGGGAAAGCCACACCCTCAGGCAGCACTCAGGGCAGGAATTTGTGACTGGGCCTCAGGAACAATGGGAACCAAGTACACTCTGACCATCTCTCAGCTCTGTTTGTCTCCACATATCTGTTTGTCTTCATTCTTTTTCCTTTTGCTGACTTTCTAGGCAAGGTGTCCAACAGCTCCCAAATGTTATACCTACAGTTCATGCACCAACTGGAGAGAGACAGATCCTAAACTGAGCCCCAAGTTCAAATGATCTAGGAAGGTCCTCCTTGGCCCAGCTAGGGTTACATGTCCATCCCAGGACCTTAGGATGTCGTGACCAGGAGAGAGTGGAGGATGGAGACAGGGTGTGCAAGTTGCTGAGTATACCATCCCCAAGGTCAAGGAGTGACTGGAGGAAGAAGCAAAGAGCTAAGAATGGACTAAACAAAGGCCACCAGACTATATAAGATTGGGTGCATTTTAGCCTAATATTCTGGTCATGTCAGATGGAATAAACAAATGTCAATGGCTTGAATGTGTCTCTGTTGCCTCTATAAAGCCACCACTCATGCTAGATGTGGCACACAGAGACTACAGCCCACTTCACAGCCAAGGCCCCTGACAGCCTCAGGGGAGGTGGAAAACCCTCAGCACTTGCCTAAGGGACCTTCCCATGTGCCTGGGGTTTGCTCTCATGCCGATAAAAGCCCACCTGCCAGTATTCATCCTCCTCAATATGAGGAGATATGGGGGAAAGAGACAATGAGTGAAAGAGAGAGGAACTGACAGATGCAGGGATAAAGGTGGGGAAGACAGTGGAGGTGGCGGGGTGTTGGCATGGAAGACAGACAGAGTGGACTTGCTGCTGGCCCAGGAGCAAGCAAGGTCCAGGAACACATCACCCATTTAGGTACCCTTTAGCCCTGAGACTCCCAAACCTTTCCTGAACCTCCAAGCCCAGGCCCCAAGACACACCATCTGCCGGAGGGAGGCAGTGAGGTAACAAAGAGAGATCTGGGTTTCACCCTGCCCTCGGCAAGTCACTTACATCCTTAGCTTCCACGTCCCCTTTTGTAAAATTACAGACTGATCTACAAGTTCGCTGTAGTTTCTTCTCTCTCCACAGTTACAGCTTTTATCTCTCTGATAACAGCTGACCTAGGCAGGAGGAAAAATCAATAAATTCACAGGTAACATTGCAGCAAGAGACAAGCAAGAGGGGAGGCAATGTTTTCAACATCTTTTGAGGTCCCATTAGAATCTACTGTTGCTCTTGCCTCTACTAGCAAATTCTGACCAAATTTCATGGTCACCGCATAATTGTGGCTTTCATAACCTCGGTAAGAGTCAAGAATTTTGAGGCCTTGACAGCAACACTGCAATGATTTTGATTTCACAAGCTGAAGTATTAAAAAGCACCACGGTGATTAACTGGGGTTTTATAGGCAGTGTTTCCAACCAGCACTGTGCTGCATGCATCCAGTTACTGCAGTTATGATTTCATTAGCTTCTCTGATAAATAATGCAACGACTTTAATGATGCATTTCCTCTTTCAAAAAAAACCCACAATGAAACTCCATTTCATAAAGCAAGGAAGAACAATGACTTCTGTTTAATTTTTATTGCTTTAAAATTAATCTGCAAGGTTTTAAGAAGTGAAAGCCACCTTCTGAGGAAAGATGAAAACAAAGGAAAGAAAAAGGTTAAAAGGTGCAGTCATTTCTGGTTGAGTACAGAATGGATATAGGTCAAGAATCAGCGTGGAAGCACCACCTTCCTCAATTGAGCCCTTTCTAGATCACAAAAGGAAAGTGGTCCTGCCAAATTAAAACCCTCCATAACAATAAAACCTGATTTAATGCAGTCATTATTTTTCCATTAAATCTGAATATCATCTAATGCATGGATGTTATTTTAAACCTACTACACTAATGCAAATACAGCAGTACTTGTAAATCAGACTTAAACGTTCCATCAGTTGTCATTACTGCTTTTGACAATCACAATGCTTCACCCCCCAAGGACACCATCCCCTCAACTCCTGACTCCAGAGGTGGGGGGAAGGAACAGAGGAGACATGTTTTAATTTTGAACAGACAGCTGCCTACTGAAGTGTAGAGGTTGGGTCAGTAAAACCCTGGAGGTCTCAGCTTAATTTGGTTCAACATGTAACCCTTGCTTCTCCAGGCCACACCAGGCTGGAAAAAAAATTCAAGGCTTGGGTTAGGAACAATGGGGAAAAGAGAAACCCCTCTACGTATTTAAACCAGAGGAAATTTAGTCCTGGGGATTGGTGGCACAGGGGATGGAAGTGAATGGAAGAGCTGATAAGCCAAACAGCAGATGGTGATGTAACCCAGAGATTGGCAACCACAGGGAGCTGTCGCCACACCTGGCCTAGAGGGACAGAGGGAAGATGAAGTGGCACCAGGACCCATGGGGCATGGATGCTGGGAGGATTTTGGAACTACACCAGGCCTGTCCAGTGGGATTTGGAGCCATTGACTTGGAAGAGACATTACATCTTCTGGATGCTACCTGAGGCACAGGGTGGGGAGAATTACCTTGGCTTCTCCCTTTTTCCTATCCTCCCATCTCCCTCCAGCGCCTTCCATTGGCAAAACCCGGCCAGAAGCCAACTGACCTCGGAGCCTGGGAAAGGGAGATAGACATCTGTCCCCTTGCGATGCAGAGCAGGAGGGTGAGATGTGAGGGCAAACAGGCCTGGGGCTGGCAGAGGTTGCAACTACATCCATTAGTTTTTGGGGTCTGCTCTAACCCCTGCCTCAAGCCCCACCACAGACCCTCTGCTACGAGCTGCAGAAGTCTGTGAGGGCTTTGCTCTGCAGTGCAACAGCTCTTTAATTCAACCTCATGCTGCGAGACCTCCACATACCTTAGCGCCTTCAACCCCAGAGTCTGTGGAGTGCTGGGTGTCATGGTCGACTCCCCAACACTTAGCCCACCCTCGGTGGAGAAGCCCATGGTCTAGGAAGGATTGTTTTCACCCTTGGCTCCAAGCTCAGGCCTCGATTTGTTCTGCCAAAGCCCCCTCACCACAGTGACTGGTTTGGGGGTGGGCACACAATACGGGCCTAGGTAGGTTAGAGCATGGCATCACCCTCATCATAGTGATTGACTCAGGGCGAACCCCTGTCCTAATGGGAGTTTGTTCTGCAAATGGAGGAAGAGAAGCTATGGGTGAGGAAATATGTGGCCCCAAGAACTGATGGGGGAGTTTTAGCTACCCGTCTGAGGATGAAGCAGCCACCTGGAAGAGGACAGACTTAAGAGAATCACAGAGAAACCAAGCCACAGCCCTGACGACAGTGTGAGCCTGGAGAACAAACCAACACCCCCCTTCCCCAGGACTTTCCAGTTACAGGAGACAGCAAATTCCTGTATGGTTTAAACAATTCGAGTTTTCTGTTGCTTGCAGCAAGAGTCCTAACTGATACAGGGAACCAGGTGCTTCTTCAAAGGTTTGGCACATGGTAGATGTTAATAAACAGTAGTTTGCTATTGTTTTCTTATATAGCTGTTGAGAAATTTATACCAAGCTCCCCGGGAACTGGAATGGGGCTGCTCTGGCTCTCCCAGCATGACGTCATCTTATTATGCCTGATTCTCAATATTTATAACCCTCACTAAACCTGTCTCCAACACAGGGTGTACTTCCCTACCATTCCTCCCCACCTCAGGGTGAGGTGCTAACTTTTGATGGCTGCACCACAGCACACCACGCCCCCTCCCTGCCACTGGGAACATTTGAAGCCTCCATTTCACATTGTTCAAACAAGTTCTGAAAGTCTTAACTATTTCTCCTGGAGACAAGAAGAACTCATAGAATCACAGCCTCCCTGGGTTATAAAGATGAGGCTCACTCATAAGTCTCCTCTTGTAGAGTCCTTCCTATGAGCCAGAAACATTGAAAGGTATGAAGAATAAATTAGCCACAACAGGAAGCTGTGGGTAGACTTTCCCATAACTGAACTTACTTGCCTCAGCTTTCACAATCATAGGTAAAGGTTTCAGTGACAGCCTTCAAGAGCATAAACTTAAGAAATCAACAGAAAATATCCAACGGGAAATTCTTTATTTTGATAGGTGGCTTAAACAAGGCTGCATTTCATGGAGTGCGAGAGATGTAGATAGGTGATAACACTATTGCCATCGTATGAATAAAATATCTGGGGGCAGGGTCTACTTGGATGTCATGGTGGATGTTCTCCAGGGCAATCGTTCCCAATGGGGGCAATTTTGTCCCTGGGGGTGTTTGGCAATGTCTGGATACCTTTCTAGTTCTCACAACTGGGGGTAGAGATCTTACTGGCATCTGGTGGGTAAAAGCCAGGAATGATACTAAACATCCTACGATGCATACAATAGCCCCCACAACAAAGAATTATTCAGCTTAAAATATCCATAGTGTCAAGATTGAGACACCCTGCTCTAGGGTTTGGACTTATGTAAACAAGGAAGAAAAAACAATCAAATTAATATTGTTCAAATGGGTTGAGTACTTTTATTTTTGATTGCAAGGTGTAAACAATCCAACAATTTTGTCCTTGCTTTCTGTTCGTTATACATTTAACTTCTTTATATTGCCTTACTACTCTGGCTATGCTATCTAGCACAGTAGAGAAAAAAAGTAATAATTACACACACCTTTTCTTCTTCTCTTCTTCATCATTAAGTGTAATATTTGCTGAAAGCATTTTTATAGCTACCTGCTATCGGGTAAAGAAAGTTTCAATCTATTTCTAGTTTGCTAAAGGTTTCTGTCATGAATGGATGTTAAATTTTATCAAGTGATTTTTTTTTCTACAACTATGGAAAAGGATCAAATAGTTTTGCCCTTTTTACTATTAATGTAGTGAATTACATTAATCAATTTCTATTGTTAAACCAAACTTTCATGTCTTTTGTAGACCAAACTTGGTCATGAGATAATTGTGTTTTTAGGTACATTGCATTCAGTTTGCTAATGTTTTGTAAAGGATTTCAGCATCTGTATTCAGGAGTGAGATTGGCCTCTGCTTTTCCTTTCTTTTAATTTCTTTTTCTGATTTGGCCTTAAAATTATGCTACCCTCTTTAAATGAGATGAGAAATGCTCCCATTTCTATATTCTTTGGAAAAGTTTATGTAAGATTGAAATTTTCTATTCCTTGAAAGTTAGGGAGAACTTACCTGTAAAACAATCTAGGCATACTGCTTTCTTTAAGGGGAAGATTTTTAAATTATCAATTAATGGTTATAGGACTAATCTGGTTTTCTCTTCTTTCTTGAATCATTTGCGATGTTATATATTTTCAGCGATTTGTCCACTTCATCTAACTTTTTAACTTCTTTTGTCATAAAGTTGGTTCATAATGTTTTCCCATTATCTTTGAAATCTCACTCCAGTAATATGGAAATTATACATGATATTTTTTTTCTTTCTTTTTTGAGGGGTAGTGGTTTCCCTAAAAATTTTAACATGAAAATTTAACTTAAGAAATCTAACATTGAGCACTATCTTCACCTTTGTCACAAAGAATCCAAGAACTCCAGAACACTTTAAGTTTAATCCTCTCTACAATGGTTTATGCAATGGTTAATCAGTGTTTGTGTTCTATTATTTTAATTCACAAATCAGACATCATTATCAGTGTTTTACCCAATCAGTATATGTTTATATTGACTTTTACAGTCACCAATTTATATGTTTTCTCTTCCTTCCTGCATCTCAGATCTTCTGTCTGAGATCATTTCTATTTTCCCTGAAATAGATATTTCCATGTTTCCTTTACAGCCATCTCTGGGTGGTAAACACAGTTTTTGTTTATTTGAAAATAACTTTCTTTAACTTTGAAAGGCAGTTTTATTAAATATAGAATATAGTGAATAGATATTCACTAGACATAGATTCAACATATAAGTATCATTTTACGGTCTTTGGGCTCCCATTGATGCTCTTATGAGTCAATTGTAAGTCTAATGGCCATTCTTTTGTAGCTGATTTGTCTTTTCTCTCTATGGCCATTCTTTTGTAGCTGATTTGTCTTTTCTCTCTAGCTTCTCTTGATATTTTTACTTGTCTGTGCTGTTCTGCATTTCCCTCTGTTGTTTCTAGATATGAATTTTTCTTTATTTACCCCTCTTGGGATTTGTTGGGCTTCCTGAAACTGAGAATTGGTGTTTTTCAATTCTTGAAATACTGGCCAATTTTGGCTTTGAAGGCTGTTTCTCCCTTGTTCCCTCCTCTCTGTCCTCCAGACTTCTCATTAAACACATGTGAAACCTGTTTCATGGCTTTCATCTCCTTGTCCTTTTTTCACTATGTTCTAGAGAATTCTCTCAGCTCTCTCAGTTCACTTATTTTCTCTTCAGCTGTCTTATCTGATGTTTAAACCATCCAGTGCCTCTTGAATATCAACTGTGATATTTTTTCAGTCTTAGAAGTTTCATTTGGCTCATTTTTATAATAGTCTCTTTTTCCATAGTCATATTTCAATTCCTTTTTTTTTTTTCACTTCTTTTCATTGCCTCTCTGACCTTGTACTCTACCTCTCCTACTTACTGGCTTCACATCAGCTGTCCTGCTCTCACTTCTGTGCCGAGTACACTCCCGCCTCCCAACTTCTGCCCTCTGTAGGATGCTTTCATCTGACCCCAAGAAGTGCACATGACTTACTTCCTCACCTCCTTCAAGTTTTTGAGAATGTCACCTTCTCACACATACTTCTTATGCCCACTCCCTGCTTTATTTTTCTCTGTAGCACCTTTTACTTTTGAAGACTATATAGTTGATATATTTAACTTGAATGTAAATGTTTAAAGGTAGAGACATTTTCTGTTTTTTCATTATTGTATCTCCAGTACCTAAAGTAGCTAGTACCTGATACTTATAGGATACAATAAGTATTTGTGAATAAATATTAAATACATTTACTTTATCTGTTGTATCCAATAATCTTGGTTCCTGCTTTTATTCATGATGCCTTGTTTCCTTGTGTGTTTTATGATTTCTGACTGTGAGCTCAAATTCCTTAGATTTATATATGTGAATTCTTTGAGGCCTGGGTTGAAGGTTTGTTAACCCAGAGAAGATTTATATTTGCTTCTGCCAGGCATCTTGGGTTACAATAAACTCATGGCTTCACTTATATAATTTATTTGTTTGAAGTTTCTCAGACCAATACAACATAGTTGCTAGGTATATAAACCAAAAACTATCAGAAATGCAAATAGTGGGACTTTAATATACCTCTTTCAGGGAACTTCTTGAAGGCAAAAAATAAGTGAGGATACAGAGAAATTAATACATATGTAAGAACTCACATCCTTGAATAGAAAAATATGTTTATTTGTGTGTCCAAAATAAATCAAATACTTGGCCACAGGGAAAACTTTCATAGATTTTAAAAAGTAAGAATTGTAGAGGTTACATGCTCAATCACAACTGTAATAATAATAATAGGAAGAAGAATTTCAATTACTTGTAAATTAAGGAACACGCCTATCTAATCCTTGTATTAAAGATGAATTAAAACTGAAATATTATACTATCTTGGAAACCATTAAAATGAAAATACTCTATAACAAAATCTGTGGGACACAGCAAAAGTTGTATTTAGAAAAAAATGTAGTCTTAAATGGCTTCAAAGGCTAAAATTAAAGATACTTAGGGTTCATTTTAATGAATCAGTAAAAGAGCAATACAATTAACTGGAGCTAGAAAGAAAGAGAGAGGAAATATAAAAGAAAGGAGAAAAGATAAAATCAAAATCTCGTTCTTTGAAAAGACCAATGGAAAAAAAGATAAGCCCTTGTTAGCCTGATTAGGGAAACAAAGAAAAAATGTTTAAGATTAGGAATGAGAAATGAGACATAACCACAGACACAGAAGAGACCAAAATAATCATAAGAGAATATTCTATGCAAATTGATGGCAATGAGTTTGAAAACTAAGATAAAATGATTAACTGCCTAGGAAAATCTTAGTAGAAAACTTGATAAGAGCAGTATAATAGAGGAACTGGGGAACGTGACTCAAGGTCCTCTTTCAGAATGCAACTTTCAACACAGGAAGGCACAGCGACTTTTACGGTTGAAGAATGCACAGTAGCTTCAGGGCAACTCCAAAGTAAACAGCTCCAGAAGAGTAGTGACCCCAACACTCTTTTCCTAAACACTGTGTAAATCCAATATTAAGATAATCAAGCTCAAGATTACAACATCGCATTGAATCTTATTGGGAGCCCTGCACTCCAGAGCTAGCTCTGGGGCAGACTAACTGAAAGATGCTGAGAAGATGACAGCCTATGAGGACACTGAGTCCCTTTGGAATCAGTATGCAGGACAAGTTATAAATAAACTTCAGGTTATAAAGAAGGACAGGTTACCAAGAAAGTTGAGCCCTCTTGGTTCCAGTGCCTCACCTGGAAAGTCCAACAGCTTTTCAAGATGTGCAAATCATCGAATCCAGCCTTGTCAAAATCTGCATTCCTGAGCTATCGTTGGTATTGGACATTTCTTGGGAAAGTGTCAACATCATGTTCATATGATTACTGTTCAAATGGAAACATTTAAAAACTTGTGAAAGGAGAAATTAATGATAACGCAGTCTCCAAGGTCAGGATCATGTATTTCAGTAAAAGTTTACCCCCTTCCAAAACAAAAAGTGACAAAACCACAATTCCTGGTGTGGGGGTGAGAGGAGTAAATTAACCAGCATATTTATCAAAATGGGCTGCAGAGATATGTATTATAGGGGATTTTTTTCTTAACTGTAGTGTCACCACCGACTCATGGGAACAGTACTGTTGCATTTTGCAGCAGGGTGACATCCTGAGGTAGAGGATCCAGCTGAGCTGTGCACAGAGTCCTGACCCACAGAGATGGTGAGATTGTGAATATATGTCCATTTTAAGCTGCTAAATGTGTGGTAATTTGTTATGCAGCAATAGGAAACTAATGTGCACCCTCTACCCCTCCTCACACTCTTCTCACTGTCTCTACAGCCTCCAGCCCCTCCCATCCATCCTCCAGATGGGTAATTCCTACTCACTTTCTAGGACTCATTTTGAATGTCTTCTCTTTCAGGAGCCCTTCTCTTAACTCTCCTCTCCACCCCTCTCCTTAGGCTCCATAATGGCCGTAGATACCTATTATTGCACATATATATTACACATGTATTCGATTTGTTAGCGTCTTATATGTCTGATCCTTTGACCAGATGCGTGCGTCTTTGAAGCAAGGGGCCATGCCTTAGTCATATTTATATTCTCAGTGTCAAACATGATGCCTGCCACATGGTCGACACTCAATAAGTTTTTGTGTGGTGGGTATGCATCTAAGTCCAAAAACTCTTTATTTTGAATAAATCAATATCATTACCAACTTCAAGCCTCCTCTTCACCAGGCTGGCAGGAACTTACCCTCAGTCCTTCCTTCATTTTCCTTTCCCCTTCCTGAAGGTCATATCAAAAATCCAAAATCTTACACTATGCCAAAGTATTTTCGGTAGGGGGCTCCATCACTGTCAACCTTGGTTGCTACTAAGATAGTTACTGTCTCCGTCTATACCTCTTCTGGAACTTCTGTGCCAGGCTTGGGACATAAGAATTAGATGCATCACCTAACCATTCTGTCCTGGAGACTTGTCTCATCCTGGGGTGCCCTTACAAAGAGCAGGGCCTGAATTCCCACTACTCCTGGACCACAGATCTCTCTCACCTCTTTCTCTCGCAGCCAAGGGCCATCCCCTTCTCATCTGGGGGTGGGGTTGCTTCTCCAAGACACGCTGTCTAGATCATCAAGTCTCCTTCGCCTTCTTGCCTCCTCTGCAAACTTTCTAACCTCCCAAGGGCTTAGACTCTTAGAAAACACAAGCCAGAAATCCTTGCTGGCTTCCACTGCTTTCAACCTCAAAGGGAATGTTCTTTGAGACCATGAAGTGTAGCCAGGACCTGCTCAGGTGGGAGAAAAGCAAAGGGGAGAGGTCACATGCATTCACATCTTACAGTGTTAACCAGTCTCACTTTGGGGATGAATGTGTTAATTAATTGATGGATCAAATTAGAGAAGGAATGATAACAAATGCAAGGGTATCTAGGCAGAGGGAGTATAAGTAACCAATAAAGTATTAATCCTCCATCCTAAAGGAATCGTTGGCAGTAAACAGGTCACGTCCTCTCCTGAACGTAGGAGGAACAGGAACCACAGGGGCAGATAAGATCCAGAGGCACTTTTGAAACCATCCGTTTGGGTCACCAATTTTAAACCCTTTCATTCCAAATCCTTCCCTAAAGCTACTGCTGGTTGATTTAAATTTCACCCTCTGTGGCGCGCTCTTTTTAAGCCCATTTGATTTTAGCACCTCGGGTGGGCAGTTCTATGTGTGCTTCCCATTTTAAGAGTCTCATCGCAAGGGCCTCCCTGCTCTTTTGCTTCCACACTTTCTCCCAAGCCCTGGAGGACCACTCAGCCTCAGGATCACCCCAGAAGTAAGGAGGAGTTAACACCCCAGGGCAACCCTCTGCCAATGGGCCACATGAGTTGGTGGAAAATGTCCCAGGCTCCTGCCATTCAGAAGGACAGTTCTGAGGTGCATTCCATACAGTTCCTCAGAGGTCCCCAGGGAACTGAGCCTTGGTGACCAGCTCAACTGCAAAGTCTCTACTGGCTTTTCCTCCTCCATTTCACTCCTCACTCCACACTCTGGCTTCTAGGAATCACTCCCCCAAAAAACTACTTGTCTCAGGCTCTGCTTTTAGGGGAAACCTACTAAGATAATGCTCTCTCCAAGGCATCTTTTCTGGAAGAGGTGCTAATGAGGAGTGACAAACCCAAGAGGTAAGTTCTAGACTGAGCAGAGGGGGTGGGGAAGTGAGATAAGAATAAATCAGCAAAATAGGAAAATTGGATAATCACCTACAGAGCTGCCCCCAGTGAAGGGGCTGGAAATTGCCTGTAATAGCTCATCTGTGCAGCATCTGGACCAAGTCCAAGAGGAGGAGCATGCCGCTTCCAGGATCACGGTATCGACAGATCGCTGCCCACAAGTGGATGGGAAGAATGCAAGCTCAGGCTCTGACAGCACTGCCTGAGCAAATGCTGATGCACCTGCCACACCATGAGCTCACTCCCAGCTTCTCAAGTGGGACGGCAAGACAAGAGCAGTGCTTAGGCAGCTCTCTCAGAAGAAGAACGATGCCAGCATAAACTGAGAGGTATAAGCAATGAGGCTGCTGGGAAAGCTTAAAGCATCTAGAGCAAGTCAATGAGGTCATAGCCGAGGAAAGGGAGAGAAAGTGAGGAAAGAGGTCAGGCTTTTCCAGATCGCTCCAAGGTGCTCAGCTAAGAGCTTGACTTATATAACCTGAGTTTCCTGGGCCACACCAGTCTAGAGTTAAATATGGTTTCAAAATGTAGGTGTTATTATTATTCAGGCATGATGGGGCCAACATTGAAAAGACAGCTTGCTACCCACGGTTCCCAAGAGGAGGGTGTGTACCACGCCACGCAGAGCCACAGGGAGAAGCACTGTGGCCAGTCAGGTGGTAGAGGGAGTGAGGGGAGCCTTTACTGTGCTTTCACGCAAAGGAACAGGAGAGGCAGGATAAGCAGATTCAGGATTAACTGATATGAATGTTTTCAGTGGGCTCTGGGATGTAAAAACTGTCCCAGATTGTTTGGTACCTGGCCCTGGGATGATTAGGGCAGGGGCTAGTTGCCTGACTGTGAGAGCCTAATAAAGGAGGTTGGCACCTTCTTTGCTGGCTTTTGCCAACCCCATCACCCTTCTGTGAAGTCCTCTCTTCCAAGTACCCCTGAGTCTGGGGCCTCACTCCTGTGGGATTTTTTGCCCCTCCTCATTTCTGCTTGCTATTGTCTTGCAAACTGGGTGTTGATGGGGCATGTCTCTGCTCTGTCAATGGATCTGGACTGGACATCTGTGAGCTCAGGCCACAAGGTGAGAACAAAAGTTGTGGATGTGAACTTCAGCCTGGTCTCCCCACCAGCAAGGGCTGTATCTTCCTTCCTCACTCTCTCAGCTCACCAAGGGGAAGACAATTGATCTCAGGTTCAGCACCCTCTGGCCCGATACGCAGAGAGCTCGTTGTCCTAACAGCAGGGCTGTGACTACTTTTCTCTTTCATCCTTGGACTGAGGACCAGTCCAGGTCAGACTTAGAAGAACCACCAGACCACCTGTAACGGATCTCCCTTGGACATTCTGGAGAAGCGACACTGGCTTTGGTTCTATAAGCGGGGGGCAGGTGGAGGGCAGGAAGGAGGTTTTGCCATTCATCCTGACTCATCTTTCCTCCAGCTTCTACTTCCAGGCTGGGACAAGAAACAGTTGGGCTGCAAACACCATGCTGCTCTTAGGCTGGCCCCAAGTCCTGGGCTTAGCTTGTCTGCCCGATTCCTCCTGCCTTCGGGCTCCTTCTCTCGAGGCATGCTCCTTATCTCCCCATGCAAACAGATGACTGGAGGCTCTGAGCACATGAGTGAATCTATGAAGTTTCTCACAAAGTTTTGTACTCCTACACTTCTTGGAAGGTAGTAAAATGAACCTTTTGTTGTGATTATTGCTTCTTTGGTGATGGCTGTTGTTTTTAACTGTGCTGACGGTTCTCTGCGGCTCTGCTCCCAGGGATACTGAGGTTCATACACTAAGCAGCCCTGAGGGTGTGTGTGACCGTCTACCAACACCCCAAGAACAACTCTGTGAGTCAATCTTACATTTGTCTAGACTACCCACACGGGAATCCGAAGCCCCATCAGGGCCTCTCATCTGCCAAGCTTGCTCCTTCAGGTGGTGGAAACTTTTTCTAACCAAGGCTCCCTCAAGCTCTATGGCAGCACCTTTGGTGCCCTTGGGGTGAGGAGGAGGACAGCAGTGGCTCTCTTTGGCTCAAAGGCAATGCCTGAGCTCGAGGCCTCATGGTTGACCGCATAGCCCTTTCCTCTATGGCAGCTTCTCTTTCTCCCAGGCCTCAGGGTCTCCTGATGGGCCTCCTCCCTGAAGGAAAGGCTGAAAATTATCCAGCCATCTCCCACCCCCTGGCTCTGACCTGTACTCCCAGCAGATAAAATGCAGACTGGGTGAGGGTCATGTCCTGATCAGGGATTTGGGGTCCAGAAGATGTGCCCTCACCGCCATCCCAGACCCTGAGTTCCAGGTTGACATGAGTGACATGGCTGTGAATCAGATGGGCAGGATGGGAGACCAGGATGACCAACAGAGAACAGCAGGGGGTGGGGCACAGGGGACGGTGAACAGCAGGGGGTGGGGCACAGGGGATGGTGAACAGCAGGGGGTGGGGCACAGGGGACGGTGGGCCAAAGCCATGCCAGAGACTAAGTGCCAAAACCAGGAGCAACTCTTACACTGCAGCCTAAGCTTCGGAGAGCGAGTCGGTTTATTCTCACAGTTAGTGCCCTCGGCCCCCACAGTCACCTCAGATACTCCTAACTTACCTCAGATCCTGACCCTGCCTTTGGACATGATTTCCTGGCTTTATCTGGCATCCTTTCTCAAGCATGATTCTCCCACACCACAATCAATGGTACTGGAAGACTGCGTTCGTTTCCTCTGCTACTGTAACAAATGCCACAAACTTGGTGGCTTAAAACAGCACACATTTGTTCTCTTACAGTTCTGGAGGCCAGAAGTCCAAAATCAGTATCACTGGGCTAAAGGCAGGGTGTCAGCAGAGTTGTGCTCCCTCCAGAAGCTCTAGAGGTGAATCCATTTCTCCGCCTTTTCTAACTTCTTGGAGCTGCCAGCAGTCCTTCTGGTCCTTGGCTTGCGGTCCCTTCCTCCATCTTCAAAGCCAGTAATGTGGCATTTTCAACTCTCCCTCTGCTTCCATCACAGTCACATTGCTTTCTTCCTCTCTGTGTCAGATATCCCTCCCCTCTTTTTTATAAGGACACTTGTGATGGCATTTAGGGCCCACCCAGATAATCCAGGATAATCTCCCCACCTCAAGATTCTTAACTCAATCATATCCACACAGACTCTTTTCCATATAAGGTAACATTCCCAGGATTCCAAGGATTAGGACCTGGATATCCTTGGGGCTATTATTCAGCCTGCCACAGAGATGTCCCCACCTCCCTCTCAGACCTGGAGAGAGGACCAGGTTCATGAGAGGACTGGCTAATAAGCAGAAGGTCTTAAACCTGGGTCTTTTAGCCTCTGAAGCCCGAGGTTTCCCCACACCATCCGTCATACTACCTCTCATGGAATAATTGTGAACTTCTGGATCTAAGGAGTTACAAATTTACCCAGGATCCTCAAGATGAAAGTACATTCCTGAGCTCCAGAGCCACTTAGAATCAAGTGCCTGCTGCCTGCACTAAGGGTGACAGAGACACCTGCAAGGTCTCCTACAGCCGCAGCCCTCTGCCAGCTCCCGGGGAGCAGGCTGCCATTCCAAACCTCTGATGGTCAGGAGAGGGAGTGAAGTCGGGCGGGAGGAGGGTTTGGGTGGTCAGCAGAGCTTCGTCTAGGCTTTAAAACGTACCTGGTGTCAGTTATTCTATAAGGAGTGAGACAGGAGTATAGTTTTTATGGAGGCAAGAGAGCACACTTATTACATTATAAAAATACCTGTGTTGGCTAAACACTAAGTCAAATAATACCACAGCCATGGCTCTGCTCTTTATGTGTGTCATCACATGTAAATCTTAATTTCATTGATCTCACATGCATTCAGTTTACCCCTTTAAATTCTTCCCAGAGATGCAATTTTTCACCATCTGTGTGAGCAAAGCAAATGCAAGCAGTGTCTACCTCACAACTCCTTGGAATTCCCAGCAAATATAAATTCATACGTATTTCAAGAGCTTCTTCCTGCTGTTGTTGTTGTTGTGCACAAAGACAATACAACTTGCCTCATAAATACCATCGCCTAAGATGAATCTCCAAGCAACACAGAGATGTTGGTAATGATATTCCATTTTGATGCGGTTTTTTTCATCAGACAGATGTACTTAGCATTACAGGAGAAGCATTCCTGAAGAGTCGGCTATACTGTAAACTTTGTAAAGCTAATCTTGTTTTAACATTGATTTCCATTATGTCCGAGATGTTCTCCCAAATCTTTTGCTCTTACTGCTTAGTCGTGATGACCGTGCAGACTAGGAGAGAGGGGAAGAGCGAGCTCCTTAAGGGCAGCTGCCTCCCTGGAAATGAGAGTCTAACAAACAGGGAGCTTAAAGCCCCAGAACATTTCTGACTCTCTCCTGTGAATGAGTCAAGGCACATTCCAACTTGCACACCCTCCTACCACAAACTTGATGGTGAGGCAAACACAGGCAGAGACACGCCATGGAGAGACACCAAGCCAAGGCATGTTTTTGCTTCAGCAGAGGATCAGGAGCTGGGCGTGGCTCAGCGGGGCACAAGTGGCCCCTGTGGCAGTGATCAGTTTAGGTTAGGAGGCAGAGGGTACAATGAAAGCACTTCAAGTTTGGTAACAGACTGGATGGAGGGCAAATGCAAGTTGTATTCAGGCCTGGCATGCACATCCTCAGGCCAGTCAGGTATATGTTCTGAGCCTGTTTCCCCATTTGTAAAGGAAGGGTAGGAACACTTACCCTACAGCCGATCGTAAGGATTAGATATAATCTAGAACAAGGGTCAGCAAACTTTTTTGTAAAAGGCCAAATGATAAATGTTTTAGGCTTTGTGAGCCATATGGTCTCTGTCACAATGACTCAATTCTGCTGGTGTAGCATAAAAGCGGCCATAGACAACACGCAAATGAGTAGATGTGGCTGTGTTCCAATAAAACTTTATTTATAAAACCAGGCAGCGGGCTGGATTTGACCCCTGGGCCATAGTTTGCCCACCCTTCATCTAGAATGCATCTGGTATGTAGCCTGTTTGGGGTACTGGGCCTGGGCCTGTTTGCCCTCAGATTCATTCGCAGTCCTTGTCTTCACCTCTACAAACTCCAATTCCCATCCTCCTTTGCCAGCTGGCTTCTGGATGGATCTGGCCTATGGGAGGTTATAAGTAGGAGCTGGTAGCAGGCAGCTCCCAGCTCAGTCTGGGAATCTGGCATCAGCTAGTCCCACTAGACAGCCTGTCCTTCCACAGCCCCAGCTTCCAGCTCCTGCTGAGTGCCTGGGCATCTGGCTCCAGCAGCACCATCTCCTCCATTCTTCATCCACGCACCTAAGCATGGTGGTGGCTAACCTCTGGGCTGCCTCACCCTCCCCTCTGGCTTTCTAGCCCTTCTGGTCCCTTTGTAACTAGTTTCCATGTTCAATGGCCTCTACTGAACTATTAGGCTAGAGCTCATTCATTTTCCTGACTGGACTCTGACTACAAGAGTTAGTTCTTCATAAATGGTTGATGTTCTTAATTGATTCATCTTAACACTGTGGATATTTTTATATGTTATACCACGACATAACATTTCTGCATAATAGGTATCTGTAACTAGGTACTTACACAGTTCCTGTAAGGAGAAATGCAGAATCCTAGTCATTCAGTCAATAAGCATATAATGAGCACCTACTGTGTGCCAGGCACTGTTGTAGGCCTCAAGGGTGTACGGTCTAATAAACTAGTTGATGGCTTTTCTATCACCCAATCCAACCCCTTCATATTACACACAAGGTAAAAAAAAAATGACCTAAAAGAATATCACAGCTAATGTTTATTGGGAATGTAATTTGTGCCAGGCTCTCGTCTAAGCACTTTACATGAATTAACTTATTTAACATTCATAACAGCCCAATGAGGTAGGTAGTATTATTATCCCCATTTTAGAGATGACAAAACTGAAGCACAGAGAGAGAAAATAACTTACCCAGAAACATTTAGCTGGTAAGTAGTGGAGCTGAGATTTGAACCCAGGCAGTCTGGCTCCACCTCTCAAGCTCCTAGTCACACAGCACACTGCCTCCTCCCAAGAGAGCGAAGGGTGTGTTCAAGGCCACGGCTACTGGCACAGCCGGCACTAGAACCAGGTCTTCGAGTTCTAATTATATGTTCCGACCATTAGTGAACTGGCAGCCACTGCTGTAATCATTAAGGTGACAGCCATCCCTCTAGAAGAAATAACAAAAAGTCATCACATGTCTCTTTATAGTCCTTAATATACTCCATAGAAGAAAAAGAATGTCAATAAGGAATCTGCTGCACCAGCAAACAGTTTGCAAAATGTCTGAAATCTAACAAACAATGGAAAAATCATAAAATCAGGATTTAGTAGGTGAGATCATCTAGTTAAGTGGTTTTGAAATTTTTTAAGCCTTGTTACCCTTTCTTTGAATACAAGCTTCTAGAGGATCCCAGTATGTAGAAATCAACAGATGAAAGGGGATCTGTCCCAGTTGGGGTGGGTGGAAGGTGCCAGAAGGCCCCTCTCCCTGCCCCTGTTTCCACTTTCCACAAGACCCTGAGCAGACTCGCTAGAGCCCAGTTCTAAAGCCATCAGTGCTAGCTCACCCCAGTCCCTGAATCCCTGAGAAGTGATGGAAGGTCATTTGGGTCGGTCAAGATCGGAGCCCAGGCTCTAAGTCCCTCACCTCTTTTCGATATCGCCACTGTATGCTCCTTTGATTTGGTTTTCTGGGAACCATGAACATCTTTGCAACAGGCAAGTGTGTGTCTTTTGAGCCACCCACATGGGCAGCAGTAAAAGAAAACTGGATGGCCAGCAGGGGTAGGATAAAGGGAGCAGAGCCTCAGCAAACTTGATGGAGTAGGCCTAATTTCTGAGAATCTAACAATCTCCAGCCACATTGTCAAGGCTCCATTGAGATAAATGGAGAAGAAAACAGTCTCTGATCTACTTGGTGTAGTACTCGAAACCACTCAGCAAGAAGCATTTCCCAAGATATCAAAAGCCTGTGTTCTTAAGACCGCTGTGAGTTGGTGATGCACATCTGCGTCCCCAGGCTTGCTGTTCACAGTTGTTTTTATGGCATAACAGTGGGGCTCCCATAGCACTGAAGCCCGGCTAATCAGAGGGGATCTGCAGGCTTCCATGCTGCAGCAGCTTTACAAGTTTTGTATTTCTCTGAGGCTTCTCCCTAATATAACCGACAACCTCCAGCTGCCATTTAGACTTCATGGGGTTCCCAGATCTCAGCAGGGAGAAAGGAAAGCCCTGGAAAGCCTAGCTTTGAAATAGCTCTCTTAGCCTAGGAGACCAATGAGGCAGAGACAAACCCTTGATGACTGAGCAGGGTGGGCTGGGTAGAGGAAGGAGGGTGGTGAAGAGAGTCCCCCTGAACCTTGCCAGGGAGTTTTGTTATCTGTGATATACATTCCAGTCCAATGGGCAGAGTAAACCAAGGGGATTTCCCCTCCAAAATCGCCAGACTGGCTTCACACCTGCAGCTAAACGTCATCTCTTTGTTCAGATCTCCTCTCCTCCTAAATAAATTATGTTATCCAAATTCACACCCTGCAGACACTAAACTGAGGTACATTGTTCCTCTCATGACTTCGTTTCTCTGAATGGTTTATTTTCTTTGCCATCAAGGGCTGGTTGAAAACTCAGAAGTTTTGCTTGAATTACCATCAAACCAAGTTGTATAAAGACATAAGAGACTGACAGTTTTCCATTTATGGATTAGACACTCGTTATTGCTCTGGCTTTTAACAGCTTTTCAATTTAACTTGTCATTCCAATGCTCTTCCCATTCCAAGATGACAGCTCACATTGGACACACACAGTGCACTTACAGCTGCCCTTCCAGAAACCCTGAGTATTTAATGGTTTGTGAGGTTATCGGCTTGTGTTTTTTTCTTTTTTTTTTTCTAGTAAATTCTTTTAAAAATTCCAGTAAATTGGTTAAGTTCATGTCTTGAAGAGGAAAGAAAAGTCAATGTCCATAATTGCTCTCTCGTCTTTTAGGGTGTCCTCCCATGGGAATGGCCATCGTTAGGCTTGGCTGAGGATCCAACATCGTCTGCTTTCCCCCAGTGTGTCAAACGTTCCCTCTTTCTTTTGTCAGAGCCTTTCTGTAACCACAAGCCTAACTCTGAAAACTTCATTCAGCAGGAATGACTGGGGCCCACGGTGCAGCCGGCCCAACCCCGCCCCACCCCAGATGCATCCATGCTCACCCTTCAGTTCCAGGTTCTTTCCCTCTTTAAAAGGTGCAAGAAAAAGCACATACCTATTTTGTTCTCATTTGCCAAACTTCAAAACCATGGAATGAAAAAAAAAGTGCAAAAAACATTAGCAATGTTCATCTCTAATTGGCGAGATTTGGGAAGATTTTAATTTTCTTCTTTATTTATTTTTTGTAACTATATCATGTATTTTCCATGGAATAAAGGAACTATTATCCTTAGTTTTGTGATAATCATCTCCCTGTTTTTGTTCTAATTTTATCACCTACTTATACATCTCTAAGCAATACATATTTTAGTTTTGCTTATTTTGCAATTTTATACAAAAATAATCATAAATTTTTAAATGTTTATTAAAGAACAAAAATATGACGATGCAGAAGGAAGTTGTCTAGAACTGCACTCTCCAATATAAGAGCCACCAACCACATGTGGCTGCCGAGTACTTGAAATGTGACCAGTCCAAACTGGGATGAGCTGGAAGTGCAAAATGCACACCAGATTTTGAAGACATACTTTAGTAGGAGAAAAGGAATGTGAAATATCTCATTAATACTTTTACATTGACTGCTTGTTGAAATGTTAACATTTTACATATATTGTTTTAAATAAAATATATTACCAAAATTAATTTCACCTATTTCTTTTCATTTTTTAAATGTAGCTACTAGAAAACTTTGAACTACACATGTAGCTTGCATTATATTTCTATTGGATGGTGCTGGTCTACAAGTTCTCTGAATTCCTTACATTCAAAAGCTACAATTCTAAACAACATTTGATGATTATTGGACATCTGTTCCAGGCCAATCATTTTTCTGTTCTTTCTTTTTTTTTTTTTTCCTTTTGACTTCCCCTTAGTCTAACTCCTTATATTACAAAGCTCCTCCCAACACTGCCTGCATTTCTCTCCTACAGCTCCCCTACCTGCCAACCAAAGGGAACACTGTACCAATTTCTCAGTGCCCTCGACAAATGGTCAGTGTTCTCATCCTCCACCTCCTGTGACCTTCCCTTCTTTCCTTCACACGTCCATTTCTCCTGCCCACATTGCTAGGACCCTGCTCCTCCACTCTTACCCCATTCTTTCATCAAAGATATCCCGTGGCTTTGGCTTACATGTGACAGATCATCATGACATCATTCACAGCCAAGTTAACATTGCAAGAAGACTTTCTGTTCTGCATACAATAAAAGGCTCTACATCTTAAAAACAAAACAAAACAAAAAAACAACTCATTATTATGTTTGCTCTATAGCGGGTTCTTTGAAGACACAGGGGATCCATCTTGGTGCTCCTGAAACCATGATGTGACATACAGGAAGAAGCACTGGATGTGGAACCGGAAGACCTCTCTCCAGTTATGTGGGTGCCTTTGAGCAACTTGCTCCTCCTTCTGCGGCAGATTCCTCATCTGTGAAGGGAGACTTTTGTACCCAGTGGTTTCTAGGTTCCCTCAGTGATAACATTCTATACCCAGAAGTTGATTGCTCAGTTCCTCTTATCTAAGTCTCACTTTCCTCATCAGCAAAGGCAGAACACTAGGAGAACTCACCTCATGCATAATGCTCAGCACACTGCCTGATACTCATTATTTCAGACAAGTACACTGGTCTGTGCAAAGACCAGTAACAGCCCCTGTGGGGGCACATTATGCTCATTTTAATGTATGCTTAAGCTCACTAGTTATTACTTCAGAAAAGTGTGCTGAATTTATTTTTACTCCTTACACAGCCCTTCTCTCAATTTCCTCTCTTCCTGGCTGGTTTAGATCAGTTTCCAATGGCAACATGGATGGTGGGATCATAGCCCACGCAGGACTCCTTTCAGCTCTCCTCCATCTCCCATTGCTTCTCTGCCCAATATCCGTCCAGATGTTTTCTCATCAGACCCAACATAAGTGAAAACAGAATCTTAAATCATCTCCTACTCACTTTAGAAACACTGCCTCAACTTCATCCCTCAAGCACGGAGTTCTATCATTGCCTGAGATAATTTTCTACCGCATCAGAGACCCTATATCTATACTGTTCAATTTGGCAGCCACAGCCACGTGTGGCTATCGGGCATTTTAAGTGTGGCTAGTCCAAATTGAGATGTGCTAAAATTCTAAAATATACCCAGATTTCAATGAGTAAGAGCAAAAATAAAAGAAGAATGTAAACTATCTCATTAAACATTTTTATATTGATTACGTGTTGAACTGATAATACTTTAGATATATTAGGGTAAGTAAAAATATATTATTAAAATTAATTTCACCTGTTTACTTCACTTTTTAATGTGTCTACCAGAGAGTTTTAAATTACAAATATGGTTTGCATTATATTTCTATCGGATAGTGTTGCATTTACAATGATCAGTTTCTCTGCTCACTCCTCTGGAGGAATGTCACACAGCCTCCCTCACAAACTACTTCAGCCAGTAAACTGAATAAATGGATATCTTGAGTGTAGGAATAAAGCACCTTTATTTCCTTCTCCCATTGCCCTTTAACTTGCTCAGGAGGGCTAGTTTTTCCCCTGCCCCTGAATGAAAACTTGACTTTTTGGTCGCTCTTGGGTAACAGAAAATCTCAGAATCATTTGAGTCGCAAAATGCAGTTTCGGTTTCTACTCAGAATTGCAAACACACATGCTAGTAAAAGCTTCCAGCTTCATTCAAAGTTTCAGGGACTCACCCTTCCCTAGCTAGATCTGCCGTTAAAAAAAAAAGAAAAAGAAAAAAAAGAGCTGCAGTCAGTGAAGGGGGCTGGGTGTCACAGTCCTCTTTCTTCCCCAGGCCTTCTTTGCCTGTTGCTGCCCCCCCACCCAAGTTTCTGATGGCTCTAGTGCAGGGAGGGAGTGCGATCCTGCTGAGAGCAGGCTTGTGGGCTCTTTGAGCCCGGCCACTGTTTCAAGCTGGTTCGCCCTCTCAGAGAGTTTGCATGAGGTCTTTTGAAAGCCCCTCATTGCTGAGGACCTTGTACTCGAAATTCCCTTGGTGTAGTGGATGTGTTCTCCTCCAACTTTTTGCCTACTCTTTCTGCAGCCCTGAGGAACCCAGCAATCCTTTCAGCTTCTCTCTGATGAGGCTTCTTCACTCTTTTCTTAAAAGCAGCTTTTACTGATGTCTAACAAACACACAAGTGCAGAAATCCTAAGTCTACAACTTGAGATGTCTCTAAGTGAGCAAACACGTGTGACCACCACTTTAAATCAATTAACAGTCTCTTCGCTTCGACAGTGGCCCTTCTTGAAGGTCTAGAATGCCAGCCCTTTCTCTGGTGTGGCCGCTTCTGGTCCTGCGGGCACTTATGCACCTTTTGCTTCCACTGATTCTGGGAGGACATTCAGGGCAGGATCCCTTCCTTCACTCCCACCACCAGAACAGGAAACAAGCTTTGTCTCTTCAGGTATGAATCAGACACTTGTCCACCCAGCTGCTGGGGACCAACATCAAGCTCACTGAGTGGACTTGATGCCTCTTCACCTGTTCTAGGGTAAGGGAGATGCATCTCTCACCCCTTTCTTTTGGGGGTGGCACTGGGTCTCATAGCATACCAATGACTCTCACCAAAGAAATTCTCTTCAGAATCCCTTCCCTCGTCACCATTTAATGTGGGGGAGGAGGAGTTCTGAGTGGGAGCTACCTGCTTTGTCAGCCTGTCTGGTGCCTCATTTGGTGACTTATATCTATCATCTAGGGCTTCAGCCAAAATGCTCATATTAACATCTTGTTTTACCACCATAGGCACCCAGTCATCTTCTCTTCTCCATTCTCTCCTCCAATTATTAAAAAAAAGCTGGGGGGCTGGTGCATAATTTCTGCCCAACAACTATGTTTAATTTAAGGCCATGCAGGTTAGCTTCCTTTCTTTTACCTTCTTACCAAGTTCCACTTGCTATGGGAGATTCAAATCTATGAGTTCGAGGCTCCCACCTGCAGCCGCTCATAGTGCAGACAGAAGCCCAAGCAGGGTTGATGGGGGCTGGCTCTTTGGTTCAAATCCAAGCTCTGCCACTGACTAGCCTCTTGGATCCCTGGTTCCCCAAATGCAATGATATGCCTCGTTTTATGGGGTGTGGAAGAGTGAGGTGAAGTCACAGTATGTGCTTAGTTAATAGGTAACCTGCACAACTTTCCATGATTTTTCTGGTTCACAAGATAGTATCAATTTTCCTGTCTCCTGAAGAGAACATTCCCTTCTTCCAAATCCCTTCTTAGGGTACTCACTAGTCACATAACTTTCCATAACTATCTCCCATTTAAAACCTCTCCTGGGGCTGGCCCGGTGGTGCAGCAGTTTAATTCGTGCTTTAGCAGCCAAGGGTTCGCGGGTTCGGATCCCGGGCTCTGGCTGATGCACTGCCTGTCAGCCATGCCGTGGCGGCGTCCCATATAAAGTAGAGGAAGGTGGACATGGATGTTAGCCCAGGGCCAGTCTTCCTCCACAAAAAGAGGAGGATTGGCAACAGATGTTAGCTCAGGGCTGGTCTTCCTCACAAAAAA
Organism: Tapirus indicus; assembly: GCA_031878705.1. Lineage (NCBI taxonomy): Eukaryota > Metazoa > Chordata > Mammalia > Perissodactyla > Tapiridae > Tapirus > Tapirus indicus. Next base: position 43,651,303 of record CM062927.1, read on the forward strand.
ATAAATAAATAAAATAAAATAATAAAAATAAATCCTCTCCTAAGTCTAAAGAAGAGGGAGGGAAGAATCTAAAACAAGAAATAAAGGGAAATAGTCTAAAGATCACAGTCCTTTTTGCATAGATCAGAGAGCCAGATAGATCTTGAGATATCATCTCTCTGGTCCTGACCATGATTATGACACATGTCAAGTTCAATCTTCTTCATTTTCTGTGTTTTATGTGAATGAATATTACTGCTCCTAAAACTCAGGTTATCTTTTTCATCACCAAATATGCATTTTCCAAGCAGACTCATTTAAAACTATACTCACCTTTAAAGGACTGATTTATGGGTATAGTTTATAAAGCACTTTGAGCTTGCAAGTTTTCTTTTTTAATCTAGTACTGAATCCCCATCATTGTTTCTTTGTTTTTAAAGCAAAGTAAAATGCCCGACAGCCATCTGCCTCTACAACCAACTTACAAGTTTCTCTGAGGATTGCGCCATCCTCAACTTCTTGGGGCTGCTTCTCGGACACGGCAATCTGCAGATGCGTCAGAATAGCTGAGCAAACAATGAAGAGGCTGCTATGGGACCAGAGAGGATGCAGTGCTTGCCATCTTATACAGGACAGGGAATGTGTTAGGAGTCTGCCCAGCCTACTCTAGAATCCCACGCGTGTTTTCTAAAGCCTAAGTCTGGATAATCCCATTGTAATCGGAAAAATGGTGGCCATGCTTGGTCTATTCCAACAGCTCAGTGCAAACGTCTACTGTGGAAAAATCTATACAGGGAAACTCTGTACTCAGTTATGGACCCTGGCCAGAGATTGTGCAGTGTATGTGGCTAGTTAAAAGGGACCAGGAAAAAAAGTACTAAAGGGTCATATGACCCATCTTCTCAGTTGAGAAAACAACTCACTACCAGTCCCGCTAACAGCGGGACATCTTGGGAGGGGATCATCCCACGCTGTGGGGAGGTGTCGCTGGTCCTGCATGGGGCTTTTCAACTATGGTCACACACCTGGTTACTGGGTTTCATCAGATGCACCACCAGGAGTATGAAAGGCCAGAAACATCATATAAACGAGAGTTCCTGCAGTGGAGAGGGAGAGCAATGTTTGAAAAGCAGTGCAAATTTGCTTCTGGTCTAGGCCAGTGGCTTACTGTGTTGTACAGAAAACGAAAATGTCTGTTTCTATTTGTAGGACATAAAAGAGGAGTAATAAAACCTGGAATCAGCACCAAAGGACCCATTATTATAAAATCCTACAAAATACCCCTGTTCGTTCCTGCAGTTTACAGAAGCTCCCCAGGGGACGCCACAGTCTTGTCCTTTGGTTTCTTTTGTTTGGATGCGGTTCCTGGACTCCTGCATGTTGGTCGGAGGGGCGAGGAGAGGTCACTTTGCTGCATCCTTGCCCTTTGAACCCTGATGGATAGCCTGTGCTTGCCTGTGCATGCAGAAAACACCTTTGAAATGTCTTCTTCCCACTCTGACTCCACTTGCCTAAACCAGTTTGTGTTACATGAGGAGAAACAGGCAATGAATTCTCTCACAAAAGAGGAGAATTTTCCAAAAAAAAAAAATACACACACACACTAGCCTTGGCCTAGAACCCCCGGGGTAATAGAGAACATTTCCAAGCCCAGGCACCATCTGAGTAAAAGTAATTTTGTAATTAAAACAAACCCCGTTTCATACTTCACACAATGATGTAATGGCAGATCCTTGTGGAAACTGTGTGACATGCAGCAACTCTGTGAAATGGAGGTAAAAATAAAGATTAAATGAAAATACATATTTGAGCTGGTTATTAGGAAAAATAACATTTCCAAAAATGAGTCATTTGGGGAAACAGTTGATTTGGCTGGGGATAAACAGTGCCTCTTAGGTGTGCCCTGAGAAGACACGATCAGAACTTAATTTTAAATCTGAGGACTGTAATAAGAACTTGGTTCTTTAAAGTCACTGCCAAAGAGAAGGGAGCAAGCATAAGCCAGCCCCCCAAGGATGAACTGTAGGATGCTTGTGTTACCCTTGGCGTCAGAAGGAGGGGCAGAGACTAGTTAAATACGCTAAAGCTAATTTCTACTTGCCTTTTCAAATGCTCTAGCAATGGGGAACCCTCTGATTATACAGTCCTCTGCCGCAAAGGGCGCAACAATGAGTTTCTGAGATCAGTATTAAAGTATGGGGCAGAAAGAAGAGAAAAGATTCATATTCCACCTCCTTAGGGAGCTCTCTGCCAGCTAAGGGGTTTTGGTGAGGTGTCTGTAATCTGATGCTCTTGGTCTTAATCTCCACATTTATAGACCAATTTTCTATTGCTAGACACTTGCTGTGTTCCTCCCTGGCTGAGGTTATCTTGCGGAGGAATGACTACACAATAGACGACAGCACAATTCTCTTTTTGCCCAAGCTGGAGTCTAACATTCAAAACAGCTGATATTCTCTTCCTTCCTTAAGTATCTCAAACGCGGCTTTGGTACTTAAACTTGGTATTCCACTAAAAGTGCGCTCAAATGGGCATATTTGAACTGTGGGAAGGGGAGGAATTGGAGGGTCAAGTGGGGACTGGGTGCATGACAAGCCATTTCCTGAGATTGTGCTGGGGGGACACTTCAGGGCAGTGCAGCATCAGTAGGCAGTGCCTGGAAATGAAGAATTAGGAGCTAACAGCCCCTAGGCATAAATTTGAGATAAAGAGAAGGCTAATAAAAGAATGATTCTACCTTTTATGTCAGAATTATCTGAAATTAACTAGGGTCTTAATTTCATATATTATCATAAAGTCTGCATATAAATCATGTCAGGTGTAAGCTTTGCAGAGATTAAAATTGGCTGTATTAATCTCCCTTTAAAGCATCATTATATTTCTCTGGAACACAAAAGCAAATTCTGTAAGTCACAAAAGTTGACATTTCAAGGTCAATTTATACTGTGTCACTCAAGGCTTCCAGACACCAAATAGAAATCCCATTCCTCTGTGTGCGCACCTTTGTGTGTGCGATCCTGCTCCCCTTGCCTGACTACAACTCAGTGACCTTCAAATGCAATATCTATTGTTGCAGCTTCTTTTATCTTTACCTGAGTGAAGCAGAATCAATGCGCTTGTCCAGCAATTCCAATTAAGCCACGATAGACAATCCTGCTGAATCTGCAAGCTTTGGATTTATATTGAATTAATGAAAGCGGAAAGGGGTTCCCGTATTACAGCCACAATTAATGCATCCTTGTCAAAAAGAAATGCAATTACAATATTGCACATACGCAGTAGGTTGATCAACTTATGTAGGGTGACAACCATGAATTGATCATGTGGAAGTGTCAATGAAAGTTCCAGTAGCTCTTATAAAATGTGCTACTTTTAAGTTATTTAAGTCCCTAGAGCCTGGATGGCTCAGATGATTGGTAAAGAGATATAAACTCAGAGTCACTTATTTTCAGGTCACTGGTTTATACAGACCAGTAGGTAGTATCAAAGACAACTGCTCCATATCAATGCCTTTCTTATTTAGACAAAATTCAGGTCTTGTCTAACAATTTATTTTCATGTCAGTAATTACAAGAAAAAAAAGCATTTTAAAAAAATTTGCATTTAACCTTTGAAGTAAAGAAAATATATATTTCCTGAAAAAAAAGGGAATTAACAAGCAAGGGATTTAAGAAAACTGAGTAAACAAAGCAACATTGGCATCTGCTATCTGGGGACTTTTCTGATTTAGACATTAGACACACCTTAGAGCATTAGCTTTGCTGATCAACTCTGATACCAGTTTTTGACTTGCTAGATGTCATTAGATGAGAAAAAAAATCCAAGATTTAAAGTGATATACTAAAAAGAGGTGCATCTGGTTACTTAAGTACTGTCTTCAGTTAGCATATATGATATGTTGACGTGATGGTTGGCAATCTTAACTATCTTTTTTCATCAACAGTATTATTATGTTAATTTATTACTTGACAGTACAGAAAAGAAGTCTCTATTCCCTCTCCTCTCCTCAACTAATCAAAAAATAAGAAAAACTAGGAAACACCCATGAACTTGAACCACTATTTATGAAGAAGGGCTGCTGAATGCTTTGGAAACTGCCCAGGGAAGGGAGGACTCAGAGAGAGAAGCCCAAGTTCCTTAGACCTTGAGATAATGTGTTCTGGACTAGATGGCCCAGCAGAGGGGTAAACCGACTTGCCTAGATTGGAGCAGCAAGGTCAGGTTGTGTGGCCAAGCCAGGTGAGCTTCCCATAGAGAGGCAGAGGACTTATTTTTGCAAGAAATAGGCTGTCAGAGAGACTGGATTTAGAACACACCTGGGTGGCACACAGAAGTACAGCTTTGATTACCTGAAGATAAGCAACGTTTAAGCTGCCAAACAAGAACCTGTGACCAAGGACCCACAGTGATTTCCCCCAGCTGGGGGCAGAATCACACCAACCAGGCAGAGTGCAAGGACAAAGTGTTCACAGCAACTTACAAATTTTCCTGTCATCCCAGTTTATCCCTATACTTTTGTTCTACCATCAGCTGGTCCAGGAAAACTTCCACCACTCAATGATGGACACCAGCATGGAACTTACACAGACTTACTGCAAGAAATAAAGAAGAAAAGAACATAATGAAACAAGGTTAATAAAAAATACACATCAGAAAATTATGGCACAAACCAGTTTGAGATTATGATTAAACAGCTTTATGAAAATTAAAGAAATTAAATGTAATATGACCTCAGAAGAGAGAAAAAAAGAGAAGCAGGACAAAAGCCATAAGGGCTCAGAGGGAAAATGATTTTTTTTTTAAAGGACAAGAAATGAAAGAGGGAAAATATAAGCATAACAAAAGTGAAGATCATATTATAAATAGAAATTACTAAAAAAAAGTTTGGAACATATAAGAAAGGCTTTAGCAAATTTGAACATATTGAAAAGGAAAGTAACTACTAAAGTGCTTTTTTAAAAAACTACTAAAGGGTAAATGTTAATTATGGAAAATAGTTAAAGGACAGTAGTCACTGTGTCCTGAAGAAGATAACTAAAAATTAAGCTAGAAAAAAATTTAAAGATAAACCAGAAGAATCCCAAACATTAAAATCAATTCATTTTAATTAATTAATTAAACAGAACGAAGCACCATAATAACTACCAGGAAAATAATTTGAAACAGAGCAATCCTCATAAACCTTTCTAGAAAAATGTATTGTGGTACAAACTTCAACCATCTAAGAAAAAAAAATGGTGGTGAATACTGAATCAATGTAAATCTAAAAGTAAGGCTAAATATATGTGAAAATTATTTTTACATTTCACAATACAACTATTAACAAGAATTACAATGTAGAAATAATAATCTAATTAACAAAGCAGGGAGAAAAGTTGGGGAAAAATAGTAAGAGGAAATAGTCAAAGAAATAATGGTAGAAAACTTTCCAGAATTAAATAAAAGCATTCTTCCAAAATTGAAAGGCCCTCTGAACGTCAAGGCAGCTAGGTAAACATAAATTAACCCTTACAGCAAAATGGCAAGAAAAGCCAAGACACTATTAAAGAAAACTTAGTTGGGAGTGTTGCCCTTACTAGATAGTAATTTTTTAAAGTGTGCTATTGACACAAGTAACTGTGCCAAGAGATAAATAGCTTTGGAGATATGGGATAGATAGATAGATATAGATAGTTAGATAGAAAGACAGGTAGATAGATACATAGCTAATGGAGCAGAATAAAGAAACCAGAAACAAATCAAGTCTATATAGAAACTTGCTATATGACAAACTGGTAAGCCATATCAATGGGGAAAGTAGGGACTATTCAATAAATTGTTTGGGAGAATTCTTTATTCATATGAAAAAAGTTAACAAATGGAGCCCTACCTCACATCATTTTCAACTATCAATTCCAGATGGGTCAAGGAATTAAATGTGAGAAGCAAACTTTCAAACTTTTAAAAGTTAGTAAAGGACTCTGGTTTTAACTCTGACATGTAAAGAGTTTATCATCATCTCACCCTTACAACAAGAAAAAAGCTGAACAAGCTGAAAATCAATAACTTTTCTAGGACTGATTAAAGAAACAAGGTCACAAGGAAAACTGCCAGCTGAAGTCTGGAAAGACTGGTAAATACAGAAAATCACAAGTGAGATGAGAATACCTGGAACAGAAACAGCTAGGGCCATAAAATGGTAGGAACATGTAAACATTCACTTTGACAAATTGCTGGAGGCAAAATACAGAATAGTATAAGAATGAGAAACTTCTCGAGGCTACAGTCATAGGGGCCCCACACTTTCATAGATTTTACCTCCAGGAACCCTACCAGGTTCTCATAGTCAACAGCCAAGAAAAACCCTCTTTTCTGGCAGGCGCAGGGGAAAAGTAAGAATTTGAAATATGCTCAAAGAATTCTCCATGAGAAAGGCTACTCAGCAAGGAAAAAGACTTTAGCAGAGCCCTATCAGATATGGTGGAAGGGAAATAAGCAAACTCCATCTTTTCTAGTCTTCATGTCTCTCCTAAAAGGAAAAAAATGTTGAGAACATTACCCTTCACCCCACACCTGACCACCACATCAACAGGGCTCCAGTATAATAACAGTGGACTACAGCTGAAAGAGCTACAAGGCACAGACTCTCTTTAAGAAGGAATTTGTAGGGAAATCCAAAGACAACAGGGGAGACAAAAACAAGGAAATTGAAGCCTCTTGAAACCAACAACTACAGCAAACATGAAACATAAGATAACTTCTAGCCAGATTATCATAAAATCACACACTAAAGGTCTATTTTTCTGTTTCTATTACTCAATTCATGATGTCCAGGCTTCAACCAAAAATTACAAGCCATGCTAAAAGGCAAGAAAAAAACACAGTCTGAAGAAAAAAATCAAGCATCAGAATGAGATTCAGACATGGAAGAGATTTTGGAATTAGAAAACTAAGAATTTTAAAAAATTATGATTGATATGTTAAGGGATCTAAAGGAAAAAGTTGACAATATGCAAGAACAGATGAGTAATGTAAGCAAAGATGAAAATTCTAAGAAATAATCAAAAGGAAATGCTAGAAATCAGAAGTACTATAACAGAAATGAAGAAAGTATTTTATGGGCCCATCAATAGACAGGACACAGCCCAAGAAAGAATCAGTGAGTTTAAGCATATTTCAGTAGAAAATTCTCAAACTGATATGCAAAGAAAAAAAAGTAGTATAGAATATCCAAGAACTGTAGGACAATTTCAAAAGGAGTAACATACGTGATAGTGGAATATTAGGAGAAGAAAGAGGTAACGGAACAGAAGAAATATTTGAAATAATAATGGCTGAAAAATTTCCAAAATTAGTGACAGACACCAAACCACAGATAAGAGAAGTTCAAAAAGCACCAAACAGGGGGCCAGCCTGGTGGCATAGTGGTTAAGTTCACATGCTCCGGTTTGGTGGCCCAGGGTTTGTGAGTTCAGATACTGGGTGTGGACCTACACACCACTCATCAAGCCATGCTGTGGCGGCATCCTGTGTACAAAATAGAGGAAGACTGGCAGAGATGTTAGCTCAGGGACAATCTTCCTCAAGCAAAGAGAGGAAGACTGGCAACAGATGTCGGCTCAGGGCCAATCTTCATCACCCAAACAAAAAAAAAAAAGGAAACAAAAGAAAACATCAAACAGGATAAACATTGAAAAAAAATAACTCCTAGTCATATTATGTTCAAACTGCAGAAAACCAAAGACTAAATGGAAATCTTGAAAGCAGCCAGAAAAAAAACACACTTGTACCCGTAGAGGAACAAGAATAAGAATTACATCAGACTTCTCTTCAGAAAGCACGCAAGCAAGAAGACAGTGGAGTAAAATATTTAAAGTGTTGAAAGGAAAAATATCCCTCAGCAACACTGAATTCTATACCCAGTGAAAGTATCCTTCAGAACTGAAGAAAATGAAGACTTTTTCAGTCAAACAAAAACAGAGAATCTGTCGCCAGTAAACCTGCCCTGCAAGAAATGTTAAAAGTTCTTAAGAGAGAAGGAAAATTATATAGGTCAGAAATTCAGATCTACATGAAGAAAGCAAGAGTATTAGAGAAGAAATAAATTAAAGTAAAAATATTTTACTTCTCTTATTTTCAAGTGATTTGATAAGTTTATTCAAAATAATAATAGCAACAATATATTGGGTGATTATAGTTTAAGAGTAAGTGAAATGAATGACTGCAATATTATAAAAGATGGAGGGGAGGAATTGAAAATACTCTGTTGTAAGGTATCTGCATTACCCATAAAGTGGTATAGTGTTGTTTGAAAGTGGATTTAGATTAGTTGAAAATGTATATTTCAACTCTTGGGAAAGTACTAAGAAAAAATTTTAAGTATAATTAACTGCTAAGAAAGGAAAGAAAACAGAATCATATAAAATGCTCAGTTAAAACCAAAGAAGGCAGAAAAAGTGTGTAAGATTTAAAAAGAACAAATGCAATGAGTAGAAAACAGTTACAAGCATCATAGATATTAATCCAACTATATCAATAATTACTTTAAACATCAATGGTCTAAATAAACCATTAAAAGACAGAGATTCTCAGAATGGATCAAAACACAGGACCCAAATATATGTTGTCTACAAGAAACCCACTTTAAATATATAGATGCAAATAGGTTAAAACTAAAGAGATGGAGAAAGATACACCATGCTAATACTAATCAAAAGAAAGCTGGAGTAGCTATACTGATTTCAGATACAGCAGACTTCAGAAGAAGAAAAACTTATCAGGGATGAAGAGGAGCATTGCATAATAATAAAGGAATCGGTTCTCCAGGAAGATATAACAATCGGTGTATGCATCTAACAGAGCATCACAATACATGAGGCAAAAACTGATAGAACTGCAAGGAGAAATGGACAAATTCACTTGGGAGACTTCAGCATTCCTCTATCAATAACCAATAGATGAAGCAGGCAGAAAATCAGTAAGGATACAGTTGAACTGAAGAATACCATCAATCAACTGGTTCTAACTGACAAAATATTTCATCCAACAACAGCAGAATACACATTCTCAAGATCACGTGGAACATTCACCATGATAGTGCACATTCTGGGCCACAAAAGACACTTGAGCTCATTTGAAAGAATAGAAATCACACAAAGTATATTCTCAGACAGCAATGGAATTAAACTAAAAATAAATAACAAAAAGATAGCTGGAAATCATCTTTGGAGATTAAATATTTGGATATTAAACAAAACAACACTAAATAACACCTGAGTCAGAGAAGAAATCTCAAGAAAAATTTTAAAATATTTTGAACTAAATGAAAATGAAAATATGACTTACAAAATTTGAGGAATGCAGCAGAAGCAATGCTTCAAGGGAAATTTATAGCATTTAATGCGTATATTAAAAAAGAAGAAAGATCTAAAATCTATACTCAACAGAATAGAGAGCCCAGAAATAAAGCTGTGCATATATGGTCAATTAATTTATGACAAAATAGTCAAGAATATACAATGGGGAAAGGAAAGTCTCTTCAATAAATGGTGTTGGGAAAATTGGACAGCCAGATGCAAAAGAATGAAACTGGACCACTATCTTACACAATACACAAAAATTAACTCAAAATGGATTAAAGACTTGAACCTAAGACCTGAAACCATAAAATTCCTCCAGGAAAACATAGACGATAAACTCCTTGAAATAGGCCTTGGTGATGATTTTTTGAATCTAACTCCAAAAGCAAAAGCAACAAAAGCAAAAATAAACACGTGGGACTACATCAAACTAAACAGCTTCTGCACAGCAAAGGAAACCATCAGCAAAATGCAAAGGCAACTTACTGAATGGGAGAAAATAATTGTAAATCATATATTTGATGAGGGGCTAATATCCAAGATGTATAAAGAACTCATACAACTCAATAGCAAGAGAAAAAAAATCTGATTTTAAAAATATGCAGAAGATCTGAATAGACATTTTTCCAAAGAAGACATACAGATGGCCAACGGGTATATAAAAAGGTGTTCAATGTCACTAATCATCAGGAAAATGCAAATCAAAACCACAATGAGATATTACCTCACACCTGTTAGAATGGCTATTATCAGATGTGAGGGCAATCTGGCTGCATCTGTCTCCCCATTGATTGCCAGGGTTGATTCAGCTGATCTGGCTGTCTAGGTGGGTGTCCCCTTCCTCCCTCACTGCTCCACATACATCCCCCCTGAAGCCACATGTGGGGTTGAAGAGGATGACCTTCCCTGATAAAGGAGGACTATTCTTTGGTCAAGGGTATATGAGTAGCTGTGTTCTCCTGCTGGAACCTCCAAATAAGCTCTAAGGTCCATTTGTAGGAGAACGTTGGGTAGTCAAGCTTCCAAGACTCCAGACACATCCAAATGAGGCACTGCATGTGGCAGTCTGTTTTTCTTTAAAAAAAGGAAAACAAAGTGATGGCTATTATCAAAAAGACAAGAACTAAGAAGTGTTGGCAAAGATGTGGAGAAAAGGATCCCTTGTGCACTGTTGATGGAAATGTAAATTGGTGCAACCACTATGGAAAACAGTACAGAGGTTCCTCAAAAAATTAAATATAGGGCCGCCCAGTGGCGCAGCGGTTTGGTCCACGCTTGGCAGCCCGGGGTTCGCGGGTTCGGATCCCGGGCGCCCGCTGACGCACTGCTTGTCAGCCACGCCGTGGCGGCGTCCCACATAAAGTAGAGGAAGATGGGCAGGATGTTAGCCCAGGGCCAGTCTTCCTCAGCAAAAAGAGGAGGATTGGCAACGGATGTTAGCTCAGGGCTGGTCTTCCTCACAAAAAAAAAAAAAAAAAAATTAAATATAGAACTACCATATGATCCAGCAATTTCATCTCTGGGTATTTATCCAAATAAAACAAAAACACTAATTCAAAAGATATATGTACCCTTCTTCATTGCAGCATTATTTACAAAAGCCAAGATGCGGAAACAACCTAAGTGTTCATCAATGGATGAATGGATAAAGAAATTATGGTATGCCATATACCATATATATATATATATATATGTAATATATATATATGTACACCATATATATATACTCTCTCTCTCTCTATATATATATACACCATATATAATAATATATATATATATTATTCAGCCATAAAAAAGAATGAAATCTTGCCATTTGCAACAACATGGATGGACCTAGAGGGTATTACGCTAAGTGAAATAAGTCAGACAAAGAAAGGCAAATACTGTATCATCTCTCTTATATGTGTAATCTGAAAAAAAAAACCCACAAGCTCATAGATACAGAGAACAGGTTGGTGGTTGCAAGAGGTAGGGGTAGGGGTGGAAGAAATGGATGAACTTATTTTTTAGTTTAAATAAACTGAATAATTGTTTTAATTTAAAAAATAAATAAAATCAATAATCTAAGGTTCCGCCTTAATAAACAATAGAAATAAGGGCAATTTAAGCCTAAAGCAAGTAGAAGAAAAGAAACGATATAAATTAGAATAGAAACTAATGAAATTGAAAACAGGAAATTAATTGAGAAAATCAATGAAATCAAAAGCTGGTCATTTGAAATGATCAATAAAATTGGTAACTCTCTAGCCAAGTTAACCAAAAAAAAAAAAAAGAAAGAAAAAAGAGAGAGAGAGAGAGAAGACACAAATTACTAACACTAGAAATGAAAGAGAGGTCATCACTATTGATCCCATGGTCATTAAAAGAATATTATGAACAACCTTATGTTTGCAAATTTGATAACTTAGATGAAATGGACCAATTCCTTAAAAGACACAAAGCAACAAAACTCAAATAAGAAGAAACTGACAATCTGAATAGACCTTATAACTATTAAAGAGATTGAATCAATAATTAATAACCTTACAAAACAGAAAGCACCAGACCCAAATGTGTTCACTGGTGAATTCCATCAAACATTTAATTGACATTTTACCACTTCAAGTGAAGTGTAGAAACCGAAGCTATACCAATTCTCTAAAATCTCTGTCAGAGGATAGAAGCCTCTTTCTATGAGGCTAGCATTACACTAATACCAAAACCAGACAAAGACATTACAAGAAAAGAAAATTACAGACCAATGTGTCTCATAAACATGCATGCAAAAATCCTCAAGAAAATACTCGTAAATTAAATCCAGCAATGTATCAAAAGAATTATACACAATAACCAAATGGGATTTATTCCAGATATACAAGGTTGATTCAAAATGAAAACCAATTAATGTAACCTCACAACAACATGCTAAAGAAAAAAATCATGTTATCAGGTCAACTGATGGAGAAAAAAGATTTGACAAAATCAAATACCTATTCATAATAAAAACTCTCAGCAAAATAGCAATAAAAGAGAATTTCCTTAACTTGACAAAGAACATCTACAAAAGACTACAGCTGGTATCATACTTAATGGTGAGAAACTGATGCTTTCTTCTTAAAATTGGAAATAAGGCAAAAATGTCCCCTCTCACTAGTCTTATTCAATATCATACTGTAAGTCTTAGCTAGCACAATACAAAAGAAAAAGAAGTAAAAGTTCTAGAGATTGATAAGGAAGAAACAAAATTATCTATGTTCATAGATTACATGAATGTATGTATAGAAAATCAGAAGAATTCGCAAAAACAATTCCTGAAACTAAGTGATTATAGCGAGGTTGCAGGACACAGGGTTAATATACAAAAGTTGGTTGCTTTCTTATATACTAGCAATGACTAATTGCAATTTGAAATTAAAAACACAATACCATTTATAATAGCACCAAGAAAAAAAAAAGAAAGAAATACTTAGGTATAAATCTAAAAAAATGTATACAGGATCTATAAGCAGAAAACTAAAACATTTTGATCAAAGGAGATTTAAATAAAGTCATGTGTCATGGACCGGAAGACTTATTATTATGTCAATTCTTCCCAACTTGATCTATAGACTCAATACACTCAGTCAAAATCTCAAGCTATTTTGTGGATATCAACAAACTAATTCTTTAAGTTTATATGGAAAGGCAAAAGACCTAGAACAGATGATGCAACACTTATAAAGAAAAAAGTCAGAAGACTGACACTGCCCAACTTCAAGTCATACTACAAAGCTACAGTAATTAAGACAATGTTGTTATTGGTGAAAGAATAGACACATAGATCAATGGATCAAAATAGAGAGCCTAGAAATACATCCACACAAATATAGTCAACTGATTTTACCAAAGAAGCTAAAGCAATTCAGTGGGGAAAGGATAGACTTTTCAACAAATGGTGCTAGAACAATTGGATTTCCATATGCAAAAACAAAAAAAAATTTAAACACAGACCTCACACCTTTCACAATAATTGAGTCAAAATGAATCATAAACCTAAATATAAAACACAATACTATAAAACTTCTAGAAGAAAGCATAAAACACAATCTAGGTGACCTTGGGTTTGGTGATAAGTTTTTACATACAATTTTAAAAGCACAAACCAAGAAAGAAAAAAATTGATAAATTGGACCTTATTAAAATTTAAAATTTCTGATCTTTAGAAGATACTGTTAAGAGAATCAAAAGACAAGCCATAGACAGGTAGAAAGTATTTGCAAAGCACATGTCTGGTAAAGGACTTTGTATCCAAAATACCCAGGGAACTCTTAAAACTCAACAATAAGAATACAAACAACCCAATTTAAAAATGGGCAAAAAAATCTGGATACTTCATAAAAGAGGATATACTGATGGCAAATAAGTGACAAGTATGTAAAAACTTGTCACCAAAATTATGCTAAACATAATTTTCCCATGCAATCCAGTAACTGCACTCTTAGGCATTTACCCAAATTAGTTGAAAACTTACATCCACGCAAAAACTTGCATGCAAATGTTTATAGTGACTTTATTCATAATTGCCAAAACTTAGAAGCAACCAAGATGTCCTTTAATAGTTGAATGGATAAACAAACTGGGGTACATCCATACAATGGAATATGACCTATTAAGCCACAAAAAGAAGTGGAGAAATCTAAGCACATATTGGTAAGTGAAAAAAAGTCAGTCTAAAAGGGATATACACTGTATGATTCTATCTATATGACATTCTGGAAAAGGCAAAACTGAGATCAGTGGTTACCAGGGGTTTGGGGGAAGAGAGGGATAAATAGGTGGAGCACAGAGGATGCTTAGGGCAGTGAAAGTATTCTGCATGATACCGAATGGTGGATACATGACAATATACAGTTATCAAAACCCATAGAATGTACAACACAAAGAGTGAGCACTAACACAAACTATGGACTTCGGTTAATAATGATTTATCAACATTGATTCATCAGTTATAACAAACGTACCACACTAATGCAAGATGTTAATAACAGGGGAGACTGGGAGCAGGGGAGAGAGTGAGTATAGGGGAGCTCTGTACTGTCTGCTCAATTTTTCCATAAACCTAAAACTGCTCTAAGGCCTATTAAATTAAAAAATAAAATAAGATTCTAAAAATGCATTGTAAGTCCCAACCGTGGTAAACAAACACAAATCCACATGCAAAAACAACGTGGTGAAATCACAGAACTTACACATTTTTTTTTAAATGTTAGAGACTTCCAAATAATAATAATCCTAAAATAAATCAGACTGGCTTCAGGCTTCTCATCAGCAACCACAGACAGCCAAAAACTGCATAATATCTTAAAAGAGCTGAAGGAAAATACCTGTCCAACTATGATTCTATCAATGAAGCGGGAAGAGAAAATAAAAACACTTTCAGAAATGTCAAGATCGAGAGAATTCACTACTCCTGGACCCAGAAGGATAAATTACTAAAGGATAACTCAGCAAAAAGGAACTTGAACTGTGAAAGAGATGGGGATACAGGAAGCATTCTTAAGAAAAAAATATTGGTAAGACATATTTGTAATTCTAACTAACGATGATGATCATTGCAGGTGGGGGTGTTAAAAACAAGTTGGAACTAAAAAATATATGGAACAAGTTGGAACACACATCACATGGAAAATGGGAAGGGAAAATTTATATTAAAGTGTCATAGGCTATTGTGTCTTTGAAGATAGAGATATTGATTAATCTTAGACTTCTGAAGTGAAGAATATAAGTTAAATCTATTAAAAATAATCACTAAAGAATAAAAATAAAATACATAAAAATAAAATATATAACTTCCAAAGCTGTACAATGTAATGACATCTCCCACCTTATTGAGTATATCTCTGAAATGAGAAAACATCCTTTCTTTTTTTTTTATTGAAGTCATATTAGTTTACAACATTATACCAGTTTCAGTGGCACATCATTGTATCGCGACTTCTCTACAGACTACGTCAGTTTCCTTTCGATAAGGCATCAGAACTGAATCATGTGCTCAGAGTGGTCCATGTCTGCTGATTGGAAGACTTTCAAAAATATCAAACTTTGTGTCTCCTGCATCCTGCACAGCTTCCTGTGCCAGGCACCACAGAACATGTACATATTACCATATAAATTCTGGCCCTGCAATGCTGAATCAAAATACCAGATAGGGCAATGGAGAATAATATTTCTGGATGTCAATTCTACAAAAGCGACTGTGGACCATGAACAGATCTCACCTCACCCCCACTAAATGCACCCACAATTCCACTGCCCTTAGCCAAATCCCCCAAATCCCTGCTGACACTTCATCACCACCTGATGGGAGAGGAAGCGTGATGGATGGAAATCTGAGTGGAAAAAGGCAGCAGTCTTAAGAATTTCAGTTAACTGATTTTACTTTCACAAAATTTACAAAAACATTGCTAGGCTCCCCAGGCCTGGAAACGCCTTTTTTTTTTTTTTTTGCAAGTGAGGGACTCTGAAGTTAAAGTTTTATTACCTTCACAGTAAATATGCCTCTGTACCCTATTTAAAAACAAACAAACAAAAACTAATGCACAGGAAAGGACTGAAAGGAAATACCCTGAAAATATTGTCCATGGTTGTATTTAGGTGTTAGTCTACTTTTTTTCTGTCTACTTTTCTATAGTATCAAATTTTCTTTAAATAACCATATTTTGCTTTAATGTTAAATTGATTTAAGTGATATTTCTTCTGGCATTAGCTGTTCTACAGGCTGTAATCTTTTGAATTATTTTTTATCCAGATAAGGATCATGAAAGGTGCTTTAGTTCCTAAAGAATTTCAACCCTTTGAGAAAATGTTTCTAGCCTCGTGACTGTTTATTCACAAGTTATAACTGCTCAGCCAAGTCTTCTCTAAAACACTACATAGATGCATATATAAAGTTGCAGTGATGACAGCTTCATTTATAGCCAGTAATATACAATAACAAAGGCAAGACTTAGCCAGCAGATTGACGTAATTCTGACCAATTATGAAACAGACATACATGCAAAAGTTTCTCCTCTGGCATATTCATGAAATATTTTACAAGAGGCAAAATTGCTCTCAACTTTTATTTAGTGAAACATAATCATATTCATTCATAACTGCATTTACCAAAGTGTTCATGAATGAATCCAGGAATAATTTTATTCAATCTTAGAATGAGCTTTGTTTTGTGTTTTCCATTTAGAGCCCGTTGCTTAAACAGCATAAAAATGCTGCATGTACCCATCATAAGCACAACAATGAAACCTAGACTGGTCTACATGTGGTCATCAGTAGTCAACAGGTTTAGAGCAAATTTCCTAACCTGGTATTCCACAGTACATCCTTTCAAAGGGTATTTATAGATATGCTGCGGAAAATTCTTCTCAAAATAGTTAGCAAACATTCAGTTCAACAAATGGTGTGCATATGCGTGTGTGTGAGAGAGAGAGAGAGACTTTGTTAATTGTTTTTCTTTTTAACTACCAGACTACTGACTTTAATGGGTAAATAAATATTGTAAATTGTAAAGAGAAAGTAGAATATGCTGCATTTTCCAAACTTATTTGATCATGGAACACATTTGTCTTTCTAGAGGTATTAAAGATCTTGGGTGAATTCTTCAAGGACCCCATTTTGGGAAATCATTGACTTAGATCCTGATGTTTGTTCCAGCATCTATCTATGAAGTGTGGTAGATGGAATCAACAAAAATGTGTGTTATCTGTCAACACTGGAAACTAAACAAAACATTGCTACTGGGGATGTGGTTTACCTTTGCTTGAAGGCAAATTCCATATTTATATTTTTAGCATAATTCAATCTAGAACATTGTAACATAGGGGAAGAAATAAACTACCTGAGGGTAGTCACTGTGGAAACCTGTTTAAAAAAAAAAAGGAGGGAGGAGAGAAGTTGTGCGAAATAATTATTAAAATATTCAAGATCAAATTGTAAAAGCAGGGTTCACAAATATATTCAGTTAAATGCATGTCTACCAGTTACTTCACTCTTTCAAGTAAAGAGCAAAACATTCTAAAGGAAAGCAGTGGTGGGGGAAAGGATTTCACATTTTCTTTCTCCAAGTTTTTGCTAGAAATTAAAACTCAACAGAGTAAATGATGTGTTTCCAAGTCTGCCACTTTGTTAAGTAACACAAAATACTGTCAACAACATCAATGTAATGTTCGGGAAAATGTTATGACATTCTCAAATGAAAAAAAGAGCAAGGTTTATCGTTCCATCATAACTCCAAAAAAAATACATTGTTAAGTTAATGTAGCCATGAAGTCCAAAGGATTGCACCAGGTTATAACACTGAGTGTGACACCAAATATATGAACCAAACAAAGGGGAGATACTGGGTTGACAGGGCAGCTCTTGAAAGGCAAACGAATATTCAGTGGAGGTAAGACAACCAAAATGCCAATGGGAAAAGGACACAGCACACTGCAAAGACGGAAACATGCAAGTGCCCACAACAACATCTTTGAAAACCATTTACGATTTTCTAAACACAAGTTAGACATCCTCTTCAAAATACTGTCCCTAGAGTAGGAGCCGCTCATCTTTACAGGCTGCAGACAAAGGCTTTACAGACAGGTTTTGTCATCTGCCCCTCAGATCTGCTCCCTCCTGCAGCTGTTGACTGTCTGGTCAACGCTCAGCACAGACTTGAAGTTCGTGGCTATTGTTTGTCTGCTGGATACTTTTTTGGACTCATTATTCTTTGAACTTTGAAAATGCAGTTTCAAAATTATCACTAATAATGGAATACAAGTATTAATATTTTGCTTCACATGATACTCATACAATGCAGTCCAGAGGTGTGCAGGAGACGATTATTCTCCCCAACTCCAATATCTCTTCCCAATTACGTGTTCAGTGATATTGATGCAGTGATAGCTTGAAATCTGCCAGAGTGGAAGTATTTACACTACAGAAATTGGCAGATACTACAAATCAAGGCTTTTCCTTTTCAGAAAGTCAATTGTAAGACACTTACCAGCACACCTCTGTTAATATTTATTAGTGTTCTGCCATTCTCTTGATTGTTATTATTAGCTTCCATTAAAATATTGAGGTTGTTTTGGTGCTTCTACCTAAATTCACATTTAGGGTATAAAATAAAATGATAAAAGTTAAGACAAAAGATCTGGGCTCCCTGCGGAGTCCTGCCTGAAGCACACAGTATAATTTAGTGCAAGAAATATCAAACTTCTCTGACCAAAGCCCAAGAGCCAGAGGAATTCTGATTATCGGTGCATTCACAGGGACAGGAAAAACTCTGCATTAATGCACAGCAACCAGGCTTTTTGGTAAGAATTCTGAAAGTGCCATTGATGAGTTCTAACAACATGCCAATTGTAGTTTGAAAGCACCAACTATTACTCATTTAGTAAGGTTACTGCCGAACAGAGCCACTGTATGGGGGAACTCAGTTTACGCGCTGCACAAAAGCTACAGCCAAAGGGGTGAGCAGGCCCTGAAATGCAATCTGCCCTCCGCTTACGAGCTTCTGGACTGCAGCCACCCAGCCATCTTGTAATTTTGACAGAGGTGTGATATATGCTAAGGACCACCCTGATAGTAAATAGCCCTTGGTCACAGGTAAAAATAAAGGACTGTAGCATTGGGAATCATTCAAATATAAGAAAAACAAACAACAAGAGATTTGCACTTTTCAATCAGAGTGTTCCTCCTAAGACCACCAGGGACTACTTAGGATGCTGTAAAAATTATGCTAGAGAATTCCAGCCAGGATAGCCTTGTAACTTCGAGTTCTGACACATCTCTGCTACTCCAAATACATAACAGTGATGGATTTTTTTTTTTTTTGAGTGAACCAAAGAAGTTACAGCCAGATTCCAACACAAGACAAACATGTCTGTGGACCAGAAACAGAAGAGAAATACAAACTGATGAGCACAGCCAGAGCTGTGGTGAAGGAGTGGGCAAGAAGGGTGGGCACAAACGGAGAGAAAGAATGCAATAGATAAAGAGAGAGAGAGATGGACCAAGCGGTAGACATGTAGATGGATGTGTGGATAGAGAAAGCACAAAAGGTAAAAGTGAAACTTTAGACAAAATAACAAGATAAGGTGACAGTCACTGAGTTATTCCAGCACATAGAGGTTCGTGTCACCTCTGATGCAAAACTTGCCATATTGTCAGAAAACTATACTGTGAGATAGGTATGTTAAAATGTTAAGGGTAACCACTAAAAGAAGGGAAATCAATCTTCAGCTTCCAAACCAGCACAGGAGACAAAATGGAATCTAGAAAAGTTTATCAGTCCCTCAGATTCAGGGAAGAGAAAAAAGGAACAAAGTAAAAGAATGTGAAAAAGCACGAAAAAGGTAGCAAAAAATAAATCCAGCCTCAGCGGTGCTCACAACAAAGCTTGCTATTAAAAGACAGCATTTGTCTGAATGCATCAAAAATAAAACATCTGTGCTCATTACAAAAAGCATACCTAAAACAAAATTACACAGAAAAGCATAAAATGAGGTGATAGAAAAAAAAATATATATGTACATATCAGGCAAATATCTAGCCAAAACAAAGCTCATGTACCAATATTTACATTAGATAAACAGAAGTTAAGGGTAAGAGCCCTAAGAGAGATAATTTGGAACCCCACATAATAGTAACTAGAACAATCTATCAGGAAAATATAAAAATCATGAATTTGTATGCAACTAACAGTAGAGCTTAAAAATATATATATAAAGTAAAAGTAACAGAATGACAAGAAGAATTACGTAAATATGTAACCATGGTGGGCGATTTTAACATCTTCTAACAGAAACTGATAAATCAAGCAGACCAAAGGTTAGTGAAGATATAGAAGATTTAAACAACCAGGTTAACAAGCTTGATCTAATGGATATATGTAACCCTGCCCTAGCAGAGAATATGCAATCTCTTCAAGTAAATACAGAATATTTAGAGCAACAGACCAGGCACTAGGTCACAAAGGAGGCCTCAACAAATTCAAAATATAGATATCATATAGGCCACGTTCTCCAACAAGAAAGCAATTAAATCAGGGAGAAACAAGAAGATAATTTTCAAAAGAAGAAGAATCACTGCTAGACTAGGAAGAACAAATGGGTCATGAACTCTGAGAGACATACATTTAAATCCCAGGTCCAACACACACCTGCTCAGTGACCTTGGGCAAGACACTTAACTTCTCTGGGCGTAGGTTTTTCACATGTCATGTGTATAGTAAAACCTCTCTCACAAAATTCTCATGCAGATTAAATGAGGGAGTATCTTAAAAGCACTTAGCATGGTACCTCGCAGAAACTCAAATGCTAGTTTCACTCCTTTCACATAATATGTGTCCACTAAATATCAATTGAATTAATAGCTGTGTAAATGAATACTAAGTAGAGATAAATATACATATATTTGCAAATGGAATTTAAAATAGAATTTAATCAACAAGGTCCTATTTTAAACAGAGACAAGAAAAAATATGGCACATTCTGTGTTTTTAATTATCCTCTGATTCGGGAAGAAAGAAAAGATTTTGTCAGGGTCTCTGGAAAATCTGATGCCACATCCTGTTTGTCCCTCTCATGTTAATTTTTATAATGGGTTCAGATCATGAGGTCACTTTGTCCAAATAAAAAGAGGCTTCTCTTGTAAAAGATGAGAAGCTTGGAGGGCAATGTCTGATATCTTTCAGCCCGCAGTGCGGAGAAGAGCAAGCTGCAGGCACCAGTTTTCAGAGAGGACTCAACCAAACTCAATGAGCATGTCAGCCAGATACAGGAGAAAATCTCCTGCCACTAAGGTTGCCACTCCATCACATCAGGCAGGGGTTTGTGTGATCTCCTTCCAAGCTTGGTATTTCCAGACGTCCTGAACTTGATACGGGCTGTGCTGCAGGCTGAGATCCACCCAGCGTGCTGCCAGGATGCTTAACGAGTTGCGTGCGGGGATGTGGCACAAAGACAGCCTCCATCACTCCCTACGCTCTGGTTGGCTCTCCTTCCTAGAAGGCTTTTCAACTTGTGTTCCGGCCAATTATTTGTTTGGTTGCTTCACTTCTACGGGACTCAGGAGAAAGGCTTTCTGCTCTCCATTTTTTCACTGGTGCCAAAGATTTGTCAATTTAATTGCTAGATGGAGTGTGATGTTCCCAAGGCCCACATCAAGGCTTTAGTCAAAGAGGAAAACTTGTCCAGATCTTAGAGTAAGGTGGCATTGGTGACAAAGCTGACAAGAACAGGAAGAACAGCTGAGGAATTCAGCACTGCTGCCGGGAAAACAGTGTGCGATTCATACACCATGATGGTCCTTGACTTCACTTTCACCTGAAAAGTACATCTTGGCTTTTCTATCCCCATTAAAAATACTTAACATTTCTGAAGCACCAGAAAATATGGATTAATTAGTGAAAAAATAATTGGACTAGCTAGATCAGTCCTTTGTGTCATATACTCAAATAAATTCCAGGTAGATTAAAATTTTTAAGGTAAAATTAATATAGGTAAATGCTTTTCTAATCTTAATGTGGAGAAGACCTTCATAAGCTTGAGATGAAATGCAGAACCTAAAGGGAAAGACTGACATATTCTAAATGTCTATACAGTTAGAAAAATCATAAAGGCAAAGACAAATAAAAAATAGAAAAAACTGTTTTAATATCTATGACAAAGAGTTCATGTTCTTAATATATGAAAAGCACTTATAGGCAAAAATAAAAGGAAAATGGGAAATGGGTTTGATCAGTCACTTCCCAAAGGAAGAAATCCAAGTGAATAGTAAATAGACCTAAGAAAAGAGCAACTCTAGTAGTAAACAAAGAAATACAAATTAAAACTATGAAATACCATTCCATTATTTTTATTTATGTTTTTACTTATCACACCGGTAAAAATTCGAGTGAATACCCAACGTTATTGAGCCCATTATTGACAAGTATGTGGGGAAACAAACACTCTCTTACCAGGCTGATGAAAGTAAAAAAAAAAATAGCACAATTTTCAGGGGTTGGGGGAGAGACGGAGATGGAAATTGACATAATACATTAAAATCCTTCAAAGCGAACATTCTCTTTGATCAAAGAATTTCATTTCTAAGAATTTATTCTGAGGAAATAAACAAACAGAAGTACGCAATGTGCCTTTAATTGTCTCAAGCTTATTTATAACAGCAATGAATCAGACAACCTAAGTGTTCTTGTAGAGGAACTTTTAGGTAAATTGTGAAACATACACACAAAGAAGCACTTTGCAATGATGAAAAGTGAAGATGTGGAACTAGATCTATTGACATGCGAAAATGTCCACATTCTGTTAAGTGAAAAGTGCAGGTAAACATGGTTTGTGTAGCCTGATCCATGTTTTCCCAAACTTTAATCTAGATATGTGTGTGTGTGTGTGTGTGTGTATATATATATATATATATATATACAACTTATATATATATGCCAACTTATATATATATACAACAATTTATAGTCATATATATATGACTATAAATGCATGGGGAAAAAGTCCAAGAAGGTAGACAGTGAGATTTTCATAGCTGTTTTCCCTCAGTGGTGGGATTACAGGGAATTTTCACTTTCTTCTTTATGTTTTTCTGATTATCTTTACAAAAGGCATTTTTTTACTTTAGAGATCAGAAAAATCACAAGGTAGTTTATACTGAGAAGAATAAAAAGAAGAAAGCCAGAGTTTAAGTAGGCACTTTAATTTTTTATCTTGCAGAAGGCATACTTGTGGAATTGCCACACAAAGATATTTGCCCTCCAAAAAGATGATAAAGATGACAAGAAGTGAATCTGCAAAAAGGGTCAAATTCTCTTTTAAAACAAAAGCAGCCCCATACATGCTGCCTAAAGTTCCAAGAAACTTCAGGAACATGAAGCATGGACAGTAATCCCCCTTATCTGTGAGGAATGTGCTCCAAGACCCCCAGTGGATGCCTGAAACCATGGATAGTACCAAACCCTATATATACTATGTTTTTTCCTATACATACATACCTATGATAAAGTTTAATCTATAAATCAGGCACAGTAAGAAATTAACAATAACTAATAGTAAAGTAGAACAATTATAACAATGTACTATTATAAAAGTTGCCATTGATCTTAGCAACCTCAGCATAGGGTTTTTTTCTTTCCTTATTAAATCGAGAACTTTCATCTTTCCATTTAAAGGAAGCACTTTACAGCTTCTCTTTGGTATATCCGAATTGCCAGCATCACTACTCTTGCGCTTTGGGGACATTATTAAGTAAAACTAGGGTTACTTGAACACAAGTACTGCGATACCACTGTGGTTGATCTGATACAGAGATAGCTACTGAGTGACTAGCAGGCAGGCAGTGTACACATCATGGATGCCCTGGACAAAGGGATGATTCACATCCTGGGTGAGATGGAGTGATACAGTGTCGGATTTCATTGTGCTTCTCAGAATGGCATGCAATTTAAAACTTATGAATTGTTTATTTCTGGAATTTTCTATTTAATATTTTCAGACTGTGGCTGATCACAGTTAACTGAAACTGTGGAAAGCAAAACTGCAGATAAGGGGGGACTACTGTACCTGCTTGTCTTTTATCACCATTGCCCGTCCATCCTCACCAGGGAAAATCTTCTGGACTCCCTGAGGATCCTATTTCAGAAACACTGGCCCTAAATATTTTTCATATTGTGGATTAGGTTTCAAAAGAGATTTTGATTCATGTTTCACAGTTTTAAAAAATTAGTACAACTTATTGATTGCTGGGGGGAAAATCCTAGTTTGCCTCAATTATACAATAGTGATATCCAATAGTCTTTATGGACACTCGTTCTACCATACAGTGACCACAGGTTCTGAAGCAAAAATCGGAATGTGTGGTTTGACAGTTGGGGTATATCTATGAGGGCAGAGTAGCTAGAAAACCAGAAAATCCAGGCCATACACATGCCATTAACTATATATAATGAATGATATGTATGAATAATGTATGAATATATGGGATAGCTAGCGTCTTTCATCTGGCCAATGTACATGAACTGATTTTCAGAGGTCAACTAATTCAGAGTCACTGTTGATTCTGCTCTCTTTCCAATTGCTTATTTAACTGATGTCAACTGTCTTCACTAGCTCAGTTAATCTGACAAAATGATAGATCATCTTTACATTTGCTTTTTTCTAGACAAATATAAAATTATTACTTTTTTGGGTTTTTTTTACTGAGGAAGATTTGCCCTGAACTAACATCTGTGCCAGTCTTCCTCTATTTCATATGTGGGTTGCTGCCACAGCATGGCTGATGAGTGGTGTAGGTCCACACCCAGAATCTGAACCCACAAACCCAGGCCACCAAAGCAGAGTGTGCCAAACTTAACCACTATGCCATGAGGCCGGTCCCATAAAATTGCTTTTAAAAATCCTTAAAATCTGCTAAGAGGTTTATGAGAACTATCAGTAATCCATAAGTTCAACAATTATGATTAGAAGAATATTGTGTTAACTTGCTGATTACTGGTGGATAAAATCATGATGACCTACAGACATATCTTGAAATTATACACATATTTTAATGGAAAGTAAATGTCATGGCTCATTTCTCTAAACAGGAGTGTGTATTTGCAAAAGAACAGGAGAGCCCTGTCTAGATGGGACCTAGGGAACAACACCTAAAAGTACCTACATCATAGGGCTGTACTGTGGACTCAATGAGTTTATATTTGTAATATGCTTAAACCAGTGCCTGGCACATGGTAAATGCTATATAAATACTGTTAGCAATATTGGCTCTAAGATGGAATTGTTAACTTTTCTTCTCACAAGTCTTTTGAAAAGTCTGTCAGAGGTTTTAGCTAAAGTTTATTCTTTGATATGAGTATTTTTTATTTTGTAAATGTAAAATCTGTGGATTAATCACCATGGATTAAAACTCACAACCTGTTTGTACTTATTTATGGGACTTTTTCTCCTGTAACTGCATGGGTGATGGCCTGCAACCAAATCTTTGCCTAAACATGATCTGCTGTTCCCTCTTATTCTGGCTAATATGAGCCGTCAGGACATGAAAAGTGTGCATACATAGCTAAACTGTGTTCCTAAATATGGACTCTGAGCAAACAGCTAAATGAAACCTTGAATACATAAAACATGTTAGGTAAGTTTGGCTAATTATAATACAAACAGGCCCTCCACTGTACTAAATGAGTCATTGATTCCCCCAAATCATCTGAATAAATTTCAATGGAAATTAAGGGAAAACAAGGTATGTCAGGGAGCTGAGGTGGATGGGGTGATAGGAAAGGTATAGTCAGCATGTTTCATGCTGGAGGAGGACTGTCTGAGCCTGTCTGATAAACAAGCAGGGTGTGGCCTTCTAGAAATGTCTATTCCATGAAGGCCTAAAAAGTTTTATGGGAAAGTATCCTGAAGAAAGCGACATTGAGACAACCTTGAGCTGGCAGAAACGCCTAGCGTTGTGTTACGGAGATGTGTCTCCAAACCTTAATCTGTGTCTGAATTTTATGTGTGCATGTGAGTATGTGGATGAGGAGGGAAAGTCAAAAAAGTTAACACTGCAAGTGCCATTCTACCAACCACTCCAAGACATTGAGACATGAGACACACAGCTTGATATTTCTCTAACAAACTTAACGTGAGGAAGTTGGGTCTCCTTTTGCCACATAATATCATCCTATTGGGAAGTTTGAGGTGTTTGTACCAGGAGGAGGGGTAGCTTCTGGCAGAAGCAGGGGAGGAACCAGGTGGCAGCCTGCGATGTGCAGGAGCAGCACAGTTAATAGGCCCAGATGGAAGGATCCAGAAGAAGCAGTTGTGTCCAGCAAAGGGGCTCAGAAGAACATGACCCATGAGGACACAAGGGAAACAGCCAGAAGCATTGTCAGGGGATGGAGATCTTGCCTCACTCAGAAGAGCAATAACCAGTAGAAGGGTTCAACAGCAGATTTGAGCAGGCAGAAGAAAGAAGCAGCCAACTTGAAGACAGGACAGTTGAAATTATCAAGTCTGAAGAGCAGAAAGAAAGGAGGATAAAGAAAAGAGAGCATTCTTATGTAATATACTGAACACACAATATAACCTGCTCTTACACTTAAATATGTGCATACTAATATTTCATGTAATAAATGTGCATTTTCAAAAATAACTAGAATTTTCAAAAATGAAATCATCAATCATTTTTTTACAGAACATGTTGGATAACAAATAACATCCCAGAAATAAACTTGTCCAGTGTCCACAACTTGAAAATAAGGCCTTCAGGATTGTTCTACAGTGTTTCCTAACAAGCCTGTATAAGAGTCATTTGACTCAGTCTCTGGACCTCGGGTCAGACACTTTTTGTGTAAAGGGCCTAATAGTAAATGTTTTTGGCTTTGCAGACCATGTGGTCTCTGTAGCCAGGACTCAGTCGGCCACAGTAGTATGAAAAAAACCACAGACGATACTACATGAAAGGGCAGGGCTGTGATCCTAGGCTACCAGAACAGTCTGAAGGCCATTTGCCAACTCTGCCCTATTTTGATTTTTTTTTTTTATTCCCCATTTACTACAATAAAGTCCCAGAGTGGGTAAAGTTAGATGTTAACTGATGTAGTCCCATTTGTTTTTGTTTTTTCCCAGACTTGTTACAACACAGCTCACTTGCCCTAATTAAAATGCTTCTTGTCTGGGTGTTTCTAACACACTTATCTGCAAGTGTTCCTCTTGAACTGACAGCACAGTAGTCAAGAATTTAGGAATAGTGACAAAAGACAGTTGAAACACAAAATTGCAGCATCCTAAGGGGGAAAAATCTGTATACACCTACCCTGGTGGTTTGTTAAAATACTATTTGTCTTTGAAATAGTTTCTTTTTTGAAAAAAGTATATAATAATGATGTATTAGAGAAGTATACATTTTAAATGTATTTATATATGAATACATATACATACATTATATATATAGTGTGTTTATAATAAAAAATTCAGTTCACTACCACGCATAGTTTGTTTCACACAATCTGAATGCTGCCCATTGCTCTCAGCCAATGAGCTAATGTGACACAGAGCCTACTGACTCTCTTGGCCAATGGTGGCTTCTGTCTCATGCTGTGAGTTCTCTCGGCCAGTGAGCGCTGATATCTTGCTCTCCAGATTCGCATGGCTTATCGTGTGATGTTTACTTTCGTATGTTTCCCTTTCTTCCATTTATTTGTATGCTGGTGAGTGATTTCTATCCAGTCTGGCTGATAAAAGTTGTGCAAGTTACTCAAGATGTGACAGTACAAATTTTATGACAACTCAAGGAGTCGTCAAGAAAATGGCCAAGGAAGCGTTACAAAACAGGGTTCCAAGACCCCTTAAGGACTTATCAAGACTTCTCTTATCTAGCCAAACAAGGTTTAACTTTTATTATAAAAGCAAAGCCACAAAAGCCTGTAAACAGATAGACATTCCCAAGTCAGATACTCTCAGTCCTGGATCTAAGTAGGAAAAAGTTCTACCAGGTTGGAAAATGAAAAGTAGCTGTGTAGTTGCCAGCTACAATTCTAATTTAAGAGACTGCAAGTGTGAAATCACAGAATTTTCCCTTGATCAGCTCAATCTGATTACCAGATCCTCACCATCCATGCACATTGTGCTCTGTGACTACAACCACACCACTTGTGCAGGTGGTCCTGGGGAATATCTTTTTGGCATGATGTGTGCACTGGGCTAGCTCACTGAGTTAATCAACAATTGTGTTTTCTTAATTTTTTCAGTTTAATTAAACTTGGATTTCAGAGCACAGTTTTGCTTTAGATATGTGCATGTGCTAGCAAACCACCAAACCTGAAGAAGTAAATATTACTTTTCCCCTTTCTAATTGCTTATTGTTGCTTTTTGCACCAAGTGTAGTTTACACAGAAAAACATATGTGCATTAAAAATGCACACAAAAATGCTTAATAAAGAGATGGTAGTATAATTTGCCAAAGACTTTTTTTGTCCCCTTCTGATGAAGAAAATAAGACAATGAACACTTCCCATTCACTTCCACATGGGAGCAGGTCAGCCAGCACAGCCTGGTTATTAAAAGATTAATTGAGTGGCCTGTTTGTTTAGTCTCTCAAAGTCCTTAACAACCTCCCCTTTGACAAAGTCTTTTCTCTGACCTCACCTTGTGGGTCCTCTGTGAAGTACCAGACACTTGAATCTCTCTTCTCCTTCTCCATACACTTCCCTGACTCTGTGGTATTCCAGTTCCCCTCTGACATCTCTGTCTGCTCTTTCTCAGGTCTTCTTCATGAGATTCCTTTTTTCTTTCTTTCTTTCTTTGTTTTTTTGAGGAAGATTGGCCCTGAGCTAACATCTGTTGCCAATCTTCCTTTTTTTTCTTATTTTTTTTCTCCCCAAAGCCCCCAGTACATAGTTGTATATCCTAGTTGCAGGTCCTTCTAGTTCTGTGTGGGATGCCGCCTCAGCATGGCTTGATGAGCGGTGAGTGGGTCCACGCCCAGAATCCAAACTGGCAAATCACAGGCCACCAAAGTGGAGCACAAACTTAATTGCTGTGCCACCGGGCCTGCCCCAGATCCTTTTGTTCTACTAACATCTTAAATCTAGATGCTTCCTGAAAAAGAGTGCATTAGTGACACGATCACTCACCCCGCCTTGTAGTCGTACTCTTTGCGTGTCTTTGAAGTTCTCCCCACTGAAGAGAGGGAATATATTTCCCTGATCCTCAACTTCAGGTTTGGGCATATGACTTGTTTGGACAAATGGAAAGTTAGTGGACATGACATGATCAAATGTTCCCTGGGGAGATTGGGCTTGCCTTCTTGTGCCTCTGCTGTTGCCACGAGAAGAACATGCCCAGGCTAGCCCACTGGTCCCATGATGTCAATCTGCTGATGCCAAAAGAAGGATGAGAAACACTAGAAGCAGAGCTTAGCCAAGGTCAGCTGACTGCAGATCCATTGAGAATAGATGATTGCTGCCTTAGCCAGCGGGTCTTGGGATTTTTTGTTATGTAACACTGTTGGGGGCATAGTTAACTGGTAGATTCACTGAGATTCTGTTGTCCTCCCTTACCAAACTTGACTTATTCCTGAGAGCCTAGGGGCTAAGCTGACCAATGATCTGATAATAATAAATGATGATAAGTAAATGACACAATTATAAATAACATAATCATTAATAGTAACTAAAAATAAATAAATAATAAAAAATGATAAATAAGAACTACCATTTTTAAAGCTCCTAATATCTTTCAAGGGTCATGCTAAGAGCTTCACATGTATTATATCTGAAATTCATGATTTTCCAGAAAGAGGAGATATGATTATGCCCAATTATAAAAGTGTAAACTGAGGCTTAGGGAGGTAGAGTGACTTGCCCAAGCCCTCAAAGTAAGGAAATGGTACCGAGAATCTGTACCAGATCTGTCTGTTTTCCACACAGCAATGCAAACTCTGAACACCACACATTCCCTGAATTCAAAGTAGCTCTACCTTTATCTGCTTTCTATGCTGGTATTTCACATGCTTTATTTTTCTTAATCTAAATGTCTCATTATTAAAAAGAGAAGTTTGGAAAGCAATGCCCTGTGCCCATGCCTCCTTCCTCTCTCAGGTGTTGTGATCTCCCACCCACAGCCAACCATAGACTGAGAAGCCAATGAAACAGAGACAACATCACTTGAGCAAAAAGCCCTGCCCCACATTGTTGAATCATACCTGTGCAGCACCTACCCACCCTGATGAATATGGCTGATCTCCTGGCAGCCTTAGATTGTGGAAGGATGTTTTTTCAAAAACAACAGCCTATTGGTCTCCAGAATCAAAGGGCTCACTCTTTTGGGTCTCTAACAACTTTGCCCACATTGTCCCTCCCCCACTCCAGCACATTGCAGCCCCAAGAAGGATTTATCCAGTGGGGGAAAGAGAGAACAAGGTGGACCTGCAACTTCCTCAGCATTTTGGGGCTCTGCCCGAGAGGCCCACTTCTATCCTCCTCATGCAGAACATTGGGGAATTGGCATGGCTAGACCACATGGGACAGCTAGGGACCAATAAAGGGCAATAACAAAAGAAATTTGGGAAAATTCAAATACATGGAAATTAAACAACACACCCTCAAACAACCATTGGATCAATGAAGAAATCAAAAGAGAAATTAGAAAATGTCTCAAGACATATGAAAATGAAAACACAACAGACCAAAATGTATGGGATACAGCAAAAGCAGTACTAAAAGGGAAGCTTATAGTGATAAATGCCTTCATCAAAAAAGAAGAAAGATCTCAAGTAAACAACCTAAATTTACACTTCAAGGAACCAGAAAAAGAACAAAAGAAGCCCAAAGTTATCAGAAGAAAGGATAAAAAAGACTAGAGTAGAAATAAATGATGTAGAGAGTTAAAAAAATAGAAAAAAATCAATAAAACTGTGTTGATTTTTTGAAAGCATAAACAAAATTAACAAAATGTTATCTTATGCTATACACAAAAATGAACTCAAAATGATTAAAGACTAAAATGTAAGATCTGAAATCTTAAAACTCTTAGAAGAAAATATAGGGGAAATCTTACTGATGTTAGTCTCAGCAATGATTTCTTGGATATGACAGCAAAAGCAGGGGTAACAAAAGCAAAAATAAACAAGTGGACAATATCAATTCAAAAAGCTTCTGCACAGCAAAGGAGATAATCAACAGAGTGAAAAGGCAACCTATGGAATAGGAGAAAATATTTGCAAACCATGTATAAGGAGTTAATATTCAAAATATATAAGGAACTCCTAAAACTCACTAGCAAAAACAAAAACAAATAACCTGATTTAAAAATGGGCAAAGGGGGGCCGGCCCGGTGGCGCAGCGGTTTAGTTCGCACTTGGCAACCCGGGGTTCGCGAGTTCGGATCCCAGGCGCCCGCGGACACACTGCTTGTCAGCCATGCTGTGGCGGTGTCCCATATAAAGTAGGGGAAGATGGGCACGGATGTTAGCCCAGGGTCAGTCTTCCTCAGCAAAAAGAGGAAGATTAGCAATGGATGTTAGCTCAGGGCTGGTCTTCCTCCCAAAAAAATAAATAAATAAATAAATAAATGAATAAAAATGGGCAAAGGACTTGAAGAGACATTTCCCCAAAGAAGACATACAAATGGTCAACAGGTATGTGAAAAGATGCTCAACTTCAATAATTACCAGGAAGATGCAAATCCAAAGCACAATGAGATATCACTTCATACCTGTTAGGATGGCTATGATCAAAACAAAAATAGATAACAATTGTTGGAGAGGTTGTGGAGAAATTGGAACCCTGTACACTGTTGGTGGGAATGTAAACTGGGACAGCCACTATGGAAAACAGATGGGGATTCCTCAAAAAGTTAAAAATAGAACTACCACATCACCCAGCAATTCCACTTCTGTGTTTATATCCAAAAGAATTGAAATCAAATCTATCTGCACTCCCATGTTCATGGCAGCATTATTTACAATGGCCAAGATATGGAAACAATCCAAATGCCCATCAACAGATAAATGGATAAGAAAATGTGGTATATACATACAATGAAATATTACCCAGCCTTTAAAAAGAAGGAAATCCTACCATTTGCAACAACATGGATGGACATGGAAGACATTATGCTAAGTGAAAAAAGTCAGTCACAGAAGGACATGTACTGCATGTTCCTCATATGAAGCATCTAAACTAGTCAAACGTATAGAAGTAGACAATAGAATGGTGGCTACCAGGGCATGGGAGAAGGGGGATATGGGAGTTATTGCTCAATGGGTATAAAGTTACAGTTATACAGGATGAGTATGTTCCAGATAGTTGTACAAAACAGTGCCGATAGTTAACAATAAGGTACTGTGGGCTTAAAAATGTATTAAGAGAATAGATCTGATGTTAAGTGTTCTCACCACAAAAAAGAGAAAATATTTGCAACATTTATGACAGATAAAAAGCTAATTTCTGAGGTTGGCCTGGTAGCATGGTGGTGAAGTTCACGTGCTCCATTTCGGCGGCCTGGGGTTCACAGGTTTGGATCCTGGGCATGGACCTACTCATCACTTATCAAGCCATGCTGTGTTGGCGTCCCATATAAAGTAGAGGAAGATGGGCACGGATGTTAGCCCAGGGCTAGTCTTCCTCAGCAAAAACAGGAGGATTGGCAACAGATGTTAGCTCAGGGCTAGTCTTCCTCACAAAAAAGCTAATTTCCTTAAGTTTTTGAAAGTTCATATAATTCAATAAGTAAAAGAAAAACAACTTGATTGGAAGAGTTAATAAAATAAAGTCAAATGTTCAAAAGAATTTTTTAAAAAAGAAAAGAAAATCAGGAGGGCCACCACAGAGAGTCAGGTAACGACTACAGTCCAGCATTCAGGAACCTGAAGAAACTGCTGCTGATGACTCACTCCACCAAATCCCTGAAGCAGGCAAGTGTCAGGGGATCCAGAGGCTGCTGCACAATCTCATGTCCGGGGAAGCCATCACCACCAGAGAAGAACAAGACTTCTACCTGTCATCCATTTTCAAATCCCTTGCAAATGCATCTCAGAGGCAGAACTTAATTGGCTTCCAGAACGTTGGTGGCACAGGATTGTAGAAAATGTTTCCAGGCTCCCAACCCTTGTATACAGGAATTCTTGAAAGCAGAGTTGGTCAGAGATAAGGACTCGTGCAAGTAGTTTATTTGGGAAGTGCATCAGTTTCCTATTGCTGCTGTAACAAATTACCAAGGACTTAGGGGCCACAAATTTATCTTATATTTCTGGAGGTCAGAAGTCTGAAGTGGGTCTTATGGGGTATTATGGATTGCATTGTGTCCCCAAAATAAGATATGTTGAAGTTCTAACCCCCAGTACTTTAGAATGTGACCTTATTTGGAAATAGGGTCTTTACAGAGGTAATCAAGTTGAAATGGGGTCATTTGATCAATATGACTGGTGTCCTTATAAAAAGGAGAAATTTGGACACAGACAAATATGCCCAGAAGGAAGATCATGTGACAACACACAGGGAGAAAGTGGCCATGTGACTGGAATGATGCAACTACAACCCAAGACACGTCAAGAATTGCTGGCAAACACCAGCAGCTAGAAGAGGCACAGAAGGATTCTCTTAGAGCTGTCAGAGAGCATGACCCTGC
The DNA here is from genome assembly GCA_031878705.1 of Tapirus indicus. Lineage (NCBI taxonomy): Eukaryota > Metazoa > Chordata > Mammalia > Perissodactyla > Tapiridae > Tapirus > Tapirus indicus. The sequence goes on from CM062927.1 coordinate 43,684,742, forward strand.
CAACACCTTAATTTTGTAATTTAGCCTCCAGAACAGTGAGACAATAAATTTCTGTTGTTTGAAGTTGCCTAGTTTGTGATATTGTGTTACAGCCCTAGGAAAGTAATACACAGGGCTAAAATCAAGGTTTCAGTAGTGCTGCGTGCCTTCTGGATAATCCAGGGGAGAATACATCCTTTTCCTTTTCAGCTTCTAGAGGCTTCCTGCATTCCTTGGCTCATGGCTGCATCACTCAGAGCTCTACTTTCATTGTCACATCTTGTTCTCTTACTCTCCAGTCTCCCTCTTGTAAGGACTCTTGTGATTTCATTGGACCTATCTGGATAACCCAGGATCCTTAACTGAAAATCACATCTGCAAAATTCCTCTGCCATCTTCATGGCTCCAGGGATTAGGATGTGGACATATTTGGGGACGGTTATTCTGCCTACTGCAAAAGGTGATCCCAGGAAGCAGGAATGGGAGGGAGGGGAGTGAGACAGGAAGAAAGAAAAGCCAATATAAGAGGGTATTAGTAAAGTTGAAACTGGGAGCAACAGGGGATCAATTCTGCCAAAACCTCCTGATTCACCTACAAGACACCCCCAGAATTGCCTACCTGATCAATGGCAGCTGGAGCATTTATCCCCTGGCTTCCACCCCCATCTGATCGAGGGCTGTGCATTGGCTTTCCTTCAATTCCAGGCTGTTTCCATGCTAATTGAGCAGGCTGCCATGACATCAGAGAAAGCCCTGGGCATGTGGTTAAGGTGGGACATTGTCGAGCTTATCCAGAACTATCCACTGCAACTATGGATGAAATCAGAGATGGGCCAAGAGAATGTAACACAGGACACAAGAGGCATCTGCTACAAAGTGAGTGCTCAATGCCACTTGGCAAAAATCCACATACTATCCAGCATATATACCCCTGGCAACTGCTTATAATTTGTGATTCAATTTTAAGTAACAATGCTAGCCTATTTCTAATCAGCTACCCTAAAACTGTGTGTTTCTTGTTCAACAATTAAGCTTATGTAGTTGTTACCTAACATGACTCTTGTTGAAGGCACAGGTCAAGGCTTGCCATGTGGCTAGGGGACAAAGTTGCTCCTAGGAGGATGGATTTTACCAGTGTCAATCATCAGGCAGCAAGCAGGTCAAAAAAAGAGTTTTGAAAGGAGTCCAGGAAAGGGTCACAGAGGCAGGGACAATGGCCTGAGGCCACTGGCAAATAGGAAGAAATTTGCCAGGTAGACCAGAAGGTTGTTCTAAGTAAGGTTACATGGTGGTGAGAAGTGCATTTCATTTCATACAAAGTCCTGGCTTATTGAAATTCTGTCAAGGAATTCAGTTTAAGAAAAGTCAAGATTCAAACTCAGATTATCTAATTACAAATCCCATCCTCTTTTCCCTGCTCTGGAATGAGTCCTTTCACCTGTCCACGAGAGTAGAGAGGAGAATGTTTAGGTTTTTCAAAGCAAGGTTGGCAGTACTCTGCTGTCTGATATTGACAGGGGAAGGTCAGGACCGGTTTCCAGCTGTACCAAGCATCCTCCATGAAAGAGAAGGCACCTGAGGGAGAGGCAGGCTCCCAGTGACCAGGAGCAGAACATAGAGCAAAGGAAGAGCTGGATTTTTCTGGGAGCTCAACGTTGTCAAACCTTCTGATACAGGGTCCTGGTGAATGAGCTAAGATGACCCTGAGCTGTCCTTGCTCCATTCTCCAGAAAGCATTTGCCTTTCACTTTCTCTCCCTTCCCCAGGTTTTGCAGCTTTCCATGGAGTTTTTTTCCACTCAGAGGTTGTGATCCCAAATCCCCTCAACAAGATCCAAAGCTATTTATTTTTCTGGGTGTGTCCAGAACAGAAGCTCTTGACCCTTTGCTCATCCTTTGGATGTTTTGACAACCTTTCCTGACAACTAGTTTATCCCAGAGGTTCAATGCACTGTTCTCCCCTACATTGCCTGACACTTTTCCTCACCAAAACCTTAGGTGTTTGAATGAGTTGTGCTGCCAGAGAGTTCAGATCGAGCACTGCAGCCACTTCCTTTGCTTTCTTCTTCTCTACTGAGTCCTCTCACTGCTGTTTCACTGACTTTCTTCCTTGTCATTTCCAGGGAAGTATTAACTAATCTTATGGAAACCAGTCCAAATCCAAGTGTCTCAGCCTCCAGTGATGGGAAAGGCATTCTATTTCATACAAAATCTTGGATTATTGAAATTTTGTAAAGGAATCTTCTTCAGTCTAAGAAGAGCCATTGTGCACCATCAATTTCCTTCTAGCCATTAGCACTTGCTCAGTCTTGTAGGAACTGATTGAAAGGAAATATCCTTCCCCAAGATTTTTATTTTTCTTAAGTGAAATGAAAAATCATTATTTTGGATCCCTGTGGACTACTCTATTTCAAGATCATCTCACACTGACTCTTGTCCTTCATCTCCCAATGAAGATGTCCCTTCCTCAGAGAGCCCTTCCCACTACCCATCAAAAGTAGCCACCTAGTCACCGTTTACCATATCTCTTTGTGTTATTCTCTCCATAACATTTAACAGTTCTGAAATTGATCACATTTGTTATTTAGTAGGGCTTTGTTTTTGTCTTTGTTTCCAGTCTCCATCTTCCATGGAACACAAACTCCATGAGAATAGAGACCCCAGCTCTTCTCACTGGTTGGGGAAGTTACCAGGGCTGGTCCCAAATTTCCATTTCCCTTCCTTCGCTATGTGTAGGATCATGTGTCTCCTCTCCAACTGAAGTTTGGCACAGTCATGTGATTTGTTTTGACCAATGAAATAACCACAGTACTCCGTGTCACTTCCAAGAGGAAGATTTATGAACTAGTGTGCAATTTCCCACCCAGAAATGAAGTGGTTATTGAAGCATGTGTCATTATGGAGCCTCCATCAGCCTGGGTTACTGGCTGACAATAATAACAGAGCCCCCAGCTGGCCCTCATTGGGCTGGTAGCATGAATAAGAAATAAGCCTTTGCTGTGTTAAGTCAAAGAGATTTGGAGGTTGTTTGTTATTGCAGCACACTCTAGCTTCCCTGACTGCATTTGTTTCCTATTGTTGCTATAATAAATTACCGCACACTTAAGGGCTTAAAGCAACACAAATTTATTATCTTACAATACTGGTGGTCAGAAACCCAAAATGAGATGTTGTCATGGCTGTATTTATTCTGACAGCTCTAGGGTAGAATCTGTTTTCTTGCTTTACTAGATTCTAGGGGCCACCTGCATTCCTTAGCTAGTGGACGCTTCCTCCATCTTCAGAGCACATCACTCCAACCTTTGCTTCCATCATTACATCTCCTCTCTGGTTCTGACCCTCCTCCCTTCCCCTTATAAATACTCATGATTACATTGGGCCCGCCTAGATAATGCAGGATAATCTCCCCATCTCAACATCCTTAACTTAATCACATCTGAAAAGTCCCTTTTCCATGTAAGGTAACATAATCACAGATTCTGGGGAGTCGGACATGGACATCTTTTTTTGTGTTGGGTGGGGAGGGTAGATGCCGTTATTCTATTTATCACACTGACTGATATGATAATGAATCCACCACAACTGGAATAGTACCCACCATACTAGTCACTCGGTTAATATTTGGAGAAGGAATATATGAATGAACAGAACAGAATAGCATAGCATAGTATAGGATAGGATAGCACAGCACAGCATAGCATAACATAGAATAGAACAGAATATAAATAGATTTTTTTTTTTTTGTAAACAATATATGGAGTATAGCTACAGCTTTAAAAAGATGGGTGCTGAAATGTCTTTTTATTTAAAGTTCGCCATTTCTTTGCCTAAAAATGATATTAACAGAATTTAACTTCAGCCTTAAAAAGAAAACACTGGTTGAGATGAGCCAAGAGCATTACTTTTCTAAGTCTAGTTATTTTTTTTGTTTGGGGGAGTTTTTGATGTTTTGTTTTGTCTTATCTTTCATAATCCTCTTTAGTCTGAGAATTTTCCCTGCTAGATCAAGATAGACCTCGGGGTCCTCACAGTCTCCCCACTGCCCCAGAGAATCTGCTGTCCAGTATGATATGGAGGGAAGAACAGGATTTTCAGCTGGTCGCTCCTAGGTTGGAATCTTAGCCCCAACATTGTTAGTTACATGACTTGTGCAAGTTACTCAAACTTTCTGTGCCTCGGTTTCCTCAACTATAAAGGGAGGAGAGGTGTATATAATGCCTCACACACTTGCTGAGACAATTCCATAAGATAATATATATCAAACACTCTCATAAGGCCTAGCATAAAGCAGACACTTTCTAAATGTCAGCTTCCTTCCTCCCGCTCCTCACCCTTCCACTTCCCATTCCCCTTACACGACAGAGAGTTTGCTGTATACTCTTTGAAACTGACTCTTCCCCACTGTTTACACCTGAAGAGTGATGAACTATGACTGTTTTCTGGAATAAAGCTCTGGCCCTCTCTGAGATAATGTCCAGGAGACCACTGTTACGTCATATACTATAACAGCATAGTCAAGGCCTTCTGTAAGCGTCGCTATCACCATCACAAAAAATCGCTAACATTTTTTGAGAGTTTGTGGTAAGAATTGTTCTAAAGTACCCTATACCTAACTATTCCCTTAATACTCATAACAACCCTATGAATTATGTATTAGTATTATTTCCATTTTACAGATGAGAAATTAAGACTCAAAAGTCATACAACTAGAGTCAAGTGGAAAGGAAATCTGACTCCGGAGCCACTACTCCCAATGACCATACTAAACCTGGCATAGCTACAGTGTTCTGGGGACCAGGGAAGATGTCTCTTTAGTGAGTCACAGAAAAATTAAAAGGTGAATTGAGTTGGTACCTTGGGGCTGCTGTGTCCAGCTTCTCCACAGCCTTGCCAACTGGCCACGAACAAAGCAATGAGTGAGAGGTTCTTGAATAACATGAGGATTAAGGTCAAACCAAGGGGAAAGTATTTTTAGTATTAAGTGTCTTTTACATTTGTCCAGGGAACCAAATCAGGTGGCACATAAGCACATCCCCTGAGAATCAGAAAAACACATCAGAGGAGACACAAAACACCAAGTTGGAACTTGACCTCAGCCTTCTGAGGCTAGGCTGTAGATATCGTAGAGTTAGAAAACTGTACCTTTGAACTTGGTTCTGTTACATAATTCATTTTTTCCAAGATGGTTTCTTCTTGTCTTATGTTCTTTAAAAAAGTTTGTTTAGAAGATGTTGACTCAACTCAGCTGACCTAAAGAGTAGAGAGGGAAAAGACCAGACCTTGAAAGAGGGAATATGATTCCTTGGAGGCTGTCTGTGGTGGCAGCAGTGGGAACAGGAATGGAGAAGTGAAGCTGGGGAGCACATGTCAGCTGCCTGTAGCCACCACCCTGGAAGAACCTTTCTGAACACCTTCTCAAGGGAAACCATAGCCCAACTGGTGATGGTGGGAGATGGCTTGTTGAACAAAGGGTTATCCTAGACAACCTGTTTCAGTTAACAGTTTTGTTGAATGATATTCTCCATGAGCTTATGTGGTTGCTGTACCAGCAGCCTCTAAAGTTTGTCAGAAACAAAGGCATGGAAATAGCCACTGGCCAACTGCCCTAGCCAAGTGACCCTTAACACTGCTATATAATTATTTCAGTACCTCCATCTGGGAGTTGCTCCACCATGACTTACAAAGACTTCAAAGACTAAAGACAGTACCAGGAAGCATAGAGACTCATAGATGCACTCTAACACACAGCCTGAGGAACAAGGACCTTTCAGAAGCCCCTTTGGTGGCATCTTACTTGGATCATTCCTTGACTGGACATTCTCTCAGCATATTGTGTCCTTCGGCTGAACTGTGAGCTCTTATGAATTTGCCAGGAGTCATGCAAATGCTGTCTTGCTAATTCTTTCCAGTGTTACTGGGGTGAACACTATGGTAAATTAAAGATGGTTACATTTTCTTTACTCTTCCTGCCATTGAGAGGTAGAGTCCAATTCTTCTCCCCTTGAATCTGGGCTGACCTTGATAACTTGCTTGGCTAACAGGATGTGGTAGAAGTGGTGTTCTGGGAACTCTGAGACTAGAGCATAAGAAGCTTTGCACCTCCACCAAGGTGTCTTGGAATACATTCTCAGGAGCAGTAGCCACCATGCAAAATGGCTGACTACTCAGGCTGCCTTGCTGGAAATGCCATGTGTAGGCACTCTGGTAGACAGTCCCAACTGACGCCTGCCTTCTAGACCTGCCTGCCAGAGTGCCTGACTAGTGAGTGACGCCTTCTTGGAGCCTCCAGACCAGCCCATCACCAGCTGAATATCAGCAAGTAACCTCATTCAATGGCACATGGAGGTGAAGAATCACTTGGCTGTGCCCTGCTCTAATTCCTGACCCCCAAAATCATGTGGTACAGTAAAATGGCTTAAGCTATTGAGTTTTGGGGTGGTTCATTACATAGCAATAAATAACCAGAACAACTATTTAATCAGCTATAAATTCCTGGAAATTAATGGATTTTGCTTTCTTTTCTTTTTTTTTTTTTTTTTTCCGGGAAAAGGTTCGCCTGGAGCTAACATCTGTTGCCAATCTTACTCTCTCTCTTTTTGTTTATTCCTCCCCAAAGCCCCAGTACCTAGTTGTACATTCTAGTTGTAAGTCCTTCAAGTTCTTCCACATGAGCTGCTGCCACAGCATGGCTACTGACAGAGAAGTGGTGTGGGTCTGCACCCGGCAACTGAACCTAGGCCGCCAAAGCAGAGTTCACTGAATTTTAACCACTGGGACATCAGGGCTTGCTCTTTTATTTTCATTTTAACTGTTCTTTCCCCACACTTACCTTCACTCTTATCCGCTAAATACCTTGCTATGTACTAAAGGTAAACCCACTCAAGGTTTCTGGAATAAGTGTATTTTAGTCTATCTCTTCCTGTTTTATTAAACATCTAAAAGATCCCCCATTTTTATAGTGAACAGATTCACTTCAGGTATCAAAATTCTGATTTAATTTGCCAATTTCTTATATATTTTAGAGATGATGGTGTATAAAGTTCATGGGTTTAATATTTTCATTATCATCTTCACAATGACTTCCTACAAAAATGAAACATGACTTTTATATATGCTCTACTTCACTTACATTATTTGAGACTGTATGAAAGGCAAGTCTGATGGCTGACCACAATAAATACAGGTAGCAATTAACAACCAAAAGATAGCAAATGTGGCCAAAATAATGTCTTCTTTGGGGAATTTAATAAGATTTGGGCCTAATATATAGACCATCACTCAGCACATTGTAAGCACTCAATAAATGTTAGCTACTATTGGTATTAAAGGCATATATAATTTTCAAACCCAGTTTTAGCTCAGCAGGAGATAAGTAATGCTACTCTGCTGAGTTCAAAAACTCAGAGCCAAAATGCCAAGAAATGTGATGTTTTGCTAAGTCTATGCACCCTCACAGAAAATATGTAATGTTTCTGCTAGACTTTATGAAATATTATAAATAATATGTGTATCACCTTGTAAGCCCCAACTGGGAATCACTGATATAGACTCAATCTTTTATTTACAAGTGAGGAAACCCAAGTTCCAAAGAGGAGTTGGCAATTTGCCCTGGACCTCACTGCTGGACCCAGAGCCCACAAGTCCTAACTTCACATCCAGTGCTCTATCCATTCATGCTGCCTCTCTTGAAACAAACGAGAATGAACCTGTTGTTTAGAAAACAAAGAAGGAGAAGGAAAAAAAGGTTCTCCTGGACTCTGTCTGCTGTTTTGTCTTAGAGATGATGCAGAGCATCAAAATAGACTTTGTATCTGACTTTTATAATGAACCAGATCAAGAACTCAGGGTGTATATTTTAGGAGCTATAGAAACATTCTATAAGATTTTTTCCAGCTGTGCGCTTAGACATCCAGAAAACACTTGAGGCCTGAGTCTCCTGTGAACATCTTCTATTGCAGGAAATGTAATTTAGGAAAAGGAAATATTAACTGGCATCTTACACAGGTCATATCTTAGGCCCTAGATTTAGGTACTCCACCAATATATTTTCATCCTCCAGGTACAGTACGGTGTCCTAAAGCATCAAGATTTACAGTCTTATTATTGAATGTGCAAATGACATATGCCCAAATATGTAGTGAGCTTTTCCCCCTAAATCATCCCTCAGACAAAAGAAATGATTACAGTCCTTTTGTTCTAGTCCTTATAAATTCTCTCATACTTTGAAGGTACTACTCCAATTACCTTATTTTTGGCAAAGCTGCATTAGCCTGAACAATTTCAATAAATGGTAGTTAAGCTGCTTAGAGAGGCTATCTCATGAAATTTACTTTAAAAAAAAAGGAGGAAAGGAAGTATATGAGTCAATATAGGGTAGGCCATGCTGCAGTAACAAATTAATCCTAAAATCTCAGAGGCTTAAAACATAAAAACTTACTTGTCATTCATATACATGTCACTATGGGCCTGGGGTGACTCTTCAAGGAGTCATCCTTCAAGTGGTGACTTGGCTTTAAACTTGTGGCTCCACCTTCCCACACAAAGCTTTCTTGGTCACCAGTACAAGGGGAGACAGAGTTGGAATGTCATGCAGGGGTATCTCACTGCCTCGGACAAAAGTAACACATGTGTTTCCACTCGTATTTAATTGGCCAGAACTCTCTGACTGCAAGGGGTTGGTGAGTATGGTCTTGGTCTCCTATTTGCTCAGGAGAGAGGAAGATGAAAAGAAGATCTAGTGAATGCAATGCATTTTTCTCTTTCACAGGAGGCAAATGCTTAATACATATTTAGCAATTACATGATCTCACAATTGCAAGAATTGAAGGTCATTATAAAAAATCTTCCTAAGAATCACCATAAAAAGCAATACTGGAGGCTGGAACAACTTGGATATTCATTTGCGGAAAAAAAGAGTCTCAACCCCTGCCTTAAGTATACACAAAGATTCAGTTGACGTGGGGTCATAGATCCAAACTAAAGGCTAAAACTATAAAAGTTCTAGGAGAAAATATAGGATAAAATCTTCAAACTCAGTATGGACAAAGATTTCTTAAATAAGGAAGAAGCACAAATCATAAAAGAAAATATTGATAAATTGTACTTTATCAAAATTTAAAACTTTTGTTCTATGAAAAACACCTTTAAGAAAATAAAAAAGAAAGTCAGGGAATGAGAGAAATATTTACTATATCTATATGAGTATATATTTATATAAATATATGTATTAAAATTCATTAATAATAAGATCCACAGTCCAATTTATTTTGATGGGCAAAAGATTTGAACAGACACTTTCAAAGAAGATGTGCTAACAGCCAATACCCAATGGAAAGATGCTCAACATCATTAGTCATGAGGGAAATGCAAATCAAAATCCTAATGAAGACCTTAAACCATAAAACTCATAGAAGAAAACACAAGGGAAAAGCTCCTTGACATCAGTCTTGGCAATGATTTTTTTTTGATACAACACCAAAGCACAGGCAACAAAAGCAAAAATAAACAAGTGGATAACATCAAACCAGAAAGCTTCTGCACAGCAAAGGAAACCATCAATAAAATGAAACTGCAACCTACAGAATGGGAGAAATAATTTGCAAATCATGTATCTGAGAAGGGGTTAATATCCAAAATACATAAGGAACTCCTAAAGTTCCATAGCGAAAGAGCAAATAACCCAATTAAAAAATGGTCAAAGGGGGGCCGGCCCGGTGGCGCAGCGGTTTAGTCCGCGCTTGGCAGCCTGGGGTTCGCGAGTTCGGATCCCGGGCGCCCGCCGACGCACTGCCTGTCAGCCATGCCGCGGCAGCGTCCCATATAAAGTGGAGGAAGATGGGCACGGATGTTAGCCCAGGGCCAGTCTTCCTCAGCAAAAAGAGGAGGATTAGCAACGGATGTTAGCTCAGGGCTGGTCTTCCTCACCAAAAAAAAAAAAAAAAAAAAAATGGTCAAAGGACATGAATGGACATTTTTCCAAAAAAGACATACAAATAGCTAACACGAACATGAAAAGGTGCTCAACTTAACTAATCATCAGGGAAATGCAAATACAAACCACAATGAGATATCATCTCACACCTGTTAGGATGTCTATTATCAAAAAGACAGCAGATAACAAGTGTTGGCGAAGATGTGGAGAAAAGGGAAGCCTTGTACACTGTTGGTGAGAATGTAAATTCGTACAGCCATTATGGAAAACAGTAGGAAAGATCCTCAAAAAGTTAAAAATAGAATTACCATATGATCCAGCAATCCCACTCTGGGAATATATACAAAGGAAATGAAAACAGAATCTCAAAGAGATATCTGCAATCCCATGTTCATTTCAGCATTATCCACAATAGCCAAAGTATGGAAACAACCTACATGTCCATGGACAGATGAATAAACAAAAATAATAGAATAGAATATTATTCAGCCATCAAAAAGGAAGGAACTCCTGCCATTTGTGACAACATGGATAAAACTGGAGGATGTTATGCTAAGTGAAATAAACCAGATACAGAAAGACAAATACTGTTTCATCTCACTTACATGTAGAATCTAAAATAGTTGAACTCACAGAAGCAGGGAGTAAAATGGTGGTTTCCACAGGCTTGGCGAGGGGGGGAAATGGGATGATGTTGTCAAAGGGTACAAACTTTCAGTTATAAGCTGAACAAGTTCTAGGGATCTAATGTACAGCATGGTGACTATAGTTAATAATACTGTATTGTATACTTGAAATTTGCCGAGAGCAGATCTTAAGTGTTCTCACCACACACACAAAAAAAGATAACTATGTGAGGTGATGGATGTGTTAATTAGCTTGATTGTTGTAATTATTTCATAATGTATGGGCATACCAAATCATCACATTGCACACCTTAAATATATACAATTTCTGCCAATTATACCTCAGTAAAGTTGGGGAAAAATAAATAAAAATTCAAACAAAAAAACACTAATGAGATACTACTGCAAATGTACTAGAAAGGCTAGAATGAAAAAGAGAGATAATATTAATTGCTGATGAGGATGCAGAGCAACTGGATCTCTTGTACATTGCTGGTGGGAATTTAAAATGGTTATACCTATGTTTAGAAAACAATTTAGCATGTTCTTATGAAGTTAAACATATACTTACCATAAGACCTAATAATGCCACTCCTAGGTATTTATTCAAGAAAAATAAAATATATATATATATTCACACAAAGACTTGTACATGGATTGTCATAATAGTTTTATTCATAACCCCCAACTGGAAAAACCCAAATATCCATCAAAAGTAAATAGATAAACACGGTTCACTTAATCCACATCGTGGATACTACTAAGCAAGGAAAAAGAAAGTACTGATGCACAGCATGACTGGATTTCAAAACCATTATGTTGAGAGACAGAAGCCAGACACTAAGAAAACATATGATATGATTTCATTTATATGATATTCTAGAAAAGGAAAAGCTAATTTGTGGTGGCAGTAGACAAACAGGGCTCCAGGGTGGGTGGATTGACCACAAAAGGAATGGAAAGAACCTTTGGGGATGATGAAAATTTCCTATTTCTTGATTGTGTTGGTGGCTTCACAGTGTACGCACTTGTCAAAGTCCACCAAACTGTACACCTAAAATGTTTGCATTTTATTTTGTTTAAATGATACTTCAATAAAGGTGATTTAAAAAATCCTGTAAGTGACCATATTGTAGTGATCACAAATATATGCCAGAAGGATAAATGGGAAAAAAAACTTTTATTATGAAAATAGTGCTTTGGTTTAGGATAAAATTACCTATGGCAGCATTATAGATGAATTCAAAAGTTCTTTCTCTAAACAACTTTAATGGAAATGAATATACTGTGTTGTGAAAAACTGTGTTAGTGGACCAACAAAAAAATGGCTATGTTAAAAGACAAAAGCATTAATATAAAGACCTTGAATAAATGTAAATGGGATTTTCTAAATTAATATATAATTCTTAACATGTGAAAATTTTATTGAATCGGTCAGAATCTAGTCAGAAAACGGAAACCACCTGAATATTTAAAACAGAAGATCTTTAATACTGGGAACCGATTACACAGTGAAGGAAGCCCAGGCCAAAAGGAGATGATGAGGCAAAAAAGAAGATGAAAGCACAATGGGGAATTGAGTGGTTTGTTTTTTTCCCTGTCATTGAATAACACTCCCTTCCCCCTCACTAACTTGGGGACAGAACAACAATTACTCAAGGGACCATGTTCACAGCACACACTGACCCCCAGCCTACAGAAAGAGGCAGAATCCAAAGACACGAGCTTGGGGACCACAAGGCGGTCTGGGACCAGAGTGGACAAGCAGATGTGTTAGTGCCAGCAGGCCAGGCAGGATCCAGCTGAACATGCCACATGGCAACAGCTGTCCTCCATCCTCGGCCTCTCCTGTGGAGCACTCCAGCCCCCAATTCTCCTGATTTTCAAAGAGCGGACAGAGTTGAACTCCAAAGACCATCTGGGCATGGGTGCACACTGGCTGGCTGTTGCCAGATCTGGGGCTCAGGCGTGTGCCGTCTAATTGGTCAATCACAATTTAAAAAGAGGAGATTTCATATAGAAATCCAGATTTCTAACTTCCTCAGCAAATTTAGAAGATCTGGAAAGATGCTACCATAGTCTGCTGGAGCTGAGGAGCATCTGCCCCACTTAGACAGGAAATGCCTTCTCCATTTGCCTCTGTCCTACCACTCCCCATGATTACATCCTGCCTGCTTCATTCATTTATGTGACCTTCACCCTTTCTCCCAGCACCTGGATTTCCCCTGAGGTATAGCTTTGGACCTCCTCTATCTTCTGAAGTTTTGAGCAAGACAGGTCAAGAATGTACAAATTGCTCTGCTATTGGCCAAATGAGCTTTCCAGCACACATCTAAATGGTTGATGCCAGCCTCTCAGTCCTTCCACTCATCTGTTCACACCAATCAATACTACTCACTTTCTTCTCTCACTGTCAAGTCCTTGGTACATAGTTCCAAAGTCAGGGAAATAGGAGTGTGTCCCTGTACAAGGAAGTCCCTTCTTGGCACCAGGCACACAGTTGGCACTGAGCATGGGGTAGTTCTCCTCCCTGTTCCCCTGAAGGAGTAACTGTGCTTCAGAAACTAACCCTCAGCTTGGCCTTATCAAATCAGCCATGAGCAGGCCAGATGCTTACTAATAAGGTCTAAGGCCATGCATTTCAACATAACATTTCTATGTAAGACCAAATTCAAAGGATTGGAAAAGCAAAAGAACTTTGGATGACATTCACTAAATCCCAAAGGCCAAAAGTAGAAGTGGAGATGTTGTGTTTAAAAGTTTGTCAGTATGAAGCAAAGAACATGACTTTCTAATTAGAGAATAAATAGTTTTATTTTCTCTTAGCATTTCCCCTGCAAGGTAAATATACTTTAAGAGCTTCACTTTGAGACTTTGGGGCCTAATCTAGCTGCCAAAATCCTTGAAGCAGATGAAAGTTGGGGAGAAGTGGTGCATAAAGTCAGGAAATAGCCTTGGGACAGTCCAGGGCCTGAGGTTCACTTCTGGGGCACTCTGCTTCTTGTCTCCTGAAGTTGTCTTGCTGCAGCGGCTCCAGCACTGGTCCAGCCCACAGGCCTGGAATCAGAGCTGCCCAGGCTTCAAGGGAGCACAGCTGGACACACACATTCCTAGCTCCCTCTCCTAACTAACTTCATTCTGAAGGTTCTTAGCAACCTGTTCTACACACAACCACAGGCTTCTATCTGCACTACATATGTGTATGGTATATATTGTGTTGATATTTCCAAATCTTGGGGGTCATTCTCAGCCAAAGTGCACCAAGAGCTTTATCTAGTATTTTATAAGAACAGTAAATAATCTAAGTTCTTTGAATATTAATCTGTTTTATGAATGTGCAAGAAAATTCCGAAAGAAGCCTACTGTTATGTCTATGACAAGATAGATGATGGCATTGTCTATAGTGGGACGACTTCTCTTTTGTAGGCAAAACTGTCTTTCTGATTATCCTTCCATTCACTCAACTGTCTGTCCATCTAGCCATGCCTTTCTAAATTACCTATAGAGTTTCCTGACTCCCTCTGGATAATTTGTCACTGTTAACACGCAGAAGGACAAAAGAATGGACCCACACTTCTTGTTATCAGAATAATCCTCAAAGAACGTGTCCCCTGGACCTGCAAGAAATAGTACAGTCAAAATTATGTCATTGCCATGCCCAAAGATCTAGGACAAAGTGAGCATTTTATTATTACAAGTTAAACACTTAGCATAGAAGCAAAAGCAACCCTAATATTTTTTCAATTTTGCTATTTATGCTAACATATTTCATTATTCTCTTTTTATTGATCCAAAATGGCATAAAACAATGCAAGTTGCTCTTCATTTATCCCCAGTCCCACCTGTAGAATAACAAGGTCTTCTTAGCCAGCTTGGTAATGTAAAAGAGACTGGACCCGTCAGAAGGCTGGGGTTACAGTTCTGATTCTCCCCCTAGTAAATTCTTTGAACTTAGGCAAATCACTCAACCTTTGGGGGTCAATTTTCTTATCTGCAAAATGAGATAGGTAAACTAATCTTTCAGGGCCATTTCAGCTCTAAATGTCTGAAGTTTCTTCAACAATTGTGGACTAATCCCCTCATCTGTTGGTACTACGCTAGGTACTCAGGATGCAAATGGCCCAGACAATGGATGTGCTCTAGGAGCCTCCAGCAGTGACAGGAGGCAGAAACCCAATGTGTGTGAGCCATGTTGTCTGACTGATAACAAAAATGAATCCAGAGGGCCCCCAGTGGTATATCACAATTGAACATGACTTAGAAAAAAGTAAAGTGTTTATGGAAGCTTCAGGAATACATAGTGTTTGATTGGTAGCCTTCAGAATATTGCAGGGTTTTGGGGGAGGTTTTTATTGGCGAGGAAGCGTGGCCCTGAGCTAACATCTGTTGCCAATCTTCCTCTTTTTGCTTGAGGAAGATTGTCTCTGTGCTAACATCTGTGCCCATCTTTCTCTATTTTATATGTGGGGTGCCACCACAGCATGACTTGATGAGTGGTGTGTGGGTCCATGCCCAGGATCCAAACCTGTGAACCCCAGACCGCCAAAGGGGAGGGCGCGAACCCAACCACTATGCCACTGGGCCAGCCACCAGTGTATTGCAGTATCCAAATGTAATTTTAATGGAAAACACTTGAGGAGCTCAACATTATATACTTAATTACATTTAGCATCTATTGTAATTACTAACTGATTTAAGCCTGCTAACTTGAAATTCACATCCGTAGCAGGGAAGTTAGGTTCTACTGGCCTAAAAATCCAAAGTAGCAAGGGGCAGTGATTCTCAGCCTTGACTGTACATTAGAATCACCTGGGCAATTCTTTGACCGTATCGAGGACTGGGCTCCACCCCTAAGAGACTCTAATTTAATAGATCCTGGGGCCCAGGCACCAGTGCTTTTTAAAATCTCTCCAGGTGATTCTAACATAATGTACATTCCACATTATACTAATGTACACTCAAGACTGTCACCCATTGAACTAGGAAAAAAACGTTTTTTGATCGAAATTGCAGGTGAGCCAAGTCCAGGGTGAAGCAGGCCATATTTGACCCATATTAGAAGCTTGAATTCTTTGATTTCAAAGCTCTGATTCTCGTTAAGATGCAAGTTTTAAACAAACCTAATGCAGTAGATGGGAACCCAGCTGATTTCATGCAAGAGGTTGTTGTGCTACCCAAACAGATTCCCTGTAGGATTTCTTCAAGTAGTCAGCTCAAAGCTGTGCATTGAAATCACCACTCCATTTAGCGTAAACATTTATAATACATGCTATCTCAGCAAACAATTCCATGAAGCAATTGGTATGCCTTTCATTTGTGCAGCACACTAAAAGGAAAATGGCTTACTTTTACAAATCTCTCCCATATCTGAGTTAAGGACGATTTCATCACCTCATAGATGGATTAAGTTCAGTCCATCCAGCTGGCAAGACTAGAAGGCCAATTGAGTAAGTAACTCAGCATCCCTAACAGCAAGCCACTAAACCAGCTAAAAGGGAATGTGGTTAACACTTGCTAATGACCAAATCCAACTCATTTATCATGTGGACACTCAGGATGCTGGACCCCTCCAAGCAATGCCCTTAAACCTTTCCTAAGTAGGTATTGTGGGGAAAAATTCTGCTTGTCAGAAATGCAGAATCAGAGCCCCTACCCCCAACCTACTAAATTATGTGAGACGAACTAAAGTTGTCATTGGGATGGAAAAGAGAAATGGATACAAGACAATTGAGGTAGAATTTGCAAGATTTGGTTTTGATAGGACATCAGAAAAGGAGAAGTCAAAGATGACATCCAGGTGTCTGGCTTGGATGACTGGGTGCCATTCACCAAGACTGGCGGCACCAGATGAGGAACAGACCTTCTCGTGAGCTCCTCTTCTGCCTTCACCTACTTTTCCACCCTTTAAATTGTGTTCCCTGGGGTTTTCTATTTGACCTGTGTTTCTTCTCTTTTGACTCACCTGATCTCAAAGGCTTCATCCCTCTCTGCCCGCCCCCCCACATCAACAGTGTCTCAAGGTCCCAAAGGCACATCAGACTCAGTTTATCATCTTTCTCTCAAAACCTTCTCTATCTCAATCTTACAGTTAATAGAATCCAATCTGTTATCTATCTATCCACTGAGAGGACTGGCCTGAAAATCACTAGAGACTTTAGCTTCCTCTTCCCCCACATGAAATCAATCATCAAGCCCTGTTTTTCCACTTTACCATATCTCTAATACCTGCCCCCTCCTCTCCCACCTCTCTGCTCCTAGGTTAGTTCATTATTGCTCACCTGACTTGCTGACCTGAGTCCCTAAGTTTTCCCCATCACCACTCTTGTTAGTAGCTCTGCCTGCCCCCATGCCGTCCTCTTACCACATCTAAGAAGCTATTTCTGAAACATAAAGCTGATTATGCAATTCCTCTGTTTAATACTCTTCAGTGGCTTTTTGGCATGTCATTCAAGGCCTTCCACGGCCCCACCCTGCCCACCTTTCCAATCTCATCTCCTGATACTAGCCCAACATACTTTGCATTCTTGTCACCCGCCAACTTTGCCACTCTGAAAAAAATATGGACCAAACAGTAATCTCAGGCATCCTATATTGCTTTTAGCTTCTTGAACCCTTAGGGAGTCAATTTGTCTACAAATTCAGAGCTTCTTATTGGGTCCCCAACATATTCACCATTGAAGGAATGAAATTCTTCATCAGCAGAAGTTCGTTGAATGCCTTTTTTGTGGACAGTGTTCCCGAGATGCTCTGGGAGGTTTACAGAATAATATAAAGTTCCCCTTTTTGAAGGCCCAGGAAACACCTTTAACTTCTTACTCCTTAAACTACCGCCACTCTTTCTCGTAACACAAAAGTAGAAAGTACTGTTGAATCCTATATTAGGATTACATGTTACATATTATTAATCCTATATTATTATTATATTATATTAATTACATATCATTAATCCTATATTATCCATATAGTGTTAAGTAGTTCCTGATAAAAGGTCGGAAATAGCTACCATTTATTGAGTACCTGCCAGCTCATTTACTCCTCACCTCAATCCCAGGAGTTTGGTATTATTACTATTCCATTGGACAGATAAGGAACAAGGGTTACAGCCATTTGATTTACACCCACCAGAGGCAGTTGTAGACTCCACAAGGTCAGTGATTATTATGCATTTAGTTCACCATTCCTGGAACATGGTGCTCAGACAAACCCTGTATTGGATGAGCAACGAATGAATGAAGCAAATAGCTAGTGAGTGGTAGAGTGGGGATCAAAACCCAGGTGATCTGACCAGAGTGGCTACTCTACACTCGTAATGGAAAACTCAGCATAGGAGAACATCCAGCTGTTGAGAGGCCTGACCAAGCTCCTCTTTGTCCACTCTTTCTGGGCTTTCTGCATGTGGTTTGAAAATAGTAGGGGGAAAAAATCATGACCAATCTCATAATGGTGCTGGGAAGAAAATTTAAGAAACATCTTATGAAACCTTGTAAACATATAGCACTATAAAACAATTAAAGATGATTCCTAATATCAGCATTTAAGGTCTGTTGTTTGTTTCTTTATGGATACAATATGGATATGGAAGATACATTCTCTTTTAAGATTAAGGGCACAAATGGGTGAATTACCCTTTCTTCATTTTGCATCATTCTTACCATTTCATGTCCCCCTTACCATCAGGGTCAAAATGGGGATATGAATGATTCTTATGTTACCTCTGAGGGGTTGTTATGAGGTCACACAGATCCATACATTTCTGATAGATTTACACTGAACACCCCTTGTGGGAAAAATTACATTAACCAAAATGAGGTAAATTAGGTCCAGGTTTGGACATTGCCTATTAAACAAAATCTATTATACTGTCAAGGACACTAAATTGTTTAATTCAACATTTTAAATGCGAGAATTTAATGTTGGTGGAAGAGTTAAGCACATTATACATTTACCACCAAAGACAGAGATGTGAAAATGTCTGTACATTAGCCACGTAATAGCTTCAAACGCTTTATTCTGGTAACCTTAAATTGGCTAAATTATGAAACTACAATTAAGAATAGTTATCCCTGAAGTAGTCAAGTAAATGCAGAAACCCCAAGAAGTAGACAGCTTGGCTCAGTAATATATCAGCTCCCAACCTAGGTCGGTCCGAATAATGATGGACTCGCCAGTTTTGTGTCCCTCTAATAACATTTCACAAGGCATCAAGGAATAGTTTGAAGCAATGAACAAAGGAAAATTAGGAGATCCTAATCCAAACCTATACCCTTCTAAATTAGGAAGTGGAAGGACTCCAGAAATGATTTTTTTTCTTCTTTAAATTAATAAGGATTGATATTAAACTCTTATTTTCCAAGTCATCCATTTACAAAACTATTTTGAAAAGATAGTTTTAAAAAATATTTTGCACCTATAGGTATCTTTTAAAAGCTAATGTTTTTAAGTTGATCAAAGCTGGCTGATTCCTAACATATATTTCTTTGGATCATTACTTCCAAAGCTCTCCCTTCAAAGTCTGTCATGTTTATCCTTCTTTATTTCCATAACAGCTACTCCAGCTCAATCCAAATAGTGGATTGCTGAATGAATGAATACATGAATAAACTAATGAATGGATGGCAGACCTCACTAAGATTCCTGAACATTCCCAGCAGTTTTACCAACTTCCCAGGCTTTCTCTGTTCTCGTTCATCCTATAGACTTGCCAAGTTAATCTTGCCATAAACATGAATTTCCATGCATCGGCCTCTTGCTCAGGAACAACAAACTCTAAGGTAATTAACAATGAGATCCTGCCTCACTTAGTTCCAGCTGACTGGACTTGGCTCCTCGGCTCACATTGATCCCCTCCTGGGAACAAGCTGTCTGCTCAGTTTCTAAGAGATAATGGGGCTTCTCTACATGTCAGTGCACAGATGTAGCCTTGGGCCACCCTCAATACACCAGGCCACTCGTTCCAAAGTCCAAGAATGAGGTCCTGAAACAAACAGCTGGAAACACACTGACACTGGATTAACACAGCTACATTGAAGTGCTCTGAGGTTTTGTTGGCAATAAATACTTATTAAGTGCTTCTCAAACTTTAATGAGAACAAGAATCACCTGGACGTCTGAGAGTCTTCGTTTCTAACAAGCTCCCAGGTGACATCGATAGTGCTGGTCCGTGGACCACAGTTTGAGTACCAGGGCTCCGAGTGGAGAGCAAAATTGGCTGCACATTGGAATTATCTGGAGTTTTTTAAAAATACTAACGCCTGAGACCAATTCCAAAGATTCTGATTTGATTGGTCTGGGCTGCAGCCCAGGCATCAAGATTTTTAAGGCTCCTCCAATAATTCTAAGGTACAACCAAAGGCGAAAGCCACTGCATTAGACCAGCATTTCTCAAACTTTTTTTTTCATTATTTCCCCCTTAGGGAGACTTTTTAGACATTTTCCCCCTAAATATCCTTCATGAAATTTGAATATCACAGATATACTGTATATCAGCTTATATATGTATACATACCAGTGCTTTACACTTTAAAAGAGGATTTTTTCTTCCCCAAGAGGCAATTTTCATGCCCTTGGAGGTGATATCATCCGCTTTGAGAATGCGTGCTTTAGACTATGCCTCAGAACTTGGTTTTGTCCCAGCATCCACATGTCAGTCTCCACACAAATCCCTCCAAGCGGAGGCTGTGATCTCAGGCACAATGGGTCAGGCTGGAGAGACAACAGAAAGACAGTCAGGTCAATGCACCCCCACCCCTGCATCCTAAGCCACGATTGGCTGCATGGCCTAAAATTCCTTTGTGCTTTCTACCACCTCATCCTGCAGCCACAAAGGACAGTGTATGTCCTGCCCAACTAAAGAAGCAAGCTATGGTGCTTTCCAGTATACCCCTACTTGTGTTCACAAGCCAAGCCTCCCTTTATGTTGCCCAATAAAAACCAACATCTGCCTGGAGACGGATGGCCTCTCCATCACTACATAAAGCAAAATGTCTACAAGAGACTTTTTAATGCATGTGTTAATTCCTAACACTCACTCAGGTTACACCATAACTTGTGTAAATTGTGTAGGAGGGTGGGTCACAACTATCAGGGGAAAACAGCAGTGCATTCTAAAGACAGAGGAAGCTGGACTCTAATCCAGCTGTAAAGTCCTGGCTATGGGGAAGGCAGATGGAAATGTGGTAACAAAAGGGGGAAGGGATGGGTTAAAAGAAAGGAAGGAAAAAGAAACTAACAACTAACATTACTGCATGTCTACTTTGTGCCTGGTTGTGTATGAACATCATTTCACTTAATGTTCCATCCTGAACTTGGGAGGTGGGTATTATTCACCCGTGGTACAGACAAGTGCCCTGAGATCCTGAAACCGCCCACGGTCTACTCCTAGCAAGTGGGGGAGCCAGCATTCAAATCCTTTTCTGTCTGGCTCCAAATCCAGTACTCTTTCTAGTCTATCATGCTGCCCTCCCAGCCTCATGACAAAAACACAGAATGAACCACTATAAGCACTAAGGATGGCCCTTCACATTTTAAACCAGGAAGACTGGGGTGACCTTGTCATGACAGCAGGAACTCTGGGTCCTGCAGCAGCTCCAGAATATAAATCAGAGGCTGAAATGGATATTCAAAATCAGCAAGGGGGTATCTGCAATCAGGACCTCCACAGAGTGTGGATTCAAGAGTCTGAACCCCAGCGAGGCAGCAGAAGTCACGAGGACTGAGGCATAGAAGGAATAGAGAAGCAGTGATGGACAGGGCTGGTCTATATTTAACCTTAAATAGTAGGAAAACTGGGGGCCCTGAGTGGCCTGAGGACACAAAGACATCACCAGAAACTATGGGGGAGGGGAAGGGATGGAGATGGTGGTAAGAATTCCAGGAAGTGGGAAAGGGACTGGAAGATGGATGACCCCAGAAGAAAAGTAACTTACTTGCGTTGAAAAGTAGGGCCCTGGGCCGATATCCCTCTGCTCTACCTGTGCCCTTCCATCCCAATGCAGGGAGCAGAGTAAATAGAACAAAAAGGTAAGCAAATCCCTGGGAGTCTAAACAGTGAGATTCACTCCTCAGAGAAAGAAGACAGATCTTCCTCATTCTCCACCCAGACCCAAAGACTGACCTCACCGGAAAAGTGCCTTTTCCTTCCCCCTGGGGCAAAACTAAACTGGCCCCAGTGGAGGGAAGGAGGCCTAGGAACCTGAGTTCTCACATGCGCACAGGGACACAGAACCCGTAACAAAGCTGATCCTTAACCTCTGCCTTTATGCAGGAGAGAATCTGTTTCCCTCTCATTGGCTCTTTCTCTCTCTGTCTAAACTGTGTAGCCTGAAACCCTTCCAGAGCCATGACAGGTCAGCCCCAGGGGAACTACAGGGCTGGCCCAGACTTCTCTCCAGGGGAGTTGCAGAGGAAATCCTAGGATGAACTTTGTCTTACTCTCACCAACTGTGCTACTAACTACAGCCTCTCCCTTTCTGGCAACACCAAAGTATACAGTCCGTGTAAGAGAAACCACTTCCTGTGGAAGCCCAGGACGTCAAGTCACTTGTCAAAATAACACATTTGTGGAAAAAGGGAAAACTCTTGAATAATACATTGAAAGCCAAAGGCCTCCAACATTTTCCACTTATAACCACCCAGAGCTGGAAATTGCCCAAGGACATAAGAGCTTTGGGCAGGGAAGAGACACAGGCACTCACATCTCACTTTAAGCCATAATAATCCTAATGTGCCTGAAAGGCTATGAATGCTTTTCCAGGCCTACTGGAGGCCCCACCCACAGGAGGAAGAGTAATATAAAAGTTATCTCCTCTGAGGAATTTGTTCAGACCACTGCCACAGTATTTTCCAGTGCCCGGATGGACTAAGAACAGATTTATCTCCAACAGCCCCAGAGTCAGGTGTCTGGCACATTTGGATCAGGTGGAAGCAGTCCTTAGGGCAGAGAGACCAGAATAGCCCTGTTTACAGGAAGGAGAGAGAGAGCTCCTGCCCCTTCCTATCCTTGCTACACTGATCATGTTCCTAAATTCGCTTAGCTCCACAAAGAAACCAGTTGATTTCCACTCAGCGTGTTTATTAGAATATTGAGTAAGAATTGGCAGTGTCGGGTAACGCTGGCCTGGCAGAAGAATCTCCACGTGGTGTTTTGACAAGAGCAGTTAAAAGGGCCCCTCTGAACTGGCATCACAAAAGTTTGTATTCCCAGGGGGCCGTGAAGCAGAAATAGTTTGATTATTCACTGAGTACTTACCCAAGCACAATTACGCTTGACAGGCAGACTCATTCCAAGAGGAAAGCTTTACTCTGAATCTCTCACTGAAGCTGACAGGAGGGTATCTGCACATTTTGATGGAAGACAGTCTGCCGGTAGAGACCTGTCTCGGTTTGGCATAGGGAGTATTGTGCAGTAAGACCCAATTTGGGGGAGTTGCTCACTGAGAGCCCTATGTCTCAAGGACAAAGATCAAGATCAACAATGTCTGGGCAGATCAAGATAGTAGTAAATATCTAGAGTGTTTATCTTCTCCAAAATAAAGAAAGAGAGAGGGAGGGAGTGAGGGAGGGAAGGAGGAAAAGAATAAAAGAAATAAGCAAGAAAGAAGTCCAACACACTCTTACTAAACTGAACTAGTAGACATTCCTCAGATTAACCACTCTATAAATTCACTGAAGAATTATGCAAATTCCTTGGATAGTTGTCAGATATTCATCTCCCCTCCCTCCCATCCTCCATAGAAAATCTCATTAAATTAAAAGTGCAGAATTAAATTAAAAGTGCAATATAGAATGCTACCATTTTCTGTAGAAGAGTTGGGCATAAGTATGCATGGAACTTGCCTGTGCTCTCATGACGCCCTGCACCCATCTGGAGGCACACATGGGAACTGCAACAGTGGGTGCCCTGGGGTGGGAGGCAGGGCAAGTGGGGGTGGGGGTGGGGAGACAAGATGGAAGGGAGATTTTTCCCTGGGTATCTTTTTATACTTTTTGATACTTAAATCATGTGAACATACTGCCTATCTAAAAAACGAAATGAAAGAATGGGAATATAAAAAACAAATTATTTAAATGGCAGCCAGCAGTCACCCCATGCTACATCAGATTGGGAGAGAGGGAGGAGGAGGGGAGACCCGACCAGCATTCCATCCTTCTCTCCACTCCACCCCCTGCCTTTCCCTGTATCCTCCCAGTCACTCCTGGGGTTTGATCCTGCAAGTCACTGGGCATCTCAGGGCTCAGTTGAAGGTGAGATTGTGACAGTTGCCTGCTCCTTGGAGCAATAATAGGAAAGCCCCAAACCAGAAACCTAAAAGCAAAGAAAGTCTAAACCTTTCCATCAAGACTAGGAACAGAAGCACTTGGCAGGGAGAAGTGCTCCAGGAGGATCTGTGACATGCAGCAGTTAGAGTGTCTGCTTTGTGGTCAGAAACTTAAAGTGATGCTTCTCCTCTTTGAGCCTCAGTTTCTTCCTCTGTGAAGCTGGCAAGGTGAAGATCCAAGGATGGGATGCAGAGACAGCACCCAGCACAGGGCCTGGGAGAAGGATGGAGCTTGGTGTATCAGCAGTTGCTGTTCTGCTAAACCACACACTCAGTTCTGAGCAGCAACAAAACATGGAGGAAAAGAATAATAGGCACAAGACTAAGATTTCAACAAACTCTGTAGGTGATCATGGGACAATTTGAGACGATGAGCTTCTGCTCTTCAGAGCAGCACAGTGAAGAGGGAAAAACCTGGCTTTGAAACCAGAAAGACAAGCTTTACCCCTAACTCCTTCTAATTACTACCCACGTGACTTCAGACAAATTGCTTGATCTCTCTGCTCCCCAGTTTCTTCCTCTGCTAAGCAGGATGACCCCAGGAGGTACCTCATGTGTATGTGTATGTGTGTGACACAGCAGCTAGCACAGAGTTGGCACCAAATCAGGGAACTGCTTATTGAAGTGGGAACCTAGGGGTGATAGTGAGAGACTAGGATCCAAATGAATGACTTTCTTCCACCCAGTATTTTGTTAGTGTTACTGTTACTAATTTTGCATGTAGTTCTTTACCTTAAAATGTTACTAATTTTCATTTAGTTCTTTACCTTAAAATGGAAGCTATGATTTATTGTTGTTGTTTGTACTTTCTGTTCTTTGTTTGTTTTAGGCATAATGTTTGCAATAATGCTCGAAAGAACACCACAGGGCCAATGTTGAATGCATCTTACTCACTTTGCCATGGTGAAAATGGGGTTAACCATCAGCGTTATTACTCCAAATCCTCAGGGCCCTTGAGACACCCCTCACAGAGGACCTAGGATATTTGACACTTGGAGCTGATCATTTTTTAACACCCCCTTCTCCATAGGATAAAATTATTTTCAGTTATATTCTTGATGTATGAGTAATAATCCTTATTTTTTTATGTATTCATTCTTCAGTTCTAAAACAATTAACAATTTAAAAAGAAATTTTAAGGATGTTATTTAAATTTAGTAAAATATTCCACTTATGAACTAAGATTTGCACTTACCAATCAAAATGTTGTAGTTTGCAGTTACTGTTTTAAATTTTAAACAAAAAATCTGCAAGTGGTCACATAGGGTGACAAGATTAAAACAACTCAGGTTTTGAGTCTTTGTGTTTATATTCTCTGGGCTATCATTGTTTATTTCAAATCTGCTATAAACACAGAATATGCAGTATCACTCGGATTGCAGACATGCCCTGTGCCCAAAGCAAGCTGGAACAATTCCAGACCACTACACACTCACTCTCAAAACAAACATGGAGTGGATCCGTGTACATTGGAGTTCCACTGTATAACAGGGAGTTCTCCAAATTAACCTCCATGTGGAATACAGTCTTTATTAGGGAATAAGAAATAAAACTGTGCTAATTTGAGGCTAAAATATGTATTATGAAATCTCAACAGTAATTTTAACTACTGTTTAGAATATAGCCAACAGAAAGATTTTTTCACTTAGGAGTATTTTATCACTAACATGGTTTAGAATTGCCCACATATGGTGATAATAAAAAGCAAACCAACTTTTAGTTGGTTTTATTGTTTTTAATTTCTCTAGAGACATTGCCTCCATCCAGGGCAGACCACTACCACCCATATACACCTGCATGCAGATCCCTCACTCACTCATCAATCCAACTGCCATGGTTCCCAACTCCCAACTTAGCACATTTAAAGTAGAAATTCATGGTAATCAAAAAAGCACCTATTGGAGGAGCGTCCAAGATAGGAAGATACTGAACTCACCTCCTCCCATGAACACACTGAATCTACACCTGAAGAGAGGGCAATTCCTTCTGAAGAAGAACTGAGGACTAAATGAACAGCTGCTGCACAACAAACGATAGAGGGACCACATAGACACATGTAGGAGAGATGGAGTCACAGTATCAACCGTAACCCCACCCACAATGCAGTGACCTGTAGTAGGGAGGGATAACAATGAGGGGCCCATGCACCATTCACCCACCCTGGGGCACAGTGAAAAAACAGCATTTTAAAGGACACCTAGAGTATATGCGAAGGAAATCCATTTACTAACCCTGGAGTATTGGCCAAATGGGCGGGGAACTACAGGAACTCTCTCTGGTGTCAGAGGCACAGGCAAGCACCATTTTTTGTGTTCTCCCCCCACCTTGATAGCTCAGGTAAGAGCATGGTCCAGGCACTCTAGCCAGCCTGCCATAGCTGCCCCAGTGCACCATGGGGCCCCTGGCTCACACCAACTCTAGCTGTCTCTCCAAGGAAGCCCTGGCACAGCACAGGATGGTCCCCCTGCCTGTGCCCACCCCAGCTCCAGCCATCCCACTATGGCAGCTCCAGCATAGCACACCCAAGGACCCCCCCCAGCATGTGCCCAATCCAGCTGTCCTGCCAAGGCGACCCCAGCATGGCATGCCCTGGGCCCACTCCCACTCATACCCATTCCAGCTCCAGCTGTCCCACCAAGGTGGCCATAATGTGGCATGCTCTGGGGGCCCCCTGGCCTGCAGCCACTCTAACTCCAGCCCATCTGCCAAAATTGTCTGGCACATGCAGTCTACACAGGGGATGCTCCCACACAAGGCCACTCCTTCAAGACCAGGAGAGGTAGCTGTTTCACCTAATTCATAGAAACAAACAGAAAGTCAAACAAAATGAAGAGAGAGGAATATGTTCCAAGTGAAAAAACAAGATAAAACTCCAGAAAAAAAAATCCTAATGAAATGGAAATAAGTAAGTTACCTAATAAAGAGTTCAAAGTAATGATCAAAAAGATGATCCCCAAACTTAAGAGAAGAATGGAGGAACACAGTGAAAACTTCAACAAAGAGTTAGAAAATATCAGAAAGAACCAACAAGAGCTGAAGAACACAATTACTGAAATAAAAAATACACTAGAGGGTATCAACAGCAGATTAGATAATACAGAACAACAAATCAGTGATCTGGAAGACAAAACAGTGGAAATCATTCAATCAGAACACCAAAAGTGAAAAAATAATTTTTAAAAATAAGGATAGTTTAAGGGACCTCTGGGACAACATCAAGCATACTAATATTTACATTATAGGGATCCCAGAAGGAGAAGAGAGAGAGAAAGGGGCAGAAAACTTATTTGAAGAAATAATGGCTGAAAATTTCCCTAACCTGGAGAAGAAAATACACATCCAGGTCCGGGAAGCACAGACAGGCCCAAACAAATGAACTGAAAGTGATCCACACAAAAACAGATTATAATTAATATGGCAAAAGTTAAAGATAAAGAGAGAATCTTAAAGGCAGCAAGAGGAAAACAACAAGTCACATACAAGGGAGCCCCCATAAGACCATCACCTGATTTCTCAGCAGAAATTTTGCAGGCCAGAATGGAGTGGAAGGATATATTAAAGTGCTGAAAGAGAAAAAACTGACCACCCAGAAGACTCTGCCTGGCAAGGCTATCATTAAAATGAAAGGAGAGAGAAAGTTTCCTAGACAAGCAAAAACTAAAGGAGATTGTCACTACTAAACTGGCCTTACAAGAAATGTTAAAGGGTCTTCTTAAAGTGGAAAAGAAAAGGCTATAACTAGAAATAAGAAAATATATGAAAGAAAAAAAGCCTCACTGGAAAAGACAAATGTATAGTAAAGGCAGTGGATCAGCCATTTAAAAAGCTACTATGACGGTTAAAAGACAAAAGTAGTAAAATCAACTATAACTGCAATGAATAGTTAAGGCATATACAAAATAAAAACAGGTAAAATATGACATCAAAATCATAAAATGTTGCAGGGGAGAGAAAAATGTAGACCTTTCCAAATGCATTTAAGTGACCATCAGCTTAAGAGAGACAGCTACATATAAAGTCAATATATATATGAATCTCATGTTAATCACAAACCAAAAATCCACAATAGATACACTAAAAATAAAGAGAAAGAAACCCAAACATAACAATAATTAAAACCATCAAACTGCAAGGGAAGAGACCAAGAGAAGAAAGGAACAGAGAACTACAGCAACAACCAGAAAACAACTAACAAACTGGAAATAAGTACATACTTATCAGTAATTACTTTAAATGCAAATAGACTAAATTCTCCAATCAAAAGACATAGTGTGGCTGAATGGATAAAGAAAGAAGACCCATATATATGCTGCCTACAAGAGACTCACTTCAAATCTGAATACACACACAGACTGAAAGTGAAAGGATGGAAAAAGATATTCTATGCAAATGGAAATGAAAAGAAAGCTGAGGTAGCAATACTCATATTGGACAAAATAGACTTTAAAACAAAGACTGTAAGAAAAGATAAAGAAGGGCGTTACATAATAACAAAGGGGTCAATCCAAGGAGAAGATATAAATTTCCTAAATATTTGTGCACCCAACATAGGAGCACCTAAATACGTAAAGTAAATATTAGCAGACATAAAGGGAGAAATAGAGAGGAATACAGTAATAGTAGGAGACTTTAATATTCCCACTTACATCAATGGATAGATCATCCAGACAGAAAATCAATAAGGAAACATTGGCCTTAAATGACACATCAGAGCTGATGGATTTAATAGGTATATACAGAACATCCCATCCAAAAACTGCAGAATACACATTCTTTTCAAGTGTACGTGGAATATCCTCCAGGATAGGTCACATGTTAGGCCAAAAAACACATCTCAATAAATTTAAGGATATTGAAATCATATCAAGCATCTTTTCCAGCCACATTGGTATGAAAATAGAAATCAATTATAAGAAAAAAACTGGAGAAAACACAAACACATGGAGACTAAACAACATGCTACTAAACAACCAATGGATCAACAAAGAAACCAAAAAATACCTTGAGACAAATGAAAATGGAAACACAACTTTCCAAAATCTATGATATGCAGCAAAATCAGTTCAAAGAGGGTAGTTCACAGTAATATAGGCCTACCTCAGGAAAACAAGAAAATCTCAAATAAACAATCTAACCTTACATATAAAGTAACTAGGAAAAGAAGAACAAAGTCCAAAGTTAGTAGAAGGAAGGAAAGAAGAAAGATCAGAGTGGAAATAAATAAAATAGAGACTAAAAAAAGAAAAGATCAATGAAACTAAAAACTCGTTCTTCAAAAAGATAAACAAAATTGATAAATCTTTAGCCAGATTTTTGAAGAAAAAAAGAGAGAGGGTCCAAATAAATAAAATCAGAAATGAAAGAAAAGTTACAACTGACAGTGCAGAAATGCAAAGGATCATAAGAGACTACTACAAACAATTATACACCAATAAATTGGAGAACCTAGAAGACATGGATAAATTCCTAGAAACACAACCTTCCAAGACTGAATCATGAAGAAATAGGAAATCTGAATAGACCAAATACAAGTAATGAAATTGAATCAGTAATGTAAAAACTCCCAACAAACAAAAGTCTAGGATCAGATGGCTTCATAGGTGAATTCTATCAAACTTTCAAAGAAGAGTTAATATCTATCTTTCTCAAACCATTCCCCAAAGTTGAAGATGAAGGATTGCTCCCAATCTCATTCTATGGGGCCAGCATTATCCTGATACCAAAACCAGATAAAGACAGCACACACACACACCCAAATTACAGGCCAATATCCCTGATGAAAATAAAAGCAAAAATTCTTAACAAATTATTAGCAAACGAAATCTGACAATACATTAAAAGGATCATACATGATGATCAAGTGTATTTATTCCAGGGATGCAAGGATGGTTCAACATCCACAAATCAGTCAATGCAATACACCACATTAAGAAAACAAAGGATAAAAACCATGTGACCATCTCAATAGATGCAGAAATAGCATTTGACAAAATTCAACATCCATATATGATAAAACCTCTCAACAAAGTGGGTATAGACGGAATGTACCTCAACATAAAAAAGGCCATATATGAGAAACCCACAGCTAACATTAAACTCAATGATGGAAAGCTGAAAGCATTTCCTCTAAGATCAGGAACAAGACAAGGATGCCCACTCTTGCCACTCTTATTCAACATAGATTGGAAGTCCTAACCACAGCAATTAGGCAAGAAAAAGATATAAAAGTCATCCAAATTGGAAAAGAAAGAGCAAAACTGTCACTATTTGCAGATGACATGATACTACATATAGAAAATCCAAAAGTTCCACCAAAAAACATATTAGAACTAATAAATGAATTCAGTAAAGTTGTAGGATACAAAATTAACATACAGAAATTGGTTGCATTTTTATATACTAACACCAAGCTATCAGAAAGAGAAATTTAAAAAGCAATCCCATTACAATTACATTAAAAAGAATAAAGTATCCAGAAATAAATTTAACCAAGGAGGTGAAAGACCTATAATCTGAAAACTGTAACACATGAATGAAAGAAATTGAAGATGACACAAATAAATGGAAAAATATACGGTACTCATGGAGTAGAAAATTTAATATTGTTAAACTGTCCATACTACCCAACACAATCTACAGATTCAATGCAATCCCCATCAAAATATCAATGGCATTTTTCACAGAACTAGAACAAAGAATCCTAAAATTTATTCAAAACAATATGGTACCAGCACAAAAACAGACACATAGATCAGTGGAATAGAATAGAGAGCCCAGAAGTAAACCCATGCATATATGGTCAATTAATCTTTGACAAAGCAGGAAAGGATATACAATGGGGAAAAGACAGTCTCTTCAATAAATGGTGACGACAGCTACATGTGAAAGAATAAACAGGACAACTATCATACACTGTATACAAAAATAAATTCAAAATTGATTAAAGGCTTGAATGTAAGACCTGAAGCCAAAAATCTCATGGAAGAAAACATAGGCAGTCATCTCTTTGACATTAGTCTTAGCAACATTTTTTTGGACTAATCTCCTCAGGCAATGGCAACAAAAGCAAAAATAAACAAATTGGACTACATCAAACTGAAAAGCTTTTGCACAGCAAAGGAAATCATCGACAAAACGAAAAGACAACCTACCATTCAAGAGGAGATATTTGCAAATGACATATCTGATAAGGGGTTAATATCCAAAATATATAAAGAACTTACACAACTTAATATCAAAACAAACAACCAACCCAATTTAAAAATGGGCAGCAGGGGCTGGCCCCATAGCCCAGTGGTTAAGTTTGGCATGCTCTGCCTCAGCGGCCAGCGTTCATGGGTTCAGATCCCAGGTGCGGACCTACACCACTTGTCAGCCATGCTGTGGCAACAACCCACATATAAAATAGAGGAAGATTGACACAGATGTTAGCTCAGGGCTAATCTTCCTCAAGCAACAAAAGAGGAAGATTGGCAACAGATGTTAGCTCAGGGCTGATCTTCCTCAGCAAAAGAAAAAAAAAAAAACATGGACAGAGGACCTGAATAGACTTTTTTCCAAAGAAAACATACAGATGACCAACAGGCACATGAAAAGATGCTCAACATTACTAACCATCAGTGAAATGCAAATCAAAACCACAACGAGATATCACCTCATACCTATCAGAATGGCTATTATCAAAAAGATAAAAAATAACAAGTGATGGTGAGGATGTGGAGAAAAGGGAACCCTTGTACACTGTTGGTGGGAATGTAAATTGGTATATCCACTATGGAAAACAGTATGAAAGTTCCTCAAAAAATTAAAAATGGAAGTACCATATGATCCAGCAATTCCACTTCTGGGTGTTTATCTGAAGAAAATGAAAATGCTAATTCAAAGAGATATATATGCACCCCCATGTTCATTGCAGCATTATTTACAATAGGCAAGATATGTAAGCAACCAAAGACTCTATCAATAGATGAATGGATAAAGAAGATGTTGTGTATATACATACAGGGGAATATTGATCAGCCATAAAAAAGAATGAAACCTTGCCATTTGCAACAACATGGATGGACCTAGAGAGTATTATGCTAATTAAAATGAGTCAGAGAAAGAAAAATACCATATGATTTCACTTATATGTGAAATCTAAAAAACAAACAAACAAAAAGAAACAGAAATAGGCTCATATATACAGGAAACGAACTGGTGGTTACCAGAGTGGGGAAGGGTTGTAGGGCAGGCAAAACTGATGAAGAGGTTTAAGAGGTACAAATTTTCAGTTACAAAATAAATAAGACATGGGGATGTAATGTAAAGCATTGATAATATGGTCAACAATATTGTAATAACTCTGTGTGGTGACAGATGGTAACTAGACTTATAATGGTGATCATTTTGTATAAATATCTAATGACTATATGTACATCTGAAACTAATACAATGTTGTATATTAATTATACTTCAATAAAAAAAATCACCTGTTGACAAAGCTGTTCCTATAGTCTCCTTTCATATGTCAGACCATTTGGCCTTGGGACTGATTTATATGTGGTCTAAGATATTTTTGTTGAAATTTGAAACAAGAGGGTGTTGCCAGGGGAAAGCTGGGTGGTTGGCTGGCAGTGGAGGGCCTCATTCAGTATGCCATTAGGTTGATGAGTTTATCGTGGCTCAAGTTTGTTCCACAGACTTGCAGGTCTAGAAAACTGGGCTTTTCCATTCCTCCCAGAGAAAGTCAGATGCTCCAGGATGGAATTAAATAATAAAGAATGGTCAGTGGCTTCATTGACAATGGGGACATGGCTCCCACGACTAGAAGGCTAACTACCCCATCTGCCTCTTCCCTGTGGTGGACCTTTGTCACCCTTTCAATATTTGGGGACTTTGCCCTTCATGAGTGGCATCTCCCAAGATCGAGTCAGAGAGCATGTTTTCCTGACTTCCTTGAAACTAAGGGGAAGCCATGTGACCTAGATTTTTCCAATAAGACACACATGAGATTTTGACCTAGCACTGTGCAGAATCAGATTTTTCTGAGGGTGTTGTTGAAGGTGCTTTTAAGGCAGCAGTGGTCAATGATTGGGTATTTTCTTTCCAACATCAATAGTGCACTCTATCGTATGTTTGACCATTGATGGCAGCAGTAGGATCATCCCTGGAGCCATCCCATCATGAGGTCTGTTTCAGGCTGCAGAGCACCCAAGCTTAACCCTCTGGCCCTCCCACAGAATATGTGAGCCATCCAAGATCCTTGAATAAACTTCATTTCTGATTAATTTAGCTGGAATGAGTTTTGTTATTTCCAGTATCCCAAGAGTCCAATTAGTAATTAGAATGTTGTATGCAGAGCATATAATATAGGCAGACAGTACTAAGAGATATTTTATGGAAGCCAAGATAATAATTGTTTTTAAGAGAGCACCTTTACATGACTTCCCTCTGTCCTCCAAATAGGCACCCTACCCCAGATAGTGATGTGCATGCTTTGGCAGAGTTTGCTCTTCTTATGTCCACTTTTTATGCTGTAATAAGTATGTTCTTTCTGTACTATCTTAATATCACTGTTTAAATTACAAGCCAAGGAGCTCTTTCCATAGGCTGGTACCTCCCATGTAATTTTATTTAAAGCAGTCTAATTTATTTCTATTTAATTCAGCTACCTTATTTCTAGACTCCCATGGGCCAACTCTTCTCATTTAATTTTGTTTAATTAGTCTAATTCATTTCTATTTAATTAATCCACCTTATTTCTAGATTATTGGTGGGCCTCTCACTGTTACCCTAATATACCACCTATAGTTGACATAAGTTTTTAGTCTTTTTTTCTCGAAGATTTCTAAAGATAAGGTGGACTCATTGCAGTGTGAACTATGGACCCCACTCAAAGCAATCAAGTTTCCTCATACTTACTCTCTACCAAATTTCACTACAAGCTGTTCAATATTATAGGAAATTCATCTATTTGAACACTTTAAAGGCTACCATTTTCTTTCAAAATGGCAGACCAAACCACAAATCGAATGTAAGGTTCCACTACATCAGGTAAAAATTACTCATCCACTTCCAAAGTTGTTGTGACATTTACCTAGACATTAGCTAAGAAGAGGTTCTGCTGAGAAAAAGAGCTCACCACTGGTCAGTCAGCTCTTATAACTCTTGGGTGTTTTCAGGCAGCCCTGGCAAAGGCAGAGGGATGAACAAGTTGCCCCTTGAATTCCACAGATTCCAAAATTCTAGAATTCTATAAGATCAGTCTCTTATGAGACTTCTAGGAGCCTGGATGTACTCAAATTATTTTGCTGTCTTATGAAAAGTTATTGCCAGGCAAGGTAACTGTTGAGAGTGTAAAACACTAATTTTCTAATACAGCCTTCCTGCCCATATCAGAATTTTGTTTGTTGTGATGTCTTTGTCCTATTTTAGCTTCACAAGGTGAACTCAAGTTTACCTAGAAAGATGCTTTTGCTAAGTTCACTCTATTCAGAAGATCTGTCAGCTGCCAAAAGTTTTCCCTGGGCTTTCAAGCAATCTGCTTTACCTTTGACAAGAAAATGTTCACTAAGCCATTTCAATCATACTCCAGGAGTAAGCCACAAGTTTTACAGGGAATATTCTATACTGGGCCAGGATGGGACTTCCTTTAAAAAAGAGAAAAATAATATACTTAGGCTGGAAGAGACTTTTTCTCATAGTCACTCCTAAGAAGGAAATTTAGAATGAAAATTAAATGTTCATTCAATTTTGACATGGCAGAATGTTAAAAAATGAAGTTTTCTGACCATTATTTTTTCCTATCCTAGATATCACGAGACATTGACTTAAAATTTCAAACTCTTAAAGTTGTAAACTAGCAGACCCAGGAATCTAGTAGAAGACTGTGGCGTCCATCAGTTGGTATCATTCTAGAAGCATATTGTAGCCAAAATGTCCCCATGGCCATTATCTGCTACAGTGTTATCCAAACTTCAGTTGTTCACCTACCACTTCAGGATTTTTGTCACATTGTGCACTATCTTTGCATCAGTATTTACTTTTTGTTTCACAATATCTTTCTTTAAACCAACTCACTTTTTGTACTTACATAAACTTGACTTTGCCATAAGCATTAATATCCATGAAGTCAAGGATCTGATGTGTATGATAAAGACCAGTTAGATGCTCACCAATTTAATTTCCTCTTCTTGGTGACACAGGGAGATGACTCTTGCCAACCTCCCTGCAGTAGGTTGGCCCCATGTGACTGGATTCTGGCCAATGCAATCTGGGCAGAAGTGATTCACTTACAAGTCTGGTCCGTAATACATCCTGCGTGTTCTTCCTTGCTCTCATTCCACCATCTGTGTCATGAGAAGCAATGGACTCTGAAATGGCAGCACTCAGTTCCCTAACTGCTCAGAGTGTTGGCCAAGAGCATCCAGCTCGGCATCAGACTTTACAAGACCAGCAAAAACCTTTTACTGTGTTAAGCTGTTCAGATTTTGTTGTTGTTTTTGGGGTCCCCAACATCACCCTCAAATTCAGTGATTTCCTAGAGGGACTCTCAGAACTTGGAAAGCTGTTATACTCACAGTTACAGTTTATTACAGTGACAGGATAGTGATTAAAATCAGCAAAGGAAAAGGCACACAGGGCAGGGTCCAGGGGGCATCAGGCACAAGCACCCAGCTGTCCTCTCCCAGCTGAGTCCTGTGGGCAGCATTTAATTCTTCCAGCAATAATGTGTGATGACATGGATGAAGTATTGCCATCCAGGGAGTTCACTCAAGTCTTGGTGTCCAGGGTTTTTACTCGGGGGTGTCAATCACATATGCATGGCTGATTGTCTATGTGGCTGACCTCAGTTCCATTCCCCTTGAGAGGTTGAGCTGATACTGTGTGGCCCAAAACCCCACCATAAATCACACATCATAAACTATCACAGATAGTTAACATAAACTATCTGAAGTGGCTCAAGGCCTCAGGTAAAGAAAGAAACTCTTAACAGGCAGGATGCTCCAAGGGTTTAGAAGTACCTCCCAGGAGCTGGGCAAGTGCTAAACTTTCTTTGGAATGTGCAGGATTTGAACCACCCAGACCTGCCGAGTTAACCCTTTACTGCATAGTAGACTATTTGTTACACAGCATGGCCTAACCTACCCTGACTAATATAATCTATAAATTACAGATTTGTCTAATACACATGAAAATACCCAAATGGTAAAAGATATGTTTATTCATGTACTTTCTAAAATTGTCTTTTATACTACCAGTAGTACACATACCATACTTTGGGAAACATTGATCTGGCTCAACCTCTTGCTTTAAAATGTGTGAAAGGTAATGAGCCCCCCTCTGCTGCTGAGCTTTCTCCAGAGAGAGAAACATTGGCTTGGAAGGGAACATTGCTGGAGAGAGTCCAGTCTGAAGTAGCAACTGAATAGATCTTCAGCAGCTTCTCCAGGAAGGATGTCCAAGGACTGTGATAGGACATTTCCAGGAGCTATCAGCCTCTGGCTCCCACCAATCCCTGCTCTCTGAATTTTTTAGATAAACTTGGTGCACCCTGCCCAGAAAGAAGATTTATCATAAGAGTTGTGATGTAACATATTTTATGTGTCAACTTCACTGGGCTGTGGGGTTCCCAGATATTTGATTAAACATTATTCTGGTGTGTCTGTAAGGGTGTTTCTGAATGAGATTAACATTTGAATTGATAGGCTGAGTAAAGCAGATTGTCCTCCCCTGTGTGGGTGGGCATCATCCAATCTGATCTGTTGAAGGCCCGAATAGAATAAAAGGCTGAGTAAGAAAGAATTCTTTCTCTCTCTCTGACTGTCTTGGAGCTGAGACATCTGTCCTCTCCTGCCTTCAGACTCATGCTCTGACTGTAACTTACACCATTGACTCTTGTGGTTCTCAGGCCTTTGGACTCAGACTAGAACTACACTATCACCTCTCCTGGGTCTCTAGCTTGCTGATGGCAGATCTTGGACTTGGCTTCCATAATCATGTGAGCCAATTCCTTATAGTAGATGATATAGATATAGATATAGATATAGACATAGGTATATAGATAGATAGATATAGACATAGATCCTATTGTTTCTATTTCTCTGGAGAACCCAAACTAATAAAAAGGTGTCAGTAAACCAAGTCCTGACCAGGCCTCAATACTCAATCTCTTGCTCTCTCTCTTTCTATTTCTCTCTCTCCCCACAACTCCCTCTTTCTCTCCCTTTATTTCTCTCCCTTTCTATTTGTTTCTGGAATCTTCTTCACTAAAATCTCTTCTCTGAGGATCAGCTTCTTGGTTTCTATTCCTTTACAGCATGCCAGGGTGAGGGGAATCCAAGGGCAGGGGCCTGAGGCCATGACTCTGGCCTAACGCTAAGTGATCTTACAAATGCAGCATCCTTAACCACCTGATTCACTCTGTTTCTGCATATCATAATGAAAATCCAAGAGAGAAAAATAAGATTGGTCCAGCTTGACCCACCCAGCTGTGACTACAGAGTGGCAGGGAAGGAGGCCAAATGACATCAACAAAAGAGATGGAGCTCATGGGTGGGCAGGGGTGAAGGGGGAGATGTGGATAAATGTATCTAGTACCACAGAGAAGCATGAAATAATAGAACAAGGGATGAAAACCCATTTTCCAAGTAAACTACAGATGTTCCAGGATCAGAATCTGGCCCTCCTCTTGAAAATTTCATTTTATCTGAACTAACCTTTGTTTCAAAGTGTCAATCCAATTACTGAGACAAATACCAGTGGCTCTCTGATACGCCCATCAATCCTCAGAGGAGAGATCTGAAGGGGAGAGTGCTGAAAAGAGAAGCAGAGTCTCAGTTTCACGGGAGGTCCAAATGGCTGCTCTGCATGGATCGCAGTTTAGAATTACAGTTCAATGGGCTCTGGATGAGATGAGTCTGTGATGAGCACAGGGAGATCCCTGCTCTTCCCACTTCTCTGTATTTGGGAGCCTATGAAGGACTATTATTGTTCTGCTGCCAATTTGTCCTTAAAGCCTTTTCATTTTTTTAAAGCCAAATGTATATAAATTTGGCCAATGACCACGCATAAGGTTTTTGTTGTTGTTTTTCAACTCTAGCTTGCTCCATTTCAGAGTTTCCCGAGAAAGAGGACAAATGTATGCAAACTCTTTCCTGGGAGGCAGTATAATACAGGTCCACAATTCCTTATCCAAAGTTATGAAATCCCAAAGCTCTGCAAATCAAAAATTGCATAAAATAGGTGCAAAACCATTTGGCAACCAAAAAATTAGTCTATTTGTACTTTTTATTTATCCTGCTTAGTTTCAGTGTTGATACATTTCACTGCTAAAATATTAATGGATTTGATTACAGGGTGCTACTCCAGACCCCACTGGGAGTATTAAGTAATATATGGGATGTGCCTCATATCCCATTCTGTACCCTACTGAATTTCAAAATACATCTGGCTCCAAACCTTTTAGATAAAGAATCATGGACTTGTTCAATAGGAAAAGCAAGACTTTGGGCTCAGACAGACAGACCTGGATTTGAATTCCCTGTCTAGTCGTGTAGCAAGAGACTTAACTTCCAGGAACATCAGCTTCCTCCTCTGTAGAGTGGAGGTGACAATAGCAACCACCTCCTGGGGGGTAGTTGGGATGCAGTGAGACAAGTTACACAGGGAATTTGACACCCTCCCAGGTACTGGTCCCTGAACAACAAAGGGTTCCTTTCTTCTCCTCAGAACATCCCTTTCCTTCTCATAGAATCCAGGCACAGTACTATGAAAGTCAAAATGCAGGAAGTACAGAAAAGAAAAAACTCACTTCCGATGAAAGGAGAACACAATTGCAGAGACTGACAAGATAATTTATCAGAAATACCATCCTTCTAATAAAAAGTAGGGTGCTCATATGTGACTCAAATGAAGACCCATAATAACAAAGATCTACTCTCATGTGTGTCACTTTATGTTTCTCTTGGATTGATCTTTTTTTATGGCCTATTAAACCGATTCTAGTAATTGGTGCAATTATGTGGGTGGGTGGGTAATTTCCTTTCTCCATTGGTCCTGTCATCTTGGTAAGTGATTGGTTGTAAACAATGTCAGCATTATTGACTGTATTGACTTCCAGATTCCCACACTCTGTTTTATTATTTTCTTCCCTTTTGAGATGGATTCTTTACTTAACGTCTTCACCACTCTCCAGTCAACTGCAAAGGCCATAAAGCATTGGGATATTTTTTTAATGTGAAATCTATGCACATTAAAAGCACAGGAACATGAATATGGGTTTAGTGAACTTTGCTTAAACCTTAGAAAAAAGTCAGAAAGTAGTTGTTTACAGAATTTTGACTTCTGTTTTAACAATATTTTTAATAAATTAAAGTTGCAAAAAAGAGTCTTTATTCTTTTAATTCTCTCAAGTACAAAATACGATTGATTGCTAGTTTCTACTTGTAGTTCAAAAACCATATAAGGCATCCTCTCTAGTCTCCAGTCCCCATGGCTAAGATCTATTAGCCATGCTTTCCATGGGCACAGAATTGGAAAATGGCAGCACATATGTCATAATTTTGCAAATTCCACTTCATATTTTCCAAGTGTTTCTCTACATTCATCCATTTGTCTATCCCTCCATCCACTGAGAGCCTTTCCTCTGCCAAGCAGTGAGCTAACCTGGGGATGTGAAGATGAATATGACACAGCCCCCAATGGGTGAGATAGATGTGTTTATCATTTAAGAGTTCATGATAACTAAAAGAATGTTTCTTGTTATATTAAAATCCTCATCACTATCACTGGGGCTCAAACTCTGCCCCTGAAGGATGGTGAGAACTGGTCCCTGGAGGCCCTTTTGTTACTGAATCAGCTGGGATGGGTGTGGTCTGCAGGCTTGGAAGTAGAGGGTGGGATGCAATGAATTCTCTATCATAAAGAATGGAAAGTATGAAGTTTCCCAGAGAAGCTGAAGAAAATGGAGGCTGGCACCAGACAAATTGAGCTCTGAATGGAGGGAAATGCTGAGAACTGGAAAAGCTG
The DNA here is from genome assembly GCA_031878705.1 of Tapirus indicus. NCBI lineage: Eukaryota > Metazoa > Chordata > Mammalia > Perissodactyla > Tapiridae > Tapirus > Tapirus indicus. The sequence goes on from CM062927.1 coordinate 43,724,604, forward strand.
ATGCCTATGTGGGAAACAGGAGTTTCAATGGAAGGAGTTATGGCCTCTGGAGTCAGAGAAGTTCTCACAGGGGAAGTGGCTCTTGGTCAAAGGTTTGAAGAGATTCTGGTTACTATTGTTGCATAATAAAGCACCCTGAAACTTAGTGGCTTAAAACAACAATTATTTTATTATTTCTCACAGTTTGTGCATGTCAGGAATTCAGGAAGAACTTGGCTGGTGGTGGCTTTGGCTCTGGATCAGATGGTAACTGGAGCGGGAACAGTGTAGGCTCGGGGGAGAGGGGCTGGGAGCAGCTGGAAAATGGCCCAGCATCTCTCTCTCTTCGTGTAGTCTTGGGGCTTCTCCATGTGGCCTCTCCATGTGGGCTAGTTTGAGCTTCCGACAACATGGCAGCTACAGGAAGTTGGACTACTAGTAAGGTGGCCCCAGGCCCCAGAACAAGTCTACTGCTCCAGTGCACAGGATGTAAGCAGCGTTGCCTTTCATTACCTAACCTTGAAATTATGCTGCATCACTTTCACCACATTCTATTAGTTACAGGGAGTCATAAGCTTGCTCAGATTCACGGGGATGGGAATTAGACCTCACTGCATGAAGAGGGAGTAACAAGGTGCCAAAGAGAAAGTGGGGTGGGAGCTACTGTTGTGGCAATCTGTCAGAGAGTGATAGAGGTCAGGAGTTGAGAAATCTGGCCCTACCTGACTACCTGAATGCTAACTGCTCCTGAAACCAGTCAAGTTCTCCCCTAGTCCCACTGAGTGAGAACGGAGAGAACCAATCAGCCACCCCTTCCCAGTGTGTACCCGGTGCCACCTCAACAGACTATCTCACCTCCCAACACCTCTGAATCCTCACTGCCCATGTGTAGGCCAAGTTCTGCTCACCTTCCCCCCCGTCCTGAGGCTGAAGTCGATGGCCTTCTGCTTATTGTCATAGTTTCCTAGGGCTGCCAAACCAAAACCACAAAAGGAGTGGCTTATAGGAATAGAAATTTATTCTCTCACCATTCTGGAGGCCAGAGTTTGAAATCAAAGCAGGATGATACTCCCCCTAAAGCCTCTAGGGAAGAATCCTTCCATGCCTCTTCCTAGCCTCTGGTGGTTGCTGGCAATCCTTGGTGTTCTTAACATGCAGGTACACATTCCAATCTCTGCCTCTCATCACATGGGCCTCTTCCCTCTTTTCACAAGGACAGCAGTCACTGAATTAAAGCCCACACTATTAAGCCCAGTGTGGGCTTAATCCAGTATGGGCTTAACTTGATTGCATCTGCAAAGGCGTATTTCCAAATGAGGTCACATTCACAGGTACAAGGGGTTAGAATTGAAACATATCTTTTGAAGGGACACCACACAACCCACAACACCTGCCATTGGGCCATTCAAGCTCTACAATCACCTCAAGGCTTCAGGACTGTTACTCCTTCCCAGCCTCAGTCTCTTCACCATTCAAAGCAAAGCCACCACCTCCCACTCCCAAGGCACATCTCCTTCAGGGGCCTCTTTTAGTTACACACAGTTTGGCAGGAACTTCATCAATCTCTCTATCCCAACCCCCTCCTGCATTATTAGTGTGTGGATTCACACATGTACACATGCACACACTTGATAAAGCCATCTGATTCCTGACCACAGAGATGGTGTTCAGAGCCACACACAGGGGATTATTGATTTTCTCTTCTCTCGGCTTTTCATTAGTGCCCACAATTGCTTTTGTCCTGATGGCTTCCTTTACCCAGCCTCCTTTAGAGGATTTGTTATCAGAAGGATCCTAACTCTTTATAGATGCTCATGGAACTTAGCAGAGCTCTCTGGAGTCTTTTTTTTTAGGACTATCAGTCCAGAGGACCCTTCATGAGCCCAGAGACATGCTATACAGACCTCCCCCTAACCGGCCTCTTCAATCACAACAAAGAGGTAGAAGTCTGTGGCTGGAAGACTAACCTGCATTTTGCAGGTTCAACTGGAGAGAGAAATGGGGCTACAAACCCAGACTGTGGGAGTGACTCCCTGAATGAATGTGAGACTCACTACATTGTGAGAGATGAGTCTTTAAAGGGGCATGTTCTGACCATTATCTGGGGGACTCGGCCTGTCCCTTGTCCTATTCTGCTCTGAGACACGGGTAAAATAAAAAATCATCCACCCGTCAACTTGTTCATGATCACGATCAAACCACATGGCCCCACAAGAAGGGACTTGGTGATGCTTCTTACTTAGACCTCATTATATATATTGTGTGTGTCTAGGTGTGTGTTTATATTCTTACACACATTATGGCTGATATCCTGAAATAAATCCAATACAGCACATTTTTTCCTGAAAATGAAATGACTATACCATCCCAAATGTATAAAAGTAGTTTTCTTTATGTTTCAAGAATTCTTTGCTTGCCTGGATTTTTCTATACGGAGTACATAGTAAGGAGCCCTGTTTCTCCTGGAAATTGAATTCCAATCATAATTGAACTAAACAGAAATATAGAAAACCATTGTTGAAACAGAACCCAGCCATGACAACAGGTCTAACTCTTCCTGATTAAAAGAAAAGAGGGTGTCAGCCATGGAAACAGAAACAGGAGTGTTACTCCCACTCCACCTGCAGCAACTCTGGGCTGCGTTTTAGTCTGTAGGGCAAGTTTATCACTATTACAGGCTTCTGAAGCCACATGCACCTGAGGCTGCCCTTTGCCCTAGCCCATGCCGTCCCGTAACCTTCGGGGAGTCTGGCTTCCTTTGTATTTGTGCATAGAAAAAGAATATGCTGGGCCTCCTAAAATAGGTTTGTTTTTCAGGTTTTTTTTCTAAATTTGTCTGTTTTGTTTTTAGGTATAGCCACTGAAGTTTTCAAAATTCCTAAGTGGAAATAGGTGGAATAAATAAAATCCTACCCAGGTGGGAACTATTTCAGCCCCCTTTCAAAGTCATCAGACTCAAATTACCTTCAAGTGGGATTTAATATTTAACTCATTGTGTGAGCTAACAGAGAAAACATGAGACCTACCATTGTGGTGATCTTTTCTCTAGGTCACTGACATGTTGCTTGATTTTGAAAGGATTTCAATAATTCTCAGTTTTGAATGAGGCTATTGAAGCTCTTAGAGGCATGTTTTTGTCCTTATGGACTATAACATATTCAGTTATGTACTGAGAAGTTGGACAAGCTTATGTTTAGAGCTCAGGCCTTCAAATTAGCCAGAATTGGATTCGAATTTCAGTTCTGCCTCATCATTGCTGTGTCTCTTGGCAAATTACTTAACCTTTGTGAGATCAAATTCCTCAGTGATAAGTAGGAATAATAATGACTGCCTCCTATGAACAATGTAAAGATTAAATGAGAGAAAATGTGTAACATGTTACATTAGTCAACTATGTAATAAACAACTTTAAAAATCTCAGTGGCCTCAAACCATGAAGGTAGAGTCCTGCCTCATGCTCTGTGTCCAGGTCAGGTTGGAAGGAGATCTCCAGTCCCTGCCACCCTGATTCAAGGACCAAAGCTGATAAAGCCACCATTGCCTGGAGCATCACCATTCACAGCAGCAGGGAGAAGGGAGCTTGTAAAATTCACACTAGCTCTGAAAGGCTTCCAGCTGGAAGTGACACACGTCCCTTCTGCTCCCATTTCGCTGGCCAAGTCCAGTCCTATGGCCACACCTATCTTCAAGAGGGAGGGGAAGTGCAATCTGACCATGTGCCCGGGAGGAAGAAAGTCAGAACTGTTGGGAGCAACACTGATGCCAGCTATATGCCCTGGGCACAGATTCTGGTGATGCAGGATATTTGGATCCTGTCACTTTTCTCCTACAATTTTGACTCATTGGACATCCTGACCCTAGTTTGATCCAGAGAAAATGTTGGCTCTGTATTAATGACTACAAACATTTTAATGCAGAATTTGTTCAACCAATGTTTGTGAATCCTCCTACATGCCATGCTCTCTTTGAGACAATGCAGACTAAACGGTGAACCAAACCCTTTGGAGCTCACGTTCTGGTCAAGGAGGTAGACAAATAAATAGATAGATATAATAATGTCAGGAAATAATAATTACTATGAGAAAAAAGGGTAAGGGGGAAGAGTGAGTGGAGGAGTCCATGTTCTCCCTGAGGAGTGACATTTGAGTCGAGACCATCAAGAAGTGGCAGAGTGAGCTGGGTGGTATCTGCAGAAGAGCATTCCAGGCAGAGGAAACTGCAAGGAGCATGTGCTTGGCAGGTGTAAGGAATGGCAAGGAGGCCAATGCAGCTGGAGCACAGGGTGCCAGGGCTGGGTGGAGGAGCTGAGGCACAGGGGGCTGTGGGCCAGGCCATGGAGGGCCAAGGCCACAGCAAGGACTCGAGATTTGAGCAGGTGCTAGACATCATCAGAGCGTGCTGTACAGAGGGGAAGCCTAAATCATACCAGCATTAAGACATTTTCGTAGAGGGGTATTTTCAGGGGTGAACTCCATTAAGTCAGTTTAATTCCTTGATTAGTTAAACAATATCCAACTTCTTTCCATTTTCATTTCCATTTTAATAAATTTGTTTTCATTGGGATTAGTTCTTTTCCTTGTAAAATTTACAGCATAAATTTAGTTCGTTGATTAGTTTTATGTCCATATTAAATTTTACAGAATCTAACACCTGCCTTTTGAGGTGTTTTTTGTTTTGTTTTGTCTTTCTCTGACCAGTATTTTTGCCAGATCCAATTTTTCTAGCCCAAGCTTTTCAGAGCTAAATTTTTTCACCAACATTTGATTTTTTCATTATAAATGTTCGATCAGAAAAAATTACCATATGCAATATTTGTCATTGTCTTTTTTATTTTGTGTAGAGTATTTCTACCCGGGTAAATTTCCCAGGTCAGTTTTTTGCAGATCTCTGTGTCACTACCATGATGTCGTGCTTTACTCAGGATTTTCTTAGGTGATTTCTGTTTTGTTTTGCATCCCTTACATATACCAGTGATATTATGAATTGGATTAAAAAAATAGCAGTTTCTACTGGTCTCTGTCTTAGCCTGTTCAGGCTCCTATAACAAAATAACACAGACTGGGTGGCTTACAAATAACAGAAATTTATTTCTCACAGTTCTGGAGGCTGGAAGTCCAAGATCTGTTGAGGGCCCTCTTCTGGGTTGCAGACTGCTGACTTCTCATTGTGTCCTCACATCGTGCAAGTGGCTAGGGATCCCTGGGGGGTCTATTTTATAAGACACTAATCCCATTCACGAGGCTCCACCCTCATGACCTAGTCACCTCCCCAAAGCCCCACCCCTAATACCATCACCTTGGGAGGTAAGGATTTGAATACATGAATTTTGGAGTCACAAAGAGATCATAGCAGTTTTAGAACAAAGAACAAAGTGTCAGATCTGGGTGAACAAAAAGGTCAAAATAATGGAGACAAAACTTCCTGCTCTTCCCATGTCCTAACTGCTCAGACAGCAACGGTCATTATCACCCCATGTTACAGGTGAAGAATACACACCTGAATTCCCACTTCCCCACTCCCAAGTGTAGATCTGTGTTTACGTCTTTATTGCCAAAGACAAGCATTATTAGCTGAGGTAGGATTCAATGACTTAATTTCATACAACAGTACCAGAAAGTATGTCTGACCTGAAAAGCAAGATGTGAAAAATCAAATTTACCTGTAGAACTTATTTTATTTTTACTCACAGGTACAAAGGATTTTATGCCAGGTTGATATTAAAAAGATAGGTTTGTCAACCATAGTCCTAATTAAATTGCTCAGCATTCTCTTTCGGTACAGAGCACATCATTCTATCTCCCCGAGACCATCACAGATCTCTTCAAGGATGCCAAGAGACTCCTGAGTCTATACAGCTAGAAGCTGCCTTGTAACTCCGTTTCTTCTCCAAAAGTGCAGGGGAGGAAAAACTAAAATTATTTAGCACTTATTCAGATGTTTTTGTGTATCAAATCCAGCTACTCCTCAAAACATCCTTATGAGGCAGGAATTTCCTCCCCATTTTAGAGACAAGGAAACTGAAGTTCTGAGAGATGAAGTAACTTGCCCAAGGTCCCATACTGGTGCGTAAATGGCAGAGCCAGGAAATAAAATCCAGAGGTTGACCTGCTTCTAGAGCTCATGCATTTGGATCCCATCTAAGCCAGCTTCATCAAGATTTGTATTTCACAGTACTGGAGTTTTCCAGCACCAGAGCATCCCTTTTCCTCAGTGACTCTGCTAAACATTTCCTCCTGCAAACTTTTGACCCCTACATCTCTTTCCCAACGTCAGGAAGAATTAGTATGAAGAAACAATGCTCAGTTTTGAGCTAATATGGACATTCATGATCAACAATGGAAATTTGAGATATGTCTCTCACAAAAACATGTGCTCCCAGAACTGTCTCTAGGCAATGTAACATTTACAAGAGCATTCCAGACACGCTCTTGTACTCGCAAAGTGCACCAGGGTGTGCTGTGATTCCTGAGACACCCTATTCCAGATTTGCATTTAAGAAGATAAATCCTAATTTTGCTGGCTCTGTGACATACATACCACATCATGCAACCTGAGGCCTGCTATATCATTCAGCCTATTACATACATTACAACTCAAGTTCACTCACTTTGTCAAGATAAGTCATCCCTTTGAAATGAGCTGCAATAACTTATAAAATAAAAATAACAGGGAACATTTTTTTTCATGTCTCCTTATCCAATCAGGGATATCTATTTTAAACAGCCACTCAAAATGTATTAATAATAAAGGCCAACAAATGTGCTTTCTCTGACTTTATGACCTGAAAACCTCCCAGTTAATGGTCGTCACTGATTTTTTGCTCTCCTCTCTGGTAGACAGTGAAACCAACCATAAAGGACTGGGCCTGGCCAGTCAGATTTATTGGGACCACTGTATACAGTCAGTTACCCATAAGCACTGCAAATGCTGAAACATGACACGAATGGGAGCACTACACTAAATTATAGATGGCTGTGTGGAGAAGTGTAATATATGAGGTCCCATCAGGACAATGTAGGAGCAACTCTTCAAATAAAAGTCTATGTTGTAATGAGCACCAAAGGCCCACCCACATTAGGCATATGAACTCGAAAAAAATATATCAGAGGATCACAATTTACAATCCAAAGGGGTGCATCAAGTTTGGAAGGAGACTAATTGCTGAATTAAGAAGGCAAAGCAGTTCGGCATGTAAATAGCACAAAATCCCACACACTACCTGTCTGAACATCCTCAAGAAGTCTTTGTGCTCATCTAAAAGCCCAATATCAACAGAGTATGAATATATATATAAGGAATGAGTAAGCTAAAGAATAGTGTCTTGGGTGGATTCCCTAAGGCACAAAACTAAATTATTTCTCTAACCTGAAATGGAATGAGGGAGGGTGAGGAGGGTGGAACAATCAGGAAGGCAATTCTGGGACCTCTTTGCACTCTGTATATAAATCATTAAACAGCAGACAAATGATTTAACACTAATACAAACAAAGGTTCCCAGAGCATTAAATTTCCTTTCCCACAAATGAGTCAGAATGAAAGTGAATTGGCCACATCATCATCTACCAAATGCCAGGAAACATGATGCCAGGACAAATACACCTCATAGGGTCAGATGTGACCCTATGGGTCAAACCATCCATGCACCTATGAAATTCCTCAACCCGTTCAGGATCTTTCCCAAATGGACTAATGAAGTCAGTTCTTATCCAATACGTAGAGTCCCCAAAGGCCAGTCCCATGACCTGGGCTCACCATGAGGCAGCTTGAAACATTTCAGATCAAAAGCATAGTGGAAGATTACCAACTGTGCATTTTTAGGAAGGACTGCCCTTTATTCTGAGATCACACCCTTCCCAATAATTGGCATAGAATTCTACTTCTTTTTAAAATGATGAAAATCAGTTTGTAGTTGTCAAGGTCCTTTTAGTCTTATGTCCTTAATTTGACAAAATAAAACGTTAACAACTCTATGTTGAACCCTATTTTTAGAATTTATCAGCCCACAAAATCCAAAAATCTAAAAATCATCATCTTATGTTCTAATGTAGCCCAACTTTATAAATCATGATATATCTAGATAGGAATCAAGGAATGCCTGCTCTGCTTATTTTGCTACTTGAATGTGGTTGGAGGAGAGAGCCATACAGTATAACCTTACTAAGGAGGTTGGTCCTGCCTTCTAGGACAATGAATCATGTAAATGAAAGTCTCTGAAGCAGTCACAGTGAAGTGAAGTTTGATCATCTGGAATGCTTTGGTGGCCTATTCTTTGTTTTCCACCTTGCCTTGGTTTCTCAGACAAGTTGAGGATTCTTCCCACACCATAGATGACAGCTTCTTGACCTCCTTAATTTAATTTCTGCTCCACATTAGCTACCCATAGGCGATGAACCTCATTTTCAGTTGTGTGATGGAACTTCCATTTCCTTTGATCTTACAGCCAGGCGGGGGAAAACCAGTAACTGAGAAGTGATGATTAGACATGGCAACTCCCAAGGCTTGGTCAATAGAAGAAGCTTTGAAGTGAACCTCACATTCCAGAAGGAGAATTTCTGAAGGACTTCCTGCATATATGGAGCCAAGGTTATGTTAGTAGGAGTCATGAGTCTCTCATGCTCAGATCTACTGCATGGTGAGATAGCTGATTATTTTTAGAAACTTAAGGATGATCAAAGGAAAAAAATTACAACAAATAGAAAGATGAAAAAAAGCAATCTTCAGACCAGGAGCATGACCCACACTAGGGGTCGAGGGCACTTCAAAGTCACAAGAAGAGCCTGGCATTGAGAATGCGCCTTTCTTCACTCAGGCCATTCCTGCTTGGATGCCCTCCCTTATCAACCCCATTCTGTAAGTTCAAATCCTCCCCACTTTCCAAGGCTCAGTTAGAAACCATTTCTAGTAACAAGCCTTCCTGCCCCTTGGTGATGAATTCTCTCTCCCTCCTCAGTGCAACCACAGCACTGTAACTATATCTCTCTTATGAGAGTAATGTCTATCATTTCCTACCTTGAGTGTAGGTTTTAAAATATAAGCACTTTTCCTCTTACCATTTTGAAAGACTCGCAAGAGCAGATCCATGTTTGATTCATTTTTTCACACAGTTGATGTTCAGTAATTACTTGCTGGATGGAAAAATGAACAAATAAATGAATATAAAATGGCATATACTCACTTTCAACTTCCTACATTCCACAGAGGCCTCTCTGCAACCCAGGATCAAAAAAGTTAGTAAAACATCAGGGAGCAGAAAAGCAGTCTCTGAACACAGTGTGAAATTTGGCCATGACTTTCAGCATTTTTAATTCTCTGCTTCCTTTTATTTCCTTATGTGGCACCAGTGGGCATCTGAGATGTGGCTGAGAAAATAAGCACAACTCTCCAAATTGTTGATGATGCTGGTAAGTGACAATTACAAGAATTCCACCTTTGGTTCCTATAGCCACTTCTGTATTTTCCAACTCATTTCACAAAAAAATCATCTCTTTTTGATTCTCACTACTACCGTGCCATCAGAGAGGGAGAAGCAACACAGGCATATTCTCCCCATAGAGCAGATTGAAAAACTGAGATTCTAAGAGACACAGTAACTCTTCCAACACAGTAACTCTTGTACAGATGGCCAGTGGCAAAGCAAGTTTCAAATGTGGCTCAGTCCTTTGGCAGAGAAAACACATCTAGAGATGCTCAAATGGTGGGGTCCAGGCATAGGGTGGGTACACAAGATGAAGGAAGCAATGTTGGGGATGGACTTTGAGAGAGGAAGATGAGCCACATGAAATAGACAAGAGCTGACAGTGTACATTCTCTCAAGGAAACAACAAACCTCACTGACACGCCCATCTTTATAAGGAAACCAGGCAGTGCCTTTGAAGACCATTGGCATGTCCATCCAAGTGTTGATTCATGGGCCCCAAGGCACTCAAAACAGATGAAATCAAACTTCATGTTGTGGTTCATTCACTTATTCAGTAGGCATGGTTTGGGGGCTTGTTCTATAAGGGGCTGAAGAGATGACTCCTGTCTCTGATTTCAAGGGCTGCAAACTCTAGTAGAGTGACTTTAACAACCTATAAGAGAAGGAAACAGAGGTTTCAAGATTAAACTTCTCTCAACTCTATATGGTGGGGCCAGGATTAGGATACATATTTTCTTACTCTCAAGTCCTTGGTTAGCTCTCTGCTTTTACAGGAAGGGGGAACTGAGGCAGGGTGAGGTTGGATATTGGCATTGAAGAGCCAGGATTTATGAGAGCTAAATCCCATTCTGCGTTTCAGCCATTAGACAAGGCTCCCTCCTAATGACTGTAGTAACATTACCTTTACACCAACAAGGCAAAAGTTCCAAGTCTACTCCAGCTGGAGGCCCTGGAAGGGAGCAGTGCCCTTGCTATCAGTGGTGCTCTCCATTGGCTGCCCACGCATTTCCATAGCAGATCTCTCCAAACAAGAACCACACAAGTTGTCGCCAATAGAGAGTTGCTCATTTGCCTGAGCAAGTTACTAAGTGTCTTTTATCACATGGGGTAGAAAAATGAATTTTGAAAAGGTATACTGTTAGCAAATAGCAAAACAAAAGGTGCCCAGTTCACAAATAATTATCTATTTTTCACTCTGTATCAGACAGCTCTTTACCTGACTTTGGCTTTTAAAATGTAGACAGACTGTTTTTCTGCTCTCTGTGTTTCCCTGTAAGAAGAGAAAATGATGTGTCTTGCTCACCATTGCATCCCTCACACCCAGCACAATGGTTGGCATGGAGCAGAAGCCCTATAAATATTTGCTGGACATTGATGTGAAATGTGTTCATGACTAGAAAGGCTGTAATGTAACCTGCAACCCTTGCAGTAGTTACTCCTCCTAGAAAGACCCACCTGATTTCCAGGGCAATTCCCAAGGTTTAGGAGGGCAGGGAGCAGAGGATGTGTGTTGCCTGTGTCTCTGTTTTCCCAGAAGTTCCAATGCCAGTGCACCTGGATGTTGGATACCTACGAAGACCTAAATATGCCAGCTCAGACTGATGAGCACATGTGTATGCAAGTGCTTCCTTTAAGAGACATTTAGGCAGTTGAGCCAATTGTAAAAGCTGCATACAGGCTGCCTGTGGAACACCTGGACACTGGGCAGCTTGCAGAAATCTGCTGCTTCAACTCACCACCCAGGAAAAGCAGCAAGTGGTTCTGTAAAATCACCAAGACTGTTCTGCCCTGGTGCTGTAACAGGGAACACTGACAAGGAAGAAAGGGTACCGAATCACCCTCAATTTAGCACCTGCTTTATGCCAAGCATGTCGCTGGGTGTTTTACGTGCATTATCTCATTAGAAGTTGGTGTTGTTACCCCCATATTAGCAATGAGAAAACTGAGGCTTCAAAATGTCAGGTAGTTTGCCCAGTGTGACTGCTTGAAAGGAGCAGAGCTGAGAGGCACACTTAGGTTTGGTTGAAGCCAAACCCCATGTTCTCCCCACCACTCCACTCTGTTTGCTGAAAGGGGAATTAGATTCCATATATGACTCTGTTCTTGCTTTTTGAGAGGAGCCTTTGCCTGCAGTTGAGCATGTGGTGCTCCTGTTCCAGACAGCTTGTGGGTCAGTTGAGGATCTAGAAAAATAGGTCCCATGGAAGGCACCAGAAGTCAAGACTGTGATACTCTCTTCACTGTGCACATGCTCCATCCCTTTTCCCCTTCCTTAATCTCTTTATTTTTTCCTGACTTTCTGTCCCTTTCTACCTATAGCTTGGGCTTGCAATGACAACCCTGTGACCCTCAAAGCTAAAATGTGTGCCAAGCCCTGGCACTAAACAACTTAATTTAATTAGGTCCGAGGATGGTCAAGTTCACTGCTGACATCATTTCTCAGAATCCAGCAGGGCATAGCACTGTTGGCTGCAATGCCTTGGGACACAGTGTCAGGGTTCAGAACCAGGCACTGACCTTGCCTGCCAGGGGGCTAGGCTCCAGTGGGGCAGGCCCTCCACAGGTGCTGAAGTCCTCTCTAGAAAGCCAAGTGTGCTACCTGTGTGCAGAGCAGTAGGAATGTGATACAGCAGGCAGCTTCGAGTAGTTCTAATGGAGAGAAAAGGTGTCCTAATGATGCAAACAGAGGACAATGGTAGGAAACTGGATAGTGGACTAGCTTGGAGACCAACTGGGAGTCAGGCTCAGGGATGTCTATCGTCAGGTAATAGGGACCCAGCCGTTGAGCTGATGGTTGAAGCCAAAACCTTAAGTCTTAGAGGGCTTGGCAGGAGCTAGGCAGAAGCCCAGGTGTGCAGGGACTGGCAGCTGGTCCAGTTAACAAACCTGGACTTGGGTGAGAGGTTTGGGCATCAGAACTAGAGTTCAGGGTAAAGACCACATCTAGGGATAGAGGCTGATTGGTACACATCTACCAGTTCTCCAGTTCTCTGACACCGACTGGGTGTCCTACAGTTCAGTTCAATGCTGACACTACCTGGAGTCAGTGTCAGACTCCACAAGGTAAGGACTCAGTCCCACAAGACTGCCCTCACTTCAGAAACAGTTGCAGGATTGGGTTCCCAGGATGCCTGCACTTCTGTCTGACTTGGCTGCAAAGTCAGGACCACCCACAATCCCCTCCCCCACAATTTTGATAATTTGCTAGAACGACTCAGAGATTTCAGGAAAAAGCTGTACTTACTAATACAATTTATTATAAAAGATACAAATGAACAGCCAGATGAAGAATCAGACAGGGAGAGGCCCAGAAGAGTCCAGAGCACAAAAGCCTCTGTCTCCGTAGGGCTGGAGTGCGCGACCCTCCCAGCAAGTGGATGTGTTTGCCAACTCAGAAGCTCCCCAAATCCCTTTGTTTAGGAGTTTTCTCGGAGGTGCATTACCTAGGCATGACTGCCGCCATTGGTGACTAACTCAGTCTCCAGCCTCTCTCCCTTCCCAGAGGTCAGGAGCTGGGGCTGAAAGTTCCAAGCTTCTAATCAAGGCTGGCTTCTCTGGCAACCAGGCCAAATCCTGAGGCTAGCAGCCCCTCAGCCAGTCATCTCATTAGCACACCAAAGACACTCATCACTCAGGAGATTCCAAGAGTTTTAGGAGCTGTGGGTCAGAAACAGGGGACAAAGACCAAATATTTTTTATTATACCACAGAGGCAAGTGTCCAGCTATCAGAATACAGGTCAGAGCCACACTGGGGGCAAGGATGGCTAACAGCTGTGTCCTCCACACTGGGCAGAGCCTCAGAACTCCCTTCTGTCTAGAATCAGGATCAGCTCTAGAGAAAATGACAGAGGTCAGGCTATGAACGTGAGGCCCAGATGATGTGGGAAAGAATGACGCTGGAGCTTGACCAGGACTGAGAGAACAAGAAGTATCTGGAAAATCCCTCTGCTGTTTATATCGCTTCTGAGCTCCTGCAAAGTCTTGATACTCACCATGCCTTCATTGTTTTCCCCGGATACTTTTTAAAAGTCATTGAAAAAAAAGGTTGAATTCACAGAAACAGAGAGTAGAAGAGTCATTGCCAGGGGCTGGGAGACAGAGGGAGACTCTGGTAAAATGATTCAAATTTTCAGTTAATGGATGAATTCGGTTGGAGAATTTCATGTAAAACATGGTGACCCTAGTTGCTAACACCATACCGTGTTGAAGTCTGCTAAGAGAGTAGAATTTAATGTTCTCACCAAAAAAGAAAAAATTAACTCAATGGGGGAATCTTTCACAATGTACATGTATATGAAATCATCACATTGTACACCTTAAATACCTTACAATCTTATTTGTTAGTTATACCTCAATAAAGCGGGAAAAAAAATCAACAATAATTATTGAGCTCCTTTAATTGTGTGCTGGAGTTATGGAGGATTAACTCTTAGAAGTAGTCCCTGCCTTCAAGGTTTTCCTATTCCATTCAAAGACAAGAAACTAACATACATGAAATAGAAAATCACATCATTTTGCTTTTAGAAGGAATCTTAGGGCTTGCACTAGTTTCCCATTGCTGCTGTAATAAACTACCACAACTTAGTAACTTAAGCCAATGCCAATTTGTTATCCTACAGTTCTGGAGGTCAGAAGTGTGAACTGGTTCTAAAAGCACGGTGTTGACACAGCTCCCTTTCTTCTGGAGGCTCTTGGGGAGATCCCATTTCCTTGGATTTTCCAGCTCCAAGGGGCTGCCTGCATTCCTTGGCTCAAAGCCCCTTTTCCATCATCAAAGGGCATCACTTCAACCTCTGCTTCTTTCGTTACATCTCCTACTTCTGATTCTGATCCTCTCGCCTTCCTCTTGTAAGGACCCTTGTGATTACATTGAGCACACCCCATAATCCAGGGGAATCTCCTCTCCGGATTCTTTTTTTTTCCAATTATTTTATTGGAATCATAAAGGTTTATAACATTGTGTAATTTCAGGTGTGCATTATTTATCAATTTCCGTATAGACTGCATCATGCTCACCACCAGTAATCCAATTTTTATCCATCACCGTACATATGTGCCCCTTTACCCCTTTTGCCTGCCCCTCAGCCCCCTTTCCCTCTGGTAACCACTAACCTGTTCTCTTTATCCATGTGTTTGTTTATTTTCCACATATGAGTGAAATCATGCAGTATTTCTCTTTTTCTGTCTGGCTTATTTCACTTAAGATCATACTCTCAAGGTCCATCCATCTTGTTGCAAATGGAACGATTTGTCTTTTTTATGGCTGAGTAGTATTCCGTTATATATATATACCACATCTTCTTTATCGATTCATCAGTTGATGGGCACTTGGGCTGCTTCCACATCTTGGCTATTGTGAATATTACTGCAAAGAACACAGAGGTGCATAAATCTCTTTGGATTGTTGATTTCAAGTTATTTGGATAAATACCCAGTAGTGGGATAGCTGGATCATATGGTATTTCTATTTTTAATTTTTTGAGAAATCTCCATACTGTTTTCCATAGTGGCTGCACCAGTTTGCATTCTCACCAGTGTATGAGGGTTCTCTTTTCTCCACATCCTCTCCAGGAGTTGTTATTTTTTGACTTGGTAATTATAGCCATTCTGACACACATGAGGTGATATCTCACTGTAGTTTTGAGTTGCATTTCCCTAATAATTAGTGATATTGAACATCTTTTCATGTGCCTGTTGGTCATCTGTATATCTTCTTTGGAGAAATGTCTGTTCACATCCTCTGCCCATTTTTTGAAACGGGTTGGGGTTTTTTTTTTTTTTTTTGGTGAGGAAGATTAGTCCTGAGCTAATATCTGTTGCCAATCCTCCCTTTTTTTTGCTGAGAAGATTGGCCCTGGGCTAACATCCGGGCCCATCTTTCTCTACTTTATATTGGGATACCTGCCATAGCATGGCTTGACAAGTGGTGTGTAAGTCTGCACCTGGGATCTGAACCTGCGAACCCCGGGCCACCGAAGTGGAGCACATGACCTTAACCACTGTGCCACTGGGCTGGTCCAGTGTTTGTTTCTTTGTTGTTGAGTTGTATGAGTTCTTTATATATTTTGGATATTAACCCCTTGTCAGATATATGATTTGCAAATATTTTCTCCAAATTGGTGGGTTGTCTTTTCATTTTGTTTGTGGTTTCCTTTGCCTTGCAGAAGCTTTTTAGTCTGATGTAGTCCCATTTGTTAATCTTTTCTTTTGTTTCCCTTGCCTGAGCAGACATGGTATTTGAAAAGATGCTGCTAAGACCAATGTCAAAGATAGTACTGCTTATATTTTCTTCTCAGAGTTTTATGATTTCAGGTCTTATATTCAAGTCTTTAATACATTTTGAGTTAATTTTTATGTATAGTAAGAGATAGTGGTCTTTCTTTCCTTTGCATGTGGCTGTCCAATTTTCCCAACACCATTTATTGAAGAGGCTTTCCTTTTTCCATTGTATGTTCTTGGTTCCTTTGTCAAAGATTAACTGACCACAGATGTGTGGTTTATTTCTGGACTTTCAATGCTGTTCCATTGATCTGCGTGTCTGTTTTTCTGCCAATACCATGCTGTTTTGATTACTATAACTTTGTAGTACATTTTGAAGTCTGGGATTGTGGATACCTCCAGTTTTGTTCTTCTTTCTCAAAATTGCTTTGGCTATTCGAGGTCTTTTGCTATTTCATATAAATTTTAGGATTCTTTTTTTCTATTTCCCTGAGGAACGTCATTGGGATTCTGATTGGACTTGCATTGAATCTGTAGATTGCTTCAGGTAATATGGACTTTTAACTATGTTTATTCTTCAAAGACATGAGCAAAGAATATCTTTCCATTTCTTTATATCTTTGATTTCTTTCAATGTCTTACAATTTTCAGTGTATAGGTCTTTCACTTCTCTGGTTAAATTTATTCCTAGATGTTTTATTCTTTTTGCTGTGATTATAAACGTGATTGTATTCTTGGCTACTCTTCCTGCTAGTTTTTTGCAACTGATTTTTGTATGTTGATTTTGTACACTGCAACTTTGCTGTAGTTGTTGGTTATTTCTAATAGTTTTCTGATGGAATCTTTAGGGTTTTCTATTTATAGAATTATGTCATCTGCAAACAGCGAGAGTTTCATTTCTTCCTTTCCAATTTGGATTCTTTTATTTCCCTTTCTTGCCTAATTGCTCTGGCCAAAACTTCCAGTACTATGTTGAATAGGAGGGGTGAGAGTGGGCACCCTTGTCTTGTTCCTGTTCTCAGAGGCATGGCTTTTAGTTTTTCACAGTGAAGTATGATGTTGGCTGTGGGGTTGCCATATATGGCCTTTATTATGTTGAGACTTTCCTTCTATGTCCATTTTATTGAGAGTTTTTATCATAAATGGGTGTTGGATCTTGTCAAATGCTGTCTCTGCATCTATTCAGATGATCATGTGATTTTTATTTCTCATTTTGTTAATGTGGCATATCACATTGATTGATTTGCTGATATTGAACCATCCCTGAGTCCCTGGTGTAAATCCCACTTGATCATGGTGCATGATCCTTTTAATGTATTGCTGCATTCACTTTGCCAATATTTTGTTGAGGATTTTTGCATCCATGTTCATCAGTGATATTGGCCTGTAATTTTCTTTCTTTGTGATGTCCTTACCTGATTTTGGTATCAGGGTAATGTTGGCCTCATAGAAGGAGTTAGGAAGCATTCCGTCTTCAATTTTTTGGAATAGTTTGAGAAGGATAGGTGTTAAATCTTCTTTGAATGTTTGGTAGGATTCTCCAGAGAGGCCATCTGGTCCTGGGCTTTTGCTTTTTGGGAGGTTTTTGATTACTATTTTGATCTTTTTACTTGTGATCGGTCTATTCAGATTCTCTATTTCTTCTTGATTCAGTTTTGGGAGGTTGTATGAGTCCAGAATTTATCTATTTCTTCTAGTTTGTCCAATTTGTTGGCATGTAGTTTTTCATATTATTCTCCTATAATGTTTTGTATTTCTGTGTTATCCTTTGTAACTTCTCCTCCTTCATCTCTAATTTTATTTATTTGAGACTTCTGTCTTTTTTCTAGTGATTCTGGCTAAAGATTTGTCAATTTTGTTTATCTTCTCAAAGAGTCAGCTCATAGTTTCATTGATCCTTTCTATTGCTTTTTTCAGTCTCTTTTGTTTATTTCTGCTCTAATTTTTATTATTTCCTTCCTTGTGCTGACTTTGGCTTCATTTGTTCTTTTCTAGTTCTGCTGGGTGTGATTTAAGATTACTTATTTTATATCTTTCTTGTTTGTTGAGTTGGGCCGGTATTGCTATGACTTTCCCTCTTATAACTGCTTTTGCTGCATCCAATAAGAGTTGGTATGCTGTATTTTCATTTGTCTCCAGGTATTTTTTGATTTCACCTTTGAATTCTTCATTGATCCCATGGTTGTTCAGTAGCATGTTGTTTAGTCTCCACATATTTGTGACTTTCCCAGCTTTTTTCTTGTAGTTGATTTCTAGTTTCATAGCATTGTGGTTGGAAAAGATGCTTGATGTGATTTCAATCTTCTTAAGGTTATTGAAGATTCCCTTGTTTCCCAACATATAGTCTATCTTTGAGAATGTTCCATGTGTACTTGAGAACATGTGTTCTGCTGTTTGGGGATGGAATGCTCTATATCTATTAAATCCATCTGATCAAGTGTTTCATTTAAATCCACTATTTCCTTTTTGACATTCTGTCAAGATGATCTATCCATTGATGTAAGTGGGGTGTTGTGGTCCCCTACTATTATCGTGTTGCTGTTAATTTCTCCCTTTAGGTCTGTTAATAGTTGCTTTATATACTTCAGTGCTCCTGTGTTAGGTGCATATATATTTATAAGTGTTATCTCCTCTTGGTGGAAAGTCCCTTTTATCATTATATACTACTCCTCTTTGTTTCTCATTGTTTTTTTATCTTGAAGTATGCTTTGTCTGATATAAGTATGGCAACACCTGCTTTCTTTTGCTTGCCATTTTGCTTGGAGTGTCATCTTCCATCCCTTCAGTCTGAGCCTATGTTTGACTTTAGAGCTAAGATGTGTTTCTGGAGGCAGCATATTATCGGGTCATGTATTTTAATCCATCCAGCTACTCTGTCTATTGATTGGAGAATTCAATCCATTTACACTTAGAGTGCTCATTGACATATGAGAGCTTAATACCGCCATTTTTATCTCTTGTTTTCTGGTTGTTCTAAATTTCCATTGTTTCTCTTCCTTTGTACTTCTGACTGCCATTCCATTTGGTGGCTTTCTGTGAAGGTTTTCTCTTTTTCTATGAATTTTTGCTCTGCTCTGATTTTTTGTTTAGTGGTGACCATGAAGTTTTGCTAAAAGATCTCATATGGGGTTGGCCCAGTGTTGTTGTGGTTAGCTTTGTGTGTTCCACTTTGGCAGTCCGGGGTTTCATGGGTTCGGATTCTGGGAAGGGACCTACACTGCTCATCAAGCCATGCTGTGGTCGTATCCCATATACAAAATAGAGGAATATTGGCACTGATGTTAGCCCAGGGACAATCTTCCTCAAGCAAAAAGAGGAAGATTGGCAATAGATGTTAGCTCAGGGCCAATCTTCCTCACCAATAAAAAGGGGGGGGGAATCTCATAGATGAGATAGTCCAGTTTCTGATACCCTCTTATCTCCATTAGCCTAAGCAAGTTCCATCCCTTTCCTCTTCTCCTTCTGAATTATTATTGTCACAAATTATTCTATTTTGTGTTGTGGGTTTGTGACTAAGTTGAAGTATTTATGGTTACTTTTGATGCTTTCCTTCCCTTTATCTTTTGAGTTATAATTAATGATTTGCTACCCTTTTCTCAAAGACAGATGCAGTTTTCTGTTTTGTCTGCCTACTTATCTCCTTGCTCAAAGCTTAATAGACCTTTGCCTTTTTGTTTCAGGTATGAGGGCATCCTTAATCATTTCTTGTAGGGGAGATCTAGTGGTGATGAACTCCCTTAGCTTTTGTTTATCTGAGAAAGCTTTTATTTCTCCCTCATATTTGAAGGATAGTTTTACTGCATAGAGTATTTTTGGCTGAAAGTTTTCATCTTTCAGTATTTTGAATATATCATTCCATTCTCTCCTAGCCTGTAAGGTTTCTACTGAGAAATCTGCTGAAAGTCTGATAGTGGTTCCTTTGTAGGTTATCTTCTGCCTTGCTGCCCTTAATATTTTTTCTTTGTCATTGACTTTTGCCAGTTTTACTATTATATGCCTTGGAGAAGATCTTTTAGCATTAATGTAGTTAGGAGTTCTATTGGCTTCATGTATTTGTAAGTCTGGTTTCTTCCCCAGGTTTGGGAAATTCTCAGCTATTATTGCTTTGAACAAGCTCTCTTCTCCTTTCTCCCTCTCTTCTCCCCCTGGAATACCTATAATACTCATATTGCTTTTCCTCAATGAGTCAGATATTTCTCAAAAATTCCTTCATTTTTTAAAAATCTTAGTTCTCTCTTCTCCATCTGAAGCATTTCTATATTTCTATCCTCTTAATCACTAATTCTTTCCTCCATAACATCAAGTCTATGTCTTAAGGATTCTAGATTATTTTTTATCTCATTAATTGTATTCTTCATATCAAGAATTTCTGCTTGGTTTTTTTTTTACAGTTTCAATCTCTTTGGTGAAGTATTCCTTCTTGTCATTAATTTTATTCCTGAGCTCATTGACCTGCCTTTCTGAGTTTTCTTGTAACTCATTGAGTTTCTTTATGACAGCTATTTTGAATTCTCTGTCATTTAGATTGTAAATTTCTGTGACTTCAGGGTTGGTTTCTGGAGATTTGTCATTTTCCTTCTGCTCTGAATTTTTGATGTAGTTTCTCATGGTGTTTAATGAACTAAGCTTTTGCCAATGCATTTTTGGTAGTATCAGGTCCCAGATTCCATCTGCTACTGCTGGCTGCAAGCAAGAGCTGTGTTTCTGATGCCACCCAGTCTGCTGGAAGTGGTACAGGTACAGTGGGTGATCCCATCAGCTGGGAAAGCATTCACAAGCAGGCTAAGGGCTGCTGCCATGCCAAGGCAAGTTCTCACTTGTGGGGCCACAGTGCTACTATGGCACTCACACTGGCCAGGAAGGCTTTGCATGCACAAATATGTCTACCAACACCTCTTCTTACAGTCACACCAACTGCTGTGCTTGGTGAGCAGGGTTTCATCATGGGGTCTAAGCCTGGGACATTTGTTGGGACCACTGTGGCAGGGTGGGCTCTCCCATCAGCTGGGAAAGCATCCAAGCACAGGCCCAGGGCTGCTGCCATCCCTTCCCACAGTCACACCAAGCACATTCCCACTTTTGGAGCCACAGTGGTACTACAGACACTCATGCCAGCCAGAAAAGCATCTGGGCATGAACACAGGGCTTCTGGGGAAGCGTAGGGGAGAGCTCACCTATCTCCACCACTCCCAGGGTGCCCGTTCACCCACCTTCAGATGTATAGCTGCATGGTTGTCTCAGGCTTCCTGTTGTACTGAGTGGGTGTCCTCTGTTGGCCAATGAATGTCCATTTAGTTGTAGTTCAAATGGGGAGGTGTAAAGGGAACATCTCACTCCACCATGTTGCTGATGTCACTCTTAGGATTCTTAATCACATCTGCAAAGTCCCTTTTGTCATGTAAGGTATCCTATTCACAGGTTCCAGGGACTAGGACGTGGACATCTTTGGGGGCATTACTCTGCCTACCACAGAGCTATTCTATCACAGCCACCCTCATTCTTCAGATGAGGACATCTAAGCAAAGGGAGGTAACGACTTGCACAGAGTCAGGAGTTTACACTAGAACCCAGGATGTCAGATTCCCAAGGTTGTTCCCAGGCAAGTGTTCTTCCTGCTACCTTAAGCTGCCACAAAAATGAACAATACAAATCACTATAAGGGTAAGTGCAAATTATATTGTTTGTTGATAAATATGCAGAATTACAGGATCAGAGAGATGGTGCTCAGAGGATCTTAGAAGTTTTCTTGTCCAACCAGTCTGATGCTGGCTAAATCCATATGTTTATATCTCCAGTTAGGGAGAATCCCACACCTGCCAAAGTAACCCACAGCCCATTTCTGAGAGTTCTAATTGTTAGCAAAGTGTTCCTTGAATGACTGGATTTCCCAGTTTCAGAGTCTGACCAATCCACACTGTGCTCCAGCCTCCCAGGAATGACCCACACAATACTGGAAATCTCACAAGCCCACATGGACCAGAAGTCCAGGCACCTTCCCTGGGAACTCCATCCCCTGTTCCAGGCAAGATTACTGCTGAGACTTACTCCTGCCTCAAGAGCCAGTTCTTGTGTTCCCATTTTCCTGCTGGAACCAGAACCCAGATGGCACCTGTGCCAAGCACTGCTAGACACATGTTCAAACACACTCTCTCCTTATTAACAGGATTGTAACAGACACATGACTAGACTACATTTCTCAGACTCTCTTGCAGTTAGGTGGACCTAAGACTAGTTTTCACCAAGGGAATATGAGTAGAAATAACATGTACCACCTCAGGGCCAGACTTTATAAAGTAGATGCTTCTCCTTTGTTCTTTTCCCTTCTTCTACCTGAATGCAAATATCTCTGAGGGTCTAGATGAAAGACACTTTGATTTTGGAACTACTGCACAAAGGAGAGACAGCTGCTGACCATGAACAGCCCCTTTAGACTGCGATGTGTGCAAGAAATGAACTTCTATAGCATTTGAGCCATGATATAATTTGGAATCTAATTTGTTACAGCAGCTTAGCTCACCATAACTCAGATAGTGTCTCTTAAGCCAGGAGTATTATACAATTTCTGCCTGTCCAATGTCATTGCCACTGGTCATAGCCAAAGGGCAAGTTCTGATTGTTCCTGACAGCCAGGACACTATCATTCCAGTCATGGAGGCCTTGAGAGGTGGATGGAAGACATTTGAATGGCCCCATAATCTCCTTTCATATCCCCATGCTTTGATAGAGACTACAGACATTTTCTTAATATTACATAAGGTACAACTCAATCCCACACACACTTTGCCTTCCAATGAGATGGCTGCCTCAAGCCCTTTCCATGAGGAAATTCTGGATCCAGCACTGGTCACAACTGTTACTCAGGAAGTCAGTAAATGAATTCTACTCACCACCACTGCCACCTGCATTGTGTCATTAGCTCTGGTTACTTCTGCGCCATGTGGTAATCACCCCACATTTGCATAAATATCAGTTCAGTCTGCAAGGTTCTGTAATTACAGGAGTGACAAGGGTTGCACCCCACGAATGTGATGTTGCAGTTCTTCCAGACCCATAGGTACAAACCTGACAACAGAATGGCTGGTGCAGGAGAGGTCCCTGATGGACTCAGAAGCACTGCTCCCTTTGACCACATGATACTATGTAAGGGTCAGTGCTCTGACCTCATCTCTTTTGATCCTCATAGTGAGTTTATTTAGCCAACTTGCTTGCTGAATTTTTTTGCCACTGGATCTATCTCAGGGCCACCTTTTTAGAGCCACCTTTTTCACCCTGACAGCTTTCAATCAAATTGAAAAGTTCTCCATGTCAAGTTTCTCTATCAAGAAAAAAAATTCCACCTCACTGGACATCCCACTACACTTGTTTGAAGTTTCTGCCTTTTAGCAATGTAACCAACTGAAGCCTGGTTTCCCAGACTAAGGTTCTGGAGCTATCCAGAACAAGAATTTCTCTACATAATTGTCCTCATAAAAACTGAGGATAACTTTCATGAGCCCAGGCAAAGTCATCTTTTTGTTGAACCAAACATTCCTAATTCCTTTGACTAGTCCTTGAGAAGTTAAATAAGAATAAATCTAAGAGGATACACTTTGTGATCCTTTGAGCTCCCAGCAAATGCTGGTCAATGTTGTGGCTGCAGTATGCAATCTCAGTTCCCCTCACCATCATTGTCTCACCTCTAAACATGCCCTTAAAAGGGAAACACTAAAGGATGGAGTAGAGAAAAAAGGCTCCCTGGAAGAAGAGGAATCTGAGCTGGATTTTGAGGATATGTATCGTTTGGGTGTGTGTGATGGGTGAGAAATCAAATGAGGAAGAGAATATGAGTAAAGGCAGAACCAGAAAAGGTTCTGGTGGATGGTTAAGAGGGTTCTGCACCCAATTCCACCATTGGTGTGGGGCGTTCCCCACACCAACAAGTAATGCTCTGATACTAGCTGGGTGTCCCTCAATTCAACTCAGTTCTGACACGATCTACCTGGAGTTAACATCAGATTCCACAGGTTAATGGTTCAGTTCTACAAGACTGCCTCCCCCAACTTCAGACAACAATCTAAAGTCCAGGTTTTCACTTGTGCTTCTGACCAACTTGTGACTGGATGTTCCCATGACCACCTCTTTGGGCTTGATCAATTTGCTAGAGCAGCTCACAGAACTCAGAGAAACGTTTTACTTGCCACATCACTAGTTTATTATAAAAAGATATAATTCAGGACAGCCAGGTTGAAGAGATGCATAGGGCAAGATATGGGAAAAGGGCACAGAGCTTCCATTCCCTCTCCAGTACCTCTACATGTTCACCAAACTGGAAGCTTTCTGAACCCCATTCATTTTTATTTTTATGGAGGCTTCATTTCATATCCAACATTGATTAAATCATTGGCCATTGGTGATTGATTCGACCTCCAGCCCCTATCCTCTCCTTGGAGGTCAGAGAGTAGGACTGAAAGTTCCAACATTCCAATCACATGATTGGTTCCCCTTGCAACCAGCCCCCCTCCTTAGGTGCCTTCCAAATATCACCTCATTAACATAACAAAAGACATCTTTATCATTATCATCACTGAGAAAATTCCAAGGATTTTAGGAGCTCTGTGCCAGGAATGGGGTGGAAGACCAAATATACATTTCTTATTATACACCACAACATTACAATGGTTGATGAGGAAGTAAGTCTGCTTAGAACTGAAGGTTTCTATATTTGGAGAAATAATAAGTGGAGGATCATGAAAGCTAGCAGGAAAAACAGTTAATTCAGCACTGTAGAACATTACGACAGTGGATGTTGAGAAGGTGAGTGCTGTGATGTCAACATTAAGGAAGATAAATATGGCATCATAGCTGGGAGGAAGGGAAGAAGCTATGGCAAGAATTTTGGAATGAGGAGGTAAGAGAATTAACTAGTGTGGTGACAAGAAAACCTCAGAGGAAAGGAGGGATGATAGACATCTTCAGGGATTCTGTGATTAGTTGGATTTAGACATTCAACTGCTTTCAAAATTTTCACATGGATAACGAGGATGGTGATTTGTCACGAGTGGAAATTTGAAAAGGTAGGGCTGGTTTAGAGAGGAAGATAAGTTCCTTCAGAAATGTTGAGTTTGAGGGAATAGTAAATATCCTAATAGAAATGCCTGGTAAGCAGCTGGAGATGTGGGATTAACAGTTGATTGAAAGAGCAAGTAGCGATAGAGAGTCAGGAGTTATCACTGTGGTGGTGATAAGCAGGAAACAAAAATGGATGGACTTTCCATCCACTGGACCAAATAACTAACTGAATGGTAAGAGAAAAGGCAAGAGAAGACAGTTGACTATTCATTCAAAAGTTATGAGTCCCTATTATGAGCCTGGTACTGTCCTAGGTGCTAGGAATGCAGAGCAGAGCCTCATCAGCCTCCAGCAGAACAACACAACTGATCCCAGGGCAGAAAGTCCTTCCTGCTGGTCCCAATGCCCAACTGTTGAGAGGCTTCTGGGCAATTACCACCAGCCCGTGCCTTTCTACATCCAGCCTGCTGGCTGAATCAGAAGACAGGTGATTTTTCATTCCTAAAACTCACTTCCTCTACAGAGCCCGAGAATCACAGAGCCCATGGAATCCTATGGGAGATATATTTTTTTATTTACTTATGCCTCTCAAAAAGGCATAATTCCCTACCCCACCCTCATTGCCCCTATTTTCCTCAGACATTGGATTTCATCCAATATTTTTAAGTTCCTTTTTTTAAAAAAAACATTACTTTTAAAGAAATGCCTTTCAGAGGAGTGTACATTTAGAAGATTAAAATAATTGTAGAAACATGTATTCTAGCTCACATCTCTCTCTGCAGGGAACTCCCACTGAGCAGTTTTGTGCGGGGAATCAAATGGCAAAAGTCATTCCCTGCTGGGGGTGGGGGAGGACAAGTCAGAAAATTGTGAGAACTTTGCCTTTGACCTCTGAGTGGCCAAAAAGAAAAAAAAAAAAAACAGTACTCACGGTCCATGTGTTAAAAACTACAGAGAGTTTTATTTCTTTCTTAACATTTCTCTTAGTCTCGTGATATGAACTAGGCTAACATATTATACAGACATTAAAGGGGAGAATCCTTTTCACTTGGGGGGGCGGTGTTTCTGCTATAGAAGAGGTTGCCTTTTTTCTCCTCGATCTTGGGTTCCAGTTGAGCAAGGGGTGAGCATTCTGCACAGTCAGCCCTTTGAGTCCCTCACACTCTCCACTTGTTACAGAAAACCGGGACTGGCTGGATCACTGCAGTGCTGGTAACACCGGAGAACTTCCTGCAGTGGCGTCGGCACTCACATAGAAAGAGGTCCATTGCTCATGCATATTTTGATCCTCTTCTTTCAAAAATGGTTTTAAAAACAGAAAGGTGAGTCTTCGAGTTTTTCTCTTCTCACGAGAGTCGCTGGGATTTTTCAAGAGGTCATTATTAATATATTCTCAGGGGAGTCCCTAGTGACCTACAGTTTACTTCAGCTAAGGTAATGTGTTTTTTCACGACCAATCACTATTCTGAGTTTGTTAAAAGGTAGAATAAGAGGCCTCGATCATTATCATCATGAATATATATTTTGGCCAAGGTGACTTTTTCTATTGAACATAATTTTTAGAGGATGAAGTACTCAGGAAAGAATGCATTTAAGACACTGAAAACAAATGTGTTCTTTATTCAGTGTTGTCTTTTCCCTTTCAAAGAAAGATGTTCTTCCATCAAAACAGTGTTTTCTGGGGCCAGCCTGGCGGTTTAGCAGTTAAGTTCACGTGCTCCACTTTGGCAACCTGGGGTTCGCACGTTCAGATCCCAGGAGTGGACCAACACACAGCTTGTCAAGCCATGCTGTGGCGGTGTCCCACATAAAGTGGAGGAAGATGGGCATGGATGTTAGCCCAAGGCCAGTCTTCCTCAGCAAAAAGAGGAGGATTGGCAGGAGATGTTAGCTCAGGGCTGGTCTTCCTCACCAAAAAAAAAAAAAAAAAAAAAACCATTGTTTTCTACTGAAGCCTGAGACAGATTGTAGGAGGCAGATAGGAGGAATTGAATCTTGGATCCTACAACAGTGCTACAAAGTTTCCACCCACAAGGTGTAACTGGTTTGTGGCAAGAAATTAAGAGTGAGTGGCTAGAAACTTTAACATTGACAGAACATCTAAGCACATGATCACTGACTTGTCTCGGAACAAGGCAGAGGCCAGCTCGAGCATCCTCTAGCTCATGTGATGAGTCACACGTAGTGTGAGCCACACAGTGGTACTGGTCTATGATAGACTGGAAATTTTAAAAATAATAATAAACAAAAAACAAAAAAGAAGAACTGGTCCCTCACCACAGATAGTTTGAGAAGTACTGGCCTGCAAAGCTCTTGGTTAGATGTCCATACTCTGCTACAGTTTGGGGCTTCCAGAATTGCAAAATACCTGAGTTAAGCTTTCAGAAAAGTTCAAAAACAAAAAATAATTCAATGAAATATTTATTCCAGGGAAACTGAGAAGCTGATATTTTTAAAACCAAAAGAATGAAAACAGATTCAGAGTTACTGCAGTATTTTCTTCATTTGTGGAAATGTCTAGGGAGTATAGATACAGTTTTGTATTACCCTGTATGTAAAATAAGGTAAAATAAGTTAAGTGCTGGACAAAACAATGTATTTCCAAAGGAATTCATGGCAGCCTTATTTATAGTAGCACAAGACTGGAAACAACCTCAATACCATCGATAAGAGGATGGTTAATTCGATCATGACATTGTCATGCAACAAAATGTTTTATAGTTGTTAGAAAGATTGAGACATGTCTACATGTCCAGAAATGGCAAGATGTCCAAGACTTATCATTAAGTTAAAAAAGCAGGATGCAAAACAGCATATATGGTGACACCTTTTGTACAAAGGTAACAACACGCACACACATGGTTAAATGCATGGATGACGTGGGGAAGGAGACAGCAGTTCCTTCAGGGAGGAGAACTGGGCACGTGGTGGACAAGGAGAGGAATGTTGTCTTACTTTTTACCTTTGCCCGTTTGTATCTTTTGAATTTTGTACTATATGCAAGTAATATCTATTCCCAACATGTTAAAAATAATAATTAAAACTATCAAAAACAAAAATGGGGAATAAATTATTCATGTTCAACCATACCCACACACTGAAGTGACATCTGCCCTTAAATCTCCCTGCAGGGTCTGGCACAGTGCCCGCCCTCCATGTAATATTTGTTAAGTTGTTGAACTAAAATAGTAACTCATACAGAATTTAACAACATACAAAAAAAAAAGAATCATTCAAAATTTATCATTTAAACTTGATATGTTTTAAAGAACTAAATCATTTTAGCCAAAATGAACAAACTACATTATGAACACATATTAAACCTCTAAAGCTGCTGAAAGATTCTAGAAGCAACGTTAGAATTAAAAGCTTCCTGAAATGGGATAACTTACCCTGATAGATTTAATCAGTAAATTAAGAAAATTTTGCATTTATAATCACACTGTAATTTGACTGGAGGATATAGGAATAGATGTCATCCATGGGCTGCTCTTCAATCTTTCATTAATATGACGTAAGTCCACAGATTCAGCCAGGCTATGTCATGTTTGTTTAGATTGAATCCGAATAATAACATTGTTTTGGATGAAAATGAAGATAATAGTAAGAAAGAAAGGAAATAGTGGGGATTCAGGTGTTAGGAGCTCCGTGAGAGAAGAGTGGAACTATGCTATTCAGAATCTAAGATATAGAAAGTAACATTGAAACTGTTACAGTTAACAAAATAAATATTAGCCGGAGTTTATTTCTCCATTTTTTTCCTCCAGGGTACATAGCTTGGCAAGTCTAGTTACACACTAACCAATCACAATCTCAGCTATATTTGTGTTTGTTCTTTGGTGTTAATTCTATTCAAACTTGTCATATCCCTCAAAGAAGTTCATATCCCCATCAGATGTTCTCAAGATTCTCCTAAGAGGCTCAGTTTTTCTCCCAGCATAGTTGCTTATTTATCCAGTCATTCCATTTGGGAAATAGTAAACATGTTCAGCAAAAGTCTTCATGCAGTTCCCCACCCCCACTCCCAAATTCATATGTGTCGTTACAGGTCATTCAGTTCCCTTATTGAGGACATAACATTAGGTCACTCTGAAAGAATGAAGTGAGGGTTTCTTTTAATTTAAAAATTACTCTCCTTCACATAAAGATAAGGTTTTAAAACAAATTAAATAATTCTAAGCATGTGATGTCAACCCCAGCAGAAACGCTTTAGGAGAAGTTCAACATTTTAATGGAAAAAATTTCATCTCTATTCAAGGAAACTCACTGTGCTCTCATTCTCATCCAGAAAGCCCTTCCAACATCGTAGAACCTTGCTCCAGGATCTTGTGGATTGAGTCACCTGCTAGAGGGACATATACCAATCTGTCCAGGTCTCCCAATTCCCAGGGACCCAGGGAAGTGACAGAGATAAGGCAGAAAGAGCTCATTTCAAACATTAAAAAAAAAGATCCCTGAGGTTTATATGCATACCACCCATTCATAAACTCAATACCCAATACCCTCAAGAGAAAACCAGCCCCAGGAAAGGATTTTTGCCCCCTCCACTTCTCACATGTCCCTCCCACAGCTCAGCCTCTTGGATGCTCTTAACGGATGATCATTTGAACTTGATTTCACTTACATGAAAAACCTGGCATATCATATTGATGTGCAACAAACTACTCCCCAAATTTAGTAGGGTCTGAGAAAGGAAAAAGTACACAAGTGCTTCTTCAAGCCTCTACTTATGTCATTTCTTTCATACCATTGGTGAAAGTCATGTCACCCAGAGTCAGAATAGAAAGCCACTACCAAAGGGCTTCAATACAGGTGAATGCAAAAAAAAAAAAAAAAATGGATCTATCTGTGCAATCTACCTACCATGACTAGAGATGAGCAACACGGGGTGGTATGCTTAGAAAGCCCCCAGTATGACCCCAGCCCTAATCTTTCTACTGGATTCACTTACCCTTACAGTGTGGGGTAAGTTGCTGAGCTGGCCACCAACTGGGAATTAGAGCCAGCCTTGGCTTGTTTAGGTCCAGCGTGATTGGCTGGAGAAGGAAGATGGACGATTTCCTGCTACACTGAGGCTGGTAACTGGAGTCCAGGGGCAAGATGCTTCCTCTCAGCAGTCAGGAAGAGATGCCCACTACTAAATCTAGGAAATAGTGAGCCAAATAGGGAGGAAAGATGCATCCCAAGAGAGGACAGCCAGGGTGGGTCAAGCTGGGAAGAGAGCAAGGAGAATACCTTTGAGTTCTGTAAACTGTGGTGAAATTCAAATTCCTTCTGGTCCAGGGCCTAGGAAACCTGTCAAGTTTCCCAAGCTGAGAGTGGCTATAATGACTTGATTAAAAGCTTTACCTCTAGAAAGGTGGGAGAGCTTTTCACTGGCAATGATCCAGACAGGGAAGAAGATCCGCTGCAGCAAACAAAAGAGGAGATCAGGGCACAATGATAGGCACATCCTGGCCCAGAGAAGTAACAACAGCACAGTGGAGGGGAAGGATGGCATGAGGTCACCAAGAAGAGTGTGTGTGAGCACACACAAGATGCCCCTGTAGGTTCCCCAAACGACACAGGCATTTGGGGGCTGGGGTTTTAGTAATTTACCTGGTGGGGAATGAGGTAGACCAGTGATTCTCAAACAATCTGGGCAGAAGAATGAGCTACTTAAATTTCCAAACTGTTGTGGACTCAGACATTTATAAATACTATAAAAATAAATTGCCCCCAAAGTAATTTTTTTAAAGGCCCAAATACAAACAAAATATAAGACCCACTATTTTTTCCTAGATTCAATGGACATAAAATTGCTCTGTCAAATTATCAAAGTTTCTAAGCACTCACTCTCACTTTCAGTGCTTATGTCATCGGGCACTAGTAACAAACAATTGGCCAACTGGCACAGGTCTGTGGACCACACTTAGGGCAGCTCTGAGCTAGACAGATGTCAGCTTTTGTTTGACGATATAAAGACCATAATTACCAGGTTTGGAGCATCTGCTGTGGTCCAGGCTCTGTACTCAGCACCTCACATATATTATCTTTATTCTTTCAGTGTTTATACCCATTTTAAAGATAAGGGGACCAAAGCCAGTGATGCTGGGGACCTGCTCTGGACTGCACAGCCAGTGTCAGTGACCAAGGTGGGCTTCTTTTTGGTTGATGGCCTGGTCCGTAGGGCTTAAATAAAGATGGGTATAGATATAAGGATGTACAGTACTCTCCACTCTCTGAAACTTAAATAAGGGTAGGAAGTGCCCAGGAAAACCTCCAAAGTACCTTTGACATTAGCTCAACTTTGCAGCCACCATTTTCCTCCCTAAATGCAGAGTTTTGCCAGATTCATTACAGTAATCATCTAGCTCAGGAGCCCATTCTGCTGTTACGCTACACTGTAGTTTTGCCCACAAATACAGAAGAACGCCTCTGGTTTCTGGTCTTCTGGCTGGAATTGGCTTTGTGACCTTTGAACCGGGTGAGATTAGACACAAAACCAGGATATTAAGGCTTTGTCACAGTTGTGACAGGCTCCTGACACTGTTGTTTTAAGTTTAGTGGAGGTATTCTTGTATTTGTTTTCATTTGTCTACAAAGCTGAGCAGGACTGAGATGGGCCTGAAGGATTCGCCTCACCTGTCTACAGACTCAAGTTCTAGGATGCAGGGAAACACGCAGGGAAAGTCTGGGCCTGGGACTTCCCCAAGCAGAACCATGGGTAGCAGAGCACTCTCCCTCATTCTGGCCGGTGGGGCAATGATAGCAAAGGAGTTCTTGGCACCAACCACAGAGGAGAGTTCCCAGGGCTAGAGCCCAACACGAGATGAGGAGTGGAAGTTGGAACCACAGTTGGTGATTATGTGGGTTGAGAGGACAAGGGAGGAGATAGTGTCATATCCTCAGTGAGGCCTTTCATTACCCCCCACACCGAGTGGAGCCCCTCCCTTGTGTTACTACCACAGCCTCAGGGTAGCACCATGTAGTTCTTCTCATAGTTTAGGGCAATTGTGTTTACATGTACAACTCCCACACGAGCCTTTTCTGGCCAGGGACGTCACTCATTTGTGCTTCCAGCATGGTGCCTGGCAAACTATAGGCACTAAATAAGTGGGCTAAAGTGAACCAGCACTAGCTGAGTCAGGAACATTAACCAGGGAGGGCTTCTGCTGGGCAATACAAGTGAGAGTGCTGTGGAAATCTAATTCCATTTTAAGACCTCAAAATAGAAATCAAGAGTTTAGAAAGACTCTTAAACTCTACACGTCAAAGCAATCTTGTCCCAGGAGTTCTTTTATGAGCTCAACAAAATAAACCAAAATTATGAATTAAAAAAAAAAGTCCCTGCCAATGTCTTTGTCAAGGATCAAGCTTTCTTAGAAATAAAAAATGTGCTCACAACCTCTGAGAGCACCAAGTCAGACAGTCTAAACTCAGTCTGTTTTTCAAGAGCCATGTCATCCCCCAACTCAATTTAAAATATTTTTTAAATTCCAGGTCCACAAGAATTGAGATATAAACACAAAACTTCACCACTCTCTGCAAGATTTAAGATATAAGGAAGGAAAGCTATTTTCAGGTAAAGATAGCTACACAGGCAATGAAAAACAAATACTTTCAAAAAAGAGGTTTCAGCCTGGGATTGGCCACCTACTCTGGCCCCATGACTTCCTGCCCAATAACTTCACCATGCGTGAGCCTAAGCCTGGAGCTTCTGTGATGAAAAACAAAGAAGAAATCTGGAAGCTCCAGCACCATCAGGAGCTGCGTCCAACATCATTTCAAAAAGCAATAGGCAGTAGAGACACTGGTCAGCTCCACACTTGCTGTGAGGGAGGAGGGTGAGTTAAGAGCATGGACAACTCGTGAGAGCTACAGTGAACAACTTTGAGGGTATCTCCCCAGCACATGCCCATCTCTGCTCTGCTGAGGATTAACCCTCCCACGAGTGGACTCTATGACCACATTAGGACTATGTGACTCCACCACCCAGCCCCAGCAAACGGCTCAGGGATGGACACCTGGCCCAAGCTGGGTCAATCAATTCTCTCTCCCAGAATCTGGAACTGGCATCCAGACTGCATGGCTAGGGTCCTCTCAGTAAACCCCTTTTTCTGCTTAAGTTGATTTTAAGTGGGTCTCTGTTACTTTCAACCAGAGGAAACTTGATCCAGTCAGGAGTTCATCAACAAATCTGTGGGGGTGTTCAAGGAGCAAGCATCCAATAGGCTCTTGGTTAGTGGGAGGGTGTTCACATTGTTTTGCTGGAGAAGGAAGTGATCCTAATGCTTGGAATTTTTACCAGAGACTTATTTCTCCATTACTCCAAGGGCTGAGTTAACAACACTGCAAAGACAACTTCCTCCAACAAGAGTCTTACAAGTAATATCAGTGATTATTCTAGAAAATTAAATGTAAATTTTACCCAAATATATCAGAAGTACCTAAAATAGGTATCAGATTATTTTTCTTGACCTAAAACTAAAATTGTATGAGCAATCATTACTTGAACTTAATAAAATGTATTGTTTAGGATTTTTTTCACTATTATAATTTCTGGATAGACACTTTTATTGTGATGGAGAAAACTTCACACCTACCTACGATTCTGGTTTATTGCGTATCAAATGAGAAAAGACCAGTATAACTTGAGCATCAATCCAGCATGTATTAATGTTTCATTATAGCTTAGCTTTAGTTTTACATCCTTTGGGAAGAGGCAAGTCTTGATGATATCTATATATCTGGTTGATAACGCAACCTGAAATCTATATCTTAGCACCAAAAAATGCTAAGTGTCTTTGTAGATCTCAATCTGCTTTTGGTTTTTGTTGTTGCATTCTTTCCTGAACGTCGATGTTCAGCTAGGGTAGATTTGATTAGATACTTCCTCCCATGCTTTCCTCTAAGTGATGGCCACCCCGACCTCTTTCAAAGTCAAGATGAGATCAGTCTTTCTAAAGGGCCTCAGCTAAAAGTATGGATCTCTTAGGTCAGCAAAAGCTCATTCTTCCCCAAACTCTATATGGCTCTTCCCCATCAAGCCATTATTAGGCCAAGTAGAGGGTGTATTCTTAACATCCTTAAGTAGAATGTACACGTGAAAAGTAAGGAGAGGGAATTGATATTGATTTTTCCTATTCTATTTTATAAAACATTCCTTAGCTTGCAAAGACCCAGGCGGAGATTGGCTTCTATTCTAAAGACCACCAAATACACTCTTAGTCCTAAAAGTTAACATTTTGCCATAAGTATTATCTTTGTGTAGAGTTTCTACCAACCTGTGCTGTTAGGTGCAAATTAGAAAAAGTGCATTTGTGCAAATTAGAAAAGGTGCCACCGTAAGCAGACACTGCCTTCAGATGCAGATCTTGGAAAGTGGCCACAGGCCAGATTTCAGTCCCCACTCACCCTCTCAGCCATGTTATGGAGTGGATAAACAGTACAGCCATAGACAGTGACCTGCCTTCATGGTTGATAAGCTATCTTTACCTACTTTTTCAGATATACATTTAAGAGAGCTAATGAAATAAAATTGTACAATTGCTGTTAACCTATGAACGTAAGAAAATAAAAGAGTTGTGGACCCTTGTGATTATCAACTTTAGAGCTCTTTTTCAATAGACCACTAGGCATAAACATAGAAGAGAAATAAGCAAGAAACTGTATTATCAGTAGTTCTCTTTGGGGAGTAGGTTGTGTATACAGTCATGTGCTGCATAATGATGATTTGGTCAATGATGGTCCATATATACAATGGTGGTCCCATAGATTATTACTATATAGCCTGGGTGTGTAGTAAGCTATACCATCTAGGTTTGTGTAAGTACTGTTGGGGAGGAAGACATTTTCCTCTATCCTTCTAGGTTCTTCTCACTGCTGTAAGAATTAAATTGACATGAGACAGATCAACAGGAGAAAAACAAAAGTTTAATAACATGTATACATGGGAGAAACCCAAGAAAAACTGAGTAACTCACCAAAATGGCTGAAGCCCTCACCTTAAATATCATCCTCAGCTAAAGACGAAAGAAGATGTTGGGGGTGGCAGCAACAGGAACTTCAAGGGAAGGAAGGCAATTCATAGGTAAGTGGAAAGGAGCAAACATTTGGAAAATGTTTGTTTGGCCACACAGAAACAGAAGAACACAGAGGGAGCCCAACAAACAGGCTTTTCCAGGTTCATCCCTGTGTACCACCTAGTTCATGTGATGCTGAGGTGATAGCTCGCTTCCTGAGACAGGTTTTTTAACCTGAATTCTGTTAGGCAGTTAGGGGGAGGTAGCAAGAAAAACTTTATGAGTCTTTCTTTTTCTTAAAAATAATCAGTCTAAAATAATCCTCATGTTAAAGAGACACATTTTGGAGTGGTAGATTTTGCTCCCCCTCAGTAGACTCTATGATGTTCGCATAACGAAAAAATCACCTAATAATGCATTTCTCAGAATGTATCCCCATCATTAAGTGACACATGACTGTACATACAGCAAAGTGCATAAAGTGTCCTAATCCTAAGTCTACATCTCGATGATTTTTTACCTGTGTATACGCTCAATAACAAAGGCTCAGTTCAAGACATAGAACATTTCTAACACCCTATAAGATTTCCTTTGCCACTTCCCAGGAAATCGCCTCTGCCCCACAGCAATCGCTTTCTGAATTCCACCACCTTTGATTTGTTTCACCTGTTCTTGGACTTGGTATAAATGGAATCATACAAGTATTCTTTTGTGTTTGGCTTCTTCTACTCAGCATGATAAATGCCCGGTCCTTCCATGTTGTAGTATGTATCAGTAGTTTAATCATTTTTGTTGCTGTGTAAAATTCCATCATATAATGATAACAGAGTTTATTAAATCTCCTCTTAGTGGATATTTGGGTTGTTTCTAATTTGGGGGTATCATTAATACAAATTCAGTAGTTCCTTTGAATCCAAGGAATACAAGTTCATATTTTTACTCAACGTTATTCCACAAAGAAGTTTATGCAATAACATAATAGTGAAACAGACTGACACAGAAAATTAAAATAAGGATAAAATATCAATGCCTGGGCAAATGAGCCAATATGCAATCTATCGGGTCTTTATAGTTGTGATAATTGGCTCAAGTTAGTCTCTGAGCTTCCTGGAAGCCAAAACAAACAGGGGACTATAGTGACTTATACAATTTTTTTTAAAGGGAAAAAAATTAGTCAGGGAAAGCAAAAGTTCTGTTGCCACTAAGTTCCAAAGAAAGTCCCTCATGTGGAGATTCATGGCAGGAAATATTGAGAGATGCAATGAATAATGTCCTCAAGGTGACTCCGCAAGAAATACATGAACAGATTTTTAGATCATTCTTTCTTATAGTGCCCATAAGACGTGTCCCCAACCCAGTAGGTTATAAAACTGTCGTAGTACAATGGGATTGTGCATGGATGTGTACTTTTAAAGAGGGAGAAGTATATTAGAATGTCATATATCTTGGTCAGGGTCGGCAAACTACAGCCCACTGACCCAATGTGGCCCACCACTTGTTTTTCTAAATTGCTTTATCGGAACACAGCCACTTCCATTCTTTAACATACTCTCTGTGGCAGCTTTCCTGTGATGACAGCAGAGGTGAACAGTTGTGACAAAGACTGTCTGGCACAAAAAACTTAAAATATTTACGATCTGACCCTTTACAGAAAAAAAATTGTCTACTCCTGCCCTAAATCAGCAATAGAATAGAATTCTGGGTTTTATTTTCTTCTTGGTTACTATTCATGCCTTTATGTAGTGTCCACCTCTGCAGTACGAGCAGGACCTGTGACTTGGTCTAGCCAATAGAAATGGAAAAAGTGAAGGGATTTTGCAGATGTAATGAAGGTGTCAAATCAGCTGATTTTTATTTAATTGAAAGAGAAATTATCTGGATGGGCCTGACTTAATCAGGACAAAGTCCTAAAAAGAGGGACTGGGCCCTCACTACCATCAAACACTTCTCTCCCTTGCTAGCTCAAAAAAGCAGGCCACATGTTGTCAGAGGGCCTCTGGAGAGGACCATGTGGCAGGGAGCTGTGGGTGGCCTCCAGGAGCTGAGGGCCTCAGTCCTGCAACCACAAGGAACTGAATTCTGCCAACCACCAGGGGAGCTCAAAAGAAGACTCTGAGCATCAGAGAAGACCACAGCCCAGACGACACCCTGAGTGCAGCCTGGTGAGACCCTGAAGCAGAGAACACATCTAAGCCACATCTGGACCCGTGACTCGTGGACATTGTGACATAATAAATGTGTGTTGTTTTAACCCACAGTCAGTGGTTATTTGTTGCACAGCAAGGGAAAGCTCATACAGTTATCGAGCTTCCCTAATGTTTTCTACAACACACATGTGGTTTAAACATGAGCGAGAACCACAATTTTTATAAAGAGGGTTTATCTTTTAGAAGTATATACTAAATTATCTAAGGATAAAATGATAAGACGTCTGGGATTTCTTTCAAAAAAGCGGGGAGGGGCAAGGGAATGGTGTAGATGAGATGAGATTGACCACGTGTTGATAATTCTTGAAGTTAATTGATGGATTCATGCGGATTTATTATGCTACTCCTTCCACTTTTGCATATGTTTGAAATTTCCCATAATAAAAAGTTTTTAAAAATTAGACTCATACATACAGAATTAGATAAAAGGAAGTTTATAGTTTCTGATACAGGAAAACTACAATTTAAATGTCTACACAGGCAACTGGTTAAATTAATCACCATAAATATACAATTATCTTTATATGTTCCTTTAAAATTGATTGCATAGAATAATGATGCTATTAACATTTTTCTATGGTCTTATAATTTGATGTAAAATAAAATACTTGTAAGCAACAAAACAAAAAACCACAAAACTTATGCACTTTTTAAAAATTCATCTGAGTAAATTCTATTCTGTCAGACATGACTGAATCCAGTCTAACTGCCCTGGTGGCTCCCCTTGAAGAAGGAGCATAGTGGGGATGCCTGAAGGAGGGGAGAGCCTGTGGAGCCACCCAGTGATGCCCCTACCCATCACTGATCACTCAGTCGTATGCTGGATGACAGGCAACTTTAGGTGACCACGTTCTGTTGACTCTCCAGTCCTGCTGTGAACATACCGAAGTGGGGCAAGGAAGAGGGTGGGGTCAAGCAGGGCATTCAAAATCTTAGTGCATCTTAAATAAATATAATCATGAGTCCCAAGAAAGATTTGAACTACGACCACCTTTGGGGACTTCTAAATTTTCCTGCAGCGCATATGGCCTCAGACTTGTATTTTCACTGAGAGGTTTCTTCATTTTCCTAAAAACCGTTAAGTCCTCAGTACCACCAGCTCCTATTTCCCTCAGGTCCCTTTGTCAGTAAGATTACGGGATAAGCTATACTCACACCAAAACGACTCTTGGACTCATCTTTTACAATCACTATTCCAGATCATTTTAGGGCAGAATGTTCAAAAGGCAGTGAGGACCTGGTAAATGTTCTGCCAAAATATGTGCAATCACAAAATTCCAGAGATGAAAGTGCCCGTATTAAGCTATTAAAATTTCTTTATTTTACCAGCTGAGAAAAGAAAAACGAGACCCAAGACGTAGTACAACAATGACCAGTGTCACAAGAAGAGGCAGAGCATCTGAGAGTAGAACCCAGACGTGCCAACTCTCAGGCCAGTGCTTTCTGCCCAGGGCTGAGTTGCCCTCTCTGAATCAGTTCTTTTCAATCTTAATCAATAGCCTAAGTTTGGGCAAATGTTTAGACTTACGGAGCAGTGGCACAAAACTTGAAATATAAGTTGCCAATGAATATAGGAAGGAGAGAGAGAACGAGGAAATCCAAAATGGCCAATATGAGAGAACGAAAGAAAATCCAAACGGCCAATAGACAAATTGACAAATGTTCAGTCTCATTGATCATCAGGGAACCACAAATCAAAATCATAGTAAAGATACCACTCCATCCTATCAGGGTAGCTAAATTAAAAAGACTGCACCAAGTGTGGCAAACACATAGTGCAAGTGGAACTCTCACATCACTTGTTGGGGTACAAAAGTATGGTACATTTTATGGTAAAACCACTTTGGAAAACTATTTAGGAGTCTACTAAAACTGAGGGTATGCCTACCTGCTAAGTCAGCAATTCCACTTCAAGGTATATCCCCAACAGAAATGTATGTATATGTTCACCAAAAGAGATATACTAAATGTTCATAGTAGTACTATTGTTAATAGGCAAAACTAGAAACTCCCAAAATATCCATCAACAGTAGATGGATAAATAATGGTGGCATATTCATATCACAGAATACAATGCAGAAATATGATGAAGCACTGCTATAGGCAACAACATGTATGAATCCTATCAAAACTGTTGAATGAAAGAAGCCAGTCACAAAATAAATTATTTCAATTAATGTAAGGTTCAAAAGCAGGCAAAATTAATTAATGATGTAAGAAGTCAGGATTCTGATTATTTTGGGGGAGAGGATTGTGAGAATGATTGGGGTGGTCATGAGGAGGTCTTTGGGGGTACTGGTAGAGGTCTATATATTTATCTGAGTGGTATTTAAACAGAAGTATTCACACTGTGATCATTTATCGTGCTGTATACTTAAAATTTAGTCACTTTTCTAAACATATACTATTTTTCAATATAACAGTTTGTTTACATATATCTAAAAAAAGAAAGCAGAAGGAGCTGATTTGGTAGAATTGTAAGGATCTCAAGAATCTTGGTCAACGCAGCCTTCATGAACTTCTCAGCACCACTGACGGACCATTCACTCATTGTGACCATCACCATTCATTGTGATGTCAAACATCAGCTCCATTTAACAGCTATAAAAAGAGATGTCTACTGGATGGTAATGCCAAATAATTATCATAGACATCATATTAGATCACTAATAATCTCCAAATAACAGAAGGAGAAAGGAACTAACATTAAACAACAGACATGTGCTCTGACTTTATATATGTTATCTCCAGAATTCTCTCAGTGACTCTTCACAATAGGTATTATTATTAATTCCATTTTATAAAAGGAGGAACTAAGACTCCGTGAACTTAAGTAATTTGCCCAAAGTTGCAAAGCTTCTAAATAGCAGAACCTGGATTCAAATCCAGAATTGCTTTGCTCCCAAACCCCGGAGTTGTTCCGCACACCCCGCATGGCACTGGGCTATTAGTGCCTTTGACTTTTACCAATAAAACAACTTCATAAAACTTGCACCCTCATAAATATCTCATATAAACAAGGTAGACTGAGGTGATCTCTTGGGAATGTTATTGCATTATGCTCTGTTGCCATTTACAACCCAGAAAATGCTACACAGCTTTTACTCTTATAAGAAAAAAAATGGAGGTAGAGCTTCCCTAATTCCCAAATAACATGTAACCACCCAGGACACAGCCAAACCACCCACCTCCTTACCCCTGCAAGACCTTCTCAAATGGAGAGCTACCAAGGCCAAGTTACTCTTGTAAAGCTTTCCTTATTGTAGCTGTTTTATTATTCATCTACTTTTAATAGCATCTCAATGATTGTTTTATAGGCATCCTATAGCTTAAGTTAATGCTAAAGACATTACAAGTAGCTCTCTTTTAAATTTTTAACCAGAATAAAAGTTTACAAAAATCACATAGGTTCCTGAACAGTAAGATCTTGTCCAAGTAGAAATGGAGACAGTTTACAAGGAGACTTACAGATTTTATTGGACACAGTATCTGATGCCCATTACAACTAGAAAAACTAAAATATTGGTGACTGTCTACAGCCAAGTATGTGATGTTTTCTGACTTAAAGGCCATTTTCAGGAAGTGTTACAGAAGATGAAGAAAACATTCTGTTTTTCTCCTTTTCATTAGATTAGAAAACCAAATGTTTCAGCAGTTGGGGAGGGGCACTAAACAGAGGA
The DNA here is from genome assembly GCA_031878705.1 of Tapirus indicus. NCBI lineage: Eukaryota > Metazoa > Chordata > Mammalia > Perissodactyla > Tapiridae > Tapirus > Tapirus indicus. The sequence continues at coordinate 43,765,160 of CM062927.1, forward strand.
CACTAGAAGTATCAACCTTATCAACTATCAAACAAATCTACGTACACTATCAGAGTTAATGCACTTAGTCTAGAAGAGGTTAGTGGTTGTCTTTTATTGAAGGGGAATGAGTTTGTTAAAATGTATCGATAGCACTAACATATTAATAATTGAAGCATAAATTTTTCCCACTGTCCCATTAGATTTACTCTTTCATATACACGATGATGAATTTAATGCCTCTGCTTTTACATATACGAGCCAACAGCGGAATCCTCCCAAATCTAGATGGATGAGTTCCTGAAGAATCTTCCTGGTAGGAAAATTCCCAGCTGTAACAATAACTTTATAAGAAAAGCAGGGCTGAGGGAATAAAATCCTGAGTGAATCTTTCACAAACATTTTTTATGTACAACTTTTTGCTAATGATAAAGCCAGCACGCTGTAGTCAATAACGACATTTGTACACACCTTAAATTAGGAATAAGGGCCTCTCTACAACTAATCTTCATTGCCTATCTCTTGACTCCATCAATATTTATTAAGATCTCTTTCCCTCAAGTTTCAAAGGGATGCTAGTGAATCCATTTTATCTTTACAGGTAAACTACAGGCTAAGTGGCAGCCTTTACTGCCTTTAGTGTTCCAGCCAAATGCCTTCCTACAATTTGAATTTTACAACTCAGAGCAGTGGCCCCCAACCTGTCCCAAAAGACCACCTGCCTTGGTCCCAGAGATGCAAGAATTTGTTTTCACTAGAAAAGATCCCATAATACCATCTTATAAGATAATACGTGAATCGATTTATGCATCCCCGCTGAGGAGATTGTTTTTCATTCCTCCCCAATCCCAAAAGGATGGCCCTGATGACAGTATACTCACTTCCCTTCCTGCCTACTCCCCATATGGCAATAGTCCACCTCAGGGATCCAGCTTTCCTTTCCCTTGGTTTCCTCCTGCCTCGCTACATAGACCCCAGCTTTACTTGCTGTGATGGTTAGTTCTATGTGTCAACTTGGCTAGGCCATAGTAACCAGTTATTCATTTAATCACTAATCTAGATGTTACTGTGAAGGTAATTTTGTAGATGTGGTTAACGTCTACAATCGGTTGACTTAAGTGAGGGAGATTACCCACGATAATGTGAGTGGGCCTTGTCCAATAAGTTAAAGGTCTTAAGAATGAAACCTAAGGTTTCCCAGAGAAGAAAAAATTCTACATCAAGACTTGCAGTATCAGCTCCTATCTGCATTTCCAGCCTGCCAGCCTGGACTGCAGATTTCAGATTTTGAACTTTCCAGCCCCCACCCCACAACTGTGTGAGTCAATTCCTCAAAATAAACCTGAGAAGAGAAAAGAGAGAGATATAATTGGTTCTATTTCTCTGGAAAGCCCTTCTCTATTCTTACTACTGCTAATTGTCTCAAAACAAAAGACTCAGTGAGCCACTCATCTTAGAAGTGGAATCTCAGAGTTATTCCATAGTAAGTTTTATATACTAATATTTCACGGAAGGGAACTTTAAGTTGTGTAGAGATTGCTATAATTTTCAATCTGGCTTCTGAGAAAGATTCTTTGCTTAACTAAACTTTACTCAGGTTCCTGAAACTTTTCCTAGGCCCATATGTGCACTTTCTTGTAAAATCTAGTTTTAGCAAGAACCCTGCTAAGTCAGTTTAACCAGAACTCCTCACCTTCAATATCTGATCACCCTCGATACTTGATCGGGTTCCTCATCCTCCACCATCCCCCAGGTGATGTCTGATCACCCTGGCCTGTCTTCAGCAAAGAAACCTGTCAAGTCAGTTTAGCCTGAATCTCCTTACCCCTAATATATCCTCTTAGTAATTTTCCGTCCATGATGCCCATCCTGCTCCTTAGCTATAAATTCCCATTTGCCCATGCTCTATTTGGAGTTGATCCCAATCTCTCTCCCCCACTGTAAATTCCCATTGCAGTGGTCACCATACCTATTGTGATGGTCCTGGATAAAGTCTACCTTTCCATCTTTAATAAGTGTCATTGGATTTTTTTCTTCAACTCTTTCAATTAGAACAAATTTTCCAATTACTTAATTGTAAGATTTGAGTTACTCAGTTTAGAAAAGATGGCAATTCAGCCAGAAACCTGTTTTCTACCCCTAAAGTTGAGCACATCTGGGGATCCAGTCTAGCTTCCTCAATCCAAAGAACAATGGGAAAACCAGGCACAGCTCCAGGGCAGCCCTGAGAGGTCTGACTTCACAGCACTGAGGTGATACTTCTGGAGCTTCACCCCACACTCCTACATTTGCAATGAAACTACTCAGTCTCCTAAGGACCTTCTGCTAGATGTTAGCCTAGGACCAGGTCAGATGTGTGGGGCTACTTCCCATGAGGATGACCAGTTACCAAGCACATCTCCAACTCACTCTCAGAAATCTACATAATTTTGGCTGGGCACACACAGGCCATATTTTCCTAGCCTCTGAAGGAGAAAGAAATGACATATTTTTAAAATCTAAACTTTTCCTCGAAAGTTAAAGTATATCCTGTAGGTAAGACAGTATATAATGCAGAAATTGAGTGATGTTAGCATCATGGCAGACTGAGTTGCTTCCATTGTCTCCCCTCTAAGATACAACCAATAGGACATCCATAGACCAACAAAGGATCTCTGCACAGCACACCAGAACCCCTGAGAGATCCATACATCTATACATCTGAAGGTGATGGACTGGACCTCAGGGAGGCTGTGGAACCAGGAGAACAGAGGCAGCAGCTCCCAAGAACAGAGGCTCCAGGAACTATGGTAACACTCATGAACAGAGGCCCTAGGAACCAAGGCAGCCCAGGCTACCAGAGTCTTCCAGAACTGCTGTGGTGCCCATGACTGGAGACTCTAGGAACCACAGCAGTGCCTTGACCCAGCCCCCCACCTCTCCTGGCCCTCCCAGCAGTGGGGGCTGCATCCAAGACCCCATTGCCCCTGGCAGCTGCAGTAGTGCCCACGACCTGAGGTTCCAGGAACTGTGGCAGCACTCGTGACTCAGGCCCTCTCCTCCCCCAGCAGTGAGAGTGGCACCTGTGACCTGAGTCTCCAGAAACTGTGGTGGTGCCCATGACCCAGCCCTCTCCCCTCTCCCTTTGGTGGTTCCTCTGACAACAGTCCTCCCAGCAGCAAGGGCTGCATCCAAGACCCCAGTGCCCCTGGCTATGGCCGCAATGCCTGTGGCCTGAAGGTTCAGGAACCGGGTCAGTGCCTGAGACCAGAGGCTCCAGAAGCCACACTGTGCCCACGACCCAGGTACCCCTCCATGGCAGTGGCAGTGGTGCCAGTGACCCCAGTACCCCCAATAGTAGCAGTGACACACTTGAACTGAGTGCATCCAACAGTGGTGGTGCCAGCACCTCCAGAAAACCTGAGGGCAACAGCACAGGTGGCGCACATGGCAGCAGCACCTGAGGCTGTGGAGAGCCTGGTAACAGCAACTGCAGAGCCCATGACCCAGTCACCTCTAGCTGCAGTGGTGCCTGCAACTATGCCAACGCACCTGCAGCAATGGCTCCTGCAGACCCAACAAACCCAATCATGATGGAAGTGCCCATGACCCCAGCTCCCACTCCCACCCTCTGCCACCCCTCTTTGCAGTGGGGAAACTTGTGATCCAGGTGACCATGGAAGCAGCAGAGGTGCTCAAAAGCCCAGTGACCCTGGTGGCAATGCTTGTGACTGCAGTGACACCAAAAGCAACAAGACATCAGCAACCTCAGAGGCACAAGCAGCATGACTGCACTGACAACACCTCTGGCAGAGGCAGGGGAGGGTGGAAAGTGCAGGCTCTCAAATACAATCAGAAGGAGCTTAGAATCAAAGTAAATAAAGCCTTACCTAAATAAGAAAGGTGTTTGCTACCACAAATGTGCCGGCAGAGGAACAACTCATCAAGCACCATGAAAAACTATGGTAACATGGTATCACAAACAGAAAATGACAATTGTCCAGAAACCAAACTTGAAAACACAGAAGATTGTGATCTAATTGACAGAGAATTCAAAACAGCTGTCATGAAGAAACTCAACGAGCTACAAGAAAACTCAGAAAAACAGTTCAGTGACCTCAGGAGTAAAATTAGTGAATAGAATGAGTACTTCACCAAAGAGACTGAAACGCTAAAAAATAACTAAACAGAATTTCTGGAGCCAAAGAACTCAATAAATGAGATGAAGGCTAACATAGAAAGCATTGGAAATAGAGGAGACCATAGCGGAAAGAAAATTAGGAAGCACAAAAATAGAAATCTGGAAATTATTCAGGTGGAAATGGAAAGAGAACTAAGACTTTTTTTAAATGGAGAAACTCTATGAGAAATATCCAACTTGATTGGGAAAAGCAGCATAAGGATAATGGGTATCCCAGGAGGAGAAGAGAGAGAGAAAGGAACAGAGAGCTTATTTAAAGAAACACTAGCTGAGAAATTCCCAAACCTGGGGAAGGAACGGGATTATACAAGTACATGAAGCCAACAGAACACCTAATTATCTAAATGCAAAAAAGACCTTCTCCAGGGTATGTTATATTAAAACCGTCAAAAGTCAATGACAAAGGAAAAATATTAAGGGCAGCCAGAAAAACAACAACTTACAAAGGAACCCCCAATAGGCTAACAGCAGATTTCTCAGCAAAAACTCTATGGGCCAAGAGAAGGTGGAATGATATATTCAAATATTGAAAGATAAAAACCATCAGCCAAGAATACTCTATCCAGCAAAGTTATCTTTCAAATATGAAAGAAAAATAAAGTCTTTCCCAGACAAACAAAAACTGAGGGAGATCGTCACCACTAGACCTGCCTTACAAGAAATCTTGAAAAGAGCTCTCCTACCTGAAATGAAAAGAAAAGGTATACAAAGCTTTAAGCAAGATGATCAATAGACAGAATCAGAAAATTAGAACTACTTATCAGAATAGGTTAGTAAACACTTAATTCTAACATAAAGGTAAAAAGAAAAGAAAGCATTAAAAATAACTATAACCACTTCAGCTTGGTAACAAACTCACAATGCAAAAAGGGATAATTTGTGAAAATGAAAAGATAGAAGAGGAAGAGGAAAAGGATGGAACCTGCATAGGCAAATGAAGACAAGAGGCTATCAGCATATAGCATGTCATCTGTAAGATCTTTTATACAAACCTCATGGTAACTACAAATCTAAAAATCAGAGCAGAGTCACAAAATATTAAAAAAGAGGAAACTGAGAAACACATCAGAAAAAACCACCAAACTAAAATGGCAGACAGAATCACAAGGAAAAATAAATAATGGAAGTATAGAGCAACCAGTAAACAAAAGATAAAATGTTAGTATTAAGTCCTCACATATCAATAATCACCTGAAATGTAAATGGATTGAATTCACCAATCAAAAGACACAGAGTATCTGGATGGATTAAAAAACAAGACTCAACAATATGTTGCCTCCAGGAGACCCACTTCAGCACTAAAGACACAAAGAGTGAAAGGATGGAAGATGATACCCCAAGCAAATGAGAACCAAAAAAAAAAAAAAATGAGTATAGCCATTCTTCTTTCAGACAAAATAGATTTCAAACCAAAAAAAAGATAACAAGAGACAAAGATGTAGATTATATAATGATAAAGGGGACAATCCATCAAGAAGACATAACATTTATTAATATATATGCACCTAACAAAAGTATATAGAGCACCAAAGTATACAGAGCAAATATTAACAGATCTAAAGGGAGAAATTGACAGCAACACAATAACAGTAGGGGGCTTTAATACTCCATTTACATCAATAGATAGACATCCAGACAGAAACTCAACAAGGAAACATTGGCCTTAAATAAAACACTAGACCAGATGGACTTAATAGATATATAGAGAACATTCCATCCAAAAGTAGCAGAAAACACATTCTTCTCAAGTGCACATGGAACGTTCTCAAAGATAGACTATTTCTTGTGAAACAAAACAAGTCTCAATAATTTTAAGAAGATTGAAATCATATCAAGCATCTTTTCCTACTACAATCATATGAAACTAGAAATCAACTAAAAGAAGAAAGCTGGGAATGTCACAAACGTGTGCAGACTAAATGACATGCCACTAATCAACTATTAGATCAATGAAGAAAACAACAAATACCTGAGAAAATGAAAAAGAAATCATAACATACGAAATTCTATGGGATGCAGCAATAGCAGTACTAAGAGGAAAGTATATAGCAGTAGAGGCCTACCTGAAGAAACAAGAAAAATCTCACACAATCTAACACTACACCTAAAAGAACAACAAAAAGAAGAACAAAAAGCAAAGTCAACAGAAGGAAGAAAAATAATAAAAATCAGAGTGGAAATAAATGACATAGAGACTAAAAAGACAATAGAAAGGATAATGAAACTAAGAGGTGGTTCCTTGAAAAGATAAGCAAAATTAACTAACCCTTAGCCAGAATCATTAAGAAAAAAGAGAGAGAAGGCTAAAATAAATAAAATCAGAAGTGAAAGAAGATAAAAATTTCAACAGATACTACAGAAACACAAAAGATTATAGAAGAATACTATGAAAAGCTATATGCCAACAAATTGGATAACCTAGAAAAAAATGGATAAATTCTTAGAATATTACAACCTCCCAAAGCTGAATCAATAAGAAATAGAGAATCTGGATAGACCAATCACTAGCAAGGCAATTGAAACAGTAACAAAAAACCTCCCAAAAACCAAAAGTCCAGGATCAGATGGTTTCTCTGGTGAATTCTACCAAACATTCAAAGAAGATTTAATACCTATCCTTCTCAAACTCTTCCAAAAAATTGAACAGGAAGGGATGCTCCCTAATTCACTTTATGAGGCCAACGTAACCCTGACACCAAAATGAGACAAGGACAGCACAAAAAAGGAAAATTATAGGTAAATATCACTGATGAATATAGGTGCAAAGATCCTCAACAAAATACTAACATATCAAATACAACAATATATTAAAAGGATCATACACCATGATGAAGTAGGATTTATTCCAGGGATGTAAGAATGGGTAAACGTACACAAATAAATCAATGTATACACCACATTTACAAAATGAAGAATAAAAATCACATGATCATCTCAATAGATGCAGAGAAAGTTTTTGACAAGATTCAGCATCCTTTTGTGATAAAAACTCTCAATAAAATGTGTACAGGAGGAAACTACCTCAACATACCAAAAGCCATAAATGACAAACCCACAGCTAATATCATACTCAATGGTGAAAAACTGAAAGCTATTCCTCTGAGAACAGGAACAAGACAAGGGTGCCCATTCTCGCCACTCTTATTCAAGACAGTCCTAGCCAAAGCATTTAGGCAAGAAAAAAAATAAAAGGCAGCCAAATTGGAAAGGAAAAAGTAAAATTGTCACTATTTGCAGATGACATGGTTTTATATATGGAAAACCCCAATGAATCCACCAAAAAACTATTATAAATAATAAACTAACACAGCAAAGTTGCAGGGTACAAAATCAACACTCAAAAATCAGTTTTGTTTCTATACACTAACAATGAATTAGCAGAAAAAGAATCTAGAATATGATACCATTTACAATCACAACAAAGAGAATACAAAACTAGGAATAAATTTAACCAAAGAGGAGCCAAACCTATAAAATTAAAACTAAAAGACATTCTTGAAAGACATTAAAGACACAAAAAAAGGAAAGATATTCTTTGCTCATGGACTGGAAGTATTAACGTGGTAAAAATGTCCATACCTAAAGAAAACTATAGATTCAATGCAATCCCTATCAGAATCCCAATGACATTTTTCACAGAAATAAAACAAAGGATCCTAAAAGTTATAAGGAATAACAAAAGACCCCAAATAACCAAAGCAATCCTTAGAAAAAAGAACAAAGCTGGAAGTATCACACTCCCTGACTTCAAAATATACTACCAAGCTATAGTAATCAAAACAGCATGGTACTGGCAGAAAAACAGACACACAATCAACAGAAAGAACTGGGAGCCCAAAAATAAACCCACACATTTATGGACAGCTCATTGGCAGCTAAAGAGCCAAAAACATACAATTGAGAAAGAAAAGTCTCTTTAATAAATGGTGTTGGGAAAACGGGACAGCCACATGCAAAAGAATGAAAGTAGACCTTTATCTTATACCATATACAAAAATTAATTCAAAAAGCATTAAAGACCTGAATGTAAGGCTTGAAACCATAAAACACTTAGAAGAAAACAGGGAATACACTTTTTGACATTGGTCTTAGCAATATCCTTTTGAATATCATGCCTCCTAGGGCAAGAGACGCAAAAGAAAAATTAAACAGTTGGGACTACATCAAACTTAAAAGCTTCTACTTGGCAAAGGAAACTATCAACAAAGCAAAAAGACAATTGACCAACTGGTAGAAGATATTTGCAAATTATATATCCAATAAGGGGTTAATATCCAAAATATATAATGAACTCATACAACTCAACACCAAGAAACAAACAACCCCATTAAAAAATGGGCAGAGGATCTGAACAGACATTCTTGTAAAGAAGATATCCAGATGGCCAATAGACACATGAAAAGATGTTCAACATCACTAATTATTAGGGAAATGCAAGTCAAAACCACAATAAGATATCACCCCATACCCATCAGGATGGCTATTATTCAAAAGACAAGAAATAACGATTGTTGGAGAGGATGTGGAGAAAAGGGAACCCTTGTACACTGCTGGTGGGCATGGAAACTAGTGCAGCCACTATAGGAAACAGTATGGAGAGTCCTCAAAAAATTAAAAATAGAACTACCAGATGATCCAGCTACTCTACTTCTGGGTATTTATCCAAAGAACATGAAAACATATATGCACCCCTATGTTCATTGCAGCGTTATTCAAAACAGCCAAGACTTGGAAACAACCTAAGTGCCCATCAACAGATGAATACATAAAGAAGATGTGAGATATATATAAGGGAATGCTACTCAGCCATAAAAAAGGTGAAATCCTACCATTCACAATAACATGGATAGACCTTGAGGGTACTATGCTAAGTGAAATAAGTCAGATGGCCAAACACTGTAGGTGGACAAATACTGTCAGAAGACAAATAGTGGATGATATCACTCATATGTGGGAGATAAACAAACAAACACATAGATACAGAGAACAGATTGCTGGTTACCAGAGAGAAAGAGGGGTGGAGGGAGGATGAAAGGGGTAAAGAGGCACATATGTGTGGTGACAGATGGCAACTAGACTTTTGGTGGTGACAGGATGTAGTGTATACAGAAGTCAAAATGCAATGATGTACACCTGAAATTTATATAATGTTATAAACCAGTGTTACTTCAATAAAAAAATAAATAACCTAGGGGAGCCGGCCCGGTGGTATAGTGGTTAAGTTCGCACACTCCGCTTCAGGAGCCCAGGGTTCACAGGTTCGGATCCTGAGTGCGGACCCATGCACTGCTTATCAAGCCATGCTGTGGCAGGCATCCCACATATAAGGTAGAGGAAGATGGGCATGGATGTTAGCCCAGGGCCAATCTTCCTCATCAAAAAGAGGAGGATTGGCAACGGATGTTAGCTCAGGGCTAATCGTCCTCACGAAAAAACAAAAAATAAAAATAAATAAACAAATAACCAAGACATCTCACACTGCATGAGATTCAAGCATTTATCAAACAGTTATTTTTCTATTTCTAAGAAAGTCCTTTTCTTCAAAATGCTTAAGACTACTAATTGGACAAGAGAAGACAACATAATACTTGGCTGATTTCCAACAGGAGGATGTCTACAAATAATCATTATTACCATGTCATTTGGATGGGTGGTTATAGATTTGAAAACTCACCAATAAGAAATATTACTAATAGGACCACTCCACCAACCACATAACTTTTCAGCACTTACAAGCAGAAACTGTCATTAGTGTCCTTCATGGGAAGAACCACTGGCCAACCCTAGTTGATTAAAGGATCCTTTGTAGAATTGACCAAATGGAATCGTGGTGCCAGTGATCAATGGATAATGAAAGAAATTTTTTTCAAAGTTCCCCAGGTGAGAACAAAATATCACAGAGAAACAGGGCAGAGGCGAAGATCCTGTAAACTTTCAGTTCCCTAAGGAAAAGACTGTCCACACCAGTTACCCCCTGCCCTTTTACTACAGCCTCACAAATGCCCCAAACTCCAACATCCCACTTGAAGCCACTGACTTCTGCAGGCCCTTGACAAGTGGGGTTCCTTGGCCCATTGCTGATGGCACCCCCAATGGGTGAGGAGGAGTGATCCCTACCTGCCATCCTGTCACTGTTGTGGACACTACAGGAAAAGGAAGTACAGCACTCCAACAGATGCTCGCCAGCAGAGTGCAAAGTCTCAGGACTCATGCTGTCTCTGTCATTTGTCACTGACTGCAAGAATTTCAATCAGAGACAGCTGAAGAATCAAACTGGCTTGCAGGAGGCTGAAGAAACAACCATGCAGGAATTAAATGCAATCTCATGTTTGCAAAGCCCGGAGCTTTTGGCCATGAATGTAGAATGATTTATTTGAATAATCGCTGTGAGTGAAACATTATACTTTATTAAATAAACATGAATGAGTGGAGGTCCCCAACCTCGGGTGTTGTATCTGATGGAAAGCCTGGCAAGTTCAGAGCTAAAGGGTTGTGGGTGAAATCTGCTTAACTGAGGAAGACAATCCTGTAGAAACCAACAGGTGGAAACAATTAATTTCAACTAGGAAAATTGAAATAGGCTGCCTAATAAATTAATAGGAATAAGGGTGGTTTCCCCTAGAAGCTCAAAAGGAAGGAAATTTGAAATTGGAACTAAGTTCCAAGGAACTAAGGGAAGAAAAGAAATGGAGAGAAGTGACAGAAAACAGACAATGGCCCCCACAACAGGGCAGCAGACAGAGGCCTCAGGAGAAAGAAAAGACTTTCTGGGTTACTGAGGGAGCTGTATCCCCCTTCTATTTTTCTTAAGCCTTCAGTGGAAGCCTATCACAGACAACAATCCTCTATAGAGAGCTCAGGGACAAAACAAAAGAGACTGGGTCAATGTTGCGGTCAGCAAGACAAACAGGGACCTTTTTCCTCTGGGATATGTAAATCTTGGAAACCGTACGTAGAGGGTTGTGCTTGAATATTAAAGAAATTAAGACCAGAGGACTTGGCACCATTTGGGTTTCACACATAGAAATGGTAAAGTAATCAATTTGTAAATGACAGTTGGAGCACAAAGGAAGGAAATGACTTGCACACTCTATAACACTGAGCTGGTCAAATACCGCAGGATGCATGCTTTCTCTCACTGCCCTGTTGATAACCCATGCTCTTCCCTCTGACTAAAACACCTTCTTAAGGGGCACCCAAGTGCTCCCTCATTCAGGAAGCCGTCCTGGCTCTTCCACACAGACCTGGGCACTCCTCCTATGCTCTCATGAGCTTACCTCAATTAATCCCACTCTCCGCCTATCTGAGACATGCTTACTCACTGGACAGTCTCCCGTTGAAGGGTAAACGAGATCAAGAATACGAGCTGTGTGCCGTTTTATCTAGTGACCTCATGCCCAACACAAAGCTAGCACACAGCTGGTGCTTAGTCAACGTTTCTGTAAATAAGAGCAGGAAACAGGAAGATTTCAACTGGACTGTGAAGGAGGTTATGACGTGATTAAACATAGACGAGGCTCAAAGACATTCTAAGCAAGGGAGCACAGAAGGAGGGACATCAGAGGAACAGCCTGGTTAAACACAGTGGCCTGAATACACACCTTTACCTCTGCTGTCTTCTGAAATGCAAGAAATTAAGGAATTTTATTAAAAACCATAAAGTCACAGGACAGAGAGCACTAGCAATGTGAGCACATTTTGGGAAATGGGAAGTGGATGAGTTAGTGTAGCTGAAAAGGATGAGACCATGTGCCTAGAGAGGGAGAAGCCAAAGAACAGCAGAAATGAACACATGAGAAATGCACATGAGAGAAATGATGCCTGAGAAATGCATGCCTGAAATGCACATCAGAGAAATGCATACCTGGGAGAGCCTGGATCCCAGACCCAGAGAATCATGGGCATGAAAACATGGAGGTGGGTCAAGTCCAAATACAAAGCTTCCAGAGCCCAGTCCCTTCCTCCATCCAATTCCCCCAACAACACCTGAGGTCCCCCCAGTGGGAAAGTCCAGTTTGGGGTGAGCACAAGTAGACCCCACCAGTTGGCAAGTCCACTCTGCACACAGAACTTCTAATCACCTTTCTACTGACTCTTTATTAAATACAATTTTTGAAAGCTGATACTCTCACTTTATTTCCCCTTTTAATACAATCAAATTTATTTACACCCTGCGGATGCCTAGTGGTAGTTTTAAAATATAATTTAAAGACTGTAGCCAACAGAGTAGATGTCGAGAGGAAACAGGAGAAGCCAAATAAAAAATGATTTATTGTGGCTCAAGCATCCCCAGAGGGAAGCACATACCTAGAGTTCCAGTTAGAGCAGAAGAGAGTTGGGTTCGTAGTAGGGAAATTGCTATAATTAAAAACCAGAGTTGGCTTTCTAGAGAAGCTTAGAGACCCCTACAGAGACTTTAAGGGGACTTCTAGGTAAAGATGTCAGACTGAGGATGGATCAAAGATTTGTCCTCCTCTAATTCTTAATAAAATAAAAAACAAAATAAAATAACTTTTTTAATCAAAAAAATTTTTACCCCGATTCTAACCAAGGAGAAGTGACATAACTTTCTGCCCCAAATTTCAAAGGTGGCAACAAATGAAAGAAACAGAAGATTCTCAAAAGACCCAGGGAGTCTCTGGGGTAGACTAGAAAAAGATTCCCAAGTATTTCCTTGCTCCCATTTACAGACTTCTGCCTCCTTGCCCTTTGTCATGTGACGTCACTGAGCCCCCACTAGAGTGGGATTTGGCCACGTGCCTTGTTTGGGCCCAAAGGATGCATTAGTGTCACGATGCAAACAGAGACTTTACATGTGCTTGTGTGACTCAACTTGGCTTTTCAGGCTGCTGTGATCCCACCGGCTAGCAGCTCCCCCCATCTTGGTCCCCAAAGTGAAGATGTGGAACACCCCTGAAACACACTGCAAGCCTGGACTCCAGCCTGGCCCAGCCAAACCCAGCCCAGATCAGACCAACCAGAGCTGACCCGCAGACCCTGAGCATGAAAATAAATATTGTGTAAGCCACTGAGATTCTGCAGGTGTTTGTTGCACAGGAAAAAACTATTATAGGCTCTTAACTTAATCCCCATCTCTTAGAAGCCACGTTACGGGAAGAAGATGAATAGACAAAATTCTCAAATGTGCACTTATACCCGCTAATTCGGGGAGAAGCGTGCTGAGTAGGTAGGTATACAGGAGGCCAGGAAAATGCTCGGAGGAAACCCTCAGGAGGAGAAGCATTTATGTGCCACTACGAGAGGTCAGGGTCTCGGAAGAGGCAAGAAAACTAGCAGGACTAAATTAGGGGCTCTCTAAAGACAGGGGCTTGCATGCTCCTTGGAGCAGGGCACACCCAGGTGAGGGAACCCTGGGGGAGCACAAGCCAAGGGCTCTAAGAATGGCTCGCACACCTTCAAACCTGGCACACACCCCACTCCCCCTGTTCTGGTTACACAGAAGGGACAAGAGGGCAGGAAACTACATTCAGTCTTCAGACCGCAAGTCAGAGAGAAACAAACAGGAGGGAGTCTGAGAGAATTCGTGAAACCACATCACACTGACTGGAAAGTGGGCAGAGCTGTTCATGCCACTCTGGGTCAAATGAAAAGAGATGGCATGGCAGCTAAGCAAACACAAAGTACAGGAAAAAAATTAAAAGAAAGAGAGAGAAGGACAGAGGGAAGGAAGAAGGAAGACAGGGAGAAGGAGAGGCAGATGAAGGACACACTTGAAAGAAGGAAAGAAACTATAATCCAAGGAAGAGAGATAAGTTCCCTGTGAGTGCTTCTTGCTACCAAAGATTTTAAGCAAAACATGAATTTAATAAAGCAATAGTTCAAAGTCAAAAAGAATAAGAAATGGAGCAAAATGAGAGGGAACTCAATAAATGGAACAGAAAAGATAGCAAAAAAAAAAAAATAGAAGAAAATGTCCATGACATAAAGAACTAAACCTGAAGCACAAAAGAGCACAAAACTAATGTAAATGATTAATACTGTGACTTGTTCTCGAGAAGATATGAATTCCAACAATACAGAAAGATTCTTTCAGGCATGGAAGGGAGAGCCCTGAGGGACGGAAATGAAGCCATGCTCAGCTCCCCAGTGTCTAATGCCACAAGGCAGAGTACTGCCTATCAGGCTTTCAGGCCCAGAGAGATCACCCCAGGTGTGACGGACACAGGCAAGTGAGCCTCCAGCCGGAAACGAAGATAGAGGTTCTCTACCAGGAGAGAACAGAAGAAATGCTGCACCTGCACATCACCGGGGGAGGGAAAGTGGGATTCTGTCCACGAAGTCCAATCACTCAAAAGATGGGGAAGCTGTGATTTACAAATTATACAACACTTGACAGAAAGTGTAACCCAGGAATTTTGCAACTAGACAATGTGTCCTTTGACTATGAAGCTAAAAGGGGAATTGGGGAGTAAAATTCCTATAAGTCCTTGAAAAATATTATGGGGCAATAACTGCAACTCAATAAGAGAGGAATAAAAATTAAGAAAAAAAAAAGACCCATGGAAACGGACAAACCTTGATAAAATAATTATTGGTGGGCATTAGCCCATCTTTTTAAACATCTGAGACCAAAGGACCAACGTAATCGTGGTTACAGAATAGAATGTAAGTCTTCAGCCTTGACAATTGAAACACAATCGAGTGAGAAATGGGAATTCGGAGGAGCCGGGAGAAGTGGAAGAACACGCGTTTCCTCATCTGTCGGAGTAAGAATCCCATTGCTCCATCCAAAACTGAAAACTGGAATTTTGAAAGCGAAAGGCTCTCCAACCTTTTCATCACCTTCTTCTCCCTTCATTTCAGGGGAACTATTTTAGGAACCGTTATCACCTGCGGTGAAGAAACGTGCTGAAGTTCAGCGGTTCCTGCAGTTTTAGTTCATTTCTTCTGTTAAATTCAAGGAAAATGGAATTGAATCTTGAATCTTTTTTTAAATACAGCTTTCACTTTTATAAAAGTACTTCATTTATATAAAATTAGTTCTCCCTTTTCTTCTCTATGGATATATTCACAGAGACACCTGTGAGAAGGAAAAGAAAGGTTGGGGAAGTGATGAGACAATGTGAGTGAGGGGGACTCCAGATCAGGGGTAAGCAAACTCAGCCTGTGGGCCAAACCGAGCCCTGAATGAAGTTTGATCGGAACAGTCACACTTGTTCACGTACACACCGTCTAGGGCTGCTCTTCCGCTACAACGGCAGAATCCAGTTGCAGAGGCAGACACCACTGGGTCTCCAAAGATGAAAATCTTTACTGTCTAGACATGTGCAGAAAGTTTGGTGACCCCTGCACATAGATGATGGGATTTAGAGGTGTGGAGTGTTTGGGGTTTGGCTTTTACTTTCTTTTTTGTTATTTGTTGTATTGCACAGAATTTTTAATGAACATCATAATTTTTAGTAAAGCAATGAGAACACTTTGTATTTGAAAAAAGACCACCCTCCGCTTGTGGAGTGAGGCTAAGTGACCTGGTTCAACTACAGTTTCGTGAGCTCTTTTCTAGACCAATGCCCTCCCCTCCCTCTGAGAGGCTGACATCTCTGTGGAGAAGACTCAACACAAGTTGGTTGGGGGCTTAGAAATCTGTGCCAGTTTGTCAGGTGCCCACTTGAAGAAGGCAGTTGCATCACTGCTTTTGGCAAACAATTGGAGAACACTGTCCAGATAATGAGAGGAGGGGTAGAGGAAGGCAGGAGAGGAGAAATTTTTTTTCTGTTTAGCATTTGCCAAAATCACCACCTTCAGCAAATATCACCTAACTCATTAAAAAATTCCTCATTTACTGTAACTAAAGTGGGAATGGCCCAAGAATCAGAAGAAAATGACAAGAGAGTTTCACATATTGGTGTATATGGGGTAATTATTCTGATTCAAATCTGATTCTGCTTGAAGTAAAAAAAGAGCCTGATTTATGGCCTATCAAATGTAGACTGTACATCTGCTTTAATAATTAAAATAAGAACGCATACTTCCCCTTCTGCGAAGCCAGTAAAGCCCTATTGATATGCCCTATGGGTAATACCTGTATTAGTACTCCTAAAATAAGTTCCCCTTCCTGACTTCTGAGTCTTGTTGACCAGCTAATTTGCAACTGAATACCTCTTTGAAACTTCGATGACTATGTATCCTGGGTGTGTTTAATGCATAGTCTTTGTTCTAAAAAGGTATAAGACTCTTCTGAACACCATGCTTCTCTGGAATGCGTTCTTCCTTTCTGGAAAAAGCCTTCCTGGGTTATAATCCTCACTCTGGCTCAAGTAAAACTCACCCATCTCTCTTAGGTATAGAATGGTATTTGGTTATTTTGCATCGAGAAAAAGAAAAGCTCATCAGTCTTGCTCATGTGTATAATTCCCTTTCTCAACTGCATGCTAATTTTCCCATGCCCGGATAAAGGCCTTTTCTCAAAGATTCAAATTATAAAATGTTTCAGTATCCACACCATCCAAAGAAGGATGGTCAGAGTCTGTGACATGCCGTCTGATCCATTTGTGAGACCTTGTCAAACGGAAAGCAGTGAGAAGAAAGAAGCTGCCCACACGTGTCCATTCCTCTAAGCCTTTGCCCTTCAGCCTCTGGGCCACCCTCTCCACAGACCTTTTCCACCAGGAAAACCTCCCTGATGATTTAAGCAGCCAAAGAAATCCATGTTCTGCATATCACTTCACCCAGCATCAATTATTAATAATTACAGAGCATTCCAAGGGCTCAGAGGCATAATTCTGCAGGATGAGCTATCAGCCATTAGAAACAAGGAGAAAGATGAAGACTCACGAATTAAAGGTTTCATGATTCAAGATGTTTTCTGTCTTAAAATAATTAATAATGTTGATTTTAATCCCTCATTGAATAAACGTACTTATTCCAAGAACAGTAAATCTCCCCAAGTTCAATAGCAACCAGAACGAAAAGGTCTCCAGCAGGAAACTTCGGCCTTCTTCCTGATTAGAAACAACTTTATTTTTTTAGGGAAAGGAAAAGTCCATATCAAGGACTCTTTTTACTAAAAATGTTAATTGATCAATTAACTATATCTAGAAACAGAAACTGCAAAAATCTTTCTTCACGCTTCTTCAGGATCCTTATATAATCAAAGGTTTAAAAATCAGTTTTTATTGGTAAAAATTGAATTAATTGGGCATGCAACGCAAGTTGAAGTTTTGTAAGAAAAGTGCTTATAAATCAAAAAGCTAGAAGATATTTCTTCTAACGATTTCACTATCTTTTGCTCATTTCTTTATTATCAGTGTTCCAGATGCTTGATGAAATTTAGAATATTCTCCCAAATACATAAATTGTCTGCGATGCATTGCCTTCACTACCCCATCCCAATCCCTCAAAATCCCTTATTGAAAAAAAAAACCTGGACCAAGGTGACAATTAGTCTTTTTAAATAAGAAAGAGTGGAAACTCAGATATGTTTCAAAATATCATCTGTCAACTGAACCACAAAATGCTCAGGTCCATTTAGGGAGGCCAGTGTACCTACAGAGGCACATTTGTGCACAAATGGGCAGGACAGGCATCAGCCAAAACATTAAGAGCAATTCAAAAACAAACAGCTTGTGATTCTAGATCAGAAGTCCAGTCCTGGGTGGGGTGAGAAAAATGGGAGAAGAAGGTCAAAATGTACAAATTCTCAGTTATAAGCTAAAGAAGTTCTGGGGATGTAATGTACAGCCAGGTCCTTCGGGCTAGTCTAAGAATTAAATTGACATGAGACAGAATGATAGGAGAAAATCAAACAAAGTTTAATAACACGTATACACGGGAGAAACCCAGGAAAACTGAGCAACTCACCAAAATGGCCAAAGCCACCACCTTAAATACCATCTTCCCCTAAAGACAAAGGAGCATATTGGGGGTAGTGGTTTGGGACTTCCAAGGGGAAGAAGGCAATTCACATGGAGATGGAAAAGCAAATGTTTGATAAACAAGAGTTTGCTGGACCATCTGTACACAGTGTGACTCCAGAGACAGAACTTGGATGCAAAGGGGCTTAGCAAGGACTCTCCCGGTCTACCAATAACCAGTTACCTATGGTGATGGCCTGTCCTGGAACAGGCCTTCTATCATAAATTTTTTTAAGCAGTTACTCTTTCTGAGTTTTTTGTCCTTAAAAATAATCAAGCCAAGGAGACATATTTTGGGGTGGCCAATTTTAATTACCCACAATTGTACATTTGAAAGTTTCTAAGAGAGCAAATCTTAACATTCTTCACCACACAGAAAACATTTTATACCTGTGTGAGGTGACGAATGTTAACTAGACTTACTGTGCTGATCATTTTGCAATATACATAAATATCAAATCATTATGTTATACCCCTGAATCTAAATATATGGTTATGTGTCAATTATCCCTCAATTTAAAAAAAAAGAAATCCAATCTTATTGCTAAAGCCCAGACATTCCATGTTCCACTAATCATTTACATCAAACTAAAACATTCCCAAAGAACAAAAGACCCAACTGAGAGAGGGTTTGGCATTTCAAATTATAAGGAAGTTTTAATGTTTAACTTTTTCTTTGCATATCTAGACATCTTTTATTAGATACTGTACATATTGAATGATATACAGGAGAGACTCTGAATTTTGTTGTATTCCTCTAAAAAGCGTGACATGTTCTCCTGACAAGCAGGTCATCTTGATCCTGCTGAGTCTTGGGGTTTGGCTTTGCTGAGGGAGGTCTATTTATTTTGGCTCTCAGTCCTACAGCAGGTCCCTTATTCCTAAAACAAAGTCCCTTCTCCTGAGTGATCTTTCCTGGGGTCTCAAATAAGTGCCCAGCTCCACGTGGGCTCTATCAGAACCCCAACATCTCCCTAACATGTGCAGCTTCTACAGTCACGCTTCACCTCTCAGGCCCCTGGAAGCTGCTGTCAGTCGACTTTCCAGAGTCTCACTCAGAGCACATGCAGCTAAAGATCGGGGAAAGAACATGAAGGAAAAGCCCAAACAGATGGCTGAGGCTGTTTCTCTTCAGCTGCCTCCTCTCAGGTACCTGTAACCCTGCAAGTTCCAGCAGCCTTAGCAACCCTGACCGTCTGTCTTCCTGGTCTTCCCCAGCCAGACCGCCACTTTCTGCTTGGGATCCACTTCCCCACAGGATGGAAAATGCCTCAGGCAAAAGGCCAGCATGAAAGTGGACACCACCATGTGTGTTTCCTTCTCTCAAGACCCGCAGCCCTGTGATGCCCACCGTCCAGCGCCTGAGAATAGTTGTTCTTATATTTGGCCCAGTTTTGTACCTGTTATGGTAGAAAAATACACTGTTATTCTGTCTTGGCAAGAACTGGAAGTCCTATGTATTTTAGTGCACCAATAATTTTCATCTTGTAAGAATAACAAAGACTTCTAAGCTAAAGTCCCCCACAACCAGTGGAAATAAGCCCTGGGAGAGACAGTTCAGGTTGCTCCACCAGTTCCTTCACTGTCGATTGTCAGTTCAGCTCCCTGCACGTCGGTCTTCAACTCTGTAAAACAAGCTGAGCTACATGATCACCAATGTCTCTTTTAGCTCTGGCCATTCTGACCCTTCTACTCCCATTATGTACATTGGATTAATGAGATATACTGCTTCGGGAATCAAATCAGCAGTTCTTGTAAACATAAAGTCCTTTTGGAAGCTCTTAGTACATAAGAAACTCATTGGGCCTCCACGCCCCCAGCCGTCCTCTTTGTGCTATAACTATGGTGCAGGGAGGTCCAGGTCAACACAGGGCAGGAGGCTGTGAGCACAGCGTGGTGGACCAGTCAGACATCAGAGCCCAATGCACCCAATTTCCAAACTCCTTGTCCCTTCATTTCTCTGAACCTGTTTCCTCATCTGTGAAACGGCTAAAATGATATTACCTTGCAGGGCTATTCTGGGGACCAAATGAGATAAGGTATATGTTTTGGGGTACACCACAGAAGAGCTCTTTTTCACTGATATTTGAAGACGCACAGTGGCCTCTGAGAAATGGCAACTCATAAATCAAGTTTTGAAATTTCTTCCCCACCACCCCACTCCACCATCCGCCTGCACTACCGCCACTACCCGCTCCCGTGCTGCGTGGATGGGAGCAATCAGTGGTCAGCAGCACCCCCAAAGTGGCACCTCACTGCCTATCCCCTCCCTGAGGAACTAATCCAATTTTTTTTCACTTTAGATGAAAAAAGAATTGGGAAAGCTTTGATCAATTCACATCATCTAAAGAAGGGAATGGAGTGCCTATTCTAGATTTTGAGGATTGCAAAAGAAAAACATCTCAGCCCTGGTCTCCTCAATCTCTCCACCTACCTCCCAGTATAGTCTCATAATTAAGGAGTGGCAGGATTTCAGATCCCAGGGGCATCCCCTGAGCCACTCATGAGGCATTGGCACCACGGAGTCACTCAGGGTTAAGAACAGCTCCAGAGAACCCACTGAGGAGCACTCTGGACTGAGTGGGCCCAGAGGAAGGAAAGTCGCCTCCCTTTGAAGAGCACCAAGCTGTACAGGGTGGTGGGGCAGGTACCACAGGGTCAAACTGATAGGGGATACTCGGTTCAGCAGCGCCCCCAAGTGACAAGAAACAGCCACTACAGAGGACCGATCAACACTAAGATTTTTCCCCACGTGAAAATGAAAGTTTGGACAAATTTCCCTTTAGACTGCAATGTTTCAAAAGGTTCTTCAGTGATCCAGAAAGGAAAATGGCCCCCAAGAGTGTGATAATGAGCCATTTGCCAATCTAGTGGACAGACATCTGAGCCTATTTCTTCTACATCAGCTCCCACCTGTTACACACATGAGGACCAGAAATAGGGCTTAACACATGATAAGTACTCAATAAATTATTATTATAAATAAATGTAAGCTGAATTAAATCAGACAAAGGCATATATATACAACAAGAGTGGGACTTAGGACAAAATGATGTCCAATAAAATGTAAGCTTCATAAGGGTGGAATTTCTGTTTGTTTTGTCCACAGCTTTATGCCCAGCATCTAGAACAACGCCTAGCCTGCGCAGCTTAGTGTATATTTGTTGAATTGAGTGTTAAATGAGTCTAAAGCCGAGACCCCATGGTTATGAGGGGAGAGGCCTCCAGGGGCCATCACCCTCTGTCAGTGGGAAAGCCTGGACTGGAGGAAGGACAGGCCTCACCAGGCACAGAGTCTGCTTTCTGCCCCAAGAAGGTCCTGCAGCATCTTCAGGAAATGAATGCAGACAAACCTCAGCAGCTTAAAGGGGTAGATTCCAGGGCCGTGTGCTTCACACGGAGTTATCACTTCCACAATCACACAGTTTGTCATCGGAAGGAACCAAGAAAATCCTTCCTAGACATTGGACCCTGGGCCCCATCTGGTTCTCCTCCGATCTTCTTAAACAGCAGACTCCTGGGCTCCAACCCAGACTCACAGACAGACTGAGCAGCGGCAGGCCCGGGAATCTGTGAGCTTAATTAACTTCCCAGTGATCCTGGGGCAGCCCTGCACTGGGGGCCCTGGAACCTCCAAAGTGGATTGGCACTCCCGTCTCACCAAAGAGGAACTTGACCTAGAAGGGTCCTGTAACCTGCCCAAGGTCATCATCCGGGCTGCCTGCCCTCAGTTTTCACAGCTTTGCCCTCTGCATGTCTTGTGTGGAAGGAGCTGAGCCCCTGAGGTCCCCTCAGAATGGATGGGCCCTGGGGGCTCCAGCTGGTAGATGGAAGGAAAAGGCCAAGCTCCCCATGAGAGCCGGTCACTTCCTTAGGTTCTGGGGGGCTCACCCAGTCCCTGGGCACCCTTGCCTGGTTGACACAACCTCGCTCTCTGCCTCCCCACCCTCACATCCCATTAGGCCCAAATCAGTCCAGCTTCTCCCTCTGATTCCATCTCTGTAATATTGACCCCTGCCCATGGCTAAGGGGCTCTTTGCCAGATGTTCTAACAGGAAAGAAGACAGAGAGGAGCCAGAGGAGATCTGTTACATTCACTGTTTTCCACTCAGGGTCCTATTTTGCATCTTCACTTGAGGCCCATAAATGGAACCTAGAGGGAGGGGCTCCGAAATCCACAGTGGGGAGTTCATAAAAATGGATAGGGGTTTCACTGGGCCAAAGTGCAACACTGCCACCACGTGGCCGCTCTCGGTCATCACAGGCTGCAGTCCCCATCCCAGCGCCTCCTCCGCCGCGGTGAGACACAGAAGACAGAAAAGAGCAGATATCCGCACCGGGCCCTACACTTCTTCTCCTTAAGTCGACTCTGTTTCAGTAAAGAGAAATACATTCACATGGCACAAAACTCATAAGGTCCAAAGGCTCAGCCATGGGACGTCAATGTCCCATCCTCCGCCCCAGAGGCATTTCTGGGCAGTTTCTTGTGTGGCCTGCGGGAGGTGCTGCGAGCACACACAGATATTCTTGCCTTCACTCGCGGGGCCTGCAGGCCTCTGTTCACTGATGGATCCGGGGGGTCGCAGACACCCTGTCGGTGCCTAGATGTGTCCACCTACTGTATCTCTCGCAGTTGACAATATCGGATCTCTCAGAGACACAGGGGGAGAAACCAGGAGAGAACAAATAAGAGACGGGATTTTAGCCAAATGGCCATTCCCGCCCACACAAAATTGACTCCGACACACTGGAATCAGTCTTGGAAACCCTCTAGTCCAAGCTTCTCGTTCCACAGGTGAGAAACCGCAGAGAGGAAACAGTCAAGTCTTGACTGAGCAGCTGCTTCCTGGGCTCATGTAGATTCAGCTGATGCTCACTCAGGAGTCTACACCTCACCCTTAGCCCCTGCCTGCCCTCTCTCCAGCATAGGCCCTGCTCCCTGTCCTCAGGGACCCTGTACCCACGTCCCCATGCTGACCTTCCTCCCACGGTTTACCAGAAATCTGGGCCGATTCTGCAGCACCTAAGTCCTGGGGCTAAGTGCTGCAACTCCAAGGCCCCTCCCTGGTCCTGGGTCCTGGACAGCCTGAGCACCCCCGCCCCGCGGTGAGCCACACAGAGGTGGCCTCGGCTGCCCTGAGAGCCCAGATGCTCCTGCAGGGGAGAAATTTAGGCTGGACAGACACAAAGAAGACCTTCTAATGGGCAAAACTCTTACAACCCTGATGTGGGTGGCCAAGGGAACTACCAGCATCTCTTCTGAAGACCTTTACCCTGGGATTCAGTTACTGAAGAAGGCGGTAGATGGTCGTGACTCTACAATGCCATAAAACACGAGGTAAAACATAGTAATAAAGCCTGAGGATGGCCTTGCATTTGAAACTCTTTCCCACATGCATTGACTGTATGCATTTTGCTATCAATATTTTATTAATTCCTATGAGGTGTGTATATCACACACTTATTTAGGTGAACTGTATGTGCCATACTTTATGCTGCTCTTAACATAATGCTGACTTGAAGATTATCAGGAAAACTATTTACATTCCATTACATGAAGAAAGGAACCAAATACTACCTGTTTAATTCGTAATTCATAGTTTCATATTTAACTAAGCACACGGCACGTTTTAACTGTCTTTCTTGTTACATAACGGATCATTTTGAATTTGACCAAGGAATTATCCGTTTGTTTTTAAGGCTGTGCAAAGGGAAGTAATACTAGTTGGCAGGATTTGATTGTAAGGAGACAATTTAATAATTGTGTTTTAGAAAAATGGAAAATGGAAAAGCTAGAACATGTACAGGAAGGAATGGAGGATCGTGGGATGTGTGAGCTGGTATCCAAGAGATGGAACCCCAGCACCACCCCTTTTTTTAATAAGATGGGGAAACTGAGGCACAGGGAGCAAAGTGGCTCACCCACGGCCCCTCACCCGTGTCTTCACCTTCCCACACACCCTCTCCTGGGGACCGGCTGGGAGCCTGGTTTCACAGCTCCCTGGCTGTGAAATTCCAGGGCATCATCTACTCTCTCGAAGCCTCAGTTTCCCCATCAGTAAAATGAGGACATGGGACCAGAGGACGTCCTGATGCAACAATGTCCCAAAAAGTCCTCTCATACTGGTAAAACTCAACCTTAAATACACATAAATCGGCACACACGTATTTGCAACATCATCTATAAAACAGAAAGCAACCACAGCCTTACAGCCTTCACCTTCAGCAGGGACCCTCCCATCCACCATGTCCTGTATGTCTCATCAGTCGGGTGCAGCTGTAATGCAGTGTTCTCCAGATCTGCGCCTGATCCCGCGCCGCCTTCCCGCCAGCGGGTCCGGGTTGGTGGCAGGGAGCAGTGTTCTCTGCAGCCAGCTGACTCATCCTTCCCAAGTCATTTGCCTCTGGAGATACTTGGAAATACATTCAGAGCCCCTGCAGTCAGGTAGAGAACAATCCATCATGTAAACTACAGCCGCCTCCATCAGAGGGGAGAGAGGCAGGCAGAGCCCACGCTGCCTTCCCAGGGCTGCCCCACACATGAAGGTGCAGGCGCGCCACTGGGCAGCTCCTGGCTCCCACTAGGTCAGTGTCATCCAGAGAGATGTGGGAGAAGTTTCACCTCTGCCTAAGCAGGCCTGGCTGTGATACGGGAACCTGATAAGCTCCCAGGGAGCGGACTGGGGTGTTTTACCAGATTCCTGGCCTCGTACTTGTGAGCAAACACCCCCAGAGCAACTCTGGGTAGGCTCTTCCTCCTGCCCCTGGGCATTGGAAGTGGCCTTCCTCCCAGATTCTACCCCTACCACCCTCTTCCTAGCTTCCACCCCTCTACCTTCCTCTCAGCTTCCTCCCCACCACCTACCTGCCAGGTTGGACCAGTGGCTCATCTCCTAGTATTTTTGCTTGAATTGCCATGAAGAGCTGAGAGCCTTAAAGCCGGCTCCTACTAACCAGTGCCTGAATGGCCTGGGTTTACGCATCACTGGCAAAGATGAAACACAAGATGCTTCAGGAGGAGCCCTCTATCTGTCACCAGATTGGGGTTATCCAAGGCCTCCGGTTTCCCTGGGGGAACAGGTACTTAAAGGTGCTGTGTCCTCCCCAAGGGCCAGAGTGACACCTGATGCACCTGGGACCCCGCCCAAAACAGGGAGCAGGTCCCGGCTGCCCCCAGACTTTTGTTATGAATGGGCAGACCGTCGGGAGGTGGAAAATAGGGAGAAAAGTGTACCACTGAGCATGACCGTGCAGAGTGTGAGGGATGTCAAGCAGCCCCCACTTGGCTACAAGCCCTGTGCCCTAGCCAGGAGGGGCCACCTTTCAGGGGAGGCGGCAACTTTCCTCTGCACAAAGGGACGTCTGCTCCAGAGCTGTACATCCCATTGCTACAGTTCCCCTTTTTAAATGTGTCCATGCAGAGGGGACACTTTCTCCCAAAATTCACATACAGAGGTCAGCAGGGGCCTTGCTCTCTGAAGGCCTCCTTCCCCAAACCCTGGAGATGCCTGGCTCTGTCCTCCCTGCAGGTCTTGCAGAGAGCACTTCCCATCCTGAGCACCTGCTGTCCTTGCAGACTCTGCAGGGTGAGGCCACTTCCTGCCCTTTGCAGACCCAGGACAAGGACCTAGAGGGACACTGCCCTGACTCGACAGCCCTGACCTGGAGAAACCTTCACAGGGCACATGGCCTCCTGCTGATAGACATGTCATCACCAGGTTAGCCCAGCAGGGGTTAATGCCCCCACTCCCAGGTTAGATACCCGGAACTGAGCCCAGGAGAGCATCAGTCAGCCACCCCCAGTCCACGCACATGGTCATGGTGGGACTTGAACTCAAGTATTCTACGTCCACACCTTCTGCCCACTGCTCCACAAATGGAATATCCTGGTGTGGTGAGATGTCACGAGAAGGGCTGTCCAATCCACCTTTCAGATGAGGTGAGGCTTGTAATGAGGAGGTAGGCGGAGTGTTCTGGACTCACTCCCCAATTCCAACCCATCCCCATGTTCTGTTGAGGGTGATTTCAAGTCCATCTGCCATTCTTTCTCTACCTCCACCACCACCATCAAAGCTACCAACATCTCTTACTTGGAAAAGAGTAGCAGCCTCTTCAGAAGTAAAAATATATAAAAATAATTACAGGTGTTCTGTTTACCTCACAGAGTCACTGAAGGTGAAATGAAATTGTACGTTTGAAAATACTGTAGGGGAGGGGGAAATTCCTACTTCTAACCCTCTTGTGATCTAATGGCTGAACTAATAATAAAATTGACCCAAGACCAGAAAAACCAATTTAACATACACATATTGGAGATCATAGAGATATGATGCTCAGAGAGTGAACGAAGCAGGCAGTATACATATCTTTACACAAAGAAACAATTTTATGAGGAATGACAGGACAAGGAAGCTTAGGTTTGAAGGACATAATTAGTGAGGAATTTAAACCAAGATTTGGCTTGAAGTAGCAACTTCTCAAGGTTTGTTTATATAGGCTTCTCAGCCAGGAATTCCCTAGCTCTGGTGACAAGGATGCAGGGAGAGCACCTTCAGGTGGGAGATTTATTTCCTGCCTTCAGGGGGAACAGAGACAGGAGGGTCAGAATGCCCTTCTTGCTTCTCAAGTAACTTTTATTCAGAATAATCAATATGCCCTTGTGGATATTTGGGGGCAGCCTGCCCTGGGCCCCAACAATGCCTATCCCAATGCCTGGCACATTCTAGGTGCTCAAAAAATGTTCTTTCAACATAAAAGGGAAATAATAACAAGGATCGGTTGAGTTGCAATATTAATAAATGCAATACAAGTTTTAAGAAGGAAAACTGTAGCAGTCTCCCAACACATCTATCCTCATGCACTCTGGCCTCCTTCTCATTCATTCCCCACACAGCAGCCAGACCAGGGTTTCCAAAGCACAAATCTGATCATGTCCAACCTTGATCCTCAAAGAGAAGTGGACTCGCTGCAACAGAGACACCCCCACACTTGCATGAACAGGCTGCGGGTCCAGTGGCCTTGTCCCTTTAGGAATGGTACTCGAGGCTTCTTTCCTAAATGGTCCCATATCCAGTCACTGGTTAGAGGATTCTAGCTGCATGATGCATATAAAATGAGCTCAATCCATCCTCCACACTGTTACTGCATACCTCCGCCTCTGAACCCAGGCTCAGAGAGCTGGGCTTTATTGACCTCACAGATAGAGCTGTGTGAGCTGATTTGTGCTTGCTTGCTAATCAATGTGTGTTTAATCTGTGTCTGTGTGGGGCACACTTTGATCCAAGTCCATCTCATGTTCTCCACCTCTACCTACTGGTGGCTAGCATGACCCACAAAAAAGAACCTAATCCCTCTGCAAGACCACACGAAAGGTCATGTTTTCAACACGAGAAAGAAGATGTAGGCAGGGCTGGGAGGATGTAGAGGGCTCCCAAGAAAACCCTGCTGCTCACAAACCTCCAATTCCTGGAGAGAAGTTCTACCAGGAAAAAAGTATCCAACATTTCAAGTTTCCAGGACTCTAGAAAACATCAAGTGTCTTACCCACACATTTTTAACTCTTATAAATTATTTTGGCAGCATAGCATGTGAAGATCATGCTGTCCCCTGCTCTGCCTGGCTCTCTCATTCATTCGTGCAACATACAAAGTCCCTAAGATGTGCCAAGCTTGTGTCTAGGAACTGAGGATTCAGCAGTGAACAGCACAGATGGAGTTTCTGCCCTCGGGCAGCTTACATTCCAGTGAATTCTGCAGGGTTGGTCATTACACTCCTAAGGTAATTGCAATCCCGTCCTGTCCAGTTCTGACTACAGCACAGGTTGGTTAATGCTGACAGTGGACAATGTTGGCGCTCCACCCAGACCCCCTCAGACCCTTTTCACTGTTGCTCTGCTCTCCGTCCTCCCTGGGGAGACCATCAGGCAGTGACTGTGGGGTTGGGCATGAAAGCCCAGCTCCCTAGCTTCAGGTCTGGACTCCAAGATGTAACTTCCACTGCACAGGTCCCCCTGGATCGGGCTGAAGCCACCACCATTGACTGGACGTGAGGGGGTCTCACTGCCTCACTTGGCTTCCTCCCTCCCCTCTCCTGCTGTCTTGGCTCCTTACTGGTCTTCCTGGGGGACTTCCCTAATCAGTCACTGGCACACAAATCCTCATCTAGGTCTGTTGCTAAGAGCCCAGGGAAGACACTGATCATAAATCCATGCTTGCACACGCTCACCCATCACACCCCAGCAGGACTGAGGGCCTGATGTGTAAGCACCGCTGGGTTTGGGTGACACGAACACAAGTATGACCTGGTCCCAGGCAGGAAGACTGGCGTTGCAGGTTAGCATGATGCACACCATTTCACAGAAGTGGTGACTGGGGGGGCAAGGGCAGGGAGCGTATGGGGTGAGGGATTAACTCTGCCTGGGGCATCAGGGGAGGCTCCTTACTTATAAGAAACCCAGCAGAATGGTATGTACAGAACTCCTCCCTCCTCCGACCCTCAGCCCCCTGTGCCTCTGACTCTCTCCCAATGAAATGCTTTCACCTGCTCATCTGGGGCCCTTCTTGCCCACCAGTCTCACTGCCCTTTCTCCTCTGTCTGTCCTTGATAAAACTCAGCCTGGAGGGCCAAATCTCTGCCTCTACACTAGACTCAGAGCAGCCGGACACATTTCCAGGAAGGACATATTCCTCCGTAAGCAGGAAGACGCATTTGTGCTGGACCTTGAAGGACGGGTGGAATCTCTATGTAGACTCACTGGGAAAGGAAGGCCCAGTGAGAAGTCAGAGCAGGAAAGGAAAGGGGAGCAGAGGAGATGGCTTCAGCTCAGCTGCACACAAGGGGCAGGCAGGGGAGAAGGGGGAAGACTGAGAGCAGAAGGTGGGCCAGGCTGTGCAGGGCGGGGAGTGGCGGTGAGTGCCAGGCTCAGAAAGGTGGCTCTAGTCACCAGGTACGACTCGGCTGGTGTCAAGGAGACAGAAAGAATGACGGGAGGGTGCTGAGAGACATTTTAAAAGAAAGGCCATTAGGTTTGGAGGTTGATTCCATCTGAAAGGGTGAGAGGCTCAGAGCCCTCAAAGAAAACTGGGAGGATGTGAGCACACAGAATTGTACTGTCCCTTTAGAGGGCCTGCAGGGAGCAGCAGTGAGCACTCCCCTACTGGCTGTGTGACCGTGGGCTTGTTGCTTCCCTACTCTGAGCCTCTGTTTCCTCCTCAGTAAAATGGAAATGATAATAATCCCTACTCTGATGGGTAAATTTTATGTGTCAACATGACTGGGCCACAGGGTGCTAGAATATTTGATCAAACATTATTCTGGGTGCTTCTGCTGGGTTTTTTTTTTTTTTTTGGATGATGTTAACATTTTAATTTTAGGAGGACTAAAGCAGACTGTCCTTCCTACAGTGTTTAGGCCTCATCCAATCAGTGGAAGACCTGAATAGAAAAAGGCGGATCCTCTATGAATAAAAAAAAAAAAAATCTCCAGGAGACTGCCTCTGAACTCCATCTGCACACTCAGCTCTCCTGGGTCTCAAGCCTACTGGTCTACACTGTAGATCTGGATTGTCAGCCTCCTAAGTCACATGAGCCAATTCTTTATGGAAAATGGAAAATTACCATGCCATTTGTGCTGCATCTGCCACCGCTTGGGGGTCAAGGTGAGCTGCCCCCACCTCTAAGCTTCCTCACATGTCTATTGTCAAAAACCTGGGCACCTTGTAGAACACTGAGTGTCAGCAGAACAAGATATTGGAGGATAAAATGGGGGTCATGGCTGACTGCAGTGTAATTCAGTCTGCCCCTTCCTTCTCCCAACCTGCCTCAGAGACTGAAGACTCCCTGCCCCTGAACATTCACTCTTCATAGTTCCCTGCTCCTTTCCACTGACTTGGTTGATCTTTCTGGTAGACCCCTGATCCTGTCTCTCCCTCCACTTTATCAATCCCCAAATACTGATTAGGAAACAAGACACACAGTCCTGAATTCTCCTCTTCCTGCTGCTCCTGCTGATTCTCTTCATCCTTTTAGACCTAGTCCCATTTGGGGAATTCCAGTGAATGTGAATGGAGGCTCTTTTCATTCGTTTGGAGCTACAGCATCTCCTATTTCTGGCCTCCCCTCATCTCCTGGCACATCAACCTTCTTCCTCAAGCTGCCCGCCTGCCAAAAAGAATCCCAGACATCCTTGTGTGTAGATTCTCCCTCTTCTTTTCTCTTACTAACTCCTCTTCCAGTCCCTTTCACCCAGAACCCTGTTTTCACTGGCCAGCCCATCCCTTCTGTGGAGTCCCTTCCACCATCACAACCACAGCATCTGCAGGTCTGACCTCCCAGCCTACTTTAGATCCTGGTGTCATTGACATAGACACGACTCCTCCTTCCCAGGCTGTCATTTTCAGGTCTCCCAGGCTCCAGTGTGAGATCTCTGCCATTCTCCCAAGTTCATTGCAGTGTGGAGCAGAGGCCCCCTGCAAAGTTACCAGTCTCCCCCAGCCCACCTTTCTTGATGGTGCCTTTCCTCGCCCCAATTTTTAAATATCCCTTTGGCCCCCAAATCACCTAGGGCCCACATGTGAGATCCCTGATGGGCAGCAGCAGAAAGCCTCCCTCCCCAGTGCTCCTGTTCTAACTGGCCTACCCCTCGTGGCTCCTGCAGTCACCTATGCTCCAGCAGGCAGCACTTCTGCAAACATCAAACTTGCCTTTGATACCAATGCTATGGATCCCACACCTCCTTCCCAGGCTGTCATCTTCCAGTCTCCCCCATCTCCACGAAGAACCACTTACCATTTTACATGGCACTTCCTGGTTCTGAGAACACAACACCCTGTGGCAGAACTGCCTCAGCCCATGTCTCCACCGATTTACCTGCACAGTCAGTCAGTAGCTGGACCACAATTTCCAACCTTCTCTTTAACCAAGGAATCACCTCTCAGCCCACATTTGGGTCCCGTGATGGGCAGTGGCCTGATGACAATTTCCTGGTGGGAAAACTGGCAGCTCCAGCACAAGCTGTAGACCAACCTCTCCTGCAGCCTGGCCACCCAGAGACTGCATAACACAACCAGGTTTTGCAGGGTTGACAGTGCCAGGTCTGCATTCGTCACCACTGTCAACACCCGACTGACTTTTGGTGACATCCCAGGTGCTCTCCCCATTTGCATATCTACTGGCTTTAGAACTGCCATCAGATGCCCAGCACAAGGGACAGAGGCTCACTGTTTGCCAACAACTCCAGGCCCACTTGTGTTTCTGGGACCTGCAGCCCCTATGGAGGGTGGGAGCTTTGGGGTCAGTGTGTCAACCTCACGCCATGGTCACAGGCATCCAGTGCACTCAACTTTGGGCAGGACTGAGGGGGCACCCTATGCCACTTCTGGTCCTCATTCTGGTCAGATAAGTTTGGATCCATCTGGTCACAGCATGGCTGCTGCAGTAGGAGGGGCAAGCACCATCCCTGTGTTTGGGCACACTTATGGCTTCATCTTAAATCTGAGCACCTGGGACCTACCTGTCAGAATCCAGGTGGTACAATGAAAGGGGACAATATCATCCCCATGATTGGAGGGCCTGGTATTCCTGCTTTCCATCAGTGCACCTGAGGCTCACCTGGCCAAAAGACAGGTGGTACAGTCAGAGGGAATAACATCTCACCTGTGATGGAAGGCCCTTGTGTCACCACCTGCCATCAGAACACTTGGAGCCCATCTATCCAGAACGCAGGTGGTGTGATGAGGGACAGCACCATACCTGCTGTGACTGGATACAGCTTATGGTCTCCCATTCATATGAGCCCCTGAGGTCCCTGGGCAAAGCACAAGTGGGATAATGGGGGACAGCACCATACATTTTTAGAGAGAAACCTATACTCCCAGTCAACACTTGCCCCCCACCCAATCAGGGTACCCCTCTGACTTTGGAGGAGCCAGCACTGTGTTTGGAGAAGACCAGGGTCAAGGAATGAAACTGTTCTACCTTTGTTTTAAAATACTCTTCAGTACCAGATGGGGAGAGTGAGGTACGCTTTGCATGACTAATATTTTAGTACTCTGATCAATGGCTTTGGAACAACACTTAAGTCCACATTTTATAATTACATAGATGACCACATATATTAGCAAAATAGCCCAAATTTAGTATCCCCTCCATAATTGACCTTAAACCTTGGGGAATCCAGGAGAAGAGATCTGTAAACCATCAAGGTTAGTGCCTAGAACCTCAGGTGAAATCTGATGTAGCCATGTAGCCTGCTGTCTAATAGTCCAACAAGTAAGGTAAGAACCTGAGAGTCATTCTTTACTTATCTTGGGAGACCATCTTCTGAACAGCAACTTGCGGTCTGTCAGGGGTTCATCTGTCCATTCAGAGGAGTCACTGTCTACAGTATGAAGCCAGCCAATGTTGGGTGATCCTGGTTGTGATGTTCTTCTACAGCATGGCTTCCATTCATTGTGGCATTTCTCTTCAGGCCTTGTCAGTGGGGAGGATGTTGATATTCTGGGTGCTTCTGCTTCAAGGATTTTAATAGGATC
The DNA here is from genome assembly GCA_031878705.1 of Tapirus indicus. Taxonomy (NCBI): domain Eukaryota; kingdom Metazoa; phylum Chordata; class Mammalia; order Perissodactyla; family Tapiridae; genus Tapirus; species Tapirus indicus. The sequence continues at coordinate 43,797,723 of CM062927.1, forward strand.
CAATCTCCATGACAAAGATGCTGCAGAGGAATATCTGACAGTGTCTTGTCCCTTAATTTGAGTTTCCTCTGGGTCTTTGGATCATCTCTAGAACACAGGAAGGGTCTCCCAAAGTTAGGCCTATATTGTGTATGCAAGTAACCAGGTATTTAATAGGAAGCATTTTAGGGAAACAAAAAGAAAAACAAAGTTAAAGTTTGGAGAAAATTCTTGAGCCCAGGAGACAGCCAGTAAAGAAGATTTCTTGATGTCAGAGTTGAAACATTTTTGGCAGTTTGAAATGTCTCTGATGATATCGTTCAGTGTTCAGGTAAACATTTTGAGTGGCTTATACAGTGACAGGCTTGAAGATTGTCTAAACATGGGCTATTGTGGTGATCTCTATTAAGTTTATATCAAGTTGTCTAGCTTCAGTTTGCAGGGCTTCAGGATCAAAGATGGTTTCCTTCTCAATGATTCCACATCAAAAGGATGGAAAAAAATGAAAACATTAGTTTGGAGATCTATACCAGATATTTGAGGAAACTAGAATAATTCAGGAACCAGTCCATTCTACAGATAGAAAACAAAAACCTTATAGACAATTAACAGAACTAGAATTTAATATCCACAAATGTGCACCATAGTTACTATTGAAACATAATTTTTCTTTCTAAAGTCTCCCTCATTTTTATAAAAGATAGCCAAATTATACTCATTATTTGCAAAATAAGTCTAGTTTTAATAAACATGCCCCAATTATTTACAAGAGTACAACAAGAATAGCAATTGATCATATAGATTATTTTAAGTCTGCTTTGCTGGAAATATTTATAAGGAATCTCACATTGAATTCTAAAGACCTCCTGAGGCCAGGAAAGCCAGGCCAAAGACTTGTCATCAGACTCTGCCTCTGATATCTACAGATTTGGGTGAATTCCTCTCTCCTCGAGGTCCCCAAAATATCCTGAAGTTTTTGCACCATCCAGAGAAGTGACCTTCTTTACTCACCTGGTAAGGTTGTTTGGAACCCTGTAAGCAAGATACCAGGCCAATATTTCCAAGTGGCATAATTTGTTCCATAAAGTTAGTCTTTGTTCCTTAAAGTTGTTTGGTCATATCTGAGTCTATGCATTTTTCTCTCAAAAATAATATTCCAGTCAAAGCCTTGGTAATATAACCAATGTTTCCAATTGTGTCCTGCTATAAAGAGAACATATTCTTATTGAACTTATGCAAATAACTATTTAGCCATGAAAATAAGAATTCTCACTTATCAAGAGTTTCCAAATTCAGGAGGAATCAGGTAAGGATAAAAAGATAAATGTTTTAATTCTGCTGACAAATTGCTATAAGTCATAGTTCCTTAAGAGAAAAGACAAAAATATTTCCTTAAATCTGAACACACAAAACTTTGAAAAAATCAGCAGTATTTCAAATGAAAAGTCATAAAAATTATAATCATTCTCATTCATTTAGTCCCCTGTAATCAATTTTTGATCTTGATCTTCTGTTAACAGTTTTATGTGGCCATCAGTTTCTCTGTGAGAGTTCTGTAATTTCTTACCCAGCTTAGTTTCATAATCTGAAAGTTTATCAGAAACCTATATTCTACAGCAAGTGTCAGAGTCGTTTCCACAAATCTCTCTGAAAATGAAACACATCTGCAAAAGCATCAGAGTAAAACAACAACTCTGTAAATGACACAACACCCAAAAATGGCAATTGACAAAGACACATGGCTATTTCTGTGACATACAACACTTTGAGATAACTAGAATTATGACCAACAACCACGACAAATCAGAATTTTAGGAATGTTATATAATTATGAAAACATTTATGTTAATAACATTTACCCACACAATATTACCTGAGAAGGTTTATCATCACTCATTTGACAATGTTTCCAATGTAATTTAACCTACCAAATAAGCCTAATTAGTTTAATATTTTCCTCTTTATAGAAAGAGAGAAAAAATTATTTGAGAAGTCCCAAGGTCCTTTGGAAATTCTCAAAGTTCCCTTTTAAGCCAAAAGAAAAATTTTATGTAGGATTTGAATTTGGGGGAAAGTTTGCCAAAAACATCAAAAGGTTTTAAAACACTTGGTCAAATAGGAAACAATGCTTAGTTATTAACTCAATCAAGGTGACAACAGAAGATGTCAAAGGCAAAGAGAGAGAGTTAAACAGTTTTAAAAAACCCTAATAGAGATCTCAGCCTTTTTGAACATAGGAAATTATTTTAACAAAACATACATTTTCTGTCTTTTAGGTAGATTTACTCAAAGGTAAAGAAAAACCTTTTATAATCTCCTTACCAAGAGCAGGACAAAATTTCAAGAAAATTATCCTTTTAAGAGAGAGAAAGCCAAATTCTAATTTTGTACCAGCTTATTTTTGATATTGAAACTTATTTACTTAAATAAATTCATTTCAATCTTAGCCAATTTGACTATGCACAAGACTCTTTCCTCAGGTGTTTAGTTCCACAAACCTTCTGTCATTTGCTTTTTACATTCAGAATTGCCCCATGCCTTCTTTCTTTCTTTTTCCTAGTAGTTTAGGACAAATTTATCTTTCTTAACAAAACAAACAAAAATGGCTCCACTTCTTTATAACTTTTTTTTTTTACTGAAAACACACATCTTACTTTCCTTGTATAAAGACTTTTTAGAAACATGTGCTTTCTCATAGAAAATTCCCTGGATGGCACAAAATATGTTTCTTAACAAACCTAAGCATATTCCAGTTTCTCTGAGATAAGAACTCAAAGACAGACAAATCTATGCTTAGTAATCAATTCTAACATTTTATCTTATGTGGAAATGACCTAGATACTCAACAATTTTTTATCATTTAACTTAATTTAGCAAAACTCTGAGGTTTCAAGTCAACAAGAGGCTCCAAAGGTGTTCTAAATACCCATATCATAACATATACTTGTGGTTGAAAAGTTCACCCCAAACCTTTTATCCCTTCTATTTCCCTTTAATTTACTTGTTCCCAATCCCTATATTTAAATTGCCTACAAAAACCTGATGAGATGTCAGAAAAAATGAGTTATTATTCTAAGTTAATATTTTTTACTGACAAATTGTGTAACAGAGATAACATGTCTGCATCATATCCAATGCTGACAACTCTGAGGACATGTCTATGTCAAACCAACAAACTTACAAAAAGCTTTCATTTACCAAAGATTATTTTATATCATGTTAATTTGAAAGACATCTGGCTAGTTTTTATTACACTTAGAAATAATTTATATAAGCACTTAATTCAAGCCAATTAAATGGAGCTCCTTTAGAAATTATACCATCCAGAGGCAGACAAATATATAGAGAGAGACTTACATACATAGACATACAGATACACACAAACAGAGATCTTTAAAATTTTAGCCATGTCTCAGATACAAAACTCAAAAGAACAGTTGAATCCAAATTGTTTTTCTGGCAGATCGACCTGCTCAGATGGCCAAGGATTTTTACTAAAGATTATTTTCTTTTTGCTATCAGAATCCTTTTTAGAACTATTTTGAAGTCTTTTAGAAGCCTCTGCATAATCAAAGACTGCATTCCTCTGTCTCTGAGAGGTTTTGAATCCTCTCTTTTAAGGGTGACACTTAAGGTGGACTTTTCTGAAACAGAAGTTCCCCAGAATGGTCATTATAATTCCAAATTACCTCAAAAGTTCACTTATTTCCACTTGCTTAGTTTTAAATCGGGAATTTCAGGGGAGCTGTAGTAGGGAAGCTCCACAAGAGAGAAGAGAGGAGCAACAGATTTGGTTTCATTTTGCTAGTATGGTTGCTGGTGCAGCTGTCATTCTCCAATCTGGCATGTTTCTTATTTAATTATTTTCCTTTAAAAAGGCTATAAGGTATTCCTGATTTTGTTTAGAAGCCTTGACAAATTAAAATAGGGTTACCATTGGTTATTTAATTTATAACCAGTTTTTTCCAATTCCATATACAAATACACTAATTTAGATAAACAAATTGCATTTTGGCCATTTTAAAGTGAGATCTTTTTTAGCGTGTTTAATTAACATTGCCTGAAGGGTGGATTTATATGCTTTTACAATAGCAGGCAGGGGAAATGTTCCCCAGTGGGACACAATGTTTATTCCCACAATACAATCTATAATACAATCAGGCAACAGAGATGCAATCATTTTACATAAAGCCCATTTAAATATAGCTATTCTCTTACAAAATTTTATCTTAATTTTATCAATTCTTACACCTCTAATCATAGCCTCCATTAGGATTCCATCAACAAATCTCAGTCTTATAATACTGTGTAGAGGAAGTATTCTCAGCCAGACATAACATCCAATTCCAAAAAGCATTGACATAACTTCTTTATATAATACTACATACTTTTAATTACATCTTTTATATAGTATAAATACTATATAATTTTAATTGTTATAATTTTATCAACCCTAGCAACCTAACTGTTGCCCCCAAGAAATTATGATTTCTATCTTCTGGCTTTCTAAATTTTTCCAAACTAGGATGGATAGAGTAGGCTTGTTTGAGGTCCTTTAATGTTGGGGGGTTAGTAGGGAGTCCCTTTAGCCTGCCCAAACTTAGGCAGTGTTTTATTAACACCTTTGTTTTAACCCCATTAATGTCCATTTTATTCATCCCATTTTTTTAAATAACCATCTAAAGATTCCCATCTTGCTGGGATGAGACTTGTGATTTTTCCTTTTCTGATTTTTCTTTGTTTTTCCCCTGTTTAATATTTGTCTTATTTATCCAACTGTCTTATTTCCCTGATTTTCTAAAAACCCCCTTAAAAATTTCCACCTTTTTGAGAAGAGTCCTTTTATTTTCCCTCAGCTTCTTTTTATTCTTTTGTTAACTTAATTCTTTCATTAGCATCTGTAAGACCATGAGATGCACCTGAGACCCCAAATTTGACTACATTTCATCTTTTTCTTTTTCACAGGTTTATAACTGAAAAACATACCAATTTTTCAATATATAACTCAGAGAGCTGCCACTGGGAATCAAATCTGAGTTTTCCATTATGGTACTGCCCCTGCACACACACACTATCCACACTTACATATATAAATACACACAAGTATCAAAACAAATGGAGCCAAGAGTACCTATGTGACCTGAAGTCCCCAGTCCTTTCAACAATTCAAGGCTCCCCCAACCAAACATCAGTAACCTGGAACAAAACCCTGAAACAGAGGCAAACAAATGAATGGAAAAATAAGACTTCCATCAGTTATAATGAGGAAACTCACCAAAAGAACCAAAACAAATGGAGCCTGGAGTTCCTCTCTGAGTGAAGGTCCCTTGTCCTTTCAACAAAATTGGGGCTCCCCTGAACAAACTCCAGTAACCTGGAACAAAACCCCTGAAACAGAGGCAAATGAATAAAAGGAAAAATAAGACTCGGTCAATTTCAACAAGGAAACTCACCAAAAGGATGTCTGTCCCAAACCAAAAGCAAAAACAAATCCACAGCTTGTTTCCTTGCCACAAGAAAAATGCTCCTACGGCCAGCAGTCCCAGTTCTGACAGAAAGTACCAGGGACAGTCCCTAGGGCAAATCACCTAGGCAGTTGCTGGACTGCTTCCTGGGAGACCACAATCAGCCCAGAGCTGTGGAGCCACAGGCAAATGAGCCTCCTGGCTGGTTCACCCAATTGATACTGTACACAAACACAGGTTCATTTACCTGAGAAGCAGCCAAAACCAATCACTGAAATGTCAGGCTTGTAGCAAGGAAAGAGGTTTATTAGCAAAAGGCAGACAGACAAGGAGATGGGAGTTAAAACTCAAATCCACCACCTCAAAGGGAAAAGGGTAGGGGTTTTATTCAGGGTTTTAGGTAGGGGGGAGCAAGTGCTGGGGCTTTGGGGAGGGGGAGAGGGATCATGTGGCCTTGCTGGTTGGCACCTTCCCACCAGCCTCATTTGGCCTTATAAGATTGAATCTCTTTTTTCCTTGACTGTCTGCACCTTCCTGGTTAGTTTTCATCCTGACCCTGCATTTGGCCTTGTGAGGCTGAATCTCCTTTCTTCTTGACCATCCGGACCTTGACTTTCTGGGAAAAACAATTCAGACAGAAAGATCTGGTTAGTTTTAGCTGAGTATGCACAGCTGCAGTTAGCAGAGTTTATCTCAACTTTTTCTCTCTTTTAACTCTTTCCTTCACAGTTTTAGTTCTTGAAAAAGAAACTGCTCAGTTTACTACCCAGCTGAAGAACCAAATTTAGATGCTATCAACTGAAATAGTGGTCTACATTTCATACTGAAATGTAAGAATTGTAAATAGATTGTGTTTCAAAAAGAAATATATGAATTCTATCAGTGCATGCTTGGCACAGACTTTGGATCTGAATGATCACCACATATCATCAACAATTGATAGTGAATTAATAAGATCAAAGTCAAAATTTGAGAATGTATTTGGAGTTTCACTTTTCAAGTCACCTATGTCTACCTTGCATTGTTCTTAAACATAGTCAAAAAACTCCATAAAGGTATCAACTTAAAAAGTAAATTGGGGGGCCAGACCCATGGCATAGTGGTTAAGTTTGGTGTGCTCCACTTCAGTGGCCCAGTTTCATGGGTTTGGATCCTGGGCGTGGACCTACACCACTTATCAGCCATGCTGTGGCAGCAACTCACATACAAAATAGAGGAAGACTGGCACAGATGTTAGCTCAGGGCTTATCTTCCTCAAGCAAAAAAAGAGGAAGATTGGCAACAGATGTTAGCTCGGGTGAATCTTCCTCACCAAAAAGGAAAACTGGCCAGTTGTTTTACCCTCAAAATGAGTTTATTCAGGAAAAACCTAAAGAATTGCAATTCAGGATATGAAGGTTATGGCAGACCATAGGCAAATCTAGAGAAACAAAGGAAGGGGCTTGCTTTTATAGAGGAAAGGGGGGAGTTGGGAGGGGCTTAATAAAAAAAATCCATTGGAGGAAACTGTGAGTCCAAAGTGTAGAGACTTCCCATTGGTTGGGTTGCTAGTCTCTCATTCACTGGGCTGTTGCTGAGCAGGGAGAAAAATCATCCTTCCTCCTTCTGGCTAGTAAAGTATAAAACACATTCCTGTCAGAGATGCAAGCATAGGTCTCTTTCTGTTTGGAGTAATTGATGCTGTATGAGTGGGCATGAGAGCTCCTCCTCCAGGCTTTCCCAACTGCAATTTAGTTGAGATTTCCTTTATTAATTTCACATTGGTGAAGAAAGATAAGAAGGATGAAGTCTGTTTTGCTTGCTTCTGTGGCCCTAGTGACCAACACACTACATGGTACAAAGGCAAATATCTGCTGAGTGATTACAGGAATGAGAATCATTGTGTATGTGTGCCTTCTGGACTAAGAGTAGAAGGCAGAACTAGGTCCTGTGGCCACACTTATCTGTAAGGAAGGCTTGAAGGCAATTATCTGGTAGAGGGTAATGAGATTACTGTGAGGGGTTTAGAAGAATCAGACTCATCTTCTGGCACTTTGCCACCCAGAATAAAAGCTTCCATTATCAAGGAAGAGGAGAGTAGGGAAGGGTAGCTGTTAGATAGTCTGATAAGAATGCCTCTCACTCTAACAAAAGTGTTCATTGATAAGAATGGATCCCAGCCTGCAAAGGAAATGATATAAATCTTATTAAAGTGTTAAATGAAACAAATCTGTATTTGTAAAACAGAGAATTACAACTAATACAAGAGAAAACAAGGTTGAGGTCAAGAGGATTACCATCCCTCTAAGTGATTGTTATCAGTGAAGACTCTTTGGTGGCTAGGAGTGTGACACTAGACCTGATACAAATTCTGCTGTATCCTTTAGACTGTTTTTAGTTATAAATAATGGAAAAGTTAACCCAAACTGGATTAAATACAAAAGAAATGTATTGGCTCACTTAATCAAAAAGCCTAGGGCCAAGGGTAGGTTCAGGTACCACTGGAAACGGGGCTCATGTCATGGCATCAGGTACTGGTTTATCTCTGTCTCTTGCTATGTTGGCTCCATCCTCATTGGAGGTCTCCCCTCACACTGGCAGGATGGCTGCCAGCAGCCAGTGTGAAGGAGATTTCACATTCTCTTGGGTCCATGTCTAATAGGTAAAAGGCCCTGCCTTTGATCCAAGTTTCAGAAAAACTTTAGTGGTATCTCACTGGCTCAGAAAAGACATTTGCCAATTTCTGTGGTGTAAATACTCCCATCATGGCCAATTTCAAGCTTCAAAAGTAATGTCACTTAGGGGCCGCCCGGTGGCTCAGCGGTTAAGTTCACGCTTGGCAGCCCGGGTTCGCGGGTTTGGATCCCGGGCGCCTGCCGACGCACTGCTTGTGAGCCATGCCGTGGCGGTGTCCCATATAAAGTGGAGGAAGATGGGCACGGATGTTAGCCCAGGGCCAGTCTTCCTCAGCAAAAAGGGGAGGATCAGCAGTGGATGTTAGCTCAGAGCTGGTCTTCCTCGCAAAAAAAAAAAAAAGAAGAAAGTAATGTCACTTAATGTGGAGTTGGGAAGAAATGTAAAGAAGTGAACTGTTATACAGTATTTCTACCATACAGATGCATTAGGCATAAATAACCCCAAGAGCATAGCTAAGAGTAATATGTAAAATAATGAGGAAGTGATGACTTTGGGGTAATTTGTTACCTATGTTTTTAATATAACTTATTTAATTGTAAGTTTTATAACTTAATTTTTAATGATAGCCATGTCTAACAATTGACTCACTAGATTCCTAAAAAGTTAACAATTGGCTTTCATACACTGGCACAAGCCAGCTCCAACACACCATTCTTTTTTGGTAGAATCTTTTCCCTGTGATTGTTTTCTTGTCAATATTGTAACAATCATAGACCAATTTGTACTGGCCCTATTGTATCCTATTGTATCAATAACAAAATGCTAATCAAAGTTGATTTGCAGGGGAACAAGCAAAGCTTGAAAGCCATGCATCTGGAACATGCTCAGAAGATTGAAACTTTGTCCTCAGATGACCTCGAACCACCCAGGAACCCAAAGTTCCCAACTATGGAACTCAGTGTAAAAAGAAAGCAGAATGGGGAATCTAATAAAAAGTGTGAAGGGGGCTGGCCCCATGCCTAGTGGTTAAGTTCAGCATGCTCCACTTTGGCAGCCAGCAGCCTGGGTTTGGTTCCCAGGCATGGACCTATACCACTCATCAGCAGCCATGCTGTGGTAGTGACTCACATGACAAAATAGAGGAAGGTGGGCACAAATGTTAGCTCAGGGCAAATCTTCCTCAAGCAAAAAAAAAATAAAACAAAAACAGAGCATGGAGTCCCTTGCTCTGATTTGTAGCACACCAGACTTATAAAACTGTTCCATGCCCACCCTCCAATCAGATTCCTCCAAGTTAACATTTAGTGTAACCACTCCCACTCTCAACTCCTTAAATGTCTGTCCCTGCTTCAGCTCAGGGAGCCAGATTTGAGCCTTGCCTCCTGTCTCCTTCTTGGTCGGCCGTGCAATAAAGCTCTTTCTCCTCTTAAAAGCCAGTGCTAGTGCTGGCTTCTATGCACATGGGGCAGCGAGCCTTTGCTTGGTAACAATATCAAATCTCTTATCCAGAATTTCCTATCTTCTTTTTTTAATTAGTTCTCCCACTCCAATGCTATCAGAAGGCAACAAAATTATTATTTTTTTGATCATTTTCAACAGCAATAAAAGGAAAACAAAATTAATCAATAATAATGTCTTTGCAAAGATTGTTTTAATTATAGCACACAATTCTGGAGATTTGTCCACTGCTATCTGTAGTGACATGAACAATTTCATGTAGTACTTGGTACCCAGTAAGCCAATGTATTCATTTTCTATTACTGCATAACAAACTACCACATTTAGCAGCTTAAAATAACACCCATTTATTATCTCAGTTTTATACGTCAGAAGTCCAGGTGGGCTTGACTGGGTTCTCTGTTTAGGGTCTCACAAGGCCAAAATCAAGGTGTTAGCCAGGCTGGCTCTTACCTGCAGACTCTGGAGTAGAACTGTTTTCCAAGGTATTCAGGTTGCTGGCAGAATTCAGTTTCTTGTGGCTATAGAACTGAGGTCCTTGTTTTCTTTTCTGACTGTTGGCCAGGGCTCACTTTCATCTCCTAGAGGCCACTCTCTGGTCTTGTGGACATCCCCCCTTCAAATCCAACATCCATGCATTGAATCCTTCTCATGCTCTGAATATTTCTGATGTCCCCTGTTGCTACCAGCTAAAGAAAACCCTGCTTTTAAAAGGCTCCTGTGATTAGATTAGGCCCATATGGAGAATCTCCCTTTGGCCATAATGTAACATAATCATAGGCATGATATCTCATCATATTCACAGTCCTGGGCTTTAGAGTGGGAAATCCTGAGGGGCTATTTTAGGATTCTGCCTATTATAGCCAATAAAACTCTTTTGGAAATCAAGTGAGCAAAATGTCTCAAGTCTTTTCAATATTTGTTCTTTTGAATTCACCAATTCCTTGTTGGCAAATTTTATAAACAGAACCAAAGTGTTCACAAAAAAGTTCATTTTTGTTTATATTTTAAAACTACTTTGTAACACTTTAAAAGTAAGTTTATAAAGACTATACAAAATATGTTATAATAGTTACAATATAATAAGCAAGATATAAACATTTATGTACATTACCATTTCAAGTGTATTTATATAACTAAAAGCCCATGTGGATTATGCAAGCTAAACTGTAGAGAGCAAAGATAAACAACATGATCTGCCCCCAAAGAGCTTAATATTAAGGTGGAAAACCAGATATGTACAAATAACCACAAAATGAGGGAGAAAGCAAGCAGTGCAATAATTTAGGGGGAAAAAACCCAATAAAACTGTTGGAATACAGAGACTGTTAGAAAAAGAAAATTGATGCATCTACACTTTTTTGGGAAGAAAAGTTGAGGGAAGTGTTTAGGAGAACAAAAGGACCTGCAAAGCTCAGTAAGAGTGGACAGCAAGTCCCTATCTCGACTTTCCTATGGTCTGTAAAATGAGAAGCACTTTTCACATGAACTTGAAGCCACAAGTCAATTTCAACTAAATGTGATAAAAACATTAGTCCTCTGGCCAGCCTGGGTCCCTTGAAGCTCACAGAACCAAGGCAAGCATAGCAAGCAGACAGTGTCTTTGATGGACCCTACCTTCTCTTCCTACATCACTTCCCCTTCTTGTGCTCTTGTTTCTCAAGGCAGCAATGAGCCTAAGAAATGCAAAAGTTCCACAAACGTCCAAAGACTTTGGCTCAGTGCCTGCTTGATGAACTGCGCCCTCACTTCAGTTTCAATAATTACATCTCATTCCATCCATTAATAGACTATTTGTAAATACGAAGCTCTTTTCTTTTTTTTTTTAATCTTGGTGGAGGATGCCCTGATTAGATTCACCATTCTTTTATTCATTTTTATAAAGATGGTTTGGCATAACAGAAATATCAAGAGTTTGGCATAAGAGAAATATCATTCCTGGGGTGGAATTCGAGTTCTGACCCTTTCTTGTGTGGAAACTTGGGCAAGTTACTGAACTTCTCTTGTTCTCTGCTACGTATGGGAAACTTGAACTCCAGACCGCCCAAGGTTGCCCTGAGGAACAAATGAGATTATACATGCAATGGGCCTGGTATACAGAAGGGGGTCTATAAGTGCTAACTACCCCAACCCCCGCTCGCTTCCATATCATTTTAGTAGCAGTGAAAACTTGTTAACAGTCTCTCCCATGAACCTACTACTTTGAAAATATTTGTGAAGTAAGGTTACATGAGGGAGAGAAAAATAGAATTAACTTGCTCTCTCTGCTTAATCTGGAAGCAAAGACTCACCCACTGAGCATTTGTTAACAAGACCCTCTTCTCAGCCAAGAAAAGACACTTGAATGAGTGGGTTTAAGTAACCAGATCATTAACTGGATTTTATTACTTGATTTCTCAGCATATAGAGAAACAGGAGCTTGTTCTTTCAGAAACCTGAACAGTAGTTTGCTCCAAAACCAGAAGAAAATAAAATCCACTCTTCACTGAAGTGATCAAAGTTTTGGTTAAAGGGCCATGAATTCAATCAATGCACTGGCTAAGTGCCTGACCTCTTAATGAAATCTGTTTATCTCCCCACAGCTTTTCACTCTCTAAAAAGCAACCATAGTTCCACCCCAGCAGAATAGCTTCTGCATTGAAATCCTATTTATACCTGATTATCCAAGAGAATCCATGCTCTGCAATAAAGCCCTCCTTTCTCCCTGAGCCTTGAAAAACTCAAATGTTAGAGTCCGGCTACAAAGCCACAGGTAATCTTAGGAGTGTGCTGAGAACAATGGAGAAGGAAGGAGGACAGCAATCCAGTCTTTCTCTAGGTCACTTTTACTTGAATCTATGTAGAAAAACTCTTAGGACACAGGATTTGAAAGTGTCCTGAGAACAGAGTCAGGAAAATGGGCCCGTCTGAAGTGTGGAGGTGAAAACTCATGAAGACATCCTCCTCTGCCTCCTTTGGCCCCCAACTGGCTGTGTGCTGAGGACAACGTTGTAGCTCATTGTGCCCCTCCACTCGAATGCAGCCAGCCAACACCAGGCAGCAAGCAGCAGCGGCCTGGACTTCCCACACATCAGATTGGAACTGCAGTTGTACAAACAGGGCCGGCAGAGGCAGGAGATCAGAAAGTCAGACAACTGGGTGGAAGCAAGTAAAACCCCACAGTCTGGGGGCTGCAGGATGGTCAAAAGGTTCTGTTTGGTCTGTGTTCCAGAGTCCAGGTCTTAGGCTGGCAAGCCTACATAGGCGACTTGAGCGGTGTTTCAGTATTGATCTGTTCCTGGAACAAAGGGACACAGAAACCAAATCAAACTGCTAATCAAGAAGTGACTGGGCAAAGATAGACTCTTTGACAAAGGACTCATTATTTTGAAGTTGATCATAATGCACTAATTTGATTTCACAGCACACAGCTTAAAAAACCCTGGATTAGGGGAAAGAGCCCAGCCCTACCTGGCTGAGCCTGAGCTCTCTGTGCTCAAAGCAGATTCTTTCCGAATTTTCCCTTCTGTGGCAATTCAATTGCAACATCTGTGGTGCACCCAAACCCCCTTTATTCCATCTCCCCGATCAGAACCGTGTTACATGGCAGCCCTGACTACAGGCTTTTAGGCCTCCGTAGCTGAGAGTGCTGGAGATGAGGGTTGAAAGAGCAACTGTGTGTTCCTGCTTACAGCAGAGACAGGCAGGAGTGCCAGGTCACTGCTATGGGGTTGGTGGCACAGGTCACGAAGGTTACAGAGCCCTGTTTGGGAGCGGGAGTCATGGAAGGGAACTCAGACCCACTTATACGCTCTGGCTCTTCCAACTCCAAACTGTAATGGGGACCCTCACTCTCAGAAAATGGTTTGAGAGTCCTGACGCCCTGTGAATGCTCTCCCAATAGACCTGTCACTGTGCCGCAGGCATAAAAAACAGGGTCCCTTAAAGGCAAGACCTTTGGCTGTAGAACCACCACCGCAGGCCAGGTTCTCCCTACAGCGGCCACCTGTGACCGGCTAGTCAGGCCTCTAACGCACCTGAATGGAGGCATCAGCCAACAAATGAGGATCTTACACAGACAAGGCAAAGACTCCAGCTGACCCAGGGAAAGAGAAAACATCACCTAGTCAAGACTGAGTTCAAGGCCTGAAAACATTCAAACTAATCAAAAATGGTGCTACAGCAATTTCTTATAATACATAAATACTTAACATAAAATCTCAAGAAACGTAGGCAGGATTACCTAGCTCCTAAACTGCATACTATACGATTTTCAAAAGCGATGGCTATTTAACAAAACGTAAGGTGACAATATCACAGAACTTCACACATGTAATGAGGATACAATCAGCAGCAAGCTGTTCAAACACAAATCTGTTTTTACACTTTCTGTGTTTGTTTTTACTTTGCTTCATAAAGCCACTGATAATTGAGGCTTCTTTCAAGTTTAGGATTTCTAACATTAAATTACATTTTCTAAGTATTTTTATAAAGAAGAAATGAAAAAGACACACACTACATTGTTTGTCATAAATTCATATGCCAAAAAGTAAACCACAATCCAACCGAATTTATCCATGCTTCCCCCTCTCCAACATGAGCTTTAGATGTTTTTCTAAATACTTGATAGATATTTTTGCTAAAATCAGTTCTCTAATTCACTTATGCAAATTAGGGAAAATGATTTATAATGAGTTATCTTTAAAATTACCTCATGTATAGTTCTGTCCCCTATCGCCCCACCAAATCTAGTGCCAAAGTAAGCAATAATGCAATGTACTGTTTCAGGGGGCCCAAACAATCTGTGATCTTAATTTCCTAAATATTCAAAGATTTCAACTTTCTGCCAATATAAACAAAAGTCTCAAGTGGCCACAAATCACTTCTTAGTACTTAGTAGGAGGAAAAAATGCATAGTATAAAGGTTATTTAACTAAAACTTTATTATTTACGCCTTTCACCAGGCTGCAAGCACTCTTTAGCATTAAATTACATTGTGTGCACACAATTACAACAGTTTACGTTTCCTCAGGAACATATGATCACATTAAAAATAAATAACTTTGTATTTCATAGTTTAATTGGATCTTAAATAGTTTTCCTGGGGGAAAACAAGAATTGTGTGTTCTTCAAGAAACTAGTATATATAAATGAACTGCTATGTGTTCATTAAACTTTGAGTAATCCTAAAGATAAAGTTTCGAGTTTTTTTTTTCTAAAATGCAATACAGATTTGTACTTAATCACGGTTCTTATAGTGCAGGGATGGAATGGCAGATATAGATGCAATCTTTCGTATGTGTACAGTTGTAGGATATTCTAAATGGAAAAAAAAAACTGCCACTGACAATTATTTAAAGGAAAAAAGAACCAGAGTCAATAAAAATGTTGAAGAAAAATATCTACTTTTAGAAAAGAAGAGTGAAGTGTTATGCAACATAGAAACGAGACCTAGAGATTTGAAAAACACTCATTTGACTGCTTTAAAGGACAGACAAAAAAGATAGAGAGAGGGAGTCCAGACCAAGTAGAACCGAGGCAGCTGTAACAAAAATGGGACACAGTACAATGATCTGACCCCATTAAGGAAATGACTGATTAAAATGAAATTTCACAAGTCTTCATGGCTATAATAGTATATTAATTCACAAAATATCAAAAATACAAAGTCTGAATTTTCCCCCTGAGGTGTATAATAAAGTATCAAACCTCTGTTTAATCCAGTGACTTTTACAACCTTTTCTGTTGAGCAGCACACACTATACAAGTACAGACACGCTTGTATTTTACCATGAGAATTATCATTCCCCTCTGAAACTAGTGACTTGCCTTTTTACCCACACTTATGTACATTTCATTCCCATTATAAGACACTTAAGACCTTCCTAGGGGTGCGTTTTAATCAAAATATTACATATGAATCTTGATTTTTAAAACAAATCTTTTTAGCACTGTCACACAATGGTTTTAATTGAACAGTTAAAGCTTAATATGGTCACTGTACTGTACTGTTTAAACTAATTCACAGCTCTAGGAAAATGTTTGATTTTTAAAATAGAACCAAGATGAGACTGCACAGTTATGAGCAGTAAAATACTAGAAAACAGTGAATGGATAAATAAGATGATTATTCATCAGTGGACATTCATTATTTTGCTTTTAGGAACCTGGAAGAAGTTGTCTTCTTTGAGTTTCAAATGTTCTGGTAAATCTAGTCGTTTCTTAGCTTCCTCAATATCACCTTGAATTGCTGAAATAAGTGACTCTGCAGAGAGAACATACCGGGGTAAGATGATCAGAAACGGCTGCTGGACACTGCTCCCGTGCGGCCACCGAGGCTGGCGGCATCTCTAGCACAGGGTTGACGCCCTGAATGTTCCACCCCTTCTTCCAGACTCAAGCAGAAGTCAGTGGCACACCAAAGATGGCCCTAAACTTCTTGCAGTTTCTTAGAGAAAGGCAATAGCAAAAACAGGTACAGTGAAAACACCAGAGGGAAGACACAAATATTCATTGTCAATTCCCTTCAGTATTTACACTTGTGAAAGAAACTCTACAATAGATTTAAAACTATTACACTACGCTAAGATACTTGATACCATTCATTTCAAATGCTCTGATTTACTGTTTCTTACACTTCAAGCATTGCAAAGCATCTATTCATCACAGTATTAATTCTTACTTGTTCCTTAAAATATGAAGAGGAAATAAAGATGTCATTAACTTCATACTGTTGGAGAGAGGCAGCCAGCCTGCTGGCTTTGAATCTAGGCTCCATCATTTACTAGGTGACCCTGGGAAAATTAGTTATTCTCTCTGTACCAATTTCTTCATCTGCAAAATGGGCAACATAATCCCACATATCGTTGTTGTGGGGATGAAATGAGTGAATTCGTGCAAGGCACTTAGAACAATGCCTGGCACATGTTAAACGCTCAAATATTTTCTGTCCTGCCGTGGTTATTACCAGTAGAAGCAGTAGAGGTACCTACAGTAATATTTAAGAAGATCTAAATAAGAACTTGCCTAAAGAATCAAAGTTCTTTTCTGGTCTGAGGTAGCCAATGATGGCCATACTGAGGATTTCTCCACAAAAGTCCTCTTTGAAGATATGCATGATATGAGTTTCCTACAGTCAAGAAATGTTAAAAAGATTCCCATCAGATTACAGAGCACTCACAATTTGAAGTACATCTTCGTGTTTATGGCAGGGTAATTTAAATGAAACCACCAACCCTCATTAAATGTTTAAAGACAGGCTAAAATCTAAGTGCAGTTTTTCCTGAATTCTTCCATCACTCCTCTTCCCGTCCCTGACCTTACACGTTACATTACACCAGAGTAAGGTAGATGTTATAACACAAATCTGGCATGATTTGCTGTTTATAGAAAAAACTAACATGCACCAAAATAATTAAGAGTCTTACCAAGGCAAAAACACTGAGCAAAGACACCAAAGAGGGAATGAGCAAAGTATTAAGAGATGTTAGCACTGAAAGAACTACTTCTGAGGTTAATCGGGATCCATGTGTCTCTGACACACCAAGTTACAGAACCTTTGAAGGTTAGGCCGAGCTGAAGACTGACGTGGGGGCAGAAGAGTCAATGCAGGTTCCTGACCAAGGAATGATGTGACAAATGGGTACAGGACACGGTGAGGAAAAATAGTGCAGGAGGTAGAAAATGCTCTGGACTCTGAATATTAGCAGATTCCTATAAAGAACAAATCTGAGTACAAAAGGCAGAAAAGCCAATGAAGAGAGCAAACAAACATAGGAGACGGTTGAGGCTGGACTAGGATGTGGCGCTGGAAGTGGAGAGGTTTTGACAGTTTATAAACATGTACCCTGAGACTAGAGGTATATCCTGAAGAGTCCGACTTAAAATCTAACCTATGAAGTGATCCTTAAAACTGAAGCATCTATTACAAATCAGCTAAGAGTACAGCTAGATCACTCAGAGTAATAAAACCAATAAAGAGATAACAAGAGTAACTTATATTTAATAAGAACGGCCTATTTCAAAGAAACCAAACATGGAAATCTGAACTCAATAATTGTTTATTCTTTCTTACCTAACATAGCAAGTTTGCCATGTACATAAAATGATTCAGACCAAAATAGGAAGGAAATATTACATGAGACTTTTAGATTAAGATGAGTTTTACCTTCTATCTTAAAAAAATAAAATAACCTATCTTTCATAAACTTCTTGATTTGTTGGGGGGAGGGTCATGATCCTTTGAGGTCATTAAAATGGGATCTCTCCAACTGTCCCTGTGTAAAACTTTGCATACGATTTAATGGGATTTATGGATTTTATGAAGCCTGTTAAAAAAAAAAAACACTTGATTTAAACAATTGAAAAGAAGAAAATATGGATATTAGAAACAAGACTTTTCTTTATAACAAATTCTTTTTAGGGCTTTGATTTTGTTAAATTACTAAATCTAAAATCGCTTATAGAAGAGCTGAAATTCTATACTGTGCTAAGTTCAAAGTGTTTCAGAGAAGCAGGGCAGTAGTGCAGTAAGAGCACTGAGTTAAGAGTCAAGTCTGGGGTTCCACACCTGGCGAACGGCACACCTCACCTCCCTGGGGCTCAGTTTCTCAGCTGTAATTGAGGGGTTGGAGTTAGAAGACACAGGTGCCCCATGGCTGTGCACTACAAACCAGTAAATTTGACTTGCATTCTTTCTTGTCAGTAGAATTTTGAATAAAAAGGAAACCAGGATATGTAAGAGCTCAACACTGATCATTACAAAACACTGGTGAGAGAAATGGTAAAGATGTCTCCTCTCCTGAAATTGATCTGCAGATTCAGTGCTATCCCAATTAATATTCTTGTAGGGTTTTTTTTTTTTTTTTTTTTTAATGTGAGGAAGACCAGCCCTGAGCTAACATCTGCTGCTAATCTTCCTCTTTTTTTTTGCTTGAGGAAGACTGGCCCTGGGCTAACATCGTGCCCATCTTCCTCTACTTTATATGGGACGCCGCCACGGCATAGCTGACAGGCAGTGCGTCAGCGGGCGCCCGGGATCCGAACCCGCGAACCCTGGGCTGCCAAGCACAGACTAAACCGCTGCGCCACCGGGCCAGCTCCCCAGGGTTGTTTTTTTTTTTTAATGATGAAAACTGACAAGTGATTCTAAAATTTATGTGGAAATGCTAAAGGCCAAAATTACCCAAGAAAATCTTGAAAACAAAACTGGAGGACTTATACAATCAGATATCAAGAGCTATTATAAAGTTATGTAAATTAAGACAATGTGATTATGGCCCAAGGAAAGACTAGAAGACCAAGTATTTATGAGTGTACTTCGGACTCTCACACATATAAAGTCACTTGATTTATGACCAAGGTGACACTGCAGTGCTGTCAGGAAAGGAGGGCATTTTCAATAAATGGGCTGGGTCAATATTCATATGGAAAAAAATTAATTTGGACCCCTATCTCACACCATACTCAAAAATCAATTTGATGTGAAAAGTAAGACAATTTAGTTTTTAGAAGAAAATCTAGATGAATATCTTCAGGACTTTGGAGTAGGCAAAGATTTCTTCAATAGAATATAAAAAGCACTAACTAACCATAACAGAAAAATTATAAATTGGATTATATTAAAACTAAGAACCTCTGTTCTTCAAAGCACACCATTCCATTAAGTGAACTAAAACAAAAAAAAAGCAACACAATGGGAGAAGATATTTGCAATACATAATTCCAACAAAGGAATCAGATCTAGACTATATTAAGAACTTCTTTAAGACGCATAATGGACTGTTATGTCTTCTTGGAGAATTGACCCCTTTATCATTGTGTAATACTTCTCTTTATCCCTTATAGCTTTCCTTGGTCTGAAGTCTGCTCTGTTTGAAATTAGTACAATTATTCCTGCTTTCTTTGGATTAGTGTTACAATGGTTTATCTTTTTCCGTTTGTTTACTTTTAATCTATGTGTGTCTTTTTATTTGAAGTGGGTTTCTTGTAGTCAACATAAAGTTGGGTCTTGTTTCTTTGATCCACTCTGACAATCTCTGAATTTTAATTGGTGCATTTAGATCATTGACATTCAAAGCAATTACTGATACAGTTGGATTATTATCTGTTATATTTGTTACTGTTTTCTATTTGTTGCCCTTGTTCTTTGTTCCTATCTTTGTCTTTCATTATTTTTCTGCCTTTTTAGGTTTTGAGCATTTTACATGATTCCATTTTTTTCTTCCTTTGTAGCATATCAGTTATACTTCTTTTTTTCCCTTTTTTTTTTTTTGGTGATTTCCCTAGGGTTTACAATATCCATTTACAGTGAATCCAGGTCCATTTTCAAAAAACACGATGCTGCTTCACAGGTGGTGCAAGTCCTTTATAACAACAAAATACTCCTAATTCCACCCTGCCATCTCTTTTATCATTGCTGTATTCCTTTCACTTATACATAAGCATATATATACAATTTATTGGTTTTCAACTATTAGAGCCAAACTGTGCATAAAACACTGGTACAATGCTTCAATTGCATGACAAAATGTAACTGTTAACAGCACAAACAAAAGCAGACACTTTATTGACAGAAGATGAGTTGTACAAAGGGAAAGGAAAGTCAGAGGAACTGTGAGGACACAAACAGTCTTATGTATAGAGAAAATCAAGAGATTAGGGTGAAAGTTGATAAGAAATAAATAATAATAGCTAATATTTCTTGAGAACTTCTGTGTGTTGGACATTAAAGGCTGCAAACGCATTATTTGCATCGTCACGAGCAACCCCATGAGATAGGTATTATCCATTTCCTGGGTTTACAAGTGAGGAAACAGAGGCACAGGAAGGGTATGTAAATTACTCAGGGATACAGAGCTAAGAAACTGAAGAATAAGGATTCCAAGGCAGGTGGTCCATCTCCAGAACCAGTGCTTTTAGCCACTTTATTGCCACTTCCCTCTTCACTAAATGGAGCAAATTTACATGACGTTACAAGAGAGAAGCAGCAAATCAATGAAATGAATATGATGTATTGGGAAGGAAGAGGGAGGAAAAGGAGTGGGAGTGGGAGTTTATCCTCCCCCTCATGTTAGGTGGTCAAAATGTAGTCTAAAGTGGATCTGTCGCGATGCAGCAGGATCAGCATGATGTTTAGGATTATGGGGGTGACATGGAAGTAGCGAAAAACTGTCTGGAGAGGGGAACTGGGGTGAGAAGGGTTGAATTGCAGTATTATTTGAGTTGCTATCATGTTCATGTATTTTAATGAAAAATAAAAGAATATTTCTATTTATTTGGAGATAGCTTCACCTGTGTAAGTGCATCAGAACATGAAATTCAAAATCATCTTTACATCTCGCACACATTTGTTAATTGTTTGACTTATTAGGATCCTTGCTTTTAGCTTGAAGGCCTTTTTAAAATAAATGTCAAGAAGAATGAATTTTCAAAATTTGTCTCTGATAGTATTGCCAGGCGTGGCAGAGAGAGGCTGCGGGACTATTAGAAGCAAACTGGGTTTCAGCCCTGCTTCTGGGAGGCGGTTCTGACTGCAAAGGCAGGCGCTTCTCTGGAGCCAGGGAGCAGGAGCTCTGATCTCTGGACTGTGATACACGACTTAGAGTCAGTGACCAGACAGCAGGTGCCTGGAGGTGTCTGCAGCCTCTCTGTGATGGCTTTTTGTTTTCACAGGGCTCATGTCATCAGTGTGGCACTGGGCTCAGTGCTGTGCATTGTTAGGTTCAGTTATCATATTTCTTCCATGAGTTTACTTCATAAAAGTCAGCACTTTATGCTCCCTTTAAAATGGGGATCTCCTATTGAATTGCCTAGTGAAGGCAGGGAGAGCAGTATTGCTTCAGGAACTATATATATATATATATACACATATGTATACATATATATGTATACACACACACACACACACACCTATATGTATTTGTGTATATATACACACATATATGTATATATACGTATATGTACGTATATATGTGCTCTATCTCCATCCATCATCTATGTATCAGTTATCTATCTATCTGTCATCTCCTTACCTACCTACCTGTATTAGTCTGCTCAGGCTGCTCTAACATAATATCATAGACTGGGAGGCTTAAAAAACAGACATTTGTTTTTCACAGTTCTGGAGGCCGGGAAGTGCAAGATCAAGGCATATTCAGTTCCTGGTGAGGTCCCTTTTTCTGGCTTACAGATGGCCTTGCTGTGTCCTCATGTGGCAGAGAGCGAAAGCTCTGAGGTCTCTTCCTCTTCTAACAGCACTGACCCCATCATGGCAGCTCCACCTCATGACCTCTTCTAAACCCAATCACTCCCAACACCATCACACTGGGGGTTGGGGCTTCAACACATGAATTTTGGGGAGACACAAGAATTCAGTCCATAACTCACCCACTCTATGTATCATCTATCTGACTGACTATCTGTCTATCCTTATGTACAAAACGATAAGAACGTGGTTATAAGTCACTTCCCTACATTATTTTATTTCATCCTTCCAAAACTCTTACAAGGTAAACAGGCCACAGATAAAGCACCGAGTTCACTGAGACACTTGAAGGTTGAGTCAACTGTTTGTGATCACACAAGCAACAAATGGAATTGAACCCATGTCTTCTCTGTCCTCCTCTCCTCCCTCCCACTATCTGACTCTCTTTCAGCCACATTAGTTTGCTGACTGCACCCTTAGGACACCGGGCATCCTTCCTCTGGGCCTTTGCAGTGATTATTCCCATGATCTGGAATGCTTTTCCCTCAGACGTCTGACCCAATTGCCTCCCTCTAGACTGTTCAAGTTCCACCTTCCCAGTGAGGCTTGTCCTGTCCACTGTTTTAACTCGAAAGCCCTGCCTCTCTCTGCCCACAATCTCAGTCCTCCATGTGCTGCTTTATTCTCTACAGCATTTGTTACTGGCTAACCTACCAGATCACGTACATGCTTGTTGTTTCTTTTCTCCCCTCCAGCTAGAATGTAGGCTCCACAAAGTCAGGAATTTTGTCTTTATTAAGTCTAGTGGAGACCCAGCAGAACTGCAGGGTCAGCCAGACTGGGGGCAACTGTAACTCGTGTGATTTGGTATTTTACCAGTTTAGATTAGAGCCAGGCTGATTACTAAAGAGGATCTTTTCTGATAACTTTGAGCAGCATGATAAATTCTAAGTAAACTTACGTTTTCAATAGTTACAGAGCAGACATGAGCTCTTTCTTCCTTTGTTCCTCCAGACGCGAGAACCTAGATGCCAAATCCGTCCTCTCTGAGTGAAGATGGGAATGTGTGAGGATGACTGGCCTAAGTCTAAATTAAATAAAAAGATGCACAAAAAAGATATTTAAACATTTTCAAAAACTAAAATCATAGAGTGTGGTTTCCTGTCACACATCAGGGATTCTCAACCCTCCAGTGAGGTCAGGGTGGTGGGAGAGCAGAGAGCAGCATAGAAGGAAGAGGCATGGGTGAGTCACCCCATCTCTCCCTCCTCTGGACCCTCCTTCCTCCTGGAATGTCACCCCTACACTCAAAACCCAGAGTTCAGGGATCAGCATGTACAGTCATAGTATGGCTGCTTCCACATCCCAGTCACCGGCAACGAGAAAATTTTGCATAGTTAAGTCTGGCTCCACAAATCACCACTTATGTATGTCATTTCTTCCTCCACAGCTGAGTCAAAGAGTAAAGACACATGAGCAGAGGCAGATTAACAAGAACAAGGTGTATATATATATATATATATATATATGTGTGTGTGTGTGTGTGTGTGTGTGTGTGTGTGTGTGTGTATACATACCTAATCTGGGATAGATAAGGGCCCATTGAGGAAAATGGGTAGGGGGAAAGGAAGCCCCTATAAACAGCAGTGGGCATCTGGCCACTTCCCAGACTAGAGAAAACTGGCCCAGACCTTGGGTTGGCCAAGTTACCAGTGAAGCCAGGGATGACACGGTTGATAATACATGTGGCTCTCTTCTGTTCTCCACACTGGAACTTCTCAAGTCTGGTGGAGTTCTGAACAGTGCTAGTGTGCCCCTCATCCTCCAACACACACACACACACACCCTACACACATACGCATGCACATACTCACACATACACACTCCACACTGCACACACACACCACACCCCCCTGAGTTGTGGTCCTCTCATTGCTGTCGGAAGAGAGCAGGTGAAGTTTCACTTCAAGGATCTGAGTCCCTTTGCAGTGGAGGAAAGTCCATCCTGGTTACACACAGTTTGCAGAGGAAGACCTGCTCCTTATTTGTTGAGGTTCATGATAGAAGAAAGGAACTGGTTGGTGGCTCCTGTGAAGCCCTGGCAGGTGATGAGGGTGCCCCAGAGGCAAGGTTACCGCTTGCTGTGCCCTGAGCACAGACACGGTTGCTCTGACCAGGAGCCTCCAAACACAGTGCTGGCTCCTCGAGAGTCACAGGGGACCTTCTGATGTATTGACTGAGGGTAGAGGTTTCTCTCTAAAAACGTATGGTGCTGTCCCCCATTGCACCACGTGTGCTTTGCCCAGGGGGCCCCAGGGGCTCTGTGTGAACAAGGCACCATAGTGTATCTGGTCACAGCAGATCTGGTGTTGTCCCAATCGCACCACCTGTACTCTCCATAGATGAGTTCCAAGTGTTCTGATGGCAGGTGGTGACACAGGGGCCTCCCATCACAGGTGCACCACTTGTGTTTTTGGCAGGTGGGCCCCAAGTGCTCTGATGGAAAGTGGGAATACCAGGTCTTCCAGCCATGGGAATGATGTTCTCCCCTCCCATCGTACCACCTGGATTCTGGACACATGGGCCCCAGGTGCTTGGATTGAAGGTGGAACTAGATGTGCCTCCAAATAAGGGGACGGTGCTTGCCCCTCCTCCTGCAGCAGCGATGCTGTGGCCAGATGGATCCTGGGTTGTCTGACCAGAAGGAGGCCCAGAAGAGGTGCCGGGTGCTCCCTCAGTCCTGCCCCAAAGTTGAGTGCACTGCATGCCTGTGACTGAGTGGGGCCTGGAACAGACACACTGACCTCAAAGCTCCCACCCTCCATAGGGGCTGCAAGTCCCAGAAACACAAGTGGGCCTGGAGTGGTATTGGCAAACAGTGAGCTACAGTCCCTTGTGCTGGGCATCCTGGTGGCTACTCCAAAGCCAGTAGATGTGCCAATGGGGAGAACAGCTGGGATGTCACTAAAAGTCAGGTGGGTGTTGACAGCAGTGCCACTTTCAGAACCTGGTGATGTCAAACAGGCAAAACCTGGTTGCATTATGCTCCTTTTGGGTGGCCAGTCTGGAGGACAGGTTGGGCCTCCAGCTTGTGCTGGAGCTGCAAGTTATCCCACCAGGAAAGAGTTGTTAGGCTGCTGCCCATCACAGGCCCCAAATGTGGACTGAGAGGTGATTCCTGGGTTAAAGAGAAGGTTGGAAATTGCGATCTGTCTGCTGACTGACTGTGAAGGTAAACGGGTAGAGACATGGGTCGAGGCAGTACTGCCACTGGGTGGTGTGTTCTCAGAACCAGGAAGCACCACGTAAAATGGGAAGTGGTTCTCCCTGGAGACAGGGGGAGACTGGAAGCTGACAACCTGAGAAGGAGATGTGGGATCCATAGCATTGGTATCAAAGGCAGGTTTGATGTTTGCAGAAGTGCTGCCTGCTGGAGCATAGGTGACTGCAGGAGCCACGAGGGGTAGGCCAGTTAGAACAGGAGCACTGGGGAGGGAGGCTGTCTGCTGCTGCCCATCAGGGGTCCCACATGTGGGCTGAGGGGTGATTTGGGGGCCAAAGGGATAGTTAAAAATTGGGGTGAGGAAGGGGACCATCAGTGAAGGTGGGCTGGTGGAGACTGGTAACTTTGCAGGGGCCTCTGCTCCACACTGCAGTGAACTTGGGAAATGGGAGAGATCTCACACTGGAGCCTGGGGGAGACCTGAAAATGACAGCCGGGGAAGGGGGAGTGGTGTCCATGTCAACGACACCAGGATCTAAAGTAGGCTGGGAGATCGCACCTGCAGATGCCATGGCTTTGATGGTGGAAGGGACTCCAGAGAAGGGATGGGCTGGCCAGTGAAAACAGGAATCAGGTGGAATGGACTAGAAGAGGGGTGGGTAAAAGAAAAGGTAAAAGGAGAGGCTACACTCATGGGTGTCAGGGATGCTTTTTGTATGTTGCACAAATGAATGACTGAAACAGTCAGAGCAGGGACAGCATCATCTTCACATGCTATGCTGCCAAAATAATTTATAAGAGTTAAAAATGTGTGGGTAAGACACTTAAGTCCTGGAAACTTGAAATGTTGGATGCTTTTTTCCTGGTAGAACTTCTCTCCAGGAATTGGAGGTTTGTGAGCAGCAGGGTTTTCTTGGGAGCCCTCTACATCCTCCCAGCCCTGCCTACATCTTCCTTCTCGTGTTGAAAACATGACCTTTCGTGTGGTCTTGCAGAGGGATTAGGTTCTTTTTTGTGGGTCATGCTAGCCACCAGTAGGTAGAGGTGGAGAACATGAGATGGACTTGGATCAAAATGTGCCCCACACAGACACAGATTAAACACACATTGATTAGCAAGCAGGCACAAATCAGCTCACACAGCTCTATCTGTGAGGTCAATAAAGCCCAGCTCTCTGAGCCTGGGTTCAGAGGCGGAGGTATGCAGTAACAGTGTGGAGGATGGATTGAGCTCATTTTATATGCATCATGCAGCTAGAATCCTCTAACCAGTGACTGGATATGGGACCATTTAGGAAAGAAGCCTCGAGTACCATTCCTAAAGGGACAAGGCCACTGGACCCGCAGCCTGTTCATGCAAGGGTGGGGGTGTCTCTGTTGCAGCGAGTCCACTTCTCTTTGAGGATCAAGGTTGGACATGATCAGATTTGTGCTTTGGAAACCCTGGTCTGGCTGCTGTGTGGGGAATGAATGAGAAGGAGGCCAGAGTGCATGAGGATAGATGTGTTGGGAGACTGCTACAGTTTTCCTTCTTAAAACTTGTATTGCATTTATTAATATTGCAACTCAACCGATCCTTGTTATTATTTCCCTTTTATGTTGAAAGAACATTTTTTGAGCACCTAGAATGTGCCAGGCATTGGGATAGGCATTGTTGGGGCCCAGGGCAGGCTGCCCCCAAATATCCACAAGGGCATATTGATTATTCTGAATAAAAGTTACTTGAGAAGCAAGAAGGGCATTCTGACCCTCCTGTCTCTGTTCCCCCTGAAGGCAGGAAATAAATCTCCCACCTGAAGGTGCTCTCCCTGCATCCTTGTCACCAGAGCTAGGGAATTCCTGGCTGAGAAGCCTATATAAACAAACCTTTCTAAGTTACTACCTCAAGCCTAAACTCGGCTTACATTCCTTACTAATTATATACCTCAAACATAAGCTTCCTTGTCCTGTCATTTGTCTCAAATTTATTGTTTCTAAGTGTAAAAGATGTGTATACTGCCTGCTTCGTTCACTCTCTGAGCATCATTTCTCTATGATCTCTAATATGTACATATTAAATTGGTTTTTCTCCTGTTAATCTGGTCTTGTATCAGTTTTATTATTAGTTCAGCCATAAGAACACAAGAAGGGTAGAAGTGGGAATATCCCCCTCCCCGACAGTATTTTCACACATACTATTTCATTCACCTTCAGTGACTCACTCTGTGAGGTAAACAGAACACCTGTAATTATTTATGTGTAATTTTACTTCTGAAGAGGCTGCTACTCTTCCAAGTAAGAGATGTAGGTAACTTTGATGGTGGTGCTGGAGGTAGAGAAAGAATGGCAGATGGACTTGAAAGGCACCCTTAACAGAACGTGGGGATGGTGTGGAAATGTGCTCTGAGTCCAGAACCCTTAAGCTCCCTCCCCATTAAAGCCCACCGCACATGAAAGGCGAATTGCACAGCCCTTCTCAGGACATCTCACCACACCAGGAAATTCCATTTGTGGAGCAGTGGGCAGAAGGTGTGGATGTAGAATACTTGAGTTCAAGTCCCACCATGACCATGTGCGTGGACTGGGGGTGGCTGACTGATGCTCTGCTGGGCTCAGTTCTGGGTGTCTAACCTGGGAGTGGGGGCATTAACCCCTGCTGGGCTAACCTGGTGATGACATGTCCATCAGCAGGAGGCCCTGTGCCCTGTGAAGGTTTCCCCAGGTCAGGGCTGTCGAGTCAGGGCAGTCTCCCTCCAAGTCCTTGTCCTGGGTCTGCAAAGGGCAGGGAGTGGCTTCACCCTGCAGAGTCTGCAAGGACAGCAGGTGCTCAGGATGGGAAGTGCTCTCTGCAAGACCTGCAGGGAGGACAGAGCCAGGCATCTCCAGGGTTTGGGGAAGGAGGGCTCCAGAGAGCAGGGCCCCTGCTGGCCTCTGTATGTGAATTTTGGGAGAAAGTGTCCCCTCTGCATGGACACATTTAAAAACGGGAACTGCAGCAATGGGATGTACAACTCTGGAGCAGACGTCCCTTTGTGCAGAGGAAAGTTGCCGCCTCCCCTGAAAGGTGCCCTGTCATGGCCAGGGCACAGGGCTTGTAGCCAAGTGGGGGCTGCTTGACATCCCTCACACTCTGCACGGTCATGCTCAGTGGTACACTTTTCTCCCTATTTTCCACCTCCCGACGGTCTGCCCATTCATAACAAAAGTCTGGGGGCAGCCGGGACCTGCTCCCTGTTTTGGGCGGGGTCCCAGGTGCATCAGGTGTCACTCTGGCCCTTGGGGAGGACACAGCACCTTTAAGTACCTGTTCCCCCAGGGAAACCGGAGGCCTTGGATAACCCCAATCTGGTGACAGATAGAGGGCTCCTCCTGAAGCATCTTGTGTTTCATCTTTGCCAGTGATGCGTAAACCCAGGCCATTCAGGCACTGGTTAGTAGGAGCCGGCTTTAAGGCTTTCAGCTCTTCATGGCAATTCAAGCAAAAATACTAGGAGATGAGCCACTGGTCCAACCTGGCAGGTAGGTGGTGGGGAGGAAGCTGAGAGGAAGGTAGAGGGGTGGAAGCTAGGAAGAGGGTGGTAGGGGTAGAATCTGGGAGGAAGGCCACTTCCAATGCCCAGGGGCAGGAGGAAGAGCCTACCCAGAGTTGCTCTGGGGGTGTTTGCTCACAAGTACGAGGCCAGGAATCTGGTAAAACACCCCAGTCCGCTCCCTGGGAGCTTATCAGGTTCCCGTATCACAGCCAGGCCTGCTTAGGCAGAGGTGAAACTTCTCCCACATCTCTCTGGATGACACTGACCTAGTGGGAGCCAGGAGCTGCCCAGTGGCGCGCCTGCACCTTCATGTGTGGGGCAGCCCTGGGAAGGCAGCGTGGGCTCTGCCTGCCTCTCTCCCCTCTGATGGAGGCGGCTGTAGTTTACATGATGGATTGTTCTCTACCTGACTGCAGGGGCTCTGAATGTATTTCCAAGTATCTCCAGAGGCAAATGACTTGGGAAGGATGAGTCAGCTGGCTGCAGAGAACACTGCTCCCTGCCACCAACCCGGACCCGCTGGCGGGAAGGCGGCGCGGGATCAGGCGCAGCTCTGGAGAACACTGCATTACAGCTGCACCCGACTGACGAGACATACAGGACATGGTGGATGGGAGGGTCCCTGCTGAAGGTGAAGGCTGTGAGGCTGTGGTTGCTTTCTGTTTTATAGATGATGTTGCAAATACGTGTGTGCCGATTTATGTGTATTTAAGGTTGAGTTTTACCAGTATGAGAGGATTTTTGGGACATTGTTGCATCAGGACGTCCTCTGGTCCCATGTTCTCATTTTACTGATGGGGAAACTGAGGCTTCGAGAGAGTAGATGATGCCCTGGAATTTCACAGCCAGGGAGCTGTGAAACCAGGCTCCCAGCCGGTCCCCAGGAGAGGGTGTGTGGGAAGGTGAAGACACGGGTGAGGGGCCGTGGGTGAGCCACTTTGCTCCCTGTGCCTCAGTTTCCCCATCTTATTAAAAAAAGGGGTGGTGCTGGGGTTCCATCTCTTGGATACCAGCTCACACATCCCACGATCCTCCATTCCTTCCTGTACATGTTCTAGCTTTTCCATTTTCCATTTTTCTAAAACACAATTATTAAATTGTCTCCTTACAATCAAATCCTGCCAACTAGTATTACTTCCCTTTGCACAGCCTTAAAAACAAACGGATAATTCCTTGGTCAAATTCAAAATGATCCGTTATGTAACAAGAAAGACAGTTAAAACGTGCCATGTGCTTAGTTAAATATGAAACTATGAATTACGAATTAAACAGGTAGTATTTGGTTCCTTTCCTCATGTAATGGAATGTAAATAGTTTTCTTGATAATCTTCAAGTCAGCATTATGTTAAGAGCAGCATAAAGTATGGCACATACAGTTCACCTAAATAAGTGTGTGATATACACACCTCATAGGAATTAATAAAATATTGATAGCAAAATGCATACAGTCAATGCATGTGGGAAAGAGTTTCAAATGCAAGGCCATCCTCAGGCTTTATTACTATGTTTTACCTCGTGTTTTATGGCATTGTAGAGTCACGACCATCTACCGCCTTCTTCAGTAACTGAATCCCAGGGTAAAGGTCTTCAGAAGAGATGCTGGTAGTTCCCTTGGCCACCCACATCAGGGTTGTAAGAGTTTTGCCCATTAGAAGGTCTTCTTTGTGTCTGTCCAGCCTAAATTTCTCCCCTGCAGGAGCATCTGGGCTCTCAGGGCAGCCGAGGCCACCTCTGTGTGGCTCACCGCGGGGCGGGGGTGCTCAGGCTGTCCAGGACCCAGGACCAGGGAGGGGCCTTGGAGTTGCAGCACTTAGCCCCAGGACTTAGGTGCTGCAGAATCGGCCCAGATTTCTGGTAAACCGTGGGAGGAAGGTCAGCATGGGGACGTGGGTACAGGGTCCCTGAGGACAGGGAGCAGGGCCTATGCTGGAGAGAGGGCAGGCAGGGGCTAAGGGTGAGGTGTAGACTCCTGAGTGAGCATCAGCTGAATCTACATGAGCCCAGGAAGCAGCTGCTCAGTCAAGACTTGACTGTTTCCTCTCTGCGGTTTCTCACCTGTGGAACGAGAAGCTTGGACTAGAGGGTTTCCAAGACTGATTCCAGTGTGTCGGAGTCAATTTTGTGTGGGCGGGAATGGCCATTTGGCTAAAATCCCGTCTCTTATCTGTTCTCTCCTGGTTTCTCCCCCTGTGTCTCTGAGAGATCCGATATTGTCAACTGCGAGAGATACAGTAGGTGGACACATCTAGGCACCGACAGGGTGTCTGCGACCCCCCGGATCCATCAGTGAACAGAGGCCTGCAGGCCCCGCGAGTGAAGGCAAGAATATCTGTGTGTGCTCGCAGCACCTCCCGCAGGCCACACAAGAAACTGCCCAGAAATGCCTCTGGGGCGGAGGATGGGACATTGACGTCCCATGGCTGAGCCTTTGGACCTTATGAGTTTTGTGCCGTGTGAATGTATTTCTCTTTACTGAAACAGAGTCGACTTACGGAGAAGAAGTGTAGGGCCCCATGCGGATATCTGCTCTTTTTTGTCTTCTGTGTCTCACCTTGGCGGAGGAGGCGCTGGGACGGGGGCTGCAGCCTGTGATGACCAAGAGCGACCACGTGGTGGCAGTGTTGCACTTTGGCCCAGTGAAACCCCTATCCATTTTTATGAACTCCCCACTGTGGATTTCGGAGCCCCTCCCTCTAGGTTCCATTTATGGGCCTTAAGTGAAGATGCAAAATAGGACCCTGAGTGGAAAATAGTGAGTGTAACAGATCTCTGGCTCCTCTCTGTCTTCTTTCCTGTTAGAACATCTGGCAAAGATGCCCCTTAGCCATGGGCAGGGGTCAATATTACAGAGATGGAATCAGAGGGAGAAGCTGGACTGATTTGGGCCTAATGGGAAGTGAGGGTGGGGAGGCAGAGAGCGAGGTTGTGTCAACCAGGCAAGGGTGCCCAGGGACTGGGTGAGCCCCCCAGAACCTAAGGAAGTGACCGGCTCTCATGGGGAGCTTGGCCTTTTCCTTCCATCTACCAGCTGGAGCCCCCAGGGCCCATGCATTCCGAGGGGACCTCAGGGGCGCAGCTCCTTCCACACAAGACATGCAGAGGGCAAAGCTGTGAAAACTGAGGGCAGGCCGCCCGGATGATGACCTTAGGCAGGTTACAGGACCCTTCTAGGTCAAATTCCTCTTTGGTGAGACGGGAGTACCAATCCACTTTGGAGGTTCCAGGGCCCCCAGTGCAGGGCTGCCCCAGGATCACTGGGAAGTTAATTAAGCTCACAGATTCCCGGGCCTGCCGCTGCTCAGTCTGTCTGTGAGTCTGGGTTGGAGCCCAGGAGTCTGCTGTTTAAGAAGATCGGAGGAGAACCAGATGGGGCCCAGGGTCCAATGTCTAGGAAGGATTTTCTTGGTTCCTTCCGATGACAAACTGTGTGATTGTGGAAGTGATAACTCCGTGTGAAGCACACGGCCCTGGAATCTACTCCTTTAAGCTGCTGAGGTTTGTCTGCTTTCATTTCCTGAAGATGCTGCAGGACCTTCTTGGGGCAGAAAGCAGACTCTGTGCCTGGTGAGGCCTGTCCTTCCTCCAGTCCAGGCTTTCCCACTGACAGAGGGTGATGGCCACTGGAGGCCTCTCCCCTCATAACCATGGGGGTCTCGGCTTTAGACTCATTTAACATTCAATTCAACAAATATATACTAAGCTGCGCAGGCTAGGCGTTGTTCTAGATGCTGGGCATAAAGCTGTGGACAAAACAAACAGAAATTCCACCCTTATGAAGCTTACATTTTATTGGACATCATTTTGGCTAATAAGTCCCACTCTTGTTGTATATATATGCCTTTGTCTGATTTAATTCAGCTTACATTTCTTTATAATAATAATTTATTGAGTACTTATCATGTGTTAAGCCCTATTTCTGGTCCTCATGTGTGTAACAGGTGGGAGCTGATGTAGAAGAAATAGGCTCAGATGTCTGTCCACTAGATTGGCAAAAGGCTCATTATCACACTCTTGGGGGCCGTTTTCCTTTCTGGATCACTGAAGGACCTTTTGAAACATTGCAGCCTGAAGGGAAATTTCTCCAAACTTTCATTTTCACCTGGGGAAAAATCTTAGTGTTGATCGGTCCTCTGTAGTGGCTGTTTCTTGTCACTTGGGGGCGCTACTGAACCGAGTATCCCCCATCAGTTTGACCCTGTGGTACCTGCCCCACCACCCTGTACAGCTTGGTGCTCTTCAAAGGGAGGCGACTTTCCTTCCTCTGGGCCCACTCAGTCCAGAGTGCTCCTCAGTGGGTTCTCTGGAGCTGTTCTTAACCCTGAGTGACTCCGTGGTGCCAATGCCTCATGAGTGGCTCAGGGGATGCCCCTGGGATCTGAAATCCTGCCACTCCTTAATTATGAGACTATACTGGGAGGTAGGTGGAGAGATTGAGGAGACCAGGGCTGAGATGTTTTTCTTTTGCAATCCTCAAAATCTAGAATAGGCACTCCATTCCCTTCTTTAGATGATGTGAATTGATCAAAGCTTTCCCAATTCTTTTTTCATCTAAAGTGAAAAAAAATTGGATTAGTTCCTCAGGGAGGGGATAGGCAGTGAGGTGCCACTTTGGGGGTGCTGCTGACCACTGATTGCTCCCATCCACGCAGCACGGGAGCGGGTAGTGGCGGTAGTGCAGGCGGATGGTGGAGTGGGGTGGTGGGGAAGAAATTTCAAAACTTGATTTATGAGTTGCCATTTCTCAGAGGCCACTGTGCGTCTTCAAATATCAGTGAAAAAGAGCTCTTCTGTGGTGTACCCCAAAACATATACCTTATCTCATTTGGTCCCCAGAATAGCCCTGCAAGGTAATATCATTTTAGCCGTTTCACAGATGAGGAAACAGGTTCAGAGAAATGAAGGGACAAGGAGTTTGGAAATTGGGTGCATTGGGCTCTGATGTCTGACTGGTCCACCACGCTGTGCTCACAGCCTCCTGCCCTGTGTTGACCTGGACCTCCCTGCACCATAGTTATAGCACAAAGAGGACGGCTGGGGGCGTGGAGGCCCAATGAGTTTCTTATGTACTAAGAGCTTCCAAAAGGACTTTATGTTTACAAGAACTGCTGATTTGATTCCCGAAGCAGTATATCTCATTAATCCAATGTACATAATGGGAGTAGAAGGGTCAGAATGGCCAGAGCTAAAAGAGACATTGGTGATCATGTAGCTCAGCTTGTTTTACAGAGTTGAAGACCGACGTGCAGGGAGCTGAACTGACAATCGACAGTGAAGGAACTGGTGGAGCAACCTGAACTGTCTCTCCCAGGGCTTATTTCCACTGGTTGTGGGGGACTTTAGCTTAGAAGTCTTTGTTATTCTTACAAGATGAAAATTATTGGTGCACTAAAATACATAGGACTTCCAGTTCTTGCCAAGACAGAGTAACAGGTGTATTTTTCCACCATAACAGGTATAAAACTGGGCCAAATATAAGAACAACTATTCTCAGGCGCTGGACGGTGGGCATCACAGGGCTGCGGGTCTTGAGAGAAGGAAACACACATGGTGGTGTCCACTTTCATGCTGGCCTTTTGCCTGAGGCATTTTCCATCCTGTGGGGAAGTGGATCCCAAGCAGAAAGTGGCGGTCTGGCTGGGGAAGACCAGGAAGACAGACGGTCAGGGTTGCTAAGGCTGCTGGAACTTGCAGGGTTACAGGTACCTGAGAGGAGGCAGCTGAAGAGAAACAGCCCCAGCCATCTGTTTGGGCTTTTCCTTCATGTTCTTTCCCCGATCTTTAGCTGCATGTGCTCTGAGTGAGACTCTGGAAAGTCGACTGACAGCGGCTTCCAGGGGCCTGAGAGGTGAAGCGTGACTGTAGAAGCTGCACATGTTAGGGAGATGTTGGGGTTCTGATAGAGCCCATGTGGAGCTGGGCACTTATTTGAGACCCCAGGAAAGATCACTCAGGAGATGGGACTTTGCTTTAGGAGTAAGGGACCTGCTGTAGGACTGAGAGCCAAAATAAATAGACCTCCCTCAGCAAAGCCAAACCCCAAGACTCAGCAGGATCAAGATGACCTGCTTGTCAGGACAACATGTCACACTTTTTAGAGGAATACAACAAAATTCAGAGTCTCTCCTGTATATCATTCAATATGTACAGCATCTAATAAAAGATGTCTAGATATGCAAAGAAAAAGTTAAACATTAAAACTTCCTTATAATTTGAAATGCCAAACCCTCTCTCAGTTGGCTCTTTTGTTCTTTGGGAATGTTTTAGTTTGATGTAAATGATTAGTGGAACATGGAAGGTCTGGGCTTTAGCAATAAGATTGGATTTCTTTTTTTTTAAATTGAGGGATAATTGACACATAACCGTATATTTAGATTCAGGGGTATAACATAATGATTTGATATTTATGTATATTGCAAAATGATCAGCACAGTAAGTCTAGTTAACATTCGTCACCTCACACAGGTATAAAATGTTTTCTGTGTGGTGAAGAATGTTAAGATTTGCTCTCTTAGACACTTTCAAATGTACAATTGTGGGTAATTAAAATTGGCCACCCCAAAATGTGTCTCCTTGGCTTGATTATTTTTAAGGACGAAAAACTCTGAAAGAGTAACTGCTTAAAAAATTTTATGATAGAAGGCCTGTTCCAGGACAGGCCATCACCATAGGTAACTGGTTATTGGTAGACCGGGAGAGTCTTGCTAAGCCCCTTTGCATCCAAGTTGTGTCTCTGGAGTCACACTGTGTACAGATGGTCCAGCAAACTCTTGTTTATCAACATTTGCTTTTCCATCTCCATGTGAATTGCCTTCTTCCCCTTGGAAGTCCCAAACCACTACCACCAGCATGCCCCTTTGTCTTTAGGGGAAGATGGTATTTAAGGTGGTGGCTTTGGCCATTTTGGTGAGTTGCTCAGTTTTCCTGGGTTTCTCCCGTGTATACATGTTATTAAACTTTGTTTGATTTTCTCCTATCATTCTGTCTCATGTCAATTTAATTCTTGGACTAGCCCAAAGGACCTGGCTGTACATTACATCCCCAGAACTTCTTTATCTTATAACTGAGAATTTGTACATTTTGACCTTCTTCTCCCATTTTTCTCACCCCACCCAGGATTGGACTTCTGATCTAGAATCACAAGCTGTTTGTTTTTGAATTGCTCTTAATGTTTTGGCTGATGCCTGTCCTGCCCATTTGTGCACAAATGTGCCTCTTTGGGTACACTGGCCTCCCTAAATGGACCTGAGCATTGTGGTTCAGTTGAGAGATGATATTTTGACACATATCTGAGTTTCCTCTCTTCTTTAAAATTATTAGTTGTCACGCTGGTCCAGGTTTTTTTTTTCAATAAGGGATTTTGAGGGATTGGGATGGGGTAGTGAAGGCAATGCGTGGCAGACAATTTTATGTATTTGGGAGAATATTCGAAATCTCACCAAGCATCTGGAACACTGATAATAAAGAAATGAGCAAAAGATAGTGAAATCGTTAGAAGAAATATCTTCTACCTTTTTGATTTATAAGCACTTTTCTTACAAAACTTCAACTTGCGTTGCATGCCCAATTAATTCAATTTTTACCAATAAAAACTGATTTTTAAACCTTTGATTATATAAGGATCCTGAAGAAGCGTGAAGAAAGATTTTTGCAGTTTCTGTTTCTAGATATAGTTAATTGATCAATTAACATTTTTAGTAAAAAGAGTCCTTGATATGGACTTTTCCTTTCCCTAAAAAAATAAAGTTGTTTTCTAATCAGGAAGAAGGCAGAAGTTTCCTGCTGGAGACCTTTTCGTTCTGGTTGCTATTGAACTTGAGGAGATTTACTGTTCTTGGAATAAGTATGTTTATTCAATGAGGGATTAAAATCAACATTATTAATTATTTTAAGACAGAAAACATCTTGAATCATGAAACCTTTAATTCATGAGTCTTCATCTTTCTCCTTGTTTCTAATGGCTGATAGCTCATCCTGCAGAATTATGCCTCTGAGCCCTTGGAATGCTCTGTAATTATTAATAATTGATGCTGGGTGAAGTGATATGCAGAACATGGATTTCTTTGGCTGCTTAAATAATCAGGGAGGGGAGTGACATCAGCATCATGGCGGAGTGAGATTCCCTCTTTGAATCTCTGCCCCCTACAACACAATGAAAACATCATTCACATTCCAACAGAGCTCAAACACTACGAAGGACTTCTAAGAAACCCCTGCTGCCATACATCAGACAGTGGAGGCGCAGGAAGCCCAAAAGGACCGGAGGAGAGGTAAGAAGTTGTACTCCCCCTCCCCAATCGATCGGCAAAGACAGCGCGGTTGGCAGACAGAGGGGGGAGGGGCGGCCCACAGCGGGGAAAACTATCGCCATCCAGGTGCTCTCACAGACTGTTGCGAGATCCCCACTGGGAAGTGACGACGGACTGTTTAGGGGGTGTAGCAAACACCCAAAGAGAGCCAGAAAGGAAACCCCCGGGTCAAGCAGGATAAAGAGAGGACCCCTCCCCCCACACGCCCGGCGTTTCAACATAATCCCTCCGGGGGCTGCAGCCGCCACAGAGCAAACCGCTCACGATCTCCATCCAGTGGCAGCAGGGGGAAACTGCAGGACCAACTTTATCACGAGGGGAAAAAATAAGGCCGTCCCCGTCGGATCCTTGCGACAATTTGTCAGGGCTACAGACCAAAAGGAAAATGACAAACACCCAGAAACCAACCCTGAAGGCACAAAATTTGGTAACCTGAATGACAGAGAATTCAAAATAGCTATCATAAACAAACTCAAGGAAATACAAGAGAACACACAGAAACAAATCAACGAATTCAGGGATTTTGTCACAAAAGAGATTGAAACCATAAAGAAAAACCAATGAGAATTATTGGAGGTGAAAAACAAAATCAATGAGATAGTGGAAAAAATGGAGTCTTTAAAGAGCAGAACTGACAATATGGAGGAACGAATTAGCACTATTGAGGACAGCCACGCAGAAATGCTCCTGATAGAGGAGGAGAGAGAGCTAAGACTAAAAAGAAATGAAGAAATTCTTCGAGAAATATCAGACTCAATGAGAAAAAGCAACATAAGGATAATAGGTATTCCAGAAGGAGAAGAAAGAGAAAAAGGAGCAGAGAGTTTGTTCAAAGAAATAATAGCTGAGAACTTCCCCAACTGAGGGAATGAGAGGGAAATAACAGTGAATGAAGTCAATAGATCACCTAAATATATAAATAGGAATAAAAAATCATCTCGCCACATAGTAGCAAACTTGAAAAATACCCATGACAAGGAAATAATATTGAAGGCACCTAAACAAAAAAACAAAATAACATACAAAGGAAACCCCATCAGGCTCTCAGCTGATTTCTCGACAGAAACTCTACAGGATAGGAGAGACTGGAATGATATATTCAAAATCATGAAAGACAAAAACCTTCAGCCGAGAATACTTTATCCAGCAAAAATATCCTTCAAATATGATGGAGAAACAATAACTCTCCCTGATAAACAAAAGCTAAGAGAGTTCGTCACCACAAGACCCCCACTACAAGAAATGCTCAAGAAGGCCCTTAGGCCTGAAAAAAAAACAAATGAGAAAGGGGATACAAAGATTTCAGCAAGGAGAAAAGCAAGGAGACTAAACCAGACAAAATACAGTTGGAAAACATCAAAAATTAATTCAAGCTCATCACTGGAAACACACATTCATGACACAATCTGGAATAAAGAGATAACAAATAAGGAGGGGAAGAGGTAAGGGATTGAACTGACCCAGCCTCAGGAAAAAGGAGGCATCCGAAAATGTACTTTCTTATCCAGGAGATCGCTTATATAAACCTCATGGTAACCACTAAACAAATAACCAGAAGAGAACCACACATGACAAATAAACAGAAAACCAAGAGAATGAGCATGCAGAAATACCAAATTGAATTTGCAGTCCAAAACACAAGGGACAAGAAACGAAGGAAATGCAAAAGAACCAGAAGATGAACAATAAAATAGCAACATTAAACCCTCATATATCAATAATCACTCTAAATGTAAATGGATTGAATTCTCCAATCAAAAGACACAGAGGGGCAGGATGTATTAAAAACCAAGATCCAACAATCTGCTGCCTCCAGCAAACACATCTCAGCTCTAAAGACAAACACAGACTCAAAATAAAAGGATGGAAAACAATACTCCAAGCTAATGGCAAACAAAAGAAAGCAGGAGTAGCCATACTTATATCAGACAAAGTAGACTTCAAGATAAAAAAGGTAATGAGAGACAAAGAAGGGCAATATATAATGATAAAAGGGACACTTCACCAAGAAGACATAACACTTATAAATATCTATGCACCCAACACAGGAGCACCAAAGGACATAAAACAACTGCTAAAAAACCTAAAAGGAGATATTAACAATAACACAATAATAGTAGGGGATCTTAACACCCCCCCTTACATCAATAGATAGATCCTCCAGACAAAAAGTCAATAAGGAAATAATGGACTTAAACAAAAAACTAGACGCAATGGACTTAATAGATATATACAGAGCACTCCACCCAACAAAAGCAGAGTACACATTCTTCTCAAGTGCACATGGAACATTCTCAAGGATAGACCATATATTAGGAAACAAGGCAAACCTCTATAAATTTAAGATTGAAATCATTGCAAGCATCTTTTCTGATCATAATGCTGTGAAAATAGAAATCAACAGAACGGAAAAAACTAGAAAAGGGACAAAGATGTGGAGACTAAACAACATGCTACTGAACAACCAATGGGTCGCTGATGAAATTAAAGGAGAAATCAAAAGCTATCTGGAGACAAATGAAAAGGAAAATACACCATACCAACTCATATGGGATGCAGCAAAAGTGGTCCTGAGAGGGAAATTCATAGCAATACAAGCTCACCTTAACAAACAAGAAAAATCCCAAATAAATAACCTTAAATTGCACCTAACAGAATTGGAAAAAGAAGAACAGACAAAGCCCTGAATCAGCAGAAGGAGGGAAATAATAAAAATCAGAGCAGAAATAAATGAAATTGAAACCAAAAAAACAGTAGAAAGGATCAATGAAACAAAGAGCTGGTTTTATGAGAAGATAAATAAAATTGACAAACCCGTAGCCAGACTCACTAAGAAAAAAAGGGAGAAGACTCAAATAAATAAAATTAGAAATGAAAGAGGAGAAATTACAACAGACACCACAGAAATACAAGGGATTATTAGGGAATACTATGAAAAACTTTACGCCAACAAATTGGACAACCTAAAGGAAATGGACAAATTCTTGGAAGCGTACAGCCTCCCAAAACTGAATCAAGAAGAAATAGAGAATCTGAACAGACCAATCACAAGTAAAGTGATTGAAACGGTAATCAAAAACCTCCCAAAAAATAAAAGCCCAGGACCAGATGGCTTCCCTGGAGAATTTTACCCAACATTCAAAAAAGATTTAGCACCTATCGTTCTCAAACTATTCCAAAAAATAGAGGAAGATGGAATACTTCCCAACACATTCTATGAGGCCAACATCATCCTGATACCAAAGCCAGACAAGGACAATACAAAGAAGGAAAACTATGGGCCAATATCACTGATGAACATAGATGCAAAAATCCTCAATAAAATATTGGCAAACCGAATACAGCAATACATCAAAAAGATCATACACCATGATCAAGTGGGATTTATACCAGGGACACAGGGATGGTTCAACATCCACAAATCAATCAACGTAGTACACCACATTAACAAAAAGAATAAAAACCACATGATCATCTCAATTGATGCCGAGAAGGCATTCGACAAGATCCAGCATCCATTTATGATAAAAACTCTCAACAGAATGCGTATAGAAGGAAAGTACCTCAACATAATAAGGGCCATATATGACAAACCTACAGGAAACATCCTACTCAACGGGGAAAAACTGAAAGCCATTCCTTTGAGGACAGGAACAAGACAAGGGTGCCCACTCTCACCGGTCTTATTCAACATAGTACTGGAAGTTCTGGCCAGAGCAAGAAAAAGGAATAAAAGGACTCCAAATAGGCAATGAAGAAGTGAAACTCTCATTATTTGCAGATGGCATGATCTTATACATAGAAAACCCAAAAAATTCCATCGGAAAACTACTAGAAACAATCAACAACTACAGTAAAGTGGCAGGGTATAAAATCAACTTACAAAAATCAATTGCATTTCTATACACTAATGATGAAACAACAGAAAGAGAACTCAAAAAGACAATCCCATTTACAATTGCAACAAAGAGAATAAAATATCTGGGAATAAATTTAACCAAGGAGGTCAAAGACCTATACAACGAAAACTATAAGACACTATTGAAAGAAATCGAGGAGGACATAAAGAAATGGAAAAATATTCCATGCACATGGATTGGAAGAATAAATATAGTTAAAATGTCCATTCTACCTAAAGCAATCTACAGATTGAATGCAATCCCAATCAGAATCCCAATGTCATTCTTCACGGTAATAGAACAAAAACTACTGAAATTCATATGGGGCAACAAAAGAGCCCGAATAGCTAAAACAATTCTGAGAAAAAAAGAACAAAGCTGGAGGCATCACAATCCCTGATTTCAAAATATACTATAAAGCTACAGTAATCAAAACAGCATGGTACTGGTACAAGAATAGACACACAGATCAATGGA
The DNA here is from genome assembly GCA_031878705.1 of Tapirus indicus. NCBI lineage: Eukaryota > Metazoa > Chordata > Mammalia > Perissodactyla > Tapiridae > Tapirus > Tapirus indicus. The sequence continues at coordinate 43,838,841 of CM062927.1, forward strand.
ACAGAATTGAAAGCCCAGAAATAAAACCACACACCTATGGACAGCTAATCCTTGACAAAGGAGTAAAGAACATACAATGGAGAGAGGGAAGTCTCTTCAATAATGGTGCTGGGAAAATTGGACAGCAACATGCAAAAGATTGAAAGTAGACCATCTCCTATCGCCATATACAAAAATCAATTCAAAATGGATCAAAGACCTGAAAGTGAGACCTGAAACTATAAAACTCCTGAAAGAAAATATAGGCAGTACACTAATTGAGACTGGACATAAAGGGATCCTTTCACATTCCATGTCTACCCAGACAAGGGAAACAAAAGAAAAAATAAACAAGTGGGACCTCATCAGACTAAAGAGCTTCTACAAGGCAAATGAAACCAGGATCAAAATGAATAAACAACCCACCAGCTGGGAGAAAATATTTGCAAATTGCTTGTCCGACAAGGGATTAATCTCAGTAATATATAAAGATCTCATACAACTGAGCAACAAAAAAACAAACAACCCGATCAAAAAATTGGCAGAGGATATGAACAGACATTTTTCCAAGGAAGAGATACAGATGGCCAATAGACACATGAAAAGATGTTCAACATCACTAATCATCAGGGAAATGCAAATCAAAACTACACTAAGATATCACCTTACACCCCTTAGAATGGCTATAATCACAAAGACAAATAACAACAAATGCTGGAGAGGTTGTGGAGAAACGGGGACCCTCATTCACTGCTGGTGGGAATGCAAACTGGTGCAGCCTCTATGGAAAACAGTATGGAGAGTCCTCAAAAAATTAAAAATAGAAATACCGTATGATCCAGCAATCCCACTCTTGGGCATCTACCCAATGGACATGAAATCAACCATCACAAGAGGCGTATGCACCCCTATGTTCATTGCAGCATTATTCACTATAGCCAAGAAGTGGAAGCAACCCAAGTGTCCCTCGACTGATGATTGGTTAAAGAAGATGTGGTATATACATACAATGGAATACTACTCAGCCATAAGAAAAGACACAATTGTCCCATTTGCAGCAACATGGAAGGACCTAGAGGGTATTATGTTAAGTGAAATAAGCCAGAGAGAGAAGGACAGACACTGCATGAACTCACTCATATATGGAATATAAGTGAACACACAGACAGAGAGAACTGATTGGTGGTTACCAAGGGGAAGGGGGGTGGGGGGGCACAAGGGGTGAAGGGTTACATCCACAAGGTGACGGACAAACAAAAATGTACAACTAAAACCACACAGTGTTATAAACTATTAAGAAATCAATTAAAAAAATGGTAAAAAAAAATCATCAGGGAGGTTTTCCTGGTGGAAAAGGTCTGTGGAGAGGGTGGCCCAGAGGCTGAAGGGCAAAGGCTTAGAGGAATGGACACGTGTGGGCGGCTTCTTTCTTCTCACCGCTTTCCGTTTGACAAGGTCTCACAAATGGATCAGACGGCATGTCACAGACTCTGACCATCCTTCTTTGGATGGTGTGGATTCTGAAACATTTTATAATTTGAATCTGTGAGAAAAGGCCTTTATCCGGGCATGGGAAAATTAGCATGCAGTTGAGAAAGGGAATTATACACATGAGCAGGACTGATGAGCTTTTCTTTTTCTTGATGCAAAATAACCAAATACCATTCTATACCTAAGAGAGATGGGTGAGTTTTACTTGAGCCAGAGTGAGGATTATAACCCAGGAAGGGCTTTTCCAGAAAGGAAGAACGCATTCCAGAGAAGCATGGTGTTCAGAACAGTCTTATACCTTTTTAGAACAAAGACTATGCATTAAACACACCCAGGATACATAGTCATCGAAGTTTCAAAGAGGTATTCAGCTGCAAATTAGCTGGTCAACAAGACTCAGAAGTCAGGAAAGAGAACTTATTTTAGGAGTACTAATACAGGTGTTACCCATAGGGCATATCAATAGGGCTTTACTGGCTTCGCAGAAGGGGAAGTATGCGTTCTTATTTTAATTATTAAAGCAGATGTACAATCTACATTTGATAGGCCATAAATCAGGCTCTTTTTTTACTTCAAGCAGAATCAGATTTGAATCAGAATAATTACCCCATATACACCAATATGTGAAACTCTCTTGTCATTTTCTTCTGATTCTTGGGCCATTCCCATTTTAGTTACAGGAAATGAGGAATTTTTTAATGAGTTAGGTGATATTTGCTGAAGGTGGTGATTTTGGCAAATGCTAAACAGAAAAAAAATTTCTCCTCTCCTGCCTTCCTCTACCCCTCCTCTCATTATCTGGACAGTGTTCTCCAATTGTTTGCCAAAAGCAGTGATGCAACCGCCTTCTTCAAGTGGGCACCTGACAAACTGGCACAGATTTCTAAGCCCCCAACCAACTTGTGTTGAGTCTTCTCCACAGAGATGTCAGCCTCTCAGAGGGAGGGGAGGGCATTGGTCTAGAAAGGAGCTCACGAAACTGTAGTTGAACCAGGTCACTTAGCCTCACTCCACAAGCGGAGGGTGGTCTTTTTTCAAATACAAAGTGTTCTCATTGCTTTACTAAAAATTATGATGCTCATTAAAAATTCTGTGCAATACAACAAATAACAAAAAAGAAAGTAAAAGCCAAACCCCAAACACTCCACACCTCTAAATCCCATCATCTATGTGCAGGGGTCACCAAACTTTCTGCACATGTCTAGACAGTAAAGATTTTCATCTTTGGAGACCCAGTGGTGTCTGCCTCTGCAACTGGATTCTGCCGTTGTAGCGGAAGAGCAGCCCTAGACGGTGTGTACGTGAACAAGTGTGACTGTTCCAATCAAACTTCATTCAGGGCTCGGTTTGGCCCACAGGCTGAGTTTGCTTACCCCTGATCTGGAGTCCCCCTCACTCACATTGTCTCATCACTTCCCCAACCTTTCTTTTCCTTCTCACAGGTGTCTCTGTGAATATATCCATAGAGAAGAAAAGGGAGAACTAATTTTATATAAATGAAGTACTTTTGTAAAAGTGAAAGCTGTATTTAAAAAAAGATTCAAGATTCAATGCCATTTTCCTTGAATTTAACAGAAGAAATGAACTAAAACTGCAGGAACCGCTGAACTTCGGGCACACGTTTCTTCACCGCAGGTGATAACGGTTCCTAAAATAGTTCCCCTGAAATGAAGGGAGAAGAAGGTGATGAAAAGGTTGGAGAGCCTTTCGCTTTCAAAATTCCAGTTTTCAGTTTTGGATGGAGCAATGGGATTCTTACTCCGACAGATGAGGAAACGCGTGTTCTTCCACTTCTCCCGGCTCCTCCGAATTCCCATTTCTCACTCGATTGTGTTTCAATTGTCAAGGCTGAAGACTTACATTCTATTCTGTAACCACGATTACGTTGGTCCTTTGGTCTCAGATGTTTAAAAAGATGGGCTAATGCCCACCAATAATTATTTTATCAAGGTTTGTCCGTTTCCATGGGTCTTTTTTTTTTCTTAATTTTTATTCCTCTCTTATTGAGTTGCAGTTATTGCTGAGTAATATTTTTCAAGGACTTATAGGAATTTTACTCCCCAATTCACCTCTTAGCTTCATAGTCAAAGGACACATTGTCTAGTTGCAAAATTCCTGGGTTACACTTTCTGTCAAGTGTTGTATAATTTGTAAATCACAGCTTCCCCATCTTTTGAGTGATTGGACTTCGTGGACAGAATCCCACTTTCCCTCCCCCGGTGATGTGCAGGTGCAGCATTTCTTCTGTTCTCTCCTGGTAGAGAACCTCTATCTTCGTTTCCGGCTGGAGGCTCACTTGCCTGTGTCCGTCACACCTGGGGTGATCTCTCTGGGCCTGAAAGCCTGATAGGCAGTACTCTGCCTTGTGGCATTAGACACTGGGGAGCTGAGCATGGCTTCATTTCCGTCCCTCAGGGCTCTCCCTTCCATGCCTGAAAGAATCTTTCTGTATTGTTGGAATTCATATCTTCTCGAGAACAAGTCACAGTATTAATCATTTACATTAGTTTTGTGCTCTTTTGTGCTTCAGGTTTAGTTCTTTATGTCATGGACATTTTCTTCTATTTTTTTTTTTTGCTATCTTTTCTGTTCCATTTATTGAGTTCCCTCTCATTTTGCTCCATTTCTTATTCTTTTTGACTTTGAACTATTGCTTTATTAAATTCATGTTTTGCTTAAAATCTTTGGTAGCAAGAAGCACTCACAGGGAACTTATCTCTCTTCCTTGGATTATAGTTTCTTTCCTTCTTTCAAGTGTGTCCTTCATCTGCCTCTCCTTCTCCCTGTCTTCCTTCTTCCTTCCCTCTGTCCTTCTCTCTCTTTCTTTTAATTTTTTTCCTGTACTTTGTGTTTGCTTAGCTGCCATGCCATCTCTTTTCATTTGACCCAGAGTGGCATGAACAGCTCTGCCCACTTTCCAGTCAGTGTGATGTGGTTTCACGAATTCTCTCAGACTCCCTCCTGTTTGTTTCTCTCTGACTTGCGGTCTGAAGACTGAATGTAGTTTCCTGCCCTCTTGTCCCTTCTGTGTAACCAGAACAGGGGGAGTGGGGTGTGTGCCAGGTTTGAAGGTGTGCGAGCCATTCTTAGAGCCCTTGGCTTGTGCTCCCCCAGGGTTCCCTCACCTGGGTGTGCCCTGCTCCAAGGAGCATGCAAGCCCCTGTCTTTAGAGAGCCCCTAATTTAGTCCTGCTAGTTTTCTTGCCTCTTCCGAGACCCTGACCTCTCGTAGTGGCACATAAATGCTTCTCCTCCTGAGGGTTTCCTCCGAGCATTTTCCTGGCCTCCTGTATACCTACCTACTCAGCACGCTTCTCCCCGAATTAGCGGGTATAAGTGCACATTTGAGAATTTTGTCTATTCATCTTCTTCCCGTAACGTGGCTTCTAAGAGATGGGGATTAAGTTAAGAGCCTATAATAGTTTTTTCCTGTGCAACAAACACCTGCAGAATCTCAGTGGCTTACACAATATTTATTTTCATGCTCAGGGTCTGCGGGTCAGCTCTGGTTGGTCTGATCTGGGCTGGGTTTGGCTGGGCCAGGCTGGAGTCCAGGCTTGCAGTGTGTTTCAGGGGTGTTCCACATCTTCACTTTGGGGACCAAGATGGGGGGAGCTGCTAGCCGGTGGGATCACAGCAGCCTGAAAAGCCAAGTTGAGTCACACAAGCACATGTAAAGTCTCTGTTTGCATCGTGACACTAATGCATCCTTTGGGCCCAAACAAGGCACGTGGCCAAATCCCACTCTAGTGGGGGCTCAGTGATGTCACATGACAAAGGGCAAGGAGGCAGAAGTCTGTAAATGGGAGCAAGGAAATACTTGGGAATCTTTTTCTAGTCTACCCCAGAGACTCTCTGGGTCTTTTGAGAATCTTCTGTTTCTTTCATTTGTTGCCACCTTATAATTGGGGGCAGAAAGTTATATCACTTCTCCTTGGTTAGAATCGGGGTAAAAATTTTTTTGATTAAAAAAGTTATTTTATTTTGTTTTTTATTTTATTAAGAATTAGAGGAGGACAAATCTTTGATCCATCCTCAGTCTGACATCTTTACCTAGAAGTCCCCTTAAAGTCTCTGTAGGGGTCTCTAAGCTTCTCTAGAAAGCCAACTCTGGTTTTTAATTATAGCAATTTCCCTACTACGAACCCAACTCTCTTCTGCTCTAACTGGAACTCTAGGTATGTGCTTCCCTCTGGGGATGCTTGAGCCACAATAAATCATTTTTTATTTGGCTTCTCCTGTTTCCTCTAGACATCTTCTCTGTTGGCTACAGTCTTTAAATTATATTTTAAAACTACCACTAGGCATCCGCAGGGTGTAAATAAATTTGATTGTATTAAAAGGGGAAATAAAGTGAGAGTATCGGCTTTCAAAAATTGTATTTAATAAAGAGTCAGTAGAAAGGTGATTAGAAGTTCTGTGTGCAGAGTGGACTTGCCAACTGGTGGGGTCTACTTGTGCTCACCCCAAACTGAACTTTCCCACTGGGGGGACCTCAGGTGTTGTTGGGGGAATTGGATGGAGGAAGGGACTGGGCTCTGGAAGCTTTGTATTTGGACTTGACCCACCTCCATGTTTTCATGCCCATGATTCTCTGGGTCTGGGATCCAGGCTCTCCCAGGTATGCATTTCTCTGATGTGCATTTCAGGCATGCATTTCTCAGGCATCATTTCTCTCATGTGCATTTCTCATGTGTTCATTTCTGCTGTTCTTTGGCTTCTCCCTCTCTAGGCACATGGTCTCATCCTTTTCAGCTACACTAACTCATCCACTTCCCATTTCCCAAAATGTGCTCACATTGCTAGTGCTCTCCGTCCTGTGACTTTATAGTTTTTTAATAAAATTCCTTAATTTCTTGCATTCAGAAGACAGCAGAGGTAAAGGTGTGTATTCAGGCCACTGTGTTTAACCAGGCTGTTCCTCTGATGTCCCTCCTTCTGTGCTCCCTTGCTTAGAATGTCTTTGAGCCTCGTCTATGTTTAATCACGTCATAACCTCCTTCACAGTCCAGTTGAAATCTTCCTGTTTCCTCCTCTTATTTACAGAAACGTTGACTAAGCACCAGCTGTGTGCTAGCTTTGTGTTGGGCGTGAGGTCACGAGATAAAACGACACACAGCTCGTATTCTTGATCTCGTTTACCCTTCAACAGGAGACTGTCCAGTGAGTAAGCATGTCTCAGACAGGCGGAGAGTGGGATTAATTGAGGTAAGCTCATGAGAGCATAGGAGGAGTGCCCAGGTCTGTGTGGAAGAGCCAGGACGGCTTCCTGAATGAGGGAGCACTTGGGTGCCCCTTAAGAAGGTGTTTTAGTCAGAGGGAAGAGCATGGGTTATCAACAGGGCAGTGAGAGAAAGCATGCATCCTGCGGTATTTGACCAGCTCAGTGTTATAGAGTGTGCAAGTCATTTCCTTCCTTTGTGCTCCAACTGTCATTTATTACTTTACCATTTTTATGTGTGAAACCCAAATGGTGCCAAGTCCTCTGGTCTTAGTTTCTTTAATGTTCAAGCACAACCCTCTACATATGGTTTCCAAGATTTACATATCCCAGAGGAAAAAGGTCCCTGTTTGTCTTGCTGACCCCAACATTGACCCAGTGTCTTTTTTTTTTTTTTTTTTTTTTTTTTTGTCCCTGAGCTCTCTATAGAGGATTGTTGTCTGTGATAGGCTTCTACTGAAGGCTTAAGAAAAATAGAAGGGGAATACAGCTCCCTCAGTAACCCAGAAAGTCTTTTCTTTCTCCTGAGGCCTCTGTCTGCTGCCATGTTGTGGGGGCCATTGTCTGTTTTCTGTCACTTCTCTCCATTTCTTTTCATCCCTTAGTTCCTTGGAACATAGTTCCAAGTTCAATCATCTAGGGGAAACCAACCAAATTGCTATTATTTTATTAGGCAGCCTATTTCAATTTTCCTAGTCGAAATTAATTGTTTCCACCTGTTGTTTTCTACAGGATTGTCTTCCTCGGCTAAGCAGATTTCACCCACAACCTTTTAGCTCTGAACTTGTCAGGCTTCTCCATCAGATACAACACCCGAGGTTGGGGACCTCCACTCATTCATGTTTATTTAATAAAGTATAATGTTTCACTCACAGCGATTATTCAAATAAATCATTCTACATGCAATGCTGAAAGCTCCGGGCTTTGCAAACATGAGATTACATTTAATTCCTGCATGGTTGTTTCTTCAGCCTCCTGCAAGCCAGTTTGATTCTTGAGCTGTCCCTGGTTGAAATTCTTCCAGTCAGTGACAAATGACAGAGGCAGCATGAGTCCTGACACTTAGCACTCTGCTGGCGAGCATCTGTTGGAGTGCTGTACTTCCTTTTCCTGTAGTGTCCACAACAGTGAGAGGATGGCAGGTAGGGATCACTCCTCCTCACCCGTCGGGGGTGCCATCAGCACTGGGCCAAGGAACCCCACTTGTCAAGGGCCTGCAGAGGTCAGTGGCCTCAAGTGGGATGTTGTTGGAGTTTTGGGCACTTGTGAGGCTGCAGTAAAAGGGCAGGGGGTAACTGGTGTGGACAGTCTTTTCCTTAGGGAACTGAAAGTTTACAGGATCTTCGCCTCTGCCCTGTTTCTCTGTGATATTTTGTTCTCACCTGGGGAACTTTGAAAAAATTTCCTTCATTATCTATTGATCACTGGCACCACGATTCCATTTGGTCAATTCTACAAAGGATCCTTTAATCAACTAGGGTTGGCCAGTGGTTCTTCCCATGAAGGACACTAATGACAGTTTTTGCTTGTAAGTGCTGAAAAGCTATGTGGTTGGTGGAGTGGTCCTATTAGTAATATTTCTTATTGGTGAGTTTTCAAATCTGTAACCACCCATCCAAATGACATGGTAATAATGATTATTTGTAGATATCCTCCTGTTGGAAATCAGCCAAGTTTTATGTTGTCTTCTCTTGTCCAATTAGTAGCCTTAAGCATTTTGAAGAAAAGGACTTTCTTAGAAATAGAAAAATAACTGATAAATGCTTGAATCTCATGCAGTATGAGATGTTTTGGTTATTTGTTTATTTATTTTTATTTTTTGTTTTTTTCGTGAGGACGATTAGCCCTGAGCTAACATCCGTTGCCAATCCTCCTCTTTTTGATGAGGAAGATTGGCCCTGGGATAACATCCATGCCCATCTTCCTCTACCTTATATGTGGGATGCCTGCCACAGCATGGCTTGATAAGCAGTGCATGGGTCCGCACTCAGGACCCGAACCTGTGAACCCTGGGCTCCTGAAGCGGAGTGTGCGAACTTAACCACTATACCACCGGGCCGGCTCCCCTGGGTTATTTATTTTTTTATTGAAGTAACATTGGTTTATAACATTATATAAATTTCAGGTGTACATCATTGCATTTTGACTTCTGTATACACTACATCCTGTCACCACCAAAAGTCTAGTTGCCATCTGTCACCACACATATGTGCCTCTTTACCCCTTTCATCCTCCCCCCACCCCTCTTCCTCTCTGGTAACCAGCAACCTGTTCTCTGTATCTATGTGTTTGTTTATCTCCCACATATGAGTGATATCATCCAGTATTTGTCTTCTGACAGTATTTGGCCACCTACAGTGTTTGTCCCTCTGACTTATTTTACTTAGCATAGTACCCTCAAGGTCTATCCATGTTGTTGCGAATGGTAGGATTTCATCTTTTTTTATGGCTGAGTAGCATTCCCTTATATATATCTCACATCTTCTTTATGTATTCATCTGTTGATGGGCACTTAGGTTGTTTCCAAGTCTTGGCTATTTTGAATAGTGCTGTAATGAACATAGGGATGCATGTATCTTTTCGAATTAGTGTTTTCATGTTCTTTGGATAAATACCTAGAAGTAGAGTTGCTGGATCATCTGGTAGTTCTATTTTTAAAATTTTGAGGACTCTCCATACTGTTTCCTATAGTGGCTGTGCTAGTTTCCATGCCCACCAGCAGTGTACAAGGGTTCCCTTTTCTCCACACCCTCTCCAACAATTGTTATTTCTTGTCTTTTGAATAATAGCCATCCTGATGGGTATGTGGTGATATCTTATTGTGGTTTTGACTTGCATTTCCCTAATAATTAGTGATGTTAAACATCTTTTCATGTGCCTGTTGGCCATCTGGATATCTTCTTTAGAAAAATGTCTGTTCAGATCTTCTGCCCATTTTTTAATGGGGTTGTTTGTTTCTTGGTGTTTAGTTGTATGAGTTCATTATATATTTTAGATATTAACCCCTTGTTGGATATATAATTTGCAAATATCTTCCCCCAGTTGGTCAATTGTCTTTTTGTTTTGTTTCCTTTGCCAAATAGAAGCTTTTTAGTTTGATGTAGTCCCCTTTGTTTATTTTTTTTCTTTTGCTTCCCTTGCCTTAGGAGACATGATATTCAAAAGGATATTGCTAAGACCAGTGTCAAAGAGCATATTGCCTATGGTTTCTTCTAGGTGTTTTATGGTTTCAGGTCTTACATTCAGGTCTTTAATGCATTTTGAATTAATTTTTGTATATGGTATAAGATAATGGTCTACTTTCATTCTTTTGTATGTGGCAGTTCAGTTTTCCCAACACCATTTATTGAAGAGACTTTCCTTTCTCAGTTGTATGTTCTTGGCTCTTTAGCTGAAAATTAGCTGTCCATAAATGTGTGGGTTTATTTCTGGGCTCTCAATTCTTTCTGTTGATTGTGTGTCTGTTTTCCTGCCAGTAGCATGCTGTTTTGCTTACTATAGCTTGGTAGTATATTTTGAAGTCAGGAAGTGTGATACTTCCAGCTTTGTTCTTTTTTCTCAGGGTTGCTTTGGCTATTTGGGTTCCTTTGTTATTCCATATAACTTTTAGGATGCTTTGTTTTATTTCTGTGAAGAATGTCATTGGGATTCTGATAGGGATTGCATTGAATCTATAGTTTTCTTTAGGTATGGACATTTTAACCATGTTATTAATACTTCCAGTCCATGAGCAAGGAATATCTTTCCTTTTTTTGTGGCTTTGATTTCTTTCAAGGATGTCTTTTAATTTTAAGTGTATGGGTCTGGCACCTCTTTGGTTAAATTTATTCCTAAGTTTTTATTCTTTTTGTGATTGTAAATGGTATCATATTCTAGATTCTTTTTCTGCTAATTCATTGTTAGTATATAGAAACAAAACTGGTTTTATACCCTGCAACTTTACTGTATTCATTTCTTATTTCTACTAGTTTTCCGGTGGATTCTTTAGGGTTTTCTATATGTAAAATCATGTCATCTGCAAATAGTGACAGTTTTACTTTTTCCTTTCCAATTTGGATTCCTTTTATTTTTATTTTTATTTTTTGTGTGTGTGCCTAATTGCTCTGGCTAGGACTTCCAGGTCTATCTTGAATAAGAGTGGCAAGAATGGGCACCCTTGTCTTGTTCCTGTTCTTAGAGGGACAGCTTCAGTTTTTCACCATTGAGTGATATTAGCTGTGGGTTTGTCATTGATGGCTTTTATTATGTTGAGGAACTTCCCTCCTGTACCCATTTTCTTGAGAGTTTTTATCACAAATGGATGCTGAGTCTTGTCAAAAACTTTCTCTGCATCTATTGAGATGATCATGTGATTTTATTCTTCATTTTGTAAATGTGTTGTATACATTGATTTATTTGTGTATGTTTATCCATTCTTACATCCCTGGAATACATCCTACTTGATCATGGTGTATGATCCTTTTAATGTATTGTATTTGATATGTTAGGATTTTGTTGAGGATCTTTGCACCTATATTCATCAGTGATATTTACCTATAATTTTCCTTTTTTGTGCTGTCCTTGTCTCATTTAGGTATCAGGATTATATTGGCCTCATAAAATGAATTAGGGAGCATCCCTTCCTGTTCAATTTTTTGGAAGAGTTTGAGAAGGATAGGTATTAAATCTTCTTTGAATGTTTGGTAGAATTCACCAGAGAAACCATCTGATCCTGGACTTTTGTTTTTTGGGAGGTTTTTTCTTACTGTTTCAATTGCCTTGCTAGTGATTGGTCTATCCAGATTCTCTATTTCTTATTGATTCAGCTTTGGGAGGTTGTACTATTCTAAGAATTTATCCATTTTTTCTAGGTTATCCAATTTGTTGGCATATAGCTTTCCATAGTATTCTTTTATAATCTTTTATATTTCTGTGGTATCTGTTGAAATTTTTGTCTTCTTTCACTTCTGATTTTATTTATTTGAGCCTTCTCTCTCCTTTTCCTTAATGATTCTGGCTAAGGGTTTGTTAATTTTGCTTATCTTTTCAAAGAACCACCTCTTAGTTTCATTGATCCTTTCTATTGTCTTTTCAGTCTCTATGTCATTTATTTCCACTCTGATTTTTATTATTTTCTTCCTTCTATTGACTTTCGTCTTTGTTCTTCTTCTTGTAGTTCTTTAAGGTGTACTGTTAGATTGTTTGAGATTTTTCTTGTTTCTTCAGGTAGGCCTCTACTGCTATATACTTTCCTCTTAGTACTGCTTTTGCTGCATCCCATAGATTTTCATATGTTATGTTTTCATTTTCATTTTCTCAGTTATTTGTTGATTTCTTCATTGATCCAATAGTTGATTAGTGGCATGTCATTTAGTCTCCACAAATTTGTGACTTTTCCAGCTTTCTTCTTTTAGTTGATTTCTAGTTATCTATGACTATCGTAGGAAAAGATGCTTGATATGATTTCAATCTTCTTAAAATTATTGAGAGTTGTTTTGTTTCCCAAGATATAGTCTGTCTTTGAGAATGTTCCATGTGCACTTGAGAAGAATGTGTTTTCTGCTACTTTTGGATAGAATGAATGTTCTCTATATATCTATTAAGTCCATCTGGTCTAGTGTTTTATTTAAGGCCAATGTTTCCTTGTTGACTTTCTGTCTGGATGTCTATCTATTGATGTAAATGAAGTATTAAAGTCCCCTACTATTATTGTGTTGCTGTCAATTTCTCCCTTTAGGTCTGTTAATAGTTGCTCTTTATACTTTGGTGCTCTATATACTTTTGTTCAGTGCATATATAGTAATCAATGTTATGTCTTCTTGATGGATTCTCCCCTTTATCATTATATAATCTCCATCTTCAGCTCTTGTTATCTTTTTTGGTTTGAAATTTATTTTGTCTGAAAGAAGTATGGCTATACTCACTTTCTTTTGCTTGTCATTTGCTTGGAGTATCATCTTCCATCCCTTCACTCTGACCCTATGTTTGTCTTTAGTGCTGAGATGGGTCTCCTGGAGGCAACATATTGTTGAGTCTTATTTTTTAATCCATCCAGCCACTCTGTGTCTTTTGATTGGTGAATTCAATCCATTTACATTTAGGGTGATTACTGATATGTGAGGACTTAATACTAACATTTTATCTTTTGTTTACTGGTTGCTCTATACTTCTATTATTTCTTTTTCCTTGTGTTTCTGGTAGTTTAAATAGTTTCATCCAATAGTTGATAAGGTTCATATTTCTAGTACCCTCTCTTTAGTGCTCCCTCCCCAACTGCTGAAACATTTGGTTTTCTTGTCTAATGAAAAGAAGAGAAACAGAATGTTTTATTTCTTCATCTTCTTCTGTAGCACTTCCCGAAAATGGCCTTTAAGTCAGAAACATCACATAGTTGGCTGTAGACAGTCACCAAGACTTTAGTTTTTTCATTATAATGGGTGTCAGATACTGGTGGGGTCCAATAAAATCTGTAAGTTGCCTTGTAAACTAACTGTCTCCGTTTCCATTTGGATAAAAGATCTTAGTGTTCAGGAGCATATGTGCTTTTTGTAAACTTTTATTCTGATTAAAAATTTAAAGGAGTTCTACTTGTAATGTCTTTAGCATTAACTTAAGCTATAGTATGCCTGTAAAACAATCATTGAGATGCTATTAAAAGTAGATGAATAATAAAGCAGGTACAATAAGAAAAGCTTTAAAACAGTAACTTGGCCTTGGGGCTGGCCTGGTGGCATAGCAATTAAGTTCTTGCACTCCACTTTGGTGGCCAGGGGTTTGCAGGTTCGGATCCTGGGCTCAGGACAACACATAGCTTGTGAGGCCATGCTGTGGCGGCATCCCACATAAAGTAGAGGAAGATGGGCATGGAGGTTAACCCAGGGCCAATCTTCCTCAGCAAAAAGAGGATCATTGACAACGGATGTTAGCTCAGGGCTAATCTTCCTCACCAAAAAAAAAAAAAAGAGTAACTTGTCCTTAGTAGCTCCCCCTTTGCAGAAGGGCTTTGGGGGGGGGGCGTGCAAAGGTGGGTGGTTTGGCTGGGCTCTGGCTATGTCCTGGGCAGTTACATGTTATTTGGGAATCAGGGAACCTGTACCCCCATTTTTTCTTATTAGAAAGGCTGTGTAAAGGCTGTGGGGCATTTTCTGGGCTGTAAATGGCAACAGAAAATAATGCAATAACATTCCTAGGAGATCACCTCAGCCTACTTTGTTTACATGAGATATTTATCAGGGCACAAGTGTTATGAAGTTGTTTTCATAAAAGTCAAAGGTGCTTTGCCGTGCGGGGTGTGATGGCAAAACTCGGGAGTTTAGGATCAAAGCAAATCTGGATTTGAATCCAGGTTCTGCTATTTAGAAGCTTTGCAACTTGGGGCAAATTACTTAAGTTCACGGAGTCTTAGTTCCTCCTTTTATAAAGTGGAATTAATAATAATACCTATTGTGAAGAGTCACTGAGGAAATTCTGGAGATAACATATATAAAGTCAGAGCACATGTCTGGTAACATATCTGTTATTTAATGTTGGTTCCTTTTCTCCTTCTGTTATTTTGAGATTATTAGTGATCTAATATGATGTCTATAATTATTTGGCATTACCATCCAGTAGACATCTCTTTTTATAGCTGTTAAATGGAGCTGATGTGTGACATCACAATGAATAGTGATGGTCGCAATGAATGAATGGTCCGTCAGTGGTGCTGAGAAGTTCAAGAAGGCTGCATTTACCAAGATTCTTGAGATCCTTACAATTCTACCAAATCAGCTCCTTCTGCTTTCTTTTTTTAGATATATGTAAACAAACTGTTATATTGAAAAATAGTATATGTTTAGAAAAGTGACTAAATTTTAAGTATACAGCATGATAAATGATCACAGTGTGAATACTTTTGTTTAAATACCACTCAGATAAAGATATAGACCTCTACCAGTACCCCCAAAGACCTCCTCATGACCACCCCAATCATTCTCACAATCCTCTCCCCCAAAATAATCAGAATCCTGACTTCTTACACCATTAATTAATTTTGCCTGCTTTTGAACCTTACATTAATTGAAATATTTTATTTTGTGACTGGCTTCTTTCACTCCACGTTTTTTATAGGATTCATACATGTTGCCTGTAGCAGTGCTTCATCATATTTCTGCATTGTATTCTGTGATATGAATATGCCACCATTATTTATCCATCTACTGTTGATGGATATTTTGGGAGTTTCTAGTTTTGTCTATTAACAATAATGCTGCTATGAACATTTTAGTATATCTCCTTTGGTGAACGTATACATACACTTCTGTTGGGCATATACCTTGATGCGGAATTGCTGACTTAGCAGGTAGGCATATAGTCAATTTTAGTAGAGACTCCTGAACAGTTTTCCAAAGTGGTTGCACCATACGATGCACCATACTTGTGCCTATAGAAGTGACATATGAGAGTTCCACTTGCACTATATGTGTGCCACACTTGGTGCAGTCAGTCTTTCTAATTTTAGCTACCGTGATAGAAGGGAGTGGTGTCTTACTGTGATTTTGATTTGTGGTTCCCTGATATCTAATGAGCATGAACACCTTTTAATTTGTCTATTGGCCATTTGTATTTTCTCTCATTCTCTTTCCTTCTTTTCTCTCTCCCTCTCTCTCCCTCCTTCCTATGTTCACTGGCCACGTGAATTTCAGGTTTTGAGCGACTGCTGTGTAAGTCTATACATTAGCCAGAACTTAGGCTATTCATTAAGATTGAAAAGAGCTGACTCAGAGAGGGCAACTCAGCACTAGGAAAAAAGCACTGGCCTGAGAGTTGGCAATCTGGGTTCTACTCTCAGATACTCTGCCTCTTCTTGTGACATTGTTGTATTATGTCTTGGGTCTCATTTTTCTTCTATCAGTTGGTAAAATAAAGAAATTAAATGATTTATAAGGACACTTTCATCTTTGGTATTTTGTGATTGCACCTATTTGGGCAGAACATTTACCCTGTCCTCACTGCCTTTTGAACATTCTGCCCTAAAGTGATCCGGAATAGTGATTGTAAAAGATGAGTCCAAGAGTTGTTTTGCTGTGGGTATAGCTTATCCTGTAATCTTACTGACAAAGGAACCTGGGAGAAATAGGAGCTGGTGGTACTGATGACTTACGGTTTTTAGGAAAATAAAGAAATCTCTCCATGATAATATAAATCTGAGGCCATATGGGCTGAAGGAAAAATTAGAAGTCCCTAAAGGTGGTCATAGTTCAAATCTTTCTTGGGACTCACGATTATATTTATTTAAGATGCACTAAGATTTTGAATGACCTGCTTGACCCCACCCTCTTCCTTGCCCCACTTCTGTATGTTCACAGCAGGACTGGAGACTCAACAGAACATGGTCACCTAAAGTTGCCTGTCATCCAGCATAAGACTGAGTGATAGGTAATGGGAAGGGGCATCACTGGGTGGCTCCAAAGGCTCTCCCCTCCTTCAGGCATCCCCACTATTCTCCTTCCTCAAGAGGAGCCACCAGGGCAGTTAGACTGGATTCAGTCGTGTCTGACAGAATAGAATTTACTCAGATGAATTTTTAAAAATGCATAAGTTTTGTGGTTTTTTGTTTTGTTGCTTAAAAATATTTTATTTTATATCAAATTATAAGACCATAGAAAAATGTTAATAGCATCATTATTCTATGTAATCAATTTTAAGAAACATATAAACATATTGTATATCTATAGTGATCAATTTAACCAATTTTCTGTGTAGACATTTAAATTGTTTAGTTTTCCTGTATCAGAAACTATAAATTTCCTTTTTTCTAATTCTGTATGTATGAGTCTAATTTTTAAAAACTATTTTCTTATGGAAAATTTCAAACATATACAAAAGTGGAAGAGGTAGTATAATAAATCCCCATGAATCCATCAATTAACTTCAAGAATTATCAACACATGTTCAGTCTCATCTCATCTACACCATTCTGTTGTCCCCTCCCAATTTTTTTGAAAGAAATCCCAGACGTCTTATCATTTTATCCTTAGATAATTTAGTGTGTACTTCTAAAAGATAAGCCCTCTTTATAAAAATTGTGGTTCTCTCTCATGTTTAAACCACATGTGTGTTGTAGAAAACATTAGGGAAGCTCGGTAACTGTATGAGCTTTCCCTTGCTGTGCAACAAATGACCACTGACTGTGGGTTAAAACAACACACATTTATTATGTCACAATGTCCATGAGTCACGGGTCCAGATGTGGCTTAGATGTGTTCTCTGCTTCAGGGTCTCACCAGGCTGCACTCAGGGTGTCGTCTGGGCTGTGGTCTTCTCTGATGCTCAGAGTCTTCTTTTGAGCTCCCCTGGTGGTTGGCAGAATTCAGTTCCTTGTGGTTGCAGGACTGAGGCCCTCAGCTCCTGGAGGCCACCCACAGCTCCCTGCCACATGGTCCTCTCCAGAGGCCCTCTGACAACGTGTGGCCTGCTTTTTTGAGCTAGCAAGGGAGAGAAGTGTTTGATGGTAGTGAGGGCCCAGTCCCTCTTTTTAGGACTCTCTCCTGATTAAATCAGGCCCATCCAGGATAATCTCTCTTTTGATTAAATAAAAATCAACTGATTTGACACCTTAATTGCATCTGCAAAATCCCTTCACTTTTAGCATTTCTATTGGCTAGACCAAGTCACAGGTCCTGCTCATACTGCAGGGGTGGATACTACATAAAAGCATGAACAGTAACCAAGAAGAAAATAAAACCTGGAATTCTATTTTATTGCTGATTTAGGGCAGAAGTAGACAAATTTTTTTCTGTAAAGGGTCAGATAGTAAATATTTTAAGATTTTTGTGCCAGACAGTCTTTGTCACAACCATTCACCTCTGCTGTGGTCACAGGAAAGCTGCCACAGAGAGTATGTTAAAGAATGGAAGTGGCTGTGTTCCAATAAAGCAATTTACAAAAACAGGTGGCGGGCCACATTTGGTCAGTGGACCATAGTTTGCCGACCCTGACTTAGATATATGACATTCTAATATACTTCTCCCTCTTTAAAAGTACACACCCACGCACAATGCCATTGTATTACGACAGTTTTATAATCTACTAGGTTGGAGTCACGTCTTATGGGCGCTGTAAGATAGAATGATCTAAAAATCTGTTTTCGTATTTCTTGTGGAGTGACCTTGAGGGCATTATTCATTGCATCTCTCAATAATTCCTGCCATGAATCTCCACGTGAGGGACTTTCTTTGGAACTTAGTGGCAACAGAAATTTTGCTTCCCCTGAAGGATTTTTTTTTTCCTGTTGCCAAAATTATAACTCACCATATTTCCCTTTTTGTTATGGCTTCCAGGAAGCTTGGAGACTAACTTGAAACCCAATTATCACAACTACAAAGATCTGACTGATTGCATATTCTGCTTATTTGCCCAGGAATTGATATTTTATCTGTATTTTAATTTTCTGTTTCTCTATTTTACCATTATTTTATTGTGTAAACTTCTTGGTGGAATAACATTGAGTAAAAATATGAACTTCTATTCCTTAGATTCAAAGGAACTACTGAATTTGTTTTAATAATAGTTCCAAATTAGACACAGCCCAAATATCCATCAAGAAGAGAGTTAATAAACTGTGGTATCATCATATGATGGGATTTTACACAGCAGCAAAAACTACTGATACATACTACAACACGGAACTACCCTGCATTTATAATGCTGAGAAGAAGCCAAACACAAAGGAGTACTTGTATGATTCCATTTAGACCAAGTCCAAGAACAGGTGAAACAAATCAAAGGTGATGGATTTCAGAAAGTGATTGCTGTGGGGCAAGAGTCATTTTCTGGGACATGGCAAAGGAAACCTTATAGGGTGCTAGAAATATTCTAGATCTTGAACTGAGCTGTTGTTACTGAGTGTATACACATGCAAATAATCATTGAGGGGTAGACTTAGGATTAGTACATTTCATGCACTTTACTCTATGTACAGTCACATGTCAATTAACGATGGGGATACGTTCTGAGAAATGTGGTGTTAGGCAATTTTGTCGTTATGCGAACATCATGGAGTATACTGAAGGGGAACAAAATTTGTCACCCCAAAATGTGTCTCTTTAATATGAGGATTATTTTTAGGAAACGAAAGACTCAGGAATTTTTCTTGTTACCTCCCCTTTAACTGCCTAAAAGAATTTGGATAAAAAAAACCTGTCTCAGGAAGTGAGCTATATCACCTTGGCATAAAATGAGTAGGTGGTACACAGGGAGGAACCTGGAAAAGCCTGTTCACTGGGCTCTCCTCTGTGTTCTTTGGTTTCTGTGTGGCTAAACAAACACTTGTTTTCCAAACGTTTGCTCCTTTTTACCTACCTGTGAATTGTCTTCCTTTCCTTTGAAGTTCCTGACTCTCCCCACCACCACCATCTTTTTTTGTCTTTAGCTGAAGATGATATTTAAGGTGAGGGCTTCAGGCATTTTGGTGAGTGACTTGGTTTTCCTGCCTCTCTCCCATGTATAGGGGGACTAACATCGTATCTGTGGTTTGTCATTGTCTGAAATGTCATTATGTGGCACATGACTGTATATACAACCTGCCCCCCAAAGAAAACTGCTCATAATACAGTTTATTTCTTATTTCTCTTCCATGTTTATACCCAGGCGTCTATTGGAAAAGAACTTTAAAGTTGATGCCCTCAAAAGTGCACAACTTTTTTATTTTCTAAAGTTCAGAGGTTAGCAGCAATTGTACACTTTTATTTCATTAGCTCTCTTAAATGTATATCTGAAAAAGTAGGTAAAGATAGCTTCTCAACCATAAAGGCATGTCACTGTCTATGGCTGTACTGTTTATCCTCTCCATAACGTGGCTGAGAGAGTGAGTGGGGGCTGAAATCCAGCCTGTGGGCCACTTTCCAAGCTCTGCGTCTGAAGGCCGTGTCTGCTTACGGTGGCATCTTTTCTGATTTGCACAAATGCACTTTTTCTAATTTGCATTTAACTGCACATGTCAGTAGCAGCTCTACCCAAAGATGATACTTATAGTGAAATATTAATTTTTAGGAAGAAGAGTATATTTGGTGATCTTTAAAATAGAAGCCTATCTCTGCCTAAGTCTTTGCAACCTAAGGAATGTTTTATAAAATAGAATAGGAAGAATCAATATCTGTTCCCTCTCCTTACTTTTCATGTTTGCATTCCCCTTAAAGTTGTTAAGAATACAACCTCTAGTTGTCCTAATGATGGCTAAATGGGGCAGAGCAATATGGAGTTTGGGAAAGAATGAGTTTTTGCTGACCTAAGAGATCCATACTTTTAGCTGATGCCCCTTAGAAAGACTGATCTCATCTTGACTTTGAAAAGGTCGGGGTGGCCATCACTTAGAGGAAAGCATGTGAGCAAAAGATGAGAGGAAATATCTAATCAAGTCTATCCTAGCTGAACCCCAATGTCCAGGAAAGAATGCAACAACAAAAACCAAAAGCAGGTTGAGATCTAAAAAGACACTTAGCATTTTTTGGTGCTATAATACAAATTTCAGGTTGCATTATCAACCAGATATAGATAGATAGATAGATAGATAGATAGATAGATAGATAGATAGATAACCATCAAGACCTGTGTCTTCCCCAGGTATGTAAAACTAAAGCTAAGCTATAATGAAACATTAATATATGCTGGATTGATGCTCAAGATATACTAGCCTTTTCTCATTTGATATGAGATAAACCAGAATCATAGGTAGGTGTGGAGTTTTCTCCATCACAATAAAAGCGTCTATCCAGAAATTATAATAGTGAAAAAAATCCTAAACAGTACATTTTATTAAGTTCAAGTAATGATTGCTCATATGATTTTAGTTTTAGGTTAAGAAAAATAATCTGATACCTAATTTAGGTACTTCAGATATATTTGGGTAAAATTTACATTTAATTTTCTAGAATAATCACTGATATTACTCATAAGACTCTTGTTGGAGCAAGTTGTCTTTGCAGTGTTGTTAACTCAATCCTTGGAGTAATGGAGAAATAAGTCTCTGGTAAAAATTCCAGGTATTAAGATCACTTCCTTCTCCAGCAAAATGATGTGAACACCCTCCCACTAACCAAGAGCCTATTGGATGCTTGCTCCTTGAACACCCCCACAGATTTGTTGATGAACTCCTGACTGAGTCAAGTTTCCTCTGGTTGAAAGTAACAGAGACCCATTTCAAATCAACTTAAGAAGAAATAGGGTTTACTGAGAGGACCCTAGCTAAGCAGTCTGGATGCCAGTTCCAGATTCTGAGAGAGAGACTTGATTGACCCAGCTTGAGCCAGGTGTCCAGCCCTGAGCCCTTTGCTGTGGCTGGGTGGTGGAGTGCTGGAACTCAAATCTTATCTTAGCTGACATTTTGCCTTGGCAGGCCAGTTTCAGGGGAATAACAGCCCTAGAGATTCCCTTTCAAACTGGGATAGTAAAAAATTCACTAAAATCATCTCAAACCTATTGTCAAAATAGATGATAATATCACTTTCTGCATGTAACAAAGTGTTTATGTCAGAGTGTAATGGAAATCTAATCCTTGAACCATAATTATCTGTGAACCCTCTGGGTATCTGCATTCCTTTGCACAAGAGTGAAGTGGCCATATTTTCCTTCTCTTCATCATAATTGCTGAAATTTATGGGCCAAATATTCCACATTCATTTAATTCTTAAGGCTCATTCTCTGGGGTAGATATTATAATCTCTATTTTAGAGATTGTAGGGGAGGGAAAGGATCTTTTTCTCTACCCTCTTAGGTTTGTGACTGGGACCCATGAATTAAAGTGATAAGAGACAGATTAACAGGAGCTTGTATATGGGAACTTCACAAGAAAGAAATGAAAATGCAAAGAAGTGATTAGACCTGGGGGCTTATATACCATTTTAACAAAGACTGATAAATTGCAATGTAACTAAACAAAGAAAGTGGGGTAAATTGTGAGAATTGTGCTTCCAGGCTCCCAGAGGCAGTAAATTGTGGGAAGGTCAATATATGGGGGAAACTATAGGAAGAAAATAATTTAGTAAGTTTTGTTATACAGACTCAAGTTGGTGCCTTCTCCATTGATGAGTCATTTCCAGTGATTAAGGGTGATCTCCCTCTCCTGGGCACAGGAGAGGGAGATACCTTTACAAATGGAAGTTTATGCCCTGGTTTTAGAGAGAAAGGGAGAGGGCAGAGAACTGATTGCTTTCAGCTCCAAACAATCCTTATGCCAAAGTGACATCTTTTAGGGTAGCACACTTTGATCCCCTCAAGATCAAACAATTGATCCTCACTGGAGTAGACAGACAGACAACAGAACAGAACAGAAAGTCCACATATACCCAAATACATGAGGCTTTATTATGTGATAAAAGTGGCATCTCAAATAAATGGGGAAAATAGAAGCTACCAGTGTTCAATAAGTGATGTTGGGACAACTTCTGCATGGTAAAAAAGCAACTATAAAAAAGTAACAATACAAATGACAATATGGGGGAAATATGTGCAATTCTTATCAGAGACAAAGGTTTATGCTCCCCAATAGATAAATGGCACCTACAAATGTCTGAGGAAAAGATGACTTACCCAATAGAGAAATGGATGAAGGATAGAAGTAGACTATTCCTAGAAGAAGAAATGCACACGGCTCTTAAACATAAAAAAGATCCTCGGCCTCATTAAGCAAGAGAAATGTCAGTTACAGCAACACTGAGATGCCATTTCCTTTGCATTTGCAAAAATCCAAAAGTTTAATAAAATGGTGCATGGTGTTTGGCTACTGAGAATATCAATCGGTCAAATCTCCATGGAGGGCAATTTGTCAATATCTGCCAAAATTATAAATGTACATGCCCTAAGTTTCAGCAATTCCATTTCTAGAAATTTCTCCTACAAGTATACTTACACATGTTTGAAGTGACAGAGGTAGAGGCTATTTACTGCAGCATTTTTGTTTTGTTTGTTATACAAAACAAGGGATACAACATACACAGAAGAGTACTGAATATAGTAAGTCCATATGATATGTACACAAGAATGAAGTCTCTCCGCAGTGAGTTAGAAAGAGCCCTAGAATAGTATTAAGTGAGAAAGAGCTTAGGTACAGAACAGCGTGTCGTATGCTGCCGTTTGTGAACCATGAATACAGGGAGTGGACCCCCTCTCTCAGCAAAGGAGAACCCATGGCTGCTCTCCTGGGCAACCTGAGGAGATTGGATACACAATTCTGGATCCTGCTTTGGCTGGTGAAATTTCTGGCCCTCCTTTGATTGGGTGAACAGACCCAGTTCCTCAGGGACCCATGCAGTGCTCCCCCCTCCCCTGTCGTCAGCACACCCTGTATCCAACTGTACTGGTGGGGACCATACTTTTTGATTCTCTGTGGACTAGGACTTCCTTCTTCCTGGACTGGGTCTAAGGGTGGTTGGGAGTTAGCATTCAAACTTACTTTTGTTTTATTCATATCAGTGAATCTGTGTTGGCAGTATAAAAGCCCACTGGAGAAAGAGAAAAATCATTTTAGTTGCAACTCTGGAACTAGAAAATTCATCTTTAATCAGATGAAGATAGCCCAGTTTGTCATTTACCAAGGGTTTTTACAAAGTGGATGTCAGTGAATATATGAAATCCCACACAAGCCAAGGCTTGCTGTCATGTTTCACCTAACTTCTTGATGACCAGCAGAATCTAGGATTTTGATTATAGGCAGACTGGCTTTGTACGGGAGAAATGTCCATTCAAAGATTGCTCCTTTGGCTTTGCCCTGAGGCTTAGCATAAGATAGGAAACATTCTGTTGGGAGATAAATCTCTATGAGTCTCTAGCATTTTTGTATATTTTACAAGGAACTAATCATAAATTTGTGTAAAGATTTGGCTGCAAGAATGTTTATTGCAGATGTGTCAGTAATCATGAAAAATGAAAAACATCCGTAACAGCCAACCATAGGAGACAGGTTAAATTATGGTAGTCATACAACAGAATGCTCTGCAACCACTTAAAAATGCTGATGTAGAAGAAAATTTAACAACATACAAGCATGTTCATGATATATTAAGGGAGGAAAAGCTGGCCTCAAAATAAATCTCAGTAGTTATCTCGTTTTAAAAGTATACACACACATACACACACACACGCATGGACACATACACCTTGAATGGCTGTGCACCACAGATTGTTAGCAGTCATTATATTTTTGTGGGATGGGATATGGTAAAGTTTTTATTTTCTTAAGATTATGCATATAATTCTACAACAAATATGATTGATTACTGTTTCAGTAAAGCATCTTATAAAAGCTATTATGAGAAGGGGTAGAGCCAAAAATGCTTCATTTTTGTCTCTCTCGATACAGTTGCAGGGGGCCAACATAAGGAGCCACCTCCAGAACTTGAATCTCCGCCTTGTTCTCCCAGGCCCACGTGGGCTCTGGCCAGTTGCTGGGGGAACTCTCTGGATCTCTGCCCTGTTCCTCACTATTGATGTCTGGACAGTGTCTGTGCTCTCCACCCGAGCAGAGGCATCTGTAAAAACCTATAACCTCAATAAAATTTCCCTCAAGCATATTACTGGTAAGAGGGAGGGAAAAGCATTTAAGAAATGCATTTTATCTTCAGGTCATCTGGAAGATCACCCCCCTGCCAGTTTTCGATGGAACATTGATTGAATTCTTTCTGAATCCTTCAGTAGCTTTTAAGACAGAACTTTCTTGAATGTCCAGCTGCAGCCTCCTGTGAGCACATTGTGCTAGTCTGAGGACTTCAGAGTCTATTGCAATGAAAACAAGTCAGACTGTGACAGGAGAACATTACCTGAATCCCCAAAACATATTGTTTCCTTCTATTTGGTTCCTTTTGGTTTAGGTAGATGCAGAAACCCTCACTTTCTGAATAACCTGTTTTCCATGGCCAGACATTGATGAATGGATGGTCAAAGAGAGCAAATAATTCTTAACTGTTTGAGATGTCCCTCTCAGAAAGGGCAGGTTGAATTTTAATGGATGAATTCTAATGAGAATTAGGGTCCTTGCTACACACAAGTGCTTTTAAGAACTGGCCAACCTTTCCCATACATGAGATTAAATTTATTATAGCTCCTAAGGGACAAAGTTTGCAGCTGATGGATGCTTCTATAGCTTGCAGGCTGCTGGAGCCAAGTCTGTTCTGATCAGAGCTTGCCTTGCATGCGCATCAGGCTTTCCTACTACAAAGTGTTTTTTGTACATTTCCAGTATTTCTTTTATTCATGTTCCTGCTCTATAGCCCTATGAGGTCAAATGCTAATGTAACTCTTACTTTTATTGGAGACTTTAAAAAGCCAAGTGATTTTTCTCAAAACGCAGTACAGTGAACGTGCCGTTATGTAGCGTGCGGGAGCAGGTTAGTCAACATGCTGTTCAACCAAGAGTGACCTCGTGGTGCTCCAGCTTCCCTGGTATTCCTTTTTGAGGCTCGGTCATCACTGACCTTCCAGTCTGTAGCCTGAACCAACAACCTTGAAAGTCCCTGTGAAGAACAACATATAAGTAAAGAGATTTGGCAAGATGATGAGGGAGAGAAAGGATGATAAGTAGCAACCCCCCTTCTTCACTTTCCAATTTATATTTACAAAGCTCAAAATATTCTGAAACACTTAAACAATGTGTGGCAAATAGAAGTTACTTTCAAAAACAAATATTCTGTAAAAACTGAAAACAATCTAAATGTCCATCAAGAGTAGAATGGATTCATACATGGTGGTTTATTCCTACAATGGGATAATAATCAGCAATGAAAACAGAATGACCTACGGGATAAAACTTAATACATTGTGCTGAGTGAGAAAAGTGAGAGACAAAAGAGCATGTATGATTCCAATATGTGAAGTTCTATCTGAACCATTTATCTGAACTAACCTCTAGGAGAAAGAAAATCAATCAGGCTTCCCTGGGAGGATAGGGGGATGAGATTGACTGGGAAGGGGCATGTGCTTCCCATTCCCCTTTCTAAAATGAGGGGAATGTGCTCCATCTTGACTGGGGTGATAGTCACATGGGTGTCTACATTTGTCAAAACTCATCAAACTGTATACTTGAAATCTGTGCATTTGCTGTGTATAAATTATACCTCAATGAAGAGTGTATTTTATAGCCTTTCTCTGTGAGGCATTCTTCGAAGTGCTCTACATGATTTAACTTATTTAATTCTCACAAAAATATGGGAGGGGAGAGGTTTATTTGCATTTTTATGGATGGGGAAACCAAGGCACAGAGAGGTTACATAAAAATCTCAGGTAATGGAGCTGGTGTTTGGGGCAAGGATTTGAACACTAACATTTCACCTCCAGAGCTAGACTCTTAGCTGCCTAATTATACTTCCACACCTGCCAGAAGTAGCAACCAGCTTGTTGTTTTCCATTTCTTATTAAAAGCTTTTCCAAATGTGACAGAACAATTGCTCATATAGGCAGAAAAAAATCTGGTTATTTAAAATACACCTATTTGTGTTGGGTATTGAGATGCTTTTAATGATCCCATTTAGCTTCAGCATAGACAATACTACTAAACTGCAGGCTGGCTTTGCAGATTATCAGGAAGGGCAGTCTCCTGAACTGTGTTTGCTGATCATTATATAACAGTTAATGTACGACAAGCAAAATCATGTGCCTGAGGTTTCCAAGAAATGGAAGGTGAAAGTGATTGAGGCATTGGACTTGAAAAAAGACTCATCCACTCCAGTTTGATCATTGTAACTTATTGTATTGTTTATAATATGTAGATGAAAATTAACAGTGATACCAAAGTGTTAACTGTGGCCAACTATGGGGAATGAGATTGAGATGGGAGGAAATTTCCAATTTCTCAATTATACACTTGCGTATCACTTGCAATTTTTATTATGAGTATGCCTTTTAGATGAGATGTTTTAACAAGTTTGTAACAGTGAACCAATTAACTGTTCCTGCTTATGTAAAGGTTGGCCATTTTGCAACATTCACTCTTCATTCATTCAATAAACAACTACCGAACGTCTACTGGATGCCCGATTCTAGGTACTACAGACATACCGGAATTACTAGGCTAGTGGTCAGACAGGCATATGGACAAACAATTACGGAAAGAGGCAGGTACTCTGCAGTTGGAGGGATTTAGATTAGAACAGGGAATACTGCCCAGCTCTGCTTTTAGCCACAGGTTTGGTGGCTCTATGTGACTGAGGGGCGAGAGGAGCTGAAGCATTTCTGAATGACCTTGAGTTCTGCCATCCTCTTATTTCATGACTATTACCAGTGCATGGAAGATGTAAGGCTGATTCTACATGTTAACATGTCTTGGAAGACACCAGTTTTTTCCTAATCCTAGTTTCTCATGGTAAAGGGGTTGGTTGTCAGTTGCCAGAGGACCACATTTCAAGGTGGTCATTTGAGTGCTTTTCTCTGTTTTTTGGCTACAGGCTGATCCCTAATAATAGTCACTGTCTTCGCGTTTTGCAAAAAACATAATGGGTAAGAGGGCTGGTGCAGATTCATTATTTTCTTTCTAGAGTCTTTTGAAATGAAATTGCCAAGTAGCCCACTAATGACCAGGGTTGAAAGCACTCCCTCTACATCCGGGGGTAGTCACATTTCCTTTGTAATATAAAGGAAAATATAATTATTATAAGCTTGTGCTGTCTTTAGAGCCAGAAAAAGAATGGGTAAGTGCATATTTTCCTTCTTGTTTTAGCCTAAAACAAAGATTTTTTTAATTTTTATTTTTTTTTATTAAGTAACAGTTGTAAAAAGTAGCTTTTCTCAGGAGCATATGGTTCTTAGCACCATATAGTGCACCTGTACCAGACATTTCTTCCTTAAGTCCTGTGCTCCTGCCTGTCTAAATGTGACTATTGCCTCCCCTTCCCCTGCTCCAGTATGCTCAAGGTAGTTTAATCCTTCCTGGCACACTGTGTCTTTCAATACCTTCCTTATAAGCATGGCTGATTTTGGAACAGTTCTGTAATTGGAAGTCAGCCTCACTGGGCAAGTGCACATCTTAAGCTCTTCACAGTGGCCTACCAGCCTAATTAAACTACAGAAATATAAAAGCAATTAGTTGGAAGCATTTGCAAAATGAATGCATGTTAGTAATCTGTGTAGTTACAGAGACGTCCTCAGACCTAACTGCGTGGATGTGCTGATTTTACTGATGGAAAAAAAGTCAAAGAAAGTTCTCCACGTCCTGTGACACTAATCTATTCTTGGCTGAAAGCCTAAGGCTTCAGCAGGGTCAGAGAATTTGTTTATAACCATAGTTTCTGGATTGAGGAGAGAAATGCCCTTTCTGCCTCCCTCTCCTTTTGCAAACCAATGGAAAACAACAAGGAGACTAGAAGCAGTAAAGCACACTTCCATCTTCACTGAAATTAGGAAAAATTCATCCCTGGACCCATAATACTGTGTTTGAAAAAGGGTTTTCAGATTAGTGCAAACTATACCAATGTGGAGATAGACACAGAGAGAAGGCTGGGGGCTTCAAATTTCATGGGCAGACTAGACAACAGAATTCTTCATTGCCATCCTAGAAGACTATGGGTGGGTGGGTGGAGGATAAACTGTGGGGAGCAAGCAGCCCTACACCTTCTATGTCTGCTAAAGAAGAGTGAAGACATCACCACACACCAGAAACCTCCATCAAGTGGTTTCACTGGGAGGAGAGAAACTTCCAGCCAGCCCAGAGCCACTGACAACATTCACAGAGGATTGATAAGGTTCTGGAGGTAACAAGCCCAAAGTGCTCACCAGTTCCTTCACCTGGTCCTTACCCTTACTATCTTTTCTCCATGGCTCAAAAATATTAACCCAATCCTCAGTTCAAAGATGGACAATATTAAAAAAAGAAATCAGCATGGGACTTACGTGAATATGTTGCATTAAAAATATCAGACATACACACAGAGGTAGATGAATAAAACACATCAGAAAGATTATACCACAAAACAGATGAAAATTAAGACAACATATTTTTCTAAGAAGCAATCTGGTAATATATTAATACCAAATATATACACACACTTCAGTTCACCTAGGAAATCATCCTATAGAATTTCACTGTCCAATATGGTAGCCACTATGGTAGCAGTGCACTATATTTTGTTCAGACAGCACTGCTAAAGAAAAGCAGCAGTATGTAAAGTAAATGGATGAACACCATTCAAAGTAGCCCAAAAACAAACTGGAAACAAAGTGAATGCTTGTCCTTAAGAGGAATGGCTCATGCATATACACAATACATCATGGGCTATTATGAATCCTTTGAAAAGAAGAAAGTTTTGCCAGTGGACTTGGCTATCCACAAAGTGTTTTTATAGGAGAAAAGTGAACTGCATAGAAATGTGAGTAATCCCAGTACAGACGGTCCCCAACTTAACAATGGTTCAACTTACGATTTTTTGACTTTACAATGGGGCAAAAGCGATATGCATTCAGTAAAAACTGTCCTTTGAATTTTAATCCTTTCCCACGCCAGCAATATGAGGTACAATCTCTTGTGATACTGGGTGGCAGCAGAGCCCCAGCTCCCAGTCAGCCCCATGGTCACGAGGGTGAACAACCGATATACTTACAACCACTCTGTGCCCAGAAACCGTCTGTTTTTCACTTTCAGTACAGTATTCAACAAATTACATGAGATATTCAATACTTTATTATAAAATAGGCTTTGTGTTAGATGATTTTTCTTAACTGTAGGCTAATGTAAGTGTTCTGAGCATGTTTAAGGTGGGCTGGGCTGTTATAGTGTTTGGTAGGTTAGGTGTATTAAATGCAGTTTTGACTTACAATATTTTCAACTTATAATGGGTTTATCAGGACGTAAACACATTGTAAGTTGAGGAAGATCTGTATTGTAAAACCACCATCCCAATCCTCAATAGATGGATATGTTTGTAAAATATGACCTAAACATGAAAAAAAAGTATAGAAAAAAGTACAGTGATGTTAAAAAACATCAAGTTATTTAACATGGGTTACCTGTGTGTGGTGGGCCAGGGGCAGAAAAAACGTAGAAAGAAAATAAAATGTCTAACTCCCTCCCATCCCCAGCATGTGTATTATCTCATTTATGTAGAATTGTACACACACACACAGGAAGGGAAGGACAGAGCTAGAACTATATATAATGACTTGTAGGAATTTCCAAAGTGTATTGCCAAGTGAAAAGAAGTTGAAGGTGATATGTAAAGAGGCTCATTCTATTTGTGTAGAAACACGAAATTCCCCACATTCTTATATTTGACAAAAGGTCCATATGCTGGTTAATTAATAATGACCTCAGGGGTGTGGTACTGAAAAGAGAGCTGAGGTGAACAGAACAGAGAGAAGATGTGTGTGTGTGTATAATATCACTTTTTATTACAAATGGATATTACTTTTTGAATTGGAAAAAGAAAACAATAAAAAATGGCACTAATTAAGTTTTCCTTGATACAAAAAAAAAAAAAAAGAGCTCAGAAAAGAGCTCCAAGGAATAGTAATGGCAACAGATAGAATTTGAAAATTAGTTGGCCAGAGAAGCATACTAGAAACAGCAAAGAGATGCTTGGGAATAAAACAAAATAGAAAAATGCAAAGAGTTAAGAAGAGAAAAAGAGTTAGAAAAATAATAGCGGTAGCAGACAAAGGAGAAAACAACATATGAATAATTGGCATCCCTGACACACTGTGCCATAGGCTTTCATGAAGGCTGACACCAGAACACTGAGAACAGGGGGAAAAGACATGTAAATATATTTTCCTCACATAAAGTCTAAATATGGAAAGACACACTGAGATCCAAGAAAAATTCGATACAAATGATCAATAATTACAAATATCCTAATATATTGTACTTCAGAGATTAAGAGTCCTTTGGGCATTTAGCTCCCTCCTTTACCACCACCACCACCACCAAAAAAAAAAAAATCAACTATTTACACATGGATTAAAAAAATTACTCTTGTGCGTGAAGAAAAATGAAAACATATAAATTAGTATTCCATATAAGGTATTCCAAAACCTTTTTCACATACTTTGTTTTGTGTGCAGGAAAAGCTGGATTCTTTTAATCCAGGCATTAGTACTTGTGTTTTCTGACAAAATGTGGTCTTTATGCTTTTAAGGGCATTGATGATGAGCATTTCATTAAAGAGCACCCCACCATTGTTTTTGGAAGGTTCTTGTTTGATACCCATTAAGCACGTTTGATGCTGATGCTCTCCTGGTCAATGGAAGCATCAATGGAAGGTTTTCAGATCTCAATCAGGACTTATTTTTCT
Source organism: Tapirus indicus (assembly GCA_031878705.1). Classification (NCBI taxonomy): domain Eukaryota; kingdom Metazoa; phylum Chordata; class Mammalia; order Perissodactyla; family Tapiridae; genus Tapirus; species Tapirus indicus. The sequence goes on from CM062927.1 coordinate 43,869,755, forward strand.
TCTTCAAATGGTCCTTATGTGGCTTTTTGACTAAAGAGTAACACCATTTTCCAGTCTTGTCTCCAGAAACATAACCAAATTTGCACATGAATAGGCTTACAGTTATGCCCTATAACAGGTTGATTTCTTGAAGGGAGACATGGATATTATGTACCTATGTGGAAGATCATATTATTTCTTCAAAATATTCACTATCCCTCCCTATGACAGGATAATTCATCTATGGCCATTGACTCATGCTTGTTATAGGACTAGGTCTGGGGCTGCTCCTTTAGCCTGGGTCCTGGAAATGAAGGCAACATGGAGTATGGCCCAAATTGACCCTCAGTAAACACATAATATGAGTGAAAAATAAACCTGTAAGCCACCAAGGTTTTTTAATTATTTGTTATTGCAGCATAGTTCAGCTTAAGCTAACTGTTATAAGTCTAAGCACATGGGATTTAAAACCGAGCTTTGGAATGGTCTAGGTGTTCTCCTGAAGGACTCCTGATTTCTGCAGGACTTCGTCAGGGCAGGTAATGAGTGGGTGATATGTGATTGGTTTTCCTCCACGTGAGATTCAAGTTTAGGCTATTTCAGGTCGGCCGGGGTGAATGCAGAGGGGCCTCACCTGAGATGTTTTTAAAATGAGTCACTCTGGACTACTCGGAGACTCACACTAAGTGGGTATGGCTGAGTCACAGCCCAGTTGTTGTGAGCCGTCATTTATACCTGTATTCTGGTTAAATGTCTTCAAATTCTAAGGTCACATTTTTGGGGCTGGAGACAACAGCTCACTTTGGGACACCATAGTAGTTCTCAGCAGGGAAGGGGCTGAGGAGAGGAGGAAGATGCTGTTTTTCTTCTTTCCAGTTAAAGCTGATTCCATGATGGAAGTGTTTATCTGAGGAGAATAGCTTTTCTTTTTCTCCCCAAAGCAGAAAGTTCAGCAATGTACTTAGAGTTCTGTTGGAGGAGTGGCTGAACTCAAAGTGCATTAGGGATCCAACTGCAGTTCAGTGTTGATGAATTAAACAATTTGCAGCAGTTCTTCAAAGAATACAAGCTGTGGTTTCCTGCTGGGATGACCTCCCCAGGACCCTTGGCAACAGTGCTGGTAGAAAGTAGAATGAAACAGTTAGCTGAGCCTTAGAAAACAGAAATAGTAGGTGACACATTAAAAACGGCATAGGACAGGGAGCTGATCTCCCTCCCCCCTCACATTCAGGTTAGGGTGGGTTAAGCACAGAAGCACCAAAGAGTTAGTTTTGAATCTCAAATCCTGTTTGGCCTCAAGGACTCCCCCTATTTCCTCCAGAATAAACAAAGAAAGGATAGAATTAATCCTTATAAAACACTTGCACATAAAAAAGGCAGATGGGGTGGGGATATTGATTTTGCAAATAGAAACTGTACAGGGTAGGGGTGGCCAGCATGGGGCACTAGCAGCCCCTCATCCACCACAGCCCATCACCATCACCATGTTGTCAGGACAGCCTGCATTGCTTGATCCCCTTGAAAGGGAGGCAACACCTAGTAACTAGTACCAGAGTACTAGAGTACTAGTTAAGGGCATGGGCTCTGTGGGCAGAAAGACCCAAATTTTCTTGGGTCTTTCTATCTTGATCATGCTTGCACTCATTTTGCTTGGGTCAGCGACATAGCCTCCCCAAGCCCTGATTTTATATAATGCTTAAAAAGCCAGTAGTGCCTCACTTACAGTGTTGCAAGGTGTAAGTGAGCTAATTCACACAAAGTGCCTAATACACAGCAGGGGCATATGAAATGCTTAAGTGACTCTAGATAGTTATGGTTCCTAGTCTCAGCTGAGAAAAGTCAAAATGAAAGGTGGTTAGAATTGCCACATAAGTTCTTATATTTAAATTAAGTAAGAGTTCTGAAGTTATAAAAAGTGGAAGGGGTCTTCAGGTCTAATTTTTAAATTAATAATGGATATAAAGAAGTTAGAATCAAGAATACAATACCTGCTCAATAGACTCTGGCAACAAGACACTACATCGGTTGTGTTTTTAGGTAAGCCGGAGGGGAAGGCGTTCTCTAAAATGTGATGGCAGTCGATGTCTACAGGAGTGCTGGAGAGTATGCCTAGAAGTGGAACAGAGTGCCAGTGATTTTATTAATTAACAGAGTCACTGAACTCTCCTGCTCTTAGCTTCCCCACCACGCTCCACACGTTTCGCTTCACAATATGCTCAACAGCGGCTCTGCCTCTCAGCTCTCTGCACAGCATGTGCTGCGTATGCAGGTTGGGGGCATTGCCCCCCCGAAAGCTGTGGGCACAGGGAGACAGGACACAAAGAACAGAAGCAGTACCTGCGATGCAGGCTGTCATGAAGCAGGAGACGGTCCCTGCAATCAGAGCTCTCACTGCCCCTGAGGCGATGTCACGCTTTCTAGAAGGAGCTATGGATGCTGGGAAACATGGAAGCAAGTATGAGAGGTTAATGCTGAGACTTATTGATTAGAATTTCAAATTCTCAGCCTCTGAGAATTGTTCTGGGGCTGAAGTTTCAGATCAGCTGACTTTTCCTTTTTTTATATACTTAGCTGGGAAATTCAAGATTCAAGAGCTTAATGATGATTCCACATCCAGGGAAGTTATCTGGTGTGGCGGGAAAAGAAGTTTGTCCACACTGAAAGGCCCAGAGGCTTCCATTGTCTACAGAAGGAACAAGTCTTAAGTTTCATCCAAAGGGCTCACACAGCATGGCGGGGGCATGGCAAGGCAAATGCATCACAAAGAGGATCCCAAACATCTGCAACTCATCTGTCACCGTCCACTTCTGTGCCCAGGGCAGACATCACTAATTATCACAGCACTTTCCCACTTAACTTCCATTGGACCTCAGAATCCTTCTCCAGGTGGCCATTATAAGGCTACTGGAATTGGCATGCAAAGTGGAACCTATGTGTCATCCCTGGCTGGAGAAGCACCTGTGCATTTGGGAAAATTCTTCCTGATGTTAGCTTGAGTCTACACAGGAAAACTATATGCAGAGCAGGATAAAAATAGACCCCAAAGGATTTACTGCTCTTGCAGAGCCTTCTTTTCCTGACATGAATAATGTTACAGAGCAACATAGAGATCTGAAGCATTTTACATCACATCTGTTGTTGAAGAATATTCTTTTCACTTACTGAGTCCGCCGATCACTATTCCTAGGGAACCAATATTGGCAAAGCCACAGAGAGCATAAGTGGCAATTGTCTCGGAACGAATCTGTAAATAAACATAAACACACAGAGGCATACTGGTGTGATCCAGCTTAGTAAGTCTGACATCCTAACTGTGTTTCCTATTCTGACTAGGGGATCAATACTGACAAATAAATGTACAGGGCATGGTGTCAAACACCTGTTGCCTCTGAAACTCTTTTTTTCTGTTCCCCCTTGAATTTTGATGGAGAGAAAGGGGCTGTATGGATTCAGAGACTCTCAACAAAGGACTTAGAATTGGTAGTCTTGGCCTCTACAAATGTTACTTTCTGCTCAATGACAATTTTAATATTCACTATGACCTGGCCACCTGCTATAATGTGCCAGGCACAGGACCAGCTGCTGAAGACACAAGATTGGTCCCAGAAAATATTCACATTTCATTTATTTGGCAAATGACTTATTCAGAATGTATAAGGAACTGTTATAACTCAGTAATAAGAAGACAAGCGCCTAATAAAGTAATAAAGAGATTTCACAAAACACATGCAAATGGCCAATAAGCACATGAGAAGATGTTCCACAGTGTTAGTCACCAGGGAAATGCAAGTTAACACAATGAGATACCACTACACATCCACTAAAATGGCTAAAAACATGGACAACACTAAGTGTTGGTGAGGATATAGAGCAACTAGAACTCCTGTATATTGTTGGTGAGAATGTAAACTGATAGTCTGTTTGTAAAATACAAACCTACTTGACAGTTTCTTACCAAATTAACATCCACTGCCTGTAAAACCCAGTAATCCCACTCCTAGGAATTTTCCCAGGAGAAATAAAAACATGCCCACGAGAGGACTGTACATGAATTTTTATAGCAGCTTTATTCCTAATACTCCCAAGTTGGAAGCAAACTAAATGCCCTTCAACAGGCAAATGGTAAACAAATTTTGGATTTCCATAAAATAGAAGACTAGTACATGAGACAATATGAATTCTAAGTGAGTCAATTTACATGAAATTCTAGAAAAAGCTAAAGTAATCTATAGTGAAAGAAAGATCATTGGCTGCCTGGGACTGGGTTGGGGTGTGGGTGGGGGGCTGCTGACTACAATTGACCATGAGGAAGATTTCCTAGGTGTGATGGAAATGTTGTATATCTTGATTGTGATCGAGGTTACACAGGTCACACATTTGTCAAAACTCACAAGTACACCAAAAATGGGCCTTTTTGTATGTAAATTATACTTTAGTAAAAATGATATAATATGAAAGGAATTGTATCGTAACAAGGAAGCCCACAGATATCACAGGAGTCCTTTCAGTCTGGCCGTGGCGCTTGCCTTTCTTTGCTCCTCAGCTCTGACCATCCCATAGGAAAATGAGGTGCCCAGCTGGAAGTGGGAGAATGGACTGTCCTCTCCCAGGGCTGTGAGAAGATGGAAGGGGAATTCATCGAAGTGTGAGCATGGCCCTCCGCCTCTATTCTGAAGTCAAGAAGTGCTGCTCAGGCCAGACAGTTCTTCCTCAGGTTGAGAAAGATCCAGTGCACTCCACTGTTCACCAGAAGCACATCCAATCTGGCAAAGGCACCCACACAATTGGGGCAATAATTTTTTCCCCCCAAATTCTGAAAAATTGATGATTTGGTTCAAGGAACAAACCAGGCCCATGCTACATTCAAAAGTGGCGGTGCCTTTTTTTTTTCTTTCACTGCCTGGATTTTTTAAAGCACACATTCAAGACTCAAGTGGTCGTTGTAAGTTTTTGTTGAAAAGGCCCCTCTTCTTTTCATGGTTTCTGAGAACTCCCTTGTTGATGTTTTCATTCAGCGTGCATATAGCAGGCAGGGAAAAAATATTTTGAGTATTTGACCAGTCCATTGTTTCTGGAAAAGCTCATCTTTATCCCCTGCTCTGTCTAGTGCTTTTCATTTAGTTAAGTTGACTTCAAAAACAGGCAAGCTTATTAAGAGACCACAGGGAGGGAGATGGCATAAAGCACTTGAGACTCCTCTTTCTCCTTTCTGGGGATCTGTGGAGGAGGGTACACAGATGTGGCCACATAGGGTTTTAAATAAGAGTAAAAGGAGGCTGGGATGATTCCTCTTTGTCCTTGCCCATAAATGTGCAAGATTATGTGATGGAAAGAACTGCACTAGGAAATTAATAATACATCCTATAGCTCTCCTTGCACATGAACAAAGATGCCATACGTACAAGGACACTCATTGTAGCACTACTTCCAACAGCAAAAAATCGGTAAGAGCATTCATCGACAAGGGACTGGTTAAAATCATGGTGTGCTCGTAGAATAGAATACCATGTCACAGGCACTGGTGTGGAAAGGCATTGGAGATGTTATTAAGTGCAAAGAGCAAGGCTAAGAACAGTGACCATAATATGGTACAGGGAGAGGAGCTGAATGACAGAGAAGTAGAGAGGATGACTCACTTTTCCCTCCACTCCTATTTGTACCTTTTGAATTCTGTACCATGAAATGTATTACATATAAACAAACAAACAAACATGCAAAGTATTATCTTTACTCCAAGAAAGAGAAAATGGAGTAATAAAGTGTGACATACACATTCTGATCTCTTACCTTAGATGGAGGTCAGCAGTGAGCATAATTCAATGGATAACACTGGGGTTTTGCCTCATGGACCCAGTTCTTACACTTCAGTCGTGTGGTACTCTTTCCAGGAGACTATTGGAACACCCCACCACTTCTTAGTTGATAAACAGAAATTGCAGGGGCTCATCCCCATTTTGTTGATTAGAAATAGGAAATTGTGAAAAACGAATGCTTTTCCATTGTGACTCAACAATAACAGAAGCCATCGAGCTCATGTTCCTAAATGTCCTCTGTTCACCGGCCCCTGGTTGGGCTCACCCCCAACCCAAATCAGCTCTGCTGTCCTCTCTCCTCTTAAACACCTGCTCACAAACCTGCACAGCACTGCCAGAACTGTGAGCTTGTTTTGCTCATTAACAAAACTATTTTCTCCTGGCGACTGGCAGTTGGTGATGAGAAACATTTCACTTAATTTAGCCTATTGTTTATTTTTGGCGAGGAAGCAAGCTGGTTTGTGGTGGCATCCAGAAAACAAGGACATTCAGCTAAGCCCCACTGCGTGATCAGCTAAAGAATGAACATTTGAGAAACAGGAGACCTACAGAGCCACTGTTCATGTCAGATGTGTGGGTCAAATGCCCCTGATGATAACATATGAATCAGCACTCTCCTGGAGTACACTGTTATTTTGTGTAATACGTGGGAGGGAGTAACTTGGCACGTTTGGTCTTTGGGAGGCTGGGAGACTGGTGGGCAGTCTCAATTAGAAGCTTGGACAGCATGCTTCCCTTTTCCTTTTAAAGCCCAATATGTGCCTAGGACATTAATTCCAAATGGATTGTTTCAATGAGTAATGGTGGCTGTCAGAAATATTCACCATTTCCCTAAGAGTTTCCATGTGTGACAATTCTGTTCTTTAGGAAAATAAAAGTTGGCGACTCAGCTGCAAATATGGCCCAAGTAATAGCCTCACCGGAGTTCCCTTATCCCATCCAAGGCCAAGCAGACACGAGCATCTCTTTGCAGGCTATTGACCTGAAGTCCTGACATAGTTATAGGATGCTTGTCTCAAAGGTTCAGACCACAGACCTTGAGGTTCTTCTCTTCCCTCATCTACTTGGAGAGCAGTGATTGTGTCTCACTACTTCCCTAGGATGTCCAGGCACTATGTTGCATTTAGGCATTTTCTCAGAGTTCATAGAATTCCTTAAGCTGAAAGGAAGAGACCTTCATAATCACTAGATTATGAGCCCCATGCGGGCAGAGGCCTCATCACTTGTTCAGTGCTGTGGCCTCAGTACCTAGGTACACTGCACACAGAAGGTGTTCGATAAATGTTTGTTGATGGATTAATTCCAGTCCCAGCTCATGTGACTCTGGGTTTGGATCCACAGTACTCAAAAGTAAATGATCACAGTGGTAAGTATTAGCTGTGTTTCTCCACACACGCACACACACACACACACACACACACACACACACACACACCCCAGATACAATGATTAACTCAACATAACTGACAATTATGAGGTACTATATTCATTATGAGTTCCATGAGCTCTGGGATTTGGGGTCTGTTTTGTTCGTCAATATATCCCAGGTGCCTGGCCTGACACACAAAGGCGCCAGGAACTATTTGATGAGTGTATGTATGTGATAAAGTGCACTGAAAAATCAAAATATTTACTCACCGACATATATTGCTGCACACCATTCACAAATTTGGGTCCAGCCTCTTTCCTTAAGTCCACCAATTTTGAGAGGTGCTCATAGGCCACAAATTCATTGAAGAATGTCTTATAACCTATGAGTTTGCCAACCATAAAGCTGTCTTGCCAGTCCACTCCCATCATGAAGGAAAAGGGCATGAAGATGTAGGAGCATATTATCTACAAAAACCAAAAGTAGATACTTTATTAGAGTAGTGATTTGCTCCCATTCTTCTCCCTCACCCTTGTGACAAGATTGTTCTCTGTGTCTCTTGTAGGCATAGAAATCCCTTCACATGCCCTTGTCCATCTTTATCCATTAGGAGTCAAGGCTGGAATTGGGTCACTTGAAGTAACCTGGATTCTCAGAATGGAGAGAATGATTGTATGTTGGGGGAAGGGGGATGACAGGAGACAGAGAAAGAGAGTGAGAAGATGGGAGATACATGATAGGTTTGTGCATTGTGTAAGAGTACACTACAGGCAGTTAGGGAAGGCGATTCACAAACCCATTTTATTTTTAAACAAAGATAGGCAGAAACAAAATGGAGAAGAAACATAATAGAATTATACCTCGAAACTCAGTTGTGGGTAGTCGAACATGTTTCCAAACCAGGACAGAGCTGCATTTACAAAAGACAACAGGGACAGGAAGGCAATCAGATTCACAGTGATGTTTGCCACCAGGGAAATGGATGAGGATGCTCCTTGTGATGCGGCTTCTAGGAGATTCCTCGAATCACTTTATCAAAAAATAACAATGGCAGAATTACCAAGGAGTTGTCAGCAGATGGACATCACAGATGTAGAAATGGTGTAAATAGAGCTCATTTGGGTGGAGAGGTCCATGCCTTGGTCTGAATTCCATGAAATCATAACAGGATTTATAATTACTGAGTGCAGGTGATGGGCATATGGGTGTCTCTTATACTACTCTTTTAATATGGAGGCATTTATAATTTAAAAATTTGGAAAAGATAAAAATATTATAGGTTTTAAAAATTATATTTAATTAAAAGTAGCTACCAGGGAATATTTATAAAATATTTATGGGATAAAAAGTAATAATTTAAGGAAGGCCTGAATACCCATCACCTAAGAAATGGAATGTCACCCTCATCTTTGAGTCTCCCTCACCTCCCGGTGCCCTTCCTTAATCTCATCCTCTTCTCTCTAATCTCAGAGGTACCTGGCTCCCTAGAAGTTGCTTATCATTCTCTTTCTTTTCAATTTCCCTATATGTCTGCATCCCTAAATAATATGTTGTGTAGGTTTGCACATTTGCTAACTTTATAAGTAGAATCATACATATCCTATATATATATTCTTTGACAACTTGCTTTTTCATTCATGGTTATGACTTTACCTCCATACAAAACAAGGGATGAATCTCAGAAACATGTTGGTTGATGGATTCTGTTATTTAATGAAATGCTTTGGAACATCCTAAATCCCTTAGTCTTCTCCACCTTTTTTCTTTGTGTTGCACAGGGAGAAAGAAAATGAACTGAGGAGGGGTTAAGTACACCTATATCACACCTTCTTTACCTATCATATAAGACACTTCCAGAAATGGTCATCCTATGGCTTTGCAACAGTCTTAAATCAAAGCTCAATGAACACTACACTATATTTAAAATAAAATATCTACAATGAAGTCAAGGAAACATAATGACATTCGGGTATTTAGACAGGTTTTCAGCCAAAGTAATCTTGAGAAAGAAGAACAAAGCTGGAGGCATCACAATCCCTGATTTCAAACAATACTACAACTCTATAGTAATCAAAACAGTATGGTACTGGCACAAAAACAGACACATAGATCAATGGAACAGAACAGAAAGCCAAGAAATAAACCCCTGCTTTTTTGTTCAATTAATCTATGACAAAGGAGGCAAGAATATACCATGGGGAAAAGACAATCTTTTCAAGAAATTGTGTTGGAAAAGCTGGACAGCTACAGGCAAAAGAATGAAACAAGGCCACTTTCTTACACCATAGGCAAAAATAAATTCAAAATGGATTTAAGACTTAAATGTAAGACCTGAAACCATAAAACTCCTAGAAGAAAACATAGGCAGTCAGCTCTTAGACATCGTTCTTAGGAATATTTTTATGGATCTATTTCCTGAGGCAAAGGCAACAAAAGCAAAAATAAACAAAGGGAATTACATCAAACTAAAAAGCTTTTGCCCAGTGAAGGAAACCATCAACAAAACAAAAAGGCAACCTACTAAATGGGAGGAGATGTTTGCAGATGATATATCCAATAGGGGTTAATTTCCAAAATATATAAAGAACTCATACAACTAAATAGGATACAAAGAAAAAATCCAATTACAAAATGAGCAGAGGACCTGAATAGACATTTTTCCAAAGAAGACATACAGATGGCCAACAGACACATGAAAAGATGCTCAACGTCACTAATCATCAGGGAAATGCAAATCAAAACCACGAGATATCACCTCACACCTGTCAGAATGGCTGCTATCAAAAAGACAAGAAATAAGTGTTGGCAAGGATTTGAAGAAAAGGGAACTCTCATACAATGTTGGTGAGAATATAAATTGATGCAGCTACTATGTAAAACAGTATGGAAATTCCTCAAAAACTTAAAAATAGAACTTCCATACAATCCAGCAATTCTACCTCTGGGTATTTATTCAAAGAAAACGACAACACTAATTCAAAAAGATATATGCACCCCTATGTTCTTTGTAGCATTAGTTACAATAGCCAAGATATGGAAGCCACCTACGTGTCCATTGATAGATAAATGGAAAAATAAGATGTGGTATATATTTACAATGGAACACTACTCAGTCATAAAATAATGAAATTTTGCCATTTGCAGCAACATGGATAGACCTCAAGGGCATTATGCTAAGTGAAATAAGTCAGACAGAGAAAGACAAATACTGTTATGATTTCACTTTTATGTGGAATCTAAAAAACAAAACAAATGAACAAGCATAACAAAACAAAAAAACTCATAGAGTACAAACTGGTGGTCCCTAGGGGAGAGGCATGGGGGAGAGGTGAAATAGGCAAAGGGGATTAAAAGGTACAAAATTCCAGTTATAAAATAAAGAAGTCATGGGGATGTAATGTACAGCATAAGGAATACAGTCAATAATATGGTAATAATTTTGTATGGTGACAGAGGGTTAGTAGACCTGCCATGGTCATCATTTTGTAATATATATACATGTCGAATCACTATGTTGTACACCTGAAACTAATATTGTATGTCAATTATACTTCAATGAAAAAAAAGAGGTTTTCAAGGGTTGAACAAGATTTTGGGGGGTGAAGTCTAATAGTCACTGGGAAATTAAATTCACTTTAATACCATAATTCTCTGTGCTCTCTTTGTCAATTTTTTGCTGTACTTTGAACTTGGACCCCCCACCCCAGCTTGTATAGTCATTAACTAGGTGAACATATCTCACTTACCCATTTTCCATTTTCATAGCATTCTTGAGGGTTATTTTAGGTGCTTCTGTCTCAGGCCAGAAGAGTTTAGCCACAGCCAATGATGCGGGAGCTGACATAACTGAAGCAGTTAACAAGTGAGTGGATGAAATCTGTGATTTTAGGAGAAAGAAGGCCAACTTAGGTTTAACTTTTCTGTTGTGTTCAGAATGAATGGCCCAAAAGCCTTACAAGGGAAGAGAAGAGCAGGAACTGCGTCTACGCCAGAGAACAGTGTTCCTTTGGAAGCTTGGAAGAGCTCAGTGAGCCAAGTTGGCATCACCGTGAGAGTCAGAGGGAGGAGGGAGGAATCTGTGTGAATTGACCACATCCTTGGGGAGAAGGACAAAACCAAAGTCCAATCATTTCAGAAAAGAATCAATCCTGTGCTGTGGGAACTTTCAAAGAAGATTCCTCCACCTCTCTGTTGTCCTTTTGAATGTTCAAAGAGTCCTTAAAGCCCATATTTCATTACATCATCAGTGTAGATAGGGGATGTCTGGGGGTGCAGGCATGGATACCCTCCTCTCTGTCTTCCTTTTGCTCATCTGAAATTTTATGCCTCTACATAATACTTATTTATCCAGAGTGTCTTTAATCTGTAAGCCATTTCTGTTTTCCTCCCTGCAGGTCTATTGAAACTCTTTCCCTTTCCCTCCCCACACCCTTATTGTTTCTGGATTCTCTTCCCTATCTTTTCAGAATTCCAGAATCAACACCCCCCTCCCCACTCCCTTTCCACCCAGCACATTTTTGCAGGCAGCATTCCCACAGTGGTGGCAGAGTGGATCATCTGGGGATCCAGTCAAACTGCTATTCCTGAGGTCTCCTTCTCCCTTTTCCTCTTCCCTCTTCCTACTGACTGACTTCCGAGGCCCAGATGAAGTCCTGGAGTGAGACTCGCCTATCTTGTAAGAACGCCTTGTCGCCTGGGTCACACAGCTGCTGTATTATTCCATTTCTCTGATGGGGGTTGCATGTATGTGAGGCCAGTCAGCTCTGTGCTTTGGGCACATGCACCAGTTACCATAAGGCTCTCCATCCCTATGCTACAGACCACCAGCTCTCAAACCAGGCTGTACATTGGAATCTGAGGAGTTTTAAAAATATATTGATGCCTGGGTCTCATCCCAAGAGATTCTGGTTTAATTACTCTGGGTTATGGGCCTGGGTATTCGGGCTTTTAAATGCTCCCAGGTGATTTTAATGTGCAGTAACGTTTGAGAACCACTGCTCTAGACCAGGGGTCAGAAAACTTTCTGTAAATGGCTAGAGAGTAAATATTTTTGGCTTTTTGGGCCACAGCTACTCAACCCTGCAGCATGAAAGAGCCATAGAGAAACGAATAGGAGTAGCTGGTTTCAAGTATCACTTCAGTTACTAGAAAAGGGGAGAGATCTAGAATTGACCCATGGCCATACTTTGCTGACCTCTAGTTTCGATTGCCTTTACCCGTGTAATTGGTTTTTTTTTTTTTACATATTTATATTTTCAGCCAAAGTAACCTCACAAGATGATTTCATTCTGCTGTGTTTGGATATGATTCACATTTAGGTGACAGGGATATAAAAGTGAAGTCCCAAAGCTTCTTTGGGGTACTCCATTCAAATGCCAAAGGAACTGTGACCCACAGTACAGCAAAAAGAACACTCTTTTTGGCCTCCTTATCCAGCAGCAATGGTAAAGAAATAACAATAGCAAAGAAAGAAGAGGGTGTATTTTCCATAAATTGATCCCCAAACATTCTTACCCCAAAAGAAATGTATGCGCCTAAGACACTTCCAGCGATGGTAGAGAACCCAGCGGTCATGATTGCATGGAGTTCAGACCTGGTGACATGTGGTAAATAGGGTCGGACCAGCAGTGGAGACTCTGTCTGGGAACAAAGAATGACTCAGATTAAGAGTTCCCTTTTAAATCATAGAAGAGTATGCCAATCTACTCAAAATTCCTTTCTCTAAAATAGTATTTCTAAGAGTGGACCTCAGACCAGCTCCATCAGCATCACCTGGGAACTCCTTAGACATGCAAATTCTCAGACTTGCTGAATCAGAAACTCTGGGGATAGGGCCAGCAATCCTGTTTTAACAAGCCTTCCAGGTGGTTCTGATGCATGCTCCAGTTTGAGAACCTACACCCTAGATGTCTGTGTCATTTGAACTCTAGGTCAGTCTGCATATAGAATCATGCATAAAGTTTGCAGAGGTTGTAAGGCCAATTCACATACGGCCCCCACTTAGCCTAGGACTGAACTCTGATGGCTGGGGACACTTTTCTAAGGTGGGAACACCATTGGCCAAGTAACCCTGCCCAGTGGCCTGGCTCGAGAACTGGTGATTCCCAAGCCTCTGTGACTTCCTATTCTCCAGCTTCATCTCGACAGACCCTAAACCTCTTTTCTGACACCACAGGAAAATAGAGACACAAGCATAAAAAATAACAAGGACAGGAGCCCAGAGGTCTTTTCCAAATTGAAAATCAGAGACCCCTTCTTCCCCTTGGGTGAAAAGGAATCAGTGTGTAGTTGTAAATGCTTGAGTCCCATCCAGGAGGGCAGGCAGTCTGCAGTGTGGGGCTCTTCACAAATAATAGCTGTACTTTTAGCATATTAAGTATCAAATTGAGCATGTGTGCATTTTTACAATTTTCTCCTCATTATTTCTAATTGTTCTGTAAGATTAAATATGTTGAGCTTCAATTTATGGACTGAAGAGAAATTCAGTACATGAGCCCTCTTACCCCACTTAGTGCTGAGAGATTTTATGACTATAATTATAATAATTTCAACTCCTAGGGGAGGAAGCATGGATCCTGCCCTAAAGACTAGGCTCCAGGTTAGCAAGCTGGGCTTACCAACAAGAAGGCTCAGCCCACCTGGAGCAGTTGTAAGCCTGGGATGTGGAGCCATGTGTTTTCTAGATGGCTACTTTTGCTTCAAATCCAGTTTCCTTGGGCAGCCATGCTAGCAAGCATTCACACTTGGTTTCCTTGGTATGTGATTCCGTTCCGCCTGAAGCTACATATCCAGAGCGATGAGGATGATTATTACTATTTATTACTTATTCACCCCTTAGGAATGCTGCATTTTGAGAAGCACCCCTTTTGCATCATAGTTTTTTGCTTAAGTGGACCTCAGGCAAAAGAACATTTAACCATGTGATGGATAAGGGAGTGAAATTGCTTTTTCTCAACAGCATTGTTCTTCAGGCTCAGCAAACACAGACTGTTTGCCAGTTCAGACAAGTTAAGAATGAACTCAGGTATTTACACAGCTGAGTGGCTGTTGGTGGAAAGCCTTTCCTGGTCTCTTTCATTGCCACAGCATTACACGACAGAGTGTGAGGCTGCCTGTTACAGGTTTGCAGGCTTGAGATAAGTGGTGAACTCCATTTGAGTGAATGAGCTGCTAGCCTCTGAAGGGTGGGCCAGGGACCTCAACAATTCAATAAATTCAGAAAAGATTTGTTGAGGATCTATACATGAGAAGTCCAATGCTTTGACAAAATAATTCAGTCTTTCTTCCTCTCCACAAAATTTCAAGAACCCAAATGCCACATTAGTGCACTGAGACTCGGAAGGGATCTTATCTCTCACTCTCTTTTCCTCTCTCTCTGGAATCTGGACTTTGTCAATATTGAGGGGTCCTTATTTTGACACTCTTCCCTCTACACAAAAGTAATAAAACCATCATATTTTTATATTCCACTTTCTGGAAAGAGTGTCCATTTCAGCAGGTGTTTTGTTTTGTTTTGTTTTTTGATATTACAACTTACCTGTCCAACGAATACATTGCCAGCAGCAACTACCGATTCAATAGGAGATGATCCAATAGTAACCAGCATGACCCATCCAACCTAAAAGGGGACAAGGGACAAAGTCAGTGAAGAGCTATTTGTATACACAAACTTCAAAGTAGGGACAAAATTCTTTGTGGGAAAATGCTGAAGCTTTCAACAATTGTTGGTAGGCCCACAATGGTGCTAACTGTGATTCTATCTTACCTAGTCCATAGAGCAGGCCAATCAAATCCTCCTATTTAAGTGGTAAGTCTGAGTCATCGTACATACTTTCAACATTATACAAGTGAATATCTATTGAAATGTTGAGGACAAGTAATAAGTTATAATAATTGCCATCAGTCACGTCAGGCTTTACTGCATTCCAGGCACTGTTTTGAGTCCTTGATTTGAGTAACGCGTTTCATCCTCACAATAACCCTTTGAGGGAGGTCCTATAATTATGCACATTTGATAGAAGAGGAAACTGAGGCACAGAACAGTTTAGTTGTTTTGTTAAAAATCACCCAGCTAATAAGTAGTGGGATGTAGTTGATGTTTGGCTTTTTCTACTTTACACTCAAACCAACATGGTTTATGGTACCACTTTTGCAGCGACTCTTCCAACCAGAGACTGTGGTGCCCACCTCAGGATGGGGACTTCCTGTTGCATTCTTTCTCCTTAGACATTAGCACAGTAATTCTGAATGTTTAAATTGACAATCGGAAAATTACGGTCCCTGGTGCTCTTGCTGAAATTCTGAATTCTGCTGGTATTCTGGTTCTCTCTCTCTCTCCCCCTCTCTCTCTCTCTATTTTATTTTTTACAGGGATTAAAGGAGGGCTGGGGCTGTGCCCAAACCCTGTATGCTCTGCCTTGCTCTAGTGTGCTTTCAAACTAGCTTACAAATTTCGTTAGTTTTCTGATCTAACGCATAAGTGAAGGACTGAAAGTTGCTTGGGCAGCAAGAGTGAGATTAACGTTTTAGATTTTTTTTTTATTTGTGTGCTTATAACACTCCCTCAGGATAAAAAGCAACTTCCCCTTCTTGCTATGATTCTCCAGCAGCTTCTAGACCAGAGTGCCCCCTTTTGTAACCTCCTGTGGATGAGCAGTGACTGTGAGGAAGGCACTGGGTGGGTCGCCAAGATGAAGGAACAGTGCTGTTTTCCCCAGCAGGTGCCAGACCTGTTGGAGTCAATTCTTTGGCTAAAGAAGTAATTGCTAAGGTTTCATGAAGATACCAGTGGGTTGCAAGTCAAAGCCCTGTTAGAAGTCCCCAAGATAAAATTCCCTCTAGGGACACATGTGGGATTTTTGGGTTTGAATCCAATAACTTGGGGGCAGTGGATCTCAGTACAAAGAGAAAGGCACTTTGGAAAACCCTGAATAAAGGGTATTTAGGACTTTGTCCCTGAAATAATGAGCTCTACACCCTCACCCAACCCCTTGCAGTCCCGTACCTTTCTAATGATCCACTGCATCAATCCAAGGTAGTAGAGCATGGACATGACAGCGCTGAAGAAAACCACAATTGGCAGGACCTGGAGGGGGAATGAAAGCAATTATGGGTTAATGTAGGCCTCAGGAGTGTTAGTAGGTTTCAGATCTGTCTCCTTCTTTTTACCTCCTTTCCCCACTCTGAAATATCATACAAATATGGGAAACTGCTCTTTGACTAAACAACCCTTTTATCAGGCAGCTTCCCATCCACAGTCTCTCATTCTAATTTGCTCTGGATGAGCTTGAGTGTATTTCACAGGAAACTTGACATTTTTTTCCCCTCTGCTGCAATGAGCTTTTCTTTCTTTAGTGTCTCAGAAAAGGAATAAAGTTTTGGGGGAGTTTGTAATAATTAGGCTCAACAAACCAAAGGCCACTGGCAGATGTCCTTGTTGTTCTGATATTAAACTGACACGAGCTTCACCACTTATTAGCAGAAGAACCTGGTCAAGGTTAAGTGTGAGCAACCTCAGATCCTTGTTCAAAGTGGCTACACAGATCAGATGGAGCATGGGGGCTCCGTACACACAGTGCCGCCTGCAGAGTCAGCACTCACTCTTCTAGCTTTCAGAATGATAATTATTTTACTTAGAGACTTTTGAATCACTAAGAAAAGACTAAACTTTGGAAACCAGTTTACTTCCGTGTCAACAAAGGTTGTCTTTTTCCAGACGCTATTTTCCTGATGCTCTTTGGGTACCTTCAATGCCTGTGTGTCTACAGGGAGCAGTTTCTACCCTGCAGAGACACACAGAGCTGTGGTCTCAGACCCTCCCCACCCTCCCCGCCACACCCCTTCCCCCCTGTTCCCAGCTAAATGGCCAGGGACAAGCTGTCATCAGAGCCACAGAATGACCGAGGGCAATTTGTACAGGATCCAGTTTAGAAAACTGTTAATAATACATATTGAGACATTTTGGGCCATTATTCCAAGCTCACTCACTTATGTGCTTTTATCGCCTTTAATGGGCAGGCAGAGCCTTCCTTAAAGATTCAGGGAGTTCAAGAGGCTCATCTCTCAAGTGTTCCCTTAGGGATTCTGGTTTGGCAGAAAGGATGGAGGCTACTGCCCTGAGGGGAAAGGGAGGGGAGGTCTGAAGACACTGGTGCAGTCTGGGCAGCAAGTTACGCCTTCTTTCTGACTTTATTTTTTCCGATTTGGGATTCAGTTCATGATATGAGTGTATTTCCATCTCAATTTGTAAACATTTGACCTTTCAGAGATGACTTTGTTATCTCAGCACCAAAGCATCAAATCAGCAGTTTAAAAAAATATTCAGGGGCTGGCCCCATGACATAGGGGTTAAGTTTGGTGCACTCTGCTTCAGTGGCCCAAGTTCTCAGGTTCTCATCCCAGGCATGGACCAACACCATTTGTCAGCTATGCTGTGGCGGCAACTCACATACAAAATAAAGGAAGATTGGCACAGATGTTGGCTCAGGGCTAATCTTCCTCACCAAAGAAAAAAATATTCAGCCTAACAGTTGGCCTAACTGAAACTGGGGTAATTTGGAGGTAAATTTGGAGTCCCTAAGTGAGAAAACAATTTAGAAATGTAGGAATAATAATACACCAAAAAAAGGAAAACTGAAGAAAAAGCCCAATGCACCTTTCTGACTCATCGACAGGTATCTGTAAGGACTTCCCAGAGGAGAGTGAGCTTCCTGGGGTTTATGGCAGCCCCGGAATGGAATCAATTAGGCCTGGGCATGGGGCCAGGTTGCCTTTCCCTGTAAAATGACATCCCTCTTTGCTTCGGAGAAGGCCCAGCCTCCAGGCCTGCCTAGACAAAGGCTGTGCTGAAGGAAAGATGGGAACGGTTTAGCAGAAGGATGGTTCTGCAAGAACAGAGGTTGATGTGGGTGACCAGCTGTCCTGGTTGGCCTAGAACTGAGGGCAGAGCTGTCACTTGTCCTGGACTTGGAAGCCATTAGTGGCCATATGCCTATTCATTGCCAGGTACCTATTGTTCTTTACCCTGAAATCTCAGATCCTATTGCCCTGTATGATTTTTCATAAGTATCTCAGACAATGCTATAAGCCCTCCAAAAGTATTTGAATATTTCTGACTCCTGTAGATATTTCCCTCAATGCTATAGTAACAAAGTAAAATGTTTGCAATCCACTGACTTGAGATAAAATTGTAAATGAGAAAGGACAGTGATGTGCTGTACACCTATGACATGCCCAGCAGGTGTAGGCCTGGATCTGGTAGCTAGGTTCTATCTGAGCATCTACAAAAACTGAGAAGTTACTGAAAAGGAAGTGATTCCACAGAAAAAGGGTTTGACTTTACCTTAAATGCAAAGAAGTGGTCTGTGTATTTCTCACCAAAGACAAATGAAGCACCAGCATCAGTGTACTCCAAGAAGGTCTGAGTTAAAGAAAGGGCAACAGATCATTATAACCACTGAAGAGGTGCTCAAGTCCCCAGGACCCACCAGGCTCTGCAGAGGGTGAGGACCCAGAAAATTTGTTGGATAGACATGGAGAGTTAATTTTCTCAGCTTGTCTCCCTCCAGTTGATGGCACGGAAGTGTGTTTTTTAACTATAACTGATTTCTTGGCATTTCTAACATGCAATCTGACTCTAGGGTGCTAAAGAATAAGCTGGGTGTGGTAATTTGCCTCAGAAGCAATAGATGAGCATGTGGGTGGCACTGGTTACAACTAGATGCAAAGAAAGCCTGTTTCTCAGTTTGTGGAACCATCTTAGAAGTGTCACACCCCTTGTGCAGGATGAAGGGGGCAATCAGGATAGGGGAGTGGAGTAGTGGATGGTATGGGTGAGGGGCAACAATAATATTAATAAACTGGACAGATTAATACTTTCTACATAAAATTACTAGTCTAACTCATGCTATGAAATTAAAATTTGGGTCAACTCATGCAGAGTCACCTATTTCTGACATGTCTTGAGGATTATATTCAAATGTTAAAAGCACTATAAAAGTTAGATGTTCTTTTGAACCCAACTTACCTGAACTTGTTTGCCCAACCACTGAAAAGCCATAAGTCCAGGGTCAGTCCTTAGTATTAGGAGCCCAAGAAGAAACTGTAACCCAATTCCCCAAAAGACAGGCCTCCAGTAAACCTATGCAGAAAGATGAAGAGAGATATATCTTATTAGAAGATGAATGCTGAACTCAGCATAAATGCCCAGAGGATCGCTATTTCCTTGGAAGCTTCTCCCATGTGTCCTGTGACCCACCTTCTTTGGGAGGCCAAAGTAGTCATGAGCAGAGATTCCCTTGATAGAACCATACCCACAAATCTCAGGGTTGTATTCCTTCTTTCGAAACCTGAGTTTGAGGCCTTCAGTCTCGGGGGAGTATGTAACCACTATGTCACGATAAAACAACTTAGACCCAAAGAGTAGGCCTAGCAGGGCCATTAAGGAGGAAGGATCTAGCCTTGCTAGTCATGCTGTAAATATTCAATACATATAATTATTTGCCCTGTATGGAAAATGGAGAGGCAGAACATGACTTCTCTGTGTGTCCTAGGCTTGTTGATCTCACAATTTGTAAATGAATTAAGTGAAAGAGATTCCACCCTGTGGAGGAGCTCTCATTTCACTGTAAAAGGAGCCAATTAACTCTAATGCAGACCCAGGGAGTGTAGAGTAATGGACAATCATCTGCTCTCCTTTTTTGCTGCAGAGATGAGTGGCCTGCCAAGAACTATGGGATTGGAGGCGTAGAAAACAGTGGAGATGTTCACAAGACAAAGAATTTGGATCATATTAGGTGACTTTGGCCTCTGACTAATGCTTTTGTTTGAGGGATCAACCTTTCAGACAGTAAAGTCTTCCAGGATTTGCCATTAAGAGTCATATGTGGACAATCGATGTCTCAGAATTCTTGCCTATGTAACGGGTTACTATCTGACAGGACAAGGATGAGAATGGAATTCAATGTGAACAAAACTGTTTAAGGACACATTTTTGGAGTAAAATAGCCTAAATTACAACTAGAAAATTAATAAACTGCAGAATCCAATGGAAGAATGTTAGATTATTTACTGGTCTGGGGAAATCTGGATCAAAACAGATGAGTTTTCTTTGAATGTGTGTTTGATGGGGAGAGGTGGGGCACACAAGTAGAAGTTGGACTTGACAGGAGAGAACATCTCACCAATTGTGTAACTGGACAATTACTGAGAATGAACAATGAGAAAGTAACAGTTCTATGAAAGTTCAGGAAGAAGGGCATCCTAGCCACCTAAAATATCATAGCAAGGTAAGAAAAATATTAACAGTTAAATTCTTTTGCACTCATTTGAGTATTTAGACATGAGAAAAAAGAGGGAAAAAAAACAAAAAAGATCAATTACATACTTACTCTGGTTGGATGCTTGGAAAATAGAAATAGCAGGATAACATACATTATGAGCCCACCGAAGGACACCAGGTGCTGTTGGCCCAGTTTGGCGGTGTCAAAGATCAACCAGAGAATAACTCCCAGGACCACCAAGCTCCAAATCACCCTAAGAACCAGAAAGCAGGCATTGGCATCATTTGTTGTATTGGTGGTCTCATTTGTAGCATTCAAGTGCTAACCTGAAAATCTTAATCAGGCTTAAACTAACAAATAAAAAATGTTAAGAGTGACACACCCTGGCACCAGGAAGTTATGCTTCTAGAAACTGCAACAGACCCTCTTTTGTTGTGGCTATAAAAGCAAACAGCCAAAAAATTAAGCAATGTGTCCCCCTCATTCCACAACTCTTGGCCCTTCAAGGATATTTAAAGGGGTCAGAGAGAAGAAAGGATGTTTGGAGAGAGAAGTCTGGTGATTTCTTTGAGAGATCTACTGGGAGTCCTCACCTCCGTTTTGGAAGATGGGTGAGGAGTTACCTTCTTCCCTTTGAGAAATTGAAATGTGTTCTCTGCAGTTGGGGGACCTCACTCAAGCCTCAGAGAGCTAAGTCAGTGTTCAGAGTGGGTTCGGACTCCCTGGGGAATCTAATGGGCCTGACAAGGCTGACTCACGGCTTGGATGGCAGAACCAGAAAGGGTGCTGTGTTGGGATTGCACAACCCTGGTTTATTAGGCCAAGGATGTGTGAAGTTTCCTGGTAGATCCCAGGTGGGCCATGCAGTGAAGAATGGGTCCTGGGTCCTACCCAGTAGGGCCACCTGGAGGGACAGGAGGTCCCACAGAGAGAGGCTGAGGGAAAAGCCCCGAGTGGTCACCTGCAGGACATGGGCTCCTATAGGAGAAGGTTGGCTTTAATAATTCACAGACCCTTCTCGCAAGGAGGCCAGGTTCATGCCCAGAGCAGAAAGCCACCTCCCCAGGTCAGAACCATCCCATCCCTTGGACAACATTTTATCATTTAGTGGCACTTGAAATTAAGGCAGTTTGTAGGGACATTTGAACACATGTTGAATGAGTCGTTACCTTATCGAGGCCTTGATTTCCTGTTTGTAAAATGAAGGCATTTTAACAGATCATTCCCTAGGTTGTTTCTACCTTCAATATCTTGAGGAAGCAATTTCAGAACACATTTTTGGAAAAGTGTTCGAAAAGACTAAGATCCCTCTCAAAGGCAGTAAGAGAACCAACTGCATTTACCACTTCAGCCAGAACCAATGGCTGTCCAGAAGCCTTCTTCCTGGAGACAGGAACTCGTCAATTTGATGCTCATATTTGGCCATAAAGTGATCCCAGACCACAAATAAGATGGCAGCCACGGTGATCACGAAGAGAGGAAGGGCTCTGTGAAAGTTGAGCACACACGCGGCAATCACCACGGCCAGGTAACCTGCCAGGAAGCAGACGCAGGTGGGGAACATCAGCACCAGCTGGAGACCAGCCTCCAGCACCAGTCGGGCTCAGCCAAGGGGAGGTTCAATCAAGGATCCATTGGACGCAGGAGTGCTCTCGACAGGGCTACTGGCTCCTCTGATTATAAGTACTATATTTTGGGGGTTTTTGGTTTTTTTCAAAGCAAGTCTCTGACAGTCCCTGACAGTGTCACCATGAATGCTAGGAGGACAGGGTGCTAGGTCTTTTTTTCTTATGGAACCTTCTGAGTTCTTGAATCCTGATGCTTGATCAGTGGGCCTCTCACTTAGTAGGAACCATTCAGACTCAGCAGGTGAGCTTCTGTCAGAGAAAGGCCAGGCGTTGAAGCAACCACTGACAGAAGGTATCGATTCTCCTGGTTTGCAACTCAGATTTGGCCTAAGCTTGAGTAGGAAAATAGGCCCGCGAACAATCTCTAAGTGTCACGGAATCTCTACAGGAAAGGAAAAGTCGGGGGCGGGGGGCAATTACCAAGGTGGCTGCTTTTGAAGAGGAGATTCTAGGATAAGAAAAAGGTTTCCTATTAAAGGTCGGCAAACATGGTCTGCAGGTAAAATCTGGCCTGCCGCTTGCTTTTGTAGGTGGCAAGTACAGCTGTATTTGTATATTTGTATTTGTATTCTACAATTAAAGTCTCAGGAGAATACAGCCACACTGTCTGTTCGCTTTCGTCCCATAACGGCAGAGTTCTGTGGTTTTCATAAGACACTCTCAGGCCTGGTACGCAGAAAGTTTATAGCTGTTCCCTATTCCTGCTGTGTTAGCACCAGCAAACCCACTGACCTTGGGGTGCAGCGGTCTTGGATTAATGTCTGTGCACTTGGAGGGGAGGGTTCACATTTTACAGACAGCCGTGCTCTTTAAAATGGGCTGCAGAGCCCTTTGCTTTGGGAGGGAGAGGAATTGGAGACCTGCTCACCTGTGCAAACAGTATGGTCCTGCCTTTAGGCAAGAGGTGGAGGCTACATGATCCCAGGCTCCTCCTCGTGTTGTATTGGCATAAAGTATTCATGGCTTATATTTCCCCTGCAATTAGGTTTCTACCTTGTGATTATCACTGTGTTTTCCAGTTACCTGGATTTGCATTAACCAACCCTCAAATCCACACCACAACAACAAAGGCCACAGGAGTAGGGGACCTAAAAAGTTAGCTGCTGGTGCACAAACTGGACAGGGAACCCATCTGCGTAGGAGTCCCACGCTGAGACCCCTACTCACGGGCTTCCTGATTGACTTGTCTCCCTCTCTGGATGATTCAGTGACGTCCAGGGGAGGGGGAAGACTTATTGTCTTTCCACAGAAAGCTAGTATTTGGCGGATCCTCGAAAAGACACACTTCGGTCCCATCCCCTTTTGTTATTTACCTGCTAATAAGATGGCCCAGATGATGTACCGAAGGGTGGTTTTGTGTTTCTGACAAAACTCAGCAACTTTACCATACTTCCTCTCCAGATACCTGTAAAACACAAAAGCAAAAAGGCAGGCAGAAGTCAATACCAAAAACATGAAATAAACTGACGTGCTAAGGCTGGATGAGGCTTTATAAATCAAGCAAGCAAACGAACAAATTCACGTAGTATATGTCCTACAAAATAGAAATGGGAAACTCATTTCATTTTAGACTAACATCAGCCATGGCTTGGATCCTTTGCTGAATGGATGTGATTTGCTGAATATGCCAGCCCTTGAGGGATTACAGAGATGCAGAAAACATGCTCCTGGAAATGGAGCAGGGGAGATGGATAACTAACCAAAAGCTGAATATAAATCATAGGACGAGAATGTTTCTCACTGGACTATGAGGGCCTCCATTAGCTTTTAAGCCACTGTCATTAAATGTTGATTTTTAAAAAAATAAAAATCCAATGAACTCTCATCCCTTCTGGTTCCACAAAGTTTGAGTATGTTGGTGGTTCCCATCCTTGTTCACCATACTTTTTACTAGGAGGCTGGCAGACTTCAACATCGTGTTGAAATGTAAAGTAGGATTTTGTGGATTTGAGAGCTATTAACCAGTGGGTTGTACTATAGCTTTCCCAGAAAGTTCTGGAATTGTTGGCATGTCTTTGTTTCTGTCCAGAGTTTTCTTATGGGGTGGTAGGTAGTGTGGGAGCAATCTTTGCATCTGATCACTTCCTCTGGAGAGGAACGTGTCCTCCAGTGAGTGAGTGTGGAGAGGCCACAGGGCAGTACCCACAACGATTGTCCTCTACTTCTCTTGGGATGCCCCTGGTCCCCTCCACACCTGCTCTGAAACCTGGGTTCGCTGCAGGTGAACCTCAATGACGCATCTAACAGAGGCCTCTCCTTCTCCCACTTGAGACTGGGCAGAAGGAATTTACTCCACCTTTAACCATTGCCACTTCCAGGCCACAGGACAGCATTTCTAAAGCAACCACTTCTTGCCCCATATAGAAGATTCCCAATCTCCAGGATCTCACAGGCCCCTGGCCCTACCTGGGACCACCCCTCCCCTTGGTCAAGGCCTCCAGTTCCCTTCCTTCCAGCAGTCATGCCCACATGTCCAGTCTCAGCACCCTTCAGGTTTCAGGGCACAGCTCAGTCCTGCGCATCTACGAAGCCTTTTTGCATCTCCTCAGGCAGAGGCATCCTCTGCACTTTATTCCTACTCTCTTCTCTGATTGTTTTGCTATGAAGCCTCAACTGACTAACTTCCTGGAGATCAGATGTCGGTGAGCCCTGCAGCACAAGCACCTGGGACACTAAGGATGCTTGACAGGCATTTGTTGAATTACTGGATAAATGCAATGGGAGTGTACACTGCTTTTCTGGAACAGTATTTTACAGCTGTGGGTCAGGACCCATTAGTGGGTTGTGAAGTCACACAGCGCATCATAACCGTCATTAGAAGAAAGAAGAGGACATCTCAGAGTGTATCACACAGAGTGATGACAGGTATTATTTCATGAAACTTTTGTCATTATTGTGTGTGAATATGTGTACTGAAAATTAGAAACACTGTTCTAGAAGATGTTGAAGGAATATAAATGTAGTAAAGACTAAGTTTTTCATGGTCTAATTTAGGAAAGGCTGATGATGCATTATCCTCAGTTGTGGATATAGTGTTAAAAAGTAGCAGTGGTGAATGGCAAAATTTAATAGGGCACATCCATCTACTTTAGGGTGGATTTATCAGATTTCTTAATTGCAGGTAATGTGTGCAGTCCATTACAGCAATCTGACACTGCATAAAACAAAGGAGCTAGAAATAGACGCTTGGCCATTTGGGTTTATAGGCTGAACAGCTCCCAGGCTCCTGGTGGTTGTTTCCATCCCATTAACATTAATGAAAGCCGAGTGCCTCTGAGCACCCAAGAGAATCTCTCAGCCCCCAGGTCAGAGATTCATAAAGTAAAATGAAGGATGAAACTGAGCTCAGATTTCTGAGCTGGTAAATATTCTTGATGGTGTATATGTGATATGAGCTTTCAATCCTAATTCTGACCAACTCCAGAGAGATCTTCTGATACGAAAAAATAAAGTCCCTCAGAGACTTAGGCATTGAAATCAAATTGAAATAGGAATTTAGAACATTGACAAATACTGTGGTGTTATGATAGAGTACCAGACAATCTTGGACTAGGAATCAGAAGCTGGAATTGTCAGTTAACTTCGTTCCACTCAGCTAACTAATCTTGGGGAAGTCACTTCTCTGAGCTTTATTTTCCTGTTCCAAGAAATAAAGATTGTAATTTGCCTCTCCTACGTAATGGGTGACAAGGACTTGGAATGCCTTCAGGATACTACAAGGTAAGAGCAAATTTATTGGGATTTAAAATGGATTGGGTTTTGAGAAATCAATTGCTTATTGATTGACATTGAGAAGATGAATCAACTACTTTTGTGTGGACTGGAGCAATTAGTTGGTAATTTATGCGTTAATTAGAAGATTGTCCTGGATATTGGGTTCCAGGACAGCAGCAGTTTGAAGTTACCATGTTGATTATCCTAGAGCTCCATTAATTTTCTGAAATGGTGTTGGGTGGGTGACGGGGAGGGGGATTGGTGGTGGTGACCATCTCTGATAAATCATAACAAATAAACATTAGATGAGGATAACACAACCACTTTGTTAAAACAAAACAACCACTTTGTTTAGGAGGTAGGTGTGGTTATTTCTCTGGTTGGAACCCGAACCCTTTTTGATGCATCTCTTCATCATCCTTTTCGTCTTCTTTGTTTCTTGGAGAATCCTGCTCAATGGTGACCTGCTCTTCATCCTGGAAATCAAACATTGGAGCAGAGATGGAATAATGAAAATCCTGGGCATAATGGACCCTGATCTCTTTTACTCAGAATTTTGGCAAAAAACTTCAAAAGGTCCTTTTAAATCATTATGCAAGAGAATAGCTCCTACTTCTACCTTACTTCTATCTGCACATTATTCTATCCTATTTCTATCTGCATAAACATTTATTCCCCTTGTCACAAAAAATCCAGATCACACATCTCTTCCTTTACTTCCAAAGGAGCCGTTGGTATTATCTCCTTTTCTTTAGGAACAGGCTCATATCTCTGTTTTTTGCTCCTGTCTCTACTGTGATCATTCATTGCTGCTCTGTTTTCAGGCAAGTGCTAAATGAAGTTAACACCAGAGGATTATGTTTGGCTGATTATTATTGTGTGTGTGTGTGTGTGTGAGGAAGACTGGCCCTAAGCCAACATCCATTGCTAATCCTCCTCTTTTTTGCTGAGCAAGACTGGCCCTGGGCTAACATCCATGCCCATCTTCCTCTACTTTATATGGGACGCCACCACAACATGGCTAGACAAGTGGTGCACCGGTCCGCACCCGGGACCCGAACCTGCAAACCCCGGGCCACTGAAGCGGAGCACACGAACTTAACTGCTACACCACCAGGCCAGCCCCTTAGGCTCATTATTTTTAAGAAACAAAAGACACAGAAAGTTTTTCTTGTTACCTCCCCTTTAACTGCCTAAAAGAATTCAGATTAAAAACCCGTCTCGGGGAGCGAGCTGTCACCTCCGCATGACATGAACCAAGTGGTAGACAGGGAGGAACCTAGAAAAGCCTGTTTGTTGGGCTCCCCTCTGTGTTCTTCTGTTTCTGTGTGGCTAGACACTTGTTTTCCAAACATTTGCTCCTTTTCACCTACCTCAGAATGGCTTTCCTTCCCTCTGAAGGCCCTGGCTCTCCCCAGCTCCCACACTTCTTTTGTCTTTAGCTGAAGATGCCATTCAAGGTGGTGGCTTTGGCCATATTGGCAAGTTACTCAGTTTTCCTGGCTTTCTCCCGTGTATATATGTTATGTTTAATATGATTTTCTCCCGTTAACTTGTCTCATGTAAATTTAATTCTTAGACCTGCCAGAAGAACCTAGAAGGGTAGAGGGAAATTTCTTCTTCCTCTGCAGAGACCAAGGCTGGTTTTATTTCCTGGCAACCCAAGGCTTGGTCTGCAGATGTGAACACTAGCTCAGCATCAAGAGCTGAAAAACTCCCCTTGGGAACTAGGGTCCTTCCATCACTTGGGCTAAAGGGAAATATTTCCCTTACTCAGCTAGCCTTTGCTCTAATTAAATGAGTGAAGTATATACCTGGGCCATCTTTCACAGACAATCTTTCTAGGTGCTGTTTGAGCTCTTAAATATCCATGACACATCCTATTCTTGGGATGGCATAGAGGGTTTCCTACCTCCCTCCATTCTGCAATAATGTCTCAAATAGGTCCAGCTGTAGTAAGCAATGGCGAGGGAAGGTGGGGAGGAAGTATGCAGGTGTGGAGCAGTTTTGAACATGCTCTAAGAGGTATAATGCCAATTCTCAGCTTTAGTTTTCTGTCATATCCCATGAGGCCTTAGGTTCTCTTTAACGAAAACATAGAAATAAGTCATAAGCATGTCTCTGAGCTGAAGGACTCCTCAAAGATCATATACTCCTTCAATGCCAAACTCTGTTATACTTCTGACTTAGACTGTCTTCATTTTCTGGGCTGGGCCTTGGGAACTAGGAAGGTGAGGGGATAATTGCAAGAGAGACCAGCTGAGTCCAAGCTGTGGCTTTTTTTTTAGCAGCAGAAGGCTTTCTTCAAATGTCAGGGGTAGAGACCAGCCTTATTCATTTTTTTCCCCATCTAACACCTAGCTTGGCCAATAGTCAAAATTTGGAAAATTTTTGATTTAAATGATCACAATTATTATTTTATTACAGTGAAATTGCCAAGTTACCTACACTATCTATGGAATGTCTTATACTACCATTGTTTTCTTTTCTTTTCTCCCCAACTTTTTTATCTTTAAAGCAAAACAACAACAATAAAACCTTCTTGACCCCACAGTCATGGACATCTGCCCTCCCTCCTTCCCTTCACAGCCAAACCACTTGAAAGAGTTGCCTTTACTTTTAGTGACCCACTCTCTCACATCCTGCTCCCTCAACCCACTGTGACCAGGCTTCCACTGAGATGGCTTCTGACCATTGTTGCCAAATCCAGTAGCTACTCCTCAGTCTTCATGTTTTCATTTACAATAGTAAAGTATCTAATTTTTGGCTTTGATTTCTTTTGCGAAACAATATTAAACCAAAAAAAGACTATTTTTTAGAGCAGTTTTAGGTTCACAGCAAAACTGAGTGGAAAGTAGAGATTCCCCATATATGTGCCGCCCCCACACACGCATAGCCTCCCCCATTATCAATGTCTCCCACTAGAGTGGTACATTTATTGCCACTGATGAACCTACGTTGACACATCATTATCACCCAAACTCCATAGTTTACATTAGGGTTCACTTTTGGTGTTGTACCTTCTGTGGGTTTGGACAAATGTATAACGACACATGTCCACCATTATAGTCTCACACAGAGTAGTTTCACTGCTCTGAAATCCTCTGTGCTCCACCTGTTCATGCCTCCCTCCCCTCTTGGTAACGGCCGGTCTTTTACAGTCTCCACAGCATTGCCTTTTCCAGAATGTTGTATGGTTGGAATCATACAGTGTGTAGCCATTTCAGGTTGCTTATTTTACTTAGTAATACACATTTAATGTTCCCCTATATCTTTTCATGACTTGACAGCTCATTTGCTTTTGGTGCTGAAGAATATTCCATTGCCTGGATGTACCACAGTTCATTTATCCACTCACCTACTGAAAGATATCTTGGTTGCTTCCAAGTTTTGGTAATTATGAGTAAAGCTACTATAAACTTCCATGTCAAGGTTTTGTGTGGACAGAAGTATTGTTTTCTCTTTTTTTGTTGAATAATATTTAGTGAAACAGACACTTTTTACACTATATTAAGTGAAATAGACAGTTAATATAGCATGATCCCAAGATCAGTGACACGTGCATGTGGGTGTATATTTTCATTAAAAGGCCATATTCCAAGATATTAGGCACTGATTTTTTTTTCTGGAATTATAGGTAATTTTTTTATCTTCCAAATTTTACTGCACTGATTTTCCAAATTTTCTACTTTAAACAAGTTATCCTTTTTATCATGAGAAAACTCTCCCCAATAAATGGCTCCATAATAGGCACCCAGAATTACTTTTAAAAAAAGGATGAGCTACATGAATAATTTGCTCACTTTTTAGCAGCAGAAGGCTTTCTTCAAATGAGATCCTAACCAGAATTCAATATATAAAAGAAATAAAATTGTTGTTGTGACAGAGCGCCTCAGCCTGCTCTGTAAACTCAGGCATCACTGAGGAACCCTAGGGCATGATGGACACAGTCTTAGAACCATGTTTTAGAACCTTCCTCATCTGCCTCATTTACCTTAATGTTGAGATGCTTTTGCTTAAGCCAGTGCCTTTGGCCT
Organism: Tapirus indicus; assembly: GCA_031878705.1. Lineage (NCBI taxonomy): Eukaryota > Metazoa > Chordata > Mammalia > Perissodactyla > Tapiridae > Tapirus > Tapirus indicus. The sequence goes on from CM062927.1 coordinate 43,899,575, forward strand.
TGGATAGAGCTTGGAATTTGTAATAGTGAGGTGTCAGAGGAAGCCTGGGCACTGTCCCCATCAGAGAACTCAGAGGACAGGTGTATAAACACAAAATCTTTGTTTGGGCCTGTGTGTTCTCTTCATGACTCTACTTACACACTCTAATTACCATTTAATTCATTCCTCCCATTACCGTCTGAGCGCCATGCTTTCTGTCCCCATAGCTCTTGGTGCCTGTTGCACAGTGGTCGCCATGGTAACAGATTCACTCACCGCCCTCCGGCCCTACCTGTTTGGCATTTCCGTGCTCTCTGCTCTGCACAGCTCTACTCCTCAGCGAGTTGTCCTTTCCTGATGTGTTCTGCTTTTCATGAAAGTCTTCTTCTTTCTAGGAGAAAAGTACAAATTACAAAAATAAAATTTCAGAACCAAAAAAACAAATGGTTTTTCAATGAATGATACCTAGAAGACTTTCGAGGGATGGGACAGCAAAGACAAAGAGTTTAGATGAGTCAACCGGTTAAAGAGAGAACCAGTGAACCTCGGCTCATAAAGACACAGAGATGATTTTTGTTCTGTTTTGTTCCGATAGAAAGGATTGGTGTGGGCCACCTTGAGGGAGAGAGAAAGGAGGACAACTGCCTCGTCCAGACCGTAGGAATTTCTAAGAAGCAGAGCTGAGACTAGGGGGCAGGTTTCCAGTCTCTTTTCCATCACATCACACAGGCTTTCAACTTCTAAAATAAAACAAAACATAATAAACCCTAGGCTGATAATTTTATTCTTAGATGTTGGATTTATGGGATGTTAAAATGTGTTTTGTGTGGTTTAAAGCAGTTTCTGGTAGTAAAGAGCATAAGAAAAATACCTCATCTTGTGAGGCTGGTTTTACTTTAAGGAACTGAGTGAGATGTGCTCTTGGAGGGGTGTGCTCACCCGCTGCTGCTCTTTCCAGATCTGACAAACACCTGGCTCATTTCTCTTTTACATTTTTTTGGGGGGGTGGGGTGGGAAGTGTCCAGTTTTTCTCCCATCTCATCCCAGCTTGCCTTTTTATGCGGTACTTTTTATATGGCAACAGATAGATAAATGGTGTCAAGTAGGTTCTTTTCAGGAAATGTCCCCTGCTAAGCCTGTCGGCTGTGACCTTGTCTTTGAAAAAGTAAAAGTATATGACTTGATTTTAACTTTAGATCACTGGCTGGCACCAAGGATCTAGACAAAATTGCAGTTCCAACTTGTGTTACATTTTCCATTTATTGAAACAGAAGAGTGTATAAATGTGAATAAAATCTAACTTCAAGCACACACATGATTTATGCATAAAAGTCTTGCCAAACTGCCCTTTTGAGTTACAGTTGTTGGCATCTTACTGTAGCACAGTACCTTGCATGTGGCAGACACTAACAATTATTTGTTGAATTAATGAATCACAGTAATTTTCATGTTGCACTAACTGGTACAGCAATATAGTACCTCTGGATACTTGGTATAAAAATATAATAGGGAGGGACAATATATATAGTATGGAAAGATGACAAAGTGTTGCTAATTGCAGAAGATGGCTGATGGATACTTAGGGACCCATTTTACTAGTCTTACTTCCATGGATGCTGAAAATTTCCTCATTAAAAAGTTAAAAATAAAACCCAGCATGGATTGGCAGAAAAACAGGACACAGGTAACCGAGGGGGCTGGTCCTCAGGGTCCCTAATTACATGTGTGATGTAACAGATGCTACATCTTTTTAAGCGTCAGTCCACCCATGTATACAACAGTTTCCATTTGGTGTTCTTATGGTCCCTTCCAGAATCCTGACGTTTTCTGGTTCCACGAGGAGCTTTTTAGCTTCCTGACGCTGATTGTTCCTGCCACCTGGTGGCAGAATCTGAAACTTACTTGTGGAACACAAGGATGGAACCTGCCTTTTTAAAGTTAATGAAAGAGGAAGGGCTGTGTGTGTGTTGCAGGGGAGGGTAGAGTGGGCATAAGTGGTTACAAGAGCACCTCTGGATGTATTTTCTTTTTTTTTTTTTTTTGTGGGGAAGACCAGCCCTGAGCTAACATCCGTCGCCAATCCTCCTCTTTTTGCTGAGGAAGAGCAGCCCTGGGCTAACATCCGTGCCCATCTTCCTCCACTTTATATGGGACGCCGCCACGGCATGGCTGACAGGCAGTGCATCGGCGGGCGCCCAGGATCCAGGCTCGCGAACCCCGGGCTGCCAAGCATGAACTAAACTGCTGCGCCACCGCACGGCCCCCCGGATGTATTTTCTAACATGGAATGGGACTGTACATGCCTTGGATTTTTAGCTTTTTCAGGAAGAACAATGTCTCCCATTTGAGGATTTCCAACAGAAATAAAGGAGGTGTAGTGGGTGTTGCTTGGTGCCTGAAAAATGACCATTAAGACACCTGTTTCCCATGCAAATCAAAACTACACTAAGATATCACCTTACACCCCTTAGAATGGCTATAATCACAAAGACAAATAACAACAAATGCTGGAGAGGATGTGGAGAAACGGGGACCCTCATTCACTGCTGGTGGGAATGCAAACTGGTGCAGCCTCTATGGAAAACAGTATGGAGAGTCCTCAAAAAATTAAAAATAGAAATACTGTATGATCCAGCAATACCACTCTTGGGCATCTACCCAATGGACGTGAAATCAACCATCACAAGAGGCATATGCACCCCTATGTTCATTGCAGCATTATTCACTATAGCCAAGAAGTGGAAGCAACCCAAGTGTCCCTCGACTGATGATTGGTTAAAGAAGATGTGGTATATACATACAATGGAATACTACACAGCCATAAGAAAAGACACAATTGTCCCATTTGCAACAACATGGAAGGACCTAGAGGGTATTATGTTAAGTGAAATAAGCCAGAGAGAGAAGGACAGACACTGCATGAACTCACTCATATATGGAATATAAGTGAACACACGGACAGAGAGAACTGATTGGTGGTTACCAAGGGGAAGGGGGGGTGGGGGGGCACAAGGGGTGAAGGGTTACATCCACAAGGTGACGGACAAACAAAAATGTACAACTAAAACCCCACAGTGTTATAAACTCAGACATCAATAAAAAAAAATGGAAAGAAAAAAAAAAAGACACCTGTTTCCCTGCTTCTTTTCAAATTGGAGTCATAGGGCCAGAATCAGTAACCCCTATTTACTTCTTAGCCCATTGTTTCTTTCCATCTCTTTAGCAATTCTGATTACTAGATACCTTGGTACACTGAACGACAGCCATGACCTCGTTCCAGATGCAAGCCTGTCGCTCCACTGAGTGGGTAACAACGTTGTGGGTGTTGTGTATGGGTATTTCTAGGCAGTTTACAGCACGCCACTTCTAATTTCCTGAGTTAGTGTGAGTTGCTGGGTGTAGTCAACCCTGGATTGAGACCCCTCTGAAGGGCAGATCCTTGAGCCAGGAGTACATTGTGCCTGGGGTTTGATCTTGCACTTTCCAAGCTGCTCAAGCAAGTGCAGATCCACAGTGGGTGTTACAGGGAGTACAGGTGGACAGAGGTCTTTTAATGAATTTCTTCCCTTCATTCAGTTTCTAAACCATATAACTTTTAGAACATAGGAAATTACTGAAATCACTCCCCCTATCTATTTGTGGCATCCCCTTCTGTAGAACTTTAGCGGAACACATGGCCACCCAGAATAAAGGCTACATTTCCAAGCTTCATTACAACTAGATTCTGGTCCATGAAATATAAATAGAAGTGGAACCCTGAGTGGAACAGCTCAGGGACACTCCTTAAGGATGGCTTAACGATCTCTTTCATCCTTTCCTCTATCCTGCTGCCTGGTGTGTGGATGGTCCCAGCTGGGCCATGAGTACAAAGGCCCCATGACATCAGAATGGTGAGCTGGGGGGACTTGAGTCCTGGAAACCTTGAGTAGTGCTTCCCCTCCAGGTCTGTCCTACCCACTGCCTGACTTTTATCTGCAGGAAACAGACTTCTCCCTTGCTACTTTTGGTTTTTGCTTTTATTTGCACCTGGACTGACATAGTATTTAGTAGGTACAAGACACTGGGTTAAGCCCTTTAAAAATTTTGTACTTGATTCTAAGAGGCATGTGAGGTGGGTACAGTGATCTCCATTTTTCAGATGAAGAAACTAAGGCAAAGATAAGTAATCACTTGACTCAGGTTGCACAACCAGGAATGGCCGAGATGGGATCTGAACTTGGACTATCCAACTCCCGCCCGACTGTATCATGCCTGTTGTGTTTGGCCCTTGGGCCAAGACCCTTTGGCCTTGGGAATGTCTAAGGACATAGTAGTACACTTACAGGTTAAATTCCTTTTCAATGAAGAAAGCCTGATTTGAATTCTAGATATTAAAAGACAAGAGTAGAAATGACAGAGGTGCTGAAAGATTCCTGAAATGCTTGTGGCCACTTTTAAACCCTATTTGGTCATTTCTCAAGCCAGAATAGTGGCCCTCCCACCCAATAGACTGGTTTTAAGTAATGCTATCCTTTAAACAACATGAGTGGGCACTCCTGCATTTGTGGAGATGACTTGTCTCCATGACTAGTTTGACGTTTTTTCTTCCAACTGTGTCTGCACCACTCACTCCATCTCTCCCTCCTGTGGCCCTGACTGCACAATGTGGCTTCCCTGTCTCAGTTTTTGTAGCTAGGGTTTCTCTGCTGCAGACTCGACATCGCTGTGTCAGGGGAGCCTTTCTTCCATCATCTTTGTAGGAAATGCTCTAGCCCGGCATGCTCTGACCACAGGACTGGCCTTGCTGAGGGGGTAGAGCCTTGCCTTGCGGCCTGGGGCAAGAATGGGCACTGTCACCCCAAGGAGACTTTCATCCTGACCCTAGTGGGATGGAGCTCACGTAGGTTTGTGGGAAGATGGGAATTGCCCAGCAGGCAAACGTGATGTTGACAAGGACCCTGAGGAGTCACTGTGAAGAACTTCTTCTGGTTCTAGAGCCTGACACTCACACAGTCTTCCCAGAAGCAGTCAGTGTGGGGCATTTGAGAAGGGGAGATGCCTTCAACGTTGCTGTGGACGTCAAAGTCCCAACACCTGTGACAAGAATGGGCCTGTGATGATGTCAGTTGGACTTGGGACTGTGTAAATCTGTGCTGTAGATTTACACCCACTGGACTCTAAGCTGAGAAGCCAGATACTCTGTCCTGTGTTCTCTGCTGAATACCACGTGCAGAGCACAGTGCCAGGCACGGCAGTCCTCAATAACCGTTTCTGAATGGAAGGAAAAGGTATTCCCAGGGGCTGTGGAGCTGATTAGAGGAGCAGCTAAAACAGTGTCTCTATAACTGAGTAGAGACCCAATGGTACAGGACAGCTTTCTCTACTTCTCCAAGACAGTTACCTTATGTTCTAATATTCGAAGCCTTCAGTGCCTAAATGAAGGTGTCAGAAACACATCTCCAGTTTCTGTTGGTTTTCTGAGCTGCTTCAAGTGATCTTTCTGTATCCATTTCTCTGAGCACAATGGGACCAGACTAGAGTGACTGCCTCAAACAGTAACTTAAAATTCCAAAATGCAATACAAATAGATCATAGGAAGTGGTTCATCATAAACCTGGGGTGACTGCTTTTTGGAATATTGATAAATTATCTGTATTAATTGGTGCTCCATTGTGATGAAAAGCTTGTGTTCCATGATCCTACCTGGGTTCAAATTCAGCCTTAATTTCTTGAGGCCTCATACTCAGCTTCATGGGAATGTCGGATTCCTCACCTACCTCGTGGGGCTGTGTGGCTGTTCCAGTGCCACAGGTAGTGAGTGCTCACTGACTTTTATGTGGTTGTATGGTTTAGGTTACTACTCGCTTGCTTGTCCTGGAACATTTACAGTCCCTTTGTTCTCTGTTGTTGAAATTTGTCTTGTAAAAGAGCATCTCTGTTTCATGAATCTGATCTCTTCAATTGCTGGAGATCATTCCTCTCTCCCTCCATTTTTCTTTTTTTAACTTTTAAAATCTACAAATGTCAAATATTTTAAGGCCATTTCTCTATAATATTTTCCTCCAAATTCTGTGGGCTTTGCCTTGGAATGACCACATTTTCCAAGGCGGTATTCCTGCAGCCTTTGAGCTTTCCCGTTGCTCCCGACCCTCCTGGCTCCTGTAACTTCTGCCTCAAGTCTTGGGTTTAAGGAATCCTGGATGTGAGTTACGGGCACTGGCTAGACCATTCCTCCCTGAGATGTTCCTGCTTTCCTTGCTGGCCTGGGTGGGTTTATAGACTGAGTGAGGAACAGCAGTGCTGTGGGAGGGAACCACCTGGTCAGCCTGGGGCTCATTGTCACACTTCCCTGGCACAATTCTGTCGCCTCTGGGTGCTCTGAAGGGAGCTTTGAATTGGGTGTGAGGAGTCAGGGCCACAGAACACTGACAACATGCTCCCCTTACGATCTTTGTGAGTCAGGGGCAATGGGAACTTCTAAGTGTAGGAAAAGGGGGAAGAGGCAGAGCTCTGTAGCTAAAGGAGAAAAGTTAGAGGAAGGTTTTATAATCACCAGACTTACAAAAATAAATTTAAGCATGCAAGTACTCCTAGAATGTGGTTTCTATGAGCTTTCTTGGAGGAAATACTCAAGGAAGAACCTCAGCCAAACAAATGATAACTGGAGAAATTACTGCAAGAGGTGGGACACTATGTTCTGAATCTATTTAATAAAGTTTAATCTAAAACAACGCCAGAGATTCTGATTCCAGAACAGATTATAAACATAACCCCTGACAATGTAGAAAAGATAATCAGAATGCTACTTAAAAGAGAAGGAACAGAAAATGTACAAGGTAGGGTAAGTAGGCCAGTTTCCTCACCTTTCAATTTCTAGGAGCTGAAAGAGATTATAAGTAATAGTGTTTAAGATAGAAAGGTAGACACTCAAAGATACATCTTCAGCTAAAATCAAGTGGTGGAAGAGAAGGAAAGAAAATAATGGAAGGTGGAAAATATGCTAATTTGGGGATTACTACTCATAATCTTAAACTGATTGTAAAAGGGACCATTAAAACCAAACAATACAAGTATTCAGAAGAAACCAAGCAAAAACAAAGAACACACAAACCATGCAGTGGAAGGATTTTTAAAAAGCACAACATAAAATGTGATGAGAGGAGCTAAGAACAAACACATCTGGCAAATCAGCAATGGATTTGACTGCGTCAGATGGAGGAACAAACACAACACGGCCACAGGCTGGAAATGACTCAGAAGGGTAAACCTGCAGTGGTCACCATCTCAACCAACCTGAGCACAGGACCAAAAATGCAATTAATGTGTCCAAAAAGAAGCAATGGTCAGGATACAATCTCACACGCTGAGAAGCTTGGCTATCTATGGATAAACAGCACAGATTAACATAAAGGAAACACGAGAGAAATATCTAGAAACACATTAGGAAAGAGGTTGAGAGAATCTTTCAGTCTATGACAGATCAAGTGGGCAAAAGTAAGGATAAGGATGACCAAGATAAATAACATGAATTTAATGAACATCTATTGAACTCCATGACCCAAACAGAAAATGTACTGTGGCCAAGATCGTTAGCTGTCCCCAATACCTCTTCTTCCCCATTTCCTTTAGAAACAGAACTCTGAATTTTAGCAGGGCCTAGGATTTCCCGGAATAAAAGCACATTTCCTCACCTCCCTGTGGCTATGATTCAGTTCTCCACTGTGACAGAAGCGGTGTGCAACTTCCGGGAAGTGTCCTAAAGCAGGACAGTTGGTGGGGCCTGTGGACCCCTTTCAGAATGTTTTAAAATACATAAAATTAAATACATAGGATTAAAAGGAAACCAATTATATCAAAATACAGTTATTAAAATTTTAAAATAAATTTGTGATAGAATAACATATATGCAGCTTTATGAACACATTAAAAAACAAGAAAAAAAGCCAACAAAGTCCAGTGGGAAGTTCTAATAACTACCTTAATTTCAATGCCACGGACATAAATTATATTTTGAGATATTTGCAACAGATGTGAATTCTTTTTACTACTTGTATCTATAACTCCATGTCCTGAGGGTCCTTTTGCATCTTTCACATCCATTTCAAACAAGGAATTCCACCTCCTCTTGGTCTGTGGAATGGACTGTGCCCCTTTTCCCCTCAGGTCCATGTGGAAGGCTTCCCTGCCCCTCCCCCACCCAAAAGTATCTCTCAGTTAGGAAGCAACTATAAATGGATACATCTGGGAGAATATGGACCTTTTTTCTTATTTGTAATTGGATATCTTGGTTTCACTTCTGGATCCAACCATATTATCATCCAGTAAATCTACAAGTGGGGAAAATCAAATAATACCCAGGAATCTAGACCTTATGAGCACGTTGTTCATATAGATTCTTGAACTAAACAGCAAATGAGTGATATTTAAGCATCTTGCAATTTTTAATTGTCTCTGAGGCAATTGTCTCTGATGTCATATGATTTTTCTAAAAGTGGTCATTTTTTCATCAGAATTCATCAGAGTCCTGGGTGACATTTAGAAGAGGAAATGCAGATTAGCTTCCAACATTAATTCTGGTGTCAGAATAGACAGGCTCATGTAGGCCGGACACCAGTGGTTGCTGCATGAAATGTCCACTTGGTGGCCCACTCCATCTGGGCTGTAATATACAGCTGCCATGAAGGCCATCTTTGACTCTACTTCTGATTCTGGCACTCTATTGGCTCCAAAAACAGGAACCTAATTCAAAGAATTAATATGCTAAACCAGAGCCGCAGTTTTATGTAAATGCTTACTTCATATATTGTCTGGGGTAGTTATATCTTAGAAATAAACTCTATTTTTGTCAAAAAGAATTCTGAGATCACTGGCCAAGATTCGGACAAGTTGAGGACCAAAAAAGTCAAAAACATGAATAATGTATGCAGCTTACTAATGTCAAAAAATAAGGTGGATCGATGGGTGGATAGAGGGTATTATAGATGAATAAATATGTGAGAAAGCAAGTATACTAAACTATTAATTGCAGAATGTCGGTGGTGCATATATAGACGTTCGCTATGAAATTATTTCAATTTTTCTGTATGTTTGAAAATTTTCAAAATAAAGTGTTGGAGGAAACAAGTAATGTTGGTAATTGATTATAAAAGATTGAATAAAAGAGAATGTTAGTCCATAATGAACTCTAAAAGAGAGAGAAAGATAAAAAAAGGAAAAACTGTTATTTTCAGAAGAATGTGAGGTAAGGAATGTTAAAGAAATGAAAATCATCGTTTTGCAGCTCCCGAAGTAATAACTGATTCAGGAAAGGGTCATCATGCTAAATTGGGTGGAATGTGTTGGGGAACTGGATATTCACATAGCCTTGAACTATCACCCCCCAGATTACTTACTAATTAGAAAGAGAGAAACGTGCTTTTATAATGGAGTGGTCTGCTCATCACCACCCTAACCAAGTCAAGACCAGTAGTGGAGTTAAAGTTCTCCAAATGCACTTATGTGTATTTTTTTTTTTTGGTGAGAAAGACCAGCCCTGAGCTAACATCCCTTGCTAATCTTCCTCTTTTTGCTGAGGAAGACTGGCCCTGGGCTAACATCCTGCCCATCTTCCTCTACTTTATATGGGACGCTGCCACAGCATGGCTGACGGGCGGTGCGTCCGCGATCCGAACCTGTGAACCCCGGGCTGCCAAGCGCGAACCAAACCGCTGCACCACTGGGCCGGCCCCTTATGTGTATTTTTTATTTCTTTTTTACATGCAGAGTTTCCAGAGCCCGGGGCTAGCTAAAAGTCATGTAAATGTAGAATCATACATTCCAAGACATCACTGCCCCTCTCCTGCTCGGGGCCTTTCACTGTTACCGTAGCTTTCGATATTTGTGTTGGTAATCTGAGTCTGATAATGTGTGATGATTTCAGCCTGGTTCTAATTTCCTGTTATTGTTTCCTGCCTTTCTTTGACTTAGGCTGATTTGTTTGAACAGAGGAAGGCACTCCCAGAACTTCTACTATATATTTGAGAGAGAGGAGACCAGAGAAGTCTCAAGACACCCACGGAGAAGCTAATCCTGAGAGCAATAATATGGCAACACCTGGACTCCTGACTCTGGGCCAGGCACCGCACTCTGTACTTCCCCACGCACACCTTACTCAACCCCTCCTTCCCTTGATTCTTGAATATTTCCATTTTTATCAATTTTTTATTGCCCTGAAGCCAAGAATTCATAGATAAGCATCCTTTCTCTTCCCATTAAGAAACAATCTTCTGTCTGCACTTACTGGTTGCTGTGGTCTGAATGTTTGTGTCTCCCCAAATTCGTTATGCTGAAATTCTAACTCCCAAAGATGATGGTATTAGGAGGTGGGGCATTTGGGAGGTGATTAGGTCATGAGGGTAGAGCCCTCATGTGTGGGATTACTGCCCTTATCTAAGAGACTTCCACAGAGTTCCCTGCTCCTTCCACCATGTGAGGACACAGTGAGAATGGGCTGGTTATGAACTAGGAACAGGGCCCTCACTAGAATGCAACCATGCTGGCTCCTTGATCCTGGACTTTTAGCAGAACTGTGAGAAATAAATGTCTGCTGTTTATAAGTTACCCCTCCTGTGGTGTTTTGTTATAGCAGCCTGAATGGACTAAGACACTGGTTCCATTTCTTGCCTCATGTTCACTCTTCAACCCATTCCAATATGGCTTCCACGTCTACCACTCCATGGAAATCACCCTTGACAAAGTCATCAATGGTTTCCTTGTCCCTAAATCCAGTTTTCATCGTACACAGTGGACAACTTCCTCCTTAAAGTATTCTTGTCCCTGACTTCTGTGATATCATATTTTTCTAGTTTCCTCCTCCTGCCCAGAGTTCTCCTTCTCCCTTTCTTGTACCATTATCAGTCTTTTCCTTAAACCCTTAATGTTATGTGAGTACGCTTCCCTGGGGCTCCATCCCAGGCATTCTCATTCATTCCTCTAACAAATATTTATTGTGCACCTGCTGTGGGTTAGACACTCTGCTGGTTGCTGGGCATTGCACATATGGTTCTTGCTCTCAGGGAGTTTAAAAGAAAAGCTGTCAACCATTGTTTAGATAAGTCACTAAATGATTTATTTCTAAAATTAAGAGCAGGAAACATGGCTTCAGCTCTTTCTTAAAGTCTGTCATTGGAGTAAGACAGAATAAGAGGGAGGAAAATGGAAATAGGGAGGGAGAGACACAGGTGGCGTCAGGAGACATTGCAGGTCATTAATGATACCTTCATCTTGTAACTTCACGTTGTATCATCTTGAATAGCCCCTAAGCTATTCCAAATCCTGTTTCCCTTTTGCCATCATTGGCTTGAACAATGGGTATCACTGCTTGGGACCTTCTTGCAAGTTCAGTGACATTGACTTCAAGTCTACATTTGGTCCGTGCTTCAGCCACACACCAGCCCTGTTTATGGAAAGGTGCTTTTATGCCAAAGCCTGGTTGGTTGTGCCTACCTTACTCTTGTGCTATTTTGGAGAGTTATGGTCGCTTCTATATGTATTAGCCTTACCATGAACAGGGCTATTTTATCCCAGAGCAGTTGATAATGAGGCTACAACATTATATCATAGGCATTTGTATTTGCTCACATTTGGAAAAAAGTTGCTTTTTGGTGATTTCTAAAATCACCTTGGCCATCAAACATTTCTTTCCAAGGAGTGCTGACTAAATAAATGTAAATTAACAAATTAACTAGAAACACATGGAATAAATATTCAGTATATAAAAAATTTTTAAGAAAAGCATTTGACTAAATAAGAAGTGCTCAGAATGAAACAAAATGTTTGAAAATAACTTTATGAAGTCCTTTTAAGTGACATAGATGTTGGGAGCCAAGCTCGCCCAGTTGGGCAGGGACCTAAGGGATTGAGGTTTTACATTTGGCTGACATGATAACAATTCAAAGCTGCATGTTGGCATCTCCCATAATTTTTCCATCAGTGGATTCCAGTATTTTCTATGAGGAGAGGCAGACTTCACATCTGAATTTCAAATTTTGGTTTGGTCTGCAGCAAAACAGCATCCCCCAACTAAAGGGTTTGATTGACGGTTCCTGACACTTGAGCAAGTGCTAGGTGCTGGCGCTTCGCATTGATCTCCCAACAGTCCTGCGATGCAGGGTATTAGTCTCTACTTTTGGGTGAGGAAACAAGTGCAGAAGTTAGGTAACTTGCCTGAATGGTGGGCCTGGCAGTCTGGCTCTGAAGCCTCAACTCTTCACCCAAAGAACCTAAATTTTGCCCTCATAATGATTCAGTGTGTGGCCTTTAGCCTCAGCATTTATGCCCTGTTGTCACTCCCCACCCCAGTCTGGCTTTTTTCAGAAGTTCACCCCATTTCCTCCCTCTCCCACTTCCTCCTTAACAAGAAGCCCCTGTCATCTCCAGCCAAGGTCAAGGCCACACAGAGTACAGTCAGGACTTGGATCGTTGCAGACTACCTCTTACATCCACCCGTGCTTTCTCAATTCTTCCCTTACCTCTTCCTTCCCTCCTCTCTGACCTGAGACCTCATGCTCTGCAGGGGAACAAGGAAGTGGCCATGTGGGTCAACAGGAAGCTTACCATTTGCTGGCTCCTAGAAATGTTTTTTGTGGCTTTGTGTGTGTCTTTGTTCCTCTAACCCCTCCTTGCTGGATCCAACATACCATGTCACTAGACCTTTGTCCACACCTGCTTTATCTGCATGGGTCTGGTCCTTGTTTAGGCAATTTTTTTCAACCTTCCCTGGCTGCACAACTTCCTCTGTAACCAACTTCCTCCTTGCAAATGTTCCTGAACCAATGGACTCGGGTGGATGAATAACTCGGGATGCAATAAGTTCAGTTAGAAAAATAAGAATCCTTTAAAAGCTAGCAAAGTTGTAAAGTGGTATAATTGAAAGGGAGGGACACTGATGGGGAAGTGGGACCCATCAGTGGACAACTGCACAACTTGATAGATCATGCTGTTTGGAGTTTTGGTGTGCTCCCAAATTTGAGCAGATCAGGAGAGTAAGGCAACTGGGTAGTCCAGAAGGGGAGCAGATATGTCTGTCTTGGCCCCTTTTGGACTATGACTGACACTTTCTCATGGTGCAAACAGCCTTGTTGCACATTACTGGGTTGCTTTCTGACCGTGTTTCAGGGAGGAGTTTATACCATTACTTTAGTTATAACCCCTTATAATCTGGCTGGCTAGTTTATTCTAAAATGTTCCTGAGTCCACAGAGTATAGAAGTTCAGTTTTAAACCTAAACTTATCACTGGTTTTGGATTCTTGGGACCAGGATTTTGAAATTAGCAAAGAGCCTTGAGGTAAATCAGAACTGGGCTCTATTATTGTCTTCCTTTCTTTCTTTCTTTTTTTTTTTTTTGGTGAGGAAAATTGGCCCTGAGCTAACGTCTGTGCCAATCTTCCTCTATTTTTGTATGTGGGTCGCCACCACAGCATGGCTTGATGAGCTTGTAGGTCCACACCCAGGATCCAAGCCCCACGCCGCCAAAGCAGAGCACAGGAACCCAACCACTATACCACCAGGCCAGCTGGCCCCTATTCCTTTCTGCCTTTCTTATCACCTTTCTCTCTCCCTGCTCATGCCTCTCATGACTTCCCATTCAGGGCCTTGTCTTCTCCACATAATGTAACATGGAAAAAATAGTTCTTGACACAATAGCTTGGGAAATGATATCCTTTGTGCCCTACTGAATATTTTCCTTCCACCTAGCACAGAATAGCTGCTCGATATATATTTGGGGATGAATGAGTGAAAGAATGAAAGCCTGTATGTGTTCATTAGGAACATCTGGAAAATACTCCCAAACTCTCAATCTAGGTGAGATTACCTTCTGTCGTGAATAGCAATTTTACAAACTGTGTTGTGCTCATTTGCCATTATTAACTAATTTTAACCAAACAGTAGCTCTCTGTTTCCAGCTGCATAATGCCTGGCACAATGTCAGAGTTCAATAAACTTGTTGAATCAATAAATGTCATGCTTTATGTCAAAGAGTTTTGGCTCTTGAAGTGAACAAAGCCTTGAATTTACACAACAAGGAGATTGGAAGGAATATAGAGAAGTCTTGGGGTACTTTTCCCTGCTTCCTGACTTAACCATTCCTGGTAATCATGTACTGGGAGGTTCCTTCACCATGTGACTTGCAGGATTTTCATAAGAAAACTTTATCTAATTCCAAAGGACACAAGACATGCATACTGTGATATGGGGATTTAAAGTAAGTATATATATTTGGTCTTCCTTCCCCTTTCTGGCACAGAGCTCCTAAAACCCTTTGGAATTTTCTGAGGGATGAGCATGATAAAGGTGTCTTTTGTTATGTTAATGAGATGACTTTGGGAAGGCACCTAGGTAACCTAAGGATTGGGGGCTGGTTGCCAGGGGACCCAACCATGTGATTAGAGGGTTAGAACTTTAAATCCCATCACTAACCTCCTGAGAGGGGAGAGGGTTTGGAGATTGAATTGAATCACCAACGATCAATGATTTAATCAGTTGTGCCTGTGTAATGAAGCCTCCATAAAAAAAGCAAAAGGAGGGAGTTGGGAGAGCTTCTGGATTGGTGAACACGTGGAGATTTGGGGAAAGTGGTGCACCTGGAGAGGGCATGGAAGGTCCATGCCACTTGCTTTATGCATCTCTTCCATCTGGCTGTTCCTATCTTTTAATAACAAACTGGTAATCTAGTAAGTAAATGTTTCTCTGAGTTCTGTGAGCTGTTCTAGCAAATCAGTCAAACCAAGGAGGGGGTTGTTGAAGCTTCCAAAGTATAGCCATGCAGTCAGAAGCACAGATCATATCCTGAACTTTCAACTGGTGTTTGAAGTTGGAGGGGGGGGGTGTGCAATGAGGGGGGGCAATCTTGTAAGACTGAACCCTTTACCTGTGGGATTTGACGCTCTCTACCTGTAGATAGAATTGAGGTGAACCAGAGGACACCTAGCTGGTGTTGGAGAATGGCTTGGATTTATGGGAACCTCCCCCCCAACACACTGCAATTGGTGACCAGAACCTTTACATACCATCTTTTTCTAAACTTCCTTTCAAAGGAAAAACTAGGGACAATTAGGCATGCCAAAGCTATAAGTGGCTTCTGAGTCGAACACCTTAGCCCATGTGTGGAGTGGAATTAGCTGCCTCCAAATTGGGATCCTGTCTTTGGGTGGAAATCATGCTGCAGTATGTCTGCCTATATCTGCAATCTGAAGACAGAGTTCCAAACTTATGTGGCATGATAGACACTTGGGGTTCATACTCACAATTCTCCATTCTGTATAAAATTGCAAATACTCCCAACTTTGATTTTTTTCAGTTTGACAAATAACAGTTTAGCTAGCATCTAGGGCCCAGCTCTCATCAACATCAACAGTGTCTGGATAAGATGGGTCAACAGGTACCACCACCCTCATTTTAAATTGAGAGACTGTGGAGTGCAAGTTTTATAATCAATAATGAAACAAACAACCAACTAGAGCCTGGTAACCAGTCTTGGTTCTGTCACAATTGAGATATAAATATTTTTCTGAAAACCTCTGTGGCCTACACTTTGAAGGTTGAGGATGTGTTTGCAGAACACAAAGCCTTGTGAGCCAATTGAAACTGGTGTTCCCATGACTGATCAGGGAATTCTAGTCATTACTGACATGACATCTGCATAGAAATCCACATAGGACCAGAGATGGATAACAAGTCGGTCTTACTCCATGTAATCAACATGTAGAGCCTCAAAAGAAGCCTCTTAGAATCAGGAAGGCATCTCTCTTGGGACATTCATGGTAGAAAAAAATAGCATTTAATCTCCCTCTTCTCCTTTCCTTTTCCTGTAACCATTAGATGCCTGAATTCTTCCCCTAGTTTTGGTAAAAGGCAACAGTGATGACTGAAAACCTCAAAACTTTAGTCCTTGCTCTACTCTACTTTAGTCCTTTACTCTACTTTTAGTCCTTGCTCTATAACTGATCATTCGATGCATTCCAGCCTAGGGTACTTTCACTCCCCTGAAGCCAGAGATGTGGCCAGTACCATTCATTACTTGCTTATACACATACTCCCTTATGACGTGCCTGACTTCGCTGTTTAAATATAAGGTTGTTGGTGATGTGAGCAGGCATGGTGGAATAAGGACCTCCAAAACTCCTCTCCTTCATCAAAGCAACAAGAACAGTGGTAAAATTGTCAAAATAATCTTTTCAGAACTTGGGATATAAGCATTCTTGCAGTAATCCAGAGAGTGTTTTTTTCCCCAAGTAAAACAACTGAATTTCAGAATAGCAAGCTTTGTGGTGTCTTAATTCCCAAGTCCTGTTCCCCTCTCCTCAGACTCATGATAGCCTTGAAAAACAACAACTCTACAATCACAATGAGAACTAGCAGCCTAGCAACCCATGGAGGGGGCAAAATGGGGTTGGCACTCTCCCAAAGTCCAAGTTCCGGATAGCTGCCATTATTTGACCTGTATTTCAGTTCCTTACAAAATCCCACTCACAAAGCTTGTGTTTATATGATCTGAGTCAGATCTCACTCAGTACTATTTCCTAGGGGGCAATTGTTATACCTAGGCAGCTGCCCGAGGTGGTGATAACAATTGGAGAAAAAAACAAGCTAGGCAAAAATTTAAAGGAAAAGCTGGGGAATGAGATATCCACAAGGGGTTTTGAAAAGCTCTGACATTCCTGGGAAACTAGAAGCCCAGGCACATGCCAGGGTTATGTTCATGCCTGGGGAAGACCTGAGAAGGTCCAAAGCTCTCATCTCTGGCTGATCTTGAGACTCAGCAGAAGCAGGAAGTAAAGGTGAACATAGCATTGTAAACTGCCTGCCTGAACTCTGAAGGCAAGCTCCCCCGCATGCACATGGAACCCTCAGCAAAGACAGAGATTTATTGGTTCCAGCCACCTGAAAACTTATGTCTAATTCTTAGCTGATTATTAAGCTAACTGAGCAGAGAGTTTAGTGGCCACATATGACAAAAAATACAGACTACATAGGATTAGTTCTGTTAAGTCCCTAAACAGACAAACAGTGGCAACAATAACAACAGAAACAACAAATCCTGCGGAAGAAGGGAGGTATCTGTTTTCCAGAGTTGCCACATTATTTAAAATGTCTAATTTTCAGCAAAAAAAAATGTGATATATGGAAAGAAATGTGCAAGAATGGCCCATATACTGAAAAAAAGCAGTCAATAGAAACTGTCCATGAGGAAGCCTAGAGGTAGGGTTTATTAGACAAAGATTTTGAATCAACTATCTTAAATATGTTCAAAAAGCTAAAGGAAACCATATACAAAGAACCAAAGGAAAATATGAGAATGATAATGTCTTACACATAGAGAATATCAGTAAACAGATTCAGAGCCTCACAGACCTGTGGGACACCATCAACATATGCACAGTGGCAGTCTCAGAAGGAGAGGAGAGAGAAAGAAGCAAAAGAATATTTAAAGAAATAATGTTTGAGGACTTTCCAATTAATAATGAAAAGCATTAATCTACACAACCACGAAGCTTACCAAGTTCCAAGTAGGATAAACTCAAAAAGATCTACACCTAAACCCATAATAATCAAACTGTTGAAAGGCAAAGACGAAGAGATAATCTTGACAGCAGCAAAAGAGAGGAAACTCACATACAAGGAATCCTCAAAGAGATTAACAACTCATTTCTATCAGAAACCATGGAGGCTAGAAGGCAATGAGATGACACACATATTCAAAGTGCTGAGAGAAAAAGACTGTCAATCAAGAATTCTATATTTAGCAAAACTATTCTTTAAAAATTAGAAGATATTACCAGATATACAAAAACAGAATTCACTGCTCACAAATCTTCCCTACAAGAAATACTAAAATAGTCCTTCAGGTTCTAATGAAAGAACACCATTCAGTAACTGAAATCCACATGAAGAAATAAAAAACACCAATAAACACAACTACCCAGGTAAATATAATGTATTTTTATCTGTAACCCCTTTCTTCAGTCTGATTTAAATTGCAATTGCCTAAGCAATAATTATGAAACTATGTTGATGGGCTTATAATGTATAAAGATGTAATTTGTATAACAATAGCATAAAGGAGGGGGAAAGGAATAGAACCATACTAAGTTTTTGTATGTTACTGAAATTAAATTGGGTTTAGTCCAAACTAGATATTTATAAATTGTGATGTTAATTTTAATCCCTAGGAAAACCCTTCAAGAAAATAACTTAAAAAAATATACTAAAGGAAATGACAGATGAATTAAACTGATATACTAGAAACTATCTATTTAATACCAAAGAAGGAAGGAATGGAGGAATTGAGGGGAAAAAATACATGAGATATATTAAAAAAACTTGCAAAATAGCAGATGTAAATTCTACCTTATCAATAATCACATTAAGTGAAATGGATTGATCCTTTCAATTAAAAGGCAGAGATTGGCAGAATGGATAAAAACTATAGTCATGTGTAGCTTAACAATGTGGATACATTCTGAGCAATGTGTCAGGCAATTTCATCTTTGTGTGAACCTCATAGAGTGTGTTTACACAGACATAGAGTACTACACCTAGGCTGTATGGTACTAATCTTATGAGACCACTGTTGTATATGTGGTCCATCATTGACTGAAATGTTGTTGTGTGGTGTATGACTGTATATGTTGTCTACAAGAGACATACTTTAAATTCAATGTCCTAAATAGCTTGAACGAAAAGAATAGGAAGATATGTAAATAATAATCAAGGAGAGCTTGAATGGCTATAATATCAGACAAAATAGATTTTAAGACAAAAATTGTTAGTAGAGACAAAAAGAATTTTATAATGACAAAAGGGTCAATTCATCAAAAAGATCTAAAATTACAAACATATTTGCACCTAATAACAGAGCTTCAAAATACGCAAGAAAAAACTGACAGAATTCAGAGGAGGAAAAGACAATTCAACAATAATAGTTGGAGACTTCAGTACTCCACTTTCAATAATGGATAAAACAACCAGAGATGGTCAGTAAGGCTACAGAGGAATTGAACAATGTTATACACCAACTAGGCCTAACATACATGTACAGAACCCTCCACCAACAACAGTAGGATTCACATTCTTCTCAAATGCACGTGGCACATTCTCAGGCTAGGCCATAGATTAGGCCAAAACAAGTGTCAATAAATTTTAAAAGACTGAAATCATACAAAGTATCTTCTCCAACTATAATGGAATGAAATTAGAAATAAATAACAGAAGAAAACTTGGGAAATTTATAAATATATGAAAATAAAAAACATACTCCTAATAACCAATAGATTAAAGGAGAAATCATAAGAGAAACTAAGAAATAACTTGGTAAAAATGAAAATAAAAACATAATATACCAACATTTATGGAATGAAGCTAAAGTAGTACTTAGAGGGAAATTTATAGCTATAACTGCTTATATTACTAAAGGAGAAAAATCTTCAATCAATAATCTAATCTTCCATTGTAAAAGGAAAAAAAACAGAAAAAGAGCAAACTAAACTGAAGCCAGAAGAAGACAGGAAATAATAAAAATGAGAGTAGAAATGGATGAAATAGAGACTAGAAAAACAACAGAGAAAATCAAGGAAACAAAAAATTGGTTCTTGAAAAGAACAAAATTGCAAATCTTTAGTTGACTGACAGAAAAAAAAGAGAAAAGATACCAATAACTAAAATCAGGAATGAAAGTGGGGACATAGTAACCATTTTATTGCAAAATTTATTTTTGTAAGGACATTAAGAGAATACCATGAACAACTGTATGTCAACAAATTAGATAACTTAGATGAAATGGGCAAATTCCTAAAAGCACACAAATTACCTAAAGTGAGTCAAGAAAAAATAGAAATCTCAGACTTATAACAAAAGAGACTGAATTAGTAATAATAAACCTCCCAACAAAACAAAGTCCAGCAAAAGATCAAGGGGAAAAAGAAAGGCAAATTACTAAAATCAGGAATGAAAGAGGGGATATTACTACTGATCTTACAGAAACAAATCTAAGGTTGTTAACTTGACTTTTAATTTTGTGACTTAGTAGTCAAGTCCTGAAAGGGCAGGGATCATCAAATTTCATGTGTGTGTGTCCTCCAAAACCAAAAAATACATATCTTACCTGAGCCATCCAATACAATAGTCACTAGCCACATGTGGTTACTAAGTATTTGAAATGTGACTAGTGCAAGTGAGGGTCTGATTGTTAATTTTATTTAATTTTAACAAATTTAAATTTAAAAATGTACACTATGTTCATTTATTGGAAAACATTTAAGTAACTTGGGAACTTGGGTTGGAAACTTCTTTTACAGTTATAAACTTTAAGAAATCTAAATACAGATCAAGTATTTATGATAAAAATTTAGCATTAGAATTGGCATATACTGTAAGTGTAAAATACACACTGGACTTCAAAGACAGTATGAAACAAAGAATGTAAAATATCTCAATAATTTTTACATTGATTACATATTATAATGATAATATTCTCAATATATCATGTTAAATAAAATATATTATTAAAATTAGTTGTTCCTGTTTCATTTTACATTTTTAATGGATTTGTAGAAAAATTTTAAATTACATGTGGATGCACTATATTTCTATTAGACAATTCTCCCTTAGCCCTCAACAAATATCTACATTTATCCAATTACTAACGATTTCCTGTTTTCTTACCAATGCCTTAACCACTGATGAGTAAGTGGTTTCTCTTTTTGAAGGGAACCGTTTCAGGAATGCTTGAATGAGGAAAAAAATGAAATCTCTAAATCCTTCCTCTCTGAGGTATCATGGAAGTGACATGGGTTACAGTCACCTGGGCTGTTTCTCCCTAGAAATAGGTTAAGTCTAAGTGTCATCATACAGATCTGAGGAAAGAGTAGAGAATGTATTTTTTTAAACCTCCTTCACAAAAGCAAATTATTGTCATGTGTTTTAACTCACATCTAGATAGCTCCAGTGGAGCTGGTCCTGAGCTATGTGAAAACCTACTCAATAATTCACGTTGACCTCCCTGACGGGTGTGCTGGAGAAATAATACTCTTCCTCTTTACTTTGCATAATTACTTCGAACCTCAGAACTTTTATATTCAAAGTATCTGGGTTAGAAGTCTACGTCAACATTTCAACACTTACATAAACCTCCCAAATTATGACCTCCATTCAACAAACTCTCCAAACCTGGCTGGCTCTCCAGGCAGTGTGTGGAGCGGGTCAGCCTTCCTCTGTGTGCGTGCAGAGTGGAGGCTCATTTCTCGTCTAGGCCCGTGTCAAGACTTTCACAAGTGGGTCCCACCCAACTGACTTCAGAGCAAGCATAGCTTCTGTGCCTCTGAGGGCCACCTGTGGCGAGATCGATGCTGACTCACGGCAGGAGGAAACTTGAATTGGGATTCTAAGGAACATCCTTTAGCAAAAGTGTTCTTTCAAAATTGCCTGAATCTTCACCCTTAGAAATTCTGAGCTTTATCTGACCTCTCTTGCTGTAAACTTTCGTCTCTCCCTCTTCTCTGAATCTTTTTCCCCTTCCTGTGAGTTTGGAAAAATCTTTCAACTGCCCTATTCTAGAAAGACTTGCCGCAAATATGGACACTTGACAAATGTGGTATTTGTCTAGTGGAGACAAGACAGTTTTTAGAAAAAATGATGCTGAAATAATTGGATGTCCATGTAGAAAAACAAAAATCTTGACATCCACCTTACAGTATACACAAAAGTCAATTTCAGGGGACTAGAGGCCTCAATCCAGAGGGCGAGAACAAGCTTTTAGAAAATATGAGAGAGTATCTTCATGATCTTGCAGGGTAGGAAAAGATTTCTTAAACAGGATATGTAAAACAGAAACACCTAATAAATGGGACCACAATATAATTAACTTTTGTTCATCAAAATAGTGGAAGATGCTTCAGAGTGGTAGAAGACATTTGTAAACCACACAACTGAGAAAGGGCTTATATTCCAAACACTTAAAGAACTCTTTCAATTCGGTAGGAAAAAGACTAGATCCAGTAGAGAAAATGGGCAAGAGACTTGAACAAGTATTTCATAAAGTGGGCATCTAATGGCCAATAACATAGGAAAATTAAAATCAAACCTCAGTGATTTACAATTACACACCTACAAGAGTGACTGAGATTAAAAAGCCAGATAAATACTGGTGAGGCTGTAGAGTAACAGGAACTCACACTCTGCTGATGGGAGTGTAAATTGGTAAAACCATTTAGGAAACCAGTTTGGCATTATTTCTAAAGTTGAAAATATATGTGCACTCCCAATGACCTAGCAATTCTAATTCCAAGTATAACTCTAGAATAGATTTATTACATATGCACCAGGAGACATGTACTAGAGTATTTATTCACAGCTGTGTTACTTGTAGAAGCTCTTCTAAAGCTCCAATCTTAACAGCATGAATGTACACCAATAATAAAATAGATAAATTGTGTAATATTTAAGGAGAATACTGTATATCAATGAAATTGATGAACTCCAGTGACATACAACACCATGGCTGAATCTTAGAAATACAAAGCTGAGCAAAAGAACCCAGGTAGAAAAAGATTCATCTCGCCGAATTCCATATAAAGGTTCTACAATAAGCAAAAAATTTCTCTATCTATTTTCTACCTATATAAAGTTCAAAACAAGCAAAAGTGGTGCTTGAGGATTTATAATTAGAAATGAAGGTATAAAGTAAGCAGAGAATTACCACAAAGTATGGTTTGTTGCTATTCTGGGGGAGGGAGGCAGTTGTGACAGAACGTGCATGGTTGGGGCATCTGAGCTAAGGGATGGCAATGTCCTGTTTCTTGACCTGGGTGGCACTTTATAATAAGTCATATATTTGGTTTAGTGTGTTTTTCTGTATGTTATGTTTCACAAAGAAAAAAAAATTTTTAATTAAAAAGCCCCCTGCCTACAATCCCAATCTTGCCTCCCCTGAGCCTGTCTCTCTTGCCCTGTCTCCTCTCTGCCAGAGAAACATCCTTCCTGCCCTCATTTTCTCCAGTCTCTTAACTCTTGCTCATAACACAAACTCCCTCCTCCTTCCCTGCTCCCCAGGGTCACCAGTCACCTCCAAGTCGGCCAATCAGATGAACTTGTCTCATTCTATGTATTTCTCTGTTCCACGGAGGAGGCTTTGCTGTTGACCTTGTAGTTAGTTCTCCAGACACTTCCCTCTCCTGGTTCTGCTCCTCTTTCTCTCTCTGTGGCCTGTCTGCTTCATCCTCTGACTCTTCTAACTTTCCTGCTCCTTAACTACTGATGCATTTCAGGTTCCCCCTCCCCGTGGTCTCTTCCACCCCCTTGGCCCATCTCTGCTATCAGCCCCCAAATGGATGACATCCCCTGCTAGGCTCTAGTTGCACATATGCCATAAGCTTCCTGTTTCACCTCCATCTTTATCTAGATGTTCAGAATCACCTTAATTTCAACCAACAGGCCTCAAAATGAACTCACTCTCTTCCTTGCTCCAACCCTATTTGTGGATTTCCTTACTAAATAAGGGGAATCACTTCCAAGCTGACGTCTCAAGCTAGAACTGTTGACTCATCCCCTCTTTAACCCACCCAGCACCAAGAGCTACCACTGCCATGTTCACACTGTGCACCAGGAACCTGCTATGGTCTGGAGGTTCATGTCCTCCCAGGATGCTATTTTGAAAATCTAATGCCCAGTGTGATGGTATCAGGAGGTGAGGCCTTTGGGAGGTGATTAGGTCATCAGGGTGAGCCCTCATGAGTGAGATTAGTGTCCCCCTTGCACCTTCTGCCATGTGAGGTTACAGCGAGAAGACAGCTGTCCATGAGGAAGTGGGCCTCACCAGACACGGAATCTTCCAGGGCCATGATCTTGGACTTCGCAGCCTCCAGAACTGTGGGAAATCAATTTCTGTTTACAAACCACCCAGTCTGTAGTGTTTTGTTACAGCAGCCAGAATGAACTAAGACAGTACTGCTTTTTTTTTTGCATACATTACATACATTTTTTTTTACATGTATTAGTTCATTCAATTCTCTCAACCCTGAGATTTGATGTTATGATCCTACCTTACTGAGGAGAGAATGGAAATATTCATAACCAGAGCAGCTCTTACTCCCTCAACCTGACTCCTGCCAATTCCACTGCGAGGGGGCCTCTTATCAGTATTAGTACTTCTACCCAGCGTCCATTTCCACGGCCTCTAACCCAGTTCAGATTATACTAACCTCCTAACAGGTGTCTCAACCACAAACAAATCTCTTTCCATTTTTGTCTACCATTGCCAGGGCTAGGAGATTACTCAATAATAATTTGAGTGTAAATTTCTTTTTTTTGGTGAGAAAGATTGGCTCTGAGCTAACATCTGTTGCCAATTTTCCTCTTTTTGCTGAGGAAGATGGTCCCTGAGGTAAACATCTGTGCCCATCTAGCTCTACTTTGTATGTGGGATGCCCCCATAGTATGACTTGATGAGTGATATGTAGGTCTGCACCCAGGGTCTGAACCCACAAACCCCAGGCCACCGAAGTTGAGCATACAAACTTAACCACTAGGCCACCCGCCAGCCCCATGATAGTATAAATTTTGATTGATTCCTTCTCAAATGCCTTAGCACACAGGGGGCCACATGATCTGGTGCCAGCCTGCCCCCTTTCCCTACTCCCTGGTTCCACCTGCACATCTTCTCTATCCCAGGCACACATGCTCTTTCAGGCCCCTGGGCCTGTGCTCAGACAACTCTCTTTGCTTGTAATGCTCTGGTGACTTCCCTCCCTGTTCACCTGGGAAACCCCTGTTCTTCCTTTAAGTCCTAACTGATGCCCTCTGTCCCTCTGTGACACAGTCACAGGCTCCCCAGTTGGCCGGGCTCCACTCACATATTTGTTTACAATGTACTTGGTGCCAACCTCCACATTGTTTTTTGTTGTCATTTTTGTTTTACGTCACTTTATAATACAACTGCTCATTTGTTTCTCCCTGTCCTGCTCCTTGAGGGCAATAGTGTATTATTCCTTCTTAACTTGGGGTCTCCTGCTAGAGGTGGCCATATCTAGGGAGCAGGTAATGATTCTGCTGAGTAAATACATGTCTCCGGAAATTCCTGTTGAAAAGCAAGCGTTGAAAGAAAGAACCTGGTCACCACGCATTGGTGTTGGCCTGTGGTCCTCTGTGGATCTGCCCTGCTCTGCACCTGAGGCCTGGAGAGGCTCGGTTTTGACAGAAGAGAGTGAGAGAGAGAAAACAGGGCCACAGTTGGCAGATGTGTGTCTTCCTCACTGACGCTGAGCAGCCAGTTGCTGGTGACAGGGACCCTTCTCCATTGCAGACGCCTTTGTCTTGCTGCCATATTCACTTTGACTCTTTATCTCATTCCATCCTTTCCATTGTCCTGAATCATAATAGGCCCTCTGCTTTATGCTTTTTCCTCATTTAACCCTTATGAAGGGGTCAGGATATGCCACTCTGGCATAAGAGTTTTTTTGAGCTGAAGGCAATTGAGAAAAAGAAGACACAGAATGAGCTCTCTGCTCTTCCTCTATCTGCCAAAAAACAGGGATAAATTTCTCCAATACCAGAAAGAGGCGAAAAACCCTTATCACCAGAGGCAGAGATGACACCAAGACAAGACTAAACAAACCTTACTAACAAACCTTACTTTCCATTAGTTTCTCTCAAATATTTCCTAGTCACTTTCCCACAATTTATTGGCTCTAAAAGCCCAACTCCCCTTTCCTTTGTCTAGTCACTTAACAATTTGTCATCCTTTATTAAAATGGTACATAAGCCCCTGTGTCTTACTGCTTCTTTGGATTTTTCACTTCTTTTCTGTGAAGCCCCGTGCGGGTAAAATTAGAAATGTTAATAAAATTTGTATGCCTTTTCTCCTGTTAACCTATCATATGTCACTTTAATTCACAGACTCCAGGTACTGAATCTGAGATGGTAAAAGAAAAGATTTTTCCTTCTGTTATACCAATAACCTGTGGGACGAGCATCACTGCGACCATCATGCAGACAACTGAACTCAAGCTCAGGGAGGTTATAACTTGTGGGTGGAAGAGTTAGGACTCATGTCAAAGTCCTTTTACCTTCCTTCTTCCTTCCTTTGCTAGTGCCTAAAAGTTTGTTTTACCTCTTTAGTGACCCTGAAGCCCAAGAGGTTGCTGACATCCACTCACGTGGGCTCCCATGTTGAGTGTCAGCGCAGGAGAGGAAGCACACCTGGGAACAGCCCTGAAAAATCCCCAGCCCAGACCCAGTCAGAGCAGCCCGGTGCTTCCCACTGTCAGGACTCCTGCTGGAGCTCTGCGGCGCCCAGCCCTCCCCGTGCAACATTAATCGCTCAGGGAGTTTTGGTTGAAGACCAGACGGGTTTGCATAACCCAGCTGCACTGGGGCAGGCACCCAGGCCGCCATCTGACAGGGGCTCTAGGACCTGGTTTAAGAGAAAGGAACCCTGAGGACCTGGATTCCCCCCTTTCTCTCTCACTAGTTCCTTGGGAAAATGTCTGCAGGTGAATACTGTATCCCTGTGTGAGCCCGTGAGCCTGAAACAAAAGCAGGAGAAGACAGTCTTGTTTCTAAGTGACAGGGCAAGTCAGGGATCAAAACACGTTCAGTTCAAAGAGACTTTTCAGGTTTGTCAACCCAAGAACTCAAGAAGGAAAAATAATAGGCTTAAAGAGTGTGGTTAAAACTTAGTTGTGTTCCAGTAACCCCACTGCTTTACTTAAGAAACGTGCTGAGGCGGCAGGGAAAGAGCATTATTTCCATTTACTTGGTCTTAAACGTGAGAGGAAACTTCTGCTCACCTGGAAGCCGGTGTTGCTGTAGCCCTCGGCTCCGAGGCCTCTCATGCTCTTCAGCTCCACCAACTCTTTGCTGCTCATGGAATTGTCCGGGCTCCGAAATCTTTTCAGATGTCTGGGCTGGAAGTCCTCCGTACCTGTGGAAACGAACACAGCCTCTGCTAACGTCAGAGTGCCACCTGCTGTTGTAGGAACCTGGGCTCTGCCTCAGTTTGGAAACTTCACTAATAATCCCCTGGTTGGGGCGGGGCAGGAGTCAGGGTGGGGGCAGGGTGGAGCGTTCCAGTTCAGGTCCACCCACCTCATTATCTTTCTCATTATCCCCGTGATTGCCTCCAGGAAGAAAACTCTCATACTGCACAAAACAGAAAAGGACAGTTTCTCTGCAGCCACAAGTGAAATAATCTATTCCCTCTGGGTGTTGTTGGAGACTAGGTGTGGTGGGGCTGGCAGGGAAGGTAAGGGTCAGCTGCTACCAAGTGACCACCATTCTGTGCTAGGTACATGCTCCAGAGTTTAGATATGGTGGTCGTGGTTTATCTTCAGAACAAGGAAAAACTGAGGTGTGAAAAAATTAACAATTTTTTCTGGGTCATTTGGCTAATAAAGGGACAATGAGAAGTCAAATTCAGGTCTGGTGGATTCCAAAGACTTCTTACTACATGCGTGTCTGCACACTGGGTTGCTTTTAAAAATCGAACTTCTAGAAATGCAAATATGAGGCAGATAAATGAAAGGTAACCAACTGCTCACTGAATACAAAGATTCTTTGCTTTATGAAATTAGTAGCTGTAGGATTCTTCAAAATAGCAATTTCCCCTAGTACGTTTAAAATGAACTGTTATGTATCTATTAATTATTATAATTGCGTGACCTGTGTGGAAATGTGAAAATCGCTTATGATTAGTAAAAAACTAGAATAAATTGAATACTGCATATAGTGGACAAAAGAATGGAAGAAAATATCAAATATTACTAGTGGTTACTTCTGGGTTGTGGTTTTACGGGTGGTTGTTATTTTCTCCTTTATACTTTGCTGAGTTTTCCTGAAACAGCATGATATATGTTAAGAGCTTTCTGGAACCACACTGCCTGGATTCAAGTCCTGGCTTTACCACTTACTGCAGAAAACTCAGCTCAAGAGCTAAACCCAGCTTGCTGATGTTTTTATATGCCCCGAGCTAAAAATGGTGTTTAGATTTTTAAATGCTTGAAAAAAATCAAAAGGATGAATATTTTATGACACATGCAAACTATGTGAAATTCAAATTTCAGTGTCCATAAATAAAGTTTTGCTGGAACATGAACATACCCATTCATTTACGTACTGTCTGATGGCTGCTATCGCTCCACAAGGGCGGGGTCGGGTAGTTGTGACAGGGACTGTATGACTCTGGAGGCTAAAATATTCACAACCTGGCCCTTTGCAGACAATGTGTGCTGATCCCTGACTTACTAGCCGTGTGAATTTGGACAAGTTACTGTGTTCTTGGGGCCTCGGATTCTTCATCTACAAAGTTGGGGATAATAGTACACATTTTACACTATGAGATGACAAAATGTGTTAATGTACTTAAAAACACATGGAATAGTGCCTGGCATGTAGTAAATTTGTTGTTATAAGATAATACGTACCTTAAGATGTTAAAAAAAATGAGTGCCATGATCTCTAAACGGTGGTTTGCACGTGTCTTAGGTACACGCATTCTACCTGCAGCCAGGTGCACCTGTGGGAGAGCAGGTAACACGTTGTGCTTGCACCGGAAAGCATTGCAACCCTCCCCCCTCATTGGACTGGGGGTCAGATCAGTCTCTCCTCAAGTCCCCCCTATAGTGATACTGTGGGAAAGATGATCTCTGACTTCTCACTTTGTGTTCCCGGAGCCCTACTCCAATCCTCACCATTTATCAACCCCATCTGAGCTTTCTTTATGCTTTAGCTCTTTTTTGATTCTCACTGAAGAATGGAGACTTGGGAACTTTTATAGTTTTTCCCCATAATAGTGATGTGCCATAGAGAGTAGGCATCATGTTACCAAAAGTAAAAATTCCGATTGGAAGGGATGAAGAGAGGTACAGAAAACAGGAAAGCAGATAATGTGGGAAATTTCACTATAAAATTCTTAGAAGAAACTAGTTGTTGCAACCAGATAGTATAACCTTCATGAGCTCAAGATTCAATCTAGTTTAAGGTTGTGGAGGATCCTTATTCTCCTGACTCTGGAGGAAAAGAACAATCTTCATTCTGCCATTTCTGGTTACATTTGCAGAAACTCTGCTCAAATGCCTGACTTCTTGAAGATACTGTTACATGCACCTTTTAAAATGCAACAACCTGATGTGATTTCTGCCTCTTGGCTGTAGACAGTAAGTGTGAAGAGAGTGCAGGCACACCTGTGAGCCTGTCACAGCAAGCAAGAACACTGTCCAGTGTTGATTAAAAGACAGTGACCTGTCCCTTCCATTCTCCAACTACACCAGCTAACAGGAAGTATTGAGACCTAATTAGAGTAAATTACACATACAACCATGATATTGGAATGTAAAAACGATGGTCATATACAGAGAAGTTTTAACCTAAAATGCTATATATCTGAAGCCATAGTTAAGAGCTTTTAGAACTAATGAAAATTCAGACTTTTTCTTTTCAGCACAAGAATTAACTTGATTCACAGGGCTATCACTTAAAATGATGGTACTGTGGTAGAAGCTATCACTCATTTTGCCCACTTTGGAAATAAAAATGGTGATCAGAACATGAGATGACAGACCCTTTCAAAGTTATAAGACTATGTTTTAAATCATTCCCTAGGCATGCAGAGTCATTATTTGTAAGGAATGGCTTGTGCTAAGGCCTAATTAGGAATGGTCTCCTAACTCCTCTGAGTCTGAGCTATTTTCATTGCAATGTCCCTCAGACTCAGTTTTGTACTTTGAAACCATTGTGTAGCAACCACATCACTGGGCTTTTTAATCAAACAGCTTCGATATCCTATTCCATTCTCCTATGGTTGGCTTAGAAAGACTAAGAACCCATGGGCTGTTTAAGCTCATTAAGGAAAAACAAAACAGAAAAACCCAAAACTCCTCCAAATTTATTAAAAATATGAAAGTAAAAGAAATGTAAATACATGGCAATAGATCTTGCCTTATGCATGCAGTTCTACAGAAAGGTCACTCTGTTTCTTTTGGTGATACTGTTTCCAAAAGGAGTAAAATGAATTTTCAAAAATTGTGCATAACACTTGTCCCATGTTGAGAATGACGTATTATACATTACAGCATGATTTTTATCAGCTCCCTGCTGTCCTCCCACGAAGAACATTTCACATATTACAGATTAACATTTATACATCTTGACATAGTTTAATCAACCAAAAATGTAATCCTGGGAGGTTTACAAAGCTTAATCTAATTAACTAACCACAATTGTTCAGATCATCTAAGAGAAAAAAAAAATCAATAATGTGTGTTTGAAATAGGAAATACTTTGGAATGTTTTTCCAATAAAATCACCTTTGCAGTTAGACTTTGCTTTTCAACACTCCCACTGTACCGCAGGTGCTAAGAAAGGCCAGCCAGAGCACTTATGGCTGTCAAAGACCAGCCACAGAATCTGCCGCCTGGGTAGTTCCTAACTGTGATTTAAGATTGTTTGGCTGTCTGTATCACTTTAGTTAGACTCCTGGGAAGGGTCAGTTTGGCGCAAGGGTTGACTGAAAAAGAAAGAAGGGAAGAGAACTAGTGTTTGTTGAGCACTGCTGTGTGCCCGCTAGGTACTTATATTGTTTCCACGTCATCTTCACAACTCTGCAGATGAGTAATTAATATCCCTGTTTCACAGATGAAACACCTGAGGCTCAAGGAGACAGAGTGACTTTTCCAAGAACACAACTAATAAGCAGCAAAGCCATAATTTGAGCCCATGCCTCTGAAACGTAGTCCTGTCAAGAGCTAAGTTCCAGGAAGAAATAAAGCCCAGGGGAAGCATAACTGAGTTAGCCCCCAAAGTGCTCATTCTATTAGTGGGGAAAGCAAACCACAGGCAAAGTAAATGCAAAAAGGTCAATAAAATGAATGAACAATATAGTTGTCAGGACAGCAGAGTTAATCCATCTGTGTACTGTGAAATCCTCAAAAAATGTGCCAGTGCTTAGGGGAGGTGATTCTTAAGAAGAGCCAAGTATTGGCCTGGGATATTGATCCCATTGGAAATGAATGCTTGGACCTGCAGGCTACAGGGAGCAGGGGCTGTACCCATCTTAGTCTCTACTCTCTCACATACCCAGCAGAGTGCTTGGAACAAAGTAGGCTCAACGATGAATAGCTTGTCCACTGACTAAAGGAACGAAAAGGAAATCACTATATTCCCATGTATCCCAGGAATATGTGTAAGTTGCACTGCATTGTTCACACTGGCCAGCCCTCCCCAATAACCAGGGTGAGGAGGGTGAGGGAAACAAAGAGCCTAGGGCTCAAATTTTAAGGGAACACCCACTCTCAGTGACGTGCAAGTGTGGGATCAGCACCTGAGAGTGAGGGCCTTCTCAAATTTTGCTCCCTAGGCACCTTGCCTAGCTCAGCCTACTCCTGGCCATGCCAAGAACAATCTATGGGTATGTTTTGGACCAGTGTAACATAGCAGTTAAGAGTGCAGGCTCTGGGCTCTATCCAGCTTCCAATCCAGGGTTTGCCTCTTACTAACACTGACTAGCTGAAACCTCAGGCAAATTGCTTACCAATAATCTCTCTAAACCTCTGTTGTTACCTGCAAAAGGAGGTTAATAATTGCACCTGTCTTGCAATGAGCCTGCTGTGAGGGTTAAATGACGTAGTGTCTGGCATGTGTGGTAAGAATGCATACACTCAAGATTCCAGGGGAAACCTGCCAGCAGTTGCCCAAAAAGGCAGCCCAGAGTTGACTTCTAGGGCCCCGTGAGTGGCTAGAAGTATGTTACCGCTACACCTGGTCAGATAAGGTTAGCAAAGGGAGTGAAGAAAAAACGTTGACTTTGGCCTGGGTTATGGTGGTGGCAACATACTACTCATGGATGAACAAAGACTTTCTAGGAAGCCCATTCTGGAGTCTGAGAAATGAGATTTTTGTCCAGAGACAAAAATCTTCCCTTTTAATTTGTTATGATCTGTTTGCAATGTTCAGAGGAAAAAACTTCTATGTGAGTGGTCTGCAAAAAATGCATACGGGGCTGGGTCTGTGTATAAATTTTCCCCGGTTCTTACCCATAGCAGGGGTTAGCAATAGTGCCAGCTGCATTCTTCTGGTGCGATCAGTTGAGTTAATCTGGTGATTTAAAGGTCCATGGACCCAGCCCAAGGTTTGAACATGTAGACATTGTTTCCTAAGCACCACAGTGCTGGTCATTCTGTTGTGGGGAATATTCTTTGTCACTTTTCATGCATGAGAAAACAGGACATGATTCATAAGGGAATGGTGGGTGGTTTAGTATGATCAGCTAAATAAAGCTGCCACCAGAAAAAAATATTGCAGTCTCTGGAAAAGAGAACCCTCAAATATGTTTTCTTTAATATTTTGTGACCATAATGGCAAGAATCATGAATGGACACTAAAACTAGCAGCTGAAAAAATTTGTTGAGGAGAAGGACACTTACATAGCCTCTCAGTGTCTCCCCCAAAATTACTTATTAATCAAAGGAAAAGAATAACAGAAACTTTATAATTTGGAAACTTGGAAGACATCATCTTAACCAAATGGTCACCAAGAATGGGAAGAAGTGGCAGCATGTGCCTCCTGATATGATGCGCTGAGAAGAACACAACATCACTTCATGGTATTCCTACCCAAAATGCATAACCCGAATCTAATCGTAAAGACATTAGACCCAATTGAGGGATATTTTACAAAGTAACAGGCCTGTATTCCTCAAAATTGTTAAGGTCATGAAAGACAAAGAAGGCAGAGAGAGTATTTCAGATTACAGGATACCAAAGATACACGATAAATAAATGCAACATGTCATCCTGGAGTGGGTCTTGGACCAAGGGAAATGTTCATTATAAAGGACAACAGATGGTCAATTGACCAAATTTGAGTTTTGGTCACAGTAATGTATTCATGTTAAATTTCCTCATCTTGATGATCACACTGAGGTTATGTGAGAGAATGTCCTCAGGTAATAGACATTGGTGTTTTTAGGAATAAAGGGGTATGATGTCTGCAATTTATTCTCAAATGGTTCACAGAAAAAGCAACATGTAAATGTGTGAGTATAAGAGATAATAAAGCAAGTGAGGTAATATGTTAATGGTGAATCTGATTAAATTATGGGAGTTTTTATGTTATTCTTGCAAATTTTCTATATTTTATACTATATACTATATTTTGAACTGTAAAAAAAACAGTAACAACAACAACCAATAACATTCTGCTTTTCCTCAAATTTGTATGGATTTTATTGCCTTTTCCCCTGGAGAAATAACGTACAGACAAAAAAGAAGTAACACGACATTGTGAAATCTGCAAATCTCAGAGGTCAATAGCTTGAAGACAATGCACAGGGACAGGGGAAAAAACAAGTGTCACAGAGACAAGCACATACAGGGATAGCAAACTGGGGAAATGACCGTTTTCAGTGGCACTGATCCAGAATACAGAGTAGATCCCTTTATCTCCTGGTATCCACTGCCGCCACCTCAAAGGGCTGATTTTTGGTCTGTGGTCTGAAGAACTACTCTCAAAATGACATGAGGTGCTTTGAGGAGACATGCAACAAGAAAGGTTTATGAAGAAGAATCATGCCAAAGCCCAAGGTCAGGGAAGAACCCACAGTGAAAGGAAACTAAGAGTCAATGTCTTATTGCTTCAACCAACTGCCTCCGTGGGACCCAAGAGGGAATCTCAAAAACACTTGAGGGTTCAAATCAGCATATATATTGTGTCTCTACAAACCCTGTAGGGTTACTTTCCTGACTAGATGGTGATTAGCTTATGTCCTAAAACAACAGAGACAAAAACCAAGGCTGCCAAAGTTAAAAAAATAAGGTGGAAATTGCACTTGCTTCAAAATGAATTGGCTTCATAGGTGCCTTACCTTCTGGCCTAGCAACGACTTTCTCCCCCGTTGCTGCAGGTATTTATCACCTTACACTTAGCTTTGAAGTGCAAGGACTGGGCAGTCCTGAGAGGTCAGGGTGTCTGGAAGTACAGGAGTCACACACACTGTGCTCTCATAATGGCCTGGCCTTCCTTTGGTCCCAAGAACCTATCCCTGAAGTCAGTCTGAAGTTCGTCGACAAGCCTGGTGACCCCTCCCTATCCCACTGGGGACAGAGTGAGGTCTTCAGTATTGCACAGGTACAAAATGTTCAGAGTCTAAGAAAAAACCCAGTTGCTGGTGGGGCTGGGTTGGTTCCCCCATCCCAGTTTTAGCAGGATGTGGCCACGGCCCTGGGGCTACTGCTGAGCTGAGACCACTGGTGCCAGCACGGAGGTAGGGCACGTGCAGTAGGAACCCTGCATGTCAGGGCCCAGTGTCTGCAAGTGGGCTATAAATGAAGAGCCAGCTGCCTCCCTTGGCAGAAGGGGGTGAGCGTGGAAGCATGTCAGATTCACACTGCAGGAGCTGTCCCATGAAGCCAAAGTTGGGCGAGATCACACTCCTCTGCTTGATGCAATCCAAGGCCTCCTTCAGGCCAACTGCTTGGTCTTCATGAGGCGAGCCATGAAGATGGTGGGTAAATGGGGGTCTCAGTCTCACAGAAGATCAGGATCTTGCCTCCCTTTCCCCTGACACTGTCAGTGAAGTCTATTGCTTCTTGAAAGTGGGAACTAATGTCAGTCACGTGGCTGTCATCCACGAGGATCCATTTGTAGTGCAGGTGGGCCGTGCAGGCCTCAGAGGTCCCCTGAGAGACATTCAGCAAGACCATGATGTGCAGGTTGGCGAGGATCTTGCACTTGGATGCATGCTGGGCTCTTCCAGGGTCGAGGCATAGAAGGATTGCAACTGGGCCACCCTGCTCATAAGGCAGCCTGTAGCTGATGCTGAGCGCTGGTTTCCTATACTGGCTACTGAGGGCTTTTTCATTTCAACCTTCTCTTGTGAAATGGGTCTTACATCCATGCAACAGACTCAGGAGATTCCGAGTAGGAGGTCTCATATCCCCCTTTGAGGAAGTAGACCCACGGGGCTGTGGCTGGCTGACCCTGCCACTTACCACCCCACAAGCTCTAATTTATATTTTTTAAGTCTCTGAAACTATATATTATCCAACATATTTTCCCTCATGTGGTTAAACACAGATTCCATGCAAATTTTATTATTTCAGTTCAGAGTGGGGACAGATTTATTTAACAACAACAACGATGTTGCTATTGATGGGGGTTAAGATTTTCGGTATAGGGGTTTCCTCTTACATAATATCCACAAAATGGTAAGATCTGTAATACTAGGTCAACTATATGGCTCAGAATTATAGAGATGCCAAGTAATTATCAGTGACATTAAATTTAAGGAACTTAGGGATGAATCCCAAATGTTGTAAATTGTTCTCAAAATTTCCTGTTTAAGTCTAAAAGTAAATGTTTTACTCACATCTTGAGCTCACTTACATTTTCAGCCTTGCCCATCTGTACCAGTTATGTCACATATTGGTGGAAGCTTGAGATAGTGTCAGGGCTCTTAAATCAGGTGCTAGAACCTCTGGAAATTGTACTATTATTTGACCAAGAAATATGGATATTTAATCTTATTCAATCTCCTGTACTAGAAACAATTTACAAGCAGAAAATGCCTATGTCCTACATATGCAATGTAACAATCATAATTACATATACTATGTAATTTACATAGTATGTACACATACTATGTAAAAAAACTATGTAAAATTAAGCAAGAAAACCTCAGTTTCTGGGTTTTTCTGTTCACTTTAGTTCGTTACTTATTTGCTTGGTTAGCATTCATTAGCGTGATTCAAAACTTACCAAACTAATGATTGCAGGTAACTTCCATTCATTCACTTAATCTAAATTTTAATTACTAAAAGAAAAAAAGAAATCCTATTCCCAGCTTCCTCTTACGAGGATTGCAATACTGAGATATTGTTCTCCATTGTTCTCTGTTAGTGGAGGAACAGGGCAGAACGCCTGCCCTCACCTCATCTTGTTCTGCTCTCTTCCTTGTTCACAAACTTTCCAGGCCCTGCAGACTCTGCTCTGGCCTTGGAGCATTTGTACTTGAACTTGAACTGGCCCCTGGACTGGTTCTTCCTCATTGCTCAGGTCTCAGCTCCTCAGCGGGGCTGCCCCAGACCACCCAATCCTCTTGCCAGCCCACCTCTAGTTGAGGACACTGACTGTTTTGTGCACCTTAGAATCCCCTGTGCCTGGGAAGGGTCCCGGCCTGGAGGCAGCTCAGGGAGTAGCTATATAGGAGCTCTGAGGGCCCAGATCTCAGCTTCTGAATACCATGCCCCTAAAAGGAAACGATAGGTGCACCTAGGACTCCTTGCACTAGAAACAAGGACGCTTTCACACCTCGCTGAGGTTGCATCTACAGGAACGATGTGAAAAGGGCTTCAAAAGTAGTCAAAGTCGAGGCGATTTTAACATCAAAAAGAACAATGTTTATAATGGATTGGAAATATCTAATGCATGAAAATTCATGAGTCTGTAATGATTCTTTAAAAAGAAAACTCTAGAAAAACCCTCATATTTGTCATCAGTTAAGCAGGTTTAATTTCTTACTGTGAAAGTAGTTAAGGGGGAAAGAAAGCATTTATATTGGAATTGCATTTCAAGGTAACCAAATAGCCCAGCTATGAGGAGCTATATTCTATGTAA
Source organism: Tapirus indicus (assembly GCA_031878705.1). Taxonomy (NCBI): domain Eukaryota; kingdom Metazoa; phylum Chordata; class Mammalia; order Perissodactyla; family Tapiridae; genus Tapirus; species Tapirus indicus. The sequence continues at coordinate 43,936,171 of CM062927.1, forward strand.
TAATGCCAGCAGCAAATATAAAAGGAATGATAGAATTCAAAAAGCGTGATTTGGAGACACCTTGAGCGAGGATGATCCGTTGGTATTAAACTATTGTGCGGACAGTTGGTGAGATGCTGGACATTGCACAGAGCCAAAGTCACGGCACACAGATGACATACTGGCCCAGGGAGCAGTGAAACAGCAGAATGAAGAGACCAGGCCAATCCCAATCCCAGTGGACAATTTGCTTTCAGGGGGTCTACCAGGTATCATCAGCTTCTGATGTGGGATAATATGAGGCACATATTCTCACTTCCGGTTTTGCACTTGTATGTTTTGGACTGCAGCTAGACTGCCTGGTTCTAATCCTAGTCCTCCCACTTCCTGGTTGGGATCCTGAGGAGGTTATGCAAACTCCCAAAAGCCCTAGACTCTCCCATCATTAACCCACCTGCAGGACCTGAGCGAGTCACTCCAGGGTTCTGACCCTCACCTTCCTCATCCTGAGTCTGGAAGAGAGTGGGCAGAGGAGAGGTCGCCTCAACGTGTGGCATATAGGGAAGAAAGGAGATACAGACCAGAAAGGAAGGTCTCATGCAGCACGACCCGGTTCTAAAACTCTGGGACACAATGTATATAAAATAAAATGTGATGGTTCCCCTTCTCAGTGGGCAGCACACTGACCTTATGTTTCTTAAATTTTCCAAAACAAAACTGATCGTAATTCTTATTCCAGAATAAAAATTCCATAGCACAGATCCCCTTATGAAACAGTACAAGGTGCTTATTGACCACATAGATGGCCTGCTTTCCCTGCTGGATGGGAAGATCCAAGGCGGCAGAGATCTTGGTTTTGTTCATTTTTGTATCCCCAGTGCCTACAATAGTGCCTGACATATAGTAAAGGTTTGGCAAATATTGCTTTAATTGTTCAAAAATCCTTACTAAGTTATCATCTTGGATACTGATCTCTCTTACAAAAATGGGGCTTAGGTCTGCAGCCTGTAAAATGGGTATATTCACTTATCTCCACCCAAGACTGTTTTGAGGCAAGGAAACCCCAATCTGTTTCCCAGCGTGGGTGAGAGGCCCAATGTTGGTCCAAATAACATGTGTCACTCTACACAGGAGATTGGGTTTGCCCCATAACACTCCCTTTGCTGTGTTGGTCACAGGAAGTGAGTAGAAATTCTGATTGCCAGCTCTGCCTCTCTTTGTTCCCTCTAAATGGGCATGGCTGAACACAAAGGAGTCCTATCAAGGCTGAGAACCTCAGGCCCTCCAGAGGTGGGTGGGGAAGGGATGAGGGAGAGGAGACCATGCTTAGCACAGCCTTGGCAAGAGAAGTTCCTGGTAGAGTTGTCACACACAGTGAACTGTGGTGGAGCGCCTACCCTGTTCCGGCCCAAAATAGCCCAGGAGCCTCAGAAGTTCAACACTGTGCCCTGGGCACACAGCCAGAACCTGCTGGAGCCAGACAACCCAACCCAGGCTGTCTGCCTTGAAGACCTGGGCTTTTCCCGCTGTTTCCCCGTCTGCCTTCAGCACCTCCAGTTCCCAAACAAATATTTACTGAGAGCCTGTCATGAGCCAGGCACTCCCCTACACACTTAGAAGCCATCAGCGAACAAAACAAAGATCTGCAGGACTTGGAATGCAAAAGAAAAACCGAAGACCAGGCCAAGAATTTTGCCTTAAGCTCCTGGATGGACCACTGTCACCTGAGATGGGAGAGTCTATGGTTCGGGCAGCCCTGGGGGCAGAGACGGAAGTCCAGCTCTTTCAATGTCTGTATATGCACTCCTTGCTTCTCCCCTGTCCCACCTGAATATTCTTCCACACAACCCGGCCTGAGCGTTACAACCTCTTCTCCAGATGGAGCCGTATCTGTCCTTGTATCTCAGCGTAGGCTTCATCTCAACCCTTGGTTCAAAGAATGGTATTTCAAGCACAGTAAACAAGCACAGGGTTTTTGGGGGGAGAAGGGAGTTGCAGTCTATCATTCCTTGAACAGGAGACAGGTAGCAATCAGGTAACAATAAAGGGGACGGTTTTACCTGTAAGTGCCTGTGGCATCACCACACATCAGATTGGAAGTATATGAATTAAATTCGTGACAGTGCTTGCCTCTTTAGAGCAAGAGGAGGAAGGCTGAGTCAGTGGCCCAAGGGTCCCTGACAACAAGGTTGTTTATCTGCATGTACTATTTGGATTCTTCCAAAAAGAAATGTCATAACGCAGATTGCATTGGCATGTTAATTGTCAGTTCTGGCTGGTGGGAACGTGGTTGTTTATTATTTTACTCTTGGGCTTTCTGTGCGGTGAGTATATGGATTAGAACAAGGTGATAGTGGTTAAGAACAGATTACCTGGGTTCAGTTCCAGCTCCATCGTCACTGATTAGCTGTGTGGCCCTGGGTGATGACTCAGCCAACCCCTCTTTTTTCATGTTATGCAGACTGAGTGAGTTCACACGGAAAGCATGTAGACTAATGCTTGGCATATAGAAAGAACTATAGAAGGTTAGCTGTTATTGTTCTTATAACTGAGAACGTAGTTATAAGTAATTACATATTAATCAACAAAGAAAGATTCATCAGGCTTTGTAAGTGCATAGAAGTCTTGCAGTCTTGATCAAAGAAGTTCTGCTAAGGCCCGAGACTCCATTGAGGGGGCCTGGTTGTGGAGGTCACCATGAGTCTGAGCCCAGGATTGAGAAGTGGAGGGAAGCCCTGCAACCTGGACACCAAGAGCGTTAGCTTGAGTCCACTCAGTGACATCCCAGAGAAAAACGGCCTTTCCTGGTAGTTCCAGGAAGAATAGTAATTTATGTACGGGAAGCACGAGTTCCAAGAAGCAAGACACTAGGCTATTTCCACACCCTCCCGTACAATAAGACCTTTTCTTTTCTTTTTTTTGATTGTTTCTTTGCTGCTCTATCATCCATCTCTCAATTATAACCCTTGCTACCCACATGTGCACTGAACTAGTCTCGCTGTAGATGTGGGTTATTTAAATACATGCATATTTTAAAGGTGAGTAATAGTTTTTTGTCTCCTTTAGTCAGTTTATAAAGGAAATGCATTTCTGCCATCTTTGCTGAGAGGGAATTATACCTTATTTGTGTATTACCTCTAAGAGAAAGGACTCCTCCCGACAGGTTTATTAATTTCTGATTTCACATGTAAAATAGGAAAACAACTCAGATTTTAGTCTTTAAAGGAAAAAAATTCATGAATCCACATAGACCAAGTTACCGTTCTTTGTAACACAGATCGTTCTGTACCTTTTGTTTTTCTTCTCCACTCACTGTCCTCTCAGACCTCATTCCTTCCTTGAAGTGTTCTAATCTCAAACCTGACTTTTATTTCTAAAGAGATTTTGCCTAAATACATATCGGTTACTGGCTAATTGTCATTGGTAGCAGCAGTTACGGCATGCAGGGCGCTCAGTGCCAGTCTGTGAAGAATGACCTCAGATCTAACTAGACCCTTACTGAGAGAAGAGGCTACACTCCCTAAATCCACTTCATCATCTGCAGGTCACTTCTTAGCAACTCATGCCCGATCACCCTACAGAATCTTCACCCACTGAGGTCACCAGCGGCTCCTTCTCACTGCAAATCCATAAACCCTGGGCAGTCCGTATTCTGATACTGAATCTTGGCCCTCCTTGGATTCAAGCCCTTTCCTGGTGCTCCTCCGCCCTTAGCCACTCCCTCTGAGTGGTCTTTGTGGCTCCCCCTTCCTCCACTCACCCTTGGAGTGTAAATGTCCTCAGGGCTTCCTCTTACTCTACCATGGCTGCGAGACTTAGATGTTCTCAGATAAGGTCCATGAATGATATCTCTTGAAGTTAAACAAACATTTTGCATGCATGTTAGGATATCGTGACTTATAATAAAAAAAATATACATTTGGTCTTCACCCCTGTTCCTGGCACAGAGCTCCTGAAACCCTTGAACATTTCTAAGTAATAAGAGCACTAGGCACATCTTTTGTTCCAATGAGGTGATTCTGGTGGGCTCTTGGATGGCTCCTGGATGGGGGCTGGTCACCAGAAAGACCAAGTCATGATTAGTAGCCTGGAATTTTCAGGCCTACTTCCCCATTCTCCAGAGAGGGGAGAGGGGCTGGAAATGGAGTTAATGATTGATCATGCTACATGAGGATGCCTCCATAAAAATCCCAGTAGTGCAGGGTTCAGAGAGCTTTTGGGTTGGTGAACACTTGGAGATACAGAGTGAGTGGTGTGCCCGGGGAGGGCGTGGAATCTCCGTGCCTCTTCCCACATACCTTGCCCTAAACATCTCTTCCATCTGGATGTTCCTCTGTATCCTTTATCATATACTTTTACAATAAACTGGTAAACAGTAAGTAAACTGTTTTCCTGAGCTCTGTGAGCCTTCTAGCAAATTAACTGAACCCAAGGAGGGGTCATGGGAACCTCTGATTTATAGCCATCAGTCAGAAGCACAGGTGACCACATGGACTTGTGACTGGCATCTGAAGTGGGAGGGGTAGATAGTGTCAGAATTGGGGTAAATTGTAGGACACCCAGCTGGTATCACAGAGTTGCTTGGTGTAGGGAAACCCCCTCCAATCTGGTGTCAAGAAGTGTTGTGAGTGTGGTAGTCATGTGAGAGTAAAGGAGAAACCCAGGAGGAGGACTGGGGTTTTTCTTATACACGTGTCCGTATGCATTTTTCTGGAGAAAGGGTCTTGAATTTTCATCATCATTCTTAGGAATCCAGGACCTCATAAGAACCAGTGGAGAGAGGATAGGAGGAAATGAAGACAGAGCAGAAAAGAAGTCCAAGTTTACAGAAGGCATGTGTTCCACACCCATATTTGGAATGTGCCCATTGGACATCTCCACCTGGCTGTCCCACAGGCGCCTCCAACTCAGTGTGATTAAAACCAAAATTAAACTCCCCAATCAGGTTCCCATTCTTGTTTCCTTTCATCTCTGTGTGTCATCGCCATTCACCCTGCTTCCCAAGTCAGAACCTCGGTGGAGAGCTTAGCTCGTTAATTACTCTCACGTCTTACACCCAACCAATCACCAGTGTTTACCTCTCCATCCCTGGCTTCCTTTCCATTCCTTCAGTGTCTGACCAGTTCAGACACGCACCTAAACCACAGCCATACCTTCCCTGCCAACCTCTTGCCTCTAGTTCTTATTCTTTCAGTTCATCTTCAGGTGACCACCCAAAAAGTATTTCATACATGGACATTTAATCATGTCACTCCTCTGCAATATTCTTCAAGGGCTACACAATTGATGTCCACAATACACAAATCCTCAGGGACCCATGTACAAAGATATTCCTTGTAGCGTTAATAAAAGAAAAATGTAACAGTTTATAGGGGAAATGGTTAATTATGGTACATTCATACCATGAGAGAGTAAGTAGAAATTAGAACGAATAAGGTACATAGAAAAAAATAAGTAAATTGCAGAACAATATTTGCACTCTTATCCCATTTGTGGGTAAGTTTGGGAGGGAGCATGTATATGAATGTAAATCAAGGTTTAAAACAGGGTGTCCAAATTCAAACGTCTTTGTATCAGGTGTGGGGGATCAGAATTGGCCACCTCAAAATGTCTATTTTCTCTGAAGGAGGCTTTGACCTCCCCACCCTCAGCTGTCTAAAAGGATTTGAGATGGAAGGCCTGTCTCTGGGACAGGCCATCACCTTGGATAACTCTGGGTATTGATAGACTGGGAGGGTCTTTGCTATGCCCATTCTTATCAAAGTTCTGTTTACAAAACATTTACATTTGTAAGGAAAATCTCCATTTGTAAAGGTGTCTACTTCTCTGTACTGGGAAGAGGGGCGGATGACCTCATTTCTAGAAACTTGTCAATGTGGAAGGTGAGGCCTTAAATCTGCATAATAACTTTACTATGCTTTTCTGTTAATCTCCCATAACTGGCCCACCCTCAATATCCTCCTTTATCTATATAAGAGGAGAATCTCTGCCTTTTTGTCAAGAGATACTCAGTTTCCCCAAGTCTCTCCCATGTATACGTGTTATAAAGTTTTGTTTGATTTTCTCCTGCTATTCAACCTCATGTCGATTTAATTTGTAGCCCAGCCAGAAAGGACCCAGAGTGGATAGAGAATGATCTTTCTCCCCTTCACAGGCATCAGAGCCTAAGAACAATTGACAGGGGCTCATTTTAAAGTATTAAGTTGAAAAAAATTTAAAGACTAATCTCATGGTCAATCTCTACAAGTGTGAAGGAAATAAAGTCCCTGACATGGGGAGGAACCTGGAACTTGCAAGACTTCCTGGCTGGAGCCCCAGGAAACAGAGTGAGAGGATCAGAGGCATCCCTTTAAGGCATCTGCATTCTATTCTAAGAACTACTGGAAGCCACTGGGAGGTTTTCAGCAGAGGAGAATGGATGAGTAGTGGCAATTTGGAAATGATATGGAGCCTTTAAAGATAATTGGCTGCAATTTAATGAGATAAGATAAAGATATTTGCTGAGAAAAGATAAAGATAAGATTAGCAGTTTGGTGGGGAGGACTGGGCAGGACTTGGAGAGTCCTGGAAATGTCTGAGATTCTCATGGGACATTTTTTTGGGGGGGATATTTAAGCAGAGAAGTGGGAAGGAAAATCTGAGTGAGTTTGGATGAGGCCGTCAGAAGTCAACCTAGAGATAGAAATATGAGTTGACAGCAGGTAGACATGTAGAATGAATGGGAGAAAATGCTTCAGGAATAGACCCAAGAGCTCCAATATTTCCTTACGAGGATTAAATGAGATCACACACTTAAAATCCCCAACACAGTGTCTGGGATAGAGTAGGCATTCAATAAATGTTCTTTTCCCTCCCCTCAAGAAATGCTTGTTAAATGAGCTCATTGTCAACAATTAATCCCAAACCAGACTGACCTTTAAGGATAAACTTGCAAATAGGGTCACAGGGCTTCTTCAAAATATGAGCCATCACACACTTGTTGAGTTACTTGAAGAAAAGCATTTCAGGAAAGGAAATTCTGTTCTCTGCACTCACCAGGGGAGCCATAGATGGTCTCTACACTCTCCAGTGTCTCCTCCATGGTGGGTCTGATGAAGGGCCAGACTCCAGGTTGGCTCCCCAGCTCACCTATGAGAATGCTTTGAAGGGGAGGCAGAAATTTTCCTCTACCCTTCTAGGTTCTTCTGACTGGTGACAAGATATTTTCAGGTATTGAAGTATATGGCGTAACTTCTGGTTCAAAACTGCTTTGGCTTGAACTAAAAAAGCCTGACTTATGGCCCATCAAACATGCATTGTACCTCTACCTTAACCATTGAAGAATGAACTCTCTTACGATAAGAAGGCATACTTTCCCTCCTATGCCAGTATTGGTAATACCCTATCGGTAACACTCTATCGGTAACGCCCATATTTGTCCTTTTCCTGACGTGAGGGTCTTGTTGACCTGCTAATTTGCAACTGAATACCTCTTTGAAACTTTGAAGAATATGTTTCCTGTGTGTGTTTAATGTATGTCCTTTGTTGTAAAAATATATAAGACGGTACTGAAAGCCATGCTTCTCTGGAAGCTTTCTTCCTTTTTAGAAAATGCCTTCTGGAGTTATAATCCTCAGTTTGGCTCAAGACAAACTCACCTTATTTCTCTTACCTATAGAATGGATATTGGTTATTTTGCGTCAACAATGGTCTAAGAAATAAATTGACATGAGACAGAATAACAAGAGAAAATTAAACACAGTTTAATAACATGTATACATGGGAGAAACCCAGGAAAATTGAGTAACTCACCAGAATGGCCAAAGCCACCGTCTTAAATACCATCTTTAGCTAAAGACAAAAGAGGATGTTGGGAGTAGTGTTTTGGGACTTCAAAGGAGAGGAAAGCAATTCACATGGAGGTGGAGAAGCAAATGTTTGGTAAATAAATGTTCACCATGCCTTGCAGTGACAATGGGACATGGAGAGGACTTTGATCAAAGGGCCCAGTTCATGTTATGCTGTAGTTGTCTATGGTGATAGCTCCTTCCTGGAACAGGCCTCCTATCTTAAATACTTTTAGGCAGTGAGGGGGAAGGTCAAAGTTTCTTCCTGAGTCTTTTGTTCTCAGAAATAATCAAGCCAAAGGGACACATTTTGGGGTGGCAAATCCTGCTCCCGTATACCTTATACCCTTTCGAATGCCTTCTGAGTCCTCTGGCTGGGTTTCGATAAACCCATTTTAAAGGATCTGTTTGTTTCCATCCTCTGCTCCACTCCATCCCACCCTGATCTGTCCCACCCTAGTGTAGACCTCAAAAGGATACACAATATGAACTTCTGAATTTTCAGCTCTGGAAAAAAAGATTAATCCCTAGTACCTATTAAGGGAAATTTGTGGTTTGGAAATTTGCTGAAGAGGCACATCCTAGCTATTCCAACCTATTATGCTCCTTTCTTCAATTGTAACTCATTGTGTCTGGGGTTGCCTTTTCTGGGGAAGATCTGGCTTATTAGTATTTTTTCTGTTATTGAAGCTTATTGACTAGAGAATTTAACATTCGGTTGTTAGTGGAGTGCACTAACTCTGTCCTAGATTTCAGGCAATTTGAGGAGGAGACAGAGGAGCAATAGTGGAACTCAGAGCTGTTTCTGTGTTGCTGATGTTGAGATGCCTACTGGACACCCACCTGGATGGGCAAGGAGGCAACTAGATTCATGAGGGTGGAGCTAGAGTGAAGGCAGAGTTGAAGATAGAAATTTAAGACTTATCTTCACTTCAATCAAGAGTGATTAACTTTTTTATGCCTTTAAGTCTGACATTTAAGGCTGACATCAGGGTTCACACCTCAATATCTAAATAGTCACCAAGTCTCTCTCAATCCATCTCTCTCCCCTGCCCCAGCTGAACCCAAGGTACCACATGTTACCTGCCCAGTTGTAATAGCCTCCTTTTGATTCTCCTAAGCCTTAGATTTGATCCCAGTCAGTTTTTCATGCTGCAGTGACCTTTCTCAAGTGCCAGTCTGATCAAAGGCCTTTCCATACTTCCTCTCATCCTAGGGTGAGTCTAAAGTAAACCATTATTCACAGGGCCCTCCACATCACACCCACACAATCCAGGCGTTCCTGTAAACTTCTGTAGTTCCTCTAACTTATTCCTGGGCCTTTGGATAAACAGGCCTCCTAGCATGAGCCAATGCTACAGTGGACCAGAGAGATAGGGGAGCCTTGGGAGTCAGGTACACAGGGCTTGAGCTGGCCCCTCGGTGTGGGTGTGAATCAGCTAAACAGAGAGGAGGGAGGAAAAGGTGTCAAGCTGGGGTGAGTTCCATTAGTTCTGTTTCTGAGGCAGGAGTGTACAATATACAAACCAGAGTAGGAAGATTCTACTGTGAGGTGATAGAGCTTAGGAGGAGGTGCGGGGGGACCCTAGCTTTCCCACTTCTTTAGGCACATTAATTCACCTCTTTGTGCCCACTTCCTGACTGTCAAAAGGGAGTAATAACAACAGACACCTCATAAAGCATTGGAAAGATTTAAGAGTCAGTGCATAGAAAGCAGCTAAATCAGTGTCTTATGCATAGTAAACTCTCAGTAATGCTGTTCTTATTCTGATCACCTGCTGATCTGTTGTAGAGAATGTATCATAACCACACTACAACACAAATGGCTGACTGAGGTGTCAATGTCTTCTGCGTTCCACCCTTGAAAACAGACATGCAAAATCTCACATGAAACTCTAGTATAAGAAAGAAACAAAGAAAAGTGATATTTTATTACCACAAATGTATTTTGTAGGTTAAACTTAGAAAATTTACTTTGTATAGTATAAATTTACCCAATGAGAACGCGTTAACATGTTGACAGTCTCAGATACATCCAGATTTGGTTCATATCACTGCATACACTTTTAATAACATACTAAATCCAGGAAATACACATTTTAGAATAATATTGTATAAACTAAATCCATAAAGTATATCTTTACAACGAAATTGGGATCAAATATTTTTGGAACTTCTTGAAGCACACAGTTTGAAAATTACTGATCTGGTCTAACACTGTCATTTTGCAGAAAAGGAAACTGAGACCTAGAGCCTGGGACTTGCTAAACCCCAAAGAACATGAAGTAGAACTCAGTTATTCCAACCACGAAAAAGAAAAGACAATTATGGAATGTGATAGAGGTGCTAAATATGGCTACAATGCAAATCATGTTACAATATGTAAATCTATCAAATTAACACGTTGTATACCTTAAATTTACTATACACCTTAAATGTACACATTATATGTCAAATATAGTCAATTTAAAAAAAAGAACATGAAGAGTCTATGAAATACTGGGGAGCCAGCAGGGCCTGAATTCTGTCTTTGACAGTGGACGTAAGATCACCCTTTCTGGGAGAGTTAACTGATCTTGTGGTCTTCTATACCCAACTATCCCATAATAACTCATAGTGAAATGTTTGTTTGGTTGATTGTTTAATAAATACACACCACACATGGAAATGGAGAGTTGTCAATAGTACTAATAAACAATTTTTATTCCTGTATGGAATGTAAACAAAATGTTATCACCTTCTCTCCAGATGGGACATTAATAATATTTCTGGAAGATCAGATCCTAATGTCAGGCCAGTCCTAGAGGCCAAGAGCTGACCTAGAAAATCAATTTTTTCAGAAAAATTCATTCATTTGCTGCTTCAATATGGTGCTCTCCAAACCAAGATTGGGATGATTACTGATGGTTTTTCATACACTCCACTAATATTTGAGTAACAACTCTTTTTTATGTTTTTCCTGAATTTTTTCACAATTATTAGACCAATTATTGCTTGTACAATTGGAAAAAAACATAAAAATACAATGTTAAATTCTCACCACCAAAAAAAAAACCCACTGAAACTACAATAATTCCATTCCTTGTGTTTCCACAAGGTGGCACATTACCACTTTGTTTTTTAATTCACTGATATTTGCAATCAGAAATCCAAGTGGAAAATGAAAGTCAAGGAATTAAGTTCACTTCAGGCACTATGCTGGACACAGGAGAATCCTGTACTCAGTAGAAAGTCTGGCTGACTCCCTGCTTCATGCACTGGATTTGGTTCTTTGTGAGGCATGACCACTGCATTCTACTTCTTTCCTTAGTCACAGACATATTTGATAAGAGATTGTTCTAATTTGAAAAGTTATGATTTGTGGAGCTTCTTTTGAATGTATGTTTCATTAAGAAGGATAATATGCAGAAGAAAAGCCAGAATTATACAATGGAAGAGTTCGGACTTCTTTCCCAATAAAAAAATGTTTTTAATTATATATTTGGTACAAGGATGGTATAGGAAAAAAAAGGTATGCTAAAAATTTCTGAGAAGAGAGATAAAAAAACTCTATAGGGCACTGGAGTATTTTCACAATAATTAATAAATACTACTCAGATTCTGGAGATAAACTTTCACTTCTTTTCAGAAAACTTCCCTTTTTAAGGCAGGATTTACTCGTCATAAAATTGGCCAATGTTACCAAAAGCAATTATATATATATATATATATATATATATATAAAATAAATTATATACATAATATATATTATTTCAGTTTGTCTCTAAAATTACTGATGTTTCCTTTCCCCTTTTCACAGTGAAGACATGAAATATTAGGGTCTGGCATTTTTTCTGCTGAATATCTAAAATAATACTGCAGCACAAAAAATTCCTGCAATTTGCTGAGCTGTTTTCAGCATGGACTATGGCTATATTCTGAAGAGGAAAAAAAAAGTATATAGAGGGTGGTTTAGATTGAAAGTTATCACTTGTTGAATAAAAGATACTGTGGTGGATTAAAAATGCTCACCCATTCTTTGCCACTCCTTCTATCAAGAGGCGGAACCCATGTCCCCTCCCTATTGAACTGGGCTGGACCTGTAATTTTTACCAATAGAATTAGGCAGAAGTGATGCTGTGTGAGCACAGGGTGGCCCACAGACATCTGCAGCGCCCACTTCATGTGCTTTGAATGCTCGCTCTTGAAGCTCGCTGCCATGTAAGGAGTCCAGCTACCCTGAAAGAGAGTGAATCGTATGAAGAGGGTCCCTAAGTATCTCGGACATATCAGCCCCAGCTGAGCTCCCAGAAGGAGAAATACCCAGCTGAGGCCCAGCCAACCCACAGGATCATGGGAAGTAATAAATCATTTCATTGTTAAGTTTTGGGTAGTTTATTCTGCAGGATTAGATAACCAAAACCAGCTAGTGAGCTCTGTTTTGCCAATATTGTTTTTCCTTTTAAAGAAGTGTTATTTTTTTAGCAGAGTTTTAGGTTCACAGCAAAATAGAGCAGAAAATACAAAGTTCCCATATGCCCCCTGCCCCTTCCGCCTCAGCATCTCTCACTGTCAACACCTCTCACCAGAGTAGAACATTTGTTACAATGGATGAACCTACATGACACATCACCTTCACACAAAGTGTACTTTACCTTAGGGTTCACTCCTGGTATGGTACATTCTATGCATTTTGACAAATGTGTAATGGCACATCATCCATCATTGCAGTATCAAGCAGAAGAGTTTCATCGCCCTGCGAATGCTCTGTGCTCTGCTTGTTCATCCCTCCCTATCCCCTGCTCCCAGGCAGCCACTAATCTTTTTACTGTCTCCATAGTTTTACCTTTGCCAGATGTCATATAGTTGGAATCATACAGTAGGCAGTCTTTTTAGGTTAGTTTCTCTCACTTAGCAACATGCATTTAAGTTTCCTCCATGTCTTTTCATGGCTTGATGTCTTTTTTTCCAATTTCTGTTTTCTATGAAGAATATTCCACTGTCTGAATGCACCACAGTTGATTTATCCATTCATCTGCTGAAGGATTTCTTGGTTGCTTCCAAGTGTTGGCAATTATGAATAAAGCTGCTATAAACATCTATGTGCAGGTTTTTGTGTCGACATAAGTTTTCAACTCATTTAAGTGAATACCAAGGAGTGTGATTGCTGGATCATATGGCAGGAGCATGTTTAGTTGTCTAAGAAGCTGCCAAACTGTCTTCCAAAGTGGCCGTACCATTTCACATTTCCACCAGCAATGAATGCGAGTTCCTGTAGCTCCACGTCCTCACCAGCACTTGGTGTTGCAGTGTTTTGGATCTGGCCCTTGTAATAGGTGTATGGTGATATCGTTTTGTGTGTGTGTGTGTGTGTGTGTGTGTGTGTGTGAGGAAGATTAGCCCTAAGCTAATATCCATCGCCAGTCCTCCTCTTTTTGCTGAGGAAGACTGGCCCTGGGCTAACATCTGTGCCCATCTTCCTCTACTTTATATGAGACACCACCACAGCATGGCTTGACAAGCAGTGAGTTGGTCCACACCTGGGATCTGAACCTGCAAACCCCCGGCCACCAGAAGCAGAGCACATGAACTTAACCGCTACACCACCAGGCTGACCCCTATAGTGATATCTCATTAGAACCAGGGATGCTGCTGCACCTCTTATGATGCACAGGACGTTCCCCACAACAAAAGATTAACTGGTCAAAAATGTCAAAAGTGCCAAAGTTGAAAAACTGGTCTACACATACATGGAATTGGCCACAGATAGGCGACAAGGAAACATGACACCTCTAGGCCATGCTTCCATGTCAAAGCCAATGTGGTGAAGAATGTAGGCAGGCTCCAGGAGAAACACACCTGATTTATAGGAACAGTGATTTGAGAACTCCCTTGTAAGGCAGGGAGTCAGACATTTGACATCCTGAGCTAGAACCTTGAATATATTTTTCATTAGCATGAATATTAAAAATAGTATCATGATTCCTTGGTTGGTCATGGCAATATAGTTATTTGCATAAGTTCAATAAGAATCTGTTCTTCTTATTACAGGACACAATTGGAAACATTGGTTATATTACCAAAGCTGTGACTGAGATGTCATATTTAAAAGGCATACAGACTCAGATATAAGACAGTTGTGAGAGACAAGGTTGGACTTTATGGAATAAAGCCATGTGGAAATATTGGCCTGGTACCTTATCTACAGCATTCCAAGCAACACTTACTGGATAAGTAAGGAATGTCACTTATCTGGAAGATGCAAGGAACCTCAATATTTGGGGGGACCTCAAAAAGAGAGGAATTCACCCAAATCTGTAGGTATTGCAGGCAAAGTCTGATGACAATCCTAGCTTGGTTTTCCTGGCCTTGAGAGGCCTTTGAAGTTCAGTCAGATTCCTTAAAAAACTCCAGCAAAGCAAAAATAAAAGAGCCCATATGATCAATTGCTATTTTTGTTGTACTTATGTAAATAATTGGGCCAAATTTATTGAAACTAGACTTATTTTACAAACCAGTTAGTCTTGATTTGACCATCTTTGGTAAATATGAGGGTGATTTAGAGATAAAAATTGTTTCAGTGGAAAATATAGTACATATTTGTGGATATTAGATCCTAGTTTTGTTAATTGTTTTGGAGATTTTTGTTTTCTACCTATAAACTGGACTGGATCCTGAACTCTTCTAGTCTCCTGAAATATCTGGCTACAAATCTCTAAACTAATGTTTTCAATTTTCCCATCATTTTTATTTGGAATCATTGAGAACTGAACTTGCACTTTTTCCTGAAGCCCTGCAAACTGAAGCTGGATAATCTGACATAAACTTGAGAGATCACCATGATAGCATGACTGTTGATGACATCATCAGAGACATTTTAAGCTGCAAAAGATGCTTCACTGCTGACATCCTGAACTGGCTGCCCTCTGAACTCAGAAACTGGTTTATAATTTGCTCCATTAACCTTGTTTTTCTTTTGTTCCATAGAGATTCTTCCTACTGATACCTGATTGCTTGCTTCCACAATACAGGCCTAACTGTGGGAGTCACCTACATCACTGCCTTCTAAAATGAACTTGACTGATCTATTATCAGGACTAAGAAATGTGTTCAATGCGATGGAACAACCAACTCAGCTTCTGGACTATGAAACTCCTTTAAGTTTCAAAAGGACTGTGAAACTTTTAGTTTCAGAGGCAGGACTGTGGGGGATTGGAATTAGCCACCTCAAGATGTGTCTCTTTACCTTGTTTTCACTGAAGGAGGCTTTGACCTTCCCCACCCCCACTAACTCTCTAAAGGGATTTGGGATGGAAGGCCTGTCCCTGGGAGGAGCTGTCACCATGGATAAGTCTGGGTATCGGTAGACTAGGAGGGTCTTTGCTGGATCCATTCTTATCAAAATTCTGTTTACCAAACACTTACATTTGTAAGGGAAATCTCAATTTGTAAACGTATCTCCTTCTCTGTACTGGGAAGAGGGTTGGATAACTTCATCAAGAAATTTGTCAGTGTGGAAGGCGAGACCTTAAATGTGCATAACCTTACTGTGCTTTTCTAGTAATCTCCCATAACTGACCAACCCCCCAATATCCTCCTTTGTCTATTTAAGAGGAGAACCTCTGCCATTTTGAGGAGAGAGATACTCAGTTTTCCCGGGTCTCTCCCATGTATACATGTTTTAAAGCTTTGTTTGATTTTCTCCTGTTATTCAGGCTCATGTCAATTTAATTTGTAGCCCAGCCAGAAAGGACCCAGACTGGGTAGAGAATGCTCTTTCTCCCCTTCAGAGAGCTTCTGGGTTGATGACTCCATCAAGGTGCTGAGAGGGCGGCCACAAGAGAGCATGGAAGCTCTGCACAGCTTCCCCTGTACTTGCCCTGTGTATCTCTTCCATTTTGCTCTTCCTAACAAACTGGTAGTTGTAAGTAAAATGTTTTCTGATGTCTTAGCTGTGCTAGCAAGTTTTCAAACCTAAGGTGGGGTCATGGGAACTCCCAAATTTGTAGTTGGCCAGACTACCCCATTTGCAGCTGGCATCTGAAGTGGGGGCAGCCTTGTGGGACTGAGCCCTTAATTTGTTGGGTCTGCACTAACTCCAGGTAGTTAGTGACAGAATTGAGTTGAATGCTTGGACACCCCATTGGTGTCAGAATTGGTTGGTGTCAGGAGGAAAAACTCCTCCACATTTGATGTCAGAAGTGTTGTAAAAACAGTTCAGCCCTAGAAACCTGAAGTAGCCTCTCACCACCTTCTCTACAAATTACTTCCCACCTTTGACCCTCCACTTGATGGCTGAAGGCAGTAATGCTCAACCGAGAACTTACTCTTCCGATGGACATCAAAGCCCCCAGGGGGTGAGGCTCCTGGAGGGGAAGGACTTTTCCAACCCCTTCCTCACCGCACAGGTTCATGTCCAGGTCCTCAGCATTAGCTGTACATTAGGAACACCTGGGGAGTTTTTAAAATTCCTGCTGCTCAGGTCAAACTCCATACCAATTCTATCAAATCTCTGGTAGGGACTTAGGTACTGGTATTCTTTGAAAGCTTCCGGGTAGTTCCATGCACAGCTTGAGTGAGAGCCACTCAGGGGGCAGCCCTGAGACCAGGTAAAGCCATTCTGCCCTATGGAGCTCCAGCCTGTTTCCTGGAGTTACTGTGTTTTCCAGGTGGATGAAGATGAGCTTGAGACCATTGTGACCCAAATACCTTGGCTTGCAGAGCAGGATGCCAATGACAATCCTATGGGATGTTGAAGGGAAGTATAAGACCTTCTATTCATAATTTTATAAGCATTTAAGAAAGAAATCAAGCTGCATTAATATTTAAAGTCTGTGCTGCCAGTGGCACCTTGTCAGTCCTGTATCCTGTACAGGAGTGTGATTTCGTAAGGTGGAGAAGGAAGCGGAGATGCCTTGCCCAGGTGGGGCCCTGCTCACCTGCCTGTTTAGCACATTGTGAAGTTTGCAATTTAAGGGGTACAGGGTATCACTGAGTTGTTCAATTTTGTAAACACAAAGGCTTTAAATCAGAGCATGTCTCAACTGGTGCACTTAGACTTATTCCTGGGTGGGTCACAAGTGTCTGTGATAATGATTGTCTCTCAGCCCTCTCCCCTCAGCTGAGTGAGCTGAAGTCCAGCAGTTGCCTTTCTGGGTATATGTCATGGCATGAGAAAGAATCGCTGCTTCAGATAGGAGAAGCTTTCCAGTCCTTTGTAATGCTCTGGGGAGGGAGCATGACAATATTTTGCACCCCTCAGAGCATCCCTAGTTCTCCTGTGGGCACAAACCCAAGAGTGGTTGAGTTTACAGGTGTCTGCATCTTTCTTTAACAGGAAGACAGGGTTTCCAAACTTGCTGCCCTTTTCCAATTTTGCTGTGCCTATCAGTAGTCATGGATACTTTGGAGGGAAGGGACAATCCAAGCAAATGTGAACTTCTGATAGTGAGATGGAGAATGAATGCTTTTCAAAAGAAATTTATGCTACAGAGAGGCATTTTGGAGATAGCCATTTGGAAATGTTTTCATTGTAATGTGAACAGGTTACCAAGAAAAATGGTAAATTTGTGACTTATCAAAACTCTCAAAAAAAAAACCTTTAAAAACATGGGAACAGAATTGTCTATTAAAATCTTTTAAGTGAAGAGTATCAATGAGTGTTGAATCCATTTGTTAAATTTATAAAAGTGTGACATCTCCTAGACTAAATTACAAGGACAGCTGATTAAAACTTATCAGCCAAATTTCACCAAAAACTTTATATAGTTGGTGGATAGATTGAAAACTAAGTATCAAGATTTAGGTCGCAGAGCCAAGAGTGCTCTGCTGTTTCTCCAGTGTGTCCCTGTCACCCAGACAGCCATTAAAACAGGATGTTAGACTACAAAGAGCTTGGAAGCAGTCCTTCAGAGTGCTGTATCACAAAGTAATTAACAGAGAGGTTTCACAAATAAAGAGGCATATTTAATACGTTGCTTTCATTACAAATATTAATAACACTTTGTCATGAGCAAGAAGCTTTGTACCATAAGTGAGTAAACTAATAGGTTTTATTTCCTCTTTCCGCCATCTTTTGGTTTTGCAATACACATAATTTATCAGTACAGTAGTACATATACTTTTTAAAGAACTATACATATATTGAGGGTGCTTACTCAAAGCTTTTACTCTTAGTGTTTGTACTAAACATGTCACCCAGAGAAATCCCTAATACATTTTCCATGTCTAATGTTTTGTTTTTAAGTTGTGCTTGCTTATAGGAACCAAGGCAGAACATTGCCAGATGGTAAAACTGCATAACTGGTCCAAACCGGAAAGGTCCAAGATGGTGATGGGGTGTCATGCACAAAAGGAAATGTGTTCAAAGGTGCCTTGCAAAAGAAGAGATGATCTACACATGCCCCAGGTGCCACCCCCCTACCTATCAATGGTGTGGAGACCCCTGCCCCTTCACATCCCATAAGAAACCTGGTCACCTCCTCTATTCATTGATCAATGAATCATGTTTATGCTCTGCTGTTCCAAACTGGTCTTGTTCTATTGGTGCAAATGACCCAGGGCAAAAGGACCCACTTGTGGGTCACTGGTCCCTTAGGGCTCAGTAGCAAAAATTTTGCAAGTTTATCAGTAAAAACTTTGAGTCAAAGGGCTCTCTACACATACACACACACACACACACACACAAACGACAATTTGAGAATTGCTTTCATTGTAAACGTTAATCTCTAACTGCCTCTTCCCTGTGATATTGATACCGGCTCAAGACAAGGTTGACATAAGGGAAAAGAAACCCTACTGTAACTTTGAATGACCTCTGACTAACTAACCCAGATGGATATGCACCCTTGAGGAGATCTAACTGCTCTGTAGATTTTACGACCCTTGCTTGTGCAGGTACCTCCCAGCTGCAATAAGATGATAACTTTGTTCTTTTGAGTTCCTTAGGAATGTGATGACCCCCGAACAGAGAGTCTATGCTGCTAGCCATCATCAATGACAACTGAAAGATCCGGGTATAAGGCGTTGCTCCGGTCTCTGATGCATATCCAGTAAAACAAAAGACTATCAGAAACTAAGATCAGATGGATGCCTCCACCCTGAGACCAGATGCCTCCCACCCACCGACACCAGCTCGGCGGCCTGTAATCTTTGTTCTGGAAGATGATTCTTTCAGACATTAGTCAGACATCTTCCTTCTTGCTGGCAAGCTGCAATAAAAACTCTTTTCTCTCCTACCACCTTGCCTCTTGACTATTGGCATGTCTTGCTGCAGGCAGATCAACCCCCTCTTTGGACGGTAACAAAATGCTCCTGTAGATCATTCAATGGAAAATAAAATTGCTACTGGAGTAAAAATAAGTGCTCAAACTCTGAAAAGTAATGAATACAGTGTTTGTGTCTTGTTTCTCTTGAAATGTGTACCTTAAACTTCCTTTAAACAAGCTATTTTAAACGCTTAAAAACAAAACAAAACATGGAACTTCCAGAAATCTTGTGATCAGTCTTTTGCTTCTGGACAGGTAAATGCTTTAAGTCATTTAAACATAGGCGGTGTGGTTTCTCATTCTTTCATCCACTAGCCTCATCAGTGCTGTTGTCCCAGAACCTGCCTAAGCCAGTCTGGGTCTCTTTGGTAAACAGAGACTGGCGAGGGTTACAGGTCTCCAGGCAGGTGAAGGTGAAAATTAAAAAGTAAGTCTCAGGTCAGCTCTGCCCTGTCTGGGGCTCTGACTTCATCTCCCATAGAAGGTTTGCATAAGGCAGGCATGTAAGTGTTCCAGCTGCAGGATTCAAGCAACCATCGAGTTGGAGTCAGGTAATTGGGAATTTTCTGGAATCAACAGCTGGACCCAGGAATGTGCCTAGGGCACCATCCCAGGCTATTCCACTTGCCAGGCTTGTTTGTGATTTTGATGTATGTACAGGAGATGCTTCTAGAATATCCCTAATCCTTCCACATGGATGGAGCACCCTGCTCTCACCTTCCTTCACTCTTTTCTCACATCTGTTATTCTGCTAATCAGTCATTAGATTCTCCAAGGGAGACTCAGTTTTAACTCTCCTGCTGCTGAACAAAACCTCTGGTTTGCAATGAAAATGCCTGAAGCATCTGTAGCTGCTGCCTCTAGAGTGTGGAGCCCGTTTGGGGCTCTAACCTCCCAGCCCCAGGGAATGGATGAAAACCACACATTTATATCTTGCTGCTTTTGCTGAGGTATTTTAAAGTACATTATAGACAACATAACAGTGTTGTGTTGATTGCCTTTGTCAGAGAACTTGTGAATTCCCTGAAAATAGGAGATACAACTGTCAAAATACAGGATTTTAAAAAACATGTACAAACTGAAATGAGAGCCTTCAAACTAGACAACTTGTTTGTTATCCACAGACATGTCTGCCCAGTTCGAGGATCATCCTCTGTGCTGAACGGGACCCATTACGAAAGGGACCAGTGTTTGATGGTGGATGTGATTTTGGAACATCATGAAAATCAGCCATACAAGGTAGATTGATCACGCTTAGTGATACCATTTTTTGAGGGGAGGTAAAAAATAAAGTGTAAACATAAAAAAAATAGACTAGATTTCATGTTTGACTCATACAGAGATTTTTTTCCTTTTTTGGTTATGAAATTTAATCTGTATCAAAAGAGGGAATGGAAAAAAGGGGACCAATGTTTGATGGAAATTGACCACACAGAAAAGTCAGATTTCCCATCTGGGGTTCTGTGGATGGCCCTCCCTAACATATCCCCCACCCCCGGCCCTCAAAAAAAGAGTTGAGTTGGGCAATGCAGTAGAGTGTGAAAGGACACATTCCCAAGGGTGAAGTTCCAGGCTCCGGTTAGCCTCAGCCTTCCACCATTGTTGACCCTTAGAGGTCACTTGTGCCCCCAGGCCCGGCTTCCTCATGAGTTGAAGAGGAGAGCGGGACCTGGGAGTTGATGGAGTTTTTCCTTATCGTCTGGTAATATGCTCCTCTAAAAAGTTTTCTTGGCTAAATAAGTTTGAGAATGTTGAATATCATGTCCCTGTCTTTATGTATTCACAGTGAGCATTACTGTCTCATAGGCTAAGAAGTAAGAAGCCCATGAGTACAGAGTCTTGTCTAACTTTCTTTATGACCGCATTTCTCTTAATTGATTGGACCACAGAATCACCGCCTCCCCCACGACCTAGTGACTGCTCCCAGAGCTGGTATTTCTAGCAGGACTAGATTTCTCCACAGTTCCTTTCAGCTCAACAATGGATGCATTGTTCCCTAAATAGTTTTTAACTCTATTGACCAAGCCTATAATTTCCTCCAGAAGGCTCAGCAAATAACCACTTTGTGAATTCCTTGTGATCAGGGAGACACATTATTTATGATTGTATTTTTCCCCCAGAACCTAGGCATCTGTTTTGTACAATAGATACTCAGAGTGGAATTAAATTGAATGTATTCAGGTCTTTGTTAGTAAACCTGAAATACAGTTTCTCATTTTAGGGGTCTGAAAAAGTTATTTTTAGACATGAATTAAAGATTTGAACAAAGTCTGGACAAGAGAAAATATAAACAATAATAATGAATAAATTGCTAATGTTCATTAAGGGCTCATTATTTGTCAAATAAATGCTTAAAATTTATTTATTTATTTTACCAGTGAGTAAGCTGAAGCTTGGAGAGGTTAAGGCCCTACTGAAGTCTGAGTTGGTGAATGATGGTGCCCAGTTTTTGAGCTGGGCAATCTGGCTCCAGAGGTGGAATCATTGCTTCCAAATTATCCTTCCTCTCACATATAAACATACTTCAGAGAAAATATTAAGTAGATGGTGTCAAGATGGTGGTGTAGGCAGACTCTGAACTCACCTCCTTCCATGGACACAACAAATTTACAACTACTCTTGGAAAAATAACCCCTAAGAGAGAACTGAAAACTGAATAAAAAGAATCCCCACAACAAGTGACAGTGTTGACTGAGGTGGAAGAGGCAGAAATTTCTTTCTGGAGAGAAAAAAGCCACCTTCTAGCTGCAATGCTTCATGGCCAGCTGGGAGAAACCTTAAGGTGTGAAGCCTTCCCTGAAGGAGGGGGGGATCTGAGCCATGGAGTGTTACCAGAATAAGCAGGTTTTGGCCTCAGCACAGCCAAGACAAGTGCCATAATACCTGGCTTTGCTGGCTATTAACTACAATGGGGAATACCTCCAGAAAAGCTATCAGACATAAAGGGGGAAAAAAAAGCCTGGTCTTAAAGGGCCCAGGTACAAATTCACCCATTTCGGAAAGCAACCTAAAATCACCAGAAAGATTGGTGCACAGTCCTTTGGTGAAAAGAGACTCACCTGATAGGCTCTGGGTGCATCTTGGTGAGAGGTGAGACCTCTCCAGGGATTGAGACAATGGCAGCAGCCATTACTGTGACCTAGAATAGGCATGCTGATGCAGACACCATTGTTAGCACAGGGGTCTGCCCCACCCACTAGAGCACCAATTTAATCCAGCTCAGCCAGGGCATGCAGCTTGCCCTAGAGAGAAGCCCCACCCAACAACAAGCCCTCAGGCAACTTGAGGGCCACCATAGGTGGGGGGTCTGGAACCTCTGCAACTGGGAGAGTGGGTCTGCCTCTGTAGGGCAGGGTGTGCGTAAGGGGCAGGCCTGCATTGGTGGAGTGTGTGGGGCCTCTGCAGCAGGGTGACTGAGTCTACTTCAGTGGGTTGGGGAATGCTCAGGGGGCAGGACTATGTTGACAGGGTGTGTGGCCCTGTGGGGGGTGGGGCCTATCAGCTGCAGCAGACTTGCACTTCTCAAACAGCCACATATGGGACCAGCCCCACCTTCCAAAGCCTGAAACAATTGGGTGCTCCTGTGCCTGGGGCCAGCCCCACTCAGCTGCAACCCTGAGAGAGCTGACAATAGCCTTAAAGGCCAGAGGCTTGCAGCAACTGTAAGCCCCTGAGCCTAGCAACCAGCCTTGCTGGGGCCCTACTCACTTAACAGAAGAACTGCAATAGGAATGTGCTATTAGACCTTGCAGCCAACTGTGTTGGGGCTCTCCACACCTGATAAAGTGACTGAAAGGACCATAGCAGCCACATGTAGCTGAGCATTACAACCAGCCAGCCAGGGGGACAGCCAAGCCTCCCTAGGCACCTGCAGCAAGAACAACCCTGCCATAACAGGACACATGTAGCCCACACAGGGGACACTCCTGGAATATTCGGAACTGGTGATGAGAGTGAAGCACACTGCTGGGCCTCATAAGGCATCTCTTACATAAAGCCAACTCACCAAGAACAGGAGATGCAGCTGACCTACCTAATACACAGATATAAGCACAGAGAAAGAGGCAAAATGAGGAGGCAAAGGAATATGTTCCAAGTAAGAGAACAGGACAAAACCACAGAAAAAGAACTAAATGAAACAGAAATGAGCAATCTACCTGGCAAAGTGTTCAAACAAATAGTCATAAGGATGCTTACTTATCTTGGGAGGAAAATGGATGAACTCAGTCAGAACCTCAACAAAGAATTGGAAAATATAGAAAGGAACCAATCAGAAATAAAGAATACAATGATGGAAATGAAAAATTCACTAGAGGGACTCAACAGCAGAGTAGATGATACAGAAGAACGATCAGCAAGCTGTATGAAAGACTGGAAGAAATCACCCAACCTGAACAGATAAAAGAATTAAAAAGAATGAGGACAGTCTAAGGGGCCTCTGGGACAACATCAAGCACACTAACATCCATGTTATAGGTGTCCCAAAAGGAGAAGAGAGGGACAACGGTATAGAAAATCTATTTGAAGAAATAACAGCTGAAAACTTTCCTAACCTAAGGAAGGAAACAGACATCCAGGTACAGGAAGCACAGAGAGCACCAAACAAGATAAACCCAAAAAGGCCCACAACAAGACACATTATAATTAAAATGTCAAGAATTAAGGATAAAGAGAGAATCCTAAAAGCCACAAGAGAAAGGCAACAAGTTACAAACAAAGGAAACCCAATAAGGCTATAAGCTGACTTCTCAGAAGAAACCGTACAGGCTAGAAGGGAGTGGCATGATATATTTAAAGTGCTGAAAAGAAAAAACCTATAGCCAAGAATATTCTACCCAGCAAGGTTATCATTCAGAATAGAAGGGGAGATATAGAGTTTCCCAGGCAAGCAAAAACTAAAGGAGTTTATCACCAAGAAACCAGCTTTACAAGAAATGCTAAAGGGACTTATTTAAGTGGAAAAGAGAAGACCACAAATAGGAATAAGAAAATTTTCAGGAAAAAAAGCAATAAAATCACTGGTAAAGGCAAATGTACAATAAAGGTAGCAGATCAACCACCTATACAGCTAATATGAAGGTCAAAAGACAAAAGTACTAAAATTATCTATTTCCATGATAAGAAGGTATTGCATATACACACAAAAAAGAGGTTAGATATGATATCAAGAACATAAAATGTGGGAGGAGGGGAGTAAAAAAGTAGAGCTTTCAGCAGGAGGTCAAACTAAAGAGACCATCAACTTAACAAAGAATGTGATATATATAGATTATTATATATGAACCTCATGGTAATCACAAACCAGAAATCTATAATAAATACAGAAAAAATTAAGAGAAAGGAACCCAAACATAATACTAAAGAAAGCCATCAAACCACAAGGGAAGAGAGTAAGAGAAGAAGAAAGAAACAGAAAAGAGCTACTAAAGCACCCCAAAAAAATAACAAAATGGCAATAAGTACATTCTTATCAATAGCTACTTTAAGTGTCAATGGACTAAATGCTCCAGTCAAAAGGTATAGGTGGCCAAATGGATAAAAAGACAAGACCCATATATATGCTGCACACAAGAGACACACTTCAGACCTAAAGGTACTCACAAACTGAAAGTGAAGGGATGGAAAAAGATACTCCATGCAAATGGCAATGAAAAGAAAGCTGGGGTAGCAATACTCCTATCAGACAAAATAGACTTTAAAACAAAAACTGTGACAAGAGACAAAGAAGGGCACTACATAATGATCAAGGTAACAATCTAACAAGAGGATATAATGCTTTTAAATATCTATGCACCCAACATAGGAGCACCTAAATATATAAAGCAATTATTAACAGACATAAAAGAAGAAATAGACAGCAACACAATAAGTAGGAGACTTTAACACTCCACTTACACCACTGGATAGATCATCCAAACAGAAGATCAATGAGGAAACATTGGCCTTAGAGGACACATGAGAACAGTTGGACTTAGTAGATATATACAGAACATTCCATCCAAAAACCACAGGATACACATTCTCTTCAAATTCACATGGCACATTCTCCAGGATAGATCACATATTAGACCACAAAACAAGTCTCCATAAATTTAAGAAGATTGAAATAATACCAGCATCTTTTCTGACCACAACGGTATGAAACTGGAAATCAGCTACAGGAAGAAAATTGGAAAAGCCACAAATACATGGAGATTAAACAAAATGCTACTGAACAATGATTGGGGCAATGAAGAAATCAAGGAGAAATCCAAAAACATGTGGAGACAAATGAAAATGAAAATATGACATGCCAAGATTTATGGGATACTGCAAAAGCGATTTTAAGAGGGAAGTTTATAGCAATGCAGGCCCACCTCAACAAACAAGAAAAATCTCAAATAAATAATTTAACAGTGCACCTAAAGGAACTGGAAAAAGAACAAACAATGCCCAAAATCAGAAGAAGGAAGGAAATAATAAAAATCAGAGCAGAAATAAATGAAATAGGGACTAAGAAAACAATAGAAAAAAATCAATGAACCTAAGAGGTCCTTCTTTGAAAAAATAAAATTGACAAGCTTTAGCTAGATTCACCATGAAAAAAAGAGAGAAGGCTCAAATAAATAAAATCAGAAATGAAAGAGGAGAAATTACAACAGACCCCTCAGAAATGCAAAAGATTGTAAGAGAATGCTATGAAAAGCTATACACCAACAAATCGGATAATCTTGAAGAAACGGATACATTCTTACAATTATACAACCTTTGTAAACCGAATCAAGAAGAAATAGACAATCTGAATAGACCAATCACCAGTAAGGAGATCAAAACAATGATCTCTTCCTGAGAGGAACAGGGTCTCTGTCTTAATCATCTTATTTTCCTGATGGGAACGAGGTCTCTGGATCATGGCCTTATCTTTCTGACAGGAACATGGTCTGTCTCCTAATGACGTTATCTTCCTGATGGGAATGGGGTCTCTGTCTCAGTGATCTTATTTTCCTGAGAAGAAGGGGACTCCTCTGGATGATCTGACCTTCCTGACAACAGGTTCTCTGGCGTGGTGATCTTACCTTCCTGACAGGAACAGGGTGTCTGTACAGAAGATCTTGTCTTCCTGGCAGGAATGGGGTCTCTGTCCAAAAGAGCTTATCTTTCTGACAGGGTCGAGGTCTCTGTTGCAGTGATCTTATCTTCCTGACATGAATGGGGTCTCTATGTCAATTATCTTTTCTTCCTGACATGAATGGGGTCTCTATCTCAATTATCTTTTCTTCCTGACAGGAATGAGGTCTCTATCCCAGTGATCTTACCTTCCTGACAGGAATGCGGAAGCTGTCCAGATGATCTTACCTTACTGACAGAAAAGGGGTCTCTATCTATGTGATCTTATCTTCCTGACAGGAACTGGTTCTCCATCCCAGTGGTCTTTTCTCCCTGACAGGAACAGGGCCTCTGTCCTGATGATCTTATCTTCCTGACATGAAGAGGGTCTCCGTCAGTCACAGTGATCTTATCTCCCTGACAAGAAAGGGGTCTCTGTTATGGTGATCTTATCTCCCTGAGGTGAACAGGGTCTCAGTTGGTGATCTTCTCTTCCTGACAGGAATGTGGTCTCTGTCTCTATCATCTTATCATCATGCTAGGAATGCAGTCTCTGTTGCAGCAATCTTATCTCCCTGAGGGGAATAGGTCTCAGTCCCAGTGACCTTATTTTCCTGACAGGAGTGGGGTCTCTGTCCAGATGATCTTATCTTTGTGACATGAACGGGGTCCCTGTCAAGGTGATCTTATCTTCCTGAAGGGAATGAGTTCTCTATCAAGGTGATCTTATCTTCCTAACAGCAATGGGGTCTCTGTCCCTATATCTTATCTTCATGATAGGAACGGGGTCTCTGTTGTGGTCATTTTATCTCCCTGACAGGAACAGGGTCTCTGTCTTACTGATCTTATCTTCCTGACAGGAGCAGGGTCTCAGTCCCTGCAATCTTATATCCCTGACAAGAAAGGGGTCTCAGTCCCAGTGATCTTACCTTCCTGACAGGAACTGAGTCTCTACCTTGATTATCTTACCTTCCTGACAGGAACAGGGTCTCTGTCGCAGTGATCTTATCTTCCTGACAGGAACAGGGTCTCTGTCCCAGTGATCTTATCTTCCTGACAGGAACAGGGTCTCTGTCCCAGTGATCTTATCTTCCTGACAGGAACAGGGTCTCTGTCCCAGCGATCTTATCTTCCTGACAGGAACAGGGTCTCTGTCCCAGTGATCTTATCTTCCTGACAGGAACAGGGTCTCTGTCGCAGTGATCTTATCTTCCCTAAGAAGACTTGCAGGCATATTTTAGGCATTTAATGAATTCATGGGTTCATCCTGAAAGAGAAGTTTTTTCCTCTCCTCCTCATTTCTGCCCAGCTCCATTTTAGTGTCTTAACATGAGAGACCATCTTTTTCCTATTCCACAATGTATTTCCTTCAATGTCTTTCTTCTCTTAAGTTAATTTAAAAAGCCTCCTCTAAGTAACATTCTTTGTCTAATTATTCTCGCCTACTCTGACAATGTCTAGTGAACTTGTAAGCCAGCTGAATCTTTTTAAAATCATAACAAAGAGGTTAAAAAAAATAATAACCGTTGAGGTTAAGACTCTCACTGATGCAGTCAGGGAAAATTCAGTGGCATTAAGTATATTCACAATGTTGTGCAACCATCACCACTATCCATTCCCAGAACTTTTCATCATCCCAAACAGAAACTCTGTATCCATTAAACAATTACTTCTCCTTTCTCCCTCCCTGCCGGCGCCCCTCTATTATATTTTCTGTCTCTAGGAATTTGACTATTCTAGGTACCTCATATAAAGGGAATCATACAGTATTTGTGTTTTTTATGTCTGGCTTATTTCACTTAGCACAATGCCTTCAAGGTTCATCTATGTTGTAGCATGTCTCAGAATTTCATTTTTTAAGGCTGAACAATATTCCATTGTATATATACACCACATTTGGTTTATTATTTGCTTTTCCTAACTACTAGTATAATGTCTAATATAATATAATCTTCTAGCTGTGTAAGAAAAAATTTCATGGACCTGGTTGAAAAAGGTATCCATGGTCAAATATATTTGGAAATTGCTTCAGATTTTGTCCCCCCTTAGAGTTTTGCAATTAACAATCACTTATTAAAGACTCAGAATTTCTGCAAAAAGGGAACCTGTTTAATTTTTCTTAACTCATAGTTTCCCAAACATTTTTGATCTTGACATCCTTTTATTTCTGATAGTGTCCATTAACATCCCTCAATGATTAGTGTTCATGCCATGAACAGGGGAGGCACAGCTCTAGAAGGAAGGATATAGTACCCAATTTGGCCCCCCACTGACAATGTGATCTCAGGATGCATACGTAACCTCTCTACACCTCATGTTCATTGTATGTCAGATGAGGGTGCCCAATAGCACCCACTTCGTGGGGGATGTAAAGATTTAAAGCAATATTATATGACTCTGGTGATTACAACTAATAATATTACAACTCTGGGGTCTGGCTGGCTGGTTTCAAATTTTCTCCTTCCACTTACTAGCTACTTGAACTTAGGAGCCTTACTTAACTTCTATATCTCAGTTCTTCATCTGTACAAAGGGGACAAAAATTGTACTATTCTCACAGGGTTGTTGAAAGAATTCAGTCCAATTCATGTAACACATTTAGAATTGTGCTTGGTCCATGATAGGTACCTAATAAATGTAGCCCTTATCATCACCATCGCTGGCGCTCCTGTTACTTCTATGACTGTATCATGTGAAAGGAGTTATTTTAGTTTCTTTTTTTTAATTGGGATGTAATTGACATATGACATTATATTAGTTTCAAGTGTACAACATTAATGACACAGTATTTGCATATATTGTGAAATGATCACCACAGTGAGGCTAGTCAATATCCGTCACCCCACATAGTTATGAATTTTTTTCTTGTGAAGAGAACTTTTAAGATCTACTCTTAGCAATTTTCAAACATACAATACAGTATTATTAACTGTAGTCACCATGCTGTATATCACATCAGATAATTTTAGTTTCTAAAAGCAATTCCTCTTACCTCAAAATGCAGCTTAAATCCAGCAAGTTATTAAAATAGTATCCTCCACTTCTGCAAATATTTGATTCTGCTCTGTTGATTTTGATCTTCTCTTCTTCTAGAGTCTGTGATCCTCGTCTTCCCTCATTTAGCTTCTTCTCTTTGTGAACAGACGTGGGGAGATCTCAGCTCTGTTTCTGTCTGGGCATCAGGAAATGGTGGAAGAAGCAAAGACCACTGCTCCTGTGACGGCTACACCAACAGCATCTACACCATCTCCATCAGCAACACAACCGAAAGTGGAAAGAAGCCTTGGTACCTGGAAGAGTGTTCGTCCACACTGACAACAACCCTGCAGCAGTAGAGAGGCCTACAATAAGAAAATAATATGTGACATTTGCATGTCTGTCATGATTCATTTATTTTTCACTTTGGAATACAAAAGGAGAACCATACATTTATACGCACAAGGCATATGTGGAAATAGAAAGTCGAATTAGCTGATTACTCAACACAAGTATTTATAAATGTTACCATTCTGTTACCAGTTCATTGAAAAAGCCTGTCTGGATCATTACATTCCAGCATTTAAAGTGGCCTTAGACATGACTAAGCTTCAGTTTGAGGACAAATGAATGGTCCACATTCACCTGGTGAGTTAGTGGCAGAGAAGAGACTAGAATCTAGGTCTGACTCTCAGACAGTTCCCTTATCACTCTGTCCCCAACTGCCTTTGAACCTTAGCTTCAGTGCTTTGGTTTTGAAGTTGGTTCAACTAATTCAGTGTGAACTAATCCCACATAAAAGATGCCTGAAGAGCAAAGTTTGGCTGAATGAGGAGCACAGAAGTCCTGTGATCTCCTGCTTAGTCACATGCGCTGCTGTCTGTGCAGACAGCAACATGATTTAGAGATCATGTAATGATTAAGGACAAAGGTTTTGTTTCCTGTTGAATATTTACTAGCTGGCTAACTTTCGACCCTTTACTCAATTTTTCTGTCTCAATATCCTTACCCATAAAATAGGAACATTTAGTATTATGTAGCCCATGGAGTTATTACAAACATTATGAGGAAGTAAACAATAAGTGCTTTGCACACTACCTGACCCACTGGTACCCAAGAAATGTCTGACTTTGGGGTGCCCAGCACTGGGCTGCTGATCCTAAATTTCATTTACCTTTGCACCTTCCTCTTTCCCTGATCATGGCTTTATACACTGTCTCAGGATTTGTCTTTCTAAAGTGGAGCCAAACTCCATACCTGACACTTTTTAGCATTTAGCCAAGACCCTGCTTTCAGATCTTGTAAATTCATGCAGGTTTGTGGCACTGCTGATGCTCACATGACTCTTCCATGAAGTGGAAGCACAGGTGATAGGACACTACCTACTCCATGTAATTCTTTATTCACATCTGTCTGAGTCCTCTTGATTCCCGGTTATTACATGATTTTTATGTGTGATTTCTCAGCTATTTTTACTACCTTCTTGAGTTACATTATGCAGATTGATTTAAATAAAAATTGTCTCCCATATATATATCCCATCTGCCCCCATCTTTCCCTAATTCCTCCACAATAACTGGGTTAAAAAATATGAACATGAGTTGGTCTTTAGGTACCTCCATCATCCATCAGTAAACATAACTCCATATTACAGTGTGAAATGGAAAAGGAGAAAATGCAAAGATGACAAATTTTGAAGTTTCATGACTTTCTTAATGGGAAAGTGATGCTGCATGATATTTTACCTTTATTATGAAAATGCTATAATCTAGGAATGTCCTTTTTGCTTTCAAATACGAAGACCTTGTCTCTCAGAACTCATCGCCAATGTCCACTAGGAGTGAGTGGCATCGATCAGTTCCGCATCATGAAAGTCCTGATGAAAACTCTCTGGAATAAGAGTTCTCTTCTTGTACCTCTTGAGTCTGAAGGTCATCTTAAGGCAAACTCACCATTGCTTCAAAGTAAATATGTCCATCTAGTCCTTTTATATCCTGTGGGGTGATTGCTGGGGGGAGGGTATTGTTGAGTTCCCTAAATGCCGTCCCTAAGAGAAGCTTATACTCCAATGGGCAAAATATCAGAGAAGTAAGAAGGGTTGCCTGGATACCAGATGGGAGAGCACAGTGTGGACAGAAGGACCTCACAGTCACCACAGTGAGATTTACTCCATAGACATGACCTCCTGGGCCCTTCATGACTATTTGCTGTAATTGTATGGTCACGGCTCCAACCCCCGTGACAGAGTGATCATTTAGGATTCTCTCAGGGGTAGACAGATTGATCCATTTGGTGGTGAGGGATAGGGCTTGAGAGAGAAAATGGACAGCATGACTTCATGTTAATACCTTTTATTCAGGTCGTATATTTTACTTTTCTCAAGTTGCTGCCTCTGATTTCAAAACCTTTACTGACTCACTTTATATATTTAACTTCTGCTTATTTCTCTTTCTCCCATTTTCATAGCAGCAATTTATTAGTAATTTTTCTGTATCCCATGCTTAGATTCTCTTATTTTCCCTGAATCTCCACATTACCATTGATTGGAGAAGAAATTTGGTAGCTGTTTCAAGTTACAGTCTCTAGCTTCAGGCAGACCACTCAGTGGCTAAGCCACCCTCATGGTGTCTTGGTTTCCTCATTTGTAAAATGGAGGTAAAACTGCACCAACCTCACAGATTTTCATCGAGATAATATGATTCTGAGTGTAAGGTATTTACATGGCGCCTGG
This sequence comes from Tapirus indicus, assembly GCA_031878705.1. Classification (NCBI taxonomy): domain Eukaryota; kingdom Metazoa; phylum Chordata; class Mammalia; order Perissodactyla; family Tapiridae; genus Tapirus; species Tapirus indicus. The sequence goes on from CM062927.1 coordinate 43,968,015, forward strand.
TGCAACTGTTACTGGCCACAAACACAGGTTTCTTTACCCATCAGACAAGTGGGACCAAAAATAAAAAACAGGAACACCAGACTGATGGCAAGGAAAGGGGCTTTTATTGTTGAAAGGCAGCCAGAGGAGGAGATTAGAGCTAAAACTCAGATCCACCTCCTGGAAGGAAAAACGGTAGGGGTTTTTATTTGGGGTTTTAGGTGGGGGGGGGAGCATGTCGCCATGCTGGTTGGCACCTTCCCACCAGCCTGTGTTTGTCCTGTGAGGCTGCTTGCAGGGAGGGGGATGGTGAGACAAGGGAATCTCCAGGTAAGTGTCCTTGGTTGTCTGCCTCTATGAGGGATGGGGGATTCTGGTGCCAGGAAGCTGAGGAGCTAGGGTCTGGGAAGTTTCAGTTTCTTGATATTCTCTGGACATCAGTTTCTCTGTAGTAAAATTCAGGGACCTGTAATTAGCAAAAATTTTATCACGGGCCCAGCATGAGGCCAACTGGGCTTTAACAATTTGTAACTTCTATTTTCTTGTGAAGCTCAGGGAAACAAAAATTAAAGAAACCAATATTTACATATGAATGTAGCTAAAGACACAGGGAAACAGGGATGGGTGCTTTTGGTTTTAACTCCACGTATGCTGGGTTTAATGTAGGGGAACCGATATCAGGGCCAGGATCACAATGAGCCATTCAGTAGGTGGCCAGTACAATTGTTCCTTAAGTCAGTGTATCTTCTGTGTCCTGGGAGGTTAGGCTGGTCGTGTTTCCAGCTGTTGTTAACAGAGGCACTTGTTGCACCTCCATTTTTTCCAATTCATAGAATACTGTGATCTGTTCCACACCCACCCCAGAAAGAAAGGCACTTTGATGGTGAGCATGTTAACAGTTTGAACGTGAGTATAGCTGGCAACAATCAGCCTTTTGTGGTCCAGCTGACCCATTTTCCTTCTAGATGTCAGAATGACAAATAATCCTTCATTGCACCTGGGACCTATTATTCCCCAGGCTTTGAACTAGACTCTTGCTGTCCCTTGGAGATGCCCACATCCTGTTAGTGGCATCTGTGATTGAGTGTTACATAAATATGAAAATCAGGATAGGCCCCTCTATTCCCATCTGTTCTAAAGCCAGAGCTTGCTCTAAAGTTAAGAGGCGTGCAGACTTGAGAGAGATGCACAGTTTAGCTGTCCTACGTGGACTCTCTTACATAAACTTCAAGGCTATGAGATTTTCTGCATTTTGTTTCTAAATGGTAGGAGGAAAAAAACATGTTTTTAGGGTCACTAAGGGAAGAAAAGTTCTTGGGAAGGTTTTAGGCTGGGGAGAAATTTTGTAGGTCAGAGGATGTTGGGAGATGTGAAGAAAAGATTGAAGACAAAAAGACTTGTGGAGAAATATCCTGAGGAAAGATTAAAATAATTGGATGGAGAGTTGACAATGGCCAAGAAGAGAGACAGACCTTTCTCAGAGACAGAAGACAAGTGAACAGTCAAGAAGAAGATAGAAAGGAATTTTGACACCAAGTAAAAGGACTCTGGGGAAACTCAGTATCTTATCAGCAAATTAGGTAGTGAGGTCACCTTCTGAGAAAGAATAGGTGGAATTTAGGTTTGAGGAAGGTTTGGCCTAGCCCAGTGAAGAAGGCAGAGGGAACTAGAAAGATGAATGAAAGGATAGTCAGTCTAGGGCACCATCTGTGGTGAGCTAGACTCAGTGGGGCATAAGAATGTTGTATCCTGTCCCACTCAGCATATATCTTTTGAAAGGTACATAGCTATTATCCAACTCTGTTAACACAAATTATTAGCACTGACAATGCAGGCAAGATATGCTTCTTCCTACCAGGTCTGCCCTGGATCCTCTTCTCTTTATCTTGCTGTGCCTGGACTGATAATCACATTGTTCAAGTGGTTGTACCTCTTATGACAAAAGTGGAAGAGATTACAGCAAGGCCAATAATTAAGAGGTGGAATGGGGGTGCCTAAATAAATGACAAGAAGGCTGCATAAATATGATGCCTATATTGAATGAGAAAGTCCCAACCTGAAATCATCACTCCTACTAGACAGAAGTCCCAGCTATTATCTGCTTTGGGATTGCTGATTCACCTTTGTGTGAATTAGTAAAAGGTGCCCCCTACGAGGCAGAGGCAGCTAACACCAGAGTGCGTGGCTTGGTGAGATGAACATGGGCTGGATTTCTGCCTCCACTTGACCACCTGGGCAGGCACCTTGTACAGGAACAACTTGCACATTTGCATTCTTTGCCCCTGCTGGTTTCTCACTCTTTTGAGCCTAGGCCTCCTGGGAGTCACTCCCGAACTAAAAACCACAGTCTCATTCTAAAAGTTACATATCAGCTTCCTGTTCCACACTGTACCTTGGCAATAACTGGAAGACCCAGAAGAGTAGAGTCCAGGATGTGCAGAGTGTGCCACTGTTAGATATGCACATTGCTCTAATATGTACTTTTCCCCTTTAGTTAACAAAATTGACTCTACATGAAAGGATTTTTCTGCTATGTAAGGAGAAACTCTAGCTGCCTCCTCATTTTCATTGTGTGGTTTAGTGCTAGCGAGTGTAAGATTTGTGTATATAAGATGTACTTTAGGGGCCCGCCCGGTGGCGCAGCGGTTTAGTCCGCGCTTGGCAGCCTAGGGTTCGCAGGTTCGGATCCCAGGCGCCCGCCGACGCACTGCTCATCAGCCATGCTGTGGCGGCATCCCATATAAAGTGGAGGAAGATGGGCACGATGTTAGCCCAGGGCCAGTCTCCCTCAGCAAAAAGAGGAGGATTGGCGACGGATGTTAGCTCAGGGCTGGTCTTCCTCACAAAAAAAAAAAAAGATTTACTTTACCCAATGGTACTAGTTCAGTAAAGCTATGGGAAAAGCCAGAGGGGTGGACTTTTCCTCCATTTCTCTCCAGTAAAGCCTATGTTTCCAGGGCTATTCTCAATGTAACGATAATAAATCAGGCAGTGAATCTTAGAGTCTCAGTAAGACCATTTGATTAAATCAAGGGTGAGTAACTGCTACCTCACCACTCTGGCTGGATCTCAGACTGACAATGCTCAGATGCTTCCAGGCTGTGAAATTTGGCTGTGAGGTGGGGGACAAGTGAAGATTGTGACTCTGCTGAAATCTGAAACTGTATTTTCTGAGCAGTTTCCAAACCACACAAAGGGGTTCTTTGGATCAGACTGAAGAAATGTGTCATTTCTTTTAAGAAAATGGGGAGAAGTGATGTCAGCATCATGGAGGAGTGAGATTACCTCTTTGAATCTCTGCCCCCTAAGACACAACAAAAACATCATTCGCATACCAACAGAGGTCAATCAAACACTACAAAGGTCTTCTAAGAAACCCTTACTGCCATACATCAGATGGTGGAGGCACAGGAAGCCCCAAAGGATGTGAGGAGAGGTAAGGAGTTTTACTCCCCCTCCCCAATCAATTGGCAAAGACAGACAGTGTGGCTTGCAGATGGGGGGAGGGGCAGCCCTCTGAAGGGAAAACTATTGCCCTCCAGGTGCTCTCACAGACTGTTGAGAGATCCCCATCAGGAAGTGACAACGGACTGTTTTGGGGGTATGGTAAACGTCCCAAGAGAGCCAGAAAGGAAACCCCTGGGTGGAGCAGGAGAAAGAGAACCCCTCCCATGACACACCCTGTGCTTCAGCACAATCCCTCCAGGGACTGCAGCGGGCTCAGAGCACACCACTCGTGACCTCCATCCAGTGGCAGCAGGTGGAAACTGCAGGACCATCTTCAAGATGAAGAAAGGTAAAGGTAAATCTGTGGGATCTATGCAACAGTATATTATGTCTACAGACCAAAAGGAAAATGACAAACACCCAGAAACCAACCCTAAAGGCACAGAATTTGATAACCTGAATGACAGAGAATTCAAAATAGCTATCATAAACAAATTCAACGAAATACAAGAGAACACACAGAAACAAATCAACAAATTCAGGATTTCTTCACAAAAGAGATTGAAACCATAAAGAAAAAACCAATCAGGGGCTGCCCAGTGGTGCAGCGGTTTAGTCCGCGCTTGGCAGCCCAGGGTTCGGAGGTTCCGATCCCGGGCGCCCGCCGACGCACTGCTTGTCAGCCACGTCGTGGCAGCGTCCCATATAAAGGAGAGGAAGATCGGCACCAATGTTAGCCCAGGGCCAGTCTTCCTCAGCAAAAAGAGGAGGATTGGCGACAGAGGTTAGCTCAGGGCTGGTCCTCCTCACAAAAAAAAAAGAAAAGAAAAGAAAAACCAGTCAGAATTATTGGAGATGAAAAACAAAATGGACAAAATAATGGAAAAAATGGAGTCTTTAAAGAGCAGAACTGACAATATGGAGAAAAGAATTAGCATTATTGAGGATAGCCACACAGAAACGCTCCAGATAGAGGAGGAGAGAGAGGTAAGACTAAAAAGAAATGAAGAAATTGTTCAAGAAATATCAGACTTAATGAGGAAAAGCAACTTGAGGATAATAGGTATTCCAGAAGGAGAAGAAAGAGAAAAAGGAGTACAGAGTTTATTCAAAGAAATAATAGCTGAGAAGTTCCCAAACCTAGGGAATGAGATGGAAATAACAGTGAATGAAATCAATAGATCACCTAAATATATAAACAGGAATAGACAAACGTCACTCCACATAATAGCTAACTTGACAAGACTCAGTGACAGGAAACAATATTAAGGGTAGCTAAACAAAAAAAATAAATAACATACAAAGGAAACCCCATCAGGCTCTCAGCTGATTTCTCGAAAGAAACTCTACAGGCTAGGAGAGACTGGAATGATATATTCAAAATCATGAAAGACAAAAACCTTCAGCCAAGAATACTTTATCCAGCAAAAATATCCTTCAAATATGAAGGAGAAATAATAACTCTCCCTGATAAACAAAAGCTAAGAGAGTTCGTCACCACAAGACCCCCACTACAAGAAATGCTTAAGAAGGCCCTTACACCTGAAAAAGAAAACAAAAGAGAAAGGGGATACAAAGTTTTCAGCAAGGAGAAAAGCAAGGAGACTAAACCAGAACCAACTGCAGTTGGATAACATCAAAAATTAATTCAAGCTCCTCACTGTAAACACACACTCACGACACAAGATGGAATAAGTAGTGACAACAACAAATAAGGAGGGGAAGAGGAAAGGGATTGAATCGACTCAGCCTAAGGAAATAGGAGACATGTGAAAATGTACTATCTTATCCAGGAGATTGCTTATATAAAACTCACAGTAGCCACTAAACAAATAACCAGAAGAGAACCACATATGACAAATAAAGAGAAAACTAAGAGAATCGTCATGCAGAAATACCAAACTGAATTTGCAGTCCCAAACACATGTGACAAGCAACAAAGGAAATGCAAAAGAACCAGAAAATGAACAATAAAATAGCAACATTAAACCCTCATATATCAATAATCACTCTAAATGTAAATGGATTGAATTCTCCAGTCAAGAGGCACAGAGTGGCGGGCTGGATTAAAAACCAAGATCCAACAATCTGTTGCCTCCAGGAAACACATCTCAGCTCTAAAGACAAACACAGACTCAAAATAAAAGGATGGAAAACAATACTCCAAGCTAATGGCAAACAAAAGAAAGCAGGAGTAGCCATACTTATATCAGACAAAGTAGACTTCAAGATAAAAAGGTAATGAGAGACAAAGAAGGGCAATATATAATGATAAAAGGGACACTTCACCAAGAAGACATAACACTTATAAATGTCTATGCACCCAACACAGGAGCACCAAAGTACATAAAACAACTGCTAAAAACCTAAAAGGAGATATTAACAATAACACAATAATAGTAGGGGATCTTAACACCCCTCTTACATCAATGGATAGATCCTCCAGACAAAAAGTCAATAAGGAAATAATGGACTTAAACGAAAAACTAGATGTGATGGACTTAATAGATATATACAGAACACTCCACCCAAAAACAGCAGAGTACACATTCTTCTCAAGTGCACATGGAACATTCTCAAGGATAGACCATATATTAGGAAACAAGGCAAACCTCTATAAATTTAAGAAGATTGAAATCATTACAAGCAGCTTTTCTGATCATAATGCTGTGAAACTAGAAGTCAACTGCAAGGAAAAAACTGGGAAAGGGACAAGGATGTGGAGACTAAACAACATGCTACTGAACAACCAATGGGTCATTGATGAAATTAAAGGAGAAATCAAAAGCTATCTGGAGACAAATAAAAAAGGAAATACACCATACCAACTCATATGGGATGCAGCAAAAGTGGTCCTGAGAGGGAAATTCATAGCAATACAAGCTCACCTTAACAAACAAGAAAAATCCCAAATAAATAACTTTAAACTGCACCTAACAGAATTAGAAAAAGAAGAACAGGCAAAGTCCCAAATCAGCAGAAGGAGGGAAATAATAAAAATCAGAGCAGAAATAAATGAAATTGAAACCAAAAAAACAGTAGAAAGGATCAATGAAACAAAGAGCTGGTTCTTTGAGAAGATAAATAAAATTGACAAACCCTTAGCCAGACTCATGAAGAAAAAAAGAGAGAAGATTCAAATAAATAAAATTAGAAATGAAAGAGGAGAAATTACAACAGATACCACAGAAATACAAGGGATTATTAGGGAATACTATGAAAAACTTTATGCCAACAAATTGGACAACCTAAAGGAAATGGACAAATTCTTGGACGCATACAACCTCCCAAAACTGAATCAAGAAGAAATAGAAAATCTGAACAGACCAATCACAAGTAAAGTGATTGAAACAGTAATCAAAAACCTCCCAAAAAATAAAAGCCCAGGACCAGATGGTTTCCCTGGAGAATTTTACCCAACATTCAAAAAAGATTTAGCACCTATCCTTCTCAAACTATTCCAAAAAATAGAGGAAGATGGAATACTTCCCAACACATTCTATGAGGCCAACATCATCCTGATACCAAAGCCAGACAAGGACAATACAAAGAAGGAAAACTATGGGCCAATATCACTGATGAACATAGATGCAAAAATCCTCAATAAAATATTGGCAAACTGAATACAGCAATACATCAAAAAGATCATACACCATGATCAAGTGGGATTTATACCAGGGACACAGGGATGGTTCAACATCCGCAAATCAATCAACGTAGTACACCACATTAACAAAATGAAGAATAAAAACCACATGATCATCTCAATTGATGCCGAGAAGGCATTCAACAAGATCCAACATCCATTTATGATACAAACTCTCAACAAAATGGCTATAGAGGAAAGTGCCTCAACATAATAAGGGCCATATATGACAAACCTACAGCAAACATCCTACTCAATGGGGAAAAACTGAAAGCTATTCCTTTGAGGACAGGAACAAGACAAGGTGCCCGCTCTCACCACTCTTACTCAACATAGTACTGGAAGTTCTGGCCAGAGCAATTAGGCAAGGAAAAGGAACAAAAGGACTCCAAATAGGCAACGAAGAAGTGAAACTCTCACTATTTTAGACGACATGATCTTATACATAGAAAACCCCCAAAAATCCATTGGAAAACTACTAGAAATAGTCAACAACTACAGCAAAGTGGCAGAGTATAAAATCAACTTACAAAAATCAATTGCATTTCTATACACTAATGACGAACTAACAGAAAGAGAACTCAAAAAGACAATCCCATTTACAAATGCAACAAAAAGAATAAAATATCTGGGAATAAATTTAACCAAGGAGGTGAAAGACATATACAATGAAAACTATAAGACACTATTGAAAGAAATCAAGGAAGACATGAAGAAATGCAAAAATATTCCATACACATGGATTGGAAGAACAAACATAGTTAAAATGTCCATACTACCTAAAACAATCTACAGATTCAATGCAATCCCAATCAGAATCCCAATGTCATTCTTCACGGAAATAGAACAAAAACTACTGAAATTTGTATGGGGCAACAAAAGACCCTGAATAGCTAAAGCAATCCTGAACAAAAAGAACAAAGCTGGAGGCATCACAGTCCCTGATTTCAAAGCTATAGTAATCCCTGATTTCAGAGCTATAGTAATCAAAACAGCATGGTACTGGTACAAGAATAGACACACAGATCAATGGAACAGAATTGAAAGCCCAGAAATAACACCACACACCTATGGACAGCTCTTCTTCAACAAAGGAGTGAAGAACATACAATGGAGAAAGGGAAGACTCTTCAATAAACAGTGCTGGGAAAACTGGACAGCCACATGCAAAAGAATGAAAGTAGACCATCTCCCATCACCATAAACAAAAATCAATTCAAAATGGATTAAGGACCTGAAAGTGAGACCTGAAACTATAAAACTCCTGGAAGAAACTATAGGCAGTACACTAATCAACATTGGTCATGAAGGGATCCTTTCAGATTCCATGTCTTCTCAGACAAGGGAAACAAAAGAAAAAATAAACAAGTGGGACTTCATCAGACTACAGAGCTTCTACAAGACAAATGAAACCAGGATCAAAATGAATAAACAACCCACCAGCTGGGAGAAAGTATTCACAAATCATATATCGGACAAGGGATTAATCTCCATAATATATAAAGAACTCACACAACTGAGCAACAAAAAAACAACCCGATAAAAAAAGTGGGCAGAGTATATGAACAGACATTATTCCAAGGAAGAGATACAAATGGCCAACAGTCACATGAAAAGATGTTCAACATCACTAATCATCAGGGAAATGCAAATCAAAACTACGCTATCACCTTACACCCGTTAGAATGGCTATAACCACCAAGACAAAAAACAACAAATGTTGGAGAGGTTGTGGAGAAACAGGAATGCAAATTTGCTGGTGGGAACGCAAACTCGTGTAGCCTCTATGGAAAACAGCATGGAGATTTCTCAAAAAATTAAAAATAGAAATACCTTAGGATCCAGCAATCCCATTCTTGGGCATCTACCCAATGGACATGAAATCAACCATCACAAGAGGCTTATGCACCCCTATGTTCATTGCAGCGTTATTCACTATAGCCAAGAAGTGGAAGCAACCCACGTGTCCCTCGACTGATGATTGGATAAAGAAGATGTGGCACATATATACAGTGGAATATTATTCGGCCATAAAAAAGACAGAATTGTCCCATTTGCAACAACATGGATGGACCTAGAGGGTATCATGTTAAGTGAAATTAGCCAGAGAGAGAAGCACAAACACTGCATGATTTCACTCATACATGGAATATAAATGAACACAGGGACAGAGAGAACTGATTGGTGGTTACCAAGGGGAAGGGGGGTGGGGGGTGGACACAAGGGGTGAAGGGATGCATCCACATGGTGATGGACAAATACTAATGTACAACTAAAACCCCACAATGTTATAAACTATTAAGACATTAATAAAAATGGAAAAAATAAAACAATTCTAGAGTTAGTGGAAAAAAAAAAGAAGAGTTCCATATTCACGTCATTCTACAGATGGGTGGGCTATGGAAAAGTGGAAGGAATGGGAAGAGAATGAGCCAAGGTTTGGATTCTGGACTAAGCAATCAGAGGTTGGGGATTACTGGGGAACATGAACTTGCTGTGGAGAGTCTGTGTGTGATGGAACTCTACAGGGAACGAAGATGGATGTCAGTGGAATAACAACAGGCAGCTCAGCCTGCCAGGGACTCTCCCTGACATTAGTTGACTGTCCTGGCCTAGTCTGTGACCTGGATCCTTGGCACATCCCTATTTCTCCACTCAGAGACCTTGTTCCTGCCCACAATGTGTCAATTTGATTAAGGCTTATGTGTTTGCAAACTTTCTGCCTTTTTGCTGCCTCAGCTAACACTTTGATCTTGGTCTTACCAACAATCTTTGCACTTGAAACACTAGCAGTAGAGGCAAGATCCAAGCAAAGGGTGAGCTGCCACATCCTGCAAGAGCTGCTAGCTGGTAGGCCTGGGGATCATCCTTGCCCACCACTTCATCATCCATAGCTCCGCAGGTCCCACGTACATGACTTCTTCAGGGTGAGGCAGCTACACCAGAGTCTACTAAGATTGTTTCCCTCCAGAAACAGGTTGAAGACCTGGGTTTCACGCTCAGCTCTGAAGTTTTCTACATACACAGTTTGAGTTGGTTTGAGTTTATCTTTGACTTTCAGTGTCTTCATCTGAAGTGTGGCAACAATAACATCTAGCTAGACGTCTCAGATTTGCTGTGAGGAACATTGAAGTGATGTCAGTAAAAGCACATTGAAGCTGCTGTTGCTACAACCACTAAACTTTACCCCTGGTCAGTACATGAAATGGGGAGAATGTCATCACTCGTGTCTTGAATCTCTAGTGAAACATGGGGACTTACTCTGCTTTTGAAAGTTCAACGTGCACCTAGTTATGTGTGTTTGACTTTTAAAACTGTGTTCTTACAAAGAACACAATATCCTCAATGTAGTTAAGCTGAGGCAGTAATAGATATTACATATTATCCCTCCCTTTGCAAGACTGTCTATACAGGAATGAAGAAAATAAACTTTCAAAAGGGCAGAGAATCCATGATAACACTCCCTTCCATCTTCTAAAACTTCAAAAAAGTGCTCAAACCAAATCTGTTGGAAACAGTAGCGAACAGGTCTAGCTGGTTAGGCAAAGAGCCAGGGGAAAATTGTGGTTTTGAAATATGGTGGAAATCTCAGAATACAAGTATTAGGTTTTGTGGGGTTCAGAAAATATATTTGAAAACAAAACAAAAAACGTCATTTGACAGAAATATTGCACTGGATGGAGAGCCTTCAATAAACGTGAAATACCAGGAAATCTGTAAGTAAAACAACTCCCTGGGCAGCCATAGAAAATATTGTGAGGAATTGGAGAGGCCTGAGGACCCTGAGATGAACCTGGACCTGCCCTGAGGGACTCAGTCAGCAGCAGGTGTTTGTTTACATGGATCCCAGCAGAACCCACCCCAGGAATCCTCTCACTGCCCCAGGGGGAGTGACTCCTCTAGGATTTACATCCACCTGCATTCAGAAAAGTGCTTGTAGTGCCGTCTATTACATGTACAAAGTGAAATTGTTGACATGGAAATAGAGAATGGGGACCTTGAGGGAGGGAGAGGCAAGTGGGCTCATCAACCCAAGCAGAAGTGTAAGCATTTCTTAGCCACGGGAGATTTAATCAGATGTGGTCCTCGGGAAACCCCACAGATTTAAACAGTTAGGATTGCTGCCTTCAAGTCAACAGGGTGGGAAGGAGCAGAGACGCCCCGGCTTGCCCATCACCCAGCACTTCCATGAGGCCCCCGGGCTCTCGGGGGAACTTCCTGAGAATCAGGGTACTAAGTGATTATAGCTACAGTGATTGAACGTCAGCCCTGAGCTTCCTGCAAATTAGGATAAAAAGGGAAACACTATGGATTGCGTTTATTTCTTCTTTAGATAAAAGAAAACAAAAGGTTTTATCAGGCTCTGTGGAACATTGTAACAACGCATAGAAGGAATGGTTTTTGGAATAGCTGAAGGACTGGATGGATGGCATGTACTCAGATCATCATTTCCTTCAGAGTTAAATAACCGTAGTAGATATTTGTCTTTTTTTTTTTTTTACTGCCCAGTATTGGACTCCCCTCACCCCCTTATGTTTAGAGAATTTATTTCCCACTGCATGAGCCTTGGCAGAAAGTGTGTCTCTCTACAGAACCTGAAATAGCCACGTACTCCATTTGCCAGCCCCCTTGCAGCTAACCCCTGGGCACATGACCAAAGCTCAGCCGATCAGATGCTAACCATACAAAGATTAGTTTCCAGGGCAACAGGGTCAGCCAGCGGTGTGGAGGGTGTGGTTCTGGTGGCCTCTGGTGGGAAGCTGTGGCACTGTGGCTCAGCAGTAGTGGCACTGTCCTCAGTGAACTGGCTGTGGTGTGATTTTTGTTCTGGTTCTGACCCTAGTTCAGAGGTCCCCTTTTCTCACCCAGTTTCCAGCTTTCCCATCCATTCTCTGAGCTACCCATCATTCTCCCAATCCATTTCTTTCCTGCTTAAATCAGCCAGAATCCCTCTCTGTTACTTGCAACCAGTTAGATTCCCAACTGAAATGGTAATGTGTGAGGCTTAGGTCCGCTGTGGGAAATACAAAAGATAATCCAGTGCGGTTGTATAATCCTTGTATCTGACTGAAGGGAATTCATCTATACAGGCTCATTGGACAAGAGCATGAGAGAGGAAAGGAAGATTCTTTAATTTGTTCAGTTATCCTCACTTCTTCAAACTCAACCAAGGACTCTACTGACCCAGAAGAAGGAGGCATTGGCCAAAAGGCAGAAACACGAGAGTTAAACCTTAGGTTTGAGCTTCAAATGACCCAGGTTTTAGCAATTTAAAGATAAGTTAAGAAGTTTTCATGGGTAGCTTTGACCTCTATATCTGCCTTTTGGCCATGCTTGCTGACTTTACAACCTACCCTCTTCCTAAGCTGAGGCTCCACTGTAGACAGCAATGGTGAGCTCTCAAGACTCCTAACTGTGCAGGGACTGGCACCCCCCGCTTTCCCACACACCCCTCAGCAGCTCTGCTCCCCACTGTCCCGGATAACCCAGGGAACTAGTACTGGTTTAGAGCATTGATCTAAAAAACTCTATTAAGACCAATATCCTGGAGGCAGGCAATTTGACATCTCAAATCTAGTTCCAAAGAGAAAAATTACCACTATTTTATAAATGACTACTTGTTCTTATCTTCTTCACTCTCAACTCAACTGCTCACACCTGTTTCCATTAGCGAGACAAGAGGAGAAGAGAGGGGGGAAGCGAGGGGGAGAGGAGGAGAGGATGAAAGAGAGGGGAAGGGGAGAGGAGGGGAGGGAAGGAAGAGGTCATCTACTTGAAGTTTCACATCAGGGTTCCTGTCTTAGTCTGTTCAGACTACTATCACAAAATACCAGAGACTGGGTGACTCTTAGATGACAGAAATTTATTTCTCACATTTCTGGAGGCTGGAAGTCCAAGATCAGGGTACCAGCATGGTTGAATTCTGGTGAGAGCCCTCTTCTGGGCTGCAGACTGCCAGCTCCTCATTGTATCCCCACATGGTGAAAAGACAGTGAGGGAGCTCTCTGGGGTCCTTTTATAAGGGCACTAACCCCATTCATGGGGCTCCATCATCATGCACTAATCACCCCTAAAGGCCTACCTAGTAACATTATCACATTGGGGGTTAGGACTTCAACACATGAATCTGGGGAGGACACAAACATTCAGTTCCCATCCAGTGCTGGCATCTTGTGCTCACCTACACCTCCAACTAGAACAGCAAACATTTTCAGTTCACCTGGATACTATGGATTTGATGATGCCAATTCCACGTTAAATCCATACCTATCCTCCCACAATTTTAACTATACTTCAAAAGTAAATGTGCACATGAGTCACATAAAACCCGCATAGTAATTAGGAAAGGAAGGTTACTATCTAACTCTGCCCTAATAAAGGTTGAAAACAATTCCTCTCACTCAGGAGTTGGCAAACTGTGGGCCTGTGAGCCAAATCCTTCCTGCTGCCTCAGTAAATCAAAATTTGACACACAGTCACGCCTGTGCATTTACATATTGTCTGTGGTCACTTTTTCGTTTTGGCAAAACCTAAAGAATTCACTGTCTAGCCTTTTACAAAATGATCAGTCAACTCTGTTTTAGCTAAAAGAGAAGCCTCCAGAACAGGGCCACCCAAAGTGTGGTCTGCAACTGCTCCTGGCCTGCGAACTGTCTGTTACTGAAACTGAGAGGGTTTAGAATCTTCTATAGCATTTTGACACTGCCAAGACATCCAAGTGTGCAACTGTTTTTCTATTTGTATTGTATTTTTTAAAGTATTAGTTCATGGAGGATTAGAAATAAGAAATTCTAGAAGTCACAATTTTCTATAAGAAAAATACAAGAGGTAATTTAATACTCATCATAATGAATTTAACTAGGCCTCAATGGGTAACAAAATTCAGCTCTAGAGGTTTCATCCATAGCACAGATTTTGCCTTGGAGAACAAAATGGAGCTGAGGGAGGCAGAGCCAGGTTTAAAAATTATTTGTCCCACAAGCTGGCTTCCCAGTGAAGCTTTCTCTAATTCTGTTGCTGCATTCAGGCCCCAATATCGGAGATACATTTATTTCTAATTAACGTACAATTGCATACAAAGCACTTTCTATACATAGGTGCTGGGGGAATTAAAATACAGTCCAAAGCCTCTAGAAGTGTTCACTCTAGGTCAAAGAGCTAACGCGACTATAAAAATATGAGACACTGGAGTTTGTGGGAGGCTGCTATGCAGAGACTACTGTGGAGTCCATGTGTGAACTCATGTATTCATGAGGGCCACTGGCATATATCTTCTCCCTTCTGTTAAGTGCCTTTCAACCTAACTGAATAATGCAGTCCCTTGAGACCTTTAAGGGAAGGTGATTGTATAGGAATGTGGTCAGGAAAGCCATGCTGATATGCAAATGCCGGCAGCTCACTCCCTTTCCAAGTGGTTGATTCCACACTCCAGCAGGTCAACCTGTAGTAGGCAGGGGGAGATATTTTTAGATTTAAATGCTTATGTGGGAAATAATAGCTAAAATTCAATGAGCAACTATTAAAAGGATAGCAAACTAAGTAGGAGGAAAGAGTATCACCTATAGAGTTATACAAAAAGTTGTGAAACAATCAACTTCACAGTATGTTAGTTTTACTTTCAAGAAACATGCTCAATGCATTTTCAGATAAAGTATCTCAAAATTAAAGTGATGGGTCCAATTGTTAATCTGAAGAAAGTACAGTAAATATACTATTTCCCCTGTGTTTCCAGGCTTTTTAGATCCTCTATAGTTAAACTGTCTAATACAGTAGTCACTAGGCACGTGTGGCTATTTAAAGTCATTATTGGAGAATTAAGAAATGGAACATTATCCTCATAGCAGAACATTCTATAGGACAGTGCTGCTTTATAGTGTGTGTATTTTTTTTTCAGATTACTAATTGGACTCATTAAATTTGGAAGTACTTTACCTGAAAATGTGTTTGGAAATTGAACAAAAACATACTGAGTATGTAATTTCAAAATATAATATACTGTTTAAAAATAAGTTTGTCCTAGGTTTCCCAACTTTTTGAACATACTCTAAATACATAATTAACTGTTTAAAGGCTGATTTTTATTTTCATCAAGATATACCTACACATAGTCGAAGGAATCAAATTATTCAACAAGACATAGTAAGAAAAAGAAATGTTAATTTGTTTGCCCCCATCACACCTCATTTCCCACTTCTTAGAAGCAATTTCCGCCCTCTCAGTGGTTTAATGTCTGTCGCCCCGTCTCAAAGGGAGATGCTTACACTGCTGCTTCTTATGTTTTCAGGTTGGGCATCTACCTACTCATTTCCCACTAACGGAAGATGAACAATTCTTTTCCAACCTTTTCCTTTCTATTGCTACCTCTTCCCACCTCCTCATCCTTCCCCGAAATATATATATTTTGTCTTATAAGAATTCAGTGCTGTAATTCCTATGACCATGTAAATGATATTCAGAGCTCAGCTATACAGAATATCATTTGTGTTATTTTTCTGTGTACAAGTACAAAGCTTAATAAATTTTCACAAAGCGAGCACACTATGCAACCATCACCCAGCTCTAGAAACAGGACAGTGAGATGAAAACATCCCACAGCCTTCGAGATCCTCCCAAGTCACCCTGTCCTCAAGAACCACTTGGACCTTTTTTGCTACAGTTTTGCCTGTTCTTAAGATCTATATAGAATCATACAATATGTACTCTTTTTGTCTGGTTTCTTTTGCTGTTCTTTTTCTAGCTTGAGATCAAAGTTTAGATTATTTATCTTTCTCATCCGTGTATTCAAAGCTATAAATCTTTTGAAAAAAGCATTAGCTGCATCCCACAAATGTTTGCATGTTGCATATTATCGTTCATTTCAACATAGCTTTCCATTGTGATCTTTTTGTATTTTTATAACATTGATTTTTCTCCATGGTGTTGTGATCAATGTGTTCTTTATACCAATCCTTGGAAATTTGTTGAGACCCTTTCTATATCCTGGACAATAGCTGCAGTGGAGGTCATCACCTGATTAGTTGATGATAATACAGTCATTCTCGAAGATCCATCAAATGTCTGTCTCGTCTGAACAGATATGATAGGAGCCTTTACCCTGAATCTTTTGATGATGGCTCTCCGCAATTTCCCGAGATGTAGCATGATTTGGTTTACTATTCTGGCTTCTACTTGGCCCTTGCTCCAGTCAGGGAACAAAATTGGGGATTCTGTCAGTTGTCAAGTATATCTATTCTAAATACACTCAGGAACAGGGGAAATAAGCACAGGGGAGGTCCACAGACTAACTGAGCTGCCTGGGACACAAGCTGGGGCTCAAATTCCATGTGTGACCTGACCCAAAAGGAAGCCAACTGTCAAAGAAATGTCGAGTCACAGCCACATCAGAGTATGGAAGTGAACCTGGAAGGACAGACAACAGGCATAGGACAGCATAGTCACAGTCTTCACTGGACCTCACAGTTCACCAATTCTGTGTCTGATCTGTACTTAACATGTCCATTGAGATTTTAATTTCAATTATTTTTTCATCATTATAAATTCTATTTTGACAATTCTTAAATCTGCCCTATTGTTATAAAACCTTATTTTATCATTTTTGACATTGTTTTGTTTCTTTACACATATGAAACACTCATTTCAAATTCTGTCTCTGACAGTTCCTACACCTGTCATCTTTGTATAGCTTACTCTGTAATTTGTTTCAGCTAACTCTTGCTTCCAATGGCATCTCTTTTTACAGGGTGGATTTATTTCCTAGCTCCGTCTCTGAAGGTCAGATTGATTCTCCTCTATTAGCCTCACACCCATCTTCCAGGTAAGAGGGGAAGAGGAACAGGCTAGCACTCTCACCGGGAAAGCAAATCCGTCCTCATAAATCACAAGCAGACTTCCCCTTCCATCTCCTGGATCAGAACCGTGTTACATGCCAGACCTGACTGCAGGCTTTTAGGCCTCCATAGCTGAGAGTGCTGGAGATGAGAGTTGAAAGAGCAACTGTGCATTCCTGCTTACAGCAGAGACAGGCAGGAGTGCCAGGTCACTGCTATGGGGTTGGTGGCACAGGTCACGAAGGTTACAGAGCCCTGTTTGGGAGCAGGAGTCATGGGAGGGGCCTCAGACCCACTTATACTTCTCTGGCTCTTACAGTTCCAAACTGTAATGGGGACCCTCACTCTCAGAAAGTGGTTTGAGAGTCCTGACGCCCTGTGAATGCTCTCCCAATAGATCTGTCACTGTGCCGCAGGCATAAAAAACAGGGTCACTTAAAGGCAAGACCTTTGGCTGTAGAACCACCACCACAGGCCAGGTTCTCCTTACAGCTGCCACCTGTGACCGGCTAGTCAGGCCTCTAACGCACCTGAAAGAAGGCATCAGCCAACAAACGAGGATCTTACACAGACAAGGCAAAGACTCCAGCTGACCCAGGGAAAGAGAAAACATCACCTAGTCAAGACTGAGTTCAAGGCCTGAAAACATTCAAACTAATCAAAAATGGTGCTACAGCAATTTCTTATAATACATAAATACTTAACATAAAATCGCAAAAAACGTAGACAGTATTAACTAGCTCCTAAACCGCATACTATACGATTTTCAAAAGCGATCGCTATTTAACAAAACGTAAGGTGACAATATCACAGAACTTTCACACACTTAATGAGGACACAATCAGCGGCAAGCTATTCAAACACAAATCTGTTTTTACACTTTCTGTGTTTGTTTTTACTTTGCTTGATAAAGCCACTGATAATTGAGGATTCTTTCAAGTTTAGGATTTCTAACATTAAATTACATTTTCTAAGTATTTTTATAAAGAAGAAATGAAAAAGACACACACCACATTGTTTGTCATAAATTCATATGCCAAAAAGTAAACCACAATCCAACCGAATTTATCCATGCTTCCCCCCCTCCAACATGAGCTTTAGATGTTTTTCTAAATACTTTATAAATATTTTTGTTAAACTCAGTTCTCTAATTCATTTATGCAAATTAGGGAAAATGATTTATAATGAATTATCTTTAAAATTACCTTCTGTATGTTTGTGCCCCCTATTTCCCCACTAATTTCCCCAGTCTGGTGCTAAAATAAACAATAATGCAAGGTACTGTTTCAGGGGACCCAAACAATCTGTGATCTTAATTTCCTAAATATCCAAAGATTTCAACTTTCTGCCAATATAAACAAAAGTATCAAGCGACCACAAATCACTTAGTAGTTAGTAGGAGAAAACAATGCATAATATAAAGACTATTTAACAAAACTTTATTATTTATGCCTTTCCCCCAAGCAGCAAGCACTCGAGCATTAAATTACATTGTGCGCACACAATTACAACAGTTTACATTTGCTCAGGCACGTATGATTACATTAAAAATAAATAACTTCCTATTTCATAGTTTAATTGACTCTTAAATAGTTTCCCTAGGGAGAAAACAAGTATTCTGTGTTCTTTAAGAAACTAGCATACACAAATGAACTGCTATGTGTTCATTTATACTTTGACGAATCCTGAAGATAAGTTTGGGGTTTTTTCCTAAAAATGCAATAGAGATTAGCACCTAATCACTGTTCATATAGTGAAGGGATGGAATGGTAGTTGCATCTTTTGTAAGTGTACATTTGCAGGATATTCTAAGTGGAAAAAAAAAACTCACACTGACAATTGTTTAAAGGAAAAAAAACCCAAAGTCAAGAAAAACGTTGAAGAAGAATGTCTTAAATAGAAGAGAGAAGTGTTATACAACACAAAAACAAGACCAAGAGATTCGAAAAACACTCATTTTACTGCTCTAAAAGACAGACAAAAAATGACAGAGGGAGCCAGCCCTGATGGCCTAGCAGTTAAAGTTCGGCATGCTCCACTTCGGCAGCCTGGGTTCTGCTCCTGGGCACAGAACCACACCACTCATCTGTTAGTAGCCATGCTGTGGTGGCAGCTCACACAGAAGAACCAGAACTTACAACTATACACAACTATGTACCGGGGCTTTGGGGGGAAAAAGGAAAGATAAAGGAGGAAGATTGGCAATACATGTTAGTTTAGGGCTACTCTTCCCTGCAAAAAAAAAGATAGGCAGAGGGAGTCCAGACCAATTAGAACCGAGGCAGCTGTAACAAATATGAGACACAGTACAATGATTTGAACCCATTAAGGAAATGACTGATTAAAATGAATTTTCACGTCTTCATGTCTATAATAATAGATAAATGCACAAAATATCAAAAATACAAAGTCTGGATTTCCCCCTGAGATTTATCATAAACTATCAAACCTCTGTTTGATCCAGTGACTTTTACAACCTTCTCTGTTGAGCAGCACACGCTATACAAGTACAGACACGCTTGTATTTTACCAAGAGAATTATCATTCTTATCTCAAACTAGTGACTAGCCTTTTCACCCACACTTATGTACATTTCATCCCCATTATAAGACACTTATACCTTTCTAGAGGTACGTTTTAATCAAAATATTACATATGAAAGAATCTTGGTTTTTAAAACAAATCTTTTTAGCACTGTCACACAATGGTTTTTTTTAATTAATTAATTTATTTTTTGTGGGGAAGACCAGCCCTGAGCTAACATCTGTTGCCACTCCTCCCCTTTTTGCTGAGGAAGACTGGCCCTGGGCTAACATCCATGCCCATCTTCGTCTACTTTATATGGGACGCCGCCACAGCATGGCTGACAGGCAGTGCGTCGGCGGGCGCCCGGGATCCGGGCTCGCAAACCCCGGGCTGCCAAGCGCGGACTAAACCGCTACGCCACCGGGCGGCCCCCTGTCACACAACGGTTTTAATTGAACAGTTAAAGCTTAATATGGTCACTATACTGTACTGTTTAAACTAATTCACAGCTCTAGTAAAATGTTTGATTTTTAAAATAGAACTAAGATGAGACTGCACAGTTATGAGCAGTAAAATACTAGAAAACAGTGAATGAATAAATAAGATGATTTTTCATCAGTGGCCATTCATTATTTTGCTTTTAGGAACCTGGAAGAAGTTGTCTTCTTTGAGTTTCAAATGTTCTGGTAAATCTAGTCGTTTCTTAGCTTCCTCAATATCACCTTGAATTGCTGAAATAAGTGACTCTGCAGAGAGACATACCAGGGAAGATGATCAGAAATGGCTGCTGGACACTGCTCCCGTGCGGCCACCTGTAAACTCCGAGGCTGGCGGCGTCTCTAGCACAGGGTGGACGCTCTGAATGTTCCACCCCTTCTTCCAGACTCAAGCAGAAGTCAGTGGCACACCAAAGATGGCCCTAAACTTCTTGCAGTTTCTTAGAGAAAGGCAATAGCAAAAAGATACACTGCAAGTACCAAATGGCCAAAACAAATATTCACTGTCAATTCCCTTCAGTATTTACACTTGTGAAAGAAACTACCACAGAATTTAAACTATCACACTACACTAAGATACTTGATACCATTAATTTCAAATGCTCTGATTTACTGTTTCTCACACTTCAAGCATTGCAAAGCATCTATTCATCACAGTATTAATTCTTACTTGTTCCTTAAAATATGAAGAGGAAATAAAGATGTCATTAACCTCATACTGTTGGAGAGAGGCTGCCAGCCTGCTGGCTTTGAATCTAGGCTCCATCACTTACTATGTGACCCTGGGCCACCTTCCTCTCTGTCCCGACTTCCTCATCTGTGAAAGGGGCAAAATCATTCCTCATGTTTTTGTGAGGATGAAATGAGTGAATTCATGTAAGGCACTTAGAACAATGCCTGGCACGTTAAATGCTCAAATATTTTCTGTCCTGCCGTGGTTGTTACCAGTAGAAGCAGTAGAGGTAGCTACAGTAATATTTAAGAAGATCTAAATAAGAACTTACCTAAAGAATCAAAGTTCTTTTCTGGTCTGAGGTAGCCAACGATGGCCATATTGAGGATTTCTCCACAAAAGTCCTCTTTGAAGGTATGCATGATACGAGTTTCCTACAGTCAAGAAATGTTATAAAGATTCCCATCAGATTACAGAACACTCACAATTTGAAGTACATCTTTGTGTTTATGGCAGGGTAATTTAAATGAAACCACCAACCCTCATTAAATGTTTAAAGACAGGCTAAAATCTAAGTGCAGTTTTTCCTGAATTCTTCCATCACTCCTCTTCCTGTCCCTGACCTTACACGTTACATTACACCAGAGTAAGGTAGATGTTATAACACAAATCTGGCATGATTTTCTGTTTATAGAAAAAACTAACGTGCACCAAAATAATTAAGAATCTTACCAAGGCAAAAACACTGAGCAAAGACACCAAAGAGGGAACGAGCAAAGTATTAAGAGATGTTAGCACTGAAAGAACTAGTTCTGAGGCTAACCGGGATCCATGTGTCTCTGACACACCAAGTTACAGAACCTTTGAGGGTCAGGCAGAGCTGAAGACTGATGTGGGGGCAGAAGAGTCAATGCAGGTTCCTGACCAAGGAATGATGTGACAAATGGGTACAGGACATGGTGAAGAAAAATGGTGCAGGAGGTAGAAGATGCTCTGCACTCTGAATATTAGCAGATTCCTATAAAGAACAAATCTGAGTCCAAAAGGCAGAGAAGAGAAAAACGAAGAGAGCAAAAAAATACAGAAGGTGGTTGAGGCTGGACTAGGATGTGGCACTGGAAGTGGAGAGGTTTAGACAATTTAGAAAGATGCACCTTGAGAGTAGAGGTGTATCCTGAGGTGTACAACTTAAGAAAATCTAACCTATGAAGTGATCCTTAAAACTGAAGCATCTATTACAAATCAGCTGAGTACAGCTAGATCACTCAGAGTAATAAAACCAATAAAGAGATAATAAGAGCAACTTATACTTAATAAGAATGGTCTATTTCAAAGAAATCACACATGGAAATCTGAACTCAATAATTAAGTGTTTATTCTTTCTTACCTAACATAGCAAGTTCGCCATGTACACTTAAAATGATTCAGACCAAAAAAAGGAAGGAAATATTACATGAGACTTTTAGATTAAGATGAGTTTTATTACCTCTCTTAAAAAAAATAACCTATCTTTCATAACCTTCTTGATTTGCTGGGGGGGGGGGTCATGATCCTTTGGGGTCATTAAAATGGGATCTCTCCAAGTGTCCCTGTGTAAAACTTTGCATACAACTTAGTGGGATTTATGGATTTTATGAAGCCTATTAAAAAAAAAAAGAAACCTGATTTAAGCAATTTAAAAGAAGAAAATATGGATATTAGAAACAGGACTTTTCTTTATAACAGAGCTCTTTATAGAGCTCTGGGTTTTTTAGATTACTACATCTAAAATCGCTTATAGAAGAGCTGAAATTATATACTGTGCTAAGTTCAAAGTGTTTCAGAGAAGCAGGGCAGTAGTGCAGTAAGAGCACTGAGTTAACAGTCAAGTCTGGGGTTCCACACCTGGCGAGCGGCATACCTCATCTCTCTGGGGCTCAGTTTCTCAGCTGTAATTGAGGGGTTTGAGCTAGAAGACACAAGGTGCCCGACGGCTGTGCACTCCAAACCAGTAAATTTGACTTGCATTCTTTCTTGTCAGTAAAATTTTGAATAAAAAGGAAACTAAGATATGTCAGAGCTCAACACTGACAGTTACAAAACACTATTGAGAGAAATGGTAAAGATGTCTCCTCTCCTGAAATTGATCTGCAGATTCAATGCTACCCCAATCAAAATCCTCACAGGTTTTCTTTTTAAAGATGTAAACCGACAAGTGATTCTAGAATTTATGTGGAAATGTGAAAGGCCAAAATTATCCAAGAAAATCTTTAAAACAAAACTGGAGGATTTACACAATCAGATATCAAGAGCTATTATAAAACTATGGCAATTAAGACAGTGTGGTAATGACCCATGGATAGAATAGGAGACCAAGTATGTATGAGTGTACTTTGGACTCTCACACATATAAAGTCACTTGATTTATGACCAAGGTGACACTGTAGTGCTGTCAGGAAAGGAGGGTAATTTCAATAAACAGGTTGGGTCAATATCTATATGGGAAAAAAAAAATCTTGACCCCTACCTCACACCATACTCAAAAATCAATTTGATGTGAAAAGTAAGACAACTTAGCTTTTAGAAGAAAACCTAGATGAATATCTTCATGACTTCAGAGTAGGCAAAGATTTCTTAAATGGAATATGAAAAAAGCACTAACTGTAAAAGAAAAATGATAAATTGGATTATATTAAAATTAAGAACCTCTATTCTTCAAAACACACCATTCCATTAAGTAGATTTTTTAAAAAAAAGCAACACAGTGGGAGAAGATATTTGCAATACATATTTACAACAAAGGAATTGGACCTTGGTTCTATTAAGAACTTCTTTAAGTCAATAAGACAGACATTGCATTGTTTAAAAAAGAGGAAAGACTTGAACAAGCACATCCCAGATGTCTGTTATTGGCAAAGAAAAGGAAAAAGAAAAACTCTGAAAAGTATGAACCTCCTACCAATGGAAAATTAAGTCTCTCCTAACTATGGAAGGACGTCCAAGGCATTCCTTAACCGGCTCTCTAGTAATAGTTCTGTTATCTGAATAGCTAATAAGGAAAAATTAGTCATGGGATAGCCTCCCCTCCCCTTTATTTCCTACCCTTTCTACAGAAAAATAGCTTGTGTTCTTTCATCAGTTTTTCCTCTTATCTACTCCAAAAAATAATTTTCACATCCTTAATACTCAAAAATAAGAGAAATATTGAGTATAAGGTTTAGTAGTTGGGGGCCATTTCTATTGCTTATACCACCAGCAGTTAGCCCTGCGGTTTTGCAACTGCAACACAGTTCTCTTCTATAAACTCTTCAAAGAAGATGAAACCTAGAGCAACTATAACTCTGTTTTTGCCTCACACTTGAGCTAATCAAAAGATTCAGCCATATCTAGCAGATTAAGCACTTAAGCCTGTAGGTCCTGTGAAAAGAGCAGAAGAGCATCCCCTCAAAGTGATTTAAAAGAGAAAAAAAAATCGCCTTGCAATTTTATCAGAAAGCACCATCCATATAGTAAGTTTAACAGGGTGACCAAGTAATTCAAGAGTGAATGAAGTACATTCAGAGCTTTTTGTGGGAAGCTCAATTTTATGAAACAGGATCTTAAATACTTCACTTTTATCTCCAGTAAAGGTAAATACATGGGCAGTTATAAAAATTAATATTATTGTCATTTTGGTTTGTATCTCCACTTTTTATTTTCTACATGATTTAAAGGATACATGCATAAAAATTATTAATCTATGTCACTGGGCACACAACGCATAAAATGTAATTTGTAAATGTTTGTATACTATTAAAGTTAAAGCTGGCGTAAATTCAAATTAGACTTTCATAACTTTAGGATGTTAAATGCAATCCCCAGTAACCACACACAAAACAATCTATAGAAAATACACAAAAGGAACATCTTAGGGGTCTGAAAGAAACCAGGCCCTGGCCAACCAGCTGCTCCGCGGCCACAGCTCGGGGGCGGGGCCACGGCAGGGAGGGGCTACAGCAGGGCGGGGCTGTGGAAAACGAAAGGACACCAAGCCATTGGCCGAGGCCGAGTGAGCAGGCCGGCGGCGCTCGGCGAGCTGTTGGCCCTCGCACGCTGGCCCCGTGTAGCCGCGCTCCCTGCTCGCACCCACAGTCGCTTCCAGCGTCGCCGCCGCTCCGGAGACAGAGACGCAGCCTTTAATCGCCCGGCAGCTTCGTTTGGGCAGCGGCGTGAGGGACTCGCCGCGGCGTGTCGTCGGCGCTCCCCGGCCGTTTGTGCGCCCGGCCGGCCGAGCTCCCGCGCGTGTCCCCCGGCTGGGCGGGTCCGGGCGCCCCCTCGACGGCCGCCCCCCGAGTCCCGAGCGGACGGCGTCCTGAGGCACCTGTCGTGCTCCTGCCGGCCAGGTGGTGCGGGACTTCGGCGGCGGCTCCCAGCAGCGGGGCGTCCCCACAGGTGAGCGCGGAGGCGGGTCACCTGGGAACGGGGACCTCAGCGGGGCTCGGGCCGGTCGTGGGGCTGCGGCAGCGGCGTCCCCTCCTCCCGGCTCTCGCTCCGGAGGCGGAGGACCGCTGGTCGGGCTGCGGGAGCTCGTCCCTGCCGGTGTCTCCGACCCACCGGACCTGGCTTGAGGGGTGGTGAGGGCGGGAAGCCGGAGCTGAGTTTCTTTCTTAAATTTTGGTGGCATTGGCCAGTGAATCCATCTGAGCCTGGTGCTTTCTGTTTTGGAAGGTTATTATTGAATCAATTTCTTTAATAGATATAGGCTTATTCTAATAGTCTGTTTCTTTTTGTGTGAATTTTGGCAGATTGTGTCTTTCAAGGAGTTGGTCCATTTCATCTAGGTTATCAAATTTGTGGGCATAGAGGTGTTCATAGCATTCCTTTATTATCCTTTTAATTTCCATGGGATCTGTCGGTAGCGATGTCCTCTCTTTCATTTCTTAGGTAGCTTGGCTGTAGGCTTTTCGATTTTATTGATCTTTTCAAAGAACCAGTTTTTGGTTTTGCTGATTTTCTGCATTGATTTCTTGTTTTAATTACATTGATTTCTTCTCTAATTTTTATTATTTCTGTTCTTCTGCTTACCTGGGATTTAATTTACTCATTTTTTTCTAGTTTCCTAAGGTGGAAGCTTAGATTATTGATTTTAGATCTTTCTTCTTTTCTAATATATGCATTCAGTGCTATAAATTTCCTCTGAACACTGCTGTCACTGCGTCCCACAAATTTTGATAAACCGTGTTTTCATTTTCCTTTGCTGTAGTTCAAAATATTTTAAAATTTATCTTGAGATGTCTTTTTTGACACATGTTATTTAGAAGTGTGTTGTTTAAGTATTTGGGGACTTTCCAGCTATCTTTTTGTTATTGATTTCTAGTTTAATTCTATTGTGGTCTGTTAGTGGGTATTGTATCAATTCTATTCTTTTAAATTTGTTAAAGGGGGGTTTTATGGCTCAGAATGTGGTCTGTCTTGGTGAATGTTCATGCGATCTTGAGAAGATGTGTATCTGTGTTGTTGGGTGGAGTCCTCTGTAGGTGCCCATTCTATCCAGTTGATTGATGGGGTTGTTGAGTTCAGCCATATCCTAATGACTTCTGCCTGCTGGATCTGTCCATTTCTGATAGACGGGTGTTAATGTCTCCAACTATAACAGTGGATTCATGTACTTCTTTTTACAGTTCTGTCAGTTTTTGCCACATGTATTTTGATGCTCTGTTGTTGGGTGCGTACACATAACAGGCTGTTACGTCTTCCTGGAGAATTGACCCCTTTATCGTTGTGTAATGCTTCTCTTTATCCCTTATAGCTTTCCTTGGTCTGAAGTCTGCTCTGTTCAAAATTAGTACAATTATTCCTGCTTTCTTTGGATTAGTGTTACAATGGTTTATCTTTCTCCATTTGTTTATTTTTAATCTATATGTGTCTTTTTATTTAAAGTGGGTTTTCCTGTAGTCAACATATAGGTGGATGTTGTTTTTTTCATCCATTCTGACAATCTCTGGATTTTAATTGGTGCGTTTAGATCATTGACATTCAAAGCAATTATTGATATACCTGGGTTATTATTTGTTACCCTTTTCTATTTATTGCCCTTGTTCTTTGTTCCTATTTTTGTCTCTAAGTATTTTTCTGCTTTTTAGGTTTTGATTGAGCATTTTATGTGATTCCATTTTTTCATCTTTTGTAGCACATCTATTATACTTCTTTTTTTCCCATTTTTAAGCAATTTTCCTAGGGTTTGCAATATACATTTACAGTGAATCCAAGTCCATTTTGAAAAAACAGTATACTGCTTCGGGGTGGTGCAAGTACTTTATAATAACAAAATAGTCCTAATTCTTCTCTACCATTTCTTGTATCATTGCTGTCATTCATTTCACTTGTACAGAAGCATATATATATATATATACAATTTTTGGTGTTCAACCCTTAGAGCCAACCTGTGGATAAAACACGGGACAATGCTTTAATTGCATGACAAAATGTAAATGTTAACAGCACAGCCAACCAAAAGCAAGCACATTATTGACAGAAGGTGAGTTGTACAAAGGAAAGGAAAGGCAGAGGACACAGTCTTGTGCATAGAGAAAATCATGAAATTAGGTGAAAGTTGATAAAACAAGAAATAATAATGGCTGATATTGCTTGAGAGCTCTGTGTTGGACGCTTAAGGCTGCAAATGCATTATTATTTGCATCATCAAGAGCAACCCCATGAGATAGGTATCATCCATTTCCTGGGTTTACAGGTGAAGAAACAGAGGCATGGGCGGGGGGGGGGGGGGGGTATGTAAATTACTCAGGAAAATAGAGCTAAGAAACTGAAGAACAAAGATTCCGGGCCAGGTGGTCCATCTCCAGAACCAGTGTTCTAACCACTGTTACCACTTCCCTCATCACCAAAGGGAGCAAATTTACATGATCTTACAAAAGAGAAGCAGCAAATTAATGAAATGAATATATAACATATTGGGAAGGAAGAGGGAGGGAAAGTAGTGGGAGTGGGAGTTTATCCTCCCCCTCATGTTAGGTGGTAAAAATGTTGTCTAAAGTGGATTTGTCGTGATGTAGCAGGATCAGCATGTTTAGGATTATGGGAGTGACATGGAAGTAGGGAAAAACTGTCTCTGGAGAGGGGAACTGGGGTGAGAAGGGTTGAATTTCAGTATTGAGTTGCTATCATACTTATGTATTTTCATAAAAAATAAAAGAATATTTCTATTTAAAATAGCCTCCACTGTGTAAGTGCATCAGAGCATGAAATTCAAAATCATTTTTACGTTTCTCACACATTTGTTAAACGTTTGCCTTATCAGGATCATTATTTTTAGCTCAAAGGCCTTTTTTTTTTTTCAAAAAAAAAGTAAAGAAATATGAATTTTTAACATTTGTTCCTGACAATATTGCCAGGCGTGGCAGAGAGAGGCTGCGGGACTATTAGAAGCAAACTGGGTTTCAGCCCTGCTTCTGGGAGGCCGTTCTGACTGCAGAGGCAGGCGCTTCTCTGGAGCCAGGGAGCAGGAGCTCTGATCTCTGGACTGTGATACACGACTTAGAGTCAGTGACCAGGCGGCAGGTGCCTGAGGAGTCCGCAGCCTCTCTGTGATGGCTCTTTGTTTTCACAGGGCTCGTCTCGTCAGTGTGGCACTGGGCTCAGTGCTGTGCATTGTTAGGCTCAGTTATCATATTTTTCCATGAGTTTACTTCATAAAAGTCAGCACTTTATGCTCCCTTTAAAATCGGGATCTTCTATTGAATTGCCTAGTGAAGGCAGTCAAAGCACTATTGCTTCAGGAATCCAATAAACATATATACATGGAGATATATATTTATGTATACTCTCTCTCCATCCATCATCTATGTATCAATTATCTATCTAGGTATCTGTCATCTCCTTACCTACCCACCCGTATTAGTCTACTCAGGCTGCTCTAACAAAATACCATAGACTGGGAGGCTTAAACAACAGACATTTATTTCTCACAGTTCTGGAGGCTGGAATTCCAAGACCAAGGCAGATTCAGTTCCTGGTGAGGTCCCATTTTCTAGCTTGCAGATGGCCACTTCCTTAACGTGTCCTCACATGGTGGAGAGAGAAAGCTCGGCCACGTGTAACAGCACTGATCCCATCACGGCAGCTCCATGCTCACAACCTCTTCTAAACCTCGGGCTTCAACATATGGCTAGGCGGGCGGGGGGGTACGACCCAAAAATTCCATACGTAACTCACTTGTCTCTCTCTATATATCATCAATCAGCCTATCCATTTACCTGTCTATCTTTTGTACAGAACAATAAGAAGATGGCTTATAAGTCACTTTCCTACATTATTTTATTTCATCCTTCCAAAACTCTTGCAAGGTAAACAGGCCACAGATAAAGCACTGAGTTCACTGAGACGCTTGAAGGTTGAGTCAACTATTTGTGAGCACACAAGCAACAAATGGTGGTGCAGAGAATTCAGCCCACATCTCTGTCCTCCTCTCCTCCCTCCCTCCCACTTGCTGACTCCCTTCCAGCTACCTGAGTTTACTGACTGTGCTCTGAGGACACCAGGCGTCCTTCCTCTGGCCCTTTGCAGTGATTATTCCCATGATCTGGAATGCTTTTCCCTCAGACGTCTGACTCAATCGCCTCCCTCTAGACTGTTCAAGTCCCACCTTCCCAGTGAGGCTTGTCCTGTCCACTGTTTTAACTCGAAAGCCCTGCCTCTCTCTGCCCACAATCTCAGTCCTCCATGTGCTGCTTTATTCTCTACAGCATTTGTTACTGGCTAACCTACCAGATCACATACATGTTTGTTGTTTCTTTTCTCCCCTCCAGCTAGAATGTAGGCTCCACAAAGTCAGGAATTTTGCCTTTATTAAGTCTAGTGGAGACCCAGCAGAACTGCAGGGTCAGCCAGACTGGGTGCAACTGTAACTCATGTGATTTGATATTTTAGCAGTTTAGGCCGGTTATCAAAGATGATCTTTTCTGATATTTTTCAGCAGCATGATAAATTCTAAGTAAACTTAAATTTTCAATAGTTACAGAGCAGACATGAGCTCTTTCTTCCTTTGTTTCTCCAGATGCAAGAACCTGGATGCCAAATCCGTCCTCTCTGAGTGAAGATGGGAATGTGTGAGGATGACTGGCCTAAGTCTAAATTAAATTAAAAGATGCACAAAAAAGACATTTAAACATTTAAAAAACTAAAATCATAGAGTGTGGTTTCCTGTCACACATCAGGGATTATCTAGCCTCCAGTGAGGTCAGAGTGGTGGGAGAGAAGAGAGCAGCATAGAGGGACACAGTACATTTTGCATAGTTAAGTCTGGCTCAACACGTCACCACTTATTTATGTCAGTTCTTCCTCCACAGCTGAGTAAAGGAGTAAAGACGCATGAGCAGAGGCAGATTAACAAGAACAAGGTGTATATATATATACATATATATATATGTGTGTGTGTGTGTATATATACATACCTAATCTGGGATAGATAAGGGCCCATTGAGGAAAACGGGTAGGGGGAGAGGAAGCCCCTATAAACAGCAGTGGGCATCTTGCCACTTCCCAGACTAGAGAAAACTGGCCCAGAGCTTGGGTCGGCCAGGTTACCAGTGAAGTCAGGGACGGCACAGTTGATAATACATGCAGCTCTCTTCTGTTCTCCACACTGGAACTTCTCAAGTCTGGTGGAGCTCTGGACTGGGCTCATGAGCCCCTCACCCTCCAACACACACACACACACAAAACACACCTACAGATACACACAACACACACAACCATACACACACATACATACCACATATTACACATATACACACACAAGCAACACACACCCCCCTGAGTTGTGGTCCTCTCATTGCTGTAGGAAGAGAGCAGGTGAAGTTTCACGTGAAGGATCTGAATCCCTTTGCAGTGGAGGAAAGTCCATCCTGGTTACACACAGTTTGCAGAGGAAGACCTGCTCCTTATTTGTTGAGGTTCATGATAGAAGAAAGGAACTGGTTGGTGGCTCCTGTGAAGCCCTGGCAGGTGATGAGGGTGCCCCAGAGGCAAGGTTACCGCTTGCTGTGCCCTGAGCACAGACACGGTTGCTCTGACCAGGAGCCTCCAAACACAGTGCTGGCTCCTCCAGAGTCACAGGGGGACCTTCTGGTGTATTGACTGAGGGTAGAGGTTTCTCTCTAAAAACGTATGGTGCTGTCCCCCATTGCACCACGTGTGCTTTGCCCAGGAGGCCCCCAGGGGCTCTGTATGAACGAGGGACCATAGTGTATCCAGTCACAGCAGGTATGATGCTGTCCCCTATCACACTACCTGTACTCTCCACAGATGGGCTCCAAGTGTTTTGATGGCAGTTGGTGACACAGGGGCCTTCCATCACAGGTGAGATCTTGTTCCCTCTGACAGCACCGCCTGTGTTTTGGCCAGGTGGGCCCCACGTGCACTGATGGAAAGCGGGAATAGCAGGTCCTCCAATCATGGGAATGGTGTTGTCCTCTCCCATTGTACTGCGTGGATTCTGGACACGTTGGCCCCAGCTGCTTGCAGTGAAGGTGGAACTAGAAGTGTGTGCAAACATAGGGATGGTGCTTGCCCCTCTTACTGCAGAAGCCATGCTGTGGCCAGATGGATCCCAGGTTATCTCACTTATAAGTGAGATAAAGGAGGACCAGGGTATCTCACCAACAGGAGCACCACCCAAAGGAGTGGTGCTGGGTGCCCCCTCAGTCATGCGCCAAAGTTGAGTGCACTTCATGCCTGTGACTGAGTAAAGCCTGGGGCAGACACACTGACCCCAAAGCTCCCACCATCCATAGGGGCTGCAGGTCCCAGAAACACAAGTGGGCCTGGAGTTGTTTTGGCAAACAGCGAGCTACTGTCCCTTGTGCTGGGCATCCTGGTGGCAACTCCAAAGCCAGTAGATGTGCCAATGGGGAGAACAGCTGGGATGTCACCAAAAGTCAACTGGGTGTTGACAGCGATGCCAAATGCAAAACCTGGTTGCATTATGCTGCTTTGTGTGGTCAGGCTACAGGAGAAGTTGGGCCTACAGCTTGTGCTGGGGCTACCAGTTTTCCCACCAGGAAAGAGTAGTTAGGCTGCTGCCCATCACAGGCCCCAAATGTGGGCTGAGAGGTGATTCCTGGGTTAAAGAGAAGGTTGGAAATTGCGGTCTGTCTGCTGACTGACTGTGCAGATAAACAGGTGGAGACCTGGGCTGAGGCAGTGCTGCCACTGGGTGGTGTGTTCTTAGAACCAGGAAGTGCCATGTAAAATGGGAAGTAGTTCTCCCTGGAGACAGGGGGAGACTGGAAGATGACAGCCTGGGAAGGAGGCATGGTATTCATAGCATTGGTGTCAAAATCAGGCTTGAAGTTTGCAGAGGTGCTGCCTGCTGGAGCGTAGGTGACTGCAGGAGCCACGAGGGGTAGGCTGTTGAGAACAGGAGCACTGGGGAGGGAGGCTGTCTGCTGCTGCCCATCAGGGGTCCCACATGTGGGCTGAGGGGTGATTTGGGGGCCAAAGGGATAGTTAAAAATTGGGGTGAGGAAGGGGACCATCAGTGAAGGTGGGCTGGTGGAGACTGGTAACTTTGCAGGGGCCTCTGCTCCACACTGCAGTGAACTTGGGAAATGGGAGAGATCTCACACTGGAGCCTGGGGGAGACCTGAAAATGACAGCCTGGGAAGGGGGAGTGGCGTCCATGTCAACGACACCAGGCTCTAAAGTAGGCTGGGAGGTCGCACCTGCAGATGCCATGGCTTTGATGGTGGAAGGGACTCCACAGAAGGGATGGATGTCCGGCAAACACAGGGTTCCAGGTGGAAGCGACTGGAAGAGGGGTGGATAAAAGAATAGAAGGGGGAGAATCTACACACATGGGTGCCGAGGATTCTGTTTGGCAGGAGGGCAGCTTGAAGGAGAAGGTCGAGGTGCTAGGAGGTGTGGGGAGACCAGAAATAGGAGCTGCTGTAGCTCTGACAGAATGAAAAGGGCCTCCATTCTCATTAAGTGGAATTCCCAAAACGGGACTAGTTCTAAAAGGAGAAAGAGAATCAGCAGGAACAGCAGGAGGAGGGAGAGTTCAGGACTGTGTGTCTTGTTTCCTGATCAGTATTTGGTGTCAGGGAATGTGGAGGGATAGACAGGATCCGGCGTCTGGCAGACACGTTGACCAAGTCAATGGGAGGAGTCTGTGAAGAGTCTGCAGTCTCTGAGGCAGGTGGGGAGAAGGAAGGGGCAGGCTGAGTGGAACTGCAGTCTGCCACGACCCCCGTTTTATTCTCCAAGTTCTTGTTCTGCTGACACTCAGTGTTCTTTTCCCAGGTGCCCAGGTTTTTGGCAATAGCTATGCAAGGAAGCTTAGGAGGTGGGAGCAGCTCACCTTGGCCCCACAAGCAGTCACAGTGTCAGTGGCAGTGGCAGGGGCAGCATAAGTGGCATGGCAATTCTCTGTTTGCAGGGTCTCCTGCTGGGAGATGCTGGTAGAGAAGAGCTCCTTGATGAGATGTCTGAAAGCTTTTCATCCTGCATCTCCTTCCTGGACATGAGTGAGCCTGGGTAGCTGGGCTGATGGTCTGCATCCAACACTTCCTTTTTGACCTCTCCGGCAGCAGGGAGCAGCATGGGGTTGAGTCAGAGAGCACTATTGCATCTGGATCAGGCTTCCAACGAGGCAGGACATCTCCAGCAGGGCTCTGTGAGGTGTTGACAACATGGCTTTCTGAGGAGGAGCTTATTGGAAGCATCTGGGCCTTCTCACTCAAGCTGTCTTCTGGGTGTTTGGGATGGAGATCCAGAGGCCCAGGACTGCACTCAAGGGAAGTGAGGACTCCATTGGTCTATAGGGAACTAGATGTCAAGGGTATATACCCACTGCTATGGGGGCCCCTGTTCCCATTGTCTTGTCCTTTGGTCTCTACATGGTCCTCCTCCTCCTCTGCCATTCGTTCTCTGGGCTCTTCTTGGGCCTTTGCCTCAATCTCCTTTGGGCAAGGAAGTGGGAGGTGACTGGATGGTACCGGCTTCATAGTCTTGACTACCTTCATAGTCTGCTACCATAGCAGACTGCACGGGCTTCTTTGAAGGGTCCCTCTAGCTCACCAAGGGGAGGATCCCCAGAGGCTAGCACATGGCTCGCTAGGTTGGATACTGCCTCTCCCATGCCATGTAAAAGCCAGTTGATAAAGACACAGGGTCCTGGTGGGACAGCCTACAGCCAGGGTGGAGGGTTGGTGCAGGAGCAGTGGGGTGGTCCTGGCCAGGCAGGGCAGCATTGCCGGTGGGGGAAACCAGGTGACCATAGCCAGGCAGGGGAAGGTGGCAGGGAGGGGGACAAAACTTACAAAGGAAATTGCCCATATAGAGCTGGTGTGCGCCAAACAATCCGAGAATAGAGTATGAATCTGGGAGATCTTCTCCTTAGCTTCTGACTCCTCTCAGGGCCAGGCAGGCACTGCACTGTTCAGCTTGACGTTGTGATGTCTCTTTGGAACATGTCGCAGAGCAAGGGTGCTCCAGGGGCACATGCCAGCCCAGTATGTGAAGACATGGCACCAAAGAGCAAGGGCGAGGCCCCAAGACCGCCCCAGCTGGACTTGCTACTACCTGGGACTTCCTGCTGCAGGTTGCAGGTGTTTTGCACCATATGGGCCACCATACAGGGACAGTTCAGGACTGGGTGGCCCCATCCCCAGAGCTCACCCCACCTGGGCGCTGCCTCTGCAGGCCCCTGAGCACCTCAGTGTGTGTCGCCAGTGCTTTCCTCAGGGTCCCCGAGGTCAGAGCCTGCTCAAATCCAAGCCAGGAGCCACCAGATCCTGCCAGAGAGTGGCCCACCTCTTCCAGGGACCCCCCTCTCCCCCGCTTCTCTGCAAAGCCTGGAGCCAGGTGCGCTTTGTCCTTGGCCGCCTGGGTCCCCCAGCATCATCAGCCAGGTGGGAGGGTTTCTGAGGAGGGGACGGGGAGCCTGACCTGACTGGATGCTGTACCCAATGACATCCCTTCCTGGCAGGCAGGTTCTTTCTTCACTTTTTTTTAGAAATTTGTTGTTTAAAACAACATTTTACCTTAGACCACCACAGATTTTCTTTTTAGTTTAGTTTGAAGGATCTAAATATGTAAAGATTGTAAGTAGTGCAATGACACCAGAAAACGGGTGTAGCTATATTTATCATACTTACTAAGTAGATAATCATTGCATGGTGATAAAGGGGACAATTCATCAGGAAGCTATAACCATTCAGATCCTCCAAGTGCCCAAAGGCTGGTGGTTTAGTGGTTCCTTGTCACTGCCCGTGGCCTGGATTTGATTCCTGGTGAGGGAACCTCCCCACCCGTCTGTCCGTTGTCATACTGTGACAACACTGAGCAGGTAAAAAGTGCTCAGATGGTCTGTTATTAAGCGAGTCCCCGTAAAATCATCTGCTCCTGATTTTATCTTATTTGCGATTTTAAAATTACTTTCTATGAACTGAAACCTTCCAAGCTCTTGCCCAGCCTCTTGGTGTATTTCCAGTCTACAAGGATTCTCTTAATATTTCCAAGTTATTTGCAAATGGAAAACCAAAAAATGACTTTGTTTTCCAACCACATATATACAAAAGTGTGAGCTTTTTGCTTTTGTTTTTCTTGTTGAAGAGAAAAATTAAAAGAATGAAAAAAAGCAGTTAAATGGTTAGGTCACAAAAGTTGTGCCTTAAGGTTGGTTACATTTTTCCAGAAGACCAGCAGCAATTTGGCTGAGGCCTAGATCCTGGTCAATCCCCAAAGGCACTACTTATCACCTCTAGGTGACAAATCAGGACTCTGTTTGCATCTTCAACATTGATTCATTGCAAAATCTGCATACTTCGGGTACCCAACGTCTTTTGCAAAAGACAGTTTGTTAATTTCCAGAATGTTTACTAGTTAACGCCCTACATTGGTCATTGCTTCTAAGGATTTGCAGGAGCCTTGGGACCTATAAAGACAGCTTTGGCATCTCCTTAAAATCCAGAACAGCTTGCTATCTGCTCTGCCTTGGACTGACGGGATGAATTCAGCCCTGCAGAGCAGTCCTTGGGTCTGTCCATGGTGTCGTTCCCCATAGAAAGAGACAGGATTTTTATTTAAAACAATTTTGTGAGGAGGATAAATAAAAAGTTAAATGTGTGAAGGCAAAGAATGAGCTAATCCTGGAGAAGCCAGTTGCAACAAAGAGGCATATTAGGCCTTAGTATATTCTCTTCCCCCCAACCCCCTCAGTCGTTTTAAGTATTTTTTGACACCCTGATATTACTGGGGAGTCAAATGTGAATGAAGTAGAATCTAGTTGGTAAATTATGTATTTAGGTTGCTAAATTTTCCCTGCATCTTTCATGTATCCTCATTTCTTTTTCATATGACAGCAAATATTTTAAGAAGAAAGGAATTCATCCTTTTTTTTTCACCCAGTTTATAACCTAAGAGAAAACCTATCCCCAGATTTTGTAATCTGTATGTTGCAAAACCAGAGATAGCACAAACATTCACTAACCAGCAAAGGACGGGTGTGGTAGGTGAAGAAAGGAATGCAGAGGAAATGAGCGTCAAAGAGAAAACTTCAACTAGACATGTTGGGGGTTCAAGTCAAATACAGGAGAGGGAGGCACAAACACTTAGGATGGCTTAAAAATTCACCCAAATATGTCCAGTCATCCCTGGAGTACAATCTCAGGGAGACTGTTGATGAACGCTTTATTTTTAAAGACTTAATTTTTTTAGAGCAGTTTTAGGTTTACAACAAAATTGACAGGGAGGTACAGAGTTTTCCCATGTACTCCCTGCCCCCACAAGTGTATAGCCCCCAATTATCAACATCACTCACCAGAATGGTACATTTGTTACCAGAGATAAACCTACATTGACACATCATAATCACCCAAAGTCCATAGTTTACTTTAGAGTTCACTCTTGGTGTTGTCCAGTCTATGAGTTGGAACAAATGTTGAAGGACATATATCCATCGTTATAGTATCATACAGAATATTTTCACTGCCCTAAATATGCTCTGTGCTCTGCCTATTCATCTGTCCTCGACCCCAACCCCTGATCTTTTTATTGTCTCCATAGTGTTGTCTTTTCCAGAATGTCATATAGTTGGAATCATACAGTATGTAGCCTTTTTAGATTGGCTTCTTTCACTTAGTAATATGCATTTAAGTTTCTTCCATGTCTTTTCATGGCTTGTTATCTCATATCTCTTTAGCACTGAATAGTATTCCATTGTCTGGATGTATTGATGAACTTTTGAGACGGGGAATGTTCAAAACCATGATCCTTAATTCACCCAGGAAATCTCAACCTCAATTAAAGAAATTTGTAGTTTTTTACACTGTGCTTACAACATCACTAATAATTTCTCCAATCCCCACAAAAATCTTAAAAAGCTGGTGTTGGGGGCCGGCTCGGTGGCACAGTGGTTAAGTTGGCACACTCCACTTTGGTGGCCCACGGTTCGCAGGTTTGGATCCTGGGCGTGGACCTACACACCACTCATCAAGCCATGCTGTGGCAGGTGTCCCACATAAAGTAGAGGAAGATGGGCACAGATGTTAGCTCAGGGCTAATCTTCCTTACCAAAAAAAAAAAAAAAAAGGTGTTGTCCTGTTTCCATTGACTGACATTAAAAGGCATTAACTTACCCAATGATGGCTACCTGATCTTGATTAGAAACCAAGTGCCCCCGACTTGCCCTGCTAGCCCACTGCACTGCACTAGGGGGTTGGGACTAGGGTTTTCCTGTTTAGCAAATTAAAATACAGTGTTTTATCTGGCACTCCTAGTTGGAATGAAGGCCCCACACATCTAATAACGGTGGTGTCAGAGATAGCTTCAGTTTTTCAAAAAACTTAATAGAAAGTCAGTATTTACTGTGGTGTGGCTAGTGACAATGCAAACTTCCCACCACTCTCCCACCCCACCAATGTATTCTGTTATCTTATCCTGATTAGAAGTTTTGAGCAGCAACTATATGTGCTTATGGAATGAAAAAAAAGAATTAATGACTACTTGCATGCAGTTTGTTTCGAAGGTTAATTCTTTCAAAGATGAGCATCAATAGCAGATGGGTGAAGAGTGGGAACCACTGTAAGTTAGAGTTTGCAAGGACTGCCTGGAAGTGGTGGGGAGGGGCAAAGGCGGCAAGCATCAGATTGGGTTCTAAGATCCCTTGTCTGCTCCAGTCTGAGCAGCTCTGCCCTGATCTATTTACATAATAGGATTCAGCCTAAGATTGCATCTGAGGACAATGGCCTCCTGCTAAAGTGTCATCTGAAACCATTAGAAATGTGCTGTCCAATACAGTAGCCACTAGCCACCTGTGGCTATTGAGCACTCGAAATGTGGCTGGTCCGACTTGAGTTGTGCTGTGAACGTAAAATAAACATCAGATTTCAAAAAAAGAATGTATAATATCTCAATAATTTTTATATTGATTACATGTTGAAATAATATTTTGGATACATTAGTTAAATATATTATTAATAATTAATTTGGCCTGTTTATTTTTATTTTTTTGAATGTGACTACTAAAAAATTTAAAATTATATGTATGGCTTGCATTATATTTCTATTGGATAGTGCTGATACACCATGCTGTGCGACACATAAAAGAAATTCTAGGACTGGTATGAATAGCATGTGACCACTCACAGGTTAATTTAGATTGTCCACTAGTCTGAGCACTTTCTAGCTAAGAGTAATTTCATGTTTGTGTACTGAAAGTCACTCTAAAACAATAAAAAGTTGTTATTGCACACTGTCTCCAAGTTTTTTTTTTCCAGTATGTTTTTTTCTCTCGGTATTAAGCCTTCTTTCTTTCAGTTAGGGTTGCAACCAGCTGAGGAAAGGTGGGGCCCTGACGCTGGCTCAGTGTTTCAGAGAAATGCACAGATCACAGCCGAGAGCAGGAAGAGCCGGTTCCCTGCTGAAGGTCAAGACCAGCCACACCCGGCCTGGCCGGTGCCTTGGCTCTGCCCAGCAACTCCGCAGTTAGCCTGATGGAGCCCAGGTTCCTCTGACCCAGGAGCAGTCACCCGCTCTTCCAGTTTTGGGTTTTTTTTCTTGTAACTTTTTCTGCTTCTCTGCTTGTAGCTTGTGAAGCTTTACCCGATTCTGATGGAATTCGCGGTCCCTCTGTTTTTGTTCCCTCTTGCGAAGCTTCTCCTCTCTTTTTCTTTCTCCAATACTTCTAGCTCTGTTTCTTTTCTTCTGCTCTCTGCCTCTTTTTCTCAGCTGTTTTGTTCTTCTCTTTGCTGCCATTTTTTGATTGAGGCATCACTCAGGTGTTTGGTCAAATCAAAAGAAACCTTGATGTACCAGGCCATGTTCGCCTGTGACGTGAGCTGTGTTCCACCCGAGGCGCTCGTGGCTTGGATGAAGCCCATATACCCACAGTACTGGGCATATGTCTTGAAGTTCGAGTGTCCCCCAAAACTGAAGCTGTGGAATTCTTAGCCAGTCATCTCCTCCCGGTAGGAGTCCAGCATGGGGATGTCCATGGTCCATATCTCCCTAAACTTCTCAAACACCTTGAGTAGATCCTCCTCGCTGGGCTTCTCCAAGCCAGACTCCTTCAGGGGAACCATTTGCACGGCAGCCCCTCCAGGTGAATTGTGTCCAGCCTCTCTCCTGGCAGCATTGATTCATATCCTTCACCCATGGAAGAAGGGAGTCCCAGTCGTGGCTGGTGGGGAAGTTGAATTTGAACTCAGTGGGTCATACCTTGAGTACGTCAGAGAAGCTGCTGAGCTGGATGGTCTTGCCACCAAGGCAGGCCGGGAAAGACTTGACCAGACTCTTGTTTTCCACCTCACCCTTGAAGTTGATGAAGTTCATGGCGCTCTTGAAATCCGGAGGATAGAGAACTGGTGACTGTGCATCGTGCCCTTCAGCCTTTCCATCACCTCGCAGTTGGAGATGGACTTCCCGGGCTGCTTCAGCTGAGGGAGGGCTGGGCTGATAGTCATCTTTGTGATGGGCTTGAGGTAGAGACTGTACAGAAGGCAGAGCCCCGCCGCCTCAGACGCTTTGTGGACTGTGGTACCTGCTGCCATAGCCAGGGCATTGGGCTGGCACGAGGCTCCACCTGCATCCCTGGCCACTGCCCCTCTGGCCTGAGCTCATTGCCTTCTCCCGAGGACCCCCACAGGCACGGCCTCCCCGCCAGATGTCACCACTGTCAGCCAGAGGCTCCCTTGAAGGGACCCACACCTCTGGGGCCTGCCCCTGTGATGGTGCTAAGTGTTGGAGATACCAAGGTCAGTAAGACACATTAATTTCTGCCCTTGAGAACCTCAGTCTAGAGAGAGACAAAGAGTAAGTAAGCAGTTACAAATATCCCCTCTGGGCTGCAGAGACCTTGACTGTCTTGTTTACAGTTGTATTGACAATGTCTGGGCCATACTGCTGGATAAATATTTGTTAAATACATAATTTCTTTGTGTCCCACTTTTTCTAGGGGTATTCCCCCTTGTTAGTAGTCAGCAAAGCCAGATATTATGACACTCATCTTGATTGTGCTGGGTCCAAAAAAATGCCCATAGCAGCAACGCGCCCCAGCTCAGGTTCCCCCCTCCTCCAGGGAAGGCTGCGTACCTTTGGATGGCTTCCGGGTGGCTGTGAAGCATTGTGGCTTGTGAAGGTGGCATGTTGTTTCTCTCCAGAAGGGAATTTCTGTCTCTTCTACCTCAGGACTGTCATTCATTGCAGGGGTTCCTCTTATCCAGTTTTCACTTCTCTTTCAGGGGTAATTTTTCCAAGACTAGTTGTAAGTCTGCTGTGTCTGTTGGAGAAGGTGAGTTCAGAGTCCACCTGTGCTGCCATCTTGACCTCTCTCCTTGTTGAATGAATAGACGAATGAATGCAGAGTACTAAGGGAACATGGAATGGAGGATTTAGGGAAGGCTTTCTAGAGGAAATGCTGACTCCAATGTGTCAAAGAGGTAGCCAGGCAAAGCAGGCTGGAGAAAGTATTCCAGCTGGAGAAAGTATTCCAGAAGGAGAAAAGGCAAGGTTGGCTCAGGTTTACAGTAACAATTAAGCCAGGATTAGAAGCTGGCAGAGGAAGTGATGACAGATGAGGCTGAATATGACGAGAGCCCCATGATGTAGAGTCTCATACGCAAAGCTGCTAAGTTAAGATTCTATCGTGAAATCAATGGAGAGTCATTTTACAGCAGAGAAACACCATCATGATGTTTGTGATGTAGAAGGATGGGTCTGAGAGCATAATGAAGGACTAGTTGGTTATAGAGTGGCTAATAATGGAGGCAAGAAGATGAGGTAGACAATTGGTGAATAATTCAGGCAAGGGAAGATAAGATTCTGAAATAAGACAGTGATACTAGAAAGCCGAGAGGGGAGATGGAATTAGGAGATATTTAAGGGGTAGATTTGACAGGACTTGAGGACAAATTCACTGTGGTGAGAGAGGAGGAGCAGAGGGTAATGGCCAGGTTACTTTCTCAGACAAATGGGTCAGTGGGGCAGGCACTCCTTTCCCAGCTGGAACCAGCCCAATGGGCAGGAGAGGCACTGCATGTTCTATCTCCCTTCACGTGTCCTGTAAGAGCTGTAGCAGGGGGCACGGTGCTGTCCTCATGGCATAGTAGCCCTCGGGGCAGTCCTGCATGCAGGTTGCATCTGCCAAGGGAGGAAAAGAGTCTGTGTTGGTATCAAGTATGACACATTTCCAAAA
Organism: Tapirus indicus; assembly: GCA_031878705.1. Lineage (NCBI taxonomy): Eukaryota > Metazoa > Chordata > Mammalia > Perissodactyla > Tapiridae > Tapirus > Tapirus indicus. The sequence goes on from CM062927.1 coordinate 44,009,281, forward strand.
CCTCCTCTATGTGCTCCCCACTGTGTACCATGGGGGGAGAGGGATGCAGGAGGAATGAGATAATGTCCTTGTGGGCTGACGGATATGCTTGGGAGCTCAGATGAATGTCCAAGAAATAGAATAGATCATAAAGCCTTTAGGAGCTGAGAGAAAACAGACATCTTGAGAGAAAATGGAGGTTAGAGTGGACTGGCCTTGGTGGGCAGGACAGAAAACACAGTCTATCAGTATGAGCCAGAGGATGTGTGGGGTGTCCCAGAAGGGGGAGGACATTTAAGGCAGTGCTGGGGCCGTAAGTATCAGGGGCTCCACTGAAGAAAACAGTGTAGGGCCAACATGATGATATGTTCCCAAAACTTCAATTTTCTATTTCGAGCCTTGAATGTGTTCCCTCCAATATAAGATTTTAACCTTGGTTCTGCTGTGCTGCCCACACAATGTAGCTCTTGAAATTAAAATGAAATAAAATTAAAACTTCAGTTCCTCAGTTGCATGAGCACAGATATATATAGAACATTTCCGTAATGGCAGAAAGTTCTGTGGACAGTGAGTCTCTGTTTTCCCCAGGTATTTAAAAATTAGACTAAAACCTTAAATTCTCTGCTCTACACAACAAGATGAGTTGGAGTTGAGTTGTTCAACCCCATACCACCCCACGCCTTCTTCCGCGTACCGCCGCCCCAGTGGAGCCACTGATTGTTGCCTTCTTCCTTAAGAACATTTAGGGATGGAAGGTGAGGGTGTGTTAGTTAGAAACTAACAAACTTAGATTTGCTGACTTTGCAGGTTAGCACACAGTCCTTAGAGGCAACTTCTTCCCCAGCTCTGCTCAACCTTGTAGAACGGAAGCCAGGCTCTCCTGCATTTCTGGTGTGAGCCACTGGTCATCTCTAGACCAGAAGCCAGTCTGTGTCCATAACTGTAGTCAGCATTAAGCACAGGCACTGATGGAAAAGCTAAATAAAGAGCTGCTCTAAAAAGTGCTGTGGACTCAAACTCTGTGCTGGGAGACTGAGCTCCTTGGGGTCAGGGGCCATGTCATTCCCTGTGAGTTTCCAGCACCCAGCACAGTGCCAGGTCTCCAGTAAATGCTTATTCACTGGCTCTTGTGTTAAAGATGGATGTTGGCAATGGTTCATTGTCCAGTTGATGTATCTGGTTAACTCAGTGGAAGCCCTAATCCCCTCAAGGTGAAACACCCCTGTGTTAGTTTCCTATAGCTCTTGTAACAAATTACCACAAATTTAGTGGCTTAAAACAATACAAATTTCTTATCATACAGTTCTGGAGGTCAGAAGTCTAAAATGGGTCTACAGGGCTATGTTCCTTTCGGAGGCTCTGGGAGAGAATCTGTTTCTTTGCGTTTTCCAGCTTCTGGAGATCACCAGTATTCCTTGGCTTGTGGCCTCCTCCTGCATCTTCAAAGCCAGAGCCCAGCATCTTCTCTCTCTTTGTTCCTCTTCTTTGATCATCACATAGACTTCAACTACTAACTGATTATCCTGCCTCCTTCTTGTAAGGACCCTCCTGTTAATCCAGGATAATCCTCCCAAATCAAGACCATTAATGTAATCACACCTGCAAAATCCTTTTTGCCATGTAAACTAACATTCACAGGGACTGGGGATTGGGATGTGGACATTTTTAGGGGCAGCATTATTCAGTCTACTGCAACCTCCAGAGGAATTACCTAGTTTATAATTAGTCTCACCCTGGTAGGGTGGTGGTGAGGGGCAGGGTGGGAGAAGGTGAGAATATCAGGCCTGAGCACATCCTGTGCCCAGCCCTTGGGGGACTATGGCTCTGTTTTACACACCAGCGCTCAAGTCTCAGTTCTAGTCTAATTCATATCCCTAGTTTAAGGGAAGACCACCTTGTAGTGGTAAGACATCTTCCTTTCTGTATGAAGGCACCTGAGATGATCACTGGTAGCACTCTAGATTGGGGTAATTAGAAAAGAAGGTCCTGGGGGTTGGGATGATGTGGGAGACCTGGAATGTTCTCATGAAGCAGCAACTGCTGGGAAGGAAGGTAACTGAGATTTGTGTAAGAGGATCTAAGATGGATGGATAGAGAACACTGGTATCTTTTTCTTTTTCTTTTTTTATTCATGTAGTTGAAGTTCTTTTATTCTTTTTTTTATTACCATTTTTTTAAATTGATGTCTTAATAGTTTATAACACTGTGGGGTTTTAGTTGTACATTTTTATTTGTCCATCACCTTGTGGATGTAACCCTTCACCCCTTGTGCCCACCCCCCACCCCCCTTCCCCTTGGTAACCACCAATCAGTTCTCTCTGTCCCTGTGTTCATTTATATTCCATATATGAGTGAGTTCATGCAGTGTCTGTCCTTCTCTCTCTGGCTTATTTCACTTAACATAATACCCTCTAGGTCCATCCATGTTGTTGCAAATGGGACAATTGTGTCTTTTCTTATGGCTGAGTAGTATTCCATTGTATGTATATGCCACATCTTCTTTAACCAATCATCAGTCGAGGGACACTTGGGTTGCTTCCACTTCTTGGCTATAGTGAATAATGCTGCAATGAACATAGGGGTGCATACGCCTCTTGTGATGGTTGATTTCATGTCCATTGGGTAGATGCCCAAGAGTGGGATTGCTGGATCCTAAGGTATTTCTATTTTTAATTTTTTGAGGACTCTCCATACTGTTTTCCATAGAGGCTGCACCAGTTTGCATTCCCACCAGCAGTGAATGAGGGTCCCCGTTTCTCCACAACCTCTCCAGCATTTGTTGTTCTTTGTCTTGGTGATTATAGCCATTCTAATGGGTGTAAGGTGACATCTTAGTGTAGTTTTGATTTGCATTTCCCTGATGATTAGTGATGTTGAACATCTTTTCATGTGTCTATTGGCCATCTGTATCTCTTCCTTGGAAAAATGTCTGTTCATATCCTCTGCCCATTTTTTGATCGGGTTGTTTGTCTTTTTGTTGCTCAGTTGTATGAGATCTTTATATATTACTGAGATTAATCCCTTGTCGGACAAACGATTTGCAAATATTTTCTCCCAGCTGGTGGATTGTTTATTCATTTTGATCCTGGTTTCATTTGCCTTGTAGAAGCTCTTTAGTCTGATGCAGTCCCACTTGTTTATTTTTTCTTTTGTTTCCCTTGTCTGAGTAGACATGGAATCTCAAAGGATCCCTTTATATCCAATCTCAATTAGTGTACTGGCTATATTTTCTTCCAGGAGTTTTATAGTTTCAGGTCTCACTTTCAATTCCTTGATCCATTTTGAATTGACTTTTGTATATGGCGATAGGAGATGGTCTACTTTCATTCTTTTGCATGTTGCTGTCCAATTTTCCCAGCGCCATTTATTGAAGAGACTTCCCCCTCTCCAGTGTATGTTCTTTCCTCCTTTGTCGAAGATTACCTGTCCGTAGGTGTGTGGTTTTATTTCTGGGCTTTCAATTCTATTCCATTGATCTGTGTATCTATTCTTGTACCAGTACCATGCTGTTTTGATTACTATAGCTTTATAGTATATTTTGAAATCAGGGATTGTGATGCCTCCAGCTTTGTTCTTTTTTTTCAGAATTGCTTTAACAATTCGGGGTCTTTTGTTGCCCCATACGAATTTCAGTAGTTTTTGGTCTATTTCTGTGAAGAATGACATTGGGATTCTGATTGGGATTGCATTGAATTTGTAGATTGCTTTAGGTGGAATGGACATTTTAACTATATTTATTCTTCCAATCCATGTGCATGGAATATTTTTCTATTTCTTTATGTCTTCCTCAATTTTTTTCAATGGTGTCTTATAGTTTTCATTGTATACGTCTTTGACCTCCTTGGTTAAATTTATTCCCAGATATTTTATTCTTTTTGTTGCATTTGTAAATGGGATTGTCTTTTTGGGTTCTCTTTCTGTTAGTTCGTCATTAGTGTATAGAAATGCAATTGATTTTTGTAAGTTGATTTTATACTCTGCCACTTTGCTGTAGTTGTTGACTATTTCTAGTAGTTTTCCAATGGATTTTTGGGGGTTTTCTATGGATAAGATCATGTCGTCTGCAAATAGTGAGAGTATCACTTCTTTGTTGCCTATTTGGAGTCCTTTTGTTCCTTTTTCTTGCCTAATTGCTCTGGCCAGAACTTCCAGTACTATGTTGAGTAAGAGTGGTGAGAGCGGGCACCTTGTCTTGTTCCTGTCCTCAAAGGAATGGCTTTCAGTGTTTCCCCACTGAGTAGGATGTTTCCTGTAGGTTTGTCATATATGGCCCTTATTATGTTGAGGCACTTTCCTCTATAGCCATTTTGTTGAGAGTTTGTATCATAAATGGATGTTGGATCTTGTTGAATGCCTTCTCGGCATCAATTGAGATGATCATGTGGTTTTTATTCTTCATTTTGTTAATGTGGTGTACTACGTTGATTGATTTGCGGATGTTGAACCATCCCTGTGTCCCTGGTATAAATCCCACTTGATCATGGTGTATGATCTTTTTGATGTATTGCTGTATTCGGTTTGCCAATATTTTATTGAGGATTTTTGCATCTATGTTCATCAGTGATATTGGCCCATAGTTTTCCTTCTTTGTATTGTCCTTGTCTGGCTTTGGTATCAGGATGATGTTGGCCTCATAGAATGTGTTGGGAAGTATTCCATCTTCCTCTATTTTTTGGAATAGTTTGAGAACGATAGGTGCTAAATCTTTTTTGAGTGTTGGGTAAAATTCTCCAGGGAAACCATCTGGTCCTGGGCTTTTATTTTTTGGGAGGTTTTTGATTACTGTTTCAATCACTTTACTTGTGATTGGTCTGTTCAGATTTTCTATTTCTTCTTGATTCAGTTTTGGGAGGTTGTACATGTCCAAAAATTTGTCCATTTCCTCTAGGTTGTCCAATTTGTTGGCGTAAAGTTTTTCATAGTATTCCCTAATAATCCCTTGTATTTCTGTGGTATCTGTTGTAATTTCTCCTCTTTCATTTCTAATTTTATTTATTTTAGTCTTCTCCCTTTTTTTCTTAGTGAGTCTGGATAAGGGTTTGTCAATTTTATTTATCGTCTCAAAGAACCAGCTCTTTGTTTCATTGATCCTTTCTACTGTTTTTTTGGTTTCAATTTCATTTATTTCTGCTCTGATTTTTATTATTTCCCTCCTTCTGCTGATTTGGGACTTTGCCTGTTCTTCTTTTTCTAATTCTGTTAGGTGCTATTTAAGGTTATTTATTTGCGATTTTTCTTGTTTGTTAAGGTGAGCTTGTATTGCTATGAATTTCCCTCTCAGGACCACTTTTGCTGCATCCCATATGAGTTGGTATGGTGTATTTTCCTTTTCATTTGTCTCCAGATAGCTTTTGATTTCTCCTTTAATTTCATCAATGACCCATTGGTTGTTCAGTAGCATGTTGTTTAGTCTCCACATCTTTGTCCCTTTCCTAGTTTTTTCCTTGCAGTTGATTTCTAGTTTCACTGCATTATGATCAGAAAAGCTGCTTGTAATGATTTCAATCTTCTTAAATTTATAGAGGTTTGCCTTGTTTCCTAATATATGGTCTATCCTTGAGAATGTTCCATGCGCACTTGAGAAGAATGTATACTCTGCTGTTTTTGGGTGGAGTGCTCTGTATATATCTATTAAGTCCATCACGTCTAGTTTTTCGTTTAAGTCCATTATTTCCTCATTGACTTTTTGTCTGGAGGATCTATCCATTGATGTAAGGGGGGGGGTGTTAGGATCCCCTACTATTATTGTGTTATTGTTAATATCTCCTTTTAGGTTTTTTTAGCAGTTGTTTTATGTACTTTGGTGCTCCTGTGTTGGGTGCATAGATATTTATAAGTGTTATGTCTTCTTGGTGAAGTGTCCCTTTTATCATTATATATTGCCCTTCTTTGTCTCTCATTACCTTTTTTATCTTGAAGTCTACTTTGTCTGATATAAGTATGGCTACTCCTGCTTTCTTTTGTTTGCCATTAGCTTGGAGTATCATTTTCCATCCTTTTATTGAGTCTGTGTTTGTCTTTAGAGCTGAAATGTGTTTCCTGGAGCAGCAAATTGTTGGATCTTGGTTTTTAATGCAGCCCACCACTCTGTGTCTCTTGACTGGAGAATTCATTCCATTTACATTAGAGTGATTATTGATATATGAGGATTTAATGTTGCTATTTTATTGTTCATTTTCTGGTTCTTTTGCATTTCCTTAGTTTCTTGTCACTTGTATTTTGGACTGCAAATTCAATTTGGTATTTCTGCATGCTCATTCTCTTGGTTTTCTGTTTATTTGTCATGTGTGGTTCTCTTCTGGTTATTTGTTTACTGGTTACTGTGAGGTTTATATAAGCGATCTCCTGGACAAGATAGTACATTTTCAGATGCCTCCTTTTTCCTGAGGCTGGGTCGATTCAATCCCTTACCTCTTCCCCTCCTTATTTGTTATCTCTTTATTCCATCTTGTGTCGTGAGTGTATGTTTACAGTGAGGAGCTTGAATTAATTTTTGATGTTATCCAACTGTAGTTTGTTCTGGTTTAGTCTCCTTGCTTTTGTCCTTGCTGAAATCTTTGTATCCCCTTTCTCATTTGTTGTTTTTTTTCAGGCCTAAGGGCCTTCTTGAGCATTTCTTGTAGTGGGGGTCTTGTGGTGACGAACTCTCTTAGCTTTTGTTTATCAGGGAGAGTTATTATTTCTCCTTCATATTTGAAGGATATTTTTGCTGGATAAAGTATTCTTGGCTGAAGGTTTTTGTCTTTCATGATTTTGAATATATCATTCCAGTCTCTCCTAGCCTGTAGAGTTTCTTTCGAGAAATCAGCTGAGAGCCTGATGGGGTTTCCTTTGTATGTTATTTATTTATTTATTTATTTTGTTTAGCTGCCCTTAATATTATTTCCTTGTCACGGGTAGTTTTCAAGTTTGCTACTATGTGGCGCAATGATTTTTTTATTCCTGTTTATATATTTAGGTGATCTATTGATTTCATTCACTGTTATTTCCCTCTCGTTCCCTAGGTTGGGGAAGTTCTCAGCTATTATTTCTTTGAACAAACTCTCTGCTCCTTTTTCTCTTTCTTCTCCTTCTGGAATGCCTATTATCCTTATGTTGCTTTTCCTCATTGAGTCTGATATTTCTCGAAGAATTTCTTCATTTCTTTTTAGTCTTAGCTCTCTCTCCTCCTCTATCTGGAGCATTTCTGCGTGGCTATCCTCAATAATGCTAATTCGTTCCTCCATATTGTCAGTTCTGCTCTTTAAAGACTCCATTTTTTCCATTTCGTTCATTTTGTTTTTCATCTCCAATAATTCTGATAGGTCTTTCTTTATGGTTTCAATCTCTTTTGTGATGAAATCCCTGAATTCGTTGATTTGTTTCTGTGTGTTCTCTTGTATTTCGTTGAGTTTGTTTATGATAGCTATTTTGAATTCTCTGTCATTCAGGTTATCAAATTCTGTGCCTTCAGGGTTGGTTTCTGGGTGTTTGTCATTTTCCTTTTGGTCTGTAGCCATAACGAATTGTCACAAGGATCCGACCGCCTTATTTTTTTCCCCTCATGTTGAAGTTGGTCCTGCAGTTTCCACCTGCTGCCACTGGATGGAGGTCGCGAGAAGTGTGCTCTGAGCCCGCTGCAGCCCCCGGAGGGATTATGCTGAAACACGGGGTGTGTGGGGGGGAGGGGTTCTCTCTTTCTCCTGCTCGACCCGGGGGTTTCCTTTCTGGCTCTGTTAGGGTGTTTGCTACACCCCCTAAACAGTCCGTCGTTGCCTCCTGGTGGGGATCTCTCGACAATCTGTGAGAGCACCTGGAGGTGGTAGTTTTACCCGCTGTGGGCCGCCCCTCCCCTCTCTGTCTGCGAGCCGCGCTGTCTTTCCCGATTGATTGGGGAGGGGGAGTACAACTTCTTACCTCTCCTCGCGTCCTTTTGGGCTTCCCGCGCCTCCACCGTCCGATGTATGGCAGCAGGGGTTTCTTAGAAGTCCTTTGTAGTGTTTGATTGAGCTCTGTTGGAATGCGAATGATGTTTTCGTTGTGTCTTAGGGGGCAGAGATTCAAAGAGGGAATCTCACTCTGCCATGATGCTGACGTCACCCCCAACACTGGGATCTTTGAGTGTTTTCTACTGGGAGGTGATCAGGAATGGTGTGGAGGATACCTATCCCTGTGTCTTAGCAGGGAAATGGTGCCCTCGCTGTTGACAGCTCAACAAGAAGTGGAAAATTTGCGACACATCTCTAGTGTGAGGGTCTTGCTTCTCAGGTCTACTCTACTAGGTTTGGGAGGTGAATGCTAACACTTTCCAATTCTTCAGCGTGTTCTTCTTTTCTTCTCTCTCTCCTATACCCTCCACTGCTCCTTCTTTCAGCTGAGTTGAGTTTTGTTTCATTTTCTTTCTCCCATACCTGTCCTGGCACTAATCTTGGTATCCCTGGAAACCTGAGGGCATCGCCTCACATTAGCAGTAACCTTCACATGGATCTGCTGAGGTGGCCAACCTCAGACTGTGCCATACTTTGTTCAAGAAGGTTTATTAATCAACAGATGCTAAATCAAGGGGAAATTGTGATGAGGAGCTGAACACCTACATGTTCATAAAGTGTCCCTCCACAGACTGCTTATTAGTCACAAGGGAAAGTATAACTACACAGTGGAGAAATCGGACAGCACCCTGAAGAGATGACCAAAATTAACATCACCGACGACAGGCAGGTGAACATCATGTGTGTCTCTAGAAGGACACAACATCACCTGTGAAGAATTCTGACTGAGGATGCATAATCTCCATCTAATCATGGGGATACTTGACACAAACCCAGTGGAGGGATAGGGACTGTATTCTTCTACAATGTCAATATTATAAAAGTCAGAGAAGGTCCACGGAAATGTTTCAGATCAAAGGAGACTAAAGCGACGTGGCAACTAAATGCAATGTGTGCCTCCAGACTGGATCCTGTCCTAAAGGAGAATTGACAAAATTATAATATAGATGGGATATTGAACTATTGTAGCAATGTTAAATTGACTAGAGTTGACAACTGTGCTGTGGCTATGTAAGAAAGTATCCCTGTTCTTAGGAAATACATACTAAAGTATTTGTGGGAAAGGGGCCATGAGTTGAGTACAGCCCTTGGGCTCTGGGTGGAGCAGTCTTCTTACAAAATGAGAAAAAAAAAATGGCTGTTTCACATTCTCTAATATCTAGAGGGCCCCTTCCTGCCATTGCCACCTCATAAATAGTAGTAAGACTCACTGTAATTACCCAAACTGCAACAAAATAGTAATAAGCCATTCTGCAGCAGCATGGTCACACGGTAGTTTGTGGCCTTTTCACCACCGTGACTCCTATTCTGTGGTCCTCCACTGACCTCCCTGAATACCTTCATCTTATCACTAGCATAACAATTGTCAAGATACGTTATAATTACCCGATGACAAAAAAGGCCTCTTGTACTCATTTATGAAGGCACAGTTCCTATGGGAGGGCCTGGCATATAACAGGTGCTCAGTGAATATTTGGTAGACAAACGAATAAGAACAACTCACTCCTCCTTGGGGTTTTAGCAGTTGCTGCTCCCTCTGCCTGTAATCTTCTTCTGCCAAGTACAGCGTGGTATGTTCCCTCCCTTTCTCAATGACATCTTCCAGGCAGCCTTCTAATTTCAACTCCATCCTGTCCAACTTCCTGTCTCCCTTCCATGCCTTATTTTTCCTTCTGACTTGTCTTCTGTAGAGTCTGTCTTCCCCAGTAGAATGCAAGCTCCATGAGGGCAGGATTCTGTCTGTATCATTCGCTGCTGTTCCTCAGGCCTGGAGGAGCACATGGCACATAGCAGGCCCCCAGTAAGTACTTGCTGGATGAACAGGTGCCTGGTATTATTGTGATAATCATCATCTCATTTTATCTAGATCATGAAATTGAGGCTGGAGGAGCTAAGTCACTTGGCTGGAAAAGGGCAGGGTCAGGAGTTGAATCCAGGACCTTTACAAGAGCTCTCGCTATTTCTGCCCCAATGCTTGAGGAAAGGTGTGGGATCCTTATAGGTGTCTGTGCTGCCTCATAGGGGATAATTTGGGGTGATCAGAATGGATCCCAAGTCCTTGTGTTTCTTAGAGGAGATCTGCTTGGAGATGGCTTGGTTTCAGATGCTTCTCTACACCACCCAAATCTGAATTTTCAGGTCAAGTCTTTTATTTCTTCTCTCTGAAAAGTCAGGTGGTCACCCTATTTCTCTCCTTGACCTCCCCTTGGACTGGTGGAACTTGCCATAGCATTCCAGAGAGAAACATCAAGTCACTTTCCAACAGTTGGTCTATGGTGAGCCCAGACATCTATATTTTTTAAAGCTCCCCAGGGGTTTCTAATGGGCAACCAGGGATGAGAACTAGGGCATTTCTCAATAAGAAAATTAAATCAAGGAAATTAAGTAAATATACTCTGAGACCTGTAAAGTTCTCTCTATGGACAATTACTTCTATTATTGAACACCAGAGAAAGGGCAGAAGTTGATGCTCAGTTCCTGCCCTAGGGCAGGCAAGATGGCCCTGTAGGCCTTTGGCTGAGCTTCTGAACTTCTCATGGAAACTGACACCCAGCTCACAGCCTGCCTCTCAGGCTCACTCCTGCCCCTTCTGCTGCAGGGGCACAGCCATCCATCTTCAAGTTCATATTCCTTTACAAATAATCAGGTGGGACATTGACACTGAAGAGTGCTTTACATAAAACTCACAAAAAGGTGTATTCGGACCATAAGGCTAGAGCAGAGAAGCTTCAGGGGAAACTACATCTTCGTGTCCTACCAAGACATTCCCCTGAGTACCTTCTAGAACGTGGGTGGTCCAGGGTTTCTCCTGCTACAAGAGTTTGCCCTAAGCTCTCACTGTGGTTAGGGGGCCTGCCTCTGGATATCTATCTCACGTTTGCTTGGAGGCAATGTGGGGGTTAAGTTACCATGGGCTGCCTAGCTGACGTGAATCCTGTCACTACAGTTAACCATACAATATTGTAGAGGTGAAAGTTGCTAAGAGAGTAGATCTTAAATGTTTTTACCAAAAAAAAAAAAGGTAATTATAGTAACTATGTGAGGTGATGGATATGTTCACTGACCTAACTGGTCATCATTTTACAGTATATACATATTTCAAATCATCACGGAGGGGAGCTGTAGGGAGGCAAATGGTAAAGTGAGATAAGAGACACCAAGAAAATGCTCTATGGCACAGCTTTCCTTATGCTGCTGTAAACCTATAATGGCTTAAATTTTAAGCAAAATCTTTCATTTTTGGTAACTTCAGAAGGCTCATCATCTCTGTTGTAAATCTTCACCTGAGAATCCTTTTTGATCAGCCACTTTTGTGAGGAAGGTCAGCATTATCCATTGCTAATAAAAGTCACATGATCAAAGTTAACAAATGATTCATTTTAAAAATAAATAATGAATTAGAGCAGAGTCACAATATGCCTCCTTGAGTAGGCGGGAAAGGGGTGGGACTGTGCAAATCCCAGAACCTGCTTTGTCTTGGCAGAATCCCAAAATCGCATTAGGCTCCCTGGGATGCGGTGCTTAGCCGTGAACCCAGAGTCTTTACCTTTTGCAATCCTTAGTCTCTTTTTCATAGTAAGCTCCTGCTGGACACTCATTCAAACACCCCCCTGCTCCATCATAGAGAACTGAGGACGCCTCAACACAGAGCTCACAGTCATCTGCTGAGGGACTACTGCCCTCCAGACAGTCTTTGTGGCAGGGGACACAGTTGTGTGAATCTTCATAGAAGTGGCAGAGATAGGACTGATGGCACATGTTCCTGTACAGGAAGGACTCAGGCATGCATTCTGTGGGAAGGGGAAGCAGCAGTGACCCCCAGGGGGACAGGAGAAAGGAATTCATTCCTGCTTCAGTGGGCTAGCCTGTCCACCCCTTTGGCTCATTTGACCTGAGTGTACATGCATTTCCCCAGCCCCACCCTGCTGGGGCATGTCTTCCACATGTCACAAGCCCTGCCTTGGGAGAGGAGACCACATATGGTGGCCCAATTAGATGGTGCTGGGTTTACATCCTGAAATGATCTTCCCCTTGGAGATGCAAAAAATTGTGGTGCTGTGGCTGATGCGTGATGACTGAGATGCTGGAGGTATTGTTCTGAAATTGCAGAAAGCAGGAACAGATTTTTAAGTTGTATTGAGCACCTTAGGCTCTATTTAATCAGGAAGCAGATTAGGAATTGTTGGATTAGTTGATTTTTCATTCACTGATAGGGTAGACCAATGAAATACATGGTTAATTAGTATGAAAAATGCATTTTAGGTATGTTGTGTTCGTTCTCTTATTTGGGGGAGAATTCCAGAAAACACTTTAGGTTACACCAAGAGAATCCTTTGGATAGGACAGAACCAGTTAAATGAGTCAGTCTAATTCTGGAGAGGAAAATACACAGCCTTTCTTGGGAGATAATTCCAGAGAAAACCTTCCTAGCCAGAGCACTGTTCTCAGAGTCAGAGTCTTATGGTTGCCTATAGCACTTGGGATAGTGCTTGGCATCCCCTAAGTGTTCAGTATACGTATGTGGAAGAAATCTTGCAAAAAGGGGCTCTTGTCTGTCTTTTAACTTGCAGAATCCACAATGGAAAGGATGACTCCACCTTCACAGGGATAACAGTTGGTGGCATTTCCTTCACATGTTCTGCAAGGAGAGCTACACCATTCACATGTGCCGTCTTTTGCATAGAAGCCCCTGTGGGAAGGAGAGAGAGCAACTAAGGAAATTTCCAACCTGGGAAATGATTCCCACCTGGAGACAATGGACTCAGGGCTGTAAATGGAAGGACTGCTGCTATTGTCGACCCAAATGAACCTTTAGGATCTCCTGAGGAAGTGTGGTAAGGGATCAGGTCTGAAAAAATAAAATGAAAGGGACAGGTGTCATCCTTGTGAATTTGGTTTGTTTGAAAACAACTCGTGTTAATTTGTATCTAGTTTAGTTATCTTCGGATTTCCCTATTTTGTCTCCTGATTTTCATTTTTTGGTTAAAGTAGAAAATGCTTTTTGTTCAATTCAATACATTTTTAATGAAAACATTTTTAAAATTTAAATTAGAAAAATTATTTTTAAAAGACTTAAGTGGTTTAATACCCTATAAACTGGAACAACTTTTGCTTTTGAATCCTCTGTGCCAACCTCCGATGGCTTCCTTCAAACACACAAATAACATTTGCACACAGCATCAAACATACCTGGAGCACCTGTTATTGGAATCTGTGTTTGTGTGACTGACTTTCGTCCAGGTGGAATCTGAAGACTGTGTCCACATTGTACCTCTGAGTGATTAACCCATCAGATCCTAGAAATCACTCAGTGGTATGGGAACACAGTAAATATGAAAAACTCCAACACCCTCAAATATAATTGGGAGATGGGGGAGGTATAGACCATGTTTCTTTGGAGGGAAAAACTGAAGGAAAGAGCTGAAACTTGCAGAAGCAGGAATGTCATAATCCAGTTTAGATAAAATGGACTTCTGATGTCATAGGTACCTGTTCCAATTGTTTTCTATAATTGTCCTTCTATTAGTCAGCTGTTGCCATAATAGTGCTGTGTAACAGAACACCCCAAAACTTGTCATTCATGTATCTGTGGGTGGGCAGATCTAGACTGAGGCATGTGCTCTGGGGGAAGGATGTCTGACTCCAAGCTGCACACTGGGTCTTGTCTTCATTTTCCGATATCCTCCCAGGCACAGGGAACTACTGGGGCATATTCTCTTAGCCATGACAGAAGCACAAGAGGGCAAGTTCAATGAGGCAAACACATTTTAATCTGCTTCTTTTTTGCTAACTTCCCATTGGCTAAAGCAATTCAAATAACCCTGCCCAAAGCCAACAGTCAGGGAAGTCCATTCTGCCTCTCCTGGGTGTTGCTGCAAAGTTACAGGCAGAGGGCACGGATGCAGGGAGGGGTGAAGAATTCCAGCAAATAACTCAATCTACTAGAGTCCTCTTTGAACCCTAAAGCCAATAAGGGTCTCCTCCCATACAGCATCTTGATGTTTTAATTAATAAACTCCTTCCCATCCATTTAATCCTTCTTTCAGTCATTAATTTCTTATATTTATTCACTAAACAAAAATGTATTGAATGGGTCAGGAAGAAATAGGACAGGGTGAATAAAAGTCAAATTTTGAATGTGGTTTTAAGAAAGAAAAATTGAAGAAGAAGATGTTTAGGTAGAAGAGGGGGAACTAACTAGTATCCAGTGAAAGCTAGGAGCAGGCTTCCTCACATGTCAGCGTCCTTAGCTTTTGGGCCCATAATGGAGAACACTCAAAGAACAAAGACACTGCTACTTAGTCCACCCAAGTCAATCTCTTAAAAATGCATTTGACAAGGCAGTGGAGAGAAACATATTATTTGCTGACCAAGAGTTTGATTGAATTTGAGACATTTGAAATTAAGGAAATTTAGTGCATTCTCAAATGTATCACATCTTCTATCTGAATGAGAATTTGGTGGATTCATTGTTTCTTTGTGTGTAGTGAGAAATTTGGCCTCACCCAAAGAGAGGTCTGACCTTTCTCCCTTCTAAACTCTTGGGAATTTCCCAAGTGATAGGAAGGTCTTTGTTATCCATGATGGGCCCTTGCTACCTCAGCCAGTAGTTTGTGCTAAAGAAATGACTCAGGGTAGGGCTGGCCACACCCTGCAGTTTTAGGGTGGGGACTGCAAAGCCAGAAGGACCAAACCTGTGTTTAGAGGTTAGGAGGTTTGGGCCACATGGTATCAGTAGACCTCTGGGGAATTTTCCATGCTAGGCCTGGCCAAGGTCTCTACGGAATAGTTTCTGGACACTGAAGATGAACAATCCTAGTACATAATTTGAACAGATGCAGCATGAAGAAAGCTTTTTCAGATTCTTCTCATAAGGGAGACAGTGGATGTCAGATGAGATGCTGAAATGAAAGGAATGGATTCAAGCAGAGAAAAAAAAAAGTATTGAAGACTACTGCCAACTCAGAAATATGGAAGCTCAGAAACTTGTCAGGAGGCAGCCAGAAGGCAACATGAGAAGGTGTTCTTCAGAGAGCCGGTTTGCTAAAAGCAGCCTACTCCACACAGGTCTGCCCAGCAATTTGTCTTCCTGTCTTCTCCCTGCATTTACAGAACTTATTTGTTAATGTTTTATTTCACTGTTATTTTTATTTCAGAAGACAAATATTTCATTTGGGAAGAAATGACAACCTCTCTTAAATTGTTAAATTCAAGGTACTTTACACTGAAGTCTTGCAGATAAATATATGTAATGCAAAAGCTGTATGCATCGGGAGCTTCACCAGTATCTTACAGACGCCCAAGACAGGACAGCCAGTGCTTAAAGGAAGACTGTCTTTTCTTCTACTAGATCTTCAAATCTGTTCATATTTGGTGAATTTGAGCACACTGTAAGTGTGAATTGCCTGCCTTCCCTTGAAGTCCCTGACTCTCCCCACCACTAAAACTTCTTTGTCTTTAGCTGAGGATGGTATTTATGGTGAGGGCTTCAGCCATTTTGGTGAGTTACTTGGTTTTCCTGGGTTTCTCCCATCTGTATATGTTATTAAACTTTTCCTTGTTTTTCTCCTGTTAATCAGTTTCATGTCAATTTAATTCTTAGAACAGCCAGAAGAACCTAGAAGGGTAGAGAAAAATTTCTTCCTTCCCTGTGGTACTTACACAAGCCTAGATGATTTAGCCTACTATGTGCCTGACTGTATAATGTTATATGTCAGTTATATATCAATAAAAAAAAGAAGAAGAGAAATCTAACCCCATAATAATAAAAACACCCTTGTTTGATCCTAGAATATCAAATTCAATATTTTCCTCACAATACAACAGTCGCTTTTTGGTCATGTGTTTCCTTTCTGTCCCCTTTCTAGTAATCTTTCATTGGAATAGCAAATAGCTTGACCCAGGAACTAGATGAGATCAGAGTCAATCTGGAATTTGAGTTCTTCCTTATTGGGTGTAAAAGATGATCTTAATCTATAGTTATATTAAATACCTGGAAAAGAATAAAAATCTCAGAAAAAAATCCCACTATTTCCAACAGCTAATTATTACATGGTGTAGAGAAAATGTCTCCAAGTGACTGATTTCACTTTTCTTTAACTCCTCAAGAGATCATCTAGCTCTGGTTCAAAGATGAATCTACACTGTTAAAATGGGATGAAGCTGAGTTCTCTCCAAGGGATGATGTCCCTTCTCACAAGAAGACTCTCAGGAAAATCTATGGTAAATTTTTATCTTTTAAAATTTGCAGGAGGCTGGCCCAGTGGAGCAGTGGTTAAGGTCGTGTGTTCTGTTTTGGCAGCCCAGGGTTCGCCGGTTCGGATCCTGCATGCAGACCTACTCACCGCCCATCAAGCCATGCTGAGGCAGCGTCCCATATAGAAGAGCCACAACTCTACAACTATGATATACAACTATGTATTGGGGCTTTGGGGAGAAAAACAGGAAGATTGGCAACAGATTTTAGCACAGCGCCAATCTTCCTAAAAAAAATAAAATTTGTGTTCATATCTTATTAAACTTATGAAATTTAATAAACTATGTCCTCTTCGATCTCCCTTACAGTCTAATATTCCATGAAAAATCATTTATTTCTGTATCATGATTTTTTTTCTCTTCTTCTTGGCCCATAAACAAAATTTGATTAGAAAAGACATCGTATCTAAATTCCTGCGTATCCTGAGCCAAGCATCTCTGCTCTGAATTTGGGCAACCTTCAAATTAAGTTCAACAAATATTTCTACATTTATTTTACACTTGTTGTATCCTGGGCGTGCTGCTGGTCCTCGTGGGAGCAGAGCATACAAGTCATAGAGCTTGTTCTCAAGTAGTTTAGTGTTGAGGCAGAAAGATGGGTACAAACCAAATATTACACAAATCAGCTTTAAAAAGTATTATCATTGGCCTACAAACAAGAGGAAATAAGAAAAGAGAATTAATTCTACTAGAGAGATCAACAAAGCCTTCAGAAAAAAGGTGATAAATGAGTTCAGCCAAGGCAATCCAAAAATATTCAAGGTCCAATGTACAGAGACTTTATAAATTAAGAGAAATTTTTGAATTTAAAATTAGAAATTAGCAGCATTTAGAATGTTCTAGTCACTCTCTCCTATGATTCCGCTGAACTTTGTACTTCTCTCTACCTCGGTCTCATCTTTAGCCAGATCAGCTAAGGGAAGGGTGGGGGCACAATGCAGATCCCTAGTGATCATGGTTGTCACTGTTCCCGCCTCCAAGCCAGGATTCTCACTTAACCTGATCCACACACATTCATACATCCCTTTAAACATGAGAGCCAAAATCTCAGGTTTTAGATTTTAAGGACACACACACACACACACACACTTCCATGATGCACAAAGTTGCTAGCATGGACACACAACCCTCAATAGCAAAGGCACAGAAGGAGACCACAAAAATTAGCTGAGATGTGAATCCTAATGAGCAAATATGGTCAGAAATGGGCAAAAAGGGAAATCAAGAGAGTCAAAACATTTATCCTTGCTCCCTGCAAGAAAGACCACCTCCTATCACTTCACAAGAGACACTGGAATTTGCTTTTAAATTTTAGTGCTTTTATTGCTTATGTTTAGGTCTATTTTTGCTTCCCAGAAAATCATCATTTTATCTTTAAATCTCTGACTTTAAATGTCACCCTCTTCTTAAGTTTAACTTCATTATTTTATTTTCCAGTAATATATACCCCATTTCATAGTGGAAGGTAATGGAGGAATGATATCCAAGTTCCTAAAAACTCTATTTTGTACTTACAGATATTGCAGAAAATTCATCTTTTCCACTTAAAGCAGAGAGAGACAGAGACAATCCTCAGATAAATTATAATTCATGTATAATGTTTAAGAATTAAAGAAATCCAGGGGTCTGCCCTATGGCCTAGTGGTTAAGTTTGGCACACTCTGCTTTGGTGGCCCAGGTTTAATTCCCAAGCATAGGTGGCCACACTGTGGCAGGCAACCAACATACAAAACAGAGGAAGATTGGCACAGATGATAGCTCAGGGCGAATCTTCCTCAAACAAAAAGAGGAAGATTGAGGGTGGCCCAATGGTGCAGCAATTAAATTTGCACGTTCTGCTTCTGTGGCCTGGGGTTCACCAGTTCGGATCCTGGGCATGGACCTACTTGCTGCTCATCAAGCCATGCTGAGGTGGTGTCCCACATAGAGGAACTAGAAGGACCTGCAACTAGCGTATACAACTATGTACTGGGGACCTTGCAAAGGGAAAAAAAGGAAGAAGATTGGCAACAGATGTTAGCTCAGGGTGAATCTTCCTCACAAAAAAAAAAAAAAAAGAATTAGGGAAATCCAGTAGGTAAGGTCAATAAAAAGTCTACTTAATCCTGGCACAATCTCACTGCTTATAACTTCACAAGTGCTTCATGAAACATTGGCCTCACTGGCAGCTTGTTAGGAATGAAAATTCTTGGGCCCTGCCCTAGACCCATGAATCAGAAACTATATTTTAACAAATCCTCCACGTGGTTTGTGTGCACATTCAAGTTTTAGAAATGTGAGTTAACCAATCACAGGGCTTCAAGGAAACTATGAAGAGAAATTATTCCATCCATCTTTAATTTAGGTTGAGTATCCTTTCAAAAATCCATAGACCCAAGGGTTAATTATTTTCAATATCTTGCCTAAATTTACATTAAGATACATTCTTGCAACTTGGTGGCCTCTCTATTTTTAATTTTACATCCAATCCAATGGTGCTGTGTGGTACAGACTATCCCTCCCATCCTTTCCACAGGAGAGCCACGTGTGCAAGAGCAGGAGAAAGGAGGAGCCAATGATTTGAATTAGCGAATTACATGGAAGACTGACAAGTGCTTTTCAGTGTATGCTGGGGATTTCAAACTCTACTGTCACCATGTTGCTTTCTTCTGAAAGGGATGTCTTAGGATCCACGCAAGTGAGTCATTTTTGCAAAGGAAGATCCCCAAACCCCTGACAAGCTTTTACATTTCTCATACAGAGTGAGTTAGAATCATTAGGCATTTCTTTTCTTGAGTTCATTTCTCTCCCACCATTGATCATCTTCAAATTTGTCACCTTGAGAAGAGAGGCTGAGTCCCAGGCACCCTGAAACATGGTTGCTGTAGGTATCCCTTGCCAGCTAGCTAACAACCAGAGGGAAAAAATGCCACCGTCCTTTCCTCAACTTGAGTTTCATGAAGACAAGTGACCTGTCCATTGCCTCAAAAGGGAGCATCTCTCACTGTGACCCTGTTTGCGTGGGAGTGAGCCTACTTAATGGATGCTGATGGTGACAACAATGACAAGCACCCCTGCTGAAGCAATGACAGCATGAGGATGTTTGGGAAAGGACACAGCTACTTCAACTCTTTAATAAAGGAAGATGACACACCCAAGCTGCATCCCAGACATCCATCTTCACCAGGCACGTGTTCCTCACAGTCTGGGTCTTGGACTTCACCTGTGCAGTGAGAGAAGTGAAAAACACAGTCCATTTTAACTGAGTGGAGACACATTAGTTGTTAAGAAAATACGTGGGTCTGTGGCTTATTTTCAAGCAAATCATAGAGCAATTATGAAACCCAAAACCATCTTTGAGGATATATGTGTCATGAACATTTTTATCTCCTTCTATTAATTTAATAATTGGATCAGCCTGATTGGGTACAAATAGAACAAAGTTGAACTATAAGCCATGCAACTAGTTTTGAAGTCAAGCTGGTAGATTTTATTTGTTAAATAAGTAAGTTCTGCTTCTGGGAATATGGACTTGGGTATATAAATCATGAGGCTCTGTCTCTTTTTATCAGGCCTCCTAAACACTTTTTTAAAGGTTTTAGGTCTACACTACGTTAGTAAACATTAAGAAAAAAAAGGAATGACTGTCTTAATTATTCTAGAAACATCTTGGAGCGCTCTTCCGCACCAAACCAGGTATAATTCTTATACAAGCGAAAAAAGTCTGCAGCATTCTTACGTGGAAGAGAGCAAAGACTCTAAGTGCTCTTTTTCAGTTTCCCTTTTCCCATATAAGACAAGGAATTGGGCAATAACAATAAAACATACGATTCACAGAACATTTTAATATTTCCAAATGATTTTAGGTAGGCTGATTCTTACCGGCTTCTCACAGCAACCATCTTGGTGCTGTGCTCTCCCTTTAAAAAATGAAGAAACAAGGTGTGGAGAAATTAGATTAATTTTGCCCAGGGTCTCATAACTCATTGGGAAAAAGAAAATTGTTGACCAGGACTTTTGGATTCTAACCTAATTTTCTCTCCGCTATACATGCCCACAAACCCTTCACTCAAGATCACTTTCTATGTGATTAGCTGCATTCGTATGTCTTTGGACTGTGTCTTGGGGAACTCAGAGAAAAGTTGCATGGGGGAAGAGAAGGAGTAGTTATCACTGTCCCCACTTGACATACAGAGTCACCCAAAGTCATCCCAGACCCTGACATTACAGCCAGGAAGTCATATCCAATTTCCGGGACATCAGGGTTACATCTCCTCATGCCAGCTCCTGGTAAAGTGCAGTGGCCCCAGAGCAGCCTTACCTCATCCACATTCTGGTTGGTGGGCACCATGAAGTAGCCGCCCATGTATCAAGTGCAGACGTGCGCACTGTGGCAAAGCTCACACTGTCTGGGCAAGGCAGGCAGGGGTGCCCCTCTGCAGGGTGGTGGCCCATTGGGCAGCTCTCCCAACACTCCCCCTGGCACAGGTAGTGCTCCTGGCCCTGCTTATCTGAACAGATGGAGAGGTAACAAAAAGAGGGAAAATATACCAAATTAACCATGAAGTTAATATAACCCAAAATGTTTTATTTTAAAAAGATATAACTGAGTGCTTTGGCTCCTAGGGGACCAGGAGTATAAGAATGGATTTAATGAAAAGTACATTATCTTCACACTTGTAGTTGAAAACCTTTCCTTGCAGGGAATCATTTTCCAATATTTTATATGTTTGAGTGAACTAGTATCCAGGATGTCAGTGCAAAAGCACCAGCCACGCCCTGTGGATAACTCAAGTCAGAATGTGGTTAACTCTCCCAAGGGATCCTTTTGGTATCTGTGGAAACTCGCAGATTGGGGTCTATAGAGATCGCATGAGACTAAACAAATTATTACTGATAGACACATTTTTATGATGGTGCAGTCTTTCAGAATGGTTTTGAATTCTGTTACCAAAATCACACACTTGTGTTAACTGTCTAAGGTCTGAATTTTGGCACAGCTGCTAATTGCTATAATGACAACTTATTGAAGCACTAGACCAAGCACACCTCTTTGATTCCTTTACATGCATTCCAGAAAGTTCCTGAGCTCCTGTCAACATTGGATTCTACAAGGAAAGAATCAGTAGTACCCCCAGTGTGAGACTACAGGAATTTGCTCCTGGAGGGAATGGAAAATTCTAATCAATTAAAAACTATCACAATTAATGAAAGGATTATAATCAGTTACAAATATATATAGATATAGATATAGATAGATAGATGGATAGATAAACAAGATTAATATACATGCACCTAGAGGTCTCCTGCCCCCGCCCCCTCCTGGAGTTTTTGTGCTGAGTGTGTTTAGGGTATAGATCTCCTCTGAATCAGGTCTCTCACATCCCCCTGCCTCTGAAGAGCACCCAATCTGTGTTGTCCAAGACAATAGGGTCCAGTGTTCCCTCATCACGTGATCTCACATGAAGATCCAGAACCATTGACCTTCAAGAGGCAAGGCTGCTGAATTTGTGGAGAAAGACAGCACTAACCCCAGGTTGCAAGTGCAGAAACTGAAAGTATAATATTAAATTGAACCACTTGAAATTGCCAACAGTTGACTGTTTTTTACCCATAAACTCGGCACTCTCAAATGGTCTAAGCTAATGTTTCTTGTTTAATTAAAGCCCTAGGTCAATTATGATTTAAAGATCACACACTTGGATTATGGGCTCTGAAGCTACCTCTTTTCCATTAGTGATTTCATGCCAGAAGTCGGCTGGTTCCCGTGGGACAGAGAAAATAAAGAGGGCTTCCATAGAGGTGGTGGAAAAAGTGTCTGCTGTCTCCAAGTTTGACTTAGAACATCATCCTCTAAGGGAAGGAGGGTGTTCGGGAGGATGTGATGTGTATTTGGTGATTCTACAGCTGTAGGTCAATGTTGTGGACACAAAACCCTCATCTGAAGGAACCCGGAATCCAGGAGACCACAGAGGATCAAGCTTCCAAGTTATGTTCTTCTCAGACACTTTATGAAACCCTAGCAAATCCCATTTCCACCAAGACTCATTCAGAAAATATCCTGTTTTACAAAAGGCCAAATTTCTCAGACATAGGTATGAAGAATTGAGGCAGAGCGGTGAGAAGACTCCCCTCTCCTCCATCCAGCAGTGGCTGTACATCACCTACACCTTCACATGATGTCAACTCAGGATCCAGAGGCTGGGGGCAGTCTGGTGTATGGTGAGTTCTAAATACATACTTGTTGAATGATTGAATGAGTGAGTTAATTAATATTTGGTAATATTCCTAATTTCCAAAATATCCAACTGGATCAACAGTCTTAAAAATTAACAATGATGGGTTCAGATATCAGAAGAAATGTTCTCTAATGTTATTTTTATTATTCAGATATGGCTTTATTATTTGGACCCCTTTGGGTATTGTAATTTGGATTTGAAGGACAGAGATTTGAACGTTCTTAGCATTTAAAATACATGGACCCTGCAAAAGAAGTTCCTTAGATGCCTCGACCATGGCCAGCTTCTCTCACGGGTTTGGTCCAGGATTATGCTAAGATTTCTGAGAGCCTGAGTAGTCTGGCACCTCACTTAGTTTTGGCTGATAGTTTGGATACCCCATTGATTTAAATGCCATGCATAATTTTTTGTCTACTTGCCCAGAGTCTCAGAATTTAAATTATTATAATGATCTGCAGGAGAAGCTGGTTCTAGTAGCGGAAGGGCTGGTATTTTTGTTACGTGCCAACCCTCCCATGTGTTAATAGGAGACAAGAGTTAAAATGTAAAATACTCCAAAAGAGGTTCAGATTGGCTTCGTGTATACTGAAGAGTAATTAACTGTTTCCAGAGCATTTCTCGGCAGCTGATTTGTTAGAAGAGAAGGTGGACCAATGTGAAGGCATCGGATGTCTGCAGGAGGAAGGGAAGGATGAGGGTTGAAGGCATGAGGGGAAAAGGATCGCTGGAAAGAATTAGAGAAAGAAAGGCTGAGGGACTCTGAACACAAACTTGATGAAGTTTACTTTAGCATTTTGCTCACTGTAGCTGTTGTGTGATTGGTAGAATTTAGCTCTGGGTCCAGTTTGGTGGAGGATAAATCTGGAAGAGAATTTAGAGTGAATCTTCACCAGCCTAGCTGGAGATCTGCATTTCCAAAAGGATTCAAACCTGAATCTGAACAAAATGACAAGTAAGCAGGAGGGGGAATTTCTACAAACTGATGGGAGAGGCTTATATGTGTAGATGGGACTCCCTAGCCAGAGGATTTCTAGACTTTTATTAAAACCTGTTGATATGGAACTGCATCAGTTCAGTCACCCATCTTCTTTAACACTGTCTCATGTATTATTGCTGTGCTAATACGCCATCTAGGGACATTGTGCTCTTAACAGGAGAGAACCCTGCCAATCAGAGCTTCTCAACAATGCCCTCTCCAGGAAGCCTCCTCTGCTCGCTACAGCTGAAAGTGATGTTCCCTCTCTCCTGTGGTAGGATTCCTGCCATTCCTTTGGTCTTTAATATTTTCTTGTTTTGTAACATGTGAGGACACACCCCTCTGTCAGACTGTAAACACCTACTAGGTAAGTATCATGTTATCATTTATTGCATTTTCCATGGGAATTATTTATAGAACTTGTACATGGAAGGGGCACAACAAATTTTTGTCAGGATAATGGGTTAGACACATGCTTGCAAAGAGAAAATACATAAGAAATGTCAAAGCATTTTACGTGTAGGTTCGTCCAAGTAGCTATAGGATGCCTAGAACATTTTAGACATCTGTTTAGCATTCAGCCTACTCATTAATTCTATACTGTGTATGAAGATTTAGTGTGTTTTGAATGTGAAAGGGATTTTGGATGCCATCTTGTCTATGCTCCGCTTTCTACAAACTAGGAGAGACTTAAAGAGACAAAGTGACTGGTTTGACATAGATGTAGTTTGTTTACATAAGAACTACAAAGAAATAATATTAATTTATACAAAGAAATGTATCATCTCCCATTTTTCTGCAAATGCATGATACTCTCAATTGGTTTTTCATTTTTCTAGCATTTATTACAAATACATATAAAGATAAATAATTCTCCTCCTCCAGAAAAACCATATAAGTATGATGATGGTGGTAACTGACAGTCTCACGTTCAGTGAGACAACTGGGAGTGGTAGGGACAGTGGACAAATGGAGAGCAGCCTCCTCTGGTTTCCAGGCAACTATTGGGGGAAAGTAGGCCCAGTTGTATGTTCCAAGTTTTCAGGAGAAACGAAAACCCAGGTTTTTATTTGAAATTTCCCAATTTGTAAATCTGGTTCAAATTTTAAAAGTATTGTGTAGTTCAAATAAAATATTATTCTGTCCTACATGAGGTCAAAGTGGAGGACAGGCATATGAAGGGATGCTGGAGGGGAGTCAAGGGTCAAACCACAGAGGACCTTTGAGATCATGGAATATAATCCAATGACAGCAGAAACCTTTAGTTGTTAAAACTGGGACAGAAAAGGTCCTATTTGTGTTTTGAGATGATCACTTTGTTCCCACAGGCCTCTGACATCTTCTAAATGGCACAGCTCAGGGATGAGGAGACCCTGACACAGCTCTATCATGATATTTCTCTTCAAGACACAATGAGTCTGCTTTAATTTCCTAGCTTTTCACTTCTACCTCAACTGGTCTTAGCTTTACGGTCTACCTTGCATCTGCATCACATTTGCATGCCCTTTCTTTCTCCTTCTCTGGAAAGACATCTCTTAGCTTCTCTCTCATCTCAGGGGCAGCAAGTCTGTGTCCACAATAAGGGGAACTTGTGTCCTGACAACAGGCAGAAACTTCAAGGTTGTACACACTCTCTAATGTACATCTGTCTAATCTCAACCCCTCATCCCCAGAGATGAAGCTTCTGAGTCAAAACAAATAATGTTCAGTGGGAGAACAGGTTTGAAGCAAGGAAGAACCAGCGAGCACCCAGATTCCCTCACCTCCTCCACAGGAGGTGTGGTTGGAAGGCTCATTTCCTTAGCATTCTTGGCAGGTGTAGTGACATGGATGGCATTGCTTCTTAAATTCAAATTGGCCTGAGGGACAGTTCAAAATGCAGTGGCAATCTTCAAAAATCCTAGAGGAAAATCAGAATTCAAATTTGTAAGGGTGACTTTCTGGAATGGCCTTAAGTATTAAAACATGTGGTGTTCGTGTTTTGTTGTGCAGACTTGGTTTCATTGTTCCAGAAACAAGGGGCGTGCCTGGGACTTATCATCTTAGAACATGTGGAATATTAGTCATGTACACATCTTTGGCACAAGGTTTGGACCCAACTGCAGGCATGCCAGAACTGGCTGGGGGTGCAATCCTGATTCTGGTTCCAAACAAGCTAACCAGTGCCTGCAGGGATTAAACCCATATTGTAGGCTCCAGCCACACCCAGTCGATGGTCAGATGGAGGTCTTTGACCTTTCAAGACACTTTTGAATCCAGGTGCCCTGGAGAAAATATTCTTCCCTTAGTTATCAGTGTGCCTGCACTTTGCAAGTGAAGTGTCAACTCCAAGGACTCTCGAAGGGTGGAAAGAAGCACCTTCCTGTAGCTCAGGTGCTGCTTATAAACCTGGCCTGTGCATATGGCAGGTAATCAGTGAACTCTGATTCTGAGCATCAGTTTTGCAAGTGTTTCCTCATGTGCAGGGTACCGCCATCTCTATTTTCTGACCGCGTTTGCAATCACCTGCAAGGACACCGCAGATAAGTTAGCACGTGGGCTTCTAAAACCTTTGGTTTAAACACATATAATATATGACATCATGTCATCGTCAATATTTTCACAGGTTTGCTTCTTTTCTTCTCCCTTTCAAAGTAATCCCAAGAGCAAATGTGATCAAGTAAATTGTATCCAAGAATTTTGCTCAGAAAAATACAAACTGCCAAGTGCAAGAGTCGGACAGGTAATGTGAATAGTGAAGTGAGCAGGGGGGTGGCACCCCCAGAGTCCCTAATTCAGTAGGTCTTGGGGGGAAAGAGCTGGGAATTTGTATTTTTGACAAGTTCCCGGGTGCTGCTCATGCCTCCCGTCTAGAGAACACACTCCGAGAACCGCTGCTCCACCTCTGCGCACTGACGGTCTGGATTACTATGGAATTTGCTAAATGATTCCTGAGTAATACAGGTGGTGCCAAATTGGAGTCTCCTAGAGCTTCCTTAGAGTAGTAGTTATTGTATCAGTTGTGAGGCTAACTGAGCTCATAGCACACACATGCCCCCAGGGCGTGATGCTGGAGTCCGGGCCTGGGAGAGCTGAGGGCCTGCAGACAAAGGGAGGACTTCCTTCTCTCTCTACCACCTCTCTCCACTCAGGCTGGACATCACACGGAAAGCCAGGTGTGGGCTTTGAGCAACTCGGTGCTGGGGTGGCACTGGCTTGTCCTAATCTTACTGTTTCCACAGCTAGAGCCAGCCCTAAACTGGGGAGAGGCATTTCCATCCCAGGTTTGGAGGAAATTGGGGTGGGGACAAGGCATCCTGAAGAGTGTGTTGCTTGTAGTCTTCCATCTCCTTCCCCCCCGAAAGTCTGTGTCATTTGCATCTGCTTGGAAACAGAATGGGCTTAAAGCCAACAACATAAGACACAGGGTCACTTCATTCTTGGATTCTCAGCCCCTCAGGTTCTGGTCACCATACTCAGCACCACTGGAGGGAACAACCCTTTTGGTCCACTGCAGAGCATGGAGTCCCAACCCTAAACAGACACACACCATCTGGTTGTCCATATCAGAACAGATCCCTGCACAATGGTGTATAATGAGAGGACTGTGCATCCAGCCCAGACTTTTAGCTGATGGCACTAATGCCAACTGGGAATATCCCAGCCCCACCCTTGCTCTGGTTTCTGAGCTAGCAGATTTTTCAAGGAATAACTTGGATGTAGTTAATTAAAAAAATTAAAATCTCCCTTTAAGAAAAACTGTGAGATTTTTAAACAAGGAAGCTACTCAGTGCTCTGCTGAAAAGGAGGAGAATGAGGCATATTTATTTGTGAGGGTTCATTTTCTTGCTAAATTCAGTTGAAAAGGGGATGGAAAGCACATCATCATTTTGTCCTTTAGAGGAGATGACAGATTGGTTTAGGGAGAAATTATTTCTCTTGAGAGAGGTGACCTAGTGCTCTCAACGATGGGAACCATTTAAAACCATCCGATACTTGGGGGTGTGGGGGTGAAGCAGATGGTGTAATGCCATTGTGTTTATATAGGGAAGAGGCTGCCTGTCTTCCTTGAGTGCTTGGTTTTAAGAAAGTGCAAGCACCTAATTATGCTTTAAACCACCTCCCTCCACCCCTACCCTAAGGAAAGCACAGGTGACAAACCATGTTTCCATAAGAACATGATTCCTTCTAAAGATTGAAAGATAGAGAAAAGTGTCATGCTTAAGTGAGGGCGCTGAATTACATCATTGCTGGCACCCCTTTCCCCCTCAAAAATTGCTAAGGAACTTGAAGGAGAGTATCATCTCAAGTGTCATGGATTTCCACCAACACCAACAAATCTTCCCCAGTGGAGGAGAATAAATACCTTGATCTGGGCTCCAAGGGGCTGATGAAAAATTTTTTTAAAGCCAATTCAGGCCATCTCTGGAACGACCAGTCCTCCAATCTGTGGATTTCTGAGACACTCAGGCAAGCTAATCTCTACAGGGGACTCACTTCTCTCCCCCGTCACCCATGCTCTTGACCTTTTCATAAGCAGTGAGCCATTCCGGGTCCAACGGGGCTCATGAAAAAGAAGGTGGGGGGTAAACCAAGTGCTCAAGAGCTGGGCAGAGGTGATTTTCTCAACAATGGCACTGAATATTCCAGAAACCCCAGGGTGTGTGTGTGTGTGCGTGCGTGTGTGTGTGTGTGTGTGTGATGTGAACTGGAAGGGAAGAGACCTCAATTGAGTGTTAGCTGGTCCTCTGAGCTGATGGTTGCTTTGGCCTACCTAAAGTCATCACAAAGGCACTTAATGGAATTTCTTAGTGCTTTAATGTTGTAACAGAATGAAATCTGGCAAAAAGTTTTTTTTCCCTGAATTCCTCAAAACAGATCACATAAAACATGTGATGATGGGTCAGCACAGAGGTAACTTTTAAATGCTTTTCATTAGTTCACCGACTCCAACTCCTTCAGGACTGGGTTGGGGAACTAGCTCGGGCACTGAGGACCACGGCACTGCAGAGCTGTACACGTTCAATAGCTGTGGCAAAGGGGCACTTGCTTCCTCCAAGTTCAGTCGTCTTTAAGGAGCTAAACCCGAGGGTTTATGGAAATGTAAAAGAAAACTAGAAGATGAAGAGAGGGTTTTAAATTTTTATTTCCGAATAAACAACTTCAGGGTTAAATGATTATTTTTTAATTTTATTGTGGAAAAATTTAAATATATATAAAATAAACATATATATAGGACTTAGCAGTACCCCCCCATGTGTTCATCACTCAGCTTCAACAGTTAACAACACATGTCCAATCTTATTTTGTCTATATCCTCTCTGATTTACTTCCCTCCCATATTGTTTTGAGTCAAATCTATAAGTTAAATGTTAACATTCCTCTCCCCAGTAAAAACTCCTTTAGGAATGATCTTTATTCTACCAGGACTAGAGATATCCAAAAGCTTAAATATAGGAAGAAACTCAAAAAGACCAACTGTCCTGGTTATTCTTTCTGTCTCCCCTTACGCCTTACCCTGCCCCAGATATATTTCTGTCATTCTCTGTCCTGCTGGGTCCTGGATGTGTGCCCAGTAGGGACTGCATCCCCAGTCTCACTTCCCTCACTTGTAAGTGGTCTTTCCCATTGGCCTCTAGTTAGTTTCAGACAACGGAAACACCAGCAGGAGATCTGAGGGTGGGAGGAGAGAGACTGGAGTATTTATTTCTTCGAGAGCTGCAACTCTGCTTCCTCCTTCCGTGGTTCTGGAGGGGTTTTGTCCCCTACAGCTCCAGTTTCAGTTAGGCGTCCCCTCTTCCACTGTTGGGGCTTTTGCCTCAGGTCTAGGGTGTTAAAGCTGCCCGACTATTGCTTGTTCTGAGTGCTTCCTCATCCCTTGACTTTGACCTCCCGAGTCACGTATAAGAATTCATGGACCTTGCACCTAGCTCAGACTTGGCATAAAGAAGGTGCTTATGGACCTGATTCCACTCAAGAAAATACTTAAGGAAAAGACTTTGTTGCCCTTTCAAGAAGAAATGAATAAACATCACCTTATTTCAAAGTAGTCTATTTCTCCTCATCTTGTCAATCCTGTTCCAGGAAAATGAGATAAGAAAAGAAGTCAGCTAGTTCATTGCCATGATGTGATGCCCTTTCTTGGACATATTTGCAAGGAATGGATGTCAAGGAAGAGAGATGGGGAAAGAAATGGAGCGCCCAAGGAGATGAGAAGAATATTGTTCTAAGGGAACAAGATTTCCTTAGAAAGACTCCCTGGTTCAAGATCCATGCACATGCTTTTTTTCCTTCAAAAGTTAAAGCATACGCTGCTTAAACAAGTTAAGCTACCCAAATGTCCCAAGAGGTGTACCTCTGATCTTCTTGTACCAATGGGTTTGGGTTTTTTTAAATGGCCATTTATGCTAGTAGAATTTTTTTCTCACTTCTGGTGAGCCCAGGACAATCATGACTTCAGTGTACACTGGATGATGGTAGCTGCCTTATTAAACAAATACTAAGAAGTTTCCTTGGTTCAAAGATGTCCAAACATGCAGTGAGATTTGATTGTTGACATGGTGAGGAGTTAGAAGAGAAACAAGATCCATTTTTGGAATGCTGTCTGTATCTAATAGTGTGCCCTGAAGCTGCTTTAAAGCAAATTTGATATTTAGGGGCATAAATCTTTAAAGAGACACTTAAAAAATGTTATCACTGTTAGCACTGAGAATTCTTGTGACTGTTCTTTTGTGTCTCCCTCCCTCCTTTCTTCCTTCCCTTTGTTTCTGAGGGAGCCATTTGGAGAGCCAAGCGCATGATATTGATTACACACTTTATCAACTTTAATAAAACACACATTTATTGATGATTACTGTATGCTGATCATTGTGGGGGAATAAAGAGACAAATACACCACAGTTCCTGCTGAGAATATTACAGTCCTGAGAAAGATTTAAATGAAATGACTGTTGTGCAAGGCAGAGAGAACGTCCATCCTAGAGATTCATCTGCCACTGGAGCAACCTCGTCATACTTGTCAGGGGAGAGACCCTGCTTCCTATGCATTTAGCAGAGTGGTGATGAGGCCACTCATTCAAACACTCAGTCAGCCAACAAATATTAAGCACTAGAATCAGAGGAGTGTTGACTAAGAATACAACAGGCTCCGAACTCTCTTCATTAGAAATTCCCAGTATATTAGTAAAGTTGCTCATCCCATTTGGATACTTGCAATTGCCTCATTCATTCAGCTATCAAACATTTATTGAGTGCCTACTATTTTCCTAGTACTGTAATAGGTAGTGGAGATACAAAGATGAGTATTTCAAGGGGCTTACAGTCTAACAAAGACATAGATTTGTAAAGGAATGTCTTAAAATGTCACAGGGGCTCCTGTGGAAATTTAAACAGAGCACAGGGGAACATAAAGAGGGGAGATTAATCCCACTGGAAGAGGTCAAATATGCCTTCATAGAACAGTTCACTCTTGAACTGACTTTAGAAATATGAGTAGATATTGGATCAGCAGATGGAGATGAGGGTTGAGGGATGGGTGTGCAGAAAGGGATGAGATTCGAGGCATCAAAGCCATCACCATCTTCACCAATGAGAAAGCCCTTCTAGTCTCCAGGGAACTGATTCTTGCAGTGGCTACTGGGCATCATAGATGAGGACAAGATGCTCAGAGGTGGGCTGTGGCAAGACCATAGAGGGTTTCTTTGTCATGAGAAGGAGTTTGATTCCTTTTTCTGCAAGTCCAAGATGTGCCTCTAAGATGGTAAGCATCTCCTTTCTCCATCCTACAACCCATGAACTCTCAACCTCTCAATATTGAGAGGTCACTCACCTTGTGAAGGGGCAGCCAGTGCAGTCTTCCTGGGTTGAACCCTGGCACTTGGCACATGAGGCTTCACAGATCTGGCAGCAGCCATCCTTGTCAGTATATTCTCCAGGGGAACAAAATCTAGTTCTTTACTTCATTTCTACAGGGTAGTGCTGCCTGGGCTCAATCTGAGAGCAGCGAGATCTCTCTCTGGTTGCCTAAAAGCAATGGAGGTGATGGATAGCAATTGGACTTTGGGTGGTAAACATGATGTAGTCTACACAGAAATTGAAATATAATGATGTATGCCTGAATTTGTATAATGTTATAAACGAATCTTACCTCAATAAAAAAATAAGAAGAAAATAAGTAAAGGCATAGTTTTTAAAACTTCAAAATAAAATAAAATAAAAGCTATGGAGACAACACAGAAGAGACCTTGAATGGCTTCAGATGTCAGTCCTTAATCCTGACCTTATAACAATAACTGCTCCTCTCCCAGGGGCCTCAGAAGTTGGAACCTTAACAAGTTAAGAGGCAATGACATCATTTTGGATCTAGTCAACATGTGTTACAGATTTTATAAGTAGGGAGAGGCCAAGGGGGGCTTCCCACAGGATCCCTTTACTGACCTCCTACTGGCTTTCTTGTTAAAGGCTGAGGGCTCCTGGCCCACAGAGACCCAATTTATAGCCTTGGTTTAAGTCAAGCAACAAGCAGGACGCCCCCAGGTCTTGTCCCATCACTCTGGGGATGGTGGTTACTAGTCTAGAATGGGAGTTGGAGCATGGCTGACATTTGACAGATGTGAGCTGCATGTCACGCTGAAAGAGTAACAGTGAAGAAGTAGCCAGAGAATTCTTCATTTAATTGGAAAGTTTATCTTTCTCAAGGAAAAACATGTATGAGGCTTTTCCACAGAAGCAAGTCCAGCCTCACAAACTTCTTGTGAACATTTTAAGAAACTACTCTTACTGGGAAAGGCGATGGAGAGAGACCAACCTCATTGAGGGTGATAATCCACTGATGGGTCTCTACTCCTTGAATTCAACACTCTACCCACGGTGCACTCATCCTCTCCTCCCATTGTCTTAAAAGAAATCAACTCCTTTCTTCAATCTGATCCAAAGATCCCCTTTGTATGGTTTGGAAACTGCTCAGAAAATATAGTTTCAGATTTCAGCAGATTCACAACCTTCACTTGTCCCCCACCTCACACCCAACTTTCAGAGCTCTGGAAGCATCTGAGCATTGTCAACGTGAGATCCAGCCAGAGTGGTGAGGTAGCAGTTACTCACCCATGGTTTAATCAAGTGGTCTTACTGAAACTTTAAGACTTGCTGCCTGATTTATTATAGTTGCAGTGAAAAAAGCCCTGGAAACATAGACTTGATTGGAGAGAAATGGAGGAATTCCACCCCTCTGGCTTTTCCCATAGCTTTACTGAACTAGTACCGTTGGGTAAGGTAAACCTTATGTACATAAATCTTCCACTTGCTAGCACTAAACCACAAAAATGAAAATGAGGAGGCAGCTAGAGTTTGTCCTGATATGGCAGAAAAAGCCTTTCTAATAAATTAAGAGAAATGCGGTCATAAAGAAAGTTAGACAAAACTCTGTACTCCTGGGCCTCTTATTTCTTAGCCTTTAAGAGAATAATGCTCACTGTGAATATTTAAAGACAGGGACGTGGTATTCAACATTCTCAAACTTATCTGACCAAGAAAACTTTTTAGAGGAGCATATTTTAGAGGAGCATAAGGAAAAGCTCCATCAACTCCCAGGTCCCGCTCTCCTCTTTACTCATGAGGAAGCCGGGCCTGGGGGCACAAGTGACCTCTAAGGGTCAACAATGGTGGAAGGCTGAGGCTAACCAGAGCCTGGAACTTCACCCTTGGGAATGTGTCCTTTCACACTCTACTGCATTGCCCAACTCAACTCTTTTTTTGAGGGGCGGGGGTGGGGGACATGTTAGGGAGGGCCATCCACAGAACCCCAGACAGGAAATCTGACTTTTCTTTGTGATCAATTTCCATCAGATGTTGCTCCCCTTTTTTCCAGTCCCTCTTTGGATACAGATCAAATTTCATAACCAAAAAAAGGAAGAAAAAAATCTCTGTATGAGTCAAACAAGAAATCTAGTCTATTTTGTTTATGTTTACACTTTATTTTTACCCCCGCCCCCAATGGTATTACTGTGCATGATCAATCTACCTTGTAAGGCTGACTTTCCCCATGTTCCAAAATCACAACCACCATCAAACACTGGTCCCTTTCCTAATGGGCCCAATTCAGCATAGGGGACAATCCTCAAAATGATCAGAAATGTCTGTATATACCAAACAAGGTGTTTACTTTGAAGGCACTCATTTCAATTTGTATGTTTTTGTTGTTGTCTGTTTCTTGTTTTTGGGGGGTTTTTTGGTGAGGAAGGTTAGCCCTGAGATAACATCTGTTGCCAATCCTCCCCTTTTTGCTGAGGAAGATTGACCCCAAGTTAACATCTGTGCCCACCTTCCTCTATTTTGTATGTGGGATGCCTACCACAACATGGCTTGATAAGTGGTGCATAGGTCCGTGCCCAGGATCTGAACCTGCGAACCACGGGCCGCCAAAGTGGAGAATGCAAACTGACCACTACACCACTGAGCCAGCCCCTGCATATGGTTTTTTAAAATCCTGTATTTTTACAGTCACCTCTATTTTCAGGGAATTCAGAAGTTCTCTGATAAAGGCAATCAACACAACATTGTTAGGTTGTCTATAATGTACTTTTAAGATACCTCTGCATAGGCAGTAAGATATAAACGTGTGGTTTTCATCCATACCCCAGAGTTGGGAGGTTAGAGCCCCAAACAGGAACACATTCCTGGGTCCAACACTCCAGAGGCAGCAGCTACAGATGCTTCAGGCATTTTCATTGCAAACTGGAGGTTTTGTTTAGCAGAAGGAGTATTAGAAGAGGGTGTTCCTAGGAGAATTGAATGACTGATTAGAATAATAGCAGATGTGAGAAGAGTGAGGGAATGTGAGATCAGGGTGTTCTATCCATGTAGATGGATTAGGAATATTCTAGAAGCACCTCCTGCACTTACATCAAAAGCACAAACAAGCCTGGCAAGTGGAATAGCCTGGGATGGTGCCCTAGGCACATTCCCGGGTCCAGCAGTTGATTCCAGAAAACTCCTGATTACCTGACTCCAATTTGATGGTCCTGCAGCTGGAATGCTGACATGCATGCCTTACATGAACCTTCCATGGGAGATGCAGACATAGCCCCAGACAGGGCAGAGCTGACCTAAGACTTGCTTTTTAACCTTCACCTTCACCTGCCCAGAGACCTGTAACCCTAACCAATCTCTGTTTACCAAAGAGACCCAGACTGGCTTAGGCGGGTTCTGGGACAACAGCCATGAGGAAGTTAGTGGACAAAAGAATGAGAAACCACATGGCCTATGTTTAAATGACTTAAAGCATTTAGCTGTCCGAGAGCAAAGGACTGACCACAAGATTTCTGGAAGTTCCATGTTTTGTTTTTTTTAAAGTGTTTAAAGTGGCTTGTTTAAAGGAAATTTAACGTACACACTTCAAGAGAAACAAGACACAAACACTATTCATTACTTTTCAGAGTTTGAGCACTTCTTTTACTCTTGTAGCAGTTTTATTTCCCACTGAGTGAACTACAGGAGCATATCACAGTAAAGAGGCAGTTTTAGATTAAAGTTTAGAAGGAACTTCTCTCAACTTGTTGTGTGTGCGTGTCTGTGTCTGTGTGTGTGTGTGTGTGTGTAGAGAGAGAAAGACAGCACTTTGACTCAAAGTTTTTAAGGATAAGCT
Organism: Tapirus indicus; assembly: GCA_031878705.1. Taxonomy (NCBI): domain Eukaryota; kingdom Metazoa; phylum Chordata; class Mammalia; order Perissodactyla; family Tapiridae; genus Tapirus; species Tapirus indicus. Next base: position 44,044,357 of record CM062927.1, read on the forward strand.
TGCAAAATTTTTGTTACCAAGCCCTAATGGACCAGTGACCCACAAGTGGGTCCTTTTGCCTGGAGTCGCTTGCACCAATAGAACCAGATCGGATTCGGAACAGCAGAGCAGAAACTTGATTCCTTGATGAATGAATGCAGGAGGCAGAGCTCCTGCTCTAAAATACCTTCTCCCTGAAGGGAAGGTGAGCAGGGTTCTTATGGGATGTGAAGGGGGGAGGGGTTGGCACATCATCGCTGGGACTGGGGGTGACATTTGGGGCATGTGCAGACCTTCTCTTCTTGCGCACAGCACCCCGTCGCCATCTTGGACTTGGACATCTGGTTTGGACCAGTTCTGTGGTTTGGCCATCAGCCGTATTCTGCTTTGGTTCCTATAAGCAAGCACAACTTAAAAACAAAGCATTAGACATGGAAAATGTATTAGGGACTTCTCTGGGTGACATTTTTAGTACAGACACTAAGAGTAAAAGCTTTGAGTAAGTACCCTCAATATATGTATAGTTCTTTAAAAATTATATGTACTACTGTACTGATAAGTTATGTGCATCACAAAACCAAAAGATGGAGGAAAAGGGAATTAAAAGCTATTAGTGTACTCACTTATGGTACAAAACTTCTTGCTCACTATAAATTATTATTTATAATGAAAGCAATATATTAAATATGCCTTATTATTTGTGAAAACTCTTGATTTATTACTTTGTGATACAGCACTCTGAAGGACTGCTTCCAAGCTCAGTGTAGTCTAACATCCTGTTTTAATGGCTGTCTGGGCGACAGGGACACACTGGAGAAACAGCAGAGCACTCTTGGCTCTGCGACCTAAATCTTGATAGTTTTCAATCTATCCACCAATTATATAAAGTTTTTTGGTGAAATTCAGCTAGTAAGTTTCAATCAATTGTTCTAGCAAATTAATCAGGAGAAGTCACATTTTTATAATTTAACAAATGGATTCAAAACTCATTGATATTCTTCACTTAAAAGATTTTCATAGTTACACAATTCTGTTTCCAAGTTTTTAAAGTTTTTTTTTTTGAGAGTTTTGATAAGTCACAAATCTACCATATTTCTTGGTAACCTGTTCACATTACAATGACAACATTTCCAAACAGCTATTTCCAAAATGCCTCTCTGTAGCATAAATTCTTTTGAAAAGCAGTCACTCTCCATCTCACTGCAAGAACTTCACATTTGCTTGGATTGTCCCTTCCCTCCAAAGTATCCATGACTACTGATAGGCACAGCAAAATTGGAGCAAACTTGGAAACCCTGTCTTCCTGTTAAAGAAAGATGCAGACACCTGTAAACTCAACCACTCTTCCGTTTGTGCCCACAAGAGAACTAGGGATGCTCCGAGGAGTGCAAAAGATGGTCGTATTCCTTCCCCAGAGCATTACAAAGGACTGGAAAGCTTCTACTATCTGAAGCAGCGATTCTTTCTCATGCCATGACATACACCCAGAAGAGCAACTGTGGACTTCAGCTCATTCAGCTGAGGGGAGATGGCTGAGAGACAATCACTATCTCAGACACCTGTGGCCCACTCAGGACTAAGTCTAAGTGCACCAGTTGAGAGATGCTCTAATGTAAAGCCTTTGTGTTTATAAGATTAAACAACTCAGTGATACCCTGTACCTCTTAAATTGCAAACTTCACAATGTGCTAAACAGGCAGGTGAGCATGGCCCCACCTGGGCAAGGCATCTCCGCCTCCTTCTCCAACTTATGAAATCACACTCACATACAGGACACAAGACTGAGAAGGCGCCACTGGCAGCACAGACTTTAAATACTAATGCAGCTTGATTTCTTTCTTAAATGCTTATAAAATTATGAATAGAAGGTCTTATACTTCCCTTCAACACCCCATAAGATTGTCATTTGCATCCTGCTCTGCAAGGCAAGGTATTTGGTTCACAATGGTCTCGAGCTCATCTTCATCCACCTGGAAAACACAGTAACTCCAGGAAACAGGCTGGAGCTCCATAGGGCAGAATGGCTTTACCTGGTCTCAGGGCCGCCCCCTAGATGAGTAGCTCTCACTCAAGCTGTGCGTGGAACTACTGGGGAGCTCTCAAAGAATGCCAGTACCTAAGTCCCCCTACCAGAGATGTGATGAGATTGATTTGGAATTTGACCTGAGCAGCAGGAATTTTAAAAACTCCCCAGGTGTTCCTAAGGTACAGCCAACGCTGAGGACATGAACCTGTGTGGTGAGGAGGGCGTTGGAAAGGTCCTTCCACTCCAGGAGCCTCCCCTCCCAGGGCTTTGATGTCCATCAGAAGAGTAAGTTCTCGTTTGAGCATTACTGCCTTCAGCCATCAAATGGAGGGTCAAAGGTAGGAAGTAATTTGTAGAGAAGGTGGTGAGAAGGTTTATAGGGCTGAACTGTTTTTACAACACTTCTGACATCAAATGTGGAGGGGTTTTTCCTCCTGACACCAACCAGTTCTGACCCCAACTGGGTGTCCAAGCATTCAATTCAATTCTGTCACTAACTACCCGGAGTTAGTGCAGACCCCACAGATTAAGGGCTCAGTCCCACAAGGCTGCCCCCACTTCAGATGCCAGCTGCAAATGGCTAACTAGATGTTTGGAAGTTCCTTGGGGTTGGCCCAGTGGTGCAGCAGTTAAGTTCACACACTCTGCTTCTGTGGCCCGGAGTTCACAAGTTCGGATCCCTGGCACGGACCGACTCACTGCTTGTCAAGCCATTCTGTGGCTTGGCCTCTCACCACCTTCTGTGCAAATTACTTCCCACGTTTGACCCTACACTTGATGGCTGAAGGCAGTAATGCTCAACCTAGAACTTGCTCTTCTGATGGACATCAAAGCCCCCAGGAGGTGAGGCTCCTGGAGAGGAAGACGTCCCATATAAAGTAGAGGAAGATGGGCACAGATGGTGGCCCAGGGCCAATCTTCCTCAGCAAAAAAAAAGGAGGATTGGCAACAGATGTTAGCTCAGAGCTAGTCTTCCTCACACACCCAAAAAAAGAAAGAAATTTGGGGGTTCCCATGACCCCACCTTAGGTTTGAAAGTTTGGTGGCACGGTTAGGACTCCAGAAAACACTTTACTTACAACCACCAGTTAGAAAGGATACAACTCAGAAACAGCGAAATGGAAGAGATCCACAGAGTAAGTACAGGGGAAGCTGCACAGAGCTTCCACGCCCTCTCGTGGCCGCCACCCTCTCAGCACCTTGATGGAGTCATCAACCCAGAAGCTCTCCAAACAGCATTGTCCAAGAGTTTTTATCATCCAATCCCTAGGCACCTGCCATCTTCCCAGGGCTCAGTGAGTGAGGCTGAATGTTCCAACCCTCTAATCACTTGGTCTTTCTGGTGACCAGCCCCTTCCTGAAGCTACCTAGGGGGCCCCACACCTGTCACCTCATTAGCATAAACTCAGGTGTGGAAAGGGGCTCCTTTATGAACAACAAAAGACATTCCTATCCCCCCATCACTTAGGAAATTCTAAGAGTTTTAGAAGCTCTGTGTCAGGAACCAGGAACAAAGATCAAATATATATTTGTCATTATATCACAAGGGCCAAGCCTAATGGCAATCAACGTCATTCATAACACCTTCCAAGGAGCCTGCCATAAAGTTTGGCACTAGAAAATGCTCGATCAATACTAGTTGACGAAATATCTGATTTCACACACGCGAAACTCAGCAGATGGTTTTGCCTTCTCCTTCAAAGAAAAGAGAATTCTCGTTCCCAAATCTAAGGCATCTTTATCCATCCTGTCTCTCTCTCTTGCCATCAAAGACTGATCCCCCCATCCGTGTTCTGGAATCCATCCTCTTTCACCTTCTCTGAAACCTGGCCTTATCATTTATTTCTCACTCCCACATCTTCAGCCTCTCCCTCTCTACCAGAAACTTCCCAGCAGCATTAGAATGTGTTCAAGTCCCTCTAGTCTCAAGTGGAAAAGAAAAAGTAAAGACAACCACAGACCCCAATTTCCTCCCTATCCTGCATGCATCTTGGCTTCTCAGTAGCCTGAACCAGCCTCTCCTCTTCCAAACACAATGATCTTACTCTCCAGGGCCAGCCCCTTTCTCTTCTCATCCTACACCCCTCTTTGGATGATCTTATTTGTATGGAATGATTATTTATATGCAACAACTCACAAACAGGTGTTCCTACCCCAGATCTCTTTCCTGAGTTCCAGTTGCCTATTCCTTGTCCCCACTTGGATGTCTTAAAACCAAACCTATCCAAATGGAACCATCTTCCCTTCCCACCTCTTGCCAACCTGTTCGTCCTCCAGTGTTACTCTAACACTATAAACGGTATCACCATCCTATCTACTCAGTTATTCATGCCAGAAACTTTTGAATCATCCTTGATACCTCCTCTCCATCAACTATATCCAAATAATCACCGCTGTCTTACTGATGTTAACTATGAACTCAGCCTCTCTCTCTCTGCCACTGACTTCTCAGCATCACTGCACCATCCCTGGTGACTGCAAAAGCCTTTGCACTATTTGCCCACACTCCATGCTCCCCCTCCTCAGGGTGGCCACGTATGTGCTGGCCGAGTGAGGCTGAAACCTTTGTCCTGGCCTTGCTGGGACAAAGCAGTGCATCTTTTCTAACTGCTCCACCCAGAAGGAAGCCTTTTTCTAGTTTGCACAAAGGCACCATAGACGCCCATAGGGCCTACCCTGCAAACCATCCTGCACACATCAGCTATGATAATCGTTTATAAAAACCAAATCTAATCGATCATCTCATCTCCCATTTAAAACCTGTCAGTGGGTTCCCACTACCTCTGGGGAAAATTCAAAAGAATCAATAAAAAAGCTCCTGCAACTAATAAGTGATTATAACAAGGTTGCAGGATACGTGGTGAATATATGAAAGCTAATCACCTTCCTGTACACCAGTAGAAACTAATGGAATTTGCAATTAAAAACACATTACCACAGGGGCCGCCCGGTGGCGCAGCGGTTTAGTCCGCGCTTGGCAGCCCGGGGTTCGCGAGTTCGGATCCCGGGCGCCCGCTGACGTCACTGCCTGTCAGCCACGCCGTGGCGGCGTCCCATGTAAAGTAGAGGAAGATGGGCACAGATGTTAGCCCAGGGCCAGTCTTCCTCAGCAAAAAGGGGAGGATTGGCGACGGATGTTAGCTCAGGGCTGGTCTTCCCCACAAAAAAACAAACAAACAAACAAACAAAAAAAAACACATTACCATTTATATTAGCACCACCGAAAATAAACTACACAGGTATAAATCTAACTCAAATGGATTGTAGACCTAAATGTAAAAAGCAAAACTATAAAATTCCTATAAGATAACTTCATAGAAGATCTAGGTGACCTTGGGTGTGATGGTGACTTGTTAGATACAACATCAAAAGCACAATCCATGAAAGAAAAAAATTGAAAAGCTGGACTTCATTAAACTTTAAGCCTTCTGCTCTGTGAAAGACATTGTCAAGAGAATGAGAAGACAACCCACAGACTACGAGAAAATATTTACAAAAGAAATGATTCATGAAGGATTGTTATCTAACATATACAAAGAACTCAAAATCACTAAGAAAATGAACAACCCGATTAAAAAATGGGCAAAAGACTTGAACAGATACCTTACCAAAGATTATATACAGATGGCAAAGAAGCATGTGAAAAGATGCTCCACATCCTATATCATTAGGGAAATGCAAATTGAAACAACAGCGAAATGAGTTCCCACTACCTTTCTGCTAAAATCTAAAGTCCTGAAAAAGACCCAAGGGGCCTCATCCCAAGCCACATTCCTGCCTTGGTCTCAACCCTTTCAGCCCCTAATTCACCCGATTACTTCCTCCTCATTTTCCAGGCCTCATTTTAAAGATCACTTTTTAGGGAGACCTACCCTGAGTAATCCCCTTCCCAATTTGTGTAGGTTATTTTATACATTAATTATTCTGATAAGACACAGAATCTTTACCTTCTAGGCAGATTACTCAGAAAGCAAAGAAAAACCTCTTTACAACCTCTTTTTTAAAAATAAACCAATAATCCAAGAAAAGTTTGTCATTTTAACAGAGAACACCAAATTCTGGTTTTGTATCAGTATAATATTTGATACTAAAACTTGGAAGAAATTCTGATAAATGAAGCCATCAAACCTTAGCCAGCTTGACAGTGACAAACAAAATTCCCTCTCTGAGAAGGTTCTACAACTTTCTACATCCCTTCTGGTTTTTCCTACATTTTTCTTATTCTCCCTTGCTTAAAAAAATGCATCCTGCTTTATGGTGTGGGGGATCAGAGTTGGCCACCTCAAAATATGTCTCTTTGCCTTAATTATTTTCAAGAATAAAAGACTCTGAAAGAAACTTTGACCTCCCCCCTACTAACTGCCTAAAAGAAATTTAAGATAGAAGGCCTGTCCCGAGGACAGGCCATCACCATGGATAACTCTGTATATAGATAGACTGTGAGTGTCTGAGCTAAGCCCAGCCCTATCAAAGTTCTGTTTACCAAACACCTCCTTTTCCATTTCCATGTCAATTGCCTTCCTTCCCTTTGAAGTCCCAAACCACAATCTCCAACACCCTCCTCTGTCTTTAACTGAAGATGGTATTTAAGATGACAGCCTCTGCCATTCTGGTGAGTTACTCAGTTTTCCTGGGTTTCTCCCATGGATACATGTTATAAAGCTTTGTTTGATTTTCTCCTGTTATTCTGTCTCATGTCATTTTAATTCATAGCCCAGCCAGAAGGACCCAGAGGGTAGAGGATTTCTCTTCCTCCCCTACAGTGGCATACAAAGTTATTTCTTTCTGGCATTGTTTCTCCAAGTAGAATCTCACTCACTGTTGTGGGCTGAATTGTGTTCTATAATTCACATGTGGAAGTCCTAAGCCACACTACCTCAGAATGTGACTGTATTTGGAGACAGGACCTTTAAAGAGGTCAGTAAATTAAGTGAGGTCCCCAGGGTGAGCCCTGATTCAATATGACTAGTGCCCTTCTAAGGAGAGGAGATTAGGACAGAGATAAGAAGCAAAAACCACAGGAAGACATAGGGAGAAGACAGTCCTCTACAAGCCAAGGAGAGAGGTTTCAGAAGAAACCAACCCTGCTGACGCCTTGATCTTGGACTTGTAGCCTCCAGAATTGTGAGAAAATAAAATCTGTTGTTTAAGCTACTCAGTCTCTGGTACTTCGTTATGGTAGCCCTAGCAAACTAATACAGAGAAAACCATGAGGCAGATAATTGTCAAATGTCTGTCATACACCAGGATACTATAGCACACTAGCCAAGGAGGAGGAGGGGTGAATGGTTTTTAAAGATCAGTGTACATTACCTGCTAGGAGCCCAGGCAGGCCCAGACAAGCCAGAGGATTTGGTAACAGATTTCAGTTCTGACAAGAAGGAAAGCTCTGAGCTTTGTGGATGTCTGCTATTGTGTAACGGATCTTTTGCAGGCCCTCAAGATGATAGTTTTCAGAAACTTCTTAGAAATGGCTAACTCTTCTATTTTTAAAAACGATGTAACATACTGTGAATTTGCTTTTACAAAGTTTTGTTGGTCGATGAAAGAAGTTGATATTTTTTCCATTTCATGGTGAGGTTTGAAGTTTCCTCTCAGCTCCTCTCCCCTCCTTCTGCCTGACCCTGGAAAGGACCTCCTTAGCCTTGGCCCCAGATATGTACTGGAGTCCATCCTTCATTAATTACAGTTCATCCTTGATAATTATAGGACTGCTTTGAGCCATAAGCTGCTGCTTTTCCATTTGTAATTTAGTTGCTTAACACTAAGAAAAATGTTTTCCTTGAGAACTATCAACTATCTACAAAATCAGCTATCAAGAGGACTGAACAGGTGCTGCATGGGGGAGCTCAGTGGGCCTGGGTTGGTCCCAGGTGACCTGCAGAGCGCCTGCTAAAATCTGGGTGGGTACTGGCCATTCCCTCCCCATAGCTATGCAGGAATTTGGGCCCAGTGTGACCAGAATTTCCTTTTTTTTTTTTTTCAAAAAAATAGCTGAAAAATCTTTTTTTTTTTTTTTAGAATATGTAAAACCTGATTTTAAATATTGGTTCATTTTTTTTTCTTTTTTAAAACACAAGGCATCAAATCAAATTTGGTTCATGCATCATCCATTTTCAAATCTCTGTCTTAGAAACTGTTATACCTGGTGTTTACATTCTCAGGTGAATGAAAAATTCTGACCTATGATGTAGATATTGTACATTTTTTCAAGAAATGAGGTGGTAGGAAACAAATTAATGCTATTGAAATGATCTCTTCTGTTTCTCAATTTCTGTTCTCTATAATGTGTACATTATTTCAAGTGCATTGAGTAAAGGAGTCTTTTATGGGCCAACCAAGGAATCGTAGCACTATTTTTAATATTCATGCTAATGAAAAACATATTCAAGGTTCTAGATCAGGATGTCAAATGCCTGACTCCCTGCCTTTCAACGGAGTTCCCAAATGACTGTTCATGTAAATCAGGTGTGTTTCTCCCAGGGCCTATCTGCATTCTTCACCACATTGGCTTTGACACGGAAGCATGGCCTAGAGGTGTCATGTTTCCTCATTGCCTGTCTGTGGCCAATGCCATGTATGCTTAGACCAGAGTTCCTCAACTTTGGCGCTCTTGATGTTTTTGGCCAGATAATCTGTTGTGGGGATTGTCCTGTGCATTGTAAGAGGTGCAGCAGCATCCCTGGCTCCAGTGAGATATCACTATACACCTATTACAAGGGCCAGATCCAAAACGCTGCAACACCAAGTGCTGGTGAGGACGTGGAGCTACAGGAACTCGCATTCATTGCTGGTGGAAATGTGAAATGGTACGGCCACTTTGGAAGACAGTTTGGCTGCTTCTTACAAAACTAAACATACTCTTACCACATGATCCAGCAATCACACTCCTTGGTATTCACTCAAATGAGTTGGAAACTATGTCCACAAAAGCCTGCACATGGATGTTTATAGCAGCTTTATTCATAATCGCCAACACTTGGAAGCAACCAAGAAATCCTTCAGCAGATGAATGGATAAATCAACTATGGTGCATTCAGATAGTGGAATATTCTTCATAGAAAACAGAAATTGGAAACAAAAGATATCGGGCCATGAAAAGACATGGAGGAAACTTAAAAGCATGTTGCTAAATGAGACAAACTAACCTAAAAAGACTGCCTACTGTATGATTCCAACTATATAACATCTGGAAAAGGCAAAACTGTGGGTACGGTAAAAAGATCAGTGGCTGCCTGGGAGCAGGGGATAGGGAGGGATGAACAAGCAGAGCACAGAGCATTCGCCGGGCAATGAAACTCTTCTGTTTCATACTGCAATGATGGATGATGTGCCGTTACACATTTGTCAAAATGCATAGAATGTACCATACCAGGAGTGAACCCTAAGGTAAAGTACACTTTGTGTGAAGGTGATGTGTCATGTAGGTTCATCCATTGTAACAAATGTTCTACTCAGCTTAGAGGTGTTGATAGTGAGCAGTGCTGTGAGGGGCAGGGATAGGGGGCATATGGGAACTCTATATTTTCTGCTCTATTTTGCTGTGAACCTAAAACTCCTCTCAAAAACTAACATGTCTTGAAAAGGAAAAACAATATTGGCAAAACAGAGCTCACTAGCTGGTTTTGTTGTCTAATTCTGCAGAACAAACCACCCAAAACTTAATGACCAAATGATTTATTGCTTCTCATGATTCTGTGGGTTGGCTAGAGCTCAGCTGGGTGTTTTTTCTTCTGGGAGCTCAGCCGGGGCTGATATGTCCGAGATACTTAGGGACCCTCTTCATAGGACTCTCTCTCTGGCAGGGTAGCTGGACTCCTTACATGGCGGCGAGCTTCAAGAGTGAGCATTCAAAGCACATGAAGTGGGCGCTGCAGATGCCTGTGGGCCACGCTGTGCTCACACAGCATCACTTCCGCCTAATTCTATTGGTCATAATTATAGGTCCAGGCCAGTTCAATAGGGAGGGGACATGGGTTCCGCCTCTTGATAGAAGGAGTGGCAAAGAATGGGTGAGCATTTTTAATCCACCACAGTATCTTTTATTCAACCAGTGATAACTTTTCAGTCCTAATCACCCTATATATACTTTTCTTTTTCCTCTTCAAAATATAGCTATAGTCTATGCTGAAAACAGCTCAGCAAATTACAGGAATTTTCTGTGCTGCTGTATTCTTTTATATATTCGGCCTAAAAAATGGCAAACCCTAATATTTCATATCTTAATTGTGAAAAGGGGAAAGGAAACACCGGTAATTTTAGAGACAAACTGAAATAATTAAATATATTTTTAATTAAATAATTATATAAGTAATTAAATAATTACTTTTGGTAACATTGACCAATTTTATGATGAGTAAATCCTGCCTTAAAAGGGAAAGTTTTCTGAAAGGAAGTGAAAGATTATCTCCATAAACTGAGAAGTATTTACTAATTATTGTGAAAATACTCCAGTGCCCTATAGAGTTTTCCTTATCTCCCTTCTCAGAAATTTTTAGCATATCTTTTTCTCCCATACCATCATTGTACCAAATATATAATTAAAAATACTCTTTTAATGGGAAAGAAGTCTGAATGCTTCCATTGTATAATTCTGGCTTTTCTTCTCCGTATTATCCTTCTTAATGAAACATACATTCAAAAGAAGCTCCAAAAGTCATACCTTTTCAAATTAGAACAATCTATTATCAAATACGTCTGTGACTGAGGAAAGAAGTAGAACGCAGTGGTCATGCCTCATAAAGAACCAAATCCAGTGCATGAAGCAGGGAGTCAGCCAGACTTTCTACTGAGTACAGGATTCCCCTATGCCCAGCATAGTGCCTGAAGTGAACTTAATTCCTCGACTTTCATTTTCCGCTTGCATTTCTAATTTCAAATATCAGCGAAGTGGAAAACAAAGTGGTAATGTGCCACTTTGTGGATGTACAAGGAATGGCATTATTGCAGTTTTTTGTTTTTTGGTGATGAGAATTTAACATTGTATTTTTATGTTTTTTCCAATTATACAAGCAATAATTTTTCTAATAATTGGGTAGAAAACACAGGAAAAACATAAATAAGAGTAGATCCTCAAATATTAGTGGAGTATATTAAAAAAATTAGTAATCATCCCAATCTTGGTTTGGAGAGCACCACACTGAAGCAGCAAATGAATGAATTTTTCCAGAAAAACAGATTTTTTAGGTCAGCTGTTGATGTCTAGGACTGGCCTGACATTAGGATCTGATCTTCCAGAAATATTATTAATGTCTCATTTGGATAGAAGGTGATAACATTTTGTTTACATTCCATACAGGAATAAAAATTGTTAGTACTATTGACAGCTCACCATTTCCATGTGTGGTGTGTATTTATTAAACAATCAACCAAACAAACATTTCACTATGAGTTACTATGGGATAGTTGGGTATAGAAGACCTCAAGATCAGTTAACTCTCCCAGAAAGGGTGATCTTAGGTCCACTGTCAAAGACAGAATTCAGGGCCTGATGGCTCCCCAGTATTTCATAGACTCTTCATGTTCTTTTTTTTTAAATCGAATATATTTGACATATAATGTGTACATTTAAGGTGTATAGTAAATTTAAGGTATACAACGTGTTAATTTGATAGATTTACATATTGTAACATGATTTGCATTGTAGCCATATTTAGCACCTCTATCACATTCCATAATTGTCTTTTCTTTTTCGTGGTTGGAATAACTGAGTTCTACTTCATGTTCTTTGGAGTTTAGCAAGTCCCAGGCTCTAGGTCTCAGTTTCCTTTTCTGCAAAATGACAGTGTTAGACCAGATCAGTAATTTTCAAACTGTGTGCTTCAAGAAGTTCCAAAAATATTTGATCCCAATTTCGTTGTAAATATATATTTTATGAATTTAGTTTATACAATATTATTCTAAAATGTGTATTTCCTGAATTTAGTATGTCATAAAAGTGTATGCAGTGATATGAACCAAATCTGGATGTATTTGAGACTGTCAACATGTTAACGTGTTCTCATTGGGTAAATTTATGCTATACAAAGTAAATTTTCTAAGTTTAACCTAAAAAATACATTTGTAGTAACAAAATATCCCTTTTCTCTGTTTCTCTTTGATACTAGAGTTTCATGTGAGATTTTGCGTGTCTGTTTTCAAGGGTGGAACGCAGAAGACATTGACACCTCGGTCAGCTCATTTGTGTTGTAGTGTGGTTATGATACATTCTCTACAACAGATCAGCAGGTGATCAGAATAAGAACAGCATTACTGAGAGTTTACTATGCATAAGACACTGATTTAGCTGCTTTCTATGCACTGACTCTTAAATCTTTCCAATGCTTTATGAGGTGTCTGTTGTTATTACTCCCTTTTGACAGTCAGGAAGTGGGCACAAAGAGGTGAATTAATGTGCCTAAAGAAGTGGGAAAGCTAGGGTCCCCCCGCACCTCCTCCTAAGCTCTATCACCTCACAGTAGAATCTTCCTGCTCTGGTTTGTATATTGTACACTCCTGCCTTAGAAATGGGACTAACGGAACTTGCCCCAGCTTGACACCTTTTCCTCCCTCCTCTCTGCTTAGCTGATTCACACCCATCCTGAGGGGCCAGCTCAAGTCCTACCTCTTCTGGAAAGCATTGTCCTGTGTACCTGACTCCCAGGGCTCCCCTATCTCTCTGGTCCACTGTAGCATTGGCTCATTCTAGGAGCCCTGTTTATCCAAAGGCCCAGGAGTGAGTTAGAGGAACTACAGAAGTTCGTGGGAACTCCTGGATTTTGTGGGTGTGATAGGGAAGGCCCTGTGAATAACTGTTTAGTTTGGACTTACCCTAGGATGATAGGAAGTGTGGAAGGGCCTTTGGTGTGGCTTGATCAGACTGGCATTTGAGAAAGTTCACTGCCGCATGAAAAATTGACTGAGATTGACTGGGATCAAATCTAAGGCTTGGGAAAATCAAAAGGAGGCTTTTACAACTTGGCAGGTAACATGTGGTACCTTGGGTTCAGCTGGGGCAGGGGAGAGAGATGGATTGGGAGAGACTTGGTGACTGTTTAGATATTGAGGTGTGAACCCTGATGTCAGCCTTAAATGTCAGACTTAAAGGCATAAAAATGTTAATCACTCTTGATTGAAGTGAAGATAAGTCTTAAATTTCTATCTTCAACTCTGCCTTCACTCTAGCTCCACCCTCATGAATCCAGTTGCCTCCTTGCCCATCCAGGTGGGTGTCCAGTAGGCATCTCAACATCAGCAACACAGAAACAGCTCTGAATTCCACAGTTGCTCCTCTGTCTCCTCCTCAAATTGCCTGAAATCTAGGACAGAGTTAGTGCACTCCACTAACAAGTTAAATTCTCTAGTCAGTAAGCTTCAGTAATAAAAAAATACTAATAAGCCACATCTTCCCCAGAGAAGGCTACCCCAGATCCAATAAGTTACAATTGAAGAAAGGAGCATAATAGGTTGGAATAGCTAGGATGTGCCTCTTCAGCAAATTTCCAAACCACAAATTTCCCCTAGTAGTTACCAGGGATTAATGTTTTTTCCAGAGCTGAAAATTCAGAAGTTCATATTGTGTATCCTTTTGAGATTACACTATGGTGGGACAGATCAGGGTGGGGTGGAGTGGAGTAGAGGATGGAAACAAACAGATCCTTTAAAATGGGATTATCCAAGCCCAGCCAGAGGACTCAAGACATTCGCAAAGCGTATAAGGGGGAGCAGAATTTGCCACCCCAAAATGTGTCCCTTTGGCTTGATTATTTCTGAGAATAAAAGACTCGGGAAGAAACTTTGACCTTCCCCTTAACTGCCTAAAAGTATTTAAGATAGAAGGCCTTTTCCAGGAAGGAGTTATCACCATGGACAACTACAGCATAATATGAACTGGGCCCTTTAATCAAAGTCCTCTCCATGTCCCATTGTCTCTGCAAGGCATGGTGAACATTTGTTTACCAAACCTTTGCTTCTCCACCTCCATGTGAATTGCCTTCCTCCCCTTTGAAGTCCCAAAACACTACTCCCAAAATCCTCTTTTGTCTTTAGCTAAAGATAGTATTTAAGGTGGTGGCTTTGGCCATTTTGGTGAATTACTCAGTTTTCCTGGGTTTCCCATCTATACATGTTATTAAACTTTGTTTGATTTTCTCCTGTTATTCTGTTTCATGTCAGTTTAATTCTTAGACTAAGTTGATGCAAAATAACCAATATCCATTCTATAGTTAAGAGAGATAAGGTGAGTTTTACTTGAGCTAAACTGAGGTTTATAACTCCAGAAGGCATTTTCCAGAAAGGAAGAAAGCTTCCAGATAAACATGGTTTCCGGTACAGTCTTATACCTTTTTAGAATAAAGAACATACATTAAACACACCCAGGATACGTATTCATCAAAGATTCAAAGAGGCATTCAGTTGCAAATTAGCAGGTCAACATGACCCTGATGTCTGGAAAAGGGACTAATACAGGTGTTATGATAGGGTGTTACCAATAGGGTGTAGGAGGGGATACCTTCTTATCTTAAGAAAGTGCATTCTTTCCTTTAATGGTTAAGGCAGAGGTACAATGTATGTCTGATAGGCCATAAGTCAAGTTTCTTTGGTTCAAGCCGAATCAATTTTGAACCAGAAGTTACCCATGTACCTCAATGCGTGAAAATCTCTTGTCACCAGCCAGAAGAACCTAGAAAGATAGAGGAAAACTTCTCCCTCCCCTACAAAAGCATTCCCATAGGTGAGCTGGGGAGCAAACCTGAAGTCTGGTCCTCCAACCAACCCATCAAGGAGGAGACACTGGAGAGTGTAGAGACCATCTGTGGCTCCTATGGTGAGTGCAGAGAACAGAATTTCCTTTCCTGAAATGCTTTTCTTCAAGTAACTCAACAAGTGTGTAATGGCTCATATTCTGAAATAGCCCTGTGACCCTAGGTGCAAGTTTAACCCAAAGGACAATCTGGTTTGGGATTAATTGTTGACAATGAGCTCATTTAACAGGTGTTTCTTGAGGGGAGGGAAACGAACATTTATTGAATGCCTACTCTATTCCAGGCACTGTGTTGGGAGTTTTAAATGTGTGATGTCATTTAATCCTCGTAAGGAAATATTGGAGCATTTTCTCCCATTCATTCTACATGTCTACCTGCTGTCAACTCACCTTTCTATCTCTTGGTTGCCTTCTGACGGCCTCATCCAAACTCACTCAGATTTTCTTTCCCACTTCTCTGCTTAAATGTCCCATGAGAATCTCAGACATTTCCAGGGCTCTCCAAGTCCTGCCCAGTCCTCCCCAACCAAACTGCTAATCTTATCTTTATCTTTTCTCAGCAAATATCTTTATCTTATCTCAGTAAATGGCAGTCAATTATCTTTAAAGGCTCCATATTGTTTCCAAATTGCCACTACCCATCCACTCTTCTCTGCTGAAAACCTCCCAGTGGCTTCCAGTAGTTCCTAGAATAGAATGCAGACGCCTTAAGGGGACACCTCTGATCCTCTCAGTCTGTTTCCTGGGGCTCCAGCCAGGAAGTCTTGCAAGTTCCAGTTTCCTTCCCAAGTCAGGAACTTTAATTCCTTCACACTTGTAGAGATTGACCATGAAATTAGTCTAAATTTTTGCAACTTAATACTTTAAAATGAGCCCCTGTCAATTGTTCTTAGGCTCTGATACCTGATACAAAGACGTTTGAATTTGGACATCCTGTTTTAAACCTCGATTTACATTCATATACTTGCTTCTGCCCAAACACACCCACAAATGGGATAACAGTACAAATATTGTTCTGCAATTTACTTTTTTTCTTATGTACCTTATTCTTTCTAACTTCTACTCACCCTCTCATGGCATGAATGCATCATAATTCACCATTTCCCCTAAAAGCTGTTCTAAAGTTTTTCTTTTATTAATTCTACAATGAATATCTCTGTACATGCGTCCCTGAGGATTTGTGTATTTCTGTAAGAAAGATTCCTACAAGTGCAATGTTGGATCATAAGAAATGTGCATTTTTAAACATTCATCTGTCCTGTCTGGCTGCCCTAAACTGAAGTCTAGAGCTGAAAGAGGGATTAGAGGGCAGGCGGTCCATGGTGATTTGTGACAGGAGAGAATATCTTGGTACAAAAACGCCCACGTGGCAATTGGAGATCAAAATGGGACTAGGATGGAGGACTAGGCTAGAGATGTTGATTTGGAAAGTCCCTCAGAAGTGCCCATGGGGCTGTGAATTTCTGAGAAAGACGACATCTAGAGGGGCAGCCGCCCTCCGGGGGTGAGAGGGGGAGGAGCACTTGGAAGGCAGAGAACCGGGGTGGAGTTCAGGAGCACGTGGCGCTGGCAGCTGGCCAGGGGCTGGGGAAATGACGAGCGTGAGACCAAGGAAAGAGGCTTGGATTTGGCAAGGAAGGTTTTTGGTAGAGTGATCTGCTCTGAATTCTCATCAAGCATGTGTTGGAGATTTCAACGCAGAAACAAGGGGCATTTATTGGCTGTTTTCTTCTAAAGTTCTCTAAGGCACTCCTGAGACAAAGGTTAATGACCCAGGTCACACAGCTGGTGAGGGGCTGAAGCTTGTTTTCTGAACCCTTGCCTGTGTCCCCTGCCTCCCTCCACACAGGAAGCTGCACGTCTCCCCGGAATTAGTTCAGAAGATCTGAACTCCAGGTGTGGAGCTGCCTAGTCCTCCCCACCCGCTGGGAAGGGCTTACGGGTACCCAGGGCCTCTGGACCTTTTCCGGATTGCACTCAGGCCGGGTCCAACAGGCCTGCCGCATAGGTCACGCCCACCAGGCCACCTCTCACTCCGCGCCACGCCCACAGCCTCCAGGGAAGCGGGAGGGGACGCCTCTCAGCAAATCCGCGAGCTGGGCTCACCTAGAACTCCTGACCGGTTCACACGTGTGTTTCTTCAGCGTATCTGTCTCTACGATGATGGTACTTGTGTTTGAGTGAGTGGGTCAAGAGAAAAGCAATGCCAGCGGGGTTAGAGTTTGGACTACAGAGTGTCTGCTCAGGCTCAAGATTTGGCTTCACCGCTTATTAGCCAAGTAACATGGACCCAGTTACTTGACATCTCAGAGCCTCAGTTTCCTTGTCTGAGAAGAGGGGGAAATGATAGAACCTGCTCCAGAGTTATTGTGAGGATCAAACGAGGTCATATATGTGGCAAGCTTAGAACAGAAAATGCTCTTCAACCCCCAGAGGGCAGGGGCTGGACTGGAGAGGCAGTGTGACACAGAGGCTCAGAGCACAGACTGGATCTCGTCTGTCTGGGTTTGAATCTGGCTCTAGCACCAAACTAGCAAGCTGTCTAATTCATCTGTGCTTCAGCCGCCTCGTCCATGAAAAGGGATCATGACCAGCAGCACAGACTACTCTGAGGGTCGGTGGGCAGTGGTGTTGAGAGCAGAGCCTGGCGCACAGTCAGCACCACGGACGTGTCTGCTGTTGTCCACCACCCTCTCCCGGCCATCAGGATGTCCAGTGTCAGGTGGGCACCCTGTTTGCTCAAAGGCATGATGAATTATCTTTAAGAATTACCAGAAAATGTCTTCTTTCCAGTTCATTATTTTGCCTATTCATTCAAAAAACAATGAATTCTTAACGCCAGCAAGAGGTACCATCACCTCCCACTGACGGAGCAGTTATGAAGTTCTCTGCCTAGTGCTAGGGTATGAAAAGAAAATTTTGAAAAGACGGTCTTTGCATTCAAGGATCTCACGGGCCAGCAGAAGAAATAAGGAAATTGGGGGATCATTACAAAGAGCATCCAGCTCTGGGAGCAATACCACTTTGCTATCTTGTTTAATCCTCACAGCCACAAATAAGTCTCAACACATAACAGGGGAATAGATGATACAAATGAAATTAAATGGAGTGAACCCCACATGTGAGTTTTAAAATTCTCCATAGAGCCCCTTCCCTCCCTTCTGGGTGGAAAGATTTGGATGCCCAGACCTCTAGGTCTACACTTTCTTTCTGTTCCAATTATTAATCTTACTTTGGTTCTCTCTACATAGAGCAAATGTTCTGCCTTCTGTAAGTCATTTAAGGGTGGAGAGCTTCCCTCCAGTGTAAAATGAAAATGCAGTATAAGGGGCTGTGAAACTTAGATGTACATACCTAGGTGGATGTATCTGGGAGATAAGTGGATCCCAGGAGTTTGGCCTATGTCCCCCGCGGAAGCCAAGAAGGCAGCACAGAGGAGGCGGCCCTTGCGAGGAGAGGCTCCAAGGGTGAGAGAGTCTTTGCCTGATAGATGGATTGCATGTGGAGAACGAAGGGGGAGGCAAGGGTGTGAGGATGATGTTCCACACAGAGAAATCACATGTGCAAAGTGGTGTGGGAAAGCTTAGCACAATCTAGAGAAAGAATGAAAGATAATGGGATCTGGTGGGCAAGGAACAAGGCCTTACCTACCTGGCTTAGGTGTTTTTTTTTTCTGTGAGCAATGGGGAGCCATTGAAGAATACTGAGCAGGGATGTGACATGATTAAATGTCCATGTATGAAATATTTTTTGGGTGGTCACCAGAAGATGAACTAAAAGAATAAGAACTAGAGGCAAGAGGTTGGCAGGGAAGCTATGGCTGTGGTTTAGGTGCATGTCTGAACTGGTCAGACACTGAAGGAATGGAAAGGAAGCCGGGGATGGAGAGGTAAACACTGGTGATTAGTTGGGTGTAAGATGTGTGAGAGTAATTAACAAGCTAAGCTCTCTACCAAGGTTCTGACTTGGGAAGCAGGGTGAATGGCGATGCCACGTAGAGTTGAAAGGAAACAGGAAAGGGAACCTGTTTGGGGAGTTTAATTTCGGTTTTAGTCACATTGAGTTGGAGGTGCCTGTGGGACAGCCAGGTGGAGATGTCCAATGGGCACTTTCCAAATACGGGTGTGGAACACATGCCTTCTGTAAACTTGGACTTCTTTTCTGCTCTTTCTTCATTTCCTCCTATCCTCTCTCCACTCGTTCTTATGGGGTCATGGATTCTTAAGCATGATGATGAAAGTTCAAGACGATTTCTCCAGAAAAACATATATGGACGTTTATGTGTATAAGAAAAACCCCAGTCCTCCTCCTGGGTTTCTCCTTTACTCTCACACGACTACCACACTCGCAACACTTCTGACACCAGATTGGAGGGGGTTTCCCTACACCAAGCAATTCTGTGACACCAGCTGGGTTTCCTACAATTGACCTCAATTCTGACACTATCTACCTGGAGACAACATCAGGTCCCAGAGGTTAAGGGCTCAGTCTCACAAGACTGCTCCCCCTCCCACTTCAGATGCCAATCACAAGTCCATGTGGTCACCTGTGCTTCTCTTCTGACTGATCACCTATAAATCAAAGGTCCCCATGACCCCCTCCTCAGGTTCAGTTAATTTGCTAGAGCTCAGGAAAACAGTTTACTTACTGTTTACCAGTTTATTGTAAAAGTATATGATAAAGGATACAGAGGAACATCCAGATGGAAGAGATGTTTAGGGCAAGGTATGTGGGAAGAGGCACGGAGATTCCACGCCCTCCCCGGGCACACCACTCACTCTGCATCTCCAAGTGTTCACCAACCCAAAAGCTCTCTGAACCCTGCACTACTGGGATTTTTATGGAGACATCCTCATGTAGTATGATCAATCATTAACTCCATTTCCAGCCCCTCTCCCCTCTCTGGAGAATGGGGAAGTAGGCCTGAAAATTCCAGGCTACTAATCATGACTTGGTCTTTCTGGTGACCAGCCCCCATCCAGGAGCCATCCAGGAGCCCATCAGAATCACCTCATTAGAACAAAAGATGTGCCTAGTGCTCTTATTACTTAGAAATGTTCAAGGGTTTCAGGAGCTCTGTGCCAGGAACAGTGATGAAGACCAAATGTATATTATTTATTATAAGTCACAATATCCAAATATGCATGAAAATGTTTGTTTAACTTCAAGAGATATTATTCATGGACCTTATCTGAGAACCTCTAGAGTAAGAGGAAGCCCTGAGGACATTTACACTCCAAGGGTGAGTGGAGGAAGGGGGAGCCACAAAGACCACTCAGAGGGAGTGGCTAAGGGAGGAGGAGCACCAGGAAAGGGTGGCTTGAATCCAAGGAGGGCCAAGATTCAGTATCAGAATATGGACTGCCCAGGGTTTATGCATTTGCAATGAGAAGGAGCCGCTGGTGACCTCAGTGGGTGAAGATTCTGTAGGGTGATCGGGCATGAGTTGCTAAGAAGTGACCTGCAGATGATGAAGTGGATTTAGGGAGTGTAGCCTCTTCTCTCAGTAAGGATCTAGTTAGATCTGAGGTCATTCTTCACAGACTGGCACTGAGCGCCCTGCACGCCGTAACTGCTGCTACCAATGACAATTAGCCAGTAACCGATATGTATTTAGGCAAAATCTCTTTAGAAATAAAAGTCAGGTTTGAGATTAGAACACTTCAAGGAAGGAATGAGGTCTGAGAGGACAGTGAGTGGAGAAGAAAAACAAAAGGTACAGAACGATCTGTGTTACAAAGAACGGTAACTTGGTCTATGTGGATTCATGAATTTTTTTCCTTTAAAGACTAAAATCTGAATTGTTTTCATATTTTACATGTGAAATCAGAAATTAATAAACCTGTGTGGGAGGGAGTCATTTCTCTTAGAGGTAATACACAAATAAGGTATAATTCCCTCTCAGCAAAGATGGCAGAAATGCATTTCCTTTATAAACTGACTAAAGGAGACAAAAAACTATTACTTACCTTTAAAATATGCATGCATTTAAATAACCCACATCTACAGCGAGACTAGTTCAGTGCACATGTGGGTAGCAAGGGTTATAATTGAAGGATGGATGATAGAGCAGCAAAGAAACAAGCAAAAAAAAGAAAAGAAAAGGTCTTATTGTACGGGAGGGTGTGGAAATAGCCTAGTGTCTTGCTTCTTGGAACTCGTGCTTCCCGTACATAAATTACTATTCTTCCTGGAACTACCAGGAAAGGCCGTTTTTCTCTGGGATGTCACTGAGTGGACTCAAGCTAACGCTCTTGGTGTCCAGGTTGCAGGGCTTCCCTCTACTTCTCAATCCTGGGCTCAGACTCATGGTGACCTCCACAACCAGGCCCCCTCGACAGAGTCTCGGGCCTTAGCAGAACTTCTTTGATCAAGACTGCAAGACTTCTATGCACTTACAAAGTCCGATGAATCTTTCTTTGTTGATTAATATGTAATTACTTATAACTATGTTCTCAGTTATAAGAACAATAACAGCAAACCTTCTATAGTTCTTTCTATATGCCAAGCATTAGTCTACATGCTTTCCGTGTGAACTCACTCAGTCTGCATAACATGAAAAAAGAGGGGTTGGCTGAGTCATCACCCAGGGCCACACAGCTAATCAGTGACGATGAGCTGGAACTAAACCCAGGTAATCTGTTCTTAACCACTATCACCTTGTTCTAATCCACATACTCACCACACAGAAAGCCCAAGAGTAAAATAATAAACAACCACGTTCCCACCAGCCAGAACTGACAATTAACATGCAATGCAATCTGCGTTATGACATTTCTTTTTTGAAGAATCCAAATAGTACATGCAGATAAACAACCTTGTTGTCAGGGACCCCTGGGCCACCGACCCAGCCTTCCTCCTCTTGCTCTAAAGAGGCAAGCACTGTCACGAATTTAATTCATATACTTCCAATCTGATGTGTGGTGATGCCACAGGCACTTACAGGTAAAACCGTCCCCTTTATTGTTACCTGATTGCTACCTGTCTCCTGTTCAAGGAATGATAGACTGCAACTCCCTTCTCCCCCCAAAAATCCTGTGCTTGTTTACCGTGCTTGAAATACCATTCCTTGAACCAAGGGTTGAGATGAAGCCTACGCTGAGATACAAGGACAGATACGGCTCCATCTGGAGAAGAGGTTGTAACGCTCAGGCCGGATTGTGTGGAAGAATATTCATGTGGGACAGGGGAGAAGCAAGGAGTGCATCTACAGACGTTGAAAGAGCTGGACTTCCGTCTCTGCCCCCAGGGCTGCCCGAACCATAGACTCTCCCATCTCAGGTGACAGTGGTCCATCCAGGAGCTTAAGGCAAAATTCTTGGCCTGGTCTTCGGTTTTTCTCTTGCATTCCAAGTCCTGCAGATCTTTGTTTTGTTCACTGATGGCTTCCAAGTGTGTAGGGGAGTGCCTGGCTCATGACAGGCTCTCAGTAAATATTTGTTTGGGAACTGGAGGTGCTGAAGGCAGACGGGGAAACAGCGGGAAAAGCCCAGGTCTTCAAGGCAGACAGCCTGGGTTGGGTTGTCTGGCTCCAGCAGGTTCTGGCTGTGTGCCCAGGGCACAATGTTGAACTTCTGAGGCTCCTGGGCTATTTTGGGCCGGGACAGGGTAGGCACTCCACCACAGTTCACTGTGTGTGACAACTCTACCAGGAACTTCTCTTGCCAAGGCTGTGCTAAGCATGGTCTCCTCTCCCTGATCCCTTCCCCACCCACCTCTGGAGGGCCTGAGGTTCTCAGCCTTGATAGGACTCCTTTGTGTTCAGCCATGCCCATTTAGAGGGAACAAAGAGAGGCAGAGCTGGCAATCAGAATTTCTACTCACTTCCTGTGACCAACACAGCAAAGGGAGTGTTATGGGGCAAACCCAAACTGCTGTGTAGAGTGACACATGTTATACGGACCAACATTGTGCCTCTCATGCTTGGAAACAGCTTTGGAGTTTCTCTGACTCAAAACAGTCTTGGATGGAGACAAGTGCATATACCCATTTTACAGACTGCAGACCTAAGCCCCATTTTTATAAGAGCGATCAATATCCAAGACGATAACTTGTAAGGATTTTTGAACAATTAAAGCAATATTTGCCAAACCTTTACTATATGTCAGGCACTGTTGTAGGCACTGGGGATACAAAAATGAACAAAACCAAGATCTCTGCGTCCTTGGAGCTTCCCATCCAGCAGGGAAAGCAGGCCCTCTATGTGGTCAATAAGCACCTTGTACTGTTTCATAAGGGGATCTGTGCTATGGAATTTTTATTCTGGAATAAGAATTACGATCAGTTTTATTTTGGAAAATTTAAGAAACATAAGGTCAGTGTGCTGCCCACTGAGAAGGGGAACCATCACATTTTATTTTATATACGTTGTGTCCCAGAGTTTTAGAACCGGGTCATGCTGAATAAGACCTTCCTTTCTGGTCTGTATCTCCTTTCTTCCCTATATGCCACACGTTGAGGCGACCTCTCCTCTGCCCACTCTCTTCCAGACTCAGGATGAGGAAGGTGAGGGTCAGAACCCTGGAGTGACTCGCTCAGGTCCTGCAGGTGAGTTAATGATGGGAGAGTCTAGGGCTTTTGAGAGTTTGCATAACCTCCTCAGGATCCCAACCAGGAAGTGGGAGGACTAGGATTAGAACCAGGCAGTCTAGCTGCAGTCCAAAACATACAAGTGCAAAACCGGAAGTGAGAATATGTGCCTCATATTATCCCACATCAGAAGCTGATGATACCTGGTAGACCCCCTGAAAGCAAATTGTCCACTGGGATTGGGATTGGCCTGGTCTCTTCATTCTGCTGTTTCACTGCTCCCTGGGCCAGTATGTCCTCTGTGTGCCATGACTTTGGCTCCGTGCGATGTCCAGCATCTCACCAACAGTCCACTCAGTAGTTTAATGCCAACGGATCATCCTTGCTCAAGGGGTCTCCAAATCACGCTTTTTGAATTCTATCATTCCTTTTATATTTGCTGCTGGCATTATTACATAGAATATAGCTCCTCATAGCTGGGCTATTTGGTTACCTTGAAATGCAATTCCAACATAAATGCTTTCTTTCCCCCTTAACTACTATCACAGTAAGAAATTAAACCTGCTTAACTGATGACAAATATGAGGGTTTTTCTAGAGTTTTCTTTTTAAAGAATCATTACAGACTCATGAATTTTCATACATTAGATATTTTCAATCCATTATAAACATTGTTCTTTTTGATGTTAAAATCGCCTCGACTTTGACTACTTTTGAAGCCCTTTTCACATCGTTCCTGTAGATGCAACCTCAGCGAGGTGTGAAAGCGTCCTTGTTTCTAGCGCAAGGAGTCCTAGGTGCACCTATCATTTCCTTTTAGGGGCATGGTATTCAGAAGCTGAGATCTGGGCCCTCAGAGCTCCTATATAGCTACTCCCCGAGCTGCCTCCAGGCCAGGACCCTTCCCAGGCACAGGGGATTCTAAGGTGCACAAAACAGTCAGTGTCCTCAACTAGAGGTGGGCTGGCAAGAGGATTGGGTGGTCTGGGGCAGCCCCGCTGAGGAGCTGAGACCTGAGCAATGAGGAAGAACCAGTCCAGGGGCCAGTTCAAGTTCGAGTACAAATGCTCCAAGGCCAGAGCAGAGTCTGCAGGGCCTGGAAAGTTTGTGAACAAGGAAGAGAGCAGAACAAGATGAGGTGAGGGCAGGTGTTCTGCCCTGTTCCTCCACTAACAGAGAACAATGGAGAACAATATCTCAGTATTGCAATCCTTGTAAGAGGAAGCTGGGAATAGGATTTCTTTTTTTCTTTTAGTAATTAAAATTTAGATTAAGTGAATGAATGGAAGTTACCTGCAATCATTAGTTTTGATAAGTTTTGAATCACGCTAATGAATGCTAACCAAGCAAATAAGTAACAAACTAAAGTGAACAGAAAAACCCAGAAACTGAGGTTTTCTTGCTTAATTTTACATGGTTTTGTGTATGTGTAATTATGATTGTTACATTGCATATGTAGGACATACTACTTTTCTGCTTGTAAATTGTTTCTAGTACAGGAGATTGAATAAGATTAAATATCCATATTGGTCAAATAATAGTACAATTTCCAGAGGTTCTAGCACCTGATTTAAGTGCCCTGACACTATCTCAAGCTTCCACCAATATGTGACATAACTGGTACAGATGGGCAAGGCTGAAAAATGTAAGTGAGCTCAAGATGTAAGTAAAACATTTACTTTTAGACTTAAACAGGTAATTTTGAGGACAATTTACAACATTTGGGATTCATCCCTACGTTCCTTAAATTTAATGTCACTGATAATTACTTGGCATCTCTATAATTCTGAGCCATATAGTTGACCTAGTATTACAGATCTTACCATTTTGTGGATATTATGTAAGAGGAAACCCCTATACCGAAAATCTTAACCCCCATCAATAGCAACATCGTTGTTGTTGTTAAATAAATCTGTCACCACTCTGAACTGAAATAATAAAATTTGCATGAAATCTGTGTTTAACCACATGGGGGAAAATATGTTGGATAATGTATAGTTTCAGAGACTTAAAAAATGTAAATTAGGGCTTATGGGGTGGTGAGTGGCAGGGTCAGCCAGCCACAGCCCCGTGGGTCTTCTTCCTCAAAGGGGAATATGAGACCTCCTACTCGGAATCTCCTGAGTCTGTTGCATGGATGTAAGACCCATTTCACAAGAGAAGGTTGAAATGAAAAAGCCCTCAGTAGCCAGTATAGGAAACCAGTGCTCAGCATCAGCTACAGGCTGCCTTATGAGCAGGGTGGCCCAGTTGCAATCCTTCTATGCCTCGACCCTGGAAGTGCCCACCATGCATCCAAGTGCAAGATCCTCCCCAACCTGCACATCATGGTCTTGCTGAATGTCTCTCAGGGGACCTCCAAGGCCTGCACGGCCCACCTGCACTACAAATGGATCCTCGTGGATGACAGCCACGTGACTGACATTAGTTCCCACTTTCAAGAAGCAATAGACTTCACTGACAGTGACAGGGGAAAGGGAGGCAAGATCCTGATCTTCTGTGAGACTGAGACCCCCATTTACCCACCATCTTCATGGCTTGCCTCATGAAGACCAAGCAGTTGGCCTGAAGGAGGCCTTGGATTGCATCAAGCAGAGGAGTGTGATCTCGCCCAACTTTGGCTTCATGGGACAGCTCCTGCAGTGTGAATCTGACATGCTTCCACGCTCACCCCCTTCTGCCAAGGGAGGCAGCTGGCTCTTCATTTATAGCCCACTTGCAGACACTGGGCCCTGACATGCAGGGTTCCTACTGCACGTGCCCTACCTCCGTGCTGGCACCAGTGGTCTCAGCTCAGCAGTAGCCCCAGGGCCGTGGCCACATCCTGCTAAAACTGGGATGGGGGAACCAACCCGGCCCCACCAGCAACTGGGTTTTTTCTTAGACTCTGAACATTTTGTACCTGTGCAATACTGAAGACCTCACTCTGTCCCCAGTGGGATAGGGAGGGGTCACCAGGCTTGTCGACAAACTTCAGACTGACTTCAGGGATAGGTTCTTGGGACCAAAGGAAGGCCAGGCCACTATGAGAGCACAGTGTGTGTGACTCCTGTACTTCCAGACACCCTGACCTCTCAGGACTGCCCAGTCCTTGCACTTCAAGGTTCATTTCAAGTGTAAGGTGATAAATACCTGCAGCAACGGGGAAGAAAGCAATTGCTAGGCCAGGAGGAAAGGCACCTATGAAGCCAATTAATTTAGAAGCAAGCACAATTTCCACCTTATTTTTTTAACTCTGGCAGTCTTTGTTTCTGTCTCTGTTGCTTCAGGGCATAAGCTAATCACCAACTAGTCAGGAAAGTAACCCTACAGGGTTTGTAGAGACACAATATATATGCTGATTTGAACCCTCAAGTGTTTTTGAGATTCCCTCTTGGGTCCAACGGAGGCAGTTGGTTGAAGCAGTAAGACATTGACTCTTAGTTTCCTTTTCACTGTGGGTTCTTCCCTGACCTTGGGCTTTGGCATGATTCTTCTTCATAAACCTTTCTTGTTGCATGTCTCCTCAAAGCACCCCATGTCATTTTGAGAGTAGTTCTTCAGACCACAGACCGAAAATCAGCCCTTTGAGATGGCGGCAATGGATGCCAGGAGAGAAAGGGATCTACTCTGTATTCTGGATCAGTGCCACTGAAAATGGTCATTTCCCCAGCTTGCCATCCCTGTTTGTGCTTGTCTCTGTGACACTTTTTTTTTCCCCTGTCCCTGTGCGTTGTCTTCAAGCTATTGACCTCTGGGATTTGCAGATTTCACAATGTGGTACTACTTCTTTTTTGTCTATAGGTTATTTCTCCAGGGGAAAAGCCAATAATTTCCTAAAATCCATACAAATGTGAAGAAAAGCATTATGTTATTTGCTGTTGTTATTGTTTTTTATAATGCAAAATATAGTATATAGTACAAAATACAGAAAAGTTGCAAGAATAACATAAAAACTCCCAAATTTAATCAGACTCACCATTAACATATTACCTTACTTGCTTTTTATCTCTCATACTCATACGTTTACATGTTGCTTTTTCTGTCAACCATTTGGGAATAAATTGCAGACGTCATTCCCTTTATTCCTAAAAACACTAATGCCTATTACCTGAGGACATTCTCTCACATAACCTCAGTATGATCATCAAGATGAGGAAATTTTTGTTTTGTTTTTTGTTTTTGTGAGGAAGATTGGCCCTTAGCTAACATCTGTTGCCAATCTTCCTGTTTTTGCTTGAGGAAGATTGTCGCTGAGGTAACATCTGTGCCAATCTTCCTCTATTTTGTATGCGGGATGCTGCCACAGCATGGCTTGACAAGCAGTGTGTAGGTCTGCACCCAGGGTCTGAACTCACAAACACTGGTCCATCATAGCAGAGCACACGAACTTAACCACTACGCGACTGGGCCAGACCCAAGATGAGGAAATTTAACATGGATACATTACAGTGACCAAAATTCAAATTTGCTCAATTGTCCCTCTGTTGTCCTTTATAATGAACATTTTTCTTGGTGCAGGACCCACTCCAGGATGATGTGTTGCATATATTCATCATGTATCTTTGGTATCCTGTAATCTGGAATGGTCTCTCTGCCTTCTTTGTCTTTCATGATCTTAACAATTTTGAAGAATTCAGGGCAGTTATTTTGTAAAATATTCCTCAGTTGGGTCTAATGTCTTTATGATTAGATTTAGGTTATGCATTTCAGGCAGGAATACCAGGAAGTGATGTAGTGTCCTTCTCAGTGCATCATATCAGGAGGCACATGCTATCAATTCGTCTCATTCTTGGTGACCATTTGGTTAAGATGATGTCTTCCAAGTTTCCCCATTACGTAGTTTCTGTTATTCTTTTTCTGTGATTAATATGTAATTTGGGAGGAGACACTGAGAGGCTGTGTAAGTGTTTTTCTCCTCAAATTTTCCAGCTGCTAGTTTTACATCCGTTCATGATTCTTGCCATGATGCTTACAAAATAGTGAAGAAAACATATTTGAGGGTTCTATTTTCCAGAGTTTGCAATATTTTTTTCCAGTGGCAGCCTTATTTAGCTGATCATCCAAAACCGCCCACCATTCCCTCACGAATCATGTCCTGTTTTCTCATGAAAAGTGACAAAGAATGTTTCCCACAACAGAATGACCAGCACTCTGGTGCTTAGGAAACAATGTCTACGTGTTCAAACCTTAGGCTGGGTCCACAGACCTTTATATCACACCAGATTAACTCACCTGATCACACCAGAAGAATGCAGCTGGCACTATTGCTAACCCCTATTATACACAGACCCAGTCCAGTATGAAACTGGTGTTTTGCAGACCACTCACATAGCAGTCTTTTTCTCTGAACATTGCAAACAGATCATAACAAATTAAAAGGGAAGATTTTTATCTCTGGAAATCTCATTTTCTCAGACTCCAGCACGGGCATCCTGGAAAATCTTTGTTCATCCACAAGTAGTATGTTGCCATTGCCATAACTCAGGCCAAAGTCAATGTTTTTTCTTCACTTCCTTCGTTAACCTTATGTGACCACATGTAACAGTAACATAATTCTAGACACCCACTGAGCCCTAGAAGTTAACTCTGGGTTGGCTTTCTGGGCACCTGCTGGAAGGTTTCCCATGGGATCTTGAGTGTATGCATTCTTACCACACATGCCAGACACTTTCCAGGCAGTACGTCATTTAACCCTCACAGCAGGCTCATTGCAAGACAGGTGCAACTATTAACCTCGTTTTGCAGGTAACAACAGATGTTTAGAGAGATTATTGGTAAGTAACTTGCCTGAGGTTCCAGCTAGTTAGTGTTAGTAAGAGTCAAAACCTGAATTGGAAGCTGGACTGTGTCCAGAGCCTGCACTGTCAACTGCTGTATCACACTTATCCAAAACAAACCCATAGATCATTATAGGCAGGGCCAAGAATAGATTGAGTTAGGCAGGGTGCCTAGGGAGCAAAATTTAAGAAGGCCCTCACTCTCGGGTGCTGACCT
Organism: Tapirus indicus; assembly: GCA_031878705.1. NCBI lineage: Eukaryota > Metazoa > Chordata > Mammalia > Perissodactyla > Tapiridae > Tapirus > Tapirus indicus. The sequence continues at coordinate 44,073,608 of CM062927.1, forward strand.
TGCACTTTCATGACATTGAGAGCGGGTGCTCCCTTAAAATTTGTGCTCTAGGCTCTTTGCTCACTTCCCCCTCCTCCCAGCCCTGGTCATTGAGGAGGACTGGCCAGTGTGAACTGGCCTCCCTAACGACTCAGTGCAACTTACACATATTCCTGGGATACATGGGGATGTATGGATTTCTGTTTTCTTCCTTTGGTCAATGGAAAAGCTATTCATCCTTGAGCCTACTCTGTTCTGAGCACCATGCTAGGCACGGGAGAGAGCAGAGACTAAGATGGGCACAGTCCCTGCCCTCCTGTAGCCTGCAGGTCCAAGCATTCATTTCCAATGGAATCAATATGGCAGGCCAATACTTGGCTCTTCTTAAGAATCACCTCCCCTAAGCACTGGCACATTTTTTGAGGATTTCACAGTACACAGATGGATTAACTCTGCTCTCCTGAAAACTATATTATTCATTCATTTTATTGACCTTTTTGCATTTACTTTGCCTGTGGTTTGCTTTCCCCACTAATAGAATGAGCACTTTGGGTACTAAGTTGTGCTTCCCCTGGGCTTTATTTCTGTCTAGAACTTAGCTCTTGACAGGACTACATTCATGGACATGGGCTCAATTTATGGCTTTGTTACTTATTAGTTGTGTTCTTGGAAAAGTCACTCTGTCTCCCTGAGCCTCAGGTGTTTCATCTGTGAAACAGGGATATTAATTGCTCATCTGCAGAGTTGTTGTGGAGATGATGTGGAAACAATATAAGTACCTAGCGGGCACACGGCAGTGCTCAATGGACGCTAGTTCTCTTCCCTTCTGTCTTTGTTGGTCGACCCTTGTGCCCAAGTCACCCTTCCCAGGGGTCTTAACTAAAGTGATTCAGACAGCCAAAGAATCTTAAATCCCAATTAGGAATTACCCAGGCAGCAGATTCTGTGGCTGGTCTTTGACAGCCATAGTGCTCTGGCTGGCCTTTCTTAGTACCTGCTGTATAGTGGGAGTGTTGAAAAGCAAAATCTAACTGCAAAGAGTGTTTCCTATTTCAAATACACATTATTGATTTATTTTTTCTCTTGGATGATCTGAATAATTGGAGTTGATTAATTAGATTACGCTTTGTAGGAGCTGGTCCGGTGGCATAGCGATTAAGTTCGCGCATTTCGCTTTGGCAGCCCGGGGTTCACTGGTTCGGATCCTGGGTGTGGACCTACTCACTGCTCATCAAACAATGCTGAGGTGACATCCCAAATAGAAGAGCTACAACTCTACAACTGTAATATACAGGTACTGGGGCTTTGGGGAGAAAAAAGAAAATGGCGAAGATTGGTGACAGATGTTAGCGCAGGGCCAATCCCCCTCAGAAAAACAAACTAAAAAAAAAAAAATAAGCTTTGTAAACCTCCCAGGATTATATTTTCGGTTGATTAAACTATGTCAAGATGTATAAATGTTAATCTGTAATACATGAAATGTTCTTCGTGGGAGGACAGCAGGGAGCTGATAAAAATCATGCTGTAATGTATAATACATCATTCTCAACATGGGACAAGTGTCATGCACAATTTTTGAAAATTTCCTTTTGGAAACACTATCACCAAGAGAAACAGAGTGACCTTACTGTAGAAATGCATGCATAAGGCAAGATCTATTGTTATGTATTTACATTTCTTTTACTTTCATATTGTTAATAAATTTGGAGGGGTTTTGGGTTTTTCTGTTTTGTTTTTCCTTAATGAGCTTAAACAGCCCATGGGTTCTTAGTCTTTCTAAGCCAACCATGGGAGAATGGAATAGGATATCGAAGCTGTTTGATTAAAAAGCCCAGTGATGTGGTTGCTACACAATGGTTTCAAAGTACAAAACTGAGTCTGAGGGACATTGCAATGAAAATAGCTCAGACTCAGAGGAGTTAGGAGACCATTCCTAATTAGGCCTTAGCTCAAGCCATTCCTTACAAATAATGACTCTGCATGCCCAGGGAATGATTTAAAACATAGTCTTATAACTTTGAAAGGTCTTTCATCTCATGTTCTGATGACCATTTTTATTTCCAAAGTGGGCAAAGTGAGCGATAGCTTCTACCACAGTACCATCATTTTAAGTGATAGCCCTGCAAATCAAGTTAATTCTTGTGCTGAAAACAAAGAGTCTGAATGTTCATTACTTCTAAAAGCTCTTAACTGTAGGCTTCAGATACATAGCATTTTAGGTTAAAACTTCTCTGTATATGACCATCGTTTTTACATTCCAATATCACGGTTGTATGTGTAATTTACTCTAATTAGGTCTCAATCCTTCCTGTTAGCTGGTGTAGTTGGAGAATGGAAGGGACAGTTCACTGTCTTTTAATCAACACTGGACAGTGTTCTTGCTTGCTGTGACAGGCTCACAGGTGTGCCTGCACTCTCTTCACACTTACTGTCTACAGCCAAGAGGCAGAAATCACATCAGGTTGTTGCATTTTAAAAGGTGCATGTAACAATATCTTCAAGAATGTCAGCCATTTGAGCAGAGTTTCCGCAAATATAACCAGAAATGGCAGAATGAAGATTGTTCTTTTCCTCTAGAGTCAGGAGAATAAGGATCCTCCACAACCTTAAACTAGATTGAATCTTGAGCTCATGAAAGTTATACTATCTGGTTGCAACAACTAGTTTCTTCTAAGAATTTTATAATGAAATTTCCCACATTATCTGCTTTCCAGTTTTCTGTATCTCTCTTCATCCCTTCCAGTCAGATTTTTCACTTTCGGTAACATGATGCCTACTCTCTATGGCACATGACAATTATGGGGAAAAAACTGATAAAAATTCCCAAGTCTCCATTCTTCAGTGAGAATCAATAAAGAGCTAAAGCATAAAGAAAGCTCAGATGGGGTTGATAAATGGTGAGGATTGGAGTAGGGCTCCGGGAACACAAAGTGAGAAGTCAGAGATCATCTTTCCCACAGTGTCACTACGGGGGCGACTGGAGGAGAGACTAACCTGACCCCCAGTCGAGTGGGGGGGAGGGTTGCAATGCTTTCTGGTGCAAGCACAACATGTTACCTGCTCTCCCACAGGTGCACCTGGCTGCTGGTAGAAAGCATGTACCTAAGACACGAGCAAACCACCGTTTAGAGATCATCACACTTTTTTTTAACATCTTAAGATATGAATTATCTTATAACAACAAATTTACTACAGGCCAGGCACTATTCCATGTGTTTTTAAGTACATTAACACATTTTGTCATCTCATAGTGTAAAATGTGTACTATTATCCCCAACTTTGTAGATGAAGAATCCGAGGCCCCAAGAACACAGTAACTTGTCCAAATTCACACGGCTAGTAAGTCAGGGATCAGCACACATTGTCTGTAAAGGGCCAGGTTGTGAATATTTTAGCCTCCAGAGTCATACAGTCCCTGTCACAACTACCTGGCCCCACCCTTGTGGAGCGATAGCAGCCATCGGACGGTACGTAAATGAATGGGTATGTTCATGTTCCAGCAAAACTTTATTTATGGACACTGAAATTTGAATTTCACATAGTTTGCATGTGTCATAAAATATTCATCCTTTTGATTTTTTTCAAGCATTAAAAAATGTAAACACCATTCTTAACACGGGCCATATAAAAACATCAGCAAGCTGGGTTTAGCTCTTGAGCTGAGTTTGCTGAAGTAAGTGGTAGAGCCAGGATTTGAATCCAGGCAGTGTGGTTCCAGAAAGCTCTTAACATATATCATGCTGTTTCAGGAAAACTCAGCAAAGTATAAAGGAGAAAATAACAACCACCCGTAAAACCACAACCCAGAAGTAACCACTAGTAATATTTGATATTTTCTTCCATTCTTTTGTCCACTATATACAGTATTCGATTTATTCTAGTTTTTCACACATCATAAGCATTTTTCACATTTCCACGCAGGTCACACAATTATAATAATTAATAGATACATAACAGTTCATTTTAAATGTAGTAGGGGAAATTGCTATTTTGACGAATTCTGCAGCTACTAATTTCATAAAGCAAAGAATCCTTTTATTAAGTGAGCAGTTTGTCACCTTTCATTTATCTGCCGCATATTTGCATTTCTAGGAGTTTGATTTTTAAAAGCAACCCGGTCTGCAGACAGGGATGTCGTCAGAAGGCTTTGGAATCCACCAGACCTGATTTTGACTTTTCGTTGTCCCTTTATTAGCCAAATGACCCTAAGCAAATTGTTAATTTTTGCACACTTCTGTTTTTCCCTGTTCTGAAGATAAACCACGACCACAACATATAAAGTACGGAGCATGTACCTCGCACAGAATGGGGGTCACTTGGTAGCAGCTGACCCTTACCTTCCCTGCCAGCCCCACCACACCTAGTCTCCAACAACACCCAGAGGGAATAGATTATTTCACTTGTGACTGTAGAGAAACTGTCCTTTTCTGTTTCATGCAGTATGAGAGTTTTCTCCCTGGAGTAAGAATGGACAGGCAATTGTGGAGATAATGAGAAAGATAATAAGGTGGGTGGGCCTGAACTGGAACGCTCCATCCTGCCCGCCCCCACTCCTGCCCCGCCGCAACCAGGGGATTATTAGTGAAGTTTCCAGACTGAGGCAGCGCCGGGATTCCCGCAACAGCAGGTGGCATTACAGACCAGAGTGGTACAGAGGACTTCCAGCCCAGACATCTGAAAAGATTTCGGAGCCCGGACAATTCCATGAGCAGCAAAGAGTTGGTGGAGCTGAAGAGCATGAGAGGCCTCGGAGGCGAGGGCTACGGCAACACCGGCTTCCAGGTGAGCAGAAGTTTCCTCTCACGTTTAAGACCAAGTAAATGGAAATAATGCTCTTTCCCTGCCACCTCGGCACGTTTCTTAAGTAAAGCAGTGGGGTTACTGGAACACAACTAAGTTTTAACTACACTCTTTAAGCCTATTGTTTTTCCTTCTTGAGTTCTTGGGTTGACAAACCTGAAAAGTCTTTTTGAACTGAACGTGTTTTGATCCCTGACTTGCCCTGTCACTTAGAAACAAGACTGTCTTCTCCTGCTTTTGTTTCAGGCTCACGGGCTCACACAGGGATACAGTATTCACCTGCAGACATTTTCCCAAGGAACTAGTGAGAGAGAAAGGGGGGAATCCAGGTCCTCAGGGTTCCTTTCTCTTAAACCAGGTCCCAGAGCCCCTGTCAGATGGCGGCCTGGGTGCCTGCCCCAGTGAAGCTGGGTTATGCAAACCCGTCTGGTCTTCAACCAAAACTCCCTGAGTGATTAATGCTACGCGGGGAGGGCTGGGCGCCGCAGAGCTCCAGCAGGAGTCCTGACAGTGGGAAGCACCGGGCTGTTCTGACTGGGTCTGGGCTGGGGATTTTTCAGGGCTGTTCCCAGGTGTGCTTCCTCTCCTGCGCTGACACTCAACATGGGAGCCCACGTGAGTGGATGTCAGCAACCTCTTGGGCTTCAGGGTCACTAAAGAGATAAAACAAACTTTTAGGCACTAGCAAAGGAAGGAAGAAGGAAGGTAAAAGGACTTTGACACGAGTCCTAACTCTTCCACCCACAAGTTATAACCTCCCTGAGCTTGAGTTCAGTTGTCTGCATGATGGTCGCAGTGATGCTCGTCCCATAGGTTATTGGTATAACAGAAGGAAAAATCTTTTCTTTTACCATCTCAGATTCAGTACCTGGAGTCTGTGAATTAAAGTGACATATGATAGGTTAACAGGAGAAAAGGCATACAAATTTTGTTAATATTTCTAATTTTACCTCCATGGCGCTTCATAGAAAAGAAGTGAAAACCCCCAAGAAGCAGTATATCATGTTATACCAGGGGCTTATATACCATTTTAATAAAGGATGATAAATTATGGAGAAGTGACTAGACAAAGGAAAGGGGAGTTGGGCTTTTAGAGCCAATAAATTGTGGGAAAGTGACTAGGAAATATTTGAGAGAAACTAATGGAAGGTAAGGTTTGTTAGTAAGGTTTGTTTAGTCTTGTCTTGGTGTCATCTCTGCCTCTGGTGATAAGGGTTTTTCGCCTCTTTCTGGTATTGGAGATATTTATCCCTGTTTTTTGGTAGATAGAGGAAGAGCAGAGAGCTCATTCTGTGTCTTCTTTTTCTCAATTGCCTTCAGCTCAAAAAAACTCTTATGCCAAAGTGGCATATCCTGACCCCTTCATAAGGGTTAAATGAGGAAAAACCATAAAGCAGAGGACCTATTATGATTCAAGACAATGGAAAGGATGGAATGGGATAAAGAGTCAAAGTGAATATGGCAGCAAGACAAAGGCATCTGCAATGGAGAAGGGTCCATGTCACCAGCAACTGGCCGCTCGGCGTCAGTGAGGAAGACACACATCTGCCAACTGTGGCCCTGTTTTCTCTCTCTCACTTTCTTCTGTCAAAACCGAGCCTCTCCAGGCCTCAGGTGCAGAGCAGGGCAGATCCACAGAGGACCACAGGCCAACACCAATGAGTGGTGACCAGGTTCTTTCTTTCAACGCTTGCTTTTCAACAGGAATTTCCAGAGACGGGTATTTACTCAGCAGAATCATTACCTGCTCCCTAGATATGGCCACCTCTAGCAGGAGACCCCAAGTTAAGAAGGAATAATACACTATTCTTTCCCTCAAGGAGCAGGACAGGGAGAAACAAATGAGCAGTTGTATTATAATGTGACGTAAAACAAAAATGACAACAAAAAACAATGTGGAGGTTGGCACCGAGTACATTGTAAACAAATATGTGATTGGAGCCGGGCCAAGTGGGGAGCCTGTGATTGTGTCACAGAGGGACAGAGGGCATCAGTTAGGACTTAAAGGAAGAACAGGGGTTTCCCAGGTGAACAGGGAGGGATGTCACCAGAACATTACAAACAAAGAGAGTTGTCTGTGCAGAGGCCCAGGGGCCTCAAAGAGCATGTGTGCCTGGGATAGAGGAGATGTGGAGGTGGAATTGGGGAGTAGGGAAAGGGGGCAGACTGGCACCAGATCATGTGGCCCCCTGTGTGCTAAGGCATTTGAGAAGGAATTGATCAAAATTTACACTATCATGGGACTGGCCAGTGGTGTAGTGGTTAAGTTTGCGCACTCCACTTCGGTGGCCTGGGGTACGCAGATTTGGGTGCCGGGCATGGGATTACATACCACTCATCAAGCCATACTCTGGTGGAATCCCATATACAATGTAGAAGAAGATTGACACAGATGTTAGCTCAGGGACCATCTTCCTCAAGCCAAAAGAGGAAGATTGGCAATGATGTTACCTCAGAGCCAATCTTCCTCACCAAAAGAAATTTGCATTCTCAAAATATTATTAAGAGTATTCTACTAGCCCTGGCAAAGGTGGACAAAAATGGAAGGAGATTTGTTTGTGGTTGAGACACCTGTTAGGTGGTTAGTATAATCTGAACTGGGTTAGAGGCCATGGAAATGGACGCTGGGTGGAAGTACTAATACTGATAAGATGTCCCCTCACAGTGAAATTGGCAGGAGTCAGGTTGAGGGAGTAAGAGCTGCTCTGGTTATGAATATTTCCATTCTCTCCTCAGTAAGGTAGGATAATAACATCAAATCTCAGGATTGAGAGAATTAAATGAGCTAATATTTGTAGAAAAAAATGTATGTAATGTATGTTTAAAAAAAAGCAGTGCTGTCTTAATTCATTCGGGCTGCTGTAACAAAACACTGCAGACTTGGTGGCTTATAAATGGAAATTGATTTCCCACAGTTCTGGAGGCTGGGAAGTCCAAGATCATGGCCCTGGCAGATTCAGTGTCTGGTGAGGCCCACTTCCTCATGGACAGCCATCTTCTAGCTGTAACCTCACATGGAAGAAGGTGCAAGGGAGCACTGTGGTGGCTTTTTTATAAGGACACTAATGCCGTTCATGAGGGCTCCACCTTGATGACCTAATCACCTCCCAAAGACACCACCTCCTGATACCATCACCCTGGGCATTAGATTATCAAAATGGCCTTCTGGGGGGACACAAGCATCCAGACCATAGCAGGTTCTTGGTGCACAGTGTGAACACGGCAGTGGTAGCTCTGGTGCTGGGCAGTTAAAGAGGGGATAAGTCAAGAGTTCTAGCTTGAGACGTCAGCTTGGAAGTGATTCCCCTTATTTAGTAAGGAAATCCACAAATAGGGTTGGAGCAAGGAAGAGAATGAGTTCATTTTGAGGCCTGTTGGTTGAAATTATGGTGATTCCAAATATCTAGATAAAGATGGAGGTGAAACAGGAAGCTTATGGCACTTCTGCATCTGGAGCCTAGCAGGGAACGTCATCCATTTGGGGGCTGTTAGCACAAAGCTGGGCCAAGGGGTGGAAGAGACCACAGGGAGGGGGAACCTGAGATGCATCAGTGTTTAAGGAGCAGGAAAGTTAGAAAAGTCAGAGGATGAAGCAGACAGGCCACAGAGAGAGAAAGAGGAGCAGAACCAGGAGAGGGAAGGGTCCGGAGAACTAACTACAAGGTCAACAGCAAAGCCTCCTCCGTGGAACAGAGAAGTGCATAGAATGAGACAAGTTCATCTGATTGGCCAACTAGGAGGTGACTGCTGATCCCAGGGTGCAGGGAAGGAGGATGGAGTTTGTGTTATGAGCAAAGAGTTAAGAGACTGGAGAAAATGAGGGCAGAAAGGACATTTCTCTGGCAGAGAGGAGACAGGTCAAGAGAGATGGGCTCGGGGAGGCAAGATCGGGATTATAAGCAGGGAATTTTTCAATTAAAAAAATTTTTTTCATTGTGAAATATAACATACAGAAAAACACACAAAACCGCATATGCAACTTATTATAAAGTGCCACCCAGGTCAAGAAACAGGATGTCACCATCCCTTAGCTCAGATGCCCCAACCATGCATGTTCTGTCACAACTGCCTCCCTCCCCCAGAGTAGCAACTCTCCCCACTTTGTGGTAATTCTCTGCTTACTTTACACCTTCATTTCTAATTATGAATCCTCAAGTACCACCTTTGCCTGTTTTAAACTTTATGTAAGTAGAAAATTACAAGAAAAATTCTTTGCTTATTGTAAAACATTTATATGGAATTAGGCAAGATGAATCTTTTTGTACCTGGTTTCTTTTGCTCGGCTTTGTATTTCTAAGATTCAGCTATGGTGTTGTATGTCACTGGAGTTCATCAATTTCATTGATATACAGTATTCTCCTTAAATATTACACAATTTATCTATTTTATTGTTGGTGTACATTCATGCTGTTAAGATTGGAGCTTTAGAAGAGCTTCTACAAGTAACACAGCTGTGAATAAATACTCTAGTACATGTCTCCTGGTGCATATGTAATAAATCTATTCTAGAGTTATACTTGGAATTGGAATTGCTAGGTCATTGGGAGTGCACATATATTTTCAACTTTAGAAATAATGCCAAACTGGTTTCCTAAGTGGTTTTACCAATTTACACTCCCATCAGCAGAGTGTGAGTTCCTGTTACTCTACAGCCTCACCAGTATTTATCTGGCTTTTTAATCTCAGTCACTCTTGTAGGTGTGTAATTGTAAATCACTGAGGTTTGATTTTAATTTTCCTATGTTATTGGCCATTAGATGCCCACTTTATGAAATACTTGTTCGAGTCTCTTGCCCATTTTCTCTACTGGATCTAGTCTTTTTCCTACTGAATTGAAAGAGTTCTTTAAGTGTTTCGAATATAAGCCCTTTCTCAGTTGTGTGGTTTACAAATGTCTTCTACCACTCTGAAGCATCTTCCACTTTTTACTATTTTGATGAACAAAAGTTAATTATATTGTGGTCCCATTTATTAGGTGTTTCTGTTTTACATATCCTGTTTAAGAAATCTTTTCCTACCCTGCAAGATCATGAAGATACTCTCTCATATTTTCTAAAAGCTTGTTCTCGCCCTCTGGATTGAGGCCTCTAGTCCCCTGAAATTGACTTTTGTGTATACTGTAAGGTGGATGTCAAGATTTTTGTTTTTCTACATGGACATCCAATTATTTCAGCATCATTTTTTCTAAAAACTGTCTTGTCTCCACTAGACAAATACCACATTTGTCAAGTGTCCATATTTGCGGCAAGTCTTTCTAGAATAGGGCAGTTGAAAGATTTTTCCAAACTCACAGGAAGGGGAAAAAGATTCAGAGAAGAGGGAGAGACGAAAGTTTACAGCAAGAGAGGTCAGATAAAGCTCAGAATTTCTAAGGGTGAAGATTCAGGCAATTTTGAAAGAACACTTTTGCTAAAGGATGTTCCTTAGAATCCCAATTCAAGTTTCCTCCTGCCGTGAGTCAGCATCGATCTCGCCACAGGTGGCCCTCAGAGGCACAGAAGCTATGCTTGCTCTGAAGTCAGTTGGGTGGGACCCACTTGTGAAAGTCTTGACACGGGCCTAGACGAGAAATGAGCCTCCACTCTGCACGCACACAGAGGAAGGTTGACCCGCTCCACGCACTGCCTGGAGAGCCAGCCAGGTTTGGAGAGTTTGTTGAATGGAGGTCATAATTTGGGAGGTTTATGTAAGTGTTGAAATGTTGACATAGACTTCTAACCCAGATACTTTGAATATAAAAGTTCTGAGGTTCGAAGTAATTATGCAAAGTAAAGAGGAAGAGTATTATTTCTCCAGCACACCCGTCAGGGAGGTCAACGTGAATCACACCCTGGTTATTGAGTAGGTTTTCACATGGCTCAGGACCAGCTCCACTGGAGCTATCTAGATGTGAGTTAAAACACATGACAATAATTTGCTTTAGTGAAGGAAGTTTAAAAAAATACATTCTCTACTCTTTCCTCAAATCTTTATGATGACATTTAGACTTACCTATTTCTAGGGAGAAACAGCCCAGGTGACTATAACCCATGTCACTTCCGTGATACCTCAGAGGGGAAGGATTTAGGGATTTCATTTTTTTCCTCATTCAAGCATTCCTGAAACGGTTCCCTTTACAAAAGAGGAACCAACTTACTCATCAGTGGTTGAGGCATTGGTAAGAAAACAGGAAATCATTAGTAATTGGATAAATGTAGATATTTGTTGAGGGCTAAGGCAAAACTGTCAAATAGAAATATAGTGCATCCACATGTAATTTAAAATTTTTCTACAAATCCATTAAACATGTAAAATTAAACAGGCATAACTAATTTTAACAGTATATTTTATTTAACATAATATATTGAAAATGTTATTATTACAAGTAATCAATGTAAAAATTATTAACAAGATATTTTGCATTCTTTGTTTCATACTGTCTTTGAAGTCCAGTGTGTATTTTACACTTATAGTACATGCCAATTCTAATCCTAAATTTTTATCATAAATACTTGATCTGTATTTAGATTTCTTAAAGTTTATAATTGTAAAAGTAGTTTCCTACCCAAGCTCCAAAGTTACTTAAATATTTTCCAATAAATGAACCTAGTGTCCACATTTTTAAATTTAAATTTAAATTTGTAAAAATTAAATAAAATTAACAATCAGGCCCTCACTTGCACTAATCATATTTCAAGTACTTAGTAGCCACCTGTTGCTAGTGACTATTGTATTGGATGGCTCAGGTAAGACACTTATTTTTTGGTTTTGGAGGACACACACAAGAAATCGGATGATCCCTGCCCTTTAAGGACCTGACCACAGAGGCACAAAATAAAAAGTCAAGTTAACAACCTTAGATTTGTTTCTGTAAGATCAGTAGTAATATCCCCTCTCTCATTCCTGATTTTAGTAATTTGTCTTTTCTTTTCCCCTTGGTCTTTTGCTGGACTTTTCTTTATTGGGAGGTTTATTACTAATTCAGTCTCTTTTGTTATAAGTCTGAGATTTCTATTTCTTCTTGAGTCAATTTAGGTAATTTGTGTGTTTTTAGGAATTTTCCCATTTCGTCTAAGTTATCTAATTTGTTGGCATATAATTATTCATAGTATTCTCTTAATGTCCTTACAAAAATAAATTTTGTAATAAAATGGTTATAATGTCCCCACTTTCATTCCTGATTTTAGTTATTTGCATCTTTTCTCTTTTTTTCTTTGTCAGTCAACTAAAGATTTGCAATTTTGTTCTTTTCAAGAACCAATTTGTTGTTTCATTGATTTTCTCTGTTGTTTTTCTAGTCTCTATTTCATCCATTTTTACTCTCATTTTTATTATTTCCTGTCTTCTTCTAGCTTCAGTTTAGTTTGCTCTTTTTCTTGTTTTTTTTACAGTGGAAGATTAGATTATTGATTGAAGATTTTTCTCCTTTAGTAATATAAGCAGTTATAGCTATAAATTTCCCTCTAAGTACTACTTTAGCTTCATTCCATAAATGTTGGTATGTTATGTTTTTATTTTCATTCTTATCAAATTATTTCTTAATTTCTCTTATGATTTCTTCTTTTATCTATTGGTTGTTTAAGAGTGTGCTTTTTATTTTCACATATTTTTAAATTTCCCAAGTTTTCTTCTGTTATTTCTAATTTCATTCCATTATAGTTAGAGAAGATACTTTGTATGATTTCAGTCTTTTAAAATTTATTGACACTTGTTTTGGCCTAATGTATGGCCTAGCCTGAGAATGTGCCACGTGCATTTGAGAAGAATGTGAATCCTACTGTTGTTGGTGGAGGGTTCTGTACATGTATGTTAGGCCTAGTTGGTGTATAACATTGTTCAATTCCTCTGAAGCCTTACTGACCATCTCTGGTTGTTTTATCCATTATTGAAAGTGGAGTACTGAAGTCTCCAACTATTATTGTTGAATTGTCTTTTCTTCCTCTGAATTCTGTCAGTTTTTTCTTGTGTATTTTGAAGCTCTGTTATTAGGTGCAAATATGTTTATAATTTTAAATCTTTTTAATGAATTGACCCTTTTATCATTATAAAATTCTTTTTGTCTCTAGTAACATTTTTTGTCTTAAAATCTATTTTGCCTGATATTATAGCCACTCAAGCTGTCCTTGATTACTATTTACATGACATATCTTTTCTATTCTTTTTATTCAAGCTATTTAGGACATTGAATCTAAAGTATGTCTCTTGTAGACAGCACATATAGTCATATTCCACATAATGACAGTTCAGTCAATGATGGACCACATATACAACAGTGGTCTCATAAGATTGGTACCATGTAGCCTAGGTGTGTAGTAGGCTCTACCATCTATGTTTGTGTAAGTACACTCTATGAGGTTCACACAAAAATGAAATCACCTGACGTATTTCTCAGAATGTATCCACGTCATTAAGTTATTCATAACTGTAGTTGGATTGTGTTTTTTATCCATTCAGCCAATCTCTGCCTTTTAATTGAAAGGATCAATCCATTTTACTTAATGTGATTACTGATAAGGTAGAATTTACATCTGCTATTTTGTAATTTGTTTTTTTATATATCTCATGTCTTTTTTTCCCCTCAATTCCTCCATTACTTCCTTTTTTGGTGTTAAATAGCTATTGTCTACTATACCAGTTTAATTCATCTGTCATTTCTTTTAGTATATATTTTTAAGTTATTTTCTTGGAGGGTGTCCTAGGGATTAAAATTAACATGACAATTAATAAATATCTAGTTCAGACTAAAACCAATTTAATTTCAGTAACATACAAAAAGGTAGTATAGTTCCATTCTCTTCCCCTTCCTTTATTCTATTGTTATACAAATCACATCTTTATATATTATAAGCCCATCAACATAGTTTTATAATTATTGCTTAGGCTATTGTACTTTAAATCAGATCAAAGATAGGGGTTACAGATAAAAATATATTATATTTACCTATGTAGTTAGGTTTATTGGTGTTCTTTATTTCTTCATGTGGATTTCAGTTACTGTATGGTGTGTTTTCATTACAGCCTGAAGGACTATTTTAGTATTTCTTGTAGGGAAGATTTCCTAGCAGTGAATTCTTTTTTTATATATCTGGTAATATCTTCTAATTTTTAAAGAATAGTTTTGCTAAATATAGAATTCTTGATTGACAGTCTTTTTCTTTCAGGACTTTGAATATGTATGTCATCTCATTGCCTTCTAGCCTTCATGGTTTCTGATGAGAAATGAGTTAATCTCTGAGGATTCCTCTCTTTTGCTGCTGTCAAGATTCTCTCTTTGCCTTTGTCTTTCAACAGTTCAATTATGATGTGTTTAGGTGTAGATCTCTTTGAGTTTATCCTACTTGGAACTTGGTAAGCTTCTTGATTGTGTAGATTAATGCTTTTCATCCATTAATTGGGAAGTCCTCAAACATTATTTCTTGACATGGAGTCTTTTTTGTGTGTGTGAGGAAGACTAGCCCTGAGCTAACATCCGTTGCCAATCCTCCTCTTTTTTGCTGAGAGAGACTGGCCCTGGGCTAACATCCATGCCCATCTTCCTCTACGTTATATAGGATGCCGCCACAGCATGGCTTGACAAGCAGTGCATCTGTCCGTGCCTGGGATCCAAACCTGTGAACCCCAGGCCACCAAAGTGGACTGTGTGATCTTAACCACTATGCCACCAGGCCTGCCCCAAACATTATTTCTTTAAATATTCTTTTGCCTCTTTCTCTCTCCTCTCCTTCTGGCACTGCCACTCTGCATATGTTGATGGTGTCCCACAGATCTCTGAGGCTCTGAATCTGTTTATTGATATTCTCTATGTGGTAAGACATTATTACTCTCATACTTTGCTTTGGTTCTTTGCATATGGTTTCCTTTAGCTTTTTGAACATATTTAAGATAGTTGATTCAAAATCTTTGTCTAATAAACTCAACATCTAGGCTTCCTCATGGACTGTTTCTGTTGACTGTTTTTTTTCAGTATATGGGCCATTCTTGCACATTTCTTTTCATATATCACAAGTTTTGTTGAAAATTGGACATTTAAAATAATGTGGTGACCCCAGAAAACAGATACCTCCCTACTTCCCCAGGATTTGTTGTTGTTGCTGCTGTTATTATTATTGTCACTGTTTGTCTGTTTAGGGCCTTAACAGAACTAATTCTATGTAGTGTGTATTTTTGTCATATTTGGCCACTAAACTCTCTGCTCAGTTAGCTTAATAATCAGCTAAGAATTAGACAGAAGTTTTCAAGTGCCTGAAACCAATAAATCTCCCAGTCTTTGCTAAGGACTCTGTGTGCATGCTGGGGGGCTTGCCTTCAATGTTCAGGCGGGCAGTTTACAATTCTCTGTTCACCTTTACTTCCTGCTTCTGCTGAGTCTCAAGATCAGCCAGAGATGAGAGCTTTGGACCTTCTCAGGTATTTCCCAGGCATGAAAACAACACTGGCATGTGCCTGGGCTTCTAGATTCCCAGGAATGTCAGAGCTTTTCAAGGCCCCCTGTGGATATCTTGTTCCTCAGCTTTTTCTTTAAATTTTTGCCTAGCTTGTTTTTTTCTCCAACTGTTATCACCACCTCGGGCAGTTGCCTAGGTTAAACAGTTGCCCCCTGGGAAATAGTACTGAGTGAGATCTGACTCAGATCATATAAACACAAGCTTTGTGAGTGGGATTTTGTAAGGAACTGAAAGACAGGTCAAATAATGGCAGTTATCTAGGACTTGGACTTTGGGAGAGTGCCAACCCCATTTTGCCCCCTCCATGGGTTGCTAGGCTGCTAGTTTTCATTGTGATTGTAGAGTTATTTTTCAAGGCTATCATGAGTCTGAGGAGAGGGGGACAGGACTTGGGAATTAAGATACCACAAAGCTTGCTGTTGTGACATTTAGTTGTTTTACTTGGGGAAAAAAAAACACTCTCTGGATTACTGCAAGACTGCTTAATTTCCAGAGTTCTGAAAAAGTTATTTTGCCATTTTGACTGCTGTTTTTGTTGCTTTGATGAAGTAGAGGAGTTTTGTAGGTCCTTACTCCACCATTCCTGCTCATGTCACCAACAACCTTATATTTAAACAGCAAAGTCAGGCACATCATAAGGAAGTATATGTATGAGCAAGTGATGAATGGCACTGGTCACATGTCTGGTTTCAGGGGAGTGAAAGTACCCTAGGCTGGAATGCATTGGATGATCACCTGTAGAGCAAGGACTAAAAGTAGAGTAAGGGACTAAAGTAGAGTAGAGCAAGGACTAAAGTTTTGAGGTTTACAGCCATCACTGTTGCCTTTTACGAAAACTAGGGGAAGAATTCAGGCATCTAATGGTTACAGGAAAAGGAAAGGAGAAGAGGGAGATTAAATGCTATCTTTTTCTACCATGAATGTCCCAAGAGAGATGGCCTCCTGATTCTAAGAGACTCATTTGAGGCTCTATATGTTGACTGCATGGAGTAAGACCGATTTGTTACCCATCTCCTGTCCTCCATGGATTTCTATGCAGATGTCATGTCAGTAATGACTGGAATTCCTTCAACAGTCATGGGAACACCAGTTTCAACTGGCTCACAAGGCTTTGTGTTCTGCAAACGCATCTCCAACCTTCAAAGTATAGGCTGCAGAGGTTTTCAGAAAAATATTTTTATCTCAATTAGGACAGAACCAAAACTGGTTACCAGGCTCTAGTTGTTTGTTTGTTTATTTCACTACTGATCCACAGTAGTGGAGGGACTTCCACTCCACAGTCCCTCAGTTTAAAATGAGGGTGGTGATACCTGTTGACCCATCTCATCCAGATACTGTTGATGTTGATGAGAGCTGGGTCCTGGATGCTAGCTAAACTGTTATTTGTCAAATAGAGAAAAAATCAAAGTTGGAAGTATTTGGAATTTTATACAGAACAGAGAATTGTGAGTATGAACCTCAAGTCTCTATCATGCCACAGAAGTTTGGAACTCTGTCTTCAGATTGCAGATGTAGGCAGACATAGTGCAGCATGATTTCCTCTCAAAGACAGGATCCCAATTTGGAGACAGCTAATTCCACTCCACACATGGGCTAAGGTGTTCGACTCAGAAGCCACTTATAGCTCTGGCATGCCTAATTGTTCTTCGTTTTTCCTTTGATAGGAAGCTTAAAAAAAGATGATATGTAAAGGTTCTGGTCACCAATTCCAGTGCGGGGGGAGGTTCCCACAAATCCAAGCCATTCTTCAACACCAGCTGGGTGTCCTATTGTTCACCAAATTTGGACACTATCTACCTGTAGATAGCGTCAAATCCCACAGGTAAAGGGCTCAGTCCTAAAAAATAACCCCCCCCATACCACACTCCACCAACTTCAAACACCAATTGAAAGTCCAAGTTATGACCTGTGCTTCTGACTGACCGGCTAAGATTGGAAGTTCGAACAACCGCCTCCTTGGGTTTGACTGATTTGCTAGAAGAGCTCACAGAACTCAGAGAAACATTTACTTACTATATTACCAGTTTATTATGAAAAGATAGAACCCAGGAACAGCCGGATGGAAGAGATGCATAAGGCAAGTGGCACGGACATTCCATGCCCTCTCCAGGTGCATCACTTTCCCCAAATCTCCACGTGTTCACCAATCCAGAAGCTCTTTGAACTCCCTCCTTTCGCTTTTTTACAGAGGCTTCATTACACAGGCACAACTGATTAAATCATTGCTCATTGGTGATTCGATTCAATCTCCAGATTCTCTCCCCTCTCAGGAGGTCAGGGGTGGGACTTAAAGTTCTAACCCTCTAATCACACAGTTGGGTCCCCTGGCAACCAGCCCCCAATGCTTAGGTTACCTAGGTGCCTTCCCCAAGTCACCTCATTAACAGAACAAAAGACACCTTTATCACTCTCATCACTTAGAAATTCCAATGGTTTTAGGAGCTCTGTGCCAGAAAAGGGAAAGAAGAGCAAATATATACTTACTATAAACCACAATACCACAGTATGCGTGTCTTGTGTCCTTTGGAATTAGATAAAGTTTTCTTATGAAAATCCTGCAAGTCACGTGGTGAAGGAACCTCCCAGCACATGATTACCAGGAATGGTTAAGTCGGGAAGCAGGGAAAAGTACCTGAAGACTTCTCCATGTTCCTTCCAATCTCCTTGTTGTGTAAGTTCAAGGCTTTGTTCGCTTCAAGAGCCAAAACTCTTTGACATAAAGCATGACATTTATTGATTCAACAAGTTTATTGAGTTCTGACATTGTGCCAGGCATTATGCCAGGAGCTGGAAACAGAGAGCTACTGTTTGGTTAAAATTAGTTAATAATGGCAAATGAGCACAACACAGTTTGTAAAATTGCTATTCACAACAGAAGGTAATCTTACCTAGATTGAGAGTTGGGGAATATTTTCCAGATGTTCCAAATGAACACATACAGGCTTTCATTCTTTCACTCATTCATCCCTAAATATATATCGAGCACCTATTCTGTGCTAGGTGGAAGGAAAATATTCAGTAGGGCACAAAGGATATCATTTCCCAAGCTAATGTGTCAAGAACTATTTTTTCCATGTTACATTAAAGAAAGAAAGGCAGACAGTAATAGAGCCCAGTTCTGATTTACATCAAGGCTCTTTGCTAATTTCAAAATCCTGGTCCCAAGAATCCAAAACCAATAACAAGTTTAGGTTTAAAACTGAACTTCTATACTCTGTGGACTCAGGAACATTCTAGAATAAACTAGCCAACCGGACTATAAGGGGTTGTAACTAAAGTAATGGTATAAACTCCTCCATGAACCACGATCAGAAAGCAACCCAGTAATGTGCAACAAGGCTCTTTGCACCATGAGAAAGTGTCAGTCATAGTCCAAAAGGGGCCAAGACAGACCTATCTGCTCCCCTTCTGGACTACCCAGTTGCCTTACTCTCCTGACCTGCTCAAATTTGAGAGCACACCAAAACTCCAAACAGCATGATCTATCAAGTTGTGCAGTTGTCCACTGATGGGTCCTACTTCCCCATCAGTGTCCCTCCCTTTCAATTATACCACTTTACAACTTTGCTAGCTTTTAAAGGATTCTTATTTTTCTAACTGAAGTTATTGCATCCTGAGTTTCTCATCCACCCAAATCCATTGGTTCAGGAACATCCGCAAGGAGGAAGTTGGTTACAGAGCACTGGTCTAACTTGTGCAGCCAGGGAAGGTTGAAAAAAATTGCCTAAATGAGGACCACACCCATGCAGATAAAGCAGGTGGGGACAAAGGTCTAGTGACATGGTATGTTGGATCCAGCAAGGAGGTGATAGAGGAACAAAGACACACACAAAGCCAACAAAAGATATTTCTAGGAGCCAGCAAATGGTAACTTCCTGTTGACCCACATGGCCACTTCCTTGTTCCCCTGCAGAGCATGAGGTCTCAGGTCAGAGGAGAGGGAAGGAAGAGATAAGGGAAGAAGAATTGAGAAAGCGCAAGTGGGAGTGAGAGGTAGTCTGCAATGATCCAAGTCCTGACTGTACCCTGTGTGGCCTTGACCTTGGCTGGAGATGACAAGGGCTTCTGGTTAAGGAGGAAGTGGGAGAGGGAGGAAATGGGGTGAGCTTCTGAAGAAAGCCAGACTGGGGTGGGGAGTGACAACAGAGCACAGATGCTGAGGCTAAAGGCCACACACTGAATCATTATGAGGGCAAAACGTAGGTTCATTGGGTGAAGACTTGAGGCTTCAGAGCCAGACTGCCAGGCCCACCATTCAGGCAAGTTACCTAACTTCTGCACCTGTTTCCTCATCCAAAAGTAGAGATTAATACCCTGCATTGCAGGACTGTTGGGAGATGAATGTGAAGCACCAGTACCTAGAACTTGCTCAAGTGTCAGTGACTGCCAGTCAAACCCTTTAGTTGGGGGATGCTATGTTGGTGCAGACCAAACCAAAATTTGAAATTCAGGTGTGAAGTCTGCCTCTCCTAATAGAAAATACTGGAATCCACTGATGGAAAAACCATGGAGGATGCCAACATGTAGCTTTGAATTGTTATCATGTCAGCCAAATGTAAAACCTCAAGTCCCTTAGGTCCCTGCCAGAATGAGGGAGCTCAGCTCCCAACATCTGTGTCACTTCAAAGGACTTCATAAAGTTATTTTCAAACATTTTGGTTCATTCTGCTTACTTCTTATTTAGTCAAATGCATTTCTTAAAAAATTTTTATATACCGTACATTGATTCCATGAGTTCCTAATTAATTTATCTTTATTTAGTCAGCACTCTTTGGAAAGAAATGTTTGATGGCCACGGTGACTTTAGAAATCATGGAAAAGGGGCCAGCCAGGTGGTGTAGCGGTTAAGTTCGCAGACTCCACTTCAGCGGCCCGGGGTTCGCAGGTTTGGATCCTGGGCGCAGACTGAGGCACTGCTTGTCAAGCCATGCTGTGGCAGCGTCCCATATAAAGTAGAGGAAGATGGGCACAGATGTTAGCCCAGGGCAAACTTTCCTCAGCAAAAAGAGGAGGATTGGCAACAGATGTTACCTCAGGGCTAATCTTCCTCACACACACACACACACACACACACACACACACACACACAAAGAAATCATGAAAAACCAACTTTTTTCCAAATGTGAGCAAATGCAAATACCTATAACATAATAATGTAGCTTCACTATCAACTGCTCTGGCATAAAATAGCCCAGTTCATAGTAAGGCTAATACTTAGAGAAGTGACCATAACTCTCCAAAATAGCACAAAAGTAAAGTAGGCACAACCAACCCAGGCTTCATCCTGCAGGTGATTCAGGCTTTTGCATACAAACACCTTTCCATAAACAGGGCTGGAGTGTGGCTGAAGCACGGACCAAATGTAGACTTGAGGTCAATGTCACTGAACTTGCAAGAAGGTCCCAAGTAGTGATACCCATTGTTCAAGCCAATGATGGCAAAAGAAAAACAGGATTTGGAATAGCTTAGGGGCTATTCAAGATGGTACAGTGTGAAGTTACAAGATGAAGGTATCATTAATGACCTCCACTGTCTCTTAACACCACCTCTGTCTCTCCCTCCCTATTTCCATTTTCCTCCCTCTTATTCTGTCTTACTCCAATAACAGACTTTAAGAAAGAGCTGATGTTTCCTGCTCTTAATTTTAGAAATAAATCATTTAGTGACTTATCTAAACAAATTGCTTCACAGACAGGTGTTATTATATTCTTCATATTTTTTTATATGTTGTAAATATTAGATGGCATATAATGTTTCCTAATCTCTTAATCTTTGACTGAAGATCAGAAGCCCTACAGGAAAATGACTTCCCACTGCTGGCCTTGTGGGCCCATGGTGAAAACATTTTTGTGAACAAAAGCAATCTATAGTCACCTTGCAGTCTGAATTTTGATCCCTTCAGACAGACTGGAGATTTGTCTACTAAAAACAAAGCAGAGAAGGAAATGAGACTAGAAAGAATCTTAGTTTTGACTGATAGATTCAAGGAATTATATCCTTGTTTCTTAATTTTTTTCTCAACTATAGGAAGATGTTTTGCTGGTAAGAGCATTTTCAGTTCTCCCGGGACTAAACAGGTTATATCTTTGAAATTTCAGACAGAGCCAAGTTCATTCCAATTAATCTATAGACATAGTACCTTGAAATTCTTTTTTTTTTTTTTTTTTTGGTGAGGAAGATTAGCCCTGAGCTAACCTCTGTTGCCAATCCTCCTCTTTTTGCTGATGAAGATTGGCCCTGGGCTAACATCCGTGCCTATCTTCCTCTACTTTACGTAGGATGCCTGTCACAGCATGGCTTGATAAGCTGTGTGTAGGTCCGTGCCTGGAATCCAAACTTGTGAATCCTGGGCTGCCAAAATGGAGTGCACGAACTTAACCACTATACCACTGGGCCAACCCCATTGAACTTCTAAAATAGTCCATATCATGACTCTCATTAAATAATCAATTGTATAATTTATGGTTGACAGCTTTTCGTCTAAATTCCCTGAGAGCATGAACCATATGTGCAATGCCCAGCAATCAGCACAGTGTCTAGCCCACAGCAGGTGCACAATAAATATTTGTTAGAGGAATGAATGAGAATGCCTGGGATGGAGCCCCAGGGAGGTGTACTTACATAACATTAAGGGTTTAGTGAAAAGGCTGATAATGGTACAAGAAAGGGAGAAGAAGTTCGGGCAGTAGGAGAAAACCAGCAAAGTGTGAAGTCACAGAAGTCAGAGACAAGAATATTTTAAGGAGGAAGTGGCCCACTGCGTATGATTAAAACTGGATTTAGGGACGTGGAAACCATTGATGACTTTGTCAACGGTGATTTCCATGGAGTGGTAGACGTGGAAGCCATATTGGAATGGGTTGAAGAGTAAATAGGCAAGAAATGGAATCAGTGTCTTAGTCCATTTAGGATGCTATAACAAAACACCACAGTCAGGGTAACTTATAAGCAGCAGACATTTATTTCTCACAGTTCTGGAGGCTGGAAGTCCAAGATCAAGGTGCCAGCGTGTCTCATTGTAGTGAGGGCCCTGTTCCTAGTTCAGAGCCAGCCCATTCTCACTGTGTCCTCACATGGGGCTAGGGCAATAAAAAAATTATAAAGATGCAAATATTCAAGAATCAAGGGAAGGAGGGGTTGAGTAAGGTGTGCGTGGGGAAGTGCAGAGTGCGGTGCCTGGCCCAGAGTCAGGGGTCCAGGTGTTGCCATATTATTGCTCTCAGGATTAGCTTCTCCCTGGGTGTCTTGAGACTTCTCTGGTCTCCTCTCTCTCAAATATATAGTAGAAGTTCTGGGAGTGCCTTCCTCTGTTCAAACAAATCAGCCTAAGTCAAAGAAAGGCAGGAAACAATAACAGGAAATTAGAACCAGGCTGAAATAATCACACATTATCAGACTCAGATTACCAACACAAATATCAAAAGCTACCGTAAGAGTGAAAGGCACCGAGCAGGAGAGGGGCAGTGATGTCTTGGAATGTATCATTCTATACTGACATTATTTTATCTACCCCTGGACTCTGGATACTCTGCATGTAAAAAGAAATTTAAAAATACACATAAGTGCATTTGGAGAAATTTAACTCCGCTCTTGGTCTTGACTTGGTTAGGGTGGTGATGAGCAGACCACTCCATTATAAAAGCACGTTTCTCTCTTTCTAATTAGTAAGTAATCTGGGGGGGTGATAGTTCAAGGCTATGTGAATATCCAGTTCCCCAACACATTTCACCCAATGGTTTTAGCCTCTATTGATGACCCTTTCCTGAATCAGTTATTACTTCAGGAGCTGCAAAACGATGATTTTCATTTCTTTAACATTCCTTACCTCACATTCTTTTGAAAATAATAGATTTTCCTTTTTTTATCTTTCTCTCTCTTTTTGAGTATCATTGTGGACTAATATTCTCTTTTATTCAATCTTTTATAATCAATTACCAAGATTATTTGTTTCCTCCAAATTTTATTTTGAAAATTTTCAAACATACAGAAAAATTGAAATAATTTCATAGCGAACATCTATGTACCCACTACCTACATTCTGCAATTAATACTTTACTGTACTTGCTTTCTCACATATTTATGCATCTATGCTACCCTCTATCCACCCATCGATCCATCTTATTTTTTGACACAAGTAAGTTACAGACATTATTCATGTTTTTGACTAATTTGGTGCTCAGTTTGTCCAAATCTTGGCCAGTGATCTCAGAATTCTTTTTGACAAAAATAGAGCTTATTTATTAGATAAAACCACTCCACACAATATATGAAGTAAACTTTTATATAAAATTGAGGCTGTGATTTAGCATATTAATGCTTTTAATTAGGTTCCTGCTTTCAGAGCCAAGAGACTGTTGGAATCCGAAGTGGGGCCAAGAGATGGCCCTGTAGCAGCTGTATATTACAGCCCAGATGGAGTGGGGCCACCAAGTGGACATTTCATGCAGCAACCACTGGTGTCCAGCCTACGTGAGCCTGTCTATTCTGGCGCCAGAATTAACACTGTATGCTAACCTGCATTTCATCTTCTAAATGTAACCCCAGACTCTGATGAATTCTGATGGAAAAAATGACCACTTTTAGAAAAATCATGACATCATCTTCACAGACAATTAAAAATTGCAAGATGCTTAAACAGCACTCATTTGCTGTTTATTTCAAGAATCTATATGAATAGGATGCTAAGGCCTAGATTCCTGGGTATTATTTGATTTTCCCCACTTGTACATTTACTGGATGATAATATGGATGGATCCAGAAGTGAAACCAAGATATCCAATTACAAATAAGAAAAAAGGTCCATATTCTCCCAGATGTATCCATTTATAGATGCTTCCTAACTAAGAGATACTTTTGGGTGGGGGAGGGGCAGGGAGGCCTTCCATATGGGCCTGAGGGGAAAAGGGGCGCAGTCCATTCCACAGACCAAGAGGAGGTAGAATTCCTTGTTTGAAATGGATGTGAAAGATGCAAAAGGACCCTCAGGACATGGAGTTAATACCTACAAGTAGTAAAAAGAATTCATATCTGTTGCAAATATCTCAAAATATGATTTACATCCATGGCATTGAAATTAAGGTAGTTATTAGAACTTCCTACTGAACTTTCTTGGGGGTTTTTTCTTGTTTTTTAATGAGTTAATAAAGCTGCATATACATTATTCCATCACAAATTAATTTTAATATTTTAATAACTGTATTTCAATATAATTGGTTTCCTTTTAATCATATATATTTAGTTTTATGTATTTTAAAACATTCTGAAAGGGGTCCACAGGCTCCACCAACTGTCCTGCTATAGGACACTTCCCGGAAGTTGCACACCGCTTCTGTCACAGTGGAGAACTGAATCATAGCCACAGAGAGGTTAGGAAATGTGCCTTTATTCTGGGAAATCCTAGGCCCTGCTAAAATTCAGAGTTCTATTTCTAAAGGAAATGGAGAAGAAGAGGTATTGGGGACAGCTAACGGTCTTGGCCACAGTACATTTTCTGTTTGGGTCACGGAGTTCAATAGATGTTCATTAAATTCATGTTATTTATCTTGGTCGTCCTTGTCCTTACTTTTGCCCACTTGATCTGTCATAGACTGAAAGATTCTCTCAACCTCTTTCCTAATGTGTTTCTAGATATTTCTCTCGTGTTTCCTTTATGTTAATCTGTGCTGTTTGTCCATAGATAGCCATGCTTCTCAGCGTGTGAGGTTGTACCCTGACCATTGCTTCTTTTTGGACACAATAATTGCTTTTTTGGTCCTGTGCTCAGGTTGGTTGAGATGGTGACCACCGCAGGTTTACCCTTCTGAGTCATTTCCAGCCTGTGGCCGTGCTGTGTTTGTTTCTCCATCTGACGCAGTCAAATCCATTGCTGATTTGCCAGATGTGTTTGTTCTTAGCTCCTCTCATCATATTTTATGTTGTGCTTTTTAAAAATCTTTCCACTGCATGGTTTGTGTGTTCTTTATTTTTGTTTGGTTTATTCTGAAGACATGTATTGTTTTGTT
This sequence comes from Tapirus indicus, assembly GCA_031878705.1. Lineage (NCBI taxonomy): Eukaryota > Metazoa > Chordata > Mammalia > Perissodactyla > Tapiridae > Tapirus > Tapirus indicus. The sequence continues at coordinate 44,098,812 of CM062927.1, forward strand.
TTAATGGTTCCTTTCATAACCAGCCTAAGATTATGAGTACTAATCACAAAATTAGTATATTTTCCATCTTCCATTTTTTTCTTTCCTTCTCCTCCACCACTTGATTTTAACTGAATATGTATCTTTGAGTGTCCACCTATCTAGACACTATTACTTATATTCTCTTTCAGCTCCTAGAAATTGAAAGATGAAACTGATCTACTTACCCTACCTTCTACATTTTCTGTTCCTTCTCCTTCAAGTAGTGTTCTATCTTTTTTACATAGTCAGGAGTTATGTTTATAATCTGTTCTGGAGTCAGAATCCCTGGAGTTGTTTTGGGTTTAAATTTTCTAAATAGATTCAGAACACACAGTCATTCCTTTTGCCAAGTTCTTCCTTGAGTAGTTCCTTCAAGAAAGCTCATAGAAACCACATTCTAGGAGTACTTGCATGCTTAAATTTATTTTTGTAAGTCTGGTGATTATAAAACCTTCCTCTAACTTTTCTCCTTTAGGTACAGAGCTCTGCCTCTTCCCCCTTTTCCTACACTTCTGTTCCCTTTGCCCCTGACTCACAAAGATCGTAAGGGGAGCATGTTGTCAGTGTTCTGTGGCCCTGACTCCTCGCACCCAATTCAAAACTCCCTTCAGAGCACCCAGAGGTGACAGAATTGTGCCAGGGAAGTGTGACAATGAGCCCCAGGCTGACCAAGTGGTTCCCTCCCACAGCACTGCTGCTCCTCACTCAGTCTATAAACCCACCCAGGCCAGCAAGGAAAACAGGAACATCTCAGGGAGGAATGGTCTAGCCAGTGCCCATAACTCACATCCAGGATTCCTTAAACCCAAGACCTGAGGCAGAAGTTACAGGAGCCAGGAGGGTCGGGAGCAATGGGAAAGCTCAAAGGCTGCAGGAATACCCCACCTTCGAAAATGCAGTCATTCCAGTGCAAAGCCCACGCAATTTGGAGGAAAATATTATAGAGAAATGGCCTTAAAATATTTGACATTTGTGGGGCTGGCCTGGGAGTGTAGTGGTTAAGTTCACGAGCTCCGCTTCAGCAGCCCGGGGTTCGCAGGTTCAGATCCCGGGCATGGACTTACGCGCCGCTCGTCAAGCCGTGGTGTTCCATATACAGTAGAGGAAGACTGGAACAGATGTTAGCTCAGGGACCGTTTCCTCAAGCACAGAGAGGAAGATTGGCAATGGATGTTAGCTTGGGGACAATCTTCCTCATTAAAAATAAAAATTGACATTTGTAGATTTTAAAACTGAAAACAAGAAAAAAGGAGAGAGAGAGGAATTATCTCAAGCAATTAAAGAGATCAGATTCACGAAACAGAGGTTTACTTTTACAAGCCAAATGTCAATAATAGAGAACAAAGTGACTGTAAATGATCCAGAGCAAGCAAGCAAGTAGTAAACTAAACCATACAACCACATAAAAGTCAGTGAGCACTCACTACCTGTGGCACTGGAACAGCCACACAGCCCCACGAGGTAGGTGAGGAATCCGACATTCCCATGAAGCCGAGTATGAGGCTTCAAGAAATTAAGGCTGGATTTCAACCCAAATAGGATAATCAGCTTTCCATCCACTGGAGCACCAGTTAATAGAGATAATTTATCAATATTCCAAAAAGCAGTCACCCTCAGGTTTATGACAAGCCACTTCTTATGATCTATTTGTATTGCATTCTGGAATTTTAAGTTACTATTACTGAGGCAGTTGTTCTAGTCCAGTCCCAATCTGTGCTCAGAGAAATGGATGCAGAAAGATCACTTGAAGCAGCTGAGGAAAACAACAGAAACTGGAGATGTGTTTCTGACACCTTCATTTAGGCACTGAAGGCTTCGAATATTAGAACATAAAGTAACTGTCTTGGAGAAGTAGAGAAAGCTGTCCTGTACCATTTGGTCTCTACTCAGTTATAGAGACACTGTTTTAGCTGCTCCTCTAATCAGCTCAACAGCCCCTGGGAATACCTTTTCCTTCCATTCAGAAACGGTTATTGAGGACTGCCGTGCCTGGCACTGTGCTCTGCACGTGGTATTCAGCAGAGAACACGGGACAGAGTATCTGGCTTCTCAGCTTGGAGTCCAGTGGGTGTAAATCTACAGCACAGATTTACACAGTCCCAAGTCCAACTGACATCATCACAGGCCCATTCTTGTCACAGGTGTTGGGACTTTGATGTCCACGGCAACATTGAAGGCATCTCCCCTTCTCAGAATGCCCCACACTGACTGCTTCTGGGAAGACTGTGTGAGTGTCAGGCTCTAGAACCAGAAGAAGATCTTCACAGTGACTCCTCAGGGTCCTTGTCAACATGACATTTCCTGCTGGACAATTCCCATCTTCCCATAGACCTACGTGATCTCCGTCCTGCCAAAGGTCAGGATGAAAGTCTCCTTGGGGTGACAGTGCCCATTCTTGCCCCAGGCCTCAAGGCCAGCCTCTGCCCCCTCAGCAAGACCAGTCCTGTGGTCAGAGCATGCTGGCCAAGAGCAGTTCCTACAAAGAAGATGGAAGAAAGGCTCCCCTGGCACAGTGATGTCGAATCTGCAGCAGAAAAACCCTAGCTACAAAAACTGAGACAGGGAAGCCACATTGTGCAATCAGGGCCACAGGAGGGAGAGATGGAGTGAGTGGTGCAGACACAGTTAGAAGAAAAAACATCAAACTAATGATGGAGACAAAACACGTCCACAAATGCAGGAGTGCCCACTCATGTTGTTTAAAGGATAGCATCTACTTAAAACCAGTCTATTGGGTGGGACGGCCACTATTCTGGCTTGAGAAATGACCACCAGAACCTAAGTAGAGTTTAAAAGTGGCCACTAGCATTTTAGGAATCGTTCAACATTTCTCTCATTTCTACTCTTGCCTTTTAATATCTAGAATTCAAATCAGGCTTTCTTCATTGAAAAGGAATTTAACCTGTAGGTGTAATACTATGTCCTTAGACATTCCCAAGACCAAAGGGTCTTGGCCCAAGGGACAAACACAACAGGCACGATACAGTCCGGGGTTGGATAGACCAAGTTCAGATTCCATCTCAGTCATTCCTGGTTGTGCAACCTGAGTCAAGTGATTGCTTATCTTTGCCTTACCTTTTCTTTATCTGTAAAATGGAGATCACAGTACCCAGCTCACAGGCCTCTTAGGACCAAATACAGAATTTTTAAAGGATTTAACCCAATGTCTTGTACCTACTAAATATTATATCAGTCCAGGTGCAAGTAAAAGCAAAAATCAACAGTAGCGAGGCAGGAGTCTGTTTCCTGGAGATAAAAGTCAGGCAGTGGGTGGGACAGAGCTGGAGGGGAAGTGCTTCTCAAGGTCTTCAGGACTCAAGTCCCCCCAGCTCACCACTCTGATGTCATGGGGCCCTTGTGCTCATGGCCCAGCTGGGACCATCCACACACCAGGCAGCAGGATGGAGGAGAGGGTGAAAGGGACAAAGAGCATCCACCAGCCATCTCTTAAGGAGTGTCTCCGAGCTGCCCCACTCAGGGTTCCACTTCTATTTGCACTTCATTGGCCAGAATCTAGTTGTAATGAAGCTTGGAAATGTAGCCTTTATTCTGGGCAGCCATGTGTTCAGCTAAAATTCTATAGAAGGGGACACCACAAATAAATAGGGGGAGTGATTTCAGTAATTTCCTATGTTCTAGAAGTTACATGATTTAGAAACTGAATGAAAGGAAGAAATTCATAAAAAGACCTCTGTCCATCTGTACTCCTTGTAACACCCACTGTGGATCTGTACTTGCTCGAGCAGCTTGGAAAGTGCGAGATCAAACTCCAGGCAAAATGTACTCCTGGATTATAGAAAGGACCATAAGAACACCGAATCGAAACTGTTGTATAGATGGATGGACTGACGCTTAAAAAGATGTGACAGGTATTACATCACACATGTAATTAGGGACCCTGAAGTCCAGCCCCCTCCGTTACCAGTGTCTGTTTTTCTACCAATTCATGCTGGGTTTTATTTTTAACTTTTTATTGAGGAAATTTTCAGCAACCATGAAAGTAAGAATAGTAAAATGAGTCCCTAAGTATCCATCAGCCAGATTCAGCAATTAGCAACATTTTGTCATCTTTCTGTACTATATATATTGTCCCTCCCTATTATATTTTTACATCAAATACCCAGAGGTATTACATTGCTGTACCAGTTAGTGTAACATTAAAGTCACTGTGGTTCATTAATTCAACAAATAATTGTTAGTGTCTGCCACGTGCAAGTAACTGTGCTACAGTAAGATGCAAACAACTGTAACACAAAGGGCAGTTTGGCAACAAGACATCTATGTGTGTACGGGAGGGAGAACTATTTGTCTACCCTCTAGGTCCTTCTGGCTGGTCTAAGAATTGAGGTGACTTGAGACAGAATAACAGGAGAAAATCTAACAAAGTTTAATAACATGTATACAAGGGAGAAACCCAGGAAAACTGAGTAACTCGCCAAAATGGCCAAAGTGACCACCTTAAATACCATCTTCAGCAAAAGCAAAGGAGGACATTGGGAGTAGTGGTTTGGAACTTCTAAGGGGAGGAAGGCAATTTACATGCAGAAGGAAAAGCAAATGTTTGATAAACAGATGTTTGCTGGGCCATCTACAGATAATGTGACTGGAGAGAGAGAACTTTGATAAGAATGGGCTTAGCATTCTGTAACTCTGTAACACCCAGAGTTATCTATGGTGATGACCTGTCCTGGGACGGGCCTTCTCTCTTAAATTCTTTTAGGTGGTTAGGGGGAAGGTCAAACTTTCTTTCAGAGACTTTTATCCTTAAAAATAATCAAGTCAAGGAGACACATTTTGGGGTGGGAGACCCAATTCTGATCTTCCACATGTTTGTGCTCAAAGTTAGATTTTATTCTCGTTTACTTTACACTCTTGTGTTTCAATAAATGAAAAATGCAACACAAGATGGAACTGCAATTTTTTCCAGATCCTTGGAGACAGCCAGAGAAGTAAGTTAAAATCAAGTCAAATACTTGTTCTTTTTTCAAAGACAAGGTCACAGCCAACAAGGCTAATAAGGGACATTTCCTGAAAAGATATAGGGCCCTACTTGACACCATTTATCTATCTGTTGCCATATAAAATGTATCTTATAAAAAGACAAGCTAGGATGAGATGGGAGAAAAATTGGACCCCCCCTTCCAAAAAAAAAAAAGGTAAAAGAGAAACGAGCCAGGTGTTTGTCACATCTGGAAAAAGCAGCAGGGGGTCAGCACACCCCTCCAAGAACACATCTCACTCAGTTCCTTAAAGTAAAACCAGCCTCACAAGAGAAGGCATTTTTCTTATGCTCATTACTACCAGAGACTGCTTTAAACCCAGCAAAACACATTTTAACACCCCATAAATCCAACATCTAAGAATAAAATTATCAGCCTAGGGTTTACTATGTTTTTGTTTTGTTTTTTTTATTTTAGAAGTTGAAAGCCTGCGTGATGTGACAGAAAGGTTACTGGAAACCTGCCCCCTAGTCTCAGCTCTGCTTCTTAGAAATTCCTACGGTCTGGACGAGGCAGTTGTGCTCCTTTCTCTCTCCCTCAAGGTGGCCCGCACCAATCTTTTCTATCGGAACAAAACAGAACAAAAATCATCTCTGTGTCTTTATGAGCCGAGGTTCACTGGTTCTCTCTTTAACCGGTTGACTCATCTAAACTCGTCTTTGCTGTCCCATCCCTCGAAAGTCTTCTGGGTATCGTTCATTGAAAAACCATTTGTTTTTTTGGTTCTGAAATTTTATTTTTGTAATCTGTACTTTTCACTTAGAACGAAGACGACTTTCATGAAAAGCAGAACACACCAGGAAAGGACAACTCACTGAGGAGTAGAGCTGTGCAGAGCAGAGAGCACGGAAATGCCAAACAGGTAGGGCCAGAGGGCGGTGAGTGAATCTGTTACCATGGTGACCACTGTGCAACAGGCACCAAGAGCTACGGGGACAGAAAGCATGGCGCTCAGCTGGCACTTGGAGGAATGAATTAAACGGTAATTAGAGTGTGTAAGTAGAGGCATGAAGAAAACACACAGGCCTAAACAAAGATTTTGTGTTTATACACCTGTCCTCAGTGTTCTCTGATGGGGACAGTGCCCCGGCTTCCTCTGACTCCTCACTATTACAAATTCCAAGCTCCATCCAAGGCCAAGGGGCACTGGCTTAAACAAAAGCATCTCAACATTAAGGCAAATGAGGCAGACATGGAACATTCTAGGATATGGTTCTAAAACTTTGTCCATCAAACCCTAGGGTTCCTCAGTGACACCTAAGTTTACAGAGCAGGCTGAGGCACTCTGTATTGTTGACATGCAGGAACATTAAATGTGTATTGCTAAGAAAAAGAAGCAATCTGAAATGGCTACATACTGTATGATTCCAACCATAGGACATTCTGGAAAAGGCAATACTGTGGAGACTGTAAAAGACCGGCCGTTACCAAGAGGGGAGGGAGGCATGAACAGGTGGAGCACAGACGATTTCTAGGGCAGTGAAACTACTCTGTGTGAGACTATAATGGTGGACATGTGTCATTATACATTTGTCCAAACCCACCGAATGTACAACACCAAGAGTGAACCCTAATGTAAACTACGGACTTTGGGTGATGATGATGTGTCAACATAGGTTCAACAACTGCAACAAATGTACCACCCTAGTGGGAGACATTGATAACGGAGGAGGCTATGCATGGGGATGGGGGCGGCAGATATATGGGAAATCTCTACTTTCCACTCAATTTTGCTATGAACCTAAAACTGTTCTAAAAAAATACAGTCTTTCTTGTTGTTGTTTAATAGTCACAAAAAAATCAAAAACAAAAATTAGATACTTTACTATCATAAACAGAAATATGAAGACTGAGGAGTAGCTACTAGATTTGGCAACAATGGTCCTTGGGTGACCTCGGCAGAAGCCATCTCAGTGGAAGCCTGGTCACAGTGGGTTGAGGGAGCAGGATGTCAGAGAGTGAGTCACTAAAAGTAAAGGCAACTCTTTCAGGTGGTTTGGCTGTGAAGGGAAGGCGGGAGGGCAGATGTCCATGACTGTGGGGTCAAGAAGGTTTTGTTTTGTTTTGAAGATGAGAATGTTGGGGGAGAAAAGAAAAGAAAACAATAATAATGTTAGATATTCCATAGATAGTAGGTAACTTGGCAATTTCACCATAAGAAAATTATGATTATGATCATTTAAATCAAAAATTTACCAAACTTTGACATTGGCCAAGCTAAGTGTTAGGGGAAAAATGAATAAGACTGGTCTCTACCCCTGAGCTTAGCAGCTGCAGCTTGGACTCAGCTGGTCTCTCCTACAATTATCCCCTCACCTTTCTAGTTCCCAAGGCCCAGCCCAGAAAATGAAGGCAGTCTAAGTCAGAAGTATAACGGAGTTTGGCATCAAAGGACTATATGATCTTTGAGGATCCCTTCAGCTCAGAGACATGCTAATGACTTATTTCTATGTTTTCGTTAAAGAGAATCAAAGGCCTCATGGGATATGACAGAAAACTAAAGCTAAGATTTAGCATTATGCCTCTTAGAGCATGTTCAAAACTGCTCCACACCTGCATACTTCCTCCCCACCTTCCCTCACCATTGCTTACAACAGCTGGACCTATTTGAGACATTATTGCAAAATGGAGGGAGGTAGGAAACCCTCTATGCCATCCCAAGAATAGGATGGGTCATGGATATTTAAGAGCTCAAACAGCACCTAGAAAGATTGCCTGTGAAAGATGGCCCAGGTATATACTTCACTCATTTAATTAGAGCAAAGGCTAGCTGAGTAAGGGAAATATTTCCCTTTAGCCCAACTGATAGAAGGACCCTAGTTCCCAAGGGGAGTTTATCAGCTCTTGAAGATGCTGAGCTAGTGTTCACATCTGCAGACCAAGCCTTGGGCTGCCAGGAAAATAAAACCAGCCTTGGTGTCTGCAGAGGAGGAAAAAATTTACTTCTACCCATCTAGGTTCTTCTGGCGGGTCTAAGAATTAAATTGACTTGAGACAGTTTGACAGGAGAAAAATCAAACAAAGTTCAATAACGTGCATGCGTGGAAGAAACCCAGGAAAATCAAGTAACTATCCTCAGGTAAATCGTCAGCTAAAGACAAAAGAAGATGGAGGTGGGGAGAGTCAGGGACTTCAAAGGGAAGGAGGGAAATTCACAGGTAAGTGAAAAGAAGCAGACATTTGGAAAACAAGTGTCTATTTGGCCACACAGAAACAGAAGAACACAGAGGGAGCCCAACAAACAGGCTTTTCCAGTTTCCTCCCTGTGTACCACCTAGTTTGTGTGATGCTAAGGTGATAGCTTGCTTCCTCAGACGGGTTTTTTTTAATCTGATATCTTTTAGGCAGTTAAGGGGGAGGTAACAAGAAAAATTTTGTGAGTCGTTTGTTTTTTAAAAATGGTCAGCCTAGGGGGCCGGCCCAGTGGCGCAGCGGTTTAGTCCGCGCTTGGAAGCCCGGGATTCGCGGGTTCGGATCCCCGGCGCCCGCAGATGCACTGCTTGTCAGCCACGCCGTGGCGGCGTCCCATATAAAGTAGAGGAAGATGGGCACAGATGTTAGCCCAGGGCCAGTCTTCCTCAAGATTAGCAACGGATGTTAGCTCAGGGCTGGTCTTCCTCACACACACAAAAAAAATGGTCAGCCTAAAGTAATTCTCATGTTGAAGACACATTTTGGGGTGGCAAATATTGTTCCCCTTCATCTCAGTCCTTTGGAAACCAGGGCCTGCAGATTATAGAGGGAGATTGTGCAGCCTCTGGTGTTCACTTCATTTAGCAGTTGCCTGAAAACAGAGTGCAGTTGAATGATTACAGTAGACAGGAGCAAAACACAGAGATATGAGCCTGTTCCTAAAGAAAAGGAGATAATACCAACGGGTCCTTTGGAAGTAAAGTAAGAGATGTGTGATCTGGATTTTTTTGTGACATGGGAAAAAATGTCTGTGTGGTAGGTAGTAGGAGCCATCTTCTTGCATAATGATTTAAAAGGACCTTTTGAAGTTCTTTGCCAAAATTCCAAGCAAAAGAGATCAGGGTCTGTTACCGACCAAAATTGGGGTTCTCTGCCTGATGCGCTTAAACAAGCCAATTAATTATGGCACCAGCCTTTGAGGAAAGAAATCAGCTGTATTCTGTGAGATTGATCTCCAGGGAGACGGGGCACATGCCCTCAGATCTGTCTCAGGGATTCAGGATTTGGGACAAAATTTAAGAGGTTGGGGAGAACAGGTTGGCATGCGGAAACGCTGGTGGGACAGGTTCTTGATTGGGGGGGCTTCAGGTATTTATGGTAAGGTTTTATACATTTATGATGAGACTCTAAACATTTATGATGGGGTTCTCAATGTTTTTGTATGAGGTAAGGGAGGAATTTTAACACCGCATCTTCCTGCATGAGGGACCCCTCACTTCTGATAAGAGTCCAGCTTTCGAGTTCCAGTCATGTCCCGGTCCTCGGGTTCCAGGAGGAGGAGGGTCTTTGGTTCCAAGGTCATTTCAGGTCACAATTTCTTCTTTTGCCCATGCCCTGGCTCTGTGACTCTGCAGTTTTTCTAGAAGACAACCCTTAATCACTTTGTTGATAAGAGATGGGGTCTGTTCGAACTGGCTCTAAATGGGTCTGTGGTTACAGTTCCATTATGCCCAGAAGTCTCATTATTCCATCTCTGCTCCAATCTTTGTTTTCCAGGATGAAGAGTAGGTCACCATTGAGCAGGATTCTCCAAGAAAAAAAAGAAGACAAAAAGGATGATCAAGAGATGCATCAAAAAGAGTACAGATTTCAACCAGAGAAATAACCACACCTACCTCCTAAACTAAGTGATTGTTTTATCCGCATCTAATTTTTAACATTTATTATGACTTGTCAGAGCTGGTCACCACCACCAATCCCCCCTCCCCATTACCCATCCAACACCATCTTCAGAAAATTAATGGAGCTCTAGGATAATCAACACGGTAACTTAAAACTGCTGCTGTCCTGGAACCCAATATCCAGGACAGTCTTCTAATTAAAGGTGCAAATTACCAACTAATTGCTCCAGTACACACAAAAGTAGTTAGTTCATCTTCTCAATGTCAATGAATAAGCAATTGATTTCTCAAAACACAATCCATTCTAAATCCCAACAAACTTGCTCTTACCTCCTTGTATCCTGAAGGTATTCCAAGTCCTTGTCACCCAGTAGGTAGGAGAGGCAAAGTATGATCTTTATTTCTTGGAACAGGAAAATGAAGCTCAGAGAAGTGACTTCCCCAAGGTTAGTTAGCTGAGTGGAACAAAGCTAACTGACAATTCCAGCTTCTGATTCCTAGTCCAAGATTGTCTGGTACTCTATCATAACACCAAAGTATTTGTCAATATTCTAAATTCCTATTTCAATTTGATTTAAATTCCTAAGTCTCTGAGGAACTTTGTTTTCATGTATCAGAAGATCTCTCTGGAGTTGGTCAGAATTAGGATTGAAATCTCTTATCATGTAGAATATTTACCAGCTCAGAAATCTGAGCTCAGTTTCATCCTTCATTTTACTTTATGAATCTCTGACCTGGGGGCTAAGAGATTCTCTTGGGTGGTCAGAGGCGCTCAGGTTTCATTAATGTTAATGGGATGGAAACAACCACCAGGAGCCTGGGAGCTGTTCAACCTAGAAAACCAAATGGCCAAGCGTCTATTTCTAGCTCCTTTGTTTTATGCAGTGTCAGATTGCTGTAAGGGACTGCACACATTCCCTGCAATTAAGAAATCTGACAAATCCACCCTAGAGTAGATGGATGTGCCCTAGTACATGTTGCCATTCACCACTGCTACTTTTTAACACTATATCCACAATAGAGGATAATGCATCATCAGCCTTTCCTAATTAGACCATGAAAAACTTAGTCTTTACTGCATTTATATTCCTTCAACATCTTCTAGAACAGTGTTTCTAATTCTCAGTGCACGTATTCACACACGATAATGACAAAAGTATCATGAAATAATACCTGTCATCACTCTGTGTGATACACTCTGAGATGTCCTCTTCTTTCTTCTAATGACGGTTATGATGCGCTGTGTGACTTCACAACCCACTAATGGGTCCTGGCCCACAGCTGTAAAATACTGTTCCAGAAAAGCAGTGTACACCCGCATTGCATTTATCCAGTAATTCAACAAATGCCTGTCAAGCATCCTTAGTGCCCCAGGTTCTCGTGCTGTAGGGCTCACCGACATCTGATCTCCAGGAAGTTAGTCAGTCGAGGCTTCATAGCAAAACACAAGCAGAGAAGACAGTAGGAATAAAGTGCAGGGGATGCCTCTGCCTGAGGAGATGCAAAAAGCTTCATAGACGCGAAGGGCAGAGCTGTGCCCTGAAACCTGAAGGGTGCTGAGACTGGACATGTGGGCGTGACTGCTGGAAGGAAGGGAACTGGAGGCTTTGACCAAGGGGAGGGGCGGTCCCAGGGTCCTGTAAGATCCTGGAGATTGGGAATCTTCTATACAGGACGAGAAGTGGTTGCTTTAGAAATGCAGTCCTGTGGTCTGCTGGAAGGAAGGGAAGTGTCAATGGTTAAATGTGGGAGTAAATTCCTTCCACCCGGCCTCAAGTGGGAGAAGGAGAGGCCTTTGTTAGATGCGTCATTGAGGAAAGAGGCACCTGCAGGAAAGCCGGGTTTCAGAGCAGGTGTGGAGGGGACCAGGGGCATCCCAGGAGAAGGAGAGGACAATTGTGGGGACTGCCCTGTGTCCTCTCCACACTCACTCACTGGTGGACACCTTCCTCCCCAGAGGAAGTGATCAGATACAAACATTGCTCCCACACTACCTGTACAAATTGGCGACGCAGATGGGACCTCTGTCCCTCTGAGGCTCTATTCTTCCAATCACCAGTTTCCAACAGAGAACCAGTTCGTGCTACCCGACATTGAGGGGTGAGCCTCACAAGAAGGGACTTTCTTCTTGGTGTTGGTGCTGCCGGCTTGACGTCACTTCCCCAAGGGGAGACCCAGCGGCTGCACTGAGCATTTTGCTCAGAGGATCTCTCGATGGAGGTAAGTGGCACCAACCCTATGGCACAACTATAAGAGTTATTTCTTGAAGTTGTCTCACAAAGTCAGGCTGCCTGAACCTTGGATTTAAGGCTGCATTAGCCTTGGGTTCAAGTCCCAATGTTCTCTTATTGGAGCCTGATTTCAGGGTTCAGATCACTGTCCAGAGGTAGCCTGGCTCAGGGGAGTGAGAGTCCCCATGTGGTTGGAAGGATTGCATGACCTGGCCATTCCAGAAGAACCAGTGCTTGGCTCTGGCAAACGGGAGCAATCCCTGTTGACTAGCCATTGGGCAGTGAGGGCTTGAAGCCCATTTGAATTTGTCACTGCTGGGGGCTTGAAGCCCTTTTGAGGGCCCTTTTGTGTTTTGTGTTGTGTCTGTGACAGAAGGAGCTGGTCTCTCTGGAGTTACAGAGTCTGAGTCTTATCTTGTGTCAGTGGTAAAAGGCGGGGTTAGGTCCCTGCAGTCTGAGTCTTAACTGTTGAGCCATCTGGAACAGAGTTGCTGGGCACGCTCAGCAGATTATCTTCATATCCCTCTCTGTTTCGTTAACAAACTGGCTTCTAGGCCTCTCAGATCTCTCTCTGTTCCTCAGTTTCTTTACCATTTGTCATTGAGGACAACTCAACACCCCCTGTTCTTGCACTTTCTGCTAGAGAAGTTTCATGGACCTCTCCTCTCCCAGATTAGATCTTCCTAGGGTCATTTAGTCTCCTTAAGCATCTACCTTTGAGAGGTCACCTTTGCTTTCGGTGGTGGAAGGAACTAGGCTCGGAACTTGAGAAGACATCTTTGGTGAGTAACGGAACTCGTGCACCACGATGCCAAGGTACTTGCCCTCTGAGCACTTGGTCCAGTTTTTCTTTTACTGGTTATTGGATCTGTCAGGTTTTTTTGTTGTCTTTGTCTTTGCACTAACCTTTTCCAACAGGACCGACTAAAAATGATGGGCTTTATGTAAAATGATCACATCTCTTTTGCCTAATTATATTTTAAATTATATTGTGGGGATTGTAAGCACATATAAATCCACCCTTCAGGCAATGTTAATTAAACATACTAAAAGAGAGCTCACTTTAAAATGACCAGAATGGGGCAATTTCAGTTTACCCAAACTGGTGTATTTGCATATGTAATTGGAGACAAAGCTGCCTATAAAAAATTAAACAACCAATGGGAAGCCTATTTTAATTTTTGAGGGCTTGTAAACAAGATCAAAAATCCCGTACTGCCTCTTTAAGAAAAAATAAACAAAAATGCTAGTGAAAGGAAACCAAATCTGCTGCTCTTCCCTCCTCTCTTGCTGAGCTTCCCTACTTCAGCTTCCCCAAATCCAGATCTGAAATTAAGCAAGTGAAAATAAGTAAACTTTTAAAATATTTTAAAACTGTAAAAGCCACTTTGGGGAAACTTTGTCTCAGAGAAGTCCACCTTAAAAGAGAGGATTCAAAACTTCTCACAATGGAATGCATTCTTTAGCTAATACACAGAAACTTCTAAAAGATAAAATAACTTTAAAACCAGCTATAGAAAAGGATCCTTACAGCAAAAAGATAAAAAAATTTTAACAAAAATCTTTAGCCATCTGAACAGGTCACAATTTGGACCCAGCATCCTTTTAAATTTTGTGCCTGAGACATGGCTAGAATTTTAAAGATCTCTGTTTGTGATTGTCTACATGACTCTGTATGTGTGTTCAGATGGTCTAATTTCTAAAAAGAGCTCTATCTATTTGACTTAAAATAAGCACTTATATAAATTATTTCTAGATGTGATAAAACCTCGTCCAGATGTCTTTCAAGTTAACATGATCTCAAATGGTCTTCGGTAAAAAAAACTTGTGCTCGGGGTTATCAACGTAGGATACGATGTAAACATACAGCCTTGATGAGTCTAACGTGTTATCTCTGTTACAGAATTTGTCAACAAAAATAATAAAATAATAGCTAATTTTATCTGATATTTCATAAAGTTTTTATAGGCAATCTAAATAATTGTTGGAAACAGGTAAACTAAATAGACATAAAAAGGTAAAAGTTTTGGGGAGAAATTTTTAACAATAATTATGTGTTCTAATATATGTACTTAAAACAACTTAACGTGATGGCTAAGTGCTTTGGCGTCATATAAAGTTTTTGTGAGTAATCTAGACATGATTGTTAAAAACAAATGGCTTAAATATAAATGAGATAAGAATTTACGGATAAACTTTTAACAATAATTATATTTTGTAACATATGTATTTAGAATAAGTTCCAAAATCTCTATGGTAAATTAGAACTTTTAGTCGATTCAATTAAATGACAAAGAATTCATTAAATATCTAGATAATTTCTAAGTAAGATAAAATATCAGGTAAAGGTTAATCTACTTTTGGCTTCGTATTACAAAAAAACTAAAAGATGTTCAGGTCTATTAGTAAAAATGTCCTATATTTTATTAAAAGATTATACTATGAAGTAACATGTTTCTAAAAATTATAAAAAGTATTTATAAATATGCCAAACTACAGAATACTAGTGTAAAAGACAATATGTAATTACTTACTTCTTATAAAACAAAATCAAAGTCTGTAAGGGCTAAAAATTCTAATTAATATATGTGATTAAAGCTACTCAAAGTTAATAAGGGAAACATCTTTGTATTCAAGGAAAGTAAAATGTATGTTTTCAGCAAAGGAGACACAAAGACTAGAGATATTTTTATTTGTTTTGTTAAAATATTTGTCCTACAGTAATAGAAAAAAAAGGGAAGGAAGACACGGAACAAATTCTAAATGAAAGAAGCAAGTGACAGGAAGGTTTCTGAAAGTAAAAACCCAAAGAAAAGAGTTGTATACATAGCTAAGTTAACTAAGATTAAAATAAATTCAATTAAATACATGAGTTTCTATATCAAAAGTAAGTTTAAAAACTTAAAAATTTGACTTTCTCTTCAAACGATAATCTTCTTAAAGTTTTAGTCTACTCTTGACAAACAGATTACAAAGGTTTTATTTCTTTACCTTTGAGTGAGTCTACTTACAAGACAGAAAATGTATGTTTTGGTAAAATAATTTCCTGTGCTCAAGGAGGCTGAGGTCTCTCTATTAGAGTTTTCTTTTAAGACTTTCACTCTCTGCCTGTGACATTTTCTGTTGTCACCTTGATGAAATGGATAACTTTACATTATTTCCTATTTGACCAAATGTTTTAAAACCTTTTCATTTTTTTAAGTTGAGGTCATAATAGTTTATAACATTGTGAAATTTCAGTTGTACATTATTCTTTGACAGTCACCATATAAATGCGTCCTTTCACCCCTTGTGCCCACCTCCCAACCCCCTTCCCCCTGGTAACCACAAAACTGTTCTCTCTGTCCGTGTGTTAGTTTATCTTTCACATATGAGTGACGTCATAAGTGTTTGTCTTTCTATGTGTGGCTTATTTTGCTTAACATAATACCCTCAAGGTCCACCCATGTTCTTGTGAATGGGATGATTTTGTCTATTTTTTATGGCTGAGTAGTATTCCATTCCCACCACATCTTCTTTATCCAATCATCAGTCAGTGGGCACTTGAGTTGCTTCCACATCTTGGCTACAGTGAATAATGCTTCAGTGAACATAGGGGTGCATAAGTCTCTTAATTGTTGATTTCAAATTCTTTGGTTAAATACCCAGTAGTGGGATAGCTGGGTCACATGGCAGTTCTATTTTTAATTTTTTGAGAAATCTCCATACTGTTTTCCATAGTGGCTGCACCAGTTTGCATTCCCACCAGCAGTGTATGAGGGTTCCCTTTTCTCCACATCCTCTCCAACATTTGCTATTTTTTGTCTTGGTGATTATAGCCATTCTAATGGGTGTAAGCTGATATCTTAGTGTAGTTTTGATTTGCATTTCCCTGATGATTAGTGATGTTGAACATCTTTTCATGTGTCTATTGGCCATCTGTATATCTTCCTTAGAGAAATGTCTGTTCATATCCTCTGCCCATTTTTTGATTGGGTTGTTTGGTTTTTTTGTTATTCAGTTGTTTGAGTTTTTCATACATTATGGAGATTAACCCCTTGTAGATATATAATTTGCAAATATTTTCTCCCAGTTGGTGGGTTGTCTTTTCATTTTGATCCTGGTTTCTTTGCCTTGCAGAAGCTCTTCAGTCTCATGAAGTCCCACTTGTTTATTTTTTCTTTTGTTTCCCTTGTCCGAGTAGACATGGTATTTGAAAAGATCCTTCTAAGATCCGTGTGAAAGAGTGTAGTGCCTATGTTTTCTTCTAGCAGTTTTATGGTTTCAAGTCTTACATCAAGTCTTTGATCCATTTTGAGTTAGTTTTTGTGCATGGTGAAAGATAATTGTCTACTTTCATTCTTTTGCATGTGGCTGTCCAGTTTTCACACCACCATTTATTGAAGAGACTTTCCTTTCTCTGTTGTATGTTCTTGGCTCCTTTGTTGAAGATTAGCTGTCCATTGATGTGTGGTTTTATCTCTGGGCTTTCAATTCTGTTCCATTGATATGTGTCTGTACCATGCTGTTTTGATTACTATAGCTTTGTAGTATATTTTGACGTCAGGGATTGTGATGCCTCCAGCTTTCTTCTCTTTTCTCAGGAATGCTTTAGCTATTCGGGATCTGTTGTTGCCCAATATGAATTTTAGGATTCTTTGTTCTATTTCTGTGAAGAATGTCATTGGGATACTGATTGGGATTGCACTGAATCTGTAGATTGCTTTAGGTAGTATGGACATTTTAACTATGTTTATTCTTCCAATCCATGTGCATGGAATATCTTTCCATTTCTTTATGTCATCACTGATTTCTTTCAATATTGTCTTATAGTTTTCATTGTATAGGTCTTTCAGCTCCTTGGTTAAATTTGTTCCTAGGTATTTTATTCTTTTTGTTGCGATTATAAATGGGATTGTGTTCTTGAGTTCTCTTTCTGCTAGTTCATTATTAGAGTATGGAATTGCAACTTATTTTTGTAAGTTGATTTTTTACCCTGCAACTTTGCTGTAGTTGTTGATTATTTCTAATAGTTTTCCAATGGATTCTTGCGGGGTTTCTATATGTAAGATCATGTCATCTGAAAACAGTGAGAGTTTCACTTCTTCACTGCCCATTTGGGTTGCTTTTATTCCTTTTCTCACCTAATTGCTCTGGCCAAAACCTCCAGTACTGTGTTGAATAAGAGTGGCAAGAGTAGGTACACTTGTCTTGTTCCTGTTCTTAGAGGGATAGCTTTCAGTTTTTTCCACACTGAGTATGCTGTTTGCTGTGGGTTTTTCATATATGGTCTTTATTATATTGAGGTACTTTCCTTCTATACCCATTTTATTGAGAGCTTTTATCATAAGTGGATGTTCGGTCTTGTCAAATGCTTTCTCTGTGTCTATGGAGATGATCATGTGGTTTTTATTCCTCATTTTGTTAATGTGGTCTATCATGCTGATTGATTTGCTGATGCTGAACCATCACTGTGTCCCTGGTATAAATCCCACTTGATCATGGTGTATGATCTTTTTAATGTATTGCTGTATTCGGTTTGCTAATACTTTGTTGAGGAATTTTGCATCTATGTTCATCAGCAATATTGGCCTGTATTTTCCTTCTTTGTGTTGTCCTTGTCTGGCTTTGGTATCAGGATGATGTTGGCCTCCTAGAATGTGTAAAATCTTTTGATATTTTTTGACAAACTTCCCCAAGGTTCAAATCCTATGTAAAGTCTTTCTTTTTTGGGGGTTTCCAATGGGACCCTGGGGATTTCTCAAAGAATTTCTTCTCTTTTTCTATAAAGAGGGGGATACTAAGCTAGTTAGGCTTATTTGGTTATTAAATTACATTAAAAATCATCAAATAAATAATAATAAACCTTCTTAGATTATATTATGTGGGCAAACGTTATTAATATAACTGGTTCTTGATGCCTGTTTCATATCTCAAAATGCTCCAGATATCTGTAGGAAACTCCAAAAATTAACAACAGGGTCTGATACCAGTTCTGCACAGTTAGCGGAGGTAGCCTTCAGGGTGTTTAACAACCGAGATATGACAGAAGAAATGAAGGATGACCAAAAGATGCAGAAGCAAGCTACTCTGCACGTGGTGGCCCTCCAGTCTGCAAGGTAACCCAAGGGAGAAGAAGAAGATGCCATGGGTGAGTGACCCTGGCTCCCACCATGGGACCAGAAGGCCACCATTGAAGTTGGAGCCTAATCAGTGTGCATACTGCAGACGGGAAGGGCATTGGAATTGTCTGAACCAACCCCAGAGAGGGAAGGGATGGGACAAGACCAAGCCATGGCTACTTCCCATGACTACAGATGAGATGTGACAGGGCCATGGAGCACCCCAGTTGGCTCCCGGCAACCAGATGCTCATCTCCCCAGAAGAGCCCCAGGCAATGTTAGCAGTGGAAGGAGTGCATGTTGAAATTTTGCTTGATGCTGGGGCGGCATTCTTTGTGTTAAATACTCAAAAAGGAAACCTTTCAAAAAAGAAAATGTGATATAAAAGGAGGATCAGGTAGAGGAGAGACCAGAAGGTTTCTGGAGTCTTTGACCTGTGAAATAGGATCAAAAACATTAAGACATTCTTTTCTACATGTGCCAGAATGCCCTGTTCCTCTCCTTGGGAGGGCTATATTATCAAAACTAGGGGCTTCAATAAACTGGGAACAAAATAAAATAGAAATCCAAGTTCCCCAAAATCAGGAGGTCGAGCTTGTGGCCTTGTTACACAACAAACCAGCACCTGAAAAGGAAGAAATTCCCCAAAACATCCTGAGCCAAGTCAACTTGGAGATATGGACACAAGGACAAATGGGACAGGCAGTGAGTGCCATACCTGGAAAGGTGGACTTAAAGCAGACAGACCTCTGGCCTCTGGTAAAAAAAATACCCCCTAAAGTCAGAAGCCATAAGAAAAATCCTTCCTATAATTGACAAACTTAAAATGAGGAATAATCAGGCCACGTAGATCTCCATGTAACACTCCTATTTTACCTTATAAAATGCCAGGGAAAGGGGAGTACAGATTTGTTCAAGACATTAGGGCTGTCAATGAAACAGTCCAAGACATACGTCCTGTAGTACCTAATCCTCACACCCTGCTGGCTAATCTCCCTGGAGACAGCATGTTTTATACAGTGCTAGATTTAAAAGATGCTTTCTTTTTCATCTCATTGGACCCCGGGTCCCAAGAGATTTTTGCCTTTAAATTGGAAGACCCGGACTCCCACCAGAAACAACAATACTGTTGGACTGGCTTACCCCAAGGATTTAAAAACTCCCCTACAATTTGGGGGGAAATCCTGGACTGAGATTTAAGGGAATTAAAATTAAAACAAAGGACTATGTACAGTATGTGAATGACATCCTAGTAGCCAGTCCTTCTAAGAAAATCTCTGATGAGAACACGGTGACCATGTTAAACTTCTTAGCCAGTAAGGGATATAAAGTGTTTAAGGGGAAAACACTGATGTCTAAAGAGACTGTAAAGTATTGGGGGCAATCATTTCAAAAGGGCAGCACAGCCTTCGTCAAGAGAGGAAAATGGTAATATATCACTTCTCCACCAAGAACACATAGGCAGCCATGTGGATTCTTGAGATGGCTGGCTTCAGCCATATATGGATCCTTAATTTGGGGTTGATTTCTATGCCTCTCTATGACAAAGTACAGGGTCCAGATATGGACCCCTGTGAATGGGATAAGCTATGTGACCAAGCTTTCCATAAGCTTCACAACTTACTAATAGAAGCACCTGCACTGGCCTTACCAGATGTGAGCAAACCATTTGACTTGTACATTCATGAAAGACAGGGAATAACCCTAGGAGTATTAACCCAAACCCTTAAAGAGGGTGATAGCCTGTTTCTCAGAGCAGCTAGACACCATGGCAAAAAGACGGCCACCATGCTTGAGAGCTGTAACTGCCACCTGCCTATTAATCAAGGACATGAACAACTTAGAGCCATGCCTGGTGATTCACAGATTTACCTTAGACTAGCGGGGAAAAAATTCTACTCCTCTCCTGGCCCCTATGACAATGCCCACGCTCAGCAGGAAGTAATTACAGAAGATAGACCTTTGTCCCAGGCCCCTCAAGAATGAAAAGCAGGATAAAACTGGAGGAGGGATACTGTCACCAGCCATGGACTCTAACCCACTTGTCTTGTCTTGCCTAAACTCTAACCTTTTGTGTTTGACCTAATTCTCTTGTCTTCTTGAAAGGTGCAGATGTTCTTTTCTCTAACAACTTTGGGGTCCTGAGATTTTGCAGTTTCAGCCATGTTCCTGGAAGAAGCTCTAAGCGGCAACCACCCTGGACCCAACCGCCCTGAACCAAACCAGACTGGCCCAGACCACAACCACAAGAATGACACCTACGCAAACAGGCAGAGAGTTATACTAAAGTAATTTGCCCTCATTAACATCGTAAATTCTCCCCCTCTAGGAGGGGCAAAGCAGCCATTTTTTGGTAATTCAATGTATGTAAAAGCATGATTTCAAATCACACATGTGCAAGCTTCTGCCCACCTCTACATGAGATGATGAAACTTCCCCTTTGAGTATTCATTCCCTACCCCAAATAAAGGTACCCACCTCGCCATGCTTGGGGAGCCATAGCTTTGTGAAATTATTTCCTAAGGTCTCCATTTTCTTTGCTGCATGCTGCAAATAAAATTTCTGCTTTGTGTGAAACTACTTCTGGTGTAGATTGACTAACTCACCAAGAAAGGGACTCACGTTTGGTCCGGTAACATACCCACCACCCTATAACAAAACTCTGGACAGAAATAAAGACATGCCAACAATTCTAGAACTTTCTGAGAAAGCATATTACAACCTATTGGTTAATAGTCTCAAATCCATGAAATCCTACTTTACATTTCAGGTACCCAGTACCCAGTAAAGTATGTCAGCCTCCCACTAAAAAGTATGGTGAGCGAGGACAGAGAACTATCAACTTATTCAAACTTTGTGGAACCAGAAGGGATGAGAGTTCATTTGATTTTTATTCTTTTTTAATCAACATTTAGTAACAGTGGCTAAAAAGCTAATGGAGGCCCTCGTAGTCCAGTGAGAAACACCCTGGTCCTATGATTTATTTTCAGCCTTTGGTTAGTTACCCATCTCCCTGCTCCATGTCCAGGAGCATGTTTTCTGAGTCTCTGTAATCCCTCAAGGGCTGGCACATTCAGCAAATCACATCCATTCAGCAAAGGTGGATCCAAGCCATGGCTGATGTTAGTCTAAAATGCAATGAGTTTCCCATTTCTATTTTGTAGGACATATACTTCATGAATTTGTTCGTTTGCTTGCTTGACTTACAAAGCCTCATCCAGCCTTAGCATGTTGGTTTATTTCATGTTTTTGGTGTTGACTTCTGCCTGTCTTTTTGCTTTTGTGTTATTACAGGTATCTGGAAAGGAAGTATCGGACAATTTGTGATTTTGGTCAGAAACATAAAACCACCCTTCAGTACATCATCCGGGCCATCTTATTAGCAGGTAAATAACAAAGGGGATGGGATCTAAGTGTCTCTTTTCGAGGATCCGCCAAATATTAGCTTTCTGTGGAAAGACAATAAGCCTT
Source organism: Tapirus indicus (assembly GCA_031878705.1). NCBI lineage: Eukaryota > Metazoa > Chordata > Mammalia > Perissodactyla > Tapiridae > Tapirus > Tapirus indicus. The sequence continues at coordinate 44,120,450 of CM062927.1, forward strand.
CCCCCTCCCCTGGACGTCACTGAATCATCCAGAGAGGGAGACAAGTCAATCAGGAAGCCCGTGAGTAGGGGTCTCAGCGTGGGACACCTACGCAGATGGGTTCCCTGTCCAGTTTGTGCACCAGCAGCTAACTTTTAGGTCCCCTACTCCTGTAGCCTTTGTTGTTGTGGTGTGGATTTGAGGGTTGGTTAATGCAAATCCAGGTAACTGGAAAACACAGTGATAATCACAAGGTAGAAACCTAATTGCAGGTGAAATATAAGCCATGAATACTTTATGCAAATACAACACGAGGAGGAGCCTGGGATCATGTAGCCCCCTCCTCTTGCCTAAACTATACTGTTTGCACAGGTGAGCAGGTCTCCAATTCCTCTCCCTCCCAAAGCAAAGGGCTCCGCAGCCCATTTTAAAGAGCACGGCTGTCTGTAAAATGTGAACCCTCCCCTCCAAGTGCACAGACATTAATCCAAGACCGCTGCACCCCAAGGTCAGTGGGTTTGCTGGTGCTGACACAGCAGGAACAGGGAACAGCTATAAACTTTCTGTGTACCAGGCCAGAGAGTATCTTAGGCTTTGCAGGCCATATGGGGAAAACCACATAACTCTGCCACTATGGGACAACAGCGAACAGTGTGGCTGTGTTCTTGTAAGACTTTATTTGTAGAATACATATACATAATATAAATACAGCTGTACTTGCCACCTAGAAAGCAAGTGGCAGGCCAGATTTAATGTACAGACCACGTTTGCTCACCTTTAATAGGAAATCTTGTTCTTATCCTAGAATCTCCTCTTCAAAGCAGCCACTTGATAATTGCCCCCGACCCCTTCCCCTTTCCCGTAGAGATTCCATGGCACTGAGAGATTGTTTGTGGGCCTGTTTTCCTACTCAAGCTTAGACCAAATCTGAGCTGTAAACCAGGAGAATCAATACCTTTCGTCAGCAGTTGCTTCAATGCCTGGCCTTTCTCTGACAGAAGCTCACCTACTGAGTCTGAATGCCAGAAAAAAGTGGTTCCTGCTAAGTGAGAGACCCCGTGATCAAGCATCAGGATTCAAGAACTCAGAGGTTCTATAAGAAAAAATGACCTAGCCCCCTATTCCCCTAGCATTCCTGGTGAGACTGTCAGGGACTTGCTTTGAAAAAAAACAACACCCCCAAATATGGTACTTGTAATCAGAGGAGCCAGTAGCCCTGTTGAGAGCACTCCTGCGTCCAATGGATCCTTGATTGAACCTCCCCTTGGCTGAGCCCGACTGGTGCTGGAGGCTGGTCTCCAGCTGGTGCTGATGTTCCCCACCTGCGTCTGCTTCCTGGCAGGTTACCTGGCCGTGGTGATCGCCGCGTGTGTGCTCAACTTTCACAGAGCCCTTCCTCTCTTCGTGATCACCGTGGCTGCCATCTTCTTTGTGGTCTGGGATCGCTTTATGACCAAATATGAGCATCAAATCGAACAGCTTCTATCTTCTGGCAGAAGGCTTCTGGACAGCCATTGGTTCTGGCTGAAGTGGTAAATGAAGTCAGTTCTCTTACTGCTGTTGAGAGGGATCTTAGACTTTTCGAACACTCTTCCAAAAATGTGTTCTGAAATTGCTTCCTCATTTATGGGATATCGAAGCTAGAAACAACCTAGGGAATAATCTGTTAAAATGCCTTCATTTTACAAACAGGAAATCAAGGCTTCAATAAGGTAACAACTCATTCGAGAAGTGTCCAAATGTCCCGACAAACTGCTTTAATTTCAAGGGCCACAAAATGATAAGATGTTGTACAAAGGATGGCATGGTTCTGACATGGGGAGGTGGCTTTCTGCTCTGGGCATGAAGCTGGCCTCCTTCGGGGGAAGGGTCTGTGAATTATTAAAGCCAACCTTCTCCTATAGGAGCCCGTGTCCTGCAGGTGACCACTCAGAGCATTTCCCTCAGCCTCTCTCTGTGAGACCTCCTCTTCTTACAGGTGGCCCTACTGGGTAGGACCCAGGACCCATTCTCCACAGCATGGCCCACCTGGGATCTACCAGGAAACTTCACACATTCTTGGCCTAATAAACGAGGATGGTGCAATCCCAACACAGCACCCTTTCTGGTTCTGCCATCCAAGCCATGAGTCGGCCTTGTCATGCCCACTAGATTCCCCAGGGAGTCAGAACCCACTCTAAACACTGACTTAGCTCTCTGAGGCTCAAGTGAGGTCCCCCAACTGCAAAGAACACATTTCAAGTTCTCCCTTAAAGGGAAGAAGGTAACACCTCACCCATCTCCCAAAACGGATGTGAAGACTCCCAGTAGATCTCTCAAAGAAATCGCCAGACTTCCCTCTTCAAACATCCTTTCTTCTCTCTGACCGCTTTAAACATCCTTGAAGGGCCAAAGAGTTGTGGAATGAGGGGGACACATTGCTTAATTTTTTGGCTGTTTGTCTTTATAGCCACAACAAAAGAGGATCTGTTGCAATTTCTAGAAGCATAACTTCTTGGTGCCGGGGTTCGTTACTCTTAATATTTTTTGCTTGTTAGTTACGCCTGATTAAGATTTTCAGGTTAGCACTTGAATGCTACAAATGAGGCCACCAATACAACAAATGATGCCAATGCCTCCTTTCTGATTCTTAGGGTGATTTGGAGCTCAGTGATCCTGGGAGTTATTTTCTGGCTGATCTTTGACACCGCCAAACTGGGCCAACAGAAGCTGGTGTCCTTCAGTGGGCTCATAATGTACATTATCCTGCTATTTCTATTTTCCAAGCACCCAACTAAAGTAAGTATGAAATTGATCATTTTTGGTTTTTTCCCTCATTTTCTCATGTGTAAATTGCTCAAAATAATGGGTGGAAGATAATTTAACTGTTACTCAATATTTTTCTTAAGTTGCTACGATATTTTAGGTGGCTAGGATGCCCTTCTTCCTGAACTTTCATAGAACTGTTACTTTCTCATTATTCATTTTCAGTAATTGTCCAGTTACACAATCAGTGAGATGTTCTCTCCTGTCAAGTCCAGCTTTTACTCATGTGCCCCACCTCTCCCCATCAAACACACATTCAAAGAAAACTCATCTGTTTTGATCCAGATTTCCCCAGACCAGTAAATACTCTAATATTCTACCATTGGATTCTGTAGTTTATCAAATTTCTATTTGCAATTTAGGCTATTTTACTCCAAAAATTTGTCCTTAAACTGTTTTGTTTGGGGCCAGCCCAGTGGCATAGTGGTGAAATTCACACACTCCACTTCAGCAGCCCGGGGTTCACAGGTTTGGATCCCAGGCATGGACCTATGCACAGCTTATCAAGCCATGCTGTGGCAGGTGTCCCACATATAATGTAGAGGAAGTTGGGCATGGATGTTAGCTCAGGGCCAATCTTCCTCAGCCAAAAGAGGAAGATTGGCAACAGATGTTAGCTCAGGGCTCATCTTCCTTACCAAAAAAAAAAAAAGGAAACCCAGTTTTGTTCACATTGAATTCCATTCTCCTCCTTGTCCTGTCAGTTGGTAACCCGTTACATAGGCAAGAATTCTGAGACATCGATTGTCCACATATGACTCCTAATGGCAAATCCTGGAAGACTTTACTGTCTGAAAGGTTGATCCCCCAAACAAAAGCATTAGTCAGAGACCAAAGTCACCTAATATGATCCAAATTCTTTGTCCTGTGAACATCTCCACTGTTTTCTACGCCTCCAATCCCATAGGTCTTGGCAGGCCACTCATCTCTGCACCAAAAATGAAAGCAGACGATTGTCCATTACTCTGCACTCCCTGGGTCTGCATTAGAGTTAATTGGTTCCTTTTACAGTGAAATGAGAGCCCATCAACAGGGTGAAATTTCTTTCATTTAGTTCATTTGCAAATTGTCAGATCAACAAACCTGGGACACACAGAGAAGTCATGTTCTGCCTCTCCATTTTCCAGACAGGGGAACTAATTATATGTATTGAATATTTACAGCATGACTAGCCAGGCTAGATCCTTCCTCCTTAATGGCCCTGCTAGGCCTAATCTTCGGGTCTGAGTTGTTTTATCGTGACATAGTGGTTACATACTCCCCTGAGACTGGAGGCTTCAAACTCAGGTTTAGAAAAAGGGAACACAACCCTGAGATTTGTGGGTATGGTTCTATCAAGGGAATCTCTGCTCCTGACTGCTTTGGCCTCCCAAAGAAGGTGGGTCACAGGCCACATGGGAGAAGCTTCCAAGGAAATAGTGATCCTCTGGGCATTTATGCTGAGTTCAGCATTCATCTTCTGATAAGATATATCTCTCTTCATCTTTCTGCATAGGTTTACTGGAGGCCTGTCTTTGGGGGAATTGGGTTACAGTTTCTTCTTGGGCTCCTAATACTAAGGACTGACCCTGGACTTATGGCTTTTCAGTGGTTGGGCAAACAAGTTCAGGTAAGTTGGGTTCAAAAGAACATCTAACTTTTATAGTGCTTTTAACATTATTTAATCCTCAAAACATGTCAGAAATAGGTTTATTTGTCTGCATGAGTTGACTCAAATTTTAATTTCTTGGCATGACTTAGACAAATAATTTTATGTGGAAATTGTTAATCTGTCCAGGTTATTAATATTATTATTGCCCCTCACCCATACCATCCACTACTTTATTCCCCTATCCTGATTGCCCCCTCCATCCTGCACAAGGGGTGTGACACTTCTAAGATGGTTCCTCAAACAGAGAAACAGGCTTTCTTTGCAACTAGTGGTAACCAGTGCCACCCATGTGACACCTATTGCTTCTGGAGCAAATTACCACACCCAGCTTGTTCTTTAGCACCCTGGAGTCAGATTGCATGTTAGAAATGCCAAGAAATCTGTGTGCAGTTATAGTTTAAAAACACACTTCCATGCCATCCACTGGAGGGAGAAAAGCTGAGAAAACTAACTCTCCAAGTCTGTCTAACAAGTAGTCTGGGTCGTCACCCTCTTCAGAGCCTGGTGGGTCCTGGGGACTGTGACGACCTCTTCAGTGGTTATAATGATCTTCTCTTGCCCTTTCTTTAACTCAGACCTTCGTGGAGTACACTGATGCTGGTGCTTCATTTGTCTTTGGTGAGAAATACACAGACCACCACTTGGCATTTAAGGTAAAGTCAAACCCTTTTTGTATGGAATCACTTCCTTTTCAGTAACTTCTCAGTCTTTATAGATGTTCGGATAGAACCTAGCTACCAGAAACCAGGCCTATACCTGCTGGGCATGTCATAGGTGTACAGCACATCACTGTCCTTTCTCATTTACAATTTTATCTCAAGTCACTGGATTGCAAACAATTTACTTTGTTACTATAGCATTGAGTGAAATATCTACAGGAGTCAGAAATATTCGAATACTTTGGGAGGGCTTGTAGCATTGTCTGAGATACTTCTGATAAATCAATGGGGAAATAGGATCTGAGATTTCAGGGAAAAGAAAATTATATACCTGGCAATGAATATGCATGTGGCCACTAATGGCTTCCACACCCAGGATCAATGACAGCTGTGTGCTCAGGAAACCTGCAGTCCCAGGCCAACCAGCTGGTCACCCACGTCAACTTTTGTTTTCCCAGAACCATCCTCATGCTAAATCCTTCCCATCTTTCCTTTAGCCCAGCCTTTGCCTAGGCAGGCCTGGAGGCTGGACTTTCTCTCTACCAGGAGAAAGGCAACCTGCCCTAAGCCTGGGCCTAAACAATTCCCTCCCAGGGCTCCCATCCACCCTAGGAAGCTCACTCCCCTCTGGGAAGTCCCTCCAGATACCTGTCGATGAATCAGAGGATGCATTTGGCTTTTTCTTCAGCTTTCCTTTTTATGGTGTGTTATCACTTCTACAGTTCTGAACTGTCTTCTCACTTAGGGACTCCAACTTACCCCAGCTTCAGTTAGGCCAACTCTTAGGCTGAATATTTTTTTGAACTGCTGATTTGATGCTTTGGTGCTGAGATAACTAAGCCATCTCTGAAAGGTCAGGTGTTTACAAATTGAGGTGGAGATATGCTCATATCATGAATTGAATCCAGAATTGGAAAAAATAAAGTCACAAAGGAGGTGTAACTTGCTGCCCAGACTGCCCCTGTGTCTTCAGACCTCCCCTCCCTCTCCCTGCAGGGCAGTAGCCACAATCCTTCCTGCCAAAACAGAGTCCCTGTGGGAACACTCGAGGGATGAGTGTTCCCTGAATCTTTCAGGAAGGCTCTGCCTGCCCATTGAAGCCAATAGGCACACAAATGAGTGAGCTCTGAATAATGGCACAAAATGTCTTTTAATATGTATTATTAATATAGTTTTCTAAAGTGGATCCTGTACAAATTGTCCTCGGTCATTCTGTGCCTCTGGTGGCAGCTTGTCCCTGGCCATTTAGCTGGGAACAGGGGGGAAGGGGTGTGGCGGGTAGGGTGGGGAGGGTCTGAGACCACAGCTCTGTGTGTCTCTGCAGGGTAGAAACTGCTCCCTGTAGACACACAGGCATTGAAGATACCCAAAGAGCATCAGGAAAATAGGGTCTAGAAAAAGACAACCTTTGTTGACACAGAAGTTTAGTCTTTTCTTAGTGATTCAAAAGTCTCTAAGTAAAATAACTATCATTCTAAAAGCTAGAAGAGTGAGTGCTGACTCTGCAGGAGGCACTGTATGTACGGACCCCCCCATGCTCCATCTGATCTGTGTAGCCACTTTGAACAAGGATCTGAGGTTGCTCACACTTAACCTTGACCAGGTTCCTCTGCTAATAAGTGGTGAAGCTCGTGTCTGTTTAATATCAGAACAACAAGGACACCTGCCAGTGGCCTTCGGTTTGTTGACCCTTATTATTACAAACTCCCCCAAAACTTCATTCCTTCTCTGAGACACTAAAGGAAGAAAAGCTCATTATATCAGAGAGAAAAAAAATATGTTGTTTCCTCTGAAATATATTCAAGCTTATCCAGAGAAAATTAGAATGAGACTGTAGATGGGGAAGCTGCCTGATAAAAGTGTTGTTTGGTTCCAGAGGAGTTTCCAGTATTTTCATGACGTTTCAGGGGGGGAAAGGAGGTAGAAAGAAGGAGACAGATCTGAAAGCTACTGACACTCCTGAGGCCAACGTTAGCCCATAATTGCTTTCATCCCCCCTCCAGTACCTGCCGATGCTGATTTTCTTCAGCGCCGTCATGTCCATGCTCTACCACCTCGGATGGATGCAGTGGATCATTAGAAAGGTACGGGGCCAGATGGGGTGGGGAGAGGGTGTAGAGCTCATTATTTCAGGGACAAAGTCCTAAATACCTTTTATTCAGGGTTTTCCAAAGTGCTTTTCTCTTTGTACCAAGATCCACCCCCGGCCCCAAGTTACTGGATTCAAACCCCAAAATCCTACATGTGTCCCTACAGGGAATTTTATCTCGGGGACTTCTAACAGGGCTTTGACTTGCAACCCACTGGTATCGTCATGAAACCTTAGCAATTACTTCTTTAGCCAAAGAATTGACTCCAACAGGTCTGACACCTGCCAGGGAAAACAGCACTGTGCCTTCATCTTGGCGACCCACCCAGTGCCTCCCTCAAAGGGTTATTGTGAGGATTAAAGCATTACTCAGATCAAGGGCTCAAAACAGTGCCTGGAATGCAGTAACGCCTACTGTGACTTTTAGCAATTATTATAACTTATTACTAGTCCAAGACTTTTCAGTAGAAATTCATTTGTATAATGTCAAAAGTATGTACAATGACTCAGACTTAGTACTCAACTAGGAGGATTTGATGGGCCTGCTCTATGGACTAGGTAGGATAGACTCACAGTTAGCACCATTGCGGGCCTGCCAACAATTGTTGAAGGCCTCAGCATTTTCCTTGAATGATTTGTATCCCTACTTTGAAGTCTGTGTATCCAAAGAGCTCTTCACTGACTTTGTCCCTTGTCCCTTTTTAGATTGGATGGGTCATGCTCGTTACTATGGGAACATCTCCTATGGAATCTGTAGTTGCTGCTGGCAATATATTCGTCGGATATGTAAGTTGTAATATCAAAAAACAAAACACCTGCTGAAATGGACACTCTTTCCAGAAAGTGGAATAAAAAAATACGATGGTTTTATTTCTTTTAGTGTAGAGGGAAGAGTGTCAAAATAAGGACCCCTCAATATTGACAAAGTCCAGATTCCAGAGAGAGAGGCAAAGAGAGGGAGAGAACGATCCCTTCCAAGAGTCTCAGTGTACTAATGTGGCATTTGGGTTCTTGAAATTTTATGGAGAGGAAGGAAGATTGAATTATTTTGTCAAAGCATTGGACTTCTCATGTATAGATCCTCATCAAATCTTTTCTGAATTTATGGAATTGTTGAGGTCCCTGGCCCACTCTTCAGAGGCTAGCAGCTCATTCACTCAAATGGAGTTCACCACTTATCTTGAGCCTGCAAACATGTAACAGGCAGCCTCACACTCTGTTGTGTAATGCTGTGGCAATGAAAGAGACCAGGAAAGGCTTTCCAACAACAGCCACGCAGCTGTGTAAATACTTGAGTTCATTCTTAACTTGTCTGAACTGGCCAACAGTCTGTGTTTGCTGAGCCTGAAGAACAATGCTGTTGAGCAAAAGCATTTTCACTCCCTTATCCATCATGTGGTTAAATGTTCTTTTGCCTGCTGTCCATTTAAGCAAAGAAATATGATGCAAAAGAGGTGTGTCTCAAAATGGCAGCATTCCTAAGGGGTAGATAAGTGAGAAATAGTAATAATCATCCTCATCGCTCTGGATATGTAGCTTCAGGCAGAATGGAATCACATACCAAGGAAACCAAGTGTGAATGCTTGCTAGCATGGCTGCCCAAGGAAATCGGATATGAAGCAAAAGTAGCCATCTAGAAAAACACATGGCTCCACATCCCAGGCTTACAACTGCTCCAGGTGGGCTGAGCCTTCTTGTTGGTAAGCCCAGCTTGCTAACCTGGAGCCTAGTCTTTAGAGCAGGATCCATGCTTCCTCCCCTAGGAGTTGAAATTAATATAATTATAGTCATAAAATCTCTCAGCACTAAGTAGGGCACCATCTTGAGTTGATTACTCCTACCTGCGGGGTAAGAGGGCTCATGTACTGAATTTCTACTCAGTCCGTGAACTGAAGCTCCACACATTCAATCTTACAGAACAATTGGGAACAATGAGGGGAAAATTGTAAAAATGCACACATCCTCAATTTGATACTTAATATGCTAAAAGTACAGCTATTATTTGTGAAGAGCCCCACACTGCAGGCCGCCTGCCCTCCTGGATGGGACTCAAGCATTTACAACTACACTCCGATGCCTTTCCACCCAAGAGGAAGAGGTCTCTGATTCTCAGTTAAGAATAGGCCTCTGGGCACCTGTCCTTGTTATTTTTTATGCTTGTGTCTCTATTTTCCTGTGGTGTCAGCAAAGAGGTTTAGGGTCTGTCGAGATGAAGGTAGAAGATAGGAAGACAGAGAGTCTTGGGAATCACCAGTTCTGGAGCCAGGCCACTGGGCAGTGTTACTTGGCCAATGGTGTTCCCACCTTAGAAAAATGTCCCCAGCCGTCAGAGTTCAGTCCCAGACTAAGTGGGGGCCATATGCGAATTGGCCTTGCAAATTCTGCAAACTTGATGCATGATTCTATATGCACACTGACCTAGAGTTCAAATGACCCAGACATCTAGGGTGTAGGTTCTCAAACTCCAGCATGCATCAGAACCACCTGGAAGGCTTGTTAAAACAGGATTGCTGGCCCCACCCCCACAGTTTCTGATTCAGTAAATCTGAGAATTTGCATGTCTAAGGAGTTCCCAGGTGTTGCTGATGGAGCTGGTCTGAGGTCCACTCTTAGAAAGGCTGCTTTAGAGAATGGAATTTTGAGTCGATTAGCATACCCTCTTAAGATTTAAAAGGGAATGCTTAAGCTGGTCACTGTTTGTTTCCAGACACAGTCTCCACTGCTGGTCCAACCATATATAGAAGACGCCACCAGATCTGAACTCCATGCAATCATGACTGCTGGGTTCTCTACCATGGCTGGAAATGTCTTGGGCGTGTACACTTCCTTTGGGGTAAGAATGTTTGAGGATCAATTTATGGAAAATACAACCTCTTCTTTCTTTGCTATTGTCATTTCTTTTTTTTTTCTTTACCATTGCTGCTGGATAAGGAGGCCAAAACAGTGTCCTTTTCGTGTATTGTGGGTCACAGTTCCTTTGGCATTTGAATGGAGTGCCCCAAAGCTGCTGCTTTGCTTTTCTATTCCTGCCACCTAAATGTGAATCTTATCCAAGCATGGCAGAATGAAGTTATATTATGAGGTTACTTTGGCTGAAAATATAAATCTGTAAAAAAATAAAAATATTTTACACTAGTAAAGGCAATTGAAACCAGAGGTCAGCAAAGTATGGCCATGAGTCAATTCTAGATCACTCCCCTTTTTTAGTAACTGAAGCCATACTGGAAACCAGCTACTCCTATTTGTTTCTCTATGGCTCTTTCACGCTGCAGGGTTGAATAGTTGTGGCCCCAAAAAAGAGAAAAATATTTATTCTCTGGCCCTTTACAAAAAAATTTTTCTGACCCCTGACCTAGCGCAGTGGTTCTCAAACATTACTTCATGTTAGAATCACCTGGGAGCTTTCAAAAGCCCATACCCCAGAGTAATTAAACCAGAATCTCTTGTAATGAGATCCAGGCATGAGTATTTTTTTTAAACTCCTCAGATTCCAATGTACAGCCCGGTTTGAGAGCTGGTGGTCTGTAGCATAGGGATGGAGAGCCTTATGGTAACTGGTGCATGTGCCCCAACCACAGAGCTGACTGGCCTCACATACATGCAACTCCCATCAGAGAAATGGAATAATACAGCAGCTGTGTGACCCAGGCGACAAGGCGTTCTTACAAGATAGGCGAGTCTCACTCCAGGACTTCATCTGGGCCTCGGAAGTCAGTCAGTAGGAAGAGGGAAGAGGAAAAGGGAGAAGGAGACCTCAGGAATAGGAGTTTGACTGGATCCGCAGATGATCCACTCTGCCACCACTGTGGGAATGCTGCCTGCAAAAATGTGCTGGGTGGGAAGGGAGTGGGGAGGGGGTTGCTGATTCTGGAATTCTGAAAAGATAGGGAAGAGAATCCAGAAACAATAAGGGTGTGGGGAGGGAAAGGGAAAGAGTTTCAATAGACCTGCAGGGAGGAAAACAGAAATGGCTTACAGATTAAAGACACTCTGGATAAATAAGTATTATGTAGAGGCATAAAATTTCAGACAAGCAATAGGAAGAGAGAGAGGAGTGTATCCATGCCTGCACCCCCAGACATCCCCTATCTACACTGATGATGTACTGAAATATGGGCTTTAGGGACTATTTGAACATTCAAAAAGACAACAGAGAGATGGGGGAATCTTCTTTGAAAGTTCCCACAGCACAGGATTCTCTTCTGAAATGATTGGACTTTGGTTTTGTGCTTCTCCCCAAGGATGTGGTCAATTCACACAGATTCCTCCCTCCTCCCTCTGACTCTCACGGTGATGCCAACTTGGCTCACTGAGCTCTTCCAAGCCTCCAAAGGAACATTGTTCTCTGGCGTAAATGCAGTTCCTGCTCTTCTCTTCCCTTGTAAGGCTTTTGGGCCATTCATTCTGAACACAACAGAAAAGTTAAACTTAAGTCGGCCTTCTTTCTTCTAAAATCACAGATTTCACCCGTTCACTTGTTAACTGCTTCAGTTATGGCAGCGCCCGCGTCATTGACTGTGGCTAAACTCTTTTGGCCTGAGACAGAAAAGCCTAAAGTAAGCATGGAGAACGCCATGGAAATGAAAGTTGGGTGAGTGAGATACGTTCACCTATTTAATGACTATACAAGCTGGGGCGGGGAGGTTCCAAATTCAAAGTACAGCAAAAAATTGACAAAGAGAGAGCAGTGAATTATGGTATTAAAGTGAATTTAATTTCCCAGTGACTATTAGACTTCACCCAAAACATTCTTGTTTCAACACTTGAAAACCTCTTTTGCTTTATTGAAGTATAGTTGACATACAATATTATTTTCAGGCGTACAACATAGTGATTCGACATAATATACATTATCAAATGATGACCATGGCAAGTCTAGTAACCATCTGTCACCATACAAAGTTATTAACATATTATTGACTATATTCCTTATGCTGTACATTACATCCCCATGACTTATTTATTTTATAACTGGAAGTTTGTACCCCTTAATTCCCTTCACCTATTTTGCCCACCCCCCTCCCCTCTAGTGACTACCACTTTGTTCTCATATAGAGTTTGTTTCTGGTTTTTTATGTTTATTCATTTGTTTTTTAGATTCCACATATATGTGAAATCATACAGTATTTGTCTTTCTTTGTCTGACTTATTTCACTTAGCATAATACCCTCTAGGTCCGTCTATGTTGTCGCAAATGGCAAGATTTCATTTTTTTTTGGCAGCATAGTATTCCATTGTGCATTTATACCACATTTTCTTTATCCATTCTTCAGTCGATGGGCACTTAGGTTGCTTCCATATCTTGGCTATTATAACTAATGCTACAATGAACATACGGGTGCATATATCGTTTTGAATTAGTGTTGTCATTTTCTTTGAATAAACACCCAGAATTGCTGGATTGTATTGTAGTTCTATTTTTAATTTTTTGAGGAATCTCCATGCTGTTTTCCTTATAGTGGCTACACCAATTTACATTCCCAACAATATACAAGAGTGTGCAAGAGTTCCCTTTTCTTCACATCCTCGTCAACACTTATTTCTTGTCTTTTTGATAATAAACATTCTGACAGTGGTAGTTTTGATTTGCATTTCCCTAATGATCAGTGACATTGAGCATCTTTTCATGTGACTGTTGAGCATCTGTATGTCTTCTTTGGAAAAAATGTCTATTCAGGTCCTCTGCCCATTTTTCAATTGGATTTTTTGTTTGTATCCTATTGAGTTGTATGCATCCTTTATATATTTCGGATGTTAAATCCTAATGGATATATCATTTGCAAATATCTTCTCCCATTCAGTAGATTGCCTTTTCATCTTCTTGATGGTTTCCTTCATTGTGCAAAAGCTTTTTAGTTTGATGTAATTCCATTTGTTTACTTTTGCTCCTGTTGCCTTTGCCTGAGGAGACAGATCCGTAAAACTATTGCTAAGACCAATGTCTAGGAGCTGACTGCCTATGTTTACTTCTAGGAGTTTTATGGTTTCAGTCTTACATTCAAGTCTTGAATCATTTTCAATTTATTTTTGTATATGGTGTAAGAAAGTGGCCTCATTTCATTCTTTTGAGTGTAGCTGTCTAGTTTTCCCAACACCATTTGTTGAAGAGATTGTCTTTTCCCTATTGTATATTCTTGCCTCCTTTGTCATAGATTAATTGACCATATAAGCCGTGGTTTATTTCTGGGCTCTCTATTCTGTTCCGTTGATCTCTGTGTCTGTTTTTGTGACAATACCATACTGTTTTGATTACTATATAGATTTGTAGTATAGTTTGAAATCAGGGTGCGTGTGCCTCCAGGTTTGTTCTTCTTTCTCAAGATTACTTTGGCTGAAAACCTTTCTAAAAGCTGAATGTCATTACATTTCCTTGACTTCAATGTAGATATTTTATTTTAAATATAGTGTGGTGTTCATTTAACCTGGATTTAAAACTGTTGCAAAACCATAGGATGACCATTTCTGGAAATGTCTTATATAATAGGGGAAGAAGGTGTGATGTAGGTATCCTGAACCCCTCTTCGGTTCACTTTCTCTTGCCCTGTGCAAAAGAAAGAAAAAAGGGTGGAAAAGACTAAGGGATTTAGGATGTTCAAAAGTATTTCATTAAATAACAGAATCCATCAACCAACATGTTTCTGAGATTCATCCTTGTTTGTATGGAGGTAAAGTCATAACCGTGAGTGAAAAAGCAAGTTGTCAAAGAATATGTATACATGGAATATGTGTGATTCCACTTATAAAGGTAGCAAATGTGTAAACCTACACAACATGTTATTTAGGGATGCAGACATATAGGGAAATTGAAAAGAAAGGGAATGATAAGCAATTTGTAGAGAGCCAGGTACCTCTGAGATTAGAGAGAAGAGGATGAGATTAAGGAAGGGCACTGGGGAGCAAGGGGGACTCAAAGGAGATGGTGGCATTCCATTTCTTAGGTGATGGATATTCAGGGCTTCCTGAATTATTAGTACTTATACCGTGAATATTTTATATATACTCTCTGTAGCTATTTTTAATTAAATATAACTTTTAAAACCTATAATAATTTTTTTCCCAATTTTTAAATTATAAATGCCCCCAAATTAGAAGAGTCATTTAACAGTTAGACACCCATATGCCCATCACCTGCACTCAACAATTATAAATCGTGTCATGATTTCATGGAATTCAGGTGAGTATTTTGACCAAGGCATGAACCTCTCCATCCGAATGAGCTCTGATTACCCCATATCTACACCTGTGATGTCCATCTGCTGACAACTCCTTGGTATTCTGTAATTGCGATTTTTTGATAAAGTGATTCGAGGAATCTCCTAGAAGCTGCATCGCAGGGAGCTTCCTCATCCATCTCCTTGGTGGCAAACATCGCTGTGAATATGATTGCCTTTCTGTCCCTGTTGTCTTTTGTGGATGCAGCCCTGTCCTGGTTTGGAAACATGTTCGACTACCCACAACTGAGTTTCGAGGTATGATTCTATCATGTTTCTCCTCCATTTTGTTTCTGCCTATCTTTGTTTAAAAATAAAATAGGTTTGTGAATCACCTTCCCTAACTGCCTGTAGTGTACTCTTACACAATGCACCAACCTATCATGTATCCCCATCTTCCCACCCTCTTTCTCTGTCTCCTATAACCCTCCTTCCCCCAACATACAATCATTCTCTCCATTCTGAGAATCCAGGTTACTTCAAATGACCCAATTCCAGCCTTGACTCCTAATGGATAAAGATGGACAAGGGCATGTGAAGGGATTTCTATGCCTACAGGAGACACAGAGAACAATCTTGTCACAAGGGTGAGGGAGAAGAATGGGAGCAAATCACTACTCTAATAAAGTATCTACTTTTGGTTTTTGTAGATAATATGCTCCTACATCTTCATGCCCTTTTCCATCATGATGGGAGTGGACTGGCAAGACAGCTTTATGGTTGCTAAACTCATAGGTTATAAGACATTCCTCACTGAATTTCTGGCCTATGAGCGCCTCTCAAAATTGGTGGATTTAAGGAAAGAGGCTGGACCCAAATTTGTGAATGGTGTGCAGCAATATATGTCGGTGAGTAAATATTTTGATTTTTCCGTGCACTTTATCACATACATACACTCATCAAATAGTTCCTGGCGCCTCTGTGTGTCAGGCCAGGCACGTGGGATATATTGACGAACAAAACAGACCCCAAGTCCCAGAGCTTATGGAGCTCATGATGAATACAGTGCCTCATAATTTTCAGTTATGTTGAATTAATCATTGTTTGTGTGTGTGTGTGTGTGTGTGTGTGTGTGTGTGTGTGTGTGGAAGCAAAGCTAATCCTTACTGCTGTGATCATTTACTGTTGAGCGCTGTGGATCCAAACCCCATGGTCTCTTAACAAGCTTGCCTCGTTTTGAAGCCAACTGAACTAAATGAAAAGCACTAGACAGAGCAGGGGATGAGGATGAGCTTTTCCAGAAACAGTGGACTGCTCAAATACTCGAAATGTTTTTTTCCTGCCTGCCATATGCACGCTGATTGAAAATATCAACAAAGGAGTTCTCAGAAACCATGAAAAGAAGAGGGGCCTTACCAACAAAAACTTACCATGACCACTTGAATCTTGAATATAAGCTTTATAAAATCCTGTTAATGAAAGAAAAAAAGGCACCACCAGTTTTTAATGTAACATCGGTTACATTTGTGTTGATCTTTGAACCAAATCATAGATTTTTCAGGATTTGGCGCAAATAAAATTACTGCCTCAATTGTGTGGGTGCCTCTGCCAGATTGGGTGTGCCTCTGGTGAACAGTGAAATGCACTGGATCTTCCAAGCCTCCTGTAGTCAATCCCTCAACCTGAGAAAGAACAATCTGGCCTGAGCAGCCCCTCTTGACTTCAGAATAGAGGCGGAGGGCCATGCTCACACCTCGATGAATTCCCCTTCCATCTTCTCACAGCCCTGGGAGAGGACAGTCCATTCTCCCACTTCCAGGTGGGCACGTAATTTTCCTATGGGATGGTCAGAGCTGAGGAGCAAAGAAAGGCAAGCACCACGGCCAGACTGAAAGGACTCCTGTGATATCTGTGAGCTTCCTTGTTACGATACAATTCCTTTCACATTATATCATTTTTACTGAAGTATAATTTACATACAAAAAGGCCCATTTTTGGTGTACATGTGAGTTTTGACAAATGTGTCACCTGTCTAACCACGGCCACAATCAAGATATGTTTCCATCACACCTAGAAAATCTTTCTCATGATCAGTTGTAGTCAACAGCCCCCCACCCCCACCCGACCCCAGTCCCAGCAGCCAATGATCTTTCTTTCACACTAGGTTACTTTTGTTTCTTCTAGAATTTCATGTGAATGGACTCACTTAGCATTCATGTTGTTGCATGTATTAGTTACTTACCTTTTTATCACAGAGTAGTGATAGATATCCACAATTTATAGATATCCACAATTTATCCATTTGCCTGTTAAAGAGTATTTGGGTCGTTTCCAGTTTGGAACTACTAGGAATAAAACTGCTATAAATATTCATGTACAGTCTTCTTGTGGGCATATGTTTTTATTCCCTGGGAAAATTCCTAGGAGTGGGATTTCTGGGTCTTACAGGCAATGGATGTTAACTTGATAAGAAACTGTCAAGTACGTTTGTATTTTACAAACAGTCTGTTTCAGTTTACATTCTCACCAACAATATACAAGAGTTCCAATTAGTCCACATCCTCCCTAAGACTTAATATTGTCCATTTTAGCCATTTTACTGAATGTGTAGTGGTATCTCATTGTTTTAACTTGTATTTCCCTGGTGACTAACACTGTGGCACATATTCTCATGTGCTTATTGGCCATTTGATCATCATTTGTGAACTCTCTTTATTCATTTACTAGGCACCTGTCTTCTTATTATTGAGTTGTAACAGTTCTTTATACATTCTGAATAAGTCCTTTGTCAGGTCAACATAATGTGAATAATGGACCAGTTTTGTGTCTTCAGCAGCTGGTCCTGTGCCTGGCACATTACAGCAGGTGGCCAGGTCACACTGTATATTAACAGTTGTCATTGAGCAGAAAGTAACATTTGTAAAGGGCAAGACTACCAATTCCAATTCCTTTGTAGAGAGTCTCTGAATCCACACAACCCCTTTCTCTCCATCAAAATTCAAGGGGAAATGGAAAAAAGAGTCTAGAAAGCAGCAGGTGTTTGACACCATGCACCGTACACTTATTCGTCAGTATTGATCTCCTAGTCAGAATAGGAAGCCCGGTTAGGATGTAAAATTTACTAAGCTGGGTCACACCATGTATGCATCTGTATGTTTATGCTTATCTACAGATACGTTCTGAGACAATTGCCACTTATGCTCTCTGTAGCTTTGGCAGAGTCAATGCCCTAGGAATAGCGATCAGCGCACTCTGTAAGTAAAAAGAATATTCTTCAACAATAGATGTGATGTAAACATGCCTCAGATTTCCATGTTGCTCTGTAACATCATTCATGTCAAGAAAGGAAGGCCCTGCAAGAGCACTAAATCCTTTGGGGTCTATTTTTATCCTGCTCTGCAACATAGTTTGCCTGTGTAGACCCAAGCTAACATCAGGAAGAATTTGCCCAAATGCACAGGTGCTTCTCCAGCCAGGGATAACACATAGGTTCCACTTTGCATGCCAATTCCAATAGATTTATGATGGCCACCTGGAGAAGGATTCTGAGGTCCAATGGAAGTTAAGCGGGAAAGTGCTGTGATTAATTAGCGATGTCTGCCCTGGGCACAGAAGTGGACGGTGACAGATGAGTTGCAGATGTTTGGGATCCTCCTTGTGATGCATTTGCCTTGCCATGCCCCCGCCATGCTGTGTGAGCCCTTTGGATGAAACTTAAGACTTGTTCCTTTTGTAGACAATGGAAGCCTCTGGGCCTTTTGGTATAGACATAGTTCTTTTCCTGCCACACCAGATAACTTCCCTGGATGTGGAATCATCATTAAGCTCTTGAATCTTGAGTTTCCCAGCTAAGTTTAAAAAAAAGGAAAAGTCAGCTGATCTGAGACTCCAGCCCCAGAACAATTCTCACAGCCTGGGAATTTGGAATTCTAATCAATAAGTCTGAACATTAACCTCTCATACTTGCTTCCATGTTTCCCAGCGTCCATGGCTCCTTCCAGAAAGCATGACATTGCCTCAGGGGCAGTGAGAGCTCTGATTGCAGGCACCGTCTCCTGCTTCATGACAGCCTGCATCGCAGGTACTGCTTCCGTTCTTTGTGTCCTGTCTCCCTGTGCCCACAGCTTTCAGGGGGGCAATGCCCCCAACCTGCATAAGCAGCACATGCTGTGCAGAGAGCTGAGGGAGAGCCGCTGTTGAGCATATTGTGAAGTGAAACGTGTGGAGCGTGGTGGGGAAGCTAACAGCAGGAGAGTTCAGTGACTCTGTTAATTAATAAAATCAGTGGCACTCTGTTCCACTTCTAGGCATACTCTCCCGCACTCCTGTAGACATCGACTGCCATCACATTTTAGAGGATGCCTTCCCCTCCGGCTTACCTAAAAACACAAGCAGTGTAGTGTCTTGTTGCCAGAGCCTATTGAGCAGGTAATGTATTCTTGATTATAACTTCTTTATATCCATTATTAATTTAAAAATTAGACCTAAAGACCCCTTCCACTTATTTTTACAGCTTCAAAACTTTTACTTTATTTAAATATAAGAACTTGTGTGGCAATTCTAACCACCTTTCATCTGGACTTTCTTAGCTAAAACTAGGAACCATAACTATCTAGTGTCACTTAAGCATTTCATATGCCCCCCGCTGTGTATTAGGGACTTGGTATAAATTAGCTCATTTAAACCTTGCAAACATTAAACCTTGCAAATCAGGTACTATTGCTTTTTTAAGCATTATATAAAATCAAGGCTTGGGGAGGCTATGTCACTGACCCAAGTAAAATGAGTGTAAGCACAATTAAGATAGAAAGACCCAAGAAAATTTGGGTCTTTCCGCCCACAGAGCCCATGCCCTTAACTAGTACTGTAGTATTCTAGTACTAGTTACTAGATGCTGCCTCCCTTTCAAGGAGGTCAAGTAACGCAGGCTGTCCTGACAACACGGTGATGGTGATGGGCTATGGTGGATGAGGGGCTACTAGTGCCCCATGCTGGCCACCCCCACCCTGTACAGTTTCTATTTGCAAAATCAATATCCCTTCTCCATCTGCCCTTCTTAAGGTGCAAGTATTTTGTAGTGATTAATTCTATCCTTTCTTTTGTTTATTCTGGAGGAAACAGGGGGAGTCCTTGAGGCGAAACAGGATTTGAGAGTCAAAACTAATTCTTTGATGTCTCTGTGCTTAACTCACCCTGATCTAAATGGGGGGGGGGGGGTGGCCTGAAATCAGCTCCCTCTCTTATGCTATTTGTGCATGTGTGTGTGTGTGTGTGTGTGTGTGTGTGTGTGAGACGAACACTAGCCCTGAGCTAACATCCGCTGCCAATCCTCCTCTTTTTGCTGAGGAAGATTGGCCCTGGGCTAACATCTGTGTCCATCTTCCTCTACTTTACATGGGACACCACCACAGCATGACTTGACAAGCAGTGTGCTGATCCACGCCTGGGATCTGAACCTGCGAACCTTGGGCCACCAAAGCGGAATGCAAACATAACCACTACGCCACCAGGCCAGCCCCTGTCTTATGCTGTTTTTAATGTGTCATCTTCTGCTCATCTACTGTTCCCATCTTCTAAGACTCAGCTAACTGTTTCATTCCACTTTCTACCAGCACTGTTGCCAAGGGTCCCGGGGAGGTCATCCCAGGAGGAGACCACAGCCTGGATTCTTTGAAGAACTGCTGTGAATTGTTGATTCCGCCAACACTGAACTGCAGTTGGATCCCTGATGAATTCTGAGTTTAGCCACTTCTCCAACAGACTCTAAGTACAGATACTGAACTTTCTGCTTTGAGGAGAAAAAGAAAAATCTATTCTCCACAGATTGATACTTCCATCATAGAATCAGCTTTAAGTGGAAAGAAGAGAAACAGGAGCAAACCCTTCAGATCTAGAGCATCTCCCTCCTCTCCTCAGCCCCTTCCCCACTGAGAACTGCTATCATGTCCCAAAGTGAGGAGACAGTCCCAAAAATGTTTTCTCACCTTAGAATTTCAGGACATTTAACCAGAATACAGGTATAAATGACGGCTCACAACAACTGGGCTGTGACTCAGCCATACCCACTTAGTGTGAGTCTCCAAGTAGTCCAGAATGACTCATTTTAAAAACATCTCAGGTGAGGCCCCTCTGCATTCACCCTGGCCGACCTGAAATAGCCTAAACTTGAATCTCACGTGGAGGATGACAAGTCAAATATCACCCACTCATTACCTGCCCTGAGGAAGTCCTGCAGAAATCAGGAGTCCTTCAGGAGAGCACCTAGACCATTCCAAACTAGGTTTTAAATCCCATGTGCTTAGAATTATACCTGTCAGCTTAAGCTGAACTATGCTGCAATAACAAATAATTCAAAAACCTTGGTGGCTTACAGGTTTATTTTTCACTCATATTATGTGTTTACTGAGGGTCAATTATGTCCATACTCCATGTTGCCTCCATTTCCAGGACCCAGGCTAAAGGAGCAGACCCTATGTGGGGTGTGTTCGTCTTTTGGGAGAGGGAAAAGAAAGGTGGGGACCACATGATGACTCTTAAAACTTCTGCCAGGAAGTGACATCCTTCACCTCCACTACAATCCATTATCCAAAGCTAGTCACGTGATGAGCATGAGTCACTGGCCATGGATGATTTATCCTGTCATAGAAATAGTGAATACTTTGAACAAATAATATGATATACCACATAGGTACATAATATCCATGTCTCCCTTCAAGAAGTCAAGCTGTTATAGGGCATAACTGTAAGCCTATTCATGTGCAAATGTGGTTATGTTCCTGGAGACAAGACTTGAAAATGGTGCAACTCTTTAGTCAAAAAGCCACATAAGGTCCATTTGGAGAGGGAAAATAAGTCATGGTTGAAATCTGAAAATCTTCCATTGATAGTTCCAGAAGAGCATCAGCATCAAACTTGCTTAATGGCTATCAATCAAGAGCCTTAATGGGTTCCGAGACTAAACGTGTCTTAGAAGAAAATTCTAGAAACAATGGTGGGGTGCTCTTTAATAAAATGCTCATCATCAATACCCTTAAAAGCATAAAGACCACATTTTGTGAGAAAATACAAACAGTAACGACTGGATTAAAAGGTGATTCACACAAAAGAAAGCATGTGAAAAAGGTTTTGGAATACCTTAAATAATTTATGTTTTCCTTTTTCTCTATGAACAAAAGTAATTTTTTAAAATCTATGTGTAAATAGTTGATTTTTTTTTTTTGACAGTGGTAGTGGTGGTGAAGGAGGGAGCTAAACGCCCAAAGGACTCTTAATCTCTGAAGTACAATATACTAGGATATTTCTAATTATTGATCATTTGTATCAAATTTTTCTTGGAACTCAATGTGTCCTTTCAGTATTTAGACTTTTAGGAAAATATATTTATACGTCTTTTCCCCCTGTTCTCAGTGTTCTGGTGTCAGCCTTCATAAAAGCCTATGGCACAGTGTGTCAGGGATGCCAATTATTCATATGTTGCTTCTCCTTTGTCTGCTATCACTACTACTTTTCTAACTCTTTTTTTCTCCTCCTAACTCTTTGCATTTTTCTATTCTGTTTCATTGCTAAGAATCTCTTTCTGAGAGAATCTCATTGCCATTTCTAGTGTGCCTCTCTGGCCAACTAGCTTTCAAATTCTGTCTGTTGCCATTACTATTCCTTGGACGTTTTTAGCTCTTCTCTGAGCTCTTTTTTTTTTTTATTTATTTCAAGGAAAATGTAATTACCACCCTTCTTTTATCATTTTCATCTTTTTCATCAAAAAGTAATATCCATTTGTAATAAAAAGTGACAATATTATACACACACACATCTTTCTCCCTACCCTGTTCACCCCAACTCTCTTTCTAGTACCACACACCCCTGAGATTATTATTGTTAATTAGGATTTGTACCTTCTCCAAACTTATGTAAGAAAATGGGGAATTTGTTGTTTCTACACAATAAAATGAGCCTCTTTGTATATCACCTTCAACTTCTTTTCACTTGGCAATACAATTTGGAAATTCCTACAAGACATTATATATTCTTCTAGCTCTATCCTTCCTTCCTCCAGGTGTGTGTGTGTTTATGTGTGTGTCTGTACAATTCTACATAAGTGAGATAATATACATGCTGGGGATGGGACAGAGTTACACATTTTATCTTCTCTCTACTTGCTTCCCTCCTCCTCTCTCCTGCCCCTGGCCCACCACACACAGGTAACCCAGGTTAAATAACTTGATGTTTTGTAACATCATTGTACTTTTTTTCTGTACTTTTTCATGTCCAAGTCATATTTTACAAACATATCCATCTATTGAGGATTGGGATGGTAGTTTTACAATACAGATCTTCCTCAACTTACAATGGGGTTATGTCCTGATAAACCCATTGTAACCTCAAAATATCGTAAGTAAAAAATGCATTCAATACACCTAACCTACCGAACACTGTAACAGCCCAGACCACGTTAAACATGTTCAGAACACTTACATTAGCCTACAGTTAGGATGACTCATCAACAGAGAAAGCACCAACTTGAGTCTGTATAACAAACCTTACTAAATAATTCTCTTCCTGGGGCCAGCCTGGTGGTGCAGCAGTTTACTTCACGCTTTGGCAGCCCAGAGTTTGCAGGTTACGATCCCGGGCACTGGCTCATATGCTGCTTGTCAGCCATGCTGTGGTGGCGTTCCATATAAAGTAGAGGAAGGTGGGCATGGATGTTAGTCCAGGGCCAGTCTTCCTCAGCAAAAAGGGAGGATTGGCAACGGATGTTAGCTCAGGGCTAGTCTTCCTCATAAAAAAAAAAAATTCTCTTCCTATAGTTTCCCCCTTATATTTACCTTCCCACAACTTACTACCCGTGGGAGCCTAGAAGCACAATTTACTGCCAATTTACTTCCACTTATTATTTACAATTTACCCCCCTTCCCTTGTCTAGTTAGGTCACAATTTATCAGTCTTTGTTAAAATGGTATATAAGCCCCCGGGTCTAGTCACTTCTTTGAGTTTTCATTTCTTTCTTGTGAAGCCCCCATATACATGCAAAATAAACCTTTTTTCCTGTTAATCTGTCTTTTATCAGTTTAATTCATGGGACGCAGTCACGAACCTAAGAGGGTAGAGAAAAAGATCCTTTCCCTTCCCCACAATCTCTAAAATGGAGATTATAATATCTACCCCAGAGAATTAGCCTTAAGAATTAAATGAATGTGGAATGTTTGGCCCATAAATTTCAGCAATGATGATGAAGAGAAGGAAAATATTGCTACTTCACTGTTGTGCAAAGAAATGCAGATACCCAGAGGATTCACAGATAATTATGGTTCAAGGATTAGCCTTTCCATTACACTCTGACCTAAAGACTTGTTTACATGTAGAAAGTGATATTATCAATGATTTTGAAAATAGGTTTGGGGTGATTTTAGTGATTTTTTTACTATCCCAGATTGAAAGGGAATCTCTAGGGCTGTTGTTCCCCTGAAACTGGTCTGCCAAGGCAAAATGTCAGCTAAGACCAGATTTGAATTCTAGTTTAGCCACTGATCTCTGAGCCTCTTTGTTTTTCATTAAAAGAGGGATAATTATACCTCCTTATTCTAACAAGTGGTGAGATAGTAACATCAGAACAGTGGCTAGCACTGCACTCGTCATATAATATGTGTTCTAAATGGTAGCAATTTTTGTTGTTATCATCAGTTCTTTGCTGTAATCATTAAAGATGGTGGCTTCGGGTGTCTGAGGACAAATAAAAGGACAGTAATAAACACCAGAATTGGAAGGAAAGAAAGAAAGAATAATCAGAATATTAAAACCAAAGCTATCCAAAACAAATAAGACGCATTGGTGGAGGGACAGAGGGATATACAGATGGACAGTATATGATAAAGTAGGTAAAATAAAATGCTAATAGTAGAATCTAAATAGTGTTTCTTTCAAGTTCACTGTATATTTGAAAAATTTTTTATAGCAAAATGTTGGGAAAAATTCAAGGCTACCATCCCTCTCTTCTTCTAACCCTAATTTTACCATAACCCCCCATAAACATTCAAAGATGAAGGAGGATTGATTTTCCTGTGTCTTGATATTCCACGTAGAGTAAAGAACTTGTAACTCACCTCCTGGCCTAAATTTCAAGCTGTCTCTATGAATGTGACTCACTCCCCTCCCCTAAGATCCATACTTTTTATTTCCTGCTGGCCCAGCTGGCAGCTCCAGTTTACACACATTTACCACCAATGTCACTAATGTCCCAGAATTCCCCCCTCACCCTGTTCTCTCAGGCCCCCAAATCCCAGAGGCCAAACAGCTTCACACAAAAAAGTGCAGAGAGAAACAAGTGGGGGGCCTGGGATTGAAACCCTATTTCCAGGGCACTTGGAACACTAAAGTCAACTGCAGCTTTCTCCTGTTGCTGTGACACAGGTGACCCTGTAGAGTCTGAAAACTGATGGGCAGGGACCAGTGTGCACTGGTTGCCATGGTGAAGAGGGCCCTAAGGATGGTTTCTCCAGGCCCCTTGGTGCCTGGTGTGTCAGGTGCCCCGAGCTGCCAGAAAGAGCTAAAAGCCCTTCATCAAATCATTGACGTTTAGGCAGGAATTCAATTGTTTGCTATTGGTCTGAGGGCCATGCTTCACAAAAGAGATTGTGATAGGGAGGAGAACTCCTGTACCCCTCAGAAACCTAGAAATTTATGTATTTAAAGCAAACTATTTTTTTAATGACTAGCTTGTCCTCTTTTTCAAAAGAAAGTTTAATTAACTCCATTTTGAAATGTTTATCTTTGGGCAATCAGCATCCTCTAGTCCAGTATTTGTCAAAATGCTGTTCCCCGAGTTATCGAATCAGAACCTCTGGGGCTGGGGCCCAGGTACCTGCAGTTTTAACAATGTCCCTAAGGTCCTAGGCAAACTGAAGTTTGAAAAATACTGCTCTAATGTAGCTATAGAACTGTAAAGCTTCATGACAAAACAACAATTCTAGCCAGTAGCCCCCAAACTTCTCCCTATACTGGATCTTTTTTGTCACATCCTTCCATCCCCATAGCACCCAAAAAGCCACATTCTTTGAGGGATATGTCTACCAAGCAAACTGCATCTATTGAATCATAATGATTTTCCCCTCTTTATCAAAAATTTATATAGTCTGCAACCTGACTGGCGGAGAGAAGCAATGTTAAAATATTAAGTTGATAAAAAAATTCACTTCAAATCAAGGATGGTTTATCTTCCTTTACGGCCTCCACTCAGGGGAATGTATACTGCTCATCAGGCTTTCAGAGATAAATAGCTCAAGCTCACCAGTACTACCCCTGAGCACCCCAAGGTGGGAAACTCTTGAAGAATTCTATGGCATCCAAGAGCCCGTTCTGAGATTCTGACTCATGTAAACAGAAACAATATGAAGATCCATCCTCTCTCTAAGGAATACAAACTTATTTATTCCTTCATTTACTTATAATCACCCCTCCCCCAGTATGGATAGAATTTAGAATAATTCACAAAGATCCATAAAATAATCTAAATTACACTGCAGCCTGCTGCTTGTTTCCTAAGGGCCCATCTCCCCTTCCTCTACAGTATTAAGACTCCTCATTCTTAGCTAAATACACAGCTACTCACTTTTCTGAGTCATCTTTATAGCTAAGTATAGTCACGTGACTAAGGCCCGGTCAATGGGATGTAAATGGAAGTTGTGTGTGCAACTTCTAGGAAGCAGTTTTAAAAGGGATTCTTCGTTGTGTCCATCTTCTCTCCTATTCTCCTGTGTCAGTGAGACTGCAGGACCAGGAAGAACCAGGGCTTACCTGGTTTAGGAGCAGAAGCAAGATCAGATATTCCCAACACTTAAACTTTCTCCATTTCTGCCATCGCATCAGCACGTGAGCACTCTTCAAGATTGAGAGGATTACTGACTCTCCTTTGGGGCTGGAATGCAACGCAAAAATTTGATGATCAATAGAAGAGTCTATGAATAATGAAGAGAACCCACAGAATTGTGCTTGGACTCCCGAAGTCTGGAAATGCCTGCCACATATTGCTTCTCCATCTGGGCTCAGCCTAGGGTGAGCTGCACCCTTAGGGGACAATGCACAACGCTGAAGTCCACAACTGGCCACAAGGTGGCGGGATGTCACCAGCAAGGATGCTCAAGCCCAAACTTCACTCAGGAGCAAATCAGGCCAGGGCGCTGATTGATGTCTGACAACCAAGACGACAAACTGAAATATTCCA
Organism: Tapirus indicus; assembly: GCA_031878705.1. Classification (NCBI taxonomy): domain Eukaryota; kingdom Metazoa; phylum Chordata; class Mammalia; order Perissodactyla; family Tapiridae; genus Tapirus; species Tapirus indicus. The sequence continues at coordinate 44,147,001 of CM062927.1, forward strand.
GTTAACATCCACACTAAACCTAAGTTAGTGCCCAAAATCCTGCAAATGCCATTCTTCTGCCTAAATGCTCTCTGTCTCTTATTCAAGACAGTGACAAGGGCAGCTCATCAATTTTCACTCACAAAAAGGAACCTCAAGGTGATCACGAACTTACTCCAACACAAATGACTATTTCTGTTTGCATGAGTCCCAACTTTCAAATGTATAAAGGAATTGAGAAACTTTAGGTGTTTGGAGAGCAACCCTCCAGAATGCCCAGAACCCTCTTATTACAATATTTTCTTATAAAAATAAAAACATCTAAAAGAATAGTCAAATCTAAATTATTTCTATACAACTCAATTACCATGAACATTTTAAAACCTAGATTTTCCTACCAACCTACCTGTTTCTGAGCTATCGTCTCTCTTTCACTCTCTACAAAAGTGAATTGTTCTAAGGATTATAATTTAAATAATAGCCTAAAGATACACAAGGTTTTACATAGACTCGTATTGTTTTAGGGTCAGATGGTAACTGGGAGATCATCTACTTTTATGCCCTCATTTTCCCAAGGAAGAAACTAGTATTCTCAGAAGGTAGTTAACTTGCCTGAGATAACACAGAAAATCAGTTCAGAACTGAAACCTGAACTTTTGTTATCTGACTTTCAGGATAGTTTGGACTAATCTTGATCTTTTATTTAACTGTGTCAGGAAAGTCATGATTTTCCTTTACCCCATAGAATAGAGAAACCAACAACTAGGAGAGAAATGCCAGTGCAGGACCGTGCTGTGTGACTCCAGCAGTTCACCAGGCTCTGCAGTAGAAGTTCAGTGGTGGTTGGGACAAAAGCAATCTGAGATGCACTGTGATTACTAGAGTAGTAAAACCCAAAGAATAAAAATAAAAACCCTAACAGACGATCTGGAAGTGAGTCTTTCTAGAACCTGACAAAGAACCTGGCAGGTCACACCACTCAGCTGGGATAGGAGACTGAATAAGATTCAGGCAGAAGAACAAACCCTCTCCCAGGACTCTGGAGACCCTGAGCGCCATCTCACAACGTGTGACTGTCACATAATGTGTCTGATTTTAAAAGAAACACAGAGCTCACACATCTCAGTAGCCCTGCGTGCTCCAAAGTAGCCACTTTGGGAAGCTGCACATTTGTGCCGAGACGCTGCAGCAGCTCCCACATTAACTCTTCCCTGGGACTCGCCTTCAGAGCTTCAGTGTGTTCTGCCAAATACCGACCGTGGGTGTAAATCTCGGTCGTGTGAGGGTAGAGTTGTTTCTGGAAAACCTCCAGAGTCAACTCTCAGGAATAAGGTGGGTGGTCAAGGCAGATAATAATACCCTGGGATAAAACTGAGTTGCACATACTCATTGGGTTGATTTCCCCCGCAGCTTATAAACTGGACCAGATAGTTCATCTAGTGGAAAAGATTCACCTTCGTGGAGTCAGTCAGGAAAAATCTTAACGTGTGCATTACTGACTTCAAAATAAAGGCTTCCTAATTCCAGGTCTTAATCATTTTGCATCTATTGATAAGTTACTCTTCTGTCTCCCAACTCGTGTCTAAGCTCTCTAAGAGAAAGGCCACTTATTACATTGAGTCTAATTGCTGTCATTTGACCATATTGGACTTGCAAAAATCATATGGTTCAAGCTAATACATTTGACATCCTAGTATTTTAGCACAGTGGTGAAAAGGAGTTTCACACTGTCAAGTAATATCACGGTGCTGAGTCGGACAATCCTGAAGGTCAATATTGAATTGCCAGAGAATGCACCAGCACGGGATGCTGAACAACCTCACAAGAGGTAAACATCAGTTTTCTCCCTTCATAGTTCTCCTTTTTACACTTAGGTTTTTTTCACTAATCTAAAGTGCACATTGTAAGGGTGGAAGTCTGCCAAGCACATCAGCAAACAGCCTTTCACTAACAGGGCTATTCTGTAAGAGACAGCAGCCTTATCCTAGGGGATATTCTGCATACAATGACCATGATCCACATGTGTGGAAGCAGGTTTGCTGACTTTTTTTCTCTGGGTCCAGGATTCAGCTAGACAAGTGATGATCTGACCTGGCCTTCCGTGTGATGTCCAGCCTGAGTGGAGAGAGGTGGTAGAGAGAGAAGGAAGTCCTCCCTTTGTCTACAGGCCCTCAGCTCTCCCAGGCCCGGATGCCAGCATTACACCCTTGGGGGCACGTGTGTGCTATGAGCTCAGTTAGCCTCACAACTGATACAATAACTACTACTCTAAGGAAGCTCTAGGAGACTCCAATTTGGCACCACCTGTATTACTCAGGAATCATTTAGTAAATTCCATAGTAATCCAGACCATCAGTGCGCAGAGGTGGAGCAACGGTTCTCGGAGTGTGTTCTCTAGACCGGCGGCATGAGCAGCACCCGGGAACTTGTCAGAAATACAAATTCCCAGCTCTTTCCCCCCAAGACCTACTGAATTAGGGACTCTGGGGGTGCCACCCACCTGCTCACTTCACTATTCACATTACCTGTCCGACTCTTGCACTTGGCAGTTTGTATTTTTCTGAGCAAAATTCTTGGATACAATTTACTTAATCACATTTGCTCTTGGGATTACTTTGAAAGGGAAAACAGAAGTAAAACTATGAAAATATTGACGATCACATGATGATATATATTGTATGTGTTTAAACTAAAGGTTTCAGAAGCCAACACGCTAACTTATCTGCGGTGTCCTTGCAGGTGATTGCAAACACGGTCAGAAAATAGAGACCGCGGTACCCTGCACATGAGGAAGCACTTGCAAAACTGACGCTCAGAATCAGAGTTGACTGATTACCTGCCATATGCACAGGCCAGGTTTATAAGCAGCACCTGAGCTACAGGAAAGTGCTTCATTCTTTTTTTTTGTGAGGAAGACCAGCCCTGAGCTAACATCCTTTGCCAATCCTCCTCTTTTTGCTGAGAAAGGCTGGCCCTGGGCTAACCTCCGGGCCCGTCTTCCTCTACTTTATATGGGACGCCGCCACGGCGTGGGTGACATGCAGTGCATCAGTGGGCGCCTGGGATCCGAACCCATGAATCCCAGGCTGCCAAGCACGGACTAAACTGCTGCGCCACCGGGTGGCCCCGCTTCATTCTTTTTTTATCTTAAACACTTTTTTTTTTGGAGGAAGATTGGCTCTGCGGTAACATCTGTTGCCAATCTTCCTCTTCTTCTTTTTTCTTCCCAGGGCCCCAGTACATAGTTGTATGTCATAGTTGTAGAGGTGTAGCTCTTCTATATGGAACGCCACCTCAGCATGGCTTGATGAGCAGTGAGTAGGTCCACGCCCAGGATCCGAACCAGCAAACACCGGGCTGCTTAAGCAGAAAGTGTGAACTTAACTGCTACACCACCAAGCCAGCCGCATGAATAGTGCTTCATTCTACCCCTGGGATCCCTTGGAGTTGACACTTCCCTTTCAAAGTGCAGGCATGCTGATAACTAAAAGAAGAATATTTTCTTCAGGGCCCCTGGATTCAAAAGCCTATTTAGTGTCTTGAAAGGTCAAAGACCTCCATCTGACCATCGGCTGGGTGTGGCTGGGGCGTGAAGTATGGGTTTAATCCCTGCAGGCACCAGTTAGCTGGTTTGGAACCAGAATCAGGATTGCATCCCCAGTCACTCTGGCATGCCTGCTGTTGGGTGCCACCCTTCGGCCAAGGATGTGTACATGACTAATATTCCACATGTTCTAAGAGGATCGGTCCCAGGCATCCCCCTTGTTTCTGAAACAATGAAACCAAGTCTGCACAGCAAAACATGAACACCACATGTTCTAAGCCTTAAGGCCATTTCAGACAGTCACCCTTGCAAACTCTTAAAGTCTGCTTTTCCTCTAGGATTTTTGAAGATGGTTGCTGCATTTTGAACTGTCCCTTAGGCCAATTTGAATTTAGGAACCAATGCCATCCATGCCACTACACCTGCCAAGAATGCCAAGGAAATGGGCCTTCCAAGCGCACCTCCTGTGGAGGAGGCGAGGGAGTCTGGGTGCCCAGTGGTTCTTCCTTGCTTCAAACCTGTTCTCCCACTGAACATTATTTGGTTTGACTCAGAAGCTTCATCTTTGGGGATGAGAGGTTGAGATTAGGCAGCTGTACATTAGAGAGTGTATACAACCTAAAGTTTCTGCCTGTTGTCAGGACACAGTTTCACATTATTGTGGACATAGACTCACTGCCCCTGAGGAGGTGAGAGAGAAGGTAAGAGGTGACCTTTCAGAGAAGGAGAAAGAATGGGCATGCAAACACGATGCAGACAGTAAAGCTAAGATTGCTTGAGGTCTGAAAAGCTGAAAATTAAGGCAGACCCATTCAATCTTTAAGAGAAATATCATGATAGAGGCTGTGTCAGGGTCTCCTCATCCCTGAGCTGTGCTATTTAGAAGTTGTCAGAACCCTGTGGGAACAAAGTAATCATCTCAAAACACAAATATGACCTTTTCTGTCCCAGTTTAACTAAAAGTTTCTGTTGTCATTGGATTATATTCCATGATCTCAAAGGTCCTCTGTGGTTCGACCCTTGACTCCCCTCCAGCATCCCTTCATATGCTTGTCCTCCACTTGGACCTCATGTGGGACAGATTCATATTTTATTTCAACTACACAATACTTTTAAAATTTGAACCAAATTTACAGATTGGGAAATTTCAATTAAAAACCTGGGTTTTTGTTTCTCTTGAAAACTTAGAAGATCTGCAACTGGGCCTACATGCCCGAAATGATTGACTGGAGACCAAAGGAGGCTGCTCTCCATTTCTCCACTGTCTCTACCACCCTCCGTTTTCTCACTGATCTGAGGCTGTCAGTTACCACCATCATCATACTTACATGGTGATGGGGAGAAAGAGCATTCTCTACCCACTCTGGGTCCTTTGTGGCTGGGCTACAAATTAAATTGACATGAGGCCAAATAGCAGGAGAAAATCAAACAAAGCTTTATAAAACATGTATACAAATCAAACAAAGCTTTATAAAACATGGGAGAGGCCAAGGAGTGTCTCTCGACAAAATGGTGGAGATTCTCCTCTTATAAAGATGGACAATTTTGGGGGGAGTTGGGAGTGTCAGCCACGAGGGATTACAAGAAAAGCACAGTAAAGTTATTATGCAGATTTAAGGCCTCACCTTCCACATTGACAAGTTTCTAGAGATGAGGTCATCCACCCCTCTTCCCAGTACAGAGAAGGAGATACATTTACAAACGGAGATTTGCCTTACAAATGTAAATGCATGGTAAACAGAACTTTGATAAGAATGGGTGTAGCAAAGACCCTCCCAGTCTATGATACCCGGAGTCATCCAAGATGAAGGCTCATTCCAAATCCCTTTAGAGAGTTGGGGGGGGGGGGGTGTGAAGGTCAAAGCCTCCTTCAGAGCAAGGTAGAGAGGGACAAATCTTGAGGTGGCCAATTCTGATCCCCCACAATGATTTTTCTGGTGGAGGAGAATTATGTTTATCCTTGTTTGTAATACAACCCAGTGATAAATAAAATGGCAAGCAATAGGATATATTGGAGTATATGAGGAAGCCATTTGGTATAAAACTAATTTAGCCTGACCTTGCTTTTCCAAAAGGACCTGACTGGCCTTTTAACATGCATTGTATATCTGCTTTAAACATTTACCATGTCCCAGAGACAAGAACAAATGCCCTTAAGATAAGATGCAACTTCCCCCACATTAACATTTCCTTAAGGATAAGCATTTCTCCCTAGGCGAGCATTTGATTGTTGTGCTTATCCTGTGACCACCCAGCTCAAGACAGCAGACTTGCTACCTGTGGTGTCCATCAAAGGCTGTGTCGACAGGGCAATCTTGTGACTATTGTAAAAAGGACATTGCATTCATATGTGATATATGCTCTTTGATGGCCACTCTGTACATCCCACTTCTTTGGTGCCCTTCCTTCCTTGGGGAAGGCAGGCCCCAGGCTACATGGTCCTCAAAATTTGGCTCATAACAAACATCCCAATTTTGATTTATAGATTGGCTATGGATTATTTGTGTCGACACCAGAAAAATGAAGAACAAATTGAAAGTATCATGCATTGGCAGAAAAAACAGAGATAAAACATTTCTTTGTATAAATTAAAATTATTTCTTTGTGTTTCTTATATAAACAAATTATATCTATGTCAAACCAGTCACTTTGCCTCTTTAAGTCTCTCCTTGTTTGTAGAAAGGGGAGCATAGACAAGATGGCATCCAAAATCCCTTCCACATTTAAAACACCCTCAATCCTCCTACACAGTGAAAAATTAAGGAATAGGCTGAATGCTAAACAGATGTCTAAAATGTTCTAGGCATCCTACAGCTACTTGGACCACTCTACATGTAAAATGCTTTGACATTTCCTCTGTTTTTTCTGTTTGCAAGTATGTGTCTAATCCATTATCTGGACAAAAATTTATTGTGCCCCTTCCATGTCCATGTTATGATACATAGTCGCCATGGATAGCAAGATACTTGCCTTCAAGGAGTTTACAGTCTGACAGAGGGGTGTGTCCTCACGTTTTAAAAAATGAGAAAATATTAAAGACCAAATGAAACAGAGAAGAAATCACTTTCAGCTGTAGTGAGCAGAGGAGGCTTCCCGGAGAGGGCAATGTTGAGAAGCTCTGATTAGCTGGGTTTTTTCCTGTTAAGAACGTGGTGTCCCTAGGTCATGTATTAGCACAATAATATACAAGACAGCCCTGAAGAAGATGGGTGATTGAACTGATGTAGTTCCATATAAACAGGCTTTGATAAAAGGCTGGAAATCCTCTGGCTAGGGAGTCCCATCTACACACATCAGCCTCTCCCATCAGTTTGTAGATATTCCCCCTCCTGCTTGTCATTTTGTTAAGATTCAAGTCTGAATCCTTTTGGAAATGCAGAGCTCCAGCTATGTTGCTGAAGATTCACTCTAAATTCTCTTCCAGATTTATCCTCCACCAAACTGGGCCCAAAGCTAAATTCTACCAATGATGCGACAGCTACAGTGAGCAAAATGTTGAAGTAAACTTCATCAAGTTTATGTTCCGAGTCCCTCAGCCTTTCTTTAATCCTTTCTAGCAATCCTTTCCCTTCATTCCTTCAACCCTCATCCTTCCTTTCCTCCTGCAGACATCCGATGCCTTCACATTGGTCCACCTTCTCTTCTAACAAAATTGAAACTGGCAAACAGCCATTTGATGATTAAGCAGCTAGTAACGGGGGGATTGGAATTGACCACCCCAAAATATGTCTCTGCCTGCTGGGAAGTTACTTTAACTCCCAATCCCCACTAACTGACAAAAAGAGTCTGAGATGGGAGGCCTGCCCACAGAACAGGCCATCACCATAGACATCTCTGGGTATCAGCGGTTCTTTGCTAAGCCCATTCTTAGTTCTGGTTACATTTGTAAGAGACATTTACATTTGCAAAGGAAATCTCCATTCATAAAGGTATCTTCTTCCCTGTACCAGGAAGAAGGGTGGGGAAGGTCTAACCTGGAAACTTGTCAGAATGGAAGGCAAGGGCTTAAATTTGCATGATAAACTTACCCATTGTTAATTGTGCTGTTTGGCCTATAGGCTATCTGACTCCCACTAGGTTCCTGTAGACAACATCTCCCTGGGGCCTGGGTCACCATGGTAATGGATTTTTTTGAGCTATTTTTTTCAGGAGCTGCCATTCTGTGGACATGCGTCCTAAGAAGAGGCATGAAGCCTGACTACGCTTGTGCAGATCATCAATTACCTCATCTCTCCTCACCTCCAATTATTTCAGACCACCTTGCCCCCTACCCCATAAATATCCCTGAGTCCCTGTTTTCGGGGAAGTGGATTTGAGATTCATTCTCCTGTTTCCTCACTTGGCTGCCTTGTGATTAAACTCTCTCTCTGCTGCAATCTCATCGTCTCAGTATTTGGCTTTCTGGGCAGTGGGCAAAAACGGACCTGGTATGGTAATGAAATTAGCTGCCAAGAAATGTTTTGGAAACAGTTAATTACTCTTCAGTATATATGAAGGCAATCTGAACCTCTTGGTGTTCTTTACACTTTAACTCTTATCTCATATCATCATATGGAAGGAGTTTACACAATATCAGCCCTTCTACTACTAGAACCAGCTTCTCCTACAGATCATTACAAAAACTTAAATTCTGAGACTCTGGGCAAGCAGCCAAAACTTTATCCATGGTATTTGGATATCCAGTGATACGGGTATCCAAATTATCAGTCAAAACGAAGTGAGCTGCCATACTACTCAGGCTGTTAGAAACATGACCAAATCTTGGTGTAATCCTGGACCAAACCCATGGGAAAAGCTGGCCATGGTCAAGGCATCTAAGGGAACTCCTTTTGCAGGGTCCATGTATTTTAAATACCAGGACCCTTCAAATCTCTGTCCTTCAAATCCAAATTACAATACCCAAAGGGGTCCAAATAATAAAGCCATATCTGAACAATAAAAATGGGATTGGAGAAAACTTCCTCTGATATCAGAACCCATCATCATTAATTTTTATTGTAAGATGGTTGATCCAGTTGGATAATTGGAAAAATAGGAATATTACCAAATATTAATTCACTGCCTCACTTATTCATTCAATCACTCTTCAAATATGTATTTAGAACTCACCAAATGCCAGGCTTCCCCCAGCCTCTGGATCCTGAGTTGACGTCACGTGAAAGTGTAGGGGATGCACAGCAACTGCTGGATGGAGAGGGGAGGCTTCTCACTGTTCTCCCTCAAACCTTTCTACCTATGTATGAGAAGTTTTGCCCTCTGAAAAACAGGACATTTTCTCTGAGTCTTGGTGGAAATAGGGTTTGCTAGGGTTTCATAAAGTGTCTGAGAAGAACATAATTGGAAGCTCGATCCTCTGTGGTCTCCTAGATTCCACATGCCATCAGATGAGGGTTGTGTGCTCCACAGCATTGACCTACAGCTGTAGAATCACCAAATGCACATCACATCCTCCCAAACACTCTCCTTCCCTTAGAGGATGATGTTCTAAGTCAAACTTGGAGACAGCAGATACTTTTTCCACCACCTCTTTGGAAGCCCTCTTTATTTTCTCTGTCCCACGGGAACCAGCCGACTTCTGGCATGAAATCACAAACAGAAAAGAGGTAGCTTCAGAGCCCATAATCCAAGCGTGTGATCTTTAAATGTATTTAAACTGAGGCTTTGATTAAATAAGAAACATTAGCTTAGACCATTTGAGAGTGCTGAGTTTATGGGTAAAAAAACAGTCGACTGTTGGCAATTTCATGTGGTTCAATTTAATATAATATTGACTAATTTCTGCACTTGCAAGTTGGGGTTAGTGCTATATTTATCCACAAATTCAGCAGCCTTGCCTCTTTAAGGTCAATGGTTCTGGCCCTTCATGTGGTAGATCACATGATGAGTGAACACCAGACCCCAGTTTTTGGGTAATACAGATCAACTGCTCTTCAGGGCAGGGGCATATGAGACCTGATTCAGAGAAGATATACACCCTAACCACACTCAGCACAAAAACTCTAGGAGGGGGTGGAAGCAGAAGACCCCTATATTAATTTTGTTTATATATATATATATATATACATGTAACATATGTATGTGTTACATGTATATATATGTAACAGATTATGATCTTTTTCATTAATTGTGATAGTTTGTAATTGATGAGAACTTTCCATTCCCTCCAGGAACAAATTCACATAGTCTCACACTGGGAGTACTGCTGATTCTTTCCTTGTAAACTCTAATGTTGACAGAAGCTCAGGAACTTTCCAGAATGCATGTAAAGTAGTCAGAGAGGTGTGCCTGGTCTAGTGCTTCAAGTCTGTCATCATAGGAATTGGCAGCTTTGGCAAAATTCAGTCCTTAGACGATTAACACAAGTGTGTGATTCTGATAACAGAATGCAAAATCACTCTAAAAGATTGCACTGTCATAAAAATGTGTCTATCAGTGAGCATTTGCTTAGTCTCATGGGATCTCTGTAGACTTCAAGTCTGCGAGCTTCCACAGATACCAAAAGGAGTGCTTGCGAAAGTTAACCACATTCTGACCTGAGTTATCCACAGGATATGATTGGTCCCTTTGCAGTGACATCCCAGATAGTAGTTCACTCAGATATATAAAATATTGAAAAATGATTCCCTACAGGAAAGCTTTTCAACTACCAGTATAAAGGTATTGTATTTTCATTAAATCCATTCTTATACTCCTGGTCCCCTAGGAGGCAAAGCACTCAGTTATACCTTTTTATAATATAACACCTTGCATTATATTAGCTTCATGGTTAATTTGGTACATTTTCCCTCTTTTTGTTGCCCCTCCATCTGTTCAGATAAGCAGGGCCAGGAGCACTACCTGTCCCAGGGGGAGTGTTGGGAGAGCTGCCCAGTGGGCCACCACCCTGCCGAGGGACACCCCGCCTGCCCTGGCAGACAGTATGAGCTTCGCCACAGTGCGCACGTCTGCAGACGATGCATGGGTGGGTAGTTCATGGTGCCCACCAACCGAACTTGTCAGAAGTTAGAGTGTGGATGAGGCAAGTGTGCTCAGGGGCCTCTGCCCTGTACCAGGAGCTGGCATGAGGAGCTGAAACCCTGATGTCCCAGAGGATGGAATTTTGTTCCTGGCTTGAATTTCAGCATCTGGGATGATTTGGGGTGACTCTGTATGTCAAGTATGGACAGTAATAGCTACCCCTCTCTTCCCCAACACAAATTTTCTCTCAGTTCCCCAAGACACAATCCAAGGACATAGGAATGCAGCTAATCACATAGAAAGCAATCTTGAGTGCAGGGCTTGTGGGTATGGTACAGTGGAGAGAAAATTAGATTAGAATCCAAAAGTCCTGGTCAACAATTTTCTAATTCCCAATCCCTGGGCAAAACTAATATGATTTCTCCAAGCCTTGGTTTCTTGATTTGTGAAATGGAGAGCATAGCACCAAGATGGTTTCTGTGAGAAGCCAATAAGAATCAGCCTACCTAAAACTACGTGGAAATATTAAAATGTTCTGCAAATTGTACTTGTTATTGTTACTGCCCAATTCCTTATCTCATATGAGAGGAGGAAAGCTGAAAAACAGCACTTGGAGTTTTAGTTCTCTTCCATGTAAGAATGCTGCAGACCTTTCCTACTCGGTATAAGAATTATGCCTGGTCTGGCACTGAAGAGCGCTCCAAGATGTTGCTAGAAAAACTGACAGTCATTCCTTTTTCTTCTTAATGTTTACTAATGTAGTATAGGGTCTAAAACTTGAAAAAAAGTGCTTAGGAGGCGTGATAAAAGAGCCTCATCATTTATATGCCAAAATCTATATTCCCAGAAGTAGAATTTGTTTGTTTAAAAAATAAAACCTACGGTTTCGTCCGCGCTTGGCAGCCCAGGGTTCGCTGGTTCGGATCCCAGGCTCCCGCCGACGCACTGCTTGTCAGCCATGCTGTGGCGGCTTCCCATATAAAAAAAAGTGGAGGAGGATGGGCACGGATGTTAGCCCAGGGCCAGTCTTCCTCAGCAAAAAGAGGAGGATTAGCAACGGATGTTAGCTCAGGGCTGGTCTTCCTCACAAAAAAAAAAAAAAAAGAAAAAAGAAAGAAAAAATAAATAAATAAAACCTACCAGCTTGACTTCAAAACTAGTTGCATGGCTTATAGTTCACCTTTGTTCTATTTGGACTCAATCAAGCTGATCCAATCTATTAAATTAATAAGAGATTAAAATGTTCATTACACATACATCCTCAAGGATTGTTTTCAGTTTGATAATTGCCCTATGATTTGCGTGAAAATGAGCTACACACCCTCATACTTTCACATCAATTAATGTGTCTCCACTCAGTTAAAATGGACTGTGTTTTTCACTTGTCTCACAGCTGAAGTCCAAGACCCAGACTATGAAGAATGCCTGCCTGGTGAAGAAGGATGTCTGGGATGCAGCTTGGGTATGTCATCATCCTTTATTACTCAAAGAGTTGAAGTAGCTGTGTCCTTTTCCACACATCCTCATGCTGTCATTGCTTCAGCAGGGTCTCTTCTCATTGTTGTCACCATCAGTGTCACCATCAACATCCATTAAGTACGCTCACTCCCATGCAAACAGCGTCACAGTGAGAGATGCTCCCTTAGAGGCAATGGATAGGTCACTTGTCTTCATGAAACTCAAGTTGAGGAAAGGACAGTGGCATTTTTTCCTCTGGTTGTTAGCTAGCTGGCAAGGGATACCTACAGCAACCATGTTTCAGGGTGCCTCGGACTCAGCCTCTCTTCTCAGGGTGACAAATTTGAAGATGATCAATGGTGGGAGAGAAATGAACTCAACAAAGAAATGCCTCATGATCCTACTCAATCTGTATGTGAAACGCAAAAGCTTGTCAGGAGTTTGGGGATCTTCCTTTGCAAAAATGACTCAATTACTTGGAGCCTCAGACAATCCTTTGAGAAGAAAGCAACGTGGTGACATTAGAGTTTGAAATCCCCATCATACAATGAAAAGCACTTGTCAGTCTTCCACGTAATTCTCTAATTCAAATCATTGGCTCCTCCTTTCTCCCACTCTCGCACACGTGGCTCTCCTACAGAGAGGGTGGTAGTGACTGTCTGTTCCACACAGCACCATTGGATTGGATGTAAAATGAAAAACGGGGAGGCCACCAAGTTCCAAGAATGTATCTTGCTATAAATTTAGGCAAGATATTGAAGACAATTAAAACTTGGGTCTACGGATTTTTGAAAGGAAACCCAACCTAAATTAAAGATAAATGAAATAACTTCTCCTCATAGTTTCCTTAAAGCCCTGTGTGATTGGTGAACTCATGCCTCTAAAACTTTAATGTGCACACAAATCATGTGGGAGATTTGTTAAAATGCAGATTCTGATTCACAGGTTTAGAGCGGGGCCCCAGAATTTTCATTTCTAACAAACTGCCAGTGAGGCCAATGTTTCCTGAAGCACTCATGAAGTTGCAAGTGGTTAGATTGTGCCAGGATTAAGTAGACATTTTATTGACCTTACCTAATGGATTTCCTTAATTCTTAAATATTATACATAAATTATAATTTATCTGAGGGTTGTTACCGTCTCTCTCTGCTTTAAATGGAAAACATACATTTTCTACAATATCTGTAACTACAAAATAGAGTTTTTAGGAACTTGAATACCATTTCCCCATTACCTTTCACTATGAATTGGGGCATGTATTACTGGAAAATAAAATAATGAAGTTCTACTTAAAAAGAGGGTAACGTTGAGAGTCAGAGATTTAAGGATAAAATGCTAATTTTCTGGGAAGCAAAAACAGGCCTAAACAAAAGTAATAAAGGCACTAAAATTTAAAGATAAACAAATTCCAGCGTCTCTTGTGAAGTGACAAGAGGTGGTCTTTCTTGCAGGGAGCAAGGATACATGTTTCAACTCTCTTGATTTCCTTTTTGCCCATTTCAGACCATATTTGCCCATTAGGTTTCACATCCACAATTTTTGTGGCCTCCTTTTGCATCTTTGCTATTGAGGGTTCTGTGTCCATGCTAGAATCCTTGTGCGTGTGTGTGTGTGTGTGTGTGTGTGTGTGTATGTCCATAAAATCATAACCTGAGATTTTGGCTCTCAGGTTTGAAGAGATGCATGAATGTGTGTCATCAGGATCAGTGAGGATCTTGGCTTGGAGGTGGGAACAGTGACAGCCATGATCACTAGGGATCTGCGTTGTGCCCACCCTTCCCTTAGCTGACCAGGCTAAAGATGAGACCAAGGTAGAGAGAGGTACAAAGTTCAGTGGGATCCTGGTAGAGAGTGACTAGAACATTCTAAATGCTCCTAATTTCTAATTTTGAATTCTAAAATTTCTCTTAATTTGTAAAATCTCTGTATGTTGGACCTTGAGTATTTTTGGAATGCCTAGGCTGAACTCAATCACCTTATTTCTGAAGCCTTTGTTGATCTCTCCAGTAGAATTAATTCTCTTTTCTTATTTCCCCTTGTTTGTAGGCCAATAACATACTTTTTACAGCTGACTTTTGTAATATTTGATGTGTACCCATCTTTCTGCCTAAACACTCTATTTTGTGAGAACAGGTTCTATGACCTGTACAATCTGCTTCCACAAGAACTAGCAGCATGCCTAGAATATAATAAATGCACAATAAATGTATAAATGTGTTTTGAATTGAATTTGAGTGTTGCCCAAATTCAAAGCAGAGATGCCTGGCTCAGGATATGCAGAGATTTAGACATGATGTTCTCTCTAATTAAACTTTGTTTACGGGCCAAGAATAATATAAATCATATGGTACAGAAATAAATAATTTTACATGGAATGTTAGAACTATAAGGGAAATTGAAGAGGATATGGTTTATTAAATTTCATAATTTTAATAAGATATGAATAACAAATTTTAAAAGATACAAATAATTTACCACTGATTTTCCTGAGATTCTTCTATGAGAAGGGACATCATCCTTTGGAGAGAACTCAGCTTCATCCCATTTTAATAACATAGATTCGTCTTTGAACCAGAGCTAGACAATCTCTTAAGGAGATAGAGAAAAGCGAAGTCAGTCACTTGGAGACATTTTCTCTACACCATGTAATAACTAGTTGTTGGAAATAGTGGGATTTTTTTCTGAGTTTTTTATTCTTTTCCAGATATTTAATATAATTCTAGATTAAGATCTTTTATACCCAATAAGGAAGAACTCAAATTCCAGATGGACTCTGATCTCATCTAGTTCTTCGGTCGAGCTATTTGTTATTTCAGTGGAAGATTACTGGAAAGGAAACAGAAAGGAACCTATGACCAAAAAGTGACTGTTGTATTGTGAGGAGAATATTGAATTTGATATTCTATGATGAAACAAGGGTGTTTTTATTATTATGGGGTTAGAGTTCTCATCTTTTCTTCATTGAGATATAATTGACATGTAACATTACACAGTCAGGTGCATAGGTGGCTATACCATCTAGGTTTCTGTGGGTAGTGTAGGGAAGGAGGAAGTTTTCCTCTACCCTTCTAGGTTCCTCTGGCTGGCCTAAGAATTAAATTGACATGAAAATGATTAATAGGAAAAAACAAACACAAGTTTAATAACATGCACACATCGGAAAAACCCAGGAAAACCGAGTAATTCACCAAAATGGCTGAAACCCTCACCTTAAATACCATCCTCAGCTAAAGACAAAAGAAGTGTTGGGGGTGGGGTGAGTCAGGGACTTCCAAGGGAAGGCAGGCAATTCACACTTAAACTGTGCTCAAATTCACCAAAATGAACAGACTTGAAGCTCTAGTAGAAAAAAAAAAAAAAACAGTTTTCCTTTAAGCACTGGCTGTCACTGGCTTCCTTTAAGCATTTTAAGATGCACGTGAAGCTCCAAAACCGTACAGCTTTTGCATAACATCTATTTATCTGAGCAGAAAGACTCCAACATAAAGTACTTTGAATTTAACAATTTAATACAGGTTGTGATTTCTTCTCAAAAGAAATATTTGTCTTCTTAAATAAAAATAACAGTGAAAGCGTTAACAGAAAAGTTTTGCAAATGCAGGGAGAAGACAGGAGGATAAATTGCTGGGCAGACCTGTGTGGAGAAGGCTGCTTTTAGCAAGCTGGCTCACTGAAAAACACCTTCTCATGCTGACTTCTGGCTGTCTCCAGGCAAGTTTCTGAGATTCACTTATTTTTGAGTTAGCAGAAGTCGTCAATACTATTTTTTTTCTGTTTTGCTTGACTCCCTTCCTTTTATTTCAGCATCTCATCTGACATCCACTGTCTCCCTTATGTGAAGAATCAGAAAAGGTTTCTTCGTGCTGCATCTTTTCAAATTCTGTACTAGAATTGCTCATCTTCAGTGTCCAGAAACTATTCTGTAGAGACCTTGACGGGCCTAGCAGAGAAAATTCCCCAGAGGTCAATTGATATCACATGGCCCAAATCTCCCAATCTCTAAACACAGGGTTGGTCCTTCTGGCTTTGCCAGTCCCCATGCTAAAACAGCAGGGCTGGCCAGCCCCACCCTGAGTCATTTCCTTAGCACTAACTATCAGGTGTGGTAGCAGGGGCCCATAATGGATAACAAAGACCTCCCTACCATTTGAGAAACTCCAAGAGTTTAGAAGTTGACTAGGGAGAAAGGTCAGACCTCTCTTTGGGCGAAGCCAAATTTCTCACTACACACATAGAAACAATGAATCCACAAAATTCTCATTCAGGTAGAAGATGTGATATGTTTGAGAATGCACTAAATTTCCTTAATTTCAAATTTCTCGAATTCAATCAATCTCTTGATCAGCAAATATACATTTCTCTCCACTGTCTTGTCAAATTCATTTTTAAGAGATTGACTTGGTTGGACTAAGAAGCAGTGTCTTTGTTCTTCGAGTGTTCCCCATTGTGGGCCCAAAAGCTAAGGATGCTGACATGTGAGGAAGCCTGCTCCTAGCTTTCATCGGGATACTAGTTAGTTCCCCCTCTTCCACCTAAATTCTTCTTCAATTTTTCTTTCTTAAAGCCATGTTAGAACTGTGACTTTTATTCACAGCTGTCCTATTTCTTCCTGACCAATTCAATACATTTTTGTTTACTGAATACAAGACATTAAAAACTGAAAGAATGATTAAATGGATGTGAATGAGTTAATTAATTAAAACATCAATTAAAGATGCTGTATAGGAGGAGACCCTTGTTGGCTTTAGGGTTCAAAGAGGACTCTAGTAGATTGAGTTATTTGCTGGAATTCTTCACCCCTCCCTCCATCTGTGCCCTCTTCCTGTAATTTTGCAGCAACTCCCAGGAGAAGCAGAATGGACTTCCCTGACTGTTGGCTTTGGGCAGGGTTATTTGATTTGCTTTAGCCAATGGGAAGTTAGCAAAAAAGAAGCGGATTAAAATGTGTGTGCCTGGATGAACTTGCCCTCTTGTGCTTCTGTCACAGCTAACAGAAGAACATGCCCCAGTAGTCCGATGTGCCAGGGAGGCTTTGGGACATGAAGATAAGGACCCAGTGTGCAGCTTGGAGTCAGGCCTCCTTCCCCCAGAGCACATGCCTGAGTTCTTCCTGTACAATGACTTGTGTCTGAGTGCAAACTTAGCTTAGATTTGCCTACCAGCAGGTAGAAGAATGATGAGTTTTGGAGTGTTTTGTTACATAGCACTATTAAGGCAATAGCTGACTAGTAGAAGGACAATTATAGAAAACAATTAGAACAGGTACCTATGACATCAGAAGTCCATTTTATCTAAACTGGATTATGACATTCCTGCTTCTGCAAGTTTCAGCTCTTTCCTTCAGTTTTTTCCTCCAAAGAAACATGGTCTATACCTCCCCCATCTCCCAATTATATTTGAGAGTGTTGGAGTTTTTCATATTTACTGTGTTCCCATACCACTGAGTGATTTCTAGGATCTGATGGGTTAATCACTCAGAGGTACAATGTGGACACAGTCTTCAGATTCCACCTGGACGAAAGTCAGTCACACAAACACAGACTCCGATAACAGGTACTCCAGATACGTTTGATGCTGTGTGCAAATGTTATGTGTGTGCTTCAAGGAAGCCATCAGAGGGTGGCTAAGAACCTCCAAAAGCAAACGTGGTTCCAGTTTATAGGGCATTAAACCTCTTGAGCCTTTTAAAAATATTTTTTCTAATTTATTAAGTTGACAAAAATTTTAATTAAAAAATGTATTAAATTGAATAAAAAGCATTTTCTACTTTAACCAAAAAAAGAAAAAAATTAACATTGGGAGATAAAATAGGGAAATCAGCAGATGACTAAACTAGACACAAATTAACAGGAGTTGTTCTCAAACAAACCAAATTCACAAGGATGACACCTGTCCCTTTCATTTCATTTCTCCAGATTTCACCTCTTACCACACTTCCTCCGGAGATCTGATGGGTTCATTTGGATCAACAATAGCAGCAGGCCTTCTGTTTACAGCCCTGACTCCTTTGTCTCCAGGTGGGAATCACTCCCCTGGTTGGAAGCGACTCCAGTCACTCTCTCTTCTCCCCACAGGGGCTTCTATGCAGAAGATGGCACATGTGAACACTGTAGCTCTCCTGCAGAACATGTGAAGGAAATGCCACCAACTGCCACTCTTGTGAAGGGGGCTTCATCCTGGACCAGGGAGTGTGACAGGAAAACTGCTCCGAGAGGCACGTGGCCGTGGAAGGGGTGTGCAAGCATTGCCCAGAGATGTGTCAGGACCTCACTCATGAGAAAACATGCAAAGGTACCTGGAGCATCCCAGGGGGGAGTGTGACTCTGATGAGACTCTCCAGCTGGGGGCCGACTCTCTGAGGGTGGGGAAACCGGGCAGACCTGGGGAACCGGTCTCCCTACCTTTACTGAAATGTATCTATCACTGTGCACATCGCTGAGGAAACTGAGGGTGAGGGAAAGCCTTTCCATTGTGGATTCTACAAGTTACAACAGATAAGAGCCCCATTTTGCACGTTCTTTCACATGTGTGTACTGAGCACTTAGGGGGTGCCAAGCACTATCCCAAAGGCTACGGGCAACTATAAGACTCTGAGAATAGTGCTCTGGCTACAAATATTTTCTCTGGAATTATCTCCCAAGAAAGACTGTGTAATTTCCTCTCCAGAATAAGACTGACTCATTTAACTGGTGCTGTCCTATCCAAAGGATTCTCTTTGTGTAACCTAAGGGGTTTTCTGGAATTCTCCCCCAAATAACAGAATGAACACAAATAAAATATATCTACAATGCATTTTTCATACTAATTAACCACATATATTTCATTGGTCTATCCTATCAGTGAATGAAAAATCAACTAACCCAAGAATTCCTAATCTGCTTCCTGATTAAATAGAGCCTAATGTGCTCAATACAAACTTTAAAATCTGTTCCTGCTTTCTGGGATTTCAAAACAATACCTCCAGCATCTCAGCCATCACTCATTGGCCACAGCACCACAATTTTTTGCATCTCCATGGGGAAGATCATTTCAGGATGTAAACCCAACACCATCTAATTGGGCCACCATATGCATCTCCTCTCCCAAGGCAGGGCTTGTGAGACACGGAAGACATGCCCCAGCAGGGTGGGGATGGGGAAATGCATGTACACTCAGGTCAAATGAGCCAAAGGGGTGGGGACAGGCTAGCCCACTGAAGCAGGAATGAATTCCTTTCTCCTGTCCCCCTGGGGTCACTTATTGCTTTCCCCTTCCCCCAGAGTGCATGCCTGGTCCCTTCCTATACAAGGACATGTACCATCAGTCCTGTCCCTGCCACTTCTATGAAGATTCACACAACTGTGTCCCCTGCCACAAAGACTGTCTGGGGGGCAGTGGTCCCTCAGCAGATGACTGTGACCTCTGTGCTGAGGCATCCTCGGTTCTCTACGATGGGGGGGGTGTTTGGACGAGTGTCCAGCAGGAATTTATTATGAAAAAGAGACTAAAGATTGCAAAGGTGAAGTCTTCTGGGTGCGTGGCTGAGCGCCACATCACAGGGAGCCTAATGGGATTATGAGATTCTGCCCAGACAAAGCAGGTTCTGGGGTTTCCACGGTTCTAGCCCAAGAGGTATCATCCCACCCCTTTTCCTGCTGCTCAAGGAAGCATATTTTGACTCTGCTCTAATTTATTATTTATTTACAAAATGAATCATTTGTTCATTTGTTAACTTTTATCACATAACTTTTTTTTTTTTGAGGAAGATTTGCCCTTAGCTAACATCTGTTGCTAATCTTCCTCTTTGTGCCTGAGGAAGATTCACCCTGAGCTAACATCGGTGCCCATCTTCCTCTATTTTGTATGTAAGTCACTGCTATACAGCACAGCTGATGAGTGGTGTAGGTTACGCCTGGGATCCAAACCTGCGAACCCAGGCCATGGAAGGAGAGTGTGCCAAACTTAACCATTATTCCACGGGGCTGGCCCCTGATCGTGTAACTTTTATTAGCAATGGATAACGTTGACCCTCTTCACAAAAGTGGCTGATGAAAAAGGATTCCCATGTGAAGATTGAAACAGAGATGATGAGCCTTCAGAAGTCACCCCAAAATGGAAGATTTTTCTTAAAATTTTAAGCCATTATACGTTTACAGCAGCTTAAGGAAAGCTGTGCCACAGAGGAATTTCTTGGTACCTCTTGTCTCCCTTCACCATTTGCCTCCCTAAAGCTCCCCTCCATCCCCCTCATCACCTTCAGCTCCTCCTGCCCTGGGTCCCTATTCCCTCTCACTTGGCACTTCAGTCCCTACACATTCAAGACAGGATCTGCTCTTATTTATCTCTCCTTATGTTTTAACTGGGCATGAATTCTTTGCCTTTTATTAGTTATCAGGGAACAGAAAAATTAAATAAATTGCCCATTACTTAGGGAATTCTCAGGAAAGTGAGAGAAGCATTCTAGGGGAAGGGACTCCTCCCTCAAGTTTTATTAATATATAATTGAAAAATAACATTGGGTGAGTTTAAGGTGTACAACACGATCGTTTGATATACACACACATTGTGAAATAATGACCACAGTAAGGTCAGTGAGTTACCTTTTTTTCATAAGAACATTTCAGATCTGCTCTCTTTAGCAATTTTAGTAAAATATTGTTAACTGTAGCCACAGGATTCACTCCAGCTAGGCAGCCTGTGGCAATGTAACCCCCTATGTGGCCTCCAAGCAAACACGAGATAGATACCCAGAGGCAGACCTCTACCCACAGTGAGAGCTTGAGGGCAGGAGAAACCTTAGGCCACCCACGTCCTAGAAGGTTCTCAGGGAAATGTTTGGGTAGGACATGAAGACGTAGTTTCCCCTGAAGGCTTTCTGCTCTAGCCTTATGGCTGGGATATACCTTTTTGTGATTTATGTAAAGAACTCTTTAGTGTCAATGTCCCACCAGACCAGCTGTATAAGAATATGGACTTGAACATGAGTGGTTGTGCATGTGCAGCAGAAGGGGCAGGAGTGAGCCTGGGAGGCAGGCTGTGAGCTGGGGGTCAGTTTCCGCGAGAAGTTCAGAGACTCAGCCAAAGGCCTGCAGGGCCATCTTGTCTGCACTAGGGCAGGAACTGAGGATGAATTCTGGCCTTTCTCTGGTGTTCAGTAATAGAAGTAACTGGCCACAGAGAGAACTTGACTGGCATCAGAGTGTATTTACTTAATTACTTGATTTAATTTTCACATTGAGAAAGGGCCCTGGGTCTCATCCCTGGCTGCCCATTAGAATCACCTGGGGAGCTTTAAAAAAAAACAGATGCTTGGGCTCACCTCAGACCAATTGTTGGAAAGTGACTTGAAGTCTTTCCCTGCAATGCTGTTGCATCTTCCACGAGCCCACGGGGAGGCCGAGGGGAGAAACAGGGTGACCACCTGACTTTCCAGAGAGAACAAACAAAAGACGACCTGAAAATTAAGATTTCGGTGGGTGTAGAGAAGCACCCAGAACCAAGCAATCATCAAAGAGATCTCTAAGTAACATAAGGCCTTGGGATCCATTCTGATCACCCCAAATTATCCCCTATGAGACAGCACAGACACCTCTAAGGATCCCACACCTTTCCCGAGGCACTGGGACAGAAACAGCTCTTAAGAGCTCTTAAGGTCCTGGGTTCAACTCCTGACCCCGCCCTTTTCCAGCTAAGTGATTTAGTACCTCCAGCCTCAATTTCCTGATCCAGGTAAAATGAGATGATAATAATCACAATGATAATACCAGGCATCTATTCATCCGGTGAGTGTTTACTAGGGCGTCCTATGTGCCATGTGCTCCTCCAGGCCTGGGGCACTGTAGGGGGCAATACAGACAGAATCCTGCCCTCATGGAGCTTGCATTCTACCGGGGAAGACAGACTCTACAAAAGATAAGTGAAAAATAAAAATAGGGCAGGAAAGAGGGACAGGAAGCTGGACAGGACGGAGTTGAAATTAGCGAGAAGGTGGCCTGGAAGATGTCATTGAAAAAGGGAGGGAACAAACCACACTGGACCTGGGAAAAGAGAATTCTAAGCAGAGGGAGCAGCAACTGCTAAAACCCCGAATGGGAGTGAGTTGTTCTTATTCGTTTGTCTACCAAATATTCACTGAGCACCTGTTATATGCCAGGCCCTCCCACAGGTACTGTGCCTTCATAAATGAGTACAAATGAGGCTTTTGTCAACAGGTAATTATAACATATCCCGACAATTGCTATGCTAGTGATAAGCTCAAGGTATTCTGGGAGGTCAGTGGAGGACCACAGAATAGGAGTCATGGTGGTGAAAAGGCCACAAACTAATGTGTGACCATGTGGCTGCAGAATTGCTTATTACTATTTTGTTGCAGTTTGGGTAATTACAGTGAGACTTACTAACATTTCTGAGGTAGCAATGGCAGGAAGGGGACCTCTAGATATTACAGAGAATGTGAAACAGCCCTTTTTTTCTCATTTTGTGAGAAGACTGCTCTGCCCAGAGCCCAAGCACTGTACTCAACTCATGGCCCCACGACCTTGGCACAGAGCCCTGGAAATCTCTGGAAGAAATGAGGAAAGAATGTAAACACACTTTCCAAAGGAACAGACTCCCTAGAGGGGTGCCCTGGCCTCCCTCACTCTCTGTCTGCTACCCCATCCCATCCACAGATTGATACAAGTCCTGCCAGAACTGCTCGCTGTCTGGGACCTGCCTGACCAGTCAAGAAGGCTTGAGGGTGAACCACCACGGGGACTGCATGCTTATCAGGAATGCACCCCTTCTGATTACTGGGATGAGGGACTCTGGGGTGCAAGCCCTGTCACACTAAGGGCTTATGCTGCACGGGGCCCTTGGAGGACAATTGTCACACCTGCCTGGGGGGCAGATTTCTTCTCGGTGAGTTGCTTTTCCTGTGAGGAGGGCTTTGTACTTCCCTCCATCTGAGAAACTACCTCGCACAATGCTTGGTGCCCACTGGATCTTGGTGTCTTTCTTTTTAATTGTTTACATCGTGTGTGGAAAACCTTCAAACCTACAGAAAAGATGCAAGAGTGAGAACAGTACAAAGAACAGGCACGTGTGCCCTTTACCCCCTCCCCACTGTTCATCTCTGACCCCCTCTGCTTTATCATGTGCTTGCTGTCAATCTCCTGCTCTCAATGTATATGCAAACATAATCCACAATATATTTGTTTATGAACCAATTGTGAATATGTTACATACATCATGGCCCCTTTCCCACAAATACTTTAGTATGTAATTCCTAAGAACAGGGATGCTTTCTTACACAGCCACAGCACAGTTGTCAACTCTAGTGAATTTAAGATTGCTACAATACATTAATATCCCAACCATATTATAATTTTGTCAATTCCCCTTTAGCACAGGGTGGTCTAGAGCCAGGTACTGCATTTAGTTGCCATTTCTCTTTAGCTTCCTTTAACCTGAAACATTTCCACAGTCCTTCTCTGACTTTTATAATATTGACATTTTAGAATACAGTCCCTATCCCTCCACTGAGTTTGTGAGAAGTTACCCCGTGATTAGATGGAGATTATGCATCCTCAGTCAGAATTCTTCACAGGTGATGTTGTGTCCTTCTGGAGACACACATGATGTCCACCTGCCGCTCGTCAGTGGTGTAAATTTTGGTCATCTCTTCAGGGTGCTGTCCGATTTCTCCACTGTGTAGTGGTACTTTCCCTTGTGATTAATAAGCAGTCTGTGGAGGGACACTTTATGAACATGTAGGTGTTCAGCTCCTCATCACAATTTCCCCTTGATTTAGCATCTGTTGATTAATAAACCTTCTTGAACAAAGTATGGCACAGTCTGAGGTTGGCCACCTCAGCAGATCCATGTGAAGGTTACTGCTAATGTGAGGCGATGCCCTCAGGTTTCCAGGGATACCAAGATTAGTCCCAGGACAGGTATGGGAGAAAGAAAATGAAACAAAACTCAACTCAGCTGAAAGAAGGAGCAGTGGAGGGTATAGGAGAGACAGAAGAAAGGATGAAGACCTGGAAAGTATCAGTATTCATCTCCCCAACCCAGTAGAGTAGACCTGAGAAGCAAGACCCTCACAGGTGTCATCAGCTAGGGCACCATTTCCCTACTGAGACATAGGATAGCTATCCTCCACACCATTCCTGATCACCTCCCAGTAAAAAACACTCAAAGATACCCTCTTCTCTACCCATCCATCTTAGCTACTCTTACACAAATCTTAGTTACCTTCCTTCCCAGAAGTTGCTGCTTCATGAGAACATTCTAGATCTCCCACATCATCCCAACTCCCGGGACTTTCTATTCTAATTAGCCCAATCTAGAGTGCTACCAGTGATCACCTCCGGTGCCTTCATACAGACAGGAAGATGTCTTACCACTACAAGGTGGTCTTCCCTTAAACTAGGGATATGAATTAGACTGGAACTGAGACTTTAGTGCTGGTGTGTAACACAGAACCATAGTCCCCCAGGGGCTGGGCACAGGATGTGCTCAGGCCTGATCTTCTCACCTTCTCCCACCCTGCCCCTCGCCACCACCCTACCAGGGTCAGGCTAGTTATAAACTAAGTAATTCCTCTGGAGGTTGTGGTAGACTGAATAATGCTGCCCCTAAAAATGTCCACATCCCAATCCCCAGTCCCTGCGAATGTTAGTTTACACGGCAAAAAAGGATTTTGCAGGTGTGATTACATTAATGGTCTTGATTTGGGAGGATTATCCTGGATTTTCAGAAGTGTCCTTACAAGAAGGGGGCAGGAGGATCAGAGTAGTAGTTGAAGGCTATGCGATGACAGAGCAGAGGAACAAAGAGAAGTTGCTGGGCTCTGGCTTTGAAGATGGAGGAGGAGGTCACAGGACAAGGAATACTGGTGATCTCCAGAAGCTGGAAAAGGCAATGAAACAGATTCTCTCCCAGAGCCTCCGAAAGGAACATAGCCCTGTAGACCCATTTTAGACTTCTGACCTCCAGAACTGTATGCTAAGAAATTTCTACAGTTTTAAGCCCCTAAATTGGCAGTAAATAGGAAACTAATACAGGGGTGTTTAATCTTGAAGGGATTAGGGCTTCCCCCTAGTTAACCAGATACATCAACTGGATGGTGAACGATTGTCAGCATTCATCTTTAACACAAGAGCCACCGAACAAGCATTTACTGGAGGCCTAGTACTGTGCCTGGTGCTGGAAACTCAGAGCGAATGACATGGCTCCTGCCCTCAAGGAAAATATCCCAGCAGAGTTGGAGTCCACAGCACTTTTTACAGCAGCTGTTACATTATTTAAATTATATATCAGTGGCTGTGCTTAATGCTGACTAGAGTTACGGACACAAACTGGCTTCTGGTCTAGAGATGACCAGAGGCTCCCACTATGGGGTTAAGCAAAAACTGGGGAAAAAGCTGCCTTTAAGGACTGTGTGCTAATCTGCAAAGTCAGCAAATCTCAGTGTGTTACTTTCTAATTAACCCACGCTCATCTTCCAACCCTAAGTGTTCTTAAGAAAGACGGCAAGAATCAGCAGCTCCACTGGGATTGGTGGACAAAGGACTGGGGTGGTGTCGGGCTGACTAACTCGACTCCAATTCATCTTGCTGTATAAAGCAGAGAATTTAAGGTTTTAACCTAATTTTTAAATTAGATTGAAAATAGTCTCTGGGGAAAACAGAGACTCACTGTCCATAGAAATTTCTGTCATGATGGAAATGTTGTATATCTGTGCTGATGCAACTGAGAAACTGAAGTTTTAATTTTATTTCATTTTAATTTCAAGAGCCACACTGTGTGGGCAGTACAGTAGAACCAAGGTAAAAATCTTATATTGAAGGGAACACATTCAAGGCTCGAAATAGAAAGTTGAAGTTGTGGGAACATATCATCATGTTGGCCCTACGTGGAAGACTGACAAGAGATTTTCATTGTATGATGGGGATTTCAAACTCTAATGTCACCACGTTGCTTTCTTCTCAAAGGAATGTCTTAGGATCCACATAATTGAGTCATTTTTGCAAAGGAAGATCCCCAAACCCCTGACAAGCTTTTACATTTCTCATACAGAGTGAGTTAGAATCATTAGGCATTTCTTTGCTTGAGTTCATTTCTCTCCCACCATTGATCATCTTCAAATTTGTTACCTTGAGAAGAGAGGCTGAGTCCCAGGCACTCTGAAACATGATTGCTGTAGGTATCCCTTGCCAGCTAGCTAACAACCAGAGGAAAAAATGCCACCGCCCTTTCCCAAACTTGAGTTTTATGAAGACAAGTGACCTGGCCATTGCCTCAAAAGGGAGCATCTCTCACTGTGACCCTGTTTGCATGGGAGTGAGCCTACTTAATGGATGTTGATGCAACAACAATGACAAGAGTCCCTGCTGAAGCAATGACAGCAAGAGGATGTGTAGAAAAGGACACAGCTACTTCAACTCTTTAAGTAATAAAGGAAGATGACATACCCAAGCTGCATCCCAGACATCCTTCTTCACCAGGCAGGCATTCTTCACAGTCTGGGTCTTGGACTTCACCTGTGCAGTGACAGAAGTGAAAAACACAGTCCGTTTTAACTGAGTGGAGACACATTAGTTATGAAAATATGTGGGTGTGTGGCTTATTTTCAAGGAAATCATAGAGCAATTATGAAACCCAAAACCATCTTTGAGGATATATGCGTCATGAACATTTTTATCTCCTTCTATTAATTTAATAGATTGGATCTGCCTGATTGGGTACAAATAGAACAAAGTTGAACTATAAGCCATGCAACTAGTTTTGAAGTCAAGCTGGTAGATTTTATTTGTTAAATAAATAAGTTCTGCTTCTGGGAATATAGACGGGTATATAAATCATGAGGCTCTGTCTCTTTTTATCAGGCCTCCTAAACACTTTTTTAAAAGTTTTAGATCCTACACTACATTAGTGAACATTAAGAAGAAAAAGAAATGATTATCTTAATTATTCTAGAAACATCTTGGAGCGCTCTTCAGTGCCAGACCAGGCATAATTCTTATACAAGCAAAAAAAGTCTGCAGCATTCTTACGTGGAAGAGAGCAAAGACTCTAAGTGCTCTTTTTCAGTTTCCCTTTTCCCATATAAGACAAGGAATTGGGCAATAACAATAAAACATACGATTCACAGAACATTTTAATATTTCCAAATGATTTTAGGTAGGCTGATTCTTACTGGCTTCTCACAGCAACCATCTTGGTGCTATGCTCTCCCTTTCAAAAGTGAAGAAACAAGGCGTGGAGAAATTAGATCAGTTTTGCCCAGGGTCTCATAACTA
Source organism: Tapirus indicus (assembly GCA_031878705.1). Taxonomy (NCBI): domain Eukaryota; kingdom Metazoa; phylum Chordata; class Mammalia; order Perissodactyla; family Tapiridae; genus Tapirus; species Tapirus indicus. Next base: position 44,174,205 of record CM062927.1, read on the forward strand.
GTCATTGGGAAGAAGAAAATTGTTGACCAGGACTTTTAGATTCTAACCTAATTTTCTCTCCGCTATACACTGCCCACAAATCCTCCACTCAACATCACTTTCTATGTGATTAGCTGCATTCCTATGTCCTTGGATTGTGTCTCAGGGAACTCAGAGAAAAGTTGCATGGAGGAAGAGAAGGATTAGTTATCACTGTCCCCACTTGACTTACAGAGTCACCCAAAGTCATCCCAGACCCTGACATTAAAGCCAGGAAGACATATCCAATTTCCGAGACATCAGGGGTACAGCTCCTCATGCCAGCTCCTGGGACAGGGCAGTGACCCCAGAGCAGCCTTATCTCATCCACACTCTAACTTCTGGAAGGTGGTTGGTGGGCACTGTGAACTGCCATGCATCATGGGCAGACATGCACACTGTGGCAAAGCTCACACTGTCTGGGCAGGGCAGGCAGGGATGCCCCTCGGCAGGGTGGTGGCCCATTGGGCAGCTCTTCCAACACTCTCCCTGGTAGTGCTCCTGGCCCTGCTTATCTGAACAGATGGAGGGGCAAAAAAAAGGGAAAATATACCAAATTAACCATGAAGCTAGTATAACGCAAGATATTTTATTTTAAAAAGATATAACTGGGTGCTTTGGCTCCTAGGGGACCAGGAGCATAAGAATGGATTTAATGAAAAGTACATTATCTTCACACTTGTAGTTGAAAAGTTTTGCTTGTAGGGAATCATTTTCCAATATTTTGTATATGTGAGTGAACAGCGACATCTATCTGAGATGTCACTGCAAAAGCACCAAACACACCCCATGGATAACCCAAGTCAGAAGATGGTTAACTCTCCCAAGGGCTCTGTTCGGTATCTGTGGAAGCTCACAGAATTGGGGGCTATAGAGATCCCATGAAATTAAACAAATGCTCACTGATGGACACATTTTTATGACAGCACAATCTTTTAGACAGGTTTTGAATTCTGTTACCAAAATCACACACTTGTGTTAACTGTCTAAGGTCTGAATTTTGGCACAGCTGCTAATTCCTATGATCATGACCTATTGAAGCACCAGACCAAGCACACCTCTCTGACTCCTTTACATGAATTCCAGAAAGTTCCTGAGCTCCTGTCAACATTGGATTCTACAAGGAAAGAATCAGTAGTAGCCCCAGTGTGAGACTATGGGAATTTGCTCCTGGATGGAATGGAAAATTCTAATCAATTAAAAACTATCACAAGTAATGAAAAAGGATTATAATCAGTTTCAAATATATATATATTATATATATAAACAAGATTAATATAGATGCACCTAGAGTTCTCCTGCCCCCGCCCCCTCCTGGAGTTTTTGTGCTGAGTGTGTTTAGGGTATACATCTCCTCTGACTCAGGTCTCTCACATCCCCCTGCCTCTGAAGAGCACCCAATCTGTGTTATCCAAGATCAATGGGGTCCAGTGTTCCCTCATCACGTGATCTCACATGAAGATCCAGAACCATTGACCTTCAAGAGGCAAGGCTGCTGAATTTGTGGATAAAGACAGCACTAACCCCAGGTTGCAAGTGCAGAAACTGAAAGTATAATATTAAATTGAACCACTTGAAATTGCCAACAGTTGACTATTTTTTACCCATAAACTCGGCACTCTCAAATGGTCTAAGCTAATGTTTCTTGTTTAATTAAAGCCCTAGGTCAATTATGATTTAAAGATCACACCTTGGATTATGGGCTCTGAAGCTACCTCTTTTCCATTAGTGATTTCATGCCAGAAGTCTGCTGGTTTCTGTAGGATAAAGAAAATAAAGAGGGATTCATAGAAGTGGTGGAAAAAAGTGTCTGCTGTCTCCAAGTTTGACTTAGAACATCATCCTCTAAGGCAAGGAGAGTGTTTGGGAGGATGTGATGTGTATTTGGTGATTCTACAGCTGTAGGTCAATGTTATGGACACAAAACCCTGATCTGATGGAACCCGGAATCCAGGAGACCACAGAGGATCGACCTTCCAAGTTATGTTCTTCTCAGACACTTTATGAAACCCTAGCAAACCCCATTTCCACCAAGACTCATTCAGAAAAGATCCTGTTTTACAAAAGGCCAAATTTCTCAGACATAGGTATGAAGAATTGAGGCAGAGCGGTGAGAAGACTCCCCTCTCCTCCATCCAGCAGTGGCTGCACATCGCCTACACCTTCACATGATGTCAACTCAGGATCCAGAGGCTGGGGGCGGTCTGGTGTATGGTGAGTCCTAAATACATACTTGTTGAATGATTGAATGTAATATTCCTACTTTCCAAAATATCCAACTGGATCAACAATCTTAAAATAAAAATTGACAATGATGGGTTCAGATATCAGAAGAAATGTTCTCTAATGTTATTTTTATTATTCAGATATGGCTTTATTATTTGGACCCCTTTGGGTATTGTAATTAGGATTTGAAGGACAGAGATTTGAACATTCTTAGCATTTAAAATACACGGACCCTGCAAAAGGAGTTCCCTTAGATGACTCGACCATGGCCAGCTTCTCTCACGGGTTTGGTCCAGGATTACGCCAAGATTTCTGAGAGCCTGAGTAATATGGCAGCTCACTTAGTTTTGGCTGATAATTTGGACACCCCATTGATTTAAATACGATGAATAAATTTTTGTCTACTTTCCCAGAGTCTCAGAATTTAAATTATTATAATGATCTGCAGGAGAAGCTGGTTCTAGTAGCGGAAGGGCTGGTATTTTTGTTACGTGCCAACCCTCCCATGTGTTAATAGGAGACAAGAGTTAAAATGTAAAATACTCCAAAAGAGGTTCAGGTTGGCTTCGTGTATACTGAAGAGTAATTAACTGTTTCCAGAGCATTTCTCGGCAGCTGATTTGTTAGAAGAGAAGGTGGACCAATGTGAAGGCATCGGATGTCTGCAGGAGGAAGGGAAGGATGAGGGTTGAAGGCATGAGGGGAAAAGGATCGCTGGAAAGAACGAGAGAAAGAAAGGCTGAGGGACTCTGAACACAAACTTGATGAAGTTTACTTTAGCATTTTGCTCACTGTAGCTGTTGTGTGATTGGTAGAATTTAGCTCTGGGTCCAGTTTGGTGGAGGATAAATCTGAAAGAGAATTTAGAGTGAATCTTCACCAGCATAGCTGGAGATCTGCATTTCCAAAAGGATTCAAACCTCAATCTGAACAAAATGACAAGTAAGAAGGAGGGGGAATTTCTACAAACTGATGGGAGAGGCTTATATGTGTGGATGGGACTCCCTAGCCAGAGGATTTCTGGTCTTTTATTAAAACCTGTTGATATGGAACTGCATCAGTTCAATCACCCATCTTCTTTAACACTGTCTCATGTATTATTGCTGTGCTAATACGCCATCTAGGGACATCATGCTCTTAACAGGAGAGAACACTGCTAATCAGAGCTTCTCAACAATGCCCTCTCCAGGAAGCCTCCTCTGCTCGCTACAGCTGAAAGTGATGTTCCCTCTCTCCTGTGGTAGGATTCCTGCCATTCCTTTGGTCTTTAATATTTTCTTGTTTTATAACACGTGAGGACACACCCCTCTGTCAGACTGTAATCTCCTTAAAGGCAAGTATCATGTTATCATTTAGTGCATTTTCCATGGGAACTATTTATAGAATTTGCACCTGGAAGGGGCACAATAAATTTTTGTCAAGATAATGGATTAGACACATACTTTCAAACAGAAAATACAGAAGAAATGTCAAAGCATTTTATGTGTGGATTGGTCCAAGTAGCTATAGGATGTCTGGAACATTTTAGATATCTGTTTAGCATTCAACCTACTCCTTAATTCTGTACTATGTGCAAATATTTAGTGCGTTTTAAGTGTGAAGGGGACTTTAGATGCCATCTTGTCTATGCTCCCCTGTCTACAAACAATGAGAGACTTAAAGAGGGAAAATAACTGGTTTGACGTAGATATACTTTGTTTACATAAGAAACACAAAGAAATAATTTTAATTTCTACAAAGAAATGTGTCATCTCCCATTTTTCTGCAAATGCATGATGCTCTCAATTTGTTCTTCACTTTTCTGGGTTTTAACAAGCAAGAATAAAGAAAAATAATTCTCCTCCACCAGAAAAACCATGTAAGTATGATGCCAGTGGTAACTGATAGGCTCAGGATCAGTGAGACACCTGGGAGTAGTAGGGACTGTGGAGAAATGGCGAGCAGCCTCTTCTGGTCGCCAGGCAACCATCTGGGGAATGTGGGACCTATTGCAGATCTTCCAAGTTTTTGAGAGAAACAAAAACCTAGGCTTTTATTTGAAATTTCCTGATTGGTAGATTGGTTCAAATTTTAAAATTATTATGTACTTCAAATAAAATATGAATCTGTCCCACATGAGGTCCAAGTGGAGGACAGGCATATGAAGGGATGCTGGAGGGGAGTCAAGGGTCAAATCGCAGAGGACCTTTGAGATCATGGACTATAATCCAGTGACAGCAGAAACCTTTAGAGTTTTTAAAACTGGGACAGAAATTGTCCCACTTGTGTTTTGAGATGATTACTTTGTTCCCACAGGGCTCTGACAACTTCTAAATGGCACAGCTCAGGGATGAGGAGACCCTGACACAGCCTCTGTCATGATATTTCTCTTAAAGACAGAATGAGTCTGCCTTAATTTCCTAGCTTTTCACTTTTTCTTCAATGAGTCTTAGTTCTACTGTCTACCTCGTGTCTGCATCCTGTTTTCATGCCCTTTCTTTCTCCCGCTCTGGAAAGATATCTCTTAGCTTCTCTCTCACCTCCTCAGGGGCAGTGAGTCTGTGCCCACAATAATGTGAACTTGTGTCCTGACAACAGGCAGAAACTTCAAGGTTGTACACACTCTCTATTGAACAGCTGTCTAATCTCAACCCCTCATCCCCAGAGATGAAGCTTCTGAGTGAAACCAAATAACATTCAGTGGGAGAACAGGTTTGAAGCAAGGAGGAACAAGCACCCAGACTCACAGGAGGTGCAGTTGGAAGGCTCATTTCCTTGGCTTCAGGGCTGGTGTAGTGGCACATTGCTCCCTAAATTCAATTTGCCTGATGGAGATTGTAAGGGTGACATCTACGTGCCAGGTACTAGGTGAGATTTAGAGATGTACAAATTAAAAAGGCCCTGTTCTTGGGTTCTCAAAGACTTTTGAGAATATGATTTGTAAAGAGGTGTTTATAGTCCAGATGCTGCCAGGTGCCTTTGACTTCCTCAGACAGTCTAGATTAAAGTCTAAAACAGAAGAGCGAGGGCATATGCAGGACTCCGCTAGACGTGGAGGCAAAGACTCTTACTTTGCCTTGGCATCCGTGCCTATAGGAACTGTCACAGTGGTTTGGTTCTCCCAGCTCCTGATATCCAACTGCCTTCATCTCCATGACGTATTAGTGTCAATGCAAGGGTAGAATTTTAAACTAAATACACCTTGCTCTGCTAAATTGAATGCTAATTAGATGTTTCTGAGAGTTATACCATATCCACACCCAAACTCTCCTTTGTAAGTACAGATGATGCATGGCTAGGGCAAGCAAGGGTTATTCAGATATTCCTGTGAAAATTTTAAGTTCTCTGTATCTCTTGTTTGCCTCCTCACTGGCTTCCATAAGCCAGTAGGTGACACTGATACCTTAACCTCATACATCCTTGATTTGCTCACCTATAATGGCCTCAACTGACAACCACAAAGTGCCTTCTTAAATATAATCATCACTAGGAATTGCTCCATCTCCAAGATTTCAAATACCCCCTCCAAACACAACTTTCTTATGCCCCACTGAGTCTAGCTCACCACAGATGGCACCCTAGACTGGTCATCCTTTCATTCATCTTTCTAGTTCCCTCTTGCATTCCTTACTTGGGCTAGGCCAAACCTTCCCAAGACCCAAGTTCCACCCATTCTTTCTCCGAAGGTGACCTCACTACCTAATTTGCTGATAAGATAGTGAGTTTCCCCAGGGTCTTTTCTTGGTGTCAAAATTCCTCTCTCTCTTCTTGACTATTCACTTGTCTTCCGTCTCTGAGAAATGTCCGTCTCCATTGTCAACTCTCCATCTAATGCTCTTAATCTTTCCTCAGGATACTTCTCCACCAGTCTCTCTGTCTTCAATCTTTTCTTCACATCTCCCATCATCCTTTCACTTACAAAAGTTCTCCCCAACCTAAAACCTTCCCAAGCACTTTTCTTCCTTAAGCGACTCTAAAAACATGTTTTTTCCTGCTGCCACTTAGAAACAAAATGGAGAAAACCTCATAACCTTGTAAGAGAGTCCACGTAGGACAGCTAAACTGTGCATCTCTCTCAAGTCTGCACGCCTCTTAAGTTTAGAGCAAGCTCTGGCTTTAGAACAGATGAGAATAGAGGGACCTATCCTGATTTTCATATTTATGTAACACTCAATCACGGATGCCACTAACAGGAAGTGGGCTTCTTCGAGGGACCACAGGTGTCTAGTACAAAGCCTGAGGAAGAATAGATCCCAGGGGCAATGCAAGATTATCTGTCATTCTGACATCTAGAAGGAAAATGGGTCAGCTGGACCACAAAAGGCTGATTGTTGCCAGCCATACTCATGTTCAAACTGTTAACATGCTCACCATCAAAGTGCCTTTCTTTCTGGGGTGGGTGTGGAACAGATCACAGTATTCTATAAATTGGAAAAAATGGAGGTGCAACAAGTGCCTCTGTTAACAACAGCTGGAAACACGACCAGCCTAACCTCCCAGGACACAGAAGATACACTGACTTAAGGAACAATTGTACCAGCCACCTACTGAATGGCTCATTGCAATACTGGCCTTGATATTGGTTCCCCTATATTAAATGCAGCATATATGGGGTTAAAACCAAATGCACCCATCCCCTTTCCTTGCTTCTTTAGCTACATTCATATGTAAATATCAGCTTCTTGAACCTTTGTTTCCCTGAGCTTCACAAGAAAATAGAAGTTACAAATTGTTAAAGCCCGGTTGGCCTCATGCTGGGCTCACATAAAGTTTTGGCTAATTACAAGTCCTTTAAGTTTATTACAGAGAAACTGATGTCTAGAGAACATCAAGAAACTGAAACTTCCCAGACCCCAACTCCTTGGCTTCCTGTTGCCAGAATCCACCATCCATCACGGAGGCAGACAAGCAAGAATGCTCACCTGCAGATTCCCTCATCTTGCCATCCCCCTTCGCTGCAAGCAGCCTCACTGGACAAACACAGGCTGGTGGGAAGGTGCCAACCAGCAAGGCAACATGCTCCCCCTCCCTACCCAAAACCCCAAATAAAAACCCCTACCATTTTCCCTTCAAGGAGGTGGATCTGAGTTTTAGCTCCCATCTGCTCCTCTGGTTGCCTTTTGATAATATAAGCCCCTTTCCTTGCCATAAGCCTGATGTTCCAGTTTTTCATTTTTGGCCGCTTGTCTTCGGTAAACAAACCTGTGTTTGTGGCCAGTAACAGTTGCACCAAGCACCATGTAAATAACTTACACTCAGTATCTTATTATCTCCCTGAAAATCTGTGAGGTTGGTGCAGTTTTTCCTCCATTTTACAGATGAGGAAACCAAGACTCCTTGAGGGTGGCTTAGCCACTGAGTAGTCTGCCTGAAGCTAGAGACTGTAACTTGAAACAGCTACCAAATTTCTTCTCCAATTGATGGTAATGTGGAGATTCAGGGAAAATAAGAGAATCTAAGAACTGGATAGAGAAAAATTACTAATAAATTGCTGCTATGAAAATGGGAGAAAGAGATTAAACAAAAGGCAGGAACAAGTAAAAGTTAAATATATAAAGTGAGGCTTCCCCAGAAGCAGCAACTGGGGGAAAGTAAAATATATCACCTGAATAAAGGGTATTAACATGAAGTCATGGTGTCCATTTTCCCTCTGAAGCCCTATCCCTCACCACCAAATGGATCAATCTGTCTGTCCCTGGGAGAATCCTAAATGATCACTCTGTCACAGAGGTTGGGGCAATGACCACACAATTACAGCAAATAGTCGTGAAGGGCACAGGAGTTCACGTTTAGGGAGTAAATGTCACTGTGGTGACTGTGAGGTCCCTCTGTTCATACTGTGCTCTCCCGTCTGGTATCCAGGCAACTCTTCCTTTTTTATTTTGCCCATTGGAGTATAAGCTTCTCTTAGGGAAGGCATTTAGGGAACTCAACAATACCCTCCCCCCAGCAATCACCCCACAGGAAACGAGAGGACTAGATGGACATGTTTACTTTGAAGCAATGGCGAATTTGCCTTAAGATGACCTTCAGACTCAAGAGGTACAAGAAGAGAACTCTTATTCCAGAGAGTTTTCATCAGGATTTTCATGATGCAGAACTGACGGACGCCACTCACTCCTAGTGGACATTGACTATGAGTTCTGAGAGACAAGTTCTTTGTATTTGAAAGCAAAAAGGACATTCCTAGATTATAGCATTTCCATAATAAAGGTAAAATATCGTGGAGCATCACTTTCCCATTAAGAAAGTCATGAAACTTCAAAATTTGTCATCTTTGCATTTTCTCCTTTTCCATTTCACACTGTAATATGGAGTTATGTTTACTGATGGATGATGGAGGTACCTAAAGACCAACTCATGTTCATATTTTTTAACCCAGTTATTGTGGAGGAATTAGGGAAAGATGGGGGCAGATGGGATATATATATGGGAGACAGTTTTTATTTAAATCAATCTGCATAATGTAACTCAAGAAGGTAGTAAAAATAGCTGAGAAATCACACATAAAAATCATGTAATAACCGGGAATCAAGAGGACTCAGACAGATGTGAATAAAGAATTACATGGAGTAGGTAGTGTCCTATCACCTGTGCTTCCACCTCATGGAAGAGTCATGTGAGCATCAGCAGTGACACAAACCTGCATGAATTTACAAGATCTGAAAGCAGGGTCTTGGCTAAATGCTAAAAAGTGTCAGGTATGGAGTTTGGCTCCACTTTAGAAAGACAAATCCCAAGACAGTTTACAAAACCACGATCAGGAAAAGAGGAAAGTGCAAAGGTAAATGAAATTTAAGATCAGCAGCCCAGTGCTGGGCACCCCAAAGTCAGACCTTTCTTGAGCACCAGTGGGTCAAGTTGTGTGCAGAGCACTTATTGTTTACTTCCTCATAATGGGCTACATAATACTAATTGTCCCCATTTTATAGGTAAGGATGTTGAGACACAAAAATTAAGAAATGTGTCCAAAGTTAGCCAGCTAGTAAATATTCAACAGCAAACAAAACCTTAGTCCTTAATCATTACATGAACTCTAAATCATTTTGCTGTCTGCACAGACAGCAGTGCATGTGACTAAGCAGGAGATCACAGAGGACCTCTGTGCTCCTCGTTCAGCCAAACGTTGCTCTTCAGGCATCTTTTGTGTGGGATTGGTTCACACTGAATTAGTTGAACCAACTTCAAAACCAAAGCACTGAAGCTGAGGTTCAAAGGCAGATGGGGACAGAGTGACAAGGGAACTGTCTGAGAGTCAGACCTTGATTCTAGTCTCTTCTCTGCCACTAACTCACCAGGTGAATGTGGGCCATTCATTTGTCCTCAAACTGAAGCTTAGTCATGTCTAAGGCCACATTAAATGCTGGAATGTAATGATCCAGACAGGCTTTTTCAATGAATTGGTACCAGAATGGTAACATTTATAAATACGTGTGTTGAGTAATCAGCTAATTCGACTTTCTATTTCCCTATATTCCTTGTGCATATAAATGTATGGTTCTCCTTTTGTATTTCAAAGTGAAAAATAAATGAATCATGACAGACATGCAAATGTCACATATTATTTTCTTATTGTAGGACTCTCCACTGCTGCAGGGTTGTTGTCAGTGTGGACGAACACTCTTCCAGGTACCAAGGCTTCTTTCCACTTTCGGTTGTGTTGCTGATGGAGATGGTGTAGATGCTGTTGGTGTAGCCGTCACAGGAGCAGTGGTCTTTGCTTCTTCCACCATTTCCTGATGCCCAGACAGAAACAGAGCTGAGATCTCCCCACGTCTGTTCACAAAGAGAAGAAGTTAAATGAGGGAAGACGAGGATCACAGACTCTAGAAGAAGAGAAGATCAAAATCAACAGAGCAGAATCAAATATTTGCAGAAGTGGGGGATGCTATTTTAATAACTTGCTGGATTTAAGCTGCATTTTGAGGTTAGAGGAGTTGCTTTTAGAAACTAAAATTATCTGATGTAATATACAGCATGGTGACTACAGTTAATAATACTGTATTGTTTATTTGAACATTGCTAAGAGAGACGATCTTAAAAGTTCTTGTCACAAGAAAAAAAATTCTTAACTATGTGGGGTGATGGATGTTAACTAGCCTCACTGTGTGATCATTTCACAATATATGCAAATATTGTGCCATTAATGTTGTACACTTCAAACTAATATGATGTTGTATGTCAGTTATATCCCTATAAAAAAAGAAACTGAAATACTCCTTTTGCATGATATAGTCATAGAAGTAACAAGAGCGCCAGTGATGATGATAATAAGGGCTAAAATTTATTATGTACGTATCATGGACCAAGCACAATCCTAAATGTGTTACATGAATTGGACTGAATTCTTCCAACAACCCTGTGAGAATGGTACAATTTTTGTCCCCATCACGCAGATGAAGAGCTGAGGTATGGAAGTTAGGTAATGTTCCTAAGGTCATATACCTAGTAAGTGGAAGGACAAAATTTGAACCCAGACAGCCAGACCCCAGAGTTGTAATATTATTAGTTGTAACCACCAGAGTCATATAATATTGCTTTAAATCTTTGCATCCCCCATGAAGTGGGTGCTATTGTGCACCCTCATCTGACATACAAGGAACATGAGGTGTAGAGAGGTTACGTATGCATCCTGAGATCACATTGTCAGTGGGGGGCAGAATCGGGTCCTATGTCCTTCCTTCTAGAGCTGAGCCTCCCCTGTGCATGATGTGGGCACTAATCATTGAGGGATGTTAATGGACACTACCAGAAATAAAAGGATTTCAAGATCAAACATGTTTGGGAAACTCTGAGTTAAGCAAAATTAAACAGGTTCCCTTTTTGCAGAACTTCTAAGAGTAATAAGTGATTGTTAATTGCAAAACTCTAAGTAGGGGCAAAATCTGAACTAATTTCCAAACATATTTGACTGTGGGTACATTCTTCACCCAGGTCCATGAAGTTTTTCTTACACAGCTAGGAGATTATATTATATTAGATACTATATTATAGTTAGGAAAAGCAAATGATAAAACAAGTGGTGTATATATACAATGGAATATTATTCAGCCTTAAAAAAATGAAATTCTGAGACAAGCTACAACATAGATGAACCTTGAAGGCATTGTGCTAAGTGAAATAAGCCAGACATAAAAAATGCAAATACTGTATGATTCCCTTTATATGAGGTACCTAGAATAGTCAAATTCATAGAGACAGAAAGTATAATAGAGGTTGCCAGGGGCTAGTGGGGAGGGAGAAAGGAGAAGTTATTGTTTAATGAGTACAGAGTTTCTGGTTTGATGAAAATTTCTGGAATGGATAGTGGTGATGGTTGCACAACATTGTGAATATACTTAATGCCACTGAATTTCCTCTGACTGAATCTGTGACAAAGTTTTAACCTCAAGGGTTATTTTTTTTTTAATTCTTTGTTATGATTTTAAGAAGATTCCACTGGCTTACAACTTCATTAGACATTATCAAGAAGGTGAGTATAATTGGAAAAAGAATGTTACTTAGAAGAGGCTTTTTAAATTAATTGACGAGAAGAAAGACATTGACGGAAATATATTGTGGAATAGGAAAAAGATGGAGTCTCCCGTGTGAAGGCACTAAAATGGAGCCCGGGCGGAAATGAGGAGGAGAGGAACAAACTTCTCTTTCAGGATGAACCCGTGAACTCATGAAATGCCTGAAATGCGCCTGCAAGTCTTCTCAAGGAAGATAACATCACTGTGACAGAGACCCTGTTCCTGTCAGAGTCAACCCCTATTTTCCTAAATTTAATGGCCTGTTTCCACTGCCCCTCACCCTGGTCATCACCTTGCCCCTGGAGTTTGTTAAAAGACATTCCTTCCCTCTTTTTTTCTTTGCCTTTTAGCCACTACTTTTTTTCTTCTCCCTTTTCCCTTCCTTCACCCTTCTCTGTTCAACACCGGGACACAATTCAAGTGCGACTTGAATTTGTGCTTTCCCGGTCTGCAGTCCTTAAAAACCCCAAATAAACTTATCTTTAAGTTTACCAGAGTGTACCTCATAATTGGTGGACAATTTTAAGAGCGTATAGGGAGGTATGATCCCAGGTTGTCTGAAAAAACAAGGACCTTGTCGAACTTTGCAAGTTTAGTGTTATAAAAATTTGGAGATAAAGAACAACGATCATCTGTCCAGCTCCCTCTCAAAGACCGTGTTTTCTGCTGCCTCAGGGGCTTTAGTGTTATCCCATTTCCTTAAACTCTGAGTGAGGACTAAACTCACTTTGAAATGGGACGACCTGTCCTCTGAGGAAGCAGCCTTCATCTGCAGAGGCTGATCTTCACAGACGAACAGAAATATGTCTATTTATGCACACACACCATCAAACAGATAGTTTGTCTTTTTAAAGGACTCTTCAACCTCATTACCACCGCAGGCCAAAAATGAGTATAAAAGATCTCATTGTTCACATCAGAACTCCAGACTGAAGAGTAATAAACATCTTTCTTTCCTTTATTTTATTTTTAAATTGACCATTTTAACCATTTTTTTCTCCCCGAAGTCCCAGTACATAGTTGTATATCCTAGTTGTAGGTCCTTCTACTTCTTCTACGTGGGACGCTGCCTTAGCATGGCTTGATGAGCGGTGTGTAGGTCCACGCCCAGGATCCAAATTGGTGAACCCTGGGCTGCCTAAGCAGAGCACACAAAGTTAACCACTACGCCACCGGGCCAGCCCTATTTTTTATTTTTATCTTATACTAGGTAGTTTATAGTACTGAATAAAGCACCATAGTGTTATGGAAACAAAATTTTAGATTTGAAAGGTACTTTAAAGTTCATTTTATCCACTCGATTTTAAAGATGAGAACACTAGGGCACAAATGTTACGTGGTTGGCTAGGCCACAAGTCAAGAACAATTCTTTATTGAGACATCTTAACAGTGGCCCTGGTTTCTGTCCCACCCAATTGTCACATAGCCCACGGGTCCTGGGTTTTCAGAACAACCCCAATTTTAAATATTCTAGGTTTTAAACACTTCCTAGGACCCAGAAATTCTAATTCCAAAATACTGGATCCTCTCTCGTTTTTAGAGGAAGTTCTAAAATTCCAGGTCATACCCATGTCTAGACTTTTGGCTTGCTAAAAGTGATTGTTAGAGTAAATATTGTCCATCCATATGATAAAATATAAGGCTAACCATTAGAAACAATGAGGAGTGCTCTCTTTGCCTGATTTCCTTCAACGTGTTAAAATCCATCTCAACTTCCTGCATGTGGTCCCTTCCCTGAACCACAGTGATCAGCCCTTCTTTGAAATCCAACATCATTCACTACAGGAAGCACCAAGCAAACCGGAAGCGTGAAGTCAAACAGAAATGAGTATAAATCCTAACTGTGCCACGTCCTCATGTGTGGCTTCAGCAACTACCTGACCTCTCTGACCTCAGTTTCCTCATCTGAAAGATGCAGCTCATAATACCCTCCTCGTTTGGTTGGTGGTGATTAAAAACCCATAAAGCCCTTGCAGTGTGACTGGTATGCAGCAGTCACTCAATGAGCGGGAGCTGTCACCATCGTCTCTCTTTTCAGCACTTAATTCCACATACCCCATCTCTGTGAACTGACTCCTGCACGTGCTTGGCGAGCTCCTAGTAACCAGGGTCTGGTCTTAGGTTTCTTTCCCACCTCCCTCTACTCACACTGCTCCCTGGGCCTAGCACAGGCTTATTCAGTTGGTAAGGACCCAAAAAATGTAAAAAAACAAAAAAGTCCAAATATTTCAAAATCCACTCCCTTCCCCCCAAAAGAGGTAGGGCAGAATCCTGGATGCTTTTTGTTAAATGTGCCTTCCAACTCATAGTCTCTTCCAGGTAAGGGAAGTAAAGTATATGTTTTTAAATGCTCCAAATTACGGTGTCAGGGAGTCAGGAAGCATAACATGAATTCAAAGCACTCTGTGTTTCGTCTTACAGAATATCTAGAAAGAAACCCCAAACAACTGGCCTCATACTAGGTGGCTCTCATCCTGTCTTCAGAATTGACCTCACCCTTCTTGATCTTTCTGCACTTCAGTCTCCTCACCTGTGCACAGGAGCAGCTGGGTTCGGTTAGGGGTCCCAGCTCCTGAGTGGTAAAGCCCTTTGCTGTTCCTCAGCAGATGAGTGATGGGCGGGGACAGGGGACTGAGCACTGACTGGGCTGAGTGTCAGGAGAGTGGAGGATGGTGGGAAGTCCCACTGCAAGACATTACCAATCAGACTGTATTTCCACAGGTCTGAGAACTTATTTGTTTTCTCCCAGTGACATTTTTTGAAATCGATGGGCATTTGATGCCCTGATTCAACACGTGTTCATTACTGTGGTGGGTTTCATTTTTTTATTTCCTTAAAAGCTCATATTAAATTGATGGTGCTTTTACAATCAAAGTTATCTCAGAACTAAGGAAATTGTTAACGGTAATACTTAGCAAGTACTTTGCCAAACACTTCACATACATTTTCTCTTTAATTCTCGCAACAACCCTGTAAGTAGCTACTTTTATTCTCACTCAACAGTTATGGAAACTGAAGCTTTGGCTGCTTTGAAGATGGTCATTTGCTCCAGTTGCCCAGCAGGAAGGGGTGAGGTGAAGCTCAACCAGTGCTGACCCCCGCAGAGGGCAGAGGGAGCAGAGCAGCCTCACTTTCTGGCCAAGAACCCTAGATCCAGTTATTAACAGCTTTAAATTATACCTCGCCCTACCTCCTCACCTTCTAAGGAGCCCCAGAACCTTCGAAATCTTCCTGCGGGCATAAACATGACAAACTCTCCTCCTGAAGGCTTCAGCTCTAAGATATATCAGAGCAGCCTCTTCAACCCTGAGATCCACTTATGACCTGAGCTCTTAATATTCCCTTTAAACAGCTTCATTAAATGGAGTGGCAAACTTTATCATTTTCATTTCATCTAAATTACATTTAGGTATATTTGTTGAATTTGAAGTCATTGCCAAAGCCTAGAATGAAGGAATCCTCTACGTAATGACAAGAAAAAGGGTTTTGAGATGGAATGGTATCCAGAGGTGAGCTGCACTTCAGTCTGCACGGAATAAACCCGTTAAGAAACAAGCCTCCAGGGGCCAGCCCAGTGGTGTAGTGGTTGAGTTTGCACACTCCGCTTCCACAGCCCAGGGGTTGGCAGGTTCGGATCCTGGGTGCGGACCTATGCATCACTTACCAAGCCATGTTGTGGCAGGTGTCCCACATATAATGTAGAGGAAGATGGGCACAAATGTTAGCCCAGGGCCAATCTTCCTCAGCAAAAAGAGGATTGGCAAACAGATGTTAGCTCAGGGCTGATCTTCCTCACCAAAAAAAGAAAAAGAAAAAGAACAAGCCTCCAAATATACTGTAAATATGCACTGGAAAAACTTGAGAAGCATACATCCAAAACTATCCAGTGACTGGCTTTTTGTTTGATGGAGAAGGGTATTTATTCTAACACTGTTGTAATATTTGAATTTTTGATATTCACATCAGGAATTTTTTAAATTGCAAATTGAGATAAAATGGCCCCAATCCTTGAAGGATTCAACTTATGTTCCAGTTAAATACACTTGCAAAGCATTATAGTAAAGATAATTTCCAAACAAATGAAAAACCATTCACAGTCCCAGTGTCAGTACACCCCATTTTCATGTTCCCTTCTGACGCCTGTCCAGGGACACTGCTGACTCACATCTGTGCTCAGGTGTAATTGCAGCTGGGATTCCGTTTTCTATTTTGCTTTTTACACTTAATAGACATTAAAGAGTTTCATTGTTTTTGCCACAGTTAGTTTGTACCTCATGGTTGGATACTAAGGATATTTCCAAATTACATTGTTATAAATGTGAGCTATGAACACTTTTGAATATACTCATAGCTTTGCTTTCTCTTGGCTTTCTCCTTAGAATTCCCAGGGGTAGGATTCTTGGATCAAAACTTATAAATTTCTATGGCTCTGATTGCCTTCCAAAGGGACTATATTTACACTGCCACCAGCTGAGTAACATTTTCTCCACATTTACTGTATAATTATTTTAATTATGTACTACATACACATATACTGTATAATTATTTTTGTCAATATTGCAACATTCAAATGATACATCACTGAGTTTTCATTTTGTATTTCTTTGATTACTAGTGGCTCAATATTTTCTCTTGAGTATGTTAACATGTAAGAGGAAGGAGAGTTTGGAAGCAATGATTCCAGCTCTGGAACCAGATTGCCCAGCTCAAAAACTGGGCACCATTGCCCACCAACTCAGTCTGCAGTAGGCCCTTAACCTCTCCAAGCTTCAGCTTCTTCAGTGGTAAAATAAATAAGTAAATTTTAAGTGATTTATTTGACACATAATGAGCTCTTAATGAATATTAGCAATTTATTCAATATTATTGTTTATATTTCCTCTTGTCTAGACTTTGTTCAAATTTTTAATTCATGTCCAGAGGTAACTTTTTCAGACTCCCAAAATGAGGAACTGTATTTCAGGTTTACTAACAAATCCCCGAATACATTCAATTTAATTCCACTCTGAGTATCTATTATACAAAACAGAATCCTAGGTCCAGGGGGAAAAATACAATGATAAATAATACATCTCCCTGATCTCAAGGAATTCACAAAATGGTTATTTGCTGAGTCTTCTGGGGGAAATATAGGCTTGGTCAATAGAGTTAAAAACTATTTAGGGGGAGCCAGCCCAGTGGCATAGTGGTTAAGTTCATGCACTCCACTTCAGCGGCCCGGGGTATGCAGGTTTGAATCCCGGGCATGGACCTATGCACTGCTCATCAAGCCACGCTGTGGCAGGCATCCCACATATAAAGTAGAGGAAGATGGGCATGGGGATAATTAGCTCAGGGCTAATCTTCCTCGGCAGAAGGAGGAAGATTGGCAAGGGATATTAGCTCAGGGCTGATCTTCCTCATTAAAAAAAGAAAAAAAACTATCCATTGTTGAGCTGAAAGGAACTCTGGAAGCATTTTGTCCTGCTAGAAACACAAGCTCTGGGAGCAGTCACTAAGTCATGGGGGTGGGGGTAGATTCTGTGGTAAAATAAATTAAGAGAAATGCAATCATAAAGAAAGTTAGACAGGGCCAGCCCAGGGGCGTAGTGGTTAAGTTCGCACTCTATGCTTTGGCCGCCCGGGGTTCCGGGGTTCAGATCCCAGGCATGACCCTACACACTGATCATCAAGCCATGTTGTGGCAGCATCCCACATACAAAACAGAGGAAGATTGGCATGGATGTTAGCTCAGAAACAATCTTCTTCAAGTAAAAAGAGGAAGATTGGCAACAGATGTTAGTACAAGGCCAATCTTCTTCACCAAAAAAAAAGAAAAAAAGTTAGACAAGACTCTGTACTCATGGGCTTCTTATTTCTTCTCCTTTAAGACAGTAATGCTCACTGTGAATACATAAAGACAGGGACATGGTATTCAACATTCTCAAACTTATCTGACCAAGAAAACTTTTTAGAGGAGCATATTACCAGACCATAAGGAAAAGCTCCATCAAGTCCCAAGTCCCGCTCTCCTCTTTACTCATGAGGAAGCCGGGCCTGGGGGCACAAGTGATCTCTAAGGGTCAACCATGGTGGAAGGCTGAGGCTAACTGGAGCCTGGAACTTCACCCTTGGGAATGTGTCCTTTCACACTCTACTGCATTGCCCAACTCAACTCTTTTTTTGAGGGCCGGGGGTGGGGGACATGTTAGGGAGGGCCATCCACAGAACCCCAGACGGGAAATCTGACTTTTCTGTGTGATCAATTTCCATCAGATGTTGCTCCCCTTTTTTCCAGTCCCTCTTTCAATACAGGTCAAACTTCATAACCAGAAAAAGGAAGAAAAAAAAAGTCTCTGTATGAGTCAAGCAAGAAATCTAGTCTATTTTTTTTTATATTTACTTTATTTTTTACCCCCCCAAAAAAGTGGTATCACTGAGCATGCTCAATCTACCTTGTATGGCTGACTTTCACCATGTTCCAAAATCACATCCACCATGAAACACTGGTCCCTTTCCTAATGGGTCCCGTTCAGCACAAAGGACAATCCTCGAAATGGTCAGAAATGTCTGCAGATACAAACAAGGTGTTTACTTTGAAGGCATTCATTTTGATTTCTACATGTTTTGTAAAACCCTATGTTTTTACAGTCATATCTCCTATTTTCAGGGAACTCACAAGTTCTCTGACAAAAGGCAATCAACACAACACTGTTATGTTGTCTATAATGTACTTTAAAATACCTCAGCATAAGCAGTAAGATATAAATGTGTGGTTTTCATCCATTCCCTGGCGCTGGGAGGTTAGAGCCCCAAATGGGCTCCACACTCTAGAGGCAGCAGCTACAGATGCTTCAGGCATTTTCATTGCAAACCAGAGGTTTTGTTCAGCAGCAGGAGAGTTAAAACTGAGTCTCCCTTGGAGAATCTAATGACTGATTAGCAGAATAACAGATGTGAGAAAAGAGTGAAGGAAGGTGAGAGCAGGGTGCTCCATCCATGTGGAAGGATTAGGGATATTCTAGAAGCATCTCCTGTACATACATCAAAATCACAAACAAGCCTGGCAAGTGGAATAGCCTGGGATGGTGCCCTAGGCACATTCCTGGGTCCAGCTGTTGATTCCAGAAAATTCCCAATTACCTCACTCCAACTCGATGGTCGCTTGAATCCTGCAGCTGGAACACTTACATGCATGCCTTATGCGAACCTTCTATGGGAGATGAAGTCAGAGCCCCAGACAGGGCAGAGCTGACCTGAGACTTACTTTTTAATTTTCACCTTCACCTGCCTGGAGACCTGTAACCCTCACCAGTCTCTGTTTACCAAAGAGACCCAGACTGGCTTGGGCAGGTTCTGGGACAACAGCCCTGATGAGGCTAATGGATGAAAGAAGGAGAAACCACACAGCCTATGTTTAAATGGCTTAAAGCGTTTACTTTAGTGGATCGTCTAAAGGAATTTTAATGTACACATTTCAAGGAAACAAGACACACACACACTGTATTCATTACTTTTCAGAGTTTGGGCACTTATATTCACTTGTGTAGCAATTTTATTTTCCACTGAATAAACTATAGGAGCATATCACAGGGAAGAGGCAGTTTTAGATTAAAGTTTACAAAGAAAGCAAGTTATCAGATTGTCATGTGTGTGTGTGTGTGTCTGTGTGTGTGGAGAGAGAGAGAGAGAAAGAGAGCGCTTTGACTCCAAGTGTTTAATGATAAGCTTGCAAAATTTTTGTTACCGAGCCCTAAGGGACCAGTGACCCACAAATGGGTCCTTTTGCCCGGGGTCACTCGCGCCAATAGAATGAAACCGGGTTAGGAACAGCAGAGCAGAAACTTTATTCCTCGGTCAATGAATGGAGGAAGCAGAGCTCCTGCTCTAAAACACTTCCTCTCCAAAGGGAAGGTGAGCAGGGTTCTCATGGGATGTAAAGGGGGAGGGGTCTCTGTCTTATCTCTCAGGGCCGGGGCACTTGGTGCATGCACACATCTTCTCTTCTTGCGAAGGGCACATTTGCATGTGTTTCTTTTTGCTCTAGGCACCCCATCACCACATTGTACCTATCTGGTTTGGACCAGTTATGCGGTTTCACCATCTGGCAATGTTCTGCCTTGGTTCCTATAAGCAAGCACAACTTAAAAACAAAGCATTAGACATGGAAAATGTATGAGGGACTTCACTGGGTGACATTTTTAGTGCAAACACTAAGAGTAAAAGCTTTGACTAAGTACCTTCAATATTTGTACATTTCTTTAAAAATTATATGTACTACTGTACTAACAAATTATGTGCATTACAAAACCAAAAGATGGCGGAAAGAGGAAATAAAACCTATGAGTTTACTCACTTATGGTACAAAACTTCTTCCTGACTACAAATTGTTATTAGTATTTGTAATGAAAGCAATTTATTAAATATGCCTCATTATTTGTGGAAACTCTCAGTTAATTACTTTGTGATACAGCACTCTGAAGGACTGCTTCCAAGCTCAGTGTAGTCTAACATCCTGTTTTAACGGCTGTCTGGGTGACAGGGACACACTGGAGAAACAGCAGAGCACTCTTGGCTCTGCTACCTGAATCTTGATCTTAGGTTTCAATCTATCCACCAATTATATAAAGTTTCTTGAAATTCAGCTAGTAAGTTTCAATCAATTGTCCCTGCAAATTAGTTGGGAGATATCACACTTTTATAAATTTAACATATGGATTCAAAACTTATTGGTATTCTTCCCTTAAAAGATTTTAATAGTTAGACAATTCTGTTTCCAAGTTTTTAATTTTTTTGAGTTTTAAGTCACAAATATATCATATTTCTTAGTAACACATTCACATTACAATGACAACATTTCCAAACAGCTATTTCCAAAATGCCTCTCCGTAGCACAAATTTCTTTTGAAAAGCAGTCACTCTCCATCTCACTGCGAGAACTTCACGTTTGCTTGGATTGTCCCTTCCCTCCAAAGTATCCATGACTACTGATAGGCACAGCAAAATTGGAGCAAATTTGGAAACCCTGTCTTCCTGTTAAAGAAAGATGCAGACACCTGTAAACTCAACCACTCTTGTGGTATGTGCCCACAAGAGAACTAGGGATGCTCCGAGGGGTGCAAAACATGGTCGTATTCCTTCCCCAGAGCATTACAAAAGACTGGAAAGCTTCTCCTATCTGAAGCAGCGATTCTTTCTCATGCCATGACATATACCCAGAAGAGCAACTGCTGGACTTCAGCTCACTCAGCTGAGGGGAGATGGCTGAGAGACAATCACTATCTTAGACACCTGTGGCCTACTCAGGACTAAGTCTAAGTGCACCAGTTGAGACATGCTCTGATTTAAAGCCTTGTGTTTATAAGAATAAACAACTCAGTGATACCCTGTACCTCTTAAATTGCAAACTTCACAATGTGCTGAAAAGCCTGGTGAGCAGGGCCCCACCTGGTCAAGGCATCTCCGCCTCCTTCTCCACCTTATGAAACCACACTCCCGTACAGGACACAAGACTGAGAAGGCACCACGGGCAGCACAGACTTTAAATATTAATGCAGCTTGATTTCTTTCTTAAATGCCTATAAAATTATGAATAGAAGGTTTTATACTTCCCTTCAACACCCCATAGGATTGTCATTTGCATCCTGCTCTGGATGCCAATGTATTTGGTTCACAGTGGTCTCAACCTTATTTTCATCCCCACTTGGTGAATACAGTAACTCCAGGAAACAGGCTGGAGCTCCATAGGGCAGAATGGCTTTACCTGGTCTCAGGGCCGCCCCCTAGATGAGTGGCTCTCACTCAAGCTGTGCGTGGAACTACTGGGGAGCTCTCAAAGAATACCAGTACCTAAGTCCCCCTACCAGAGATGTGATGAGATTGATTTGGAATTAGACCTGGAATTTTAAAAACTCCCCAGGTATTCCTAATGTACAGCCAACGCTGAGGACATGAACCTGTGTGGTGAGGAGGGCGTTGGAAAGGTCCTTCCCCTCCAGGAGCTTCACCCCCTGGGGGCTTTGATGTCCATCCGAAGAGTAAGTTCTTGGTTGAGCATTACTGCCTTCAGCCATCAAGTGGAGGGTCAAAGGTGGGAAGTAATTTGTAGAGAAGGTGGTGAGAGGCTACTTCAGGTTTCTAGGGCTGAACTGTTTTTACAACACTTCTGACATCAAATGTAGAGGGGTTTTTCCTCCTGACACTAACCAATTCTGACACCAACTGGGTGTCCAAGCATTCAATTCAATTCTGTCACTAACTACCCGGAGTTAGTGCAGACCCCACAGATTAAGGGCTCAGTCGCTCAAGGCTGCCCCCACTTCAGATGCCAGCTACAAATGGGGTAGTCAGGCCAACTACAAATTTGGGACTTCCCATGACCCCACCTTAGGTTTGAAAACTTGCTAGCATGGTTAAGACACCAGAAAACATTTTACTTACAACTACCAGTTTGTTAGAAAGGATATAACTTAGGAAGAGTGAAATGGAAGAGATCCACAGAGCAAGTACAGGGGAAGCTGCGCAGAGCTTCCACGCCCTCTCGTGGCCGCCACCCTCTCAGCACCTTGATGAAGTCATCAACCCAGAAGCTCTCCAAACAGCTTGTTCAAGAGCTTTTATCATCCAATCCCTAGGCACCTGCCATCTTCCCAGGGGTCAGTGAGTGAGGCTGAAAGTTCCAGCTGTCTAATCACTTGGTCTTTCTGGTGACCCCATCCTGAGGCTACCTAGGGGCCCCCACACCTAAGTCACCTCATTAGCATAAACTCAGGTGTGGAAAAGGGGCTCCTTTATGAACAACAAAAGACGTTCCTATCCCCCCCATCACTTAGGAAATTCCAAGGGTTTTAGAAACTCTGTGTCAGGAACCACAACCAGGGACAAAGACCGAATATATACGTCTATTATCTCACAAGGGCCAAGCCTAACGGCAATAAACATCACTCATAACACCTTCCAAGGAGCCTACCACAAAGTTTGGCACTAGAAAATGCTTGATCAATACTGGGTGACGAAATATCTGACTTCACACACAAACTCAGCAGATGGTTTTGCCTTCTCCTTCAGAGAAAAGAGAATTCTCGTTCCCAAATCTAAGGCATATTTATCCATCCTCTCTCTCCCTCTTTCCATCAAAGATCGATCGCCCACCTGTGTTCTGGAATCCATATTCTTTCACCTTCTCTGAAACCTGGCCCTATCATTTATTTCTCACTCCCACATCTTCAGCCTCTCCTCTCTACCAGAAACTTCCCAGCAGCATTAGAATGTGTTCAAGTCCCTCTAGTCTCAAGTGGAAGAGAAAAAAGAAAGACAACCACAGACCCCAGTTTCCTCCCTATCCTGCATGCATCTTGGCTTCTCAGTAGCCTGAACCAGCCTCTCCTCTTCCAAACACAATGATCTTACTCTCCAGGGCCAGCCCCTTTCTCTTCTCATTCTACACCCCTATTTGGATGAACTTTTTTATATGCAATGATTATTTATATGCAACAGCTCCCAAACAGGTATTTCCACCCCAGATCTCTTTCCTGACTTCCAGTTGCCTATTCTTCATCCTCACTTGGATGTCTCACAAGCAAAACATGTCCAAATGCAACTGTCTTCTGTCCCCCACCTCATGCCAACCCACTCCTCCTCCAGTGTTACTCTCACACCATAAATGGTGTCACCATCCTATCCATTCAGTTATTTATGCCGGAAACTTTTGAGACATCCTTGATACCTCCTCTCCATCAACTATATCCAAATAATTACCGCTGTCTTACTGATGTTAACTATGAACTCAGCCTCTCTCTCTCTGCCACTGACTTCTCAGCATCACTGCACCATCCCTGGTGACTGCAAAAGCCTTTGCACTGTTTGCCCACATCCATGCTCCCCCTACTCAGGGTGGCCACGTATGTGCAAAGTGACAGATGAGGGGGCTGAAACCTTTGTCCCGGCCTTGCTGGGACAAAGCAGTGCATCTTTTCTAACTGCTCCACCCAGAAGGAAGCCTTTTTCTAGTTTGCACAAAGGCACCATAGATGCCCACAGGGCCTACCCTGCAAACCATCCTCCACACAGCAGCAACGATGATTTTTATAAAAACCCAAACCTAATCAATCATCTCATCTCCCATTTAAAACCCTTCAGTGGGTTCCCACTAACTTTGGGGGAAATTCAAAAGAATCAACAAAAAAGCTCCTGCAACTAATAAGCAATTATAACAAGGTTGCAGGATACGTGCTGATATACGAAAGCTAATCACCTTCCCATACATCAGCAGAAACAAACAGAATTTGCAATTAAAAACACATTACCATTTATATTAGCACCACCGAAAATAAAATACATAGGTATAAATCCAACTCAATTGGATTGTAGACCTAAATGTAAAAAGCAAAACTATAAAATTCCTGTAAGATAACTTCGTAGAAGATCTAGATGACCTTGGGTATGGTGGTGACTTGTTAGATACAACATCAAAAGCACAATCCATGAAAGAAAAAATTGAAAAGCTGGACTTCATTAAAATTTAAGATTTCTGCTCTGTGAAAGACATTGTCAAGAGAATGAGAAGACAAACCACAGACTGCAAGAAAATATTTGCAAAAGACACAATTGACAAAAGACTGTTATTTAACATACACAAAGAACTCAAAATCAATAAGGAAAGGAACAACCTGATTAAAAAATGGGCAAAAGGCCTGAACAGATACCTTACCAAAGATTATGTACAGATAGCAAATAAGCATATGAAAAGATGCTCCATGTCATATGTCATCATGGAAGTGTAAATTGAAACAACAATGGAGTTTCTACTACCTTTCTGCTAAAGTCTAAAGTCCTGACAAAGACCCAAGGGGCCTCATCCCAAGCCACATTCCTGCCTTGGTCTCAACCCTTTCAGCCTGGAACTGCAGCCCCCAATCCACCTGACTACATCTTCCTCACTTTCAAGATCACTTTCTAGGGAGACCTACCCGGAGTAATCCCCTTCCCAATTTGTATATGTTATTTTATACCTTAATTATTCTGATAAGACAGAATCTTTGCCTTGTAGGCAGATTACTCAGAAAGTAAAGAAAAACCTCTTTACAACCTCTTATTAAGAACAGACCAATAATCCAAGAAAAGTTTGTCATTTTAACAGAGAACACCAAATTCTGGTTTTGTGTCAGTATAATATTTGATGCTAAAACTTAGAAGAAATTCTGATAAATGAAGCCATCAAACCTTAGCCAGCTTGACAGTGACAAACAAAATTCCCTCTCTGAGAACCTTCTACGACTTTCTACATCCCTTCTGGGTTTTCCTACACTTTTCTTTTTCTCATCCTGGAACAACCAGTCATTTTACTTTAGGATAAAATTATTCTCCCTTTCTTAACAAAATACATTCTGCATGGTGGCATACAAAGTTATTCCTTTCTGGCATTATTTCTCCAAGTAGAGTCTCACCTGCTGTTATGGGCTGAACTGTGTTCTTCTAAAACTCACATGTGGAAGTCCTAACCCCCAGCACCTCAGAATGTGACTGTATTTGGAGACAGGGCCTTCAAAGAGGTAAGTTAAATGAGGTCATTAGGGTGGGCTGGTCCAATATGACTGGTGCCATTCTAAGGAGAGGAGATTAGAACACAGATACACACAAAGGGAAAACCACTGGAAGAGATAGGGAGAAGACAGTCCTCTACAAGCCAAGGAGAGAGGTCTCAGAAGAAACCAACCCTGCTGACGCCTTGATCTTGGACTTGTAGCCTCCAGAATTGTGAGAAAATAAAATTCTATTGTTTAAGCCACTCAGTCTCTGGTACTTTGCTATGGTAGCCCTAGCAAACTAATACACTCACAGAGAAAACCATGAGGCAGATAATTGTGAACTGTCTGTCAACACCAGAATACTGTAGCACACTAGCCAAGGAGGAGGAGGGGTGAATGGTTTTTAAAGATCAGTGTACATTACCTGCTGGGAGCCCAGGCAGGTCCAGACAAGCCCCCCGCCAGAGGATTTGTAACAGATTTCAGTTCTGACAAGAAGGAAAGCTCTGAGCTTTGTGGATGTCTGCTATTGTGTAATGGATTTTTTGCAGGCCTTGGAGATGACAGTTTTGGAAAACTTCTTAGAAATGGCTAACTCTTCTATCTTTAGAAGCAATGTAACATACCATGAATTTACTTTTACAAAGTTCTTTTGGTAGATGAAAGAAGTTGATATTTTTTCCATTTCATGGTGAGGTTTGAAGTTTCCTCTCAGCTCCTCTCCCCTCCTTCTGCCTGACCCTGGAAAGGACCTCCTTAGCCTTGGCTCCAGATATGGACTGGAGTCCATCCTTCTTTAATTATACTTCATTCTTGATAATTATAGGACTGCTTCGAGTCACAACTTCCTTCTTTTCCATTTGTAATTTAGTTGCTTAACCCTAAAAAAATGTTTTCCCTGAAAATTATCAGCTATCCACAAAAACAGCTATTGACAGGACTGAACAGGTACTGAATGGGGGAGCTCAGTGGGCCTGGGTTGGTCCCAGGTGACCTGCAGAGCATCTGCTAAAATCTGGGTGGGTACTGGCCATTCCCTCCCC
This sequence comes from Tapirus indicus, assembly GCA_031878705.1. Classification (NCBI taxonomy): domain Eukaryota; kingdom Metazoa; phylum Chordata; class Mammalia; order Perissodactyla; family Tapiridae; genus Tapirus; species Tapirus indicus. The sequence goes on from CM062927.1 coordinate 44,200,491, forward strand.
ATAGCTATGCAGGAATTTGGGCCCGGTGTGACCAGAGTTTCTTTTTCTTTCCCAAAAAAATAGCTGAAAAATCTTAATTTTTTTAGAAAATGTAAAACCTGATTTTAAATATTGGCTCATTTTTTTTTTTAAACACAAGGCATCAAATCAAATTTGGTTCATGCATCATCCATTTTCAAATCTCTGTCTTAGAAACTGCTATACCTGGTGTTTACATTCTCAGGTGAATGAAAAATTCTGACATATGATTTAGATATTGTACATTTTTTCAAGAAATGAGGTGGTAGGAAACAAATTAATGCTATTGAAATGATCTCTTCTGTTTCTCAATTTCTATTCTCTATAATGTGTACATTATTTCAAGTGCATTGAGTAAAGGAGTCTTTTATGGGCCAACCAAGGAATCGTAGCACTATTTTTAATATTCATGCTAATGAAAAACATATTCAAGGTTCTAGGTCAGGATGTCAAATGCCTGACTCCCTGCCTTTCAACGGAGTTCCCAAATGACTGTTCATGTAAATTAGCTGTGTTTCTCCCAGGGCCTATCTGCATTCTTCACCACATTGGCTTTGACACGGAAGCGTGGCCTAGAGGTGTCATGTTTCCTCGTTGCCTATCTGTGGCCAATTCCATGTATGTTTAGACCAGTTTTTCAACTTTGGCACTTTGACATTTTTGGCCAGTTAATCTTTTGTTGTGGGGATTGTCCTGTGCATTGTAAGAGGTGCAGCAACATCCCTGGCTCTAGTGAGATATCAGTATACACCTATTACAAGGGCCAAATCCAAAACGCTGCAACACCAAGTGCTGGTGAGGACGTGGAGCTACAGGAACTCTCATTCATTCATCTGGTGGAAATGTGAAATGGTACGGCCACTTTGGAAGACAGTTTGGCTGCTTCTTACAAAACTAAACATACTCTTACCACATGATCCAGCAATCACACTCCTTGGTATTCACTCAAATGAGTTGAAAACTATGTCCACAAAAACCTGCACATGGATGTTTATAGCAGCTTTATTCATAATCGCCAACACTTGGAAGCAACCAAGAAATCCTTCAGCAGATGAATGGATAAATCAACTGTGGTGCATTCAGACAGTGGAATATTCTTCATAGAAAACAGAAATTGGAAAAAAAAGACATCAAGCCATGAAAAGACATGGAGGAAACTTAAATGCATGTTGCTAAATGAGAGAAACTAACCTAAAAAGACTGCCTACTGTATGATTCCAACTATATGACATCTGGAAAAGGCAAAACTATGGAGACAGTAAAAAGATCAGTGGCTGCCTGGGAGCAGGGGATAGGGAGGGATGAATAGTCAGAGCACAGAGGATTTTTAGAGCAACGCAACTATTCTGTATGATACTACAATGATGGATAATGTGCCATTATATATGTCAAAATGCATAGAATGTACAATACCAGGAGTGAACCCTAAGGTAAACTAGACTTTGTGTGAAAATGATGTGTCCATGTAGGTTCATCCATTGTAACAAATGTTCTACTCTGGTGAGAGGTGTTGATAGTTGGGGATGCTGTGGGGGAGGGGACTGGGGGAAATGGGAACTCTGTATTTTCTGCTCTATTTTGCTGTGAATCTACAACTCCTCCAAAAATACAATGTTTCTTTAAATGGAAAAACAACATTGGCAAAACAGAGCTCACTAGCTGGTTTTGTTGTCTAATCCTGCAGAACAAACCACCCAAAACTTAATGACCAAATGATTTATTACTTCTCATGATCTTGTGGGTTGGCTAGGGCTCAGCTGGGTATTTCTTCTTCTGGGAACTCAGCTGGGGCTGAAATGTCCGAGAAACTTAGGGCCTCCCTTCATACGGCAGGGTAGCTGGACTCCTTACATGGCGGCTGGCTTCAAGAGTGAGCATTCAAAGCACATGAAGTGGGCGCGGCAGATGCCTGTGGGCCACCCTGTGCTCACACAGCATCACTTCCGCCTAATTCTATTGGTCAAAATTACAGGTCCAAGCCAGTGTAATAAGGAGGGGAAATGGGTTCTGCCTCTCGATAGAAGGAATGGCAAAGAATTGGTGGGTATTTTTAATCCACCACATTATCTTTTATTCAACCAGTGATAACTTTTCAATCTAAACGACCCTAAATATACTTTCTTTTTCCCTCTTCAAAACGTAGCTATAGTCCATGCTGAAAACAGCTCAGCAAATTACAGGAATTTTCTCTGCTGCTTTTTTCTTTGTATATCGGGCAGAAAAAATGGCAGACTCTAAAATTTCACATCTTAATTGTGAAAAAGGGGAAAGTAAACACCAGTAATTTTGGAGGCAAACTGAAATAATTAAATATGTAATTGCTTTTGGTAACATTGATATCGCTGCCTTGGTTGTCACATGGCAAAGACATCATGAGGTTGAGAGAACACAGGATAGGAGGTGCTCACTGCGGCTGGAGAATGGCCGATTTTATGACGAGTAAATCCTGCCGTTAAACTTCCTTTAAACAGGAAGTTTTCTGAAAAGAAGTGAAAGTTTATCTCCAGAATCTAAGTATTTACTAATTATTGTGAAAATACTCCAGTGCCCTATAAAGTTTTTCATACCTCTCTTCTCAGAAATTGTTAGCATATCTTTTTCTCCTATACCATCATGGTACCAAATACATAATTTAAAACATTCTTTTAATGGCAAAGAAGTCTGAATTCTTCCACTATATAATTCTGGCTTTTCTTTGCCATATTATCCTTCTTAATAAAACATATATTCAAAAGAAGCTCCAAAAATCATAACTTTTCAAATTAGAACAATTTATTATCAAATACTTCTGTGACTGAGGAAAGAAGTAGAATGCAGTGGTCATGCCTCACAAAGAACCAAATCCAGTGCATGAAGCAGGGAGTCAGCCAGACTTTCTACTGAGTACAGGATTCCCCTGTGCCCAGCATAGTGCCTGAAGTGAACTGAATTCCTCGACTTTCATTTTCCACTTGCATTTCTGATTTCAAATATCAGTGAAGTAAAAAACAAAGTGGTAATGTGCCACCTTGTGGAAACACAAGGAATGGAATTATTGTAGGTTTTCTTGTGTGGTTTTTTTGGTGGTGAGAATTTAACATTGTATTTTTATGTTTTTTTCCAATTTTGCAAGCGATAATTGTTCAGTGCAAAAAACATAGGAAAAACATAAAGAAGAGTTGATACTCAAATGTTAGTGGAGTATATGAGAAACGTTGGTAGTCATGCAATCTTGATTTGGAGTGCAACCTATTGAAGCAGCAAATGAATGAATTTTTCTAAAAATCTGATTTTTTAGGTCAGCTGTTAGCCTCTAGGACTGGCCTGACATTAAGATCTGATCTTCCAGAAATATTATGTTTTTCTTTTTTTCAATTATTTTATTGAGGTCATATTGGTTTATAACATTGTGCAATTTCAGGTGTACAGTATTATATATCAGTTACTGCATAGACTGCACCATGCTCACCACCAATAGTCTAATTTTTATCCGTCACCACACATATATGCCCCTTTACCCCTTTCACCCACACTCTCTACTCTCCTCCCCTCTGGTAACCACTAATCTGTTCTCTTTATTGATGAGTTTATTTTCCACAAATGAGTGAAATCATGTGGTGTTTGTCTTGCTCTGTCTGGCTTATTTCACTTAACATAACACCTTCTAGGTCCATCCCATGTTGTTGCAAGTGTGACAATTTTCCCTTTTTTCATGGCTGAGTAGTGTTCCATTGTATATATACACCACACCTTCTTTATCCATTCATCAGTTGATGGACACTTGGGTTGCTTTCACCTGTTGGCTATAGTGAATAGTGCTGCACTGAACATATGGGTGCATAAATCTCTGAATTATCGATTTCATGTTCTTTAGATAAATACCCAGTAGTGGGATAGCTGGATTGTATGGGATTTCTATTTTTAATTTTTGAGAAATCTTCATACTGTTTTCCATAGTGGCTGCACCAGTTCACATTCCCACCAGCAGTGTGTGCAGTCTATGAGGGTTCCCTTTTCTCCACATCCTCTCCAATGTTTGTATTTTTGTCTAGGTAATTATAGCCATTCTGACAGGTATAAGATGATATCTCATTGTATTTTTGATTTGCATTTCCCTAATAATTGGTGACATTGAACATCTTTTCATGTGCCTGCTGACCATCTGTATATCTTCTTTGGAAAAATGTCTGTTCATATCCTCTGTCCATTTTTTTTTTTCACTGTGTCAGAATATTTTTACTGTGTTAAAGTTGATGAGAAAGAATAGAACTTTTTTTTCCATTGAGGTACAACATTATATTAGTTTCAGGTGTACAACATAATGATTCAATATTTGTATAAATTGCAAAATAATCACCACATTAAGTCTAGTTAACATCTGTCACCATATAGTTACAGAATTTTTCTTTTTCTTCTGATGTCTGCCCATTTTTTTGATCAGGCTGTTGTTTTTTTGTTGAGTTATATGAGTTTTCTACATATTTTGGGGATTAACCCCTTGTCAGATATATGATTTGCAAATGTTTTCTCCAAGTTGGTGGGTCATCTTTTTGTTTTGTTCATGGTTTCCTTTGCCTTGCAGAAGATTTTTAGTCTTATATAGTCCCATTTGTTTATTTTTTCTTTTGTTTCCCTTGTCTGAGTAGACATGGTATTCGAAAATATGCTAAGACCAATGTTAAGGAGTGTACTGCCTATATTTTCTTCTAGGATTTTTATGGTTTCAGATCTTACATTCAAGTCTTTAATCCATTTTGAGTTAATTATTGTGTATGGTATAAGATAATGGTCTACCTTCATCCTCTGCATGTGGCTGTCCAGTTTTTCCAACACCATTTATTAAAGAGACTTTCCTTTCTCCACTGTATGGTCTTAGCTCCTTTGTCAAAGATTAGCTGTCCATGGATGTGTGGTCTTCTTTCTGAGCTTTCAATTCTGTTCCATTGATCTGTGTGCCTGTTTTTGTGCCATTACCATGCTGTTTTCATTACTATAGCTTTGTAGTATATTTTTGAAGTCAGGGATTGTGATGTCTCCAGCTTTGTTCTCTATTCTAAGGATTGCTTTGGCTACTTGGGGTCTTTTGTTGTTCCATATAAATTTTAGGATTCTTTGTTTTAATCTGTGAACAATGTCATTGGGATTCTGATTGGGATTGCATCAAATCTGTAGATTGTGTTAAGTAATATGGACATTTTAACTATGTTTATTCTTCCAATCCATGAGCGTAGAATATCTTTCCATTTCTTCATATCTTCTTCAGTTTCTTTCAATAATGTCTTACAGTTTTCGGTGTATAGAGCTTTCATCTCCTTGGTTAAATTTTTTCCTAGTCATTTTATTCTTTTTGTTGTGATTGTAAATGGGATTGTATTCTTGACCTCTCTTTCTGCTAGTTTGTTATTAGTGTATAGAAATGCAACTGATTTTTGTATGTTGATTTTGTACCCTGCAACTTTGCTGTAGTTCTTGATTATTTCTAATAGTTTTCTGGTGGATTCCTTAGGGTTTTCTATATATACAATCATGTCATCTGCAAACAGTGAGAGTTTCATTTCTTCCTTTCCAATTTGGATACCTTTTATTTCTTTTTCTTGCCTAATTGCTCTGGCCAAAACCTCCAGTATTATGTTGAATAGGAATGGTGAGAGTGGGCACCCTTATCTTGTTCCTGTTCCAGAGGGATGGCTTGCAGTTTTTCACTGTTAAGTATGATGTTTGCTGTGGGTTTGTCATATATGGCCTTTATTATTTTGAGGTATTTTCCTTCTATACCCATTTTATTGAGAGCTTTTATCATAAATGGATGTTGGATCTTGTCAAATGCTTTCTCTGCATCTACTGAGATGATCGTGTGGTTTTTATTCCACATTTCGTTAATGTGAAGTATCACATTTATTGATTTGTGGATGTTGGGACACATCCCTGTGTCCCTGGTATAAATCCCACTTGATCATGGTGTATGATCCTTTTAATGTATTGCTGTATTTGATTTGTCCATATTTTGTTGAGGATTTTTGCATCTATGTTCATCAGCAATATTGGCCTGTAATTTTCCTTCTTTGTGTTGTCCTTGTCTGATTTTGATATCAGGGTAATGTTGGCCTCATAGAGTGATTTAGGAAGCTTTCTGTCTTCTTCAATTTTTTGGAGTAGTTTGAGAAGGATAGGTATTAAATCTTTGAATGCTAGGTAGAATTCTCCAGAGAAGCCATCTGGTCCTGGACTTTTGTTTTTTGGGACGTTTTTGATTACCACTTCAATCTCTTTACTTGTGATTGGTCTATTGAGATTCTCTATTTCTTCTTGATTCAGTTTTGGGAGGATGTATGAGTCTAAGAATTTATTCATTTCTTCTAGGTGATCCAATTCATTGGCATATAGTTTTTCATAGTAGAGTTTTTCATTAGCTTTGTAAACATTTGCCTTTTTGTTTCAGGTGGGAGGGCTTTCTTCATCATTTTTTGTAAAAGAAGTCTAGTGGCAATGAACTCCCTCAGCTTTTGTTTATCTGGGAACACTTTTATTTCACCATCATATCTGAAGGATAGTTTCTCTGGATAGAGTATACTTGACTGAAAGTTTTTGTCTTGCAGTATTTTGAATACATCATTCCACTCTCTCCTAGCCTATAAGATTTCTGCTGAGAAATCTGCTGAAAGCCTGCTAGGGGTTCCTTTATAGGTTATTTTCTTCTGCCTTGCTGCCCTCAATATTTTTTTTTTTTGTCATTGGCTTTTGCCAGTTTTAATATTATATGCCTTGGAGAAGGTCTTTTTGCATTGATGTAATTAGAAGTTCTATTGGCTTTATGTACTTATAAGTCCAGTTCCTCCCCCAGGCTCAGGAAGTTTTCAGTTATTATTTCTTTAAACAAACTCTCTGCTCCTTTCTCCCTCACTTCTCCCTCTGGAATACCTATAACACTTTTTTTGCTTTTTCTAATTGAATTGGATGTTTCTTGAAGAATTTCTTCATTTTTTAAAAATCTTTGTTCTCTCTCCTCATCTGTCTGAAGCATTTCTAGATTCCTGTCCTCTAAATTACTAGTTCTGTCTTCCAGAACATCAGCTCTAATTTTTATGATTTCTAGATTATTTTTTATCTCATTAATTGTGTTCTTCATATCCAGAATTTCTGTACAGTTTTTTCTAAGAACTTCAATCTCTTTGGTGAAGTATTCCTTCTGCTCACTAATTTTATCCCTCAGCTCATTGAACTGTCTTTTTGAGTTTTCTTGTAACTCACTGAGTTTCTTTATGATAATTATCTTTAATTCTCTATCATTTAGATTGTAAACTTTTGTGACTTCAGGATTGATTTCTGGATGCTTGTCATCTTCCTTCTGCTCTGAAGTGTTACTGTAGTTTTTCACAGTGTTTGGTGAAATGATCCTTTGCTGGCTCATTTGTGGTAATCTAGGTCACAGATACCACCTGCCACCACTGACAGGGATCAGGAGCTGTGTTTCTGATCCCTCCTCATCTGCTGAAAGTTGTATGGGTGTGGCTGTCCTGTGTTTGCATGGGCTGGGCTAGCCACATCCACTCAGTGGATCACTCTTGTTGGAGAGGGCCTCTGTGCCCAGCAGGAGGGTTGCACAGGTGCGGGTTGGCCCTTTACTTGTAGATGGTTTGACTGAGCCACTGCACTTAGTGGGCAGGGTACCTTCATGGGGGCTGAGCTGCTGCCAGTAGTTGGGAAGCGTTCCCATGGTTGGGGCTGCTGTGGCACCGTGGGTGCTCCTGCAGGCTGGGCTACCACTCCAGGCTACCATGAAGGGCTGCCCTGCCCCCTCTTACAGTCACTCTCAGCCACTGTGTGATGCTCTGCAACCTGGTTCACTGCTGCTGGGAAGGGGGAGAGGTGCACTCACCTAGCTCCACTGCTTCCTGGGGATCCAATCCACCCTCTGATGTGTAGCTGTGTGGTTCTCTCAGGCATCCTGTTGTCCTGTGAGAATCCTCCATTGATTACTGAATGTCCATTTAGTTCTAACTTAAAGAGGGAGAGACAAAGGGAAGAGCTCACTCTGCCATGATGGTGGTGTCACCCTCCCCAGAAATATTATTAATGTCCCACTTGGATAGAAGGTGATAACATTTTATTTACATTCAATACAGATATAAAAATTGTTTATTAGTACTATTGGCAACTCTCTATTTCCATGTGTAGTGTATATTTACTAAATAATCAACTAAATGAATATTTCACTGTGAGTTATGTGGAATAGTTGGATGTAGAAGACCTCAAGATCAGTTAACTCTCCCAGAAAGAGTGATCATAGGTCCACTGTCAAAGACAGAATTCAGGCCCTGATGGCTCCCCAGTATTTCATAGATTCTTCATGTTCTTTTTTTAAAGTTGAATATATTTGACATATAAGATGCATACATTTAAGGTGTACAGTAAATTTAAGATGTACAACATATATAATTTGATACAATATAATGTTATATATTGTAACATAATTTCCATTGTAGCAATATTTAGCACCTCTATCACATTCCATAACAAATTATCCTTTCTTTTTAGTGGTTGGAATAATTAAGTTCTACTTCCTGTTCTTTGGGGTTTAGCAAGTCCCAGGCTCTGGGGTCTCAGTTTCCTTTTCTGCAAAATGATAGTGTTAGACCAGATTAGTAATTTTCAAACTGTATGCTTCAAGAGGTTCCAGAAATATTTGATTCAAATTTCATTGTAAATATATATTTTATTAATTTAGTTTATAAAATATTATTCTAAAATGCATATATACTGAATTTAGTATGTTATAAAAGGTGTATACAGTAATATGAACCAAACCTGGGTGTATTAGAGATTGTCAACATGTTGATGTGGTCTCAGTCGAGTAAATTTATACTATACAAATTGTATTATCCAAGTTTAAACTACAAAATACTTTTATGGTAATAACACTTCTCTTTATTTCTTTTTTGTAGTGGGGTTTCATGTGAGATTTTACCTGTCTGTTTTCAAAGGTGGAATGCCAAAGACATTGACACCTCAGTCAGCTCATTTGTATTGTAGTGTGGTTGTAATACATCTTCTACAGCAGATCAGCAGGTGATCATAATAAGAACAGCTAATACTGAGGGCTTAATATGTGTAAGACACTGATTTAGTTGCTTTCCATGCATTGACTCTCAAATCTTTCCAATGCTATATGAGATGTCTGCTGTTATTACTCCCATCTGAGAGTCAGGAAACAGGCGCAAAGAGGTGAATGAATGTGCCTACAGAAGTGGGAAAGCCAGGGTCCCCCTCCTACCTCCTCCTAAGCTCTATCACCTCACAGTAGAATCTTTGTTCTCTGGTTTGTATATTGTACATTCCTGCCTCAAAAATGAGACTGATGGAATTCACCCCAGCTTGACACCTTTTCCTCCCTCCCCTCTGTTTAGCTGATTCACACCCACCCCGAGGGGCCAGCTCAAGTCCCAGGGCTTCTGGAAAGCATTGTCCTGTGTACCTGACTCATGGGGCTCCCCTGTCTCTCTGGTCCACTGTAGCATTGGCTTATGCTAGGAGGCCTGTTTATCCAAAGGCCCAGGAGTGAGTTAGAGGAACTACAAAAGTGCATGAGAGCTCCTGGATGGTGTGTGTGATGGGGAGGGCCCTGTGAATAATTATTTACTTTAGACTCACCCTAGGATGATAGGAAGCATGGAAAGGCTTTTGATGTGGCTTGATCAGACTGGCATTTGATAAAGGTCACTGGAGCATGAAAAACTGACTGGGGTCAAATCTAAGGCTTGGGAGAATCAAAAGGAGGCTTTTATAACTGGGCAGGTAACATGTGGTGCCTTGGGTTCAGCTGGGGCAGGGGAGAGAGATGGATTAGGAGATACTTGGTGACTGTTTAGTTATTGAGGTGTGAACACTGATGTCAGCCTTAAATGTCAGACTTAAAGGCATAAAAGTTAATCACTCTTGACTGAAGTGAAGATATGCCCTAAATTTCTATCTTCAACTCTGACTTTACTCTAGCTCCACCCTCATGAATCCAGTTGCTTCCTTGCCCCTCCAGGTGGGTGTTCAGTAGGCATCTCAACATCAGCAACACAGAAATAGCTGAGTTTCACAGTTGCTCCTCTGCCAGTCTCCTCCTCAAATTACCTGAACTCTAGGACCAAGTTGGTACACCCCACTAACTAGAGAATCTGAAAATCTCTAGTCAATAAACTTCAGTAATACGAAAAATTACTAATAAGCCAGATTTCCCCCAGAAAAAGCAACTTGAATCTTACAATTGAAGAAAGGAGCATAATAGGATTGGAATAGCTAGGATGTGCCTCTTCGGCAAATTTCCAAACCACAAATTTCCCCCAGATTTCCCCCAGAAAAAGCAACTTGAATCTTACAATTGAAGAAAGGAGCATAATAGGTTGGAATAGCTAGGATGTGCCTCTTCAGCAAATTTCCAAACCACAAATTTCACTGGGGATTAATTTTTTTCCAGAGCTGAGAATTCAGAAGTTCATATTGTCTGTCCTGTTGAGGTCTACCTTAGGGTGGGACAGATCAGGGTGGGGTGGAGTGGAGTAAAGGATGGAAACAAGCAGATTCTTTACAATGGGTTTATCCAAGCCCAGCCAGTCAGACTCAGAAGGCATTCTCAAAGAGTATAAGGTATAGGGAAGCAGAATTTGCCACCCTAAAATGTATCCCTTTCACTTGATTATTTTTGAGAATAAAAGATTCAGGAAGAAACTTTGACCTTCCTCCTAACTGCCTAAAAGTATTTAAGATAGGAGGCCTGTTCCAGGGAGGAGCTATCACCATAGACAACTACAGCATAACATGAACTGGGCCCTTTGATCAAAGTCCTCTCCATGTCCCATTGTCTCTGCAAGGCATGGTAAACATTTGTTTTTTCATCTCCATGTGACTTGTCTTCCTCTCCTTTGAAGACCCAAAACACTACTCCCAACATCCTCTTTTGTCTTTAGCTGAAGATGGTATTTAAGGTGGTGGCTTTGGCCATTTGGGCTACTCAGTTTTCCTGGGTTTCTCCCAATGATATATGTTATTGAACTTTGATTTTTCTCCTGTTATTCTGTCTCATGTCAGTTTAATTCTTAGACCAGTGTTGACACAAAATAACCAATAACCATTCTTTAGATAAGAGAGATAAGGTGAGTTTTACTTGAGCCAAACTGAGGATTACCACCCCAGAAGGCACTTCCAGAAAGGAAGAAAGCTTCCAGAGAAGTATGGTATTCAGTACAGTCTTACACCTTTTTAGAACAAAGAGCGTACATTAAACACACCCAGGATACATACTCATCAAAGTTTCAAAGAGGCATTCAGTTGCATATTAGCAGGTCAACATGACCCTGATGTCTGGAAAGGGACTGATATAGGCATTACCAATATGGCCTTATGGATTCTGGCAAAGGAGGGAAGCACACATTCCTATCTTAAGAGAGTGCATTCTTTATTTTAATGGTTAAAGCAGATATACAATGTATGTTTGATAGGCCATAAGTCAGGCTTTTTAGTTTAAGCTGGATCAGTTTTGAACCCAAATGTTTACCCCATTTACCTCAATATGTGAAAATCTGTTGTCATTTTCCCCTTTGGATCAATAATCTTTTGATAGAAAGCATTGATGACCAAGATATTGTCCCTAGGTGCCAGGGTGGCTGCTGCCTGCACTGGGTCCATCATATCTCTCGGTGCTAGGATTTTATTTCATTGATTTGCCCAGTTATCCATGTTGGGGGGAGATAGTCAGATATAGTGGACAAGCATAAAGGTATATATTAACAGGGGAAGTATTTCATCAGTTATACAATTTCTCAATGATTTTTAGATTATCTCACGAACATTGTGCATGTGCTTTTACATGACTTCCTAGGGTTATGTTGTTTATAACAATTATAGAACAGATAATATTTGAAATGATTAGTTAAAAAATGAGTTCTTAGGCATAGTCTTGATCGGAAAAGGAAATTCATCCAGGGTTGTAAGATCAATCAACCATCTCAAGCTGCTGAGCCACCATTATTCTATCCTGCAAGCCAGTCTTACAACGCTGAGTAAAGAAAACGGTGATTAGTTTGAATATTATGATTAATACAAGAATTCCAAGGAGTAATAGAAATAGGAATTGCAAGCCAGATAGCAAAAGGGAACCAATACCTGAAGGAAGCCAACCAAACAGTTTACGACCAGGTATAGGATCACTTAAGGCATTCACCTGCTTTTTCATGTGCTTTTGCAGAGAAGACACATTGGAAGATTCATCAGGTATAAAAACACAGCATTCAGTTTGAACAACCACACATGTACCACCTTGGGATGTGGTTAAAATATCTAAGGCCACTCTATTTTGAAGGACAGCCTATCTCATTAAAGACATTTCAGTATTTAATAAGGCTATTCCTGCTTGACTATCATTAAGGGCTCCTCGAGTAAATTTAGTCAGGGCTTCTACATGTGATATGACATCTTCTAGCCCCAAGGAAGGAACAAATGTAGCCACAATGTCGTCATACCAGTGGAACACTGAACAAGCCCATCTGGCCTTAAGGAGAGGAAGATTAGAAACACTTATTAGTTCAGGGTGAATCTTTCCCTGTATCCAAGGGAAACCTGGGGTAAAATGTCCTAGCCATCCAGGCAGTAGCCAAGGCCCAAGATTTGTTCCATATAACCGTTGAGTTCCATTAGGAGCCACCTAATAAATGCCTGGCCTTCGAGACCAGTCTGTTCCAAACCAATAACTTTCTTTATGATAGTATTCTGAAAACCTTAAATGGAACAATTATGAAATTGGCATTGGTTTAATCACTACAAGGATTTAAATAAGGAGATAGAGGTTTGAGAATACAGGCCTGGTCTGGAGTCTTGGGACAACCGTCTACAATACATGCCATCTTCTTCTCAGCTTGGTTTGGAGGTATTTGTCTTGGTCAGTCAAAGTCAGGTGTCAGAAACAAGGGTTGAAATCAATTCGGGCAAGGGAGACTTTTTTAATGAGAAATGTGAATCCATGAGTCTATGCCCTTTACTTTGCAACACATGGATTGGTTAAAAGTACCTGCTATGGTTCTTTCCAACAGGGCTGCAGAGAGTCTTTTATCTGATGCCTCTTCCTGTAAATAAAATCTCCATGTTGTAGTCCATGATTCTTAAGGTCTTCATATCCCAGGAGCCCTCTGTGAAAGGAATCAGCTACTAAACTTTCATTTCTTTTAAGCACCTCAATGAGACCCTGAAAAAAATGTAATATATCTCCCTTAAGCCGAGTTGGTTCATACATTTACTCATCTAATCGCATAGGCCGTCTGTTATTATTTCAAAAGGAAACAGCTGATGTTTACCAAAAGGTGTGGATCTAAGATTGAGAAGTACTAGCACAAGAGCTTTTGGCCATGAGAGATTAAATGTTTTTAAAAGTTTTGACAGTTGAGTTTTGATTGTGCTGTTAGTTCTTTCCACCAATCCTGAGGATTGGGAATGATAAGACTTGGTAAGAATTCCTCAAACAGGAATTATCTTTTCCAACAATAATTTACCTACTGCTAAAGCCATCACTCTTCTGCAAGGAAGGAGTGTTCTGCAAGGCCTCAACCCAATGTGAGAACACACAGATCACTAATAAGATATTTATATCCTTGAGATGGTTGCATTTGAACAAAGGGCCCCTTAGAAAGGGGAAAGTGACCTTGAAACCCATGAAGTGTTTTCCCAGGATTATATTTAGAACATATAGTACAACAAGCATATGCTTTATTAACCACTGTGGTCGAAAGTTTCCAAAAAATATTGTTTTCCCCATAAAATCATCTTTTCAGGTGCCCAAGGGATAATTGATGTATATGCTGGAGAAGGGGTAATTGTGCTCCAATAGGCACTATCGCTTGTTATCAGGCCCAAACTGTATCTGTGTGGGGGTGTCAAAAAGTCCCTCTTTTCATTGCCATATTTGTTTCTTTTATTCTGTGATGACTTCTTGAGCCTGAAGAAAGAAGTCTTTCACTGGTTAGCAGGGTTAACAGAGAGCAGTGGACATTCTTGAGGCTGGACAGGGTATCCAGCCTGGCAATGTCCCTGCTTATCTTTTAAGTAAGACCCATCTACAAACCAAATTAGATAATAAAATGCAGTCATGGTCATTTTCCTTCTGTGGTACTGGAAGCAAGGTAGCAGGGTTAAGATAATAAATAATATTTACCTATGCAATATAACCTAGGAAGGCTTATCATCATTTACTTAACAATGCTTCCCAGGCAATTTAACATGCCAAACAAACCTAATTAGTTTAGTATTCCCCTTTTTATAGGAAAAGAGAACAAATTCTTTGAGAAGTCCCAGGGGCCCTCTGAAAGTTCTCAAAGTTACTTTCAGATCAAAAGAAAGACTTAATTTAGGACCTGAATTTGGGGGAAGCTTGTCAAAAATATCAAAAGGTTTTAAAACACTTGGTCAAACAAGATCAAGTGTTTGCTGATCTTGTGTCACTGTGAAACATTGGTTGCTGCAAAATAATGTTAGTTATCCATTTAACCAAAGTGACAACAGATGTTAAAGGCAAGCAGTAAAAAAAAAACACCTTAGTTCTTTTAATAGAAATTTCAGCCTTTTAGGATATAGAAAATTATTTTGACAAAACATAGAATTTCTGTCCTTTAGTCCTTTCCTACTCATAAACTGTTTCTAGCACACTAGTTTGAATAAAATTAAATATCCATATTTCCCAGTCAAACAATAGTACAATTTCCAGAGGTTCTAGCACCTGGTTTAAGAGCCCTGACACTATTGCAAGCTTCCACCAATATGTGAAATAACTGGGTACAGATGGGTGAGGCTGAAAATGTAAGTGAGCTCAAGGTGTGATTTAAATATTTACTTTTAGGCTTAAACAGAAAATTTTATGGACAACTTACAACATTTAGGGTTCATCCCTAAGTTCCTTAAATTTAATGTCACTGATAATTACTTGGCATCTCTATAATTCCGAGCCATATAGTTGACCTAGTATTGACAGATTTTACTATTTTAGGGATATGTTACATAAAAGGAAACCGCTATACCAAAAATCTTAACCCCAATCAATACCAGCATTTTTGTTGTTGTTGTTGTTAAATCCTTCCCAACTCTGGACTGAAATAATAAAATTTGCATGGAATCTGTGTTAACCACATGGGGGGAAATATGTTGGATAATGTGTAGTTTCATAGACTTAAAAAATGTAAATTAGGGCTTCTGAGGTGGTGAGTGGATGGGTCAGCCAGCAGTAGCCCTGTGGGTCTACTTCCTCAAAGTGAGATATGAAGCCTTTGACTCAGAATCTCCTGAGTGTTGTGTGGATGTAAAACCCATGTCACAAGAGAAGGTTGAAATGAAAAATCCCTCATTAGCCAACGTAGGACACCAGTGCTCAACACCATGAGCAGGGTGGCCCCATTGTAATCTTTCTATGCCTCAACTTTGGAAGTGCTGACCATGCATCCAAGTGCAAGATTCTCACCAACCTGCACATCATGGTCCCGCTGAGTGTCTCTCAGGGGACCTCCAGGGCCTACATGGCTCACCTGCACAACAAATGGGCCCTGTGGATGACAGCCATGTGACTGACATTAGTTCCCACTTTCAAGAAACAATAAACTTTATGGACTGTGTCAAGGGAAAGGGAGGCAAGGTCCTGGTCCACTGTGAGACTGGGATCCCCCATTCACCCACCATCTTCATGGCTTACCTTATGAAGACCAAGCAGTTGGCCTGAAGGAGGCCTTGGATTGCATCAAGCAGAGGAGTGTGATCTTGCCCAACTTTGGCTTCATGGGACAGCTCCTGCAGTGTGAATCTGACA
Source organism: Tapirus indicus (assembly GCA_031878705.1). Lineage (NCBI taxonomy): Eukaryota > Metazoa > Chordata > Mammalia > Perissodactyla > Tapiridae > Tapirus > Tapirus indicus. Next base: position 44,216,311 of record CM062927.1, read on the forward strand.
TGCTTCCACACCCATCCCTAGGCTCCCTTCTGCCAAGGGAGGCAGCTGGCTCTTTATTTATTGTCCACTTGCAGACACTGGGCCCTGACATGCAGAGTTCCTACTGCATGTGCCCTATCTCTGTGCTGGCACCAGTGCCCACCCACTCCGTGGTCTCAGAGCTCAGCAGGAATCCTATGGCCATGGCCACATTCTGCTAAAACTGAGATGGGGGAACCAGTCCTGCCCCACCAGCAACTGTGACTTTTTTATAGACTGGACATTTCATACCTGTGCAATACTGAAGACCTCACTCTGTCCCACAGCCCAAGTGGGATAGGAAGGGGTCACCGGGCTTGCAGATGAACTTCAGACTGACCTCAGGGATAGGTTCTTGGGACCGAAGGAAGGTGAAACCATTATAACAGCACAGCGTGTGTGATTCCTGTACGTCCAGATGCCCTGCCCTCTCAGGACTGCCCAGTCCTTGCACTTCAAGGTTCATTTCAAGTGTAAGGTGATAAATACCTGCAGCAATGGGGGAGAAAGCAGTTGCTAGGCCAGGAGGAAAGGCAGCTATGAAGCCAATTCATTTTGAAGCAAGCACAATTTCCACTCTCTTTTTTTTTAACTTTGGCAGCCTCTGTTTCTGTCTCTGTTGCTTCAGGGAATAAGCTAATCACCATCTAGTCAGGAAAGTAACCCTACAGGGTTTGTAGAGACACAATATATATGCTGATTTGAACCCTCGAGTGTTTTTGAGATTCCCTCTTGGGTCCAACGGAGGCAGTTGGGCGATGCAGTAAGACATTAACTCGGGTTTCTTTTTCACTGTAGGTTCTTCCTTGACCTTAGACTTTGGTATGATTCTTATTCATAAACCTTTGTCCTTGCATGTCTCCTCAAAGCTACTCTGTGTCATTTTGAAAGGAGTTCTTCAGGCCACAGACCAAAAATCAGCCCTTTGAGGGGATGGCAGTTGATGCCAGGAGAAAAAGAGTACCTACTATGTGTTCTGGGTCAGCCCCCAGCTTTGTGTCCTTGTTTGTGCTTGGCTGTCTCTTGTGACACTTGTTTTTTCCCTGCCCCTGTGGGTTGTCTTCAAGCTGTTGACCTCTGGGATTTGCAGATTTCACAATGTGGTGCTACTTTTTTATCTGTAGGTTATTCTTCCGGGGAAAAGCCAAGAATTTCCTAAAATCCATATGAATGTGAAGAAAAGCAGTATGCTATTGGTTGTTGTTGTTATTGTTTTTTATAGTGCAAAATATAGTATATAGTACAAAATATAGAAAAGTTGCAAGAATAACATAAAAACTGCCATAACTTAATCAGATTCACCATCAACATATTACTTCACTTGCTTTGTTATCTCTCATACTCATACATTTACAGGTTGCTTTTTCTCTGAACCATTTGGGAATAAATTACAGACATTGTACCCCTTTATTCCTAAATACTCCAATGTCTATTACTTTAGGACATTCTCTTACATAACCTCGGTATGATTATCAAGATGAGGAAATTTAACATGGATACAATACTGTGACTAAAATTCTAATTTGGTCAATTGTCCTTCTCTCATCCTTTATAATAAACATCTCCCTTGGTCCAGCACTCACTCCAGTATGATGTGTTGCATATATTCATCATGTATCTTTGGTATCCTGTAATCTGGAATGGTCTCTCTGCCTTCTCTGTCTTTCATGACCTTAACAATTTTGAAGAATACAGGCCAGTTAGTTTGGTAAATATCCCTCAGTTGGGTCTAATGTCTTTATGATTAGATTTGGGTTATGCATTTTGGCCAGGAATACCATGAAGTGATGTTGTGTCCTTCTCAGTGCATCATATCAGGAGGCACATGCTGTCACTTTGTCCCATTTTTGGTGACCATTTGGTTAAGATAATGTCTTCCAGGTTTCCCAATATAAAGTTTCTGTTATTCTTTTTCTTTGATTAATATGTAATTTGGGGGGAGACACTGAGAGGCTGTGTGCGTGTTCTCCTCATCAAATTTTTCTAGCTTCTAGCTTTAGTGTCCATTCATGTTTCTTGTCATGATGGTCACAAAATAGTGAAGAAAACATATTTGAGTGTCCTCTTTCCCAGAAATTGAAATATTTTTTCCAGTGGCAGCCTTATTTAGCTGATCATCCAAAACCACTCACCATTCCCTCATGAATCGTGTCCTGTTTTCTCATCCATGAAAAGAGACAAAGAATGTTTCCCACGACAGAATGACCAGCACTGTGGTGCTGAGGAAGCAGTGCCTACATGTTCAAACCTTGGGCTGGGTTCATGGACCTTTAAGTCACAACAGATTAACTCACCTGATCACACCAGAAGAATGCAGCTGGCACTATTGTTAACCCCTGTTATACACAGACCCAGCCCAGTATGAAACTGTTTTTTGCAGACCACTCACATAGCACTTTTTTTCTTTGAAGATTACAAGCAGATCATAACAAATTAAAAGGGAAGATTTTTATCTCTGGAAATCTCATTTTCTCAGACTCCAGCATGGGCTTCCTGGAAAGTCTTTGTTCATTCACAAGTAGTATGTTGCCATTACCATAACCCAGGCCAAAGTCAATATTTTTCTTCACTCCCTTCATTAACCTATGTGACCAGGTGCAATGGTAACATACTTCTGGACACTTACTGAGCCCTAGAAGTGAACTCTGAGCCACCTTTTTGGGCAACTGCTAGCAGGTTTCCCCTGGAATCTTGAGTGTATACATTCTTACTACACGTGCCAGACACTTTCCAGGCAGTACATCATTTAACCCTCACAGCAGGCTCGTTGTAAGGTGGGTGCAATGTTAACCTCATTTTGCAGGTAACAGCAGATGTTTAGAGAGATTACTGGTAAGTAACTTGGCTGAGGTTCCAGCTAGTTAGTGTAAGCAAGAGGCAAAGCCTGGATTGGAAGCTGGACTAGTCCAGAGCCTGCACTGTCAACCGCTATATTACACTTATCCAAAACGTTATAAGCAGGGCCAGGAGTAGGCTGAGCTAAGCAAGGTGACTAGGGAGCAAAATTTGAGAAGGCCCTCACTCTCAGGTGCTGATCCCACACTTGCACGACACTGAGAGTGGGTGCCCCCTTAAAATTTGTGCCCTAGGCTCTTTGCTTACTTTACCCTCCTCCTAGCCCCAGTTATTGGGGAGGGCTGGCCAGTGTGAGCTGGCCTCCCTAACAATGCAGTGCAACTTACACATATTCCTGGGATACATGGGGATGTATGGATTTCCATTTTCTTCCTTTGGTCAATGGACAAGCTATTCATCCTTAAGCCTACTCTGTTCTGAGCACTATGCTAGTAGGCATGGGAGAGAGTAGAGACTAAGATGGGTACAGTACCTACCGTCCTGCAGCCTGCAGGTCCAAGCATTCATTTCCAATGGGATCAGTATAGCAGGCCAATACTTGGGCCCTCTTAAGAATCACCTCCACTAAGTACTGGCACATTTTTTTGAGGATTTTACAGTACACAGATGGATTAATTCTGCTGTCTAACAACTCTATTGTTTACTCATTTAATTGAACTTTTTGCCTTTACTTTGCATGTGATTTGCTTTCCCCACTAATAGAATGTACACTTTAGGTGCTAACTCAGTTGTGCTTCCCTTGGGCTTTATTTCTTTCTAGAACTTAGCTCTTGACAGGACAACATTTCAGATGCATGTGTTCAAATTATGGCTTTGCCACTTATTAGTTGTGTTCTTGGAAAAGTCGCTCTGTCTCCTTGAGCCTTGGGTGTTTCATCTGTGAAATGGGGATATTAATTCCTCATTTGCAGAGTTGTTGTGGAGATGATGTGGAAACAAGACAAGTACCTAGCGGGCACATGGCAGTGCTCAATGGGTGCTAGTTCTCTTCCCTTCTTTCTTTATTGGTCGACCCCTATGCCAAAGTCACCCTTCCCAGGAGTCTAACTAAAGTGATACAGACAGCCAAACAATCTTAAATCACAGTTAGGAATTACCCAGGCGGCAGATTCTGTGACTGGTCTTTGACAGCCATAGTGCTCTGGCTGGCCTTTCTTAGTACCTGCTGTATAGTGGGAGTGTTGAAAAGCAAACTCTAACTGCAAAGGTGATTTTGTTGGAAAAGTATTCCAAAGTATTTCCTATTTCAAATACACATTATTGATTTTTTTTTCTCTTGGATGATCTGAACAATTGTGGTTAGTTAATTAGATTAAGATTTGTAACCTCCCAGGATTACATTTTTGGTTGATTAAACTATGTCAAGATGTATAAACATTAATCTGTAATATGTGAAATGTTCTTCAGGAGAGGACAGCAGGGAGCAGACAAAAGTCATGCTGTAACGTATAATACATCATTCTCAACATGGGACAAACACTATGCATTTTTGAAAATTCATTTTACTCCTTTTGGAAACACTATCACCAAAAGAAACAGAGTGACCTTTCTGTAGAACTGCATGCATAAGGCAAGATCTATTGCCATGTATTTACATTTCTTTTACTTTCACCCTCCTCCCCCCATTCCAGCCCTACCCCACCAGGGGATTATTAGTGAAGTTTCCAGACTGAGGCAGCACCCAGGTTCCTACAACAGCAGGTGGCATTCTGACATCAGCAGAGGCTGTGTTCGTTTCCACAGGTACAGAGGACTTCCAGACCAGATATGTGAAAAGATTTTGGAGCCCGGACAATTCCATGAGCAGCAAAGAGTTGGTGGAGCTGAAGAGCATGAGAGGCCTCGGAGCTGAGGGCTACGGCAACACCGGCTTCCAGGTGAGCAGAAGTTTCCTCTAAAAGCATAGCGTGGAGGGCCTACTATGATTCAAGGACGGGCAGAAACAAATAAGCAGTTATATTATGTGATGTAAGACAAAAATGACAACAAAAAGCAATGCTGGAGGTTGGTACCCAATACATTGTAAACAAATATGTGAGTGGAGCCGGGCCAACTGAGGAGCCTGTGACAGTGTCACAGGGGGACAGAGGGCATCAGTTAGGACTTAAAGGAAGGGCAAGGATTTCCCAGGTGAACAGGGAGGGATGCCACCAGAGCATTACAAACAAAAAGAATTGTCTGTGCACAGGCCCAGGGGCCTGAAAGAGCACGTGTGCCTGGGATAGAGATGTGCGGGTGGAACCGGGGAGTAGGGAAAGGGAGCACAGTGGCACCAGATCATGTGGCCCCCGCGTATGCTAAGGCATTTGAGAAAGAATCGATAAAAATTTACACTATCAGATTATTATTAAGAGTACTCTACTAGCCCCATTGAAGGTGGACAAAAATGGAAAGAGATTTGTTTGTGGTTGAGACACCTGTTAGGAGGTTAGTATAATCTGAACTGAGTAAGAGGCGGTGGAAATGGACGCTGGGTGGAAGTACTAATACTGATAAGAGGCCCCCTCGCAGTGGAATTGGCAGGAGTCAGGGGTGAGGGAGTAAGAGCTGCTCTGGTTATGAATATTACCATTTTCTCCTCAGTAAGGTAGGATAATAATATCAAATCTCAGGGTTGAGAGAATTAAATGAACTAACATATGTTAAGAAAAAGCAGTATTGTCTTAGCTCATTCGGGCTGCTATAACAAAACACTACAGACTGGGTGGCTTATAGATGGAAATTGATTTCCCACAGTTCTGGAGGCTGGGAAGTCCAAGATCATGGCCCTGGCAGATTCAGTGTCTGGCGAGGCCCACTTCCTCAAGACACTCGTCTTCTCATTGTTACCTCGTGTAACCTCATGTGGCAGAAGGTGCAAGGGAGCACTCTGGGGTCTTTTTTATAAGGACACTAATGCCATTCATGAGGGCTCCACCTTGATGACCTAATCACCTCCCAAAGGCCCCACCTTCTGATACCATCACACTGGGCATTAGATTTTCAAAATGGCCTTCTGGGGGGACACGAGCATCCAGACCATAGCAGGTTCCTGGTGCACAGTGTGAACATGGCAGTAGTAGCTCTTGGTGCTGGGCAGTTAAAGAGGGGATAAGTCAATAGTTCTAGCTTGAGACGTCAGCTTGGAAGTGATTCCCCTTATTTAGTAAGGAAATCCACAAATAGGGTTGGAGCAGGGAAGAGAATGAGCTCATTCTGAGGCCTGTTGGTTGAAATTAAGGTGATTCTGAACATCTAGATAAAGACGGAGGTGAAACAGGAAGCTTATGGCACTTCTGCATCTGGAGCCTAGGAGGGGACGTCATCCTTTTGGGGGTTGTTAGCACAGAGATGGGCCAAGGGCGTGGGAGGAAAACCTGAGGTGCATCAGTGTTTAAGGAGCAGGAAAGTTAGAAAAGTCAGAGGATGAAGCAGAGAGGCTACAGGGAGAGAAAGAGGAGCAGAACCAGGAGATGGAAGGGTCTGGAAAACTAACTACAACGTCGACAGCAAGGCCTCCTCCGTGGAACAGAGAAGCACATAGAATGAGACAAGTTCATCTGATTGGCCAACTAGGAGGTGACTGGTGACCCCGGGGAGCAGGGAAGGAGTAGGGAGTTTGTGTTATGAGCAAGAGTTAAGAGACTGGAGAAAATGAGGGCAGAAAGGACGTTTCTCTGGCAGAGAAGAGATGGGGCAAGAGAGACGGGCTCAGGGGAGGCAAGATCAGGATTGTAGGCAGGGGGCTTTTTTATTTAACAAAATCTTTTTTCATTGTAAACATAACATACAGAAAATCACACAAAACCAAATATACAATTTATTACAAAGTGCCACCTAGGTCAAGAAACAGGACCCTGTCATCCCTTAGTTCAGATGCCCCAACCATGCATGTTCTGTCACAACTGCCTCCCTCCCCCAGAGTAGCAACTATCCCCACTTTGTGGTAATTCTCTGCTTACTTTACACCTTCATTTCTAATTATGAATCCTCAAGCACCACCTTTGCCTGTTGTGAAATTTGTATAAGCAGAAAATTACAAGAAAAATTCTTTGCTTACTGTAAAACATTTATATGGAATTAGGCAAGATGAATCTTTGTGTATCCGGCTTCTTTTGCTCAGCTTTGTATTTCTAAGATTGCGCCATGGTGTTGCATGTCACTGGAGTTCATCAATTTCATCAATATACAGTATTTTCCTTAAATATTACACAATTTATCAATTTTAGTGTTAGTGGACATTTGTGTGGTTAAGTTTGGAGCTTTGGGAGAGCTTCTACAAACAGCACAGCTGTGAGTAAATACTCTTGTACAGGAGCGGGCCTGGTGGCGTAGCAGTTAAGTTTGCGCATTCAGCTTTGGCAGAACCTACACACTGCTCATCAAGCCTTGCTGAGGCGGTGTCCCACACAGAAGAACTAGAAGGACCTACAACTAGGATATACAACCATGTACTGGGGCTTTGGGAAGAAAAAAAGATGAAGATTGGCAACAGATGTTAGCTCAGGGCCAATCTTCCTCAAAAAGAAAATTACTCTTATACATGTCTCCTGGTGCATATGTAATAAATTTATCTAGAGTAGAATTGCTAGGTCATTGGGAGTGCACATATATTTTCAACTTTAGAAATAATGCCAACCCGGTTTCCTAAGTGGTTTTATCAATTTACACTCCCATCAGCAGAGTGTGAGTTCCTGTTACTCCACAGCCTCACCAGCATTTATCTGACTTTTTAACCTCAGTCACTCTTGTAGGTGTGTAGCTGTATATCATTGAGGTTTGATTTTAATTTTCCTATGTTATTGGCCATTAGATGCCCACTTTATGAAATACTTGTTCAAGTCTCTTGCCCATTTTCTCTACTGGATCTAGTCTTTTTCCTACTGAATTGAAAGAGTTCTTTAAATGTTTGAAATACAAGCCCTTTCTCAGTTGTGTGGTTTACAAATATCTTCTACCACTCTGAAGCTGTCTTTCACTCTTTAATATTTTGATGAACAAAAGTTGATTATATTGTGGTCCCATTTATTAGGTGTTTCTGTTTTACATAGCCTGTTTAAGAAATCTTTTCTACCCTGCAAGATCATGAAGATACTCTCTCATATTTTCTAAAAGCTTGTTCTTGCCCTCTGCATTGAGGCCTCTAGTCCCCGTGAAATTGATTTTTATATACAGTGTAAGGTAGATGTCAAGTTTTTTGTTTTTCTACATGGACATCCAATTATTTCAGAATCAATATTTCTAAAAATCATCTTTTCCCCACTGAACAAATACCACATTTGTCAAGTGTTCATATTTGGGATAAGTCTTGTTAGAATAGGGCAATTGAAAGATTTTTCCAAACTCAAAGGAGGGAGGAGGATTCAGAGAAGAGGGAGAGATGAAGCTTGACAGTAAGAGAGGTCAGATAAAGCTCAAAATTTCTAAGGCAATTTTTGAAAGAATACTTTTACTAAAGAATGTCCCTTAGAGTCCCAGTTCAAGTTTCCTCCTGCCCGTCAGTAAGCATCAATCTTGCCACAGGTGGCCCTCAAAGGCACAAAGCCTATGCTTTGTGGGAGCCACTTATGAAAGTCTTGAGATGGGACTAGAAAGGAAATCAACCTCCACTCTGCACACACACACAGGAAGGCTGACGCACTCCGTGAATTGCCTGGAAAGACAGTCAGGTTTGGAGAGTTTGTTAAATGGAGGTCAAAATTTGGAGGGTTTATGTAAGTGTTGGAACACTGACATAGACTTCTAACCCAGATACTTTGAATATAAAAGTTCTGAGGTTTGGGAGCCGGCCTGGTGGCATAGCAGTTAAGTCCATGCACTTCGCTTTGGTGGCCTGGGGTTCTCAGGTTCGGATCCTGGGCGTGGACCGACGCCCCGCTTGTCAGCCATGCTGTGGCGGCATCCCATATAAAATAGAGGATGATGGTCACGGATGTTAGCCCAGGGCCAATCTTCCTCAGCAAAAAGAGGAGGATTGGCAAATTAGGTCAGGGCTAGTCTTCCTCACACACACACACACACACACACACACACACACAAAGAGGAACCACTTACTCATTAGTGGTCAAGACATTGGTAAGAAAACAGGAAATCATTAGTAATGTGGATAAACATAGATATTTGCTGAGGGCTAAGGCAGGACTGTCTAATGGAAATATAGTGCATCCACATGTAATTTAAAATTTTTCTGAAACTCCATTAAAAATGTAAAATTAATGTAAATATTTTATTTAACATAATATATTGAAAATATTATCATTAAAACATGTAATTAATATAAAAATTATTAATGAGATATTTTACATTCTTTGTTTCATACTGTCTTTAAAATCCAGTGTGTATTTTACACTTATAGTGCATGCCAATTCTAATGCTAAATTTTTATCAGAAAACTTTGATCTGTATTTAGATTTCTTAAAGTTTATAAATGAAAAAGTCAGCTCATACCCAAGTTGTAAACATACTTAAATGTTTTCCAATAAATGAATCTAGTGTCCATTTTTAAATTTAAATTTAAATTTGTTAAAATTAAATAAAGTTAACATTCAGGCCCTCACTTGCACTAGTCACATTTCAAGTACTTAGTAGCCACATGTGGCTAGTGACTATTGTATTGGATGGCTCAGGTAAGATGCATATTTTTTGTTTTTGGAGGACACACACACAAAATCAGATGATCCCTGCACTTTAAGGATCTGACCACTAAGTCACAAAATTAAAAGTCAAGTAACAACCTTAGATTTGTTTCTATAAGATTAATAGTAATATCCCCTTTCATTCCTGATTTTAGTAATTTGTCTTTTGTTTTCTCCCTTCGTCCTTTTTCTGGACTTTGTTGGGAGATTTATTATTACTAATTCAATCTCCTTTGTTATAAGTCTGAAATTTCTGTTTCTTCTTGAGTCAGTTTAGGTAATTTGTGTGTTTTTAGGAATTTTCCCACTTCATCTAGGTTATCTAATTTGTTGGCACACAATTGTTCATAGTATTCTCTTAACGTCCTTTTTATTTTTGTAATAAAATGGTTATAATGGCCCCACTTTCATTCCTGATGTTACTTATTTGTATATTTTCTCTTTTTTCCTCTGTCAGTCTAACTAAAGATTTGTCAATTTTGTTCTTTTGAGGAACTCATTTGTTTCATTGATATTCTCTACTGTTTTTCTTGTCTCTTTTTCACTTATTGCTACTCTAATTTTTATTATTTCCCTCCTTCTGCTGGCTTCAGTTTAGTTTGCTCTTTTTCTAGTTTTTTTTTTTTTACAGTGGAAGATTAGGTTAATGATTTGAGATCTTCTTTAATAATATAAGCAATTATAGCTATAAATTTCCCTCTAAGTACTGCTTTAGCTTCATTCCATAAATGTTGGTATATGTTATTTTCATTCTTATCAAATTACCTCTTAATTACCCTTATGATTTCTTCTTTAATCTATTGGTTATTTAGGAGTATATTTTTAAATTTTCACATATTTTGTAAATTTCCCAAGTTTTCTTCTGTATTTATTTCTAATTTCATTCCATGTAGTTGAAGAAGGTACTTTGTGTCATTTCAGTCTTAAAATTTATTGATACTTGTTTTGGCCTAATATATGGTCTAGCCTGAGAATGTGCCACGTGCATTTGAGAAGAATGTGAATCCTACTGTTGTTGGTGGAGTGTTCTGTACATGTATGTTAGGCCTAGCTGGTGTATAACATTGTTCAATTCCTCTATAGCCTTACTGACCATCTCTGGTTGTTTTATCCATGATTGAAAGTGGGGTATTGAAGTCTCCAACTATTACTGTTGAATTGTCTATTTTTCCCCTGAATTCTGTCAGTTTTTGCTTCATATATTTTGGAACTCTGTTATTAGGTGAATATATGTTTATTATTGTTAGATCTTTTTTGATGAATTAGCGCTTTTAACATTATAGAATTCTCTTTGTCTATAACAATAATTTTGCCTTAAAATCTATTTTGTCTATTATAGCCACTCAAGCTCTCTTTGGTTACTTAATGTAATTACTGATAAGGTAGGATTTACACCTGCTTTTTTGCAATTTGTTTTTTATATATCTCATGTCTTTTTTCCCTCAATTCCTCCATTACTTCCTTCTTTTGTGTTAAATAGATATTTTCTAGTGTACCAGTTTAATTCTTTTGTCATTTCTTTTAGTATATTTTTTAAAGTTGTTTTTCTTGGAGAATGTCCTAGGGATTAAAATTAACATGACAATTTATAAATATCTAGTTAGGACTAATCCCAATTTATTACAATCATATGCAAAAACTTAGTATAGTTCCATTCCCTTCCCCCTCTTTTATGGCTATTGTCATACAAATGAAACCTTATACATTATAAGCCCATCAACACGGTTTTATAATTATTGCCTTAGGCAATTGTATTTTAAATTCAATGGAAGAAAGAGGTTATAAACAAAGATACATTATATTTACCTGTGCAGTTATGTTTATTGATGTTCTTTATTTCTTTATATGGATTTGAGTTACCGTATGGTGTTCTTTCATTGCAGCCTGAAAGACTATTTTAGTATTTTTTGAAGGGAAGACCTACTAGCAGTGAATCTTGTTTTTGTTTATCTGGTAATATCTTCTAATTTTGTGAATAGTTTTGCTAAGTATAGAATTCTTGATTGATGGTCTTTTTCTTTCAGCACTTTGAATATGTACGTCATCTCATTGTCTTCTGGCCTCCATGGTTTCTGATGAGAAATCAGTTGTTGATGTCTGTGAAGATGACTTATATGTGAATATTCTTTCTCTTGCTGCTTTCAAGATTATCTCTTTGTCTTTGGCTGTCAACAATTTGATTATTCAACTTGTAGCTCACTAAGCTTCTAGAATGTGTAGATTGATGATTTTCATTAATTAATTGGGAATTTTTCAAACATTATCTCTTCAAATATTCTTTTGCTCCTTTATGTCTCTCCTCTCCTTCTGGCACTGCCATTATGCATATGTTGGTTGTACACTTGGTGATGTCCCACAGGTCTCTGAGGATCTGAATCTCTTTGCTGATATTCTCTATATGGTGAGACATTATTCTCATACTTTCCTTTAGTTCTTTGTATATGGTTTCCTTTAGTTTTTTGAACATATTTAATATAGTTTATTCAAAGTCTTTGTCTCATAAGCCTAACATCTGGGCTTCCTCATGGACAGATTCTATTGACTGGTTTTTTTCTATGTATGGGCCATTCTTTCTTGTTTCTTTCCATGTCTCATAATTTTTTGTTGAAAGCTAACCATTTTAAATAATGTGATAACTCTGGAAAACAGATTCCTCTCTTCTGCCCTGGAGCTTATTGTTGTTGCTGTTGAGGTTGTTGTTGTCACTGTTTGTTTGTTTAATGACTTAACTGAACTAATTCTATGTAGTCTATATTTTTGGTCATCTGTGGCCACTGAAGTCTCTGCTCAGTTAGCTTAATGATCAGTATGGGATTACATATAAGTTTTCAAGTGCCTGGAACAATAAATCTCCCAGTCTTTGCTGAGGGCTCTGTGTGCATACTGGGGGGCTTGCCTTCAGTGTTCAGGCAGGCAGTTTACAGCTATATGTTCACCTTTACTTCCTGCTTCTGTTAAGTCTCAAGACCAGCCAGAGATGAGAGCTTGGGTCTTTCTCAGGTCTTCCCCAGGCATGAACATAACCCTGGCATGTGCCTGGACTTCTAGTTTCCCAGGAATGTCAGAGCTTTTCAAAGCCCCTTATGGATATCTCATTCCCCGGCTTTTCCTTTAAATTTTTGCCTAAGTTGTTGTTTTCTCCAACTGTTATCACCACCTCAGGCAGCTGCCTAGGTTAAACACTTGTCCCCCTGAGCAGGAAATCATACTGAGTGAGATTGTGAGTCAGATCAAATAAAGACAAGCTTCATGAGTGGGGTTTTGTAAGGAACTGAAAGCCAGGTCAAATAATGGCAGTTATCTAGTGCCAACCCCATTTTGCCCACTCCATAGGTTGTTAGGCTGCTAGTTTTCATTGTGATTGCAGAATTATTGTTTTTCAAGGCTTATCATGAATCTGGGGAGAGGGGAACAGGACTCGGGAATTAAGATGCCACAAAGCTTGCTATTCTGAGATTCAGTCACATTACTTGAAAGAAAAGAAAAAAAACACTCTCTGGATTGTCACAAGACTTTGCTTAATTTCCAGAGTTCTAAAAAGGTATTTGGACAATTTTGCCAGTGTTCCTGTTTCTTTCATGAAGGAGAAGAGTTTTGGAGGTCCTTTTCCCATGACTCCTGCTAATCCCACCAACAGCGTTATATTCAAACAGCAAAGTCAGGCATGTCACAAGGGAGTATGTGTATGATCAAGTGATGAATGGTACCAGCCACATCTCTGGTTTCAAGGGAGTGAAAGTACCCTAGGCTGGAATGCATTGGATGATCAGTCACGAGTAGAGCAAGGACTAAAGTTTTGAGGATTTCAGCCATCACTGTTGCCTTTTACCAAAACCAGGAGAAGAATTCAGGCATCTAATAGTCACAGGAAAAGGAAAGGAGAAGAGGGAGATAAAATGCTATTTTTTCTACCATGACTATCCCAAGAGAGATGCCTTCCTGATTCCAAGAGTCTTCTTTTGAGGCTCTACATGTTGATTGCATGGAGTAAGACATGGTTTGTTATCCATCTCTGGTCCTACAAGGATTTCCATGGAGATGTCATGTCAGTAATGATTGGAAGCCCCTAATCAGCCCTGGGAACACCAGTTCCAATTGGCTTACAAGGTAATATGTTCTGCAAGCACATCCCCTGTCTTCAGAGAGTAGGTGGCAGAGTTTTTCAGAAAAATACTCTTATTTCATTTGGGACAGAACCAAGACTGTTTACCAGGCTCTAGTTGGTTGTTTGTTTCATTACTGATTATAAAAATTCCACTCCACAGTCCCTCAATTTAAAATGAGGGTGGTGGTACTTGCTGACCCATCTCATCCAGACACTGTTGATGTTGATGAGACCTGGGCCCTGGTTGCTAGCTAAACTGTTATTTGTCAAATTGAAAAAATCAAACTTGGGAGTATTTGGAATTTTATACAGAATAGAATTGTGAGTATGAACCCCAAGTCTCTATCATGCCACAGAAGTTTGGAACTCTGTCTTCAGATTGCAGATGTAGGCAGACATAGTGCAGCATGATTTCCTCTCAAAGACAGGATCCTGATTTGGAGGCAGCTAATTCCACTATACACATGGGCTAAGGTGTTCAACTCAGAAGCCACTTATAGTCTTGGCATGCCTAATCGTTCTTTGTTTTTCCTTTGAAAGGAAGTTTAAAAAAAGATGGTATGTAAAGGTTCTTGTCACCAACTCCAATGTGTGAGTGGGAGGTTCCCACAAATCCAAGCCATTCTCCAACACCAACTAGGTATCCTACAGTTAACCTCAATTCTGACACTGTCTAGTGCAGATAGTGTCAAATCCTACAGGTTAAGGGCTTAGTCCTACAAGACTGTCTCCCACCCCACCAACTTCAAATGCTAATTGCAAGTCCAGGTTATACATGTGTTTCTGATCCACTGGCTATAGCCTGGAAGTTCCAACAACACTCTCCTTGGGTTTGACTGGTTTGCTAGAAAGGTCACAGAACTCAGAGAAACATTTACTTACCAGATTACCAGTTTATTATGAAAAGATAGACTCAAGAACAGCCAGATGAAAGAGATGCACAAGGCAAGATGTGGGGAAGGGGCATGGAATTTCCATGTTCTCTCTAGGTGTGCCACTCTCCTCAAATCTCCACGTGTTCACCAATCCAGAAGCTCTTCAAACCCCCTCTTTTTGGGTTTTTATGGAGACATCATTACACAGGCATTATTGATTAAATCTTTGGTCATTGGTGATTCAGCTCAATCTCTAGACCCTCTCCCCTCCCAGGAGGTCAGAATGGTCCTTAAAGTTCCAACCATCTAATTACATGTCTGGGTCCCCTGGCAACCAGCCCCCATCCTTAGGTCACCTCATTGACATAACAAGACATCTTGATCACTCATGAAATTCCAATGATTTTAGGAGCTCTGTGCCAGAAAAAGAAACGAAGACCAAATATATATTTACTATAAATCACAATATCACAATATGTATGTCTTGTGTCCTTTAGAAGTAAATAGAGATAGAGGTTTCTTATGAAAAGCCTGTGAGTCACATGGTTGAGGAGCCTCCTGTGGGTGTTCAGGAGCAAAGTAGATGATTACCAGGAATGGTTAAGTCGGGAAGCAGGTCAAAGTACCTGAAGACTACTTCTCCATGTTCCTTCCAATCTCCTGGTTCTGTAAATTCAAGGCTTTGTTTGCTCCAAGAGCCAAAACTCTTTGACATAAAGCATGACGTTTATTGATTCAACAAAAATTTATTGAGCTCTCACATTGTGCCAGGCGTTATGCTAGGAGCTGGAAACAGAGCTGCTGTTTGGTTAAAATTAGTTAACAATGGCAAACGAGCACTACACAGTTTATAAAATTGCTGTTCATGGCAGAAGGTAATCTTACCTAGATCGAGAGTTGGGGAATATTTACCAGATGTTCCTAATGAACAACAGGCTTTCATTTCTTCAGTCATTCATTCTCAAATATATATTGATCACCTATTCTGTGATAGGTAGAAAGAAAATATTCAATAGGGCACAAAGAATATAATTTCTCAAGTTACCATATCAAGAACTATTTTTTCCATGTTACATTATGTGGAGAAGACAAAGCCCTGAATGGGAAGGCATGAGAGGCATGAGCAGGGAGACAGAAAGGTAGTAAAGAGAGGCAGACAGTAATAGAGCCCAGTTCTGATTTACCTCAAGGCTGTTTGCTAAGTTCAAAATCCTGGTCCCAAGAATCCAAAAACCAATGATAAGTTTAGGTTTATAACTGGATTTCTATACTCTGTGGACTCAGGAACATTCTAGAATAAACTAGCCAGCTCAGTCATAAGGGGCTATAACTAAAGTAATGGTATAAACTCCTCCATGAAACACAGTCAGAAAGCAACCCATTAAGGTGCAACAAGGCTCTTTGAACCATGAGAAAGTGTCAGTCATAGTCCAAAAGGGGCCAAGACAGACATGTCCACTCCCATTCTGGACTACCCAGTTGCCTTACTCTCCTGACCTGCTCAAATTTGGGAGCACACCAAAACTCCAAACAGCATGATCTATCAAGTTGTGCAGTTGTCCACTGATGGGTCCCACTTCCCCATCAGTGTCCCTCTCTTTCAATTATACCACTTTACAACTTTGCTAGCTTTTAAAGGATTCTTATTTTTATAACTGTAATTATTGCATCCTAAGTTTCTCATCCACCCGAGTCCATTGGTTCAGGAACATTTGCAAGGAGGAAGTTGGTTACGGAGCACTGGTCTAACTTGTGCAGCCAGGAAAGTTTAAAAAAAATTGCCTAAATTAGGGCCAGACCCATGCAGATAAAGCAGGTGTGGACAAAGGTCTAGTTACATGGTATGTTGGATCCAGCAAGGAGGGGATAGAGGAACAAAGACACACACAAGGCCACAAAAGACATTTCTAGGAGCCAGCAAATGGTAAGCTTCCTGTTGACCCACATGGCCACTTCCTTGTTCCCCTGCAGAGCATGAGGTCTCAGGTCAGAGAGGAGGGAAGGAAGAGATAAGGGAAGAAGAATTGAGAAAGCACGGGTGGAAGTAAGAGGGAGTCTGCAATGATCCAAGTCCTGACTGTACTCTGTGTGGCCTTGACCTTGGCTGGAGATGACAAGGGCTTCTTGTTAAGGACGAAGTGGGAGAGGGAGGAAATGGGGTGAGCTTCTGAAGAAAGCCAGACTGGGGTGGGGAGTGACAACAGAGCACAGATGCTGAGGCTAAAGGCCACACACTGAATCATTACGAGGGCAAAACATAGGTTCTTTGGGTGAAGAGTTGAGGCTTCAGAGCCAGACTGCCAGGCCCACCATTCAGGCAAGTTACCTAACTTCTGCACCTGTTTCCTCATCCAAAAGTAGAGACTAATACCCTGCATCGCAGGACTGTTGGGAGATGAATGTGAAGCGCCAGCACCTAGCACTTGCTCAAGTGTCAGTGACTGTCAATCAAACCCTTTAGTTGGGGGATGCTATGTTGGTGCAGACCAAACCAAAATTTGAAATTCAGGTGTGAAGTCTGCCTCTTCTAATAGAGAATACTGGAATCCACTGATGGAAAAACCATGGAAGATGCCAACATGCAGCTTTGAATTGTTATCATGTCAGCCAAACATAAAACCTCAAGTCCCTTAGGTCCATTCCAGACTGGGGGAGCTCAGCTCCCAACATCTGTGTCACTTCAAAGGACTTCATAAAGTTATTTTCACATATTTTGGTTCATTCTGACCCACTTCTTATTTAGTCAAATGCATTTCTTAAAACTTTTTTATATACTGTAAATTTATTCCACGTGTTTCTAATTAATTTACATTTATTTAGTCAACACTCTTTGGAAAGAAATGCTTGATGGCCAAGGTGATTTTAGAAATCACCAAAAAGCAACTTTTTTCCAAATGTGAGCAAATGCAAATGCCTATGACATAATGATGTAGCCTCACTATCAACTGCTCTGGCATAAAATAGTCCAGTTCATAGTAAGGCTCATACTTACAGAAGTGACCGTAACTCCGAAAAAATAGCACAAGAGTAAGGTAGGCATAACCAACCCAGGCTTCATCCTCCAGGTGATTCAGGCTTTTGCATACAAACACCTTTCCATAAACAGGGCTGGCGTTGGCTGAAGCATGGACCAAACGTAGACATGAGGTCAATGTCACTGAACTTGCAAGAAGATCCTAAGAAGTGATACCCATTGTTCAAGCCAATGATGGCAAAAGAAAAACAGGATTTGGAATAGCTTAGGGGCTATTCAAGATGATACAACGTGAAGTTACAAGATGAAGGTATCATTAATGACCTGCAATGTCTCCTGACACCACCTGTGTCTCTCCCTCCCTATTTCCATTTTCCTCCCTCTTATTCTGTCTTACTCCAATACCAGACTTTAAAAAAGAGCTGAAGCCATGTTTCCTGCTCGTAATTTTAGAAATAAATCATTTAGTGACTTATCTAAACAAATTGCTTCACAGACAGATGTTAATATATTCTTCATATCTTTTTGTATGTCATAAATATTAGCTAGCATATAATATTTCTTAATCTCTTGATCTTTGGCTGAAGATCAGAAGCCTTACAGGAAAAAGACTTCCCACTGCTGGCCTTGTGGGCCCATGGTGAAAGCATTTTTGTGAACTAAAGCAATCTATAGTCACTTTGCAGTCTGAATTTTGATCTCTTCAGACAGACTGGAGATTTGTCTACTAAAACTCCCTGAGAGCAAGAACCATATGTGCAATGCCCAGCAACCAGCACAGTGTCTAGCCCACAGTAGATGCACGATAAATATTTGTTAGAGGAATCAATGGGAATGCCTGAGATGGAGCCCCAGGGAAGTGTACTTACATAACATTAAGGGTTTAGTGAAAAGGCTGATAATGGTACAAGAAAGGGAGAAGGAGAAGTCCAAGAGGTAGGAGGAAACCAGCAAAGTGTGATATCACAGAAGTCAGGGATAAAAATACTTTAAGGAGGAAGTTGTCCACTGTGTACGATGAAAACTGGATTTAGGGACATGGAAACCATTGATGACTTTGTCAAGGGTGATTTCCATGGAGTGGTAGAAGTGGAAGCCATATTGGAATGGGTTGAAGAGTGAACATGAGGAAAGAAATGGAACCAGTGTCTTAGTCCATTCAGGCTGCTATAACAAAACACCTCAGGAGGGGTAACTTATAAACAGCAGACATTTATTTCTCACAGTTCTGCTAAAAGTCCAAGATCAAGGAGCCAGCATGGTCACATTCTAATGAGGGCCCTGTTCCTAGTTCATAGCCAGCACATTCTCACTGTGTCCTCACATAGTGGAAGGAGCAGGGAACTCTGTGGGAGTCTCTTTGACAAGGGCAGTAATCCCACACATGAGGATTCCACCCTCATGACCTAATCACCTCCCAAATGCCCCACCTCCTAATACCATCATCTTTGGGGGTTAGAATTTCAACATAATGAATTTGAGGGAACACAAACATTCAGACCATAGGAACCAGTAAGTGCAGACAGAAGATTGTTTTTTAATGGGAAGAGAAAGGATGCTTATCTATGAATTCTTGGCTTCAGGGCAATAAAAATTTCATAAAAATGGAAATATTCAAGAATCAAGGGAAGGAGGGGTTGAGTAAGGTGTGCGTGGGGAAGTACAGAGCGCGGTGCCTGGCCCAGAGTGAGGGGTCCAGGTGTTGCCATATTATTGCTCTCAGGATTAGCTTCTCCGTGGGTGTCTTGAGACTTCTCTGGTCTCCTCTCTCTCAAATATATACTAGAAGTTCTGGGAGTGCCTTCCTCTGTTCAAACAAATCAGCCTAAGTCAAAGAAAGGCAGGAAACAAGAACAGGAAATTAGAACCAGGCTGAAATAATCACACATTATCAGACTCAGATTACCAACACAAATATCGAAAGCTACCGTAAGAGTGAAAGGCACCGAGCAGGAGAGGGGCAGTATGTCTTGGAATGTATGATTCTACATTTACATGACTTTTAGCTAGCCCTGGGCTCTGGAAACTCCGCATGTAAAAAAGAAATAAAAAATACACATAAGTGCATTTGGAGAAATTTAACTCCACTCTTGGTCTTGACTTGGTTAGTGTGGTGATGAGCAAGCAGACCACTCCATTATAAAAGCACGTTTCTCTCTTTCTAATTAGTAAGTAATCTGGGGGGTGATAATTCAAGGCTATGTGAATATCCAGTTCCCCAACACATTTCACCCAGTGGTTTTAGCCTCTATTGATGACCCTTTCCTGAATCAGTTATTACTTCAGGAGCTGCAAAACGATGATTTTCATTTCAACATTCCTTACCTCACATTCTTCTGAAAAGAATAAATTTCCCTTTCTTCCATCTTCTCTTTTTGAGTATCATTATGGACTAACATTCTCTTTTATTCAATCTCTTACAATTAATTACCAACATTATTTGTTTCTTCCAACATTTTATTAAGAAAATTTTCAAACATACAGAAAAATTGAAATAATTTCATAGCGAACATCTATATACCCACCACCGACATTCTGCAATTAATACTTTACTGTACTTGGTTTCTCACATATTTATTCACCTATGCTACCCTCTATCCACCCATCAATCTATCTTATTTTTTGACACTGGTAAGTTGTAGACATTATTCATGTTTTTGACTTTTTGGTGCTCAATTTGTCCCAATCTTGGCTAGTGATCTCAGAATTCTTTTTGGCAAAAATTGAATTTATTTATTAGATATAATCACCCCAGACAATATATGAAGTAAACATTTATATAAAATTGAGGCTGTGATTTAGCATATTAATGCTTTTAATTAGGTTCCTGCTTTCAGAGCCAACAGACTGCCGGAATCAGAAGTGGGGCCAAGAGATGGCCTCCGTGGCAGCTGTATATTACAGCCCAGATGGAGTGGGGCCACCAAGTGGACATTTCATGCAGCAACCACTGGTGTCCAGCCTACATGAGCCTATTCTGGCACCAGAATTAACATTGGAAGCTAACCTGCATTTCATCTTCTAAATATAACCCAGGACTCTGATGAATTCTGATGGAAAAAATGACCGCTTTTTGAAAAATCATATGACATCAGCCTCAGAGACAATTAAAATTGCAAGATGCTTAAACATCACTTATTTGCTGTTTATTTCAAGAATCTATATGAACAGGATGCTAAAGCCTAGATTCCTAGATTCCTTGATTTTCCCCATTTGTACATTTACTGGATGATAATATGGATGGATCCAGAAGTGAAACCAAGATATCCAATTACAAATAAGAAAAAAGGTCCATGTTCTCCCAGATGTACCCATTTATAGTTGCTTCCAAACTAAGAGATACATTCGGGTGGGGGAGGGGAGGGAAGCCTTCCACATGGGCCTGAGGGAGAACTGGGCACAGTCCATTCCACAGACCAAGAGGAGGTAGAATTCCTTGTTTGAAATGGATGTGAAAGATGCAAAAGGACCCTCAGTACATGGAGTTAATACATACAAGTAGTAAAAAGAATCATATCTGTTGCAAATATCTCAAAATATGATTTACATCCATGGCATTGAAATTAAGGTAGTTATTAGAACTTCCTACTGAACTTTCTTGGGGGTTTTTTCTTGTTTTTTAATGAGTTAATAAAGCTGCATATACATTATTCTATCATGAATTAATTTTAATAACTGTATTTTGATATTATTGGTTTCCTTTTAATCATATATATTTAGTTTTATGTATTTTAAAACATTCTGAAAGGGGTCCACAGGCCCCACCAACTGTCCTGCTTTAGGACACTTCCCAGAAGTTGCACACCGCTTCTGTCACAGTGGAGAACTGAATCATAGCCACAGGGAGGTTAGGAAATGTGCCTTTATTCTGGGAAATCCTAGGCCCTGCTAAAATTCAAAGTTCTATTTCTAAAGGAAATGGGGAAGAAGAGGTATTGGGAACAGCTAACGGTCTTGGCCACAGTACATTTTCTGTTTGGGTCACAGAGTTCAATGGATGTTCATTAAATTCATGTCATTTATCTTGGTCGTCCTTATCCTTACTTTTGCCCACTTGATCTGTCATAGACTGAAAGATTCTCTCAACCTCTTTCCTAATGTGTTTCTAGATTTTTCTCTCGTGTTTCCTTTATGTTAATCTGTGCTGTTTGTCCATAGATAGCCAAGCTTCTCAGCGTGTGAGATTGTACCCTGACCATTGCTTCTTTTTGGACACATTAATTGTGTTTTTGGTCCTGTGTTCAGGTTGGTTGAGATGGTGACCACCGCAGGTTTACCCTTCTGAGTCATTTCCAGCCTGTGGCCATGTTGTGTTTGTTCCTTCATCTGACGCAGTCAAATCCATTGCTGATTTGCCAGATGTGTTTGTTCTTAGCTCCTCTCATCACATTTTATGTTGTGCTTTTTAAAAATCTTTCCACTGCATGGTTTGTGTGTTCTTTATTTTTGCTTGGTTTCTTCTGAAGACTTGTATTGTTTGGTTTTAATGGTCCCTTTTACAATCCGCTTAAGATTATGAGTAGTAATCCCCAAATTAGCATATTTTCCACCTTCCATTATTTTCTTTCCTTCTCTTCCACCACTTGATTTTAGCTGAAGATGTATCTTTGAGTGTCTACCTTTCTATCTTAAACACTATTACTTATAATCTCTTTCAGCTCCTAGAAATTGAAAGGTGAAGAAACTGGTCTACTTACCCTACCTTCTACATTTTCTCTCCCTTCTTCAAGTAGTGTTCTGACTATTTTGTCTACATTGTCAGGGGTTAGTTCATAATCTGTTCTGGAGTTAGAATCCCTGGGGTTGTTTTGGATTTAAATTTATTAAATAGATTCAAAACATACTATCACTCCTTTTGCCAAGTTCTTCCTTGAGTATTTCCTTCAAGAAAGCTCATAGAAACAATATTCTAGGAGTACTTGCATGCTTAAATTTATTTTTGTAAATCTGATGATTATAAAACCTTCCTCTAACTTTGCTCCTTTAGGTACAGAGCTTTGCCTCTTCCCCCTTTTCCTACACTTAGAAGTTCCCTTTGCCCCTGACTCACAAAGATCGTAAGGAGAGCATGTTGTCAGTGTTCTGTAGCCCTGACTCCTCGCACCCAATTCAAAACTCCCTTCAGAGCACCCAGAGGCGACAGAATTGTGCCAGGGAAGTGTGACAATGAGCCCCAGGCTGACCAGGTGGTTCCCTCCCACAGCACTGCTGCTCCTCACCAGTCTATAAACCCACCCAAGCCAGCAAGGAAAACAGGAACATCTCAGGGAGGAATGGTCTAGCCAGTGCCCATAACTCACATCCAGGATTCCTTAAACCCAAGACTTGAGGCAGAAGTTACAGGAGCCAGGAGGGTCGGGAGCAACGGGAAAGCTCAAAGGCTGCAGGAATACCACCTCGGAAAATGTGGTCATTCCAGTGTAAAGCCCATGCAATTTGGAGGTAAATATTATAGAGAAATGGCCTTAAAATATTTGACATTTGTAGATTTTTAAAATTTAAAAAAAAAGAAAAAAGGAGGGAGAGAGGAATGATCTCCAGCAATTGAAGAGATCAGATTCATGAAACAGAGGTTCACTTTTACAAGCCAAATTTCAACAATAGAGAACAAAGTGACTAAGTGTAAAAAACAAAAGTGACTGTAAAGGCAAGGAAGCAGGTAGTAACCTAAACCATACAATCAACAAAAAAGTCAGTGAGCGCTCCCTATGTGTGGCACTGGAACAGCCACATGGCCCCATGCAGTAGGGGAGGAATCCGACATTCCCATGAATCATGGTATGAGGGCTCAAGAAATTAAGGCTCGATTTGAACCCAAGTAGGATCATGGAACCCAAACTTTCCATCACAATGGAGCACCAATTAAGATAGATAATTTATCAATATTCCAAAAAGCAGTCACCCTCAGATTTATGAGGAGCCACTTACTAGGATCTATTTGTATTGCCTTTTGGAATTTTAAGTTAATGTTTGAGTCAGTTGCTCTAGACTAGTCCCATTCTGTGCTCAAAGAAACAGACACAGAAAGATCACTTGAAGCAGCTGAGGAAAACAATGGAAACTGGAGATGTGTTTCTGACACCTTCATTTAGGCACTGAAGGCTTCGAATATTAGAACATAAGGTAACTGTCTTAGAGAAGTAGGGAAAGCTGTCCTGTACCATTTGGTCTCTACTCAGTTATAGAGACACTGTTTTAGCTGCTCCTCTAATCAGCTCAACAGCCCCTGGGAATACCTTTTCCTTCCATTCAGAAACGGTTATTGAGGACTTCCATGCCTGGCACTGTGTTCTGCACGTGGTATTCAGCAGAGAACACGGGACAGGGTATCTGGCTTCTCAGTTTAGAGTCCAGTGGGTGTAAATCTACATCACAGATTTACACAGTCCCAAGTCCAACTGACATCATCACAGGCTTATTCTTGTCACAGGCATCGGGACTTTGACGTCCACGGCAACGTTGAAGGCATCTCCCCTTCTCAGAATGCCCCACACTGACTGCTTCTGGGAAGACTGTGTGAGTGTCAGGCTCTAGAACCAGAAGAAGATCTTCACAGTGACTCCTCAGGGTCCTTGTCAACATCACGTTTGCCTGCTGGGCAATTCCCATCTTCCCATAGACCTACGTGATCTCCGTCCTGCCAAAGGTCAGGATGAAAGTCTCCTTGGGGTGGCAGTGCCCATTCTTGCCCCAGGCCTCAAGGCCAGGCTCTGCCCCCTCAGCAAGACCAGTCCCACGGTCAGAGCATGCTGGGCAAGAGCAGTTCCTACAAAGAAGATGGAAGAAAGGCTCCCCTAGCACAGCGACGTCGAGTCTGCAGCAGAGAAAGCCCAGCCACAAAAACTGAGACAGGGAAGCCACATTGTGCAGTCAGGGCCACAAGGGGAGGGAAAGATGGAGTGAGTGGTGCAGACACAGTTGGAAGCAAAAACATCAAACTAATCATGGAGACAAGTCATCTCCACAAATGCAGGAGTGCCCACTCATGTTGTTTAAAGGATAGCATCTACTTAAAACCAGTCTATTGGGTGAGAGGGCCACTATTCTGGCTTGAGAAATGACCTCCAAAGCCTAAATAGAGTTTAAAAGTGGCCACAGCATTTCAGGAATCTTTCAGCACCTCTGTCATTTCTACTCTTGTCTTTTAGTATCTAGAATTCAAATCAGGCTTTCTTCATTGAAAAGGAATTTAACCTGTAAGTGTACTACTACATCCTTAGACGTTCCCAAGGCCAAAAGGTCTTGGCCCAAGGGCCAAACGAGACAGGCATGATACAGTCTGGAGTTGGATAGTCCAAGTTCAGATCCCATCTCGGCCATTCCTGGTTGTGCAACCTGAGTCAAGTGATTACTTATCTTTGCCTTAGTTTCTTCATCTGTAAAATGGAGATCACACTACCCACCTCACAGGGCTCTTAGGATCAAATACAGAATTTTTAAAGAGTTTAACCCAGTGTCTTGTACCTACTAGATATTATGTCAGTCCAGGTGCAAATAAAAGCAAAAACCAAAAGTAGCAAGGGAGAAGTCTGTTTCCTGCAGATAAAAGTTGGGCAGTGGGTAAAACAGACCTGGAGGGGAAGTGCTTCTCAAGGTTTTCAGGACGCAAGTCCCCCCAACTCACCATTCTGACATCATCAGGATGGGGCTCTTGTGCTCATGGCCCAGCTGGGACCATCCACACACCAGGCAGCGGGAGGAAGGAAAGGGTGAAAGGGACAAAGAGCACCCTACTCTTAAGGAGTGTCCCTGAGCTGTTCCACTCAGGGTTCCACTTCTATTTATATTTCATGGACCAGAATCTAGTTGTAATGAAGCTTGGAAAGGTAGCCTTTATTCTGGGTGGCCATGTGTTCAGCTAAAGTTCTACAGAAGGGGATGCCACAAATAGATAGGGGGAGTGATTTCAGTAATTTCCTATGTTCTAAAAGTTATATGGTCTAGAAACTGAATGAAGGGAAGAAATTCATAAAAAGACCTCTGTCCACCTGTACTCCCTGTAACACCCAGTGTGATCTGCACTTGCTTGAGCAGCTTGGAAAGTGCGAGATCAAACCCCAGGCACAATGTACTCCTGACTCAAGGATCTGCCCTTCAGAGGGGTCTCAATCCAGGGTTGACTACACCCAGCAACTCACACTAACTCGGGAAATTAGAAATGGCGTGCTGTAAACTGCCTAGAAATACCCATACACAACACCCACAACGTTGTTACCCACTCAGTGGAGCGACAGGCTTGCATCTGGAACGAGGTCATGGCTGTTGTTCAGTGTACCAAGGTATCTAGTAATCAGAATTGCTAAAGAGATGGAAAGAAACAATGGGCTAAGAAGTAAATAGGGGCTACTGATTCTGGCCCTATGACTCCAATTTGAAAAGAAGCAGGAAAACAAGTGTCTTAATGGTCATTTTTCAGGCACCAATCAACACCCACAACACCTCCTTTATTTCTGTTAGAAATCCTCAAATGGGAGACATTGTTCTTCCTGAAAAAGCTAAAAATCCAAGGCGTGTACTCTACGGGGGGTAAACCAGTCCCATTCCATGTTACAAAATACATCCAGAGGTGCTCTTGTTACCACTTACACCCACTCTAACCTCCCCCACAACACACACACACACACACACACACACACACACACACACACCCCTTCCTCTTTAGTTAACTTTCAAAAAGCTGGCTCCATCCTTGTGTTTCAGATTCTGCCACCAGGTGGCAGGAATAATCAGCATTGGGAAGCTAAAGCTCCTCATGGAACCAGAACACATCAGGATTCTGGAAGGGACCATAAGAACACCAAATCGAAACTGTTGTATAGATGGGCGGACTGACACTTAAAAAGATGTGACAGGTATTACATCACACATGTAATTAGGGACCCTGAGGTCCAGCCCCCTCCTTTACCTGTGTCCTGTTTTTCTACTAATTCACACTGGGTTTTATTTTTAACTTTTTATTGAGGAAATTTTCAGCAACCATGAAAGTAAGAATAGTAAAATGAGTCCCTAAGTATCCATCAACCAGATTCAGCAATTAGCCACACTTTGTCATCTTTCTGTGCTATATATATTATCCCTCCCTATTATATTTTTACATCAAGTACCCATAGATATTACATTGCTGTACCAGTTAGTGTAACATGAAAGTCACTGTGGTTCATTAATTCAACAAATAATTGTCAGCATCTGCCACGTGCAAGGAACTGTGCTATAGTAAGATGCAAACAACTGTAACACAAAGGGCAGTTTGGCAATAAGACTTCTATGTGTATACAGGAGGGAGAACTATTCCTCTACCCTCTAGGTCCGTCTGGCTGGCCTAAGAATTAAACTGACATGAGACAGAATAACAGGAGAAAATCTAACAAAGTTTAATAACATGTATACATTGGGGAACCCAGTAAAACTGAGTAACTCACCAAAATGGCCAAAGCGACCACCTTAAACACCATCTTCAGCTAAAGACAAAGGAGGACATTGGGAGTAGTGTTTTGGAACTTCTAAGGGGAGGAAGGAAATTTATATGGAGATGGAAAAGCAAATGTTTGATAAACAGATGTTTGCTGGGCCATCTATAGATAATGTGACTCGGAGAGAGAGAACTTGGATAAGAATGGGCTTAGCAAGTATCTTTCCAGTCTCTTACACCCAGAGTTATCTATGGTGATGGCCTGTCCTGGTATGGGCCTTCTATCTTAAATTATTTTAAGCAGTTATGGGGAAGGTCAAAGTTTCTTTCAGAGTCTTTTATCCTTAAAAATAATCAAGCCAAAGAGACACATTTTGGGGTGGTAGGCATAGTTCTGAGCCCCCACATGTGTGTACTCAAGTTAGATTTTATTCACATTTATACACTCTTGTAGTTCAATAAATGGAAAATGCAATACAAGTTGGAACTGCAATTTTTTCTAGATCCTTGGGGCCAGTCAGAGATCTAAATTTAAAGTTAAGTCATATACTTGTTCTTTTTTCAAAGACAAGGTCACAGCTGACAGGGCTAATAGGGGACATTTCCTGAAAAGATATAGGGCCCTACTTGACACCATTTATCTATCTGTTGCCAAATAAAAAGTATCTTATAAAAAGGCAAGCTGGGATGAGATGGGAGAAAAATTGGACCCCCCCCTTCCAAAAAAAAAAGTAAAAGAGAAAAGAGCCAGGTGTTTGTCACATCTGGAAAAAGCAGCAGGGGGTCAGCACACCCCTCCAAGAGCACATCTCACTCAGTTCCTTAAAGTAAAACCAGCCTCACAAGAGAAGGCATTTTTCTTATGCTCGTTACTACCAGAGACTGCTTTAAACCAAGCAAAACACATTTTAACACACCATAAATCCAACATCTAAGAATAAAGTTATCAGCCTAGGGTTTACTATGTTTTATTTTATTTTAGAAGTTGAAAGCCTGTGTGATGTGACAGAAAGGAGACTGGGAACCTGCCCCCTGGTCTCAGCTCTGCTTCTTAGAAATTCCTACGGTCTGGATGAGGCAATTGTCCTCCTTTCTCTCTCCCTCAAGGTGGCCCACACCAATCCTTTCTATCGGAACAAAACAGAACAAAAATCATCTCTGTGTCTTTATGAGCCGAGGTTCACTGGTTCTCTCTTTAAGCAACTGACTCATCTAAACTCGTCTTTGCTGTCCCATCCCTCGAAAGTCTTCTGGGTATCGTTCATTGAAAAAACATTTGTTTTTTTGGTTCTGAAATTTTATTTTTGTAATCTGTACTTTTCTGCTAGAACGAAGACGACTTTCATGAAAAGCAGAACACATCAGGAAAGGACAACTCGCTGAGGAGTAGAGCTGTGCAGAGCAGAGAGCACGGAAATGCCAAACAGGTAGGGCCGGAGGGCGGTGAGTGAATCTGTTACCATGGCGACCACTGTGCAACAGGCACCAAGAGCTATGGGGACAGAAAGCATGGCGCTCAGCTGGCACTTGGAGGAATGAATTAAACAGTAATTAGAGTGTGTAAGTCAAGGCATGAAGAGAACACATAGGCCCAAACAAAGATTTTGTGTTTATACACCTGTCCTCAGTGTTCTCTGATGGGGACAGTGCCCCGGCTTCCTCTGACTCCTCACTATTACAAATTCCAAGCTCCATCCAATGCCAAAGGGCACTGGCTTAAACAAAAGCACCTCAACATTAAGGTAAATGAGGCAGACATGGAAGATTCTAGGATATGGTTCTAAAACTTTGTCCATCAAACCCTAGGGTTCCTCAGTGACACCTAAGTTTATACAGCAGGCTGAGGCACTCTGTATTGTTGACATGCAGGAACGTTAAATGTGTATTGCTAAGAAAAAGAAGCAATCTGAAATGGCTACATACTGTATGATTCCAACCATAGGACATTCTGGAAAAGGCAATACTGTGGAGACTGTAAAAGACCGGCGGTTACCAAGAGGGGAGGGAGGCATGAACAGGTGGAGCACAGAGGATTTTTAGGGCAGTGAAACTACTCTGTGTGAGACTATAATGGTGGACATGTGTCGTTATACATTTGTCCAAACCCACAGAAGGTACATCCCCAAAAGTGAACCCTAATGTAAACTATGGACTTTGGGTGATGATGATGTGTCAACGTAGGTTCAACAACTGCAACAAATGTACCACCCTAGGGGGAGACATTGATAATGGAGGAGGCTATGCATGGGGGCGGGGGCAGCAGATATATGGGAAATCTCTACTTTCCACTCAGTTTTGCTATGAACCTAAAACTGTTCTAAAAAATACAGTCTTTCTTGTTGTTGTTTAATAGTCACAAAAAAATCAAAAACAAAAATTAGATACTTTACTATCATAAACAGAAATATGAAGACTGAGGAGTAGCTACTAGATTTGGCAACAATGGTCCTTGGGTGACCTTGGCAGAAGCCATCTCAGTGGAAGCCTGGTCACAGTGGGTTGAGGGAGCAGGATGTCAGAGAGTGAGTCACTAAAAGTAAAGGCAACTCTTTCAGGTGGTTTGGCTGTGAAGGGAAGGATGGAGGGCAGATGTCCATGACTGTGGGGTCAAGAAGGTTTTGTTGTTGTTGTTTTGCTTTAAAGATAAAAAAGTTGGGGAGAAAAGAAAAGAAAACAATGGTAGTATAAGACATTCCATAGATAGTATAGGTAACTTGGTAATTTCACTGTAAGAAAATACTAAGGGTCTGTTACCGACCAAAATTGGGGTTCTCTGCCTGATGCGCATAAACAAGCCAATTAATTATGGCACCAGCCTTTGAGGGGAGAAATCAGCTGTATTCTGTGCGATCGATCTCCAGGGAGACGGGGCATGTGCCCTCAGATCTGTCTCAGGGATTCAGGATTTGGGACAAAATTTAAGAGGTTGGGGAGAACAGGTTGGCATGTGGAAACACTGGTGGGACAGGTTCTTGATTGGGGGGGCTTCAGGTATTTGTGGTAAGGTTTTATACATTTATGATGAGACTCTAAACATTTATGATGGGGTTCTCAATGTTTTTGTATGAGGTAAGGGAGGAATTTTAACACCACATCTTCCTGGATGAGGGACCCCTCGCTTCTGATAAGAGTCCAGCTTTCAAGTTCCAGTCATGTCCCAGTCCTCGGGTTCCGGAAAGAGGAGGGTCTTTGGTTCCGTGGTCGTTTCAGGTCACAATTTCTTCTTTTGTGCATGCCCTGGCTCTGTGACTTCCCCAAGGTTAGTAGGCTAGAGTGGAACAAAGCTAATTGACAATTCCAGCTTCTGATTCCTAGTCCAAGATTGTCTTGTACTCTATCATAACACCACAGTATTTGTCAATATTCCAAATTCCTATTTAAATTTGATTTAAATTCCTAAGTCTCTGAGGAACTTTGTTTTCATGTATCAGAAGATCTCTCTGGAGTTGGTCAGAATTAGGATTGAAATCTCTTATCACGTAGAATATTTACCAGCTCAGAAATCTGAGCTCAGTTTCATCCTTCATTTTACTTTATGAATCTCTGACCTGGGGGCTAAGAGATTCTCTTGGGTGGTCAGAGGCACTCGGGTTTCATTAATGTTAGTGGGATGGAAACAACCACCAGGAGCCTGGGAGTTGTTCAGCCTAGAAAACCAAATGGCCAAGCATCTATTTCTAGCTACTTTGTTTTATGCAGTGTCAGATTGCTGTAAGGGACTGCACACCTTCCCTGCAATTAAGAAATCTGACAAATCCACCCTAGAGTAGATGGATGTGCCCTATTAAGTGTTGCCATTCACCACTGCTACTTTTTAACACTATATCCACAACTGAGGATAATGCATCATCAGCCTTTCCTAAATTAGACCATGAAAAACTTAGTCTTTACTACACTTACATTCCTTCAACATCTTCTAGAACAGTGTTTCTAATTCTCAGTGCACGTATTCACACACGATAATGACAAAAGTGTCATGAAATAATACCTGTCATCACTCTGTGTGATACACACTAGATGTCTTCTTCTTTCTTCTAATGACGGTTATGAGGCACTGTGTGACTTCACAACCCACTAATGGGTCCCGGCCCACAGCTGTAAAATACTGTTCCAGAAAAGCAGTGTACACCCCCATTGCATTTATCCAGTAATTCAACAAATGCCTGTCAAGCATCCTTAGTGCCCCAGGTTCTCGTGCTGTAGGGCTCACCGACATCTGATCTCCAGGAAGTTAGTCAGTCGAGGCTTCATAGCAAAACAATCAGAGAAGACAGTAGGAATAAAGTGCAGAGGATGCCTCTGCCTGAGGAGATGCAAGAAGCTTCATAGACGCGAAGGGCAGAGCTGTGCCCTGAAACCTGAAGGGTGCTGAGACTGGACATGTGGGCGTGACTGCTGGAAGGAAGGGAACTGGAGGCCTTGACCAAGGGGCGGGGTGGTCCCAGGTAGGGCCAAGGTCCTGTAAGATCCTGGAGATTGGGAACCTTCTATACAGGACGAGAAGTGGTTGCTTTAGAAATGCGGTCCTGTGGTCTGCTGGAAGGAAGGGAAGTGTCAATGGTTAAATGTGGGAGTAAATTCCTTCCACCTGGCCTCAAGTGGGAGGAGGAGAGGCCTCTGTTAGATGTGTCATGGGGAAAGAGGCACCTGCAGGAAAGCCAGGTTTCAGAGCAGGTGTGGAGGGGACCAGGGGCATCCCAGGAGAAGTAGAGGACAATCATGGGTATGCCCTGTGTCCTCTCCACACTCACTCACTGGTGGACACCTTCCTCCCCAGAGGAAGTGATCAGATACAAACATTGCTCCCACACTACCTGTACAAATTGGCGACGCAGATGGGACCTCTGTCCCTCTGAGGCTCTATTCTTCCAATCACCAGTTTCCAACAGAGAACCAGTTCATGCTACCCGACACTGAGAGGTGAGCCTCACAAGAAGGGACTTTCTTCTTGGTGTTGGTGCTGCCAGCTTGATGTCACTTCCCCAAGGGGAGACCCAGCGGCCGCACTGAGCATTTTGCTCAGAGGATCTCTCGATGGAGGTAAGTGGCACCAACCCTATGGCACAACTATAAGAGTTATTTCTTGAAGTTGTCTCACAAAGTCAGGCTGCCTGAACCTTGGGTTTAAGGCTGCATTAGCCTTGGGTTCAAGTCCCAATGTTCTCTTATTGGAGCCTGACTTCGGGGTTCAAATCACTGTCCAGAGGTAACCTGGCTCAGGGGAGTGAGAGTCCCCATGTGGTTGGAAGGATTGCATGACCTGGCCATTCCAGAAGAACCAGTGCTTGGCTCTGGCAAATGGGAGCAATCCCTGTTGACTAGCCATTGGGCAGTGAGGGCTTGAAGCCCATTTGAATTTGTCACTGCTGGGGGCTTGAAGCCCTTTTGAGGGCTCTTTTATGTTTTGTGTTGTGTCTGTGACAGAAGGAGCTGGTCTCTCTGGAGTTACAGAGTCTGAGTCTTATTTGTATCAGTGGTAAAAGGCGGGGTTAGGTCCCTGCAGTCTGAGTCTTAACTGTTGAGCCATCTGGAACAGAGTGGCTGGGGACGCCCAGGAGATTATCTTCATATCCCTCTCTGTTTCATTAACAAACTGGCTTCTAGGCCTCTCAGATCTCTCTCTGTTCCTCACTTTCTTTACCATTTGTCATTGGGGACAACTCAACACCCCCTGTTCTTGCACTTTTTGCTAGAGAAGTTTCATGGACCTCTCCTCTCCCAGATTAGATCTGCCTGGGGTCATTTAGTCTCCTTAAGCATCTACCTTTGAGAGGTCACCTTTGCCTTTGGTGGTGGAAGGAACTAGGCTTGGAACTTGAGAAGACACCTCTGGTGAGTAACGGAACTCGCGCACCACGATGTCAAGGTACTTGCCCTCTGAGCACTTGGTCCGGTTTTTCTTTTACTGGTTATTGGATCTGTCAGGTTTTTTTGTTGTCTTTGTCTTTGCACTAACCTTTTCCAACAGGACCGACTAAAAATGATGGGCTTTATGTAAAATGATCAGATCTCTTTTGCCTAATTATATTTTAAATTATATTGTGGGGGTTGTAAGCACATATAAATCCACCCTTCAGGCAATGTTAATTAAACATGCTAAAAGAGAGCTCACTTTAAAATGACCAAAGTGGGGCAATTTCAGTTTATCCAAACTGGTGTATTTGCATATGTAATTGGAGACAAAGCTGCCTATAAAAAATTAAACAACCAATGGGAAGCCTATTTTAATTTTTGAGGCTTGTAAACAAGATCAAAAATCCCGTACTGCCTCTTTAAGAAAAAATAAACAAAAATGCTAGTGAAAGGAAACCAAATCTGCTGCTCTTCCCTCCTCTCTTGCTGAGCTTCCCTACTTCAGCCTCCCCAAATCCAGATCTGAAATTAAGCAAGTGAAAATAAGTAAACTTTTAAAATATTTTAAAACTGTAAAAGCCATTTTGGGGAAACTTTGTCTCAGATAAGTCCACCTTAAAAGAGAGGATTCAAAACTTCTCACAATGGAATGCATTCTTTGGCTAATACACAGAAGCTTCTAAAAGATAAAATGACTTTAAAACCAGCTATAGAAAAGGATCCTTACAGCAAAAAGAAAAAAAAATTTAATAAAAATCTTTAGCCATCTGAACAGGTCACAATTTGGACCCAGCATCCTTTTAAATTTTGTGCCTGAGACATGGCTAGAATTTTAAAGATCTCTGTTTGTGATTATCTACATGACTCTGTATGTGTGTTCAGATGGTCTAATTTCTAAAAAGAGCTCTATCTATTTGACTTAAAATAAGCACTTATATAAATTATTTCTAGATGTGATAAAAACTAGCCCAGATGTCTTTCAAGTTAACATGATCTAAAATGGTCTTCGGTAAATAAAAACTTGTTTAAGTTTGTTGGTTTAATTAAAATAGGCATGTGCTCGGGGTTATCAGCATAGGATACAATGTAAACATACATCCTTTATGAGTCTAACGTGTTATCTCTGTTACAGAATTTGTCAACAAAAATAATAAAACAATGGCTAATTTTGTCTGATATTTCATAAAGTTTTTATAGGCAATCTAAATAATTGTTGGAAACAGGTAAACTAAATAGATGTAAAAAGGTAAAAGTTTGGGCGAGAACTTTTTAACAATAATTGTGTGTTCTAATATACGTACTTAAAACAACTTAAAATGATGGCTAAGTGCTTTGGTGTCACATAAAGTTTTTGTGAGTAATCTAGACATGATTGTTAAAAACAAATGGCTTAAATGTAAGTGAAATAAGAGTTTATGGACAAACTTTTAACATTAATTATATTTTATTTAGTTATTTAGAATAACTAAATAAACTTCCATTGTGAGAAGTTTTGAATTTAGAATAACTAAATAAAATATCCAAGTTATTTAGAATAACTTCCAAAATCTCTATGGTAAATTAGAACTTTTACTCAATTCAATTAAATGACAAAAAATTCATTAAATAACTAGATAATTTCTAAGTAAGATAAAATATCAGATAAAGGTTAGTCTACTTTCAGCTTCGTATTACAAAAAAACTTAAAAGATGTTCAGGTCTATTAGTAAAAATGTCCTATATTTTATTAAAAAATTATACTATGAAGTAACCTGTTTCTAAAAATTATAAAAAGTATTTATAAATATGCCAAGCTACAGAATACTAATGTAAAAGACAATGTGTAATTACTTACTTCTTGCAAAACAAAATCAAAGTCTGTAAGGGCTAAAAATTCTAATTAATATATGTGATTAAAGCTACTCAAAGTTAATAAGGGAAACATCTTTGCATTCAAGGAAAGTAAAATGTATGTTTTCAGTAAAGGAGACATAAAGACTAGAGATATTTTTATTTGTTTTGTTAAAAAATTTATCCTACAGTAATAGAAAAAAAAAGGGAAGGAAGACACGGAACAAATTCTAAATGAAAGAAGCAAGTGACAGGAAGGTTTCTGAAAGTAAAAACCCAGAGAAAAGAGTTGTATACGTAGCTAAGTTAACTAAGTATAAATAAATTCAATTAAATACACGAGTTTCTATATCAAAAGTAAGTTTAAAAAATTAAAAATTTGACTTTCTCTCTCTTCAAAGGATAATCTTCTTAAAGTTTTAGTCTCCTCTTGACAAACAGATGTTCTCTCTGTCCGTGTGTTAGTTTATCTTCCACATGAGTGAAGTAATAAGTATATGTCTTTCTATGTCTGGCTTATTTTGCTTAACATAATACCCTCAAGGTCCATCCATGTTGTGAATGGGGTGATTTTGTCTATTTTTTATGGCTGAGTAGTATTCCATTGTATATATATATACCACATCTTCTTTATCCAATCATCAGTCAGTGGGCACTTGAGTTGCTTCCACATCTTGGCTACAATGAATAATGCTTCGATGAACATAGGGGTGCATAAGTCTCTTTGAATTGTTGATTTCAAGTTCTTTAGATAAATATCCAGTAGTGGGATAGCTGGGTCACATGGTAGTTCTATTTTTAATTTTTTGAGAAATCTCCATACTGTTTTCCATAGCGCCTGCACCAGTTTGCATTCCCACCAGCAGTGTATGAGGGTTCCCCTTTCTCCACATCCTCTCCAACATTTGTTATTTTTTTGTCTTGGTGTTTATAGCCATTCTAATGGGTGTAAGGTGATACCTTAGTGTAGTTTTGATTTGCATTTCCCTGATAATTAGTGATGCTGAACATCTTTTCATGTGTCTCTCGGCCATCTGTATATCTTCTTTAGA
Organism: Tapirus indicus; assembly: GCA_031878705.1. Lineage (NCBI taxonomy): Eukaryota > Metazoa > Chordata > Mammalia > Perissodactyla > Tapiridae > Tapirus > Tapirus indicus. Next base: position 44,251,897 of record CM062927.1, read on the forward strand.
GAAATGTCTGTTCATATCCTCTGCCCATTTTTTGATTGGGTTGTTTGGGTTTTTTGTTATTCAGTTGTTTGAGTTTTTCATACATTATGGAGATTAACCCCTTGTAGATACATAATTTGCAAATATTTTCTCCCAGTTGGTGGGTTGTCTTTTCATTTTGATCCTGGTTTCCTTTGGCTTCCAGAAACTCTTTAGTCTTGTGAAGTCCCACTTGTTTATTTTTTCTTTTGTTTCCCTTGTCCGAGTAGACATGGTGTTTGACAAGACCCTTCTAAGACCCATGTGAAAGAGTGTACTGCCTATGTTTTCTTCTAGCAGTTTTATGGTTTCAGGTCTTACATTCAAGTCATTGTTCCATTTTGAGGTAGTTTTTGTGTATGGTGTAAGATAAAGGTCTACTTTCATTCTTTTGCATGTGGCTGTCCAGTTTTCGCAACACCATTTATTGAAGAGACTTTCCTTTCTCTGTTGTATGTTCTTGGCTCCTTTGTTGAAGATTAGCTATCCACAGTTATGTGGTTTTGTTTCTGGGCTTTCAATTCTGTTCCATTGATGTGTGTGTCTGTTTTTGTACCCACACCATGCTGTTTTGATTACTACAGCTTTGTAGTATATTTTGAAGTCAGGGATTATGATGCCTCCAGCTTTCTTCTCTTTTCTCAGGATTGCTTTAGCTATTCGGGATCTGTTGTTGCCCCATATGAATTTTAGGATTCTTTGTTCTATTTCCATGAAGAATGTCATTGGGGTACTGATTGGGATTGCATTGAATCTGTAGATTGCTTTAGGTAGTATGGACATTTTAACTGTGTTTATTCTTCCAATCCATGTGCATGGAATATCTTTCCATTTCTTTATGTCATCATCGATTTCTTTCAATATTGTCTTATAGTTTTCATTATATAGGTCTTTCAGCTCCTTGGTTAAATTTGTTCCTAGGTATTTTATTCTTTTTGTTGCAATTGTAAATGGGATTGTGTTCTTGAGTTCTCTTTCTGTTAGTTCATGATTAGAGTATAGAAATGCAACTGATTTTTGTAAGTTGATATTTTACCCTGCAACTTTGCTGTAGTTGTTGATTATTTCTAATAGTTTTCCAATGGATTCTTTAGGGTTTTCTATATATAAGATCATGTCATCTGCAAACAGTGAGAGTTTCACTTCTTCACTGCCAAATTATTTGGGTTCCTTTTATTCCTTTTTCTCACCTAATTGCTCTGGCCAAAACCTCCAGTACTATGTTGAATAAGAGTGGCAAGAGTAGATACCCTTGTCTTGTTCCTGATCTCAGAGGGATGGCCTTCAGTTTTTCCCATTGCGTATGATGTTTCCTGTGGGTTCTTCATATATAGTCTTTATTATATTGAGGTACTTTCCTTCTATACCCATTTTATTGAGAGCTTTTATCATAAATGGATGTTGGGTCTTGTAAATGCTTTCTCTGTGTCTATTGAGATGATCATGTGGGTTTTATTCCTCATTTTGTTAATGTGGTCTATCATGCTGATTGATTCGCAGGTACTGAACCATCCGTGTCCCTGGTATGAATGCCACTTGATCATGGTGTATGATCTTTTTAATATATTGCTGTATTCGGTTTGCTAATATTTTGTTGAGGATTTTTGCATCTATGTTCATCAGCAATATTGGCCTGTATTTTCCTTCTTTGTGTGTCCTTGTCTGGCTTTGGTATCAGGATGATGTTGGCCTCCTAGAATGTGTAAAATCTTTTGATATTTTTTTGACAAACTTCCCCAAGGTTCAAATCCTATGTAAAGTCTTTCTTTTTTGGGGGTTTGCAATGGGACCCTGGGGATTTCTCAAAGAATTTCTTCTCTTTTTCTATAAAGAGGGAGATGCTAAACTAGTTAGGCTTATTTGGTGTATTAAATTACATTAAAAATCATCAAATAAATAATAATAAACCTTCTTATTATATTATGTGGGCAAACGTTATTAATATAAGTGGTTCTTGATGCCTGTTTCATATCTCAAAATGCTCCAGATATCTGTAGGAAACTCCAAAAATTAACAATAGGGTCTGATACCAGTTCTGCACAGTTAGCGGCAGTAGCCTTCAGGGTGTTTAACAACCGAGATATGACAGAAGAAATGAAGGATGACCAAAAGATGCAGAAGCAAGCTACTCTGCACGTGGTGGCCCTCCAGTTTGCAAGGTAACCCAAGGAGAAAGAAGAAGACGCCATGGGTGAGTGACCCTGCCTCCCACCATGGGACCAGAAGGCCACCGTTGAAGTTGGAGCCTAATCAGTGTGCATACTGCAGATGAGAAGGGCATTGGAATTGTCCGAACCAACCCCAGAGAGGGAAGGCATCAGACAAGACCAAGCCATGGCTACTTCCCATGACTACAGATGAGATGTGACGAGGCCATGGAGCACCCCAGTTGGCTCCAGGCAACCAGATCCTCATCTCCCCAGAAGAGCCCCAGGCAACCTTAGCCATGGAAGGAGTGCATGTTGAAATTTTGCTTGATACTGGGGCCACATTCTTGGCATTAAATACTCAAAAAGGAAACCTTTCAAAAAAGAAAATGTGATATAAAAGGAGGATCAGGTAGAGGAGAGACCAGAAGGTTTCTGGAGTCTTTAACCTGTGAAATAGGATCAAAAACATTAAGACATTCTTTTCTACATGTGCCAGAATGCCCTGTTCCTCTCCTTGGGAGGGCTATATTATCAAAACTAGGGGCCTCAATAAACTGGGAACAAAATAAAATAGAAATCCAAGTTCCCCAAAATCAGGAGGTTGAGCTCGTGGCCTTGTTACACAACAAACCGGCACCTGAAAAGGAAGAAATTCCCCAAAACATCCTGAGCCAAGTCAACTTGGAGATATGGACACAAGGACAAATGGAAGAGGCAGCCAGTGCCATACCTGGAAAGGTGGACTTAAAGCAGACAGACCTCTGGCCTCTGGTAAAAAAAAATACCCCCTAAAGTCAGAAGCCATAAGAAAAATCCTTCCTATAATTGACAAACTTTAAAACAAGGAATAATCAGGCCACGTAGATCCCCATGTAACACTCCCACTTTACCTTACAAAAAGCCAGCGAAAGGGGAGTACAGATTTGTTCAAGACCTTAGGGCTGTCAATGTAACAGTCCAAGACATACATCCTGCAGTACCTAATCCTCACATCCTGATGGCTAATCTCCCTGGGGACAGCATGTTTTATATAGTGCTAGATTTAAAAGGTACATTCTTTTACATCTCATTGGACCCCGAGTCCCAAGAGATTTTTGCCTTTGAATTGGAAGACCCGGACTCCCACCAGAAACAACAATACTGTTGGACTGTCATACACCAAGGATTTAAAACCTCCCCTACAATTTTGGGGGAAATCCTGGGCTGAGATTTAAGGGAATTAAAATTAAACCAAAGCACTATGTACAGTATGTGAATGACATCCTAGTAGCCAGTCCTTCTAAGAAAATCTCTGATGAGAACATGGTGACCATGTTAAACTTCTTAGCCAGTAAGGAATATAAAGTGTTTAAGGGGAAAACACTGATGTCTAAAGAGACTGTAAAGTATTGGGGGTTATTATTTCAAAAGGGCAGCACAGCCTTCCTCAAGAGAGGAAAATAGTAATATATCAACTTCTCCACCAAGAACACATAGGCAGCCATGTGGATTCTTGAGTTGGCTGGCTTCAGCCATATATGGATCCTTAATCTTGGGTTGATTTCTATGCCTCTCTATGACAAATTACAGAGTCCAGAAATGGACCCCTTTGAATGGGATAAGCTATGTGACCAAGTTTTCCATAAGCTTCACAACTTACTAATAGAAGCACCTGCACTGGCCTTACCAGATGTGAGCAAACCATTTGACTTGTACATTCATGAAAGACAAGGAATAACTCTGGGAGTATTAACCCAAACCCTTAAAGAGGGTGATAGCCTGTCTCTCAAAGCAGCTAGACACCATGGCAAAAAGATGGCCACCATGCTTGAGAGCTATAACTGCCACCTGCCTATTAATCAAGGACACGAACAACTTAGAGCCATGCCTGGCGATTCACAGATTTACCTTAGACTAGCGGGGAAAAAATTCTACTCCTCTCCTGGCCCCTATGACAATGCCCACGCTCAGCAGGAACTAATTACAGAAAATGGACCTTTGTCTCAGGCCCCTCAAGAATGAGAAGCAGGATAAAACTAGAGAAGGGATACTGTCAATAGCCATGGACTCTAACCCACCTGTCTTGTCTTGCCTAAATTCTAACCTTTTGTGTTTGACCTAATTCTCTTGTCTTCTTGAAAGGTGCAGATGTTCTTTTCTCTAACAACTGTGGGGTCCTGAACTTTTGCAGTTTCAGCTATGCTCCTGGAAGAAGCTCTAAGTGACAACCACCCTGGACCCACCACCCTGAACTAGACCAGACCAACCCAGACCACAACCACAAGAATGACACCTACGCAAACAGGCAGAGAGTTATACTAAAGTAACTTGCCCTCATTAACATCGTAAATTCTCCCCCTCTAGGAGGGGCAAAGCAGCCATTTTTTGGTAATTCGATGTATGTAAAAGCATGATTTCAAATCACACATGTGCAAGCTTCTGCCCACCTCTACATGAGATGATGAAACTTCCCCTTTGAGTATTCATTCCCTACCCCAAATAAAGGTACCCACCTCGCCATGCTTGGGGAGCCATAGCTTTGTGAAATTATTCCCTATGGTCTCCATTTTCTTTGCCGCATGCTGCAAATAAAATTTCTGCTTTGCGTGAAACTACTTCTGGTGTAGATTGACTAACTCAACAAGAAGGGGGACTCAAGGTTTGGTCCGGTAACATGCCCAACACCCTATAACAAAACTCTGGACAAAAACAAAGACATGCCAACAATTCTAGAACTTTCTGAGAAAGCATATTACAACCTATTGGTTAATAGTCTCAAATCCACAAAATCCTACTTTACATTTCAAGTACCCAGTAAAGTATGTCAGCCTCCCACTAAAAAGTATGGTAAGCAAGGACAGAGAACCATCAACTTATTCAAACTTTGTGGAACCAGAAAGGATGAGAGTTCATAGGATTTTTATTCTTTTTTAATCAACATTTAGTAACAGTGGCTAAAAAGCTAATGGAGGCCCTCGTAGTCCAGTGAGAAACACCCTGGTCCTATGATTTATTTTCAGCCTTTGGTTAGTTACCCATCTCCCTGCTCCATTTCCAGGAACACGTTTTCTGCGTCTCTGTAATCCCTCAAGGGCTGGCACATTCAGCAAATCACATCCATTCAGCAAAGGTGGATCCAAGCCATGGCTGATGTTAGTCTAAAATGAAATGAGTTTCCCATTTCTATTTTGTAGGACATATACTTCATGAATTTGTTCGTTTGCTTGCTTGACTTACAAAGCCTCATCCAGCCTTAGCGCGTCGGTTTATTTCATGTTTTTGGTGACTTCTGCCTGTCTTTTTGGTTTTGTGTTTTACAGGTATCTGGAAAAGAAGTATCGGACAATTTGTGATTTTGGTCAGAAACATAAAACCACCCTTCGGTACATCATCCGGGCCATCTTATTAGCAGGTAAATAACAAAGGGGAGGGGATCTAAGTGTCTCTTTTCGAGGATCCGCCAAATATTAGCTTTCTGTGGAAAGACAATAAGCCTTCTCCCTCCCCTGGACGTCACTGAATCATCCAGAGAGGGAGACAAGTCAATCAGGAAGCCCGTGAGTAGGGGTCTCAGCGTGGGACTCCTACGCAGATGGGTTCCCTGTCCAGTTTGTGCACCAGCAGCTAACTTTTAGGTCCCCTACTCCTGTGGCCTTTGTTGTTGTGGTGTGGATTTGAGGGTTGGTTAATGCAAATCCAGGTAACTGGAAAACATGGTGATAATCACAAGGTAGAAACCTAATTGCAGGGGAAATATAAGCCATGAATACTTTATGCCAATACAACACGAGGAGGAGCCTGGGATCATGTAGCCCCCTCCTCTTGCCTAAACTATACTGTTTGCACAGGTGAGCAGGTCTCCAATTCCTCTCCCTCCCAAAGCAAAGGGCTCTGAGCCCATTTTAAAGAGCACGGCTGTCTGTAAAATGTGAACCCTCCCCTCCAAGTGCACAGACATTAATCCAAGACCGCTGCACCCCAAGGTCAGTGGGTTTACTGGTGCTGACACAGCAGGAACAGGGAACAGCTATAAACTTTCTGTGTACCAGGCCAGAGAGTATCTTAGGCTTTGCAGGCCATATGGGGAAAACCACATAACTCTGCCACTATGGGACAACAGCGAACAGTGTGGCTGTGTTTCCATACAAATTTATTTGTAGAATACATATACAAATACATAAATACAGCTGTCCTTGCCACCTACAAAAGCAAGTGGCAGGCTAGATTTAATGTGCAGACCATGTTTGCTGACCTTTAATAGGAAACCGTGTTGTTCTTATCCTAGAATCTCCTCTTCACAAGCAGCCACCTTGGTAATTACCCCCGACCCCTTTCCCTTTCCATAGAGATTCCGTAACACTTAGAGATTGTTCATGGGCCTGTTCTACTCAAGGTTAGACCAAATCTGAGCTATAAACCAGGAGAATCAATATCTTCTGTCAGTGGTTGCTTCAACGCCTCGCCTTTTTCTAACAGAAGCTCACCTGCTAGGTCTGAATGCCAGAAAAAAGTGGTTCATACTAAGTGAGAGGCCCCGTGAATTCAAGAACTCAGAAGCTTCTATAAGAACAAATGACCTAGCCTCCTGTTCTCCTAGCATTCATGGTGAGACTGTCAGGGACTTGCTTTGAAAAAAAACAACACCCCCAAATATATAGTACTTGTAATCAGAGGAGCCAATAGCCCTGTCGAGAGAACTCCTGCGTCCAATGGATCCTTAATTGAACCTCACCTTGGCTGAGCCCGACTGGTGCTGGAGGCTGGTCTCCAGCTGGTGCTGATGTTCCCCACCTGCGTCTGCTTCCTGGCAGGTTACCTGGCCATGGTGATCGCCGCGTGTGTGCTCAACTTTCACAGAGCCCTTCCTCTCTTCGTGATCACCGTGGCTGCCATCTTCTTTGTGGTCTGGGATCACTTTATGACCAAATATGAGCATCAAATCGAACAGCTTCTATCTCCTGGCAGAAGGCTTCTGGACAGCCATTGGTTCTGGCTGAAGTGGTAAATGAAGTCAGTTCTCTTACTGCTGTTGAGAGGGATCTTAGTCTTTTCGAACACTCTTCCAAAAATGTGTTCTGAAATTGTTTCCTCGTTTATGGAATATTGAAGCTAGAAACAACCTAGGGAATAATCTGTTAAAATGCCTTCATTTTACAAACAGGAAATCAAGGCCTCAATAAGGTAACAACTCATTCGAGAAGTGTTCAAATGTCCCTACAAACTGCCTTAATTTCAAGTGCCACTAAATGATAAAATGTTGTCCAAGGGATGGGATGGTTCTGACCTGGGGAGGTGGCTTTCTGCTCTGGGCATGAAGCTGGCCTCCTTCAGCGGAAGGGTCTGTGAATTATCAAAGCCAACCTTCTCCTATACGAGCCCATGTCCTGCAGGTGACCACTCGGGGCTTTTCCCTCAGCCTCTCTCTGTGGGACCTCCTGTCCCTCCAGGTGGCCCTACTGGGTAGGACCCAGGACCCATTCTCCACAGCATGGCCCACCCGAGATCTACCAGGAAACTTCACACATCCTTGGCCTAATAAACCAGGGTTGTGCAATCCCAACACAGCACCCTTTCTGATTTTGCCATCCAAGCCGTTAAGTCAGCCTTGTCATGCCCACTAGATTCCCCAGGGAGTCAGAACCCACTCTAAACACTGACTTAGTTCTCTGAGACTCAGGTGAGGTCCCTCAACTGCAAAGAACACATTTCAAGTTCTCCCTTAAAGGGAAGAAGGTAACACCTCATCCATCTTCCAAAATGGAGGTGAAGACTCCCAGGAGGTCTCTCAAAGAAATCACCAGACTTCTCTCTCCAAACATCCTTTCTTCTCTCTGACCCCTTTAAATATCCTTGAAGGGCCAAAGAGTTGTGGAATGAGGGGGACACATTGCTTAATTTTTTGGCTGTTTGCCTTTATAGCCACAACAAAAGAGGATCTGTTGCAATTTCTAGAAGCTTCTTTTTTCCAAAGGTGATCAATTAAGTTTATAAAAATATCTTTATGAACTCACGGACTTAAACATATTTAATGGGTTTCAATGCATTGCAATATAGAAGCATAACTTCTTGGTGCCGGGGTTCGTTACTCTTAATATTTTTTGCTTGTTAGTTTAACCCTGATTAAGCTTTTCAGGTTAGCACTTGAATGCTACAAATGAAGCCACAAATACAACAAATGATGCCAATGCCTGCTTTCTGGTTCTTAGGGTGATTTGGAGCTCAGTGTTCCTGGGAGTTATTTTCTGGCTGATCTTTGACACCACCAAATTGGGCCAACAGAAGCTGGTGTCCTTCAGTGGGCTCATAATGTACATTATCCTGCTATTTCTATTTTCCAAGCACCCAACTAAAGTAAGTATGAAATTGGTCATTTTTGGTTTTTTCCCTCATTTTCTTATGTGTAAATTGTTCAAAATAATGGGTGGAAGAGAATTTAACTGCTAGTCAATATTTTTCTTAATTGCTATGATACTTTAAGTGGCTAGGATGCCCTTCTTCCTGAACTTTCATAGAACTGTTACTTTCTCATTGTTCATTCTCAGTAATTGTCCAGTTACACAATTGGTGAGATGTTCTCTCCTGTCAAGTCCAACTTCTACTCGTGTGCCTCACCTCTCCCCATCAAACACACATTCAAAGAAAACTCATCTGTTTTGATGCAGATTTCCCCAGACCAGTAAATAATCTAACATTCTTCCATTGGATTCTGTAGTTTATCAAATTTCTATTTGCAATTTAGGCTATTCTACTCCAAAAATTTGTCCTTAAACTGTTTTCTTTGGGGCCAGCCCAGTGGCGTAGTGGTGAAGTTCACACACTCCACTTCAGCAGCCCGGGGTTCACAGGTTTGGATCCCAGGCATGGACCTATGCACAGCTTATCAAGCCATGCTGTGGCAGGTGTCCCATATATAATGTAGAGGAAATTGGGCACGGATGTTAGCTCAGGGCCAATCTTCCTCAGCCAAAAGAGGAAGATTGGCAACAGATGTTAGCTCAGGGCTCATCTTCCTTACCAAAAAAAAAAAAAAAACAGTTTTGTTCACATTGAATTCCATTCTCCTCCTTGTCCTGTCAGTTGGTAACCCATTACATAGGCAAGAATTCTGAGACATCGATTGTCCACATATGACTCCTAATGGCAAATCCTGGAAGACTTTACTGTCTGAAAGGTTGATCCCCCAAACAAAAGCATTAGTCAGAGACCAAAGTCACCTAATATGCTCCAAATTCATTGCCCTGTGAACATCTCCACTGTTTTCTACGCCTCCAATCCCATAGGTCTTGGCAGGCCACTCATCTCTGCACCAAAAATGAAAGCAGATGATTGTCCATTACTCTACACTCCCTGGGTCTGCATTAGAGTTAATTGGCTCCTTTTACGGCGAAATGAGAGCCCATCAACAGGGTGGAATTTCTTTCATTTAAGTCGTTTGCAAATTGTCAGATCAATAAACCTAGGACACACAGAAAAGTCAAGTTCTGCCTCTCCATTTTCCAGACAGGGGAACTAATTATATGTATTGAATATTTACAGCATGGCTAGCAAGGCTAGATCCTTCCTCCTTAATGGCCCTGCTAGGCCTACTCTTCGGGTCTAAGTTGTTTTATCGTGACATAGTGGTTACATACTCCCCTGAGACTGGAGGCTTCAAACTCAGGTTTAGAAAAAGGGAATATAACCCTGAGACTTGTGGGTATGATTCTATCAAGGGAATCTCTGCCTGACTGCTTTGGCCTCCCAAAGAAGGTGGGTCACAGGCCACATGGGAGAAGCTTCCAAGGAAATAGCGATCCTCTGGGCATTTATGCTGAGTTCAGCATTCATCTTCTGATAAGATATATCTCTCTTCATCTTTCTGCATAGGTTAAGTGGAGGCCTGTCTTTGGGGGAATTGGGTTACAGTTTCTTCTTGGGCTCCTACTGCTAAGGACTCACCCTGGACTTATGGCTTTTCAGTGGTTGGGCAAACAAGTTCAGATAAGTTGGGTTCAAAAGAACATCTAACTTTTACAGTGCTTTTAACATTTGAATATAATCCTCAAGACATGTCAGAAATAGGTTTATTTGTCTGCATGAGTTGACTCAAATTTTAATTTCATAGCATGACTTAGACAAATAATTTTATATGGAAATTATTAATCTGTCCAGGTTGTTAATATTATTGTTGCCCCTCACCCATACCATCCACTACTTCACTCCCCTATCTCCATTGCCCTCTTCATCCTGCCCAAGGGGTGTGACACTTCTTAGATGGTTCCTCAAACAGAGAAACAGGCTTTCTTTGCATCTAGTGGTAACCAGTGCCACCCGTGTGACATCTATTGCTTCTGGAGCAAATTACCACACCCAGCTTATTCTTTAGCACCCTGGAGTCAGATTGCATGTTAGAAATGCCAAGAAATCTGTGCGCAGTTATAGTTTAAAAATACATTCTATGTCATCCACTGGAGTGAGAAAAGCTGAGAAAACTAACTCTCCAAGTCTGTCTAACAGGTTGGCTGGGTCCCCACCCTCTGCAGATCCTGGTGTGTCCTGGGGACTTGACCACCTCTTCAGTGGTTATAATGATCTTCTCTTGCCCTTTCTTTAACTCAGACCTTCTTGGAGTACACTGATGCTGGTGCTTCATTTGCTTTGGTGAGAAATACACAGACCATTACTTGGCATTTAAGGTAAAGTCAAACCCTTTTTCTGTGGAATCACTTCCTTTTCAGTAACTTCTCAGTCTTTACAGATGTTCAGATAGAACCTAACTACCAGAAACCTGGTGTATACCTGCTGGGCATGTCATAGGTGTACAGCTCATCACTGTCCTTTCTCATTTACAATTTGATCTCAAGTCACTGGATTGCAAACAATCTACTTTGTTACTATAGCATTGAGTGAAATATCTACAGGAGTCAGAAATATTCGAATACTATGGGAGGGCTTGTAGCATTGTCTGAGATACTTCTGAAAAATCAATGGGGAAATAGGATCTGAGATTTCAGGGAAAAGAAAATTATATACCTGGCAATGAATACGCATGCGGCCACTAATGGCTTCCACACCAAGGATCAATGACAGCTGTGTGCTCAGGAAACCTGCAGTCCCAGGCCAACCAGAACAGCTGGTCACCCACGTCAACTTTTGTTTTCCCAGAACCATCCTCATGCTAAATCCTTCCCATCTTTCCTTTAGCCCAGCCTTTGCCTGGGCAGGCCTGGAGGCTGGACTTTCTCTCTACCAGGAGAAAGGCAACCTGCCCTAAGCCTGGGCCTAAACAATTCCCTCCCAGGGTTCCCATCCACCCTAGGAAGCTCACTCCCCTCTGGGAAGTCCCTCCAGATACCTGTCGATGAATCAGAGGATGCATTTGGCTTTTTCTTCAGCTTTCCTTTTTATGGTGTGTTATCACTTCTACAGTTCTGAACTGTCTTCTCACTTAGGGACTCCAACTTACCCCAGCTTCAGTTAGGCCAACTCTTAGGCTGAATATTTTTTTGAACTCCTGATTTGATGCTTTGGTGCTGAGATAACTAAGCCATCTCTGAAAGGTCAGGTGTTTACAAATTGAGGTGGAGATATGCTCATATCATGAATTGAATCCAGAATTGGAAAAAATAAAGTCACAAAGGAGGTGTAACTTGCTGCCCAGACTGCCCCTGTGTCTTCAGACCTCCCCTCCCTCTCCCTGTAGGGCAGTAACCACAATCCTTCCTGCCAAAACAGAGTCCCTGTGGGAACACTCGAGAGATGAGCCCCTTTAACTCCCTGAATCTTTCAGGAAGGCTCTGCCTGCCCATTGAAGCCAATAGGCACACAAATGAGTGAGCTCTGAATAATGGCACAAAATGTCTTTTAATATGTATTATTAATATAGTTTTCTAAAGTGGATCCTGTACAAATTGCCCTCGGTCATTCTGTGCCTCTGGTGGCAGCTTGTCCCTGGCCATTTAGCTGGGAACAGAGGGGAAGGGGTGTGGCGGGTAGGATGGGGAGGGACTAAGACCACAGCTCTGTGTGTCTCTGCAGGGTAGAAACTGCTCCCTGTAGACACACAGGCATTGAAGGTACCCAAAGAGCATCAGGAAAATAGGGTCTAGAAAAAGACAACCTTTGTTGACACAGAAGTTTAGTCTTTTCTTAGTGATTCAAAAGTCTCTAAGTAAAATAACTATCATTCTAAAAGCTAGAAGAGTGAGTGCTGACTCTGCAGGAGGCACTGTGTGTACGGACCCCCCCCATGCTCCATCTGATCTGTGTAGCCACTTTGAACAAGGATCTGAGGTTGCTCACACTTAACCTTGACCAGGTTCCTCTGCTAATAAGTGGTGAAGTTTGTGTCTGTTTAATATCAGAACAACAAGGACATCTGCCACTGGCCTTCGGTTCGTTGACCCTAATTATTACAAATTTCCCCAAAACTTCATTCCTTCTCTGAGACACTAAAGGAAGAAAAGCTCATTATATCAGAGAGAAAAAAAATATGTCATTTCCTCTGAAATATATTCAAGCTCATCCAGAGAAAATTAGAATAAGAGACTGTAGATGGGGAAGCTGCCTGATAAAAGTGTTGTTTGGTTCCAGAGGAGTTTCCAGTATTTTCATGACGTTTCAGAGGGTGAAATGAGGTAGAAAGAAGGAGACAGATCTGAAACCTACTGACACTCCTGAGGCCGACGTTAGCCCATAATTGCTTTCATCCCCCCTCCAGTAACTGCCGATGCGGTTTTCTTCAGCGCCGTCATGTCCATGCTCTACCACCTCGGATGGATGCAGTGGATCATTAGAAAGGTACAGGACTGCAAGGGGTTGGGTGAGGGTGTAGAACTCATTATTTCAGGGACAAAGTCCTAAATACCTTTTATTCAGGGTTTTCCAAAGTGCTTTTCTCTTTGTACCAAGATCCACCCCCCCCACCCCCCAAGTTACTGGACTCAAACCCAAAAATCCTACATGTATCCCTAGAGGGAATTTTATCTCAGGGACTTCTAACAGGGCTTTGACTTGCAACCCACTGGTATCTTCATGAAACCTTAGCAATTACTTCTTTAGCCAAAAAATTGACTCCAACAGGTCAGACACCTGCCGGGGAAAACAGCACTGTTCCTTCACCTGGGCGATCCACCCAGTGCCTTCCTCACAGTCACTGCTCATCCACAGGAAGTTACAAAAGGGGACACTCTGGTATAGAAGCTTCTAGGGAGTCAAAGCAAGAAGGGGAAGCTGGTTTTCCCTCCTGAGGGAGTTTTATAAGCACACAATTTTTTTTAAAAGTCAAAGAAGTTAACACTCCTGCTGCCCCAGCAACTGTCAGTCCTACACTCCTATGTTAGATCAGAAAGCTATGAAATTTGTAAGCTAGTGTGAATGCACATGAGAGCAAGGCAGAGCATACAGGGTTTGGGCACAGCCCCAGCCCTCCTTTGATCCCTGTAAATATATAAAATGGAGACAGAGAGAGACCCAGAATACTGGCAGAATTCAGAATTTCAGCAAGAGCACCAGGGCTTGTAATTTTCCGATTGTTGATTTAAACATTCAGAATTACTGTACTAATGTCTAAGGAGAAAGAATGCAACAGGACGTCCCCATCCTGAGGTGGGCACCACAGTCTGTGGCTGGAAGGGCCGCTATGAAAGTGGGACCATAAACCATGTTCGTTTGAGTGTTAAGTAGAAAAGTTGACAAATGTCAGCTACATCCCACTACTAATCAGCTGGGTGATTTTTGACAGAACAACTAAACTCTTCTGTGCTCAGTTTTCTCTTCTATCAAATGGGCATAATTATATGACCTCCCTCAAAGGGTTATTGTGAGGATTAAAGCATTACTCAGATCAAGGGCTCAAAACAGTGCCTGGAATGCGGTAAAGCCTGCTGTGACTGTTAGCGATTATTATAACTTATTACTAGTCCACAACTTTTCAGTAGAAATTCATTTGTATAATGTCAAAAGTATGTACAATGACTCAGACTTACCACTCAACTAGGAGGATTTGATTGGCCTGCTCTATGGACTAGGTAAGATAGAATCACAAAGAGCTCTTCACTGACTTTTTCCCTTGTCCCTTTTTAGATTGGATGGGTCATGCTGGTTACTATGGGAACATCTCCTATGGAATCTGTAGTTGCTGTTGGCAATATATTCGTCGGATATGTAAGTTGTAATATCAAACAACAAAAAAAAACACCTGCTGAAATGGACACTCTTTCCAGAAAGTGGAATAAAAAAATATGATGGTTTTATTTCTTTTAGTGTAGAGGGAAGAGTGTCAAAATAAGGACCCCTCAATATTGACAAAGTCCAGATTCCAGAGAGAGAGGAAAAGAAAGTGAGAGAGAGATCCCTTCCAAGAGTCTCTGTGCACTAATGTGGCATTTGGGTTCTTGAAATTTTATGGAGAGGAAGAAGGATTGAATTATTTTGTCAAAGCATTGGACTTCTCATGTATAGATCCTCAACAAATCTTTTCTGAATTTATTGAATTGTTGAGGTCCCTGGGCCACACTTCAGGGGCTAGCAGCTCATTCACTCAAATGGAGTTCAGCACTTATCTGGAGCCCGCAAACCTGTGACAGGCAGCCTCACACTCTGTTGTGTAATGCTGTGGCAATGAAAGAGACCAGGAAAGGCTTTCCAACAACAACCATGCAGCTGTGTAAATACTTGAGTTCATTCTTAACTTGTCTGAACTGGCCAACAGTCTGTGTTTGCTGAGCCTGAAGAACAATGCTGTTGAGCAAAAGCATTTTCACTCCCTTATCCATCATGTGGTTAAATGTTCTTTTGCCTGCTGTCCATTTAAGCAAAGAAATATGATGCAAAAGAGGTGTGTCTCAAAATGGCAGCATTCCTAAGGGGTAGATAAGTAAGAAATAGTAATAATCATCCTCATCGCTCTGGATACGTAGCTTCAGGCAGAATGGAATCACATACCAAGGAAACCAAGTGTGAATGCTTGCTAGCATGGCTGCCCTAGGAAATTGGATATGAAGCAAAAGTAACCATCTGGAAAAACACATGGCCCCACATCCCAGGCTTACAACTGCTCCAGGTGGGCTGAGCCTTCTTATTGGTAAGCCCAGCTTGCTAACCTGGAGCCTAGTCTTTAGAGCAGGATCCATGCTTCCTCCCCTAGGAGTTGAAATTAATATAATTATAGTCATAAAATCTCTCAGCACTAAGTAGGGCACCATCTTGAGTTGATTACTCCTATCTGCGGGGTAAGAGGGCTCATGTACTGAATTTCTACTCAGTCCGTGAACTGAAGCTCCACACATTCAATCTTACAGAACAATTGGGAACAATGAGGGGAAAATTGTAAAAATGCACACATCCTCAATTTGATACTTAATATGCTAAAAGTACAGCTATTATTTGTGAAGAGCCCCACACTGCAGGCCGCCTGCCCTCCTGGATGGGACTCAAGCATTTACAACTACACTCCGATGCCTTTCCACCCAAGAGGAAGAGGTCTCTGATTCTCAATTAAGAATAGGCCTCTGGGCACCTGTCCTTGTTATTTTTTATGCTTGTGTCTCTATTTTCCTGTGGTGTCAGCAAAGAGGTTTAGGGTCTGTCGAGATGAAGGTAGAAGATAGGAAGACAGAGAGTCTTGGGAATCACCAGTTCTGGAGCCAGGCCACTGGGCAGAGTTACTTGGCCAATGGTGTTCCCACCTTAGAAAAGTGTCCCCAGCCATCAGAGTTCAGTCCTAGGCTAAGTGGGGGCCGTATGTGAATTGGCCTTGCAAATTCTGCAAACTTGATGCATGATTCTGTATGCACACTGACCTAGAGTTCAAATGACCCAGACATCTAGGGTGTAGGTTCTCAAACTCCAGCATGCATCAGAACCACCTGGAAGGCTTGTTAAAACAGGATTGCTGGCCCCACCCCCATAGTTTCTGATTCAGTAAGTCAGAATTTGCATGTCTAAGGAGTTCCCAGGTGATGCTGATGGAGCTGGTCTGAGGTCCACTCTTAGAAAGGCTGCTTTAGAGAATGGAATTTTGAGTAGGTTGGCATACCCTCTTAAGATTTAAAAGGGAATGCTTAAGCTGGTCACTGTTTGTTTCCAAAGTCTCCACTGCTGGTCCGACCATATATATAACACGCCACCAGGTCTGAACTCCACGCAGTCATGACCGCTAGGTTCTCTACCATCACTGGAAATGTCTTAGGCTTGTACATTTCCTTTGGGGTAAGAATGTTTGAGGATCAATTTATGGAAAATACAACCTCTTCTTTCTTTGCTATTGTCATTTTTTTTTTCTTTAGCATTGCTGCTGGATAAGGAGGCCAAAACAGTGTCCTTTTCGTGTATTGTGGGTCACAGTTCCTTTGGCATTTGAATGGATTGCCCCAAAGCTGCTGCTTTGCTTTTCTATTCCTGCCACCTAAATGTGAATCTTATCCAAGCATAGCACAATGAAATCATATTATGAGGTTACTTTGGCTGAAAATATAAATACGTAAAAAAAAAAAACCTTTTACACTAGTAAAGGCAATTGAAACCAGAGGTCAGCAAAGTATGGCCATGGGTCAATTCTAGATCACTCCCCTTTTTTAGTAACTGAAGCGATACTGGAAACCAGCTACTCCTATTTGTTTCTCTATGGCTCTTTCATGCTGCAGGGTTGAATAGTTGTGGCCCCAAAAAAGAGAAAAATATTTATTCTCTGGCCCTTTACAGAAAAAGTTTTCTGACCCCTGGCCTAGAGCAGTGGTTCTCAAACGTTACTGCACGTTAGAATCACCTGGGAGCTTTCAAAAGCCCGAATACCCAGGCCCATACCCCAGAGTAATTAAACCAGAATCTCTTGTAATGAGATCCAGGCATGAGTATTTTTTTTAAACTCCTCAGATTCCAATGTACAGCCCGGTTTGAGAGCTGGTGGTCTATAGCATAGGGATGGAGAGCCTTATGATAACTGGTGCATGTGCCCCAAGCACAGAGCTAACAAGCCACACATAGATGCAACCCCCATCGGAGAAATGGAATAATACAGCAGCTGTGTGACCCAGGTGACAAGGCGTTCTTACAAGATAGGCGAGTCTCACTCCAGGGCCTCGGAAGTCAGTCAGTAGGAAGAGGAAAAGGGCAGAGGAGACCTCAGGAATAGCAGTTTGACTGGATCCCCAGATGATCCACTCTGCCACCACTGTGGGAATGCTGCCTGCAAAAATGTGCTGGGTGGAAAGGGAGTGGGGAGGGGGGTGTTGATTCTGGAATTCTGAAAAGATAGGGAAGAGAATCCAGAAACAATAAGGGTGTGGGGAGGGAAAGGGAAAGAGTTTCAATAGACCTGCAGGGAGGAAAACAGAAATGGCTTACAGATTAAAGACACTCTGGATAAATAAGTATTATGTAGAGGCATAAAATTTCAGATGAGCAAAAGGAAGACAGAGAGGAGGGTATCCATGCCTGCACCCCCAGACATCCCCTATCTACACTGATGATGTAATGAAATATGGGCTTTAAGGACTCTTTGAACATTCAAAAGGACAACAGAGAGGTGGAGGAATCTTCTTTGAAAGTTCCCACAGCACAGGATTGATTCTCTTCTGAAATGATTGGACTTTGGTTTTGTGCTTCTCCCCAAGGATGTGGTCAATTCACAGATTCCTCCCTCCTCCCTCTGACTCTCACGGTGATGCCAACTTGGCTCACTGAGCTCTTCCAAGCCTCCAAAGGAACATTGTTCTCTGGCGTAAACACAGTTCCTGCCCTTCTCTTCCCTTGTAAGGCTTTTGGCCATTCATTCTGAACACAACAGAAAAGCTAAACCTAAGCTGGCCTTCGTTCTCCTAAAATCACAGATTTCACCCATTCACTTGTTAAACTGCTTCAGTTATGGCAGCGCCTGCATCATTGACTGTGGCTAAACTCTTTTGGCCTGAGACAGAAGCACCTAAAGTAATCATGGAGAATGCCATGGAAGTGAAAGTTGGGCGAGTGAGATACGTTCACCTAGTTAATGACTGTACAGCTGGGGCAGGGGAGGGTCCAAATTCAAAGTACAGCAAAAAATTGACAAAGAGAGCGCAGTGAATTATGGTATTAAAGTGAATTTAATTTCCCAGTGACTATTAGACTTCACCCAAAAAATTCTTGTTTCAACACTTGAAAACCTCTTTTTCTTCACTGAAGTATAGTTGACATACAATATTAGTTTCAGGCGTACAACATAGTGATTTGACATTTATATACATTATGAAATGGTGACCATGGCAAGTCTAGTAACCATCGGTCACCATACAAAGTTATTAACATATTATTGACTATATTCCTTATGCTGTACATTACATTCCCATGACTTATTACTTTATAACTGGAAGTTTGTACCCCTTAATTCCCTTCACCTATTTTGCCCACCCCCCTCCCCTCTAGTGACTACCACTTTGTTCTCTATGAGTTTGTTTCTGTTTTATGTTTATTCATTTGTTTTTTTTAGATTCCACATATATATGAAATCATACAGTATTTGTCTTTCTTTGTCTGACTTATTTCACTTAGCATAATATCCTCTAGGTCCATCTATGTTGTCGCAAATGGCAAGATTTCATTTTTTTTGGCAGAATACTATTCCATTGTATATTTATACCATTCATCTATCAATGGGCACTTAGGTTGCTTCCATATCTTGGCTATTGTAACTAATGCTACAATGAACATAGGGGTACCTGTATCTTTTTGAATTAGTGTTGTCATTTTCTTTGAATAAACACCCAGAATTGCTGGATTGTATTGTAGTTCTATTTTTAATTTTTTGAGGAATCTCCATGCTGTTTTCCTTATAGTGGCTGCACCAATTTACATTCCCAACAATGTACAAGAGTGTACAAGAATTCCCTTTTCTTCACATCCTCATTAACACTTATTTCTTGTCTTTTTGATAATAAACATTCTGACAGTTGTAGTTTTGATTTGCATTTCCCTAATGATTAGTGACATTGAGCATCTTTTCATGTGACTGTTGACCTTCTGTATGTCTTCTTTGGAAAAATGTCTGTTCAGGTCCTCTGCCCATTTTTCAATTGGATTTTTTGTTTGTATCCTATTGAGTT
This sequence comes from Tapirus indicus, assembly GCA_031878705.1. NCBI lineage: Eukaryota > Metazoa > Chordata > Mammalia > Perissodactyla > Tapiridae > Tapirus > Tapirus indicus. Next base: position 44,271,101 of record CM062927.1, read on the forward strand.
GTATGCATTCTTTACGTATTTTGGATGTTAACCCCTAATGGATATATCATTTGCAAATATCTTCTCCTACTCAGTAGACTGCCTTTTCATCTTCTTGATGGTTTCCTTCATTGTGCAAAAGCTTTTTAGTTTGATGTAATTCCATTTGTTTATTTTTGCTTTTGTTGCCTCTGCCTGGGGAGACAGATCCATAAAAATATTGCTAAGAACAATGTCTAGGAGCTGACTGCCTATGTTTTCTTCTAGGAGCTTTATGGTTTCAGTCTTACATTCAAGTCTTGAATCATTTTCAATTTATTTTTGTATATGGTGTAAGAAAGTGGCCTCATTTCATTCTTTTGAGTATAGCTGTCTAGTTTTCCTGACACCATTTGTTGAAGAGATTGTCTTTTCCCTATTGTATATTCTTGCCTCATTTGTCATAGATTAATTGACCATATAAGCGGTGGTTTATTTCTGGGCTCTCTATTCTGTTCCGTTGATATCTGTGTCTGTTTTTGTGACAGTACCATACTGTTATGATTACCATATAGATTTGTAGTAGTTCGAAATCAGGGTGTGTGATGCCTCCAGCTTTGTTCTTCTTTCTCGAGATTACGTTGGCTGAAAACCTTTCTAAAAGCTGAATATCATTACATTTCCTTGACTTCAATGTAGATATTTTATTTTAAATATAGTGTAGTGTTCATTTAACCTGGATTTAAAACTGTTGGAAAACCATAGGATGATCATTTCTGGAAGTGTCTTATATAATAGGGGAAGAAGGTGTGATGTAGGTATCCTTAACCCCTCTTCGGTTCACTTTCTCTTGCCCTGTGCAAAAGAAAGAAAAAAGAGTGGAAAAGACTAAGGGATTAAGGATGTTCAAAAGTATTTCATTAAATAACAGAATCCATCAACCAACATGTTTCTGAGATTCATCCTTGTTTGTATGGAGGTAAAGTCATAACCATGAGAGAAAAAGCAAGTTGTCAAAGAATATATATACATGGAATATGTGTGATTCCACTTATAAAGGTATCAAATGTGTAAACCTACACAACATATCATTTAGGGATGCAGACATATAGGGAAATTGAAAAGAATGGGAATGATAAGCAATTTCTAGAGAGCCAGGTACCTCTGAGTTTAGAGAGAAGAGGATGAGATTAAGGAAGGGCACTGGGGAGCAAGGGGGACTCAAAGGAGAGGGTGGCATTCCATTTCTTAGGTGATGGATATCCAGGGCTTCCTGAATTATTAGTTCTTATACCATGAATATTTTATATATACTGTCTGTAGCTATTTTTAATTAAACATAACTTTTAAAACCTATAATATTTTTATCTTTTCCCAATTTTTGAATTATAAATGCTCCCAAATTAAAAGAGTAGTTTAACAGTTAGACACCCATATACCCATCACCTGCACTCAACAATTATAAATCGTGTCACGATTTCATGGAATTCGGGTGAGTATTTTGACCAAGGCACAAACCTCTCCATCTGAATGAGCTCTGATTACCCCATATCTACACCTGTGATGTCCATCTGCTGACAACTCCTTGGTAATTCTGCAATTGCTATTTTTTGATAAAGTGATTCAAGGAATCTCCTAGAAGCCGCATCACAGGGAGCTTCCTCATCCATCTCCTTGGTGGCAAACATCACTATGTATCTGATTGCCTTCCTGTCCCTGTTGTCTTTTGTGGATGCAGCCCTGTCCGGGTTTGGAAACATGTTCGACTACCCACAACTGAGTTTCAAGGTATAATTCTATCATGTTTCTCCTCCATTTTGTTTCTGCCTATCTTTGTTTAAAAATAAAATAGGTTTGTGAATCGCCTTCCCTAACTGCCTGTAGTGTACTCTTACACAATGCACCAACCTATCATGTATCCCCATCTTCCCACCCTCTTTCTCTGTCTCCTATAACCCTCCTTCCCCCAACATACAATCATTCTCTCCATTCTGAGAATCCAGGTTACTTCAAATGACCCAATTCCAGCCTTGACTCCTAATGGATAAAGATGGACAAGGGCATGTGAAGGGATTTCTATGCCTACAAGAGACACAGAGCGGGTGGAAACAATCTTGTCATGAGGATGAGGCAGAAGAATGAGAACAAATCACTACGCTAATAAAGTATCTATTTTTGGTTTTTGTAGATAATATGCTCCTACATCTTCATGCCCTTTTCTTTCATGATGGGAGTGGACTGGCAAGACAGCTTTATGGTTGCTAAACTCACAGGTTATAAGACATTCCTCACTGAATTTCTGGCCTATGAGCGCCTCTCAAAATTGGTGGATTTAAGGAAAGAGGCTGGACCCAAATTTGTGAATGGTGTGCAGCAATATATGTCAGTGAGTAAATATTTTGATTTTTCAGTGCACTTCTTTATCACATACATACACTCATCAAATAGTTCCTGGCGCCTTTGTGTGTCAGGCCAGGCACCTGGGATATATTGAAGAGCGAAACAGACCCCAAGTCCCAGAGCTTATGGAGCTCATATTGAATATAGTGCTTCATAATTTTCAGTTATGTTGAATTAATCATTGCGTCCGTGTGTGTGTGTGTGTGTGTGTGTGTGTGTAGAAGCACAGCTAATCCTTACTGCTGTGATGATTTACTGTTGAGCGCTGTGGATCCAAACCCAGAGTCACATGAGCTGGGACTGGAATTAATCCATCAACAAACATTTATCGAATGCCTTCTGTGTGCAGTGTACCTAGGTACTGAGGCCACAGCATTGAACAAGTGATGAGGCCTCTGCCCGCATGGGGCTCATAATCTAACGAGCATGCAAGTCTTTTCCTTTCAGCTTAAGGAATTCTGTGAACTCTGAGAAAATGCCTAAATGCAACATAGTGCCTGGACATCCTAGGGAAGTAGTGAGACACAATCACTGCTCTCCAAGTAGATGAGGGAAGAGAAGAACCTCAAGGTCTGTGGTCTGAACCTTTGAGACAAGCATCCTATAACTATGTCAGGACTTCAGGTCAATAGCCTGCAAAGAGATGCTCGTGTCTGCTTGGCCTTGGATGGGATGAGGAAACTCAGGTGAGACTATTACTTGGGCTACATTTGCAGCTGAGTCACCAACTTTTATTTTCCTAAAGAACAGAATTGTCACACATGGAAACTCTTAGGGAAATGGTGAACATTTCTGACTGCCATCATTATTCATCAAAACAATCCATTTGGAATTAATGTCCTAGGCACATATTGGGCTGTAAAAGGAAGGGAGAAGCATGCTGCCCAAACTTCTAATTGAGACTGCCCACCTCTGAACAACCCACCAGTCTCCCAGCCTCTCAAACACCAAACCTGCCAATTTACTTCCACATATTATACAAAATAACAGCGTACTCCAGGAGAGTGCTGACTCATATGTTATCATCAGGGGCATTTGACCCACACATCTGACATGAACCAGTGGCTCTGTAGGTCTCCTGTTTCTCAAATGTTCATTCTTTAGCTGATCACGCAGTGGGGCTTAGCTGAATGTCCTTGTTTTCTGGATGCCACCACAAACCAGCTTGCTTCCCCGCCAAAAGTAAACAATAGGCTAAATTAAGTGAAATGTTTTTCATCCTCAACTGCCAGTTGCCAGGAGAAAATAGTTTTGTTAATGAGCAAAACAAGCTCACAGTTCTGGCAGTGCTGTGCAGGTTTGTGAGCAGGTGTTTAAGAGGAGAGAGGACAGCAGAGCTGATTTGGGTTGGGGGGAGCCCAACCAGGGGCCGGTGGACAGAGGACATTTAGGAACATGAGCTTGATGGCTTCTGTTATTGTTGAGTCACAATGGAAAAGCATTTCGTTTTTCACAATTTCCTATTTCTAATCAACAAAATGGGGATGAGCCCCTGCAATTTCTGTTTATCAACTAAGAAGTGGTGGGGTGTTCCAATAGTCTCCTGGAAAGAGTACCACACGACTGAAGTGTAAGAACTGGGTCCATGAGGCAAAACCCCAGTGTTATCCATTGAATTTTTCACTGCTGACCTCTGTCTAAGGTAGGAGGTCAGAATGTGTATGTCGCACTTTATTACTCCATTTTCTCTTTCTTGGAGTAAAGATAATACTTTGCATGTTTGTTTGTTTACATGCAATAAATTTCGTGGTATAGAATTCAAAAGGTACAAATAGGAGTGGAGGGAAAAGTGAGTCATCCTCCCTACTTCTCTGCCACTCAGCTCCTCTCTCTGTACCATATTATGGTCACTGTTCTTAGCCTTGCTCTTTGCACTTAATAACATCTCGAATGCCTTTCCACACCAGTGCCTGTGACATGGTATTCTATTGTACGAGCACACCATGATTTTAACCAGTCCCTTGTTATGAACACTCATCGATTTTTTGCTATTGGAAGTACTACAATGACTCCCCTTGTACATATGGCATCTTTGCTCATGTGCAAGGAGAGCTATAGGATGTATTATTAATTTCCTAGTGCAGTTCTTTCCATCACATAATCTTGCACATTGATGGGCAATGACAAAATGGAATCATCCAGCTTCCTTTTCCTCTTATTATAAAACCCTGCCTGGCCACATCTGTGTATCCTCCTCCACAGATCCCCAGAAAGGAGAAAGAGGAGTCTCAAGTGCTTTATGCCATCTCCCTCCCCATCATCTCTTAATAAGCTTGCCTGTTTTTGAAGCCAATAGAACTAAATGAAAAGCACTAGACAGAGCAGGGGATGAGGATGAGCTTTTCTAGAAACAGTGGTCTACTCAAATACTTGAAATGTTTTTTCCCTGCCTGCTCTATGCACACTGATTGAAAACATCAACAAGGGAGTTCTCAGAAACCATGAAAAGAAGAGGGGCCTTTTCAACAGAAACTTACCATGACCACTTGAGTCTTGAATGTGAGCTTTAAAAAATCCAGTCAGTGAAAGAAAAAAAAAAAAGGCACCGCCACTTGTGAATGTAGCATGGGCCTGGTTTGTTCTCTGAACCAAATCATAGATTTTTCAGGATTTGGGGGAAGAGAATTACTGCCTCAACTGTGTGGGTGTCTCTGCCAGACTGGGTGTGCCTCTGGTGACCAGTGAAGTGCACTGGATCTTCCAAGCCTCCTGTAGTGAGTCCCTCAACCTGAGAAAGAACAATCTGGCCTGAGCAGCACTTCTTACTTCAGAATAGAGGCGGAGGACCATGCTCACACTTCGATGAATTCCCCTTCCATCTTCTCACAGCCCTGGGAGAGGACAGTCCATTCTCCCACTTCCAGGTGGGCACCTCATTTTCCTATGGGATGGTCAGAGCTGAGGAGCAAAGAAAGGCAAGCGCCACGGCCAGACTGAAAGGACTCCTGTGATATCTGTGAGCTTCCTTGTTGCTAATATAATTCCTTTTACATTATATTGTTTTTACTGAAGTATAATTTACATACAAAAAGGCCCACTTTTGGTGTACATGTGAGTTTTAACAAATGTGTCACCTGTCTAACCACGGTCACAATTAAGATATACAACATTTCCATCACACCTGGAAAATCTTCCTCATGGTCAGTTATAGTCAACAGCCCCCCACCCCCACCCCACCCAGTCCCAGGCAGCCAATGATCTTTCTTTCACGATAGGTTACTTTTGCTTCTTCTAGAATTTCATGTAAATGGACTCACTTAGCCTTCATGTTGTTGCATGTATTAGTTCTTTTCCTTTTTATTGCAGAGTAGTGTTCTATTTTATGGATATCCACAATTTGATTATCCATTTGCCTGTTGAAGGGCATTTAGGTTGTTTTCAACTCGGGGCTATTAGGAATAAAACTGCTATAAATATTCATATGCAGTCCTCTTGTGGGCATATGTTTTTATTTCTCCTGGGAAAATTCCTAAGAATGGGATTGCTGGGTCTTACAGACAGTGGATGTTAACTTGATAAGAAACTGTCAAGTATGTATGTAGTTTACAAACAGGCTATGTCGGTTTACATTCCCACCAACAATATACGAGGTCCAATTGCCCTACATCCTCACCAACACTTAGTGTTGTCCATGATTTCAGCCATTTTAGTGGATGTCTAGTGGTATCTCATTGTATTAACTTGCATTTTCCTGGTGACTAACACTGTTGAACATCTTTTCATGAGCTTATTGGCCATCTGCATTGTGAAATCTCTATTTGTTTACTAGGCACTTGTCTTCTTCTTGAGTTATGACAGTTCTGTATACATTCTGAATAAGTCCTGTGTCAAATAAATGTGGATATTTTCTGGGACCAATTTTGTGTCTTCAGCATCTGGTCCTATGCTTGGCACGTTATAGCAGGTGGCCAGGTCACACTGAATATTAAAACTTGTCATTGAGCAGAAAGTAACATTTGTAGAGGGCAAGACTACCAATTCCAACTCCTTTGTAGAGAGTCTCTGAATCCACACAGCCCCTTTCGCTCCATCAAAATTCAAGGGGAAATGGAAAAAAGAGTCTAGGCAGCAACAGGTGTTTGACACCGTGCACTGTACACTTATTCGTCAGTATTGATCTCCTAGTCAGAATAGGAAGCCCAGTTAGATGTCAGATTTACTAAACTGGTTCACACCATGTATGCATCTGTGTGTTTACATTTATTTACAGATTCGTTCTGAGACAATTGCCACTTACGCTCTTTGTAGCTTTGGCAGTATCAATTCCTTGGGACTAGTGATCAGCACACTCAGTAAGTAAAAAGAAAATTCTTCAACAACAGATGTGATCTGTTTCAGATCTCAACATTATTCATGTGAAGAAAAGAAGGCCCTACAATAGCAGTAAATGGGGATCTATTTTTTTATCCCTGCTCTGCATATAGTTTTCCTGTGTAGACTCAGGCTAACATCAGGAAGAATTTCCCCAAATGTACAGGTGTTTCTCCAGCCAAGGATGACACATAGGTTCCACTTTGCATGCCAATTCCAGTAGACTTATAATGGCCACCTGGAGAAGGATTCTGAGGTCCAATGGAAGTTAAGTGGGAAAGTGCTGTGATTAATTAACGATGTCTTCCCTGGGCACAGAAGTGGATGGTGACAGAAGAGTTACAGACGTTTGGGATCTTTCTTGTGATGCATTTGCCTTGCCATGCCCCGGACATGCTGTGTGAACCCTTTGGATAAAACTTGGGACTTGTTTTTTCTGTAGACAATGGAAGCCTCTGGGCCTTTCAGTGTGGACAAACTTCTTTTCCCGCCACACCAGATAACTTCTCTGGATGTGGAATCATCACTAAGCTCTTGAATCTTAAATTTCCCAGCTAAGTTTGAAAAAGAGGAAAAGTCAGCTGATCTGAGACTCCAGCCCCAGAACAATTCTCACAGCCTGGGAATTTGGAATTCTAATCAATAAGTCTCAACATTAACCTCTCACACTTGCTTCCATGTTTCTCAGTGTCCATGGCTCCCTCCAGAAAGCATGACATCGCCTCAGGGGCAGTGAGAGCTCTGATTGCAGGGACCGTCTCCTGCTTCATGACAGCCTGCATCGCAGGTACTGCTTCCGTTCTTTGTGTCCTGTCTCCCTGTGTCCACAGCTTTCAGGGGGGCAATGCCCCCAACCTGCATACACAGCACATGCTGTGCAGAGAGCTGAGGGAGAGCCGCTGTTGAGCATATTGTGAAGTGAAACGTGTGGAGCGTGGTGGGGAAGCTAAGAGCAGGAGAGTTCAGTGACTCTGTTAATTAATAAAATCAGTGGCACTCTGTTCCACTTCTAGGCATACTCTCCCGCACTCCTGTAGACATCGACTGCCATCACATTTTAGAGGATGCCTTCCCCTCCGGCTTACCTAAAAACACAAGCAATGTAGTGTCTTGTTGCCAGAGCCTATTGAGCAGGTATTGTATTCTTGATTATAACTTCTTTATATCCATTATTAATTTAAAAATTAGACCTGAAGACCCCTTCCACTTATTTTTATAATTTCAGAACTCTTACTGTATTTAAATATAAGAACTTGTGTGGCAATTCTAACCACCTTTCATTTGGACTTTTCAAGCGTTTCATATGCCCCCCACTGTGTATTAGGCACTTGGTATGAATTAGCTCACTTACACTTGCAACACTGTATAAGTGAGGCACTACTGGTTTTTTTAAGCATTCTATAAAATCAGGGCTTGGGGAGGCTATGTCACTGACCCAAGCAAAATGACTGCAAGCACAGTCAAGGTAGAAAGACCCAAGAATCTTTGGGCCTTTCTGCCCACAGAGTCCATGCCCTTAACTACTACTCTAGTACTCTAGTACTAGTTGCTAGGTGCTGCCTCCCTTTCAAGGGGATCAAGCAATGCAGGCTGTCCTGACAACATGGTGATGGTGATGAGCTGTGGTGGATGAGGGGCTGCCAGCCACCCATGCCAGCCACCCCCACCCTGTACAGTTTCTATTTGCAAAATCAATATCCCCACCCCATCTGCCCTTCTTAATGTGCAAGCGTTTTATAAGGATTAAGTCTATCCTTTCTTTGTTTATTCTGGAGGAAATAGGGGGATTCCTTGAGGCCAAACAGGATTCTAGAGTCAAAACTAATTCTTTGGTGCCTCTGTCCTTAACCCACCCTAACCTGAATGTGAGGGGGGAAATCAGCTCCCTGTCCTATGCTGTTTTTAATGTGTCATCTTCTGCTCATCTCATCTACTGTTCCCATCTTCTAAGGCTCAGCTAACTGTTTCATTCCACTTTCTACCAGCACTGTCGCCATGGGACCTGGGGAGGTCATCCCAGGAGGAGACCACAGCCTGGATTCTTTGAAGAACTGCTGTGAATTGTTGATTCCACCAACACTAAACTGCAGTTGGATCCCTGATGAATTCTGAGTTTAGCCACTTCTCCAACAGACTCTAAGTACAGATACTGAACTTTCTGCTTTGGGGAGAAAAAGGCAAAAGCTATTCTGCACAGATTGATACTTCCATCATAGAATCAGCTTTAACTGGAAAGAAGAAAAACAGCAGTGAACACTTCAGATTTAGAGCATCTTACAGACAGTGTAAGTCTACTTATGAGTGAGATCATACAGTTTTTGACCTTCTCCCTCTGACTTATTTCGCTTAGAGTAATATCCTCAGTGTCCATCCACGTTGTCACAAATGGCTGGATTTCATTGTTTCTTATGGCTGAATAGTATTCCATTGCATATATATACCATTCATCTTTATCCATTCACCCCTTGATGGCCACTTAGGTTGCTTCCAAGTCTTGGCTATTGTGAACAATGCTGCAATGAACACAGGAGTGCAAGTACCTTTACGTATTGGTGTTTTCATGTTCTTTGGATAAATACCCAGCAGTGGAATAGCTGGGTCATATGGTATTTCTATTCTTAATTTTTTGAGGAATCTCCATACTGTTTTCCATGGTGGCTGCACCAGTTTGCACTCCCACCAGCATGTATGACAGTTCCCTTCTCTCCACATCCTCTCCAACACTTGTTGTTTCCTGTCCTGTTAATTATAGTCATTTTGACGGGCATGAGGTGATATCTCATTGTAGTTTTGATTTGCATTTCCCTGATAGTTAATGATGTTGAACATCTTTTCATGTGCCTGTTAGCCAACAGGCTATATATATCTATATATTTTCTTTGGAGAAATGTCTGTTCAGATATTTTGCCCATTTTTTAATTGAGTTAATTTTTTTGTTGTTGAGATGTACAAGTTCATATATTTTGGAGATTAACCCCTTATCAGATATAAGGTTTGCAAATATCTTCTCCCAATTGTTAGTTTGTCTTTTCGTTTTGTTGATGGTTTCCTTTGCTGTGCAGAAGCTTTTTAGTTTGATGTAGTCCCATTTGTTTATTTTTTTGATTGTTTCCCTTGCCCAGTCAGACATGGTACTTGAAAATATGTTGCTAAGACCAATGTTGAAAAGCATACTACCTATGTTTTCTTCTAGAAGTTTCATGGTTTTATGTTTTACATCCAAGTCTTTAATCCATTTTAGTTAATTTTTGTGTATGGTGTAAGATAATGGTCTACTTTCATTTTTTAACATGTGGCTGTCCAGTTTTCCCAACACCATTTGTTGAAGAGACTTTTCATTCTCCATTGTATGTTCTTGGCTCCCTTGTCAAAAATTAGCTGTCCATAGATGTGTGGGTTTATTACTGGGCTCTCAATTCTATTCCATTGATCTGTGTGTCTGTTTTTGTGCCGGTACCATGCTGTTTGGTTACTATAGCTTTGTAGTATATTTTGAAATCAGGGAGTGTGATTCCTCCAGCTTTTTTCTTTTTTTTCAGTATTCCTTTAGCTATTCAGGGTCTTTTGTTGTTTCATGTAAATTTTAGGATTCTTTGTTCTATTTCTGTGGAAATTGTTGTTGGAACTTTGATAGAGATTGCATTGAATCTGTAGATTGCTTTAGGAAGTATGGACATTTTAACTATGTTAATTCTCCCAATCCAAGAGCATAGAATATCTTTCCATTTCTTTGTGTCTTCTTCAATTTCTTTCAACAATGTTTTACAGTTTCCAATGTGCAGATCTTTCACCTCTTTGGTTCAGTTTATTCCTAGGTATTTTATTCTTTCTGTTACTGCTGTAAATGGGATTGTATTCTTAATTTCTCTTTCTGCTACTTCATTGTTAGTGCATAGAAACACAACTGATTTTTGTATGTTGATTTTGTGTCCTGCAACTTTACCATATTTATTTATTATTGCTAGAAGTTTTTTGGTGGATTCTTGAGAGTTTTCTATATATAAAATCATGTCATCTGCAGATAGTGACAGTTTCACTTCTTCCTTTCCAATTTGGATCCCTTTTATTTCTTTTTCTTGCTTGATTGCTCTGGCCAGGCTTTCCAGTACTATGTTAAATAGGAATGGTGAAATTGGGCATCCTTGTCTGGTTCCTATTCTTAGAGGGATAGCTTTCAGTTTTTCACCATTGAGGATGATATTAGCTGTGGGTTTGTCATATATGACCTTTATTATGTTGAGGTACTTTCCTTCTATACCCATTTTATTAGAGTTTTTATCATAAATGGATGCTGTATCTTGTCAAATTCTTTCTCTTCATCTATTGAGATGATCATGTGATTTTTATTCATTTTATTAATGTGGTGTATCATGTTGATTGATTTGCAGAAGTTGAACCATCCCTGCATCCCTGGAATGAATCCCACTTGATCATGGTGTATGATCTTTTTAATGTAGTGCTGTATTTGATTTGATAGTATTTTTTTAAGTAATTTATTTTTATTTATTTATTTATTTATTGTGAGGAAGACCAGCCCTGAGCTAACATCCATTGCCAATCCTCCTCTTTTTGCTGAGGAAGACTGGCCCTGGGCTAACATCCGTGCCCATCTTCCTCTACTTTATATGGGACACCGCCACAGCATGGCTGACAAGCAGTGCGTCTGCGGGCGCCTGGGATCCGAACCCGCGAACCCCAGGCTAACAAGCACAAACTAAACCACTGCACCACCAGGCTGGCCCCTGATTTGATAGTATTTTGTTGAGGATTTTGGCATCAATGGTCATCAGTGATATTGGCCTGTAATTTTCTTTTTTTGTGTTGTCCTTGTCTGGTTTTGGGTATCAGGGTAATGTTGGCTTTGTAGAATGAGTTAGGAAGCTTCCCCTCGTCTTCAGTTTTTTGGAAGAGTTTGAGGAGGATAGGTGTTAAGTCTTCTTTGAATGTTTAGTAGAACTCACCAGGGAAGCCATCTGGTCCTGGACTTTTATTTCTGGGGAGGTTTTTGATTACTGTTTCAATCTCCTTACTGGTGATTGGTCTATTCAAATTCTGTATTTCTTCTTGATTCAGTTTTGGAAGGTTGTATGATTCTAAGAATGTATCCATTTCTTCTAGATTGTCCAATTTGTTGGCATATAGCTTTTCATAGTATTCTCTTATAATCTTTTGTATTTCTGAGGTGTCTGTTTAATTTCTCCGCTTTCATTTCTGATTTTATGTATTTGAGCCTTCTCTCTTTTTTTCTTGGTGAGTCTAGCTAAAGGACTGTCAATTTTGTTTATCTTTTCAAAGAACCAGCTCCTGGTTTTATTTAATTTTTTCTTTTTTTTTTTTTTGTTTTATTTTGTTTTTTAGTCTCTATTTCATTTATTTCTGCTCTGATTTTTATTATATTCCTCCTACTACTGATTTTGGGCTTTGTTTGTTCTTCTTTTTCCAGTTCCTTTAGGTGCACTGTTAGATTGTTTATTTGAGATTTTTCTTGTTTGTTGAGATAGGCTTGTATTGCTATAAACTTCCCTGTTAGAACCACTTTTGCTGTATCCCATAAATTCTTGCATGTCGTATTTTCATTTTCATTTGTCTCCAGGTATTTTTTTATTTATCCTTTGATTTCTTCATTGATCCAATCATTGTTCAGTAGCATTTTTTTAATCTCCATACATTTGTGGCTTTTCTGATGTTCTTCCTATAGTTGATTTCCGCTTCATACCTTTGTAGTCAGAAAAGATGCTTGGTATTATTTCAATCTTCTTAAATTTATGGAGACTTGTTTTGTGGCCCAATATGTGATCAATCCTGGAGAATGTTCCATGAGCATGTGAAAAGAACATGTATTCTTCAGTGTTTGGATGCAATGTTCTGTATATATCTACTAAGTCCATGTGGTCTAATGTGTTGTTTAAGGCCAATGTTTCCTTGTTGATCTTCTGTTTGGATGACGTACCCATTGGTGTAAGCGGAGTGTTAAAGTCCCCTACTATTATTGTGTTTCTGTCTATTTCTCCTTTTATGTCGGTTAATAATTGCTTTATATATTTAGGTGCTCCTATGTTGGCTGCATAGATATTTACAAGCATTATATCCTCTTGTTGGATTGTTCCCTTGATCATTATGTAGTGCCCTTCTTTGTCTCTTGTTAAAGTTTTTGTTTTAAAGTCTATTTTGTCTGATATAAGTATTGCTACCCCAGCTTTCTTTTCATTGCCATTTGCATGGAGTATCTTTTTCTATACCTTCACTTTCAGTTTGTGAGTGTCTTTAGGACTGAAGTGTGTCTCTTGTATGCAGCATATATATGGGTCATGTCTTTTTATCCAATTGGCCATCCCATGCCTTTTGATTGAAGCACTTAGTCCATTGATATTTAAAGGTAGCTATTGATGAGAATGTACTTATTGCCATTTTGTTACTTTTTTTCTGGGTGTTTTAGTAGTTCTCTCTGTTCCCTTCTCCTTTTCTTGTTCTCTTCCTCTGTGGTTTGATGGCTTTCTTTGGTATTATGTTTGGGTCCCTTTTGCTTAGTTTTCTGTGTATTTATTAAAGATTTCCAGTTTGTGATTACCATGAGGTTCATACATAATAATGACATATATATATATCTATATAGAGTTGATGGTCTCTTTAGTTTGACCTCCATCTGGAAGCTCTACTTATTTACTCCCCTCCTCCCATGTTTTATGTTTTTGATATCATATCTATCCTCTTTTTTGTTCCTTTGTGTATCCATTACCCTTTTATCATGGAAATAGATAATTTTTTCCTATTTGTGGTCTTCTCTTTCCCCCTTAAATAAGTCCCTTTAGCATTTCCTGTAGGACTGGTTTCTTGTTGACAAACTCCCTTAATTTTTGCTTGCCTGGGAAACTCTTTATCTGTCCTTCCATTCTGAATGATAACCTTGCCAGGTAGAGTATTCTTGGTTGTAGGTTTTTTTCCTTTTAGCACTTTAAATATATCATGACACTCTCATAGCCTATAAGGTTTTTGCAGAGAAGTCAGCTGATAGCCTTATGGGGTTTCCTTTGAGTGTAACTTCTCTTTCTCTTGAGGCTTTTAGGATTCTCTCTTTGTCTTTCATTCTAGACATTTTAATTATGATACGTCTTGGTATGGGCCTCTTTGGGTATCTTGTTTGGTGCTCTCAATGCTTCCTGTACCTGGATGTCTGCTTCCTTCCTTAGGTTAGGGAAGTTTTCAGATATTATTTCGTCAAATAGATTCTCTGTCTCTTTGTCTCTCTGTTTTCATTCTGGGACACCTATAACATGGATGTGAGTGTACTTGATGTTGTCTCAGAGGTCCCTTAGACTGTCCTCACTCTTTTTAATTCTTTTTTCTTTTATCTGTTCATCTTGTGTGATTTCCTCTAGTCTTTTGTCCAGCTCACTGATCCATTCTTCTGTGTCCTCTACTCTGCTTTTAAGTCCCTCTAGTGAATTTTCTTTTCCAGTATTGTATTTTTCATTTCTGATTGGTTGTTTTTTATATCTTCCATTTCTTTTTTTTTTTTTTTTTTTTTTTTTTGGTAAGAAAGACAAGCTCTGAGCTAACACCCGTTGCCAATCTTCCTCTTTTTACTGAGGAGGATCAGCCCTGAGCTAACGTCTGTACCCATCTTCCTCTATTTTTTTGTATTAGGGATGCCTCCACAGCATGGCTTGATGAGTGTGCATCAGTCTGCACCAGGGATCCAAACTTGCAAACCCCAGGCTGCCACAGCAGAGTGCACAAACTTAACCACTATGCCACCAGGCCAGCCCTATCTTCCATTTCTTTCTTGATGTTCTCACTGAGTTCATCCATTCTTCCCCCAAGATCAGTGAGCATATTTATGACTCTTTGTTTGAACTCTCTGTCAGGTAGATTGCTCATTTCTGTTTCATTTAGTTCCTTTTCTTAGATTTTGTCCTGTTCCCTTACTTGGAATGTATTCCTTTGCCTCTTCATTTTGCCTCTTTCTCTGTGCTTGTATCTATGTATTAAGTAGGTCAGCTATGTCTCCTGATCTTGGAGAGGTGACCTTAAGTAAATGATGCCTTATGAGGCCCAGCAGTGTGCTGCCCTCTCATTACAAGTTCCAAATATTCCAGGAGTGAACCCTGTGTGGGCTACATGTGTCCTTCTGTTATGGTAGGGTTGCTCTTGCTGTAGGTGCCCAGGGAGGCTGAGCTGTCCCCCTGACTGGCTGGTTGTAATGTTGAGCTGCATGTGGTTGTTGTAGTTTCTTCAGTCTCTTTGTCAGGTGTGGTGAGCCCCAGCACAGTTGGCTGCAAGGTCTAATAGCACATTCCTGTTGCAGTTTTTCTGTTAAATGAGTAGGCCCCCAGCATGACTTGTTGTTAGGCTCGGGGGCTTACAATTGCTATAAGCCTCCAGCTTATTAGGCTCCTGTTAGCTCTCTGAGGGTTGCAGCTGGGTGGGGCTGGCTCCAGGCACAAACACCAATTGTTTCAGGCTTTGGAGGGTGGGGCTGATCCCCTATGTGGCTGTTTGAGAAGCACAAGTCTTCTGCAGCTGAGGACCCATGCTACTCATGGGACCACACACACAGTCAACACAGTCCTGCTCCATGTGCATGCCCCAACCCCCTAAAGTGGACCCAGTCACTCCAAGGCCAGGGCCCCACACTCTTCACCTGCTCCTCAGGCTCGCCCTGCCCCACAGAGGTGGACCCACTTGCCAGGCTGCAGAGAATCCAGGCAGCTCCCTTAAGTGGTCCCACAGTTGCCCAAGGGCTTGTTGTTGGGTGGGGCCAGTCCCTAGGGCAGGCTGCTTTCCTTGGCTGAGCTGGATTAAATCAGTGCTCTAGTGGGTGGGGCAGACCATGGGCTAGCAGGCCACAGGGAGAACTCCAATGGTGTCTGCCAGCATCTATGTCAGCACGCCCACACAAGATCACAAGAATGGCTACCATCAATGTCCCAGTCCCTTGAGAGGTCTCACCTCTCACTGAGATGCACCCAGAGCCTATCAGGTGAGTCTCTTTTCACCAAAGGACTGTGTGTCTTTCTTTCTGGTGATTTTAGGTTGCTTTCTGAAATGGATAAGTTTGTGCACGAGCCCCTGGAGAGCCGGCTTTAATTTCTTTGTGTCCCAGCTTTTCTGGAGGTATTCCCTATTGTTAGTAGCCAGCAAAGCCAGATATTATGACACTCATCTTGGTTGTGCTGGGTCCAAAAAATGCCTATATTGGCAATGCTCCCCGGCTCAGGTACCCCCCCTCCTCCAGGGAAGACTGTACCTTTGGATTTCTCCTGGGTGGCTGTGAAGCACTGTGGCTTGTGAAGGTGGCATTTTTTCTCTCCAGAAGGGAATTTCTGACTCTTCCACCTCAGTTAGCACTGTTGTTTGTTGCAGGGGTTCCTCTTATCCAGTTTTCAGTTCTTTCCGAGGGGTAATTTTTCCAAGATTAGTTGTAAGTCTGCTGTGTCCATGAGAGGAGGTGAGTTCAGAGTCCACCTATGCTGCCATCTTGACCTTTCTCTAATATCATTTTTAAATTAAAATCTTAGGTCTTCAGTTGCATATATGAAATAGTTCCATATTTCAAGTTTTAGTGGCTACCATACTGGACAATGAAATTTGATAGGATGATTTCCTAGGTGAATTGAAGTGTGTGTATATGTTTGGTGTTAACATGTTGCCAGATTGCTTCTTAGAAAAATATGTTATCTTAATTTTCATTTGATTTGTGGTATAATCTTTCTGATGCATTTTATTCATCTACCTCTTTGTGTATGTGTGGTATTTTTAATGCAACATGTTCACATAAGTCCCATGCTGATTTTTTTTTAATATTGTCCATTCTTGAACTGAGGAGGGGGTTACTCTTCCTGAGCCATATGAGAAAAGACAGTAAGGGTAAGGACCAGGTGAAGGAACTGGTGAGCACTTTGGGCTTGTTGCCTCCAGAACCTTATCAATCCCCTGTGAATGTTGTGAGTGGCTCTGGGCTGGCTGGAAGTTTCCTTCCTCACAGTGAAACCACTTGATGGAGGTCTTCACTCTTCTTTAGCAGACATATAAAGTGGAGGGCTGTTTGCTCCCCACGGTTTATCCTCCACCCACCCACCTATAGTCTTCTAGGATGGCAAAGATGGAGTGTCCATGTGTTTCCTGCATGTTTGCTTGGTTGTTGTCTGAGGTCACTCAGGGTTGACAGCATGTTGCTGTCAGTCTACTCACCCCAACCACATTTCAAGCCAAGGCCGAGACATCTATTTTGAAGAGTTCTATACTTTGTCTAATCTGCCTATGAAATTTGAAGCCCCCAGCCTTCTTTCTGTGTCTGTCTTCACACTGGTATAGTTTGCACTAATCTGAAAGCCCTTTTTCAAACACAGTATTATGGGTCCAGTTATGAATTTTTCCTAATTTCAGTGAAGACAGAAGTGTGCTTTACTGCTTCTATTCTCCTTGTTGTTTTCCATTGGTTTGTAAAAGGTGAGGGAGGCAGAAATGGTGTTTCTCTCCCCGATCCAGAAACTATGGTTATAAACAAATCCTCTGACCCTGCGGAAGCCTTAGGGTCTCAGCCAAGAATAGATTGGAGTCATGGGTTATGGAGAATTTTTTTATTTTTTTTCCAAAGGTAAAATCAGCACATCCACACAGTTAGATCTGAGTGAGAAGGTCTCTGTAACTACACAGATTACTAACATGCATTCGTTTTGCAAATGCCTCCAACTAATTGCTTTTATATTTCTGTAGTTTAATTAGGCTGGTGGGCCACTGTGAAGAGCTTAAGACATGCACTTGCCCAGTGAGGCTGACTTTCAATTACAGAACCGTTCCAAAATCAGCCATGGTTATAAGGAAGGTATTGAAGGACACGGTGTGCCAGGAAGGATTCAACTACCCTGACTGTACTGGAGGACGAGAAGGGGTTAATCATTCACATTTAAACAGGCAGGAGCACAGGACTTAAGGAAGAAATGTCAGTACAGGTACACCATATGGTGCTAATGAACCATATGGTCATCAGAAAAGCTACTTTTTACAATCTGTTACTTAATTTAAAAAATTAATTAAAAATTATTTTGTTTTAAACTAAAGGAAGAAGAAAAGTATACACTTACCTAGTCTTTTTCTGGCTCAAAAGACAGCACAAACTTATGATAATAGTTATATTTTCCTTTATATTACAAAGGCAATGTGACTGCCCCCTGGATGTAGAGTGAGTGCCTTCAACTCTGGTCATTAGTGGGCTACTTGGCAATTTCATTTCAAAAGACCCTAGAAAGTACACAAAGAATCTGCACCAAGCCAGCCCTCTTATCCATTATGCCCTTTGCAAAATGGGAAGACAGTGGCTGACTTTATGGATCAGCCTGTAGCCATGGAATAGAGAAAAGCACTCAAATGATAACCTTGAAATTTAGTCTTCTGATAACCAACCCCTTTACCATGAGAAACTAGGATTAGGAAAACTGATGTCTTACAAGCCATGTTAACATGTAGAATCAGCCCTATATCTTCCATGTATTGGGCATGCTTCTGGTAATATTCATGAAATAAGAGGATGGCAGAACCTGAGGTCGTTCAGAAATGCTTCACCTCCTCTCGTCCGCCTATCATGTAGAGCCACCAAACCTGTGGCCAAAAGCAGAGCTGGGCAGAATTCCCTGGTCTAATCTAAATCCCTCCAACTGCAGAGTACCTGCCTCTTTCCGTAATTGTTTGTCCCTATGTCTGTCTGACCACTAGTCTACTAATTTCTGTGTATCTCCAGTACCTAGAATCTGGCATCTAATAGACATTCGGTAGTTGTTCATGCAATGAATGAACGAATGAATATTGCAAAATGGCCAACCTTCACATAAGCAGGAACAGTTAATTCGTTCACTGTTAAATACTTTTTAAAAATCTCATCTAAAATGCATACTCATAATAAAAGTTGCAAATGATATGCAAGTGTATAATTGAGAAATTAGAAATTTCCTCCCTCCTCAATCTCATTCCCCATAGTTGGCCACAGTTAACACTTCGGTGTCATTATTAATTTTTTTCTATATATCATAAAAAATACAATAGGTTACAACTATCAAACTGGAGTGGATGAGTCTTCTTTCGAGCCCAATGACTCAATCACTTTCACCTTCCGTTTCTTGGCAACCTCAGGCACATGATTTTTGCTTGTTGTACATTAACTGTGTTATATAATGATCAGCAAACACAGTTCAGGAGACTGCCCTTCCTGATAATCTGCAAAGCCAGCCTGCAATTCAGTAGTATTGTCTATGTTGAAGCTAAATGGAATCATTAACAGCATTCCAATACCCAACATAAATAGGTGTATTTTAAATAACCAGATTCTTTCTGCTTATATGAGCAATTGTTCTTCTATCACATTTGGAGAAGTTCTTAATAGGAAATGGAAAACAACAAGGTGATTGCTACTTCTGGCAGGTGTGGAAGTATAATTCAGCAGCCAAGAGTCCAGATCTGAAGCTGAAATGTCGGTGTTCAAATCCTTTCCCCCAACACTAGCTCCATTACCTTAGATATTTATGTAACCTCTCTGTGCTTTGATTTCTCCATCTGTAAAATGCAAATAATCTCTCCTCTCCCATATTTTTGTGAGAATTAAATAAGTTAAATCACGTAAAGCACTTAGAAGAATGCCTCACAGAGAAAGGCTACAAAATACACTCTTCATTGAGGTATAATTTATACACAGTAAATGCACAAATTTTAAGTATACAGTTTTGACAAATGTATACACCCATGTGACTATCACCCCAGTCAAGATGGAGCACATTCCCCTCATTTTAGAAAGTCACCTGGTGCCCCTTCCCAGTCAATGTCACCCCCCTATCCTCCCAGGGAAGCCTGATTGATTTTCTTTCTCCTAGAGATTAGTTCAGATAAATGGTTCAGACAGAACTTCACATATTGGAATCATACATGCTCTTTTGTCTCTCACTTTTCTCACTCAGCACAACGTATTTAAGTTTTATCCCGTAGGTCATTCTGTTTTCATTGCTGATTATTATCCCATGGTATGAATAAACCACCATGTATGAATCCATTCTACTCTACGGACATTTAGATTGTTTTTCATTTTTCCAGAATATTTGTTTTTGAAAGAAACTTCTATTTGCCACACATTGTTTAGGTGTTTGAGAATATTTTGAGCTTTGGAAATACAAATTGGAATGTGAAGAAGGTGTGGTTTACCCTCACGGTAAACTTGTCACCCTTTCCCTCATTATCTCGCGAGTCTCTTTACTTATATGTTATTTCTTCACAGGGATTTTCAATATTATTGGCTTCAGGCCACAAACTGGAAGGTCAGTGATGACCGAGCCTCAAAAAGGAATACCAGGGAAACTGGAGCACCACGAGGTCACTCTTGGTTGAACAGCATGTTGACTAGCCTGCTCCCACACGCTATATAATGGCAATTTCACTGTACTGCGTTTTGAGAAAAATCACTTGGCTTTTCTAAGTCTCCAATAAAAGTAAGAGTTACATTAGCATTTGACCTCATAGGGCTATAGAGCAGGAACATGAATTTAAAAAATATGAGAAATGTAAAAAAAACACTTTGTAGTTTGAAAGCAGTATAGCAAAACCTGATGCGCATACACAGTGAACTCTGATCATAACAGATTTGTAAGGTACAGAAGCACCCATCAGCTGAAAATTTTGTACTTAGGAGCTATAATAAATTTAATCCCATTTATGGGAAAGGTTGGCCAGTTCCTAAACGCACTAGTGCATGGCAAAGACCCTAATTTTCATCAGAATTGACTCATCAAAATTCAACCTGCCCTTTCTGAGAGGGACATCTCAAACAGTTGAAAATTATTTGCTCTCTTTGACCATCCATTCATCAATGTCTGGCTGTGGAAAGCAGGTTATCCAGAAAGTGAGGGTTTCTGCATCTGCTTAAACCAAACAGAAGGAAACAGTATGTTTCGGGGATTCAGGAAAGTCCTCCTGTCGCAGTCTGACTTGTTTTCATGGCAATAGACTCCAAAGTCCTCAGACCAGCACAATGTGCTCATAGGAGGCTGCAGCTGGACACTCAGGAAAGTGCTTTCTTAAAAGCTAGTGAAGGATTCAGAAAGAATTCAATCAACAATCCATTGTAAATTGGCAGGGGGGTGATCTTCCAGACGACCTGAAGATAAAATGAATTTCTTAAATGCTTTCCCCTCCCTCTTACCAGTAATATGCTTGAGGGGAATTTTATTGAGGTTATAGGTTTTTACAGATGCCTCTGATCAGATGGAGAGCACAGACACTGTCCAGACATCAATAGCGAGGAACAGGGCAGAGATCCAGAGAGTTTCCCCAGCAACTGGCCAGAGCCCACGTGGGCCTGGGAGGACAAGGCAGAGATTCAGGTTCTGGAGGTGGCTGCTTATTTTGGCCCCCTGCAACTGTATCAGGACAGGCACTCAGAGACATTTTTGTCTCCTCCTTCTCATAATAGCTTTCATAAGATGCTATGTCACAAAAGTAATCAATCATATTTGTTGTAGAAAATGTGCATAACCTTAAGAAAATAAAAACTTTACCCATATCTCATCACAGAAATATGACGAGTGCTAACAATCTGTGGTGGATAGCCATTCAATGTGTGTATAATACTTTTAAAATGAGATAACTATTGCAATTTATCTTGAGGCCAGCTTTTCCCCCCTTAATACATCATGAACACATTTGTGTGTTGTTAAATATTCTTCTACATCATCATTTTTGAGTGGCTGCAGAGCATTCCGTTGCATGACTGTAGTACAATTTAACCTGTCTCCTATGGTTGGCTGTTACGGATGTTTTTCATTTTTCATGATTACTGACACATCTGCAATAATCATTCTTGCAGCCAAATCTTTACACAAATTCATGATTAGTTCCTTGTAAAATATACAAAAATGCTAGAGACACATAGAGATTTATCTCCCAACAGAATGTTGCCTATCTTATGATAACCCTCAGCCAAAGCCAAATGAGCAATCTTTGAATGCACGTTTCTCCCATACAAAGCCAGTCTGCCTATAATCAAAATCCTAGATTCTGCTGGCCATCAAGAAGGTAGGTGAAACATGACAGCAAGCCTTGGCTTGTGTGGGATTTCATATAACCACTGACATCCACTTTGTAAAAACTCTTTGTAAATGAGACACAGGATTATCTTCATCTGATTAAATATCAGTTTTCTAGTTGAAATTATCTAATTTTCCAGAGTTGCTGCTAAAAATTTTCCTATTTCTTCCCTGGGCTTTTATACTACTAGCATACTCATTGGGTATGAATAAAACAAAAGTAAGTTTGAATGCTAACTCCCAACCATCCTTAGACCCAGACCAGGAATAAAGAAGTCCTAGTCCACAGAGAACCAAAAAATATGGTCCTGGGGCCAGCCCCATGGCCTAGTGGTTAAGTTTGGCATGCTCTGCTTCGGCAGCCCAGGTTCAGTTCCCTGGGCGTGGACCTACACCACTTGTCGGTGGCCCTGATGTGGCAGTGACCTACATACAAAATAGAGGAAGATTGGCACAGATGTTAGCTCAGGGTGAATCTTCTTCAGAAAAAAAAACAAAAAGTATGGTCCCCACCAGTATAGTAGGATACAGGTCATGCTGATGGCAGGGGAGGAGTGAGCACTGCATAGGTCTGTGAGGAACTGGGTCTGTTCACTCAAAGGAGGGCCGGCAATTTCACCAGCAAAAGCCGTACCCGGAATTGGGTATCCTATCTCCTCAGGTTGCCCAGGAGAGCAGCCATGGCTTCTCCTTTGCTGAGAGAGGGGGTCCACTCCCTGTACTCGTGGTTCACAAACAGCAGCATACGACACACTGTTCTGTACCTAAGCTCTTTCTCACGTAATAATACATTCTAGGGCTCTTTCTAAATCACTACATAGAGACTTCATTCTTGTGTACATATCACATGGATTTACTATACTTTATTTAAAACTCTTCTATTTATGTTGTATCCCATGTTTTGTAAAACTAACAAAATGCAACAGTAAATAGCCTCTACCCATGTCACTTCAAACATGTATGAGTATACTTGTAGAAGAAATTTCTAGAAATGGAATTGCTGAACTTAGGGCATGTACAGTTATAATTTCGGCAGATATTGACAATTGCCCTCCATAGAGATTTGACCGATTGATATTCTCACTAACCAAACACCATGCACCATTTTATTAAACTTTTGGATTTTTGCAAATACAAAGGAAATAGCACTTCAGTGTTGCTACAATTTACATTTCTCTTGCTTAATGAGGCCAAGGATCTTCTCATATGTTTAAGAGCCGTGTGCATTTCTTCTTCTAGGAATAGTCTATTCCTATCCTTCATCCATTTCTCTATTGGCTAACTCACCTTTGCCTCAGACATTTGTAGGTGCCATTTACCTTTTGGGGGACATAACACTTTGTGATATGAATTGCAAACATTTTCTCCATATTATCATTTGTATTTTTACTTTTTTGTGGTGCTTTTTTCCATGTAGAAATTGTCCCAACATCACTTATTGAACACTGGTAGTTTCTATTTTCCCCATTTATTTGAGATGCCACTTTTATTACATAATAAAGCCGTATGTATTTGGGTATACATGGACTTTCTGTTTTGTTCTGTTGTCTGTCTGTCTACTCCAGTGAGGATCAATAGTTTGATCTTGAGGGGATCAAAGTGTCCTACCCCAAAAGATGCCACTTTGGTGTAAGGATTGTTTTGAGCTGAAAGCAATTAGCTCTCTGCCCTCCCCCTTAATCACTGGAGATGACTCATCAATGGAGAAGGCACTAACTTGAGTCTGTATAACAAAACTTACTAAATTATTCTCTTCCTATATTTTCCCCCTTATATTTACCTTCCCACAATTCACTGCCTCTAGGAGACTGGAAACACAACTTACTGCCAATTTGCTTTCCACAGTTTAACCCCCTTTCTTTGTCTAGTTACATCACAATTTATCAGTCTTTGTTAAAATGGTTTATAAGCCCTGGGGTCTAATCACTTCTTTGCATTTTCATTTCTTTCTTGTGAAGTTCCCATATACAAGCTCCTGTTAATCTGTCTCTTATCACTTTAATTCATGGGTCCCAGTCACAAACCTAAGAGGGTAGAGAAAAAGATCCTTTCCCTCCCCCACAATCTCTAAAATGGAGATTATAATACCTACCCCAGAGAATTAGCCTGGAGAATTAAATGAATGTGGAATGTTTGGCCCATAAATTTCAGCAATGATGATGAAGAGAAGGAAAATATGGCCACTTCACTCTTGTGCAAAGAAATGCAGATACCCAGAGGGTTCAAGGATAATGATGGTTCAAGCATTAGCCTTTCCATTACACTCTGACATAAAGACGTCTTTTCATTCGGAAAGTGATATTATCAATGATTTTGATAATAGGTTTGGGGTGATTTTAGTGAATTTTTTATTATCCCAGATTGAAAGGGAATCTCTAGGGCTGTTATTCCCCTGAAACTGGTCTGCCAAGGGAAAATGTCAGCTAAGACCAGATTTGAGTTCTAGTTTAGCCACTGATCTCTGAGCCTCTGCTTCCTTGTCATTAAAAGAGGGATAATTATACCTCCTTATTCTAACAAGTGGTGAGATAGTAACATCAGAACAGTGGCTAGCACTGTACTTGTCATATAATATGTGTTCTAAATGGTAGCAATTTTTGTTGTTATCATAAGTTCTTTGCTGTAATCATTAAAGATGGTGGCTTCGAGTGTCTGAGGACAAATAAAAGGACGGTAATAAACACCAGAATTGGAAGGAAAGAAAGAGGGAAATAATAATCAGAATATTAAAAACCAAAGCTAACCAAAGCAATCCAAAGCAAATAAGATGAATCGGTGGAGGGACAGAGGGATATGCAGATGGACAGTATGCAATAAAGTAGGCAAAATAAAATGTTAATAGTAGAATCTAGTAGTGTGTTTCTTTCAAGTTTGCTGTATGTTTTAAAATTTTTTGTAGTAAAATGTTGGGAAAAATTCAAGGCTACCATCCCTCTCTCCTTCTAATCCTAATTTCACCGTAACCCCCCATAAATACTCAGAGATGAAGGAGGACTGATTTTCCTGTGTCTTGATATTCCATGTAGAGTAAAGAACTTGTAACTCACCTCCTTGCCTAAATTTCAAGCTGTCTCTATGAATGTGACTCACTCCCCTCCCCTAAGATCCATACTTCTCACTTCCTGCTGGCCCAGCTGGCAGCTCCAGTTTACACACATTTGCCACCAATGACACTCGTGTCCCAGAATCCCCCCCTCACCTTGTTCTCTCAGGCCCCCGACTCCCAGAGTCCAAACAGCTTCACACCCAGAAAACTGCAGAGAGAAGGAAGTTGGAACCTGGGATGAAACCCTGTTTCGAGGGCACTTGGAACGCCAAAGTCAACGGCAGCTTTCTCCTGTTGCTGTGACACAGGTGACCCTGTAGAGTTGCCAGCCTGGAAACTGACAGACAGGAACAGGTGTGCACTGGTTGCCATGGTGAGGAGAGTCCTAAGGATGGTTTCTCCATACCCATTGGTACCTGGCATGTCAGGTGCCCCAAGCTGCCAGAGAGAGCTAAAAGCCCTCATCAAATCATTAAGATTTAGGCAGAATTCAATTGTGTGCTATTGGTCTGAGGGTCGTGCTTCACAAAAGAGACTGTGACAGGGAGGAGAACTGCTGCACCCTTCAGAAACCTAGAAAATTAAGTATTTCAAGCAAACTCTGTATTTTTTTAATGACTTGTTCATGTTCTTCTTCAAAACAAAGTTCAATTAACTCCATTTTGAAATGTTTATCTTTGGGCAATCAGCATCCTCTAGTCCAGTATTTGTCAAAATGCTGTTCCCCGAGCTATCGAATCAGAACCTCTGGGGCTGGGGCCCAGGTACCTGCAGTTTTAACAATGTCCCTAAGGTCCTAGGCAAACTGAAGTTTGAAAAATACTGCTCTAGTGTAGCTATAGAACTGTAAAGTTTCGTGACAAAACAACAATTCCAGCCAGTCGCCCCCAAACTTCTCCCTATTCCGATCTTTTTTGTCACATCCTTCCATCCCCGCGGCACCTCAAGAGCTGCAGTCTTTGAGAGATACTTGTCTACCAAGCAGATTGCATTTATTGAATAATAATGATCTTTCCCTTTTATCAAAAATGTATATAATCCCCAACCTGATTGGCAGAGAGAAGCAGTGTTAAGACATTACGTTGATAAAAAATTCACTTCAAATCAAGGATGGTTTATCTTCCTTTACGGCCTCCACTCAGGGGAATGTATACTGCTCATCAGGCTTTCAGAGATAAATAGCTCAAGCTCACCAGTACTACCCCTGAGCACCCCAAGGTGGGAAACTCTTGAAGAATTCTGTGGCATCCAAGAGCCCGTTCTGAGATTCTGACTCATGTAAACAGAAACAATAACAAGATCCATCCTCCCTCTAAGGAATACAAACTTATTTATTCCTTCATATACTTATAACCACCCCTCCCCCAGTATGGATAGAATTTAGAATAATTCACAAAGATCCATAAAATAATCTAAATTACAAATAGATGCACCACAGCCTGCTGCTTGTTTCCTAAGGGCCCATCTCCCCTTCCTCTACAGTATTAAGACTCCTCATTTTTAGCTAAAATACACAGCTACCCCCATTTCTGAGCCATCCTTACAGTTAAGCGTAGTCATGGGACTAAGGCCTGGTCAATGGGATGTAAATGGAAGTTGTGTGTGCAACTTCTAGGAAGCAATTTTAAAAGGGAGGCTTGGTTGTGTCCATATTCTCTCCTATTCTCCTTCCTGCTGACTGGAAGTAGACATGATGGTGACAGCTGGAGCAGCCGTCTTGTTCCATGAGCTGGAAGCCGGGTGTGTGGAGGATGGCAGAGCAACACATTAGAAGTCTGGGTTCCTGATGATCATGGAGCTGCCATTCCAAACTTGAACTACCTACCCAGAATTTTACTGGAGAGAAAATGAATCCTCTATCTTGTTTAAGTCACTGGTATTTGGGGTTTTCCACTCCTCGTAGCCAAACCTAATCCATACTACTAATGTAAATGAGAAAAAAAAAAAAAGATAGAAATACACAATGAGTCATAAATCAACTTAACATCAAAATATATTCCATAACGTCTTATATATTTGCTATGAATACTTTACAAATTTAGTTTCAAGCTTTCTAGTGGTTAATGCTACAGTAAAAATTTTAAGGACACACTTCTCAGTGTCACAAAGTTTATTTTTTTAATTGCCCAGGAAAAACACAACTGTTCCTGATGCTAAGAACAAATTAATTTATCCTAAGAGTCTTCATAAAGAGGACATCCATCATGTAATATAATTAGCAACAACTTCCTTACAGCAGAAACAATGTGTTTCATGATGTTCTTCAATATAAGCCGCGAGAATCAACGTGTCGATAATTTGAAATTGCCCTGTCTACCAGTTTAATGTACAGTCATATGCACATAACATTTAGGTCAACAACAAACCTCATATACAATGGTAGCACCATAAGATTATAATGGAGCTGAAAGATTCCTGTCACCTAGTGACATCGTAACCATCATAGTGCAATTCATTACTCACATGTTTGTGCTGGTGCTCGTGTAAACAGCCTTAAAGCACAGCCAGTCTTATAAAAATACAGCACATACAATTACAGTCATGTGCCACACAACAAAGTTTCAGTTAATGATGGACCACATATACAATGGTGGTCCCATAATATTAGTACCATATGGCCAAGGTGTGTAGTAGACTATACCATCTAGGTTTATGTCAGTATATTCTATGATGTTCACATAACAACAAAATCACCTAATGACACATTTCTCAGAATGTAGCCTTGTCATAAAGTGACATATGGCTGTGGTACACTAGACTGAATGCTTCCTTTCCCATCCTCAGAAATGCTAGCTAGGTAGGACTTAGAGAGGTAACTGATTCAAGAATAAGAAGGTAGTTTAAAAAGCCAAATTGTTATACACTCAACCCATATCCAAGTTGTCTACCACCAGCACCAACACCATCCATGAGAAATGGACAGAATTCACACGCCCTCCCTTTCAAATACCCCATTCAACCTTTCTTTTCATGACTCATTTTCTCCTTCAATACGTCCTTGAAGTTATTTAAATTTAAATTTTATAGGTTATTTCAAACCTATTAAAAATTCTGTGTGTGTGTGTGTATTGTGTGTAGGCATGTATACTGGGGGAGGAACTGAATGTGTGATTTTTCCATTTCTAGTCCCTACGTATCTCCGAATATACAGTACAGGTAGATAATTAATAAAATTCAGTTGTGTAAGGCACTCATTTACCCATAAAACACAGAGACCAAAAATGTAAATATTTAACCTATGGGTCATGTGTCCCAACTGTGAATACCAAGCAGTGAATGTCAGCAATTTATGTCTCATAGAGGGAACCAAAGTGGTTTCCAGGACACCATTCCTTTGCCAGGGGCAGCAAGGCAGTCACCCTTGAAGCCACAGGGATACCTTTTCAGAATCGCTAGTGAGATGCTTACTGAGGGATCCTCATGCCCATGCCATTGATTCTACAGCATTTCAAGTAGGATCTTGCCCTCTAAAGACTTGCTAGTCAACCCTGGGTCTCTTTCTGGATTTACCCTGTTGAAGGAGTGATTTGTGAGAGCAGTGCATGGGAAATGAGTAGTGAATATGGACTATGCAAACTAGATGATTACATCCTTACCATCCCACATGGTCCCCTTTTACTTTATAGCTCATTTTTGTTAAAGTATGCTTCCCTAAAACCCAATATTGGCTTTGAGAAAAGAAGGATATGTTGGTCTTTGTTTGGTTGGTTTTTACCCCGAGCATCACTAATTTTCATGATGCAAATACTGCATTTACATCGATAAAATAGAGAGATGAGTACATGCCTGCAGGATACCCAATCATTCCAAGTAACTCAAGTCTCACCGACAAAGGGCACAAAATGAAATCCTCTTTATCCCTTAGACAGGATGACTGTAACATCTTTTTTTCCCCTTTAATTTAAATTAACTATACCATTTACCTAACTACAGACCAAAGTCTCAAAACTTTATCACTCTGGTCTAGTTAGTTGTCCCCCAATGAACCAAAGCCACCTTTTTATTTATGTATTGAATTCACAAATTCATTTCCCACAAATGGAATCTCTAATTAGGATTGGCTTCATTTGAAATTGTGCAGCAAATGGGAAAATGAGAAGATTAGAGAACATCATTGATAGCAACTGCAAATAACTTTTAAATCAATCTGGATATTTCTCTCCAAGAAGTCACTCTTCTCTTCCGTTTAGGAAATAGAAAAATTTTGCCTGCCATTGACAGTAATCTCAACAGCATGCATGATGATAGTAATAAAGATAATTTTTAAAAATGTCCACCAACGTCTGGGTAGATCTTTTTCATTACAAAATGCTTTCAGTTGCATTATCATCTCCTTTGATCTTGCACCTGCATTGTGTGCAGTAAAGGAGGTGTGTTTACCTCATTTCACAGACATAGGGCAGAGGAGTTAGTGGGGGGACTCGAGTTACTTAGGTTTGGGACTCAGTCCTACCGTGTGTCACCTGAATGACCTTGGACAGTTACTTACTGTCTCTGAACCTCAATAAATCTATAAAATGAGGATAAAAATAGTACCAACCACAGATGGATGCTGTGATAAGCAGTAACAGACATGTGGTAACCCTGGTGAAAGGCTGTAACTAGTAGTTGAGGACAGAGGGGTGAGTTGATTTCCCAAGGATGAACAATTTAATCTGCAGAACCAGGAAGAACGTGGGGCTTACCTGAAGAAAGAATTGATTTAGGAGCAGAACTAAGACCAGACATTCCCAACACTTCACCTTCCTCCATTTCTGCCAGTCCATCCGCGTGTGAGCACTCTTAAAGAATGAGGGGATTACTGACTCCCCTTTGGGGCTGGGATGCAACGCAAATATTTGATGATCAATAGAAGAGACTATGAATAGTGAGCAGAACCCACAGAATTGTGCTTGGACTCCCAAAGTCTGGAAATGCCTGCCACATATTGCTTCTCCACCTGGGCTCAGCCTAGGGTGGCCTGCACCCTTATGGGACAATGCACAACACTAAAGTCCACAACTGGCCACAAGGTGGCAGGATGTCACAGCAAGGATGCTCAAGCCCAAACTACTCAGGAGCAAATCAGGCCAGGGCACTGATTGATGCCTGACGACCAAGATGACAGACTGAAATATTCCAGTTAACATCAGCTCCAAACCTAAGTTAGTGCCAAAAATCCTGCAAATGCCGTTCTTCTGTCTAAACGCTCTCTGTCTCTTATTCAAGACAGTGACAAGGGCAGCTCATCAATTTTCACTCACAAAAAGGAACCTCAAGGTGATCACGAACTTACTCCAACACAAATGACTACTTCTGTTTGCAAGAGTCCCAACTTTCAAATGTGTAAAGGAATTGAGAAACTTTAGGTGTTTGGAGAGCAACCCTCCAGAATCCCCAGAACCATCTTATTACAACATTTCCTTATAAAAATAAAAATATCTTAAAAAAGTCAAATTAAATTATTTCTATACAACTCAATTACCATGAACATTTTAAAACCTAGATTTTCCTGCCCACCTACCTGTTTCTGAGCTATCATCTCTCTTTCACTCTTTACAAAATTGAATGTTTAAGGATAATAGAATAATTTGAATAATAGCCTAAAGATACACAAGGTTTTATTAGACTTGTATTGTTTTAGGGTCAGATGGTAACTGGGAGATCATCTACTTTTATGCCCTCATTTTCCCGAGGAAGAAACTAGTATTGCCAGAAGTTAATTAACTTGCCTAAGTTAACAGAGAATCAATTTAGAACTGAGACCTGAACTTTCATTATCTGACTTTTAGGATAGTTTGGACTAATCTTGATCTTTTATTTAACTGTGTCTGGAAAGTCATGATTTTCCTTTACCCCATAGAATAGAGAAACCAACAACTAGGAGAGAAATGCCAGTGCAGGACCGTGCTGTGTGACTCCGGCAGTTCAGCTGGCTCTGCAGTAGAAGTTCAGTGGTGGTTGGGACAAAAGCTATCTGAGAACATTGTGATTACTGCTATAATAGAGCCCCAAAATAAAAATAAAACTCCAACAGAGGATCCAGGGGTGAGTCTTTCTAGAACCTGAAAAAGAACCTGGCAGGTCACAGCCACTCAACTGGGATAGGAGACTGAATAAGATTCAGGCAGAAGAACAAACCCTCTCCCAGGACTCTGGAGACCCTGAGCGCCATCTCACAACGTGTGACTGTCACATAATGTGTCTGATTTTAAAAGAAACACAACCAGAGCTCACACGTCTCAGTAGCCCTGCGTGCTCCAAAGTAGCCACTTTGGGAAGCTGCACATTCGTGCCGAGACGCTGCAGCAGCTCCCACATTAACTCTTCCCTGGGACTCGCCTTCAGAGCTTCAGTGTGTTCTGCCAAATACCGACCATGGGTGTAAATCTCGGTCGTGTGAGGGTAGAGTTGTTTCTGGAAAACCTCCAGAGTCAACTCTCAGGAATAAGGTGGGTGGTCAAGGCAGATAATAATACCCTGGGATAAAACTGAGTTGCACGTACTCATTGGGTTGATTTCCCCCGAGGCTTATAAACTGGACCAGATGGTTCATCTAGTGGAAAAGATTCACCTTCATGGAGCCAGTCAGGAAAAATCCTAACGTGTGCATTACTGACTTGAAAATAAAGGCTTGCTAATTCCAGGTCTTAATCATTTTGCATCTATTGATAAGTTACTCTTCTGTCTCCCAACTCATGTCTAAGCTCCTCTAAGAGAAAGGCCACTTATTACATTGAGTCTAATCAGTGCCATTTGACCATACTGGACCTACAAAAATCATATGGTTCAAGCTAATACATTTGACATCCTAATATTTTAGCACGGTGGTGAAAAGGAGTTCCACAGTGTCAAGTAATATCACGGTGCTGAGTCAGACGATCCTAAAGGTCAATGTTGAATTGCCAGAGAATCCACCAGCACAGGATGCTGAACGACCTCACAAGAGGTAAACATGTTTTCTCCCTTCATAGTTCTCCTTTTTACACTTAGGTTTTTTTCCCTGATCTAAAGTGCACATTGTAAGGGTGGAAGCCTGCCAAGCACATCAGCAAACAGCCTTTCACAATCATGGCTATTCTGTAAGAAACAGCAGTCTTATCCTAGGTGATATTCTGCATACAATGACCATGATCCACACGTGTGGAAGCAGGTTTGCTGACTTGGTCTCTCTGGGTCCGGGATTCAGCTAGACAAGTGATGATCTGACCTGAACTTAACCAATTTGGCTAAGGAACAGAGTGAGCCCTGGGCCTTCCCACATCCCTCCCGCAGGGCAAATGTGACCCTGAAAGTCATGGCTGAAGTCATTGTGCTGCAAGCCGTCTCTCCTCTCTGCTTCTTCTTCACTTGGTTTTTGGTTTTATTTTTCCTTATCCCACGTTTACCATCAAAACATGATCAGAGAAGCCGGTCCCCCACTCATCCATCTGACTATTCAGAAGGAGACATCCAGTATCTCTAGTCTGCCTGGGAGAAAGGACTCATTGGTTCTAGCACAGAACTTTCTGGTATTATTTCAGTGCAGAATATCACTTAATGTTTGCATGGAAAACTGTGTGCCGTCCATCTGCCTCTTACAGAATACTCCTCTCGGGAAAAGCTTTGACCAAGGGAAACTGTCACTGATGAACCCTGGCCCTGAGGAGTTTACCAGGCGATCGACAAAGCTATCACGATCCTGTGTAGAAGGTACTCCCTGTCTAGAACAAAGTATGGCCCAGCAGAAAAAGGCTGGCGCCACAGCCTGTCCTCCCGCAAGCACGCCCTGCGCCTCCATCCCACCAGTTCCCACCCCTCAAAATCCTCGTCAGCGGGAAGTCACTCTGCACATTCAATATATTGTGACACATTTTAACTCGTTCACCTGCACCTCAAGATGAAACAAGTGGGGCTACGTGACTGTAGAGTTGTGGTCTCTACTGGGGTCTTCCTGCTGAGTCCCAGGCTGGCAGGGACGGGAGGTGATCACCCGTCCTTTGTGTCAGCCCACGAGCCACCTGGCTGACCCAGCCCCCAGGTCCCTTATCATTATTGCTCCCAGGAAAGGTATTTCTTGGGTTTTTCTTTTAACAAACTTTTGTGATTACAAAAGCAATATCTTTTCAATATTAAAAAATTAGGGGGCCGGCCCGGTGGTGCAGCGGGTTAGATCGCGCTTGGCAGCCCAGGGTTCGTGTGTTCGGATCCCGGGGTCCCAGGGACGCACCGCTTGTCAGCCATGCCGTGGCGGCGTCACATATAAAGTAGAGGAAGATGGGCACGGATGTCAGCCCAGAGCCAGTCTTCCTCAGCAAAAAGAGGAAGATTAGCAATGGATGTTAGCTCAGGGCTGGTCTTCCTCACACACACAAAAAAATTAGATCATTTCACAACATGTACATGTGTATCAAATCATCACATTGCACACCTTAAACTTACACAATGTTATGTGCTAATTATATCTCAGTAAAGCTAGAAAAAATTAGAAAATGTCAAGGGGAAAAAAGGAAAATTAAAACATCATATTCTTTTTTTTTTTTTTGCACCTGAGCTAGCATCTGTTGCCAATCCTCTTCTTTTTGCTGAGGAAGATTGGCTCTGGGCTAACATCCGTGCCCATCTTCCTCTACTTTATATGGGACACCGCCACAGCATGGCTCAACAGCCAGGTGTGGGTCCCCCCCCGGGATCTGAACCTGTGAACCCCAGGCCACTGCAGTGGAGAGCACAAACTTAACTGCTACGCCACTAGGCCAGCCCCTAAAACATCACATTTTTATCCCCCAAGCTTACCACGGTTAACGCCTATGTGTATATATATATATATATATATATTGTGTGTGTGTGTGAGGAAGATTAGCTCTGAGCTAACATCCATTGCCAATCCCCCTCTTTTTGCTGAGGAAGACAAGCCCTGAGCTAACAGCTGTGCCCATCTTCCTCTACTTTATGTGGGACGCCTGCCACAGCCTGGCTTGATAAGCAGTGCATATGTCCGTGCTCCAGATCCAAACTCACGAAGTCCAGGCTGCTGCAGAGGAGGGCGTGAACTCAACCACTACGCCACCGGGCCGACCCCTATGTGTATATTTTTCCACAATTACCACAGTTAACTATGTGTTTATCCTTCCACACTTTCCCTCTGCGCATATATATATATATATATGATATGTATTTATACTGATATGTATAATTAGCCATCTTTCCATGTCAGTAAATTTTCTTCTAATCTAATACTTTCCAAATCCCCCCCCTTGTCCCCAAAATGTGTGTTATTGCTAGTTTAGCTAAACCAGCATCCAATCCAGGACCATGCATTATATCGGGTTGTTATGTTTATTAAGTTTTAATCTAGAACTCATCTCTTACTGCACATCATTGAGTCCCTGAAGAGAGCAGGCTAGTTGTCTAGCTGAAGTTCATCCTCTGGATTTATTCGCCTTGTTGCTTCCTCAGGCTATCTGTCTTTAAGCTTGTTCTCTGATCCCCACATTCCCTGGACACTGGAAATTAGATCCAAAGGATTCGTTTCAATCCTTTCCTGGCTAAATCCATCAGAGGAGAAATGGTGTGGGTCACATTGCACCACGTCAGGACACACGTAACACTTGGTTGCCCACCATTAGTGATGCTACAATTGCCCATGGGATTAGGGGAATGAGAGCTTAATCCATCCAACCAGGAAGTAACCTTTGGAGTATTACTTTGGCAAGTTATTTTCCAAACTCTAAACCTTTGTAGCCAATATCCTGACCCCCAAACCATACCATAAGTGAATAGGGAAGAACACACTGGACAAGTTTGAGACCAAGAGCCAGGGAAGAGTAAGGAAGTGGGAAGGAGCAAAGCCAAGATTTTTGCTTGGTGCTGGCAGCTGGAAGGAAGAGTGAGGATTACCAAAATCATGGTGACTTCACCTTCCAAAGTAATCGATAGACATTAATGAAGCTTGGCTAAACTCGCAGGCCACAGGGACTTGGGTGGCACTAAACAGCTGGTAAAGTCAGCTCTGGCTGCTGTGTAATTTCTTTTCCTGAAGAGCTCTTCACAGGAGATCATCCGGGATTCTGATTTCTCTTTTAACACTCAGTAGTCAAAGTGACAATGCCAGGCTCACACGTGCAAGTTCTTCAGAAACAAGAACCGAACTGAATCCTCGCCAGAGCAGCCTGATCTAAGTACCTGCTTCAGCTGCAATCCCCTGGGCTGGGTATTGTCGCAGCAACCAGGCAACAGCAGCAGCCTTGATCCCATCTCCCCACCTCCACACTTTAGTCTCCCTCTCCATCCTGGGGCCAACGACTTTGTGACAATGAACCCGTGCAGTGAGGTTGTTGGTCGAGCTATGAGCTCACTGCTGCATGGGGACATCAGATGGGGCCTCTTGGGTACATGTACCGTCAGGCAGCCACCACACCAGGAACAAGGGTCAGGGCCCCAAAGGTGATCTAGTGATCTTGTTAGCTGTGCACAGTACACGTTGTACCATTTGCTTTTTCAAGATGACAGCGGCACAGTATCTAAGACAGCAGGAGAATGAATTTATCAATCCTGTAAGCAAGTGCAACTGGAAAATCTCAGAAGGAAGATGCCTCTGAAGATGTTTGCCTTGGGGCAAAACATTCACGCAGTAACTCAGAGCTGAGGAGGTTCTGCCTGAGACTGCCAGGATGGCCTAATTTCCAGAATAATAACAAAGATGTGCACTTAACCTGGATAAGGCAAATTGGCCCAGGACGTGAGAGGAAGAGAAAATGAATACCACATATGCCAGAGGCCACACATGCACACACACATACACACACAAACACACAGCTAGAATATGGCCTCAAGCAAACATTATAGGTGTAGACAGTCCAGCTCAACTGAAAGTCTTAGGGCAGCTCCAGTAACTCCTCCCTTCTTCCCTGCCACATAGAGAGAAGACATGAAAGGACTCCTGGGACCACTTGGCCAACATCAGACTGCAGTGGCACTCTGCACGCTCTGAGCTAAAAGGAGTTCTCTGCATGGCTGGTAGACACACAGCCTTTGGCCAAATGGAAACTCAATAACTTCTGTCTAAATGATCAACCAGGTAAATTTCCTCCTAATGGACATAAAGCTGAAAATTAAAAGGAAAAAGAAGAGCACAGTATTTAGAAAAATGGCTCCCAGAGGCTGTTCTACCTGCTGCTTCAGCTCTGGGAAGACTCCTCTAGTCTCTGCTTCTGTAGGACAAGCTCTTACAGCCAGGTCAGCTGGAAGCCTGCCGGCTGCCCTGCCAACAGCCCTCACTAGCTGACTCTGACCTGTTGAAAAGCTGAAAATAGAACTTTGAGCCATTTTCTCTGCAGCTCACCTCCTATAATTCTCTATCTTTCTAAATATTAGCAGCAGCCCACTTATGCCATCGTTTTTAAAGTACTTATTCCTTTTTGCCTTTTTAACACCCCCGACCACCACACTACTTTTCCTCAGGAAAAAGCTTTTTATGTAAAGGGTGAAGTGGCTCTCATTTCATTTGCTTTTCTCCCTATGTAGCTATGCATGCTACTGGTTTTGTTTCTTGCTGGCTTTTATACTTGGTTAAAATCACCTGAAAAATCAGTAGGGAGGACTAGAGTATGTCCTTAGTTACCCATTGGCCTTAGTAACTGAAGTTCACAGAAATCCATTCCCATTTCCCATTAAATTTTACAAGCATTTAAAATAGTCATTTGGATGCTGTGTGTTTTCTTTTGCATCCCAACTGAGCTTCTTTTTCACCCTGAGATCTAAAGCCTGGATGATTTTCCTCAGTTGCTTCATTCACTTAACATGAATTTTTTTTACTAATAAGTAAACACCCAATTCTGTTCATTAAACCAGTGACCTCTGAATTTTCTAACACAGTCTCTTCCTAAGCTGGAGCCAACTCCTGACTACACTCCAGTTGACGGGCACACACAGACTAAGCTGTCTGCCCCAGGACATAATTTCCTCCCTGGCTTAGATGGACTCTCTGCATTAGATCACAGGCTCCCTACTAATCATAACCAAAATTCACCACAGCTTGCCTTTTCCAGCTTTAAAGCCAATACAAACACCTTCTCTGGCACATCAGTGGAATAGAATTGCTCCAGCCCCCAGTCCTCAGTCTCTAGATCCTTATCTTAAAGGGACCTAACCCCAACTGGGTTGAATATATCTTGTAAATCCCTAGAAGCTCTCAAAGATCAGTCTTCTCAGGGATCTTATTTAAAACACAAATTCTCAGGCCTCACTTCCCACAGACTCTAACCCAGTAGGTCTTAGTGGGGTCCATGAATCTGCATTTTCAACAATATCCTGTCCCCACCCCCAAGTAAATGGCCCCTGGAACTCACTTTGATGAACACTGCTCCAAGAGTATTCATCTCAATGGCTTTTAATAAATGCTGTGTTCATTCATTTATTCAACAAATAGTGATCTGTTATGTGTAGGATGTCACTCAAGGGGCAGATAAATTTCACATGGGCCCCTACCCTCAAGAAAGTCTAGCAGGAGAAATCAGACATTAACAAAAATAACTACTCAAAGGGAGTAAGAGGTTTGTAATGAGAGAGGAACAGAGTTCAGAGGGGAAAGAGGTAACACTGAGCAGGAAGGGGATGGGGCATGGCTTTATGGTGAGGTGACATATGCCTTAAACCTGAAAGAATGCGTAGTTTTCAGGCACATGGAGGTAGAAAAGAGGAGGTGTTCTGAAACACAGCAAACGTGAGCAATGGCACAGAGTGAGGAAGTGTGAAGGCTGAGTGGGGAAGAGAGAGTCATTTCACCAGCTTGGAGCACAGGGTGTAAGGAAGGGACAGAAGCAAAGGAGCTTGTAGAAGAAAGTTGTGGCCAATCCTGGAGGGCTTTGAATGCCAAGCACAATGCCATAGTCACAAGTGAGAGCTTGAGGTATACCTGGCAAAGGGGTGGACTGTGAGCAGAGTTGCTAGTAGCCCCAAGCTGCTCCATGCCTGTAGCAACATGGTGGCCCTGGGCATTTGCCCAGGGAGGTGGGAAGAAAGTCTACTGAGCTCTGTAAGGATCCCTCAATGCTGCAGTCCAGCCAGAACCTCAAACATTGTTCCTCAGACTAAGACGTCCAATGTAACCTCACAGCTTGCCTTGCAGTAACCCATTAATGTTGGACAGGACTAAGGCCTTTATCAGTGGATTTTACCACCACAGAGCCTGTAGATGCTCCTTGAGATGGAAGGATGAGAAAAAATGTGGAGCAAGAGTGCTCCATGCTCTCACACTTTTATCCTCTTGAGAACACTGCTGAGGCTCCAGATGTGCTCACACACACACACAGACACACGCACACAGAGGCAAAACTTATGGAAACCTGAGCTATACTCTGCTGACAGGCTAAAAATAAGAACACAGTGGTATTAAGACTAGACTTTCCCTAGCAAAATCTCCCCCACCCAGGACATTGAATAAGTTTGATTTACGTGTACAGCACTTTGTAGACTTGCAAGGGTTTTGCAATTTCCCTGATATCTGCCCAGGAAAAAGCTAGACCGTAACTACCTAATGTATCATTCTTTCTGCAGTCACAGTAGTTCCACCTCCACCACCACCTCCCCTCAGATAGAGGTCCCCCCACTCAGGGGCTGGCCATCCATCTGCATATCAAAGGATTCTGTGAAAATCCATCATTCGAAGGCTACTGCCTCTGAAGGCACCTCCGAATCACCAACAGCATAGATTACAGGAGGAAATTGCCACCCTATTTTTCACCTTAGTCTAATCAGAAACACAGAACGTGAGCCGGAACAAAATGACTTGCAATCAGAAGCAGGGACCCAGAAGATGCAGGTGGATGTTAGGATTACTTGCCCAGGTGACAGGTCATTTCTCCAGGAAATCTAATCAGAAGTGAGAATAACAGGTACTTTTTCAGGGAAGAGGGAAGGGAGCTGGGTTTTTTCTGCTTGTTTTGTGAGAGCAGCACAATCTTTAGCAAGTGCAATGTGTCCCCTGTGACCTTTTGCACATCTAATATTATAAAGAACCATTATATAAGGAGGTAGGAATACAGCACCTGCTGCTCTCCACTGGTTTGCTCCTGACAGGGAGGATATGCCAACAAATTTAAGAGATGTACTAGCTGTCTAGTCCTGCAGCCAGGATAGCCATTTCTTGTGTGACCTGATCATTGTGGATCATGATTTAGGAGAGGCCAGGAAGAGCAATCTGAATGCTTGTGTCCCCCTTTGCATGAACGTGCATTGGCATAACCTTAACTCAAGCTTCCTTGAAATAGTCTCTGTCTGTTGGAGTTTCAACTACACTGTGATGTATCCCCAAACCTAATGAAGAACTGGTGGAAAATGCAACTCCTCAGTGAAAGTCTGAGCCGATGAAGATACAGTAAAGATGTTTCCTGCCCTGCCTCAGTGAAACACAATCCTGTCATCATTCCTCTTCCCGTCCCATTCACAAACTGTCACCGCAATGTGTGGTGATCCTGGGGTGGCTCCAATGCAGGTGCAAGTGAAGGCAGATCAAAACGGGACAAGGGACTATAGTTAACAGCACTGTATTGTGTACTTGAAAATCGCTATGAAAGTAGAGCTTTAATGTTCTCATCATAACAATAACAACAAAATGGAGATTATGTGACGTGAAGGTTGTGTAACTAACCTTACTGTGGTAAACATTTCACAATATATACTTCTATCAAATCATTGTACACCTTAAAGCTACACTATATTACACGTCAACTATATCTCAATAAAGCTATAATTTTAAAAAATTAATTTAAAAAACAGAATGTGGACCCTCCACAAGTCAACACTGGCCTCTGTGGAGACTCAGGAATAGCTGCTGGCTAAGGCGGGCAGGACTGGGGGCAGTGATAAGGGATCTTTAGGGGGAGACCAGTTTGCAAGCTGGTTCCTGCCAGAGGGACTAGAACCTGCAAAAACTGTCCCTTTTTATCCTGGGGCATCTGGGATGTGTGTCAAGGCTGCTGGCCCTGCCCTACCCCCGATAGGCAGAGCATAATGCTGTGGAAGTAACCCACACATACGTGGACGTGTGTCCACACACATACTCCATGTGCAAATTGCCACTGGCTGGAAATAGAGCACTGGAAATAGGAACACCCTAGAGGGATGCTCTGCAGACGCTTTGAGCTGGGGTAATCAATCCTGGGACCCTCAGATTTCAGAATCCTGGTGCAAAGTGTGTAGAACTATGCTTTTCATTGCAGTAGCCACTAGTCACAAGTGGCTACTGGGCACTTGAAATGGAGCTAACCTGAAGTGAGATCTAAGCTGTGCTTTAAGTATAAAATACATGTGAGACTTTGAAGACTTAGTGTGAAACAAAAAACATAAAATATCTCGTTAATAATCTTTATATGATCAGACGTTGAAATGAGAATAAGTTGGACTGGACTGGTTTCTTACTGCTAGTATCACAAATTACCACTAAACTTAGTGGCTTAAGACAACACAAATTTGTTATTCTACAGTCCTGGAGGTCAGAAGTCGGAAATGGGTCTCACTGAACTAAAATCAAGGTGCCAACAGGGCTGTGTTCCTTCTGGAGGCTCTAGGAGAGAATCTCTTTTCTTGACTTTTCCAGTTTCTAGAGGCTGCCCACATTCCTCGACCCACAGCCCCCTTCCTCCATCTTCAAAGCCAGCAACGTTCCATCTGACCATTCTTCTGCAGTCACATCTTCCTCTGACCACAGCCAGGGAAAAGCTTGCAGCTGTTAAGGATCAATGTGATTAGATTGGGCCCTATAATCCAGAATTATCTCCCCTTCTCAAGGTCCTTAACTTAATCCCACTTGCAAAGTCCCTTTTGTCATGAAGAGTAATGTACCACAGGCTGCAAAAATTAGGACATGAACATCTTTGCCTCCATTATTATGCCTACCACATGCATATGTTAGATTAAATACAATACACTATTAAGATTAATTTCATCAGTTTCTTTTTACTTTTTTTAAAAGTCTACTGGAAAATTTTTGAATTATATATGTGACTGGCATTGCATTTTTATAGGACATTGCTAGCCTAGGACCTTTTAATCACTGAAATTCACTACATGGACTATTCTAGGGTGCCTAGACCCTCTCTGGGGCCCCAGGGTACAGCCCTGCGGTGACCTCTGCTCCTAGAACACAGCCATGTGGCATATACGTGGGTTGTGTGAGTGTCTTGTGCTTAGGGTGACCATATGCTCCCATTTGCCAGGGGCAGTCCTGGTTTACACTGATGTCCCAGCAGAATTATTACTAGTGTTCCCACTCACTCTCAGAATGTCCTGGCTTGGACGATACATTAGATGTTTGCGCTATTCATGTGTTACATGCGAAGATGCAGCTGCTCACTCCTCATCAGCCAAGCGGAGCCCCCAGTCAATTTGCTAGTGGTGGTAACGCATTTGCATTGGTCTGCACGTCCTGCCCCGCTGGCCCAGCCCTGTCCTCCTTCTGAGCAATGACTTCACCACCAAGCACAGCTGACCAGCATGGCCATCACCACATCTAACTGATCGGCTGTAAGCTAGTTGACTTCTGGGCTTTTAAATTATACTTTCTTGTTGTCATTTTATAATGACAAAAAATAGCATACTAATTCTAAAAATAAATCATTACAATAACCCATAAGGTAGAAAATGTGTGTCTCCTATAATTCTCCACACATACCCCATAGGTAACCACTGTTCACAGTTTGCTGACTATTCCTTCACGTGTTCTCTGTGCAACAGGTTTGGTTGAATAGTCTCAGTTCAGTGACCAACAAGCATGAAGCAGGCTTTATTGCTCTCTGACAAGCTCTCCACGTCCATTCCGCATCAGGAAGGATGAATGAACTCAATCGGTTAAATTCGTCATCCAGCACCGCAATGGTTAAATCACCTCCAGTTTAAACTTATACTCTCTCTCTAGTTAACACTCAGTGAAATTCAGGAAGTATAATTATTAGTGGTCAGTTCAAAGTCTCAGTCCAGAGGTTTGTTGTAGAGAAGGGAATGTCAGATGCACCTTCTCATGACTTTACTCTCTGTTTCAGCACTGCTTCTAATGTGTGTGTGTATGTGTGTGTGTGCACATGCGTGAGCATGCATTTGGAGGGTACAGTCCCCTTTCTGCTGGCCATTGCTACCTCTCTGTGCAGAGATGGCCATGGAACACCGGTGCTGTCTATCGGACAGTTGGTCCCACAGTGAAGACTTCTGCCCAGCATGTTCTTGTTTAGGCAACATGGGCTACCAGGCAGTGCTCACTGTGGGGTTCACCACATGGCAGCATCACTTCCCCTTTCATCTCTGCACACCTCCCAGTGGTAGGCACTGTACCCCTTCAGGGATGTACACCTTCCCACTTGACTGGGTCCCTCCCCCTGACCCAATTTCCTCAATCTCTGCAATGGAATCTCCTACTTGTTCTGCTGTGCTCCCCTGGGTACTGGGTGGGCAACCTGAGGGCTCTACCCAGCTCCTCCAACCCCACAATTCATTAAGGGGCTTTGCTTCTTGAGCCAGTGGCAACTCCAGGAGCAATCTGGGCCCTTGGTCCGGGTTCCAGGGTTACCTTCAAACCTTAGAAGCAATTTTTGCAACCCCTCTTCTGAGGGATAACATGTCAAACACCCCTTCCTGTCCCCTGGAGGGCTAGAGGAACGATATTATTATCACAGGAATCCTGATGCCTCCCTCTGCCTGCTTCTCCAGCCATCTTTGTAAATGGAAGGAGTGGTAACATCAATTGTTCTGGAACCCACCTCAGAAAGCCTGTGTAGCTGCTGGATGCTGAGCATCCCCCACTGTCAGCTGGGGCTGACTCCCCAGTGATCAGATAAACCTGGAAGGAACAGGAAAGGTTCTCCACAGCTATTCACACCCTCCTACACAGATCCTAACATATTTTGCTACCACAGATGTCCCTTTGGGACAAATTCTCCGAGGTCTTACATCTAAATTAATTATACACAATTACTTCAACTGAAAGGTAAAACACACATGATTCTCAACAGTAAAACACACATGATTCTCAACATTTATGTAATTGCAACTGAAAGGCAAAAAGGAAAAAAAAGAGTAGTGACAGAAGAAATGAAATGAGGCAAATCTTGCACAGATTATCCCCATCATAATCAAGGAAGCATAAGTAGTGTAAATGGGAAGTGACACCCCAGGCCATTCAATGGCTGCCTTTTGCAGCACTCAGCTGCCGGCAAGACAAAAACATAAAATAGAACTCGTCAGAAACGTTAGAAGATGGAGTCACAAAAATTGACCAAAGAGGACCAAAAGAAAGGCAAAAAGATGGACTATAAAAGGGAAAGATAAGTGTCCCAGAGAATCAACCCAGGAAGTCCAACATCCAATGGATAAAAGTTCTAAAAAGAGAATGGAAAAAGTAGAGGCGAAGAAATTACAAATAATCA
Organism: Tapirus indicus; assembly: GCA_031878705.1. Taxonomy (NCBI): domain Eukaryota; kingdom Metazoa; phylum Chordata; class Mammalia; order Perissodactyla; family Tapiridae; genus Tapirus; species Tapirus indicus. The sequence goes on from CM062927.1 coordinate 44,314,252, forward strand.
TGACAATAATGGTAATACATTTCAGATTGAAAATTCTCCACATGGTGAAGGAAAACAGAATCATCAAAATGGAACTTCAAAACTGAACGTTAAAAGGAAAAAAAAGACTCCTGTATAAAGAAGCGGCCGTCAGAATAACATCAGCTTGAAGGTGGGGGATGGAACAACGCCTTCAAAATTCTAAGTGAAAATTATCCTCAGCCTAGATCCAGTCAAATGATCAGTCAAGGAAAATGGAGGAAATTATATTTTTAGATGAGTTCTCAAAACTTACGCACCCTTTTGAAGGAAGCCAATGGAGGATGTATGCTAACAAAAGAATAGAGATGTTTTTAAGACCTTTGGCTATGTATTTGGGTTTTAAAAATAGATTCAGACACTCCTTTAATAATAGTAAAAATGTAATAGGAAAGAATTGAAAAAAGGAAAGTCAATTTTAAAAAAAAGAAGATTGGAAAGGAAAAATGTTCCTGTATCATATAGGAATATTTGGTTTTTCTATGTGACTCAAACCTAACATAACACATCCCAAAATAATTTATTTCACATGTTTTGTTATATGGGCCTCTCATCAATGTTGCTCAAAATGACAAGCCATAGGCTGAGGAGTGGAAATCCTCTGCCACCTCGAGACTGGTCCGTGTGATGGTGAATGTTGTAACATCAAATGGAAAGAAACACTGGGCTGCCTCCTACCCAATGTGTAATTCCAAGAAGGGAGGGAAAGAGAAGAGAGTGAAATGATGGCAAAACTCTCTCCCTTGAAAACTGCTCCCCGGGCACAGACGATGACTCTAAGAAAAGAAGCCAGGAAGTCCCCACAGCTGCATCCTACTCCTTTTCTAGGCCCGAGGCACGGCTCTTACATGGAGGACTGCAGGGGGTTTCATGTCAGAAGGTGACTGGATGGAACCCCCTTCCCTCACTCGTAATTTACTTAAATGCCAAAAATCTTAATGCAGCCTGTCAACAGCTCCATGTAACATTTAACCTGTGTGACCTCACTTGAGTGTCTAACTCTCTTTAAGTACTTTAAAAACACATTATCATCTCATCTCAATTTACAGCAGCATCTTAAAGAAATGCCATTTCTTGAAATGAAATGTTACATGAATCACAGCTGCAAAGTGCTGTGACAAAAGCCAGCTGGATTGACTGACACCCCACGGCACACACAAAGGCAAGAGATCTTCTGCTCTCAAAACAGAGAGAAGACATGTCTGTCTGTTACAGAATTCCCAGCATCAAGGAACCCTGGAAGGGTTACCAAAAATTCCTGTTCAAAAATAGAATGCAGATTTCTGGGTCATCTTGCCATGTTCCCCAAATTATCACACAATCACTTGGTCCAATTAGGGGGGAAACTTTGAGAATGGACCTGGAATCTGGGGTGTCTTCCAAGGCCATGAGACTGCCTGGAATGTAGGAATGTGGCTTAAAATTGCCCCTAGATTATGGGGCATTGATCCTAGAGCACCTTGGGATAAAGATCTGAAAAGATGGCTGAACTGAGCCTGAAGCAGATCCTCTAGTACCTTCAGGCAAAAGCTTTCCCAAGGGGTCTTCAGTGAAAACCCACAGGGTCCCTGGATGGGTGCAGGCTCTGAGGAACCCCGAAAGGCACCGGAAGCCCCAGAAAAGAGCAGCACCAGCTCTCACGGCATAAAACCGTACCAGATGTTTTATGGCATAAGTTATAATAACAGACCCTGGAAGAACCTGGTCATTCCAGAGGCCATACCCAGCTCCTGAACTTGTTTCCCACAGCTGCCACATTCTGACAGGAATCGAGGACAACCTTCCCCTGAATCCTGCTGTGTCCTGTGAAATTCAAATGTCTGCCCTAGAGCTTCACTCTCCCGCTCCCCCCGCAACACTGCCTGCATCCCTACTGCCCGTTACACCCCCCAGAGGTGTCTGATTCTCAAGCCTGCTGACCCAACTCTCCACCAGCTGGCCTCTACCACCTCTGAGATTGCTTTCCAAGCTGTAGTTTGCCAAACTACAAAGCAGCTTCCAACTAGCTTCCCCTGATTAAGTAGGAAGTGCTCACCTGTCTCCTCTGTCCCAGTGCCCCACGCAGGAGAGGTGTGAATGGCGCCACTTGTCTTTATTGCCTAACTCACATGCAGTCCCTCTCAGGTATCCACTCTCCTGAGCCGATGGGAAGTCCAATGTCTGTCCCTTTTCTGATCACACTTCCCTTCCCTCCAAGGATCAAGAGTTTAGAGAATCCGGGGGTGGGCAGGGAACCTCTCAGCACCTGGTTTCTGGCTGCCCTTGCTCCTTGCAGAGAGCCAGTGGCCCGCCATTTGGCACCCTCACTGTTCTGCCAGGAGTGGGCTTCCCGAGCAGGCAGGCCTGTGAAGCTTCCCGTAGCCCCAGGCCAGCCCGCTCTAGCCCACTTCCAGCCCCCCAGGTCCTGCCACCTCAGGAGCCAGGCTCAGCGCTCCTCAGGACCTTGTCACTCATGCCTGAGCTTCGCTCCTCTTCAGGCCCTGAAATCCATCCCCACCCTGGAGCCAGCCTGCATTCCGAACCCTGAAAATACAAAGCTTTTATTTGTTTGCTTTTCTTTAATAAAGGGGCTTAATTGCCACTGGGAAGGACTTTGATGGTCCCAAGAGGCAGATCCCAGAGCCTAGAATGGGGAAAGGTTGTTTATATTTAAGGGAGGGAGGAAGAACAGAGAATAAGGTCAGTTTAGATGCACTGTAAGTGCAATGTTTAGATACCATTTCTATCAAATGGGATACTTTTGCAATGCATGTGTTTATCAAACATTTATGGAGCTTGCTCTAGGCCCATTCAAATGCTGGGCAATGGGAATGCAGACAAGGCAGGCAGAACCTACCCTCAAGGTAAGTCTCTGGCAGCATCTGAAGAACAATCGAGAAAGAGACCCCTCCCATCCTCCGTGAAGAAACGCTGTTTATTATCACTTAAAACCACTTATTATTACCTGTCTGTAGGCAGATGGCATACATTTCCATACCTTAAATTACCTGTTATTCATTTTATCTTTTACAGAGAGGAGCGTAGATCGTATTTCCTTAGGGTAGAGCCCGCTCTGCACCAACAATCACAGGTTTTCACAGACTCGAGGCTGTGAAGCGTAAAACTCCTTCACTCACATCACTTGATCCCTCTTACACAATTACAGGTGGCAAGTCTGCAAGTTCTCTGATTACATTTTATAAAGAAAGAAAGCAAAGCTCGGAGAAGTTACTGATTTCCAAGGAAGGGGCTAATCCATGGGGAAAGGCCCAGATCTCCAACCAGTGACTCATCTACGTGCATAAGCAACTCTCCACCCCCCAATTCACAAAACTCATGTTCCTTCCGGAAAGCTGAAAGAAAGCCGGAAACTTTGAGCTGCTGGAGGAGCGGGTTTGAAAGGTCAGGGTGTTGTCGTAACAGTGAGATTTACTGTGAAGCTAAAGAAGCCTTGGCGTCAGGGCCTGCAGGTGCACAAGTTCCTTTGGAGGCTCACGATGTGAAAAGGTAGCCCTTCACATGCAATCCAGCTAGGAAGCTGTAGTTTCTCACTTGTTTTAAATTTGTAACTTGTTGGGTTCTGTTTTCTCACTTTAAATAAATATTTGTTGTTTGCAAATAAAAATTTGCTGAAATTCTTTTTATTCTTTTCCTTAAACAGGACCCCCAAAGTGTATAAGTTCCAGGCAACCTGGTTGCCCCTCTAGTGGTCGGCCCCACAGTTGTTTGTTTGGCTAGGGGAGGGTGGTCACAGGGTACTGAGGCACAGAGAAGGGAATCCTCTGCCTCTACAGATGTCATCCCTCACCTCACCCACCCGAGGGAAACATATGTAAACAGCACTTAAAGTTAATAAAAACAGCTATCAATTGACTTCCTACATGTCAAAGAATAAAACAAAGGCTACCAGTGCCTGGGAAAAAATTGTCAGGCAAGGAAACACCCACCAGTGAGCAAATTAACTGAGGAACTCACAGAGAGGGAAAAGTCAGTGTAATGAAGGAGATGTCATAGTGGTTATGCTAATTAAGGATCGAGAACTCTTCAGAGGACTGAATGAGTCCATAGGTCTGCACATTGTTGGTTAAAACAGCCCCATTGTTTACGGGTCAGGAAAGTCTTCACTTAGGTCCAGTAAGGGTCTAGCATTCCCGGGCCACTGAAGACTCAGGGTCATTTGTCAGCTACAGCTGGTCAGAACCAGTTGTGGTGACACACAGCATTCCACTTGATATCTCCTGGGCAAGTGCTGTTGGAAGTGAAAAATTTTAACATACAATAAACCAGGAACACTAAGATACTCAGTTTAGGGCTAATCCATCTGACAACTATAAATGATACATATTATTAAATGATTAAGTAAACTTAAAGTGCTTAGAACAGTGTCTGGCACATAGCAAGTGGTACATCATTATTTGCTAATATCATTATAATCATAATCACTTTATAGTTGCAGAAACTGGAATCCAAAAAGGTCAAGTAACTTTCTCAAGGTCACCAAACCAGCAGTGATGGAGCTGGATTCCCAGTTCAGGGCTCTTTGACTTCTGAGGTCATATCTTTCTTTAGTCAAACCTGCCCCTTTGCATGGAAATCCCTGGATAAATGTCCAGCTTCCTGAATTCTTATGAAAACTATTCTAGAAAAAGAACTCTGAGCACACACTTATTCGCCACCACAGAGGGATCAGGATGCAGTTCTGGTCTTTAGATGGGAGTTTGGAAGTGGGAGGAGCTCAGTCCCGGGCAGCACAGGCCTTCTTCCTTCAGCCCAACCACTGGAGAAGGGCTGCAGCCTGAGGACAAATTCTGAGACTTCTGTCCAGAAAGTGCATGGCCTCAAAGATAGAGCACCCCCAGTGAGGCAGATTATGTCTTCCAAAAGTGGCCACAATGATCTCTCCCATCCCACTTACTCTTCTTACAATGCTTGCAATGTGATTATTTTAAAAAATACTTTATTTTTTAGAGCAGTCTTAGGTGTATAGAAAAATTACACAGAAAGTATAGACTTCTCGTATTTCCCCTCCCCATCCTCTCCCCCAACACACACAGTTTTCCCATCATTAACATCTTGTATTAGTGAGGTGCGTTTGTTGCAACTGATGAACCAATTGCATTATTATTAACTGAAGTCCATGGTTTACATTAGGGTTCACTCTTTGTGTCATACAGTCTATGGGTTTCGACAAATGCATGATGTCGTGTATCCACTACCACAATACCACACAGAATAGTTTCACTGCCCTAAAAATCCCCTGTGTTCTGCCTATTCGTCCATCCCTCCTTCCCCCTGAAACTTCAACTTATGATCTTTTTACTGTCTCTATAGTTTTCTATTTTCCAATACAATGCAATTTTAATACTTCTCCCATTGAGAGATTGGACCAGTATCCCCTTCTTAGTTGAATCTGGATGGGCTGTGACTAGGGCAGAAATGACATTCTGTGACTTCTGAGGAAACATTATAAAAGGCCACACAGCTTCCGCCTGGTTCTCTTTGGATATTCATTCTTGGAATCCACCATGCTGTGAGGATGCCTAAGTTCTTGCGGAGGGACCCTTATGGAGAGGAACTGAACCCTCAGGTGACAGCCAGCACCAACCTGCCAGTCATACGAGGGAATCACCTTAGAAATGAATACTCCAGCCCCAGTTGAGCTCACGAGCTGATGCCGTGTGGAACAGAGATGAGCTGTCCCAGCCCAACCCTGCTCAAATTGCAGATACATGAGCCAAATAAATCATTGATTTAAACCACTAAGTTTTGGAATGTTTGTTATGCAGTAATAGATAACCAGAACATTCAGCTCTCCTCTAAGGATAGAAAACATGTCTCATTCATCTTTCCATTTTAAGCAGCAATTGGGGGACTTTAAATATGAAAGTATCTTGGTACTTATTGTTGATGATAATAAAATGAAAATCTAAGACAAACATGGTAAATCCAAAATCCAAGAGCAAAAGTATCATAAAATTTGGGATCTGGAAGGAGCCTGAGCAGTCATTTAGGCAGTTTACCCTAGATGATGAAAATGCTGAGGCCAAGAGATATTCAAGTGATTTGTTTAGAGTCACATCACAACTCAGTGGCAGAACTGAGACTTGAACTCAGCACTCTATTTGAAAAACACAAGGTAAAAATTAGTTCTACTTCATGAAGCAGTAATCAACTTGCAGACTCTACCAACCTAAAGGTAATTCAGGCTGTTCATAAGTTTATTTTATTGAGGTAACATTGGTTTATAACAGTATATAAATTTCAGATGTACATCACTATATTTCGTTTTCTGTGCAGATTACATCATGTTCACTAACCAAAGACTAATTACAATCCATCACCATACACATGTTCCTAATCATCCCTTTCACCCTCCTCCCTCCCCCCTTCCCCTCTGGTAAACACAAATCCAATCTCTGTCTCTATGTGTTTGTTTGCTGTTGTTGTTATCTTTTATTTATGAGTGAGATCATGTGGTATTTGACTTTATCCCTCTGACTTATTTCACTTAGCATAATACTCTCAAGATCCATCCATGTTGTCCCAAATGACAAGATTTCATCCGTTTTTCTGGCTGAGTCGTATTCCATTGTGTATATATACCACATCTTCTTTACCCATTTGTCCGTTGATGGACACCTAGGCTGCTTCCAAGTCTTGGCTATTGTGAATAATGCTGCAATGAACATAGGGGTGCATATATCTTTACTAATGTGTGTTTTCATATTCTTTGGATAAATAGCAGCAGTAGAATAACTGGATCATATGGTAGTTCTATTCTTAATTTTTTGAGGAATCTCCATCCTGTTTTCCATAGTGGTGGCACCAGTCTGCACTCCCACCAGCAGTGTATGAGAGTTCCCTTTTCTCCACATCCCTCCAACACTTGTTATTTCTTGTCTTGTTAATTATAGCCTTTATAACCATAAATATAGTTAATTATAGGGCATGAGGTGATATCTCATTGCAATTTTGATGTGCATTTTCCCAATAATTAGTGATGTTGAACATTGTTTCATGTGCCTATTGGCCATCTATATATCTTCTTTGGAGAAATGTCTGTTCAGAACTTTTGCCCATTTTTTAATTGGGTTGTTTGTTTTTTTCTTGTTGAGATGTATGAGTTCTTTATATATTTTGGATATTAACCCCTTATAGTATATATGGTTTGCAAATATCTTGTCTCAATTGTTAGGTTGTCTTTTCATTTTGTTGATGATTTCCTTTGCTTGGCAGAAGGTTTTTAGTTTGATGTAGTCTCATTTGTTTGTTTTTCTACTGTTTTCCTTGCCTGGTCAGACAAGGTACCTGAAAATATGCTGCTAAGACTGATGTCAAAGAACGTACTGCCTATGTTTTCTTCTAGAAGTTTCATGGTTTCAAGCCTTACATTCAAGTCTTTAATCCCTTTTGAGTTAATTTTTGTGTATGGTGTAAGATAATGGTCTACTTTCATTCTTTTGCATGTGGCTGACCAGTTTTCCCAACACCATTTATTGAAAAGATTTCCCTTTCTCCATTGTATGTTTTTGGCTCCCTTGTTGAAAATTAGCTGTCTGTAGGTATGTGGTTTATTTCTGGGCTCTGAATTCTGTTCCATGGATCTGTGGGTCTTTTTTTGTGCCACTACCATGCTGTTTTGATTACTATAGATTTGTAGTATTTTTTGAAATCAGGGAGTGTGATGCCTCCAGCTCTGTTCTTTTTTCTCAGAATTCCTTTGGCTATTCGGGGTCTTTTGTTGTTCCTTATAAATTTTAGGATTCTTTGTTCTATTTCTGTGAAAAATGTCATTGGAACTTTGATAGGGATTGCACTGAATCAGTAGATTGCTTTAGGAAGTTTGGACATTTTAACTATGTTAATTCATCCAATCCAAGAGCATGGACTATCTTTCCATTTTGTTGTGTATTCTTCAATTTCTTTCAACAATGTTTTATGGTTTTCAGTGTACAGGTCTTTTACCTCTTTGGTTAAATTTATTCCTTGGCATTTTATTCTTTTTGTTGCAATTGTCAATGGGATTGTATTCTTAATTTCTCTTTCTTCTACTTCTTAATTAGTGTATAGAAATGCAACTGATTTTTGTCTGTCAATTTTGTATCCTGCAACTTTACCATATTCACTTATTATTTCTAAAAGTTTTTTGGTTGATTCTTTAGGGTTTTCTCTATATAAAATCATGTCATCTGCAAATAGTGACAGTTTCACTTCTTCCTTTCCAGTTTGGATTCCTTTTATTTCTTTTTCTTGCCTGATTGCTCTGACCAGGACTTCCAATACTATGTTGAATAAGAGTGGCAAAAGTGGGCATCTTGTCTCATTCCTGTTCTTAGGGGGATAGCTTTCAGTTTTTCTCCATTGAGAATGATATTAACTGTGGGTTTGTCATACATGGGACTTTATTATGTTGAGGTACTTTCCTTCTATACCCATTTCATTTAGAGTTTTTATCATAAATGGATGCTGTATCTTCTCAAATGCTTTCTCTGCATCTATTGAGAAGATTGTGTGATTTTTATTCTTCATTTTGTTAATGTGGTGTATTATGCTGATTGATTTGTGGATGTTGAGCCATCCCCTGCATCCCTGGAATAAATCACACTTGATCATGATGTACGATCTTTTTTTTTTCAATATACAAATGATAATTTAATGAGATATCATTTGATAACCATACAGGACTGTCTTATTCACTTAAAGATAAGTATCATGGCAATTATGAAATCCTTTGTAATACAGTATCTTTTTCTTATTGTGAAATTTCAGTTGTACATTATTATTTATCAGTCACCACATAAATGTGCCCCTTCACCCCTTGTGCCCACCTCCCAACCCCCTTCCCCTCTGGTAACCACTAAATTGTTCTCTTTATCTGTGTGTTAGTTTGTCTTCCACATATCAGTGAAATCATACGATGTTTGCCTTTCTCTGTCTGGCATATTTTGCTTAACATAGTACACTTAAGGTCTATCCTTGTTGTTGTGAATGGGATGATTTTGTCTTTTTTTATGGCTGAGTAGTATTCCATTGTATATATATACCACATCCTCTTTATGCAATCATTAGTTGATGGGAACTTGGGTTTCTTCCACTTCTTGGCTATAGTGAATAATGCTGCAGTGAACATAGGGGTGCACACATCTGTTTGAATTGTTGATTTCAAGTTCTTTGGATAAATACCCAGTAGTAGGATGGCGGGGTCATATGGTATTTCTATTTTTAATTATTTGAGAAATCTCCATACCGTTTTACACAGTGGCTGCACCAGTTTGCATTCCCACCAGCAGTGTATGAGGGTTCCCTTTTCTCCACATCCTCTCCAACATTTGTTATTTTTTGTCTTGGTGATTATAGCCATTCTAATGGGTGTAAGGTGATATCTTAGTGTAGTTTTGATTTGCACTTCCCTGATAATTAGTGACGTTGAACATCTTTTCATGTGCCTATTGGCCATCTGTATATCTTCTTTAGAGAAATGTCTGTTCGTATCCTCTGCCCATTTTTTGATTGGGTTGTTTGTTTTTTTTGTTGTTCAGTTGTTTGAGTTTTTTATATATCATGGAGATTAACCCCTTGTCAGATATATAATTTGCAAATATTTTCTCCCAGTTGGTGGGTTGTCTTTTCATTTTGATCCTGGTTTCCTTTGGCTTCCAGAAACTCTTTAGTCTTGTGAAGTCCCACTTGTTTATTTTTTCTTTTGTTTCCCTTGTCTGAGTAGACGTAGTATTCAAAAAGATCCTTCCAAGACCCATCTGAAAGAGTGTACTGCCTATGTTTTCTTCTAGCAGTTTTATGGTTTCAGGTCTTACATTCAAGTCATTGATCCATTTTGAGGTAGTTTTTGTGTATGGTGTAAGATAAAGGTCTACTTTCATCCTTTTGCATGTGGCTGTCCAACACCATTTATTGAAGAGACTTTCCTTTCTCTGTTGTATGTTCTTGGCTCCTTTGTTGAAGATTAGCTGTCCACAGTTAAGTGGCTTTGTTTCTGGGCTTTCAATTCTGTTCCATTGATGTGTGTGTCTGTTTTTGTACCCACACCATGCTGTTTTGATTACTATAGCTTTGTAGTATATTTTGAAGCCAGGGATTATGATGCCTCCAGCTTTCTTCTCTTTTCTCAAGATTGCTTTAGCTATTTGGGATCTGTTGTTGCCCCATATGAATTTTAGGATTCTTTGTTCTATTTCTGTGAAGAATGTCATTGGGGGCTGGCCTGGTGGCTTAGTGCTTAAGTTCACATGGTCTACTTCAGCGGCCCAAGGTTCCTGAGTTTGGATCCCAGGCGCAGACCAATGCACCACTCATCAAGCCATGCTGCGGCAGCATCCCATATATAAAGTAGAGGAAGATTGGCACGGATGTTAGCTCAGGGACAATCTTCCTCAAGCAAAAAGAGGAGGATTGGCAACAGATGTTAGCTCAGGGCCAATCTTCCTCACAAACAAGAAAAAAAGAATGTCATTGGGATTCTAATTGAGATTACATTGAACCTGTAGGTTGCTTTAGGTATTATGGACATTTTAACTGTATTTATTCTTCCAATCCACATGCATGGAATATCTCTCCATTTCTTTATGTCATCATTGATTTCTTTCAATAACGTCTTATGGTTTTCATTGTATAGGTCTTTCACCTCCTTGGTTAAATTTATTCCTAGATATTTTATTCTTTTTGTTGCAATTGTAAATGGGATTGTATTCTTGAGTTCTCTTCCTGTTAGTTCATTATTAAAGTATAGAAATGTAACTGATTTTTATAAGTTGATTTTGTACCGTGCAACTTTTTTGTAGTTGTTGATTATTTCTAATAGTTTTCTGCTGAATTTTTAGGGTTTTCTATATATAAGATTATGTCATCTGCAAACAGTGAGAGTCTCACTTCTTCATTGTCTATTTGGATTTCTTTTATTTCTTTTTGTTGATTAATTGCTCTGGCCAAAACCTCTAGTACTGTGTTGAATAAGAGTGGTGAGAGTAGGCACGCTTGTCTTGTTCCTGTTCTCAGAAGGATGGCTTTCAGTTTTTCCCCATTGAGTATGATGGTAGCTGTGGGTTTGTCATATATGGCCTTAATTATGTTGAGGTACTTTCCTTCTATGCCCATTTTATTGAGAGTTTTTATCATAAATGGATATTGGATCTTGTCAAATAGTTTCTCTGCATCTATTGAGATGATCATGTGGTTTTTATTCCTCATTTTGCTAATGTGGTGTATCACACTGATTCATTTGCAGATGTTGAACCAACCCTGTGTCCCTGGTATAAATTCCACTTGATCATGGTGTATGATCTTTTTAATATATTGTTGTATTCGGTTTGCCAATATTTTGTTGAGGATTTTTGCATCTATGTCCCTCAGTGATATTGGCCTGTAATTTTCCTTCTTTGTGTTGTCCTTGTTTGGCTTTGGGATCAGGATGATGTTGGCCTTGTAAAATGTGTTAGGAAGTGTTCCATCTTCTTGAACTTCTTGGAATGGTTTGAGAAGGATAGGTACTAAATATTCTTTGAATTTTTGGTAGAATTCTCCAGAGAAGCCATCTGGTCCTGGACTTTTATTTTGGGGGAGGTTTTTGATTACCGTTTCAATCTCTTTCTTGTGATTGGTCTATTCAGGTTCTCTATTTCCTCTTGATTCACTTTTAGGAGGTTGTATGAGTCTAAGAATTTATCCATTTCTTCTAGATTGTCCCATTTGTTGGCATATAGTTTTTCATAGTATTCTCATAATCCTTTGTATTTCTGTGATATCCATTGTAACTTCTCCTCTTTCATTTCTAATTTTATTTATTTGAGCCTTCTCTCTTCTTTTCTTAGTGAGTCTGGCTAAGGGTTTGTCAATTTTATCTTTTCAAAGAAGCAGCTCTTAGTTTCATTGATCCTTTCTACTGTTTTTGTTTGTTTGTTTGTTTGTTTCAATTTCATTTATTTCTGCTCTAATTTGTATTATTTCCCTCCTTCTTCTGACTTTGGGCTTTGTTTGTTCTTGTTTTTCTAATTCTGTTAGGTATAGTTTAAGATTGCTTGTTTGAGATTTTTACTGTTTGTTCAGGTGGGCCTTTATTGCTATGAATTTCCCTCTTATGACCGCTTTTGCTGCATCCTATATGAGCTAGTATGTTGTATTTACATTTTCATTTGTCTCCAGATATTTTTTGACTCCTCCTTTAATTTCTTCTTCAATGATTCATTGGTTGCTTAGTAGCATGTTGCTTAGTCTCCATATATTTGTCACTTTCCCAGTTTTTTACTTGCAGTTGATTTCTAGTTTCATAGCACTATGGTCAGAAAATATGTTTGATATGATTTCAATCTTCTTAAATTTATTGAGGCTTGCCTTGTTTCCCAACATATGGTCTATTCTTGAGAATGTTCCATGTGCACTTGAGAAGAATATGTTCTGCTGGTTTTGGATGGAGTGTTCTGTATATATCTATTAAGTCTATCTGCTCTAGTTTTTCATTTAAATCCACTATTTCCTTGTTGACGTTCTTCAGTCTGGATGATCTATGCGTTGATGTAAGTGGGGTGTTAATATCCCCTATTATTATTTTGGTGTTGATAATATCTCTTTTGGTTTGTTAATAGCTGCTTTATGTACTTTGGTGCTCCTGTGTTGGGTGTGTATATATTTATAAGTATTATATCTTCTTGGTGGAGTGTCCTTCTTATCATTATATACTGCCCCTCTTTGTCTCCCATTACCTGTTTTATCTTGAATTCTACTTTATCTGATATATTTATGACAACACCTGATTTCTTTTACTTTCCATTAGCTTGGAGTATCATCTTCCTTCCCTTCACTTTGAGCCTGGGTTTGTCTTTGGAGCTGAGATGTGTTTTCTGGAGGCAGCATATTGTTGGGTCTTGTTTTTTACTCCATCACACCACTCTGTGCCTTTTGATTGGAGGATTCAATCCATTTACATTTAGAGTGATTATTGATATATGAGGGGTTAATGTTGCCATATTATCACTCATTTTCCAGTTCTTCTGCATTTCTCGTGTTTCTCATCCCATATGTTTCAGACTACCAATTCAGTTTGGCAGTTCTCGATGATGGTTTTCTCTTTATTTATCATTTGTGTCTCTGTTCCAATTATCTGTTTAGTGGTTACCAGGAGGTTTGTATAAAAACCTCATAGATGAAGTAATATGCAAAGATCTCATACAACTGAGCAACAAAAAAACAAACAACCCGATCAAAAAATGGGCAGAGGATATGAACAGACATTTTTTCAAGGAAGAGATACAGATGGCCAATAGACACATGAAAAGATGTTCAACATCACTAATCATCAGGGAAATGCAAATCAAAACTACACTGAGATATCACCTTACACCAGTTAGAATGGCTATAATCACAAAGACAAATAACAACAAATGCTGGAGAGGTTGTGGAGAAACGGGGACCCTCATTCACTGCTGGTGGGAATGCAAACTGGTGCAGCCTCTTTGGAAAACAGTATGGAGAGTCCTCAAAAAATTAAAAATAGAAATACCGTATGATCCAGCAATCCCACTCTTGGGCATCTACCCAATGGACGTGAAATCAACCATCACAAGAGGCGTATGCACCCCTATGTTCATTGCAGCATTATTCACTATAGCCAAGAAGTGGAAGCAACCCAAGTGTCCCTCAACTGAAGATTGGTTAAAGAAGATGTGGTATATACATACAATGGAATACTACTCAGCCATAAGAAAAGACACAATTGTCCCATTTGCAAGAACATGGAAGGACCTAGAGGGTATTATGTTAAGTGAAATAAGCCAGAGAGAGAAGGACAGACACTGCATGAACTCACTCATATATGGAATATAAGTGAACACACGGACAGAGAGAACTGATTGGTGGTTACCAAGGGGAAGGGGGGTGGGGGGGCACAAGGGGTGAAGGGTTACATCCACAAGGTGATGGACAAACAAAAATGTACAACTAAAACCCCACAGTGTTATAAACTAAGACATCAATAAAATAAATAAATTAATTAATTAAATAAATAAAATAATTAAAAAACCTCATAGATGAGATAGTTCATTTTCTGATAGCTTCTCATTTCCTTAGACTAAGCCATTTCCATCCCTTTCCTCTGCCCCTTCTAAGTTATTGTTGTTACAACTTATTCCATCTTGTATTGTCAGTTTGTGGTTGAAATGATGAAGTTATATTTATTTTGGACGTCTTCCTTCACTTTATCTTTTATGTTATAATTAAGTGTTTGCTAACCTATTCTGATAGAGAGCTGCAATTTTCTGATTTTGTCTACCTATTTATCTCCTTGTTGAAGGCTTTGTAACCCCTTTCTTTTTTTTTTTTTTTTTTTTTCAGGTATGATGGCCTTCTTGAGCATTTCTTGTAGGGGGGATCTTGTGGTGATGAACTCCCTTGGCTTTTGTTTATCTGGGAAAGTTTTTATTTCTCCATCATATCTGAAGGATATTTTCACTGGATAGACTATTCTTGGCTGAAAGTTTTTGTATTTCAGTATTTTGAGTATATCATTCCACTCTCTCCTAGCCTATAAAGTTTCTGCTGAGAAATCTGCTGAAAGCCTGATGGGTATTTCTTTGTAGGTTATTTTCTTCTATCTTGTTGCCCTTAATAGTTTTTCTTTGTCATTGACTTTTGCCAGCTTTTCTACTCTATACCTTGATAAGGTCTTTTTTACATTGATATAATTAGGAGTTCTATTAGCTCTTTTTACTTCTATTTACAGCTCCTTCCCCAGGTTTGGGAAGTTCTCAGCTATTATTTCTTTGAACAAGCTGTCTGCTGCATTCTCCTCTTCTCCCTCTGGAATACCTATAATCTTTATGTTGCATTTCCTGATTGAATAGAATATTTCTCAGAGAATTTCTTCATTAGTTTTTAGTCTTAATTCTCTCTCTTTCTCCAGCTGGAGCATTTCTATATTTCTGTCCTCCAGACTGCTAATTCTGTCCTCCATAATATCAGCGTTGTTATTCAGGGAGTCCAGATTTTTCTTTATCTCATATATTGTGTTTTTCATCTCCAACATTTCTGATTGGGTTTTCTTTATAGTTTCAATCTCTTTTGTGAAGAATTCCCTCTGTTCATTAATTTTGTTGCTGATTTCATTGAACTGTCCAACTGTATTTTCTTGTAACTCATTGAGTTTTCTTATGATAGCTATTTTGAATTCTCTGTCATTTATATTACAAATTTCTGTGCCTTCAGGATTGATTTCTGGATGCTTATCATTTTCCTTCTGATCTGGAATATTAATATATTTCTTCATACTGTTTGATGGCATGGATTTGTGCCTTCACATAGTGATGGTATCTGCTCACAGCTTCCACCTGTCACTGCTGGATGGGGGTCAAGAGCTGTGTATTCTGAGCCTGATGCAACCCCTGGCATCTGTGCCTGTCCTTAGAATCTATGCTGACAGGTCTCATCTGCGGTTTCCAGTTCACCAGCTCACAGCTGCTGCTTTTCTAACCTATTTGCAGGTGCTCTGGCCAATCAGCTGAGCTGGAGC
Source organism: Tapirus indicus (assembly GCA_031878705.1). Lineage (NCBI taxonomy): Eukaryota > Metazoa > Chordata > Mammalia > Perissodactyla > Tapiridae > Tapirus > Tapirus indicus. The sequence continues at coordinate 44,329,763 of CM062927.1, forward strand.
ACCAAGCAGGGGGAGGAGTGCTTTCTTTCACTGGCACAATTCCAGGGGCATTATCACTCTTCCCTTGCTATTTGCTCTCCTGGGGTTCTGGCTTAATGAAGACACCCCCACAATAGCTTAGCCACCTTTCTGTGGGGCTTCCCCGTGGGCTCTGAGGGAACTTGGAGATTGAGGGTGTGCCTGTGGAGAGCCACCCACCCTGCCTCTTTTCTCAGAGCTTTGTGCAGTCCTGCACCCTGGGTCACTGCCACTCAGGAGGGAGAGGAGATCCCCTTACCTCCTTCCACTTCCTCTGGGGGGCCCAGCACCTCCACCTTCAGACATATGACTGCGTGGGTCTCTCAGACATCTTTTGTGTCATGTGAATGTCCTCTGCTGGTTTATGAATGCCCTTTTTGTTGTATCTTAGGGGGGAGAGTCTAAGGGAAGATCTCACTCTTCCATGATGATGACATCATCTGTATGATCTTTTTAATGTATTACTGTATTTGATTTGCTATTATTTTGTTGAGGATTTTTGCATCGATGTTCATCAGTGATATTGGCCTGTAATTTTCTTTTACAAAAGAATCTGTTGTCCTTGTCTGGTTTTAGTATCAGGGTAATATTGGCTTCATAGAATGAGTTAGGAAGCTTCCCCTCCTCTTCAATTTTTTGGAAGAGTTTGAGAAGGATAGGTATTAAGTCTTCTTTGAATGTTTGGTAGAATTCACCAGGGAAGTGGTCTGGTCCTGGACTGTTATTTTTGGGGAGGTTTTTGATTACTATTTTGATCTCCTTACTGGTGATTGGCCTATTCAAGTTCTCTATTTCTTCTTGATTCAGTTTTGGAAGGTTGTATGATTCTAATAATTTATCCATTTCATCTAGATTATCCAATTTGTTGGCATATACATTTTCATAGTATTCTCATAATCTTTTGTATTTCTGAAGTATCCATTGTAATTTCTCCTCTTTCATTTCTGGTTTTATCTATTTGAGCCTTCTCTTTTTTTCTTGGTGAGTCTAGCTAAAGGTTTGTCAACTTGGTTTATCTTTTCAAAGAATGAGCTCTTAGTTTCATTGACTTTTTCTATTATTTTTTAGTCTCTATTTCATTTATTTCTGCTCTGATTTTTATTATTTCCTTCCTTCTATTGATTTTGGGCTTTGTTTGTTCTTCTTTTTCCAGTTCCTTTAGGTACACTGTTAGATTGTTTGAGATTTTTCTTGGTTTTTGAGGTAGGCCTGTATTGCTATAAACGTCCCCTCTTAGAACGGCTTTTGCTGTATCCCATAAATTTTGACATATCACATTTTCATTTTCACTTGTCTTTAGGTATTTTCTCATTTCTCCTCTGATTTCTTCATTGACCCAATCATTGTTCAGTAGCATTGTGTTTAATCTCCACATAGTTGTGGCTTTTCTGACTTTCTTCCTGTAGTTGATTTCTAGTTTCATACCCTTGTGGTCAGAAAAGATGTTTGGTATTATTTCAGTTTTCTTAAATTTATTGAGACTTGTTTTGTGGCCTAATATGTGATCTGTCCTGGAGAACGTTCCATGTGCTTTTGTGTATTCTGTAGTTTTGGAATGGAATGTTCTGTATATATCTACTAAATCCATCTGGTCTAATGGGTCATTTAAGGATCATGTTTCCTTATTGATCTTCTATTTGAATGATCTATCCATTGTTGTAAGTGGAGTGTTAAAGTCCCCTATTATTATTATGTTATCTATTTCTCCTTTTATGTCTGTTAATAATTACTTTATATATTTAGGTGCTCCTATGTTGGGTGCATAGATATTTACAAGTGTTATATCCTCTTGTTAGATTGTTCCCTTAATCATTATGTAGTGCCCTCCTTTGACTCTTGTCACAGTTTTTGTTTTCAAGTCTATTTTGTCTGATAGGAGTATTGCTACCCAAGTTTTCTTTTCATTGCCATTTGCATGATGTTTCTTTCTCCATCCCTTCACTTTCAGTTTGTGAGTGTCTTTAGGTCTGAAGTGTGTCTCTTGTATGCAGCATATATATGGGTCTTGTCTTTTTATCCAATCAGCTATCCTATGCCTTTTGATTGGAGCACTTAATCCATTGACATTTAAAGTAGCTATTGATAAGAATGTACTTATTGCCATTTTGTTACTTTTTTTCTGGGTGTTTTAGTAGTTCTTTTCTGTTCCTTTCTTCTCCTCTTGCTCTCTTCCCTTGTGGTTTGATGGCTTTCTTTAGTATTATGTTTGGGTCCCTTTTGCTTAGTTTTTTGTGTATTTATTATAGGTTTCTGGTTTGTGCTTACCATGAGGTTCATATATAATAACGTACATATATAGCAATCTATATTAAGTGGATGGTCTCTTTAGTTTGACCTCTTGCTAAAAGCTCTACTCTTTTACTGTTTTTGATATCATATCTAACCTCTTTTTTCTGCATGTGTATCCATTACCCTTTTATCATGGAAATCAATCATTTTAGTACTTTTGTCTTTTGTCCTTCATATTAGCTTCATAGGTGGCTGATCTGCTACCTTTACTGTATATTTGCCTTTACTAGTGATTTTATTGTTTGGGAGGGGTTGATAAATTTTTTATTCCTATTTGTGGTCTTTTCTTTTCCATTTAAATAAGTCCGTTTAACATTTCTTGTAAGGCTTGTTTCTTGGTGATAAACTCCTTTAGTTTTTGCTTGTCTGGGAAACTATTTATCTCTTCTTCCATTCTGAATGATAATCTTGCTGGGCAGAGTATTCCTGGCTGTAGGTTTTCTTTCAGCACTTTAAATATATCATGCCACTCCCTTCTAGCCTGTGAGGTTTCTGCTGAGAAGTGAGCTGATAGCCTTATGGGATTTCCTTTTTATATAACTTGTTCCTTTCTCTTGTGGCTTTTAGGATTCTCTCTTTATCTTTAAATCTTGACATTTTAATTATAATGTGTCTTGGTATGGGCCTCTTTGGGTTTATCTTGTTTGGTGTTCTCTGTGCCTCCTGTATCTGGATGTCTGTCTCCTTCCTTAGGTTAGGAAAGTTTTCAGCTATTATTTCTTCAAATAGATTCTCTTTCCCTTTGTCTCTTCTCCTTCTAAGACATCTATAAACAGATGATAGTGCACTTGATGTTATTCCAGTGGTCCCTTAGACTGTCCTCATTCTTTTAAATTATTTTTTCTTTCATCTGTTCAGCTTGGGTGATTTCCTCTAGTCTTTCATCCAGCTCACTGATCCGTTCTTCTGTATCATCTACTCTGCTATTGAGTTCCTCTAGTGAATTTTTCACTTCCATTATTGTGGTCTTCATTTCTGATTGATTCTTTTTTACATTTTCCAATTCTTTGTTGAAGTTCTCACTGAGCTCATCCACTCTTCTCCCAAGATCAGTGAGCATCCTTATGAAGGTTAGTTTGTACTCTTTGTTGGGTAGATTGTTTATCACTGTTTTATTTGCTTCTTTTTCTGAGCATTTGTCCTATTCCCTTATTTGGAACATGTTCCTTTGTCTTCTCACTTTGTCTCTTTCTCTGTGCTTATATCTGTGTATCAGGTAGATCAGCTACATCTCCTGATCTTGGAGAGGTGCCCTTATGTAAGAGATGCCTTATGAGGCCCAGCAGTGTGCTTCCCTCTCATCACCACTTCCAAATGTTCCAAGAGTGTCCCCTGTGTGGGCTACGTGTGTCCTTCTGTTGTGGCAGGGTTGCTCTTGCTGCAGGTGCCTAGAGGCTAGGCTGTCTGCCTGGCCAGCTGGTTGTAATACTAGCTGTGTGCAGCTGCTACAGTCAATTCCGTCACTTTATCAGGCATGGGGAGCCCCAGCACAGTTGGCTGCAAAGTCTAATGGCACATTCCTGTTGCAGTTTTTCTGTTAAGTGAGTAAGCCCCCAGTGTGACTGGTTGCTAGGCTCAGAGGATTACAATTACTGTAGGCCTCTGGCCTGCAAGGCTGTTGTCAGCTCTCTCAGGAGTGCAGCTGGGTGGGGCCAACCCCAAGCATGGGGCCAGCCAATTGTTTCAGGCTTTGGAAGGTGGGACCAATCCCCTATGTGGCTGTTTGAGAAGCACAAGTCTGCTGCAGCTGACAAGCCCCACTGCCCACAGGCCCACACACCCCATACACAGTCCTGCCCTGTGCACATGCCCCAACCCACTGAAGTGGACCCACTCACCCCACTGCTGAGGCCCCACACACTCTGCCAATGCAGGCCCACTCCTTGCACATACCCTGCCCCACAGAGGCAGACCCACTCACCCCACTGCCAAGGTCCCATGCACCCCACCTATGCAGGCCCACTAGTTGCCTGAGAGCTTCCTGTTGGTTGGGGCCAGTCCCTAGGGCAGGCTGCCTGCCTTGGCTGAGCTGTATTAAATTGGTACTCTAGTGGGTGGGCAGAACCCTGCACTAACAGGCCAGGTGAAAATCTCCAATGGTGTCTGCCAACATCTGTGTCAGCACGCCTACACTAGGTCACAATAATGGCTGCTACCAATGTCTCTGTCCGTGGGGAGGTGGTCCCAGCCTGAGGAGGTCGCACCTCTCCCTGAGATGTACACAGAGCCTGTCAAGTGAGTCTCTTTTCACCAAAGGTCTGTGTACCTTACTTTCTGGTGGTTTTAGATTGCTTTCCAAAATGGATGAATTTGTGTGTGGGCCCTTTAAGAGCAGGAGGGGTTTCCCCTTATGTCTGATAGCTTTTCTGGGGGTATTTGCCATTGTTGTTAATAGCCAGCAAAGCCAGATATTATGACACTCATCTCAGTTGTGCTGAGTCCAAAATCTGCTTATTGTGGTAAAGCTCTCCTGCTCAGATCCCCTGCTTCTCTGGGAAACTCTTCATACCATAAGATTGCTCCCATCTGGCTGTGAAACACCATGGCTAGAAGGTGGCTTTTTCCTCTCCAGAAAGGAATTTCCACCTCTTCCACCTCAGTCAGCACTGTCCCTTGTTGTGGGGATTCTTTTTATCCAGTTTTCAGTTCTCTCTCAGGGGTAATTGTTCCAAGAGTAGTTGTAAATTTGTTGTGTCCGTGGGAGGAGGTGAGTTCAGAGTCCACCTACACCACCATCTTGACACCAGATCTTCTGATAATAAGTTTAAAAAAAATTAAAGGGCCCAGCCCCATGGCTGAATAGTTAAAATTTCACATGCTCTGCTTTGGTGGCCTGGGTTCATGGGCTCAGATCCCAGGTGCAGACCTACTCCACTCACCAGCCATGCTGTGGCCATGTCCCACAAACAAAATAGAGGAAGTTTGGCACAGATGTTAGCTCAGGGCTAATCTTCCTCAGCAAAAAAAAAATAATAAATTAAAATATAGATCACTCTGGAGACAGCAGGATCATATAGGATTTAAGGGACACTAAAATCTCTGAGGATCATGCTTCTAATACCTACATTGATATTTAGGAGGGTCATCTTTTATGCTTCTGTTGTACATTTTTCTTAGGTGATGAATTGACTAATTTTAGCCAAAAAGGAAAATAATTGTTTTATATAAAACCATATTGGGCTTTGCCTCTCTCTAAAAAAGGGCTTTTAACTGTATTGGGAGACAATTCTCCATGGGCCTCTAATGATTCTGCACATCTCACAATCAAAGCATAGGTCACCTTTTGTTCTAGACTCTTTTCTGGGATGATTTTCTAGGGAAGAGCCTTGGGAGACAGAGATAGTGCCTTCCTCTGGAGTAAAGGGCAGGCACGCTTACTGCCCGTTATAAAAGAGTTGTGTTCCCTAAGCTCAGGGTTCCTCTTCTGCGATGCAAACACTGCACGTGCAGACATCCACCAGGGCCATCTGCATCACCCCCATGGGACTTGGGGGCAAGAGCACTGATGCAGTATGCTGCTCATGCTGCTTTCTGTGCTGGGAGTAATGGTGTCTTTTGCCTCTGGTCTAGGAGGCTTGTGTCTTCTGCCACTCTCCCTGAAACTGTGGCAGGCTAACTTGTTAGCTTGCAAGTAGGGTCAAGTCTCAGACTCTTTACAGTCTTGACACTCTTTCCCTTCATGTTGGAAATGAGGCCAGATCAATGATAAGAAGACAGAATGCACTCCTCATTTGGAAAGAATGATTACATTCATTGATGGGAATGATGAACCTCAGAAAGTGTTAACCTCCTATTTTAGGGTCTGACAAACTTACAAGTACTTCCCTTCTCTGGAATAAGCTGTACCTGCACCTTAATTCTTTTAAATCCAACAGGGCTGAAATCTCAGAACACTAAAGGCAGAGACCAGCAGAGGAGATTCATTGAAAACCTCTGGGGGCTGTCACTGCCCACACCCTTCCAAGCCCAGCAAGAGTTCTAACAACGAGTTCACATGCTCATGTGTTTTGTAAAGTTTGCAAAAATAAGATTTTTAACCTCACCTGGTCAATTCCACTGTCTCTTTGCACTCTGACTTTTCCTCCATCACACTTCCCTCCATGTAGGTTTTGGAGTGGCCACAGGTATGTGGGGATACCATTAAAGGAGGTCTGGTGATAAATGTAGCATGGGTTTAGCTAGGGGCATATTTACACATTTCACAGTCACATCTGTGCATGCTTTAGCCATCCCTCTGTAGGGATGGCTTCCAGGAATAATCTTCCAGGAATACCACTACTGTCCACTGTGCCAACACCGAACACCATGGCACAAAGACATCAGGCCAGAGGCTGTATCAAGAAATGGAAGGCCTCTGTGGCACTTGCCACCACAAGGACAAGGATAATGGAGGAAAAACAAGGACAGAAATGCATGCAGCCAGAATCCAGTTGTGGGAAATTGTTCCAATCATCAGATGTGTAAAACAGTAAGCAGAGGACCCCTGGTCAAAATTCCTCTTATTAGGAATACTCAGTGCAGCTGGTACAATTATAAACCTACCATACAATTTCTTTCATGTTTGTTGGAAATTATGCAAAATGGAATTTATCAGAATTCCTGTGTGTATAGAGTACCAACAGTAGAACAAACAGTTGCTGTGTGAGGTCCCATGTTTTATGCATCCCAAGGTGTCAGATTGCTTCTTAGCACATCTGATGCATCCTGTCCTGACAAAGTCTGATAGTGCCTGATGAGATGGCAGGTAGAATTGCCACCAATGCTCAGAAATGGCCTGGGGAAAAAACCAAACTGTATTCCAGTGACAAAACTCCTATACATATTCACCAATAAGCCAACGAATACAGTGTAAGTGTAATTTCACTACCTCACCATATAATACAATTCAACTTGGTAGTGTGGAAATTAATACAAGAAACCTTAACTAAATTGGAGTCAGGGAGGCCTGTAGGGGAGCTCTCACGCCCTATCATACATCATCAATTACACCAAATGGGAAGAGATGGATGCTTGCATCTTGGACAGGAAGTAAAACTGGTTTACCACTGCGGGTAGATTTCTCTCTCCACCTGGCAACAGTCCAGCCAATAAGAAATGCAGAAGCTCAGCCAATGAGAAGCCATTGAGGCCCTGAACTGTCACTTTCCCTCTATGGACTTTCATTTGGAACAGCCCCTCCCTACTGCCTCCTTTTCTCTGTAAAAGCAGCTCCCCTCTTTTGTTTTCTGAAATTGTCTATGGTTTGCCATACCATGCACATCCCAAATTGCAATTCTTTTGGCTATTCCCAAATAAACTCATTTTGAGGATAAAATAACAGATGAATTTGCTTTTTAAGTTGACAGTGGCAATTTCAAAATGCATCTGGATTGCTCATATAGACCTTATTTTCAGATTAATTTTATATATTGTATTCAGAATTACTGATCAAACCAAAATGAATATGACAGGCAGGAAATATCCTTGTGGAAGCCAATAATGTAAATCAAAAAGTGAACATTAGCAGAGCTTGAAAGTGTCAAAACTCTCCTCTTCCCCATCTCTAAATGGTGGAGGCCGCTGGCGCTCAGCTGTCCAACTCTTCTCTCCCTGCACCCAAGCCCAAGTGCTATCATCCAGTTCCTGGATTTTATACACCATTTACGTTCTAGTGACCCAAATTTGTATTTCCAGCCCCGATCTTTCCCCCAAATTCCAGATTCCCTTATCCAACTGCCTACATGACATCTCCACCAGAATATCTGATATTCCTCTTAAACCATACTCCGGATTCTTCCCCAGATCTTTTCAGTCCCAGTAACAACCATTGTTGATCTGGACACAAAGACCAAAAACTGTGCCATCATCCTTGACTCCTGCCTTTCTCTCACATCCTACATGCAATCTATCAGCAAATCCTCCCATCTCTACCTTCAAGGCACTTTCCAGATGTGACCACTACTGACCACTGCTACCACCTTAGGCCACCCTGTCAATACTCTGAGTTCCTGGAAGGAACTTATCTTCCTATGTCTTCCTTTCATGACTAGAATATTTCCCTGCCCTCCTGACCTCATTTTGTGCCACTCAATACTCCAGAACAGGGGCATGTGCCTCTGCTCCTTAGCAGGGCACAAGTAGACACCCCCAACTTTTCAGGAGCTTCTATCTTCTCCCTACTTCTATCCTCTCATCCTACCCCTGTGTTAAGTCTGGTGGGAGCCCTGACCCTTATGATTCAGGCCTTCTGTCCTTCTTGTCCTTGATTCTTTCTACTCACCCTAGAGCTGATTCCCTCCATTATCAGGTGCTACATCCCTTACACCTCGTCCTCCTTCCCTCCTCTAACCCTTGGCATAGCCTTCATGGTGGACAGGGAGCAGAGGGTTTACCAACAGGAGAACTACTTACCTGAATTGATGTCAAATATATTTATGCCTATTGCACTACTGTTAACATTCCCACACCTGGTAATTTTCATCACAGATCAGATTTGTGAAAAGTGTGTGATCACCACATTCTTATGAGAGGACTTTACTTTCCTGCTAAACTTTGCTTGTCAAATGTATAAAAAGGAGCCCACCAGAAACTTCTCCTCCTTTCACCCTTCCAGGGTCTCAAAATATATTCACACAGCATTAGAAAAAGCTTCAGCTTCAAGAAAACCTTTCCTTCTCTTCCCCAATCTTTTGTTGGACCTCCCGTCTTTCTCACTGCAGCCTTCTCACCCGGGGAGCTAACACCATCTCTCCACCTCCGCTGTGAATGGCTCTCACCTGGAAAATCTATTTCATGCTCTGCAGCTCTCTGTTGCTATAGCTGTGGCTTCCTATCCATGCAGGTCCACAGCCCCTCCATGCCCATCAGCTTCCTCTGCCCTCACCCCTGGCCTTGCTTCTTCAGGAGCCTCCTCCAGCTCTTTCAGAGCCAGCCACCATTGTGGTTCATCACATTCTGGTGATATTTTCTCCACTTCCAAATGCAGAAGTGAAAAACAGAGCTAAAGACACCTGCCCAAGACCACAGGGTTGGCTGCCCCCTGGATTTCACACCCACACTTCCTAATTCACAGGCCTACGTTTACAACAGGCAGCTCCTGGAGCACCCTGCCTTGCTCACCACCTTCCCAGCTGACTCAAGGCTCACCCGTGTTTGGGCCTCAACCCCCGGCTACCAGAAGCACTTGGAACTGCACAAGGAACTCAAAGCAGATGCACTTCTCCATTTAATAGGACATATTCTTGTTCAGTCCTGCCTTAAATAACATTATGTGTGGACAGCCACACAGCTGCAGGCTGGAGAAATGTCCTTTGCATTTCTTGTCCCTTTTTATGGTGCTACAGTCAAACAGGCCTCAGTGGGAATGGTCTTCAGAGCCAATGCTGCTACCTGCAAGCTTCCTGAAAATCAAACTTGGTGCTGATCAAACTTGACCTTCTCAGGAAAATAGCCCTCTGCTCACCAGAGAACACCATGAGAGCCACTTGTAATTCTTCTGAGTTGAAGCGTGTGGCCACAAAGACAGACTGACCCTGTCCCCCACAGTCACCTGACTTGCCACACATGTCACACCAGCAGGAGAGAGGGGTACAAATAAACTAATCAGATTCTGTCAGCCAGCTCAGTTTTGTCTTTGAAAAGTCCCCCATGCTGTCCCTTCCCCACCTTGGGCACATCCATACTGATGGCCTCCACCAGTTGAGGGGCACAGCTTTGGCTTCTGGGAAATTGCAGCCCCCAGACCAGGTCAGAGACCACTATGAAGACTGGAGACTCTTCTCCAATTGGAACCAACAGTGGCTGAGCTCACTCTGTGCCAGGTGCAATGTTAGCATCTGTCATGTCAGCTCCATCAAACCAATCTGAACAGAACACAGCCCCCACCTTCAGAAGCTTCTAGAGTCTACTGGAGTGATCACATACAAGCACACTATCCTAAGGGATGTAAGAAAACTACAAACGAAGTGCCAGGGGAGTGTAGATGCAAAAAGTCACACTTAATTGGAGAGAGGCCTCACCTATAAGATGGACCTATCTCTTTGTGACCTCTGTATAAACAGAAAACAACATTCATGACAATTATATTTAAAAATTGAATCTCCCATGTTGATTGTGCCCATTACACCTGTCATCCCAGGAAATGCACTCGAATTTCCCAAGTTTATGTGAATCACGTACTTCATTTCCTAGCTGAGACTCTTCAGTAAGTTTGATGAGAATGTCACGGAGGACATAGATTCCAGCCACAGGCCACCAGGGGATGCATCTCCATTTCTTATTTTATTTTACGGACATGTCGTATTTTCTATGTTCTAGGTACTGTTCTAAGCATTTAAGCCTCACAAACACCTAAGAGGTGCTAATATCCCCATTTTACAAAGGATGAAACCAAGGCACAGATCAATTATATAACTTACCCAAGGTCATATAGCTAATATGATTCAAATCTTAGCTAATAGAATTCAAACTCATGCAATCTGTGATCTTAACCACTACACTGCTTATCAACCTAATCATCAGAGTCCCCTCGGGTTTGATCCATGATGGAGACAATTTGCCATGGGTCTCTCATATTTCTGCACATCTTTGAGTGGAGGCAGAACTCTCTTTATCCTAACTATTGTTTCAAGGATGTTTGCATAGTGAACAGCCTTTGGAAGATTGAGCTATTGCCTCCATTTAGAGCAAAAGGCAGACATACTTACTGCCCATTGTAAAAGATTCAGGCTCCCTGAGCTCAGGGTTCCTCTCCTGTAATGCAATCAACAGGTGACACCTGGCCTTCTTCAAGTATCCCTGTAGGAATTGGGCTCAGGGAACAAATGCTGACACTCTGGCTACTACTACTGCTGTGAGTAATAAAGTCTTTTGTCTCTGATCCAAGAGTCTCTTGTCTTCTGCCAGCATCCATGAAACTGTGGTAGGCTAACTACTAACTTGCAAGTAGTGTAAAATCTGACCCTTCACAATCTTGACAACCTATATCTCCATTGTGAAGATGGATCTGCCTCACAGGAGACTTTCCAGAGGAGGCAATGTCTTAAAGGAAGTGATGAAGATGAAGAGCCTCCTGGTAAGAGAATGACACATAAAGTCAGGAAATAGAAGTATGACCAATACAGCAAGGGGTGGCTAGGCCTTGTGGCTCTAAATTTCAGTCTCTCTAGTAAGCTCTCCCTTGGGAAATGAACTTATTTTTATATAAGTCCTCTTTTATATCTCCCAGTTTCTCTTTAGAAGCTGCAGTGTGATTTTCTTCTTCTACTTTGTCAAATTGGCCACTCATGAGCTGAGAAAACTACACAATAAAAGGTCATTCTGCCTCAGACATCTCTGATTGCCTTGGCCCCTGGCAGCCAGGCTTGCTGAAGATACATCCAGGTTCAGCAAGAGCTGATGGAGTCAGTGACAGCTTGTGTCCAGGGCAGAGTCCTGTTCATCAGGAGCCCTAACTCCTCTTCACACCATATGTGTGCCTGCCATTTGACTGATGTTTATGTCCTTTGTCAAAGTTTTACCCTAAACATTTGCTGTAATAAAACACCTTGGGACTTAATCGACGTCAACTCTTGATGGTAATGTCCACACATAAGATATTGTTTCCAACCTGAGTGTATAAAAGAGCATCCTAAAGATTAAAATGGAGGACTTAGTTTACTCTGGCAATACGTGCATGTCTGATTTTGGGTTGCCCCCAGAAGCAGAGCCTGAGAGAAGGATTCAAATGTGAATAGTTTAATCCTGCTGAGAAAACCCTGGGAGCCAGTGTAGGGTACATATCTCGGGGTTGTCCCTCCTAGGAGTGAAGGAACTAGAGGAGTTGTATACCAGCCCCCGTCAGTCTTTGGTTGAAGGCTGTTGGTGGGGTGGGAGGACTCATGGGGAGAGGACAGTCAAATCCCCAGCACTGCTGCTCCCAGGTAAAGAGATGTGGACACTGGCAGGTGGAAATCAGCCAGCTCTCACTGCAGGGGTGAGGCCTGGGGAACACGAGGAGGATGCTGCTTTAGACTGAAAGGCCTCTGCTGCTAAGCAAGGGACACTGACTCACCTCTCCCTAGAAAACAAAGTTACAAGAAAAAAATGACACTTTAAAGTCTTATCTTCTAATGGAATGGCTAAAAACTCAGGCCTCAAAATTGGAAAAAAATTTACAAAGTAAAGTTTTCTGGAAGAATCCTTCTGCATAAGCTGTGAAAAGGAAAGATGCCCCTGGCTGGCCATCTGCCACAGAGCAGCTGCTTGAGCAGCACAACCAGCTGTGGAGGAGAAGAAAGAGGCTCTGGAGAAGTCCACCTCCTTGTTCTGCCTGGGAAGGTTCTCCTTCAGACTTGTGTCTGAAGCAGGTAGGACCACATGAGTGATTATCCTTCAATCAGAGAAGTAACAGGCCCCTGAGAGACCAGGAGGTGGGGGAGGGGCGCAAAATGCTGTGTCACCTGTAAATAAGGTCCCTCCCAGGGTCTGCACACAGCAGTCAGGACTTGCTGAGATAGCAGACCCTGGATGAGCAAGTAAGGGGACACAGTTTGGCCTCTGTGACTGGCTCCAGGGTTGGTTTAAAAGGCTCTAGGGCTGAGATTTGTGGTGGCCACCTGGGGCAGGGGTTATTTGTGCCTAAATTGGCATGATGTTTTCAGTGAAATAGTCCAGAACATCCCTCATTTTCTCCCATATGTAAATAGAGCAGGTATAAGCCTGAGATGATTAGCAGGGAGCAAAGGGGAAACAAGGAGGCAACTGTGACCTTCAAAACACAACTCTGTGAGAGGAAGTTTCCATGGAATAATCACCCTCCTCCGCCTGTTGAAGGCTCTAGATATCCAGAAAAGACTTTACATTTGCAGGCACAATAGCAGCAATCGCCTCTCTCCACGCTACCTGGCTTCCTTCACCAGCCAACCGCCTGCTCAGGTCTTGTCATGTCTGCAGACCCCCTCCTACTAAATCCAGCAGGTATGGGCCATATACACCACCATCACCTGAACGGTTGACTATTAAATGTCTTTCTTTAAATTGAGTCACTCTTTTACACATGCACATTATTAAGAAAGGAAATCCAACCTCATTACGATAAAAGAAAATGCAACATCACTGGCCACCAATGAACACAAAACAATGTTCAAATTCCGGCCAATCTTCTTGTCCACTGTAGGCTGTGTCCTGAGGGCTGCTCTCTCTCCCTCAATCTCTCTCTCTCTCTCTCTCTCTCTCTCTCTCTCCCTCTCTCCCTCTCTTTCTCTGTTAAAAAAGAAGGAGGCAGGGTTTGCTCTTTGATTAACCAGAAGGATTGAAACAGAAGCCTAGAAAATTGGCAGCAGAGGTAGGTCAGCACCCAGAGCAGGAATTAGCAATGAAGCCCTCCCAGCCCCTCAGTGGGGACATGCAGACCCTGGTGCTCTCCACGGGACACTGAGAGAAAGGTTTCCAGTCTTCCTTCCCCAGCAAGGAGAGGAGAGAGCCACCAAGGAAAGGAAAGCAAAATGGAGGAGAAAGAGGATAAAGAGGGGGACAGAGTGAGCAAGACAGGGTGATGGAGAGGAAAGCACATAGCACTCCCCACTGCCCCCTCCAAGTCAGAAGCCACAGGATCATTCACTCACAGGAACTTTCCTCTCATTAAAGCTAAAGGAACTTTCAAGCCTATGAGCCTTCCTGCGTGCTAACGACTGCGGGATTGACTGTCACGGGGTCGCTTCAACAAAGCCATCTGGACTCACAGTGCAAAAAAGATTCACTCTTACCTGAAAACCAAGTGGGCCTTTTGAAAGGCTTATTTCTGGAAGAAAAGAACTTTTTAAGATTAATAAGTTCCATAACTGCAAGACCAGTGGGTGCGTGCACTGGAATATCTGATGGCATCTATGATAAGGATGCCATACAAACTCATGTCACATCTTCCTGAACCCAAAATGGGAGATGAAGACATGGCAGATGACTCTACAGAGGGCAACTCAATGAGCACCCCTGGTGACTTCAAAATGGGGCTAGCCCTTGAGGGGAGGAGGTGGCAAATGGTTTTTGTCCCAAGAATCCACAGGAAGAACTGTGCAATGCAAGATGCTGAAGTAAGGTGAGGATGGGGCTGACGGGGTAACCACAGCATGATCCTGAGGGTGGAGGGGTATCAGTGGCTCTTGAGATCTAGTCCCACACAGATGCGGTGCTGCTTTATATATTTGTAAGAAAACACAGACTTCCAGAGAGGAAAAAAATGGTTTAAACTTACGATAATCTGAGCGTCATCTTCACCCTTGAGATGGGACTAGAAAAAGGCAGAAAATAGGCAAAAATAGAAACAAATATGTCTTGGAGATACAAGTGGAATTAAGGGTTTCATGTTCAGTGTATCTGACCAGGGATCAGAGGATTTGATTCTGCATCCTGCTCCTGAGGGTAGATGCTGTGGTATGAGTTAGCCTCTGTGGATTCAAGTCTTTGCTTGAGAAAGAGAGCAACAATGCCCTCCCTCTGTAGATTGATTTATTGTTTTCACACATGTTATTTTCAATGATCACAATAACCCAGTGGGAATAGATATCAGAGAGATATCACTGCACTCATTTTACTCAAACCCCCCTAAGACTTGACTTGTGGGGCTCACCATTCCAGTTCTGCTATTTGCTGGCTGTGTGACCTTGGACAAGTCACTTAACCTCCTCTATGCCTCAGTTTCTTCATGTGTTAAATAGGAATAAGATAGTACTTATTTCATAGGATTGGTGGAAGGATTAAATGAAGCACTCTATGTAGAGTGCTTAGAAAAGTCCAGACACTTAATAAGCTCTCAATAAATGTTAGTGCTTCTTGACTGAGTGTCAGACCTAAGATTCTAATCCAGATCTTCTGATACCGGGATAGCTCTTTGCTTAAGAGTATGAGCTTTAAAGGCTAACAGACCAGTGTGCAAAATCCAACTCCACAACCTAATTGTAAGACTCAGTTTCCTCACCTGTAAAATGAAGAGTGATAATAGTGCCTGCTGCATAAGTTGCTGAAATTATCCTCATCTTTGTTATTATTCTCTGCTTCCTACTTACTCACAGAAACACTGACAAAGCAAACTAGATAGATGAGTGCTATATAACCTTAAGATGCTACAAAATTCTGAGATAATATAATACAGTTAGCCTTTAGTAGGACAACTTTTTAAATGGGTCACTTAGGAATTTTGTGCTAAAAATGGACGATTAAACACACTCGTCCACTCTTACTCTTTCCTGAAATCCCACTAAAATGACACTAAAGGAATTTTTAAAACTTCATAAACCCACAAGAATAAAGAAAAAGAAGAGGAAACATCAGCAACAAAATTTTGGAAGCTAGGAGCCAGAGGGACAAGGGTGACCAATATAGAAAATCAAGAATTCTAATCCTAATTAACATAGAGAAAACCAAGAAGCAACCCCAAAAGGCTCAGGAATTGACAGTACCAAGTACTTCTAGAAGTGGGCATGAGAGTGAGGCTAAAAACAGAATGTTGAAGAAGTCAGACCCTGAGATGCCAATGCTTTCTCAGCCAGCCAGGTGACTCCTCTCTCCAACACCGGCAAAAGACTAAAGGTTTTCCTTTCTGGAAAGCAACATCAGATACAGTGCAAGATGAAAGCATTGTACTGAAAACAGGGGAATTAAGTGAACATTTAAATGCCATTGCCTCTCAGGACACTTCTAGGGCAGTACCACTAACCATAAAATCAAGTAAAATTTAAAGTTCAGTTCCTCAGGTGCCCTAGCCACATTCAAAGTGCTCAACAGCCATGTTGAACGGTGCAGATCCAGCTCATTTCCATCGTTGTGAAAGTTCTACTGGCCAGCTCTGGTCTAGTGCAAAGATGAGATCATTTTCTGGAGGATCTGACCAGCCCAAGAGGAAAGACTCAGAGATACTGGCAGTGGGGGTTCCCCAACAAAATGGCCAAAATTTTAAAATCCCTAAAATCACTAGCCTCCTATCATTTTATCAGACTCCGTCTTTGAAGTGACACCAAAGAGCATCAGCTAGACGAAGAAAACCTCTATCATGAAAGATAAGAGAACAAAGCAAACAAATGGAAAAAAATAATTGGAGAAACAGAAACAAAGCAAGAAGAAAACTTCAAAAGAACCATCACTAATATCTTCAGAGAGTCAAGAGATGTCGCTTCCCTAAAACAGGAGTGGATTATCATAACAAAGAAATATTCAGAGACATTTTTAAAAGAGGTCTTAGAAATTTTCAGATGATGGCAGAAAAGAAATATTCAATAGAAGGACTGAAAGATAAGGTTGAGAAAACGTCCCAGAAAGTGTACATAAAGATAACTAGGTAGAAAACAGGAAAAGAAAGATGAATAAGTTGCCTGAGTCCTTGTACTTCCTTTACCCTTTCACTATTGAAACACCAAGAACATGAGGATGGGCCCCAGGGGTTCCAGCTCCCCAGCCATATGGAGAAGCTACCCATGGGCCTCTGACAATGGGATGCCTGATTCTGTGTGTGTTAAATTCATGCTCCATTTTCTTTCTTTTGTGCCCCCAATCTCCACTTTATCCCTATCCCCGCACCTTGCTTCTTTGCTTGGTAGCCAAAGCCAATGTTAGAATGTCTTATTTTTCTGGAAGTCAAAACAGGGAAGTGACTTTCAAAAAACAAGGGAGTCAAAGGAGAGGTTGGAGGAGATGGGGTCATTGTGTTTAGCACAACCTCCTCTTTCCTTCACTGGTGTGAGCTCAGCCTTTCTTGCTTCTCACCAGACTTTTGGTCTTGGTGAGTAGATGCCCTTCTTCACCATGCCCTTGCCCTCTGCCTCACCCTGGCTGCCTCGTACTACCTCTCTGTAAGTACAGTTATCACAGTGTAGCTATCAATCCTGCAAGCTTCTTAGTATAGAGAAAAATGGCCAGAAAATGTAACTGTCAATGAATTGGGAAACAAAAGAAAAAAAATGAAAGACAACAAAGATTTTAAAAGATGTAAGGAAAGGAAAAAGAAGCTTATATTAATAGTAGCTTTTTTAAACTTTTTATTGTACAAAATTTAAAACATATATAAAATAATAGTTAAATGAATTTCCATGTTCATGTTATCCAGATTCAACAATATTAAGTCATAATTAATAGTTGTTTTGAGATAATCATAATATATTGAGTGCTCACTATGTGCTAAATATGTTCTAAGCATTATATATAGGCATGTGATAGATTAAAAATGGTTACAAATTTTTTGCTGCTATTCCCATCAAGAGTTGGAGTCTAAATCACCTCCCACATTGACTCTGGTCTGGTCCGATGTCTTGCTTTGATCAACAGAAAGCAGCAGAAAAGATACTGTGCAACTTCAGAGGCTAGGCCCTGAGGAGCTGTGGTGGTCAGTTTAATGCATCCGCACGGCGAGGCTACAGTTTCCAGTTATTCAACCAAACATTAACCTAGGTGTTGGTGTGAAGGCATTTTGTAGATGTGATTAAAGTCCACAACCAGTTGATCTTAAGAAGGGAGATTGGCCTAGATAATCTTGGTGGACCTGATTCAATCAGTTTTAAGCACTTAAGAGCAGAGCTGAGTCTTCACTGAAGAAAAAAAAACTCTGCCTGTGGACAGTAGATTTGGTTCATGTCTGAGAGTTTCCAGCATGTCCTTCCTGAAGGACTGTCCTATGAATTTTGGATTAGTCAGCCCTCACAATTGTGTAAGCCAATTCCTTGTAACAAATTTCTTAATGTATTTCTTTTATTGGTTCTGTTTCTCTGGTGAAACCCTGACTGCTACAGATTTTGGCACCTGGAAGTGGGGTGTAACTATAACAAATACCTTACGTGGAAGTGGCTTTGGAATTGGGTAATAGGCATAGACTGGAGGAATTTTGATCAGCATGAGAGAAAAAGCCTAGATTTCCTTGAACAGACTGATAGTAGAAATGTGGGTGTTAACAACTCTGCTAACGAGGACTCGGAAGGAAGTGAGCAGTACGGTAGAGAAAACCTATAGTTATGGCGAATACTTAAATTACCCTAAACAGACTGCAGTAGAAATACGGACATTGAAGTCACTGCTGATGAGGGCTCAAGAGAAAATGAGGAACATGTTAACAGAAACTGGAGGAAAGGAAATCCTCATTATATAGCGACAGAAAGCTTAGCAGAAATGTGTCCTGTATTTACGTAGAAGCAACATATAAGCAATGAAGTTGGGTATTTAGCTGAGGAGATTTCCAAGCAAAGTGTTGAAGGTGCAGCCTGGTTTCTTCTTGCTGTGTACAGTAAAATGAGAAAGGAAAGAGGTAGATTGAGGGGTAAACTACTAAGGATCCAGGATTTGATGATTTGCAATATTCTCAGCCTATCCAAATTGAAAAAGGCACTAAAATTAGGAAATTCATGTCAGGAAAGAATACTCTGAGAGAAAATCAAGGATGCAGCTGAACAACATTTTGTTTGTGCCTCAAAGGATCAAAAGGTCAGATTATTCAATCACACAGAAGGATCAGGCATTTGACTCAAAGAGATTAGGCATGTGATTCGTGGATCCCCTCAGCCATCTCAGCAGAAGCTGGAAATAGAGATGGGATTATCCAGGAAAGAGCTGTGGAGGAGCCTCTTGTCTAAAGGAGTCTATTCCCAAGGCATACATTGGAAACCCACAAGGTTCTGAAGAATGTATATCAGCAGAAACTACAAGCTTGGATTGAAAGGGACAAAGAGAGGACAAAATGAAAGAAGGCTGTCAAACTCCCCAAATTTTACAGGAAATGCTGAAAGCTTGGATGTAGCATAGGAGAGAAACAGAGGTGTCAAGAATGACTTGAAGGTTTTGGCTGCACAATTGCAAGGATGGAGATGCCATCAACTGTGATGGGGAACCCTAAGGAATACGCTTTCTTATGGGTAGAATTAAAAGGTCAAAACAAAGGGAGGTAAATCTTCATGACCTTGGATGAGGCAACAGTTTCTTAGGTATGACATCAAAAGCTCAAGCAACAAAAGAAAAAATAGTTAAGCTGCACATCATCAACATTAAAAACTTTTGTGCTACAAAGGACAACATCAAGGAAGTGAAAGAAAAAAACAAAGAAGGGAGAAAATATTTGCAAATTATACAGCTAATAAGAGACTTGTATCTAGAATATGCAAAGAATTCTTACAACTCACTAAAAAGACAACCCAACTGAAAAGTAAGCAAAGGATTGAAATAGACATTTTTCCAAAGAAGATATACAACTGGCCAACAATCATATGAAAAGATGCTCAACATCATTGGTCATCAGGGAAATGCAAATGAAAACCACAGTGAAGAACCACTTCACACCCTCCAGGGTGGCTCTAGTAGAAAAGATAGACAATGACAATTGTCGGCAAGGATGTGGAAAAATTGGAACCCTCACACACTATGGGCAGGAATGTAAAGTGTCACAGCTGCTTTAGAAAACAGTCTGGCAGTTCCTCACAAGGTTAAATATGGAGCTGCCATATGACTCAGTAATTTCACTTCTAGGTATATACCCAAGAGAAATGAAAACCTACACAAAAACTGGTACATGAATGTTTATAGCAGCATTAATAGTAATAGCCAAAAAGTGGAAATGACCTAAAGGTCCACCAACTGATGAATGGATAAATAAAATGTGGTGTCGCCATATCACAGAATATTATTTGACAATAAAAATGAATTAAATACTAATTCATGCTACAACATGGATGAGTCTTGAAAACATTCTAAATGAAAGAAGCCAGTCACAGAAGACCATATATTGTATCATTCCATTTATATGAAATGCCCAGAATAGACAAAACTTTTAAACTTTTGGGGAAAGTTTATAGAGACAGAAAGTAGATTAGTCGTGTCCTAGAATGGGGGGATAGGAGGAAATGGAGGGTGATTGCTAAAGAGTCTGAGGCTTCTTTCTGGAGTGATAAAAATGTTCTAAAATTGATTGTGGTGATAGCTGCTCAACTCTGTGAATAAACTACTGACCACTGAATTGTACACTTTATATGGGTAAATTGTATGTTATGTGAATTATATCTCAGTAAAGCTGTTACCAAAGGGAAAAAGAAAAATCATGCCTGAGGTCTGCTCTGCATCCAGCGGGGTGCTGGGCAATGGGATCCAGAGACACCACACATTCCCTGGTTCATAGTGTGCGGAGTGTGGACAGGCCAGGCTCACAGTGGGGGAGACTGCCCAGGACAGCCACAGTCAACCTCAGCCAGGCTGGGCTGTGCCATCCTGACCGCAGACACCAGGCAGTGCCTGCTTGCCCCAGGCTTAAAAAAAAAAAAGTTGATAAAACTACTCAGCCACAAACATGTAACCTTTTGTGAAAACGGAAGGATGGTTCCAAAGGGAGAGCTGTGAACCTAGAGAGGGGAGTCTTGAACCACAGAGGATTATTTCCAGGCTTTGAAACCTGACAGAGTTTGACCAAAATTTCTTCAGGTTAATTTCAAACTTGCTTGGGATTGGTGACTGCTTTTTTCCTTCCATTTTTCCCCTTTTTGAACAGGAATCTCTATAGCTGTTATCCAATTCCTGCCCCACCATTGTGTTTGGGGAGCAGATAACTTGTTTTCTAGTTTTATAGGTTGACAGAGAGGAATGTTGCTCCAGGAGGGTCATACTTGGAGTCTCACCCATACCTGATTTAGACTATTTAGATGATGAGATTGGGAATTTTGATCTGACAAAATTTAGATGAGATTTTGGACTTTAAGTTGACACTGTAGTGGGTTGAGACTTTTGGAGAAGTTGGGATAGGATAAATGCACATGGGTTGGACATGAATCATTAGAAGCCAGAGGATAGACTATGGTAGGTAGAGTAATGCCCCACCACTACCACCAAAGATGTCCACACCATAGTCCCCAGAACTTGTGAATATGTTACCTTACATGACAATGGAACTTCGCAGATGTGACTAATTTAAGGGTATTGAGATGGGAAGATTATCCTGTGTTATCCAAGTGGGCCCAAGGTAACCATAAGAGTTCTTGCAAGAGGGCGGCAGGAGAGTCAGAGAAGGAGATCTGATAATGGAAGTAAAGGTCAGAGAAAGAGGGAGAGATTTGAAGACACCAGTGAAGACACCGCTAACTTTGTGGGTAGAAGAAGGAGCCAAAGCCAAGGAATGCAGGCAGCCTGCAGACTTGCTGGAAAAGTCAAGGAAACAGATTCTCCCTTAGAGCTACCAGAAGGAACACCTTTTGCCAACACCTTGATTTTAGCCCCTTAAGACCAGTTTCACACTTCTGACCTCCAGGACTGTAAGATAATAAAATTGTGTTGTTCTAAGCCTCTAGGTTTATGATAATTTGTTACAGCAGCAACAGGAAACTAATACAGAGGTCTTGAAGCTTCTGCTTTCATGCTCTTTGAAACAATCCACCGAGTAAAAAAGTCTGACCACAGAGATGGGTAGAGAGTCCACAGAGAAAGAGAGAGGGTCTGGACACAATGAAGGGAGAGAAAAAGAGACCCAGCCAGTCCCCAGCCTTTGTAGGCACCATTTTGAGGCACCAGACATATGAGTTAAGCCCTCTTGGGTCCTCGGTTCCCAACTGAATCATCATAGCCATACCATATGGAACAGAGACCAGCTGTGCCCATGCCCAAATTGCAGAACCCTGGAAAATAAATGGCTGATGTTGTTTTAATCCATCAAGTTTTGGGTGGTTTGTTATGTAGCAATAAATAACTGAAACAATATGATGTTACTTGACATTCATCACTATCCTATGAGGTTGGAACTAATATCATTCCCATTTACAAGTAAATACACTAAGGCTTAAAGAGGTTAAACTAGTAACTTGTCCAAAGTCACACTTAGTAAGAGGAGCCAGGATTGATCCTAAGCAATATGACTGCAGAACTTATGCTCTTAACTTGGAGGATCTCAGACTATTAGTGATCACCTTTACTTAAGCATCAGTAGTTCACCTCAAACTGCCTTATTTGATGTTTAGTAGAAAGCTTTCTATAATCGCAGGAAAGTCAAAGGAGCAAGACTCTGAAACTCAGCCTCAGCTGCTGCTAGAACTGTGTGTGCGTGTGTGTGTGTGCGTGTGTGTGTGCGTGTGCGTGTGTGTGCGTGTGCGTGTGTGTGTGTGTGTGTGTGTCTGTGATGCATTTTCCTCTCTTGAAGTGTTGGTTTCCTTCTGTCAGATGGGCTCTCTCCAAAAGTTCAAAAGTTTTAGGTGGGTTACAACTGGCTGAATCTTGGCAGGAAACGAAGCTATAGCAGGTCACAGACACATCTTCCAGCTTCGCCATCCGAAAACCTGAGACTCTCTCTGGTCCCAATTAAAAAGGGGAAGGATTTGGGGAAGGATTCTAGTTGGTCCATTGTGGGCCAGGTGCTCACCCTTGGACAATAAACAGCTCAAGAGGGTGGGCTCTTTAAAAAGATGTCAGCTCCAATTTGATGCTCGTGGTTTAAATTCTAGGAGGGTATATGTAGGGAGGGAAAGAACTGATAGTCGCCATCTTGGAGATAAGCCACCATACCATCCATCTATCTCCTTCAACAATGTTAAGAATGTAATGGAGGACTGAGAAAGGTCTGACCAGAATTTCCTAAATGGATAGTCATAGATTTTTTAAATTACTGTATAAATAATATCTGTTCATTTTTTTAAATTAGCTAACAGAAATGAGTAAATAAAAAATAATCACTCCTGGGGCCGGCCGGTGGCGCAGCGGTTTAGTTCGCGCTTGGCAGCCCGGGGTTCGCGGGTTCGGATCCTGGGCGCTCGCGGATGCACTGCCTTGTCAGCCATGCCGTGGCGGCGTCCCATATAAAGTGGAGGAAGATGGGCACGGATGTTAGCCCAGGGCCAGTCTTCCTCGGCAAAAAGAGGAGGATTAGCAACGGATGTTGGCTCAGGGCTGGTCTTCCTCACAAATAAATAAATAAATAATCGCTCCTGTCACCCAGAGAAAACCACTCCTGGTTTGGTAATTGGCAAAATTAATATTTACCTCATTAGGAAGAATTCAGACATAATTTTTCAGCTCTCCCCCCTTTAAGTACCAATTTAGAACTTGGTCCAGGAAATTACTCAATGTTACTCAACTTTGTTGAATGGGCAAAGAGCCAGCCCCCAGATGTCAGGACTGGGGCTTAGCAATTGAATGGGTTAGAGGAGACGAATGTTTTGAGCAGATGCCTCGTTGAAGTTGTGAGAGGGAACATTTGCCATCCTATTTGCTAAGGTGTTTGGTAATCAAGAAGACCGTATGAATGCACAAATGAAGCGACCTGTATTGAGATTCAGAGCATGAACACTGATGTCAGTGTTTTGTAGCTAATTAGATGGAGAGTGTTACATTGTGTCTCTAATTTTATAGAATGACAGCAGAATGTTCCTCTCCACCAGGGTTTACTCCCAATTTTCAAGCAGCGTGTGGCCTCCTTCCCATTCCTCGGACAACATAATGAGCAAGAATAAACCCCCGTAACCAAGCTTCAGTTCCTTACATTATATAGCCCAAGTTTTCAGGCTTCACTAGTTTCGAATGAGATAATAAAGTCACATTTCTTTATGATGCAAAAATGGTGGTGCCTCAGGTTCCTACCCACTTGGCCCTAGGAAATCCAGTTCTTCTACCAGCTTCCTCTTCACCAGCATTTCTGGGACTCCCATGGAATCATTTCATGCACCAAGATGCTGTTTCATGGCTGATTGCAGCCTCCGCCACTGGTGGGGTTCTG
The DNA here is from genome assembly GCA_031878705.1 of Tapirus indicus. Lineage (NCBI taxonomy): Eukaryota > Metazoa > Chordata > Mammalia > Perissodactyla > Tapiridae > Tapirus > Tapirus indicus. The sequence goes on from CM062927.1 coordinate 44,353,737, forward strand.
GCTGCGGCTGGTGGCTGGTGGCTGGTGGTCCCTGGACCTGCTTCTTTCCAGCTGCTGTTTTCTCTGGTCCCATTCTGAATTTCTCTCGGTGAATGCAGAAGCCAAGCCATAATGTTTAAAAGGAGTTTTATGAGGGCTGGAGTTGACAGAGAGGAATTATAACAGAAAAGAAACCCACAGCTGGACAGCCAATATGGTTCTCCATAGTTCCCTGATAGTCTCCCCCGGGGTCTCCTGTTTGCCTGATCCTTCACATGCAGCAAATAGGTAGCACTAGCTTACCTTTCCCCAGGAGAGGTGTCCTCATGCCTTTTCTACTTGAAATCAAGAGCCTCAACATCCACGAGAGCACAAAAGAACTCTCCGTCCTCACCTCACTCTAGCCGGAGACTTGCCTCCTGAGCCCCTGTCTGCTCCCAGGCCCTGTTTCCTTACAAGGGGGGCTGACAGTGGCCATGTCCAGTTCCACAAGGGGGAATCCTGCTCTGTACTCTACTCCCTCTGGACTTCAACAAGACAAAATATTTCCAGAGAATGCTTTTCAGTTTTCTATAACAGGGTTGTGAGATCCAGGTCAGGTGTGACCAAACCCAGTGCGGTGCCTATCCTCGGCCTCTCCCCCAGCGTGAACCACCTTCCAGCTATCTGAGCTCCCGACTCTCATAGGCTGCAACTCTAATATTTATGTACACACACCCCAAGAACAAGCAACGGGTAGAGAGCTGTCGAAATTCTTACAAAAAAAAAAACCGACGCTTCCTAACACCAGCACCCGAAAAGCAAATTCCCGGCATTCGCGTCTTCCACAAGGACAAAACAGGGGTTCTTGCTTCCTGGATAAAGACCCTTTGTGGTGCTTTTCCCAAACTATCGGGACAGACCACTTGAAAGAGACATTTAAGCCCTCACCCCTTGCAGAAGGAAAATTGCACTCTGGAAGCTTGAAACTGCGGGGCTGTTGTGTCCAGCTCATACCCCATGGAGGGAGACAAATGACATTTCTCACTTACAATTTTAAAATATAAATAAATATTTAACCTGACACTGTTGACTCTCAGGGGCTGATCCCAGAGCAGAGCAAAGTTCCCATAATTACAGCTGAGTCACATTTTTGAAAGCTGTTTTTAGACCATCTAGCTAAGAAAGGGACCTTAGTGACAAGCCATCTCCCCAAAATAGGGCAGCTGTGGATTTTTTACTTCCTGTTCACCTGACTCCACTCCCAAATTCCCCCACTGATGTGTGCACTCCCTAGGTTGCTACTCTGTCTCTGCTCTCCTCTCTCTTCCTTTCCTTCGTCCTTGCTCTCACTTCCTCTCCTTCCTTGCTTCCAGATGGTTCTGGTTACTGACTGGACAAACAGTAACTGGGCAGTTAGTGAGTTTGGGAGGGCCCCACCTCACCATAAGTTCCTGGGCCTCAAACTTCACAAGGGAACAGCAGGGCTGCCAACCCTGAAGGACACCCTGGTAGGACAGTGAGCATCTTAGGTGTAACTGGATGAATAGGGGCTCACTCTTCAACTCCTTAGCAGCACGTAAAACCTCAGCACATTTTTTAACTCGGGGGGAAAGACTGAGAGCTCCAATAGAGACCAACATTGAATTTTCCACCAGCCCAGAAGAAAGGTTTAAGACGCTTTTTAAAAACTTAAAACTTTTCTTACACACTAAATTCATATTCTGAGAAGAATATGGGGCTACTTTTGCATCTCCTCTCTGCTCTACAAGGTTTGAACCTAGGACTCCCCAGTGGAACATACCCACCAACCCTGACGAACACCTGGGACCTCCGTCAGCAGCTGACATCCCTTTTGAAGCTCTCAGTGCTCATTGTGTGCACTCTGCCAGAGAGCTTGCTCTTTCTAGCTGTTTTTCCTCAATTGTTACAAATTAGGAGCAGTTACAGATAAAGAATGTACATTAGCTTTTTTAAAAAATAGACTTTAGTTTTTAGAGCAGTTTCAGGTTCACAGCAAAATTGAGTGGAAAGTACAGGGTGTTCCCATATGTCCCCTTCCCCCACACATGCACAGTCTCCCCCGTCTACATCCTGCACTACCTACAGTGTACATTTATAAACCTGCGTCTATAAACCTACATTGACACATCATCATCACCCAAAGTCCATAGCTTACATTGGGGGTCACTCTTGGTGTTATACGTTCTCTGGGTTTGGACAAATCTATAACGATATATATCTATCATCATAATAGCATACACAGTTGTTTCATGGCCCTAAAAATCCTCTGTGCTATATGTATTCATCCCTCCCTCTCCACTAACCCCTGGCAACCACTGATCTTTTTACTGTCTCCACAATTTTGCCTTTTCCAGAATGTCATATAGTTGGAATCGTGTAGAATGTAACCTTCTCAGACTGGCTTCTTTCACTTCATAATATGCAGTTAAGGTTCCTCCATGTCTTTTCATGGCTTGATAGCTCATTTCTTTTTAGTGCTGAATAATATTCCATTGTCTGGATGTATCACAGTTTATTTACCCATTTGCCTACTGAAGGACATATTGGTTGCTTCCAAGTTTTGACAATTATGAATAAAGAAACTAAAAACATCCATGTGCAGGTTTTTTGTGGTCATAAGTTTTTAACTCCTTTGGGTAAATACCAAGCAGCACGATTGCTGGGTCCTGTGAAAAAGTGTGTTTAGTTTTATAAGATACCGTCAAACTGTCACCAACAACGAATGGGAGTTCCCGTTGCTTCACATCCTCACCAGCATTTGGTGCCATCCGTGTTCTGGATTTCGTTCATTTTATCAGGTATGTAGTGGTATCTCACTGCTGTTTAATTTGCAATTCCCTAATGACATATGAAGTCAAGCATCTTTTTATATGCTCAATTGCCATCTGTATGTCTTCTTTGTTGTGGTGTCTGCTCAGGTCACTTGCCTATTTTTCAATTGGGTTGTTTTTCTTATTCAGTTTTAAAAGTTCTTTGTATATTTTAGATAACAGTCTATCAAATACATCTTTTGCAAATATTTTCTCCCAGTCTGTGCTTGTCTTCACATTCTCTTCACAGTGTCTTTGCAGCAGTTTAAATTTTAGTGAAATTCAGCTTATCAATAATTTCTTTCTTGAATGATATCTCTGGTGTTATATTTAAAAAGTCATCATCATACTCAAGGTCATCTAGATTTTCCCCTATGTCATCTTCTAGGAGTTTTCTACTTTTGCACGTTATATCAAATCTATGATCAATTTTGAGTTAACTTTTGTACAGGGTGTAATATGTGTTTCTAAATTCACATTTTTGCATGTGGATGTCCAGTTGTTGAAGCACTGTTTGTTAAAAAGTTATCTTTGCCCTATTGTATTGCCTTTGCTTCTTTGTCAAAGATCAGTTGACACACATATATTTATGTAGGGTCTATTTCTGGGCTTTCTATTCTGTTCCATTGATCTATTTGTCAATACCACACTGTCTTGTTTATTGTAGCTTTATAGTAAGTCCCGAAGTTGAGTAGTGTCAGTCCTCTGACTTTGTTCTTCTCCTTTAATATTGAGTTGGTTATTCTGAGTCTTTGGCTCTCCTCATAAACTTTAGAATCAGTCTGTCTATATCCACAAAATAATTTACTGAGATTTTGATTGGGATTGCATTGAATCTATAGATCAACTTGAGAAGAGCTGACATCTTGACCACATTGAGTCTTCTTATCTATGTGAACATGGAATATCTTTCCATTTATTTAATTCCTTGATTTCCTTCATCAGAGTTTTGTAGTTTTTCTCATATAGATTTTGTACATATTTTGTTAAATTTATACCTAAGTATTTCATTTTTGGATGCCAATGTAAATGGTGTTGTATTTTTAATTTCAAATTCCACTTCTTCATCACTGGTATATAGGAAAGCGATTGACCGTATATTAACCTTGTGTCCTGCAACCTTGTTACATTTGCTTATCAGTTCTAGGAGTTTTTTGTTGATTCTTTCAGATTTTCTATGTAGACAATCATGTCATCTGCAAACAAAGACAGTTCTACATCTTCTTTCGTAATATGTATATGTTTTATTTCCTTTTCATGTCTTGTTGTGTTGTCTAGTACTTCCAATACAATTTTGAAAAGGAGGACATCCTTGCCTTCTTCCTAATATTAGTGAGAAATCTTTGTTTCTCACCATTAAGTATGTTAGTCGTAGGTTTTTTTTATCAAGTTGAGGAAGATCCTCTCTATTCCTAGTTTACTAAGAGTTTTTATCATGACCAGCTCTTGGATTTTTGTCAAATGCTTTTCCTACATCTGTTGATATGATCACGTGATTTTTCTTTTTAGCTTGTTTATGCGATGGATAACATTAAATGATTTTTGAATGTTGACCCAGCCTTAGTTACCTGAGATAAATCTCAGTTGGTTGTGGTGTATTCTTTTTATATATTGTTGAATTCGACTTGGTAATATTTTGTTGAGAATTTTTGCATCTATATTCATGAGAGATATTGGTTTGTAGGGGTTTTTTTCTTGTAATGTTTTTGTCTGATTTTGGTATTAGTGTAATACTGGCCTCATAAAGTGAGTTAGAAAGTATTCTTTTGGCTTCTATATTCTGGAAAAGATTGTAGAAAATTGGTAAAATTTCTTCCTTAAATATTTGATAGAATTTACCAGTGAATCCATCTAGGCCTGGTGCTTTCTGTTTTGGAAAGTTATTAACTCTTCAATTCAATTTCTTTAATAGATCTAGGCCTATTCAGATTGTCTATTTCTTCTTGTGTGAGTTTTGACAGATTATGTCTTCCAAGGGATTGGTCCATTTCACCTAGGTTATCAAATTTGTGAGCATAGTGTTGTTCATAGTAATCCTTTTTATATTTTTAATGCCCATGGTATTTTTGGCAATGTTCCCTTTTTCATTTCTGATGTCGATTGTCTGTGTCCTCTCTCTTTTTTTCTTAATTAGCTTAGCTAGAGGCATATTGATTTTACCAGTTCTTTTCAAAGAACCAGCTTTTGGTTTTGTTGATTTCCTGTTTTCAATTTCATTGATTTCTGCTCTAATTTTTATTTCTTTCCTTCTTCTTACTTTGAATTTAATTTTCTCTTCATTTTTGGTTTCCTAAGGTAGAAGCTTAGATTATTGATTTTTAGATCTTTCTTCTTTTCTGATGTATGCATTCAGTGCTATAAAATTCCCTCTAAGCACTACTTTTGCTGCATCTTGATAAGTTTTATTTTCATTTTCATTTAGTTCAAAGTATTTTAAAATTTCTCTTGAGATTTCTTCTTTGACCCATGTGTAATTTAGATGTGAGTTGTTTGATCTACATGTGTTTTGGGATTTTCCAGCTATCTTTCTGTTATTGATTTCTAGTTTAATTCCATTGTGGTCTGAAAGTAGACATTGTATGATTACTATTCTTTACAACTTGCTGAGGTATGTTTTAAGGCCCAGAATGTGGTCTATCTTGGTGAATGTTCCCTGTGAGCTTGAGAAAAATGTATATTCTGCTGTTGTTAAATGAAGCAGTCTATAGTTGTCCACTATATCCAGTTGATTGATGGTGTTTTGAGATCAGCTATGTCCTTGTTCATTTTCTGCCTGCTGGATCTGTCCATTTCTGATAGAGGGATGTCAAAGTCTCCAATTATGATAGTAGATTCTTCTATTTCTCCTTGCAGTTCTATAGTTTTTGCCTCATGTATTTTGATTCTCTGTTGTTAGGCACATACATGTTAAGGATTATTATGTTTTCTTGGAGAATTGACCCTTTTATCATTATGTAATAACCTCGTTTATCCCTGATAACTTTCCTTACTCTGAAGCCTGCTCTGCCTGAAATTAATATAGCCACTCCCATATTCTTTTGATAAAAAATGGTATATCTTTCTTCATCCTTTTACTGTTAATTTATATGTGTCTTTATACTTAAAGTGGGTTTCTTATAGACAACATATAGCTGGGTTTTGTTTTTTGATCCACTCTGATAATCTCTGTCTTTTAATTTGTGTATTCATACCATTGACATTTAAAATGATTATTGATATAGTTAGATTAATATCTACCATATTTGTTACTGTTTTCTACTTGTTGCCCTTGTTCTGTGTTCTTATCTTTGTCTTCCACTCTTTTTCTGCCTTTTGTGGTTTTAATTGAGCATTTGATATGATTTCATTTTCTCTCCTTTCCTAGCATATTGATTATATTTCTCTTTTTACTTTTTTTTAATGGTTGCCTAGAGTTTGCACTGACATTTACTTTCAAATAACACTATACTATTTCACAGTTAGTGCAAGTAGAATGACAAGATATTCCTAATTCCTCCTCCTGTACTTTGTAGTATCGCTGTCATTATTTCACTTATACATAAATAAAAATTATTGAACACATTGTTGCTATTATTATTTTGAACAAACTTTATCTGTTAGATCAGTTAAGAATAATAAAAATAAAAGGTTTTATTTTACCTTCATTTATTCTTTCTCTAATACTCTTCCTTTATGTAGATCCGTGTTTCTGACGTATATCATTTTCCTTCTCTCTGAAGAACATCTTTGAACATTTCTTACAAGGCAGATCTACTGGCAACAAATGCCCTCAATTTTTGTTTGTCTGAGAAAGTGTTTCTTTCTCCTTCACTTTTGAAGGATAATTTCACAGAGCTCAGAATTCTAGGTTGGTGGGATTTTTTCTCTCAACACTTTAAGTATTTTACTCTACTCTTTTTGCTTGCATGGTTTCTGAGGAGAAGTTGGATGTAATTCTTATCTTTTTTCCTCTAAGGTAAGGTGTTTTCTTTCCTCTAGATTCTGTCAAGGTTTTTTTTTTTTATCTTCTATTTTCTACAGTTTGAATATGACATGCAGAGGTTAAGGGAGTTTTCTGGCATTTATCTTGCCTGGTGTTCTCTGAGCTTCCCAGATCTGTACTTGGGTATTTGACATTAATTTGGGGAAATTCTCAGTCATTATTGTTTCAAAAATTGTTTCTGTTCCTTTTTCTCTTTCTTCTTCTGGTTTTCCCATTACAAGTGTGTTATAATTTTTGTAGTTGTCCCACAGTCCTTGGATATTCTGTTCTTATTTTGGGGTTTGTTTTTTCCCAGTCTTCTTTCTCTTTGATTTTCAGTATTGGAGGTTCCTACTGACATATCCCCAAGCTCAGAGATTCTTTTCCCAGCCATGTCCAGTCTACTTATGAGACCATCAAAGGCATTCTTCATTTCTGATATAGTATTTATTATCTCTAGCATTTCTTTTGATTTTTTCTTATAATTCCTCTCTGCTTCTATTATCCATCTGTTCTTGCATGTTGTCTACTTTTTCTATTACAGCCCTTAACATATTAATCATAATTCTTTTAAATTCACAGTCTGATAATTCCAACATTTCTGCCATATCTGAATCTGATTCTGATGCTTGGTCTTCAGACTGTGTTTTTTGCCTTTTAGTATGCCTTGTAATTTTTGCCTTGAAATGCAGACATGATGTACTGAGCAAAATAAAGTGTGGTAAATAGGCCTTTAGTACTGTAATGGTAAGGTGTGGGGAAGGGGAAGTGTTATATAGTCCTGTGATTTGGTCTTAGTCTTTTACTGAGCCTGTGCCCCTGGGCTGTGAACTTCACAAGTACTTCTCAATTTTTTCTTTTTTTTCGCCTCCTTAGGTGGTACAGGATGGCTCAAGAGGGCTGGAGTTGGGTATTTCCCTTCTTCTACGAGGAAGGCTAGGGAGGGCTAGAATTGGGTATTTCTCTTCCCTCACATGGAAGGCTAAACCATGCTGGTGTTGGATATTTCCCTTCCCCCAGATTAGTTAGGATCTGATAAAACTCCACTAAGTTATGTTTTGATAAATCGTTTCACTTGAGGGCATACCTGTTAAGAAGAACAGAATGCTCTGGAGTATTTTTAAATGGCTCCTTTTCTCCTCCTCTGCCAGAGGCTGAGGGGATTTTTCCCCAGTCTTCACTGTGAGAACCTGGTAGAGTTCTGGGAGATAAAACTCATGGAAGTGTAAGGGCCCTCCCCTGGAGTTTTTCTCTCTCAGATTTGTCAACACTGAGCCTCCAGCAATTCATCAATGACAATTCAGGTTTTCCTGCCTCGGTTCTGATTCCCATGGAGGCAGATTTATCCTCTGGTAAATTGTGATTCTCTGCATCTGCCTGTCTATCCAATTTGGAGGGCAGCAGTTTGTCCTGTGACCTCACTTCTCTAGTGGACCTAAGAAGAGTTATTGATTTTTCAGTTTGTTCAGATTTTTGCTTGTTGTTAGGGTGGAGTGACGACTTCTAAGCTCCTTACATGCCAGACTGGAAACTGGAAGTCCTCCTGCATTAGCTTTTAAAGCATCAGCTTCCCTTCTTCAACTCTTATATCTTGTCTTTGAACAATATTGTACCTTGCATTACTAAGGGTCCATTTTTCTGGGTTATGTGCCCCAAACCTCTTCATGAACATGATTCAACAGCCCTGGTACTGTTGTATTTACTGTTCTTCATTTCTCTAACTCAGATGATCCATTTTGTGTGGTCATTTGTCATAATCAACTAGTAGAAAGGAGCACAAGGTCAGTAGGGGCTAGAGTATCTGTCCATTAGAGCTATCTCTCTGTAATGCAACTGCCTTTTATCACCCAGGGAGGACTTCAACACTTTCTCTATTACCAACTCCCACAGAGGGTTTCAAGTCTGTCTGCAAATAGTGTGTTTGCTATTTTGTTCACTGAGACCAAAGGAGATTAAGATATTCCACCCTAATCCCATAGGGATGCAAACACCCACATATACACAACACATACAGGTATAGTCTTACCAATTTTGAGTCTAGAATGATCAATATGGAATTTTTTTAAACCTCCAAGCTCAGCACCACGTACAAAAAGAGATGCCTAATCCTTATTTTGGCTTTTCCGTCAACTGATTTTCAATAAAGATCCAACCATACCTGCACCATATTAGAGAAACTGCTAATAAAAACATCTAAGAGGGCTGGCCTGGTGGCACAGTGGTTAAGTTTGCATGCTCCACTTTGGTAGCACGGGGTTCACCAGTTCAGGTCCTGGGCACAGACCTATGCACTGCTCATCAAACCATGCTGAGGTGGCATCCCACATAAAGCAACTAGGAGGGTATACAACTATGACATAAAAGTATCTACTGGGGCTTTGAGGAGAAAAAAGGGGAAAAAAAGGAGGAAGATTGAGAACAGATGTTAGCTCAGGGCCAATCTTCCTCAAAAAAAAAAAAATCTAGGAAACTTGGGACAGAGGTTTAGCATTCCATGTGGCACTTCAAAGCCACTCCATTCAGTACAAAGCCACGTTCATTTAAATCTGTCAATACCTCCCTGATCAATGGGCTTAGAGTAGACACTGAGGACACTGCCTTTGGAACAAAGTTTCCACAATTGCCTCCGTTGGACGTTCTGTCACCAACTATGCCCCAAGGAACTCAAGGGTTGGTTTGGAAGCATTTAGCTGTTTTTCCAAGTTGTTTTTCTGTGTTAAGGAGACACACCCAGCAACCACCCTGAAGCTAACCAAGCCTCCCTACAAGAGCTAAGCCTATGACCTTGCCTTATTCTTAATGCAAAGATCTCTTCAAGAGGAGATTAAGCCTCATTACCATAACCTTTTGAATATTCATTCTCCAACTGAAATAAAAGTTCCTGTTTCCCTTTGTTCAGTGATGCCATGACTTTGGAAATGATTCCCCGTGGCCTCCTATTTGCCGCAAATACACTTTACTTTGTGAGACAAGTTCCACTGGTGTAGAGTCTTATTTAACTCACCAGGAGGTGATCCCACTTGGTTCAATATCAAATTGGTGACCCAGAGAGACATATCCCTTCATGGTGCTTGTGCCCCCAACTTGATGTTGCTGCCCCATTGGGAGACCCAGTGGCTGCACAGAGTGCTTTGCTCGGAGGATCTCTCCAAGGAGGCAAGTGGCACCCCCATGGCAGCCCCATGTCAGGGCTATAAGTTATTTCCTTAAGTTGTCTCACAAAGCCTATCTGTTGGGGCCTGGCTTCAGGATTTGAGTCCCCATCTGGAAGTAGCCTGGCTTGGGGGAGTAAGAGTCCCCTCTGTTTGGAAGGATTGCATGACCTGGCCACTCTGGAAGGGCTGACGCTCAGCTCTGGTGAAACAGGAGCAATCCCTGGTGACTAGTCGGGGGCTAAACCCCATCTGGAGATTGAATCTCATCTGGAGTGCACTGAGTCTGTCTAGGGGTCAAATCCCCTCTGGGGACTGAATCTCATCTGGAGTGATGAGGTGGGGGTTTGAGGCCCCCTGAGCTCACTGAATCTTTGTGTTGTGTCTGTGATCAGAGGAGGGGTCTCCTTGGATGGGGTTAAACCTCTCTGGAGTGTCTGAACCAGTTTTTGTTTGTCTGTTTGTTTGTGTGTTTTGTTGAGGATGCTCAACATAGCTTTTTGTCAAGGATGCTTAACATTAGCAGTTTTGACAAGGATGCTTGACATTGGCATTTCACACAAGAACATTCGACATCAATCTTGTTCTTCCGCAGTCTGGCTTTTCTGGATTCCTAGGTCTTTTTCTTTGCTCTCCTTATTGGTGGTCACTGGGTGAAACCCAGCATCCACCCATTTTATTTTCCCTTTAAGGATTTAGTTATACAGCCTGGGTCTAGTTTCAGGCTATTAGAGTGCTAAACTTCCTCTGGACACAGCCTTGTGGCATCTGCGTCACCACTAACCATTACAGGTTGCTCCCAGGATGTTGGAAACAGACCATAAGAAAAGACACCAGAATATGGGTGGAGCAAGCTCCATCCCAGAGAAAAGCCCATTGGGCTGCATCCTCCAGAATTGGAAGGTCTTCAGGTATTGCCCATTGACCAGAGAACAGATGATCTTTTTATGTAACACAGCCTGGCCACAATATTCACTGGAGGATGGGGGAAAAGTGGCCAGAAAATGGGACCCTAGATGCTTCAGGGTTAGGTTCAGGCTGGACCTGAGCAGAACCCGGACCTTCTATAAAGCAAAAACTTGAAAATCTTTTGCCAGTGACTGAACTCTCAACTCCGGGAATTGGGAGCCCCCGTCTCCTGCCTGCTCCAGGCCTTTGCCTCTTGCTTCCCTGGCTTGCCTTGTGCTGGCTCAGGGACAAAGTGCCCAGGCTGAGTAGGACTTGACTAAATCTTATAACTATATTGATGCTTGCACTCAGACTCTGCACTCTTCTCCAGGCCCACCTATGGAGTATGTGCATAAGATGGAAGCTATTGCTAAGGGCATCTTTGAAGCCAAAAGATCCACAATATTGGTGGGTGTGGGTTAAGCAGTTAAAAGCCATTAGGGCACTCGCCACCTCAAAAAGTCTCCCATGAAAGGATAACTGGTCACGAAACAGGAAAGATGATGACAGGTCCCCCCGCCAACCTCAAGGAAATGTCCGTGCAATGATGAGGTACTCTGTAAAGTACACACAATCCCCAACCCCATGGCACCTCCCGCCTAGGTATTATTCTGGCTCCAAGAGACCCAAGGCTTAGCTAAAGCTGTTAATGTGCATATCAGATGAGGGTTTTTTCTATTTGTCTTATTCTGTCTTAAGAGCTTGGCTTTGTGACCTTTCTGGTCTCTGCCATCTGGAGGATGTACATACTAGTGTGCATCTTGGTGGCCAGTTAAGTAGACTGGGGCTCTGGGATACACTCTGTCCAGCTGTGTCTGCTCTCAGGGGTTTGTCATAAGGGGTCCCATTTGCTTTCATAGGGGGCCTTTGTCATCTCAACCTTCATTGCTTGTTGTGCTTTCTTATTTTGGGGACTGAATTCTCTGGATCTCTTTTGGGGATGCCTCTTGCATCCATGGTTAAACTTTGGTATGAGTCACTGTTAAGATTAAGATCCTACTCATCAATGTGGCCAGATGATGGATTGTAAACTGGAAAAACTTCTAAATTATGGGAAAAAATTGTGAGAGCGCTCATCATAATTGTTTTATTGGTACCTATAAAAAGGACAAATTTTAAAAAAGGAAAAAAAATATGATGACTAGCCTTAAGACTCTCAGGTTACAATTAAGTTGAGAAAATGTAAAAGTGTAAGTGTTGATAAGATTATAAAGGTTGGAATGTTTGAGCTAATTTTATACAAAGAGGTTATACCAACTTTGCCTGAGTATGTTTTAAAATGTCTGTCTGGGAATGCTTCCCCTGTCCAAAATTCTAAGACCAAGACCTATTGATAAAATCCTAATGAAAACTATGATTAGAGGTATAAGAGGTCATGGAATTCAGATGAAATTTTGTAGAAAAACTCATCTATTTATGGGCTTTATGTGACATGATTGCATCCCTTTTTGCCTGATTGTATTATAGATTGTATTGTGGAGATAGACACTGTGTCTCACTAGGGAACATTTTCCCTGCCTGGTTGAAAGACAGCATATAAATCTGCCCTTCAGACAGTGTTAATTAAACTTACAAAAAGGAAGACAATAGGGTTGCCTGAGCCCACACTGTATGAGATAAAAACTAGAGGCTAATATCAGGTGCTAATGAAAAGGATAATAAAAGCCCCCCCAATGTAAGTTGGTCTAGGGTTAAATTGTACCCTTAGAAAAAAGGGTCTTTGTTAAATGCTTTGTGCAGACTTGGAAGGTGTGATGCATTGTCCTGAAGTTTTAGAACATACAAATCTTGGATTCACCTCTTAAGTTAAAAATTTCCCTGATAAAAAGAAACAATTGAAAGGGTGGGTCAACCTCTTTTGTTGTTCACACTGTAATCCAGTTCTTTGGGAAACTGTAAGCAACTGTCTTTGTCTTACAAATCTCTGCAAGGCCAGAGGTATGGCTCTAGAAAGCAGTTCAAACCTCTTTGGCCAATCCCAAAACCTCCCCTCTGAACTCTGGAGACTTGTGCAAGTGCTTAACAAAAGGGGAGATTCCTAAGAGTGAAAGAAAGAAAAAAAATGGAGAAAGAAGTTTTTGCAGATGCAAACTGCTAAAATTTTTAACAGACACTATAAAAATCTTTGTTGCATCTGTCTGTTGTTTATGTGTGTCTCTATGTATGTTACATGTGCGTGATATTTTACCTCTGGATGATATAGCCAAAATAAGAGTTCTGTTTGACTTAAAGTAAGTGTTTACATGTCTTTTAAGTTAACATGATGTGAAATAAGCTTTGGTAAATGAAAGCTGGTTTAAGTTTGTTGGTTTGATTGAAATAGGCACGTCCTCAGAGTTGTCAGTATTTGGATATGATGCTGTCATCCAGCCTGGGTTTACTAGTGGGATAAGCTCATGTTATCCCTGTTACAAATTTGTTAGCAAAAATAGCTTAAAATGATAGCTAATTTTGTCTAATGTCTCATGAAGATTTTGGGTAATCTAAATATAATTTGGGGGAAGAAATAATTTAGATGTAAATGAGATAAGAGTTTAAGCCTTTAGCAATAATTTTATTTTATGACATGTACTTAATAACTTCCAAAATCTCTTTGGTAACTTGAAATTTGGAAGTTCTGCTGGATTAAATTAAACTGAATGATAGAAACTCGTTGAGTATTTAGATCATTTTCAATTAAGATAAGATATTAGACATTGATTGCTAAATATAGGTTTATCTACCTCTGGCTTATTACAGAAAAACTAAAAGGTGTTTTGGGTCTATTGGTAAACATGCCTTGTGTTTCATTAAGATTGTACTATAAAGTAACATGTTTCCAGAAATTGTGAAAAGTGTTTGTACATTCATCAGACTACAGAATGCTAATGTAAAAGAAAGTCTATAGTTGCTTACTTGTTAGGTTTTACTTAAAAATTAAGGTTTCTAAGGGTTAAAAATTCTAATATGTGATTAAAACTACGAAAAATTAAGGAAAATATATATTCAAGGAAAGATGTATGTTTTCGGTAAAGAAGGTATAGACAGTGAAAATATTTTTGTTTGTTTTCTTAAGAAAGATAAATTTGTCCTAAAGTACTAGAAGGGAAGAAGGGAAGGCATCGGACAAAATTTGAATGAAAAAAATAAGTGACAGAAAGTTTGTGAAAGTAAAATCCTGAGAAGTTTTATGCATGATCAAGTTGGCTAAGATTAAACTAAATCCAATTAAGTAAATGAATTTTAGTGTCAAAAGTAAAAGGTGCAAAATTAAAATTTGGTCTTCTTTCTTTTAAAGGAAAATTTTCTTGAGCTTGGTAAAGAGGTTATAAAATGTTTTTCTTTACCTTTGAATAAGTCTACCTAAAAGACAGGAAAACAATGTTAAAATAATTACCTATGTTCAAACGGTTGAGATCTTTCTATTAAGATTTTTTGGACTGTGTTAACTCTCTGCCCTTGAGGGTCTCTGTTGTCACTTTGATTGAATGAACAACTGAGCATTGTTTCACAATGAACATTGTTTCCTACTTGATCAAGAGTTTTAAAACTTTTTGATATTTTTGACAAGTTCTCTCCACAAAAATATTCAAATCCTGAATGAAATCTTTCTTTTGACCTGGAAGAAGAAATTAAAAAAATTTTTTTTCCTTTGAGAATTTTCAGAGGGCCCCTGGGACTTCTGAAAGAAATTTGCTCTCTTCTTATAAGGAGGAAGATACTAAACTTATTAGGCTTATTTGGTATGTTAAATTACATGGGAAGCATGGTCAAATAAGTGATTATAAACCTTCTTAGGTGGCATTATGTGGGTAAATGTTATGGATAGAAGCATCTTAAAAATTGTATAACATTCCTGAAATTCTGATCTGTCCTGGTTATCAGTCATAATTCTGGTTATTATTTTGAAGTGTGTATGTCACAAAATTAACCAAATTTCTTTGTCAATTGCCATTTTTGGGTCTTGTTGTTTACAGACAATTATTGTTTTACTCTGATGCTTTTGTAAAATATGTTTCTTCTTCAGAAGAATTCGTGAAAAGCACTCTGACACTTATTCTAGAATACAGATAAACTTTCAGACCATAAAACTGAACTGGGTAAGAAATTACAACCCTCTAAGGGAGAAGCTAATGACTTCACGAAACTGCTAAGAGAAGATTAAGATCAAGAATCTATTGCACAGGACTGAATGAACTGATGAGGATGATTATAATTTTTATAACTTCATTTGAAATATTGCTGATTTTTTTAATGTTTTGTTTTTTCAGATTTAAGGAAATCCTTTTCTTGTTTCTCTTAAGCTAACTATGACTTATAGCAATTTGGTGAATTATACTTTTGTAAACACAATTGAAACATTTATCTTTTTCTCTCTACCTCATCCCTCCAGAATTTGGAAACTGTTAGTAAGTGAATATTCTTATTTCATGGCAATATAGTTATTTGCATAAGTTCAATAAGAACCTGTTCTTAGGACACAATAGGAAACATTGGTTATATTATGAAGGCTTTGGCTGGAATGTCATATTTGAGAGAAACATACAGACTCAGAAATGACAAGACAGCTTTTGAGGAATAAAGGTTTACTTTCTGGAATAAAGCCACTTGGAAACATTGGCCTGATACCTTGTTTACAGAAGTTCCAGACAATCTTACCCAGGTGAGTAAGGAATGTCACTCATCTGGCAGGTGCAAGGAACCTCAAAATATTATGGGGAACCTCAAAAAGAGAGGAATTCACTCAAATCTGTAGGTAGTGCAGGTGAAGTCTGATGACAAAAATCCTTGGTTTGGCTTTTCTGGCCTCAAAAGACCTTTAAAGTTCAACCTGAGATTCCTTATAAAAAGTTCCAGCAAAGCAGATTTAAAAGAGCCTATATGATCAATGGCTATTCTTGCTGCACTTATGTAAATAATTGGATCAAGTTTTACTGAAACTAGACTTATTTTGCAAACCAGTTAGTCTTAATTTAGCTGTCTTTTATGAAAAATGAGGGTCATTTTAGAGAGAAAAATTATGTCTCAGTAGAAGATATAGTACACATTCATGAATATTAGATTCTAGTTCTGTTAATTGTCTTTGAGGTTTTTGTTTTATATCTGTTAACTGGACTGGATCCTGAATTCTTCTAGTCTCCTAAAATATCTGCCTGCAAATCTCCAAACTAACACTTTCAATTTTTTCTGTCATTTTCATTTGGAATCATTAAGAACTAAATCTGCACTTTTTCCTGAAGCCCTGCAAACTGAAGTAGGACAACTTGATATAAACTTAAGAGAGATCATCACAGACAACTGATGACTCCAAGTTGTCCTGAAAACCACTCTCATTTGAAACTCTTATTTTGGCAACACTATGCAGATAAGTACTAACCAGCTATCCACCCCAGGTTTTGCCCTGGATCCTAACCAACCCCATACAAGGAGTTTGTATGTTCCTGGGCAGCAAGACTAGGTCCATCAGAGAAATGGGAAACCCAGTAGCTAGACTGTAAAGAGCTAGTGAAATCTGGAGGGGGGAAGGGGAGCAAATATGGCCAGATCCTAAACATAATTGAGGCTATAAAATTATAAATTATTGTTATGAACAATTCAGGGCTATGCCTCTGATGAACCACAAACCTATTTGAAGATCAGCTATAAATTCTGCTTCTCTACTGGTCCCTATGACAATGTCCATTCTCAGCAGGAAGCAGTTACAGAAGACAGATCTTCGACCTGTGCCCTTCAATTATGAGGAGCAGGATAAAACTAGAAGTGGGATTTGTCACCAACTAGTGTTTCGAGAAACTCAAGGGTGGGTTTAGAAGCATTTAACTGTTTTTCCAAGTTGTTTTTTTATATTAAGGAGACACATCCAGGAACCACCCTGAAGCTAACCAGGCCTCCCTACAAGAGCTATGCCATGACCTTGCCTTATTTTTAATGCAAAGATCTCTTCAAGAGGAGATTAAGCCTCATGACCATAATCTGCAGTGTACCTGCCTCTCCCTTTTGAATATTCATTCCCCAAATGAAATAAAAGTTCCTGTTTCCCTTTGTTCAGAGATGCCATGACTTTGGAAATGATTCCTCATGGCCTCCTATTTGCCGCAAATGCACCTTACTTTGTGAGGCAATTTCCAGTGGTATAGAGTCTTATTTAACTCACCAGGAGGCTAGCCCACTTGGTTCAGTATCAGTTCCATTTGATTTGATAGCATTTATCACAATCTAACATGCTTTTTTTTTTTTCTTAGTTTTCTTGTTTATTGTCTATCCTTCTCCTCTAGAAGGTAAATTCTGACAAGACAGGCATTTTTTTTTTTTTCTGTTTTGTTTGCTGCTATATTCCCCAGTGCCTAGAACAGTACCCGGCACATTTAAGTGGTCAATAAACATTTGTTGGATGAATGAAGGGTATGATTGTACCTTTTGTGTGTGAGTAACAACACCCATGAGTTCAGAGTTCTGAAGTCTTTTTTTTAATGGATTTTATTTTTTAGAGTAGTTTAAGGTTTAGCAAAATTGAGTGGAAAGCAGAGAGAGTTTCCCTTTACCCCCTGATCCCACACACGCTCAGCTTCACCCACTATCAACATCCTTATTATGGACTGAATTGTGTCCGCCGCAAATTCATATGTTGAAGTTCTAACCCCCAGTACCATAGAATGTGACTGTATTTGGAGAGAGGGCCTTTAAAGAGGTGATTAAGGTTAAATGAGGTCATATGGGTGGGCCCTAATCCAATCTGACAGATGTCCTTATAAGAAGAAGAAATTTGGATACACGAAGAGATACCAAGGATGCACTTGCACAGAGAAAAGACCTTGTGAGGACACAGAGAATACAGCCATCTGTGAGCCAAGGAGAGGCCTCAGGAGAAATCACCCCTGCTGACACCATGATCTTGGAATTCTAGCCTCCAGAACTGTGAGAAAATAAATTTCTGTTTCCATAGTTTACCTCAGGGTTCACTCTTGGTGTTGTACATTCCATGGGTTTGGACAAATGTATCCATCATTATAGTATCATACAGAGTAGTTTCACCACCCTGAAGGTCCTTAAAATGCTCCACCTGTTCATCCCTCCCTCCCATCAACCTCTGGCAGACACTGATCTTTTTACTGTCTCCACAATTTTGCCTTTTCCAGAATGTCATACACTTGGAATTAGCAGTATATAACCTTTTCAGATTGGCTTCTTTCACTTAGCAATACGTATTTAAGTTTCCTCCGTGTCTTTTCATGGCTTGATAGCTCACTTCTTTTTAGTGTGGAATAATATTCTATTATATGGATGTACCACAGTTTGTTTATTCATTCACCTACTGAAGAAGACCTTGGTTGCTATTAAGTTTTGACAATTATTAATAAAGCTGCTATAAACATCCTGTGCAGGTTTTGAGTGGACATACATTTTCAATTTATTTAGATAAATACCAAGAAGCACAATTGCTGGATCCTATAGGAAGTATATGTTTAGTTTTTTTAAAAAAAGGCCCAGCCCTGTGGTGTAGTGGTTAAGTTTGCATGCTCTGCTTTGGTGGCCCAGGGTTCGTGGGTTTAGATCACAGGCACAGACCTATTCACTGCTCACCAAACCATGCTGTGGCAGCATCCCACATACAAAAAATAGAGGAAGCATTTTTTTCATATGCTTGTTGCCATCTTCATATCTTCTTTGGTGAGGTGCCTGTTCGGATCTTTTGCTCATTTTTTAATTGAGTTGTTCCTTTTCTTATTGTTAAGTTGGAGTCTTTTAAAAAGTGAAGTTAATAAATATCTGTTCAAATATTCTCATTTCAGCGGACATATTTAAATAGAATAATCTGAAATACCAGTGTGATCACAAATTGGGTTTGTGAATCACATAGGAATGGGGAATGAAAGGAGAAAGGAGACTTCAATTTCTTAAACTATTTATACTAGTGCCTCCTTTAATTGTTTTTACACAAGCTAGGCATCTATTTGCAAAGCCAGAAGTAGAGAGAGAGTCAGCCATCTGTTGTCAAAATGAAGAGACCAGAGCTTGACATTAAAGCAGGGCTCTGCTGGTTATGAAGTCCCTCCAAGAAGAGAGCGGTGCTCACAGCCCAGCGTCACCTCTCAGGTCCTTTTTGCTCTGCTAGGATTCACAGAGAGGGCAGTGAAGACAGTGGCTCTTCCCTGGATTCAGTGATACCAAAGTAAGCCGATCAGGACAAACATGTTATAAAATGTGTAAGTGTGTTGGTTTATGGCTATTTGCAAAGTATGCAGGCAGCATATATGTGAAAAAGGTCCTAGTATTTGTCCAGTAAAACATTAGCTATCTATAAAGGGGTCTTGATCTTTGTCCTGTAAAACATGAGCGATCTGCCATTTTGCTGGCATGTTTTATCTTTCTCTGACTGATTTTCATGGAGGCTCTTTGTCACAATGGAGGGGTTGGCTTCTACTGAGTTCCTGTTGCAGAGAGATGTCTCCATTTCAGGATGGAGCCTGCAGATCCGGCCTTCTCTGAGACACTCCCACCTCCCAAATGAGCAGTCTATCGGAACATACAGCTTACAGGGAATCTGGTGCAAAGCCTCGTTTCCTGAGGACACTTGCCGAAGCTTCTCCAGGTCTTTTTTCTTAAAGTAAAAAAAGCCAAGCAACTTCCACTATTTCTAATACCTCGAATCTCTGTTGACAAAAGACAGGTACTCTCCCAAATAAAAGTGAATCAAAGAACAGGGGAGAGCCTTCCTTACCTTGGTGCCCTCATAAATCTCATGGTTTAATTCATCAGAGACCAAATTCAGTTTTCGATATATCCATGGGTTTGTTTTTTTCATCAAAAGACAAAAAGACACAATCACCTTGCAGAACTCTTTGGCTGTTTCTTATAAAATAAAACATACACCTACCACATAACCCAGCAATGCACACTTAGGTATTTACCCCAGACACATGAAAACAAATATCCATACAAAATTCTATGCATAAATGTTCTAGCAGCATTTTTTTCTTCAAAATAGCTAAAAACTGGGGGCCACCCAGTGGCACAGCGGTTTAGTTCGCGCTTGGCAGCCCGGGGTTCGCAAGTTCGGATCCCGGGCGCCCGCCGACGCACTGTCTGTCAGCCATGACGTGGCGGCGTCCCATATAAAGTGGAGGAAGATGGGCATGGATGTTAGCCCAGGGCCAGTCTTCCTCAGCAAAAAGGGGAGGATTGGCAACAGATGTTAGCTCAGGGCTGGTCTTCCCCACAAAAAAAAAAAAAAAAAAAAAGCTAAAAACTGGACACAATCTACAGGTTTAGGAACAAAAAGTAAATTGTAGTGCAACCTTACAACAGAGTACATTTCAGCAATAAAAGTGAACAGACCATTGATACAGGCAGCAACGTGAATCTCAGAAACACGCCAAGCGACAAGAAGCCAAACCTAGAAGAATGCACACTGTATGCTTCCATTTATGTAAAGTACAAAATCAGGCAAAACTAGTCTATGGTGATAACAATCCACACAGTGGTTACTTTCTGGAGATGGGGTGGATTGGGACAGGGAATGAAGAAACTTTCTGCAGTAATGGAAATGGTCTATATCTTAGTTGGGATGGTAGTCACATAGGACTAAACATTTGCCAAAACTCAGCAAACCATATACTAAAAACCTGCACATACTATTGTATGTAAATTATGCCTCAATTTTTAAAAAGAGGATATTAGGGGAGAAAAGAAGAATCCCTGTTAAGGTGAAAAGAAGGACAGCGGTCCCTGGTTTCTGTGGCAATTTAAGCTCCGTATTTGGTCTACGAGCTCAAATGAATTTTCATTACCCTGGGAGTATTGAAAGTCATCACCAGCCAGATGACAACAAAAGGAAAGAGGAGACAGACCTTCCAGAAATCATTGTCCCCAGGATTTTTTTAAAGCGCATTTTTCAGTCATTATCTTGATAGAAAACAAGCAGCTGGGTCTGCGAACAAAGAGGTTTAATAGACTACTGGAAAAAGAGGAGAAATTGAGGCCAACAATGACTGTTTCAGTGCTAGCCATGCCAAACACAGCCCAGGAAGGTGAAGCCAATGGCTGCTCTCCGCCACGAACATCGTTAAAGGCTTGACACTCAATAATGAAGGGTCCTCCAATTATTGGCGTGATTTGAGGCATATTGTTCAAAACATTCTAAAACCTGAAATTGCAGCAGCAAATGCATTGATGGCCCTCACCCTCATCTGTGAAAATAGATGCAAATGCAAAAGGGAAGAAAATCGGAGGCTCTTTGGAACCCCACGTGCATTGTCAACCCACTGTCTCTTGCTTCTTTTTACCTTCCTGGCCATTTCAAATCTGTCTGGGTTTGATCTGCTGGTTTCAAAGTTTCCATCTGACCTCCAACCCAGTTTGTTCATCTCTTACCTCCTTTTCAGTTTTGCACAAAATTAGCAAAACGCAAGTAATAAGTGATTTGTAAGGACATCACGCAATGTTCTGAAAAGCAAAAATAAGGGAGGGCTGGGTTTTGTTTTAGCAGGTTTCTGTCCTCGCCTCAGACCACACACACGTATGCTGTTTAATTGCAAAATTCAGATGTTGGATGGTCAGGGGGAGCCCTGTAACAAAGGAACCCTGAGACGCCTTCTAAATTCTACTTAGTCTAAATTAACTACGTGGGCAACAATACAGGTACCGCTTTTTTCCTTAAACATATATATTGGCAGAGACACAGGCTAAATAAAGACTGTTTAGTGTGAAATGAATTATGTAAATGTAATTTATAGCATTAGTTTAGGTTTGTAAATTTAATCCACTCAAACGTAGAAAGGTTTCCGTGCAATGAATATTTCTGAGGTTGTTTAATATGTTAAAATAAATATTGAGCAGCTGACAGAAAAACATGTCCTCCGCATCACAAAAGCTATTTTGAAACAATAAATTAAGTGCCTGCTAAATATTTACAATCATGAGTTTTTAAGTCTTAGGTAGATTTTCTTCCTAAAATATTCAGTATGCCATCCATTCAAGCAGCAGGCAGATTCTGGTGGCAGCAGTTCAAAAATGTGCATGCCGAGAAACATTTTAGGGAAATAAGTGTCACAGTATGAGACGGGGGTGGGGGGCACTCTTTGTAAAATAGGTCTATTTGTTGCCACCTGGAAAGCTGCAAAAAACATAAATATTTGGGGCCTTTGTGTTACTCCAAAGTCCTTGCCATTCACCATTCCCATGGTGAACCACTTACAATGAAGACTCAAATATTAAAGGGAAAAAGAAGTGAGTGATTTAGAAGCATTTTATTTAGGAGTGTAAAGTTGAGACTTTAACCAATGTATTTTTAAAAAGAACCAGAGTGTGGAACAAAAATTACTCATTCCGCTCTTTTGGAAAAAAAAGGGAGCCTGAGGGTTGTATATAAGAGACTACCAGCTGGAGACCTGAGGGAGGTCAATTGATATCTGCCAGTCACATGGTTGTCCTGCCTGCCTTCCCTGAAAGGCCTTTTCTGTGGCCATCAGGTGGGATTACCCCCGGGGGAGCAGGTCACACACTCTTGCATCTTTAGTAGGAAGGTTTGTTGCCTTTTATTTGCAAAGTGATCATCATTTCTCAGATTGATTGTGCCAGGCCAGAAAGTTCCCTGAGGGAAAAATTCACTCTGTGAATGGTTTCTGCTTTTAATTTTCTTCCTCCAGTTTCACAGCAGTTTGTGTAGCCCTCTCTGGAACACCACTTGTAGACTCCTCAAAAGAGGCAGAAACTGTGCCTTACTTGTCTTCCCACAGTCTTGCAGCAGGCCAGCCCACCTCCTGGCCACCCCTGGTGCATTAATTTCATTCCACTGTCCCCATTCCCACACTCAGGACTGGTTTATCCCCACCGCCTTGGTTCTCAAAGGCTTTTGACCTCTAGGACCTAAAGAGAAAAGAAGGGAAGACCTGGCAAATGTCTGTGCTTTGGGCAGGGTCTACTGGGAAGGCAGAACTTGGAGCCCCACCTCCGGCCTTGCCTGCAATGATGCAGCAAGGGCAACAG
The DNA here is from genome assembly GCA_031878705.1 of Tapirus indicus. NCBI lineage: Eukaryota > Metazoa > Chordata > Mammalia > Perissodactyla > Tapiridae > Tapirus > Tapirus indicus. Next base: position 44,376,554 of record CM062927.1, read on the forward strand.
GAGAAAGAACAGATGAGGGGCACGTCGTGGACTCCTAGGCACAGGGCATCAACAGGTTTCAAAAAAGAAATACTTTGAACAGTGCTCATAACAATTGGAAAGTCCATTTGATTAACCTTTCCTGGATGGGCGTAAGTCAGGAAAAGTAGACGTAAGAAGACAAGACATTGAGAAAGATCAAAAGCTTCTTTTTTTTTTGGAGTTTTTTTTTTTTTTTCATTTTTATGGATGTCTTAATGGTTTATAACATTGTGGGGTTTTAGTTGTACATTATCATTTGTCCGTCACCATGTGGATGCATCCCTTCACCCCTTGTGCCCACCCCGCATCCCCCTTCCCCTTGGTAACCACCAACCAGTTCTCTCTGTCCATGTGTTCGTTTATATTCCACATATGAGTGAAATCATGTGGTGTTTGTTCTTCTCTCTCTGGGTAATTTCACTTAACATAATACCCTCTAGGTCCATCCATGTTCTTGCAAATGGGACAATTCTGTCTTTTTTTATGGCTGAGTAGTATTCCATTGTATACATATGCCACATCGTCTTTATTCATTCATCAGTCGAGGGACACTTGTGTTGCTTCCACTTCTTGGCTATAGTGAATAATGCTGCAATGAACATAGGGATGCATACACCTCTTGTGATGGTTGATTTCATGTCTGTAGGGTAGATGCCCAAGAGTGGGATTGCTGGATCATAAGGTATTTCTATTTTTAATGTTTTGAGGAATCTCCATACTATTTTCCATAGACTGCATCAGTTTGCATTCCCACCAGCAGTGAATTAGGGTTCCCATTTCTCCACAACCTCGCCAACATTTGTTGTTTTTTGTCTTGGTGATTATAGCCATTCTAACAGGTGTAAGGTAATATCTTAGCGTAGTTTTTATTTGTATTTCCCTGAGGATTAGTGATGCTGCACATCTTTTCATGTGTCTGTTGGCCATCTGTACATCTTCCTTGGAAAAAATGTCTGTTCATATCCTCTGACCATTTTTTGATTGGGTTGTTTGGGGGTTTTTTTGCTCAGTTGTGTGAGTTCTTTATATATTATGGATATTAATCCCTTGTCAGATATACAATTTGCGAATATTTTCTCCCAGCTGGTGGGTTTTCTATTCATTTTGATTCTGGTTTCATTTGTCTTGTAGAAGCTCTGTAGTCTGATGAAGTCCCACTTGTTTATTTTTTCTTTTCTTTCCCTTGTCTGAGTTGACATGGAATCTGAAAGGATCCCTTTATGACCCATGTCAGTTAGTGTACTGCCTATATTTTTTTCCAGGAGTTTTATAGTTTCGGGTTTCACTTTCAGGTCCTTAATCCATTTTGAGTTAACTTTTGTGTATGGCAATAGAAGATGCTCTACTTTCATTCTTTTGCATGTAGCTGCCCAATTTTCCCAGCACCATTTATTGAAGAGACTTCCCTTTCTCCATTGTATGTTCTTCACTCCTTTGTCAAAGATTAGCTGTCTATAGTTGTGTGTTTTTATTTCTGGGCTTTCTATTCTGTTCCATTGATCTGTGTGTCTATTTTTTTCCAGTACCATGCTGTTTTGTTTACTATAGCTCTATAGTATATTTTGAAATTGGGACTTGTGATGCCTCCAGCTTTGTTCTTTTTTTTCAGGATTGCTTTAGCTATTCAGGGTCTTTTGTTGCCCCATACTAATTTCAGTATTTTTTGTTCTATTTCCATGAAGAATGACATTGGGATTTTGATTGGAATTGCATTGAATCTGTAGATTGCTTTAGGTAGTATGGACATTTTAACTATGTTTATTCTTCCAATCCATGTGCATGGAATATTTTTCCATTTCTTTATGTCTTCATCAATTTCTTTCAATTGTGTCATAGTTTTCATTGTATAGGTCTTTCACCTCCTTGGTTAAATTTATTCCTAGATATTTTATTCTTTTTGTTGCAATTGTAAATGGGATTGTATTCTTGAGTTCTCTTTCTGTTATTTCATCATTAGCATATAGAAATGCAACTGATTTTTGTAAGTTGATTTTATACCCTGCCACTTTGTTATAGTTGTTGATTATTTCTAGTAGTTTTCCAATGGATTTTTTTGGGTTTTCTATGTATAAGATCATGTCATCTGCAAATGGTGAGAGTTTCACTTCTCTGTTGCCTATTTGGAGTCCTTTTATTCCTTTTTCTTGCCTAATTGCTCTGGCCAGATCTTCTAGTACTATGTTGAATAAGAGCGGTGAGAGTGGGCACACTTGTCTTGTTCCTGTCCTCAAAGGAATGGTTTTCAGTTTTTCCCTGTTGAGTAGGATGTTAACTGTAGGTTTGTCCTACATGGCCCTTATTAGGTTGAGGTACTTTCCTTCTATACCCATTTTGTTGAGAGTTTTTATCATAAATGGATGTTGGAGCTGTCAAATGCCTCCTCTGCATCAATTGAGATAACCATGTGGGGTTTTTTTTCTTCATTTTGTTAATGTGGTGTATCACATTGATTGATTTGCAGATGTTGAACCATCCCCGTGACCCCGGTATAAATCCCACTTGATCATGGTGTATGATCTTTTTGATGTATTGCTGTATTCGGTTTGCCAATATTTTGTTGAGAATTTTTGCATCTATGTTCATCAGTGATATTCACCTGTAGTTTTCCTTCTTTGTATTGCCCTTGTCTGGCTTTGGTATCAGGGTGATGTTGGCCTCATAGAATGTGTTGGGAAGTATTCCATCTTCCTCTATTTTTTGGAATAGTCTGAGAAGAATAGGCGTTAAATCTTCTTTGAATGTTTGGTAAAATTCTCCAGGGAAGCCATCTGGTCCTGGACTTTTATTTTTTGGGAGGTTTTTGATTACTCTTTCAATCTCTTTACTTGTGATTTGTCTATTCAGATTCTCTATTTCTTCTTGATTCAGTTTTGGGAGGTTATATGCATCCAAGAATTTGTCCATTTCCTCTAGGTTGTCCAATTTGTTGGCATATAGTTTTTCATAGTAATCTCTAATAATCCCTTGTATTTCTGTGGTATCCATTGTAATTTCTCCTCTTTCATTTCTAATTTTATTTATTTGAGTCTTATCCCTTTTTTTCTTAGTGAGTCTGGCTAAGGGTTTGTCAATTTTGTTTATCTTCTCAAAGAACAAGCTTTTTGTTTCATTGATCCTTTCTACTGTTTTTTTTGTTTGTTTGTTTCAATTTCATTTATTTCTGCTCTGATTTTTATTATTTCCCTCCTTCTGCTGATTCAGAGCTTTGTCTGTTCTTCTTTTTCTAATTCTGTTAGGTGTAAGATCAAAAGCTTCTTACAGAAAGTGTTAATATTCTCAAGCTTCACATCTATTGTATCCTGAAGTCAAAGTTTTTTTGGAAGCAATCTTGAAATTATAACAGGATTAAATGGAAAAACATAATTTGATATAAAAATTATCTCCACAGATTGGGGCTGGCCTGGTGGCATAGCAGTTAAGTTTGCATGCTCCACTTCCGTGGTCCAGGGTTCACAGGTTCGAATCCCAGGTGCGGACCAATGCACCACTCATCAAGCCATGCTGTGGTGGTAGCCCATATAAAGTGGAGGAAGATGGGCACAGGTTTTAATCTAAGGCCAATCTTCCTCAGCAGAAACGGGGAGGATTGGCAATGGATATTAGCTCAGGGCTAGTCTTCCTCACACACAAAAAAAGAAATTATCTCCATATATAGGGCTTTTAAGGAACATGTTATGTGTAAAAATGAAGCACTTTTTGTGTGTGTGAGGAAAATCAGCCCAGATCTAACATCCGTTGCCAATCCTCCTCTCTTTTTCTGAGGAAGACTGGCCCTGGGCCAACATCCATGCCCATCTTCCTCTACTCTACATGGGACGCTGCCACAGCATGGCTGACAAGTGGTGTGCCTATCCGTGCCGGGATCGAACCTGCGAACCCCAGGCCGCCGAAGCGGAGAGCACGAACTTAACCACTGTGCCACCTGACCAGCCCCCAAAATGAAGCAGTTTTATTGCCAAAGCAAAGTCACATACTGCACTTAAGGAGAGTCCCCTCAGGCTGTGACAGTATGGTTTTAATGGGATTAGAAATCATGGATGGTACTGGATATAAGGGTGTGCTTCACTGTGCAGAATAGTAGCCACTAGTCACATGAGGCTATTTACATTTTAATTAATTAAAATTCAATACAATTTAAAATCCAGTCCCTCAATTGCATTAGCCACATTTCAAACGATCAATAGTTATGTGTAGCTAGTGGCTACCTTATTAAACAGCACAGATGAAGAACATTTCCATTACCACAGAATGTGCTATGGACATTGCTGGCCTATAGCAAACAAAAATGACAACTTTCTCTATCAAAGGGAAAGTATTTAGTACTTAGTATTCACAGCTTAGAGAAAAGCTTATTAGGCATTAAAGAGATTTTAGAGACAACATCGAATAAATTAAATGTGAGTGATAAAGATTAGATTTACCTTGGGGGCCAGCCTGGCGGCAAAGCGGTTAAGTTCGAGTGTTCTGCCTGCTTTGGCTGCCCGGGGTTCACTGGTTTGGATCCCAGGCACCAACCTACTCGCAATCATCAAGCCATGCTGAGGCGGCGTCCCACATAGAGCAACTAGAAGGATGTACAACTATGACATACAACTGTCTACTGGGGCTTTAGGGAGAAAAAAGAAAAGGAGGAAGACTGGCAACAGATGTTAGCTTAGGGCCAATCTTCCTCAAAAAAAGAAAGAAAGAAAGGTAAAGATGAAAAAAAAAATATTAGATTTACCTTAAGATACATAAGAGTTTTAAAATGGGTTATATTTATGGGTAACCATAAACTTTTAAAATTCGCTAACATACACTGGTATTTATTTTATTATTGTCCTGTATAACCAACATATAGGTTATGTACATTCTTTTGTATATGCAGATATTTTATGGTTTTTTTAAATGAAATCATAAAAGTATTAGAGGAATACCACAACTTTTTCAAATCATGGGTTGAGGAAGTTCTTTCTAAGCATGACAGGAAACCCAGAAGCCATAAAGGAAAAACACCAATAAATTTTTTTTTAAAATAGCTAACATAAATATAATTACTTTTTTAAAAGAAGAAAAAAATAGCTAAGAGTTGACCTCCTCTGGTTTTTATTGGTTAACACATGGTCCTTAACGATCACCCTGTGTGGTGTTCAGGTTGTGTACTGAACAGTTCCAGTGGCATCATTTCATAGACTGCCACTCTGTCTATGTGAACTCTGTGTACTCTGGAATAAGCAGTGTATAAGCCACATGGAAGCACGCAGCAGCCTGGGTCCCCCTACATTATCAACTCTAATTTAGAACATTGCTCAATATCGCACTTTTCTTAATCCAAAAACTCCTTTTGACCACATCATCCTGGTTTCTGAATAGGTAATCAAGTGAGAATTAACATCAGAAAGGTGTGCTTCCATCACAAGAGGCTTATGCACCCCTGTGTTCACTGCAGCATTATTCACTATAGCCAAGAAGTGGAAGCAACCCAAGTGTCCCTCGACTGATGATTGGATAAAGAAGAGGTGGCATATGTATACAATGGAATACTACTCAGCCATAAGAAAAGACAGAATTGTCCCATTTGCAAGAACATGGATGGACCTAGAGGGTATTATGTTAAGTGAAATTAGCCAGAGAGAGAACAGACACCGCATGATGTCACTCATATGTGGAATATAAACGAACACATGGACAGAGAGAACTGATTGCTGGTTACCAAGCGGAAGGCAGCTGGGGGGTGGGCACAAGGGGTGAAGGGATGCATCCACATGGTGATGGACAAAAAATAGTGTACAGCTAAAACCCCACAATGTTATAAACTATTAAGACATCAATAAAAATGAAAAAATATATATAAAATAAAAAATAAATTTTTTTAAAAAGGTGCGCTTTTGCGTTCAGAGTGGATTTTCACCACAAGCCCAGTTGCTTTGCCAGAATTAGGGACGCTGAGACACTGACAGCGTCGGAGAGGACTTCCGAGTGTGAGCTCCTTTTCAGGCACAGACTCACGCTCAGGGGGAAGGAAACTTCCGGTTACAGGCTTTCCCTCATTTGAACGTTGAGGTGGGAAACATTGTAAATCCGTCTTTGTCCTGAGTATCCAAGGAGCGATCGTGTTCAGAGGAAAACGCTTCCAGCCTTTTACAGACGCACACCTGCGTGCACTGAGAAACCAGCGCTGCGTACACTGGCACAAAGAACAGAGCAGTGCAGGCGCCTCCCACGGATCTCGGGGGCGGAAGGCGCTGCGCCCTCCCGGCGTTTCTGGCCGTGAGCTCCCAGGGCCGGAACGGGTTCAAATGATCCACAGAGGCTGTCAGCTCTGCGCTGAAAGACGACGCCGGGAGTCGAGGCGGCAGAGCTGCTGTGAGCAGGACTCCTGCCCAGCCTCTGACGACCGAAGCTACGAGGGGCAGGACCCGTTTCCAGGAAGTTCGCCAGAGCACAGAGGCAGCATCCTGGAGGCTGGGAGGGCTGGCAGGAAAGGACGGACAGGGCAGGGAGAGACGTCCAAGCAGGGAATGAATGTCTCAAGCAGGTGGCAGAGCCGCGTGGCCACAGACCTCGCCTCTGGTGCCGGAGTGTGACCTGAGCCAGGGCCTTTGGATTCCCAGCCCCGTCTTCACTGCTCTCGTGACCTGAGTCACCAGCCTTGAAATGCCACAGAGCAGCTGGCACACACACGTTACGGGGCTCCATCCCTCACTCAGTCCACAGAGACTCTAGAGGTGCCCCGCCCAGATCCAGTCCCCTGTGCCACCACCTGCGCGCAAGCCTGGCGTCCAACACCAGCACCTGCATTCACCGCCTTGCTCTTTCGCCAGCTCTGGAACCTGCCTTGCCTCCTAATAGGCCGGAAGTGCCATGGAATTAGCACCCTTGGGAGCAGCCCTCCACCATTACAATCTCCCCAGCCCTCTGGGCACGTGGTGTTTCCCGACTGCCTTCAGCTCCAGTTGCCCAGAGTGGTGACTTGCTTGAAAACACACCATTTACTGGCTACTTTCCCTTCCCTGTCTGGCTTCCCCACTCCCCTGCCCGTATTTCCTTCAGCAACTTGTATCAGGATCTGCTTCTGGGGGGACCCAAATTAAGATAATGACAGACCGAAAAAATCTTCAAAGCAACAGATGCCCCTGCCAGGCTCTACCTGCTGTCCCTTCAGTCCCACAGAAGCAGAAACCTACAAGCTGGCCCCTATGGGCCCATAGCTGTCCACAGTCTCCCCCCAGGGCAGTAAGAGTGGGGAGTGGGATCCGGATCCAGGTGACCTCCTACCCTGACCTCTGCCTGGTCCCTGACTCTATACCGTGGAAGCTCTCCAGCCCACCTCAGCGCCAGGTGCCCTGTGAAAGGCAGCCTGGGACCAAGGAAGAAACCCTGACCCACCATCAAGTAACTTAACCTTGCGCCTTAGTTCCACATCTCCCAAATGGTAAGGTAACATTAGCAGACACCAAACTGTCCAGTCTTCCTTGACAGAGAGAATAGAGAGGATCACTTAGATTGACATTGCTATCCCCTGACTGTCCACTCGAAACCTGGCTCCACCACTGCCTGCTGGGCCACCTTGGACAGGTACTTAACCCCTCCATGTCTGGAGCTCCTCATCTGGAAAATGGGAGAAATAATGGTACCTAGGCCATAGGGTTACTGGGGAGTAGTAAATTATGTCACTTAGCACAGTGCCTCGCAAGTAAGCTCTCAATATATTTTAGCTAATATTGTTATTGTTATTGTTCTACTCCCTCAGATATGGTTAGTTGTGTCCTCTGAGTCTCCACGGCCTTTTGAACACACCACCACCCTAGAGTTAATTACCTGGTTGTGATTTTTGATTTCCATCCTTCTCCTCCAGGTGGATGAGCGTATCATCCATCTTTGGGTTCCCAGTGCCTGATCCAATGCTTAACTCAACTCCGAAGAATGTAATGGGATAATGGCATTTTTCTCTTTTGCTTCTCTGAGTATATGACCTCTGCCGTAGCCGGCCCCCAGTGTCCATCTACCTGGCGGAGGATTAGGATTTGTTACCAAAGTAAAGGACAGAATAACATGCAGTTTTTGGTAGGTGAATTAGGATTAGGCAGCAAAACAATAGCCGTACAAAGCTGGGCTAGCTCCTCTAGAGAAGACTTTCCAAACTCCTTTATGTCCCAGCTTTAATATCTCAAGAACAGAGTGTTGGGCACCCAGCTCATGGGGGCTTTCCTGAGTGTACCGACAACACCCCTTCCACCTATGCCAGCAAAGCCACAACCCTTGTTGCTTGGTGGTGGAGAAGGGATATGACATCAAAATATTTGATACAGGCACTGAGCAATCAGAACAGACGCCAGCAATGAACATCCACGATGGTAGTGCTGGTGTATCACGGGTAAGTGTAAGCCGTCTATAGGGGCTACCGAAGAAAAGCCTGCTGCTCCAGCCCAGGCATTCATGGGAGAGAGACCAGAGATAGGTGGACACATCAAGTGGTCATGACTGTTCTGCTTTTCCTCCCTCCGGGAAGTTACATTAATAGGTGATGCTAACACTTTGGCACAAGGGGGAGGCTGGGAGGGAGAGGAGTGTCTCTTGCTCACACTCTGCAGAAGGGATCACCTCTTGGGCTGCCCTAGCAGCAGCCAGGGCTCAGCCACACCCACTGGGTGGTGCAGCACGGCCAGGCAGACAAGACCACAGTGCTCCGCGAATGGATACATGACCTTGAAGGCTGCATCCTTCGAGGACAAGCTCTTATGTTCTAAGCTTTATCACGTCTGTTCCATCTTCTGAAACTCTGAAGCCCTTTGGATCTTGTGGTTCACGGCCTTGGTGCCGTGCAATAAACCCTGCCCCGAATCCACCCATCATCCCTGTTGGATGGCATCCTTCACTGCAGCAGCTACACAATAAGCCTATAAAGGGGTGCCGGGGGCCCTCTCTCTGTGATGATTCACCAGGAGGATCCACAGGATTCAGTACATTCATGGCTATGATTTATTACAGCAAGAGGATGCAAAGCAAAATTCACAGAGAAAAGGTGCGTGGGGCAAAGTCTGGAAGAAACAGGCATGAGTTTCTAGAAGTCCTCTCCCAGTAAAGTCACACAGGACATTGTTATTTCTTCCAGCAAGGAGCTGTGACTACACTTCTGACATGTTGTCTAGCAGGGAAGGTCGTCACAAGAGACTCAGTGTCGGGTTTTATGAGGGCTGGTCACATAGGCACCCTCTGTCTAACAGGCAGCAGAATCCTAGACCCCCAGGAGGAAGAGGCATTCAGCATAAACCACGTTGTTTGTACAAACATTTTAGGCTGAGTGAGCTACTCTTGTCAGTTTGGGGAATGTCAGGAACCATCTCAAAATCCAAGTTCCCGGACGTCAGCCAAGGGTAACCTGGCAAGCAGGCCTTTCTAAGGAGAGCAGTGTCAGGCCTGCTGTGTCAAGTCTTTTCTGCACAAAAGGTTATAGGGTTAAAAAGTACAGATGATACAACAGTGTCGTCTTCATCACTTTATTCTCCATTAAGTGGGTGAGAGGAAATCTGAGCTTTGATAACCCACAATACATCATTATTTATAATGTGGTCATCTTATAATAAACATAAACTGCATTTTATTGGACTTCTCCAATATTATATTCACATGCCATGTTGTAGCTGGGACAAGTGGAGGCAAATGGGATCACGGCCCCACCCATATCCCTTGGCCCGCCCCAGAGGTCATGTGAAACAATTTCTGAATGTGCCATTAGCGTTCAGGGTGTCTCCACCGCAGAACTGTTGCATCTGCTCATGGAACAGAGGTGCTGAGAGTCAATGATCCAGGAGTGGCCCTCAATTAATGGGGGACAGGAATTGCTGGTTTAATCCTCTGGTTTCCCTTTCTCAGAAAATTCTGAGATGTGCTCTACAGTCTCCTAGAACCGAGCCCCAGGTGCCCACTGTGGTCATGTGCTGATCGATGCACCCTTTGTCGGTGTTCCTCCTGTCCCTGTTTCACCTGCCCACTCCTTCACCCAGTTCCTGAGATTATTCCCCCACTCACTGCTTATACCCTCCATCTTCGGGACAGAGCTAGAAAAAAATCCAAGGTCTCTCAATGCCATATCCAAGAACCTGTTCTATGGAATCAGTTGGAAAGCATTTCACCTAAAAGATTTCCCCTAAATATGTTCAAATATATTCTACCCATCCTTTCTTTCCAGACTTCACTCTCAGTTGCCCACATTTCAGCCTCTGGTGTGTGCTTATGAACAAGGTACACTGCTCTTGTGGTTAAGCATGTGAGTTTTGGAATCAGAGATTCCAGGTTCGAATTTCATACCCTCTCCTATAGAATGCCTCTCAGAATTTAGAGGCATTGTCGGAGAACAAGCAGTTAGCACAGGGGCTGCCACAGAGCAAGCACTGAATACATGAGGCTCTGTTATACTCTGGGTGAGAGGCTCCATCCCAAGCTGAGGGAAGGGGCAGGGGGATCCCACTCAAACTTCCCCCCACCTCAGTGACTTTCTTCTTTCAAGCACTGTAGGATGAGAAGCCAAGAAAATGCTGTCCTGAAACCATCCTTGTTCTTTTAAAGTGTTCCGGAGAGGGAACACTGTCTCATCTCCTGCATGCCGCCTGGGGCTGAAAGTCCTGGATGCCCCCATGTAAATATCAAGTGCCTCCTGCATGCTGGCTGATAACAACGCTCAACACCCAGGCAGGCAGAGAGCCCACGAGCAGCTGGCCGTCTAGCACTCTCTGAACCTCCTCACTTTGTTTATATCTTCAAGGTCTACTTTAATCTCGGCCAATGTTAAAGTAAAAACATTGTCTGTCCAGTGGTGGTATGATGCTTAAAAACTCATGGTGAGAGGGAATCTGTGGATGGAGCAGTCACAAGAGCATAGTTGGGGGTCAGAGAGATCTTGTCTAAAATCTTGGCTCTGCCCCTTAGTAATTGGTTGTTTTGGCAAGTTTCCTCTGTCCTCCAAAGTGGGGGGTGACAACACCTTCTTCAGAAGGCTGTAGCTATGATTACAGACGGCAATGAAAAGGACCTTGCCCAGCACCTACATAAGGGATTGTTTTCATGACAGACAGTCCCACAACCTGGTATTACTTATTTTCTCTCTCTTCTACTTTAGCCCTTCTAGAAATGTTGCTAAGAAAGAACAAAACCATCAGATCCAAACTTTATTTCTTTTTCACTCTTCTTTCTCTCTCTGAGACTGTGACTAATGGAAAAATGGCCAAAAGGTGTTGAACAGAAAGGATGAGGGAATGAGGAAAGATCTCAAGAATCCACAGATTAGACACACTATTCTAGATGGGCTGAATTTTGTCTAGCTTCAAGCAGATAGACACTGGAAATGAAAAAATATGCTTTATTTTTGAATGCCAACAAAGATATAATTAGAAATAGCTTCAAAAATGGGTGATTAAGGCCAAGCAATTTCACTGGAACATTAAATAAGAATTGTAGCTGAATGTTACACCACAGTTAACTATTTGGAACTGCCCAAATGTAAACAATCTCAGTGGCCAAGACAGCTGGTATGACCCAATATCTGTCCTCCTTTTCTTCCATAGCAATAGAATCTGAAATTGAGTGTATGACCTCCCAGAATAAAGACTACATTTCTTATTTTCCCTTGCAGATAGGTATGGTCAAGTTATGAAGTCCTGGACAAAGAAATGTAGGAGGGAGTAGTGTATGCAACTTCCCAGAAGTATGTTTAAAGAGAAGCTTCTCCTTTTACTTCTTTCTGCTGGCTGGAATGTGGACTTGATGGCTTGAACTGGAGCAGCCATCTTGGACAAGGTGAGTTTGAGAATAGAGAGCAACACAGAGAAGACACACAACATTCTCTGATACTATGAACAGCCACACCAACCCTGGACCATTTACCCAGACTTTCACATGAGAAAAATAAATTTCTATCTTTTTTCAGCCACTTGCTATTTTAAATTTTTGGTCTCTCACAGCTGATTCTAATCCTAACTAATTCAGTCTGGATGGCACAGATGCACAATTTACTATGAAATGCTCAATTTCTTGAATTTTTTTTATATGCATCAAAATCAAGCATTAAGATGTATTAGCTTGCTTTCCTGTATTTGTTGGTTCTACTCTTAACAGAAGTCCTACTTTAGGAAGCAACAGGAACTGTCTTGGTTATCACTCAAATAATATTTGCTTTTCATGTATAAAAATCTCATTTACTCCTGCCATTTGATGCTTGGTAGATTTGGATGTTTAATGAATCTTTACTAGTAAATGTTTTTTCCCTGTTTGAACACAGATGCTGCTCTTGGACTATATCCATCCTTCCCAACAAATAAAATCCTCACAATATATTTCTAGTTCTTTTTAGGGAGGGCTGAGTGGGGGTGGGTATTTCATCTCTCCGAAGTCACTAAGTAACCCAATCCTATAAACACATTTTTTTCTCCATTTGGATCAGTTCTCCATCTCCTTGTTCTCCTCCTTTTTTGTTTTGTTTTGTTTTTTGAAACAGTAACAGAGATCTGAGCTACATAATAAAATAGAGAGCCAGCCCTGATGGCCTAGTGGTTCAAGTTCAGCCCTCATCACTTCGGCGGCCGGGTTCACTTCTGGGTTGCAGAACTATACCACCCATCTGTCAGTTGCCATGCTGTGGTGGCAGCTCACATAGAAAAACTACAACTACTTGCAACAAGGATATACAACCATGCACTGGGGCTTTGGGGAGGGGGAAAAAAAGAAGGAAGATTGGCAACAGATGTTAGCTCAGGGCGACTCTTTCCCTGTAAAATGAATGAATGAATGAATGAATGAATGAATAAATAAATAAAATAGAAAAAATGAGAATGCATGCTTGCTTGCTTTTCTTCCTTCCTTTTCTTTCTTTTTTCTTCTAAAAACCTTGAGACCATATATACCTTTGAGAGAATAAGGAAAGAATGAACTTTTGGACAGAAGAGGATCCAAACACATAAAACTTTGCATAATCTTCAAGGATTCATGGACATCCCAGAAGACTTTCCAAGAACCTCGTGATAAGAATCTATGTTATTTTAGGGGCCGGCCTGGTGGCATAATGGTTAAGTTCGCATGCTCCACTTCAGCTGTCCAGGGTTCACAGGTTCAGATCCCAGGCGCAGGCCTACGCACCACTTATCAAGCCATACTGTGGCAGGCATCCCACATATAAAGTAGAGGAAGATGGCCACGGATGTTAGCTCAGGGCCAATCTTCTTCAGCAAAAAGAAGAGGCTTGGCAACAGATGTTAGCTCAGGGCTAATCTTCTTCACCAAAGAAAAAAATGAATCCATGTTATTTTGTAGAGGAGGACATTTTGATCAGGTGGGGTAGGCATCTAGCTACATACTATGAGTGTCAGCAAAGGTCTCCACAGATGGATCTCCTTTTGAAACTTCTTCTCCCCCTCCACTCCCTACTTTCTTCTTGAGGCAAGGTGCTAAAGTCTTTTGAGCTGCAAATGTTACCTAGGAAGAATAAAATGTTAAGTCATTAGCAGCCAGTAGTTTAGACATCATTAGCTTAACAGATGAGATAAAGCTGTTAGGCTGTAGCTAATGTTTGTAATTATTTAGATCACATCTGCCCCCCCTCCCCCGCCCAGTGTAAATTCCTCAGGGCAGAAGCCAAGCCTGCTCTGCTCACTGCCACATCCCAGGGCTTAGCCCAGGGCCTGGCAGGGAGCAGCGCTCAGTCAACCTCTATCAGATGGATGACTGGATAAATAGAACGGGAAATAGCGGGTTCTGATGGAAGAAGAAAAAAGCCAATGCTTCTCCCCAACTGGTAGGGATTCTAGGTGGAAGGCAGGTGGGTCAGGTAAGGGGCCAAAGAGCCGGGAGAGAAGTAAGCACTGCAGATGTCCCTAAAAGAAAGTTCACCTAGTTCCGGCCAAACACCAAAAAATTACTTGGGGAATAAAGTTTTATATTTCACTCAGTCTGTCTTCATGGCATGGACCATTTCTAAATATCAGAAAGTGCTGTTGAATCAATTCAGTGACATTATTTGTACTGAAATGTGATTGCAGCTTTAACATAACAATCGTGATTCGTGTTTTACATCTTTGTGAACTCAGGGAAATTTTTAGATGACTAAAGAATGTGATAAAGTCCTTTCCTCTACTGATTCAGCTACTGCATATTGAGTACTTAATGCAAATCACAATATGGAGGAGTTCTCAAGCCAGGCTTTACACTGGAAACTCTTCAGAAGCTAGTTAAACACAGATTCCTCGGTCCCTCCCTGGATCTCTAGATCAGAGGCTCCAGGGGGTGGACATGGGAATCTGAATTGTTAAGTCCCCTGTGTGATTAGGATGTAGGCAATCTGTTGTAGGTCAGTCAACCAACTCTTGCTACTGAGGATATGAAGATGATGCTGTCATTTTCATCAAGGAGTTTGCAATCTCAAGTGAAATTACAAGACATGGATGTAAATAACAGAATATAAGTTAGATGACAGGAATGACAGACTGTTGACATTCTCTTGGGAAGACTTCGTATGGGAAGTAGTATTTAATCTAGACCAGGACAGATAAATATAATTGTAATGGGGAGGCCAGGAGAGGGGGTAAGAGGACTTGAGGAAGGAATCTGGTGAACGTCTAAAACTCAACAGGAAACATTTCAATTATAATAAGATTATAGACACTGGAAGGGACTTTAAAGATACCTCTTTTGTCCCCCTCCTCTGTTCAAAAGGAATTCAGGACTTTAAGAAATGAAGGGACAAGTACAGAGTCACACAGCTAGCACATGAGGACATGCGTGAAAATGCACGTCTGTAAACTCCCAAGCCAAGGGTCTTCACCCGCCTCCCTGACTCCTGTTGGTCTGGCCACAGAGCTAGGAATGTGTTTCTATTTCTCCTAGGGACTGCTTGGCTCTTGTCCCTGAGAATGCACTGCCAAATGGGACCAGGTGTCAGAGGCGGCCTCCTGGGGGCCAAACAGAGCACAGGGCCAGCTGGCAGGCTCCCTGCCCCACTCCTCTCAACAAGCCCTGTTTCACTCCATCCTGTCACTCACAGAACCTCTATGGACAACAATGTTGGGGAGGGTGAGAAGAACACACACACACACACACACACACACACACACACACACACACACAGTGAATGAGTAATTCAGAGACACTGAGACTCCAGCATTGCTCAGGCTGGAGTCACATCCGGGAAATTTCTGTCAGAGGCTCAGTATATTTGGGCCTGGGACAGACTGCACGTGCTTGTCCATACTCACCAGGGAGAATCTAATGGGCCACCTGGTCTGCGGTGCCTGGCCATCAGACACACCAGCAGGGGTCCACCAATGAGTTTTCTGTGTCCCTGCCAACAAGGGCTATTCCTGGATGAAAAAGCCACTCGTCCAGTGTGGTGCCCCCGATTAAAGGGGTTGCTGCTGTGGTGGCTGCGCTTCTGTGAATTGGAAAAGTTCAGCAAAATTCTTAAACTAAAATGCATATTGAAACATAATGTTCAAAAAAGTGCACAAATTATAAGCAAATCATGTAACTGGCGCCCAGAACAAGAAACAGAACATTACCAGCACCCCAGAAGCAACCTCTCGTTCCCCTTTCCGGTTCCTACTCCTCCAAGGGTAACCACTATCCTGACTTCTAGCACACTTCATAAGTTTTGCCTGTTTTTGAAATTTATGTAAGTGGAATGATAATTATCTTATATCTTCAATATTTAAGATACATGGATGGTTAACAAGAAATTGCCTGCAAAGGTCTTTGCAAGTTTAAAGAACTAAAAGAGTAGAAAGTACGCTTAAAAATGGAGTTTATTCTAGGACAGGCTAGGAGAGCTGTCTGGCCCGGACCTCACATTCAGGAAGCGCCTCAAATTTAGACCTTTGACATCATCTCCAAATGATGTTAAGGTACATTTACGGAGAGACGCTGACAAAGCTGGAAAAATAGTCTTATTGTACAACTTTAAAGCTGTGTTCCATTTCTGGACGACATTGCCCATCCTGAATTAAAATCGTGAAGAAATCTTCTTAATTGCCTGGTGAATTCAAAATTACGTTACCTTGAATTTTTTTGTGCTAAAAACACTAAGTTGTTAAATGCAAACATTTTCTGTATATCACTATTCTGGTAACCCTGTGCTGGCTTTGTCCATTTTTAATATATTAAAGTCTCAAAAAATTAGAGGTGGCCCATACCTTGCTTAACTTCTGAAAGGTGCTGCTTACTGATGGCCCTGGAAGTGCTGTTGCCAGACCTGGGCAGGGTGTGTGCTGCCAACACAGCCCTGAAGACTGGGGAAATAAGGAGGAGTCTAGAAAGAAGAGATGGGATCATCTTCCTGACAACCTCCTGTCAGTGAGCAGTCACTGTAGTCCTTCCCTCTCGTGGCTATTGTAACAGTAAGTTCCTACGGTACTTGGGAAAGATGTTGATGAATCTCCGTACTTTTAAGTCAGTGGGTCATCACAACTTCATATTTACCAAGTTTCCTTTATGCCTTCAATTCTTACCCTTGTTTCATTGGTGTCAAGATAGTCAGCCTGCGTCAGCTCCCTCTTTCCTTCTGAAGTGTTCTGCGGTGACACTGCAAGCTCCAGCGTGGTGTATCTCAATGTGGAGTCCTTAGACCACCCGTGTAAGAGTGACTAGGATGCTTGTTACTCATGCACATTCCCGGACCCCACCCCACCTCTCCTGAAGCAGACTCTCTGGAGGTGGGGCCCAGGGATACGCTCCTTCGGTTCAAGACTTGCAGTTCCTGTGTCACCTTATGTTCCTCCTTATAAGGACCTGTCTAGGATCTGCCTTTCTAAAAACATTGATTACCATATTTTAGTAGCATGGATCCCATGTCTACATGTAGGTCCACTGTTGATGGGAGGTCCCACACTGGAGCCAATAATGCTCAGAGAAGCAATTCAGTGTGAAGGTTACAAAGCTTGATCCCTAGTTTAAGATCCAGCTCTGCCACTTCTCTGCAGTGTGTCTTTGAGCAAATTACTCAACCTCCTTAAGCCTCTGTTTCTCACTTGTGAAATGGGAAAACTAACAGTTCCTGACTCACAGAGTTGTTGTGATAATTAAATTAGTTATTGCTCTTAAGCACTTGAAGTGCCTGGCACATAAAAACATTCAATAAGTGGTAGCTTATTATCATGACTACTTGCAATTAGGTTTTTAAAGTAAAACTTAAAATTGGAAAGATAAAACCTGATGTTCAATATAACCAGATGTTAAAATTTTATTCAAAAATGTAATGATAACAGCCAAAGCTTTACACACTTGTCTGCACTGCCCCTGGGAGTGTACCATGACTCGACAGTCCAGGAACACAATCTGGCAGGAGGTGACAAGAGCTTTGCCGGGTTGTTTTCCTGGGCATGAGTCTCACACATGTATTGTTAAATCGATCCATATGGATGCCATATTTTTATGTATGATATTATTTTAATTCAATTTCTGATTGTTCGTTGCTAGTAAAGAAATACAATTGATGTTTATATGTTGATTTTGTATCCTGCAATCTTACTAAACTCACATATCAGGTCTAGTCACTTTTTGTAGGTTACGTAAGATTTTCTTCATAAATGACTATTTCATCTGTGAATAAAGATAGTTTTACTTCTTCCTTTCCAATACATAGGCCTTTTATTTCTTTTTTCTGGATTGGTTGCACCGGCAGGGACCTCCAATACCGTGTCGAATAGAAATGGTGAGAGCCAACATCCTTGCCCTGTTCCCAATCTTAGGGAGAAGCATTAGGTCTTTCAGTATCAATAGGATGTTAGCTGTAGGATTTTTGTAGATACACTTTATCAAGTTGAGGAAATTCTTTTGTACTCTTAATTTCTTAAAGTTTTTTTTGAGGAATGGGTATTGAATTTTGTCAAATATTTTTCCTGCATCAATTGCCATATATGGTTTTTATTTTCTAGTCTGTTAATATGGTGAATTACATTGTTTGGTTTACAAAAGTTACAAAATCCTTTATTCCTGGGATAAACCTACTTCATCATGAGGCATTATCCTCTTTTTTTTTTTTTTGCTGAGGAAGATTCACCCTGAGATAAAATCTGCTGACAGTCTTCCTCTTTTTTTTTTCCCTTGAGGAAGATTAGCCCTGAGCTAACATCTGTGCCAATCTTTCTCTATTTTGTAGATGGGTAGCCACCACAGCATGGCTCATGAGTGGTGTAGGTCCGCACCCAGGATCCGAACCCGCAAACCCAAGCATTCAAAGCAGAGCATGCGAAATTTCACCACTATGCCATGGGGCTGTCCTCCATTATCCTTTTTATATATTACTATTTAGCTTTGCCAATATTTTGTTAAGGATTTTTACCTCTACATTCATGCAGGAGAAAAATGTGTTTTTATTTTGCAATGTTTTCAGCTGGCATTTTCCTAGCCCTAAGGTATGACAGGATAGAGAGCAAACTGCCCAAGATGCAAACTGCACTTCCTAGCAGAGGCTAGGCCTCTCTCAATATTGACACTTAATGGCAGGCAGCAATGCACAGGATCTTATTTATGAATGTTTCATTCATTATAATAGTATAACAAATAGACGTCTATCTAGTGGCCTTGACAATAAGTATTCCTTATTTGTAAATTCATAGGTTTTCTCTATGTCAATTCCAAAGGCTAAAATGCTAGCTTATGTCATGTTTTATGTCTTGACCCAAAGAGTTTCTATATTTAAAAAATAAATGTCCATGGTGCTTTGTTCTCTACTATAAGTGGATAACAGTTAATTTACTAAAGCAGATACAATAACTAATCAATGTTTGTTAAAAAACATTATATAGTAAGTTAATATAATATAATAATGGTCATGATAACACTATCCCGCTTAGAAAGCAGTTTTACGTGCATTGTCTTATTTGACCTGTGTTCAGCGTGAATAGCCCATTTTGCAGGTGAAAAAAATAAGGCTCAGAGAGCTTCCAGGTCTTTCTTATGGTCACTCATCTATTAAGAATCAGAGTGTTTGGAAATAGAAAATATTTTTGTACACACAAACAGAAACAATTCATAAATTCTCTGTTTTTTAACTCCAAAGGCTAAATGTTAGCTTGTATCATGTTTTGTGGCTTGAAATATTTTCATATTAAAAATATAAACATTCATGGAGAAAGGAAAGCCCCTTCAATAAATGGTACTGGGAAAACTGGACAGCCACAGGCGAAAGAATGAAAGTAGACCATCTCCTTTTGCCATACACAAAAACTAACTCAAAATGGATCAAAGACTTGAAGGTAAGACCTGAAACTATAAAACTCCTGGAAGAATAGGCAGTACACTCTTTGAAATTGGTCATAGAGGGATCTTTTCGAATTCCACGTCTACATGGACAAGGGAAACAAAAGAAAAAATAAACAAGTGGGACTTCATCAGACTAAAGAGCTTCTGCAAGGCAAAGGAAATCAGGATCAAAATGAAAAGACAACCCACCAGCTGGGACAAAGTATTTGCAAACCACATATCCAACAAGGGGTTAATCTCCATAATATATAAAGAACTCACACAATTGAACGATAAAAAAACAAATAACCCAATCAAAATGTGGGCAGAGGATATGAAGAGACATTTTTCCAAGGAAGATATACAGATGGCCAACAGACACATGAAAAGATGTTCAACATCACTAATCATCAGGGAAATGCAAATCAAAACTACACTAAGATATCACCTTACACCCATTAGAATGGCTATAATCACCAAGACAAAAAACAACAAATGTTGGAGAGGTTGTGGAGAAACGGGAACCCTAATTCACCGCTGGTGGGAATGAAAACTGGTGCAGTCTCTATGGAAAACAGTATGGAGAGTCCTCAAAAAATTAAAAATAGAAATACCTTATGATCCAGCTATTCCACTACTGGGTATTTATCCAAAGAACCTGAAATCAACAATCCAAAGAGGCCTGTGCACCTTTATATTCATTGCAACATTATTCGCTATAGGCAAGAAGTGGAAGCAACCCAAGTGTCCCTTGACTGATGATTGGATAAAGAATATGTGGTATGTATATATATATGTACAATGAACTACTACTCAGCCATAAAAAGGACAAAATTGTCCCATTTGCAACAGCATGGACAGACCTGGAGGGTATTGTGTTAAATGAAATAAGCCAGAAAGTGAAAGACAAATACTGCATGATTTCACTCATATGTTGAAGATAAACTAACACATGGACAGAGAGAACAGTTTGGTGGTTACCAGGGGCAAGGGGAATGGGGAGGTGGGCACAAGGGGTGCAGGGATGCATTTATATGGTGACTGAGAAACAATAATGTACAACTAAAATTTCACAATGTTATAAACTATTATGATATCAATAAAAAAATAAACATTCACTGCACTTTGCTCCCTGCTGTAAGATGATGACATAATTAGATACACTCAAGGAAATACAAATACAATATTATTTACCAGTAGGCATTAATTGTTCTAGACAGAAGTTAGTATAAACAAATGACAGGAGAGTCAGCAGTGCTCCAATAATTATGAATATCATAATTATTCTTCCTCAATATATTCATTAGCCCTAAGTTGGTCTTTAGGGCAGATCTCCACACTAACTCCTCTTTCTGGTCTTAAATTACATGCTCCTAATTCTATCAGCCACTTGACCCCAGAGGAAACAGCTGCCTCTTCTTTCTTTAGGCTCTAAACAAATTATTTGGAAACTCCATTCAGACACCAACAGGGTGGCCCCCTTTCCATTTGGAGCCAAACCACAGGCTGCCAGAGCCCATGAGCAGTCCACCAGTCACCATTTCCAGACCCTGCTCTAGAACTTCTCAAGGGGCAGTAGTTTTTAAATTTTAGCATGCATCAGAATCTCCTGGAACATCTGTTAAAATAGGCTTGCTGGGCCCAACTCCCAGAGTTTCTGATTAAGGAGGTCTGGGGTGGGGCCCAAGGATCTGCATTTCTTACAAGTCTCCAAGTGGCTCTGACATTACTGGTCCCAGGACCACACTGTGAGAACCTCCCAACTACAAGAATGATTGGGCTGTTGATTGTCCAATTCCCTTATCTTTTCCCCAGAAGAATAGAATAGAAATGGAAGGTTTTAGGAAAGATGTTAGATAAAAACTCGTCCTGGAAGAACTTGGTTCTTTGCCCTGTAGACCAAATAACTCAAGAACTGCGGGTTTACAGCAGAGCCCAGACCTCTGTGAATTTTATATTGCTTTCATTTGATTATACTTAATGTGAGAGCTCTTTTAAGAGACTCTCTTAGGAATATCTTTCTTTTTTAATTTGCTGGCTAAAAGAATATATACAAAAATGTCAACAGTAGTTATCTCTTGGAGATACAATTGTGAAAAATTTATTTTTCTTGTGGTTTATTGATGTTTCCAGCCTTTACTTGTTACAATAAATATAGTTGACTTATGCAATACAAAAATGCAGCTGGTAAAAATCAAATAAGTAAATGATTTTGCCAGGCATTTTAAGAAAGGCATAAGGAATAACCAAAATTTCTTCTTGTGACTCTACAAGCTAAAACATTTAAGAATTTATCTATTTTCAACAAAACCTAAGATCTACCTACTTCTGTCCAACCCTCCACGTTACAGTTCAAGCTTGGTGCCCTGTGGTAAATGGAGAAGTAAAATGGCAGGTTCTGAGACATGTGGTCCCCTCTCTGGTTCTTACACTCCCTGGTGTGAGCATAGTCTTCCCTGCGATTACTTCTCAGCGATGCTGATCCCTTCCGGTTACCTTCACCCCTTTTTCTCAGACCTTTTTCTTGAGCTCAAAGTGGTGGATGACAACCTGTGTGTGCAGTGTCCTCTGAATCTCCTTATGGACTGAGGAAGAGCTTGCAATATTGTGATTTATAAGAAATGTATATTTGGTCATTCAGATTACCAAATATATATTGCTCGTGTATATCTGGTCTTCTTCCACAGTTCCTGGCTCACAGCTCCCAAAACCCTTGGAATTTCTATTTCCTAAGTGATGAGAGTCATAAAGGTGACTTTTGGATCCCACAACGATGGGAGCTAGTTGCCAGGAGAAGCAGCCGTGTGATCAGAGGATTGGAATTTTTAGTCCCACCCCTGATTTCCAGGTAAGGGAAGGGGGCTTGAGGTCAAATCAATTGCCAGTGGCCAATGACTTAGTCAATCATGATTACATAATGAAGCCTCCACAAAAACCAAAATCGGACAGCTTGTCTGTCAGCCCTTTTTTTTGGAGAGCTTCCAGGTTGGTGAACACTTGGAGGTGCTGGGAGAGTGGTATGCCCAGAGACGACCTGGAAGGTCTGCATCCCATCCCTCATACCTTGCCCTACGCATCTCTTCCTTCTGGATGTTCACCTGTATCCTTTATCAAATCCTTTAATAAACCAGTAACTGTGTTTCCCTGAGTTCTGTGAGCCGTTCTAGCAAATTAATCTAACCAGAGGAGAGGTAGTGGGAACCTTTGATTTATAGCCAGTGGGTCAGAAGCACAGGTAACAACCTGGGCTTGTGGATGGCATCTGAAGTGGAGGGTGGTCTTATGGGACTGAGCCTTTTACCTGTGGAATCTGATTCTGTCTCTGAGTAGATAGTGTCAGAATTTAGTTGAATTCTTGGACAGTGGCATCTGAAAACTGCTTGTTGGTGTAGGGAGTCATCCACACACACACGTTGGAATTGGGTCCAAGAACCCTTTGTAAGCACAACCCTCCATTGACCTCATTTTCATTCACAGTCTCAAAGAAAAGTTTATCCCACCAATTCACATTTCCCAAATTTATTATAAGAACAGATTAAGTGACTGAAAAAATAACCAAGGTAACCTCATCTGAGTGAGAAAATCAGTTTTGTCCACTTAAATTTTCATATGCATTCAGATAATATTTCACAATATAAAGAACAACAAAAGCTGATTTTTGCCACATTCTATTTTCTTGCCTATACAAAATAATATTGGTTTTTCTTTACTGCACTTGCTAATTTTAAGAGCCTTCTTTTCATTTTTGTCATGGATTTTTTAAATTGCAAAACACAATATTAAGTTGAAAATTAAAGTAAGGTTATAACATTTTTCGCATGCCAATATTTTTTCTTCCTGACCAAGTCACTTTAAAAATCCAAATAGCAGGGATACTTTTTTCCAGCTTGAATAAACGTGTAGATCCGAACTGTGTAAGGGTGGAAAAGCCACATTCTCTTGACTATTGTTCATTCATTGCCAGACTAAAATGGATGCAGCCACTTCTGCCTACCAAATTGTGCCTGAAACAAAATAATAACTCTGCTTTGTTGAACAAAAACATCATCCAAATCCAGCAAGGTTTTTCTTAATAACCTAAAGTACGTGTTTTCTCTAAAGGAGGAAGAAATTTAAAAGGCAAGACAACACAGTGTTTTTCCAGGAGAGAGTAATTAGAGATGAATTAGAGCTTCTGAGAGAGGGAAAACAAGAAAGCCCTGGTTACATCTTCTGCTAACTACAGCCCAGGTTTATGAACCTTCATTATCCGAGTCCTCTCTCTACCATATTCTACAAATGGAACTGATTTGTAGCTTTAGCTCAATGAGGATTTGAGATATGTGAGTGGGTTGTTGTTTTGTTGTTGCTTTTTTGTAATCTTAAGAAGGACAGTTTTGTTATATCTAAACCAATTTCAGTATTAAAAAAGCAACTACACTGCATGCTCTTCTGTTATCCCTTTTAAAGATATTTCAGCATCATTCTGAGAACTCTGAAGCAGACTCACTGAGACTCCAATGTAAACCTCTGTAAGTTTGAACAGAACTCTCTCCTAGTAGCTTTTTACTCGGAATTACAGTTCATCATTCATCCAAATGGGAAAAGCAAGTTACAGAAATAAACATGTCTATTAAAAGACTGAGAGAATAAGAGCACAACCCTCTGGGAGGTCTTCTTCCCTTGCGCATGTCTAGAAGGCTTTGGTTTCCACTCCCTCCCATACTCCCATTTACTCATTTGTAACCAGACATCCAGCCAACCTCAGCCACTCAATGCCAAGGGAACAGCATGAAAAGAGATGGGGAGAGTCAAAGATTAGGAGATGTCATAATCCAGCTTGGCTGCCCTGGTAGAAGAAAATGAAAAAACGCTAAGCCCTATTGGCCCTGACATGAAAACTCCAGCAGTGGCAGGAGAAATGAAAGCCATGTGCTGGAAAGAGGGGGAAAAAGCTAAGTGAAAGAGGCAGGGTGCAGAAATGGCAACTTGAACTGAAGAGAATGACAGTCAGAGAAGAGGACCAGAGAGTGCGGGAAGGTAGGGAAATACACAAGGGAGAGGGGGAACGCAAACTAGACCAGCAAGGCAGTTTGGGGACATCCCGAAAGGGCATAGTGTCCACGAAACGTTCCCGGGGCGCTCATAATTATCGTCGCACCACATTATTGCTAACGGGGTGTCAGCTCTTTAGCCTGTTGGGCGATATGTTTATTTTACTGTTTTTTCTAGGATGTTGTGCATTGTAGAAAGCCTCCTTCAACAGTGAGTTTGGAATAATTCTAAGTGTTCAGTCATCTAGGAAATTTACTTTTGCATGATCCATTATTCCCCAGTCCATCTTGATAACTAAAGTAATTTTATAATTTCACTGCTATAGACTGAATGTTGGTGTCCCCCTCAAAATTCATATGTTGAAACCTAACTCCCAATGTGATGGTTTTTGGAGGTGGGGCCTTTGGGAGTGATTAGATCCTGGAGGTGGAGCCCTCATGAATGAGATCGGCGTCCTTATGAAAGAGACCCCAGAGAGCTCTCTCACCTCTTCCCCACGTAAGACACGACGAGACGGCCATGTATAAACCAGGAAGCTCTCACCAGACACTGAATCTGCTGGCACCTTGATCTTGGACTTCCAGCCTCCAGACTGTGAGAAACAAATTCCTGTTGTTTATTAGCCACCCGGTCTAGTGTTCTGTTAATAGCAGTCTGAGCAGACGGAGACATTCACCTTTTACAGTAGAAGTTCTCTTAACGCGGCTCCAAGTCTCTGAGCAAAGGAGTTGCTCTGCTCTCTCAGTAAAACATTCTGACTGGTCCCCACAGCACCTGAATCCTCATGGCTCCAACCAGCTGAATTTTATGTTTACCAAGGATCAGTTGTTTGAACCTATTTATTCTAATACCATTGTAATCGTGTAATTAAAATTTTAAAATATGTAAGCTGGTGAAAAATGAGTGCAAAGGAAAGAGTCCTCATGGAAACTAAATTGAATGCTTTGAAAAAAACTTAGCAAATTGTTTGATTTTTAAAACGAGGAAAAGAACTCATAAGACTCTAGAAAGCTTCTGCATTCTGTTTTCTAAAGGTCTTTAAACTGTCCCCTCATTTGAAAGAAACAAAAACAGGAAATTACGGAAAATGCAGGGGAAATTCCAATTCACAGATCCAAGTCAAAGCAAAAGCCTTGATCTTACATCAAAAGCCTGGTAAATTCTTGTACATGTATGTATTTTAAGTTAAAATCTTTAAGGCACACATATATCATTCTCTGACTGCGTACTTGAACCAGATTTTTTCAATTATTCTATCAGCTATTGGTCCCAATGACTCAGAGAAGACAGCTTCCACCACATTTATTTTAAAACTCTGGTTATAGATGCCTCTCCTCACCACTAATTTTTTAATCTTCAAAGTGCACAGAGATGCTGGTAAACTTCTGCATCGTTCATGTATAGAATGGAGTTTGAACTCACCTGGCCACCTACCGAGGGAGCTTTTTGTCCTCATGCTGAGATTTGTTCTTTTCTTGGTTGACTGTCCTGAGAGCATAGCTGCTCTCCTGGGTTTTGCACAGGCGAGGTCTCACTTCAGCCATGGTTTTGCGCACTTCAATCACCAAAGCCTGCTTATCTTAAGGCTGTCTCAGGGTGGAGATGGTGGTTTTCTTTTAGTTTTTGGACTTTCTCCTGAGACACGTGAGCTAGAGGAAGGGAGGTGTGTGTGTGTCGAGTGCTCTCCCCCACTGCTACCCTATTCCCAGATCAGTCTCTCCCCGTGCAGGGTCTCACCTCCACTTTGCATTTGGAAAGGACATGCTTTGTTGGGTTCCATTTCTAAACTGAACTTACAAGTTCAGCACAAACACTCGAAGCTCAATTCTGGTTTTAGCTTCATCCAAACCAGACATGGAAAGATTTGACATGGTTCTTTTCCTGCCATGGTATTCTTTTTGTCCCGGCCCATAACCGAGTGAATAATTAACTTGGGAAAGCATGTAAATTGCCGTAGTGGGTGTTCTGCAATAATTTCCATTCACTTAGAAGTGGGATTAAATAAAAGGCCTCCAAAACATTATTCATTTCTATTTATCTGATGACATGGTACAAAAATATCTCAGACAGGAAGGACAGAAAATAGAGAGAAAGCTGTACCCAATTATGTAAGAGGCTTATTCTCCATTGGTTAGAAGGCTGACCACCAAAGTATCAACTAAAACTACAGAGGCATGTCTTGTGAACTTGACACCCAAGTGGATCATTTGTAGAGCCTCTTCCTCTACATAAAATTACTTTCTGTGATAATTATTATTTTCTTAATTTGGTTTAGTTTTAATTTTAAAAATATTTTAAAGATATTATCTAATTTTAAAGATATTATTCAAATTCCACTCAATATTTCATGTATGAAATAAAATTTGCATTTACCAAACAAAAACATTATACCTCACAGTTCACCACTCTATTTCACTGTTTAAATTGTAAACAAAAACTCTGTGATGTGTGAAATGAATTCCTGTAAAGGATGCCTCAGCCTACATTTTAATAGGAGTGAATATAAATCTGTTTGTGGTGCTTAAAAGTGGGAAACAAGCTTTCTCACCAAAAATGGGCCTTTTGCTATACAAATGTTTTTTTCTCAAAAACAGTTAAAGTTGTAAATATGTATGCCCCACAACAGATGAGCATATGGCTGCCTCACTTAACATTAACTACCACATTTGTTTGGAAAGTAGTACAAAAAAATTTTGTATGTGTAGACTATATTATCTTTGACATTGTTTAGAATCACCAGCATATGGTGATAATAAAAAGCAGACCAAATTCTAGTCAACTTTTTACTGCTTTTAAATTCTCTACAAACCACATGCCCCCTTAGTGTCCACACCTGAGGGAGAGTGTGCCCAGGGCTCTGCCCTTGGTACATCGCTACCACCAGGCAAGGACACAACCGTGATCTGAGGTCTTACAAGGAAGCTGGCCGGACACAACGGTTCCACTTCTGTTTGAATCCAGAGAAATCAGTAGGGCAGCTCAACTCCAGGATATCGGTGAGAACTGATAAAGTGCTGGATGAATTTTAAAAATGACATACAAACAAGTCCAGTATGTTCAGGGAGTGAGAATGTTTTAAAATGGGGTTCCAGTTCTTACATCTTAATTGAAAAATGCTCTTTCCAGTTCTTCACTCTTCATTCTGGATTGTATATATTTGTTGAATGAACGAAAGGACAGATGATCGGGGTGAGTCCATGAGAGGGGAGCTACTATTTATATATTGATTTGAACCCACATCTCTCAATTTACTCAAAGAAATGGTGATAGATTCCTTACCCAAATGGTTCCCCCCAAAACAAATGAAAAGGTCAACTGAAAAGGTAACCAAAAGCTTAGCACCAACCAGTTCCAAGTCCAGACCAGGAATTGTGTATGTGAGATCCAGAGCACAGAAAGAAGCCTGAAGCCCAGGATGGCCAACCTTGCAGTAAATGCCAGAGAATGACAAACGGCTCTCTACCTTGTCCTGTAGCCCTCACTGCCAACGTGAGGAAGATGGCCAAGGAATCAAGCAAACAGAATATAATAGAATCTTCCACTTTGGAAGGCCCAGCAGATCCAACATGAACGTCAAGTTGGCCATGAAGACAATACTTCTGATCATGTCATGTGTTCTTTCACTTGGCCGTAAACTCCAACCCTGGAGCATTTATAATCAGTGAGGGCAAGCATCTGCACTTAGGATCAGACAAAAGAACCCATTCTAAAAGGTATTCCTCTGCTGCTGTCAGAATCCGGGGGTTTTCTCGTTTCAGACTAACCCTCCCACTAGCAGAGAATAAAGCTTTCTCATTTCTTACCTTCTTTCTGTTCGTCTACTCTAAGACCATTTATAAAAGAAAAGAAATAGAGAAGAAACTTATTTCAGAAGAAAAATTGCTTCATAACAAAAAGAAAGACATACACATGCACAAAAATGGTAAACTCCACGGGTTTTTGGTGATGCATTTTCCCTCCTCATACTGGGTGGTGGGTACACTACCAGAGCCAAAAGAAACACAAGGAAAGTGATAGATTTGAAGTATATGTTTAAGGGTTTATAAGATCTCCAGCTTCAAAGGAGTTGAAATAAATTTTACCTAAATGTGATGCTTTATCCAAATTGCAAAAATCCTGATTAATATGTTGTATAAAAACTAAACCTACACATGAAATGTCCACCTAGTAGATATGCAGTAATATGTACCAACATCGCCTCAATGATTTCTCCATAAGTTTATTATAGTTTTATTATTTGAAGAACTAAGGTGTTATATCCAAGAGAGAAAGAAAAAAAGAGCTAGAGAGATTTTTGTGTGTGTGAGGAAGACTAGCCCTGAGCTAACATGCATTGCCAAACTTCCTCTTTTTTTTTGAGGAAGACTGGCCCTGGGCTAACATCCGTGACCATCTTCCCCTACTTTATATGGGACGCCGCCACCGCATGGCTTGACAAGCGGTGCATCTGTCTGCAGCCGGGATCCAAACTTGCGAAACCCCAGGCCCCTGAAGCAGAGTGCGTGAACTTAACCGCTATGCCACCGGGCTGGCCCTGAGAGTTTTTTTTTAAATCTGGAAGAGATGTACTTTGTTTCAACACTTCCTACTCACTCAAATGACTCAAAATATTTACATGCCATTTTCTCATCCACATAATCATCTGAGATGTATTTAAGAAACAAAGCTGCTCACTTTAAGCCATTCTCGACATGTTTAACAGTATCCTATCCTCAAAATGACTGTGATATTTCTACTCTTGAAGCTGTTGTGGTATGGGAAGAGATTCATAAGTCTGCCAAGGGGGAGAAAAGAGAAAGAGCAAATATTTTGTTTAGGATGTCTAAATATTAGAGATCAAACACACATGAATGGAGTAAACCATGTGTACCAATATCTACATGTGTGTGCAGAAATGAAAATGTATGCATAGGCACTCGTTTCACCAATTATCTCAAACCTTAAAGGTGAGATTCTATTCCCAGAGCGGCATCTTGCTAACCT
This sequence comes from Tapirus indicus, assembly GCA_031878705.1. Taxonomy (NCBI): domain Eukaryota; kingdom Metazoa; phylum Chordata; class Mammalia; order Perissodactyla; family Tapiridae; genus Tapirus; species Tapirus indicus. The sequence goes on from CM062927.1 coordinate 44,405,795, forward strand.
GAAAAAAACTGAATAATCATTCAATAGCAAGGAATCAGATATGGCCCCCTTACCACACCTCCCACATCTCTGTAACTTCTTCAACTATTTCACAAACAGGTCTCCAAAATCTTCTGTTTGTTCTTATGTAAGCCAGTGGTCATTGGGTCTGAGATATATATAGGTCCAAAGGTAAAACATTGAAGAACCGATTCTTACCAGAGAAAGGAAATAGTGCCCAGCTTGAATTTCCTCCTCCTTTTTCTGCAAATTGAAATTCTTGTCCTAATCAGACTGTTTCCAAACACATATGAAATGGACAAAAAGGAAGAGGAAATTAAGCATCACAGGATCTGCTTTAGGCATATAACGAGACCTACGAAGCTTTCTAGGACCCACACGGTGATCAGCTTGCTAGAATATATTCTCTCTTATTGAAACACATTTTCTCCTAACTAGTTGTGATAAAATTAATAGAACTAAAATGGTCATCATTCTGTTTTCGTTTGCCCTCGTTTCTTTCCCCCCTCCCTCTTTTTAAGCTTAGACGGTTATAGAAAAGGGGGTTGCTTTGGTTACCATTAAATCGATCTCACTTCATTTCCTTTCACAAGTATACAGTTAATTCTGAGTGATTCTGATTATAGCAACTGTACCCTAGCCCTGATCAAGCCTCACTACGACTGGATGCGGGGTCCCCGCCATTGTTGCGTCTGAGTAACGGAGCCTGAGCTTCAGCCAGCAGTGCCCGGTGAATGAATGGAAGCGGTGAGAGGCCTGACATTGTCTCCAGTGACCTCTTCTGCATCACAGAGAGTGAACTGCATTGATAAGCACACTAAGGTGGTTATTATCCATTATTCAGTTTTACAATTGGAGAGCGCCCGCACAGTGGCAGCCTGTCGCTCTTTACTTCCCATTCGTATCTCTGTGAGCCCCAAACTCTGCCACAATATAGCACACAAATTTCCCTTTATTAAAGGAAAGAAGTTATAAAGAAAGGGCTGGGGGCCCCACAGAGAGGTGCTGTTGCTGTGTTTAAGTCTCCTTGCTGTTTGCAAGGAACAGACATTGGCAGCAATCCTGCAAATGTCAGAGATGGCTTTGAGAGAGGTAGTCTCTTAAATACGTCCTTTTATGTGAAGAAAGACTTACAGACCAACAAGCTCCCCACCAGTTCCTGAAGCTTCCAGATTAATAAGACAATAAGGAGTTCAAAGAACAAAGACCTGCAACATTGCCGTCTTTGAACATACAGAAAAGGAAAAATCCATTGCATTTTGCCTAGTCCCAGCTAGCCATGGACTCCAATTTATCTAGTTCTCTTCTGACTTTACAAATCTTTTTTCCCAGTATTCAATTCACGTTAAGGAAGAGGGTTGACTGTCTTTGGTGGCAAATATATTTCAGATTACTTTTATCTTTGCGTGATCATAGTTAATTTTTGATCATTCTATTGTATGAAAAAATTCCAGTAAAATTTTTTTCTAGCAACAGTTGATAGGCAAGTTTTGAATCTACAGAATGGAAAACCTCTATTTTCTGGGAAGCACTAGGTACATTTTCTATATCTTCATAACTTCAGAAGTTGGGGAGGAAGCTGGTGGAATGAGAGCAAGAGGGATCACAGGTAAGTGGGTGCATGGCCTCAGAGCCTCAATGTACGGTTCTGCCAGTTTGAAGCCTCTTAAGACAGCTTAAACTGCAGTTCTGAGCAGCCTCTGGAAAAACTGGCTTGTGCCACCCACACTCACCAAAGAACCAACTGGAATCAGAAAGGCCATTTAGATTAACAACTGAAGATGGTATATTAGCTCCTAGGTTCTCAACTAGAAACAGGCCCACAGGCTTAACGGCAATATCGACCAGTCCTTGCACCCACAGCTGGTTTGAAAACTGGCAGCTTCCCCTCCAGCAAACACTCAAACCTTGCTCACACTTTTCTCTAACTCTTGCTATTTTAAACACAGAGACAACAACAACAAAAAGATAAAACAAAAACAGATCGTTTCTTTTCCAAGAAGTGGTCAAGGTACTTCAATTTTATAATTATGAGGATAAAAGAAGAAAAATTTTCACCAAAGCTCAAGTTGGTACTTGGGGATTTCCTCAAGTCTGTATAAATATGGGTGACTTAGTCAGGCAGGGTCAAAGACTGTAGATTCCACACCATTACATTGTGATCCTGTTATTATTTTTCTAAAGTCCTAGAAGGTAAGAGGAAGCACATAATGGCAATGGACCGGGTGTACCTCCAAAGGTCAAATCATGGTGATGTATCCAACCAAGCCCTTCTCAAAACCCATCTCTTGTCCCACCATCAGAGAGGGACCCTAGAGCACCGTGAAAATGTGAGTCAGGAAGAATGTAACCTTCCTGAGGTAAAATGGCAATGTTTGGCTCAGGCAAATGACAACGTGCCATTTTCAAATACACTCATATAGAATGATCACTTTGTCAACATCACAGAGGTTGGTTTTGTTTTATTTTTTGGTTTTCAATCCTATCACAGTTCTCACAGAATGCTTGGCCAAAAAAAGATGACTTATAAACTGAAATCAGCCCAAAATCAAAGTGTTGAGAATTAAATCTCACACTTCTTTATTCTCAGGGTAGACTCAGGCAAGGGCCCTTCAGAAAGGGGCCTTTGTAGCAGATGAGACAAGAGGAGAAGGCAATGCTTGTCATCAGACTTACTTTACTCACGTCTGTTTTTTTATCCACTCACCAAGGATCTCCTGTCTTCTGTTCATGGCTGCTGATATCTCTTGGAATATGGTCACCAATAAGGGAAGCAAGTCATGGAACCTCAGGTCAGAAAAGGATCTTAAGAAATTATGAAGCAAGATTATGGAGTAGAACCTGGCCTGCTGCTGCCACATGTGTCTGTATGTACATGTGGACATATGTGTCTGTGTGTGTGTTCATGGTAAAAGGGAAACACATATATAGATTTCACCTATTTATTCATTCAAAAAATATTTATTGAGAGCCTATTATGTCTTTGGCACTCTTATAGGCACTGAAGATACAGCCATGAACAAATCAGACCAAAAAAATCCTTGTGCTCATGGAACTTACATTTGTATGAAAACAAATGTGAGAGATATAAATAAAACATAAGTAATACAAATATATTGATGTATTAAAAGAGTAAAACACCATCAAGTATTTTCATAGAACTAGTTTTAAAATTATAAAAATACATAATTGTAGAAAAATCTGAAATTAACTGAAAAAAATAATTAAACAAATATTACATCCATAAAAACACTCATGAAGCTACCATTTTTCACCTATCAAATTAGCAGTTGTTTTTCAACAGTTTGGTGAGTTGAGCACCTTCATCTGTTGCTGGTGGGAGTGTAAAGTGTACAAGGCTTTTAGGAAAGCAATTTGACACCATATGTCAAGAAACAGAAATTTAAATATGCATAGCCCTCTATCTAGTAGTTCCTCCTAGAGCTACGGGTCTCAACCTTTAGTGTGCCTAAAAAGTCTCAGGAACTTTCCTTTAAAAGGCAGATTTCTGGGCCTGGATCTCAGAGATTCAGATTCTGCAGGTCCAGGGTGGGGCCTCTGATCTGAATTTATATCTGATTCTGATGGAGATGGTTAGCGGATACACCATTGCTTCTCTTCCAAGGAAGCAATCAGAAATGTAGAGAAAGATTTTTCTGTGAAGCTTTTGTTCTCAGCTCTTATTTATAATGTTGAGAAATTGTAAACAACCTAAATTGACATAAGTAAGGAAAAGGTAATAATAATCATGATATATTCTTACAAGAGATTATTATATAGCCATTAAAAATGGGCTTTGGGGGATATTTAGTAATGTGGGAAGATGCTAAATGGGAGAAATCAAGATGCAAAATTGTGCATACAATATATATACATCATATATATATATATATATGAAAACAACTGGAAGGAAATACATCAAACTGTTAACAGTGGTGATGACTGGGTAGTGGGATTATGAGAAATATTTATCTTCTATGTGTCACTCTATATTTTCTGAATTTGAAACAATAAGCAAGTATTACTTTAATAATCCAAAAATAAACTCAAAAAAAATCAAGAAGTCATAAATCTCTTCTCTGCTTCCAGGCAGAAATATACCCAAATCATTCTACACACAGCTGGCTAGTCTACTTGCTCTTTTTAGGCCCAGTTAAGGGAATCTTCTAGAATTAGACAGTTGTCGTTTATGTCAAGCCTGTGTTGTCCCTGTTGAAATTAAATCTGCTTCCTCTTACTCTTCCTTCATGGACTCAGAGACCAGCAGTTTGCTTCCTTCCTGAAAGGTCTGTTTCTAGTGCCACCCAAGCTGGCTTGTATCTATCTATGTCCCGAAGGTTTCCTGGGATTGGAATGTGTGAACTAGCATTGATCAGGAAATGCTTGGGGAGAGGGCTAATGATTGTGATCAACTAAAAGAGATGAGTTCTAGTTTCGGGAAGAGGGTGGCTGAGAGGGCTAAAGAAGGTGTTTTCCAGATAAAGTTCTATTCAATAAACTCTTTTGGAAGCAATTAATCAATCAATGAGTAACATCTGAAAACATTTGCCTAAAATTCTTCCACAAGCACAAATTGCATGGCAATCCTATAAATCTTATAAAATAATTATAAAAGGACATTTCTTAAGAAAAATAACATTTAATGGCCCAGCCCTGCCTCCTCTGTAAAGAATATACAATAAAAGCTACTCTTGTGGGTGACGTATGTCTTTCATCCATCATCTCTTCTTCCTTCCCATTGTTCAGGCCCCATCACCACATGATGGGTAGGTCCTAGCTAGTCTCCTGGGGCCCTGACTTTGGTTGTCTCGTTCTTCTGCTCTAAAGCCTTAACAGGAAGTTACTACCCTTGACACAAAAACTCATTTTACTCATCTGTAAAATGGACCTAAAAGTAGATGTTTCAAAGCATGTGGGGATTCAAGGAGCCTGCCCTACTTCCAGGAGCCAGCCTGTCCCTTCCCACTACACACCTGTCTCAATCTCACTACTAACCTGGTTATATTTATCCTGGTGTGCAAGGCTCGTCTAGCCCTAGGCACATGGGAGGGCTAGACTAGCAAATGTTTATGGGAGGAATGGAAGAACTGGATGGTGGGTAACTTTGACGAGGGTAAGTCTCTTTGTATGCTACCCAGCCCATGTTCTACAAATAGAAGAAACTTAATCTCTATTAGTCAATTTAATTTTTCCGCTTTTGTATCCATCATTCATTCAATAACAACAAATATTTATTGGGCAAATCTGATGTGCCAGGCACGAGGGATAAAACAGAGAACAAAATAGACTTAGTCCCTGTTTTCATAGAGCTTACACTGCTTACACTGTAGTATAAGGTGATGGAGCAACTAATCAATTAGTTAACTGATTAATTAGTTTTTTAAATGTGCTTTTGGATACAGATAAGCACTATGAAGAAAATAAAAGTGAGTTACGTGATACAGCCTGAGCAGCAAGGGCAGTCATGGCTGGTCAGGGCAGGTCTCTCTGAGAAGGTGACGTTTGAACTGAGACCTAAATGATGAGGCCTAGGAAACACTAATCCATATAGCTTTTCTGCATTTGCAATTGTTTAATTGAGGCAAAATGTATATACAGTAAAATGCATACATTTTAAGTTTATAATTTAATGAGTTTTGTTAAAAGCATACACCTATGTAAGCATCACCATCAGAATATAGACCATTTCCATTACCCCAGAAAGTTCTTGTGCCTGCTTTGCAGTCATTGCCCACCCTACCCACTCAGGCATCCTCTGTTCTGATTTCTATGATCATGGGTCAGTTCTGCCTGTTCTTCAACTTTACGTAAATGGAATCGTGCAGTATGCACTCTTTGTGACTAGCTTCTTTCATCAGCACGATGTGTTTGAGATCTGTGTTGTACGTACCAGTAGTTCCCTCTTTTTTATTGCTGAGCTGTATCCCATTGTGTAACTACGCCACAATTTGTTAATCCATTCTCCTATTAACAGACATTTAGGTTGTTTTCACATTTTGGCTATTATGAATAAAACTGCTATAAATATTCTTGTACAAATATTCGTGTATAGTCTTGTTATAGACATATGGTTTTATTTCTCATGGGTAAATACCTAACAGTGAAATCGCTGGGTCATAGGATAGGTGTGTGTGTTTAACTTTTTAAGAAACAAAAATTATGAGAATTCTTAAATTTTAATTTACAATTCACCTGCAAATTATGAGAATTCCAGTTGCTCCACATACTTGCCAACATTTGTGTTTTCAGACTTTAATTTTAGCTATTCTAATGATCATGTGGTATCTCACTGTGATTTTAATTTGCATTTCCTGATGACTGATGGTTGAACACCTTTTCATGTGCTTGATGACCATTCTTATAAATTCTTTTATGAAGTGTCTTTTCAAGTCTTTTGTCCACTTTTATTGCCTTGTTTTAATTTTGTTGTGGATTTGTAGGAATTTTTTGTATATCTGGATACAAGTCCTTATGCAGATATATCTGCACCCCCACTCCCACCACATGTGGCTTGCCTATCATTTTCTTAATGTTCTCTTTGATAAGCAAATTTTTAAATTTCTTGATGATGTTCCAATACATCAGTTTTCACTTTTATGTTTAGTGCTTTTTGTGTCTTCTCTAAACAATGTTTACCAACCCAAGTTTGAGAAGATTTTTCTCCTATGTTTTCTTATAAAAACTTTTTTTTTTGAGGAAGATTGGCCCTGAGCTAACATCTATTGCCAATCCTCCTCTTTATCCTGTTTCTCCCCAAAGCCCTGGTATATAGTTGCATATTCTAGTTGCAGGTCCTTCAGTTCTTCTATGTGGGATGCTGCCTCAGCATGGCTTGATGAGTGGTGAGTAGGTCTGTGCCCAGGATCCAAACCGGCAAACCCCAGACCGCCGAAGCAGAACATGTGAACTTAACTGCTATGCCACTGGGCCGGCCCCTACAAAAATTTTATAGTTGTAACCTTTATGTTTAGTCTATGATCCATTTTGAATTAATTTTTATATGTGGTAGGAGATAGGGATTGAGATTCATTCTTTTCACACATTTATTCAGTTTTTCCAACATGATTTGTTGAGATTATTCTTTCTCCACTGAATAACCTTGGTACCTTTGTAAAAATCAATTAGCCACATATGTACAGGTTTATTTCTGAACTCTATTCTGTTCCATTGATCTATATGTCTATTCTTACACCAATACCACACTTAATTAACTGCAAAGTTAAAGTACACTGTGAGTCCTCCAACTTTTTTTTCAAGATTTTTCCGAATATTCTAGGTCTTTGGATTTCCACATAAATTTTAGAACCTCACATCCACTGTATTCTATTGGTCAATTCAGTCATAGAGCCATCCCAGATTCAAGGGGAGGGAAAACAAACCCACCTCTTAATGGAGGAGTGGCATGAGCCACATAGAGGGAAGGAATTGATGGCAACTACTTTTGAGACATTCCATCATTTAGCCACAATAATGTGCATCCCTGCCAAATGCAAAATACACTCACCCAAGACCTCAAGAATCTCATCTCATTATAGCATCAACTCAAAGTCCATGACCTCATCCCCCAAACCCAGATGAAGATGCGCTTCCTCAGATACAGCTCCATGGATATGGTTCCTCTTGCTCAGAAGATCTGTGATCTAATGTGACAAGTTATCTGCTTCCCAAATACCCAACATACAATAACAGTGTGAGGATAAGACAAGCACAATAGACACTAATGTTCAGAAGGAAGGGAAATGAGAGGTCCGCAGCAGTCACTGGTCCATAGAAATATGACAAGACTGCAAAACCAGGGGTGACTACATGTGCCCTCCTGCCATTTTCCATCATATATGGGCCCCAAATGCTCATGACCAACCTAGAGCAGAGCTTTACAATGGGTGTGCTAAGTGTGAACCATGAATGGGTCACAGTGTGCTGCTGGACACCTCTGACATGGAGCAATCTGGTCTAGGGCTCCAAAAGGGCCAGTCCCAGGAGAGTGGGCTCTTATGGGGTGAGGGCAATAAGGGAGTTATTGGGAACAAGAGTCCCTGTTCCACTACAATAGAATGAGAGACACCAAGGAGATGCCCTACCATCTGGCTGTCTATTTCAGTAGCCTGCTGAAGCTCACCTCTGTCCCCATGATCAAGGGCTGTCACAGCTGCTAGGGAAGGAGAAGGGCAGATATGCAGCAGGTCTAGGAAGACCGAGCTGAGGCTGCTGGCACACCAGCTTCAGGTGTGGCCCCAATCTTTGTCTATCCTGTACATCCGCCCATTTGTGGCTACAGTGTTCTCTTAGTGATGTCCACACACTAACAGAACTTTATCATTATCTTGAAACACTTGCCATGAAAACTCCTCTGGGACTTGAAGTCCATTCACATTATCACAAGAAAGTCCAACATCACACTTGTCAATGAAAGCAAAGAATGAGCTGTTAGATTCTTCAAATAGAATTTCAACCATTATAAATTTTAGAATGGCTATAAGAAAAGACTAAACATTTTTCGTCACTGGCTTCTACAAACAAAATTTCAATGGTAACTACCAATATTTTGAAAAGACTGCCATTTAAAGTAAGGTCTTGATCAGGACTTTCTCAGACATCTTAAACTTATAAATTGATATTATAAAGTTATGTTATTATTCCGCAATAAAAATAAATGAAGTACTGATACACATGGATGAATCTTGAAAACATTAAGCTGAGCAAAAGAAGCCAGACACAAAAGACCATGTATTATATGATTCCATTTATACGAAACGTCCAGAACAGACAAATCTACAGAGACAGAAGGTAGATTAGTAGTCTCCTAGGGCTGGGGAGGTGGAGGGAATGAGGGTGACTGCTAATGGGTACAAGGTTCCTTTGTGGGGTGATGAAATGTTCTAGAATTGATTGTGTTAATGGTTGTACAACTCTGTGAATACACTAAAAACTATTGAATTGTATACTTTTTTTTTTTTTTGGTGAGGAAGACCAGCCCTGAGCTAGCATCTGTTGCTAATCCTCCTCTTTTTGCTGAGGAAGACTGGCCCTGGTCTAACATCCATGCCCATCTTCCTCTACTTTATATGGGACGCCGCCACAGCATGGTTTGACAAGTGGTGCGCCCCAGGATCCAAACCCACGAACCCCAAGGCGCCGAAACAGAGCACGCGAACTTAACCACAATGCCACTGGGCCAGCCCCTGAATTGTATACTTTTAATGGGTGATTTGTATGGCATGTGTATTAGTTTTCCCGGGGCTGTTATAACAAATCACCAGAAACTTGGTGGCTTAAAACAACAAAAATTTATTCTCTCACAATTCCAGAGGCCAGAAACCCAGTCAGTATCACTGGGTCAAAATCAAAGCGTTGGCAGCACCATGTCCCTCTGGAAGATCCAGGAAGAATCCATTCCTTGCCTCTTCCAGCTTCTGGTGGCTGCTGATTTTCCTTGGCTTGTGTCTGCATCACTCCAGTCGACCAGCATCTTCAAATCTCTCTCTGCTTCATCTACACATAGCCTCAGTGTGTGTCCAATCTCCCTCTTACAAGGAAACACGTGACTGTATTTAGGGCCCCCTCCAATAATCCAAGATAATCTCCCCATTTCAAAATCCTTAATTTTATTTCCTCTGTCAACACCCTATTTCCATATAAAGTAATAGAACCATAGGCTCCAGGACCAGTTCAACTGACCCATCTCTTATCAACAGAGTGATTAAGAATTGCCTTTCAGAAAATCTGCAGTCACATAGCCAGGGTATGCACAAAAGAAGAAACAGTGACCTGAAACAACCTCAGGACCAAAAATCCTCCTTCCCACAGAACCCAAGGATAGGGACATAACAGGAACTTGAAAGTCGGACTCGTCGGAAGTGAACGGTCCCTCATTCAGGAAGATCCAGTGTTAAAATTCCTTCCCCACCTCATCATAAATGTTTAGAACCCTGTCATAAATGTTTAAAACCTTACCATAAATGCTTGAAGCCCTCCAATCAAAACCTGTCCCATCAGCATTTCCGTGTGCCAGCCTGTTCTCCATAACCTCTTAAATTTCACCCCAAATCTTGAATCAGGGAGACAGATCTGAGGGTACACTCCCCCTGTCTCCCTGAAGATTGATCCCACAGAATAAAAGCTGATTTCTCCCCCAAAGACTGATGCCATAATTAATTGGCTTGTTTATGCGCATCGAGCAGAGAACCCCAATTTTGTGCAGTAACAGTAACACTTAGAGGTTCCAGGGATCAGGATCTGATATCTTGGCACGGGTAGGAGGGGTCATTTTTCAGCCTACCACAGTATGTGAATTGTATCTCAACAAAGCTATTCTTAAAAACAGACAGGGTATAATTTATGAATAAATAAAATGTTGTATACACAAAAAAAGTCATGTCTCTATATAGATGCAAGGAGGCTTAAAAGACATGTTAGTCAATTGCAAACTTTGTTTTGATCTTGACTCAAACAGACCAACAGTAAAAAGACACTTTTGAGACAAATAAGAAAACTGAACATGGACTGGGTATGAGATAATAGTGGGAAATTATTTTTAACTTATCAGAGGTGATAATGGTATCATGGTCATTCTTTTAAATCCTATCACAGATTTATACTGAAGTATTTGCAGATGAAATAAAACGATGCCTGAGACGAGCTTTTAAAGATTCTAGCAAAAAAGGGAGGACGGAGCAGACGAAATCTAAAAGGCAAAATGTTGATAGCTGTTTAATCTAGATCCTAGATAGATGGGAGTTGGTCTTTATACTATTCTCTTCATTTGCATATGTTTGAAATATTTCCATAATAAAAGAAAAAGTTATATTCATGGAAACAAACTCAATTTTCTCATTTAAAAACTTAAAAAGGTTTTATTTGGAAGTTTTAACAAATACAATATCTTCTCTAAAACGTTATAATATTTTCTTATAATTCCATAACATAAAAACACACTAATTTTTTTAATAAGCCTCATAGAGATGCTCTCAAATTCCCTCCGATTTTACCCCAAACGCTCTTCAAATGTCATTTTCTGTGTGCCAGGACGTAAACACGCCGGGAAGCCTTGCCCCAGAACTGATTTTTTGCAAAAGGCGGATAAATACAGGCTCTCACAGTCCGCCACTTCCAAAAGTGCTCAGGCCTCTCTCTTCAGCATCTTTTTAAAGCGCTTTTAGAAAACGAATGCTCGAGACTGAAACGGTCCCCGCAGCTGCAGCGCCGGTTTGAAACGCCCCACCATTTTGAAAGAAGATCCACACACATGCTCTTTGTGTTGTTTTTGTTTCCTGAAGAAAAAGCTAAATCCACCCAGTGTTTTCATAAACAGAAGATGAATGACTTGAGGAACGCATTCGAGCGGGGACGGAAGAAGACGTTTGGCAGAGCAGGCCTCTGCGGGGCTTCTGCCCCCCAGACCTCTCAGTCAGTTAGCAACCTGCCAGGACGCGGCCCTCGGGGAGAACTGAAGAGGCGACGCTGTGCCCCCGCGGGGCCGCCCGCCTGGGGAGGGGGCTGCGCGGCGTCCTCGGGGGAGCACGGTGTCTGCGGCTCCTGGGGCTGGGAAGCCAGCTGGAACCACAGCCAGGCCAGGGGGGGCACCTCCTCCCCGAAGCCCCCAGGTGCGCCCCGCAGCTACGCCGCACATTGCTCTTCCTCTGCGTGGTTGAGTATTTGCTTATCTCTGAATTTGGATGTTCGGTTGTTTATTTAAATCTGTAATACGCAAAGTAAAACATTTCGAAGGGAACAAAAAGGTATCCTGTGGAAATACAGTCTCTCTCCCAAGCTTCTCTCTTCCCTGAAGGCAATTAGTACTACCAGTCTCTTTTGCATCCTTCCACAGATTTCTATGCCTAGTACCTGTGTACATACAGGTAATCATACGCATACCGCCCCTTCCCTCCAAATGCTTACCATACATATTCTAACCATCTCATGGTTCTTACATTTTTACCTGTAACTTTGTATTTTGGAGATTATGTCATATCAGTTTATAGAGCTATACCTTTCATTGTCTTTTGTTTATTCAATATTTTTCTAAGGCTGTATATTTCCTGGTTTGGGTGTATCATAATTTACGTAAGCAATTTCCTCTTGGTGTGTACTTGAGTTGTTTCCAGAGTTCTGCTATTTCTAATAAAGCTGCTATAAATTTTGCACAACCTCCAAGCTTTTATGCAAGACTATCCTAGTTTCCTTTAAAAGAAAAACATATACGCAGTGCTGGCATAAAAAGGGAAGGCAACACACAAATCTCCCTTCCAACACACAAATCACTGTTAGAATCGGACGTTGTTTTAACACAAGTAGCTACTCCCCTGACAGAATCAAAACAATGTGGTAAGGATTCTGGCTGCAGAGCTGGCTCCCTTTTCATAATTCCTACTCCCATCCCAACAGATGGCCTTAGAGACAAACCATTGAGGCTTCAGGGTATAAGGATTTCTGTCTAGGATATGTTTCCCCTTCACCCCTGACCTTGAGCCCATCCACAGAAAACCCAATCCATTGTTTTTGCTGTATTTCCTCCCTCAACAAACACCAGGGCTCTACCTCCATTCCAAGCCAGCATATCTCCCAGCAAACGACTCCAACATACCTCATAGCTGCCTGACAAAGGACGCAGATCAAGAAACTGCAAGCAAAGATCTTTTGACTGGAGAAACCAAACTGGCAGAGGACAAAAGAACAGGAGAGAGCCTGCTCCCAGAGGGAAGCAAAGCTTTGGGCCTTGTGTGGTCAAATCGCCTTTGGCCGATACAAGTCAAAAAAGGGACCAAAAGTTTCTCTCAACAACAACCAAAAGAAACCTCATCTGACAATCAAACTCCTCCAGGATCTGGGAGGAACATCTCGCAGCCAAAAACAATGCTTAGTTCATTGGGGCAGATTTGGGAGAGAGTGCCCTGAAATTAATAAAAAGTTAGGATGATGGGCTGTTTAAGGAATATAAAATGCAATCCGTGTGAGCACTGAACTAGGGTAAGTCACCATCGCAGAGCTGGCCTTAAGAAAATATGCTTTATATGAAAACGGACATGTCTGAAGTCTTTAAAAAGTTTATCCTATCAAGCGGATTAAACATTCCCATATGAAATCCTGTTTATTAATTTGAGCTGCTGGACATCTTTCCTGGCCATTTTATATTAATTAACTCATGTTTCAAATCTAAAAATGCACATGGTTTTATTTTAACTCTTCGTTAAGGTAGAAAACTCCAAATTCCCTTAAGACAGCATTTTACTAGTTTGGGGGAGGTTTTCTGTGTAAAAGGTAAGTACTGCAATCATGTGACTTACTGAGAGCCAAGGCACAGAGGCTGACCCAGCTGTTTTCTTAAAGGCCACTCAGGACAAGGGCTATCTTATTAGACAGTGCTCTCAGACTGGGTGCACTTTCCCCAGATAGCTCTCAGCTTAATTCATAACAGGAGATTATACACTGGGCTCCCAGGAGTTCAGGTACATGAAATGAGGTTATGTCCTCAGCACACAGCAGCGCTGTCCTGCTGCAGGGGTTCACACCAGCTCTTTGCAGGGAAGAGGGGAGGGCAGAGGAGGCAGCAGAGGGAAGCAGCAGCAGGACCTCAGAGGCCCTGGGGCCCACCCTTCTCAGAAGCCTCATGGAAGGGCAGAGCAATTCTGGACTCGCCGGCCATAGTACCCCAGAGCTAGGAGGAAACTTGTGGATCATTAGCCCACCCCCAGCCTACCCTCTGAAGTCCAGTAATGCCCACAGAGCTGGATAGAGGCAGAACTTGGTCTAAAACTCAGGTATCTTGACCCCCAGTTGGCAGTTGTCTCTTACACCAGTGCTTCTCAGACCTTAATGTGCATACGAATCACCTGGGGAGCTTGTTAAATGTGAATTATGATTCAGCAGGTCTGGAGTAGAGTCTAAAAGTTTGCATTTCTAATGAGCTTCTCTGTGACTCCAGTGTTGCTGGTCTAGGACTATTCTCATGTAGCACATTCTCATGTCTCTATTCTCAACATTCCTCAATTACAGAAAAATCTAGAAAATACTAACTCCTGCCCTGCCTAGGAACTGATTAAAGAGAGTCCTTTTCTTAACCCCTTTGAAACCAGCAAACAGCTAATTGATGCTGAAGCAGCTAGTAACTAGGGGGGATTGGAATTGGCCACCCCAAAATATGTCTTTGCTGGAAAGACGCTTTGACCCCCACCCCGACTAACTGATCAAAGAGTTTGGGATGGGAGGCCTGCCCCCAGAACAGGCCATCACCATAGACATCTCCAGTTATCAGGGGTTCCTTGCTAAGCCCTTCTTAGTTCTGGTTACCCTTTGCAAGAGACATTTACATTAGTAAAGGAAATCTCCATTCGTAAAGGTATCTTCTTCCCTGTACCAGGAAGAAGAGGGGAGATGGCCTAACCTAGAAACTTGTCAGAACAGAAGGCTTCGGACTTAAACCTGCATGATAGACTTACCCATTGTTAATTGTGCTGTTCAGGCAATATGCTATCTGACTTCCACTAGGTTCCTGTAGACAACATCTCCCTAGGGCCTGGGTCACCATGGTAATGGTTTTTTTGAGCTATTTTTTCAGGAGCCGCCATTCGGTGGACATGCATCCTATGAGGAGGCCTGAAGCCTGACTACGGTTCCACAGATCATCAATTACCTCATCTGTCCTCACCTCCAATCATTTCAGACCAACTTGCCCCCTATCCCATAAATATCTCTGAGCCCCTGTTTTCTGGGAAGCAGATTTGAGATTCATTCTCTCCTGTTTCCTCCCATGGCTGCCTTGTGATTAAACTCTCTCTCTGCTGCAATCTTGTCATCTCAGTGTTTTGCTTTCTGGACGGTGGGCAAAAACAGACCTGGTGCAGTAATGTTACTGCACAAAGGGCACAATCTGCTTGCCGCATGACAAAAGCCAATCATCAAGAGACAAGATAGTGGAAAAAAGAAAGGGTTTATTACAATTTGCTAGCAAAGGGGAAGATGGCCGACTCACGTCCAAAATAACCATCTTAAGGGGGCACAGAATCTTACAGTAGTTATATAGGCTGATGGGTTACAGGGGAGGGGTTTAGGAAAGTTGACCCTCAGGTGTTACAGACTGGGAGTCGCCACACCAGATCTTTCAGTTTTCATTGATGATGGCTATCAGCATAGACTCTCTGTTCGGGGGTTATCACATTCCTAAAGAACTCAAAAGAACAAAGTTATCATCTTATTGCAGCTGGGAGGTACAAGCACAAGCAGGGCTCATAAAATCTACAGAGCAGTTAGATCTCCCGGAGGGTGCAAATCCAGCTGGGTTCGGTAGTCAGAGGTCATTCAAAGTTACAATAGTGTTTCTTTTCTATAACATGGTTTCCCTTATGTCAACCTTGTATTGAGCCAGTATCAGTAACGCCTTCATCAAACTGACCTCAAGTTGATACCAAGCAAAGTCTCTCCACCTGTGCACACAGAAGCTGATACTGTGCACACTGGTCTTAGAGTGAAGAACATTTATTATAAAATCAATTGGCAAGGAGACAGGAGGCCAGGTTCTGAAATCCATCTCCCTGATCCAGGGTAAAGGATAGGGTTTAAGGAATCAGCGAGGGCCCCCTGGTATACGGAAGCGCTAGCAGGATGAGTTTCGATTGGCAGGTCAAAATTTTCTCTTCTGCACATACTCCTGGCTGGCTCGCTGCCCCTGAAAAATAGCCTCAACATTCTGTTGTTAAGATGAGGTCAGCATAGTAAACAAGGGTTAAGTTGTTGTGTAGATTTAAGTCATTGCCTTTTCTATTGATAAGAGTTTCTGGAGATTTAGTCATCCTCTTCCTCCTGGCACAGAGAGGGAGGCACCCTTACAAATGGAGATTTCTCTTATAAATGTAAATTTCCCTTACAAATGGATAACTTCTACTGGGTTTTCAGAGCTTCCCCGCCCCCGCCCCCCCCATGTCTGCTGTTTCTTAAAAATAATCAGCCTAAAATAATTCTTATGCCAAAGAGGCATATTTTGGGGTGACAAAGTCTGTTCCTGGTCCTGTGGTTACAAAACTATGAAGTCCCAGCTTCAGCCTTCTCCACTGGAGACCTCCCTGAATCACTGCCCAGCCACCAAGTGGGAAGTGAGAAGGACACCATAAGACCAATGATCCCATACTCTCTATCAGGTGAGTCAGGGGTAAAGCAGTGGTTCTCAAAGTGCAGTCCCCATACCAACAGCATCAGCATCACTTGAGATCTTGTTAGAAATGCAAATTCAAAGATTCTAGAAGCAGGTCCATTAATCTGTGTCTTAACAAGCCAACCAGGCAATTCTGAAGCAGTCTCAGGTTTGAGAATCACTGAGATAAGACTTTTAGCCAAGATATCAGTACTCACAGCTTTGGATCAAGGAATGTCATTTTATTTTAAAAGGGGGGGGAGGCACAACACAATCATTCCCCAGCCCCAGGATATGGCCTACTTGAAGCAAAGGATAACATATAATCATAACCTAAACCAGTGACCCCAGAGTACATTAGTACATGACCCTAGGGCCTGCATATGGCTTCTCTCTTCATGGAACTCAGAATTACAAGGACACTCAAATTTGCTCCCTCAAGCAGGATATCCCTTGTAGGGGTTCAGAATTGGCCACCCCAAAATGTGTCTCTTTGGCTTGATTATTTTTAAGAGCAAAAGACTCTGAAACTTTGACCTTCCCTCTAACTGCCTAAAAGAATTTAAGATAGAAGGCCTGTTCCAGGAAGGAGGTAATACCATAAGATAACTGTAGTGTAATGTAAAATGTGGCTCTCGGGTCACATTGCCTATAAGTGGCCCAGCAAACACTTGTTTAACAAACATTTACATTTCCGTATCCATGTAAATTGCCTTCCTCCCCTTTGAAGCCCAAACCACTACCCCCAACACCCTCCTTTGTCTTTAGCTGAAAATGGTATTTAAGGTGGTGGTTTTGGCCATTCTGGAGAGTTACTCAGTTTTCCCAGGTTTCTCCCATGTGTACATGTTATCAAACTTTGTTTTATTTTCTCCTGTTGTTCTGTCTCATGTCAATCTAATTCTTAGACCAGCCAGAAGGACCTAGAGGGTAGAGGAATTGTCTTTCTCCCCTAAACCCTCAAGCTTTCCTGCCCTTCAGGAAGGATCACCATGGTGCCCTTGGAAACACATGTGGGATCATTTCACTCTCTGCCTCACACTCTGAAGGGAATGATTTATATGCTTGGCTCTTTCAACCTGATAAAAAGACACTTTCTTGTTGTGTTCATCTCGTGTGTGTGTGTGTGTGTGTGTGTGTGTGTGTGTGTGTGTGAACTCTTCAATTACACATTCGAAAGAGACCATCTCAACCCCCGTCCTGTCAGAAAGGCTGGGATGCCAGCAGGTTAGGCTGAGGCAACAGATCTGCGCCCCGACGCAGTAATATTACAGAAATAAATATAATTCACTGTTTCTACCCTCCTGTGCACTTCCCTCCTTTTTTCATGAGAAACAATGAGAAAGTCTCATTAAAATGTTTGCTGTAATTTTTAAGCTTTATAAAGCCAGCTCGAATAGGAGAACATTTGCTTCTTTGTCTTGCATATGAAGTCGTGATTCATCTGTATGCAATTCTGCCTTGTTTGTAACAATGTTGCCATGGCAACATTTTCCCTTCAAGTACCAAGTAAATTGTGGAAAAGCATGTACAAACAGTCTGCTCCTATAGGTAAACACTTCGTTACTATCTACACAAACATTTCATTCATCTACCCGTTCTCTCCTTTCTCCATATACCCAGCTCCATTAAGATCCAGTTTTTGAATTCTTTCTTCTCAAGAACCTGTGAAAGCCTTGCTCCACCAGAAGAGATCCATACCAAAGTGGATTTGGGTTTGAATATTTTAAAATATATTTTCCTTTTTCCATGATTCTTTCACAGGGCTATGATGTAATAGAAGTTTTAAAAATCAAAACAAGAAGTTAATAACCAAAGTCTTCTCCATCCCAAATAGCAGAAATTCCTGCCGTCCTTCTCCATGCAAATAGCACAACTTTCAGACACCACAGCTGTACTTTGAGTCAATTTCATAGCAGTTTATTCCTGAAGTTATTTATTTACTCCTGAAGTTATTTCATACATTAGGACCCACCAAATGGAGGCCGTCCCAGTGGCCCAGCCCACATCCCAAATCTAAACCTAAGTCAGCCTGCACTTACAGGAAATACCTGTCAAGGATACCTAATATACACCAATCACAATCCTCCGACTCAGCTTTAGCCAACTCATCTTACCTTAGAAAATAGGACCCGCTAGCCTTAAGAGGAAATCCCCACCTCCTGACCGATCCTGCCCTGTTTCCAAGTTGCCTCTTCTAACACTCTATAAAAAACTCACTCTTGCTCAAAATCGGTCGAGAAGAGTGCTCCACCACTTGTGAGGCACTGTCCTCTCCCAGTCCATGGATTGCTTTCCGTTGAATAAAGGACATCAAACTCACTACTAAATTGTTTAAGTTTTGTCATTTGATGTACTTTATGGGACATTTATGTACTTGTCTAATAGCCTGACTAGATCTAAGCCCCTAGCGAGCAGGATGTCTGTGTCACCCATCATCACCTCTCCCGTATCAACAGGCACAATGGTTCCCAAATGCCCAATCATGGACAGGTGCACTGGAATTAACCAGGAGCTTTTGAAAGTAGAGTCCTGGGTACTGTGCCTGGGGATTTTGATTCTGAGTAGGTCTATAACATGGTGATAGTAGTAGTCTTAACCCAGAGGACTGCTGTGGGAATTACATGAGATTAAAATGCACATGTAGCCTGTAGCCCAGGTCCTGGCCTTGTAGGCAATTAATAACTGAGGGCTATCTCTATTGGTAAGAAAATATTATTGGTAGTATTATGGAGGACTAGATTAATAGAGTCATAATTAAGTCTGATGAATAGTCCTTACTTGACAGTAAAGAACTCTTTGGAATGCATCCCCTAACCCAGGACACTTCTAAGAGTGAAAGTATGCTATTAATGATTTTACCTGGACAACAGGTATAAACCAGAGGTCCCAGGTAAGAAGGATGTAGGGTGTTCCTACCAATAATCCTTCTTTACACTTAATAAAATACACCCGATTAGGTTTCCACTGATGGGGCTGGCCGCTTGATTAGGTTAACGTCTGATTGTATCATCCCTTTGGATGTGTTGATGCTAACCTGATTTCCCAACATTAGTTTTATACTCTGCAAAATGTATGGACTATCACCCACATAAATCGTGAGACAAAACTGAGCTAATTTCCTGCGGAGGGAAGGGAGAACAGCAACTCTGCACTACTTTGTGTCTAGGGTACAGAATGGTAAGGTTGGAATTTACTGAAAATTAGAAGTTTACAGTTTGAGGGGGAGCTTGATTAGGACTGAGTGAGGATCATGACACAACAGTGCAGGATGGGTGGGAACAGCGGGGTGAGGTGTTTTGAAGCAGGAATTCAGAGAATCTTAGGGTTCTTTCCATTGAAGAGTTGACGCATCTTTCCAGAAGTTCCTGTAATGAACAATCAACTCTCTTGGAATAGTAAACTCAGCTAATGAAGACAGTGGGACAGCACATGTCCATGTAGACAGTAAACGGTACGAGGGTCCTTAGTCTCAGTCCTCCGTGTCCAAACTGCGTGGGAGTGGATGGCTTTGATTTTCAGCCTTTCTAGAAACCAATTTGGCAACACGTATAATCTTAAAAACATTCCCATCTTTTACATTATAATTCTATTCCCAAAGAGCTAAGAAAACATTCTAAAATGTGTACAAAGATTCATGTAAGGAAGATGTTCGTTATGAACTAGAATTATTTAATAGCCCCAAATGGGAAATAACCCAAATATCCAATAATAGGTAAATAAGTGTGGTATATACCTATGGTAGAATTTCATGGAGCCATTAAAAGTTTATGAAAAAAAATGCAATAACAATGGAATATGCATGTACTATATTTGCTAAAAGGAAAAAAGCAGATTATAGATTCAAATAAACAAAGGAAAAAAATTACTGGAAGAAAATACACCCAACATACCAAATACACCAAAATGACACCCCTGAGTGGTTAGTTTATAGACAGTTTCAGTGTTCTTCCTTACACTTTTCAGTGTTTATATATTCTTTTTAACAGAGAATGTATTGCTTTTATAATCAGAATGTTTTTGCATAAGCAATAACTATGACAGAAAAAATAGAAAATACAGGCAAGCACAAAAGACAAAAATGTAAATGAAAATCATCTGTAATCCTGCCTCTCAGAGGGAATCGTATTTAGCCTTGTGATGAATATTCTTCCACACTTTTTTCTGTGTAAGAAAGCAAAGTGACATTTTGTCTACTGCTGTTATGAGTTAGTGTGGGGGGAAAAAAGCACTTGACCTCTGAAACAAAGAAATAAAAACACAGAATCACTATCTAGCAATAGTCCCCAAGATAGATGATAGTCCCCTTTACGCCTTTCCTGCATGCCACTATAGGGCAGGAAAATGTTTTCCTCAACCCCCTTTGAGTCCCTGACTGGGTCTGAAAATTAAACTGACAAAGACAGATTAACAGGAGAAAAGTGTACAAATTTATTTAAGTTTTATGTGACACAGAAGCCTTCATAAGGAAATGAAGACCCAAAGAAACATCTGGTCCTGAGTTATTTTATGCTCGGTTTGATGACAAGTGGGCAGTAGTGGAGGAATACCATAGGTCAAGGAGTAGGAGGTAAGTGTAGTAAACAGTGAGGGAGGGGGGACACAACTCTTAGCCAGGCCTGTTTGTAAGGATTCTTCTCTGTGTCCCTCTGTCTTCGGAGATGAGGATGTGCCTTTCCTCTGGGTATGGGGACCTCTCACAGGAGGCTTTTATGACCTGTTTCAGGGAGAAGGGCAGGAGAGAGGTCAGAGAGACCTTCCTGCTTCTGCTGTTTTCTCAAACTCCTTCAGCTTAAAATATTCACTATGCCAAGTTGCCGTATTTTGGGGTAGCCTGTCCTGAACCCCATCACTACTGATTTCTAACAAAAATAACTTTCTCTCTGCCTTTTGCAATGCTGATGTCTACAAATACATGATACTCCTTGCAGATATGATATTTGTACGAGAAAACTGTTTTCCCACCAGGATTGGATTATCTGCAACCTTGGTAACCGTGTGGGGATTTTCTTTAAATATTTGTGCTCTTTTTTACTTGGCAGATCAATTCTTCTATAGCCTAAACTCCTTTGCAAAACTTCTGCAAATAAAACTTACCTTTCTTTATATTTTTTTCTCTAGTTTTCCTTTCATGAACACCTAATAAATGTAAGTATTTAGAAAAAAGGGATATATCATCATGATTTTTTTCAATTAACAATATACCATTAATATTTTTCTGTCTATAAATATAAAGTGTAAGTGCCTTCTTAATGACTGTATAGTACTCCAATATTTGGATGTATTACAATTTATGTAATCAGTACCCAACTGTTGGATTTTATGTTTTATGTTGTTAGCATTATAATAGAAGCTGAAATTAACCAACTTACAAAAAAACCAAACATTTTTGTGTCCTAATCTAGGATAAATTCCTCAACTGTAAGGGTACAGGTATTTTAAGGTTTTTAATATCTATTGCCAAATCATTCTCCAGAAAGGTTGTATACTTATAGTTCCACCACCGATAAGTGAACATTTACCCAATGCCCTTCCCAACACTAGGTATTAGTGCTTGTTATTATTGATCTATAAAATAAGCTAAAATGGTATTTCATTTAAATTTGTACTTATTTATTAGAATGTTAACTATTTCTTCATGTCTTAACTAGCCATTCTTATCATCTTATTTTGTGAATTGCAGGTTTATAACTTTTTCCCATTTTCCTATTGAGATATTCATCTTATTCTCATTTATTTATATTTTAAAGATATTGATTATTTGTCTCATATTGTTACCCAGTTTTGCTCTATTTTTTTCAAAATCTTATTTTAAATGTTTTGGATAGGTGGTGTTTGTTGTCATTAAAAAGAAGTTTTAAATCTATCCATCATTTCCTTAATGGCTTTCTGCCATTAGAGTCATACTTAGAAAGGATTTTACACCCCTAAATTACAGGAATTTTCACTTACACTTTTCCTCTATGCGTTTTAAGATTTAATTGTGAACTCATCAATCTTTATTTCTAAATAACATGCACATGCCACTTTTTCTTGATTTTTCAGTTTTAGATGTATCAGACGTAAAGTTTATGCACCTCCTCAGTCACTTAGCCACCTCTGCACCTTGGCTACCACCACTGGCCAGTCCTGCTACTTGGTGCTAACTGGTCACTTGCCTCTGGAATGTCAGACCCTCCCCTGTGACCCGGCTACACAGCAAGGCCAGAGTTTCTGGCTCCTCCCTCCACTTCAGGACTTAGATGAAACACCACACTGTACAGGATGGGATCTGGCATCTCTGGTAGCTTCCAAAGGGGCCAAATGATACAACATGGATGTGCAGAAGGGCTAACTCCCATGGGGTAAAATTTGACCAATCGGTCAAAGAGATGGGAGGGATCTGGACAGAAATCTCCCCCTCCTTTCTCCTTTCCATAGATTGCTCCAAGATATGGTTGCTTCTTGCAGCCCATGTGGAAAAAATCTTGCATGCTGAGGGGACCAACCTACCCATCAACCTGCTTAGTCTCTTTGGCATACCATGAAGTGGTAACCAGACTGGCAATGCATCACTTTACATCCCTTGACATCTTCCCTTGCTTCACATCCCTTTTGTCCTCACTCTTGCTTCCCTGGGCTTATGACTCAAATCAAGTACCAGCATTTCCATCTTGCCCCACACCTTGTTTTCTAGGGAGGCCTCTCACTGCTTCTCCTTCTCCTCCTCTTCAACTTCTTCCTCTCCTTCTTCCTAGAAGATTCCTCAGCTTTCTCTTCCAACCCTTGTATTGATTTTTTTCTAATTCATGTTAACATTTTTTATTTCTAAAAGACTTTTCTTGGTCTCCAAATTTTCCTTTCTTATAGCATCCTGCCTTTATTTCACTAATGCAATCTTTTCTTATCTCTCTGAGAATTTTAATTAAAGTTTTATTCTGCTTTCTGCCTTGTCTCTCTTTCCTCTGGGTTTCTTTTTCTATCTGTTTTAATATCTGTCTTTCATATTAAATATTTTCACATTAAGATGTTTCCTTAAATATAAGATGATTCTTAGTTACTCTTTTTTTTTTTAACTCTAAAAAATCTTTGTGTTTGTGTTTGCAGATAAGATAGAGTCAGAGAAGTGAAAAGTTATAAAGAGGTGGTCAGTGTAAATGCACTGAGGCCAGCTGTGTCTGCTAGCTGCTAATTATCAAAGCTAGGATTCTATCCTTCCACTGAGACTGGCAGACAGGGCTCTATCCTTCCTGATGATTACATTTTAAAGGAATGGCTTTCAGGTCCTTGAGAAAGACACTCTTGAGTTGTAGGAGACACATATACATCTCAGAGAGAAAAGGAAGGATTCACAGTTGCAAGCCCTCTTTAGTAAATGCTCCAAGAAAGGATCCTCAGGTGCCTATTATCAAGTGTTGACTAGAACAAACAGCAAATTCTTCTCACAGCCTTGAGCTTTCTCAGGCAGGCACTTCAAGGGGGTTGAGGGTCATCCTAGGGATGTGGTCTTGAGCTATTAGAAGAGGGATGGTTCGGAGGGGCGGTGGACAAAACCATTTGCCTTGAGTCTGTAGTTTACAGGCCAAGGTTGAGGCCTAGTCGAGAAGAGGGTTCAGAGGAGCCTGGCTAGAGTTGGGTCAAGGAGAGACTCTGTCAGTTCACCACATGAATCTTTTACTTGGTCTTTTATTCTCCTTATCCACGGTTAAATTTTCTTTCTCTTTCCTCATGAGACTTATTTTCTACCTTGTCTCTTTATCCATCTTCTTTCCTCTCACCAAGACTTATATTTCACTCAGAAATAAACAAGATTGAAATAAGAGTTGGCCCATTAAAACAAAAGTTAAAGGAACAGCAGTAAGTACAGAAGACAGTGCACATTCTATGCTGCACTTCTCCCCCAGCCTACATATTTTCCTTAAAATTTTTTAGAAATGTGATTTTTAAAATAATGAAGTTACTTTGATGGCATAGAGTAGCATAAGAGCTAATACTTATAAAGTAGAACTCACATATGGAAAACAGTAGAGGGGAGCAAACCAAAGCCCTTGAAGCCCTAACCAAACTCATCAGCTCATAAGGTCCTTAGGGGAATATGCTTGGTCCTTGAAAAAGGTCTGTTCTAGAGTCATTAGTAAAAAGAATATAATTGTTCTTATGTTGAGTTAAGAGGAGAGCAAAGTAATTTTTAAGTAATCTCTTCATTGGGCACAACAAGGTTAAATTTACCAATCACAGAATTACATTTCTAATCCATAGAGAGTAAATTAACAGCATAGTAAAATTAACCTATATGTAACAGTATATTCCTTCTCTGTCACAGTGGAGGTCACGGGAAACACAAAGTCAAGTTCAACAATGACCATAGCTTCCAGTTTAGTCTGTTCCAAACCAGAGCTCTTGGACAGTAATTTGCACATAATAAGTACTCAGATGCTTGTTGACAATAATGATTACAGAATAAATGCTTATATTCCCTAATAAAAATATTAGTTTGGGAATCTTACAGTTTACAAGGCACTCACATTTCCTATCTCCTTAGATGTGCACAGTAACTTTGTACAGGACAATCACTAGCACCATCCTTCCAGCAGGAGCAGCAGACCCCAGAGGGGACGAGCTGAGGACTGCAGGCTGGCCTCATACTCCTCTCTGTCTCCCTCCGCTTCCAGTCCCTTCTGCCTCCAACTCCCTATACACTGTCCAATGTTAATTTCATAACTTTCTTGTCTCTTTAATTTCTGTACTAAGAAAGAAAGAGTCCAAGTCTAACAGCCACTAGGGTTTTAAAAGAATACCACGGTCACTTCCCACCGGACAGGAATTTTCACTAGATGCCAAGAGAACCCCTAAGAGAGGCTTTTGGCCACTGTTCTCTGTGAGTGTGTATGTGTGTGTGTGTGTAAGCAAGTACATCAAAAGAAGCCCAGCAGCTGTCTGATAGAGAAATATGAGTGACGAAGGTGATAAATCATGTCACGTGTCAAAGCGGCAACTAATTTCCCACCCAAACTCTTCTGGACTGTTGTGTGCACCTGTTCCTGAAGGTAAAATCTTCCCCGCGCGCTTATTCCCTGTCAACACAGCCGCTTGTCTCGAACACCATAACCCAGAGAGGGGCCTCTTTGTGGAAACTGAAAATAGTTGTTCATTATCAGCTTTATAGAAGGTTATAAATAAACTCAACATATGGTATCATGAACTTAACAAATGACATAGTTAAGAATTCATTTTGGTTAACTTCTAGCCAGTGCTGTTTAATGGAAATACAATGTAAGCCACATATGCAATTTAAAATTTTCTAATAACCACGTTTAAAAAGACAAGAAACAGATGAAATTAACTTTAATAATATATTTTATTTAACCCAGTATCTCAAAAATGTCATCATTTTAAAGTATTAATGTAAAAAAAAGTATTAACATAAAAAAATACTCATCTTATGTTATTTTCATACTAAGCGTTTGAAGCTCAGTGTGTATTTTGCACCCACAGCACAACTCCAATCACACCAGCCACATTCCAAGTGCTCAGTATCCACAAGTGGCTCACACTACCATATTGGACAGTTCAGGTCTAGCCTCAAAATTAAGAGTAACTCATGTGTGAAGTATAATACTAAAACTCATTCTTGGATTTTAGAAGAAACTGAGGAGTTGAAAGTCCATTTCCCGCTGACTACAGTAAAGTTTGCATTGGTAGCAGTATTCCAAATCCCTCACGTTGTCTTAAATGCAGATGTAAGTATTCTGACTCATATGTAGTAAACAACAAAAGCTTTAAAAAACCCTTTTTTCTTCGTTGAGGCAAAATCTGACTGTGGCCAGGGAACAGTTTAACAAAGGCTGCAAGCTACACGCATTCAGGAGCCAGGCAAGTCACATAACCGAGTGAGAACCAGCACGTTGTGTGAAAGACAACAGGGAGTGGTGGCAATTGTGCCGAACCAGAGAGTGCACGCTTTGTCTAAACGTGCTCAAACTGAAGACCTGTGTAAATACCACACGCGTCAAACAAAACCCATCTGTGAACCAGATCTGGCCTGCGGGCTACCAGTTTGCAACACCTACGTCCACGGGACCAAGAAAGGGAGCATGATAAAGGGAAGGTTTGTTTTATTCCCTGAGTGGACAGTCTGTCTCCCTGGTGACACTGCCAAAAGCAATATTTTCTCCTCCCAATGACAGAGGCTTCTGTGATGTAAACCTGCCTCTCACTTAGAGCTGTCTGTTAGAAGGCCAGTCTTTGGGATGTTCAAGAAACAGGAAAACCATTAAACAGAAATCCTCCGTAAGTCAGATTCATTAATGTGGAACGGCATGATGTCATATGTACGCATATCCTCACTCGCTCTCCAGGAGGGGACTGGAGTGTGACGAGGCTACATTAAGAACATGAACCTGACTTGGTCACTGCTGTGAAGTCAAGAGCAGCGTTAAGTGCTGGAGGGCTGTTCACTGTTATTTTGTCCTGCTTACCAGCCAGGCAGCACTTTCTGCGGAGCTGTGCTATTAGAGGCAATGTGCCCTTCGCCTACCTTCAGTCTTTCTCAGAGTGGAAGCACTCTTCTAAAGATAAGAAATATTTGACAAAAGAGAAAATTTTCAAGTCAGCTGTCTTAAAACAAAAAAATATATTTTTAATTCTGAAAAGTCTTGAGAATATATGATAAGATGTGTGCATTACAACAGTGATATTTGCGTCTTAGAATCAAATATACTTCTCCTAAGAGCTCAAATGTTTGACAGAGTATCTTCAATAAGAGAAAGTGATGGGCTGGCCCAGTGGCATAGCGAAGTTCACGCACTCTGCTTCTGGCGGCCCACGGTTTGCAGGTTCGGATCCCGGTTGCAGACCAACGTACCGCTTGTCAAGCCATGCTGTGGCAGCATCCCATACAAAGTAGAGGAGGATGGGCACAGATGTTAGCCCAGGGCCAGTCTTCCTCAGCAAAAAGAGGATTGGCAACAGATGTTAGCTCAGAGCTAATCTTCCTCACAAAAAAAGGAAAAAGTGATTCCCTTTTGAAAACTCACAGCACCATTCTCTGAGTTTTCATGAGATCACTCCTTTTCATGGAGTGACTCTAATCTGGATGCTGTCATCATAGCAAAAAGAGAACACTCCTGATTCTCTTAAGTTAGGAGAAAATAGTCTAGACATCGTTAGGCTCATTCTTTTTAGGGAGTGTATTAGTCTGCTTGGGCTGCCATAACAAACTGTCAGAGACTGGGTGGCTTAGCAGAAATTCATTTTCTCACCCTTCTGGAAGCTAGAAGTCCAAGATCAAGGTGCTGGCAGGGCTGGGTTATCTGAGGCTTCTCTCCTTGGCTTGCAGATGGCCGCTTCTTGCTGCCTCTTCCCATGGTTGCCTCTTTGTGCACGTGCACCCCTGGTGTATCTTCCTCTTCTTTTAAGGACACCATATTTGATTAGGGCCCACCCTAACACCCTCATTCCAACTTAGTCACCTCTTTAAAGGCCCTATCTCCAAATACTGTTACTTTCTGAAGTGTTGGGGTTAGAGCTTCAACACATGAATTTTGGAGGGACACAATTCAGCCCATAACAGGAAGTAACATTTCTTGATAACAAAAATAGCTAACATTCATCAAGCAATTTTGACAATCTATCAACCTTAATAAGCGCTTTACATGTTTTTTTTTGGGGGGGGGGGGTTGTGTGTAAGCAAGACTAGCCCTGAGCTAACATCCGTTGCCAATCCTCCTCTTTTTGCTGAGGAAGATGGCCCTGGGCTAACATCAGCGCTTTACATATTTTAACTCGTTTCATCCTCATAACAACCCCTTGAGCTAGATACTTTTATAATCCTCATTCTGCAGACACAAAGATGGAGCAGAGAGGGCATAAGTAATTTGCCCAAGGTCTCAAAGCCAGTAAGTGGCAGAGCAAGGATATGAACATAGATGGCTTGGCTGCAGAACCCAAGCACTTGGCTACTTTATAACAGATAGATAGAAATGCTTTTTCAGCAGAGAACCTCTTATTCCAAATTGTTCAACAGTGGTGCAACAATTGTGTCTCCCCAAAATTCAAATGTGGAAGCCTGCTCCCCCAGTG
Organism: Tapirus indicus; assembly: GCA_031878705.1. Taxonomy (NCBI): domain Eukaryota; kingdom Metazoa; phylum Chordata; class Mammalia; order Perissodactyla; family Tapiridae; genus Tapirus; species Tapirus indicus. Next base: position 44,433,978 of record CM062927.1, read on the forward strand.
TGACTATAATTTGAGATAGGAGCTTTCAAGAGGTCATTAAGGTTAAGTGAGGTCCTAAGAATGCAGCCCTAATCCAATAGGACTGATGTCCTTACAAGAAGAGGGATTTGAGTACACAAACGAAAGACCACATGAGGACACATCAAGAAGGTGGCCATTTATAAGTCACAGAGAGAGTCCTTAGGAGAAACCAACCCTGTCTACACCTTGATCTTGGACTCCCAACCTCCTGAAATGTGAGAAAATAAATTCCTGTGGTTTAAGCCACCGAGTCTGTGGTATTTTGTTAAGGCAGCCCAAGCCAACTAACACACTGTCTTAACTCCTTTGTCAAGAGCTAGTGTGGAAAGAATCTGCGATTATCAGGGACAACCTGTAAGAGTTTGAGCACAAGAGATTGTCAAGTCAGTAGAAGTTTTCGGGGAAGTGGGCTTCTCAGGACGCTCAACCCGGGAGGTTGAAACATCTAAGATATTAGCAGTTCAGTTGGTCGTTTACTCTAGAACTTCAAATGCTTGCAGGTGTGCACAGCCTATGGCATTGAACTGTGTGTATTTTAAACAACAGGCCTCACAATCGTTAGAAAGCAAAAGACAAATGTTTGAGAAACAAAAAACTAATACAAAGTTGCACAACCTGCTATAAGATAAAAATGCCATATGCATAGTCACTATAAACTTCCCAAATATGGATTTGGGGGGGCAAATTTTTATCAAGAGGATCTGGTATTTTTGTTTGAACAGTCTAGTCACCTGACTCCCACTGAAAGAATAAATAAACCAGAGAAGGACCCAGTGTAGACCAAGCAGAAAGATACAGTCTTAAGTAAGAAAGTGTTCATTCAATGCATTTATTCAGCAAAGTTTGTTAGCAGCCTGTAATGTGCCTCTGTGCTGGGTACTGGCCAGCCTGGGTTGAATAAGCCATGAAATAGAGAAAAAACGAACAGAAAAGAAAGAAAGTGAGCTCCTAAGATAGGAAAGCAAGGGCAGCAAGACCTAGGAGTAATAGAAGTAGCCCGACATTGAGGCACTTGGAAAGGAAGTCCTTGCAAACTGTTTAACAGCACAAATTGAGAGAGAGAGAGAGCAGACCGCTGGGCTCGCAGAGCACAGAGGACAGTGTGAAGTGCTTAGGAAGAAAATCAATCAGACGAAAAGAGAAAAATGCGCTGGGACCCACCTAACCTCCAGGCCTGAAAACTTGACCAGTGTGGGGGCAGAAAAGGATTGGCTTGCCTGCTTTGTTGCTCACACTGCAGTTAACGACCTGGAGATCTCTGTCATGAGTTCTGTAGGTTTCTTCCAGCTACTTTGTAAATCTCTGTCACGTTTTGAGCAAAGCAATAATTTGCTTTCATTTAAAATTTTCTTGTGACCCCAAAGGACACTGTATTGCTTTTTACTGAAATATGATGTTAATCCAGGTGGGTCTCACCAGCTTGCACACCTCTGGTCTGAGTACGCGGGTGGGGTGGCAATTGACTGGGAGGAATTAGGTGTGCGTGCAATGAAAATATGGACAATAAGTGGGAGCACATGCGTGTGTTGTGTGGATAGAAATAATAATGCTGTGAATGGTGCTGACAAGTCATGAGTCACTGAGTACACCCGGGAAGTAATAACTTTCTGGAGGCAAGAAATCACTTGGGGGAAAAAACTGCTTCTGCCTTAGCCCTGCTAACTAGTTCACTAGAAAGGCAGGCACATTTTCCAGCCCAGGGGTCGGGCAGCTGTGCGTGCCTCACTCTACCTTCTGTGGAGGCAGCAAATGACCAAAAGGCTGGTTGACATCAGGGACTTGTCCAGAAAATAAGTTCTGGGGCCTCTGGGAGCAGCACTCCCTCGGCTCCACTCCCCAGAGCTCATGTCTGGCATGCACGGCACAGCCCTGAACTAAGTTATGGCTCTGGAGAAGGCCCTGGAGTCAAAATAGTGGAGCAAGACTTGGATTGACCTGCAGAAAAAATGGAACAAACTAGGGGTACAATAGGAGCCTGTATCTCTGTCTCCGGAAGAATGAGTTTATACATTTATAAAGACAAAAAAAATAATTATTTAATCATCTCCTCCTATAACTAGTGTTTTGTTTGTTCGGGTTTTATTTTTTTGGACCCAGCAAAAGAGATATCATATTCACATCAATAACAGTAGTTCTAAAGCGCGCAAGGAAGACAAGTAGAGTGTCAAAGAGACTCCCCTCTTCCCCCAAACCCCTCCCCACTCACCTCCTCCTCACCATTGAGACTCACAGCTGTAAACCAAGCAGCATTACACTTTTCATAACGAACATGTCAATCCAGCAGAGTACGACCCTAACAGTCACATACATTTAATTCTGTGCATTTAAGAGAGAGAAGTTAGAGGAAAGGGTTGTGTGGGCTGAGGAAAGGCACCCGGGGATGTGAGAACACATCCTGGCCCCCGGGGGAGGGAAGCTCAGAGTCTGAAGGAGGCTCAGGAAAGAAGGAGGCTTTCTAAAGCTTAGAAAGGAGGGAACAAACTCCTTGGTGCCACAACACATTAGGAGGCCAAGACTGAACTTGACTAGACTAATGCGAGACATGGCCAGAGTTAGCTAAGACCTGAGAGAATGAGCCACTTCAATTGAAGGACTTCCCACAGAACAACCAAGGCATCTTTCATCAAGAACAGTTCATCATGATGTGCTTACTCAGTCTGAGAATTTTTTAACAGTTATAATTAATAGTTGGTTAAAATTAAAATCATCTGCTCTGTGAAAGACAATGTCAAGAGAACTAGAAGACAAACCACAATTTGCAAAAGACATATCTGATAAAGGGCTGCTATCCAAAATATTCAAAGAACTCTTAAACTCATCAATAAGAAAACAAACAATCCCATTAAAAGATGGGCCAAAGTCCTTAACAGACACCTCACTAAAGAAGATATACACATCGCAAATAAAGCACCTGAAAAGATGCTCCACATCAAATGTCATCAGGGAAATGCAAATTAAAACAATAATGAGATATCACCACATATTTATTAGAAGGGACAAAATCCAGAACCCTGACAACACCAAATGCTGGCAAGGACGTGGAGTAACAGGAACTCCCATTCATTGCTGGTGGGAATGCAAATGGTACAGCCACTTTGGAAGACAGTCTGGTGGTTTCTTACAAAACTAAACATATTCTTAGCATATGACCCAGCATTCACACTCCTTGGTATTTACCCAAAGGAGTTGAAAACTTACATCCACACAAAAACCTGCACATGGATGTTTATAGCCCTTTATTCATAATTGCCAAAACTTGCAAGCAACCAAGATGTCCTTCAGTAGGTGAACAGATAAACCGTGGTACATCCAGACAATGGAACATTATTCAGAGATAAAAAGAAATGAGCTCTCAAACCATGAAAAGACATGGAGAAAACTTAAATGCATATTCCTAAGTGAAAGAAGCCAATCTGAAAAGGTTACATTCTGTATGATTCCAACCACATAATATTCTGAAAAAGGCAAAATTATAGAGATAGTTAAAAGATCAGTGTTTGCCAGAGGTTGAGGAATGGGAGGGAGGAATAAATAGGTGAAGCACAGAGCATTTTTAGGGCACTGAAACTATTCTGTATTATGCTCTAATAGTAGATACATGTCATTATACATTTGTCCAAATCCATAAAATGTACAACACCAAGAGTGAACCCTAATGTAAACTATGGAGTTTGAGTGATTATGATGTGTCAATGTAGGTCCATCAATTATAACAAATGTACCACTCTAGTGGGGATGTTGATAAGGGGGGAGGTTGTGCATGTGAGGGGGCAGGGATACATGGGGAATCTCTGTACCTTCACCTCAATTTTGCTGTGAACCTAAAAGTGCTCTAAAAAAATAAAGTCTTTTTTTAAAAAAAGTAATAGTTGTCTAAATGAAATGTGATTTCCTAGATTGTATCCTGGAACAGAAAAAGAATATTAAAGGAAAAACTGGTGAAATCCAAATAAAGTCTGGAGTTTAGTTAATAGTAATGTACCAATGTTGGTTTCTCAGCTTTGACATATGTACCATGGTGATGTGAGATGTGAACATTAGAGGAGGCTGGGTGAAGGATATTCAGGAACTCTCTGTACTATCTTTGCAACCTACTGTAAATCTAAACTTATTCCAAAATAAAACATTTATTCTAAGAAACTAATATTTGGCACTTTTGATGGTTAAATCCCAAGGTTATCTGGAAAACATTCAGAGGAAAATTCATTCATAGATCTTAATTCTAACTTTCAGTATATTAAAGGGTTCTGGGATACTTGTACTAGACCTACAAAACCAACCATCTTATTATAAGAATCCTAATAACCTTCTGGTAAATTTATCACCTCTATTACTTCCACCAAAATTCCAGAATCCTGTGGTAGACTACAAAAATGGCCACAATTCTTCACCCATCCCAGGATCCACACCTCTTTGCAAGGTGAGGTAGCAGCTCCTACCACCAAGAATCTAATTCTCCACCCTGTGAATCTGGCTGGGATCTTATAACTTCCAACAAGTGTGACTTAAATGATGTGCCATTTCTGAGCCCAGGCCTCAAGAAACCTTGATATTTCTACTTTCACTATTGGAACTCTGCTACCACCGTGTGAACAAGCCCAAACTCACCTACTAGAAGATTGGAGATACATGGAACAGAGATGAGCCACCCAACTGGACCCTCCCTCAATCAGCCAGCCTCCAGCCAATCCAGCTGTTGACCAGAGATGTGTGAGTGAGCCCAGCCAAGACCAGAGAACCACCCAGCTGATCCTAATCCAAGATGCCAACCTGCAGATTCATGAGCAATAATAAATGATTGTGGTTTTAAGCCACTAAGTTTTTCTCTGGAGCTACAGCTTACTAGTATAACCTCACACATATTAGGATGGTTACTATTTTTTTAAAAAGAAAAGAAAAAGTGTTGGCAAAGATGCAGAGAAATTGGAACCCTTGTGCACTATTGGTGGGAATGTAAAATGGTGCGGCCATTTTACATACAATATTTTGAGGAACTGCCATACACAGAGTGTGGCAGTTCCTCAAAATATTAAATATAGAATTATCATATGGTCTAGCAAGTCCACTTCTGGGTGTATACCAAAAAAATTGAAAACAAGGTTTAAATGAGATATTTGTACACCCATGTTCGTAGCAGCATTATTCATAATAGCCAAAAGGGGGAAGCAACCCAAGTGTACATCGACAGATGAACGCATACACAATATGTGGTACATCCATGCAATGGAATATTATTCAGCCTTAAAAAGGAAGGAAATTTTGACACATGCTACAACATGGATGAAACTTGAGGACATTATGTTAAGTAAAATAAGCTAGTCACAAAAAGATAAATACTGTATGATTCCAATTATATGAGGTTTCTACAGTAGTCAAACTCATAGAGACAGAAAGTAGAATGGTGGTTGCCAGGGGCTGGAGGGAGGGGATAATGGGGAATTGTTTAATGGGTATAGAATTTCAGTTTTGTAGGATGACAAGAGTTCTGGAAATTGGTTGCACAACAATGTGAATGTACTTAACATGACTGAACTGTACACTTAAAAATGGTTAAGATGGTAATTATTATGTTATGTATATTTTACCACAATATCTTTTAAAGTTTATGATATAAACCCCATAATCTCTATTCAGTCTTCTCATCCCTTCTCATCCAAACTTGACCTTACACGAAGATTTTTGTCCTGAATTCCTCAGAAGAAATTTCAAATCTCCTGGTATCTCTAATACCAACTTCTAGTTTAAGACAGGAAAAAACAGAATACATAAAATCATCCTTTACCATTTTATAAACTAATATAATGGAAAGAAATTAAAGTTATTCTAGAAGCTTCCCCCCTCATTTATATCACCACTTTCTGGAAACTATGCCTCCATAGAACCTTTTTTACTACAAGCTCTGGATTGTGTCCTTTTCTCTTTCTCTTTTGCCCAACCATCTCTTTTAAAGATCACCAGTGACCTTATGTTGAAAAGTCAAACGATATACTGAATTCTAAAAGCCTGATAAATGCAGCCTTTTCTGAAGCTCAAGTAAAATTATGCTTGTACAACCCAATGACACTCCAGCTCCCTGTAGTTCAGTGCTTCATAGACACACATTCTCAGAAACACAGTGTGTAAAATAAAAAAAATAAAAGGCAATTAAAACCTTCATGACTTTTCATCTCAAAGACTAAACTTCCCAGAAATGAAGGAGAGTAAATTCTCATGCATAGCAAAACACCTTTAAAATCTGTTCTACCCATTTCTGTCTTATCCTCCCCAATCAAAACCTTCTTTTTTTAAATCTTTTCTAATATAAACCTCATAACCTCTCCTGCTGCTTCTGCTCTCCATGCTCAGATTTATAAAATAAGGCCCAGCAGGGAAGGGAGGCAGAGGAAATGGTCCAGTGGCCAAGGCCCCAGTTTTCTTTTTTGGGTAGATGGAGCATCCCTGTGTAACCTGCTGGAAGGTGTGCTTCTAAGAAAAGACACTGATGGGGAAATGAAGAGAAATATTTAAGTTACATAGCTCTTGTGAAATAACTTTTAGATGAGATTTATATTTAAACTATACCGATTCTAATTCCCAGAAAGCGTGGCTCTTAAAATTAAAGCCCAAATGAGTTTGATCGGTATTTCCAACGGAGCAAGGTTTGACATTTCTCCTCCCACACAGAGAAAACGAATAGTAGAGCTGTCCTCATTTATGGAAACCACGATTTCCGGCACTCACTCCGTTGGATCCTCATCTTCCGATTGCAACAGCCTCCCCTCTGGACCCAAGGAGAGGGAAAACCTCTTTCCCTAACACACCCAAAGGGGCAAGAGAAAAAAATCTTCCAGCACCTTACCTGCTAGAGGAAAGGACAGCCATCTCCCAATGCTTTCTAAGAAACGTTGCCTTAAAAAATAGATAATTTAATTTCCTTTCAAGTGGCAGTTGCTCTCATTTTGTACATTAAAATAATTCCTGCGGACATGACGTCTGCCGCCTCTCCCGCTCCCAGCTCTCCACACCTCCCTCCCTGCCTATCCCTGTGCACTGCAGTCATGGAGGACAACTGACGCTCCCTAGACCAGTGTGCCAACCCGTGTGCCACCAGTGTATGCAGCCTCGTGAGACAGTGAGTCCCCTCCACCTTCAGTGGACAGGAGTGGCCTAGGCTGCCTCCAGCTATCAGCAGCTGTCCATTTACCCTGGGGTGCCTTACAGATGTTACCTTTTTCTCAAGAGCCATCACTTGCTAAAAGTTGAGAAACACTTCCCTTTATATACTGTTTCTGAACTCAGCTGGCCTTTCTGTCTGGAAAATCTTTTATCTGTGTAATTTATATCCATCTTTTCAGATTCAGCTCTGGGTATCTGACTTCCTCCTGCAAGAAGTCTTCCCTGATCTGACTTGCCCCACCATTTGGTACAGGTTAGGTATTTCTCCTTTGCGCTCTGAAATACCCACTGCACCTAGATTCTGTGTGCACCGTGTAGTGTCATATGTCGCCACTAACAAGTAGTTTCCCCGCTAGATCTTGGTTTGAGCGCAAAGTCCTCATAACTGTTGTTATTCCATCCTTAAATGATGTTAGTCTGAATTTTTCATTAAGTTTCTGTTAATCATCTCTGTCTAGGACAAGTCTCTTTATCCTTCAAGGCCCCTCAGTGACAACCTCCCTCCTCAATGTCAGTGCCAGCAAGAGTGCTTCGTGTGTGCTCCATCACAGCCCTGCCTGCACTGTGTTCCGGTTCAATGTACCCATTTTTAACCTTCTCACTAGGCTGCAACCTCACTGGCACCAGAACTATGTCTGATTTATACTGTACGTCCATCACCCGCAGTGCCTGGAACAGAGGATGCCTCTGTTCCTTCATTGAACACCCTCTCTCCCACGAAGATCAACCTCAATTCTAGCTAAGTCACCAAGGAGTAAAGACATGTCAACATTTTTACTGCCTTTATAAACCCTGAAAAAAAACAAGTTTCTTGCTAAACCAGTGGTTCTCGACCTTAGGACACATCAGTGTCACATGCAGGGCTTGTCAAAACAGATTGCTGGGCCCCACGCCCAGAGATTGTGGTTCATTGGTCTGGGGTGGAGCCCAAGAATTTGCCTTTCTAACACGCTTCCAGGTGAGGATGATGCTGCAAGTCACGAATCAGATTTTGAGTAGTCCTGTGCAAAGCAAGCCATCAGATGACCCAAACAGATCTCTGCCAGGTCTTATCGAATACTCACATCTGATCCTGGATTGAGTGAATAATCTTAAAGAGAAATGTACCACATAGTGCTTACATGTTCTGGGTCAAAAGGAAAAAGCTCTCATTGCTTTGCACCCACCATTTTTATCATTTTTTGTTGCTGCTGTTTTTATAAGATGGTCCAAAGGGAAGTAACAGTAAATATCTACTGTGAGAGATGGCCGGGTACAAAGTTGAAGAGCAGCCCTGGAACCAGACTCCCTGATACCAAATCCTGGCTCAGCTTAATCTCTGCACTTCAGCCTCGTCTTCCATACATAAGGAATAATGACAGCCCTCTCTTATGTGGTTGCTGTGAAGCTTCGATAAGTCGACACATGCAAAGTACTTAGCACAGTTGTCCGGCTAAGTAAGTTAGTGCTCAGAAAGCATCAGTTTTCATCACTATTAGTACCTTAAAAGTTACTGTTTTCACACACACGCTATCTCATTTAATCTTCACTATAGCTCTATAAACAGTTTGCCTAGGGCCATACAATTGAAAAGAGTTAAAACTGGGATAGAAATCAAGGTTTAATTCCAAAATTCATGTTTCTCTTTCTAATCATTGATATACTTGACAGCTTATTAAAGGGCAATTTCCCGAGTCCCATCTGACTGCCCAGATTCTTATCCCAGTCCACCAGGAATCCAGAAATCTGCATTTTAAACTAGCACCCCAGGGAATTCTAAACCTGATGCTGTTGAGCCAGGGTCATCTTTTCCACATACTGCCTCGCAGGATGGACATTAGAATTAGTGAGATGGACATTAGAATTAGTGAGAACAAATGTAGGACAGGGCTTTACAAAAGAAGTACTAAATAAATGTCTGCTGTTATTATGAAAATAAACTGTTTTTCTACAAATGTTAGAGCTATACCCAATAGGAAGAAATTGTGTTAGCATACAGTTGAGAACTAAAAACTATTGCTCTAATTTGACCAAGTAAACGAAAGCTAAAAGTTCTCTGGAATCAAATGATTTGACAAAGATTGGGAACTCAGTTTCTGGAGTAAGAAACTCTTAAGTTTGATTCCCAGTTCTGCTTCTTATTATCATGTGATCATGGGCAATTTATTTCACCTCTCTGAACTTCAATTTGCTCATTTGTAAACAAAAACACCTACCTCATAGGATTGTTGTAAATACTAAATGAAATAATGCATGTAAAGTATTTAGCACTGTGTCTGGAACAGAACATACACGCAGTAAGTTGTGCCATTACGATTCCTATTAATGGTGACAGTCAGTTACAGGAGTTGCACAGGAAAGGCACGGATATTTGACAACACCACAGCTTTATCCACTGACATAAAATGGTTTAAAAAAAAAAAAAGAGCCAGGGGCCACTCGGTGGCGCAGCGGTTTCGTCCGCGCTTGGCAGCCCGGGGTTCGCCGGTCGGATCCCGGGCGCCCGCCGACGCGCTGCTTGTCAGCCATGCCGTGGCGGCGTCCCATATAAAATAGAGGAAGATGGGCACAGATGTTAGCCCAGGGCCAGTCTTCCTCAGCAAAAAGAGGAAGATTAGCAACGGATGTTAGCTCAGGGCTGGTCTTCCTCACAAAAAAAAAAGGAGCCAAACAGTATTTTAAAAGTTTAATTATATTTAGAAATTTTAATTTCACCATTATCCCTGACATACGTGTGTAAATCTCAGCATCACCATATCTTTATGATACCAGGAGATATGTGATGAGCGTGCGCTCTAAAAAGTCCCTTCCCAAAAGAGCTCTTCATGGTCCCCAGAGTCTAAAACAGAAACGGATGCTGGCACTTGCTCAGCAATTGCAGAAAAGTGAAAGAAATCTCCTCAGAAAGTCTTTCCACTCACTGTGGATTTCTCCTCGTAAACAACCCCTACCCACGACCACCATCACAAACCTAAAATGCCTCATAGACCTTTGGAAAGAGCCTGCAGCACCCCACCCCACCCCCACCTCCAGTCTCCAGTGACTCCTGTCTTGGCATCCAGGGACAGACCAGGAATAAAAGAGCCCTAAACAGGAGAACTCATTGCACCTGTCTGGTTAACACTGCCCTAAGCAAATTCAGAACCCAAGATGGTGTGTGTGTTTCTTTGGAAACAGAAATGTGGAGGCTAAAATTAATTCTAAATGCTTAAAAGACATGAGTTGAGGTCGCCTAAACATTATATGCTGCTGGCACGTTGTCAAAGTGATTTGGCATGAAATAATTCTTAGAAAACCCTCCACTGCAGAAAGAACAGAAACGCACTACTTCTGCACGAGAACACAAAGAATCGCTTTGTGACATCAGCCCATCTGTCAAGTGAGTTAGTTGGGCTGCTCACTGGGCACAAAGGCCACTGTTAGCCCTAATAGCCTAGAATTCTAAGATTTTATGTATTCATATAGATAGAGAGCTGCACACGTACAAACATATACATACGTGTACATACGATACAAAGTTTAATTGGTTCCAAGCATATGATAGAATGGTGTAATACTATTTAAAACTCACCAGAAATCTCCATCCCTAGCATTAAACTTATTTATAAACACTGAGAAATTTCCTACTGAATGGAAAAAGGAATTTTTTCAAAAGTAAAACCACCCCAAGGAGTATCACAGCATTTTGTTGGGTTAAATATTAGGTTAAAGTCCCACAAGTGCTGCCACTGTGAAACTTGAAAAATGTTATCCAATTTTTAACTAAATTTAACATGCCATGGAATTTATTTACTTATATTTTATATGTGGATTTTGTTGTTGTTTTTTTTTTTAAAGGAAATGTCTGTCTTCTAAAACCACCCACAAAATATGTAAAATGGGAAGTATCAACGGAACTAAAGGGGGAGGAGGGCTCTGAGTCGGCTCTCCAAAAAGGTGTGCAAGGACCGTTTATCCGTAAACCTCAGGTCATGGTAGCTTCCTCAGCAAGCCGTCTCCTCGTCTTTGAGGGCCAACCCAATCCTGTCCTGCGTCTTCATTCAGTATATGAAAGCATTTTTCTTTTTCTTTTTCTTTTTTTTTTTTTTTTTGTTTTTTGGCAAAGAAGACTCGCTCTCAGCTAACACGTGCTGCCAATCTTCCCCTGTTTTTCGTAGGGGGGACACCGCCTCAGCATGGCTGGTGAGTGTAGTAGGTCCGTGCCCGGGATCCGAACCAGCCAAACGGGCCGCCAAAGCGGAGAGCTGGAACTCGAACCACTAGGCCACCCGGCCGGGCCAAGCATTTTTCTTTTCTAACCTACGAAAGGGGCTGGGTAAGTGCTGCGGCGCCGGATCCTCCCACCGCTTCTGCCTGGTGGGGAGCGGGGCCCCCAGAACCGCGCACCCCGCGGCCGGGACGCTTCTCCCTTCTTCCCCGCCTCACGGTCGGTAACATTAGAAGGAAAAAATTGTACAAGGGTGCCTGTCGTGCCTGCCGTCCCTGGGCACTTCTCTTTCGGGCCGCCGTAGCTAAATACCACGGTGGAAAATGCGGGCCCGGGGGTCTGCGCGGAGTCACCCGCACTCGTGCCGCGCGCAACAGGCACGTGGACCCGGGACGAAAGGGCAGGAAAATAGAAGCGCCCCCACTAGACCACTAGAGATGTTTCTGTTTTACCCTCAGGAACCCGAAACTGCACCGCATAATCCCGGTGATTTCCGGGGGTCTTGGGTTTCCAAACTCACAGACCGTCGCCCCCCTTCTAGTGGCTTCAGAGAGTCCCTGCCGGGTGCGGGGAGCCGCGGGCAGCCCAGCCGAGTGTCAGTTTCCCGTCTCACAGGCTTCATGCCTTCGTAAAGGTTTAGGAAACGCCCCAGCCAAGAGAACTTGCAATTTGCCAGGTGAAGTTTCCGTGCTCTGCGGTCGACTGACAACCACCCTCCCCCTCACCTGGCTCCCTGTTGATCGGGTGAGTGTGACAGGAACAGCTAGACAATAATATTAGTAACTATTTTAATTAACACAGGAGAAATACAAAATAAAATATTTGGGGGAAGGAAGGTGGAATTAATTCCCAAAGCAAATATTCTCGTGGTTTTTTTTCAGTGATCTGCACAAAGGTTCTGACCTCTACAGGTGCCTGAGCATTTGCTGCCAGAGATTTTTCTGGAAAAAAAAGGAAGGAACCTACAAAACAAATAGAAGTTAGCAGTAGTCTCTCTTAGAAGATGACCAGCACAGAAATCTTAGTTTTGTATTTTTGCCCATTTTCCCATGAACTCTCTCATACCCCTCTCCCACCTCTTCCCCACTTCTCAGCAAACGAACTATTTGAACAATGAGATATGAGAATGAACAGTCATTTCTTAATGTGGAAAGCGGATTTATTTATGAACATGTGCAGTACATCTTCGCCCTGGGGGTGCTTGTGTCTGAGACGTTTAATGAGGGCTAACTAGGTCTTTGGGCAGGCCTGACTTGGCTGCAAATAAAATTTGAACTCTGTGTGTACACAGGCTTAAAAAGAGTAATGAAAAGAAAGGCTTAAATAAAAAGTGTACCATTGTTTTCCACATGGATTTGGGAACTTCTTTTCATTCCTGGCTAGCTACATCTTGTGTTTTCTGAAGTATGTTTGATACATCGGTGGGGGATGTTTGCAAGATTATTTCATTAAATGTTAGCACTAGAAGAGACCCAAGAAGGTCATCTGTTGAATCAACCTTCTCGTCTGCAATCAGGCAACAGAGACCCTGAGAGGTTATGACTTGGAACTAAATTCAAAAAGATACAAACAATCCTTGAAGACCAGGAAAGCCTGGAAGCCAACGTGCAGGTCGAACCAGGAAGTAGCAGGACCCTATGTAAAAATCCTCTAGGCAGCCCTCTATCCACAGGGACAGGCTACCCAAGAGCCCTAAGACTGCATAAAGCACTACATTTGGGAGTCCTTCCCTCCTCATTTCTTCTTCCCTGCTTCCTGAATACTAGCCCCTCAGTTTCTGATGAAGCCCATCTGGGTGGGAGTGGAGGACTAAAGGAATAGGATGCCGCCACTCAGGCAAGTCCCATATGCACCAAATGCACAATGTCCACTTCAGCTAAACCCTCTTAACTTTCAAGAGGTAGCAAGCTGTATTGGAGTGTTAATAACATATGTGGCCCTGGTAATGAGAGGGGAACTGAGAAAGGAGAGTGGAGCTCAAATCAAAGCAAAAGCCAGCTGCCCCTTCCTCTCTCTCTGTAGGCATAAATCAGCCATAAGTAGCCCCTGTTTGGAGGCAGGAGGGGAAATCAGGGAGAAAACACAAAAGGGGAGGCCTCTCTGATGGAGTTCTATTTATTTATTTTTTTACAAAGGTTAAAGGGCTTCTTTTGAAATGCAAGCCTAGAATTTAAACCACTTCCCCAAATAAGACAGGACATTATCTGCAGATATCACCTAATCCTCCACTGTGTAATTAACATTCATCTAAAAGAGGGGAATTTTCTCTGTAAAGAACTGATATTTAAAATTTTTTTAATATAGATGATTTTGGTTTAGCTAATGAGAAGAATTAGAACTCGTCCAAAAAATTGGTTTCAACAGACTTTTTGTTCTTTGCTAAGATTTTTTGTTCAGAAATTTGGACTCCTGCTGCATGAGAAATCTTTGGCTTTTGCAATGCCAAACGATGTTGACCAGATTTGGAGCTGTGAGTGAAGCTTCTTCTCAAATGAGGCAGAGGTTTCTCCCCCACAGCACCCCAGGTCCCAGCACAGGCTGCCTGAATCTTGGTGTTTTCCCAGTGAAGCCAGCTGTGTTGAGGCACAGCTTAGAGTCTACTCTTGCAGTTTGCACTACCTCAAATTCATTATTACACTTCATTTAGAAGCGTAATTCATTCATTCACTTTTTAAATCATTGAGTGTGCTAACGGGCAAAGTGGAAATTAGTAAAATTTCCCTGTACCTCACATCAGTTCTCTGTTAATTTATGCTTTGAAAAAATTAAGAATAAACTTTCAGCTAAGCACCCCCAAATGTTACATCTCAGGGCAGTTACAAAGCAGAGGGATTGATCAATCATGTGAATCAAATGCAAAGATTACAAAAGCTCAAAATTCATAATGTTCTATTTGGGAGGAAAACCTTTCTCTTTTGAGCATCACAGTCATGAAGTGGTACATTTCTGATTCGGTTAATAAAAGTCCGATTATATCCGAAATGTAGATTAATTCTCCTAAAAGCATTAATCAAGTTGGCAAGGACACCTCAGTAGTAATGCAGTCTCTTTATTCCTTCCATAGGAAGAATGTGCCCCCATAATCATAATCAGCTTATTGATGCAAATACCTCTTCCCTTCAGTTAATTCAAATAGAACATTTCATAGGTACTTTTAGCTGATGGGATGGTAAATAATTTTTAGACTAAAAGTTGAAGTAGATTGATTAGAAGCAATTTTTTCTGTTTTGCACAATAAAAAGATGAACTACATAGTTCGCCAAGCCAATTTGCAGAGCAACCTCTCCTCTCTAATTGCTGCCAGACTAATGTAGTAGAAGCCGAGTCCCAGGAAGCAGAGAAATCCATTTACCCAGCCATGACATTTAAGTAGCAAACACAAGTACTGGATTTTTCCATTACCCTTCATTTCAGCCCTGCTACGTTCCACCTGTGACCCTTATGCAATGAGGGCAAAGTGCTTTCATACAATTTGGTAACTATAATAAAGGTCCACTTCAAAATGTTTGAGAACAGACTAAAACATTTTTTAGAAAAGCATAATTAAGTCCATAACCAATCTCACTAATTCCTGATAATGTATTGGAAAACCAAATTATTCGATAAATGCTTTAATAAACGCATATTATACCAGAGGGGGAAAAATTGCATAGTTCCTCTATCACAAACAACACAGCGTTTGTCACCAATAGTCCCAGGCTTGAATAGTGCTTTTACTTCACATAAGATTTCCTTTCAACAATAAGAAGCAGGCCAATTTTCCAAAAACCGCCTGTGCTCCTTTGTTATATATCTTACCAAAAAGAAATGGGAAGGCATCTTCAAATAGAATCCATATTGAAATGCATATCAAAGAAGAAAAAAAACTCTGTACCTTTATTTTTCACAACTCTCCCAAGATGTTTTAGGCTGTCAGAGTTTCCCCAAGTAAATTATCACTGAAGTGGTACAGAGAAGCTCCCAGGAATGTGTCTTTCTGGCATATGGTCACCGTGCTTCCTGGCATGGAAAGCAGTACCTGGAATGTAGTAGATGGCCCATAAGTGTTTGCTGAATGAGGGATGAATGTTTACAGGGCCCTTGGACTTCAAAGGTTGGGAGAAAACCAAAGCAATATTTTTAAAGGACGTAAAGTAAGTCAGTTTTATTTTCTTTTCTTTTTTCCCCCAAAGGAGTTACTCTTGACCTCCAAAAAAAGAATAATTAAAGAGGATTTAGGATTTTTACCTCTGATTGAAATTTCTTCAGTAATTCATCGACCCCACACTTGAAGCCAAAACATTCGCTTCAGGGTTGAATTCAGAAGCTGATTCCACAAAAAGTCAACATCAAATGTAGCCTCTTCAGCTTCAGACAACTCTGTGCAGTGCCACAAAAACAGATGACAGTCCTTGGAGGATGTGTTATCTGAAAGCTAAATGCTTTACCCTTTTCTTTATTTTTGTTGTTTACTTAAATTGCTTTGGTAAAAGATTTATCCGCCAGAGTCCTTGGTGATATAAATTTAATAGCCTAGATATTAAAACCATCAAGTTTGAGGTTAGAGAAGAAAATGCCAACCTTCTTCTTAATGTCAGCAGCCCACCCAAAGACGTTTAAATACCGTCAACAATATCCTTGATGCTTTAACAAGTGTATTTAAAAAGCAATTAAGTATGCCAATCTCAGGCTGAAAACAATTTTAAAATAACACAAGCATTAAGTCCCTGCTTCTTGACAAAGTAGTGATTTGCACTGACATGGTTTAGATACTGTGCATTGTTTCTGCACAGTAATTTCCACAAGGTGGGGAAGTGCACGTTTAGGAAGATTCATTTTACTGTACGTTCAGTTTTTTCTTCCCCATTAAAAACCAAACTGATATAACTGACTCTAACAGTTTTGAGTAACTACCAAAAACTTCACCATTCTAGAAAGCATTGATATTAGCTGCTAAGAGCTAAAAGTTAATATTTATTGATCTTTGACTCTGACTGTATTAAGATACAGGAGAGTGGGGGATGGTAGGCAGCAGGATGGAAAAAGAGGTGTAGGTAAAGAACTTGCACTGAGGAATTTTTCCGAGAGGGTACACTTAAGTTGAGATTGTGCCAAAGGTCACAGATGGCGTCAAACACCACTGAGTTCTCAGCCATGCTAATTGAGGAAGATAACAGCTAAGTCCAGGATGTTGAACTGGGAGGACAATGACAAGATGGCTACCACCTGGACAGCTGAGCCTACTGCATAGTGACGCTTCCTCCATGTGCTAGTCACAACTGTGTGACTTTGGGCGAGGTAATTAACCTCTCTGAGCCTCATCTGTAAAATGAGGAAAGCAAGTAATTTGAGAATTAAATGAGATAAACCATGTCAAGTATTTAGCACAGAACTTGACACTGTGGGCCATCCAGGAATGATTACTACTGTCGTTATTATCAGACAGCAAAATACTACACTGGACAAAGAGTTGGAATCTTACATTTGGGCCTTGAAAGGCATAATGCTCCCAGTGTGAGCCACAGCTATTATTCCACCTCAAAATCTTTTTTTGGAATATAGGAGGTATAAATAAATAATTAACTAAATGTTGATTCTTCTGATTCTGAACATTTTACATTTCCCTTTGGCTTCTGCCCACATCCAACTATTTCTAGATTGCCTCTCCTTAGAAGGAGTTTGGTGAATTCTCTAGAGAAGTATTTATTTTAATACAAGTCCAAGCCAAATATAATTAGTAAAATAAGCTTCTGTGAGAAAAAAGTTTTATCATGCATTCCAATGCCAAATATTTTCAAATTATTCATTTGATCGGTGCCTCTTGTGCAGATAATTGAGAAATAACTGCATGCCGTAGTAGAGTAGACATTCAGGAATTAAAATGTGTCTTGTCCATTCAAATGAGACAATATCTACCCCTTGAGAAAAAAGTCACTCCACCTGAAATACTCAGAACTAATTTAACCTTGGTCATTTCTACTGATAAGTTATTAAATTCATAAGTGCTGGTTCTGTCAAAATGTGTTTTATTCTCAGAATAAGGTGATATACAACTGGAGCCTTAAAGGAAAGGTAAACTCTGTATAGGAAAATAAAGACAGAGAGTGAAAGAAGACCAGAGGCAGAGAGAAAAGGAACAATAAAAGATGGAGAGGGAGAAGAAGGCTAGATATCCCGACTGGGAAAGGCAGCAAGCTATTTACCACGCATCCTTATACATGTAGCTGTGCCTGGCTCCTGAACAGTGCTGAATAATATCCAGGGGCTGCACGTCAAGATAAAATAAGTCCCAGACATCCAGATCCCAGAAAGGGGTTATTTCTTGAATAGCCCAAGATTCCAAAGGTTTAGGGACAGTTCTGTGATAATTATCCGAGAAGCTGAACATGTGTTGTTACTCCGGACCCTGCATGCTTCATTCTCTTAGACTTTGACCCTGGTCCTTTGTCTGTGTCCCACTGCTAAGGCGTTTAGGCAAAAGTGAAAGAGAGCTTGCTGCAGCCACTGAAGAGGTAGGTAGAGTAGCGGTGGGTGGGATAGGAGAGAGAGGAAAAAGGTCATTTGCAGCCCCTCTGAACTTCAGTATTCAGAGACAGAGCTTCAGTTATGCTTCTCCATTGCACGTGATTTTAATAAGTTTAGAAAAACGGTTGTGTTTCAACAACAGCACTGTGGAAACATACCATACTCTTTCTCAGTGATGTTACATACAGGTAGAGAGGACATCTGTTTTCAAATGTTCAGTCATATAAGTTAGCTTGAGCCCCAGACTTTAATTTTGAAAGAAAATTAGATTGGATCTAAATAATTGAAGACAAGTGGAGAAAACATTTTAATAAAACTTTATAATTTGGCTTGCAGTTCCTTGAGCCATTTGTGCTCACTCTCATTTAATGCATGATTACCAAGTGGTTGGTGAGTATCAGTTAATAACCTGAACATTTCAGGGGCCTTTTTACCCAGCTGAAAGCTGATTGTGTTTATTAGAACTGCTTTCATCCATCTTCCCCAACCTGAATTGCCCATTCATCCTCTATGTCATTTTCTACCTTTTTAAAGTATTATTTTTATATTACAATGCATGCCAAAAAATAGCAATACCATATGTTTGTATGGTGTACTTCACAGAGAACTTTCACAATTATTACCGAATCTACATTATTTAGCTTCAGGTTTAAGTTAAATCTTTCACTGTAAATCCCTAGAAGACAGTGGCTGAATTTATGTAAATTCTCTTGATACAGTTCATAATCAATAACACTTTCTGATAATGATGCTTTTTTTAAGATAATGATAAAGCTGTTTTTTAAATATGTACCATAAACAAGCCCTGTCAACTCTGTCCACAATATAAATTTAAAAGACAATGACTCTTACAACCACATAGGAAAGGATGGTAAATATTAATGAGGAAGATGAATGAATGAGGCCAAGGCAGCTGAAACTGTCCAATATTTTCAATTCTATACTTTACATTTGTTAACAAATTTAATTATTTTGGTAAATAAGTGAGCTGTGGGCAAGTCACTTGCTAGTTCTCTGGAACCAATTTGCCTTGAAATTATTAAGAGATATTTAATTGATCTAACTTGAACTAAGAGGACAAGGCTGAAACACTGCATCAAAACAGAAGCTTCGCTAAAATAATTTGATATTGTTACCGCACAAAGGGCACGATCTGCTCACCGCCAGACAAAAGCCACTTGTCAAGAGACAAGATGGTGGAAAAAAAGAAAGGGTTTATTACAGCTTGTTAGGAAGAGGGACGATGGCTAACTAATGTCTCAAAGAACCATCTTACAGAACAAAGACTATAGGCCAATTATATAGGGGGCTGATCTCCAGTTGGGGGAGGCATCCGGTCTCAGGATGGGGGCATCCATCTAGTCTTAGTTCCTAAGTCTTTTGTTTTACTTGATATGCATCAGGAACTGGAACAACTCCCTATACCCTGGTCTTTCAGTTGTCATTGATGACGGCTATCGGCCTAGATTCTCTGCCCATGGGTCATCACATTCCTAAGGAACTCAAAAGAACAAGGTTATCAACTTATAGCAGCTGGGGGAGGGGGGGCACAAAACCCACAGAGTGTGTGTGGGCTAGTTAATCAGCAATAGGGTTTCTTTTCTACAATATGGCTTCCCATATGTCAACCTTGTCTTGAGCAGGTATCAATGTGCACTGAGCCTTGAAGCCTGAAAAGAAGAACAAAATCACTTTAACATTAACTGCCTGGTCGAGAAAAGCTTACTAAATGAGATGGGACCAACCAGGGAAACCTGTCTGATTCAGCTGCTGCTGCTACTGCCACCACTGCTTTACATGTTATTTCTGCAAACACTTCACAGCTACACCAAAGTCACCAATTCCCCTAAGTGTGTACAAATCCGAAATAATATTCATTTCTTTATGGTACCAAGTAACAAATAGAGAGTATTTCTTAGATGAAATATAATTATCTTCATCATTTATTTTTTATATTTTATTCAATTTTTAATGGCAATATATTCACATGGTTCAAGAATCAAACAATGTATAAAAGTACAGTGAAAAGTGTCACACTCACCACTGTTCCCATCACTGCTCCAACAGGTAATCACTTTTATTAATTTCCTTTAATCCTTTTAGAGTTTCTTTATGCATCTAGAAGCAAACATGAATATGTATTTTTATTTCCTTCCCTTTTTCCCACAAAAGGTTGCATATTATATAGTCTGATTTTTGCACTTTTTTTTTTTTTTTTTTTGTGAGGAAGACCAGCCCTGAGCTAACATCCGTTGCTAATCCCCCTCTTTCTGCTGAGGAAGACTGGCCCTGGGCTAACATCGTGCCCATCTTCCTCTACTTTATATGGGACGCCGCCACAGCGTGGCTGACATGCAGTGCGTCGGCGGGCGCCCGGGATCCGAACCGGCGAACCCCGGGCTGCCAAGCGCGGATGAAACCGCTGCGCCACCGGGCAGCCCCCATCTACACATTTTTATGCAGAAGAAAACTAGGAGGATATATTTGTGACCTTGTGGTAACAAATATTTTCTTAAGCCAAAAGTGAAAAAATGAAAGATTGGCAGACTTGACTTCATAAAACAGAAAAACCTAACCATAAAAGACACCATAAGCAAAGTTTAAAGGACAAATGAGAAACAGAAAGAAAAATATTTAAAACATATGAAGCAAAAGATTAATATTACAGAATACAAAAGTTATAAACAGCCAATAAATATGTGAAAAATGCTCACTCTCACTAGAAATCAGTGCAATGTACTTTAAAACAAGAAATGGATGATCTTTTTTTACCCATCAGATTTGTAAAAAATGTTTAAATGTTTAAAATATCCAGCAATTCATCTTCTAGATAGCTATCTTAGAGAAATGCTTCCAAAAATGTTCAAAGCAGAATGAAGAATTTTGTTGTAGGATTATGTATAATAATAAAACTTCAGAAACAACAGGTTGGCCCCATGGCCTAGTGGTTAGGTTTGGCATGCTCCACTTTGGTGGCCCAGGTTCAGTTCCTGGGTGCGGACCTACACCACTCATCAGCAGCCATGCTGTGGCAGGGACCCACATACAAAATAGAGGAAGATTGACACAGATGTTAGCTCAGGGAAAATCTTCTTCAGGCAAAAAGAGGAAGATCAGCAAGAGATGTTAGCTCAGGGTGAATCTTCCTCAGGAAAAAAAAAAAATTGGAAACAACTTAATGTCCATAGAGAAAAGAACATTTAAATAAGCTTTAATACATCAATATAATGGAATATTATGCAGCAATTTTTTTAGGTAGGTCTAGATACACAACACAGAAGTTCTCCAAACATACACTAAATGAAAAGTCACAGAATAATATATACAGCATGATCCCATTTTACCATATATACTATGTGATTCCTATATGAATATTAAAATGTAACCACGTAGAAAATTAAATATCTCAAAGGATACACACCAACCTGATAGACAAGTATTTTTTTCCCAAGGAGGGAAATGAAATGACAACACAGGAGTGAAGGTTAAAAGAGGATATTTTCCTTATATAATCAATATCCTTTGGATTTTTAATAGGAATATATAATGTATTACTTGTACAAATAAGAAGTGTGATGGAATTTTTTAGGAAGTGCAAAATAATAATTTGACTTATGGTTTCTGGTTCTGCCTGTAAGGATCTTGGAAGGATCTGCTCCATCCTAACAAGTAAAAAGCAGAACAGACTGAAAAATAAATAACTCTTCTAGGATCTCTAAGAGAGATGAGGACACAGAGCAAACTACTGTCCTTGAGATTGGAGACATAGAGAGGTGAATACAGGGAGTCACGGCTTACCGGAGCAGACTCACAAGTAGAAACCATGAAAGGAAACAGTGCCAGGGTGAGAAAACCTGAACTGTAATTGGTGAATTGCTAGAGGCTCAGTGTGGACAAGCCTGAGAGTAAAACACCAGAGGACCAGTCCTAGGGAGGACCCCCATGGTTTTGTGAGATTTACCTCCAGGAGCTCAGCCAGGTTCTCACAGTAAATACCAGAGAAAAATCCGCTCATGCTTCTGGCAGTGGGAAGAGAAAAGGAACCATATTGAAATACACCGGAGCACTATATTCTTCTTAACAATGCCTGCCCCCAGGGGAAACAGTTAACCAGAATCTAACCTGCTAACGTATTATCACCTCCTTCCCTGAGGAAGGGAAATACCCAGCTCCAGCCAGCTCAAGGCTTTCACATGAGCGAAGAGAAATACCCAACTCCAACCCACCTCAAACTGCAGAAAATCAAAGTTAAGGAAAAAATCCAGAAAGAAGCTGGGGGTGGGGGTGGCAGAAACACCTTATCTACAGAGAGGCAAAGATAAGAATTAAACCCAATTCTCAGAAACCATGCAAGCAAGAATAGAGTGGTGTGAAATATTTAAATGTTGAGAAAGAAAAACCACCAACCTAGAATTCTGTACCATGAGAAATTATCCTTCAAATATGAAGAAGTAAAGACTTTCTCAGAAAAACAAAAATTGAGGGAATTTGTTGCCAGTAGACCTGACTTGCAAGAAATGTTAAAAGAAGTTTTTTAGAGAAAAGGAAAATAATATTGGTCAGACACTTGGATCTACATAAAGAAAGGAAGAGCATTGAAGAAGGAAAAAGTGAAGATAAAATGAAAACTTTTATTTTTATTATACTTTTTTATTGAAGTATAATTAACATAATATTTATTAGTTTCATGTGTACAAAGCAATAATGTGATATTTGTATGTACTGCAAAATGATCACCACAATAAGTTCAGTTAATATCCATCACCATACATAGTTACAAATTTTTTTTCTCCTGATGAGAACTTTCAAGTTCCACTCTCCTTAGATACTTTCAAATATGAAATACAGTATTATTAACTATAGTCACCATGCTGTACATTACTTCCCCATAACTTAAATTCATTTTATAACTAGAAACTTTACCCTTCATCCATTTTTATTATTCCTTATTGATCTAATAGATAACAATAATAATAGCAAAATAATAATAATAATAGCAAAAATGTATTTGATTATGTATGCTTATGTGTATTTGTATATATGTGTATGTGCGTGTATATATATATATATATATATATATATATATATATATATATATAACCCTATGTATGCTTATACATAAGTGAAATGAATGACAACAATGATACAAGGGATGGGAGGAAGGAATTAGGATTATTTTGTTATTATAAGGCACTCATACTACCCATAAAGTGGAATAGTATTATTTGAAAGTGGACATGGATTAGTTGTAAATATATATTGCAAATTCTGGGGAAACCATTAAAAAATAGTAAAAAAAAAAAAAAAAAAGAAGTATAACTGATGCTAGGAAGAGAGAGAAAATGTGATCATATAAAATACTTGATTAAAACCACTAAAGGCAGAAAAAGAGTGTAAGACAAAAATAGAAACAAAGAACAGGGGCAACATATAGAAAACAGTAATGAATATGGTAGCTATTAATCCAAATATATCAATAATCACTCTGAATGCCAATGGTCTAAATGCACCAATTAAAAAAGAGATTGTCAGAATGGATCAAACACATGACCCAACTATATGTTGTTGACAAGAAACTCACTCTAAATATAGAGACACATACAGGTTAAAAGTACATGGATGGAGAAAAATATACCATGCTAACACTAATCAAAATAGAGCAAGAGTAGCTATATTAATTTCAGACAAAGCAGACTTCAAAGTAAGGAAAGTTATCAGGGATAAAGAAAGTAATGATAAAAGGGTCAATTCTCCAAGAACAAAAAAAAATTCTTAAAGTGTATGCACCTCACAACAGAGCATAAAACTGCATGAGGCAAAAACTGACAGAACTGCGAGGAGAAATAGATGAATCCACTATCATAGTTGGAGACTTAAACATTCCTCTCTCAGAAATGGACAGATCCAGCAGGCAGAAAATCAGAAAGGACATAGTTGAACTCAACAACACCATTAATCAACTGGATATAATTGACAACTATAGACTACTTCATTCAACAACAGCAAGATACACACATTTTTCTCAAGCTCACAGAAACAGTCACCAAGATAGACCACAGTGGGCCATAAAACACACCTTAACAAATTTAAAAGAATAGAAATCATACAATGTCTGCTCTCAGAACACACTGGAATTAAACTAGAAATTAATAATGGAAAGATACCTGGAAAATCCCAAAATACTTGGAGATTAAACAACACACTTCTAAATAGCATATGGGTTAAGGAAGAAATCTCAAGAAAAACTTAAAAATATTTTGAACTAAATGAAAATGGAAACACAACTAATCAAAATTTGTGGAATGCAGCAAAAGCAGTGCTTGGAGGGAAATTTATAGCATTCAATGAACATATTAGAAAAAAAGAAAGATCTAAAATCAATAACCTAAGTTTCCAACATTGGGAACTATAAAAGAAGAGCAAATTAAATCCAGAGTAAGCACAAGAAAAGAAATTATAAAAATTAGAACAGAAATGGTTTCCCAAGAAATTAGGATTTATGAAGAAGGAGGTGAGAGGAAATTAAAAACAGGATATCAACAGAGAAAATCAACAAAACCAAAAGCTGCTTCTTTGAAAAGTTCACTAAAATTAATAGGCTTCTTGCCAGGTTAACTAAGAAAATAAAAAAAGAGATACAAATTACCAATATCAGAAATGAAAGTGAGGATATCACTACAGATCCCACAAAAATTAAAAGGATAATAAAGAAATGCTATGAACAACTCTATGCCCACAAATTTGATAACCTGGATGAAATGGACCAATTCCTTGAAAGACACAATTGGCTAAAACTCACACAAGAAGAAATAGATGATCTGATAGGCTTGTATCTATTAAAGAAATTGAACCCATAATTAATAACCTTCCAAAAAAGAAAACACCAGGCCCAGATGGATCCACTGGTGAATTCTACCAAACATTTAAAGAAGAAATTATACCAATTCTGTACAATCTCTTTCAGAGGATAGAAGCAGAGGGAATGCTTCCTCACTCATTCTATGAGGCCAGCATTACCCCAATACCAAAACCAGACAAAGACATTAAAAGGAAAAAAAAAACCTATAGACCAATATCTCTCATGAACATAGATGCAAAAATCCTCAACAATATATTAGCAAATCGAATCCAAAAAAGCACAAAACAATTCTATACCACAACACCAATTCTGATGTGTGGGGGTTTTCCCCATAGCAAGCAGCTGGGTGTCCTACAATTCAACTCAATTCTGACACTATCTACCCAGAAATAGCATCAGATTCCACAAATTAAGGTCTCAGTGTCACAAGACTGCCTCCACTTCAGATGCAAATTACAAGTCCAGGTTGTTACCTGTACTTCTGACAGATTGGCTATAAATCAGAGGTTCCCACAACCCCCTCCTTGGGTTTGATTAATTTGCTAAAGTGGCTCACAGAACTCAGGAAATCAGTTTACTCACTAGATTAGTGGTTTATTACAGGTAAATAATTTAACTCAAATAATATACTGGTTTATTACCAGTAAAGGGATATAACTCAGGAACAGCCAGATGGAAGAGATGCATAGTGCTAGGTATGGGGAAGGAGTGAAGAGCTTCTATGCTCTCCGAGTACACCACTCTTTCTGAATCTCCACATGTTCACCAACCCAGAAGCTCTCCAAACCCCACTCTTTTGGGTTTTTATGGAGGCTTCATTATGCAGATATGAATGATTAAATCATTGGCCATTGGTAATTGAACTCAATCTCCAGCCCCTGTCTCCTCTCTGGAGGCCTGGAGAGTGGGACTGCAAGTTCCAACCCTCTAATCACATGGTTGGTTTCCTTGGCAACAAGCCTCCATCCTTAGGTTATTTCCAAAAGTCACCTCATTAACATAACAAAAGACACCTTCATTGCTCTCATCGCTTAGGAAATTAGAAGGATTTTTAGGAGCTCTGGACTAGGAACAGGGATGAGGACCAAATATATATTTCTTATAAATCACAATATCACAACAACCAAGTGGGATTTATTCTAGGTATGCAAGGCTGGTTTAACATTTGAAAATCAATTAATATAATCCATCACATCAACAAACGAAAAAAGAAAAATCACGACCACATCAATAGATGTAGAAAAAGCATTTGACAAAATCCAACACCATTCATGACAAAAACTCTCAGTAAACTAGGAATAAAGGGAAACTTCAAGTGGATAAAGACTATCTTTAAAAAAAAAAATAACACCTAACATCATACTTAATGGTGAGAAACTCCCGCTAAGATCAGGTAAAGGCAAAGATGTCCCCTTTCACCACTCCACTTCAACATTGTACTTCAAGTCCTTGCCAATGCAATAATGTAAGAAAAGCAAGTAAAGGAATACATATTGGAAAGGAAGACATAAAACAGTCTTTGTTTGCAGATGATATGATCACCTATGTAGAAAATCCTAAAGAATCAACAAAAAAAACCCTCCTAGGACTTATAAGTGATTACAGCAATGTTGCAGGATACAAAATTAATATACAAAAGTCAATCAGTTTCCTATATAACAACAACGAACAAGTAGAATCTGAAATTAAAAACACGATACCATTCACACTAGTACATGAAAAACAAAATTCTTAGGTATAAATCTAACAAAATATATATATAAGATCTATATGAGGAAAACCACAAAATCCTGATGAAAAAAATCAAAAAACTAAATAAAGGAAGAGATATTCTGTGTTCATGGATAGGAAGACAATATTGTCAAGATGTCAGTTCTTCCCAACTTGATGTATACGTTCATTGCAATCCTAATCAAAATCCCTGCAAGTTATTTTATGGATATTGACAAACTGGTTCTAAAGTTTATATGGAGAGGCAAAAGACCCAGATTAGCCAACACAATGTTGAAAGAGAAGAGTAAAATTAGAGAACTGATGCTACCCAACTTCAAGACTTATTATAAAGCTACAGGAATCAAGACAGTGTGGTATTGGCAAAAGAATAGACAAATAGATCAATGAAACAGAATAGAGAGCCCAGAAATAGAACCACATAAATATAGTCAACTAATCTTTGAGAATGGAACAAAGTCTATACAATGAAGCAAAGATAGTCTTTTCAATAAATGGTACTGGAACAATTGGCCATCCACTTGCAAAAAAAAAAATGAATCTAGACACAGACTTTACATCCATCACAAAAATTGATTCAAAATGAATCATGGACCTAAATGTAAAATGCAAAACTATAAAACACCTAGAAGGTAACATAGAAGAAAACCTAGATGACCTTAGGTACAACGATGCCTTTTTAGTTACAGCACCATAGGCATGATCCATGAAAGAAATAATTGATAAGCTGGACTTCATTAAAATTAGAAACTTATGCAAAAAAAAAAATGTCAATAGAATAAGACAAGCCACAGACTGGGGGAATATATTTGCAAAAGACATCTGATAAAGGACTGTTATCCGAAATATACAAATACTTAAAACTCAACAATAAAAAAGCAAACAAGATGATTAAAAAATGGGTCAAAGACCTTATAGACACCTCACCAAAGAAACTATAGACATGAAAAATAAGCATATGAAAAGATGTTCCACATCATATGTCATTAGGGAAATGCAAATTAAAACAACAATGAGATACTACTATACACCTATTAGAATGGCCAAAATGTGAAACACTGACACCACCAAATGCTACAGGCAGTTTCTTACAAAACTAAACATATTTTTACCATATGATCCAGCAATCGCACTCCTTGGTATTTACCCAACAGAGTTGAAAACTTATGTCCACACAAAAACCTGCACGTGGATGTTTATAGCAGCTTTATTCGTAATTGCCAAAATTTAGAAGCAACCAAGATGTCTTTCAGTAGGCGAATGGATAAACTGTGGTACATCAGACAATGTAATATTGTTCAGCACTAAAAGAAAGAAGCTATCAGGGCTGGCCCAGTGGCGCAGCGGTTTAGTTCATGCTTGGCAGCCCGCGGTTCGCTGGTTTGGATCCCGGGCGCCCGCCGATGCACTGCTTGTCAGCCAAGCTGTGGTGGCATTCCATATAAAGCAGAGGAAGATGGGTACAGACATTAGCCCAGGGCCAGTCTTCCGCGGCAAAAAGAGGAAGATTAGCAACAGATGTTAGCTCAGGGCTGGTCTTCCTCACCAAAAGAAAAAAAAAGAAGCTATCAAGCCATGAAAAGAAATGGAGGAAAATTAAATGCATATTATTAAGTCAAAAAAGCCAGTCTGAAAATGCTACATACTGTATGATGCCAACTATATGACATTTTGGAAAGGCAAAACTATGGATACAATGAAAAGATCAGTGATGGCCAGGGGATAGGGGAAGGGAGAGATGAATAGGCAGAACATAGAGGATTTTTAGGGCAGTGAAACTTCTGTACAGTAGTATAATGGTGAATACATGTCATTATAGATTTGCCAAACCCATAGAATGTACACACCAAGAGTGAATCCTAATGTAAACTAGGGACTGTGGGTGATAATGATGTATCAATGTATGTTTATCAGTTGTAACAAATATACCACTTTGTTAATGGGGAAGGAGTTTATGGGAAATCTCTGCCTTCCCCTCAATTTTGCTGTCAACTTAAAACTGCTCAAAAAAAAAAAAAGGTTTAAAGAAAAAGGAACAAATTAAAAAAAATATATGTAACTTGCATACATATTTTTCAAAGGCAAAAGGCAGATTGGGAAAAATATTTGTAACAAATATTAAAAATGTGATTACTGTTGCTATGCAAAGAATACCTATACATCAATACAAAAAGAAACTCAATAGAAAAATCAGTAATACATTCGAATAAAAACTCATAAAAGAAGCAATATAAATGAAAAATAATTACGGTATATGAAAAAATGCTCAGCCTCATGACTTCCTGAGTTAAGGCTTCCTACACCAAATTGTCCAATTGCCTAACTGAAGTTTAAGGGGATGAGAAGCCAGCAAGAATCCCATAGAAGCAGACGGAAACTTGGAGCCATCAGGAAATGTTTAAAGAAATGATCTCCCAAGAAATTAGGATTTATGAAGGAGGTGAGAGGAAGCAGCCAGGAGCAGCTTCAGAAGTAAGACGTCAGAGAGGGCGGGGCTAACGAGATGAGCCCTGGTGTATATCAGTCAATATTCCTGGTTCCATTTTGTTGATTCTACCCTTGTTTTCCTTTCTTTTTTTCACTCCTGGTTTTTGTAGACCATTTTTTTTTTTTTTTGTATTTTATTCATCTTGTAAACTGCCTTCCACGTCTGGAACATTTTTGAGAACAGAAAATCAAATGAATGGATGATTTATTCATCAAATGGTGAAATGAATGAGTGGTTGAATAAATTATGACTGTTTTTGAGAAAAGAAAGATCCTCAAAGTGATTTGGTGGGATGGAAATGCCAGACATTCTGAAAAAGAACTACTTTAGCATCATTGGACATTAACTTAGACCTCAGATTCCCAGAGAAGGGAATGAAGGAGGATTAAGAGTTATACCAGATGCTCAAAGGAGTACTGGTCCTGTGTCAGCAGAACTCATAGCCCTGTTAAAATGTGTACTGTGACTGAAAGTGTAGAAACAGAGTAAGTTATAGTTAGGATAGGTTAACTGCTATAGCAAATAAACCCCCAAATGTATAATGGCTCAAACTCAATAGAAGTTTATTTCTTGCTCACAAAATAGTGCTGACCAAGTGAACAGGTTAGCAGAACAATCATTCAGGAAACCCGAGCTGATGGAGACACTGCCATTTTCAACATGTGGCTTCCAAGTTTGCCCTGGGAGACACCTCGTCCTAAGCAGCCAGAGGAGAAAAGAGCAAAGAACTTGTGGGAGGTGTATATGGCCCAAGCCTGGAAGGAGGACATAGCAGTTTCAGATAAAACTCAGGCACGTGACCATCCTCAACTACAAGGGAGGCAGGGAAGTGTAGTCTAGATGAAGAAACCATGATTTGGGTAAGCCCCCAGTATTTCCTGCCACAGACCATGAGCAGACCTAGACTCAGACTTCAGTGGGGGACCTCAATAAATTCCAAGCTGCATGGTGATTCCCCTTCTCAGGACACAGGGAACATGTGCCAAACACCCATTCAAGAGTTACTGTGGTAATAAATTCCAGATGAGAATTCTACCTCCCAAAATTCCATTAACGGAGGCTTTTTCAGGAAACTCTCCCATGCCAGTATAGAGGGAGGAAAGGCAAAGAAAGGCCATCCCTGCAATGCATTTTAAGAGAGTCACTGTGGTATCAAGGAAAAAATCAGAGATGGGAAGATTGACTGTCCTTGTAAATAGGGGAGATTTTTCTGTGCAGCCTTGTGCATTTATGGAGGGAATGTCAGGCTGATGTCAATCTTTGTTAAGCCACTGATCAATCCTTTGCAGAAGCACATTTTTAAAAAATATTATTTCTACTTTTCACTTCTGGCTTGCTCTGGTAAGGCTAATTCCATAGAGAACAAAAGAACAGCTGCACCACATCTCTTAACCATGAACCCAAGTAGGCACCCATTCTGCTAAAAAGAAGAGATCAATTTTTAGTTTTACAAGAGAGAAACAAAGCCCATTTAAAAGGAAATATTAAGAATGCCTATTGAAATGCAAATTGAACTACAGCATTTACATGTGTCAATTAACATCCCTCGAAGAATTTTCTTGAAATATTAGCACTTGCTTATGTGAATTTTTCGTTTTAAAGAAAGAGACTCACAATTAAAAGTTGTTCTGATTTTCATGGCAGTTTTTTAAAAAGCAAATCATTGTTAGCTCTGGAAACATTTGTTTCAATGACTGGTTTAGTTTCAGCATGAAAAACATGGTGACCCTTTGCCCATCCAAGAACCGTCATGCCCATGATTTTGCCCTTGCTTGCACCTTGTTAGAAGAAGCAAGGTGAGCAGTGACTGTTGACACTTGCAACACAATCTAAGAATAATAAAAAGCTAACATTCGCTGAGTATCTGCTGCCTGTGCCAGGCATTTCTTCTTCAGATTATGTCAGTTGGTCTCCACAACCACTCACAGAGGGAAGTGGGCAAACATTACTATCCTGTTTTAACAGATAAGGAAATCAAGGCTCAGAGAGGTAGTGGCTTACCCTCAGTCTCACAATTAATAAGTCGTAAATCCTGGATTCAAAGCCAAGTGTGTGTTATTCTAAAGCCCATAGTTCTAAACACCCTTCTAAGCTGGCTCACATATGGCCAGGTCACCTAAGCTCTTCCCAGTCAGGTGCTTTTCCCCCGCCCACGTGGAAGCCAAGACTCCTTGGGCTGCACCTGCAAGGTGTGGGTCTTTTTCAGTGGAGAAACTTTTGGGGGAAGAAAGGAATAGCAGCCACTGACCCTGATAAGAAATTCTACCCACTGGCTGGCACCATATCATTTCCCTGGCCTGCCCTTTAAGCCTGTCTGTCCCCTCTTCCAGTCAGGGAAGGCTCCCATGTTAGCACACGTAGATGGACATTATTGGCCTCACTGAATGTACAAGAAATCATGACAGGATTCAGGGAAAGTCTGCCCACCAGCACCCACTATCTTCATCTCCCCCCAAATTTCCTACAACTGCTCACTGATCCTGGAAATGTTATCTCATCTCCTCCCCTCAGTACCTCCCACCAGACCAACCGCAACACCAAATCCACACACACACACACACACACACAAATCACACCTATTATCTGAATGTCTTCGTTAAAACTATTTTTCATCCAAATTATCAAAATAGTTGCCTCAATTCACTTCAAGTGTGCAGACGCAGTCTTGGGCATAATGACAGAAAGGAGCAGGGAATCAAATTAACAGTGAGATTATGAGACCTGCATAAAGGAAAATTTCAAAGGGAAAAAGGAATTTCAATGTGCTCATATATGAAAATTGCAACCCACGCATCCCACATTGTGGAGGGTCAGGGTACATTTGATGGAGCTTCCTAACACCATTATGTTCTCTGATCAGAATGTAATATCTGTAGCCCAATTAAAGAAGAATAAAATATGATTATTTTAAAAGGATAAAGCTTCTTAGAAACTTTAGTTTATGGCAGTTATTTGGAGGTTTATTTTCACCCTACATACAATGTATCTGAGCAAGTTAGAACTTTATCAAGCCCCACTTCACACCTACTCTTGCAAGAAAAGGGTTTCATGCAAAATGTTAAAATTGCAACTGGAGACATTATATGTAGGCTACTTAACCTATGAGAGGAGAGATCTACATGCTATATATTGCCCTAGATGGACAAGGAAAAAAGTAGTTAAAAGAAAATAAGGATTATGTTCTGATGTGTTTTTTTCCCCCGAGGCTCTTTAAACAACGCCTTTATCTGTTCCCCATTTTCCAATTGTCTTCTCCAGTGATGTGGCAATAATTTAGCAGTATTATGTGCTGTCACTTCTGCATTAGTAAACACCAGGACTTGCAGAGTAATTACAGAATAACCTCATAATGAAATGCAGTGAAGGGTTCTAATTAAATTTTAATGTTACTTAACAACTATTCTACTTTAAAATGAGAATTTTCCAACCATGTATCCTAATAAGTTATCAGAATGCATTACCCCCAAAAATGTACAAATGGGAAGGTAAACATAGAAAATTACCACAAGTGGGCATGTGTGTGGGAACATTTATAACCAAAATTAATATGCCACATTAAAAATTATTAAAATATAAAACACATCAAAATGCTGTAACAACTACAGGGCAGAATTTTTTTGAAAGCTCATATTTCACTTTAAAGGGGGGAAAGTGCTCAATTACTCTCCAAAAGAGGAGTTAAACACGTCTTCTTCTGAAAATAGGATTAACACAAGTTAAACTGAGAATGTCCATTCCTTCTTATAAAATCACAGAGCTAAAAGAAAACTAACTAGGAAACAAGGCCTTCCATTTACTTTATTCTTTAAAAATCTGCCAAAAAGGGGTACTCTCCTGTATTCTATTGTTCTACTGTCTTCATCTGCACAATGTCTTTCTGAGCATTGATGCTGACCTAGGTAGACGTGGTGAAAATCTGTTACCCATTTTCATACCATGGAAGAATATCACAATCCTCCTTCTCCCTTTACGTTGCCACTATAAACAGGTTCAATCCGTTTTGCTTTTGGAAAAGACCTATCCCCAACTCTTCTACCATTAACTGCTGAAATCTGTGATAGCTCCTCCTCACACTTCTGTCAAACCATTTAAATTGCTACTTCTACTCATAAGGCCTAATTAATGCCCTTTCAGATATAAAATTTTTAAATACAATCATGTTGAGCCCAGTGAGGGGATTGCCTATAGAATTCTTCCAAATGTGCTCCTGTTTTGCACTTCCTATCAGCTTTCTCTTTTTCTCTAAGATGCAGAGCTAACACAAGTATTGCCACTGACAAATCTGAAGCCTTTTTTTCCATTATCCAAGCTCTTGTGTTATTGGGGATATGTGCCCACTTCACTGACCTTGAGTCTTATAGAAGTTGTTGTTGCTGCTATTGATGAAGATATTTGTTTACAGGTGACTGTGACAAGATATGTTGGGATATTTTCCTCTCTGCCTACACCAAATAAATAGAAGAGGTGACATCTCTTAGCTTTTCTGGGATTCTCTTTGGCCAAGGCTATGTTCAGAATAAGGCTAGAAGCTCTGGGAACTTCTGCTAAATAGCCTGCACAGCCTGAGAGGAGAGGGAAGGAAGGAGAGGAGACACCTGGGTCCTCGCTCAGACATCTCGTGTTCCATTCCCATAACTCTGCAGTGCTACAGCGGCTGGACAGGGAACCTTCCATCTGTACGCAGGGAATTGTCTGTGTCATGCAGAACCAACATGGTGCTGACCTCTGCTCAGTCACCGGACACCACAAATGGTTGTTGAGAAGTGGCGAGACTTCCCCTGCTGCCCTCTGAAGAGCATGAAATAACTGCACTAAGCAGTTTTCAGGGGGATAGTGCTTCAGGACACAAGCTTTGGAGTCAGACTTGAGTTAGAATCTCAGCTCTGCTCCTTACTAGTTGTGTTACTGTGAGCAATTTGCTTAATCTCTCTGAGGCTCTGTTTCATCATCTATAAATTGGGACTAATAATAACTCACCTCACAAGATTATTGGAAGAAATAAGTGATACATGGCATATAGTAGTATATGATAAGCACTTGGCATGATGACTGATTCAAGTATTCAGATAGTGGTAGCTGCTGTCATTACTCCTACTGCCCCTATTAATGCTGTCTTTCCCCACAAGTAGCAACACCTCCTGGCTTCTGTAATAACAATGCTGTTCTTCCCAAGAAAAACTCTCAAGTCACCTTTGCCTCATACCCCTCCCTCAGTCCCCACATCCAAAGAATCATCATGTTTTATTAATCCATCCCCCCCTTTGCATTTCCATCGTCATTCCTCTAGTTCACACCTTCATTACCTCTCACCTAGACCTTCACTCAATAAATGTTTATTAAAGCACCTACTATGTGCTAGGCATGGTGGAAAATTCAGACATGTATAATACTTACCTCAACATATTTATAATACTTATAATCTGGTGGTGGGGTGGGGAAATACAGACATGTAGACAGGTAACCAGAATGCAAGGCCAAATGAAACAGAATGGAATATATACAAAGGTTTCACACATATATGATTCAACAAAAAAAATATGATTTATAGAGAGGTTTTATGGAGGCATTGCCCCTTAAGATAAAACTTGAACAATGAATAAAAAGAAGAAGAAAAGACATTTCCATCTGAGAAAGCAGCATGAGCAAATGCAAGGCCTCAGGAAATACATCATGTGGAGAGAATGCTGAGGTGTACAGCGGGACTGGAGGATGTGCTGGGAAGGATAGAGCAGCTGAAGATGGAGGCGCTCGGGGGGCGTCCAAGGGGGAGAGCACAGGTGTCAGATAGCTCTCCTTCAAATTCTGCCTCCACTCCTAAAGGTCGTGCAGCCATGAACAAATTATTTATCTTTCCTGAGACTCGGTTTCCTCATTTGTAAGTTATAGGCAACAGAATACCTACCTCATATAGTTCTTGTGAGGATTAAATGAAATAATATACATAGAGAACTTTGCACAGTACCTAGAAGATAGCAGGCACTTCACGGATGGTAGTTATTGTTTTTACAGGAGGCTGTTATGGACTGAATATTTGTGAACCCTCAAAATTCATATGTTGAATCTCTAACCCATAGTGTGGATATATTTGGAGATGACCTGCTCAGGAAGTAATTAAGGTTAAATGAGGTCCTAAGTGTGGGTCCTGATCCAATAGGATTTGTTGTAATGTGCCATCAAGGCAGCTTGACTCCTGGCAACCCTACGAATAAGTGATGTCCACAATGTCCTGTCTTCAACAGCCCTACTCAGCTCCCGCAGACTCATGCCTATGGCATCCTTTATGGAGTCAATCCATCTCATGTTTGGTCTTCTTCTTTTCCTGCTGCCTTCTACTTTTCCCAGCATTATTGTTTTTTCCAGAGAATCTTGCCTCTCACGTCCTCTCTCCCATTCAGGGCTTTCTAGAATCACCTCCCAAATAAACTACTGGTGCATAAATCCTCCTGTGCATCTGGGGAATCCCAACCTGAGACAATGCCCATGTATTAGTCAGCTCAGGTTGCCATAATAAAATACTACAGACTGGGTGGTTTAAACAACAGAAATTTATTTTCTCACAATTCTGGAGACTAAAAGTCCGAGATCAAGGTGTTGGCAGTGTTGGTTTCTCCTGAGGCCTCTCTCCTTGGCTTGTGGATGGCTGTGTTCTCCCTCTGTCTTCACATGGTCTTTCCTCTGTATGTGTCTATGTCCTAACCCCCTCTTCTTAAAGGACATCAACCATACTGGATTGGGGCCCATCCATGTGACCTCATTTAACTTAATTACCTCCTTAAAGGCCCTATCTCAAAATACTGCACAGTCACATTCTGAGATACTGGGGGTTAGGACTTCAACACATGAATTGGGCAAGGGAAGGGGGTTTGGGGGAGGCACAATTCAGCCCATAATAAACAACAACAAAAAAATAAGTGTATAAAGCTAAAACATGTGCGCTCCGCCAATCCAAACTTCAACCTCCTCCAAAGGAAAAAAGGAAAGAGGAGAGAGAAAAGAAAAAAAGAGAAAAACCTATTTGTATATCCTTCAGGCTCTTTTTCTGTATGTAATGGAATGATGTTACAATGACAAACTCAGGTGTAAAGAAAACATCAATGTCCTTATTTCCTTTGATTCAATTTAGATGAGAACTCCTGTCCTAGAAAATTTCAACCTCAATCAATCCTAGACTTCTTTCCTTTCCTCAGGTCACCCAAGTATCACAGAGACTTGTGAGATTCCCAGAAAACGTGAATAGTCCTCACCTTCCGTTCTGGTCCATTGTGGTCATCGCTTATATCTCCAGGTCCAGCTGCTCAAAGATAGCCAGCTTTCAAGCTAGGCTTGGGAAGCTAGATCTCAGTATCCAGTATCCAGTCCTGCAGATGTATCCACTCTCCTCCGAGGTTCAATCATACCCCCAGGCCACAGGTCCCCACTGCCAGGAGGCAATAGAGAGAGAGAAAAGCAATTAAAAGCATGGACCAGGAGGCCAGACCACCGGGGGCTCAGTCCTGGCTCTATGCTTTGCTTAATTATGTGACCTTGGGCAAGGTGCTTCACCCTTCCATGCTTCACTTTCCTCATTTGAAAAGTTTTGAACAAAAATATTCTCTGTTTCATGACTAATACTCATATTTACCCATTTAATCATTACAATAAACCTTAACATATGTTTCAGATGAGAAAAATAAAGCCCTTATCCAAAGTCACACAGCTAGTAAGAAGCAAAGCTAGGATTCATACCCAACTGTCTGACAACTGGAACCAGCCTCACGGGGCCAATAAAAATCAGGAAGTTGATCTAAAAGTTGTTAAATGTCTTCTTTCTATTTTTGTCTAATGCAATTTTATCACTAGACCATGAGAATCTGTGATAATGGGAAATTCCAAGAAAGTTACATCAAACATTTTCTTTAAACATATGTTCATGTTGACTTGGCCCAATTAGTAGACAAGACAAGCCCAGTAGGATGCTCATTCTGAATGTGTGCAGGCTGGCTGCTGCCTTGGCTTCCAGGGACACACTTATGTTCTGGTGGCATAAAGCAGCCATCAACATTAAGAGATTTGCCCACAGTCGGGAATTTAACCAAGAATTTAACCCAGGTCCTTTAATTCCAAATCATTCTACTACATCCTAGGGTTACCAACTTATCCCGGTTTGCCTGGGACTTTCCTGGTTTTAGCACTGAAAGTCCTACATCCTAGGACACTCCTCATTCCTGGGCACAGCAGGATGGTTGATCACCCTTAGTCTCTCGTATTCAGGGGATGAGGGTGGAAGATCAGAGGTAGGTGGAATGAGAGAGACAGAACAGATGACCATTTTGTTTATAAAGGCTGGGTGAGATTTGATTATTTCTGAGGTTGTTTCCAGTCTAATCAGTACAAAGAAGCAAGGATGTTATCAGCTCCTTGGATGTTGATTCTGCAACTTAGTAGCTGGTAAGAAAGTGAGACCAAACATGAGGAAAATAATAACTCTAGAAACACTCCAAGAGAAGCCAAGTGAAATACAGTGGAAAGTAAGAGAGAAGATAACTCAGGAAGGCTATCCTCACACCTCCAGAGAGAATAGACCCTAATCTCTCCCACACTGCACTCTATGGTCATGCCTGAAATTGTTTACTGAACTTATTTGCATGCTTCTTTTTCTTACTGAACACCAAAGTTCCTTGAGAGACTGAGTCTTATTCATCATTACAGACCCTGGCACAGCACAGGTATTGTTAATTGTTCATTGATTAAATGAACAATTGAATGATCACATTTTCCCTCCTGTATTTCATTAACAATACATTTTGCTACCGAAACCAGCATTATCTCCAGGGAGTATTGTAAGTACCTTAAAAAAAATATTGTGTAATGAGTAGTATCTTCCAGAATAATCAAACTAATCTTATTACTGATAGAATGACTGATTACTGATGCCCTTCTGCTTCTTGAAGTTTGGCATTTATGGTAAATCTACACTATGCTCTTCCATTTGAAGCATGCAAGATCTAGTGCACTGTTATTACACATTATAGCCATTTCTCAACCAGGTGCGGTTCTGTTGTTTCAGCCTATATATCTAATCTGATAGATAGAGTCTTGTGTCTCTAAGGGTTTCCGATGTTTTTGTTGGATCTGTCCAATATTTATTAAGGACCCACTGAATATTTAGTATGAATACCACTGATTCATTCAATAAAGTTTTTGTTGAATGCTTTAAGACTAATGAGAGCAGCAGAGTAGTATTATATAATCCCTGCCTTTAAGGAGTTTCTGGTCCACTGAAAGAGGTAAGACTTGTATATCATAAAACGATAACTAATAATGGATCTTATGTAAAGCAGTGTATTTAATGTGCCAAATGAGTGGCATAGAAAATAAATGACAATACCGTTAATTATCATTATTTTACCTGTCTTTCCCATTACACTGTGAATGCCTTGAGGATATATTATTTGTAAACTCAGCACTTGCTTTTCAAGAGACCTCTGATTTTTAACAAGTTTTCCAGGTGATTCTGATGTACAGTGAAGTTTAAGAATCACTACTGTAGACAACAGGGAGGGATTTGGGGCAAGAAAGTGTCCTGATAGAGGTGTTTGATGAAGATTCATCTGGTAGAGTGCAAGAGGAAGCAGAGCATGGAGAAACTGAAGATTGAGGATACAGAACAAAAGCTGCATTTTTCCATGCATGAGATAATAAAAAACAGAAACATTAGGAATAGTACGAGGGGAAAGGAAGAGGCGGGCATGGAAAACACTGAGCAGAAGGAATCACTAAACTTGGTGACTGAATGTTT
Source organism: Tapirus indicus (assembly GCA_031878705.1). NCBI lineage: Eukaryota > Metazoa > Chordata > Mammalia > Perissodactyla > Tapiridae > Tapirus > Tapirus indicus. The sequence goes on from CM062927.1 coordinate 44,472,700, forward strand.
GCTAGAGAAGAAGAGGGAGAATGAAAAATAACTTCAATATTTCTAACTTAAGGAATTGATATAATAATAACGATAATAGCTAACATGTAGTAATCACTGTGGCAGTCACTGTGGCCTGGCTACCTAAACAACATGCCCAACTCTCTCCCATTTTACTCATGTCCCATTACAGAGGCTGAAAACTAGATATTCACTTTCCCAGCCTCTTTCACAGACAAGGGTGGGCAGGTGACTTAGTCTTATCAATCAGATGTAGGGAGAAGTCCAGTGGTCGGCTTCTGGGAAAACTTCTGCTTCCCTGATGAAAGGGACAGTTGATGCTGGCCCTGTCCTTCTCCCTTCTTCCTGCCTTGAATGTGAATGTGATGCCTGGAGCTGCAACAGCCTGGTGACCATAATGTGATAATCATGAAGATGAAAAGCCAACATGCTAAAGACACCAGAGGGGAAAGACAGAAAGAAATGGGGTCTTTGGTGGCACCACTGAACTGCTGCACTGAACCTGGAACTACCCACTTCCAGAATTCTAGTTATGTAAGATAACTAAATATGTTTATCGCCAAATACAACCAAACTGATACAAACACTGACTACGTGCCAGGCACTGGTCCAAGCAATTTAACTCAGTGCTTACAACAACTTGATGAGGGATGTGTTATTATTATCCTCACTATAGGTAATTAAGGCACCAAAAATTCAAATAAGTTGCCCAAGTCCACACACCTAGGAAGTAGCCCAGCAGGGGTTTGAAACCAGGCAGTCTGTCTCCCAAGCCCTCACTCTTAACCACTACATATCCAGTCTCTCAATAACGGTAACATCTCTTCATGTGCCTGTTAGCCATGTGTATATCTTCTTGGAAGATATGGAAAAATATCTGTTCAGATCTTCTGCTCATTTTTTTAATCGGATTGGTTTTTTGTTGTTGAGTTGTATGAGTTCTTTATACATTTTGGGTGTTAACTCTTTATCAGATATATGATTTGCAAATATCTTCTCCCAGTTGGTAGGCTGTCTTTTCATTTTGTTGATGGTTTCCTTGGCCATGCAGAGCTTTTTACTTTGATGTAGTCCCATTTGTTTATTTCTTCTTCTATTTCCCTTGCCTGAGGAGACATATTCAAAAAGATACTGCTAAGACCGATGTCAAAGAGCGCACTGCCTATGTTTTCTTCTAGGAGTTTTATGGTTTCAGGTCTTACATTCAAGTCTTTAATCCATTTTGAGTTAATTCTTGTGTATGGTGTAAGATAATGGTCTACTTTCATTCTTTTGCATGTGGCTGTCCGGCAGTTTTCCCAACACCATTTATGTGAAAAGATGTTCAACATCACTAATTATTAGGGAAATGCAAATCAAAACCACGATGAGATATAACCTCATGACCTTTAGAATGGCTATTATTAAAAAGACAAGAAATAACAAGTGTTGGAAAGGATGTGGAGAAAAGGGAACTCTCATACACTGCTGGTGGGAATGCAAACTGGTGCAGCCACAATGGAAAACAGTATGGAGAGCCTTCAAAAAATTAAAAATAGAACTACCATCTGATCCAGCTATTCCACTTGTTGGGTATTTATCCAAAGAACATGAAAACACTAATTTGAAAAGATATATGCACCCCTAAGTTCATTGCAGCATTGTTCACAAGAGCCAAGACTTGGAAACAACCTAAGGGGCCATTGACAAATGAATGGATAAAGATGGGGTATATAGACAATGGAATACTATTCAGCCATAAAAAAAAAAGATGAAGTCTTGCCATTGCAACAAAATGGATGGACCTTGAGAGTATTATGCTAGGCAAAATAAGTCAAATGGAGAAAGACAAATACCATTCAATTTCACTCAATTTTCATTCGTATGTGGAAGATAAACAAACAAATAATCAAACAGACAAACACAGATACAGAGAACAGAGTGGTGGTTCCCAGGGGGAAAGGGAGACATTTGTACAGTGACAAATGGAAACGAGACTTTGGGTGGTGAACATGATATAGTCTACACAGAAGTCAAAATATAATGATGTACATCTGAGATTCATATAATCTTATAAACAAATGTTACCTCAATAATAAATAAATAAAATAACAGTAATGGTGATAGCATAGATAGAAATAAGGAGATTGGGAACAGGTGTTAACAGCTGGAGATCCAAGTGAAAATGTCTATCAGGCAGTTAGAAATGCCAAGTCTAAAGCACAAGAATATAAAAGATATTATTTAGAACAAGGAGCCATCTGCATTGAAAGAAGAGTTGATTTAGAAGCTGTAGAAGTTCCAAATTCTTCTCTTCTATCTACACTGTGAGTTGAACAGAACCATATATGTAGCAACCCTAGCTTGGCCTGAATAATGATGCTTTGTTGACAGAATACCACAACCATCCAAAAGCTGGCTCCCTTGTTAGTACAGCATTTAAATTCTGGCTTATAAGGGCATCTTTTAAAGGAATGCTAAGTGGGGTCCAAGGCTGCTTTTCACCTCTTACTGCCAGGGAAGATTGTTGGCTGTGCATAGCAATTCCCCATGTAAGCTAATGCACAACATGACCTCAATCTTCCAGGCAGCTGCCAGTTTGCAAGACTGTGCTGACCCAGTAAAATTACCCAGAATCTCGAGTAGGACTTCCAGGGCTACTGACTGTGTCCTATCACCTTCAAAACCAGGGCAGCCTGTCCTCAGAAGAGAGAATGAATGTTGTTTACCTTCATACCATTGAGGTTCAGTGTAAAAGATGCTCGTGAGAACCAAAATGAGCGAAGGAGGGGGAAATAGGTGGCATTCATTCCAAATAATAAAAATAATGGTAATAAGAGCTCGCATTTATTGAGCACTGGCCCTGTGCTGAGTGATTGCCTTTCATGCACTATCTCACTCGAAGCAAGTTAATTTCTGGTCTGCTTCTATTTTAACAGAATCACAAAGTATCTAAAGAAAATTGTTTTTAATCACTGGAGGTACCTTGGCACTTGCCAATTGTTTTTTGTTGTTGTTGTTTTCCATCTTTCCTCAAAGGCCTGACAAAAGTCAGCTGGAACATTCCACTGATGTCCGTGACACTGTGTTAATTCTCATACAAGGCTGACAACCAGGACAATAGATCAGTCCTGTGGAAAACAGATTGGCCTGACTGGAAGAATTGAGAGTTCACATATATGAAAAAGATACATCTATGAACTTCCTATCACCAACTTTGAAAAGTTGGTGTTTACGTTGTCCTAGATATGGAGCTGACCTAATCCTTACTGACCCACTGTAAGATTATAAATGCTCTGCTGCACTGGAAAAGGACTAAAGAACAGAAAGATATCTATTATACAATCCAGAATGTTTTGTCCTTTCCTTGGTGATGAGCTCCAATTAACCCAGTTCTGATATGGATGTGCTGATCTTCATTACAAACCACAGATGACATGGGAACAATTTCACTATCGTTAAATGCTTAAATGATGTTACAATCACTTAAGCAGCTAGAGTACACATATTAAAGGTTTAATTTATAATCCTTTTGCCAAAGCACTTCTGTCAGAATTTAATTTAATATTTCTCTAGCCTCATGCTCCAAATCCAATCATTACAATTAATTCCAATCTCTCTAATTAAAGACGTATGTCTTTACTTATTCTCCCTAAAAGTAATGGAGATTATAAATGGATGAATTTCATTACTGTTCATGATTGTGGTGAATTGTTCTCAGGTCTTCAGTCTGGGACCATTTCCCTCCGGGAAGCTATTTGAAAGCTGAACAATCCTACATTTAGCTGCTAACAACAACAACAAAAAGAAGACTGGGGAAAAAAATACACAACAAGCTTATTATAGAGATAAGAATAAGACAGGCTGCATCACCATTGAAGGGGTCAATAGTCCAAGGCCACTCATGCCTCATGATTGGCAGTTGCAAAGGGTTCCCTCTACCAAGCCTACTGGCCAGAGGGCAAAGGGTCAGAAGAGCAGTACACCGTCTCGGAGAAATGGCTCACCCAGTGTTAGTGGCTAACTCCAGACAGACCGGAATAGCACCTACAGGCAGGATCCGATTAGTACTTAAAAGCACACAGACAGGGAAGTAGTTAGCAAGTCCTCTCACAATTCTGCAAAAGTTGATTTTTTGTCCCAAAAGGGAATAAAGGAGAAGAGAATTCCCTCCTAGATGTCAAACTCCTTGAGGATACAGACCTAGCAGAGTATCTGGTGCACAATAGGAGATTAATAAATGTTTGTCAGAACTGAAATTTACTGACACATCCTATCACTGAATCTGCATAACCACCTGACAAAGCAGGTACTGTTGTCCCCACTTTACTCTGAAGAAATTGAGAAAGATCAGTTTGGTAGCTTGTTAAAAAGGAATCAAGTCAGGACTCAAACTCGGGTCTTTCTAGCTCCAAAGTTAACGTTCTTTCCATTACATCATGCTGCTGCAAACCACCTGCTTTGCTAAATTAAGAAATACCCTTCTGTTATAAACTAAGACATCAATAAAAAAATTTAAAAAAAAAAAGAATCAAAGAAATACCCTTCCACATCATTTCTAATTATAAAATTTACAAGACTATTCCATATATGTAAAACCCCCTTCTATCCTGGTCTCCTTATTCTCTGCAGATGATCTGGTTCATTTCTGTATTCAAACCATGGAGACGATTCCACATTACCACTTCTTTGCCTCTTCCCCATCCTCCCTTCCTTCACTACTGTCACAGAGAAAGAAGTGACCCTCTGGTTCTGGGTGACAGATTTTTCCATCTTAGAATCATGGCCCAATTTGTCCATAACCTCACAGAGAAGGCTCCAGCCCTGGTAAATGATGCCATGACTTACTTGAAGCTTCGATTGCCCACATTTTGGCACTATGTTAGGGTTGAACTGGTTCCTCCAACCCCTGCTGAGATCCCTACAGCTGTTCAGAGCTATAAAAAATAGTCACTAGAGCTCAGACTAGTAGCTACAAACAGCTCACAGTTAAGGAACCTGTGCTGAATGGTTTGGTGGCCACTGAGGTGTAGATGTGGTTTTATGTCAGCGAGATCATAGGTAAGCATGGCATCATTGGCTATAACGTTTGAAATCCAATCTTTAACATCTGATTATATTTGGTTTATTATTTGAGTGTTCTTTGATCATGTGTGACCAGACTGCTATCTGAATAAAATAAGATAATGTGTCAAAATCAATGTTTTCTCTATCAAACACTGCATGGAAGGTCACAATTTCTTTTGGTATTAAGTTGGGTTGTCTTTTGCTTTGATACATTAATACAGCTCTAAATGTATGTCTTTGCTTAGCCTGAAATTGGAAAGGATATATGCAAATACATCAACCTAGTACATGTATATATAACATTTTAATTTGAAAGTTTGAAATATATGACATTTAAGCTTTATTTCCAGAAAAGTTGAGGCAAAGGCCTTGAGAAAACTAGAACTTGCTATAGTAGGAAAAAGAGTTATACCATGTGCCAGAGTAATATTGTTAAATCATGTCAGTAGTCATAAAGAATAAAATTTGGACTGTTTCTCTTTGCTAAAATCAAAGAAAAATCCTTTTGATAACAGCGATGTCTGTAAATGTTGGGGTACTTCTTGTCAACTTGCATATAGTCTCCTCAAGAGAGAATTACAGGGTGGTATTCTAAATATGTATCTTTGCAACATCTTTAACAGTAGGACAGAGTGAATGAGAGCCATGACCTACATTTCAAATCTAAATTTGATACGTGTTATAACATTAATCTGTCTGGTTTTATGATTTTTAGAACCTGTCTTTGCAAAATAAAATATCTTACAGATATTCAAAGAGGGTTACAACTTAGTATCATCCATGGGTCTAATTAGTATATTATCTTCTGAAATAAATAGAAGTGATTGGTATCAAAACAAAAAGAGGCGATGGCCATAGTAACCTGTTTGCACCTTTCCAAGGCTTTGTGAAAACCTTGCCTAAACCTGTGGCAGAGATGTCAGGCTACAAGTCTTCCAGCCTGGGAGGAAAGGAAACAAATGTTAAAACATTTCCTACGCTAAATGCTATACAAAACAAAAAGAGGTGATCCTCCTCTGTTTCAGGGTGGAAGACCCCTCTGTAGCCCTCATTCTCATCCATTCTCTGGGGTCTTACTCCATCAATAATCCCCTCAACCTGACCACATTTCATTACATCTTCATTCTTTCTAATGTGACTTCTTCCGGCCAATGTATAAATGTGTTGAAGTGCTTCCCATCTTAAAATACACACACACATCACCTCCACCCACCAGGCTATTCCTTGAACTACATTCCTGTTCCTCCCTCCTTCCCTTCACTACCACGTTTCTTTCTCACAGCCTCCATTTCCTCACCATCTAACCGTATGCATCCTCACCATGTGCAAAAAATTCTGTCTTGATAACCACTGAAGGATCAAACCTAACAGCTTTTTCCAAGTTTTCCTCCTCAAACTCTCTGCAGCAAGCCACTATAAACAACTCTTAATTCTTCATACTATCTTCTCCTATGATTTTTTATAATGCTGTTCACTCTCAGATCTACCTCTCTTTCTCTGATTCCTCTTTCTCCTTCTGACCCCAAATGTAAGTACTCCCTTTGGTTATGATCATGGCCCCTTGCTCTTCTCTCTGCATTCTCTCCTTTGGGAATTTTACTCAATCTTTTCTACCAATCTTCTGTCCTGACTAGTGCTGCAGTCTAAATTTTCAACTGCCTGTTGGACATCTGCCTGTACTACTGACATCCCAAACTCAGTGTGCTCAATATATAGTCATCTTTCTTTTTTTGTACATATCTATTTATTGCACTGCAAACACTATTCTCCCAATCATTGTGGAAAAAAAAATATTCGCAAGTTAAGTTGCAGATGTCCAATGCTACAGAAGCCAAATATTAATCATAGGAGGTCTAATATTCAAACAGGACTTAATTTCTTTTTTAAAAAATATTTTTCAAAATTAATGCATATTTTTCTAAAGTAATGTACATAGTAAAAAGAATAATTCAAAAATACAAAATAGTATGTTATATACAGAAAAAGGTAGGTTGTCCTCCCATCCCCGAACATCATACCTCCGATTGTCCTTCTCAGAGGCAGCCAGTGTTGTCAGTTTGCTATGTATCTACCCAGATATGTCCTATGTATTTACAAGTATACATGTCCCTTAAAAATTTCAGCACACTTAAATGGTAGCATGCTACATACATTATTTTTCAAATACTTTTGTTCATTCACTTAATATATTTCGGAGTTTATTTCTTATAAAATATACCTTATTCCTTTTTAAGAACTGCATAATATAATCTTGCAGGGATGCATTCCCTATTGATAGACATTTGTTTCCCGTTTTTGCTTTACAAGCAATGTGTCAATGACTAATCTTATACATATGTCTGCAAACTTGTGTGGATATATCTGTAGAACAAAGTACTGTAAGTGAAACTGTTAGGTCAAAGGGCATATGCATTTTCATTTTTAATAGGTATTGCCCCCAACAACAATGTATGAGATAATTAAAATAATAATAACTGGAGTGAATCAAATGGTCTTAAAACTTTTGAAAATGCCCCATCTTCCATTTTCTGTCAAGCATCTGACATTCTCTTATGATGGGGGTAAAAGGTGGCAGGGGAAATGTGGTGAGAGGACATGCAGGTGTGGGGCAGTCTTAGATCTTGCCAATGAGAGCCACCTGGAATAGTGTGATGACCTCAGCAGAAAGATGCTAAAGATGAACAGACAGATGTCCAAGAGTTATTGAGGTACTCATAAATGACTAGCCAGAGGAGTTCTGCTCACCTCTGTCAAGGCATCTGCAAGTGGAGATCCCTAGCGGGGGGCGGTGGGGGGGTTGGGGTTTCTCTGAAGAAACCACTAATGTGCCCCCAAGAAAGTCTAATCCCTACTAAATCCAGAAAGAATTAGCCTTAACAGCTTCAAGGCTCGGAGACCAAGAGTAAGACTTTTCCAACGCCTTAGCTCTTCAACTTTGAATGTGTCAGAAGTCATGGCTGCCCGGGGTGGCAGGGGGTAATAGAGCGGAGGTGCAGCCCAACCTAATCTTAACTGACACATAAGCACACACCCTCAAAAAATGATTACACATGTGCACCAAGACCTGTACGAGGATGTTCATAGCAACAACATTTGTAAAAGCAAAATACTGGAAACAACCTGAATGTCCATGGATGCATGGATGCATAAAATGTGGTCTTTTCCCACAGTGAAATATTATGCAGCAAAACAAATAAACTATAGCTACATGCACCAACATGGCTGAATCTCAGGATTATAATGTTGAAGGGAAAAAGGCAGGAAACAGAAAGGTACATATTGTATGATTCCACTTATATAATTAACTTATATAAGTTAATGCTTTTAAACTAAAACATGCCACACCAAACAATATATTATTTAAGAATACATACAAAGTGGTAAAATTAAAGACAAAAGCAAGAAAATGTTAAATGCAAAATGCAGGATAATGGTTCCTTCTGAAGGAGGGAAGTGGAACTGGGAAGGAGCTTTCTAGAGGATTCTAAAGTACTGGGAACATTCTAGTTCTTAAGCTGTGAGTGGGGGCGCTGATGTTTGTTTTATCATCATTCTTTAAACCATACATGTATCTTACAAATGCACTTCATCTGTCCATGAAAACAAATTTTGAAAAAATAGAACAGTAGATATTTTAATTAGTCTGAAAATCCCTGAGTTTTCTTTCGTTTTCATAATCGTGTGGAATGCATGTAAAGCACTTAGAGTACTCAACAAATAGGATCTATTTTTATGGGCCTCCAACTCACCGCTGGCTTGTCTGTGGGGATTTTAAAGAGCTAACGCGAGAGTGGCAAGAGCATTGATTCTCTGAGCGTGGTGGGTGCTCAGCAGCTTTACATGGTCCCAAGCAGTGTCAGCTACTTTTGGAGGCCGAATATCCAGTTTGAATTATCTACTCACCAAAGTTGACTAAGTCTGCCATTCCTCTACATCTGTGTTCACCTTCACAACGTATCACCGCCAGCCTGCAACCACCTGCTTGAGGCCCCTCGACAGTTACCTTCAGCATTGCTGGGTCAATTACGGCCGTAACTCCATGTGCGGAGGGCTACTCTGTGCCTGGCACTGCTATCTCATTTAGCCCCCCAACACCCCTCAGGGGTAATGAGAATTAACCCCATTTTACAGAAAAAAACAGGCTCAGGGAAGACAGGCAACCTGTCTAAAATCACAGTTAGTAGTAAGGACTGGAGGCAGGATTGAAGCCTAGGTTTCTCTGACTCCAAGTGCAAACTTCTCACCTGGCACCCAGCAATCTTCACCACGGGACTTCCCTTGTCTGTCCAATTTCCCAGTGAACCATCCTCTCCAGTAAGGCAACCAAGTCTCCTTAATGTCTCCTGAAATAGTCAGGCTCGGGGCCAGCCTGGTGGCATAGTGGTTAAGTTCCTATGCTCTGCTTCGGCGGCCTGGGGTTCGCAGGTTTGGATCCTGGGTGCAGACCTGTGCACCACTTATCAAGCCACACTGTGGCAGGCGTCCCCTGTATAAAGTAGAGGAAGATGAGCACAGATGTTAGCCCAAGGCCAATCTTCCTCAGCAAAAAGAGGAGGATTGGCAATAGATGTTAGCTCAGGGCTAATCTTCCTCACCAAAAACAAAAAAGGCTCAATTAGTGCCCATGCCTTTCCTTATGATATTCCCCTGCTGCAAACATCCTCTCCTCATTTCCTCCACTCATTCCAAATACTACACTTTTTCAAGCTTCCATGTGGGACCACTATCCTTCTGAAGCCTCCCTGAACCCACTCAACTCCAGAGTGGTCTCACTTTCTCAGAATCTTTTTTGTCTTCTAGTTGTTTCATTACCTAGGCTATCGGTTCCATAAGAGGCAGGGTGCTATCTTCCTTTATGGTATTTGGTTTTGCTTTATTTGGGGTTCTCCACACCTGATGACTACAAAACAAATGAAGAAACCAGTGATCCAGGTACTGTACAGACATAATTATAATCCCTGTGGCAGTGGTTCCAAAGAGATTCCAAATCCCCCTGGGGGCTTGTTAAATCTACACATGCCAAGCGCCATTCCAGGGACTGAGTAAGTCAGATCTCCTGGGGGGGGGAGGGATGGGGCAGGGTAGCTATATTTTTACACGTGATTTTAAGTGAGCCCTCAGATGAGAACCTTATGCTTTACTGCAGTTCAGGACCGTGTCCATCCAGGTAAACACACAAGGGACAGCCACAGAAAGAAAAGTGAGCCAAAATTCTAAGAAATATGTATTTGTAAGACATATAAATATGTATCTCAAGAAATCTATTTCCTTATGGGTGTGATTGTTTTGAAAGAAAAAGGAGAAGGAAGAAAGGAAGGAAAGAAGCAAAGAGGGAGGAAAAGAGGAGAAAGGGGAGTGGAGGGGCTGGGACTTTATGAGACCACAGAAGCTCAAGGCAGCTCATCCAGCATTTGAGCAGTCCTTCCTTACCTTTGCCAAAATCTATCCCTTTGACCTTTGCTTCAGTGGCCCTGGTTCCTCCCTGACAAGCCTTAGGGAACCAGCTTATCCAGGGGTTGCAAATTCAAATACCTACAAGTCCCAGGAAGATATGTAAACGCGTGAAGCCAGCGGCATGTTAGATAGCAGAGAGGGTGGGAACTCAGGTGAATTGGAGAGTGGGAGCCCCAGCCAAAGGAGGGAGCAGTGAAGTAGCTCTAGATAATCATCACCACTAGATCAAGCCCACTAGATCCTCCAATTTATCAAGAAAATTGTGATGTCTCCCAATTTTTTTTTTTTTTTTTTTTTTTGGTGAGGAAGACCAGCCCTGAGCTAACATCCGTCGCCAATCCTCCCCTTTTTGCTGAGGAAGACTGGCCCTGGGCTAACATCCGTGCCCATCTTCCTCTACTTTATATGGGACGCCACCACGGTGTGGCTGACAGGCAGTGTGTCGGCAGGCGCCTGGGATCCGAACCTGCAAACCCCGGGCTGCCAAGCGCGGACGAAACCGCTACACCACCGGGCTGGCCCCATCTCCCAATTTTTAATTAATTTAAAAAATTTTTTTAACACTCATCGGGCCTAGCCTCCACAGGATGAATATCCTCAGCTCCTCAACCGCTTCTTCCCCAGCAAGGTGTCAAGTCTCTTCTGCCCGTAACAAAACACTACACTCCTGGTGCCACCTAATTGATGGGACAAAAGGAGTGAGCACCTCATTCCTTCTAAATGCTGCCCTCTGGTAATAACATCTAAGACTGCTATTAGATTTCATAGTGGCTATATTATATTGTGGACACCAGGTATTTTTAATACATTAGGTACTTTAATAAGCGTGAACTATACCGCTGTGCCACTGGGCCAGCCCCCTTGATTTTTTAATTTGACCTTGAGATTATGTGAATATGTTTCATAGTTATAAAATAAATTTAATTTAAAAAATCAGCCTCTAAAAGTTGAAAGCAAAATAAGATAAACTTATCTATGTATTGAGTTTGTGGCATGGCCACTCAGAAAAGAATAGTTTCAAGTGTTTTAAAACATAATACTTTGACTGCACATCATTAGTATAATGTATTCTAAAAAAAAAGCAGAATTGGAAAAAAATAAAAAACCTTAAACTGTTTTCAGCAGTCATTTTGTTAGTGGTGGTGTTGGTACATTGAGACTATTGTATGTATGTTTTGAAATAAAGCAAATGAATTATTATGTTGGTGTGGTGCCCCTGGGAACTAGGGTTTTTTGGCATGGGAGAAAATATATGCAAAAATGAGATACATGAGATTAATTAAAAGCCTATGTCCTAAATTTAAGTTGGAAATAGCAGCATAATCTCATGATGTATCTTACCTTAAAAAAAAAGATATTAAATGTTCCTGGCCTTGACCCTGAAAATATCTGCAAAAATAACAAACCCTGTAGCAAGGAGTGTCCCTGGTGCCCACATTATGGTCTCTAAATACCATTCTCCACTAAAAGGAGCAAGCACTCCTGATGGTAATGGTTGATTCCAGGTCTGGGGCAGTAAATGTACAAGATGAGCCCGGAATATCTTGTTATCAAAGCTATCCAAGACTATTAGGGTCTTATCAAAAGGAGCCAATCTGAAGAGGATAGTGCTGGCCAAAGATGGAAAAATTTGAGTTTCAATAACTACAGTAGATTGAAATGCATCACATATTACAAATCTCAGTTCATAGTGATAACAAAAAATAACTTAAAAATAAAAAGATAACTCATTGGTTACCTTTGAAGGATACTAGGAAGCTAACATTATTTTGAAACTGGTAGAAAAATAAAAGGGAAAAAAAATCAAGCATTTATCCTGCTTTCCTATATAACTTGTATTTCAGGGTAACCAAAGAGTTAATGAGTAAAAGAAGTTTCTCATACAGAAGTATTCTGGCTAACAAATAAAGTGGAATTACAGAATTGGAAATTCATTTTTGTAACTCCTAATGAATTATCAGATCCAGGTAATTATCATTAATCACAAAACCTATTCTATGAGACACTCTATATGATAAATAATCTGGTTTGTTCCACAAACAAATTGCAAAAAAAAACAGGGGGTGGGGGTGAGGGTACCAGTCATATAGATTAAAAGAGAACAAAGGGACATATTAACCAATTGTAATGTATGTATCTTGTTTGGATCCTGATTTGAATACATTTTAAAAAATTATGAGACAACCAGGAAAATTTGACCACTAGCTGCATATCTGATTATATTAAGTTGTTTTTAAATGTATTAATGGCATTGTGGTTATGTTTTTCCAAACAGAAATATTTACAGATGAAATGATGTGATATCTGGGATTTGCTTCACAATAATCAGAGGGGTAAGGAGGGAAAGTAAAAGTGAAACAAAATTGTTATGAGTTGATAACTATTGAAACTGGATAATGAGTTCGTGGGGGTTGACTGTACTATTCTCTCTACTTTTATTTGTGTTTGAAATTTTCCATAATAAAGAAGTTTTTCAAAGGCACTTTAGCTGTTTTGTGGAGAACAAATTTGAGAAGGACATAAAGAGATTGAGAGAGACTAGGAGACTATTATGATATTCTAGGTAAGAGGAAATTCATGGTGGCTTGAATTTTTTCCTAGAGCTAAAGAAAGATATGAGTCTTCAGATTGAAACTGCCACATGCCAAACAGGATGATTTTTTTTTTTTTTTTTTGTGGGGAAGACCAGCCCTGAGCTAACATCTGTTGCCAATCCTCCCCTTTTTGCTGAGGAAGACTGGCCCTGGGCTAACATCTGTGCCCATCTTCCTCCACTTTATATGGGACGCCACCACAGCATGGCTGACAAGCGGTGCGTCGGCGGGCGCCCGGGATCCGAACTCGCAAACCCCGGGCTGCCAAGCACGGACTAAACCGCTGCGCCACCGGTTGGCCCCCAGGATGATTTTTTTAAGACCCCTATCCAGACCATCATGGTAAAATTTTATAACACCAAGGAAAAGAGGGAAAAAATATTTTGACTACAAAGGAGCAAGAATCAGACTGAAGTCAGACTTCTCAGAAATTTGAATGCTAGAAGACAGACTTCTCAAGAAAATTTTTAAATCTAGAATTATTTATCCAACAAAACTCGCTTTCAATATAGGGGGGAATGAGAACTATTTTCACATATTCAAGAACTTAGAAAGCTAACAACATCAGATTATTTAGGAATGAATTACTTAGTGATCTAGTCTAACAACATGAAAAATATAAACATGGATATATGAAACAATGGTGAGCAAAAAACCAGTAAAAATTAAAAAGTATGAAGTTGCTGATTTACACTGTTAATTGTTTTATAAATCACAATCTGAACTAAAAATGCTAAGCAAACTCAATATCAAAGATAGCAAAAAGGGTGGGAAAGGCAAGGTAAGCTTGCTATGACTATCATCTTGTTAAAAGGGAAATGGAGGGGCCGGTCAGGTAGCACAGTGGTTAAGTTTGTGCTCTCCACTTCACCGGCCCCAGGTTCGCAGGCCCAGATCCCACATGCAGACATATGCTACCGCTTGTCAAGCCATGCTGTGGCAGCATCCCATATAAAGTAGAGGAAGATGGCACGGACGTTAGTCCAGTGTCAATCTTCCTCAGCAAAAAAGAGGAAGACTGGTAACAGATGTTAGTTAATCCTCACAAAAAAAAAAGGGGGGGGGGAAATGGAGATAATTATTAATCCTGGATTCCAAGAAAAAAATAAAAATTTAAGTATGTATGTTAAAGAATTAAGAGTAACCACTATAAACATAGAAATAAATGTTCTATTTTCCCTTATATTTTTGCTGATTAGCTTTTTATTTTTTAAAGTTATATTATTAAGTACAAAGATTTATGACATCGTTTCTTGGTAGATTGTATTTTCAAATTATTATGTAATAGTCCTTTTTGTTATGCTTAATGCTTTTTGCTTTGAGTTTTATTTTGTCTGACATTAATATTGCTATATCTGCTTTCTTTTTATGGTATTTTATTCTTTAATTCCTTTAAAAACATTTATTTTGAAATAATTTCAGACTTAAAAAAATTTTTGAACAAAGGAAACACATTAACCTAATAAGAGACAAGAAAGAGAAAAAGAAACGACAGCATTAAACAAATAGAAAATATAAATGATATGACAGGAGAAAGTCCAAATCAATTAGTATATCAATAACATGAATAGGTTAGATTATCTTAATAACATTCAAACAATTTTAGGGTAAGTTAAAAAAATTAATCTAGCTACATTCTACTTATAGGAGACACACCTAAAACAAAAATCACGCAAAAATTGTGACAAAGAGGAATGGGAATGACAACTAAATACAGCATGTGACCCTTGAACTGGATCCTCTACCAGAAAAAAAAGTTCTTTTTTTTTTTTGCTAAAGGACATTAGTAGAAACAGTGGTGAAACTTTAATAAAATCTGTAGATAAGATAATAGTTTTGGATCAATATTAATTTCCTAACTGTGATAATTGTACTTTTCATCCTTGTTTTTAGGAAATAAACATGGAATTATTTAGGAATAAAGGTGCATCATGTACACAACTGACTCTTCAACGTTTCAGGAAAAAAATGTATTTATTTTTATCACACACATAGAATAATAAAACAATGGTAAAATGCTAACATTTAAGCAAGCTAGTTAAAGAATATATGGGAACTTTCTGTACTATTTTTACAACTTGTCTGTAAGTCTGAAATATTTCAAAACAAATGTTTTTAAAGGAATTAAAGAATAAAATACCATCAAAAAGAAAGCAGATGTAACAATATTAATGTCAGACAAAATAAAACTCAAAGCAAAAAGCATTAAGCATAACAAAAAGGACTATTGCATAATAATTTGAAAATACAATCTGCCAAGAAATGATGTCATAAATCTTTTTGTACTTAATAATATAACTTTAAAAAATAACTAATCAACAAAAATATAAGGAAAAATAGACAAATCTGAATCATAGTTGAACTTTTAACAGATCTATGTCAGAAATTAACAGATAAAATATGCAATTTTAAAAGTATGAATATGAAGAACTTGAATAAAAAATAATTTTGAAATGAACAACAATGAGAAAACTACACAGAACATAGAATACTACATGTGGGATATAGCCAACATAATATTCACAGTTCAATTACAAGAAAATAGGGGAGCCTAAAAATAAGTGAACTTTGCATATAATTCAAAAAGCTAGAAAACAAATAATAAGACAAATCTAAAGTATAAAAGATAAAGAACTAAATAAATATAAATGTAGAATTTATGGAAGTAGAAAATAAAAATATAATAGAGCTGATCAATAAAACCAAATAAAAACACGTTTGTCTTTTAAAGAAAAATAAACAGACAATATTTAACAGGTTTGATTAAGGAAAAGAGAAAGCACAAAAATGAGAAAAACATAGGGGTTATTGTTTCTGTTATTACTATTATAAGAGAATACTAAATACAAGAAATTTGAAGATCTAGATGAAAAGAATTTTTTTTCTAGGAAAATATAAATTTTCAAAATTAGTTTAAAAAGAGGTTGAAAATCTAAATAAACCAAACCTTTAGAGAAATTGAATAGGTAATTGAAGAGCTACTACCTTTAAAAGCCCTAGACATAAATGATTTTACCAGGTTTCATCATTCGGGTTTCCAGTTTTTGCCTGTCACTAATAAAACCACTATGAACATTCTTCTTCAACTCGTATTCACATCTGCTTTCATTTCCCTTGAGATTAGAACTTGGGCCATTATTTCAGTTTGCTGCTGGCTTGTCTTAACAGGTAATATTTATATAAACTCCTAAATCTTAGCTTGCCAGGAGTAGAAACCACCACTGAAAACAATTTCAGAACCACTGCTGAACCCATGTAGACTTTCAAAATGCATAGTTTTTAAAGGAGAAAATAGATAATCTAAAAAGATGAGTTGGCTAAGAGCAGACTAAAATGCATTATGAACTTTAATACTATAAGATCTGATACATACTGATTTTAAGTCACATAATAGATGAAACCATCTGAAATACCTAAAGAGTTACTTTACTGAATGACATTTAGTATCGTTTTATCATTATTACTCACATAAAATTCATAAGAGATGCTTGTCCTTTATTATAAATCATGGGTTTTTTTTATATAGGATGCTTACTTATCCTACAGTAACAATTTTAATTGATTCTTCTTAAATGTTCAAATTTCTCTAGTTGAAAAAAAGGAAATGGTTAAAATCTGTTGGTATACAAAATTAAAAGTCAGTGATTCTGACTTTTGATTCTGATTATCAGTATTGTCCCTTCATTCTTTCTGAAGTATTCCTTTTCCTTTCTTCGCTCTTTATAAAATCAAAACAAAATAAAGTACAATGAAAGTAAAATACAGAGCTGAGAATTATATGTTCAGTAAATAATTCTTTTCTTAATTAAAAATGTCTTGCTCACAGAGACACAGAGAAAACACCATGAGAAGATGAAGGTTCACATTGGAGTAATGCTCCCATAAACCAAGGAACATCTGGGGCTACCAGGAGCTGGAAGAGGCAAGGAAGTGTCCTCTCCTAGAGATTTTGGAAAGGACATGGCCCAGCAAACATCCTGATTTCAGACTTCTAGCTTCCAGAACTGCAAGAGAATAAATTTGTATGGTTTTAAGCCAAAAGAATAATAATAATGTCTTGCTCAATGCAAGAACAATGTGTGGAAAAATTAAGCTCAGTGTGATAAAATTAAGATAAAAATTGCACGAAAAGAATAAATTTTAAAATACTCATAATCAGTGATGTCAATGAAAAGACTTAGGACATTTAACATTCTCTCCTCCATAAAAGCAACAGAGACACCAGCAAAAATTGTCAGGACCAACTTTTTCAGAACTCTAGAAATTAACCAAAGGCTTGCAGCAATCCAGGGAATGTTTATTCAAGAAAAATGGCTTGATCTCAGTAAGAACAGCAAGTTTTGTGGCATTTTAACCTGCCCTGTTCACATTCCCCTGTCCCTATCTCCACAGCAAGCCCTGAAAACCAACATCCCACTATTACATCCTGGAAATTGCGTCCCGGAAATCTCCCAGGATGAAGGATAAAAGACAATATAGAAAAAATATGAGACATAGATAAGAGACAGAGAGAGTCAATCTGAGAAGCCTCACATTTGATTGATAAGGCTCCAGAAAAAGAGAAGAGAAAACAATGGAGGATTATCAAAGACCCTATACGAGAGATTATCCCAAGAAGAAGGACATTGCTCTTCATTTTGAAAAGTCCCACCAGTGTCCCACAGAGTGAATGAAAAGAGACATAGATTTAGACATATTTCTATGGAATTTCAGAACTCCAAGATGAAGAAAAGATCCTAAAATCTTCCAGAGGGAGGAAATGTATGCACCAATCTGCTTATCAGCAGCCCAAGGTTCTAGAAGTCAATGGTGCAAGCCCTTCAAATTTCTGAGGGAAAATTATTTTCAACTTAAAATTCTATGCTCACACTTTAAATCAAGTATAAGGCAAGTATGGAGCAAGAATATGGAGGCCTCAGGGAGAAAGTCAATGGTTTGCTATGGCCAGCTCCTACCAGCTCACAAGAGCCCATGGTTAATTTTCAGGAATGTTGAAAGTCTGTTGTTTAACACACGGTTATTAAAAATTAATTTATATAATTCACAGTTAAATTATATTTAAAACAAAGATAATAAACATGCGAAACTTTTCAATTCCTAATTATTTTTACTATTATCTATACTTTTTTTTTTTTTTTTTTGGTGAGGAAGATTAGCCCTGAGCTAACATCTGTTGCCAATCTTCTGCTTTTTACTGAGGAAGATTGGTCCTGGGCCAAAATCTGTGCCCATCTTCCTCCACTTTATATGTGGGATGCCTGCCACAGCATGGCTTGACAAGCAGTGCACAGATGTGCACCTGGGATCTGAACCTATGAACTCCGGGCCGCTGAAGCAGAGCATGCGAACTTAACCACTATGCCACCAGGCCAGCCCCATATCTATACTTTTGAACTTATTTATATCTATTTTAACTGTTTGATGAAAAAAACATGTAATGGTGGACTACCATACATCCCTTCCCAACTCCATATTCAATGCCATCATGTTGATAGCTTGAAATCAACCATGGTGGGAATATTTACACCATGGAAAGTGGCAAACATTACAAATCAGATCTTTAGTTATCTTTTTTTGTCTATCTAGACTTTATAAAGTACTAGACAAAATGTTAATAATACAGACTAAACTTAAAAGTGTGTCATATCTGTAGCTGTTACATTATAAATAGCATAAAAATCGTCAAATCATGGTTGAATTGCAACCATAGATTGGCTACAGATCAAGAATTTGGCAAAAATCGGCATCCTGTGAGAATCATTTGGCTATATGGAATTTACAATAAAGAGTATTTTATACTTCATTATAATTTGTAAATTGTCTGCTACACATCCTTTATATCACTAAAATTCATAATAGATGGATAGACTGACAGATAGAACGCAGTTGTTAAACATTTACTGGCACACCACTGAAGGGAGTCTAGTGGCAAAGCCTGAGGCTTTGATAAAGGAAATTAGAGATTCTATTTGTTTTTTGAGTTGCTCAGGCGTTGGGACATAGAACTCACAGAAAAGGAAATATAATTCAATACACTACCTGGACTCTGCATGAACACTATTTAGATAGGTGTAATAACATACGCTTTTATAGGTTTCAACTTTAAACTTCGATCTCCTCAAATTCATCTTCTACCCTCTGAGAAGGTGAGCTAGCCAGATATTCATACAGAAAAATTGTAAGAGGCATGCAAGCAGCCTGCAATGCTAATTTAGATTTATTACTTCTATGGGAGAACACACCAAAATTCAGTGATAGAATGGTAATGGTGATTATTAACTGTGCCAAGATATTTGCACACTTTGTCTCATTTGAGCTATAGGCTATAAATCATCATCCCCACTTTACCAATAAGAAAACTGGGGCTCAAAGAAATTAGACAGTTGCCAAGGACACATGCTCTAACATGACCACTTCGAAGCCCAAAGCTCTCCCTGTGACACTGGATCAGCCTTCTCCTCCAAATGGCCATTTGCTCCATTATTAGTACTGGGTCACCAGTCACTGAACAACCTAATTAAGGAGCTGAAATTGAATGTCTAATTACTATAATTCACAGTAAGAGGTAAAGGCATTTTAATTGATTAATTTCTTAAATCCCTGGAATGTGGAGGGGAGGGAGGAATTGCTTTTTGTTTCATTTTGTTTTGTTTTTGGCATATGCATGATGGTTTGGGAGGAAGAAGCTCATCAGGAGGTACTTTCTTGGTGCCCTTTAGCTACGTTTCTACTCCATCACAGAAAGACAGGAGTCAGGAGCTTGTTCTCTCTTCTGAAAGTTTGTGAACGCCAAGGATAAACCCAAAACAGAAACACTCAATAGACTTCTTTTCCATTCTCCTTCCACCTTCTACTCCTACTTCACCTCCCTCCACCCAGAGTTAAATGTTAAAAAATTTTAAAGCTCTTGTATAAATAGCTTGATAATGTTTAGTGATGTTCATAATGTAAAATTACCAGGGACAATCTGTCAATTTGTATTTCCAGAAATGTAACCTAACAAAAACTTCTTAGCCCTCTGGTTCTTTTCCAAAAAAAGAAAGAAAAAAAAAAAAAAAACAGACTAAATAAATTCGGACTTATGCAGCTCTGCTTCATTTCATTAGCATTAAGGTCCCATAAAATTGACATAAAGAACCAGGTCATCATGGAAAAGTAATAATGTCAAATACATATTTAAAGTTGATTTATATTGAGTCCTTTAAATGCACTGAGTCTGCTGCCCTGAATCTCAAAGCTATAATGAATACCAACAGCATGAATTCACAAATATGTAAAGGAAGATACGAAATTTATTGAACTTACTTATGAGATAATCATGTCTTTTACTCCTAATTGTTAGAGACCGTTCTAAAAACTTGGTGTGCTATTGTTCATCCCAATGTTTGAGAAATATTTAAGACCATAATCAAGGAAGACAATTCATAAAAGAAGACATGCAAATAATCAGATTGGCAAAGATTTTTTTTAATGATAACTTGTATAAGTATTTGAGAGGATGAGAAGAAATTAAAAAAAAAAAAAGTAATAATAGCTACCACTGAGTACTTACCACGTCTTAAGCACTGTGCTAACTGCATTAAACAATGTATTTTTACATTATCTCCATTTTATGGATGCTCAAAAAGGTTAAGTAACATGCCCAAGGACACAAAGCTAGTAAAAAAAAAAAAAAAAAACAGAACTAGAAGGCAATTTGGCAACAAGTATCAAAAGTCTTTAAAACTTGTATATTTTTAGAGCCAGCAAACTCCAAACTCCTTGGAGTTTATCATAAAGAAATAATTGGAGAAATATACAATTATATTTGTACAATGATGTCCACTGCAATATTACTTATGAAAAGGAGAAGTGGGAAATAACCTAAAGGTCCAACAATAGCCGAAAGGCTACTTTCAGTGTATTGTCCATTAATGCAATGGAATACTATATAGCTATTTAAAATAATGGTGTAACTCTATACTTATTGAAATAGAAAGCTAGTCCCATGTTAAGGGAAAAGCAAAACAGAGTAGTGTATATGGTATAACTTTTATTAAAAATAGTATAGGTATAAAAAAGGCAAGAAGAATATACTCAAAAATGTTAACTCATTATATCTTGTGGTAGGATTTTGAGTGATTTTTTTCTTTACTCACACACATTTTTAAATATTTCTACAACAAAAAATGAACTACCTACATAAACATTTGTTTAAAAGGTCATAAGAGAACTCTAATATACTGCTCATGGGAACGTAAAACAATACTATCACTTTGGAAAACTCTTCGAGAGTTTCTTATAAAATTAAGCATACACCAACAAAATGATCCTGCCATTCTACTCTTAGGTGTGCACCCAAGAGAAATGGAAGTGTATGTTTACACAAAGACTTGTGACAAATGTTCGAGGTAGCTTTATTAACAATAGCCAAACACTGAAAACAATTCAAATATCCATCAACAGGTGAATGAATAAACAAAATGTAGTACATCCATACATTGGAATACTACTCAGCAACAAAAAGAAATGAAATATTGATAAATGCCTGGATATGCAACATGGACAAACCTCAAAATCATCATGCTGAGTAAAAGAAGCCAGATACAAAAGAGTACATGTTATATAATGCCATTTACATAAATGTAAGAGAAGGCAAACTAATTTATAGTGACAAAAAACAGAGAAGTGATTTCCTGAGGCCAGGAGCAGGAGGGATAGACTACACAGAGGCAGGAGGAAATTTAGGGAGGAGGGTGATGATGGAAATGTTCTGTGTCTTGATTATGGTGATGGTTTCACAGGTATATATAACTATCAAAATTCATCAAATTGCACCCTTCAAATGAATGCAGCTTATTGTACATACATTATACTTCAGTAAAGTTAAGTTTTTAAAAAGCTTACAGAAGCTTGTCTTAAATATATACACATACATATATATATGTTTATTACAGTAATTTTTTCCCTAAACTCTTTATATAGGAATTCCAGGTCACCAAACTGGTTTTAAACTTAATAACAACAATAATTTCAGCTAACATTTATAATATTCCAGGAACTCTCTTATCAAAATCCCAATGATGCTTTTGCAGAAAGAGAAAAATCCATCCTAAAATTCATATGGAATCTCAATGAACCCCAAATAGCCAAAACAATCTTAAAAAAGAATAACAAAGTTGGAGGTTACACACTTTCTGATTTTTAAGCTACAATAATCAAAATAGTGTGGTACTGGCAGAAAGACACATGTGTAGAACAATGGAATAGAATAGAGAGCCCAGAAGCAAATACTTGCATATATGGTCAAATGATTTTTGACAAGAGTGCCAAGACCAGTCAACGCCATTCCAACAAATGATGTTGGGAAAACTGGATATCCACATGCAAACAAATGTAAGTTGGACTCTTATACACCATATACATCATATGTAAAAATTAACTCAAAATAGATCAAAGACTGAAATGTAAAATTCTTAGAAGAAAACATAGGTGAAAAGCTTCATGACATTGAATTCAGAGTTCAAGAATGATTTCTAAGATATGACACCAACAGTACATGAAACAAAAGAAAAAATAAATTGGACTATATCAAAATTAAAAACTTTGGGGCATCAAAGAATGCAATTAATAAGGTGAAAAGGCAACCCACAGAATGGGAGCAAATATTTGCAAATCATATATCTGATAAGAGATTAATATCCAGAATATATAAAGAACTCCAGGGGCCAGCCCGGTGGCCTGGCGGTTAAGTTTGCACGCTCCACTTCGGCAGCCCAGGGTTCACAGGTTCAGATCCCGGGCGCGGACAGACGCACCACTTGTCAAGCCATGCTGTGGCAGCATCCCATATAAAGTAGAGGAAGACAGGCACCGATGTTAGAGCAGGGCCGGTCTTCCTCAGCAAAAAAGAGGAGAATTGGCATCGGATGTTAGCTCAGGGCTAGTCTTCCTCACACACACACAAAAAGGAACAACAAAAAATAATTAAACAATTAAAAAATTAGCAAAGTACTTGAATAGACATTTCTCCAAAGAAAATATACAAATGGCCAGTACGCACATGAAAAGATGCTCAACATCACTAATCATCCCAGATCGAAAGAAATACCCAACTGTTCTCATTTATTACTAGTTACGTTCAGAACTTAATAGCAATAGTTTGTGTATTGTGTAACAGATGAAGATGTGTCTGTCTCGAAAATGCAAAATATCCTGACCCTGTAAGTTCCCTGGAATGCCTGGAGCACCTCAGCAAACAGTTTGGGAACCATGGATATAGCTAATCGCTAAGAATAGGGAAGAAATGTAAAGTGAGGTTGAATGTACCTACTCAAACTACATTTTACTCAAGGTTTCAGACTTGTCTAAAAAGCATGAGGTTTTTAGAAGCTGTAATCAATCTTAATAGTGCTAATATAATATGAGAAATCTTCTCAGTATAACAGTAAATTGTGTTGCTCAGTCTTTGGCTTTGCCTTTCAAGTCATAAACTGAAGTATTCTATTTTTTTCTTCAAAATGCAGCAAAATTGTGTTTGATTCGGATTTCTATATAAGTTGACCTAGTATTAAATGCACTCATGTTTTAGTTTATAATTTAAATTTAGTTTATAATTTAAATTCAAAAGCCCATAGGGTATAGTGGCAGTTGTGAACAGAAATGATACATGTCACTTCTAGGCAAAGTCAATTAAGGAAGAGGCATGCCTTCATCACCCTTTCTTACTCTGCTGGCTGGATGCAGAGAACTCTGAAGTCCTAAAGGACAGTAGAGCGACGATATGGAAGAAGCCTGGGTCTCTGAATGAGCTCTAAAACAGCCACCTGCTGATGAGAAACATCCATATTGCACTGTTATATTTGCAAGAAACATACTTCTATTTTGTTATGACACTGAAATTTGGGGCTTGGTTTCTTACAGCAATGAATGCAATCCAAACTAAGGCCCATTCCTGACAAAATTGAGAATGCTTTTCAAGTTTTACTATTAAGTATGACACTTGCTAAAAGACCTTTGATACATCCTCTTCATAATTTTGAGTAAATTCCTTCTATTCCTAGGTTGCTAAGAGATTTTATAAACAAGTGTATATGTTTATTGAATGACAGTTTTTCAAGAACCGTGAAGGGTCTGAGAGTTTACCCTACTTGCAATGGAATACTGTTCAGCAATAAAAACGAGCTACTGGTACACACAACAACATGGATAAATCTCAGAATCATTATGTTGAGTAAAAGCAACCACACAAAAGAGTGTATCAGTATTTCTTTCCTTTTTATAATAGTATTCCATTTTATAGATATATCATATGTTGTCTATCCATTCACCAGTTAATGGACATTTGAGTTGCTTCCACTTTTTGACTATTATGAATAATGCTGCTATGAATATTCACGTTATATACTTTGATGTATAAATCATACATACTGTCTGATTCCATTTATATGACGTTCAAGAGGCAAAACTAATCTCTGGTGCTAGAAGTCAGAAGAGTGGTACCTAGGGGCAGGCAACTGGTGTTTACTGAAAAGAAGGCATAAAAAAAGCCTTCAGAGGTGATGAAAATGTCACATATTTTTATCTGGGCAGAGTTGACAAAGGTGTAGATGTGTAAAAAGTCATCTAACAATGAGATACCAATTCACACATAATAGAAAGGCTATAATCAAAAAGACAATAGTAAGTGTTAGAAAAGATGTAGAGAAATGGAAACCCCCAATGTATATTGCTGGTGGAAACATAAAATGTTGCAACCTCTTTGGAAAATAGTTTGGCAGTGCCTCAAAAGTTTAAACATAGAGCTACCATATGACCCAGAAATCCTCCTAGGTATCTACCCAAGAGAAATATAAATATATGTCCACACAAATGTTCATGGCAGCATGATTCATAATAACCAAAAAGTGGAAACAGCCTAAATGTCCTTCAACTAATGAATGGATAAACAAAACGTGGTGTATACACAAAATGGAACACTATTTGGCAACAAAAAGGAATGAAGTACTGATATTCGCTACAACATGGATGAACCTCAAAAACATTATGTTAAATGAAAGAAGCCAGTCACAAAAGACTACGTATTATAAGATTCCATTTATATGAAAGGTCCAAAATAGATAAATGTATAAAGATAGAAAGTAGATTGGTGGTTGCCAAGGGCTGGCTGGGGAAGGGGGACAAGGAGAATGGGGAGCGACTGCTAATAGATACAAGGTTTCTTTTTGGGGTGATGGAAATTTTCTAAAACTAGATTATGGCAATGGTTGCAAAATCTGTAAATAGACCAAAAACCATTGAATTGTACATGTTAAACAGGTAAATTTCATGGTATATTAATTATATCTCAGTAAAGCTGGGGTTTTTGTCATCAAGCAATATATTTTAAATTTGCATATTCAACCATATGTAAATTATACATCAGTAAAGCACTGATCAAAAGCATAATAAGAACCACTAAAAACAAAATAAGAAGGGCCAGATAATGGAATCAGTAATTTTATGGAAGGGTAAGCTCTTTGGGATCATGTGGTCCAGACTCTTCACTGTACAGATGAGGAAACTGAGGTTCTGAGAAACATGACTTGCTCCTTCTCAATGGCAGAGCTGAAGAGAGAAGATCAAGGAGTTACCTCGATGGTTGGCTGCCAGGATATATATGACTATTCAAAACCAGGTTTCTGGTATTCAATATATAGGTTACTGTATTCAAAATACGGGTCCCAGCTAGAGATTATAAAGCAGTATTTGCTGGAAAGTGTTAACCAGGTCTCAGCATGGCTGTCTGATATTTTCTGTTTTATATAAGCCCCTTATGAATAAACCTTGAGGGGAAAGGATTAGGAACAAATTTGTCTTTTATGTATGCCACTTTAAACCACCCCACTTCCCCTTTCCTGTTATTGTTCATTTCTCCAAGTGATAGGTTGTTCTTTTCCATGGCACTTCTCTGATTAAAAAACATTTTTTAAAACAGATGAAAACATTTCCAAATAAATCAGATAATATGTAGCAATTAATGACTGAATAAGGGGATGCAAAGTTGACCAATCCAGAGAAAAGATAAGTTGATTCATTTTAGAATCATCTGCCAAACATAGTTAATGAGGAGTCATTTATTTACCCAGGTATCTTCTGGGTCTTTTAGTGAAATAGTCCAAGATAGAGTATTTCTGTTATCTCCTAGGACACCTCTAAATGCCTTAGGATTTCATAGCAGTGAATTTCATAGCTCTGGAGTGGATTTTCTGGGATTAATCTCTGCTCCATCACTAAATAGCTTATTTTGTTTAGATTAATCTATTTAACCTCCTTGTGCAAATGTTTCCAAATCTGTAAAATAGAATGATATAGGGTTGTTCTAAGAATTAAATGAGATAATTTGCTCCTCTTCAAGATGATGGAAGAGCTATATGCATTTTGTTGGTCCCTCCTAAAATCTTATTTAAATAACAGTAAAAGTTATTTTAAGGGTATAAATCCACAACATTAAAGAGTATGGAAAGAAAGCCATCAGCAAACAAATGATTTTAATAAATTTTTGGAAAACAGAAAGAGGATGGAGGATTGATGTGTGATGAAGCAGGGCAAGAGGAACCACTACTTAGAATATGGGTGGAAAAGACTGCAGGGGAGGAGTGCACCAATCTTACCCGGATACACCCAAAATGTTTAGAACCAGAAAATTCCAGTTAGAATGGACAATAGGAGTAGGGGCTGGGTCTGAAACCAGGGGTATTATTTAAAGCCTGTATATGGAAAGCACACACTCTACTCCCAAAAACCAGAGAGCAAAATGTCCATCAGGCAGATGATTATCTTCCAGGCAAAAGAAAATAATAATGATAATAAATTAAAAAGGTGTTTTCTATAAAGAACTTTATAGAAACTTCTTCTTTTCTACTGAACAATCTAGGAAGAATTAGGGCAGCTAAATTGGATTGTTGCCCAAGAAGCCCACTCAGTTTTACAAAGTTCAAAGTCAATCTTTCTACTGCCTCATTCTTAAAAAGTGAAGGGACTCAAGGACTGACAGACTTATGAGGAAAATCTGTAATGTGAATGAGAAATATGAAAGTAAACAGAAAATGAATTAAAAGAAATTCATAAGACAATTAAGAAAACTCTTTAAAAAATACTAGTAGATACCATCAGGGATACATGGAAGGTACTACATTTATAAAACAAGAACAGGCTGCTAGTAAATAAGGAATAATTCAATTAAATGACAAGAAAGAACTTTGGATAAATCAGGGAACAGGGCAGTTGCTTCAGTCTCTGATGCATATCCAGTAAAACAAAAGATTATCTGGAACTAAGACCAGATATCTGCCCCAACCGGAGACCAGCCCCTACCTAACTGGCCTGTAGTCTTTATTCTGTAAGATGGGCTTTAAGGACACTAGCCCACTGCCATCCATCTTTCCCAGCAAAAATGAATAAACCCTTTCTATTCCACTGACTTGCCTCCTGACTTTTTGGCTAGTCTTGCAGCAAGCAGAAGGAGCCTGTTGCTCGGTAACAAAAAGACTAGCCTAATGAATGAAGAAATAACCACACCTAGATTCAACACAGTGAAATACCAGCACCCCAGGGATAATGGTAAAATCCTGAAACTTTTTTAGGAAAATAAAAACATTTCCAGAGAGAAGAATGCAGGTCATTTACAAAGGCATCATGTTTCTCATCAATCACACTTGATGCTAGAAGTCAGAGCAGCAAGGCTGTCCAAGTTCTGAGGGAAAATTATTTCAACCTAGAACAAGACAGTCAAACTTTCCATCAAGTGTATGTTTTGATCAAAGAAGTTTTCAAACAAGCCAGACTTAGAAAATTTACCTCAAAAATCCCATTTTTAGAAAGGTACTTGAAGATGTGCTCCCACAAAACTTAGAGCATATACAATCAGATCCCAGAAACAGTAGATCCAACTCAGGAGAAAAATGGAAGATAATCTAGGATGAGAGCTGAGCAGCAGTCTTAGAAAATATTGAGAGCAGATTGAAACAAATTGACTCTAATAGAGGTACCTAATACCCAGTGTCTAGATCTTTGTTTCTAATTCCATTCTCCAATAAAAGGAAATAGAGCACCTTGGAGAAATGACTGATCCTAGTCTGGAGCAGGAATTATACAAGATGAGTTTGGAGCATCTTATAGTACCAGAGAGTAAAGAAGTGCAAAAAAAGAATGATGGAGTTATGTCAAAGGGACACAGGAGCCAAGGAAAAGAGCCTCCAATAGCCAAAGCTGGAACTATTTGAACAACAAAATAAATAAAATAGCATTGAATTATAACCCAAAGAATAAAATGAATATCCAATGAGTCCATATTGATATGATTGAATAAATTAATAAATAAGGGAGAACTTCAAATAATTTATGTAGATAACTCTTCTCAAGGAGGGGGGTCATAAATTCTCCCACTCCTGAAGTATAGTTATACATGGTGACTTCCCTCCAAAGCATACAGTACGAAAACGTGAAGGGAGGGTGGAAGAAAACCCTTACAGTGGAGAAAGTTGACAAACACTATCTCAGCCAGATGATCAAAGTGAACACGAACAGTGATGAATCATGTTGATAGTAGGTATCCCTAATATGATATGATGAAAATGGCACTTTATCTCTGTGGTCTTCCTCCCAAACATCCAAAAGCCCAATATAATCATGAAAAAAAATCACCAAAATTCCAATAGAGGGGCATCCTACAAAATACCTGACCAGTACTCCTCAAAACTGCCAAAGTCATCAAAACAAGGAAAGTCTGAGAAACTGTCCCCACCAAGAAGAGCCTAAGAAGACATGATAACTAAATGTAATGTAGTATCCTGGAAGAGAAAAAGACATTAGGTAAAGCTAAAGAAATCTGAATAAAATGTGGACTTTAGTTAATAAAAATATGACAACATTGGTTCATTAATTGTAACAAACATTACTAAGAATGTACAATGTTAATAACAAGGGAAACTGGGTGTAGGATATATAACAACCCTGTACTATCTTCTCAATTTTTCTGTAAATCTAAAATGTCTATTATTTTTTTTAAAAGAGGTATCTAGGACAAGGGGAGATTTAAAAGTTTTGATACTGTCCCTAAGAAGTTGGAAAAACTTAAGGATAAAATAAAGGTGGGAAATTCCCCCCAAAATGGAAAGGCAATTAACCTCTTCCCCCCAAAAATCTTTATAATAAGATTAACCCCAATATACTACATGTAACTACCTATGCAACGACAATACTTAAATAGTTGTAACAATGTGATCATGCTTAATGATTTTTAAGTTTTATAATACACTTATAGAGAAAACAGGTGTCATATAAATTTAATTGGTTAACAGAATGCAAATGCTGTCAGTCTGGTAATGTTGAAGTAAAAGCGTAGCTACTCAAAGCTGAGAGGTCGAATGCGGAGATAAGAAATGGAAGGGAAAGTCATGAATGCTAATTAGTCTGCTTCGTAATGAGCAGCTAGGAGAAATGGCCTATAGTTGAAATAAGAAATCAAGGGGTAAGTTCATCATTTCATGCTTTAATGATAATGAAGGGGTTCAGAACACACCACCCCAAAATATGCCACTTTGGCATATTGATTATTTTGAGCTGAAGGCACTTGAGAAACAGCAGATGCAGGAAGGGCTCCCTAAACTCCCCTGTCTACCTAAAAGCATGTCATAAAGTTTTCCACAGGAAAGGTGCCTTCCTGGTACCAGGAAGAGAAGAACATTCTTGTCACCAGAGACTAGGAGTCAACAGTGAGATGGACCTTTACAAACAAACCTACTAAAATAACACTTATCTTCCATTAGTTTCTCTCATGTATTTCCTAGTCACTGTCCCACAGTTTACTGCCCCCAGCCCAAGTCCCTTTGTCTTGTCATAATACCCACAATTTATCATTCTTTATTTAAAAAGGTGTACAAGCTTTTGGACCTAACAGCTTCTTCGGGTCTTCATTTTCCTTTTGAAGACTTCTGTGTACACATAAAAATATTAAACAAGGAGCTGGCCTGGTGGCATAGTGGTTAAGTTTGCACACTCCACTTCAGCGGCCTGGGGTTCGCAGGTTTGGATCCCAGGCGTGGACCTGCACACCGCTCATCAAGCCATGCTGTGGCAGTGTCCCACATGCAAAAAATAGAGGAATATGGGCACAGATGTTAGCTCATTGTCTCACCAAAAAGAGGAAAATTGGCCAATGGATGTTAGCCCATGGCCAATCTTCCTCACCAAAAGAAGAAAAATATTAAACAAAATTTGTATGCTTTTCTCCTGTTAATCTGTCTTATGTCAGTTTAATACTTAGGCCCAGCCACAGAACCTAGGAGGGTAGAATTTTTTCCTCCCTCCTAAATTAAACAAAGTGATATAATTACACAGAGAAGAGGGAGAGAAGAGAGATGAGAAGTAAGCTAACATTTTATCAGAGCTGGAATTTGATAGATGTCTAGATAATGGAAATTCCTGTATTATTTAGAGAGTAGGTAAAATCAATAGATACAGTAAAAACAGAGTTTAGGAGTTAGGGAGTAGAATGGGGGTGGGGATGGTAAAGAGTAAAAAAGGGATTGCTGCTTTTCATTATAGGTCTTTCTATACTATGTAATTTTGTAATTATGTTTATGTATTACTTTGATAAAATGTTTGTTAATATTCTAAAAAGCTTTTAGGGCCTGGCCTGGTGGCGTAGCAGTTAAGTTTGCACGCTCCGCTTCAGCAGCCCAGGGTTCGCAGGTTTGATCCCAGGCACGGACCAATGCACCACCTGTCAAGCTATGCTGTGGCGGCATCCCATATAAAGTAGAGGAAGATGGGCATGGATGTTAGCCCAGGACCAATCTTCCTCAGCAAAAAGAGGAGGAGTGGCAATGGAAGTTAGCTCAGGGCTAATCCTCACAAAAAATTAAAAAATAAAAAGCTTTTAACATAATATTCTTTGGACAGCATTTAGCATCAAGGAGGTTACAGACTGGGCAAAGATTTTTGGATCTGTGTGTGGCACAAAAGCTTCAAATCCCACCTAATTCCAAGCTGGGACAATAGAGTGTGCTCTTAACTAGAGGACAAGGAGAGATCTCCAAATATTCTGCTAAAGGTAAGACCTCTCAGGACCTTTGCATGATCCTGGTAGCTGTAATGAGAGAACTCCGGTAATGAGATGTCATTTCCTACCAGCCTGTGCCACAGCACCAGCAACACAGTTTGTGGGACTCAGTGAAAAAATGAAAATGCAGGAGAAAAAGCTACTGTTCACAAAGCAGGAAAAAATACTGTTAAATGTACTAGAATATAAAGCTGTTTCCTTTCTTCTGCAGTCTCTCTCAACTTGTCATAGTATTTTACATTCACTTTTTAATGTCATTTTAACTAAAGAAAATTTTAACTAGCATGAACATTACTGATATGAACCTCTTAATCTCAAATTCTTGTGCCCAGTGCGCAGTAAGCCAATCACTGAGACATCCATGCTTTGAGATGGAGAAAGCTTTATTCAAATTGGCCAAAACGAGAAGGCAGGATAGATTCTCTCAAATCTGCCTTCACAGGAGAATAAAGCAGGGGGTTTTAGAGAGCTAAGGGCTTGGCAGGAGGAGTTCTGGAGAAACAAAGAGGTAATCTATGTTTCTTTCACTCCAGATAAGCCCTTGGGAAATCTGACTTTTGGGCATCAATAGTAGCTGGGGTCTGGTTATCTGGTGATCATAACTTCTTTGAAGGAATTTTTTCTTCTGCAAAACAAACTCATAAATTCTTGTGACCCTTGAGTCACCCCTCAGATTAAACAAGAAAACAGCAAATTGACAAGACTAATGTCATCTATGTCTATGTTGAGAACAAAGTTGAAAGGTAATCACGTTTTTATTGAATATTTACAGTAGCCCTCACCCTGCTTCATTACCTTTCATCTTTATATTGTGCAATGCCAGCTTTAAATGCAAGTATATGAACATTTAACTCACATGTGGAATCACCAAAATTACATAATTCTGATTTTGTAGCTTGTACATGTATTTTGTTTTTGCCAGAACAGTGGAAACACTGTGCAAAACTGTCAACTGTTTTTATTTCATTTCACACATTCTACCAATATTCTACCTTCAGCTTACTGATGAGCAAGAAAGAACTGAAGGAAGAAAGAACTATGGGTTGCACTATCTTTCCCTCTCCTATGTCATCATTTTCAGGGTAAGTGGTTGGCTATAACAGGAAACACAGGTAAGAAAGGATATGATAGGGTTCCTCGGTTGTTTGTGTTTCTTAATATGCCATTGCCTTCTGTCTGCAAAGGAAGTCCCCGTTCAAAAAAAACCCATGATCTCAATGACTGTCAGCCACCTGAGCCCAGCCTTTGCATAGTGGCAGACCTATCTGTAGGGGATCAGAATTGGCCACCTCAAGATGTGTCTCTTTACCTCACTCTGAAGAAGGCTTTGACCTTCACCCTCCCCAACTGTCTAAAGGGATTTGGGATGGAAGACCTGTCCCTGGGATGGGCCAACACCTTGGATAACCCTGGAGGGTCTTTGCTGGGGCCATTCTTGTCAAAGTTCTGTTTACCAAACATTTACATTTGTAAGGAAAATCTCCGTTTGTAAAGGTACCTCCTTCTCTGTACTGGGAAGAAGGGTGGATGATCTCACCTCTAGAAACTTGTCAATGTGGAAGGCGAGGCCTTAAATCTGCATAATAACCTTACTGTGCTTTTCTGGTAATTTCCCATAGCTGACCCAACCCCCAATATCCTCATTTGTCTATTTAAGAGGAGAACCTCTGCCATTTTGTCGAGAGCTACTCAGTTTCCTCAGGTCTCTCCCATGTATACATGTTGCAAAGCTTTGTTTGATTTTCTCCTGCTATTTGACCTTGTGTCAATTTAATTTGTAGCCCAGCCAGAAAGGACCCAGAGTGGGTAGATGATGGTTTCTCCCCTTCACCCCTTATACTTCAATATGTGAAAATCTCTTGTCGGTAGCCAGGAAAAGCATTCCTCTGCCTCAGCTTCCCTTCCTAGTTTTCATTAAGAGTGTGCCTGCAGTCATTCAGGGAATTAGGCTAGAAGGAGGTAGAGAGGAGAAAAATGAGAAATTTGGAAAGGAGAGGAGAATTTCCCAAGACTGGAAAGCAGAGAGTGGGGTATAGGACCTGAATAATGAGACCCATGTCCCCCTCCCTGCCAGTGCCCTAGTAGGTGACAGGACTCAAAGAGGGAGGAATGGCTGCTTGGTGCACCTAGGAAAGTTGGACTTGACACTGGGGCTCAAGAACCTAAAGCAACCAGAGTAGAGGGAGTCAAACAGCCTTATCGCCAATCTACAAGGAAGCTGAAAAGAAGCAAGTCTTTGCAAATTCTGGTGAGAACAAAAAACCATTACACTATCCATCATCTTCCTGTACTATTTATACTCACTAGCCTATTGCTGGAATTCTATCCTTGGCAAACTTGGAAGTACCCTGCATGGCACAAAAGGAATCATTTGGGCTTATACCATAAATATATCAGTAGTGAACTGTGGACCAGAGACCAGTGGGGCATCACAAAATGTTCAGCTCTTCCTAAAGCCCTCTGGAAATTTCACATGAATGTGAGGAATGGGAACCCAACTATTGTCTGCAGTTGAGTTTTCTACCAGCCTAAGAAGGATGGAGGCTTAAAGTCAAATTAAAGATGTAGGGGGAAATGTGTGCCGCAATAGAAAACAATGTCTTGTCTAGAGAACACTCCTCCTGGTTATCTGATTCTGATTCTAAGGGATTACAACTTCTTAAATTGTAGATAACTGATAGCAATGCAAAACAATTGTCTGTAGACATGCAAATTCTGTCTTAGCTGACAGAGGTTCAGTTGAGTTCCCACCCCCACTGTGGAAAGACCAGTTTTGCCTTCATTTATACATTAATTTCAACATTCTTTTACTCCATATAAATTTGTGCTTTTTAACTTTTCCTTTGAACCAGTTATAACATCTGCCTGCTTCCGTCATTGTTTGAGTTAAATACAATCTATAATGTGTTCAATTTTATATCTGTATGTGAGTCTGATTTCACCTTTTTCTAGAATTCTTTTCTAAGAAAATATAAACATAAGATTTGTTGTATATCTGAGTTTATAAAATAAGATTGATATCCACAACAAATATGTAACAAAATAAGCCCTAGAAAGAGCTCATTGAAAATAACGTAAGGTAATCAACACTTGGGAATAGAATCACAGGTTGTCCTAATTCTTTTACCTCTTTTGGATACAGTTTAGTCTGTATTCTACTTCAATTTCTTCTCTGAGCTGCAATTCATCTTGGAAATAAATTGATATTATAGTTCACACTCATTAGCTAATTGAAATGTATTGCTCAGCACCAAATGGACAGGTCTATACCAATAACTCTGAATGAAGCATATGCAACATAGAATATTTAAAATTCTGTGTCTCTCTCTCCTACTACTTCCACGATACTTGGTACCATCACGCTTACTGATGAAGAACAGACTGGCAAAGAGCAAGAAGGGGAGCATAAAATTTGTTAGAAAATTTATTACCTGAGCATCCTTGATCAAGAGATAATGGTGGCTTTGGGTTAGAATGGTTCCAATGTTGATGGAGAGAAGTAAATTTATTGGAGATATGTTCTGGAGGTAATACTGAAAGAACATTGTCTATTATCAAACTACTAGCATAGGTTTATAGATAATAAGCTATTCAAGCCCCTCACCCCTTTAAAAAATTTTTAATTGTGGTAAGAGATAATAGCTATTCTTAACCACATGCATTAGTTAGAGCTGGTCAAGAAAACAGCTCATGGCAGTTAGTTCAACAGAAGGAATTTAATATGGAGAACTAGTTACAAGGGAGTTGAAAATGCTGAAAAGCCTAGGAAGGAATGCTAAGGCAACTCAGAGATGAGCAACAGCAGAAAGCTGCTAACACCCTGGGGCTAGAGGGATCAAAACAGGAAGTAATAACCTAACTGAAATCAGTTGGCAAGGGGAGAGTATTAATTTTCTATTGTTGTGTAACAAATTAACACAAATCTAGTGGCTTAAAACAACACACATTATTACCCCACAATTTCTGTGGATGAGGAGTTGGGCACAAATTAGCTGGGTCCTGTACTTAGGGTCACAAGTCTGCAATCAAGTGCTGGCCAGGGTTTCTGTTTCATCCAAGAGTTTATTAGGGAAGGCCACTTTTGCTATAAAAAACATTATTGAAACATCTGGAAAAACTGGAATGAAGTCTGAAAGTTAGATGGTAGTAACATAATAATTATATTTCCCGATTTTAATAGTGCTGTTCTAATTGTGTACATTTTAATTCTTTGTAGGAAATACTTGCTAAACTATTTGGGGGTGATATGGCTTAAGTTTATACACATACTTATAAATTCTAGAATCCATATACATTTTAGAATCAGCTTGATTTACACTAAAATGTCCTGTTGAGAATTTGACTGTTATTGCATTGAATCCATAGATCAATATGGGGAAACTGACATCTTTAAAATACTGAGTATTCCAACCTATGAACTGAATTTTCTTAGAACTTCTTTTGTTTTTCAGTGTTTTGTAGTTTTTTGGGTAGAAGTCTTGTACATCTTTCATTATAAACCAAAGTATCTTTTTTTATGCTATTGTAAGTAGTAGTTTCTCTTTTAATTTTTTATTTGTTGCCACTATATGTAAATACAACTGAGTGCTTTTTATATTGCCCTATATACAGCAATCTTGCCAAGTACACTTACTACTTCTAATAGTTTATAGATTTTGAATTTTCTACACACACAACTATGTCATTGGCAAATAAGGAGTTTTATTTCTTCCTCTCCAACACTTACATTTGTTTTTGTTTGCTCTTGCCTTATTACTCTGACTAGAACCTTCACAACATTGTTGAATAGAAGTAGTAATAGCAGACATTCTGTTCTTATTCCCAATCTCATGCCTGATATCTGCTGTACATTTCATGTGGATACTCTTTATTAGAATAAGGAAGTTACACCTTATTACTAGTTTGGTGAGTCGTCTTATGAATTCACAAATGTTATCAAGTGCTTCCTCTGCGTCTATTGAAATGGCCTTTTATAGTTTTTATCTCAATGTGGTGAATTACATTGGTTGAACTATCCTTGCATTCCTGAAATAAACCCAACTTTGTCATGATGTATTCTCCTTTTTACATTTTTTAGATTTAATTTGCTAATACTGTATTTAGGATGAATTTATATTTTGAAATTATATTCATGAGAGGATTGGTTATAATTCTTTTAATCTACACATGTCCAAAGCTACATCACTCTAGTGAAAAAAAGTTGGGAAATGTCCTCTCATTGTCTAGTCTCTGGAAGAATTTATGTAGAGTGTTATTCTCAACATTTGGAAGAATACATTGGGGATGCCATCTAGGCCTAGAATTTGTAGGAAGCTTTTAAATAACAGATTTATTTTTTATTTCAATATGTCACATACCATAAAATTTACCCTTTAAAAGTGTACAATTAAGTGGTTCTTAGTATAGTATACCCATAAAGTTGTGCAACTATCACACTATCAAATTCCAGAACATTTAAATCATCCCAAAAAGAAACCCCATATCCATTAGCAGTCATTCACCAACCATCTCCCCTCCTGTCCCTGGGAACCACTAATTAGTTTCTGTCTCTATAGATTTAACAATTATAGATATTTCATATAAGTGAGATCATACACTATGTGGTCTTTTGTGTTGTTTCTTTCACTTAGAACAATGTTTTTCAAGAATCATCCATGTTGTTGCATGTTTCATTTCTTTTTATGAATAATATTCCATTGTATATAAGATAAACATTTTATTTACCCACTCATTAGTTGATGGACATTTGGGTTGTTTCTATTTTTTGGTTATTATGAATAATGCTATGAACATTCATGTACAAGTTTTTGTGTGAGCATATGCTTTTAATTCTCTTGGGTAAGAATGGAATTGCTAAGTCATACAGTAACTCTATGTTTAACTTTTTGAAGAACTGCCAGACTGTTTTCCAAAGTGGCTATACCATTTTAGTCCCACTAACAATGTCTGAGTATTCCAATTTCTCCACATCCTTGTCAAGAACTGTCATTGTCTTTTCAATTATAGCTATCCTAGTGGGTACAAAGTAGTATCTCACTGTGGTTTTCATTTGCATTTCCCTAATGACTAATGATGTTGAGCACCATTTCATGTACTTATTGGTCATTTTTATATCTTCTTTGGAGAAATATCTATTCAAATACTTTGCCCATTTTTAAATTGGGTTATTCATCTTTTTATTGTTGAGTTGCAGAATTCTTTATATATTCTAGATACAAGTCTTTTATCAGATATATGATTCGCAAATATATTCTCCCATTCTGTTGGTTGCCTTTTCACTTTCTTGATAGCATCTTTTGAAGCACAAATTTTTAAAATTTTGAAGTCCAGTTTTTTTTCTTTGGTAGCTTGTACTTTGTGTCATGTCTAACAAACCACTGCCTTAACCAAGGTCACAAAGATTTACAATTATGTTTTCTTCCAAAGAGTTTCATAGTTATAGCTCTTACATTTGAGTATTTGATCTATTTTGAGTTGATTCTTGTATATGGTGTGAGGTATGGATTCAACTTCATTCTTTTGTATGCAGCTATGTAGTTGTCCCAACACCATTTATTGAAACTACTATTATTTGCCCTTGTCAAAAACAGATTCAACTACTTTAATATGGAACTATTCAGATTTTCTTTCCTTATGTAGTTTTTCAGCTATTTGACCATTTCAACTAAATTTTTAAATACATCAGCATGAAATTATTCATAATATCCTCTTAAAATATTTTTAATGCATGTAGAAACAATAAGTGATGTCTCCATTTCATTTCTGGCATTTATTTGTGCCTTCACACTTGCTCTGTCTTGCTAGGAGTTTTAGTCTTCTCAAAAGCAATTTTTAGCTTTGTAAATCCTATAATTCTAGCTTTCTATTCCAATAAATTAACCTCTTTTTCTTCCTTCTTCTGTGTTTAATTTGCCATTTTTATAACTTATTGGGATAAATGCTCCACTCATTGACTTAAGTCTCCTCTAAGTGCAGCTTTATCTACACCTCATGAATTTTGATGCTTTATTTCTATAATAAAATACTTTCCAATTTTCATTGTGGTTTCTTCCTTAACCCAATGTTACTTTGGAGTATGTTTTGTAGTTTCTAAACATATGAGATTTTCTAACCTTTTTTTCCCCTAGTTTACTTTAATTATGGTTAGAGAATATACTCTGTATGGTTACAATTCTTTGAATCTTGTTTAGACTTGCCTTCTGGTATAGCATATGGTCAATTTTTGTAAATGTTCCACACGTACATGAAAAAAAATATGTATTATGCATTTGTTGAATACAGTAGTCTACACATGGTGATTAAGTCAATCGTGTTTCCTATATCCCTACCAACTTTTTTTTTGATTGCTGAGTATGTAATCTTCTTCTGATTGTGGATTTCTTTCTCCTTGTAGTTCTGATAAATTTAGAAGCTATATATTGAATCCTATAAACTTATAATTGCTAAACTTTCCTGGTGAATTAGTCCTTTTATCATTATCAACTGTCTCTCTTTACTACTAATCTTTTGTTAGAAGTTGTTTGATATTAATATAGCCACAGCAGCTTTCTTTTGGTTAGCTTTCATATATCTTTTTACATCCTTTCACTTTCCACCTTTCTGTATCCTTGCATTTAATGTACCTCTCTTGTTTACAACCGGATTGTGTTGTTATCTGACATTTGTCTTTTATTGGAGGATTTACCCTATTTACATTTAACACAATTTCCTATCCTTTTGGATTTAAACTTACCACCTCATTAACTGTTTTTCCTATATGCCACTTTTTCTGTTTTCTCTTCCTTGCTTTCTTTGGGGTTGAGTACGTTTTTTCCCCCCTGTTATTCTATTTTATCCCATCAGCATATAGTAATATACTTTTACAAATCTTTTAGTATGGTTAACCTAAATATTAACATGCAATTCTGAATATTCAAGTCTAATATAAAACTACAGCTTAACCTTTTCTCTGACATATAGGATCTTAAAACACATTTCCATTTATCCCCCTCTCAACTTAAATGCTATTGTTTTCATGTACTTTAGTCCTCTGTTTTTTTAAACCCTCAAGAAATTATTTTTGCTTTAAAATCACTATTCATTTAACCCACATATTTACCTTTTTTGTTGTTCATCATTTGTTCTTGCATCTCCAAATTTCCATCTGATATCATTTTCCTTCTGCTCAAAGACAACATAATTTTTGTGTAGTTTCTTAGGGGAAAAAAATTCTCATTTTTTGTGAAAATTTTCTTAATTTTACCTATTGCACCTTAATGATATTTTTGCTTTGTATCAAATTCTAGGTTGGCAGTTATTTTCTTCTATCACTTTGATGATGCCCTTCTATTGTCTCCTGATTCCCACTGTTTTCATTAAGTAGCCAGTTGCTGCATTTTTGGTCCTTTGAAAAATGCCTTCTTTCATTACCCGTTGTTTTTCTTTTTTTTTTTAGCTTTCAATGGTATTGGTAATATTTGCATAGGTATGATTTTCTCTGAATATATTTTGCTTGAGGTTTATGGGACTTCTGAAACCTATAGCTTGACGATTTTCATAAATTTTAGAAATTCCTTAAGCATTAACTTCCTATATTCTCTATTTCTTCTCCTTCTGGAACTACAGTTACATTAATGTTAGCCTTTCTCTGTGTCACACTCTTTTCCAGTTCTTTTTCATCCTTTTGTCACTCTATACATCTTTCTGAATTTTTTCTTCTGACCAAACTTAATTCACTATTTCTTCAGCTGTTTTATATGGCATTAAACTCATTCACTGAATTCTTAAATTTAGCTATTATAGTCTTTTATTTTTAGGGTTTTCTGTATGTGTGAGGAAGACTAGCCCTGAGCTAACAGTTGTTGCCAATGCTCTTCTTTTTTGCTGAGGAAGACTGGCCCTGCTCTAACATCCGTGCCCATCTTCCTCTACTTTATATGGGACGCCGCCACAGCATGGCTTGACAAGCGGTGCGTCTGTCCGTGCCCAGGATCTGAACCTGCGAACCCCAGGCCGCCGAAGTGGAGCACACAAACTTAACTGCTACACCACCGGGCTGGCCCCTATTTTTAGTTTTTTTAATTCCCAACTCCCTACTGAAATTTTCAACCTTGTCCTTTGCTTTTCCTCTTGAGCATATTACATAAGTCTCTGCATGTGTGAGTGTTGCAAGTAGTGCCTGCTAACTCTAGAACTGGGTAGACTTACCCACCCAGTCAAAAGCAGTGCTGGACCAGAGCAGGAGCCAATACAGGTAAGATTTACAGAATGGAGGAGCAAAGAACATGTACTCTCTGAAAGTAGATTCATTCCCAAGAGGAAGAGAAAGCTGATCTCATTATGTCCATTTTTTCCTTCTAACTGCTTCTGCCAGGTACACTCAGGATTATTCTTATGTTCTCAGTTGGAGACTATCATGCAGGCAACTTAAGTGACACTTGGCCCCAAGTAAGAGCAGACCTATGGCTACAAATTCTCAGGAAAACTTTTTCCTCCCTACTAGAACCTAGGCTAAGTCAGCCAAGTTTTCCTGTAGTCTCTCTTTGCTATTGGGCAGATTTTTCTAACCTACTCTTTCACTGTAGAGGATAGCTCTTTGAGGTGCTATGTATGCAGAGGTTTCAGGGCTTTAAGTACCATGCTATTAGAACAAATGATGAAAAATCACTAAAAGATATTAAGCAAAGGAAGAAAGATGATCAGATTTGATGATTCATTTATAGTATCAATAAACACTTACTGGAATTACAAAGGTAAATCACTCAGCAATACCCTCAAGCAGCTTATATTCCATTAGAGCAATGGTTCTCAACCAAGGGCAATTTTGTCCCCCAGGGAATATTTTGCTATGTTTGGAAAGATTTTTGATGGTCACAACTGGAAGGATGCCACTGGCATCTAATGGGTAGAGGCCAAAGATGTTGCTAAACACCCTACAATGCACAGGACAGCTCCCTACAACAAAGAATTATTCT
Organism: Tapirus indicus; assembly: GCA_031878705.1. NCBI lineage: Eukaryota > Metazoa > Chordata > Mammalia > Perissodactyla > Tapiridae > Tapirus > Tapirus indicus. Next base: position 44,513,829 of record CM062927.1, read on the forward strand.
GCCCAAAATGTAGCAGTAGAGTAAGAGTTAGAGAAGCAAATAAGTATAATAAAACATACATATTAGTCTGTACAATGTACAAGAGGGCATGGAAGAAGTCAAGGGAATTCATTGAACACTTCAATGGGCACCTAAAACTTAAGCTGAGTTGGTAATATGAATGAATTTAGGAGGTAGGTGGGTCACTATGAGCTTGAGTGTGAAACCATGAGGTATAGTCCCTTACATGTTTGGGCAACTATAAATAATTTGGTACAACTAAAACTTAGGGGCAGACTAGGTAGGTGGAGAGTAATGGGAAAAGATGAGGCTGAAAAGGAAGGCAAGGGCCAGATCACAAAAGGACTTACATACTAGACGAAGAGCTGTACTTCACCCTGTATGGAAAGGGGTATGAGGGGGTTTATATTAAAGGTTAACAAAGAGAAGACAAGAAATTTATTCTAGAAACATCATTCAGGTAGAATTATGGAAAAAAGGTTTGAGGGCAAAATAAGGAAAAGACAAACTAGTAATATACTGGAATAATTCAGGCCAGAGAAGACCACAGCCAGAATCAAAGCACCAATATAGAAGGATGGATTGATAAGGTAAAGTACTATATCCAGTCTTTAGTCACTGAATATGAGGAGAAAATAAGGTCTAATCTCACCTTTCAAGCACTACTCAGAGAAAGAGTACAGGAGGAGAACATTTAAAAGAAAGACAATGCCATCTCATTTAGATCTCTTGCAGTAAAAGAGCTATGCAAGTATACAAAAGACGTTGCTCTCAGAGCACATATCAGCAAAATCTGTGTTGTGCCTTGAACTCTGATTACCATACTTCAAACAACAACAGCAAAAAAATTTTTAAATATTCTTCTACTACATCTATATCATATCTTTATATATGTATTTATCTTACTTCCAGGTATTTTCCTATTACATTATTTTAACTAAAACAAAACACATCTTCATTTTATTAAGTATTTCTTTAATGTTTTAAAATTCAGGACACTTTAAATTTTTTAAAGACAAAAGATTAATAAAAACAACTTTACCTTTTAAATGTGACTTTTTAACAGCAAAGTGGAAAAATGGTAACAGTCTCCCTTAGAAAATAAAATGAGCACTTCCAGAAAAACTAAAAGGCTTATATTTCAAGCTAATGCAGAAAAGGGGAAAACATCTAAAGAAATGGATAAATATCTTATTTAATCCAATACTTACTGGATCTTAATAGTGAAGTTTTCAATATGCTATTTAAAATAAATCATGCTTGAAAATAAGTTTTTTTTTAACCATTCAATGTACTCTCTGAAATGGTGTCTAGTTTAACTATACCTTAAATATACCAGACAAATATTTACAACCAGGAAAATAAAGACCAGCAAAATAATTTGCATCTGAAAGCCTGATACTCTGATCCACTGGATTTACATTTTCCTAAGTATAATAACATAAACAAATCTTTTTGGGTACTCAACATATTAGAAGTACAACTACCTATTTATAATTGTTAACTTTCAACAATATGACTAATTAGTAAACAACACAATAGTTTAGCAATCATCTTATGTGAAATGACAAGTGGAAAACAAATTTCTCAATAACAATGGGTTACCAAATTCCTTCATCTAAGTTACTATAAAAAAATTAATATATTAAAAAAATCTAAACATGTAAACAAAATTAAACATTTTTAAATTAAACTGAAATGAGCAATGAAACTTCCTTTTTCCCTTTTACAAAAAGAAAGTTTCAAAAATAAAAGGATAAATTTAATTCTAAATATTTCCTTGTTTTTTTTTATTGTTTTTTAATACTATTTTGAAAATTATCTATCCAATCGCTTCTTTAGGTTCTCAAGGTGTTCCATATTAACATCTTGTAATGCCAATACCATTGCTTTGGACAAGGAAGGATTAAATGAAATAGTCATTAGACAGCACAAATCTATTAGATCTCTCTGACATTTCTGCAAACCTTCCAGGAACTTTTGGTATTGGAGAGGATCTTTTTTTAACTGTTTCATTTCTGGTACTGAATACCCTATCAGACTGGTAAGTATTTCATCTACAAAGTCTACATCTAGATATGCAGTACCATCAGAAATCTTTGCTGTTATACTCCAAATGCCACCAGAAGCTGAGAGATTTCCAGTTAAGGTTACAATAAATGCTTTGACTTTCACTGTTGTAACTTCCTTTGGTTTGCTGGCCATTAGAACAGATAGATAGATAAAAGGTGGAGAACACAAATCCATGGCAATGGAAAAATCAGTGCTATTCTCTGATGTTCTTAAAGAATGAGTCTGTAAATGGTGATGATTTTCATCAGAAATTTGTGAAATCCTTTTTGGTACATAATTGACCAGCTCTCCATTTAATATTTTCTTATTTAAGGAATGTCCATCTGAATTGCTGATGGTTTGTTTTACTTTATTATCTGTCTCAGAGTTCTCATCTTTATTGGTAAAATCATGGGGTAGGGGTACATTACAATGAACTGAAAAAACACTACTGTTTTGGTCTCTAGCAGATGGACAACTAAAAGATTTGTCTTCATTAGTCATTTGTTCAGATAAATTTTTTTCATTCCAATTATTGTTTCCATTTTTGCAAATCAAAGAAAAATTATTTGGAGAATTAGGTTTATGTGAAAATCTCTCTATACTTTTATCTGTGCTTCTGTTCAAAGTCAATGGCTGCACCTCTTTAGTCTCCATTTGTTCTTTCTGGACAGCTTCTTCTAAAAGCAAGGCCTCCTCCAACGAAAAGTCATCTAACTCCCCATCAGTGAAATGCATGGATTGATTTGGTGGTTTCTCCTTTGGTCTTGGAGAAAAAACAAGTCCTGGTTCAAAACTTGACTGTATTGCGGGAGCCGTATTTGAGGAACTACTTGTGCTGAAACATCTTTCCAAGGAGGTGTCATTATGTGCTGCAAGCTCATCACTTTCATCAAGACTTGCCAAGAGTTCTTCATCAGAAGGTCCTAATGCAGGATCCAGAACATCTGTAATTCTGGGGATGCTTTGGTTAGAATTATTTGTTATGACTGAAACTATAGGATCAGATTCCCCAATTAATCTTGAAAGTACTTTTTCTTGGGCATATTCCTCTAAAAGAGAATCTACTTCTCCTCCTAACACCTTCACATTTTCTGGTTTCAATAAAAGAACACCAAGACGGAAAGAAATGCTCCCATAAATCAAAATTTTTGTACCTGGAGGAAGATCACTATGAAGAGCTGGAATAGACTGATATTCCATTCCCTGCATTTGTACAATTCCATCAGTTACCTGTAGCATCAACATTCGTGAAGGCTTTGCTTCCCAAGGTTTTTGGGTTACTTGTGTTTCAGCTGTAACTAGATCATTTGTTGTATTCTTTCCTCTTAACTTTTGTATCTGGGAATATGCAGGTTGACTTACATCAACCAATGAATTAATCTGCAGAGCAAAAAATCCATTCAGTTCTCCTTTTGGAACTTCTAAAATGCCATCAGGTAAAAGAGGATGCTCCAAATCTCTCAGATCGGTAAGAAGCCATTGCTCAAACACTTGTTTATTCATTTGTGCCTGACTCAAATTAACATTATCATTTTCTTCTTGAATCCAGTTAATACAAGCTTCCAGCCACATTAGAGGTACTTTAACATGCCATGTAGCTAGAAGCCAGGTTTCAACTCTTAATGCAATACTAGTTACACTCATTTCTTTTAAATAAAAAAAAATTATGCATCTATTACCTGAAAACAAGAAACAAAAAAATTATGATAATTCAGTACATTTAAGTATAGTTTCTATAATTCTCTACAATATACAAACAGGCATAACCACACCCTTTCGATTTTTTTCTCTTCAGCATCTTAAAAATCTTTGACTTTCTACGTGGCCAAATTCAAATACCACAAGTAATCAGATGATATAATGAGAAGAAACCCAAAAGGTTTAAGAGAGATGTAACTAGGTTTGAAAGCTAGCTCTGTCAAATTACAAGCTCTATAATATAAATTTTTTAACTTCTATAACCCAGTTTTTTTCATCTGTAAAATGTCAATACCACCATCTACCTTACAAGGTTGTTGTGAGGATTACATGATTAATACTTGTAAAGTATAATGTCAGACCTACGAAAGACACAAAGTAAACAGTGGTTATTATTAATAACCAGATTCTAATCACTTAATATTTAGTTAAGAAACTATTCACTAAGGTTCTTTTCATAACTATAATTCATACTCTATTAAAATTTATACCATTGTGTTTGGCCATTTAGCACTTAAATATTTGGTCTAAGGATAAAATTATAACAAGTAACAATAGATTCTGAGCTGCTGTAAAGTGTCTTATTTGTTTGGCTGAATCATTCTTGACAGTCCCATCAGGTAAATATACTTCTTCTGATTTTCTCAGTATGATAAAACAGCAGCAAAACACTAAAGACAAATTAACCTTGTATTCACAAAAGTATATTTTTCCTTCTATAGATGAAGATATCTAAGAATTAGAATTTATAAAAGTTTTAATATGTCCATAAGAAAACTTACCATTTAGAACAGGAGAATAGGATTTGATGACAGGATTTGGAACTAGTTGTTCAGTGGAGTAGTTGTAACCTTTACTGCTCAGAAATGGCCCTGGGGTCTAAGACAAGAAGCAGTAAGGGTTATAAGACAAAGCAGCAAAAAGAATCACTGGCCTATTTTCACAAGTGCAAGAGTTTGATGGTATAGTTTTTGGGGTTCCCAAAAACTCATGGTAGAGTGGAGGTAAAACAGAATGAAGACACGAGGTTTGAAGTAAGATAAACAGAAGCAAGTGACCATGAGAAACTTATACACACTCTCTAAGCTTATGTCCTTGTCTACATACTTACTTCACAGGGCTACTGTGAAAATTAACGGAGAGAGGAGAAGGCGGCAGGTAGGGCACAGGCACAGGGTCAGATCTTAGGCAGCTAGGTCAGCTGACCCAAGGGGGCAATCTAGCCCATTTAGGCCACTAACCTTGGCCTCAGAGTGACCATCACCATGGCCAGTCAGTTGCAGGGCATGCAGCAGCTGTAGGCCGAGAAGTGGGTTGCCCAGAAGGTGTGCAAGGCCTGCAAGCAAAAGAACCAGAGGCTGAAGCAGGCCAAAGAAGCTCAGGCTGAAATTGAACAGTACAGAAGGAGGAAGGGTTCAAGGCCAAGGAAGCTGCAGCTCTGGGATGCACGGCAATGGTGGCACCAAAGTGGAGGAGGAGACCCAGGAGAAGATGACCATCCTCCAGACCTACTTCCACCTGAACAGGGATGAAGTCCTGGATAGCCTCTTGGCCTTTGTCTGCAACATCTGGCCAGAAACCCATGAAAAACGCCACATAGATGGATAAGGGAAGAAAAAAGAAGTGCCTATTCCATGGACTAGCATTTTAGATGCCTTCATGGAAATATGAAGCTTTGGCAAAGCTCAAGTTATATTCTTGTGAAAAGGATTAAACTATTTCTGTATATTACATAGTAGGTCCCTTCACTTTTGGGAGAATAATAAATCTAGCTTCTTTGTACAAACTCAGAGCTTATCCAAAGATTTCATTTTTTTACCTCATATTTCTTTGAAATTTAATGGGTATACATTGTCTGCTTTCCTATGTCTTTTAGCTCAAGCAACATACATGTCAATACTTTCTTTCTTAGATGTAGTAAAAAAAATAACAATTTTTTGAGGAAAGAAAAGGATTAAATTTTTTTTTCCCTAAAGCTTTCTTGAAAGTCAGGGTTTTATTTATAAAAAAGTAATAGTTATTTGTAACCTGTATTAAGAGAGCCAGCCTTAAAATACTCCTTTCTGATCAAGGGTTAGGACAATGAATACTAGTATAATAGTGTGGGCAGCTTTTAGTTTCTCTTAGCCCAAATTACTAAATGAAAGAATTCAAGAACTTGTTACATGTTATTACTTGGTATACTGATAATCATTTAAAAGTAAAGACTCTTTCTCATGTAAAAAAAATAAAGATTGACTAGAAGACTTAAGAACATTTAAGACTGTGGCATCCCTAATCCCTCATCAGAGAGACTGCTCTTTCTACCTTGTAGAGAGGGTAAAACAGAGGCTCTCTAGACTGGGGGACACCAGAGTACAGTTGAAATGGGAGGTACCATACTGAAAATAGGGAGAATAAATGAATTCTTAAATCCTAAATGCTGAATATATGCTACTCTCTTCCTTTGCAAAGCTCCCAGAAACACCAGCAACTAGGCCTTTACTCTCCTACAAAAAGACTAGAAAATCTCTCTCTGGGCAATCTTATCACTAACAGAAAAGACCTCAAGATACTAACATGAGAGGTTCTCCAATTAAAACAGGTCACATTGAGAAGGCAGTCACAGACTCAGAGTTCCAAACAGCTTTCTACAGTTCCCCGCTCTTAATTATGACAAGATATCTGAGAAAAGCGTCTAACAATAAATCACATCAAACAGAAACTATGCAATGAAGACTATGAAGACAAAAACTTCAAAGAAGCTATCATTAATATTCTTAGGCAGCTAATACATCATATCCATGAAATAAGAATAGGATGCTATAACAAGGAATATTCATAGGACAAAAAATAACTTAGAAATTTAACATATGATAGCAGAAATGAAAAACAATAGAATAGAAGATCAAGTTAAAAAAATCTCTTCCAAAAATAAAACATCAGTACAAAGAAATCAATGGAATATAGAAGAAAAAGAAAGGATAGCCCAGAAGTCTAACAGACTACGAGTTCCACAAAGAGAAAAGAGAGAAAACAAAGGAGGATAAATAATCACAGAAATAAATTAAGAAAAATTTTCAGAACTTAAAGACAAGATGAAAAGGACCCAACACAATGGATAAAAATAGATATACAAGGCACATCTTTACGAAATTTTACAATACAGAGACAAAGATTCTACAAGCTTCCAGAGAGGGAAAACAAACAACAAACACATTCAGAAGATCAGGAATGAAAATGGCTTTAGATTTCTCAGTGAAAGCTAGAAGGTAAATGAGCGATTCCTTCAAATTTCTGAATGAAAATTATTTCCAACCTATGAATCTCTACCCAAGCAAAATATCAATCAAGTATGACACTGAAATTAGAACATTTTCAGATCAGCATTGTCTGAAACAATTTTTGTAATGGAAGATGTGCTCTAACATAACTGAGGAATAAACCAAGAAAGAGGAAGACATGATATCCTCAATCTTACAGAAAAAAGAGACAAGCATTATGGCAAAGGGTATTTGCAGGATGTAAAGGCAAACAGCCCTGAAGGCCTCTCAGGAGAGATTATTTTTTCAAGAAGATTAAATTATGCAAAATCACTCCGTCCAGGATCTCATGTCTTTCTCTTTCTTCTACACCTCTGTTAGTTGGAACATTGATGTATCTCAACATAGAGTGGAGATTTAAATAACTGGAGGAGTTAGGGGTTGAACTGATGAAAAATATGTAAAAAACTAAGAGGAAAAAAAGAAAACTGAAGCAAAAACAAAATGCAATACAGGAAAGAAAAAGTATTATTTGTATACTATACAGCTTAGTCCCAAATAACATGTATGCAGTCACAATAACATATACACTAAATACTAATCTGACAAAAACTTTAACATAGCTCTACAGAAATAACAGCAAATGGAAAAATATATGTGTGAGGGTGGGGATGGCAGAGTGAGAAAGGTAGATGGAAAGAGAGCTAAATCCTCATCTCCACAGCGAAAGTCAATAGATAAGGCCTAAAACTGAAAAATCAAGAAGTAGCAATATTTGCATGGTTTCCAGAGCTACAGAAGTGAATACAAAAAAGTATCAGCTAGAAAAGTATAAAGTGGTTGCTTCTGACGAAGGGAAACAAAGGAGGAGGAAGGCAGGGGATTGCTATTTTTCAGAACAATTCTTTCAAGTTTGATTTTTTGTGTGTGTGTGTGAGGAAGACCAGCCCTGAGCTAACGTCCATTGCTACTCCTCCCCTTTTTGCTGAGGAAGACTGGCCCTGGGCTAACATCCGTGCCCATCTTCCTCTACTCTATATGGGACCCTGCCACGGCATGGCTGACAGGCAGTGCGTTGGCAGGCGCCCGGGATCTGAACCCGCGAACCCCAGGCTGCTAAGCGCGAACTAAACCACTGCGCCACTGGGCCCGCCCCTAAAGTTTGATTTTTAAATGATACATACAAAACTTTTGTTTTCTTTACCTTATCCTATGTTCCATTGATTTCTTTGTATTGATGTTTAACTTTTGGAGGAGATTTTCTTAACTTCCATGTCTTTTAGTGAGTTTTTCATTCCTGCTACTGGCAATGAACTATATAGTATAACAGTATGTATGTTTAAAACTTAAAGGTATGAGGAGAGAGGTCAAGATGGTGGTGTAGGCGGACTCTGAACTCACCTCCTCCCACGGACACAGCAGATTTACAACTAATCTTGGAAAAATTACCCCTCAGAGAGAACTTAAAACTGGATAAGAAGAACCCCTGCAACAAACAACAGTCCTCACCGAGGTGGAAGAGGCATAATTTCCCTTCTGGAGAGAAAAAAACTCCACCTTTAAAGCCGCAATGCTTCATAGGTGCCCGGGAGCAATCCAAAGGTAAGGGGGGACCTCCAATCCTGGAGGAGAGGGGGATCTGAGCTGGAGAGCATTGCTGCCATAGGCATTTTCTGGACCCAGAACAACCAAGACAAGTGTCATAATATCTGGCTTTGCGGGCTACTAACAACAATGGGAAATACCCCCAGAAAAGAAAGAAATCAAAGCTGGCTCTCAAAGGGCCCACGCACAAATACATCCGTTTTGGAAAGTAACTTAAAATCACCAGAAAGAAAGGCGCACAGTCCTTTGGTGCAAAGAGACTCATCTGATAGGCTCTGGATCCATTTTGGTGAGAGATGAGACCTCCTGGGGGACTGGGACATTGATGGCGGCCATCGTTGTGACTTGGTATGGGCCTGCTAACACAGATGCTAGTAGACACCATTGGAGTTCTCTCCATGGCCTGCTAGCCCAGGGTCTGCCCCACCCACTAGAGCCCTGATTTAATCCAGCTCAGACAAGGAAAGCAGGAACTGGCCCTAGGGACTGGCCCCACCCAACAAGCAGCCCTCAGGCAACTTGTGGGCCTGCTTAAGGGAGCTGCCTGGATTCTCTGCAGCCTGGCAGAGGGTCCACCTCTGTGGGGCAGAGCTAGCCGGAGGAGCGGGTGGAGAGTGTGGGGACTCTGCCTTGGAGAGACTGGGTCCACATTAGGGGGTCGGGGCATGTGCACAGGGCAGGACTGTGTTGACTGTGTGTGTGGTCCTGTGAGCGGCAGGGGGTCTCAGCTGCAGAAGACTTGTGCTTCTCAAACAGCCACATATGGGACCAGGCCCACCCTCCAAAGCCTGAAACAAATGGGTGCTCCTGTGCCTGGGGCCAGCCCCACCCAGCTGCAACCCTCAGAGAGCTGACAAGAGCCTAATATGCCAGAGGCTTATAGCAATTGTAAACCCCTGAGCCTAACAACCAGCCAAAAAACTGCAACAGGAATGTGCCATTAGACCCTGCAGCCAACTGTGCTGGTGCTCCCCAGAACTGACAAAGAGACTGAAGGGCTTACAACAACCAAATGCAGCTGAGCATTACAACTAGCTCACCAGGGGGACAGCTCAGCCTCCCTGGGCACCTACAGCAATAGCAACCCTGCCACAACAGAAGGACACAAGTAGCCCACACAGGGGTCACTCCTGGAACATTTGGAACTGGTGACGAGAGGGAAGCACACTCCTGGGCCTCATAAGGCATCACTTACTTAAGGTCACCTCTCCAAGAATAGGAGATGTAGCTGACCTACCTAATACACAGATACAAGCAAAGAGAAAGAAGCAAAATGAGGAGGCAAAGGAATACATTCCAATAACGGAACAGGATAAAACTCCAGAAAAGGAACTAAGAGTCATAAATATGCTTACTATCTTGGGAGAAGAATGGATGAACTCAGTGAGAACGTCAACAAAGAAATGGAAGATACAAAAAAGAACCAATCAGAAATGAAGAATATAATACTAGAAATGAAAAATTCACTAGAGGGACTTAAAAGCAGAGTAGAGGATAGAGAATAACAGATCAGCAAGCTGGACATAAGACTAGAGGAAATCACCCAAGCTGAACAGATAAAAGAAAAAAGAATTAAAAAGAGTGAGGACAGTCTAAGGGACCTCTGGGACAACATCAAGTACACCAACATCCCTGTTATAGGTGTCTCAGAAGGAGAAGAGAGAGACAAAGGGGCAGAGAATCTATTTGAAGAAATAATAGCTGAAAACTTCCCTAACCTAAGCAAGGAAGCAGACATCCAGGTACAGAAAGCACTGAGAGCACCAAACAAGATAAACCCAAAGAGACCCACACCAAGACACATCATAATTAAAATGTCCAGAATTAAAGATAAAGAGAGAATCCTAAAAGCCACAAGAGAAAGATAAGTTAAATACAAAGGAAACCCCATAAGGCTATCAGCTGACTTCTCTGCAGAAACCTTACAGGATAGAAGAGAGTGGCACAACATATTTAAAGTGCTACAAGGAAAAAACCTACAGCCAATGATACTCTACCCGGCAAGGTTATCACTCAGAATGGAAGGACAGATAGTTTCCCAGACAAGTAAAAGACAAACGAGTTTATCACCCAGAAACCAGTCCTGCAGGAAATGCTAAAGGGACTTATTTAAGGGGGAAAGAGAAGATCCTAAATAGGAAAAAATTATGTTTCCACAATAAGAGGGTAACGGATACAAACACACAAAAAAGGGGATAGATATGATATCAAAAATATAAAATGTGGGAATAGGGGAGTAAAAGAGTAGAGCTTTCAGGTAGAGGTCAAACTAGAGACCATCAACTCAATATAGATTGCTATATACGTAGGTTATTATATATGAACCTCATGGTAATCACAAACCAGAAACCTATAAAAATACATAAAAAACTAAGCAAAAGGAACCCAAACATAATACCAAGAAAACCATCACACAGGGGAAGAGAGCAAGAGAAGAAGAAAGGAACAGAAAAGAACTACTAAAACACCAAGAAAAAAAGTTAAAAAATGGCAGTAAGTACATACATATCAATAGCTACTTTAAATGTCAATGGACTAAATGCTCCAATCAAAAGGACTAGAGTGGCTGACTGGATAAAAAAAAAAGACCCATATATATGCTGCATACAAGAGACACACTTAAGACCTAAAGACACTCACAAACTGAAAGTGAAGGGATGGAAAAAGATACTCCATGAAAATGGCAAAGAAAAGAAAGCTGGGGTAGCAATACTCATATTAGACAAAATAGACTTTAAAACAAAAACTGTAACAAGAGACAAAGAAGGGCACTACATAATGATCAAGGGAACAATCCAACAAGAGGATATAACACTCATAAATATCTATGCACCCAACATAGGAGCAGCCAAATATATAAAGACATAAAAGGAGAAACAGTAACACAATAATAGTAGGGGACTTTAACATTCCACTTACATCAATGGATAGATCATCCAAACAGAATATTAACAAGGAAATATTGGCCTTAAACAAAACATGAGATCAGATGGACTTAGTAGATATATACAGAACATTCCATCCAAAAATGGAAGAATAGGCATTCTTTTCAAATGCACATGGAACATTCTCCAGGATTGATCACATATTAGGCCACAAAACAAGTCTCCATAAATTTAAGACTGAAATAATACCAAGCATCTTTTCTGACCACAAAGGTATGAAACTGGAAATCAATTATAGGAAGAAAATGAGAAAACCCACAAATATGTGCAGATTAAACAAAATGCTACCGAACAACAACTGGGTCAAAGGAGAAATCAAAAAATACCTGGAGACAAATGAAAATGAAAATACGACATGCCAGCTTTTATGGGATATGACAAAAGCGGTTCTAAAAGGGAAGTTTATAGCAACACAAGGCTATCTCAACAAACAAGAAAAATCTCAAATAAACAATCTGACAGTGCCCCTAAAGGAATTGGAAAAAGAACAAAGCCCAAAATAAGTAAAGGAGGGAAATAATAAAAATCAGAGCAGAAATAAACAAAATAGAGACTAAAAAAACAATAGAAAGAAAACAATAAAACCCAGAGTTGGTTCTTCAAAAAGATAAACAAAATCGACAAACCTTTAGCTAGACTCACCAAGAAAAAAAGAGAGAAGGCTCAAATAAGTAAAATCAGAAGTGAAAGAGGAGAAATTACAATGGACACCTCAGAAATACAAAAGATTATAAGAGAATACTACGAAAAGCTATATGCCAACAAATTGGACAATCTAGAAGAAACGGATAAATTCCTAGACTCATACAACCTTCCGAAACTGAATCAAGAAGAAATAGAGAACTTGAATAGACCAATCACCAGTAAGGAGATCAAAACAGTAATAAAAAACCTCCCCAAAAATAAAAAATCCAGGACCAGATGGCTTCCCTGGTGAATTCTACCACAAACTCAAAGAAGACTTAATACCTATCCTTCTCAAACTCTTCCAAAAAATTGAAGAGGAGGGGAAGCTTCCTAACTCATTCCACGAAGCCAACATTACACTGATACCAAAACCACACAAGGACAACATACACCCAAAAGATTACAAGCCAATATCACTGATGAGCATTGATGCAAAAATCCTCAACAAAATACTAGCAAATCGAATACAACAATGCATCAAAAAGATCATACACCATGATCAAGTGGGATTCATTCCAGGGATGCAGGGATGGTTCAACATCCACAAATCAATCAATGTGATACACCACATTAATAAAATGAGGAACAAAAATCACATGATCATCTCAATAGATGCAGAGAAAGCATTGGACAAGATACAGCATCCATTTATGATAAAAACTGAATAAAATGAGTATGGAAGGAAAGTACCTCAACATAATAAAGACCATATATGACAAACCCAGAGCTAATATCATCCTGAATGGTGAAAAACTGAAAGCTATCCCTCTAAGAACAGGAACCAGACAAGGATGCCCACTTTCACCACTCCTATTTAACACAGTATTGGAAGTACTGGCCAGAGCAATCAGGCAAGAAAAAGAAATAAAAGGGATCCAAATTGAAAAGGAAGAAGGGAAACTGTCACTATTTGCAGATGACATGATTTTATATATAGAAAACCCTTTATATATATATAAAAATATATATAGAAGAATCCACCAAAAAACTTCTAGAAATAATAAATGAATATGGTAAAGTTGCAGGACACAAAATCAACATAAAAAATCTGTTGCATTTCTATACACTAACAATGAAGTTGCAGAAAGAGAAATTAAGAATACAATCCCATTTACAATTGCAACAAAAGGAATAAAATACCTAGGAATAAACTTAACCAAAGAGGTGAAAGATCCGTACACTGAAAACTACAAAACATTGTTGAAAGAAATTGAAGAAAACACAAAGATATGGAAAGATATTCCATGCTCTTGGATTGGAAGAATCAACATAGTTAAAATGTCCATATTTCCTAAAGCAATCTATAGATTCAGTGCAATCCCTATGAAAGGGCCAACAACATTTTTCACAGAAATAGAACAAAGAATCCTAAAATTTATATGGAACAACAAAAGACCCTGAATAGCTAAAGGAATACTGAGAAAAAAGAACAAAGCTGGAGGAATCACACTTTCTGATTTCAAAATACTACATAGTTATAGTAATCAAAACAGTATGGTACTGGCAGAAAAACAGACATACAGATCAATGGAATAGAATCGAGAGTCCAGAAAGAAACCCACACATCTACGGACAGCTAATTTTCAACAGGGGAGCCAAGAACATACAATGAAGAAAGGCAAGTCTCTTCAACAAATGGTGTTGGGAAAAATGGATAGCCACAAGCAAAAAAATGAAAGTAGACCATTATCTTACAGCATACACAAAAATTAACTCAAAATGGATTAAAGACTTGAATGTAAGACCTGAAATCATGAAACCTCTAGAAGAAAACATAAGGAGTAGGCTCTTCGACATTGGTCTTACCAACATATTTTCAAGTACCATATCTGACCAGGCAAGGGAAACAATAGAAAAAATAACCAAATGGGACTACATCAAACTAAAAAGCTTCTGCACAGCAAAGGAAATCATCAACAAAACGAAAAGACAACAGAACAAATGGGATAAGATATTTGCAAACCATGTAACTGATAAGGGGTTAATCTCCAAAATATATGAAGAACTCATATATCTCAACAACAAAAAAACTAACAACCCAATTAAAAAATGGGCAAAAGACCTAAACAGACATTTCTCCAAGGAAGATATACAGATGTCCAACAGGCACATGAAAAGATGCTCAATATCATTAACTATCAGGGAAATGCAAATCAAAACTACAATGAGATATCACCTCAAGCCCGTCAGAATGGCCATAATTAACAAGACAGGAAAGAACAAGTGTTGGAGAGGATGTGGTGAGAAGGGAACTTTCATACACTGCTGGTGGGAGTACAGACTGGTGCAGCCACTAAGGAAAACAGTATGGAGATTCCTCAAAAAATTAAGAATAGAACTACCATATGATCCAGCTATTCCATCGCTGGGTATTTATCCAAAGAACATGAAAACACCAATATGTCAAGATACATGCACCCATGTGTTCACTGCAGCATTGTTCACAATAGCCAAGACTTGGAAGCAACCTAAGTGCCCATCAAGGGACAAATTGATAAAGAAGATGTGATATATATACACAATGGAATACTACTAAGCCATAAGAAATGATGAAATCCAGCCATTTGTGACAACATGGATGGACATTGAAGGTATTATGCTAAGTGAAATAAGTCAGAGGGAGAAGGTCAAAAACTGTATGATGTTGCTCATAAGTAGAAGATAAAAAGAACAACAAACAAACACACCAAGACCGAGATTGGATTGGTGGTTACCAGAGGGGAAGGGAGGAGGGCAAAAGGGATGATTAGGTACACGTGTGTGGTGATGGATTGTAATTATTATTTGGGTGGTGAATACGATGTTATCTATACAGAAATAGAATTATGAGAGTGACGTCAGCATCATGGCGAAGTGAGATTCCCTCTTTGAATCTCTGCCCCCTACGACACAACGAAAACATCATTCACATTCCAACAGAGCTCAATCAAACACTACGAAGGACTTCTGAGAAACCCCTGCTGCCATACATTGGACAGTGGAGGCGCGGGAAGCCCAGGAGGACGGGAGGAGAGGTAGGAGGTTGTACTCCCCCTCCCCAATCGATCGGCAAAGACAGCGCGGTTCCGCAGACGGAGGGGGGAGGGGAGGCCCACAGCGGGGAAAACTATCGCCATCCAGGTGCTCTGACAGACTGTCGCGAGATCCCCACTGGGAAGCGATAATGGACTGTTTAGGGGGTGTAGCAAACACCCTAAGAGAGCCAGAAAGGAAACCCCCGGGTCAAGCAGGAGAAAGAGAGGACCCCTCCCCCCACACACCCGGCATTTCAGCATAATCCCTCCAGGGGCTGCAGCCGCCTCAGAGCAAACCACTCGCGATCTCCATCTAGTGGCAGCAGGGAGAAACTGCAGGACCAAATTATCATGAGGGGAAAAAATAAGGATGTCCCCGTCGGATCCTTGTGACAATTTGCCAGGGCTACAGACCAAAAGGAAAATGACAAACACCCAGAAACCAACCCTGAAGGCACAGAATTTGATAACCTGAATGACAGAGAATTCAAAATAGCTATCATAAACAAACTCAACAAAATACAAGAGAACACACAGAAACAAATCAACGAATTCAGGGATTATGTCACAAAAGAGATTGAAACCCTAAAGAAAAACCAATCAGAATTATTGGAGATGAAAAACAAAATCAACGAGATAGTGGAAAAAATGGAGTCTTTAAAGAGCAGAACTGACAATATGGAGGAACGAATTAGCACTATTGAGGATAGCCACGCAGAAATGCTCCTGATAGAGGAGAGAGAGCTAAGACTAAAAAGATATGAAGAAATTCTTTGAGAAATATCAGACTCAATGAGGAAAAGCAACATAAGGATAATAGGTATTCCAGAAGGAGAAGAAAGAGAAAAAGGAGCAGAGAGTTTGTTCAAAGAAATAATAGCTGAGAACTTCCCCAACCTAGGGAACGAGAGGGAAATAACAGTGAATAAAATCAATAGATCACCTAAATATATAAACAGGAATAAAAAATCATCTCACCACATAGTAGCAAACTTGAAGAATACCCATGACAAGGAAATAATATTGAAGGCAGCTAAACAAAAAAACAAAATAACATACAAAGGAAACCCCATCAGGCTCTCAGCTGATTTCTCGACAGAAACTCTACAGGCTAGGAGAGACTGGAATGATATATTGAAAATCATGAAAGACAAAAACCTTCAGCCGAGAATACTTTATCCAGCAAAAATATCCTTCAAATACGATGGAGAAACAATAACTCTCCCTGATAAACAAAAGCTAAGAGAGTTCGTCACCCCAAGACCCCCACTACAAGAAATGCTCAAGAAGGCCCTTAGGCCTGAAAAAAACAAATGAGAAAGGGGATACAAAGATTTCAGCAAGGAGACTAAACCAGAACAAAATACAGTTGGAAAACATCAAAAATTAATTCAAACTCATCACTGGAAACACACACTCATGACACAATCTGGAATAAAGAGATAACAAATAAGGAGGGGAAGAGGTAAGGGATTGAATCCACCCAGCCTCAGGAAAAAGGAGGCATCTGAAAATGTACTTTCTTATCCAGGAGATCGCTTATATAAACTGCACGGTAACCACTAAACAAACAATCAGAAGAGAACCACACATGACAAATAAAGAGAAAACCAAGAGAATGAGCATGCAGAAATACCAAACTGAATTTGCAGTCTGAAACACAAGGGACAAGAAAGGAAGGAAATGCAAAAGAACCAGAAGATGAACAATAAAATAGCAACATTAAACCCTCATATATCAATAATCACTCTAAATGTAAATGGACTGAATTCTCCAATCAAAAGACACAGAGTGGCAGGATGGATTAAAAACCAAGATCCAACAATCTGCTGCCTCCAGGAAACACATCTCAGCTCTAAAGACAAACACAGACTCAAAAGAAAAGGATGGAAAACAATACTCCAAGCTAATGGCAAACAAAAGAAAGCAGGAGTAGCCATACTTATATCAGACAAAGTAGACTTCAAGATAAAAAAGGTAATGAGAGACAAAGAAGGGCAATATATAATGATAAAAGGGACATTTCACCAAGAAGACATAACACTTATAAATATCTATGCACCCAACACAGGAGCACCAAAGTACATAAAACAACTGCTAAAAAACCTTAAAGGAGGTATTAACAATAACACAATAATAGTAGGGGATCTTAACACCCCCCTTACATCAATGGATAGATCATCCAGACAAAAAGTCAATAAGGAAATAATGGACTTAAACGAAAAACTAGATGCAATGGTCTTAATACATATATACAGAGCACTCCACCCAAAAAAAGCAGAGTACACATTCTTCTCAAGTGCACATGGAACATTCTCAAGGATAGACCATATATTAGGAAACAAGGCAAACCTCTATAAATTTAAGAAGATTGAAATCATTACAAGCATCTTTTCTGATCATAATGCAGTGAAACTAGAAATCAACTGCAAGGAAAAAACTAGGAAAGGGACAAAGATGTGGAGACTAAACAACATACTACTGAATAACCAATGGGTCGTTGATGAAATGAAAGGAGAAATCAAAAGCTATCTGGAGACAAATGAAACGGAAAATACACCATACCAACTCATATGGGATGCAGCAAAAGTGGTCCTGAGAGGGAAATTCATAGCAATACAAGCTCACCTTAACAAACAAGAAAAATCCCAAATAAATAACCTTAAATTGCACCTAACAGAGTTGGAAAAAGAACAGACAAAGCCCTAAATCAGCAGAAGGAGGGAAATAATAAAAATCAGAGCAGAAATAAATGAAATTGAAACCAAAAAGACAGTAGAAAGGATCAATGAAACAAAGAGCTGGTTCTTTGAGAAGATAAATAAAATTGACAAACCCTTAGCCAGACTCACTAAGAAAAAAAGGGAGAAGACAAATAAATAAAATTAGAAATGAAAGAGGAGAAATTACAACAGACACCACAGAAATACAAGGGATTATTAGGGAATACTATGAAAAACTTTACGCCAACAAATTGGACAACCTAGAGGAAATGGACAAATTCTTGGACGCGTACAACCTCCCAAAACTGAATCAAGAAGAAATAGAGAATCTGAACAGACCAATCACAAGTAAAGAGATTGAAACAGTAATCAAAAACCTCCCAAAAAATAAAAGCCCAGGACCAGATGGCTTCCCTGGAGAATTTTATCAAACGTTCAAAGAAGATTTAGCACCTATCCTTCTCAAACTATTCCAAAAAATAGAGGAAGATGGAATACTTCCCAACACATTCTATGAGGCCGACATCATGCTGATACCAAAGCCAGACAAGGACAATACAAAGAAGGAAAACTACAGGCCAATATCACTGATGAACATAGACGCAAAAATCCTCAACAAAATATTGGCAAACCGAATACAGCAATACATCAAAAAGATCATACACCACGATCAAGTGGGATTTATACCAGGGACACAGGGATGGTTCAACATCCGCAAATCAATCAACGTGACACACCACATTAACAAAATGAAGAATAAAAACCACATGATCATCTCAATCGATGCAGAGAAGGCATTCGACAAGATCCAGCATCCATTTATGATAAAAACTCTCAACAAAATGGGTATAGAAGGAAAGTACCTCAACATAAGAAGGGCCATATATGACAAACCTACAGCAAACATCCTACTCAATGGGGAAAAACTGAAAGTCATTCCTTTGAGGACAGGAACAAGACAAGGGTGCCCACTCTCACCGCTCTTATTCAACATAGTACTGGAAGTTCTGGCCAGAGCAATTAGGCAAGAAAAAGGAAGAAAAGGACTCCAAATAGGCAATGAAGAAGTGAAACTCTCACTATTTGCAGACGACATGATCCTATACATAGAAAACCCAAAAAATTCCATCGGAAAACTACTAGAAACAATCAACAACTACAGTAAAGCGGCAGGGTATAAAATCAACTTACAAAAATCAAGTGCATTTCTATACACTAATGATGAAACAACAGAAAGAGAACTCAAAAAGACAATCCCATTTACAATTGCAACAAAGAGAATAAAATATCTGGGAATAAATTTAACCAAGGAGGTCAAAGACCTATACAATGAAAACTATAAGACACTATTGAAAGAAATCGAGGAGGACATAAAGAAATGGAAAAATATTCCATGCACATGGATTGGAAGAATAAATATAGTTAAAATGTCCATTCTACCTAAAGCAATCTACAGATTCAATGCAATCCCAATCAGAATCCCAATGTCATTCTTCACGATAATAGAACAAAAACTACTGAAATTCGTATGGGGCAAAAAAAGAGCCCGAATAGCTAAAGCAATTCTGAAAAAAAAGAACAAAGCTGGAGGCATCACAATCCCTGATTTCAAAATATACTATAAAGCTACAGTAATCAAAACAGCATGGTACTGGTACAAGAATAGACACACAGATCAATGGAACAGAATTGAAAGCCCAGAAATAAAACCACACATCTATGGACAGCTAATCTTCAACAAAGGAGCAAAGAACATACAATGGAGAGAGGGAAGTCTCTTCAATAAATGGTGCTGGGAAAATTGGACAGCCACATGCAAAAGAATGAAAGTAGACCATCTCCTATCGCCATATACAAAAATCAATTCAAAATGGATCAAAGACCTGAAAGTGAGACCTGAAACTATAAAACTCCTGGAAGAAAATATAGGCAGTACACTAATTGCGATTGGACATAAAGGGATCCTTTCAGATTCCATGTCTACCCAGACAAGGGAAACAAAAGAAAAAATAAACAAGTGGGACCTCATCAGACTAAAGAGCTTCTACAAGGCAAATGAAACCAGGATCAAAATGAATAAACAACCCACCAGCTGGGAGAAAATATTTGCAAATCGTTTGTCTGACAAGGGATTAATCTCAGTAATATACAAAGATCTCAGACAACTGAGCAACAAAAAAACAAACAACCCAATCAAAAAATGGGCAGAGGAGATGAACAGACATTTTTCCAAGGAAGAGATACAGATGGCCAATAGACACATGAAAAGATGTTCAACATCACTAATCATCAGGGAAATGCAAATCAAAACCACACTGAGATATCACCTTACACCGGTTAGAATGGCTATAATCACCAACACAAAAAACAACAAATGCTGGAGAGGTTGTGGAGAAACGGGGACCCTCATTCACTGCTGGTGGGAATGCAAACTGGTGCAGCCTCTATGGAAAACAGTATGGAGAGTCCTCAAAAAATTAAAAATAGAAATACCGTATGATCCAGCAATCCCACTCTTGGGCATCTACCCAATGGACGTGAAATCAACCATCACAAGAGGCGTATGCACCCCTATGTTCACTGCAGCATTATTCACTATAGCCAAGAAGTGGAAGCAACCCAAGTGTCCCTCAACTGAAGATTGGTTAAAGAAGATGTGGTATATACATACAATGGAATACTACTCGTCCATAAGAAAAGACCCAATTGTCCCATTTGCAACAACATGGAAGGACCTAGAGGGTATTATGTTAAGTGAAATAAGCCAGAGAGAGAAGGAAAGACACTGCATGAACTCACTCATATATGGAATATAAGTGAACACACGGACAGAGAGAACTGATTGGCGGTTACCAAGGGGAAGGGGGGTGGGGGGGCACAAGGGGTGAAGGGTTACATCCACAAGGTGATGGACAAACAAAAATGTACAACTAAAACCCCACAGTGTTATAAACTAAGACATCAATAATAAAAAAAAAAAAAAAGAAAGAAAAGAAAAAACTCAAAAAAAAAAAAAGAATTATAACGGTCTACATCTGAAATTTATACAATGTTATAAACCAATGTTACTGTGATAAAAAATAAATTAAAAAAATAAAAATAAGGAGACATCTTTGATTCTGAAAAAAATAGCATTAAAAAAGTCTAAGTAATAACGTTTGGCATTAATTTTTACAATCTGAGAGAAATCTTTATTTGTATTTACTTATATTTTAAGAAAAATGAGAGCATTACTTTTTAAATTACATAAACTGTTTATCAAAATAAAAAGCACATACAGAATAATGCAAAAATCATAAGTATACAGCTTGATGGATTTTCCAAAGTGAGCATATTCAGGTAACCTCTGCCCAGATCAAGAAATGGAATATTGCCAGAACCCCAAAAGTTCCTGTCACATCCCTGGTTTTAGTCACTACCTCCTATTAAGATTAATCACCCTTCTGACTAATTTTGCCTGTTTTTGAACTTTATATAAATGGAATCGTACACTGACAAAAAGAAAAAGAAGAAAACGGGGGAAAAACTTCATGACATTGGAATGGGCAATGATTTCTTGGATATAACACCAAAAGCCCAGGTAACAAAAGCAAAAATAGACAAACAGGACTATATCAAATTTAAAAACTTTTGTACAGCAAAGGAAACAGAGTGAAAAAGGAACCCAGGGACTGGGAGAAAATATCTGCCAACCATATATTGATAAGGTGTTAATATCCAGATCATACAAACAACTCTTCCACTCAGTAACAAAAAAACAAATAACGTGATTAAAAAGTGGGCAAAGGATTTGAATAGACTTTTCTCCAAAGAAGATATACAAATAGCCAAGAAGCATATGAAAAGAGCCCACCATCACTAATCATAAAAGAAATGCAAATCAAAACCGCGACGAGATATCACCTCACACCCCACAGGATGGCCACTAATAAAAAAACATAAAAACAAGTGTTGGTGAGAATGCAGAGAAATTGGAACCCTTGTGTACTGTTGGTGGGATTGTAAATCGGTGCGGCAGTTATGGAAAATAGTATGGAGGTTCCTTAAAAAATGAAAATTAGGGCCGCCCAGTGGCGCAGCAGTTAAGTTCATGCTTGGCAGCCCAGGGTTCGCGAGTTCGGATCCCGGGCGCCCGCTGACGCACTGCCTGTCAGCCATTCCGTGGCGGCGTCCCATATAAAGTGGAGGAAGATGGGCACAGATGTTAGCTCAGGGCCAGTCTTCCTCAGCAAAAAGGGGAGGATTGGCAACAGATGTTAGCTCAGGGCTGGTCTTCCCCACAAAAAAAAAAAAAAAGAAAATTAGAACTATCACACAACCTAGCAATCCCATTTCTAGGTATATATTCAAAGAAATTGAAAACAGAATCTCAAAGACATATTTACACCCCTGTGTTCATTGCAGCATTAGTCACAATAGATAGGATGTGGAAGGAAACTAAATGTCACATAGACACATGAATGAATAAAGAAAATGTGGTATATACATAAGAAGGAATATTAATAGGAAATCCTGTCATCTGCTACAACAAGGATGAACCTTAAGGATATAATGCTAAGTGAAATAAGCTAATCACAAAAGACAAATACTGCATGATTCCACTTACATGAGGCATCTAAAGTAATGAAACTCATAAAAAATAGAAAGTAGAATTGTGGTTGCCAGGGGCTGAGGGGAGGGAAAAATGGGAGCTGTTCAATGGATACAGAATTTCATGCAAGATAAAAAGTTCCAAAGATCTGTTGTACAACCATGTGCATATAGTTAACATTACCATAACGTACATCTAAAAATTGTTGTGAGGGTAAATTTATGTCATGTGTTTTTTCCTACAATTAAAAAAAAGAGAGAGGGGCCAGCCTGGTGGTGTAGTGGTTAAGTTCGTGCACTCCGCTTCAGCGGCCTGGGGTTTACAGGTTCGGATCCTGGGTGCAGACCTACACACTGCTCATCAAGCCATGCTGTGGCAGCATCCCATATACAAAAGAGGAAGACGGGCATGGATGTTAGCTCAGGGCTAATCTTCCCCAGCAAAAAGAGGAAGATTGTCAACAGGTGTTAGCTCAGGGCAGATCTTCTGCACCAAAAAAAAAAAAAAAAGCTACATCACCTGATAAATGAGTTAGCAAGATGCAAGTGTCTTTTTCATGCTCTATTTAGTGCAACATTTTTCACACTTTTGCGTTTTGTTGAAGATTTCACTATTTAAATTAGCATAGTGCTGAAGTGCTATCTAGTGTTTCTAAGCGCAAGAAAGCTGTAATGTGTCATATGGAAAAAATATACGTGTAAGATTAAGCTTCGTTCAGGCATGAGTTATAGTGCCAATGGTCATAAATTCAATATTACTGAATCAACAACATATACCGAATAAAGTGTCTTTCAACAGAAACACACATCAAACAAGGTTACATGTTGATCAGTTGATGAAAATGTTGTGACCAGAGGCTCACAGGAACCTAACCCTGTATTTCCCCTAGGAGCAACAGTTCAGTATTTGCTAATTCACAGTATTTACAGCAACTTTATAGAACATAACTACCATGAATAACCAGACTTGGATGTATTAGCAATGAACAAAACAGGACAATTTACAACAGCAGCAAAAACTTAGATCTAACAAAATATGTGCAGGATATGTATGCTGAAAACTACAAATTACAGATGAAAGAAATCAAAGACAACCTAATTTAAGAGAAGATGCTATGTTGAAGACTCCATCTTGTTAAGGTTTCAGTTCTTGCCAAATTGATCTATAGATTTAACACAATTCCATTCAAAATTCCAGCAATGTTTTTTGTAAAAAATGACAAGCTGATTCTAAAATTTATATGGAAAGGCAAAGGAACTAGAATAGCCAAGATAATTTTGAAAAAAGAAAAACAAAGTTGGAGGACTCATGCTATCTGACTTCAAGACTTAGTATAAAACCACAGTAATCAAGACAGCAAGGTATTGGAAAAAGGATTAACATAGATCAATGGGAAGAGAAGACAGTCTAAAAAGAGACCCACACACATATGGTCAATTGATTTTCTACAAAGTTGCAAAGGCAACTCAATGGTAACAGGATAGTCTCTTGAACAAATGGTGCTAAAACAACTGAACAGTCACATGCAAAAATATGAACTTCAACCAATACCTCACACCACATATAAAAATTAACTCTAAATGGATCATAGACCTAAATGTGAAAACTAAAACTATAAAACAGCTATAAGAAAAGTTAGGAGAAAAATCTTTGTGACCTTGGTTTCTTAAAAGTTTTCTTAGATTCAACACCAAAATCATAATCCACAAAAGAAAGAAATTAATAAACTGGGCTTCATGAAAATATTAAAATTCTGCTCTATGAAAGACACTCTTAAAAGTGCAAAGACAAGCCACACACATACATACACACGACAGCCACAGACTGAGAGAAACACATAATTGATGAAAGA
Source organism: Tapirus indicus (assembly GCA_031878705.1). Taxonomy (NCBI): domain Eukaryota; kingdom Metazoa; phylum Chordata; class Mammalia; order Perissodactyla; family Tapiridae; genus Tapirus; species Tapirus indicus. The sequence continues at coordinate 44,538,241 of CM062927.1, forward strand.
CTTGTATCTAGAATATGTAAAGAATTCTAAAATTCAATAAGAAAACAAACTCATTTTAAAATGAGTAAAAGATTTGAATAGACACTGCACCAAAGAAGACATGCAGATGGCAAATAAAACACATTAAAAGATGCTCAATATTATTAGACATTAGGGAAATGCAAAATTAAAATCACAATTAGCTACTATACATATATTAGCACAGCTAAAATAAAAAATAACTGACAATACCAAATACTGGAATTCTCATACATTGCTGGTGGGAATACAAAATGGCACAGCCACTTTGGAAAACAGATTAGTGGTTTTGTTAGAAAGAAAAAAAGAGTTTAGCATTTTCTTAGAAAGTTAAACATACACTTACCATACAACCTAGCAATCGCATTACTACATATTTACTCAAGAGAAATGAAAACTTACACTAATTAAAAACCTTGATGTGAATGTTTATAGTAGCTTTATTCATAATCACCAAAAACAACCCACATGTCCTTCAACTGGATAAACAGTGTGACTGGATAAACAGTGGTACATCATTACAATGGGTTACTATTCAGTAATAAAAAGGAATAAACTACTAATAAATGCAATAACATGGATGAATGTTGCTATAGACTATGTCCACCTCAAAATTCATGTTGAAATCCTAACACACAATATGATGGTATTAGAAGGTGAGGTCTTTGGGACATGCTTAGGTCATGAGAGTGGGGCCTTCACAAAAGGGATTAGGGTTCTTATAAAAGAAACCCCCCCACAGAGCTACCTTGCCCCTTCTGCCATGGGAGGTTACAGTGAAAATATGGCCGTCCATGAACCAGGAAGTGGGCCCTCACCAGACACCGAATTTGCTGGTGCCTTGATCTTGGACTTCCCAGCCTCCAGAGAAATAAATTTCTGTCATTTATAAGCCATCCAGTTTATGTTATTTTGTTATGTAGCCCCAACAGACTAAGACAAATGTCAAATGCAGTATGCTAAGAGAAAGAAACCTGGAAAAGACTGTATAATTCCATTGATATGACATTCTGGGAAAGGCAACATGATGGAAATAGAAAACAGTTCAGGGGTTGCCAAAGGCTAGAGGTATGGAGAGGCGTTGACTATAATGGGCACAAAGAAATTTTAGAGGTGATGAAACTGTTCTACATCACCAATGTGGTGGTGGTGATAACGATGATGTGACTATACGTTTGTCAAAACTCATAGAGCTATACACCAAAAAGAACGTAAATTTTACTGAATGTAAATTATACCTCAATAAAAAAACTGAAGGTAAACACCAAAAGAATAGAAAAATAATAACTAACTTTCAAACTAGCTGAGGAAAACATAGAATAAAGAAAGGCACAGGGGCACAGGGGCCGCCCGGTGGCGCAGCGGTTTAGTCCGCGCTTGGCAGCCCGGGGTTCGCAGGTTCGGATCCCGGGTGCCCGCGACGCACTGCCTGTCAGCCATGCCATGGCGGTGTCCCATATAAAGTAGAAGAAGATGGGCATGGATGTTAGCCCAGGGTCAGTCTTCCTCAGCAAAAAAGAGGAGGATTGGCAACGGATGTTAGCTCAGGGCTGGTCTTCCTCACAAAAAAAATTAAAAAAAAAAAAAAGAAAGGCACAAAAGGAGCGGTCAAGCACTATAAACAGAAACAATAAATAAGAGGGTAGAAATAAGTCTAAACATGTCAGCAATCATAATGAACATATATTAACTTACCTGTTAAAAGATACTCTCAAATTGAATAAAGCAAATCCAGCTGTTTGCTTAAAAAGTAGACCTAAAACAAAATAACATCAAAATATGAAATTAATTAAAATAAAGGCATGTTAAAACCTCCAAGCACGATTCCACGAGTTCAAAGCTTAGTGACATCTTATTCTCAAGACACAGATCTATATTTATACATCTAAGATTCCAAAGTGCTCTTTTATTACCTCTGTTGTCATTTTTTTTTAACCTCAAAAATTAGGCCAGATCCACAGCTCTTAGGTGCACTCATTCAATAAGTTACCTAGTTCCTCCACTAAAATTTAAAGAACACACTGCTGGCAAAAGGACCTAGTATAATTTGCAAAGGTGTCAGTCATTAAGTAAACTGAAATCAGAATAAAGTGTACTTTCAGTAGAGTTATAAATTGTTTAAGTGAATTATCAAGTACAAATGCCACAATTACAATTAAATTGTTTGCAGAATGTTTTATACTATAAATCATTGTGGATACAGTATAGAGCCCTAACTATTACATGCAGCCATATTACACAAATGCTATTTTCTACCGAAACCTGTTAAATACTAGGAGATAATACTGTTGATACTTCTAGAAGGAGAAAGGAACCAGTAAAAAGGAAAAAAACCTGACTGGTTGGGAATTGAAAACGTCAAGGCTGGACAGAAAACAAAATGAAGGATGAATTTCAGAGATAGTTACCCTATATCCCAGCAGGCACAGCAGTATAAATAGAGAAGTGAAGGTAAGAGTTTGCTGAAAATAAAAATTAAAACCTCTTATTTGTAAGATTTTAAACTTTTTTCAAAATACTTTTACATCTGCAATATTATCTAAATCTCAAAATAATAATTTATCATAGAAAGAGTAAGTTTGTCCTCTATTTGAGAGAGAATGAAACTGAGGCATTAAGATTAAGACATAAAGATCATACCCAGTAGCAGACCCAGAACTAGAACATAAATTCTGCCAATCTCCATTCCTATACCCTTTTTAGACCCTGTTGACTTAACTGAGAAGAGAAAAGAAAGTCAGTCCCTCATTTACATATAAAACCCACTTACATATAAAAATCATTAATAAATGGCCATTCTACAAGAGCACTACACTGCTATTACAATGAACAGACTTTTCTCAGATTTCATTTAAATAACAAGCTCCCCTAGTGCATTCTAAATTATTTCATTTACAAAGTCAAATGAAAGAAAAACTTAACATCACCTACCGCATCTATCTTTGTAACAGTGCCAAAACTACAGTGCTATGATTAAGTACTACTTTTCCTTTTGCTGCAACAGTACTAACATACCACATAAAATAAGTTTTAAAATTTTTAAATATTGCAAACTATTATTTTAAGGCTTATGTATCCATTTATTTTTAAATTTTTTATTTATTTCAAACACGCACTTCCTTGTTTGTGTTGTTAAACATGGCAAGTGACAAAACTCCTTTGAAATGAGGGCCAGCCCTGTGGCCTTGTGGTTAAGTTCAGCATGCTGCACTTCAGTGGCCTGGATTCAGTTCCCGGGCGTGGACCTACACTGCGGGTTGGTGGCCACACTATGATGGGGGCCCACATACAAAATAGAAGAAGATGTACCACAGATGTCAGCTCAGGGTGAATCTTCCTCAAGCAAAAAAGAGGAGGATTGGCAATGGATTTTAGCTCAGGGCTAATCTTCCTCAGCAAAAAAAAAACTCCTTTGAAATGAGAGTTGGGACAAATTCTAAGAAACACTGCTCAGTGAATTACAACTAAATTGTTCTATTAATGTGTGGCAGTTCTAATTAATGATTCACTCCAAGGACTACCCTCTACGATTTGAATCTCCACTTTTGGAGCTAACTGATGTACTATAATTTTATAATGTTATCATAACTAGGCAAAGAAAAAAAATTCCAATGACTAAAACCTTAAAAGATAACCAAGACATTTCTAAAACACAAGCAAATGTGATAAGAGATACTTAACATTGTTCAAGTACTCAAATACAGCTAATCTCAAATATTTTACCAAAAAGTCAAGAACTCTGGGGAAAACACTGACTGCTAAATGCATATTTGTTGCACATTTTTACACAGAATTCTTCATTTAACAGCAAAGTAAGTAGAGTGGAGGGTATATTGATCTGAGACACAGATACACTCCTCACAGCTGCATGTGTATAATAAGCATAACAAAAAGATGATTCTATGTATAATAGGATTTTTTTCCTACAGGTTAGAAAGAAAAGTTTATTACAAACTTTAATTAAACAGAAAAAGCATTATCATGTGGGATCTATATTACAAAGTTTAGACTGTGTTTTAATAACCAACCCCTTAATAACTTCGTAAATTGTATTACTTGTATCTAGTCCTTCAAAGTCACTGCAGGCAGAAGCAACTCAGAGGGGAGGCATTAGCTAGGGCAGCACAACTTCCCATCTGCTCATACACAAAGAACAGCCCCCGATCTTCAAGAATGTCATTGTCCAAGAAAAGAAAAATATGGAAAAGTACATGTTTTTTAAATTCTACATTAAGATATGTTCATACCATGTGACCTACTTCTTTTACTTTCCAAAATTAATCTTAAGAAAACAATCAGAAATGAGGACAAAGATTTATGTGCCAGAGTGTTTATCATTGTTTTTATAGTGTGGAAAAAACAGAAATAATCTAACTGTTCAATAACAGAAAAAAAAATTAAATACATTACGTTCAATCCATGAAATGGAAGGTTGTAGTCTTCAAAAAAGCATTTTTAAGGACTATTTAATGACATGAAAATATGTTCCTATTTTATTTTGTAGGAAAAGGGCCAGATATAAAACTACATACTTTTTAATCCCCATTAATTTTATAATCATGGAAAAAAAATTTTTTTTAATTCTTTGACATTTTGTGCATGCTAAACTTGGCTGACCACAATAATCTATTTTCTAGATCTTGACTGCAGGAACCAAGCAGAAGAGAATAGAGTAGGAAAATTCTATCATTCACCACTAAGACTTAGGCATATTTGATTTATAAATTAATTTTGAGTCAACCTTACATATTCCAATTTTTAAAAAAATTAAAAAAGAGGTAGAAGTACCATTCTTTTGGACACTGTATGTGGCATTCAACCAATAGCTGAGACTTAAAAATACTTAAATAATAACCATTCCATGTTTCCACTAGCCTCGTCTAAAATATAAAGGTAAGTCTGTGTTTTAACTCATTGGGGACAACTTCGAGGTAATCCCAGAATTTTGAGAAGGTATTCTTTGAAAAGTAGGGGGAAAAAATTTCTATTTATTGACTGAAATCAAAAAGAAGTAATCAGTGGGGCTGTTTGTGGATCCTCCAGAACCTAACGTAGGGAAAAGACAGAGATTAGGTTTAGGAGTTTGAATCACACCTCTGCTGTGTGACTTTAGATAGGTTCTTCAACTTCCCTTAGTCTTAATTTCCTCATCTATAAAACAAAGATAGGGGGCCGCCCGGTGGCGTAGCGGTTTCGTCCGTGCTTGGCAGCCGGGGGTTCGCCGGTTCGGATCCCAGGCGCCCGCCGAAGCGCTGCTTGTCAGCCATGCCGTGGCAGCGTCCCATATAAAAAAGTGGAGGAAGATGGGCACGGATGTTAGCCCAGGGCCAGTCTTCCTCAGCAAAAAGAGGAGGATTAGCAACGGATGTTAGCTCAGGGCTGGTCTTCCTCACACACACACACACAAAAAAATGTTAAAACAAAGATAACCACAATTTACTCGAAGAACTGTACTAGGCATTAAACTGCCAGCACAAGTACATAGTGAGGTACATAGTGAGGAACTTAGAAAACGGTAGTTACAATATTTTAAATAAGCATCCAGCTGGCTAGTGACAATCTCAATTATATTAGCTTATCTAAAGTAAATCCTATAGCTAAGTAATACTAGCTCTAAATTCATTGGGAGTCCAAGATGATCATACAATTAATTACACAAAACAGGAGCCACTGAATGTATCAATCAAGTTGGCAAGTCCTTGAATGAACACAGGTATAGTTTGGTTGAAAACAACAGAAGATGAAAGGATGGTGAAAAGACAGACTTTCCTGTTATTTAAAGAGTAAACCTAAAAAGTAAATTAAAAGAGGTAAGAAAGAAAACAAGTGGAAAAAGAAAAAACAAAACAAAACCATCCAACAATGTAATGGCTTTCTCCAACTGAGTCCAGTCAGAAGTCAGTAAAATTGGGAGGAGTAAGTTCTTAGATAGGGCTGCTTATTTTGCATGCCTGCTCATCACTCATCACTGTTTATCAAGGCAGAAAATGATGGCTGCAACAAAAATACTAGTTTGAAAGCAAGCATCACTAGTACAGTACCCCATCCGTGCCTATTAGTGTCAGTGAAATATCCCAGGTTTTAAATGACAGATTCAGTTAAATGTTTCTAATCCTGCCTGACAGGATTAAATCTTTATAATCCAAGTATCCCCAGCCCCTACATAAACTCAATTCTTGGTTGAACATTTAATAAAAATCTGGTTTCAGAGAACCAAATATTGTAAAACCAAAACGTGACTTAAGTTTTACCTCCCAGCAAGACTATAATACACTCTTCATCGTGGGGGCCATTAAAAAAATTATATTACTACTTAAAGAGACCTTTTATAAATTCCACAATCCCAGACACTATGCTCTAACAGTATTTGTCAACTATCCTCCCAGCCAGTAAATGTTGGTGCTTCATGAAGTCCTCAGTTCCCCCTAACAAGTGTTTTCTTCCAAATTAGGCAAGTAAAGAATAATGGATGGATGCAATCACAGCCATTAAAAAAATGCCGATTACATCTATTTTGCAAATTATTCAAGAGAGAAATCAAGTTACAATGGAATGAATCAGCACAAATTCATCATTGCAAGAAAATATATGTATTCTGCTAAAGGTGGATTTAGCCGTACACATAAATTATAACATTTTTATGTTTCAACGTGAGTTTAGGGTTGTAGGTGAATGCTGGGAGTTGAAGAGCCAGGATGTGGAAATTAGGTACTAACAGAATTACCGATTTCCCAGGTTTGTCACCGATTCGGAGTGACCTGTGCCTTAAAAAAAATCATCAAAGCTTGGCACACGGGCCTTAAAAGTAAGTAACTGAACACAAAGCAAGTATGAACTGAATATGCTAGAATGGTAACATGTCTGAGGGCGAAGTTTTTCGTCTGTTTTAATCACCGCGTAATCCCCTGACACGTGGTAAGCGCTTTAAAGAGCTGAATGAAAGGCACGCGGATGTTTACAACGTACTTTGTGATTTGCATTCATTTTAGGAAATGAATGCAAGAATACTTCCAGAAATTTTTCAGATAAACTGAAGCGACGCTACAGAATACCTATATCACAGGCCTCATTAACAAAAAGGAAAGAAACAAATGAAAGGTCTCTTGAGAACGGAGAGTCCTGTCGAGACGCCTGGGCTCTCCCGGGCGTCTTGGCTCAGGTCGTACCCAACGCGGACAAGTTCTCCAGGGCTCCGAGGCTCTCCCCGCCACAGCCCGGCCGACCGGCCCGCGTGTGCCGGGATCTCGCTCGAGCGGACGGCGGACCGCCAGCTGCGCCCCCGGCCAGGGCCACGCCTGAGGCCCGTTACAAACAGCGGGTTTCGGCGGCGTGGGCCGGGCCGGTGGGCGGGCAGGCTGCACTTACCGACGCGCAGCTCGCCCCGCAGCGGGCAGCCCAGGCGGGAGCGGGGGTTCCAGGGAGGGAGGCCCGAGAACGCACTGCGGAAACCGGGACATTCGTCTGGGCCTAGGACCGATCTCAGCGGAACCGCCTTCCCCTCGCGCAACGGCGGTTCCTGGGCCGCGCGACTATGAAAACCAGAAGAGCCGCACCGCAAGCCCTGATCCTTTCTTGCCTCTTCCCGCGCGATTTGCCCCTCGCTCACGCCCCTCCTCCAAACCCAAAAGACTCCTTCGGGCCTCGAAAACGCCCCTTTCCCGCCCCCTCCCTGTGCGCGTGAACGAGACAGCCTTTAGTTCTCGCGAGAGGCTTTTCCCCTCCCCGCCAGTTAGTGAGTGCGCGAACGAGAAAGGAGGAGGGCGCTCCAGGCGAAAGCACTGCAGACGCCATTATTCTCTGTTTCTCTGCTGTACGGACCTCGACGTCTTGCCTGCGTTCCGCTTACTTGCGGCCTATAGGTAATTAGGGTTGTTGGGGTTTGGGCATTATGGGTTCAGGCAGGGGTTTGGCCTCCCTAAAGGCTGCGTTAACTTTTTCCAATCCCGGTTTTTCTCGGGCCTTTGGCGGCCCTACAGCCTGAAGGGAGGCGCCGGCGGGGGGCGGGGCCGTCGCCTCCTCCGGCGCCTTGACTGACGAGGCCTTGGGCCAATCTCTTCGTCCTCGCGCCACCGCTGAAGCCCGGACAGCCAATCGGGCACGGCGGCGGGGTAGGAGAGTGCGAGGAGGCGGGGGAGGGCGGTGGGGGCCTGCGGTCGTTCTCTGTCTAGCTGTGACCGGCTGAGGCGGCGCGGCGGCTTAGGGACGGCGGCCTCGCGCGGTGAGGAGCGGGGCTGGGCGAACGGCCCGTGGGAGCGACGGTCGGAGACCTATTTTTCCACTTGAGGGAGGCGTTTGGGGGCTGCTTGGTGGTTGGCCGGTGCTCCGAGAGGGAACGTTGCCCGGTTTCCCCTCCCCCATCTCCGCCATTTCCCTGAGCTTATATCCGCAGTCCCTCTTGTGGTACTGGAGGGTTCGGGGCATCGCGAGGCCTGTGCCTGTGGGATGAGCTGTAGTTTTGTAGTCTTGGGAGCTGAGCGCTTTGTGTGGGAGGGGGAAGAAGCCGGCGGGCGGGACCGAGAGCGGTAGAGGACGCCACCGTTCTCTTTGTGTGAGTCGGCCGCACTGGGGCCCTCCTTGCCTGGGCTTGGAGCTGGAGCGGGGGAGATGTAACGGTCGGGGCTGCCCCCGTTGCTTTGTCTCTCCCGCAGTGGGGGGAGGGTGCGGGGGATGAGATCTCGGGACCGCGTGGTGGGTGGGGGAGGGGGTCCGCGCTCGGCTCCGCCTAGCCGCACGTAGTCGCCATTACGCGGGCCGCCATTTCCTGTCGGATCCGGGTGAGGAGTGGTGTGGCGCTGCTAGTCTCGCCTCTGGCTTGTTCGGCTCCGGTTACTTGGCTGTTGCCGATCTCGGTACCGGGCGTGGGGAGGGGAGGACATGTTCGCGCCTGGCTGGTCGCGCGCCTATTTAGCGATTTTTGCAGTTTCAGGAATGGTGACTAAAGGACCTGAGGGACAAACCGCGGCAACGTTATCTTTTCAGTTAGATCCTCCTGTTTGTCCTTTAACTGGTTTATCCAAATTTTCCACCACACTCAGTATTTAACTGAGTGATGGGCCAGAAGGGTAGCGTTTCAGTTAGTTAGAGTGGTTTATCGACAAATGTTATGGGAGAAGGAGGCATAAATGTTGCCTTGATTCTGTTTTTAGCCCTAGGCTGTCCAGCTATCGAACTTCTAGCAGGGACCTCATGTCTCCTCATTTTGCCAATCCTGAGGGGGAAGCTAGAGGGCTGTTTGCAGTCCCAGCAGAAATCTGGTATTCGAGATATAATTATTAGGTTGTATTCTTTTTAGCCTAATTAAAAATATCCCGCTAGTTAAGGTGTTGGTGTTTTCAAGGGCTCCATTCGCTCTGTTGAATAATCGAGTAGTACTGGCAATTTGGGTCTGCCCCGTATCAGGTTTTGAGATTTATTCATCCAGTAGATTGACCGATTATTGGATATGGCTTGAAATTTGCCTTTATATTTGTAAACTTAAGAGATTTCAGAGAATAGCATTTTAAGTCAACGATGAAAAGAAAGCCAAAAGCGATTAAAAATTCCAATATAAAACTAATTTTGTGTGTCTCTTGATAAACTTATACTTTTGGGGAAAAAAATTGAGACTCATGGGCTTAGATGCTTTACAGGCTTTGGTCTTGGGCGTATTTATCATGTGTAATAATTAGTCACTGTGGTGGGATACGATCTAGTGGCTAAAAATTAGTGTTTTCCTTTTTCAAAAAAATCAGATATGATCTTTGGGATTTTGTTTTTAAGGCAGTCATTTGAAAATGTAAGGCTCTAAAGCAAAGAAGCAAGTTTTAGAAATAGCTGTTTAATTTGTGCTCGCGTCAGTGTTCATTAGTATTCAGTAATAAGCAATCAAAAAAGCAAAACTGACTTGTGTTGGTTTTTATAGGCTACTGCAGCGCTAGGGTGTCACTTGGTCCCGCCCAGAACACTTCAGTTCTGCTCTGCAAGGATATATAGTAACTGGTACGTTCTAGAAGCAGAGTCATTTTTTTTTAATATTTGGCAAGATGTACAGCTTACTTACCAATAAGCCAAATGTACTAGTCTCTTTCTTTTTCAACAGAGTGGTGTGTCCATTTAATACAAGAAAATGGAAACTGAGCAGCCAGAGGAAACCTTCCCCAACACGGAAACCAATGGTGAATTTGGTGAGAAGACATTTTAATTGTAGAAATTTTATATTTTCTATTCTGTTGATTTCCTTATTACTTTACGATGTGTGTTTAGTTTGAGATACCTGTCGGTAATATCTTGGATTGTATTTATGAAGTAAAAGTAACAATTTATGTAGGTAGCTGTAAGCTAAGAAGATAAAAAGAGAAAGCCGATAAATACCAAAATATGGTTTCCTTGCATTTTGGAATTTCTAATCCTTTGAAGTATTTTGTCACAGTATCTTGTGTTTAGAAAATGTTATTGGAAGGGAACATTCACACTTGGAAGTTCAAAAATATGAGTGCTTTTAGACCTTTTTAAAACATACTTGAGATTAGGAACAAATCTCTTCAAAACAGAGTGGAGTTCCTTTCTCTAATTTAACCTGTGGGTTAAAACTAATTAAATTAAAGGTGCTTTTTCATGGAGATGTTGGTGCTTTCTTTGAAATCTGAACTGTTAATTTGTAGGTAAACGCCCTGCAGAAGATATGGAAGAGGAACAAGCTTTTAAAAGATCTAGAAATACTGATGAGATGGTTGAATTACGCATTCTGCTTCAGAGCAAGGTATAAATTTTATTCTTGAAAATTTAGAAGTGGTTCTTAACTCAGGTAGAAATAAACAAGTTCTGGTTTGGTTCTTTGGGAAGCCTTGAAAGCCTTACAGGTTGGAGAATATAATTGTGTGGCTCCTAACAGACTTGTAGGCCATGGTGGCTTTGTTATTTTGCTAACAATTAAAATGAAAGTCCTAAGCGCCACGTAATGACATTTCAGGCAACAATGGGCTGAATATACGTATGGCATTGGTCCCATAAGATTAGTACGGTTAGCCTAGGTGTGGGGTGGGCTATGCCATTTAGGTTTGTGTAAGTACACCTTTATGATCATACAGACAAAATCACCTAATGACAGCATTTCTCAGGATGAATCTGTCACATGTTGAGTGACAAATGCCTATAGTGAGCCACTACAGGTCAAACTAGGAGACGGATGTGGGTGATCCTTAAAGCCCTAATAGATTAAAGATATCTTGATTACATTGTGGATTCATTAGAAAACATCCTGGTTGGCTGGCAGCTTGCTTAATTAATTTCACCCGTTTTAATGTGAAGGTACTTCCTAATATTTAAATTGTTACAGAGAAGGGTACTGTAAAGTTAGTGCTGAAGTTTTATGCTCAACGTATTTCTGGTATTCTGAATACTCCAAAGCTCTGTCTTGGTGTTTAGTCCTTAAGGCAGTAGACTCTTGATGGTTTTGATATCCCCAAATAGATGTTCAGTCCTATAACAGAGGTTGGGGAATTTTTTTTTTTTGTTGTTAAAGCTTAAGAGCATAGTGAGACACGTTAGTTTTAGAAAAAGGCAAAGTAAGTTTCTTGTCTTGTACTTTCTCCAGAATGCTGGGGCAGTGATTGGAAAAGGAGGCAAGAATATTAAGGCTCTCCGTACAGACGTAAGTATTAAAGAGTTTAAACTACTATACAAGCAGCTTCAGTTTATGTGTTTGTAGAAATTTAAAGATATGCATCGTAGAAATCATTTAATAGTCTTAGATACAAGCCATTTGTGATAATCGATTGCATAGATGATTTCAAGGTTTGCCATTCCTGATTTAACAAAGCCCAGATTGAGTTGGGGGGTGGTTCTATATTAAACCTCTTCACTTTCTAATAACTTTCCACCAAATTATTCACTTCAAGCAAGATAACACCTTAATTGGAAATAACAGTGTAAAAACCCTAATTGCACCATTTCCCATTTGTTTGAATCAATTAAAGTATTACCGAAAACTTGCAGGTGGCTGATAAAGCTCAAGTTTTTATTTATTTATTTTTCTTTAAAAAATTGTCCATCTGTTCTTTAATGCTTGCACATGGAGCACAAAGAAGTTAATGTTGAGGTTGCATGATTTAAATATGGATAAAGAATAGAGTAGGGACTTGATCTTAAAATTGGGAAACTGTGTCAATGCCAATGATTTGTTTTGAGTCTTCATATTTTATAGTGGGTTGACTCTTGTGATTAGACACATTAAATGTTAGTATCACCAGAGGTGAGCATATTTATAGGACTTGGCTACACCAAAATTCCTAAATTTTTTTCTCATAGTGTACACACTCTTTTAATGTTTTCGTGCTAAAGTTGAGGCAAATAACTTTGTGTTGAATACTTATTTGATAGTATTTCATTTCTCTCTTGGTCGCAGATCTTTGTATGTTCCTCTTGATTACTGTAAACTGAACTTGAAAATTTGTTTAAAATTTTTACAAACTTGCCTGTTAGGATCTAGGAATGCGTTTTAAACCTCCAGGAAACCAAACTAGTCTTTTAAGAGTTAGGGTTTTTGGTGGTGTGGGAATTTTTGTTTTGTCTTTTATAAACCTCTCTCTTCTAATCCAGATGTTCTGTATAATTATCTGGGTTATTAATTTCCCCATTTCCTCAAGAATTTCAGTAAACTGAATCATGACAGGTTTTGTGTCTACCCTCATGAGCCAGCCTGCTACTGAAACGTCGTTTGTTTAAAAAAAAATAGCTAGAACCATCATTTAAGGTCCTTAAATGTTAAGCCACAGTCAGATGTAGAGAAGTCCATTATTGTGTTAATCTTCAGAACAACTTAAGCTTGTTTCATTAATTGAGAGTATGAGTATAGTTTGTATTAAATTAAAATTTATTGCTTTTCCCCCTTTTCCCTCTCCTTGTTTTTTTGGCCATATATCTCCGTTGCCCATGTACTGGATCGACTTACCCCTGCGTTGCCCACCATGACGTTGGCCCATCCGCCCCTGAACGCCCATGTGAAAACCCTGGTTGGCTATGCCCAAAAATGTGCTCGTTGCCAAACGGGTACCATACTTGACAACTTCTGATTGAATGCCCATGCCCAATGCCAACATCCACGAACGCCAATGACCAATGCAGTACAATGCCAGTGTTTCAGTCCCAGACAGCAGTGGCCCCGAGCGGTATGTCCCAACAGTTTATGCCTCACTGCCTGATTAGAAAGAGAGAAATGTATTTTATTACCTGCCTTTTATATAATTAAATAGTATCCCCTTTAGACGGTGTATTGTTTTTCAAGTTTCTGTCTTATTTTCCCCATTAAGTCTTTTTGTCACTGAACTTTTACCGTGAGTTGCCCACCCAAACGATCCACTAATTTTATTTCGATGGAAGGAGCACAGCTTCAAGTGTTGCATATTTGCTGCATTGTAAATCAAATTGTTACCAAAATAGTGTCTCTCGCTCTGTCTTTGTGGCCCACCTTGCTTCCCAACATTGCCTGTTCATAATTTTTTCTGATGAAATGCTAACTCTGGTTCACTTTCCTTCACTTCCCATTTGTGTTGTCTTTGTTTTGTCTTGCATTTGTATTTGTTTTCTTGCAGAGCCCATTAGTGATCTAATTTCTAACTGGTATCCATAACCTTACTCCAAATACAATGTTCACCACTTGCATATTCCCCCACTCTGCCTAAGAGAAGGTGTGCCAGTTTTACCAATGTAACAGCGAGGGTATCCTTAATTAACTTAGTGGTGGCGGGGAACATAAGTATTCAACTCTGCTTCAGTTCTGGTCAATTTATTGCCCACTTAATCTGAGCCCTTCCAAGAGTCCATTCTCTCTGTCTCTCTGCAAGTCTTCTAATATTGTTATCATGTCTGTATTGGGCATAAAACAAAATGCATGTGAAAAATCTATAAATAGGCTACTTTAAATGGGGAGTATTAAATTGATTGTTCTCTGTAAAAGTTTATATGATTATTGGTGATGAACATAAAACTCATTTTTCTTTTCCACTTTTTTTGTACTATCTGGTATTTGTGATGTTTGACAGCATATTGAGTATCAGTGCTGATATTGAAACAATTGGAGAAATTCTGAAGAAAATCATCCCTACCTTGGAAGAGGTAGGCTCATTTTTTTTATGTATTTGGCAATGGGGAGGGTGTTTAAAGGGTGTTTTACTGGGGCGTAATGGGGGCGGTGGAGAGACTGGATGTAATAGTTTGTAGCAGCAACATCTTTAAAACCTGCCGCGTAATGTGCAGGGTTACTGTACCCACGTTATTTGTTTAAAAATGTAATCTTGCCACTCCAAAGTAAATAGAGGCTACCTGTGGTCATGTAGTTTCATGGGTTTAGCATGTCTTTTATGGGCTTTAGTTTTAGAGAGGTTTTTTTTTTTTTAAGTTAGAATATTGATTGTGGGACTATGTTAGAAAGGATTATGTTTGATATAGTTTAGGATTTTAAAATTCTATGTAATCATTTATTTACTAGGTATATATAGAGGAGAACATTGTAAATTGATTCTTAGTGCAGATAAGCAGTTTCTCATTATTTAATAATGTAGATGTGAAATATGTTTGTAGTAGCTTTACCAATATATGCGACAATAGCCTGATCACAGTAGACACTTAACCTATTACTCTTATTTTTCTACTTTCAGGGCCTGCAGTTGCCATCACCCACTGCAACCAGCCAGCTCCCGCTCGAATCTGATGCTGTGGAATGCTTAAATGTATGTCATAGTGCCATTGAACCCCACTGAAGTATGGAGCCTGGCCCATAGGATCAATTTTATTTTTAACATAGTGTACTTTTCCCGTCTCTATAGAAAAAGGCTTAACAACATGATAAGTGAATGGTCTTACAACTCACTGTTGACCCTGCTCCATGCTGCAGTGGGAATTAACTACATTTGCAAAGTGCTTTGCAGTCATTTTTATTATGGTGTTATTTTAATGTTAATAATAATTTTGTGGTAACAGCGACATGCTAAATGGCTGCAGTGTGGGTATGGTGTTGCAGGACCTGAAAATAAAATAGTTTTTTAAGGTGGTGCAGAATGTCCTTTTTGGGCCTGGCTATTGAGGATAATAAGCACATAACTGGTAAAGTTATTGAAATATAAATTCAGGTTGCTCACTGCAACAGTATATTGTTATGCTTATAGCAGATAAGCGTGTATTATTGGGGAATCCTTGGTTTGGGACTAAAATTTTATAACTCTCTCTGCAGTACCAACACTATAAAGGAAGCGACTTTGACTGCGAGTTGAGACTGTTGATTCATCAGAGTCTGGCAGGAGGAATTATTGGGGTCAAAGGTGCTAAAATCAAAGAACTTCGAGAGGTAAAGGCACTGTTTTGTTTTCTCCTCCTGCCATATTTACTGGAAAATAGTTTTTCATGTAGACTTGGTTCAGTGGGCTGCTCTCACTTTCCCTTTTGAGTTCCCTAAGTTCCTCATTACTTCTTATTTATCTAGTTTGCTGTTAAAATAAAAAGGCCTGGCCATGCTAGACAACTTACTTTGCCAAAATTTTTATGCCTCTGCAAAGTCACCGAGTTACTAACCAGGTTTTTATATTAAGGGGGGAAAATTGGGAAACCTGTTTTTAGTGCTTTCTTTTTCTGATTAACTTTTTCTTTTGTAAACTTATTACAGAACACTCAGACAACAATCAAGCTTTTCCAGGAATGCTGTCCTCATTCCACTGATAGAGTCGTTCTTATTGGAGGAAAACCTGATAGGGTCGTAGAGTGCATAAAGATCATCCTTGATCTTATATCGGAGGTACCTTTGGAATACTTTATTTACATTTAATCTCATGAAACAGAAATAGATGTCTTCCTCAAAAGTAGTTTCGGTTTCAGAATGTTCAGATAAACGACTTTCATTTGTCCTTTCTTTAGCAATTGCCTGTTTCTTGGCTTTAGCTATCATTTTAATTTAGAAATAATTTGGGAGAGTAGTCAAATGATCGTTAGTGAGATTTGTATAGCTTTTGGTCCTTTGAATGAAGTTTCTGTCGTTCCTCTGTACTACATTGCGCAGCTTCCCAACTGATGTGCTTCATATGGGTTACAGGCTTACCCAAGATACTGGTCCCCTCAGCCCTCAGGATGGTCAGTTTCTTCTAAATGTGAAAGGGGTTTGTAGTCTCTTCGATCTTAAGGAAGATGGAAGGGTAAAACCAAGCTGCTAATCACACATCCCCCACCCCCTAGCAGTAAAACTCACTTCTTTGTTTAGGACTCATCAAAAATACTGCATTTTTTAAATCCTTTCCTTCCTGCTATTATTTTCGCTTATATTCCTGTCCCTGTCTCAGGTACCTCCCAGGAGAAACAAAGGACTAGAAATGTTTGTTAGAAGAACAGCTGGTATGAACCTAGGTTCTTTTTCTTCAGTCTATAATGTTGGCTATATCTTTGTTTTAGTCTCCCATCAAAGGACGTGCCCAGCCTTATGATCCCAATTTTTACGATGAAACCTATGATTATGGTGGTTTTACAATGATGTTTGATGACCGCCGTGGACGTCCAGTGGGATTTCCCATGCGGGGAAGAGGTGGTTTTGACAGAATGCCTCCTGGTCGGGGTGGGCGTCCCATGCCTCCATCCAGAAGAGATTATGATGATATGAGCCCTCGTCGAGGACCTCCTCCTCCTCCTCCTGGACGAGGTGGCCGGGGTGGTAGCAGAGCTCGAAATCTTCCTCTTCCTCCACCACCACCACCTAGAGGGGGGTAAGTTTCTTTCATCCACAGGTTATTAACATACAAGAAGCTGCACCTCACGGTTAGATAGGGTAGATTTTTATTTGATGTGTGTGACATGTAAACAAACGGAGATTACAACAAGTATTATATTTGCAGGGATTTAATGGCCTATGACAGAAGAGGAAGACCTGGAGACCGTTATGATGGCATGGTAAGAACTTTCATTTATCATCTATATGTATATGAGGGCTGTAAGGGATCTTAAAGTCTCAGGTAGTTAAGTTTATGTCGGATGGTTCATTGAAAAGCTTGCCTTACATATGGACTTTTTAGATAGCAACTTAAATCATTATTTCAGTTGTTTGTGGGAATATTACCGTTTAATTGAACCGTTTTTTTACCCCCCAAAATACGTGATTGCTGATGATTTATATATTTTCGTGATGTAAAATAGAAATTGGGCATATAAAAATGGTGGCTCTGTGATAAATACAGTGCAGATTCATGTTAATAGTTCTGTCTCTAACACAGGTTGGTTTCAGTGCTGATGAAACTTGGGACTCTGCAATAGATACATGGAGCCCATCAGAATGGCAGATGGCTTATGAACCACAGGTTGAGTATCATGGGTGTTTGTGTTTACATCAGTAATAATTTTCAGGTGCTTGCCTACTCACCAATAAGTGTTTTATTTCCCCTCTCCCCTCGTGTAATGTTTTGTTTCTCTGAATGCTGTGTACCTGAATGGTTTCTTCCCCTAAAGATTGTCTTCTGAAAATTACTTACTAGGGAGATTTTGGGTGGACTTTGGTTTCCTAAACTGAGGGATTTTAGGAATATTAAAACACCCAAAGAGTAGTTTGAAGGCAAAGTAATTTTCTATTTTTCCTTTTCGTTTTTAGGGTGGCTCCGGATATGGTAAGTTTTCTCCTTTGTGAAATCAAACATTATTTCATGCTTTCTAAATGAACTTAATGCTCATTATTTAAATCAGATTATTCCTATGCAGGGGGTCGTGGCTCATATGGTGATCTTGGTGGACCTATCATTACTACACAAGTAACTATTCCCAAAGATGTAAGTATCTTTAATATTACAAGGAACATTTAATGAATCGTTTTTCTTTAAGTTTCTTGACTTGTAATGAAAAGTTTTAACGAAAATAATTCCACTTTAAGATTAAAAATGTGTTTTATAAGGATTTCAGTGAGGTGTCATTCTCCAGTTTGAGTCTTGGCAAGTGACATGTTTAGTGCTATTAAAAGCAGTTAGAGGCTTTTGAGCCCTTGATTCATTTCTAAAAGGAAATATT
Organism: Tapirus indicus; assembly: GCA_031878705.1. Lineage (NCBI taxonomy): Eukaryota > Metazoa > Chordata > Mammalia > Perissodactyla > Tapiridae > Tapirus > Tapirus indicus. The sequence goes on from CM062927.1 coordinate 44,556,262, forward strand.
GACATGTAACTACATTATAATGTAAACCTTAACTAGTTAGGGGGTATTAAATAACAAATAATAGAAAAAGTAACTATACAAAGTTAATGTAGTCTCTTGATGGTCATTGAAAATAGAGGTAATATGGTTTCTTTTAAAGTATATCATAAACTTGTTTCTAAAAATCTTTTCAGTTGGCTGGATCTATTATTGGCAAAGGTGGTCAGCGGATTAAACAAATTCGTCATGAGTCAGGAGCTTCGATCAAAATTGATGAGCCTTTAGAAGGGTCAGAAGATCGGATCATTACCATTACAGGAACACAGGACCAGATACAGAATGCACAGTATTTGCTGCAGAACAGGTCAGTTTAGGTTTAGCTCTATGTTAGCCTACACATACTAAAACTTTAAAAAGCTTTTCTTCTCAATTGATTTTTCTTTTAGAAGCCATGGTGTCTCAACCTTTTGGGGACCTAACTTCTAAACATTCTAATAGCTTTGCTTTAATTTTCTTCTGCTTTCTTACTAAAAACGAAGACATTCAATACTAATCTTGCTGGAAGAAGCCTTAACCAAGCAAACTTCTCATTTCTCTGGTGAAAACTGCTGCCAAAACCACTTGTTATAAATTATACAGAGCCTGTAGAAAATATAGAAGATTCAGTGGATGTTGGTCTAGTTCTGTGTGGAAGACTAGTGATTTTGTTGTTTTTAGATAACTAAATCGACAACAAATCACAGTCTGCCATATGGCACAGGCCATGCCTCTACAGGACAAATGATTGGTGCTGTTAAATGCAGCATTTCACACCTTACTGGCATTTCTTTGTCTTTTCTACCAAATATTAACAACTTTTGATTTCATTTTCTTAATTTTACTCTACTAATGTCTGATTTATTATTAATCATTTTTCTTGAATTTTACATTGCTCTAATTTGTAATTGTTAATGTATTCTTATTTCTAATTATAATGGACATGTTTATCATTTTAATTTAGCATTGAAATTGTCTTTATGTTGATTAAGATGTTACGAACAAAAATTCTAATTCGTACTTTTTTTTCTTTTCTTTTATAGTGTGAAGCAGTATGCAGATGTTGAAGGATTCTAATGCAAGATATTTTTTCTTTTTTATAGTGTGAAGCAGTATTCTGGAAAGTTTTTCTAAGACTAGTGAAGAACTGAAGGAGTCCTGCATCTTTTTTTTTTTATCTGCTTCTGTTTAAAAAGCCAACATTCCTCTGCTTCATAGGTGTTCTGCATTTGAGGTGTAGTGAAATCTTTGCTGTTCACCAGATGTAATGTTTTAGTTCTTTACAAACTGGGGGCGGGGGGGGAGGGCGTGCAAAAACTAACATTGAAATTTTGAAACAGCAGCAGAGTGAGTGAATTTTAATTTTTGTTCATTGTTGGTGGTTAAAAAAGAATTCCCCCCATGTAATTATTGTGAACACTTTGCTTTGTGGTCACTGTAACATTTGGAGGGGGTGGGACAGGGAGGAAAAGTAACAATAGTCCATATGTCCCTGGCCTCTATTCAGAGCAGTGTGCAGAATGTAATGCTCTTTTGTAAGAAACGTTTTATGATTTTTAAAATAAATTTAGTGAACCTATTTTTGGTGGTCATTTTTTTTTAATGGTCATTTTTCAAATGACTCAGTTCTCCAAACTAAACACCAAATTTGATTTTCAGCTCCTCTGTGGGATATAAATAAATGCATCTCTTCTTGGACATAGGCAAAATATATTGGCAAATTCAGTTCTGGTGATTTCTTGATGGTTTGAAAGTCCATTGCTTGAGAAAAAATTCCATCATACATGTTCATTCATGCTTATAATAAGCTGGGGATTTTTTGTTTGTTTTTGCAAATGCTGGCCCCCTACTTTGCAACAGATTTCTATGTTAGTAATTGTGGAGAAGAACCAAGGTGGGGAGCAATACTACAAATTGAGTAGTGGTATATACCAGAAGCCTAATGGCAGCAGGTTTTATTAAACAGAATAATACTTGGTTATGGAAGTGACTGATGCTAAAAAAATTATTTTATTAGATAATTTCTCACCTATAGACTTAAACTGTCAGCCTGCTAGTGTCTATTAGTTAAACTTTGTAAAATATATATATTCTTGTTTTTTCATTGTATGCAAATTGAAAGAAAAAGATGTACCATTTCTCTGTTGTATGTTGGATTATGTAGGAAATGTTTGTGAACAATTCAAAAAACAAATGAAAAAAGTTCCTGTGGATGTTCTGTGTAGTATCTTGCCATTTGTATTGATAGTTAAAAGTTCACTTCCAAATAAATAAAACTCCCATAATGCTAGATTTGATGTGTGCCCAATTTGAACAAGGGTTGATTGAACACCTGTAAATTTTTGTTAAAACGTTCCTCTTGTAAGGAAATACAGTAATCTTAAATTATGTATTTTTTGTGTGAAGTGTTTTTCTAGCATTTATAAATGAAATCTGGTAGGGATGGTAAATACAAAATTCCAGTAGTTGGTTCTTAATTTGTTAAAAGGGAGTCTAGCATAACAAGTTGTCATCCAATTCTACAAGTCCTCCTATTCTCACATGATTTATGAGAAATTTGAGTCTGTTTTATCTTTAAAATAGCTCTAGTTTGATGTTTGAGAATATTGACAGATAATGTAAAATAACTGCCGAGTATAGTTCCTGGCTCATAAATCACTAAGAATATTACCTGTTAACCTCCAAATGTCCACAAAGCATGAGAACAGCTCAACAATTATGTGTTAAAAGAATTCATGCATACAATTCTGCTTTCTTAAATTTAGGAGAGAGACTTGTATATAATAGAAGAATCTGAAGTGGGCAGTTTTTCTGGAATATATATATATAAGTAGTGTATCCACATGTTCAGTTGAGGCAGTTAGAACTTCAGTGACACTCCTGTTTTAGTTGGAGAGGAATTGAGTGTTAATAAGTGGAAATAAAGGGTGTCATGACATGGCTTAAAACTAGTCAATGTTAACAGGTGGTATGGTTTCCCCAGAGGTGAAATTAGGCTCAATTGCCACACCATTGGTACTTAGTTTCCCTCTTGAGTATTTTAAGTATGGGAAGAGTTGGGGATGTTTAGGGTAGTATAGCCTACTTGTGTTGAAATGAGCCCTTCCTCTAGAGAAAAATGACCAGTATTGATGTTTTAGTCAACTTGTTATTCCTATTGGAAGCATCCCTGGAGAAAACGATGGCTTTCAAAGTCTATGTTGTTTTAAAGTTAATTGTGTAAATACACAGACTATTGGCTGAAAGTGTGTCCATTTTTGCCACTTACAAGTAATTGAGAACTTGAACATATGAATCTACTGAAGATTAAATAGATTGGAGGGTATCTGGCGTTGATAAGTTGGGTATACGACTTTGGAAGGGAGAGGCCTTTTGCATTACTATTATTGGTAGTATTTCAACATGGGTTGGAAATTGAGTTAGGTTGAGAAAATTCTCAGGAAGTGAGAAGTAAACAAGCTTAAAATGCACTAAATATAAATGGAACATTGAACCAATTGTTTAAGTAGCGACTAACGCATATGCTGATTTAGTGAAGCTTTAAAAATTTAAGGTTTCAAAAATGGTTTTAGCTAAACTGGAAGTTATTACCAACATGCCAACAGACATTGGAAGCCAGTTTGCACTAAAGTTTTTTTAGGAATAAAGGAATTAAAAACTTGCCTGGGGTCAGCCCAGTGGCGTAGTGGTTAATTTTGGGCACTCCGTTTAGGTGGCCCAGGGTTCGAAGGTTCAGATCCTGGGCACAGACCCACGCACCACTTACCAAGGCGTGCTGTGGTGACATCCCATGTAAAGTAGAGGAAGATGGGCGTGGATGTTAACCCAGGGCCAGTCTTCCTCAGCAAAAAGGATTGGCAACAGATGTTAACTCAAGGCTAATCCTCACACACAAAAAAACCTATCCCTACTATTCAAATTTTAATATAGTAGTTTTCCTTTTTAAAGAGACTGTAATGTAAAATACTTGAATTTTATTGAATGATGCAATAGTTGTAAATATGATCACTCATACCACCGGAATTCTTTAGAAACTGAATCTTTTAGAAAAATGAACATAGCAATTTTTCTCTTAAAAATTATTTCAGTGGTTTGTTTTAGTAAGTTATGTGGTTAGTACACAAAGTAGAATTACTGTTCCACAAATGGCAGGTTGTGATTTGCTTAAGATTGCTGCTAGATAGAGGCCTGTATTTTAAATTTTCTTTATAGACCAGTGGAAACTTTTCTGTCCATAAGGTTACTTTGATTTTTTAAATGTTCAGTGCTGTCAAAATTTTTATTGGAAAGGGATTCAGTTTTGAGTGGTTAAATGTAAATTAAATCAGTCTTAAATACTATATTTTACATTTCCCATTTATTATCAAAGTTTGCTCATTGCTGGCAAGTTTGAAGTGCAACTTGCCCAATTTCTTGATGGTGGCACTGAACTTTTGGAAAGCACCATTGCGGTGTTTCTCAAACTTTCTAGGACCACCTTCAAAATCATTAACAGTGCTGGTTAAACATGAAAATTTGTGGACTGTATTTTGGCTCTACTGAATCACAATTTCTATGGAGAGGTACCAGGAATCTTCATATTTAAAAGTTCCTAGAATTAATAGTTTAAAAACCATTGTAATATAGCAATACATAGTAAGAAGCACAAGTAGGTTTCCATACCTTTTTGTTAACTCATCAAACAGGTGTTTAGTTCCCAAGGTGTACAGGGATGGTGGTAGGCCCTAAGGCTGCAGTTGTTAGCAAAAACAGTCTATCTGGAGAAACAATCCAGTAATTATTACAATAAACTGATGAAACCTCATGGTGGTGTGAGATGTGTTTAAGAAGGCAGAAACCGACATACATGTGTGTACATACATATATATGTATATACATGTTCACAAGCATTTTGCTTGAAACAACACTGCAGAGTTAAACTAGGAAAATCCAGTGTGTTGATCCAAAATTCTGCTTTCACTCCTATTAGCAGATGAAAAAATAAAGACATCCGAGCTTGTGTACACAGATGGATGTCATTTGCCCAAACCAGGCCTCCGCACTTCTAGTCAGGAAAGAAATCTGACCTGAGGGAAAGGAGAGAAGGGAATACATGGAAAATTAAAGCTCAGACAGTGATATGTTATCTTTATTTAAAATGGGGAGTAGGGACCAGTCCGGTGGCATAGTGGTTAAGTTGGTGCACTTCACTTTGGTGGCCCGGGGTTTGGAGGCCCAGATCCCGGGTGCAGACTGACACACTGCTTGTCAACCCTTACTGTGGTGGCATCCCATGCAAAGCAGAGGAAGATGGGCACAGATGTTAGCCCATGGCCAATCTTGCTCAGCAAAAAAAAAGGATTGGCAATGGATGTTAGGTCAGGGCTAATCTTCCTCACAAAAATAAAAAAATGGGGAGCTAATCTGCTGAGTCAAAGTGGTGGAATGTGCAAATACGCATTGGAAAATGTAAGGTGCAAATGTTTTGTGGGGTTGGGATCCCCAGTTTGCCAACTAAGCAACAGGCAGTAGCAACAGGGTTGGGGTAAACTGATAGACCAGCTATCCTACCACCTCAAACCTTTCTGGCCTCCACCTCATTTTTTGTCAGAACCCATAAGGATTTCCTGTCATCCCACTCAACAGCTCTCCCCCCATTTCTCCCTGCTCTCCCAACTCAGACCTGTAATGTGAGGGAAATAAAAGGTATGGTCACCAATACCTTACACCTGTCGAAATCCTTTCAGAAATATTTTCCTCTTTTGGTCATCCTATCCCCCATGCCCCTTTATTCCCTGAAGGCTTTCTACCATTAAGGACAAGCTCACAGAAGGGAAGGACCGGTTCATCTAGAAAAAAAAAAGTCTAGGGTTGAGGGGGGAAAGCATATGACACCTGCTTATCAAACCAAAATGGGGAGAAGTCATTTTGATAGTAAAGAGATCTGACAGGAACAGAGTAGAGTAGAAGGTGCCAGCTAGGTCCCTCAGAGACCTACCTAGGGTTCAGCCTGGGGCAGGGCAAGTGGAGGATGATTAGTAAAAGGGAGAACTCCAAATAGCTTGAATAGAAAACCAAAAGCAGAGAAGCAAGACTCAAGCCTTACTTCTATTTGGAACCTTGCAAAGTGTCCCTAAGACCACATGGGCTAGTAAAGCACAGCACAAATTGAGGCATATCGTGTTTTGGCACAGAGTCCCTGAGATTTTACACACACACTCTCCACAGAATTTCCTTTGATTCCCATATGGCATAGGAGGGACACTAGTTGAGTGCTAATGGGCTTGCCATGGGGTCACCACGATGAAGGGGGTGGTTACTGCACAGCAGGAGCTATAAGCCAGGGGCTGGATGGAGACACAGCAGAATCCCAAAGGATAGTCCGTGCCAGTGAAAACCGAAGTGAGATCAAGTTAGTCAAGGAAGACCACTGGGCTGAGTGCTGAGAAAGCAGACCACCGGTTATACTAGCTTTTGTCATTCAGTGGTAACTATGGGGAGAGCAAGAGCCAAAATTCAGACACCAGACACACAGACTACACCTCAGCTGGAGGTCAGAGACACCTTGCTGACAAAGGCCCTTTCCTCCCATTATAAGAACACCTACCCTTTGCACCCAGAAGACCTTGGAAGCTCTTGGAAAGGTGAAAGTAAAAGAAAGATCTTTTAGAGAAAACAGCCCTAATAAGGGGTCTGACCTTTAAGTTAACTGAATAATTATTTCCCTTAAATTAAACCATTTAAAACTGGAAGAGACCAACTTACTTTTACTTGGCAAGTTTATGGGTTTTCTACTGTCAATGGGAACTTATGAGAAAGAGGGCATATGGGAATTCGGTGGCTCTGGAAGTCCCCATAAAGGCAGAGGAGGTAAGGCTAATACTATCAAACCCTAAGTTCCAGGTGGACGTGGCCTCAGTTGGGTAGGGGCCTTCATTTGGTAGATCAGGTAGCCTTTTAATCTAGATTGTTTATTCATACCATGTCTCAAACTAGCACCAATTCTGTGTACAGTTCAGACTCCAGAACTCTGTAGGAGCAGGCTACACTAATCTCCAGCTGAGACCAAATCAAGGCTTGACTAATTCCCTGCCCTATCCTGCTTGCCTCACTCCCTTTCACCTGAGAGCATTTCCCCCACTGAATCACTTGCAAAGAATCCCTGGCTCAGGCTCTGCTTCTAGGGACTTGAAGTAAAAAATTTGAGCTGGAGCTAGAGCAGAAATTTATATCACCCAGACATCCTTGACTTAGATTTTAATGCACTGAGTAATGAGACATTGAGTTATCTCCTTCTGAGGAAGGGGTGAGAATTTTTTATTTTATAAGGAATAACTGCATTCTGTTAGGCAGTAGTATTTTTGAAAGTATGTGTATGGAAAGAACATAGTTTGGATGCTGAACAGCCACTGAGGTGAATTATAATTGACCTTTTGTTAAACAACACAGCATTAGACGCTGTCCCAGTGGGGTGGTTAAGTTCGTGTGCTCCGCTTCAGCGGCCTGGGGTTCGCGGGTTCAGATCCCAGTGCAGACCTACACACCACTCATCAAACCATGCTGTGGCGGTGTCCCACATATAAAGTAAAGGAAGTTGGGCACGGATGTTAGCCCAGGGCCAATCTTCCACAGCAAGAAGAGGAGGATTGGCAACAGCTGTTAGCTCAGGGCTAATCTTCCTCACAAAAAAACAAAACAAAACCACAGCATTAGTTTCCCCTTTCTAACAGTACCCAGTTTTCCCTTTGGAGTTTTTCTCTCCCAGTTGTATGTAGACTTAATGAGATAGTAATCCTGGTCCTTAGAGATTCCTTATCACCCAAGATGGTGGCCATTTGACTCAGTCTTGCCCAACCAGACTCTTTGTCCTGAGAATTTGAATCTTGAGCAGAATGATGTGAGCAAGTTACAATGATCATAGTTTTTCAGGAGCACTAGTGGAAGAGACCTTTGGGCAGTTTCTGCTCTGAATACTCTAGAACTGCCTGATTTCTGTTTACAAGTCTGGTTCCCCAGCCTTCCCTTCCATCCTGAGGGCTTTTCCATAAGTTCAAAAATTATTTTTGCTTAAATTAATTGGCGAGTCAGTTGCTATTATATGCAGCCCTTCAATGGAAGAGACTTATACAGGCAGCACTGCTAATTTCAGGGAGGACAGCAACAAAGTAGGAGTGATGGCTGCTAGCTCCACCTCAGCTGCCACTGCTGCCAATCACTGTCACTTGGGCCTTCACATTTATGCCATCTGGGGGATAAATCAGTCATTTTCTAGGGGAGTGCCAAGCCCTATCTCCAGGCTGCCACTGAACATCCAGGGCAACCAGCAACATGTCCCAAGTTTCTGGCTTTTCCTCCACTTTCAGACTTCAATAAAATGCCAGACTACACAGGCAGGGGATTTGATTTCCGAGCAACCACCAAAGGGGCTGGATGATGCAATCTGGAATGATGGAGGAGTCAACTCCCTGTGGGGAAAACTCTGATCAATGGGAAGTAAGAGGAGAGAGACACGTGTTGCCTTGGGATCTGTCCTATCTGGCCACTTGGCTCACGCTGCCAGGGACACACAGTGGACAGCCAGAGGCAGGTGGTCAATTTCGACCCCGGCTGCCAAGTTGCTGCACTCAGTGGTGTTAGAGATACAAAAAGAATTATTAGACTACAAGGAGTTGGCATTAGTGTTCTTGAAATGAACCACAGGCCATCAGCTTTGGCTAAGATGATTAACACAGAGAATCTTGTGTGGGAATTGTTAGCCCTTCCAGATGACAAGGTGATTTTTGTGCAAAGAGGTGGGTTGGGCCAGTTTAGTGCTGTCCCCTTAAACCTGACTGACCTGAAAGCAGGAAGGTGTGCTGATTACGTGTCAACAGAAGCTTGGTCAGCTAAGGCCACAGAAGAAGCCTAGAAGTTTGGGACTGTGACTAACCTAAACTTGGGAGTTACAGAAAAATTCAAGATCCAAGCCCCTGGAACCTCAATCCAGATGCCTCCTACATGTGTTACTGCACAAATGAGACTGCACAGAGTGGATTTGTACTTTATACCTGAATCAAGGGAGCAGTAGTGGTTTGCAACATGTCCCGAAACTTTTTTTGTGCGTGTGAGGAAGACCAGCCCTGAGCTAACATCCTTTGCCAATCCTCCTCTCTTTTGCTGAGGAAAACTGGCCCTGGGCTAACATCCATGCCCATCTTCCTCTACGTTATATGGGACGCTGCTACGGCATGGCTGAGAAGTAGCGCGTCAGCTGGTGCCCGGGATCAGAACCCGCGAACTCCGGGCTGCCAAAGCGTGACCTAACCGCCGCGCTTACCAGGCCGGCCCCTGTGAAACTTCCTATTTAAGCCAGTGGATGTTTCCAAGTTTGGTGTGATTTTTGCTGATGCCCAGAAGAACGCTGGCTCTGCGGGGGTCACAGTGGTGATCACCTGAGATGACCTGCTGGGGTTTGCCTTCACAGAGTACCTCTTGGTCCTGGAATACAAAGTGCAGGCTGGAAGCAACTCCTTGTACAACACACCTCTCTGTTTCAGCATCTATGTACTGGACTTGGTCTTGAAGTGGATTAAGAACAACGTTGGTGCAGCAGCTGTGGAGAAGCTTAACTCCATTAAATCTCATATGATTTATGATATTTTTGATACTTCTCAAGGAATCTATGTATATCCAGTGGACCCCAGAATAGAAACAAGATGCATATTCCACTCTGCTTTGGCAAAGCCAAAGGAGATGATGCTTTAGAAAAAAAGATTTCTTGATAAAGCTCCTGAACTCAATATGATCTTCTTGAAAGGGTGTGGGTCTGTGGGAGACAGTGGGCCTCTCTGTATAATGCTTACAGGATCGAAGATGTTCAGAAGCTGGCAGCCTTCATGAAAAATTCTTTGGACTATGAACGCATCAGTAACACACATAGAGACTTTCAGAATTTGTTAGAATCCTTGACTTTGTGCATTATAGCACTACATTAGCAACAATTGTGGCTCCCCATCTTTTTAAGCTGCTTCACAAAAGAAGTTCTCTGATTCACTTTTGCTTTCCTTTCAATGGGTAGAAGAGACAGTTGGTTGGTTGGTTCTTTATTTTTCAGTTGTGCCGTTAAACTAAAATTCCCTGTTAAACTCCCTTAAGCTTTGTTCACTTCACTGTTCTGTCTACAGTGTTTGACAGTGATGCTGTGAGTTCCAGAAGGTATTTGCTGAAGAGTTTTTTCCCCTATTGTTTATCCATTCTCAGTATTTTATGTTGAATATGTGAAGGACATAAAAATCCTAAAACATCTTTAAAAAAGAGAGAGAGGAGAGAGAATTTCCTCTCCTTTCTCCCTCCCACAAACTGCTCTGAGACACGGTTTTTCCATATAGTTTGTCCAGAGACTTCTCCAATGATTGTGCCAACACTCCTACCTGGTGACTAGCTGTCTCGTCGAGGCTCACCATGAAGCAGAGACCAGCACAGTATACTATGTCTCTTTGTATTACTTGCCATCTGAACCTCCTCTTTTCCTTTCCCTCACTGAGTCGATGCCCTCAGACTGCACCTCATAGATAAAACATCAGCACTTAATCCCTGCCTCAGGTTCTATTCAAGATAAATATTCCTTTGTATCTGTTTATTTTTGTACTTTTTTAAAAACAGGTTTTTACATTTATTATTGTTATACATCCCCTAACCCCACTTTTTTGCACTACAATCTAAGCTGAGTGATATATTGCCAACTGGCACCAATTCTCCAAATCAAAGTGTGCGAGAGAAACACGCTTATGTAATCCTCTTTAATAGAAGATACACCAGGCAATTTGTCTGTCTATTTCTGTTCCCCAAAAATGAAGTAACTAGAAGGGCTACTGCTCCTCTTCCAAGTATTTAAATTTCAATTCTGGAAATTTCTTCAGCCTGTCTTTGGACAGTGCAACAACCCCTTGCTTGATGATTTCCAGGACCTGTTTACTGACAGCTTAGCTCCAGCTTGTAGCAACCTTGAGCTAAAGAAGATGATCACCAGATCAATATTTTGCATTATATCCTGAAATGAAGGGTGAGTGTGAAATTGTTCAAAAATATCTCATCTGTAAAGCAGTGCATACACCAAGTTTGGATTGTGATGAAGAGAATTTGGAAGGCAGGAACTGATGATGTCTAACATCATTCAAGTCACTTCTTTGATGACATTTAAGTCTTGTGCATAATCTGGTAAAGGAACATCACTGGAACTCAGCAAACCTCTCAAGGTTTGTGTGGCTTGTTCTAGAACTTTGTTGTGTTTTTTAGACAGCAAGGAAAGCAAACAGATTACCAGTTTATTATAGAAGGATAACTCAGCCAGATGGAAGAGACATATAGGGCAAGGTATGTGGGAAGGAGCACGGAGTTTCTATGCTCTCCGAGCATGCCACTCTCCCCTAACCTCTACGTGTTCACCAACCTGGAAGCTCTGTACTGTTTTTTGTAATACTTAGTTCTTGCTCCTAAGTAGGATATATTAATTTCACTAGTTAAAAAGCAAACTATGGTTCAAAAAATAGTAATTGGTCTTGAACTGTAGTAATAATGCTAATGATATATAATGGAAACATATATTTATTCCATTATAACTAAATACTTTTAATGAGAAATTGAAGTATTTAAGAGTTTTCACCAGAAAGAGTCTATTCTGTCCCTAAGCCATAGCCTGTGGATGGGACATTTTACACTCAAGAAGAAGAGAGTAGAAAAAGTCTCTAATGGTACTGAGAAAACTAGGAATAATATAATGCCCTACAAGCCAAGAATGAATTTCAAGGAAGTGGTCAATCTTAAATGCTAAATATGGATAAATCAAGGAGAAAAGGAACAGAGAAAAATTACACAGTAATATCTCTTGTCTGCTAAGCCTTGAGGCTTTAGTCTATTGATCACTTTGGGGAAATAAAAACAATTGTGATGTCCTACCTTCATAAGATCCATTCTACTTCTCCGCTTACCTCCTGCATATACGAGAAACAACAGCCTCCTGTCTAGCCACGTCTATTGTCCATTCATTGCTCTAGCCAACTTTCACAACTTTTCCTCAAGAATACCTTTTAACCCACTTTAAGTATCTGCCATAGCCTATCATGACAGAAAACAGGAGATGTAGCAATGACTGTTGCCAATGCTTGACATTTAATTTAGCTATTTAGAATGATGACTGTTCAGGAGGGAGAAAGGGAGAGGGACACAACATCACTGATCATGCCTCCCCGCTTTGTTAACCTTTAAAATGCAAACTTAGGGACTATTTTAGAGGTCATCTTGATCTTCAAAAGCCTACGCCTGTGGGATAGAGCTTCTGGCAAAGGTTTTCAAGAGAAACATACTCAGCTGACATGTTCCTTTGGCCCTCTGCCCCTTTACTTTCCTCCTTCTTTCTGTGGACACAATGCCTATAAGGGTGGAGCCATCTTACAACCATAAAGACAAAAGCCACATGCTTGGGATAGTGAGTCAGAAAGCAAGGAGCCTACTTCCTTGCTGACATTCTCAAAAGCTGCACAAGTCCTGGAGTGCCTACTTGTGGACTTACTATATGAGAAAAACAATCCCCCTTTTGTTTAGTCACTATAGTTTGGTTTTCTGTTGCTTGAAGCACAACCCAGACATTTGATTGTCTTCCCCCACGAGATCATAAGATGTCAGATACCCTGTCTGTATTTGCTACCTGTGTATGACAGGAAGCTCTCATAGCAAGTAACAGAGAATTCAACTCAAAATTGCTTTAAACTATAAGGAAGTTTAACAACTCACATAACTGAAGATCCAAAAGTAGGACAGACTTAAGAGCTGATGTAATGCCATTACTCCAGCTCCATTTCTCTGCTATTCTTTTGACTTCCCCCACGTGTTGACTTCATGCTCAGGTTGCCATCAAAAGAACTGTAGCAATTTCAAGTCTCATAATCCAAGCTCAACCATGTCCAGAGGAAGCATGAATCAATTCTGGAAGTTCTCCTGGAAAAGCTTTTCTGGAAGCATTCTGCAAACCTATCCTTGCAACTCACTGAAGTGAACAGGGGAACATCCATGATCCTAACAAAGTCCCTGGCAAGAGGATGATATTACCCTCAGGCCAGTCCAGACCATCCTTTAAGCTGAGGATGCTGAGCCATGCTGACTGTGGGTAAGAGGAAGGGATTCCTGAACAACATCAGGATTCTGTTGGGAAGGAAGAAGGAAGGAAAGGAAGTTGAGTAAATAAAGAACTCACTTCTTGTATTTCCAACATCTTGTAAACATACTTAAAAAAACAAACAAACCTCCCCCACACACACAGTTTATGCTTTATCTCAATGGTAAATAGCTTGAGAGAAGGAAGCATGTTTTACTCTTGTTTATATGGACTACTCCTAATGTCTAACTCAATATCCTGGACATAGTAGGAATTCAGGTTGTTGATTTTTTTCAGTCAACAAGTCTCAGAGGGAAAATGGCCTTAAATTATTTAACCTCCTGGATTCTTTTGAAGATTGTTACATTTTCTTGCTAAGCTAATCAATTTCCTTGATTCCCAAGACTTAGAGCTGCTGGGGTAGACAGGAAAAATCTCAAATCAACAGATTTACAGTAATTCAATAACTGTATTAACATACTAGTGACTTTTCTGGAAAAGCAAATCATAGTGAAGTCCTTAAAGTTCCTTTTCCTTAACAAAATGAAGAAAATAGAGGGATGAAGATGTTCTGCTTCTCTAGGGGCACAGCTGTCAAACTTAAAAGTTCCAAATC